>OY754465.1:0-4800000 GCA_963575645.1 Xanthostigma xanthostigma | reverse complement strand
TGATGACGTTATGGTCCATACAGCATATTTTCTTAGCAGAACGTGTCATAGCTCTTCACACGCCCAACAGTTCAACAAAATGATTTGATCGCGATTAAGCAACACGTTTGTTCCATATAAGACAATAATGAATGAATGAATGAAGGACTCCGTACACCGTATGTTTTATCCTCATTCCTCTATCTCACTCTTAGTCGTTCTTTTCTCACAACGGTCTGTTGTCAGTCAAAGGAATATAAAGCTCAGCTCAAGGCTTCTACGTTGCAATGATGTAACGAATATTCGTATGTTTTTTGACATTCGCATTCGCAAAATTCATGTAAATATTTTGCGAATCTTACTAAAAATAATTTTTAGTCTCAAAACTACTTCTTAAGTATTTTTTTTCAAAATTTTCATATTCATTTTTTTTTTTTTAATTTTTAAATTCAAATATTTTTTTATAAATAAGTAATTGTATTGTGATCGGCCCTTGACACGTGTGCAAATTTTCAAGTTAATCAGACTTCTTGAAATTGATGAAATTTACGCTGAAAGATTTCTTTACATACATACAAGTCAAGCAAATACAAGCGTGTTAAAAATCATATTTTTTATGTAAAAATAATCCATACTTCATATTACTAATATATAAAGCTGAAGAGTTTGTTTGTTTGGTTGAACGCGCTAATCTCAGGAACTACAGGTTCGAATTGAATTTTTTTTTTGTTGGATAACCTATTTATCGAGAAAGGCTATAGGCTATATATGTTCACCGGATTCTAAAAAATGACCCAGTGTTAATGTAAACATTGAAGTTAATAAGATTTTGAATAAACTAAAAGTACAAAATACTGCATTCGGCCATGTTGATTGAAACACCAAATGACGTCACGCTTTCTTAAATCAAATAGAATATAAACAGTTAAAGTAAATAATCACCGTGTCGCTTAAATGTTTGTTGCGATCGTTTAATTAATTGATTTGTTGTTTATTCGGTTTTTTGTGATATTTTATAACACTTAGTTTATTTTTGAGGTTAGTTAATTCGCAACTAATGAAAGCCAAACTATTTTTACTACTAAATACCTACTTTTAAAAAAATACTTATTATAAATCATATCATTAAGTATATTTACATACCTCGAAATACCTCTGCACGACAGCTCTACACCCATAAATACATCATCTAATGTCAGCTGTCACAGAGTCGTGACGTCACAAGCGTTTTCGCGATTACCTCGAAATAGAAAGATAAAAATGCAATAATTTGACTTTTAAAAAAATACGTAATATAAATCACATCATTAAGTATATTTACATACCTCGAAATACCTCTGCACGACAGCTCTACACCCATAAACACAACATCTAATGTCAGCTGTCACAGAGGCGTGACGTCACAAGCGCTTTCGCGGTTACTTCGAAATAGAAAGATAAAAATGCAATAATTTGCGTTAAAATTAAATTTATTGCTGAAATAATGTTTTTTTTCGGATAGACGGTACATGATTAGAAATGGATTTCAAAATCTATCTTCACGCCTATTCATCGAATGCGACATTTACTGCGGTACTATACAGTCTGTAAACACGTAAGGTGCACATAGGGAAATTAACATTGGGAAAAAATGACTGGATCAGAGTGAGCCTTGAAATCTTGTTTTTCAATTTGACAGATAATATTCTTTTGCAAAATGAATGTGTATACTACCGAAGAAAATATTCAAATGATTACAACATAATCGGACTTTTTTTATTAATGGGACATTAAATTCCCAAAAATACTTAAATATGGTGCGAGATCAAATATCTCCGCCTATTCGTGTTGAACCTAAAGACACTGGGTCACTGATTTTCCAACGCGCATACGTCATACCAGTCAGACAATTTTTGAATGAAATGTTTCCAAAACAGATGGAGTTGTTTTTTTGTATTATTTTTGTACAAAAAAATTAAAATAATGATTTATAAGAGCTTTTTATTATTAAAAAAGCTAAAATCAAAATAAATCAAAATAAAATAGAAATCCTCAAGATTACCACGATAATTCAATAGAAATAACAATTAATGCAGTCATGGCTAACTCTGATCCAAGTATTTTTTCCCAATGCTAATTTCCCTATGTGCACCTTACGCGTTTAAATACTGTATGTAATTTCACGCTCACAATAGTAATTATAATAAGAATTCAATTAAATTTAGCGAATAAAATGCAGTAACGATGATATGTGCACCTCACTGTCTGCCAAGTGCCAGTCATTCAGCACACGGACACGAATACATGTAGAATCTTCCACAAAGAGATTGTCGACCGAGACTTTTGAAAGGAAATTAATTAGTCTATAGTGTGGTAATGCGCTGCTCTAGCTAACACTCTGCATTCGCACCCCCACCTCTTCACCCTATTGCTTTGTCTTCTTCTTATCTTTTCTCATCGCAGTCTTTGTAATCGTTGAATCAGTCTTACGCGATCACTCATAGCGCTCGTCACTCGTCAACAAATATATATTTCAATATTATATAAATAATATCACTACTTCCCATATTCACCGAACCATAGAATTCGCTCAAAGCTATTAGTTCAGAAGCAAACAAAAAAAAAACGGCTTTAGTACCAAGTAGTAGCCTAGGAGTCAGCGACATATTTAGATCGTCCATTTCCTTACGGCTGAATGACTCGTAAAATGCTCTAGACAGTAGTACCATATTATAGCATCGTGGCCGTCAGCTGCGCCAGTATCGGTGGAATAGACAACTGAAGCCTCCCACGCACGGTAAAAAAGATAATATTTTTAACCATAGATTGAAAATTTGTCAAACGATAGTTATTAATGATCTTTTATAAAAAAAACTCCGGGTTGCACTCCGGGAGTGCCGGCAGAAGTGAAAACTTGAATATTAACGTCTTACGAATTTTCGATCAGGTCACGTGTCCTGACGCGAGTTTAACATTTTTTACCCATTACAAAAAAAGTGTACAACGCCGCTAAAGAAGTTTTCACTTCAAAAATTATTTTTTACTTTTTAGTTCGATATAAAGCGTGTTTTTTAGTTTTTTTTAAACTATATTTATTTTTCACTTTTTAGTTTGATATAAAGCGTGTTTTTTAGTTTTCTTTAAAATATATTTATTTTCCACTTTTTAGTTCGATTTATTGTCAAAAATTTGCCGAAAAATAACAATTTTTTTTGGCGTGGACGGGATTAGAACCCACGACCCGTGATGCCAAGAGTTGACGTCAGCGAAGTCTAGCGCCTTAGACCGCTCGGCCACCGATTGCTGTTGGTGTAGTGGAATAACATACTAACAGTAATAAACCACACGGTACCTAGCAATTACTCTCACTTAGAGCGTTTTCTCGCTCACCCAGTTCTTACTTTACCTGACGCCTGACGCTAGTTTAACATTTTTTACCCATTACAAAAAAAGTGTACCTACAACGCCGCTAAAGAAGTTTTTACTTCAAAAAACGTCAGCTGGCTGTACGATGGTGGATGTTACATCAGCTGATCATACGAACTTGACGAAATGAAATATGAATTCAGTCATTCCCTTTCACATGAAACTTTATCAAAAGATAGTTTTTAAAATATTTAAATTAAATGAAATCGTCAGCTGGTTGTATACCGGGGGAAAGATTGTCAGCTGATACACAAAAGCTGACGATTTTATTTATTTTAAATATTATAAAAACTATCTTTTGACAAAGTTTCATGTGAAAGGGAATGACTGAATTCATAGTTCATTTCGTCAAGTTCGTATGATCAGCTGACGTAACATCCACCATCGTACAGCCAGCTGACGTTTTTTTTAATAAAAGATCATTAATAGCTATCGTTTGACAAATTTTCAATCGATAGGTAATGTCAATAACAAAAATGTTAGGAGCACTGTGGTTTGAACCTAATAAAAAATAGAGAATAGTTACTTCTTACCACAACAAGTTTTATTAGTGGATGTACATTTCGAGAGCTATGCTCTCATCTTCAGCAATACACTAAACTCTAAACTAAAGTTTAGTGTATTGCTGAACTAAAGTTTAGTGTATTGCTGAAGATGAGAGCATAGCTCTCGAAATGTACATCCACTAATAAACTTGTTGTGGTAAGAAGTAACTATTCTCTATTTTTTATTCGATAGGTAATGATTAAAAATATTATCTTTTTTACCGCGCGTGGGAGGCTACAGTTGTCTATTCCCCCGATAGTGCCGCAGCTGACGGCCACGATGTTACATAGTACAACTGTCTAGAGCATTTTACGAGTAGAAAATTGGAAAGAAAAACCTGTCGCTGGCTCCTAGACTATAGCGACAACTGTTAGAATTCGTTCTGAAGCAAATCTTGTAGAATTTGCTCAAAACTAATTAATTCAGACTCCAGGCCGCAAACGAAATACATTTTGCAGAATTGTATCTATCGCACCCGGGTGAAACTGGGCTACTAGTAATAGATAAAATATGAACGAAATAATTGTACAAGTTTAAATCGTTTATCGTATTTTGTATTGGAATATATCCAAATATGTGAAGCCCAGAGGGAGACGTTACATAGAAGAAATGTACCTATTTTAGAACATATGCTAATTAAAAGAAGAAATTATTCATATCTCCATAAACAGCGTCTATTAAGCATTAATGCGCTGCCGTGTACGTTACTTTAACTGGCAATCAACACGGAGCATAACCGTTATTGTTTATGTACGGAAAGGGGTAACTCAGCCGCACGCCAATCATCGCGCGTTCACGAAAACAAGAAAATATTTCGGTCGACAAAACTCTCCAAAAAAAAATTTTGGTGCACAAAAAATTGACAAAATCAAAAATAGACATCCCGCAAGTTGTCCACTGTATAGTAAATATTGAAAAAAAAAATAAAAGAAAGGTTAAAAAAGACCTTATCCCCTACGCCACGGAGCTCCGACGGCTGTAACGCTATATTAGGTGTCAAAAATAATAAAATAAAACTGTTTATAAAAATTGCAATTCAAAGAATTTAAATAGGGTTCTAGTTTGATAGTAAAATATATAAACCAAGGCTATCCGTCAACAATTGCTATCTGTAGAGCTCGGACGTACGTACATACGTACGTACAGACCAACCGACAACGGCTGTTCAAGATTTTGATTACAATTTCAGGAGTGATTATGAACTCGAATCATTCTAAAAATGGTTTCGTTATATAAAACAGAAACTCCTCTGTTCCAAAGCAACAATTTGAATGAATTTTGAGCGAAATTAACCTAGGTATAACTTCTTGTATATGATTGAAGCACAGGTTTGACGCGCAAAGCGATAATACAGCTAGAGCGGTGATATTTTGCTATTCTTCGACGATAATTGCATTAGACAGCAAATTAGAAATGATATGAGAAAAAAAAGTTTTAACTCCCCCTTTGATACTGGTCGTAAAAGTTAAATGGAACATTTCACGATCATTTGCGGATGTTTTTGTATCAATGAACTTTATTCACCTTCGAACGTTTAACGCACACGTTAAACAGCCAAGAAAAAGTTAACAATTCAAAAAAAATTGGTTGTCTGTAAAGTCGGTTTACGGACGATAGTTTTACGTGATAACGTATTCCGCTCGAATATCATATTTAATAATACATAACCTAAATTTTAGTAGCTGTCAGGCGGAACGTGACACATTTCGGAACGTTACACTTTTTCGTGCATGCAGCCGGTGTTTCATCAATTTATAAGACGTTATCACATCAAAAACGTCAGTATCTTTATAGCCTTTTATAAAACAAACGACACGTAACCAAGTGTGAACGTTTCACAGGTATAGTTGGTAATATTGTACAGGCACTATAGCCGTTAAAATAATTAAGTTTTATTTCATAACACACTGCACAACTGTGAACACTGTGTTCTTTGTATCTAACTACTAAATTTGACAAGCAACGCCTACCTAGTCATATATACCTATATGCAACACGCGGTACATAATATGATTATTGTCTCTTGTTCTCAAAAAGTAATGTTTTACGGATAAGATTAATAAGAATATATGGCACTTTCGTAGGTAAAAGGGGTATATGTCCTAAATCGAAAGTTGTGGGAAATGGATTTTAGAAATTTTAATGTTCGTGTTTTAATACAGTTTTTTCTAAAGAAACAATTTTTTTATGAAAGTGTGTATTTTTGACGTGATAACGTCTTATAAATTGATGAAACACCAGCTGCACGCACGAAAAAGTGTCACGTTCCGCCTGAGCCTGAGCGTGCAAGCGAGAGCGCGGTATAAGCGATAGAGAGGCACGATCGGCCCAAGCGTCGGTTTGAAAGCATTTCTCTCTCTTCTCGCGTGACGTCAGAGAGTTCATCAATGTTTCTTTATGACGTTATCACGTAAAACTATCGTCCGTAAACCGACTTTACAGACAAACAATTTTTTTTTTGTCCGTAACAGATTGTATGTAGCAATAATTATTATTACAGTGTTACCAGACGTCACATAATTCTTCAACCTTGTATTATATAGTATATATGTTACGGTTAATACAAGAAAGTAGTTTATTCGCGAATTAACCGGCTAATACCCGAATTAACCAACGTCAAGGATTGGTTAATTCGGGTAATTAGCCGATTAATTCGCGAATTAATTACTTTCTTGTATTAACCGTAACATATACATACAAAAGTATTCTATGCATGACGCAATAGGCATGATGACAGATTTTGAAATCCAGGTCTGTAATGTAGGCACACGTCTACTAATTCCGAAAAAAAACATTAAGTCAGCGATAAATTAAATTTTAACGCAAATTATTGCATTTTTATTTTTCTATTTTGAAGTAACCGCGAAAACGTTTGTGACGTCATGCCTCTGTAACAGCTGACATTAGATGTTGTATTTATGGGTGTAGAGCTGTCGTGCAGAACTATTTCGTAGAAAGGTATATGTACATTAATTACTTAATGATTGGATTTGTATTAAGTATTTTCTTAAAAGTAGGTACTTAGTAGTAAAAATAGTACGGTTTTCTTTAGTTGCAAGTTAACTAACCTCAAAAATAACCTATGACATATAAGTGTTATAAAAAATCACAACAAACAAATAAACAACAAATTAAATGATGCAGGAGTGAATGATCCTAACAAAAATTTAAGCGACACGGTGATTATTTACTTCAAGTGTTTGTATTCTCTTTGATTTAAGAAGGCGTGACGTCACGCGGTCTTTGAATCAACATGGCCGATTATTACTCTCAATACTGGGTCATTTTTTAGAATCGTTTCAACATATATTTTTCTTTAAAATCATTTATTCTTTGATTCTTTTATACAAAATATGGTGTGTAACTGTTATCGCAATCTAATTCGATTTATTTTGAGAGTACCAGGGCCTCACGGTTTTTTTTTTTGCATACGACGAAATTAATATTTAGAACAGCAGGAACTCTATTTTTATTAACAAATAACAACATCACTTTGATGAAATATACGCATCGTCCAAAGAGTTTTAAAACAATACACGCAATGATAAATCTATATACGAATATATAAAGCTGAAGAATTTGTTTGTTTGTTTGTTTGAACGCGCTAATCTCAGGAACTTATGGTTCAAATTGAAACAAAATTTTTTTGCTGGATAGCCCATTTATCGAGGAAGGCTACGACCATTAGGAGCGGAGCTTTAATGAAGAATGTTGCAAAATGTATCTCAAAAATAAGCTTCTATTCATGTGAAATGCACTGACTAGATATACTCATATTAGCGTTGTGAGAACACAACCTCAGGTGGCTCAATCGGTAGAGCATGCGACTGTCAATATCAGAGTCGTGGGTTCGAGCCATACGTTGGGCGAATGTATTTTTATTTTTTTTTTTTATTTTCTACGTTGCTTTCTTCTAACGCCTACATTTAATTTTTTTAAATTTTATTTAATTAATTTAAAAAAAAATATTAGTTAAAAAAAGTTTAAATACTTATTATCGACAAAAACTTTTGAACGGTAACTCCGATCATCATGAAATTTGGACACAACATTCATCTCGGTAAACTAAGATGAATGTGTGTACTCATGTTCCTCCCTTCCCCATTCGTTCTTTTACACCCGGGTGAAACCAGACTGGTCCGCTAGTGTATAATAACAGATAAACCACATATATTATAATTCACTGAACATTGTTAAAACTAACTGTATTAAATGAAATATAAAAAAAATGGCATCTGATAAAATTTAATTAATTTAAATATTTCAAACGACTTTGTATTAAACACATCAAATTTATTTTAATTATTCATTCGTTTTAAAACAAACCTGTTAAAGAATAAACGCGAAATGGGTTAATTAAAAACGATAATATATACAACAGAGTTTGTGAGTAAAAATATTAAAATAAAAAAGGGGTAAGTTGTGATATAAAAATTCAGTTTTTATCTATAATTTTCCATTCATTCAACTTAACCAAGAAAGCGCGAAGGAGATTTGCACGTGCGCAATGTTTGGCACAGAACTATCATAGGCAACAACTTCTGATTTTATAATAGAGACTACTAATTTACTTATTAATTAACTATGCGGCATTCTTGATAATTTGGATAATTTTCTAATATAATTGATTGTTGCAGTAAGTATTTATTTTATAACAGTACAAGCTGTACCAGGTTCAATCTGATTTGTGTGTGTTGCTGTTAAGTTTAACAGATGGCACTCGTAAAATTGTTAGTATAGCGTGTGTTGCTTTAACGTCCAACAGACGGCGCTGTATTCAATATATGGCGCAACAGAAGTCGTAAAATGTTTAGTATAGCGTGTGTTGCTTTAACGTCCAACAGATGGCGCCGTATTCAACAGATGACGCTCCTATTGCGCTTCCGTTGCCGTAAAACATTTAGTATTCTCTTAAATAATGTTTATTTGCTTAGAACTCAACAAAATATAATTAATATATTCAAGCTAACACATCTACTTATTTCACACGAAAGTCTACAAATTCGATGGTACGTATAACATGGTAATTTTTTTTTTAAACAAAACGATTACACACTCTTTCACTGCTTATACCCGTACTTCCACCACTTATACCAGCACCTCCACCATAAATTATACACTTACTTTTAACATTTATACCTGGCACCTACTTCCACAATATATTTTAATCTATATATGTATAAAAATCTCGTGTACAGATGTTCGTCCGCGCTAATCACCGAAACCACTGAACCGATTTCAATGAAATTTAGTGAATGTGCCTAGCTTGATCAAACTTAGACTATATAGAATAGTTTTTATTAAATATTTTTGTACGAAATGTTGTGAAAATAAACTGTTTTAGTAACATGTAGCGACATCTCATAGAATTTATTCAAAGCTATTAGTTCAGAAGCAAACAAAAAGAAAACAAGTAGCAACATCAGTTAAAATTTGCTCAAAGCTATTAGTTCAGAAGCAAATCTGGTAGAATTTGCTCAAAGCTGTTAGTTCAGACGCAGGGCCGCAAACGAAATACACTTTGCAGAATTATATCTATCGCACCCGGGTAATAATAATAATAATAATAATAATGCTTTTAACGTCCGTTTCTAGACTTTATATCATAACAGGCGCCATTCGCACCATTACTATTTTCCATTTATCACACTTCCCGTTATTTTCTACATTTTTTAACTTCCACTTAATTGATAGCAATGGGCGAATGAATGAATTTTAGGACATTAGTATAAGGTAGGCAAATTTTGAGCGTAGGAATTTGACAGGTAGGTAATCGGCCATGACCTTGAATAAGAATCCGTCTCGTTATTTATCTGGAATTATTGAGGGAAACCACGGAAAACCTCAACAAGATGGCCGGTACAGGAATTACCGTTTCTCGGCGAGAGGCAGCAGAAAAAAGTTCCAGCCACATCTGCCCCCGCCGGGATTAAAACCCGGTACCTCCCGAATGCGAATCTAGTGCTTTCATCACTATGCCAGCCCGCTCGGTTAATCTACAAACTATCTAACTAAATGAGGAATGAGGAATTCAGTTCGATTATTTTTGGCATAGTTCATGGGACACTGAAAATACAGAGATAGTATTAGTAATGTAGATATACCTGGGATATGCCGTACAATATACCCAACAACTATGGCTCATAGCAGCTAGCCTAGCGCTTAATTAATAATGCAACAATATGAGTTTCTTAAAGCATACATAAAACACGAAGACTATGGCTGGATAATAATAAATATACCGTTCGTTCATATTCGTCAATTCTCACATTTTACCGAGAGATATGCTGTAAAAGTGTTTTTTTTTTTTATATATAATAATGGTATACTTTTCATAACGGATTATTATTCTATTTATTTTTTCAAGAAAGTTTTGTTAAATTTTTTTTTCTAAACTTTATAGCTTCGGAAATATTTTGAATATAAAAAAAAATCAACTGTTCTTTTGTTTTGTAGATCTGTCAGAAATAAACTAGTTAAGCATGCTTTGATTAATTTTTACATGACGTGGAACATATTATGTAGGTAACCATGGAAACGAATAGAAAATTTGATTACTAGCCATTACCCGCGTCACCACACGCGATATCAGAAATTTGATTTTTTTATTTATACTATATCAAATGTCATTACCCGTTTTTACCATTCCAACCCACAAGTGGGGAATGGTACTAGTTTAGGTCAAAAATCACTTTTCAAATATATATTAGATATCGTGTCCATCGATAATAGTTAATAAGAAAAAATTCGCAGGTTTGTGGACAAAAGTTATATTTATAATTGTACGACGTTTCGTCTATAAATTTAGACTTTTTCAAGTACAAAATTGAAAATTATTTAAAATTCATAATTATTATTATTGTTTTAAATAATTTTCAATTTTGTACTTGAAAAAGTCTAAATTTATAGACGAAACGTCGTACAATTATAAATATAACTTTTGTCCACAAACCTGCGAATTTTTTCTTATTAACTTTTCAAATATTTTACAATATTTTTCCGTTTTGAGGTCCCCCGAATCCAAAAAACATATTTTTGGAAAAACTGTGTGCGTCTGTTAGTCTGTTTGTGAACACGATACAGATCAAACGGATGAGCGGATTGAAACCAAATTTTGGGAGGATGTTTGGTATGCAAATATGGAGAGCCCTATTGTTTTTGGGGAAAATCGGCGCATGCGCAGAAGAGATATATGCTAAAACGATATTTTTTATATAATAATGGTATACTTTTCATAACGGCTTATTATTCTACTTGTTTTTTCTGCAAGAAAGTTTAGTTAAAAATTTTTTTTCTAAACTTTATAGTTTCGGAAATATTTTGAAAATAAAAAAAATCATCCGCTCTTTTGTTTTATGGATCTGTCAGAAATAAACTAGTTAGACATGCTTTGATTAATATTTACATGACGTGGAACATGCTATGTAGGTAAACATGGCAACGAATAGTTAATATCATATTGAATACTAGCCATTACCCGCGTCACCTCACGCGATATCAGGAATTTTATTTTCTTTATTATAATCAAATATCAACATTTTTGAAGTTGGAATGGTCCTGTCGCCCAATTGGCTGGTTTTTGACGTTATAAATTGATGAATCACCAATCTTATAAATTGATGAAACACCGGCTGCATGCACGAAAAAGTGTAACGTTCCTAACGTTCCGCCTGACCCTGTGCGTGCTTTTCTCGAAAACGGCCCTAACGATTTGGATGAAATTTACTGAAAAGGGATTTTGGGGGGCAAAAAATCGTTTTAGCTAGGTCTCATCTCTCGAAAAAATCGTTTTCATACAAATTTTATCATTATAAAAATCAATTTTTTGACGTATGAAAATACTTAAATATTGTAAGTAGGCTTTGGAATTTTATATAAACAATGAAACAATTGTTTTCAAAATATTATGACAGTTAATCTTTGAGACTTAAAATAAATACGAAAGAAAGAAAGTTAAAAAAAACAATAATTATTATAGGTGGTGAGTAATTTTAATAAATAAAATTAACCTAAATTTGAAGCGAAAGATGCAATATCATAGATTCGAATCATTATAATTATTATATAAATTTAGGTTATGTATTACGGAATACGTTATCACGTAAAACTATCGTCCGTAAGCCGACTTTACAGACAACCAATTTTTTTTTATATAAACGTGCGATACCAACGAATGTTTAAAGGAAAAGTCTGCGGCAAAACTTCTTAATTTGTAAAGATTATTCTCATTATTACTATCCTATCTCAATGGCGCAGCAGCAAGACGGCCCCGGATCAGCTCCACCATCCTCCCTTGTGTAAATTCACGCTCGGACGTTCAAAATGGCGGCCAATATCGCTGTGCCAACAAAAAAAAGAAACAACCACACTAGCTTATACACTAAGTGCAGTTTATGCAAATAATCTAGATGAGATTTTTTTCTCTTACACATTTGACGTCATAAAGTGTGATGTTATCCGGTTTGTACTCGTCTCTTGTTTAACTAGCGCAGCATATTTTAAAACTTGGGTTTTATAATTTTACAAGAGAACCGCCCCGGATTCACCCGGGTGCAAGACTGTATGATTTATTAATACATAGTTTTTTTTTCTGATGGCTGATGGTGATTTAAGTAAAATATATAGACTATTGGCGCCATAATTTGACGTTCCGCTGTCAGTGCAAAAACAAATTAATTATTGATATACTAGTGCGACCTGTGCGAATTATTCACACTAAATAAGTATAATAATTATCACTTCTCAAAATTATTTTTTAAATATGATTGCAAGTAATCAATTCGTTTCTAATTTTGCACACTGCTTATAACGGTCTTCTTTTTGTTGTATTACAAAATGAAGCTCAGATGACAGATCGAAGAAATATTTTACTAAAATTGTCATATAGAGGCGCAAGTAGCAAAAGCGTTGAGCTAAGCCATCATGCAGCATTGCTGTGACGTTGTTCAGCGTTGCCCGTCAGTTGGCAGTATGCAGTATTTACAATATGAAGGTCAGATGTGAAGAAATTGTGTGGTTTTTTCTAAAAAGGGAGGCAAACATCTTTAACCTTAGCGTATTAATATATATATGATTGTACGTCATAATTGATAAATAAATAATTCTCACATCATACCTTTTGTTATGCTATTTATATAATGGTTTACAATCGGAATTTTATGGTATATGAAAAGTTTTTATTATAAAATTTTTTTTGACACATCATGGCCAATTAAAATTTTTTACTTATCACCATAAAAAAATGTCGCGATTTCCATAAAAAGTGAGTTCAATAATTCTCTATTACACCCACTAGCGGCGCTAATAGGCTTTGTGCAAACAGCCTATAGTCGGGATAAACACATTTTTCATTTATAGAAGAGCTATAATTATTTTGTAGAAATGTATTCTTTCCTTTTCTAATGTCAGCTCATCCTGAGATACCCTGTATAATATAGTCTACATATTACGTATATGTATGTATGTAGTATAACTGTTAGAAAGCGTGGTACTTTGAGGTTGAATGAGGAGTACCGTATTTCACCTGCTAATGGGCAAAATGTCACGTGAGGATGGCCGGTGGTAAGCGTCAGCAAATCGGGGAGGGGACGCTGTTATAGTACCTCTATATATATACCGTTTCGCGGAGGATACTATATGTCAGTGCATCCAAACATGTTTTCGATTTAAATCAAATGCCGTATATACGATATTTTTTCATTTTGAGGTCCTCCGAATCCAAAAAACATATTTTTGGAAAAACTCTGTTTGTCTGTGAATACGATACAGGTCAAACGGATGAGCGGATTGAACGTAAATTTTGGGAGGATGTTTGATATGCAAATATGAAGAGCCCTATTGTTTTTACGGAAAATCGGCGTATACCCAAGAGATATATGCTATAACGTTGCTTTTTATATAATAATGATATACTTTTCATAAAGGTGTATTATTCTAATTTATTTTTTCAAGAAAATTTTGTTGACATATTTTTCAAACTTTATAGTTTCGGAAATATTTTGAAAATGAAAATAAAATCCCCTGTTCTTTTGTTCTGCAGATCTGTCAGAAAGAAATTAGTTAAGCATGTTTTGTTTAATGTTTACATGACGTCGAACATATTATAACCATGCCAACGAATAGCAAATATCATCATATATATTAATACGCTAAGGTTAAAGATGTTTGTCTCCCTTTTTAGAAAAAACCTCACAATTTCTCCACTTAAATCATTTTACAGATAATTGCTTGCTCTACTGACATCGACAACTAAAAAATTTATTATTGCTTTTGTTTTTGTAAATTAATTAAAATACACCAACGCTGAACAACGTCTGCCATCTGACGGCTTTAATTTTTAAACAACGTCAACACTTCGATCTGTCATCTGACCTTCATATTGTAATACAACAGACACAATACTGCAATTACTGCCATCTGACGGCTATAATTTTGAAACAGCGATCAACGCTGACCAACGTCACAGCAGTGCTGCATGATGCCATCTGACGGCTTAGCTCAACGCTTTTGCTACTTGCGCCTCTATATGACAATTTTAGTAAAATATTTCTTCGATCTGTCATCTGAGCTTCATATTGTAATACAACAAAAAGAAGAACGTTATAAGCAGTGTGCAAAATTAGAAACGATTTGAATACCTGCAATCATATTTAAAAAATAATTTTGTAAAGTGATAATTATTATACTTATTTAGTGGGAATAATTCGCACAGGTCACACTAGTCTTCCTTTAATAACTAATTAATTTATCAGTTTAATTGTATGAATTAATAAATTCTACATTTGACTAAACAAATTTAATTTTAATAAATCTATTTATATTATTAAAACATAAAACTAAAAAAGAAGAAAAAAAAATTCCACTGCATTACAGACGGAAGAAATAAATTGAGAATCGCAGATCTATAAAGTTGACGGCGAACGGTAAAACCGCAAGCTATACCTACTCATATCCCTGCCCCTCTGGACTATAGCAGGAACAGCTTTGAACCGACCGACCGACGGACCCCCCCTCACTCCCAGTGTTCCGTTCACGATGCCTTGTGCACCAACACACCATCTCCACTGCTTCTGCCACCATAGGGATATGTACGTCAGCGCGAAATGGGCTCATTACATGGGGTGATCCTGCACAGGCGTTTAGTTCTGACATTTCCAGTATTTATTCGCATAATAATACTTTGCAAGATCGTTGCGAATTATGCTCGATATAGGGTCCGTGCATTGAGCTTGTATTTTACTTTTGCACAGTTATGAAACGGTTTTAATCTTTGTTTCTTTTATCTAATCAGTTAATTAAACATATTACTTTACTCTCTAAATATGAATCAGTTATTTTTCACTAATTAGCGAATAATACAACATGAATTAGTGAATATAAAAATTCACTAATTAATAATTATATAAGTGAATAAATTCACTAATTATATAAGTGAATATAAAAATTCACTAATTATATAAGTCAATATAAAAATTCACTAATTATATAAGTGACCATTAAATGTCATCTGATATCAACAAATTTATGCAGATTTTTTTTAAATATTTATTCATTCGTTACTTTGACTAGTAAAATTTACTTTTAGATTTTTACAAGTCGATTGAAAATTGAATAAAAAATAAAGAATTAGAGAAATCGCGTCAAAAAAACTCATTGTTAGTTATGATCCTATGTCATTGACTATAATTTAAAATCGGTAAAAAAACAATAGTATATCCACAATGCTTTACTCTGAATCTATGAAAATATAATTAAAATAATCTAATTAACTTACGCAGATATATTTTCGATACGCCTTGTTGCCTTTTCTCACCGCACATTGAGTAGATAGACCATACTCGTATATTTAATAATTTACTATATGAATCATTGTCTATCTACTCCATGTGCGGTGAGTGAAGGCAACAAAGCGTATCGAAAATATATCTGCGTCTCTTTTTTCGATGTAATTCCCTGTTTTCTCCGATGATAGGATTGGTTGATGTACCTACTTTGCATTCATTCTGAATAAAGTATCTATGTTTCAAAAACTTTGTTTTTTTTCTGTGACGTTAACATGGGCGTATTCAGCTTTTGGCACAGGAGGGGGCAAATTAGAAATTTCTTAAGCCGGGTCCCCCGTGCTTGTTATGCCCGCCTGGATACGCCAGTGCTTACGGCTTAAAAAAACACAGAAGTAGGTATATGTTTGCATCCTAATGGTTCGATTGCGATTTTATTCCTATGCTCAGTATAGAATAAAAGTATATGAGATAGACAATGATTCATATAGTAAATTATTAAATAGACTAGTGTGACCTGTGCGAATTATTCGCACTAAATAAGTATAATAATTATCACTTTACAAAATTATTTTTTAATTATGATTGCAGGTATTCAATTCGTTTCTAATTTTGCACACTGCTTATAACGTTCTTCTTTTTGTTGTATTACAATATGAAGCTCAGATGACAGATCGAAGAAATATTTTATTAAAATTGTCATATAGAGGCGCAAGTAGCAAAAGCGTTGAGCTAAGCCGTCAGATGGCATCATGCAGCATTGCTGTGACGTTGTTCAGCGTTGCTCGCTGTTTCAAAATTAAAGCCGTCAGATGGCAGTATGCAGTATTGTGTCTGTTGTATTACAATATGAAGGTCAGATGACAGATCGAAGTGTTGACGTTGTTTCAAAATTAAAGCCGTCAGATGGCAGACGTTGTTCAGCGTTGCTGTATTGTAATTAATTTACAAAAACAAAAGCAATAATAAATTTTTTAGTTGTCGACGTCAGTAGAGCAAACAATTATCTGTAAAATGATATATATTAAGTTATGTGGAGAAATTGTGAGGTTTTTTCTAAAAAGGGAGGCAAACATTTTAAACCTTAACGTATTAATATATATTATGATGGTATATACATATCGCGTTATCTTTAGTTGAGAGTGAATTCTGCACGCTCCCTATACGGTTTTAACGGCAGTGATCGCTGTCGTCATTGTTGCTTCTTAATGCGCTCTACACGTCCTTATTTAAGTGCCACAAAATAAATTAACTATAAAGATTTATGTAATGGAAAACATATATCATTTGAAAATTACACCAATTGTGACGGGTTTGCTTGCAAGTGTTTTATAGTTAAGATACTGAACGGTGAGCGGTAAGCTTGAATACCGCAAGAGTAGTAAAGGCCGCTGCACACGAGGCTGGAAACACTGCTTGGACTTCTGCCAGCTGGCTAAGAGGCTGGAAACGACGTCACTGCGGACTCGCCTGCAATCTCACAAGATAGATTTTAAAATTAGAACAGTGACTATTTTTCTTGCTGGGTCCTCTGCATGCTCTGAGCAAGAACCAATCAGGAAACAGTATCGTCACGTGGTCGACACGAACAAACGCCCACAAATCAACATGGCGTCGTTGTGCTCGGAGTCAGACAACACAGACACGTTTTGCTCTGTGTTTATATTTGGACTGTCACTGCGCGCGCACCAGATCGATCCACAAAACAAGCTTGAAAAGACGTCTCGTGTGAAGCGAGCACATAAAAGGAAACTAGTAGGAATCTAGCGGCAAATTCAACCTCGTGTGCAGCGTCCTTAATGGCAAGTTATCGCCCTGCGGGAGAAATATCTGCTCTTTTTCTTTTTAAACGGGACGATGACAAATTTGCGTGAATGGGATTTAAGCTGTGATGTGGCAGATATCATTAGAATAATGATTATATTCGTGTCACGAAAAATAAAGTGTTATGTGAACATCTTTCGCTTGCAGACGATAAAACTAAAGTTCACTATAAAATATTATACCCTACTTACATAAATACTTCCTTAAAACTAATGCAACAAAATGATAGAATGTTAATATCCCTTTACAAAGCTTCTTTTGTTTTTTGTTGTATGAATTGATATTCTGATTATTTAGGGAACAAAAAAACTTGAAAAATTAATAAAAAAAATTGTGTATCCCTGGATAACTGTGAAAATAACCCGCACGAAATAACCGTGCGAAACCGATTTCGTTTCGGCAAAAAACATTGTAGATAGCCACGCCCGTATAAAATCGGCTGTAAACCTTAATTCATTGTTTGTTATGATCCTATGTCATCGACTATAATTTAAAATCGGTAAAAAACAATAGTATCTAAACACGCAATTATTTACTCTGAATCTATGAAAATATTATTAAAATAATCTAATTAACTTACCTGATAAATTATATAACTTGTTTGTTTATCGGTTTACAAGGAACTTGCTGTAGCACGAACTACATTCTACATGAATATATAATAATAAGTATCTATAGTAACTGTATGGAGGCGCCACAAGCAACACGCAGGTATAAAATCAGGGGTATCACTATTCTGACAGTGAATTTTACTTGAATTCACTATTCCGGAAGTGCATCACTTGATAATCAGTTATTTTTACAACAAATTAATGAATTGTCACTAATAAATTGACTGAAATAGTAAAAATGTAACTATTTGACACTATTTCAAATAGTTAAATTTTCACTATTTCAGTCAATTTATTAGTGAATACTTCACTAATTCATGTTTAGAGAATAAGAAACCCAACATGCAACATAAAATACAAAAATATAGTTTAAAAAAAACTAAAAAACACGCTTTAAATCGAACTAAAAAGTAAAAAATACATATTTTTAAATAATCTTAAAACAATAATGAATAAAAAATACAAGTAATATTGTGAAAAAAGCGTGGGGCGCTTTGCTCCACATTTTCGTACATCGAGCGCCCCACGCTTTTTTCACAATAATACTTGTATTTTTTATTCATTATTGTTATAAGCTTATTTAAAAAAATATTTTTTACTTTTTAGTTCGATATAAAGCGTTTTTTTAAACTATATTTATTTTTCACTTTTTATTTTGATATAAAGAGTGTTTTTTAGTTTTTTTTAAACTATATTTGTTTTCCACTTTTTAGTTCGATTTATTGTCAAAAATTTGCCGAAAAAAAAACAATTTTTTTTCGGCGTGGACGGGATTAGAACCGACGACCCGTGATTCCGAGAGTTGACGTCAGCGAAGACCCGTGCCTTAGATCGCACGGCTAACCACTGTAGTTACAGTGCTGGCATATTATACTACAGTAATAAACCACTTGCTGTAGTCGAAACGAAGGTTACAAACAAACATACATACATACATACAAACTTACAAGTGAAGTTAATATATAAAGCGTGTAAATGATGCATAATAGTTTTGTTTGTTCTGAATCAAAAGAAAAACGACACGGAGTAGGAATATTGAGCTCCTGTTTGCCGCGTTTTGACAAATGATGTGAGATTTACGAATCACATTAATGCAGACTGTGACGTGTCTTGGGATCAAGCAGACCAGGATCTCAGAATATCTACGCACTGTGTGTGATTAATTCATGTCGTTAGTCACGTAGATTAGCACAAACAAACGTATAAAATAATGAAAGATCAAAGAATCTGTTACATTTGACACGTCTCTTACTTATAAATAAATTTATCACATTCTCCTTCAGAAATGAATTTATCAAAAAACAATTGATATCATTATTTCAGATTTTTACAAAAATACACTAGAAAGTAATAATCTTAATAAAATCTAACCAAAACATGAGTGCATAATGCAACAAAACAAATTGTATTTTTTTAAGAAGTCAAAATTATTAAAATTTGTTGCACTACAAATGTTCAGAATTGTTCTTGTTATATTTTGTAAAAGTTAGTGTTTGCAATTTTTATAATCAAAAATAAATATAATCTCTATAATTTCTCTCCTATATTTCTTCTCATTAAATGTTATTTGAAATTATATATTGATTATAACTAATATAAAATTCTCGTGTCACTGAACCAATTTTAATGAAATTTTGTAAATGTGTATCTTGGTGCAACTTAAGCTATAAGATAGTTTTTATTAAATATTTTGTTTAAAATTACGGTGTTTTCTCAAAAAAACGGTTTTAGTAACATGTGACGACAGTTCAGAAGCAAACAATAAAAACTGTTTCAGTACCAAGTAGCGACATCTGTTAGAATTCACCGGGCCGCAAACGAAATACATTCTGCAGAATTATATCTATCGCAGCCGGGTGAAACCGGGACGGACCGCTAATATATCTATATATAGTTTAATTATACAAGTTATAAATAAAAACGTTATTATATAAGCGAGCTCTTTAATAGTGCTAACAGACGCTCGAACTTGGTCCGGTCCGACAACGGACATGGTACGGCGGATCTTGCAACAGACGACCGAATCTGTTCCCATCGAACCGGGCGGACACGCAAACTACTCTACAGACGAACAGATTTGGTACGGAGCGGACCAGATCCGCTGTCCGCTTCGAACCAAGTACGACCGTCTGTTAGTACTATAAGTATAGACAAAGTTCAGTGGATCGATAAATGAAACCTATCTGGGTTTCAAACAATAAGGAAATTATCTCCTTACACGGTCTATATATCAGCCCGCCTCCGGCAATAGATACGGCATTTTATTCAAGGTAGCCATCGGGCGAACTGTGCAGGACGTATTTAACGCCCGGAGGGACACACCGGACTCGAGACTCCGGTATAGCGGACATTATGTGTCCTGCCGGACGGAGCATTAGTTTCCAATAAAGTATGGACAGCGGTCGAACAGAAGCCAAAGGGTGTAAGTTTGCCCTATCTACTTTATAATATCTACAATGCCCTTTTGCGACATATGGAGCTCAAAATATTTAGAGCGTACTTCCAGCCTCTTTGCGAACGGTAACAGAACCGCCACACACATGCGCAGTAGCTCAAACGTGTTTCAAAAACCGATACAAACAGTTTCGTTTTAGCTACTGCGCATGACTGTGCTAGTCCTGTTACCGTTCGTTGGAACAGAGCTGTAATGAATGCATATTATTCAAAACATTCACCGTGTTTGTAAACATTTGTCCAAGTCGCCCACGTGACAAGCTATACTGTTTCCTGATTGGTTCTTGCTCAAAACAAACAAGAAAATAGCATCGGTTCTAATTTTGAAATCCATCTTAGAAGTCCGCGTAATTGCCAAGTCATTAAAATAATTATAGAAATTGTAATGTTCTTTTTTTTTAAATAATATAATTTACTATACCTAGGTATTTAATTTTAAATAATTAATCTTTACTTGATGAAACACAGAACATTATTATTTTAAATTTTTACATTTCAATTGTACAAAAAATATTCTTAAAGTATTAGGTAACTAATAATTATTAGTTACCTTTAAGAATATTTTGTACAGCCCTACAATTATGTAATTATAATTACATAATTGTAGGGCTGTACAATTTAGTACATCACAGAAGTAAAGTAAGATCTCACAACTTTTTGTAGCGGAAGAACTGCGTTATGAGGCTTGGCATTTTGTTACATTTTATGTTATTGATGGAATAATGTTTACAATAATCTAATATTTTAAGTGTTTTACATAAGCGTAGCAACGATTTCATGCTAGGGGAGCCCAAATTTGCAACTCTACCTACCATTACCAACTGCCATTTACATAATAGAAGCGAAATCGTTCAACACGACTTTCTGGAGAAATTTCACGACAAAGAAAATATGTAGATTTTTGAAAATTTATCTTGTTACTTGTACGTGAACAATAAATATTTTAGGGTGGATCAAGCCCATCTAGTCCCCCCCTCTTGCTACGCCAATGGTGTTTTAAATTATTTCGATTGCCCACAGTCTATGCTGATGTACATAAATCGTTAAGTTTTTAGTCTATTCTGTTGTCCAGTGAATTGAGGGGTATGCTCACATAATATAACAGAGGTTATGTGATAGCTAAAGATTGTCGGCAGAAGCGGGAGTAGGAGTGTAGAAACAGGAGACATGCGACACATACACACACACGCGGTGGGATACGGAGTAAAGAAAGGGATAATACAGCTATCTACCTATCCAACAACCTCTATAGTATCATTCTTTAAACCACCAAAGGGTGATTTTTAAACATTAAGTTAGGTATCTAATATCGCAATATGTCCGAACTCGTATTGTTGCAAACAACTAACGTTGTTTTTATACAACGTGGGATCCTCAACTTTCACGATACGATATCGGCTATTGAAGAAATGCAAAATATTTTTGAAGTAAAACTTCTTTAGCCATGCTTGACTTGGAGAGTAAGCTGGTAAATGCCTGACGAAATAGTTTACGGAAGTGCATCATATCGCGATGCCTGACGAAATCGTTTACGGAAGTGCATCATCGGAGTTGAGAGGGAGATATAAGTTAGTGAGTGCGACAAAGACGGAGCATTAATACAACAATTTGAGGTTTAAAATGAAAACAACTGTTTTTTTGGTATCAAAAATACATTTCATCGAATTTTGCTGCATTTTGGAAATAATGTAGGTTAGTTAATAAATAATAATAATATAATAATAATAATAATAATAATAATTTATTACTTCCATAAAAATACTTTTAAATATATTATAAATTATGCTAATAAATATATTTTGCCTATTAATTAAAAAAAATATAGTTAAAAAAAAAAGGCCTGGTCATAGAATGATTTCATTTTCACAGATAATGGCTTATCAACCGCGGGGCCCTAGGCACGTGCCTAGAGAAAAAGAGGGCCTGGTCATAGAATAATTTCATTTCCACAGATAATGGTGTAAGCACTATTTAAAGTTCTTACTTTAAAAATAAATAAAATGCTTAGACTTGAATTAATAAAAATTCGTGATGAAATGTTTTCTCAGATGTGAATAATTAAATTGATTTTTTCCAAATTAATAACAACATTCATTTTTCCTGCGTAGCTAAGGAAAACTAATTTTGACAATATTACAAAAAAGAGAGAGAGAGTTAATGTAACAATGCTTCCTACAATGGTCTATCGATCGCGGGGCCCTAGGCACGTGCCCAGAGGGAAAGATGGCCTGGTCATAGAATGATTTCATTTCCACAGATAATGGTGTAAGCACTATTTAAAGTTCTTACTTTAAAAATAAATAAAACGCTTAGACTTGAATTAATAAAAATTCGTAATGAATTGTTTTCTCAGATGTGAATAACTAAATTGATTTCTTCCAAATTAATAACAACATTCATTTTTCCTGCGTAGATAAGGAAAACTAATTTTGACAATATTACAAAAAAGAGAGAGAGTTAATGTAACAATGCTTGCTACAATGGTCTATCGATCGCGGGGCCCTAGGCACGTGCCCAGAGGGAAAGATGACCTGGTCATAGAATGATTTCATTTCCACAAATAATGGATAAATGTGAACCAAAAAAGGGAATCCAATGAATCGACATGATCGGTGATGCAACGTCGTCACTCTTTGCTATTAGATAGTATAGTGAGTATAACGTATATCCAACACGGTATTTAATCAGTGGTAACAAACAGTCGATAATAATGAATGAACAGCCGTGACAGATAGCCGAGGCGGTTCTAGCAGTCAACGTGTAAAATATAGTTACACAGTTTGGTGATGAACACACGGATCGCGTTCTTGTTACGACGGAGCTGCAAGTTGCACAATCGAACGAGCTATGCTCTCTATCTCTGTCTGAGCTTTAATTAGAGAATGGTTAGAGTATTAACGGTGGGTGGGGTTCTGGGCGGGTTGGACATTAAAGGACTGAACTGAACTGAACACAGTCGATATATTATTGCGGCAACACTTGTCTTCTTCACAAAGTATTGCTCCAGAACTGCTCTTGGAGACGTAGTTGTCGTAGTCGTACGTTTCAACGGATAAGGCGATAGATCAAGTTTTACGAGCTTCACTATTTGTATCCGAGACACTCCGTTGAAATTTGTGGGTTTCGGTAGAAAAACGAGTATAGGAAAGACTTTTGTGCAGTGGCGTCGCTAATATATTGGTGGAGGAGTTCTAGCCCAAAGATTTCGCATTTGCAGAACTCCATAACATTATCGCATCCTTCAAATATTAAGTTACGAATTAAAATGAGTAAATAGTATATTGTGCAACCAGTGCGACAATGCCGCACGAGTTGCACATACTATTTTTTATTACGAATAAATTAATATTCCCAGAACAAATGTTCAATTTTAAAATACACATTTTTTGCTGTCACATTCAGTATTGGTAACTATGGTAACTCGGAATTTGCGTGCGGCAAACAATAATTTCAGTGCGACAAATAAAGTTTGCGCACGCAAATGAAAATAGCCACTTTTCAACCGTAACAGTATGCGTAAAGATACCACTTTTCCCGCATGAGTAATAAAAAATAATTATTCAAAACTTTGATTAATGTCTGATTAGAACTCTTCAATAAATAAAATTATCGACCAATTTTTCAGACAAATATATTAACAAAAAATATAAAAAATCCGGACCGAAACGTCAATGTATTAATTTTTATATTTTTTGTTAATATATATGTCTGAAAAATTGGTCGATAATTTTATTTATTGAAAAATAATTATTGTTAGCAGAAGTTTTGTTCCAAAAATATGTATTGAAGGAGATTTATTTGGTTGAAGAACAATTGAAAAATACGCTTCAGCAGAGTGTCGCTTGTGGCCAACGTTTCGAAAAAAATATATTGAAAACAACAAAAAATGTTTAAATAATATGCTTATAAAGTTTTTGCTTCATGGAGCCCTTTTTACATATATACTTAACAAGATCACGTTCAAAAGTTTTTAGAAATTGTTTATTTTGCTTATAATAATTTTTTAAACTTAACAAAAAAATTATATATTTCAATTTTTTGTTACATAAAAATAAAACATTATTATAAACAAAATAAACAATTTTTAAAAACTTTTAAAACGTAAGTCAAACCAAAAATATATATAACTAGCCGCTACCCGCGGCTACGCCCGCGATTGAGATGGAAATCGACTTTTGACATGCATATCAGGGGTTGAGGTATTGCACATATTTTGACAAACAATTTTCTTATTTTTCGTAAAAAATTTTTATTTTTTTTTAATAAAAAGTATCCTATGTTACTTCTAATACCTTCAAGAGTGTATGTGCAAAGTTTCATGATAATCGGTTAAGTAGTTTTTGCGTGAAAGCGTAACAAACAAACTTACATTCGCATTTATAATATTTCGTTTTCATAAAATTTGTAAGTCCGGTCCTGTCGGGCCGATTTTAATGAAATTTTAATAGCACATTTTAATCATTACTAAAGGGTTAAATTTCAATTTTGAAACGATTCGGAGAAATTTTTCGGTATTTTTGGGCCCAAAAAATGTTTTCAACCCTTTCTTATTTTTCGTAAGAAATTTTTATTTTTTTTTAATAAAAAGTATCCTATGTTACTTCTAATACCTTCAAGAGTGTATGTGCAAAGTTTCATGATGATCGGTTAAGTAGTTTTTGCGTGAAAGCGTAACAAACAAACTTACATTCGCATTTATAATAATACTAGCCGCTACCCGCGGCTACGCCCGCGATTGAGATGGAAATCGACTTTTGACATGCATATCAGGGGTTGAGGTATTGCACATATTTTGACAAACAATTTTCTTATTTTTCGTAAAAAATTTTTATTTTTTTTTAATAAAAAGTATCCTATGTTACTTCTAATACCTTCAAGAGTGTATGTGCAAAGTTTCATGATGATCGGTTAAGTAGTTTTTGCGTGAAAGCGTAACAAACAAACTTACATTCGCATTTATAATATTTCGTTTTCATAAAATTTGTAAGTCCGGTCCTGTCGGGCCGATTTTAATGAAATTTTAATAGCACATTTTAATCATTACTAAAGGGTTAAATTTCAATTTTGAAACGATTCGGAGAAATTTTTCGGTATTTTTGGGCCCAAAAAATGTTTTCAACCCTTTCTTATTTTTCGTAAAAAATTTTTATTTTTTTTTAATAAAAAGTATCCTATGTTACTTCTAATACCTTCAAGAGTGTATGTGCAAAGTTTCATGATGATCGGTTAAGTAGTTTTTGCGTGAAAGCGTAACAAACAAACTTACATTCGCATTTATAATATTAATATGATATGATATAATATAATATGAATGATGATATAGATGATAAGAACCTCAAATACAAAAATATTTTTAACAAAAAAATTGAACCGACTTCAAAATATGCACTAAAAAGTAATAAAATAATTACAATTATTGTTATTTTTGGAGTCGGTGTTATTATTGCTAGGTATATTGTAGTGTTTCCTTGGCTGACACCGACTCCAAAAATAACAATAATTGCAATAGTGCATATTTTGAAGTCGGTTCAATTTTTTTGTTAAAAATATTTTATTTTTCTCTTTTTAGTGTTAGATATTTACTCGATAAATTATGCAATTATTTTATGAAGTATTGCAATGGGTAAAATTTGAGAAACTCCCTCGATTTCTCCGGATTCCACCATCAGATCCTGACTTGGTTCCGATGGGACCACCTCGGAAGTGCACTCTTTCGAATAAAAAAAGAATTTTGAAAATCGGTCCATAATTGATGGAGAAATCGGTGAACATACATAAAAAAAAATATATATACAGTCGAACATAGAACCTCCTCCTTTTTTGATGTCGGTTAAAAAACACGCCATTTCACTAAATTTCGGAATGGCAAAATCCACCAATACATTACTATGTTCTACTCCGAATAAAGTACAATAATTTAATCAAAAACATCTAATAATATAGAGAAATCTGTCATGATAGGCAGATTTTCTTTTTGTTTAGGCCCTACGGGAAGATTGATCAACGCTGATATAAAATACAAATTAACCCACAAAATTATTTCTGTTTGAAATTACCTCTGATAATTGCACATCCCTAATAATAATCACGCCGCATCGTGTTTACGTTTTTATTTACTTCATTTTCTACATTCGTCTTTACAGCCCGATTTTTATAAATAATACAATATATTCACCTACGACAGACAAACATATACACTAAATCTATATAAAACGTTCATGTTTACAAAAGAAAAGTTTTGTAAAAGTTTTCATGCAGCGAAAAAACTTTTATGAAAAAATAGATAGAAGCTTGTTCACGTTTAGTTCGGACTATTGACGCTAGATGTCTGTATCTACCCAATTTCTGTAACCGACATAAAAGGTTCTTATAATATGATCAGTTCCTGTTTTGTCATTGTCTTTTATGTGATTTCGCAACATCTGTTATTTCACTTGTTTATGAAATAACGCTTACGAACCTATGTTTATATAACTGGGGTTTGGTACAGAACTTTAATAAATTGATACATTATTTTCTACAAGTGTTATAATCTCGCTTCGAAGTCCGCAAGAACAGCTTCGATTTTGATGATTTTATTTCCAAAAGTTTTGTTTTTTTATATTATTGAAAACCAGAAAGCTTTTGGGGCGGGGAACGAATTATTTAGATTGTTTATGGATTTACGGGTACTCAGGACATGAAAAAATTTTTATAATTTTTTTTCGACAATAATTTAATTTATTTTATAAAGCTAATAATACAGAGTGATTATATAATATTTCAACTTGACTTCACCAAATTTTCAAAAAAAAAAAATTATTTTTGGACGAAGTTATAGCCATGTTGGTTGGACCCCTCTCAAGTAATGTTTGAATTGATTATCATAACTTCATAACTTTGTTTCATCCAAAATCAATAAAGCAAAGAAATGTTTTTAGTTTAATAGTTAATCTAGGACTTAATCAAAGCTTTTTGTCTTGAAAATTAAGCTAAAAGCTTACACCCGAATTTTCAAGGATAAAACAAGAATTTATTGTTTAAAAAAAAAGAAACAAAAATCCTCCGATCAAGTCCTAGGTTTTTATGCTTTCAAGCAGCTGTAAAAATTTCATTCAAATCCATCTAGTGGTTCTGGTATACACGTTTTTATAAAACACAAATCTCATAGAAATATATTATTGTGAAAAAAGCGTGGGGCGCTCGATGTACGAAAATGTGGAACAAAGCGCCCCAAGCTTTTTTTACAATAATATACTAGTATTTTTTTTTATTCATTATTGTTTTAAGCTTATTTTAAAAAAAATATTTTTTACTTTTTAGTTCGATATAAAGGGTGTTTTTTTAAACTATATTTATGTTTCACTTTTTAGTTTGATTTATTGTCAAAAATTTGCCGAAAAATACACTATTCTTTTTCGGCGTGGACGGGATTAGAACCCACGACCCGTGATTCCGAGAGTTGACGTCAGCGAAGACCCGTGCCTTAGACCACACGGCTAACCACTGTAGTTACAGTGCTGGCATATTATACTACAGTAATAAACCACTTGCTGTAGTCCAAACGAGGTTACAAACAAACATACATACATACAAACTTACAAGTGAAGTTAATATAAAGCGTGTAAAAATGATTAAAAACTCACAGCTAGGCCCCACTTTGCTGCAGTCAGGCCTTCGATTTTGTGTTCAGACATTACAAAAAGAAGTGTTATACACAAATTTTCATGCTGCCACAGCTACCTACCCAAAAATGTTTGATAGCTCTTGAATTACTATTAACATTTTAACACATATTATTTGCGTCAATTTTTCTATCGTCATGCTTCACCCTTAGGTATCGTTTCATCTCTCACACCACGCTTGCTTGAAAATATTCATCGAACATCAGCGATTATCAGAAAAAAGCACTGAGATGTAAAATAAAAAATATTTCGTTATTTTATTAAACAGGCTGAAGATTGAATATTTAATTACTCATCCAAATTAATAATTTTGATGAAATGTTCATGATGTTTTTACTAAAATTTAATCAATTTAATCAAACGTGTAGTTACTTAAAATAATAACGGGTCCTCTGACGGTAATTTCATTTCGGAAAACATGGCTCGAACCTTTTTTATTGTATTGTGTATAATAATAATTATTATTATTATTAAATGCCATTTTAACGTCCGTAATATTTATTATTTTAAATAATATTTTAAATCTCTGTAAATATTTTTACAGAGCTTTGAAAAAGTTAGCAGTATTGACGAAAAGTAGCAAAATATATTTATGTTCGCTTTTTCATTATTTACAATTATTTAAAATAATTAATAATACATGTCTTTATTTTTTGGACATTAACATGTATAAAGCGGCCCATAGACGCTCAATATTACTGCGCAATATTTGTAAAAATTTATTATGGAAAAGTTCCCATTTAGAATTCGACTTACTTTTGATTGGGACTGTAACGCATCAACCTCCTTAAAGCCCATAAACTGAGATATAATTTTATTTTGATCGAATTTTTAAATAAATTTAGCTCATTGTAATAGGAATATGTAGACTATGTTAGTCTATATATTTCAAGACATTCTGTATACGGAACAGTATACGTCATGATATAATTTTATTTAGAATTCATCTGAAAATAAACCTGACTTTGACGATTAAAAATAATTAATTAACATGTTTTTTCAACGAAATAATTTATTGTTGCATGCAAAACGTATAAAAATTTATTTATTATTATTATGATTTTACCATTCCAACTCCGGAACTGTAACTGTAACTGTTTACTGTGAGTTTTGTTGTTTTTTTCAATAAAATCATAATAGAGAATAATTAATACTTTTGAATCTCGCGCGCTTTTTACGGCGTTTTCCACATCCCAAATGGCTTTTAAAAGAGACAGGAAGCGTTCTATCACTGCGCGCACACCGAACATACACTACAGAGCAAGCTTGAAAAGACGTCTGGTGTGAAGAGAGCACATGAAAGCAATCACGAAAACCAACGCTAGAAAACTAGTTGTCAAATCTAGCAAGGAATCTAGCGGCAACTCCAGCCTCGTGTGCAGCAGACTTTAGATAGGAAACCGAATACTTGAGATCATAATAAATTGACGGATATTTTCGCATGACATGGGTCCATAAGCGAATGATAAATACTATAAAAATATATTTAAACGAAATATAATAATAATAATAACAGACGCCATTCGCACCATTACTATTTTCCATCTACCACACTTCCCGTTATTTTCTACATTTTTCAACTTCAACCAATTAAGAGCAATGAGCGAATGAAGGAATTTTTAATAAATTAGGATAAGGTAGGCAAATTCTGAGCATAGGAGTTTGACAGGTAATCGGCCCTGGCCTTGAATAACGAGCGATCTCGATATTTATCTGGAATTGTTGGGGGAAACCAAAATGCCCGGTACAGGAATTGTCGTTTCTCGGCGAGAGGCAGTGGAAAAAACTCCCTAACATTTGCCCTCGCCGGGATTCGAACCCTGTACCTCCCGAATGCGAGTCTAGTGCTCTCATCGCTACGCCACCCCGCTTGGTTGTTAAACGAGATATATAAGGGCTTGTAAATTTAAACCAAACGTGATTCAACATAAAAATATACAGGTTTAGTTTATAAACAGAGATAGTGTAAAGAAGAATTTCAGCTGTTTGTTAAATGTTTCAACGGCCTTCTGACAAGCACGTCAAACAAAAGAACAGATTGATTAGTTTATGTGCTGCAAATGAATGAAATTATAACCGGCGATTGATGAGAAAAATAAATATGTTGTTAGAAATATTTTAACTTTACTCATAAACACCGAGAATGTGCCGCAGATGCGTTTTTATTATTTACAATGAAACGGTTTAATTTTGGAATTACGTTTTGTAATTGTAACACTTTGATAACATTATTTTTAAACACGCTTATATTAAGGCCGCTGCACACGACGCTAGAAAAGCTGCTAGGAGTTCTGCTAGTCGGCAGGCTAGGTACGAAGCTAGAAATGACGTCACTGCGGACTGGCCTGCTAGCTCACAAGATAGTTTTTAAAAATTAGAACAAGGGCTATTGTCCCTGAGAGATTTGCTGCTAGGTATGAGCAAGAACCAATCAAGAAACAGTATCTTGTCACGTGGGCACTTGAACAAACACCCACAAACCAACATGGTGTCGTATTCTATTCAGAGTCAGACAGTTTATATTCGCACTGTCACTGTGCGCACCAGATCTATCCACAAAGCAAGCTTGAAAAATAGTCTCGTGTGAGTCATTATACTCGATTACTGTCTGTACTGTTCGCGCCACGGATCTAAAAGGTTCTGAAGTTAGTCACAAACAGCGCCGCAAAAGCACATTTCAGAGCCGTTGAGACTCCCACCACTTCCCAGCTACCTGCACAGAACGTGCGCTCGTCGGTGATTGGCCGTGATCGCTCGTTGACTTTGTCACTTGTCGCTTTCCTGCTTTAAAGTACAGTCGAGTACGCTATTGTCAAGTTGTTATTGCTATTTTAGTTTGGTTGAGTTGCAACTTTGTAGTTTTTCAACAGACTGTACAAGCGCAAGTCCGCATTCGCATCTAGCTTCCGAGCCTTTTAGATTCGTGGCGCGTATTATATTGTTCGCGCTGCCTTATATATCTCTCCAGCCTCATTTGTCGATACTTCCAGAACTATCGGCTGATTCCAGTGACTTTCGTGGGCTGCGGGGAAAGTAGTCAACCTGTATTTTTCCAATTCCTTGTGTCATGTTCTCTCATCTTAGGCTCGATTTTTATGATTAACAAATCGGGGAAGTTGATCCAAAGAAGCTAATTAGAATTTATTTAATTTAACAACAATTGTACGCGATTTAGCTAGGCAACCCATGTGCGATTTATCAATGTACAGTACATAAACACGTACGGTGCACATAGGGAAATTAACATTGGGAAAAAATGACTGGATCAGAGTTAGCCTTGAAATCTTGTTTTTCAATTTTACAGATAATATTTTTTTGCAAAATAAAAGTGTATACTACCGAAGAAAATATTCAAATGATTACAACATAATCGGACTTTTTTATTATTGGGAAATTCCCAAAAATACTTAAATATGGTGCGAGATCAAATATCTCCGCCTATTCGTGTTGAACCTAAAGACATTGGGTCACTGATTTACCAACGCGCATACGTCATACCAGTCAGACAAATTTTGAATGAAATGTTTCCAAACAGATGGAGTTGTTTTTTTGTTTTATTTTTGTACAAGAAAATTAAAATAATGATTTATAAGAGCTTTTTATTATTAAAAAAGCCAAGTAAAATAAAAATAAATCAAAAACAATAGAAATCCTCAATATTACCTAGATAATTCAATAGAAATAACAATTAATGCAGTCATGGTTAACTCTGATCCAAGTATTTTTTCTCAATGCTAATTTCCCTATGTGCACCTTACGCGCTTACATACTGTATATAATTATCTACCATATAATCTTTGTCATCATCAAATAACATATGAGGGTAGATATATATTTCTAATACCGGATCTCGCACTATAAGGTAAGGTAATCAAATGAATGATCGTATAATAGTAAAGTTTCTTCTCAATTAAGAATTTTATTATTTCTCGATAGGCGTCTATAGTTTTCGAGTAAAATTAACGCTGCCCCATTTATTGTTCAACATTAAAATCTTGCATCAATAGACAATAACAATAAAGAACTTACACGGTACGTTGCATATAATAAGAAAATTATGTAATATTTGTCCTAGTTTATAAGTATGTACTTAATAGTAATGTATTCTCTATAATATAGAACAGAGGTTCCCAAACTTTTCTGTCTCGTAGACCACTTGCCATGTTTTTTCGGTTTTGGGTAGACCCCCTGCTTATCTGATATTGATTTTTTGCAAATTCATTAATTTCAAATGTATTTTTGACAACCGGTATAGTGCTACTTACTTTGAACGATTTAAAATAACGGTTGTGAAATGTTTAGTTTTATACATTTATTAATTAGATTCAAATTAAAATTTACTTTCTGTTACATAAAATAACTAAGCAAAAAATAAATGCTTTTAGTGTGAGAGATGAACCTGATGCTTGAATAATAAATTTTCAACATTTAGCATCAATTTAGTTAGATTTAATCTTAAATCTCTTCGGTTAACGATGTCCAGTTTGTTTCTTTTTTTGTTAGGAGATTCACTATCGTTGACCCCCATTTTCATTTCATGGACACCCAATTTTTTTTCCCGCTGACATGGACCCCTTGCAAGTTGTCGTCGAGCCCTGGGGGTCGATATAGACCACTTTGGGAATCACTGATATAGAAGGAACTTCAATTTCCACTGTAAAACGATGTGTTTTGTAATAGAAAACATAAGTAATAAAGAAGCTAACGCTGTACATAATAATTAAGATTCAGACGGCAAAAGTCGTATAGAGAACATTCATACATTATAATATAAGAAAGACTAGTGTTTCGAAGAGAGATCGTTCCAAGTAATAAAGCAATTACTAAAAGCAAAGCATGTCGGCCAGAGCATCGTTTTAACAAGACGGACGACGCAACTGTTTGCTGATGCGAAAAAGTCGTCGTCGACGCCATCGCCGTTGTTGGCGCGTCTGGATTACTTACTGGAATGTGTGTGTGTGTGCATGGAAGTGGACGGATCACAGATAATGTGATGGAACTGGACTTGCGCCGCTATACGAACAGTACTTACAATTTACATTATATTAGTTATGTACCAATGTACACGACCATGGTGAAACAAACAGTGCAGGTAATTCTTATCGCTCCGTGCGACGATCGCGACGTTCTGCTAAATTAGAATGCAAGTTTCTCAAAGCAAAAAAAAAATCAGCCAATTGGGATTGGGTGATGGAACCATTTCAACTCCGAAATTATTGACATAATTGATATACCTAGCAAATGATTGTCATTCCTTAGCGTCCTTTGTAGGAGGTGCATTTTATTGTAGTGGATACATACATTAAGTAGGTTAAGTTACGTATATTAATTGAAACATAAACTGCAAAGGTAGTATTTAACTAGAACACTTAAGTAAGTGTTATAATCGATACTACCTTTGCAGTTTACATTTCAATTTATATACGTAACTTAACCTACTTAATGTATATGTATCCACTTATGCAACTATCTATCAGCTAAAATAAAGAACATTGAGTCCCTCGTTTCAAGGAAGTTCTAGGGAATGAACTGGTAAACAAAGAATTTTATAAACTAAATGATTTTATAGTGTAAACAATTGTAAAAGACATATGTTATAGAACAAGAGCCCGCGGCAGCCAGACCTTCGTCTTTTTATAAAATCTGAAAGTTTTTCTATGGATGTCTCCAATACAGGTAAGAATGATCCCCACCCATGAAGCCTGAGTAGTGGTGGCTTTGGCAGGTAACAGGTATTAAAGGTGTACAAAATTCCATCTCAAATTCGTCATTGTATAAAACTCAATTTTTTTATATTTCATTCGTAACAATATTAAAACTCGCGTCGCTCATTGCCAGACACTTAGTATGGTTTCAACCCTCTGCCAGACACCCTTAAACTATTAAAATTTGTATAATTATATTTACGTTATTTTATAAAAGCTGAATTTTTAATATATTTTTCGGAGAACTATTAAATAATGTTTCATTAGTAGCCAGACAGTTTCGAGGGTTCTATCATCCTGCCAGACGCATTAAAGTGTACAATTTTCAAATCGTTTTTGCTTTATAACTTTGAAACGGCTCATGAGATTTTACTCAAATTTGGTACGTTGGCATAGCTTTATTGGGCAATAAAACCCATATCATAATAATGATGAATATTATTCCATGGGCGTAGAACTTGATTTTTTCGATAATTAAACATCTAAAACTTCTACGCCAATGGAAAAAAATCAGTTTGAGTATGAAATCTGGATCACGAGACTCATTTACTACAAAAAAGGTACTCTTGATAAAATTCGATTACTCTCATAGTTTCGACAAAATTTTAATTTCTAGAATTAAAATTATTATTATTATTATTATTATATAATAAAGAAAATAAAATTTCTAATATTGTGACGCGCATAATGACCAGTTTTGACTTGTATTGTGTTCACAGTCTAACAGACAAACGGACTAACAAACGCATCGAGTTTCTCTCAAAATATGTTTAAATTTTGAAAAGTGAAATTTGACATAAGCTAGTAGCATGCCACATTTATGAGTTGGAATGGTAAAAGATTGACTCTATGGAACTAGTACCTAACTACTTTTTAGGTTCACTTCAACAATACAAAAATATCGTATAATATCTTTAGGGATGTAAAAAATAATCGATTTTTATTTTAATCGATTATTTTTCTCTTATTATCGATTTCTTGTATTCGATTTTATTTATGACAATAATCGATTTTTAATGAATCGATTATAAAAATTACACATTTTAATCGATTTTTGTAAATGGTGCCATCTGTGCGAAAGACGATTCTTTTTAGTTTTTTGATTCTTTAAATTCAAATATTTTTATATTTGATTTTTTGTATTTGACAAATCCATACAATGTTTGTATTGTCTCTGGAGAATTAATAAACTAAACTAAACTAAGGCATGATTTGTTTTGTATTTTAGTTTTCATACCAAAAACTTGTTTTATTTTTGATTTTTATCGTTTGGTTTTATTTTTATTGTAAATTACAATTTGTAATAAAATGTCAAATTGTACTAGAAATTGTTTTAACAATTCTAATCTGTATCAATAACCATAAGGTTGTCATTTTGGTTATTATTATTATACTTACTATTTTAAATGATTTTCATTCTAATAAATTGTTAATATTATTCTCTTAGTTTTGTTATATAGAAAAAATCGATTTTTCTACAAAAATCGACTATTTCTTTCAAAATCTATTTTTTAAAAAACTAAAAAAATTAATTATAAAGTAATCGATTTCTTTCATTCAATGTCACATCCCTAGCTATCTTGCCTTGTTTAAATTATTTGTAAGTTCATGAAGTAATACTGTTACTTAGCATCATGTAGGTATTTGGCGGATGGCTGAGGGTACTGTACACAGTGTAATAATATGAAGTAACTCCTGCAGCATTGTATGTGTGTGTGTGCGTGTGTTTCAGTTGCTGTGTGCACATGGAAATCCGGAAGGAAAAAGGCCGTAAATAAGTCGCAGTGACTTGTTGGACGGAGATCGCCAAGGACAACGTCGACTCAAGCTTAACGGAATTACAAACAACGACTGGTCAACGCCATTTAACAAATGTTTCTTGGGTTATGACAAAGTATGCTGAAAGGAGAATTCGAAGCCTGGAAATGTGAATTCTTATATGACTACCCTTCACACATCACGAGTATCTAGTTTAGACACTTGAGTGGTGTTGATAGATATTTTGGATCGAAGCAGATCGTTTCGACGCCGACTGTTCGACGCCAACGGTTCGATGCGTGGTCAGTTCGACGCCGTACGTTTCGACGCGGGGTCAGTTCGACGCCATACTCTTTTTTCGTGCTTTTTTATGTTTAGAATAACTTTGCATCATCATTCAAATAAATGCGATATGCCTGATATAATATAACATATATTTTATTCACATTCTATACCCATTATTGTTCTGTGGATAGATACTTATATTGACGAAAATGCAACTTTTCCACCGCACATTTGGGCAGACTTTACTGCCAGTATGGACATGACAACAAATTGTTGTGAATCGTTCCACGTAAAGTTCAACGGGAAATTTTAATAGTAAAGTACAACGACAGGTTTTTCTTATCAACGAAGTAATTCCTGTTGAATTCTTTGTTATAGCTTTTTGGGTTTCACATTAACATTTATTATATATAATATCTATTATATCAGTCATATTACTTATTTATTTGAATCACGCTTCATATATATAACATATAAAATCTATATTATATTATATCAGGCATATCGCATTTATTTGAATGATGATGCAAAGTTATTCTAAAAATAAAAAAAATACGAAAAAAAGTATGGCGTCGAACTGACCCCGCGTAAAAACGACCTCGCGTCGAACTGACCACGCGTCGAAACGTTGGCGTCGAACTGACCTGTACCGATTTTGGATAACCATGAATAAAATAATCGAGAGTACGGTTGTGCTACAAAATCGAAAACTTTGAACGAATGACTAGCGTGACCTGTGCGAATTATTCGCACTAAATAAGTAGAATAATTATCACTTTACAAAATTATTTTTTAAATATGATTGCAGGTATTCAATTCGTTTCTAATTTTGCACACAGCTTATAACGTTCTTCTTTTTGTTGTAAAAGAAATATTTTACTGAAATTGTCATATAGAGGCGCAAGTAGCAAAAGCGTTGTTCAGCGTTGCCCGTCAGATGGCAGACGTTGTTCAGAGTTTAATTAATTTAAGTAGCAATAATAAATTTTTTAGTTGTCGATGTCAGTAGAGCAAGCAATTATCTGTAAAATGATATATAATATTTATGTGGAGAAATTGTGTGATTTTTTCTAAAAAGGGAGGCAAACATCTTAAACCTTAGCGTATTAATATATATGATATTATGCTCCAGTCAACTGTACGGATTTTTTTTCTTTAGGTTTTTGAGTACTGAACACATAGAACCCCACACAAACCTTATGGGATTTGGTTAAATTGATCAAAAATGGTTTTATTTTATAGTTTAAAGGTCACTAAGAAAAAGTGTTCATGGACGCATAGCGTAAAAAAACCAATAGATTTTTAGCTACAAATATGTTAAGCGAGATTTTAGATATAGCGATATTATCCATTGAATTCACAATCTTAAAAAATCCTAAGTTCTAGAAATACGTTTTTGAGTGCGTTGAATCCGAATATGCCATTATTTTATACAATTTTATACAAGAATGACACCTTTCAACATTAACTAGTTATTGACTATTTTTTTATTTCTAAAAAAAAGCACAAAAGTTGAACATGGAACATGTTTGTGAATTCAATGGATATCCCTTATATCTAAAATCTCGTTAAACATATCTGTAGCTAAAAATCTATTGGTTTTTAGGCTATATGGACACTTTTTCTTAGTGACCTTTAAACTATAAAATAAAACAATTTTCGATCAATTTAACCGAGAACCAAATCCCATAAGGTTTGTGCGGGGTTCTTTAAGTTTGCCACCTGATAATTTTATCACTTTAAAAGTTGTAAAGTAGGTTTACAATGACTTGATGAGACTGGTCCTGATGGGGAAAAAACCTTTATTTTCCATGCTTTTTTGTTTATAACTTTTTAAACAGGAAACTTGTGAGGCGTTAAATATAAAATTCGTATTCAGCTCTTCAAAAAACATCAAGTAAAACGTCTTCTAGATGACAAAGAGTTTGAATAAGATATTAGACTGCTCCTGATGGGGAAAAAACCTTCATTTTCCATGATTTTTTGTTTATAACTTTTTAAGTATCCAATTTAAAATTCGTATTCATCATTTCGAAAAACATAAAGTAAAATAGAAAACTTCTCTAAAAGTTTCTAGACAGAAATCCTAAATTGGACAAGTATCAACATTTCCTCATCTCTCTTCGGAAATTAAGGAATAAAACTCTTTACTGAAATCATAAGAATGTTGAATATAGTCTGCACAAAAACCGTAAAAATTGAATTCTTGTAGTGACTGCAATGCTAGTGATTATATTCCATTTATATTTTATACACTCTTGTGATTTTTATCCCACAAAAAATGTAAAAAAAGAACTTTATCAATTTATCATTGCCTGGCGCATCATTCCACTAAATAATTATACACTGGTGACTGACTGCAAAGCAATAAAATGAAAATTTATTATGAAATTATTATCGGAAAGTTGTGTAATTTATGAGATAGTTTTGGATAATAAAACACAAAAGCATCGCGATCCCGTCTACATATGTATAATAGGCATAGATAGCGCTACTATACTATGATGATGGAGCCCTGCAACTATGATGATATGATTTGATGGTAAAATTTTCATTTGCCTCTATATAACTTATCGCAGTTTTTGTTTGGATATTTTTCCGACGTAGTTATACGAGAACCGCTCAAATAACGCCTTATCTGGAACCTTGTAAATAAATATTGTAATTTTTAACTACGGTATAGTACGCGCTACGAATCTAAAAGGCTCGAAAGTTAGATGCAAATGCAGGCTTGCGCTTGTACAGTCTGTTGAAAAACTACAAACTCGCAACTCAACAAAACTAACATAGCAATAACAACTTGACAATAGCTTACTCGACTGTACTTTAAAGCAGGAAAGCGACAAGTAACAAAGGCAACGAGCGATCACGGCCAATCACAGATGAGCGCACGTTCCGTGCAGGTAGCTGGAAGGTGACGGGAGCCTCAACGACTCTAAAAAGTGCCTTTGCGACGCTGTTTGTGACTAACTTCAGAACTTTTTAGATCCGTGGCGCGTACTATACGAGTATAAACTTTATTTTTAAACTCAAAAAATACGGAGATACTAAGAGCAAATCGCACGGTACTACGCTAGTGTAACATATCGGACGCATATGGTTTAGTTGAGTCTCCGTGCGCACTGAGTATTTTTTTTTTTTTTTTTTTTTTTTTTTATTTAACACACAAATACAACAAAAAAGGTGCATCGACCATGTGATCATTAGCACTGTTAACAAATTACATCTAATTTGGCGTATAAAGGTAAGTATAAAGTATCTAGTAAACTATAGTAATTGATTTCAGTACATGTTTAAATTATTTGTTCTAATAAAATGATATATTTTTTTTTTTACAGGGTGGTACTAAAGGAGGGTAGTTGTCAAGTAAGTCAGGGTAAGTAGGTAGGATTATTGTTATATTTTAGGTAATAGATTTGTTTCATGTAAGAACCGTATTAAATCTTTGGTACGTTTTTCGTCATTTTTCAGAATGTCGCAGAGATTCTGTCCAAGTCCAGCGGCAGTTCTTTGGAGGGCGTATGGAGGACAATCGACGAGGAGGTGTTCTACAGTGATCTGTTTGTTGCAGGTGGTGCACACTGGTGGATTATCTTTTGACATGAGGTAAGAGTGGGTAAATGTACAGTGTCCTATTCGACTAGTAATTGCTGTCTCTTCTTGTTTGTTCAGTTTTAATACACTGAGTATTTTGTTTTACGTACAAAACTCATGGCCATATTCACCGAACGTAAGTACTTATTTATTGGGTTCATTTGTTTTTCCTCCGAATAAGTAGCGAAAATTCAATTCACCAAACATAATTATGTTTACTGCAGATATAAATCTAATCTGTCTTACGTCCAGGGATAAGTATTTATTCGCCTGATGAAATAAAAATGGCCGCCACATAGACCATAATCCCTAACCTATAAATGTCGAGTATTAGGAACTACTGGTTCGAATTGAAAAATTTTTTTTTGTTGGATAGTCCACTTATCGAGGAAGGCTATAGGCTATGTAATATCACGCTAAGACCAATAGGAGCGGAGCATCAATAAAAAATGTTGCAAAGTGTAACTCAAAATTTGTCCGTCAGACAAAAACTTTTGAACGATAACTCCGATCATCATGAAATTTGGACAGAACATTCATCTCGGTAAACTAAGATGAATGTGCATACTCGTGTCCCTCCCCCATGTGTTCTTTTACACCCGGGTGAAACCGGGCGGGACCGCTAGTGTTCAAATAAAACAATAATTGTCCCTAACACTTTCTTCGTCTTATTCCTTATTAATTTATTCTTTTTGTAGAGTTATTTACCAAATTTGGAACTCCTAAACTATTATTTGAACTATATTGAATGTATTATTTAAATCAGTGCTCCGCAACCTTTTCTCACCTACGACACACCAAAATTCTTGCTAGATTTCCGCGGCACACCAAAAGCTAAAATATAATTGATACACAAATACACGACTGAGGCGACGACCGACTCAGATCGACCGAGGCGACACGACGGCAAACGTGCGTTCTACACACTGTGTTTTTTGTTCATATTAAAATAACAATTGAAAAAATTAGTAAGAATGTACCAACAAATAAAAATTTTCAAACAATGAAAAAAATAGTGCTAATTTATTTCAGTTACATTTTAATGATAACAGAATTTTTTGAGCGATAACTAAGAAATTAAAAATTAAATCTCCAAATGTTGCAAAATGTAATTGTAAATTGTAAAATGTCAAATACCTACATTGAATTTGACCGCGGCACACCTGTATCCGACTCACGGCACACCAGTGTGCCACGGCACACCGGTTGCGGAGCACTGATTTAAATGACAATAAAAATTTTATATAGGTAGGTATATTATATAATAATCGCATCGCTGACTGCGGCCTCCCAGGTTTGTGCCTCTGGCGCGAACCCCGGTTGCGAGGCCCCAGCTATACGGCGCTGCGCGTGAACACTCAAAAAAAAAAAGATACGTTTTTTGAGGAACCCTCTTAATATAGATCGTTAGCGTATTATCCGTAGATGCACCTATCGCATCGAATCAATGGGCCATAATGAAGACCATAAATAAAGAGCGAATAGCGAATGGTGGACAGGCGAGGATTTTATGAACATCCCAGGAAACAATATGACAAACCCGTAAATTATGAAATTAGACAAAGAGAGGAAAGAATTAAACGTATACAATATACATGCATGTCTATACAGCAAAATATACCTATTACATTCATACGTACAAAAATACACACACACATGCATAAATTCATGACTGCATACATATATAAAGTGTATTGATTCTATTGAAGTGTTTAAAACCAATCGAGAGTGGCGTACTTAGGGTTGCCAGATTGGGAAATCAAAATTTCTGGACAATATTCTAAAATATCTGGACCAAAGGATTTTAGGCTGGACAAAATTAAAATCTGCATTAATCAACAGAAACACGACATATAGCTAATTAAGTAATATGTACTTACTTAGGTATTATTGTTATAAGAAAAACGAAAATATGAACTATTGAGCTGAACAACTGAAATTGGTAAAAAAACAGTGGTAGCTTAATCTAACAGTTAATGGTACCTATCAAGTCACTTTTTTGCCACATATATTTAGTATTTCCCTTAGCCGCCTTTATCATTTTAGAACCTTTCTCTGTATTTAGAAAAGATTTAAAATTAGTACAGTTTTCTTCAAAGTTTAATCGAATTATTAGCTCTGGCGGTTCATGTTTTTTATTTTTAGTTGGGCATTTTGCCTAAAACCGGGACACTGGACAAAGTGTAAAATTGCTGGACAATCCAGCCAAGTTCCGCCAATCTGGTAGCCCTAGGCGTACTTTAGGCTGTTTGTAGATTTTTAACAAATGTATAACGCCTGACTTTTGTATAGTCTTATGGCCATATTCACTTAACGTAAGTAGTTAATTATTCGGTTCATTTGTCCTTCAGGTAGCTTTTCCTCCGAATAAATACCGATAATTCAATTCACCAAACATAATTATGTTTCCTACAGGTATAAATCTAATCTGTCTTCCTTCCAGGGAATACATATTTATTCGCCTGATAAAATAATAATGGCCGCCACATAGATCATAATACCTAACCTATATAAACGTTAAGTATTATATCTACAGTTTGATTTTGTGAATTTATTTGTTTATTAACTTTTTGTGAAATGTATAGTTGTAACACATTAAAGGTAGGTAGTGGAAGTTTTGTGTGCAATTGGGTTAGGATAAAACATTTTTTTTGACGTTTACACTAACGCCATCGGTCGGATTTTTTGGTGAACGTCAAAATATTCAACAAAAACAGCAAGGAAGATAGTGCAGTGAATATTTATTCTTTAACTAACTTTTCTATCTGATAATTTGCTTGGCGAATTGAAAGTAAATTTTATTCTGGAGATAAATTTGTTCCAAGATTAGTAACTTGTATCTTTAATAGTGTTCGGTGGCATGACTAACATATTTTTTTAGCTAATTTTTTTTATATAGACAGATATAATACTGTTTTAACAGAAGAACGATGATTTAATATTTATTATCTTTGATTGACGTCTGAATAGAACTCTTCAAATAAATAGAATCATCGACCAATTTTTTCAGACTATATACTGACAAAAATTTTAATTCAATAGATGACGTTTCAGTTCGGATTTGAACCTTCTTCAGAAATAATCTGAAAAATATAAAAATTAATTAGTATCTACTTATTTTCTAATAGAGTTGAGTTTGAATTCTTTATCAAAATATTAATTAATTTTTAAATTTCTTAGATTATTTCTAAATCTATTGAATTATAATTTTTGTCAATATATGGTCTGAAAAAATTGGTCGACAATTTTATTTATTTAATATTTCTATTAATTTTCTTGGCGTACGGTACGTATTTCAGAATTATAGCGTGCACGCCACTGGAATAACACCACAGCCATCATCCGCGGCGGCTGCGACCGACTGATACAGGTACTTATGTGTGACAAGTGCTTTTTGCTCTCGTGCGGGATTAAATGTCCACTGGTCAGCATCAAGTACTTTTATTTAAACACTATACAAAAATGATATATCGATGCCAATACACCAAATCAAACAAATGCTATTATTTCAACATCACTCGTGAGCCTTTTTTTTGTCCACCTCCGGAAAAACTGTGTTTACAGTTCGTTTGTGTATACACGATTATTTTATATTTATGATGAATCTTAACATCCCCCCAACGTTTATTATTGTTTTTTTAAATTCTTATGACAGCAGTATTATTTCTACCGGTGATAATAATCCAACAATATTTCAGATTTTCAGTAGCATTTAAATATAGTCAGAGTGCCCGTCGGCAAAAATTTTACTGACAAATACTCTCCCCAAACTTTGTTTATGGCTTCATTAGGCCTAGTCTGACACCTATTTCCTCTATGACTTTTCTTGATTTTGGGGCGTTTTCCCTCTAAAGATGTCGTTTTGACGACATGTAAAAATTTATAGATAGGTACTGTTTGTTTTTTTAATTGGATAGCTTAAAAACTTCAACCAAAACGCTAAAATAATATTCTCTGACAAATAACATGAACCATTTAAAATGTCTGACACCTCGAATATGTCGAACATATTCGAGGTGTCAGACATTTTAAAAAACGCCCCAAAATCAAGAAAAGTCATAGAAGAAATAGGTGTCAGACTAGGCCTAATGAAGCCATATACAAAGTTTGAGAGTATTTGTCAGTAAAATTTTTGCCGACGGGCACTCTGACTAACGTTTATATTATCTCGCTTTTCGTGTATGTCTGGCGGAACATTGTAATTGATTTTATACTAACTTCCTGACGAGATAGAGACTTGAGATTTTTAACAGAACTCAGAATTGAATGACAATACGAGAAAATATTAAAATAAAGAAAAAAATAATACAAGAAGTAATGAAATTTAAATAAATACATATAATCCATTCTTACTTATTTATCGTTGTACAAGACCTTGTAATCACGTATCGAAGCACAGTTGGTTAGAGCGTCGTGGTAACAACGCGAAGGTTGCGGGTCGACCCCCCAATAGGCCATATAATATTTAATTTTTTTTCGATATATTTTTGATTTTACCACGTATTTATTAACTAAAAAGAAGAAAATAAAAAAAATGTTTATATACCACGTTTTTAAAACGAACTAAAAAGTATAAAATAATTTTTTTAACTTGTAGGATTTGAAACAAAAAACGTGGGGTGTATTATTCGCTTTATCTCAAAGATTTTTTCATTGGCAGCTACCCTATACACTGTCGCAGGTGCCCCTATTTTTTTTTAAATCCTACAACTTAAAAAAATTATTGTATACTCTTTAGTTCGTTTTTAATAATGTGGTATATTAAAATTTTTTGAAGTAAAACTTCTTTACGCACGCTTGACTTATGGGAAGTAAGCTGGTGAATGCGTGACGAGAGATTTACGGAAGTGTGCTCGGGCGAAGCGAACGGAAGACATAAGTTAGTGAAGATAGAAAAAGGATGACAAATACTTTACTGGCTAGTGGCGCCATCAGATGGCCGAAAATATAAGCAGTACTAACAATAGAATGACACATACTTTACTTGCCAGTGGCGCTATCGGGTGACAGAAAAAAGTTTTGTAAACCTACTTTAAATAATATTTCATAAAGATTTACGCCTAAAATCCAACGAGAGCTAAGTAATTGCAATGTATTACTATTGTTTTCATTATCATTATGTTTATATTTCTTTTTTCTTACATTAGACTGTTCATTTCGTTCACGAACAATTTTATAAATTAATATTTTGTTCAATACATTAAATATTCTATACGTTTAAAGTGAATAAAATTGTAAATTCATTTTAAACTTAATATTTTGTGAATTTTCGGGTGAATAATAACAAATTATGGCAGGAAGAAGTTTTACTTCAGTCGTGTGGTCTAAAGCACACTCGTTTTTTTAAATTTATTTTATTATTAGAACTCAATTCTTTTTGTACGCTGTATGGCCTCTTTTTTAACGTTTATGTTTCAGTGGAATATCAACGTGAGACTTGGCTATACTTTTACGTGGAATGTTTCATGATAGGATTTATATTTCTAAACATAGAATATAGTATTAGTTTTGTGATTGGATGGACATTTGGCAGCCAAGTGTGAGCGGGGGCGAGTAGGAAATGGCAGTTTAACAGAGCAGTTTGGTTTTGTGCAACGAACGGCGGTTGACGGGGGGGTTGTTGCCGTTGCTGCAGTGCATTCCAGCCAACTGTGCGCGCATATAAAACAGAATTATTACTGGTAATTACGGTTACTGAGTAATGCCATTCATTACCAAACACAATAAATAACACATCAATATCACATTATAGTCATACTGTACACATTCACTCAGCTACATGCCAGAACCGGACTAAAAACTAATATCAGTCCTGTTTTGTTTGTTTGTTTTTTGAAGTAAAACTTCTTTACGCACGCTTGACTCGGGAAGTAAGCTGGTGAATGCGTGACGAGAGATTTACGGAAGTGTGACCGGGCGAGGCGAACGGAAGTTGAGAGGGAGATATAAGTTAGTGAAGATAGAAAGAGGATGACAAATACTTAACTGGCTAGTGACGCCATCAGGTGGCCGAAACAAATACTACACTGGCTAGTGGCGCCATCAGGTGGCCGAAAATATAAGCAGTACTAACAATAGAATGACACAGACTTTATTTGTCAGTGGCGCTATCAGGTGAGAGAAAAAAGTTTTGTGAACCTACTTCAAATATTTCATAAAGATTTACGCTTAAAATCCAACGAGAGCTAAGTAATAGCAATGTATTACTTTTGTTTTCATTATCTTTATATTTCTTTCTTCTTACATTAGACTGTTCAATTCGTTCTTGAACAATTTTATAAATTAATATTTTGTTTAATACATGAAATATTGTACGTTTAAGTGAATAAAATTGTAAAATCATTTTGAAGTTTATCTTTTGTGAATTTTGGGGTGACTAATAGCAAATTATGGCAGAAAGAAGTTTTACTTCAGTCGTGTGGTCTAAAGCATACTCTTTTTTTTATATGCTCATTTATTATTTTCACTGGGTTGCTAATGCTATACGGGCCTGTGGCAACAAAAAAAATTTAATTTCCTTTCCCTTTAACAAAAAGAAAATCCATCCAATTGACTCAAGGTTTTGGTACAAACCAGCGTTGCCAGTTTTTTTTCTGCCAAGTCGGGATTTTGGAACTTTTTGAGTGAAAACAGCGGGATTCTTTCGTCGAAAGCGGGACATAGTAAAAAAGCGTATATAATCAGAAGTTTTTAAATACCTATTTATCTTTTTATTTGAATTAAAATTACGTTTACGTGACAATAGATAGCAAAAATAGCCATAGAAAATGTATTTTAATAAAAATATATTTTAAATCAGATTTACCCTCTCGTTAAATAGTTGAGTCTTATTCGTCTTCAGAATAAAAAAAAAAAAAACAGAAGTCAAAATCAAAATAGTTTTATTCATTATAAAAATATGGCGTTTCAAACAATAGTCTGTGGAGTGAGTGTTACAAATTGCAACTTACAATAAGAGAATAATTATTTATAAAAATTACTTATTCATGATATTTCTGTGAAGATTTACTTTTAAAGTTATCCCCGAAAAGCGGGACTGAGCCTGTCCCGCGCGGGACTTTTAATTTTGATTTAAAAATCGGGACGTCCCGCCAAAATCGGGAGGTCTGGCAACGCTGGTACAAACGTATCAAACACCGAACTAAAGTTTCTTCGTGCTAATTTTATTTAAGGAGGTTGAGCCGTTTTACGAAGATAATGAAAAAAATCTGAAATAAAGTTTTTTTAATAGATTTTTTTATGACAAAATTTTCTGTAAAAAATCCAAAATCATTAGGAGATTTATAAAGTTAAAAATTAAAAAAAAACTTTTACATGTAGTCTTATAGAAAATATGTCAACCTAGCATGCAAACTGTTCATTTTAATTTTTTGCAAATAACCAAATAATGTCAGCAGTTCCGAAAACTATCTATGTAAAGCATCGATGTCTTACGCATATTTTAATATTTTTTCCAATTTAATTAGGAGACTTTTAATCAATAAAAAAAATTATTAAACCTTAGTACTTTCCGATTATGGACTTTTATTCTTGACAGATTTAACAATTGTAACTGATTTTTCAACTTTTTAATGATTTAATTTTAATTTTTATTACTTCTAATTTCTTTTTTCAATTATTTACTGCAAAAAATATGTAAAATACAGATATTTACATAAATTTATTTTTTTTAACCTAACTTTGTACAAAAAATACAAAAGTTAGTCCATTAAGTATAAAGTACTGAAATAATTAATTAATATTAAAAAAAATTATTTATTTATGCCTTTATGACAATAATTTATTTGTATCATCGACTTATAAACTATAAAAGTCCCCATTTAGAATTCGACTTACTTTTGATTGGGACTGTAACGGATCAACCTCCTTAACGTTACATATTGTATATTGCATCATAGTTATAAATCATTTTACTAATGCTCCTCACGGTAATTCCAAAGGAAACGTCATTTTTTAGAAATCGGATTGTCCAATTGGTCGTTATTAGCGAAAAGTACGGACCGTTACAATAAACATTCACTTCTATACACTGCCGTGTACACATTCTTGATTAACAAAAACAATATATTTCTATTATAATTACATCATCGGCACATTTCGCTCATTTTGTTTGATTATTGAAATAATAATGGAATATACCAATAATTTACAAATTGTAATGTTCGTTGACAATAATCGGGTGAATTGATTTATTTTCATGTTCCAATATTTTTGTGGTTTGTGAAAATGTAGAACTGTTGCATTTTATTTTTATGATCGCCGACATACTCGCGTCTATTAATTTAATTGATGGAAATAATATTTCATTTATATTGTAAATTATTATATTGCAGGCTTTATTTTAACCAATGTATAAATATTTATTAAATAATCCAGTCAATTGAACGAGACCATTTCAACATCAAAAACACTGACATTTGATCTATACTAATGATATATAAAGCTGAAGAGTTTGTTTGTTTGTTTGTTTGAACGCGCTAATCTCAGGAATTACTAATTCAAATTGAAAAGCATTTTTTTTTGTAGGACAGCCCATTTATCGAGGAAGCCTATAGAGTAGGTATATAATATCACGCTACCGATTTTTCTAAAAATAAAAATTGTTATTGAATTCCTTGTTCAATTCTAAAAAGGAATGCTCTTTCATTATTTTTTGGTACGGCGCACCGTTTTCGAGTCAAAAAATAAAAACTTTGACACCCTGTATCTCCGTTGATGTTGATATTTCGAAAAAGCGCCAAAGGAAAAAATCTTATTTGTTGAAGCCCTATTCGCTGGTGAAAGGATAACGTCAACTTTGGAATCATCCTATATATATTGATATTTTGTTCAGCCATAACTTCTCAAGGGGTTGACCAATTTAATGCTACAACATTAATAATATAATTTACAAAAAATCTATGAAATTATATGCAATTACTGTTTTTATTTATTTAAAAACTCGGGTCGCAGTGCGAAACCCTGCCGACAATATAGTGTATTTGCTTTTATAAGCAGTGTGGCTCTATTTAATGAACTTAACTTTGTTTTTGGACAAAATAAAAAAAATTACCCTCTAATACACCCCTTAAAACAACATTTTTTTACTTAATTTCAATACTACATACCAATTCAACATCTGTACCAAATTATATACACCCTTCAGTATGTTAATCCATATCAGTAAACTTGCGTTTTCATAAAATTTGTAAGTCCGGTCCTGTCGGACCGATTATATTTAAATTTTAGCAGCACATTTCAATAATTACTAAAGGGTTAAATTTCAAATTTGAAGTGATTCTGAAAATTTTTTCCGTATTTTTGGGCCCAAAAACATTTTTCAACCCCTAAATACCCCCCTTAAAATGGCCCGATCGGGCCCATTTTAAATAGGCTTCTTGCGATGATAGATTCCAACATGTGGACCAAATTTCGTTTAAATCGATTAAGTCTGTCGAGAGTTATCGTGGTCACACATATATATATATATATATATATATATATATAAATATATATATATATATATATATATACATATATATATAAACATTTCCAAAAATGGTGCCAAACTTCTTAGAAACTTATGAAACGTCGAGAAATTTTGGTCCGACCCCTAGGTCCCGCCATCCGACCGACGCCAATAGTGTAAGTGCCTTATGGCAAATACACTAATGATTTGTGATCGATAATATTTCCGTCTAGAATTTTGTCTAATATGGCGCCCTTTAATGGCATAACTCTATAGCTTCGTATATTAATATTCAATACCAAATAGTAGATACCATAAAATACTAGTATACGGAATAATAAAATAGCAAAAATAGTAATGAAAATAAAACAATAATGAAAATATATGCATTTGAGAAATGTGGATCATTACAGAATGAAACCATTATATTTGATTTATAACTGAATAAGTACCTTCTATTCGAAGCATAAATGCGCTACATTAAAATGCAGGGACACATTAATTTTTTTTAATAACACTGTTTCAGCGAAATAGATGTAAATTTGAAAATTTTATGTTTTTATTCTTCATCCTCGAATACAATACTTTATTTATAATATAGTGATTATCTTAAACTTTACTTATAAAGTGGGATAAAGCTGCCAATACTTTTCATATTCCTGTGATAACAATATTCATGTAAAGAATTCACTATTCAAGTACAGTAGAACCTCGATTATCCGAGTCGCAATTATCTGAGCTCTGGATTAACCGAGCCAATCTAATGCGAGTACGCGCGTCTATGATTCGGACTAATCGAGTCACTAAAGACCCAATATCCGTATTAACCGAGCTTTTAAAATATAGTTTGTAATGTACATACATTTAAAATCGTCGGGGCGATAAAATAATTTATTAATAAAAATATTCATGGTAAGAACGTTTATAAACTATTTAAAGTACATTTGTGTTTATTTTTTTAATGAATAAAAAATAAATCCGGATTATCCGAGTTTTCAGTTATCCGAGTAGGGTGTTCCCCATGTTACCTCGGATAATCGGGGTTCTACTGTATTGTTATTTTAATAATATTCGGAACCCAAAGGAATGGTGAGACCTCTGGTGAGAAATGCGCCGAACTGTCCTAAGGAGAGTTTTTGACAGGTAAACTATGGAGGCATAAGGGAAACATTGATTTAGAAAAGCATGATGGAAGCTAGGTTAGCAAATTATTTATTTATTTTAAAAGTAAGTAGTTAAAATTCAAACATAAGTAGGTAGTTATTTATTCGGTTCATTTCATCTTCAGGTAACTATTCCTCCGAATAAATAGCGATAATTCAATTCACCAACCATAATTATGGTTACTTTAGGTATAAATCTATTCTGATAAAATAATAATGGCTGCCACATAGATCATAATACCTAACCTATAAACGTGGAGTATTATATCTACAGTTGCTCTTGTGAATTTATTTATGTGTTGTTTATTAACCTTTTATGAAGTGCATAGTTGCAAAACATTAAAGTTAGTGGAATTTTTGTATGTGCAATTGGGTTAGGATAAAACATTTTTTTGACGTAAGTAGAAATGACCGCAAATGGCACTATTTCTACCAGTTTTTCTGTGAATCATAATATGTATTAATACGCTAAGGTTAAAGATGTTTGCCTTCCGTTTTAGAAAAAACCTCACAATTTCTCCACAGGAATTATATATCATTTTACAGATAATTGCTTGCTCTACTGACATCGACAACTAAAAAATTTATTATTGCTTTTGTTTTTGTAATTTAATTAAAATACAGCAACGCTGAACAACGTCTGCCATCTGACGGCTTTAATTTTGAAACCACGTCAACACTTCGATCTGTCATCTGACCTTCATATTGTAGTACAACAGACACAATACTGCATACTGCAATCTGACGGCTTTAATTTTGAAACAGCGAACAACGCTGAACAACGTCACAGCAATGCTGCATGATGCCATCTGACGGCTTAGCTCAACGCTTTTGCTACTTGCGCCTCTATATGACAATTTTAGTAAAATATTTCTTCGATCTGTCATCTGAGCTCCATATTGTAATACAACAAAAAGAAGAACGTTATAAGCAGCGTGCAAAATTAGAAACGAATTGAATACCTGCAATCATATTTAAAAAATAATTTTGTAAAGTGATAATTATTATACTTATTTAGTGCGAATAATTCGCACAGGTCACACTAGTTCAAAATAATATGTTTTAAGTATCTTAAAAAATAATCCATAAATTATTAGTATATAATCATAAAAAGAAAGAGATAGAAGCGTCTTCACAATTTGTTCTTCAAAATGTGCGCCTGAGTAATTTGGATTAGCATACAAAATAGGTTTTTGGATACATTGTATACACAGTAAAATTTAAATTTATTACTACTTTATTCTGGTGCTTTCATTTTATAATTGGTAACTGACATTGATATAAATTTAGGAACCGTGACTGAAATTGCGCCGTATCTTAAATCTGCCTGTATATCATAGTTTTAATGTGAGGCGGGCGGTCTGCAACGCCGGCAGATTTCTACCTCCCACCTCCAAAGCCGCCCCCGGTAGCAGGCAAACTCCTCAACACGCACCGGCAGCTATACTGTGTACACATCATATATACTGTGACGAGGTACAGAACTGCTCTCTACATCCAACGACAATCTTATCGTCGTTGAAAATGAACCGCCAACAACTGGAAACAGTGCCGGATTAACCTATAAGCAAATTAAGCAATAACTAGAGTGACCTGTGCGAATTATTCGCACTAAATACGTATAATAATTATCACTTTACAAAATTATTTTTTAAATATGATATTCAATTCGTTTCTAATTTTGCACACTGCTTATAACGTTCTTCTTTTTGTTGTATTACAATATGAAGCTCAGATGACAGATCGAAGAAATATTTTACTAAAATTGTCATATAGAGGCGCAAGTAGCAAAAGCGTTGAGCTATGCCGTCAGATGGCATCATGCAGCATTGCTGTGACGTTGTTCAGCGTTGCTCGCTGTTTCAAAATTAAAGCCGTCAAATGGCAGTATGCAGTATTGTGTCTGTTGTATTACAATATGAAGATCAGATGACAGATCGCAGTGTTGACGTCAGATGGCAGACGTTGTTCAGCGTTGCTGTATTTTAATTAATTTACAAAAACAAAAGCAATAATAAATTTTTTAGTTGTCGATGTCAGTAGAGCAAGCAATTATCTGTAAAATGATATATAATTTATGTGGAGAAATTGTGAGGTTTTTTCTAAAAAGGGAGGCAAACATCTTTAACCTTAGCGTATTAATATATATGATGATAATAATAATAATAATAATGCGTTTAACGTCCGTTTCTCGACTTTATGTCATAACAGACACCATTCGCACCATTACTATTACTCGGCGGGAGTAGATCTGGCTGGGAGTTTTTCCCATTGACTCTCGCCGAGAAACGGTAATTCCTGTACCGGCCATCTTGTCAAGGTTTTTCATGGTTTCCCTCAATAATTCCGGATAAACATCGAAATGGTTCTTTATTCAAGGCCATGGTCGATTACCTGTCAAACTCCTATGCTCAAAATTTGCCTACCTTATCCTAAATGTCCTAAAAGACCTTCATTCGCTCATTGCTATTAATTAAGTGGAAGTTTAAAAACGTAGAAAATAACGGGAAGTGTGGTGGAAAGTTGTAATGATGGGAATGGCGTCTGTTATGACATAAAGTCGAAATACGGACATTAAACGCATTATTATTATTATTATTGTTGTGAAAAAAAAATTCTAACAATTTAGAGTGATGATGACACTGTTTAAATGTTGGAAGATTAAAAGGATGAATCCTGGTGGCATTGGTAAGTTTATTTATTTTACTTCCAATTTTTTAACTTTAATTTTAACAACATTAATTTTAACAATAACAACTGTAACAACAATAATTTAAAACTTCTAGATTCTCTTAAGATGGCATAAAGATTGCCGAAACGTCAGACAATAAAATGCAATTAAAAAACCTTCAGTATTTGCTTAGTTCATCATATGACACCAGGGTTCATCCTTTAATCTGCCAATTATTATTATTATTACCTATTATTATTATTATTATTATTATTATTATTATTATTATTATTATTATTATTATTATTTTTATTATTATTATTATTATTATTATTATTATTATTATTATTATCATTATTATTATTATTATTATTATTATTATTATTATTATATCACAATTCAATCGGTGAAGATTGATTTCAATAGGGGCACAGGATAGTTCAGCACCGGGGAAGAGATATAACTCTCATCCCTCTGAAAGTGCCGTTCTACGCACGACTCCATGTTTGTCTATAAATCGTCGACACCCCTTCCTTTATTGCTTTTATAGTTAAAAAGAGAGCGCCCGCGATCTCATTCACGACCAACGAGGTTTTGTATCGTATTACCTCTTATAGAGTGCTGTACAGGACTCAGGATATATATATTTACTATGCTATGTATCACTGAATGATGCAGATAGTAATATATGCCGAAAGACCAACGATTTTTTAAGCGTTTACCTAAATCTTTTTGTGTTATGGTAACTGATTGTGTATTGAAAATTTTATGATTAGACATATAGCATAGAATCAAAATTAATAATTACAGTAGAACGCCGATTATCCGAATTAATTGGGACCAGGGTCGATTCGGATAATCGGACATATATTGGTAATAAAGAACAACGAACTGTCACACATAGAATAAACTTTATTAAGTTTAACAAACACAGTTCTACAATAAAGCTCACTTGAACATCTCGATCAGAGTAAGTTGCCTCGACGTTGAAGCTTTCAACCATAACAGTTGAAATATATCTGGACTCCAGCGAGTTCCAACTTCGACGTGTGCTGATACCATTGTAGCGTCTACACGGCAATTGTCACTCGCATTTTTGTATTCTTGCGTCCCCACAAAACTTGTTTTTATTGAAAAATTACTTGGTTTTAATTTTTTATATTACGCTTAGGACCGATTCGGATAATTGGCGATTTTTGACGTTTTTCTCAGAAAATAATCAATTTTATTAGTAAAATGAAATGATAGTTGGAAATAATAGTATATTGTGCGACTAGTGAGAGAAGGAGAAGATTCCATGAGCGTGAAATTTGCCGCACGAGCTTAGCGAGTGCGGTAACACGCGAGTGGAATATTCTCCTTCTCTCACTAGTCGCACAATATACTATTATTTCCAACTATCATTTCATTTTACTAATAAAATTGATTATTTTCTGAGAAAAACGTCAAAAATGAAAAGTAGCTCTATAGCTGTAATATATAATCAATTTCTCGTTACTATGTTGCTATCAAATCAATATGCTTTTATTATTTAGATTACTGACAATTTTAAAACAAATGAAATTAATCTTTTTTATAATAATATATTTTAGTACGACCTACATATTTTTAAACACCATTTTTGTAAGGAAAAATTTCTTGATAGTTTAGAAGGAATAACAAGAAAACTGTTCAATACACTAGGAAAGTATCTTTGACATGCGATCTTTGCGCCATCTCGTGTTTGATTTTTTAAATTCTGGTTCACTCAAAACTTACAAACCCATAGAAACTATAGTGTTATTCTTAATTATAAAAAAATATTAACGCAGAATGTCAGTAAAAAAACCACATAAATGATATACATTTTTTATTTTAAAATTTCTTAAATCTTATTTTTGTTAACAAAATAACAATTATGATATTTTACATGTATTTAATAATGATTACAGACGTAAAATAAAATTTAATTACCCTTGACGACGTCCTGCTGCAGTCTATTTTTTTCCCTCTCTAATTCATAAGAAAATCCAGGAAAACGGTGGAATTGTAATTCTGGATGTTTAGTTGGTGTATCTTTACAATCAACAACACAGCACTTCCGATTTGATAGCTTTTTACCCATTTTATTCAACAATTAATCCTTATTAAAATGCACGTATAACATTATGACACTAAGGTTTTGTCTGAACCAGAATTTAAAAAAAAAACACGAGAGGGCGCAAATGTCGCTTGTCAAAAGATACTTTCCTAGCGTGACCATGACAAATACTTGATGTAGTCAAAGTAAGACAGTTTGTTCAATTATAAATGCTTTATGAACATTGTAGAGAGAGAGAGAGATTGTGAATTATAGACGCTCAACAGCTGAGGTCATCAGTGTCTATCTATATGAACATTGTAATGTGATCGGAATTGAGGAAGTATAGAACAAGATATTGTCCAAACAGCGCTAGCTAAACCGTATTAACTCTGTGTCCTAGCTAGAAACATCATAATAATATGCCGTACATACATTATAATATGTACTATCCCAGTAGAACGTGGGGTGTGAGTGTCGGTTGGTTCATACTATTAGCTAGGGATGATGCCCCGCTGACCCCCAGACACGATTCACTTCACTTGTCCCCATACTCTCACCCTTTTAACGAAACATCACCTCTTTCTTCGGAGCAGTGACGTACGCGTCTAAATAACAAGATAAATAGCATATTTTCTGACTGCATTTTATGGTTGTTAAAAATAAACTGTGATACTCGGAATTAAAGTTGATGGAAGTTTTGTGTGCAATTGAGGTTAGGATAAAACATTATTATTTTGTAAAACTTTTTTTTTGACGTTTACATTAACGCCATCGGTCGGATTTTTGAGTGAACGTCAAAATATTCAATAAAAAGAGTAAGGAGTATAGTGCGGTGTATATTTATTCTTTAACTAACTTTTCAACCTGATATTTCGCTTGGTGAATTGAAAGTAAATTTTATTCTAACGAATAAATATGTTCCCAGATTAATAACTTTTATTTTGAATAGTGTTCGGTGAAAATAAATAAAAACAAAATACTTTTACAAAAAAAAATTATTATTAAAAATAATGACAAAGATCACATGAAAAAAAGTTATTCTAATAGAATTAGTGAGAGATCGGACAGGATGCAAAAAAACGCTTTTTTTGAAAGATCGCAAACTTCTGCCATAAAAAATGAATATTCTCTCTAATGAATGCCAGTCACGCGATCTTAGCTGCCCCTTCAATTCATAAAATTATAAAAATGAAAGGCTTACGTAATCAATAAAATATGATTAGAAAAAAAAATAATAGTACTGTATGTAGGCAGAGAAATTACCAAGGGTAAAGAGATTTGCCTACATACAGGCGTAAAAATAAAAATATAAACATTTTTAAATTCGCTTCAGGCCGATACAGGAATTACCGTTTCTCGGCGAGAGGCAGCAGAAAAAAATCTCAACCACATCTTCCCGCGCCGGGATTCGATCCCGGTACCTCCCGAATGCGAGTCTAGTGCTCTCATTGCTACGCCACTCCGCTCGGTTTTTACATAAATAATAATAATGCGTTTAACGTCTGTTTCTCGACTTTGTCATAACAGACGCCATTCGCACCATTACTATTTTTTTTCTACCACACTTCCCGTTATTTTCTACAGTTTTTAAACTTCAACTTAATTAATAGCAATGGACGAATGAAGGAATTTTTAGGACATTAGGATAAGGTAGGCAAATTTTCAGCATAGGAGTGTGACATGGCCTTGAATAAAGAACCATCTCGATATTTATCAGGAATTGTTGAGGGAAACCATGGAAAACCTCAACAAGACGGCCGGTACAGGAATTACCGTTTCTCGGCGAGAGGCAGTGGGAAAAAACTCCCAGCCACATCTGCCCGCGCCGGGATTCGAACCCGATACCTCCCGAATGCGAGTCTAGTGCTCTCACCACTACGCCGCTCGGCTCGTTTTTTAAATAAAATAAGAATATCGACAAAATTTTCTTAAAGTTTAATATTCTGAAGCGCCACTGTGGCATGACATGATGTTCGTCACAGAACGCGCGATGCTCCGCCAACGTCAGCAACACGAAGAGAGAAAAGGAGCGAGAAAGATTGGCGCAAGACAGAGAGAGTACCGTCCGATAAGCCGTTATACCAACGTCCTGGACTCTACTGCCCCCCACATCCCACCGAAACATCCCATTCTCCCCCTCCACACGCACACAAATGCACACTGCTATATGTCTCTATGTATATCCAGAGCACACAGAGCGCTACACAAAGGCCTAATTAGCCATAAACTCCCTGATTTATAACGGCACAGAAAATGCAAATATGAAATATGAAAATGAAGATGGGTGGTAATAAAAGTGATATACGAGGCTCCGCAGAGCCATTTGTGAAGGCGCCATGAGTCACTCGTCAGTTTTATGTGCGAACGTCCATCATTCCTATGACAGGCTTCATTGCCGTTGCTGTGCTCCAAACTCCTCTCGTTCCTATAGCAGCTCACATATACGTACGTACATACGTACGTACGTACGCTCGCTATAATACAGCAGCTACGGCCGCTAGCCTCTCTCCGTGTGCCATCGTATTGCCACGTCGCCGTAAGCACTCGACGCACACACACACCAACACACGCTCGCGTCCGATCTTTGAATGTGTGTAGACGGTCCTGTGACGACGGCCATTATAACGTCGTGACTTTATGTACGATACCTGCTTATAATTTACAGTTGATTCTCTTCAACTTGACTATCAATTTTTGAAGTAAAACTTCTTTAGGCACGCTTGACTTGGGGAGTAAGCTGGTAAATATGCCTGACGAAAGCGTTTACGGAAGTGCATCATCGGACGAGGTGAACGCTGCGTGAGGCGAACGGTAGTGGAGAGGGAGATATAAGTTAGTGAAGATAGACTGTAAGTGAGTTACGTTTCGTATATTGGAAGTTGAGAGGGAGATATAAGTTAGTGAGTGCGACAAAGATGGAGCATTAACAGAAAATTCTTTTTTTTTTGGACAACTATTTGACGTTTAAAATGAAAACAATTGTTTTTGTATCAAAAATACATTTCATCGAATTTTGCTGCATTTTATAACGGGAAATAATGTAGGTTAGTTAATAAATCCTTTTAAATTACATATTTTGCCTATTCATTAATCAAAAATTATATTTTAAACATTTCGTCTTTGTTGATATTTGCTACAGAGTGAGGTTATATTGTGTCATTAAATCAGGATGTCTAATCAAAATATAGTGATAGATTATCGAATATTATTGTATCATAATTATATATTATAATATATGGCAGGAATAAGTTTTACTTCAGTCGTGTGGTCTAAAGCACACTCGCTTTTTTTTTTCTCTTGAGAATTTTCAAGGATTTTTCTGGAATGCGAAAGCTGCCATCTTACCAAGATGTCAAACCCGCCAGACCTACGTCATTTCAGTTATGATTTTATCAGTAAATGTACAATATTTAGTTAAAAACGTATGCCAATTTGCTAGCTTGCAAGTGGGGGCTTTTTAGAGATAACAATTTATTGCTGAAATAATGTTTTTTTTTTTTCAGAAATTGTAGACGCTATCATTATAGAACTGCATTTCAAAATCTGTTATCATGCCTATTGGCCGACTTGTTAAATCTTAAGGAGGTTGAGCCGTTTTACGAAGATAATGAAAAAATCTGAAATAAAGTTTTTTCAAAAGATTTTTTTATAACAACATTTTCTGTAAAATATACAAAACCATTAGGAGATTTATAAAGTTAAAAATAAAAAAAAACTTTTACATGTAGTCTTATGGAAAATATGTCAACCTAGCATGCAAACGGTACATTTTAATTTTTTGCAAATAACCTAATAATGTCAGCAGTTCCGAAAACTAACTATGTAAAGCATCGATGTCTTACGCATATTTTTTCCAATTTAATTAGTAGACTTTTAATCATTAAAAAACACTTTTCGATTATGAACTTTTATTCTCGACAATTTTAACAATTTTAACTGTATTTTCAACTTTTTAATGATTTAATTTTTTTTTATTACTTATAATTTCTTTTTTTAATTATGTACTGCAAAAAATATGTAAAATACAGATATTTACATAAATTTCTTTTTCTAACCTAACTTTGTACAAAAAATTCAAAAGTTAGTCCATTAAGTAAAATATTGAAATAATTAATATTAAAAAAAAATATATTTGTTTATGCCTTTATGACAATAATTTATTAGTATCATCGAATTATAACCTTTTGTAAAAATGTATTATGGAAAAGTTCCCATTTAGAATTCGACTTACTTTTGATTGGGACTGTAACGCGTCAACCTCCTTAATTATTGTTGAAGATGATATTTTATTAAACAATATCTTGAAAAAAACTAAATAATTTTTACCTTATTTTGGATGCAATTTTATGAAATGTTGGTTTATTCTAACAAGTCTAAGTGAGTCAACTGAGGGAAGCGTCTGGTACATCACTTTAGGTTGATTCTATGGATGAATTATTTTAAGGATGGTTCATTTTAATATAGCGGCATGTGATGAAAAACAAACCACACATAGTTTTTATAATCAACGGCCCAGCGTAATTACCACCGTTTCCTAAATGAAATAAATCTTTTAATTCAGGATCGCCAATGTTTGACATTAAATCTTTTAAACGAACATTTGTAGCACCACGTTTTAAAAAGCCACACCGCTACTGGTGTACCCTGGTGGTCATGCAGAGAAACAGAGGCAAGATGGCAGCGGAGCGTATGAACTAGGAAGTAGTGTTCATGTTAAAAAAAACTTAAATTAATAAATGTGTTGAATTAAATAATATTCATGTTACAAACTTATGTTAATAAATATGTTGAATTAAATGATATTCATGTTACAAACTTACGTTAATAAATATGTTGAATAAAATAATAATTGTTACACATTAAAAAAATCCGGTCATTATAACTTTGTTTTGCCTGGACCTGCGAGTCTAGTGCTCTCACCGCTACGCCATCCCGCTCGGTTTTGAATATATCGCACGTTGAAAACAATAGTGACACTATATAAAAAAGTTGACTTTTTACTTTTTGTAAGATTCATGTTTTACTGCAAAAGTGTCACTATACAAAAATTTTCATTTGCTCATAAACCCACTTACTTCCGCTAGACTGAGCTAGTCTCACTTTATATTTTGAAAGAATTGCCCATGGTCATGACTGATATAACGACACTATTTTTATTGTGTCAAAGCAGTTGTTTGGTACGCACGTCGCTGTAAGTGAAAAAGTGACACATTTTGTTAAACGACAGTTTACTGCGATTACAATTGCTACAAAAATTAATGCAAGTAAGTAAATACATAAAATGACACATTTTGTTTAGTGACACTTTTTGCAGTTGAAGTCTCCAATTTACTGATTATAGGTTATGACAACAATGACACTAAACAAAAAATTATTGTAAAAAGGTCTTTTTTTTAATAACTTTATTTTTAACATTGTGGTCAAAAAATAAATTAAAACAATAATAAATTGTCTCATTATTAACAAAAGAATCTCTATAAGCAGTATTTTAATAGTAACTTTTTTAGGACAAAACAATAATATTAAAACTAAAAAATGCTCTCCTGTAAAATGTCATTTTTTACATAATGCCACTTTTGTTTTCAACGTGCGATATGTCAATACGAACGACCTCTATATCAACAGTAAGTGCGGGAGTTTGGCGCGTTAAGTATTCCGGCTCTTAATTCACACATTGCAAATTATGAAAGCAACTTCACGTCAGTAAAAAGATTACATAAGTCATACGCCTTATGGGTCAAACTTCACACAGTAGTGAACTGCTAGCAAGCGACATATGCGCTCCTGTAATGTCAGTTTGATTACTTCTTCGTGATAGCAAGAACTCAAAGTGTACAACAGTTAAATGTAAATTAATTTTGCATTTCGAAATGCTTACTACGTGAAAACTTTGATATTTACTGTCAAATATAAAACTGACAAACTCCAAGCAAAGATCGTACACGAGTATACATTAGCAAAATTCGCTTAGGTTTGTCTGATTACTTAAAAAACGTATAATTTATTTAAAATCAAAATATATTTGAATAAATTAAAGATTTCTTATATTTTTTTGACGATTTATATCCAGACTGTTTTTAGAAGAGTAATAATGGTTAGAGATAACTCGATATGCAAAATATCCATTTGAAGTAACATAACAGAAAATTGATTTTTATCAATTATTTTTTTTGCGCAGTGAAATGGGAAAGGCGTTTGGGGGAGTTCTTTGAAAAACCATTACTATGTCGTGTCGATGCGATGACGTTTTTTTGCGCAGTGAAAAGGGAAAGGCGTTTGGGAGGAGTTCTTTAAAAAAACAATTACGCGGTCTTGTCGATTAGCTGGCGTTTTTTTTTGCGCAGTGAGATAGGAAAGGCGTTTGGGGAGAGTTTAAAAAAAAACAATTACGGGGTCGTGTCGATGCGATGGAGTTTTTTTCTGCGCAGTGAAAAGGGAAAGGCGTTTGGGGGGAGTTCTTTAAAAACCAATTACGGGATCGTGTCGATGCGATGGCGTAATTTTTTTGCGCAGTGAAAAGGGAAAGGCGTTTGGGAGGAGTTCTTTAAAAAAACAATTACGCGGTCTTGTCGATTAGCTGGCGTTTTTTTTGCGCAGTGAGATAGGAAAGGCGTTTGGGGAGAGTTTAAAAAAAAAACAATTACGGGGTCGTGTCGATGCGATGGAGTTTTTTTCTGCGCAGTGAAAAGGGAAAGGCGTTTGGGGGGAGTTCTTTAAAAACCAATTACGGGATCGTGTCGATGCGATGGCGTTTTTTTCTGCGCAGTGAAAAGGGGAAGGCGTTTGGGGGGAGTTCTTTAAAAACCAATTACGGGATCGTGTCGATGCGATGGCGTTTTTTGTGCACTGTGAAAAGGGAAAGGCGTTTGGGGGGAGTTCTTTAAAAAACAAATACGCGGTCGTGTCGATGCGATGGCGTTTTTGTTTTGCGTAGTGAAAAGGGGAGGGCGTTTGGAAGGGAGTTCTTTAGAAAAAAATTACGGGGTCGTGTATAAAACGCAATGGCGTTTTTTTTGCGCAGTGAAAAACAATTACGGGATCGCGTATACAAAGTGAGATAGCAATACAGTAATTCTACATCAGTTGCTATGACGTATATATGTGATTTCTGATTGGTTAGATTCAAAAAATGATAGTGAAAGACGAAAAGTTTTTACGTATTTTTGAGGAAATTTGTGAATAATCCGCAAAGTTTTTTTTTTTTGGAACGTCAAATTTAGTGTTTTCAAAATTTGTGCACATCGAGTTATCGTACTGGACCCGCTAATAATTAACAATAATAATTTATTATTATTATTACCAATGTAGATCTATGATTCTTTACAAATTGAAAACGATTTCTTATATTACAAAATACAGTCAGATTTGAATCGCTAATAATTATGAGACTAATATAATGCCTTAACGACGTGTCCGCGAGCATGTATGTACGCGGTCGTCGCGCAGGATTTGTTTTTCGTATCGCTTTAAAACAGATTTTCTAAAAGTCTCGTTCATAGTTCCGCCTCTAAGAATCCAAGAAGGTGAGGTTATAACAAAAGAACATTATATTTATCTTTTTAACGTGTTTTTCATATTATACGTATATGTACGAAAACTGTGGACACAAAAGAAAGGTTGCTAGAAAAATAATTATTTCAGGACGTGTAATATTAACAGAACGACACTCAGCGCGCTAGAACAATGGTTCCCAGTGGAAACCTGTCTTTCACAAAACGTAATGCAGTTTCCTAAAGGTCATATTACATGCAGATTAAAAATAAGCCCTCACCAAACAATTGCCACTGCAACCTTCGTACTTTATTATTCATATTTTTGCTGGCTCGACTTTGCACTACGGTTTTTCCCATCTACTCAATGTGCGGTGAATGAACGCAACAAAGCTTATCGAAAATATATCTGCGTCTCTTTGTTCGATGTAATTCCCTGATTTCTTCCTTGATAGGATTGGTTGATGTACTTGCAATCAATCTGAATAAAGTACCTCTGTTTCAAAACTTTGTCTTTTTCTATGACGTTAACATGGGCGTACCCAGCTTTTGGTCCAAGAGGGGGCAAATTAGAAATGTTTTAAGCCGGGTCTCCCGTGCTTTTTTTGCCCTCCTGGATACGCTAGTGCTTACGGCGTAAAAAAAGACAAAAGGATATGTTTCCACCATAGACATACAATAAAAGAAAGACAACATCCCATGTATAAAACACGATTTGTTTACAATCATACATAGCTTCATAGTTTTAAATAAGTTGGAAAGAGATGGCTTTAAAAATGGCAATGTTGTAACGAGCCGCCTGCACCATCATCTTAACCAGGGGCGTATGGTTTTTTTTTGGGATTATAAAACAAGTATTTTTAAAAATAAAGAACAGTACTTCTTACTACAACAGTTTTATTAGCGGATGTACAGTTCGGGAGCTATGCTCTTATCTTCAGTAATCACTAAACTATTATTTTTATTAAGTATTTTTAACTTAAATTTTTATTATACAGGGTGTTTGGAAGCTGGGTGCAAAGCCTTAAGGGGGTGTTAGTATAGACCATATAGAACATTTTGAGCTATGTTTGTCCTAACCAAAGTCTGATATTTTTTTTTATTTTTTTAAATGTCTATAAAAATCCATTTTCTTCTTTTAATTTTTTGTCTGTTAAGTTTAAATAGTCTGAAAGTTATTTTTTTAGTAAAAACGGTGCTTTAAAATTATTTGATACCATTAAACACACATTAGGCTAATAAAGTACATTAAAAAAAATAAAAATTTCCACTTAAACTTTGCGTTATTAGTACTTAATTGGAAAATTTTGGGATTTTAGTACTAAAATCGTAAAAGTTCCCTAAAAAAAAAAATTATCAGACTTTGGTTAGGACAAATATGGCTCAAAATGTTCTATATGGTCTATACTAACACCCCCTTAAGGCTTTGCACCCAGCTTCCAAACACCCTGTATATTAATTTATGTATTTTAATGTATTTGAAAATATATTTTGTGTTAATGGAATATTCCTATAATATTAGAACCTACTTAACAATTGTAGAGCCAGGTTTTACAATATTTATTTAATAAAAGGGGCAAAATTTACTTGAATATCAGTTAGAAGTAATTACTACTGGAAGGGTTCTAGACGTAATAGAAATTAAGTTTACATTTTCTAAAAGTAATTTAGTCTAGAGTCTAGAAGATAAAATTTAGTATGTTATTGGGATAATAAATATTTTAACGTAGTTTATTTTATAACATTTCCAATGGATATTTTGTACTCTAACCTTTTTTAAATATGTTAAACCTTTTCCTAGACAGTTTGAAAGAAAGTTTGAGAAGCACTGCAAATGAGATTATAGCGTTGTTATTGTACAAACACCTTTATATTGTCTCGTCTTGTCTCATCAGAAGTTCTTTTAAGATATTACGATTGCTGTCTCTTGCATTCATTTCCACACAAATATGACTTCCACTGTTTTCTATTGAACTCGTCTGTTACGTAAGATCTGTTTTTGAAGACGTTTGCTTATTATTTTCTAGACATCGCTCAATCCAATTAAATTGTCGCTGGATAAATTGAAAAAAAAACGATAAGAAGTAAATTCATTTCACTTTGATGAAAGCACTGTGAATTTAATTATAAAAAATGTTCAGAACACTTAGAAATATATTAAAATAGGTACGTCCTAGTATTACTATTAATTTATTCATTTTCACATAGCGAATTATATAATATAGTAGGTACTACTTATACAGAGCGATATTTAAGTTGATTCTTTTTCTTTAACAGCGTGTAAAAATCAAATATTTTAAGTAACTTTTTTATAAAAACTCAAAAATGAAAGAGGAACAAACTTTTATGCCGGCACTTCACATGGCTATTTGTATTTGTGTATTTGGCAAACATAACCAAGTGCGGACAGTCTATTTGACAAAGTGTTGGCCTTATTTGCCCATTTGACAAATAAGGCCAATGCCAAATACACGTTACCGTGCGCTAGTCGGTTTTTCGAGGCACATCAAAGGAGTCAAATAGGCAAATACGCAAATAAACCGTCCACACAATGGTCATATTCAGAAGTGCACGCGCCGTGAACCTGTACGGACGTGCAGTATTTTTGTGTCTGTGCTGTGAGCGAGAACTGGAACAATTACTATTGAAAATGAATTGGGACAATGAAACAATTCCTGGAATTTTGAACCTTGCGTTCTGCTGCCAAATGTTTGGGTGTTTGCTATTTGACTGTCATGTGTGGATGGTCGTATTTGCCTTTATTTGCATGTTTCACTTGAACGTCATATATTTTGCCAAATACAACAAACACCCAATAGCGAACACAAATAGCCATGTAAAGTGCCACCTTTAAAGTTTCATTAAAGATCAAATTTTGTGGTCGATCCTGGCGTTATGTTATGTCACTATAGAAATATGTTATGTCATTATCCAGTATTAACAGACATTGTTCGAAGTTGTCCCCGTTTTGTTGGATACAAAGATGCGTGCGTCGTAGCCATGCTTGTAGTAGCGACAAGAGCCTTCCGCGAATTATTTGAGATGCATTTCCGATTAGTGCTATCATTTCTTCGCGTGTGTTAACCGGGCTTTTGAATTAATTAAATAAAATGTAAAAAAATGAAAAGGCTGTTTCTCTCTTATTTTTGCGTTTTGATAAAAAAGTTATTTAAAATATGTGTTCGTCAATTTGATTTCTACACGCTGTTAAAAAAAAGAATCAATTTAAAAATCAGTCTGTGTAACTTTTTCTCATACAAATTCTATTCATGATTCTAAACTATAAAAAAATGTCAAAATCAATGGTATACTGATGGATTTTTAAAAGAAGACCGGTCTATGGAATGTAGTCCTATGGCCTTATTGCAGAAGAGCGCACATGTATTTTATATTGGTAAAAGGTAATGATCCTGGAACCGCTTCTATGCAATAAGGGAGTCCAGTCGATCAAACGTACAACAATTGTGTTATCGCGATAATTGGACTATTGCCATAGCTGTACGACTACACAGCGACACTTGCTAACAGTACAAAAAAATCATACACCAGACAGTACATAGGTGTGCGTTCACGGACTAAGTTGAGGGGTGTTGTCTGAATATCATCAAAATGGAAAGTAAAAAGGGAAAAACAGTTAGAAGTGGCGCTAGGGAGGTCATAGCGAATGTAATTAAAATGTGCGAGTTAGAGGCTCAAAATAATGCCTTAAAATTTAAAGCTATACATTGTTTGCATGCCTTGCTATGCGCCGCCTATGAATTCCGATAATTTGGGAACACATCAACGACTTCTTGCCCTTTCCCCACCGGTCTTCTTTCGCCGATCGCACAGTACATACTGCTGAAGTATTTAAAAATAAAAGTAAACTCCATATATGAGTGATTGCATTGCCTCTTTTACTCATTATTATTTCCTATGCCTGTAACTTACCTGTGTATAATATTTGGCACAAGGACAACAGTATAGCTCTTGGATAAATAGTAAAGAGTAAGTTCTCTTTATTTAAATGCCGGCTGCATTACAATTGTTAATAGGCAAAAGTTGTACCGCCTGGCATCGCAGTTATGGTAAAGGTGTCCATAAGTTGGCTTACGGAGATCACCATCTCTTATAAAATGCTTCTCTGAATGAAGTTTTTGAATGTCGGTTTAATGTTTTTTGTCAATTTTAGTTATTGAATTTAAAACACGTGTTTATGATTTTAAAATTTTACGTACATTATATTATACTTGCAGTAACCAATTTATTCGCGATGCACGTATTTTACTAAAATATTATAAACCAAGTAAAACTTCTTTACGCACGCTTGACTTGGGGAGTAAGCTGGTGAATGAGCTTTCAAAGTTTCGTTATCAAATTTTGAGGTCGGTCCTGGCGTTATGTTATGTCACTATGGAAATATGTTATGTCATTGTCAAGTATTCACAGAAATTGTTCGAAGTTGTCCCTGTTTTGTTGGACACAAAGATGCGTGCGTCATAGCCATGCTTGTAGTAGCGATAATGGCCTTCCGCGAATTATTTGAGATGCATTTCCGATTCGTGCTATCATTTCGTCGCGTGCGTTAACCGGGCTCTTGAATTAATTAAATAAAGTTTAAAAAATGTAATTAAACTTTGAACGGCTGTCTCTCTTTTATTTTTGAGTTTTGATAAAAATTCTACGTAAAATATTTGTTCGTCTATTTGATTTCTACACGCTGTTTAAAAATAAGAATCAACTTAAAAATCATAGAACATTTTTGCCATTTTCTTGTGCTGTGTGGAATAAATAACGTACCATATAATACCGGCACTTCACATGGCTATTTCTGTTCGCTATTGGGTGTTTGTTGTATTTGGCAAAATATATGACGTTCAAGGCAAACATGCAAATGGAGGCAAATACGACCAGCCACACATGGCAATCAAATAACAAACCCAAACATTTGGCAGCAGAATGCAAGGTTCAAAACTCCAGGAATTTTAGCACTGTTTCATTGTCCCAATTCATTTTCAATAGTAATTATTCCAGTTCTTGCTCACAGCACAGACACAAAAATACTGCACGTCCGTACAGGTTCACGGCGCGTGCGCTTCTGAATATGACCATTGTGTGGACAGTTTATTTGCGTATTTGCCTATTTGACTCTTTTGATGTGCCTCGAAAAACCGACAAGTGCACGGTAACGCGTATTTGGTATTGACCTTATTTGTCAAATAGCCAAATACGGCCAACACTTTGTCAAATAGACTGCGACCACACTTGGTAATTATTTGCCAAATACACAAATACAAATAGCCATGTGAAGTGCCGGCACTATATTGTGGTGTTATAGAGTGGTGTTATTTGAGCTGGGCGAACTGTCTCCCAGCAGGCATTTGAATATTCACAGTAATGTGTTTAGAGCGGAGCGATGATGTTCCCCGGCCAACAGCAATGAGCAAGAGAAACTAAGAGAGTTCACACAAACTGTACTCAAACTTGGAGCCGCTTGACTGTGTGTGTGTGTAATTCGAGAGTTTTGAACCTGCCATTTATGATAAAGAAGTAAAGCAGACGGCTCAGCGCAAGCTCATTCTCGTTCCGCTGCTGTATGTAGTCACCGAAATCCTCGGCAGAATTAAAGGATTCACAAACGTATTCCCAGGAAACTATGTAAGCCTTATTGCTGTAAATTCTGAATAATTTTGTCTAGAAACGTTCAAGTGAGTTAAGTGAGAAATATAATACATATAGTATATGTGTACAAACCTCTACCCTGTACACTGAAACTACAGAAAGGTTCAGGATTTATAAAAGATGATATACGTACTAGAAATATTTCATGACTCGTTTTTTCTAATAAAAAAAAATCCAGCCAATTGGGCGACGGGACCATTCCAACTTCAAAAATGTTGGCATTTGATTATAATAAAGAAAATAACATTTCTGATATCGTGTTAGTATGCCTAACTAGTTTATTTCTGACAGATCCATAAAACTAAAGTGCGGCCAATTTTTTTTATTTTCAAAATATTTCCGAAACTATAAAGTTTAGAAAAAACACTTTTAAACAAAACTTTCTTGAAAAAATAAATAGAATCATAAGCCGTTATGAAAAGTATACCATTATTATATAAAAACACCGTTATAGCATATATATCTTCTGTGCATGCTCCGGTTTTCCCCAAAAACAATAGGGCTCTTTATATTTGCATAGCAAACATTCGTCCCAAAATTTGGTTTCAATCCGCTCATCCGTTTGACCTGTATCGTGTTTAGTGATGCCACGAATAGTGATTTTGCCGAATACCGAATATTCGGCCATGTTCTCGGCCGAAGCGCCGAATATTCGGCGGCCGAATGTTCGGCTAATTATTTGTACATTTCGCGGGTGACAGGTTACGACTTGTCTCATTACGGAGCGTGCGGTAGCAACGCTGCGGGCGTATTTGTTTCATTTGCGCAACTACACCGTGTCAAGACACGCATTATTTGTTCATTGTTATTAATAGTATTAATAATTGTGTCATTAATAGTCCTTATTACTAAAAAATATCACTGTTTGGTCACTAAAAGCTTTACAAAATAATACTATTTAAGAAAAAAATCGCATATTTTTGAGTAATATGTGCGTTTTTCCCCATGATTTGATATTCGGTATTCGGCCGAATAGTACGCAACATTCGGCCGAATACCGAATATTAAAAAAAGTAGCCGAATAGGCCGAATACCGAATAGTAGCCGAATATTCGTGGCATCTCTAATCGTGTTCACAGACTAACAGACGCACAGAGTTTTTCCAAAAATATGCTTTTTGGATTCGGAGGACCTCAAAACGGAAAGATATTGTAAAATTTTTGAAAATTGATTTTTGACCTAAACTAGTACCATTCCCCACTTGTGGGTTGGAATGGTAAAAAACAGGTAACAAACGAGATCGGTTAGTCTTTGAACACGATACAGGTCAAATGGATGAGAGGATTGAAACCAATTTTGGAAGGATGTTTGGTATGCAAATATGAAGAGCCCAATTGTATTTGGGGAAAATCGGCGCATGCGCAGAAGAGATATATGCTAAAACGTTGTTTTTTATATGATAATGGTATTGGTACTTTTCATAACGGCTTATGATTCTATTTATTATTTCAAGAAAGTTTCGTTAAATTTTTTTTTCAAAACTTTTTTAGTTCCGGAAATATTTTGAAAATAAAAAAAATCAGCTGCTCTTTTAATTATGGATCTGTCAGAAATAAACCAGTTCGACATGCTTTGATTAATTTTTACGTGAACATATTGTGTAGGTAACCATGGCGACGAATAGCAAATCGTCGGTCTAATTTTAAAACCCCGTAAGTCAATTTTGGTTATTTTTTACGAGGTTTTACAGAAGTGTAGGTACTAAAATCCTAAAGCACTATAGCCTAAAATCATAAATTTCATAAAATTTTGACTTACGAGGTTTTAAAATTAGACCGACGAAATATCACATTGAATACTAGCCATTACCCGCGTCACCTCAAGCGATGTCAGAAATTTCATTTTCTTTATTATACTACATCAAACGTCAACATTTTGAAGTTGAAATGGTCCCGTCGCCCAATTGACTGGAATTTTTCGCGGCAGTTTTATTAAACGTAATGTCATCGTCTGTTTTGGAGCGAAGTGTACTCAGTTGTAAGTGTATAAGGGATATAAGAAGTTTGTTTCCTTGTTTATTTGTAATTTGCAAGCGTCAATTACACCACTATAATATGAACAATTAACTGCAATTATCTTACGCTAATTTGATAAACCTACAGCATCTTCTTCTGCTCCGCTCTTATGTTTTGACTTCTGAAAGTGTACAGAAACACGCCTGGAATACTTAAGACCTTATTTATGTTCCAATTATCTCTTAATGATCAGAACTAATATTATCATATTTTGTTAAAATGGAAATTTAATTTTTACAATTTTAAAAATTAAACAACCAAAATAATTATTTTTATTTATTTTTTTTAACTACTTAATATGATCCAATCGTTTTTTAAATTATACTCACGAAAGCCACTTATATAATATTATGGTACAGAATACATTACTTATGAAACGATCCTTTTTCCACCATTTCGAGACGCTAAGCAAAAAATCCATGTTTTTTAAGTTTTATTAATATCACACAAGAATACTCACAAAGGAAGGTGCCAAACCAAAATTACAAATTTTTTTTACAAGATGTGTTTCTAAATTTTATTTTTTTAGGCAGAAATTCGTTTTATTGACGTGTTAACATCTTATAAATTGATGAAACACCGGCTGCATGCACGAAAAAGTGTAACGTTCCGAAAAGTGTCACGTTCCGCCTGACCCTGTGCGTGTAAGCGAGAGCGCAGTATAAGCGATAGAGAGTCGGTAAAAATATAGTTTGACAGCTACTAAAATTTAGGTTATGTATTATTAAATATGATATTCGAGCGGAATACGTTATCACGTAAAACTATCGTCCGTAAACCGACTTTACAGACAACCAATTTTTTTTATTAATATGATCCTGTTTGGGCGTAGATAGGAGGGGGGGTAATTACCCCCCCCCCCCTATCTACGCCCTTGCTAAAAACTGCGAGTGCAAGCTTGCCAACCTAAAACGGCGTGAACAATTAATTAGGAGAATCGGCGATGTTGATGTCCTTATTTTTATATTTTAATAAGTTATTTAATTCTAATCGCCGCATTTCAACAATAAGCACATGTACATGTAATTTCAAAGTCAAACGTCAGAGACAGAGTTACATACGAAAAATTTAACATGGCGTTCGTTGTCACTTGTCAAGTACAGGCAGCAGAGATCACCTTAAACCGCTGGTCCATATAAGAGACGTTTGCGAAGTCCATGACAACAGCCGTAGGGGGCAAACTGGATTCTAAAGCATTTCAATTCACTAAGCGGCTGTTAAGGTATTAGAGTAAGATCCCAGAGCCGCCAGACACAACCTATTTTTAAATAAATGAAACCTTACGTTTTGAGTAGTGTTTTATGTACTTAGAACGCTTGGCGTACATCCATCATTGAGTCTGTGACAAATGTACAGGTACCAGGTGAGAAAGGTGAGTAAAAACAAGAGTCACTTAATTTAAATTTAAATGGCTGATTTATATATGTGTTGTAAAATATCACTATAAATTAGTATCCAGTATCGCCAGTCACTTTCTGCTGACCACAACTTCTGACAGACGCTTTAAAGTTCAGAGAAACATCAATGAACTTCACCTACAAAATTATATTTCAACAGCCAGACAAATTGTAATGACCAAACATCGCCCAGACGTAAAAAATAGTCAGCTGTTAGTATGAGCGCGAGAGCTTTATGACTATTTTTTACGTCTGGGGGGATGTTTAGTCATTACAATTTGTCTGGCTGTTAAAATATAATTTTAAAGCGTCTGTCAGATAAATATCGAGATGGTTCCATATTCAAGGCCATGACCGATTACCTGTCAAACTCCTATGCTCAAAATTTGCCTACCTTATCTTAAACTCCTAAAATTTCCTTCATTCACCCATTGCTATTAAATAAGTGGAAGTTTAAAAATTGTAGAAAATAACGGGAAGTGTAGTAGAAAAAAAATAGTAATGGTGCGAATGGCGTCTGTTATGACATAAAGTCGAGAAACGGACGTTAAACACATTATTATTATCACTTTTTTAAAACCACTTCAAAATATCCGTAACTATTGGTTAACTGTTCTGGATTTACAATTGTAATAATACTCATTACAAAAGAGAGAGAGCGAGAAAGTAGCATCTAACAGGCAATTAGCAAGTTTGATGGTTTTCTGTAATGCTTTACGAGTTACCTTGCGTACAATACACATGTTTGCGTTATGTAACATCTCACCTCAACATAACGAAGTGAATACACGTAACCGATCTCAATGTCTATTGCAATATGTCTGTACGCTAAGCCGACAGTAGCGTCGTTTAACATTTTTCACTCAACTGTAAAATTATTAACCGTAATATGATTGATTTAGATCAATTCGGATAGTGATGTGTCGCTCCTGAGCGAGTCGTTCATAATAGGTTTGTTCCAAGCAGCCGCGAACGGTAACAGAACCGTACACAGTATTGTCACTGCGCAAGACTGTCCTGCGCACTAGCTCAAAAATCGATACTGCGCAAGATAGTCTTGCGCAGTGACAAGACAATGTTCTGTTACCGTTCGCGGCTGCTTGGAACAAACTTAATGAAGGACTCCTTTCTCGGAACGGAGCGAGTCGCTCTTTTTTTGTGAATGACTCACTCCGAGCGCCATTGCTCTGTGCTGAGCTGTCCTGTACTGTTGCATTCGCACATTTACAGAACGCACACAGCACAGACCGAGTCGCTCTTTTTTTGTGAATGACTCACTCCGAGCGCCATTACTCTGTGCTGAGCTGTTCTGTGCTGTTGCATTCGCACATTTACAGAGCGTACACAGCACAGACCGAGTCGCTCTTTTTTTGTGAATGGCTCACTCCGAGCGCCATTACTCTGTGCTGAGCTGTTCTGTGCTGTTGCATTCGCACATTTACAGAGCGCACACAGCACAGGCCACAGAGGCACTAGTGAATTTTGCACGTACGGAGTTATCTTGCTGAGTTATTTAATGTTGAATGACACAATGTAAGTGTAATTAGTACTAAGCTTAACAGTGACTTAAACCATTCACATTGACTTCGTTGACAAAGATATAATATTGTAACAATAAACATTATTATTGTTAAGCTTTTATTATAAGTACTTTATATAGTTTATTCGAAATGTGAATAATATAAGATCAGAACCATATTAAAATGAGCTCAGAGCTGAGTGTGTATTGTGCTGTGCAATGCTTACTCCTGAGCATGGCATGATGACAGTTCACACTTCTGCAGTAATGCGTACTGTCTAGTGTCGCTCCTTTGAACGACTCCATCTGATCGACTCTTTTTAGTGAGCGGACCGCACGGAGCCAGCTCCCAATAAAGAGTCATGTGGACACAACACTAAATTCGGAGGCTAGAAAATAAGTACAGTGTAAACTCTATATAGCGACACTCAAGGGACTGTGCACTTTGTAGCGTTATTGAGAGCTGTCGTTAAACGGAGACAAGAAATAATCCATTAATATTTTTTCCAGATCTTCGAATTTAGGTTTCTTCAATTTCTTAGAAGATTTTCCATCATCTTCTGTTCCAGAATTTTTTCTTTGTTCTTCTATATTGCCGTAACGGTCGAGCGACTTAATTCAAAGCGTCTTCCAACATCACTTATCTTTTCTCCCGCCTCTATTGCGCGTATTAATAAAACTTTTTCGTCAATACACAAAGATTTTCTTGTACTCGCCATGTTCACAGTTTGCAAGTTTATGCGCAACTAAGAAATATGATAACTTATCGATAAGCAGCTGAGCTAAACATATGAAAGATAATCCCAACTAAACAAAACAAGGAATTTCTTAGAATCTTCTATACGCATGATGCCGACAACAAAGCAACAAAATAACAAACAAGTACTGTTTATTGCTTAATGATGAAGTATTATTATCGTTATTTAGAGTGGATCATTGTATGAGCAACAAGGTAAACCAACTAGAGTTAAGAGTATTCGTCCCTGCAAACACCCCCTGCACCCTTCATCTCAAATCTTTTCCCCTCGCCTAAAGACGGTTAGCGCTCTCCCGACGCTATTTTTAAAGCTGGAGGGTTCTGGTAAACGCCAAATGAAAGACAAAGAATCAGACTACAGATCCTTCAGGCGAATTTTTTGAAAAACAGTTTCGCCTACGTGTGAAATATTACGTAACTTATTATTTTTTTCAAAAGGTTGTAAGTTTTTTCAGGAATTTTTTTTCAAAAAATTCGCCTGAAGGATCTGTAGTCTGATTCTTTGTCTTTCATTTGGCGTTTACCAGAACCCTCTAGCTTTAAAAATAGCGTCGGGAGAGCGCGAACCGTTTTTAGGCGAGGGTAAAAGATTTGAGATGAAGGGTGCAGGGGGTGTTTGCAGGGACGAATACTCTTAAGTAGAGTTTTAAGGAGTTTGTCGGTATATCAAATGACGTTGAATGGAATTTAACACTGCATATTTTCTCGTCTAGGTATCGGGGAGCACCCGGAAAATCAAATTACAGACTCCGATCCTGTTGTTTATGTTTTTTAACTCAAATAAAGACTGCCACTGATAAACTCATCACCGCGATTTCAGTTTGCTTGCAAAAGTTTAAATTAAAATTGAAATGTTGACCCAAATAAATAAATTTCGTAATTCTAAGATATGATTTATATTACGGCATGTCCTTCTTTTCCTTTCACCTAATCTTACTCCTTGGATAATATTTTATCCGATTTTAGAAGTCTCCGTTTTGTCGTGTGGCGGAGCATCAATGAAAAATAACTCAAAATTTGTCCGTCCGACAAAAACTTTTGAACGGTAACTCCGATCATCATGACATTTGGACACAACATTCATCTCGGTAAACTAACGTGCGTACTCATGTCCCTCCCCCCTATTTGTTTTTTTTTTCACCCGGGTGAAACCGGGCGGGACAGCTAGTAGATAATATATTATATCAAATAAATAAAATTGTTGACCAATTTTTCTCACACCAATATATTGACAAAAAATAATAAAATTACAAATCAATATAACACAAGATGGTCTGAGAAAAATTGGTCGACAATTTTATTTATTTGAAGAGTTCTATTCAGACGTTAATCAAAGATTTGAATATACTTATTATATCAATTGTGTCCAAATAATATATAGTCTTATGACTACAATGCAGATGACTAAAGTAAGCAGTGAACTCAAGTCGGTGGACTCGATGTGAGAAATGCACTCCGGGGTTTTGAATAATGCAATGAGAGGAGACGCCACAACCGCGAACGATACCAGTCAAATCAACTTAGCTATCAAAACCGATACGACTATCGATATACTTATAATTAAATAGGTATAAGCCAAAGGAAATGTAATAACGAAACAATATTATATACTGCATGGAAGATCAGGTTGTTCAAGAAATAGTTGATTTAAAATTGGCTAGTCACCAAAATAATTCCGGACGGATAAGCGTAATATAAATTGCTGTAAAGTGTATCTCATGCTTCGCTCTCAGAATCACTTAGTAGTACATGACTTTGTACACTAGATGACGCCACAATTCAGATAAAGTAAGAAAGAGACAGCTCTGTGTCATCTCTCGTCAAGTTCAAAATGGCTATGAATTGAAGAGATTACGGGTGGGAATCCCTGATTCTCCTTCCCTTTACCAAAAACTTGAGTTGAGGGTGATCTCTTCGAGCGAAACAATCGATCATACAATTTTAATGCAACTACCGCGTTATACGTATTTGTTCATATTAAACACAAGCTCATCGACAAACTTTGACAAACAACAGTTCATCTAATTTTAATAAAAAAAATGTGTATAAACATGGCATGTTGCATACCTAATTTCACGTATTTAAGGAATCAAATTCAAACATAGAAACATTCCTTGTATTTACCAGTTAATAGCGAAATATTCGCTGTTTTTATATACAGAAATTTAGGGTATTATTCCAATATTCTAGAATAGAATATTCTAGAATAACTTTGCCGCACTGTAGTCGCCAGGGTTGCCAGACGTACGAGAAATCTCGTACCATTACGAAATTTACAGTTTTTGTACGAGATACAAGAATAACAAAATTCTCGTACAATTTTGTACGAGATTTTAACAATGATGACTGCCTTCGCTAGGTATCAGCCAAAAAGTGTAAGAATTTGCATATTTACTTACTTCACACACCACCAAACGATCGACTGGGCGCATCACTAAATGCACTACCTCATCACTATATGAAACTAGACAACTTGAGTGGGGAATCCCCGTTTAATGTATTTATTTGTTGTTGTCCTTATTAGTTGTTTCATTTGAATTGACATCTAAAAGCGCAAATAATATGACTGCTCAAAGTTAAATAGTACAGTAAATAGCATAAATTATAAATTTTATTCGATATACCTATACTTTAAATTTATACTTGTACGAGATTAACTGTTGAAAGTACGAAATAGTTGGCAAAACCAAAAGTGCACATCCCGCAAGTTTTCCACTGTATGATAAAAAAATAACAATTAAAAAATATTTTTAATAAATTTAAAAAGATTTAAAAATTTAAAGAAATAAATAATTAAAAATTGAAAAAATATTTTTTTTAAGTTTGCAAAAATAAAAAAAATTAAGAACTATACATAATATAATATATAATTAATATCAAGTGGAATAAAATAAAACAAAATAAAAAGAAAAAAAAAGAAAAAAATTAATGATCTCGTAAGGAATCGAACCCAGGACCTTGCCCTTGGGGATCCAACGGCATAACCATTACGCCACGGCGCCCTACTACGTGCAGTGGTGTTATCACGGTATAGAAGTGTAGCACTTGTTTTATGGATTACACTATATTTACACAGCAATTATTATATTGTTTTTTTAAACTATTAGCTGTCAAAAATAATAAAATAAAACTGTTTATAAAAATTAAACTACTGAACACATTTTAGTGAATTTAAATAGGGTTCTGGTCTGATAGTAAACAAAGTGAATAAAATATAACCCAAGGCAATCCGACCAAAATTGCGATCTGTAGAGTCGTGACGTACATACGTAAGTACATACGTACATACGTACAGACCAACCGACAACTGCTGTTTGTGATTTTCAATTACAATTTTAATAGTATTTATGAACTCGAATTGATTTAAAAATGGTTCTGTTTTATAGATTAGAATCTCCTCTTTTCAAAAAGCTTCAATTTGAATGGATTTCGTGTGAAATTAACTTAGATATAACTTCTTATATGAACGAAAGTCAGCTCTGACGCACAAAGCGATAATAAAGCACATACCGCTAGTTTAGCGGTATGTGCAATATTTAGCAATAGTACTGATACGAGAAAAATCCGTCATCTGGCAACCCTGGTAGTCACTAGTGAGATATTGTCATGAATTGTGAATAGAAGATACTGTTATTAATTTACATACTATCAGATGTCTCTTGTCCACTCTATGTTCTGTATAACCAAAAGGCTATTTATTTATTCATACAGTAATACCTACACATATTATAGCTACAGTCGTATAAAGAAAATTTGATTATGACAGAACTTCTCAATTAATCAATAATTTCTCAAATTACTTTTAACTTTAATTTTGTATAACATATTGACATTAAAATCATCCGTTTGACCTCTTCACAGACAAACAGACGCACAGAATTTTTCTGGATTCGGGCGGCCTCAAAACATTAACATATTGTACTAAGCACGTCATCAATAATATGGTAGTGAACGCCTACTTGCCCGCAGACAGTGGCGTGTGGAATAAATTCCATTTATAACGGTAGACATAGCGGTAGAATAAAAATAAACACTCGATGCACATGGATCTCCGAAACAGCCAATGGCAAGCTAGAAGGCGGGCGCAATGCGTTCACGTCACTATGACGCGGTGGCTTCATTTTCCGCCGCAGCTTTCTACATAGTATAGGGAAATCAATTTCGTTACATAGGGAAACGAGTGTACCCCCGTTTTTAAAGAAGTATTCACTTCAAAAACTTGTCAAGAACATTTATAGCGGTAGAATAAAAATAAACACTCAACGCACATGGAAACAGCCAATAGCAAGCTAGAAGGCGGGCGCAATGCGTTCACTTCACTATGACGTGGTGGCTTCATTTTCCGCCGCAGCTATTCTACATAGAGGAATCAATTCACTTCAAAAACTTGTCAAGAACAAGAATGTGATTGTCAGTAGGAACAAACCTATTATTATTACGAAAATCTGAAATCCTTTTTAGTTATTTTTTTAAGATACACAGTCGATATTCTGTCGCCAATCAGAATCAGTGTTGTAGATAATAATATAACGGCTGCGTATATTGTGTTGTTCTATCGATACGCGACCTTCCTTGCGCAACTCATGTCAGTGAATGACACATTAAACGGGTGGACGGAGGTCGAAGGAGAGGTAAAGTCAACCCGCCGATGTCACTGTTGTCGACGTCTCCAAGGAACTGTCACTCAATGTTGGAGCGGACGTCTTCACTCTATTATCAGCATGTCAGTTTTTATCTCAAGACACTTACCACACACACACACACACCTTATACAAACACACGCACGTTTAGCTCAACTTCGTGTACATAATAGTGACGTAACAAATATTCGCATTTGCAGAATTTATGCGAATATTTTGCGAATACCAAAAACTGAAAAAACAGTTGTGTGGCTTTAAGAAACCACGACGCAACTGAAACTTTTATTGGATTGTAGACACTTATCCATCACGAATAATTATAAACAACAATATTCGCATGAATAAAAACATTTAAACACTGTACAGCACTTGCCCGCATGACAGACTGACTATGTGTTATACATACTACACGGTCAGCTGATGCTAACCATGGGCGCCGCCATATTGGCCTTGGCTGCTCTACCGAGCGCCTACTCCGAACGCCTTTCACTTTACTCCTACTCCGCGGCCGCCTGTAATGCGACATGCAACAGACGGCCAGAAAAATTCGGGGCGATAGAATAAAAGTTTCACTTTAAAAAAAACATATAAAGGCGCTGCGAACGAGGCTAGAAACGCTGCTAGATTCCTTGCTAGATTTTCCTACTAGTGATTTTCTTGATTGCTGTTAAGTGCTCGCTTCACACGAGACTATTTTTCAAGCTTGATTTGTGGATAAATCTGGTGCGCGCGCAGTGACAGTTCGAATATAAACACAGAGCAAAACGTGTCTGTTGTCTGACTCTGAGCAGAATGACGCCATGTTGATTTGTGGGCGTTTGTTCAAGTACCCACGTGACAAGATACTACTTCCTGATTGGTTCTTGCTCATACTTAACAGCAAATCTGGCAGGGAAAATAGCCCCTGTTCTAATTTTAAAACCTATTATGTGAGCTAGCAGGCCAGTGACGTCATTTCTAGCTTCGTAGCCAGCCTACCGGCTAGCAAAACTTCTAGCAGCGTTTCTAGCCTCCAACCCACAAGTGGGTAATGGTACTAATTTAGGTCAAAAATCATTTTTCAAAATATCTTTTCGTTTTGAGGTCCCCCAAATCGAAAAAACATATTTCTGGAAAAACTCTGTGCGTCTGTTAAGCTGTGAGCACGATACAGATCAAACGGATGAGAGGATTAAAACTAAATTTTGGGAGGATCTTTGATATGCAAATATGAAGAGCCCTATTGTTTTTGAGGAAAATCGTCGCATGCGCAGAAGAGAAGTATACTATAACAGTGTTTTTTTATATAATATTGGTTATATTCTATTTATTTTTTTTTTGTTGAAATTTTTTTTCTTAACTTTATAGTTTCGGAAATATTTTGAAAATAAAAAAATATCAGCTATTTTTTTAATTCTAGATCTGTCAGACATAAACTAGTGAAGCATGCTTTGATTAATTTATACATGACGTGGAACATATTATGTAGGTAACCATGGCAACGAATAGCAAATGCCATATTGAATACTAGCCGCTACCAGAGACATCTCACGCAATATCAGAAATTTTCTTTTCTTCATTATACTGTATCAAATGTCAATATGGTCCCGTCGCCTAATTGGAAAGAATTTTTTTTAATGTGATAATAATAATTATAAAACAAAAAATATTAATTTCTTTCTTTTTTTAAAAAATCACAAATTTTTTTGCTAAGATAATCTTTTATCAGTCCTTACTTTAACATTAGTTAATAAAATTTTAGACGGAGTATTATTAATCAACCTGGTACCTAGAACCACTACAAATGTGTGCGTGCAACTTGCGCAGCCAATGAGCTGTTCAAATTTTTTTGTATCTAACAGGATACAAGAATTGTTCACTGTTACCGCCTATCGGTGAACAGACTGTATAATGAGGTCTTTGCGAGTAGTTTATATTCGAACCGGTTAATTATCTAATTATATTAGAAGTATAAACAAAAGAGTGCAGCACATAGATAATAATCGATTACTAATGTCAATTATTGTACTATTGCATAATTAATCATTATTTTATTTTAAACTTGATTTATCATGTTTGTCTAAAAACGCAGTAAAACAGACAGTATTGAAAATTGATGGAGTGTGAACAGTTAAACGTTATAAAAAGTTAATATTTTTTGTAAGTGTAAATAATTATTTTGTTTAATATTTACTTACTTTTTAAGTTTTGTGTAGGTATATATTTTTTAAGAGCTGTGTAATTTTGTTAGTATTGTTTAATCGTGTCCCATTTCCATCGAGGTTGTGATTTTTGGAGCTATACGATGACATTTAAGGTAAGAATATTCATTTTTATATCTTCAGTATCATTTCGTATTTTCTTTCTTGAAATCAGAAAGGATTCTTTTCTTACTTCTTGTGAATAAACATAAGGTACCTATAATAAAAATTAAAAAAAACTCGGGTCGCAGTGCGAAACCCTGCCGACAATAATATAGTGTATTTGCTAACACAGGCAGTGTGGTTTTACTTAACTCTTTTGTTTTTGGACAAATAAAAAATTTAATCCCTTAATACTTCCCTTAAAATAATATTTTTTTTTCTTAATATAAATATCAAGTACTATCAATTTACCAAAATAAATCCACACTTCATTAAGTAAATCCATATATACATACTAATGTTTTCATAAAATTTTTAAGTCCGATCCTATCGGGCCGATTTTGATAAAATTTTGGCAGCGCATTTTTATCTTTACTAATAGGTTAAATTTCAATTTTAAAACGATTCGGAGAGTTTTTGTAAGCTCCCTGTTCAGAATAATAAATTAGCTAATATTTATTCAAATCTGAATATCTATATGTTACGGTCAATGTCCGGAATCCGGGCAATGTCGTCAATGCCCGAGCCTCATCGGGCAATGTCTGAAATCGGACATGGTTCAAAAAATAGATTTTTTATAAACATGAAACGCTGACATTTGATTGTATCTTTATCATGATAAGTTATCATTAACGTTTTATGGAATTTTTATCGCTGATGTCAACTATTGAAGAATATATTTTTCAGCTTTCTATTACAATTATTGATGATTGAAAACACGTATAATTTATTTATTATTTATATGATATGAACAATAAACAATATATCTCAATGCATTGAATTTCAGAACTCTCATTTAATCCAGCAATAAAAATAAAAATCAAAACTACGGATAATTTATTTATTTTAATAAATGAAAATGTGTTTATTGCTCTCTTAAGCTGATCTACTCATAATCTTCTTATTACTCAAATACAAAAATCTTCCATTTATTACAAAATTCGGCTTTATAAGACGTTGGTAAGTTCTAGCGCTGTCATTCTTTTTATAATTCTCGTAATAGTTGGAAATAAATTATATGTGGTTTCAGTCATCAATCATTGTAATAGAAAGTTGAAAAATATATTCTTCAATAGTTCATATCAGTGATAAAAACTCCATATAGGGTTAATGATAACTTATCATGATGAAGATACAAACAAATGTCAGCGTTTCATGTTTATAAAAAATCTATTTTTTGAACGTTGTCCTATTTCGGACATTGCCCGATGTGGCTCGGGCATTGTCGACATTGCCCGTATTCCGGACATTGACCGTAACATATATATCGTTTTAAGTTGAGCAGGGCTATACTCTATTATGAATAACCCTGCAAAGCATAATAAGTCTGACATCCCAATTAAAAATCTCGAATCACATACGTGCATGCCCCATTACGTTTGAATGTAATACGTATTGAAACGTGCAGTGGTGATCACCGATCACCAATCATTTCACTCTCACCCTGACTGTCCGATTCCAGCCGGGTCACAGCTACATCTACCTCACGATGGTTTTTGTAGAAATAACCGTGTGGTTTATATACTTTTATTCTATACTGAGTATAGGAATAAAATCGCAATCAAACCATTAGGACGCAAACATATACTTCTGTCTTTTTTTACGCTGTAAGCACTGGCGTTTCTAGGCGGGCAAAACAAGCTCGAGGGACCCGACTTAAAAAAATTCTAATTTGCTCTCTCCTGGGCCAAAAGCTGGGTACGCCCGTGTTAACGTCATAGAAAAAGACAAAATTTTTGAAACAGATATACTTTATTCAGATTGAATGCAAGTACATCAACCAATCCTATCATCGGAGTAATCAGGGAATTACATCGAAGAAAGAGACGCAGATATATTTTCGATACACTTTGTTGCGTTCACTCACCGCACATTGAGTAGATAGACAATAATTCATATAGTAAATTATTAAATATATGGGTTTATGTAACTGATATTAAGCGACATGATGCTCTGGCAACTATAGAACATTAGATTGTACTCAGACAAAAACAAATTATTGTTTTACATAGAAAAAAATCGCTTTTCAAGTTAAATTTTGTTCAAAATGCGTAGAAAACTGTTGTTTAGAAGTGGAAAGTGTACAAAAAACGATGCTAAATACATGTATACACAGTTTAAGAAAAATATCGTTTCAATAAATCGATTTTTTTTTCGAGCAGGATCAATTTAAGAGTCTATAATGCTTTTCTTATGAAGAAATGTGTGTGATCACAATCTAAGGTCATTTTCAAATAAGATTTTCTGAAACTGAGAATTAAGTTTTTACGTATGGGCTATGTGCAAGGAAGCGGAGTTACAGAATCGATTCGAGCGTTTGTGGTGAACACTACGGGAAACTTCAAACTCAAATTTTCCATATGTCAGTGAGCAATGTTTATTAAAAGTGAAAATAGTTATAATTTTATAAAGTTTAAAACATGGGCAAAACTAGGCGATCTGGAACTGCTTGTTGTGTTCCGGGCTGTTGCGCTGATGGCGATTTAAGTAAAATAAAGACCATTGGCACCATAATTTGACGTTCCGCTGTCAGTGTAAAAAAATTAATTATTTATATATTGTACGTCATAATTGATAAATAAATAGTTCTCACGTACCTTTTATGCTATGCTATTTATATAATGGCTTACAATCTGAATGTTATTGTATATAAAATTAATAGCAGTTTTCCTTAATACATTTTTTTTAGACACTTCATGGCCAACTAAAGTTTTTGACTTATCACCAGAGAAACACGTCGCGATTTCCATAAAAAATGAGTTAAATAATTCTCTATTACCCACTAGCGGCGCTAGTAGGCTTCGTGTACTCAACCTATATGGAAATTTATAAAAAATTGGTTGTCTGTAAAGTCGGTTTACGGACGATAGTTTTACGTGATAACGTATTCCGCTCGAATATCATATTTAATAATACATTACTGCGCTCTCGCTTGCACGCACAGGGTCAGGCGGTACGGAACGTTACACTTTTTCGTGCGTGCAGCTGGTGTTTCATCAATTTATAAGACGTTATCACGTCAAAAACTTTGTCCGCCATCTTTAGAAGTCTGCCATATTGGATTTAAACTAAAGTCACTTTATTTTTCGAGTTATTCTCAGCAAGCCCTTTCATTTGATACCCATATTGTAGGAAAGCATAATAAAATTAGTCCGCCATCTTTAGAAGTCTGCCATATTGGATTTAGAGTGACGTCACACAGCTAACCATGCATTGTCATTCAAACTAAACGTGTATACAAATTTTCATCTCAATCGGTTGATGATATTTGCCGCTCGAATATCATATTTAAGTCAGGCGGAACGTGACACATTTCGGAACGGGACAGATTTCGGAACGTGACACTTTTTCGTACATACAGCCGGTGTTTCATCAATTTATAAGATTGGTGTTTCATCAATTTATAAGACGTTATCACGTCAAAAAAGATATGATTATTTCTAATTAGCGTTTTAACGTAACGTTTTTACATTTATGGATCAGACAGTATGTAATTGAGTATATCGTATTTATGCTGTCATGATGCAACGCGCGGGTGCGACAAACAGAGCGAGGGAGTATATTAACAGTTGATCACGGTTTATTACTGTGTTACATGTATTGAAATGTGAATAGCAGAGTAGATGTGCAACTGTAAAAATAATTTAAAGGGACTGAATCATATATCTATTAATTAAGTATATGAATCATTGCCTATCTACTCAATGTGCGGTGAGTGACCGCAACAAAGCTTATCGAAAATATATGTGCGTCTCTTTCTTCGATGTAATTCCCTGATTTCTCCGATGGTAGGATTGGTTGATGTACTTGCATTCAATCTGAATAAAGAATCTCTGTTTCAAAAACTTTGTGTTTTTCTATGACGTTAACATGGGGCGTACTCAGATTTTGGCCTAGAGGGGGCAAATGGAAGCGTAAATTTGTTTGCAAAAAAGTAATTAAAAATTTCATAACATAACACATTAAAAAAAATATTTACAAAATATTTTGACATTCGAATATTCATCTTGCCGTGTTTCTTGAAAAACCTTTAATTATTTTTTCGATTTAAAATTTCCTGCTCTATACAGGTGATTTTTAAGTTGATTCTTGTTTTTTAACAGCGTCTAGAATTCAAATAGACGAACAAATATTTCAAGTACCTAACTGTTTTATCAAAACTCAAAAATAAGAGAGAAACAGCCTTTCAAAGTTTAATTAAATTTTTTAAATTTTATTTAATTAATTCAAAAGCCCGGTTAACACACAAGAAGAAATGATAGCGCGAATCGGGAACGCATCCCAAATAATTCGCGGAAGGTCCTTATCGCTACTACAAGCATGGCTACGACGCACGCATTTTTGCGTCCAACAAAAGGACGACAACTGCGAACAGTTTCTGTGAATATTTGATAGTGACATAACATATTTCCATAGTGACATAACATAACGCTAAGACCGACCTTTGAATAAAACTTTGAAAGCCCGTTCCTCTTTAATTTTTGAGTTTTGATAAAAAAGATACTTGAAATATCTGTTCGTCTATTTGATTTCTACACGCTGTTAAAAAAAAGAATCAACTTAAAAATCACCTGTATAAGCTAATATTTGATTCTGCAAATTTCGGGGCCCTGTGTTACCCTGGAGCTTAGTTCGCCCTCTGTTAAACTCACCACTTGTTATATTATATTATTTTGATAGAAATTAAGAAATAAAATAATATGTATAGTATATAAATAATATATCTAGGAACATGATTATGATATCTATGGTTTACGAATGTCAATGGTTACTGAAACATCAATGTGTATAACATCCCTCTGGTGCATTGCAACGTTTGTCTGTTGTTTGTATATTTATTTGGATGGTGACATTCATTTGATCCGGTTCACTCTATAACATTTGTCCCTTTCATTATCCTACCTAATGTTTGTATACATGTGTTCATATCGACGGTTTATAGGCAAAACTTGCCAACTGCTCAGTACTACATTAGGCAGTAAGGGGCCTAGTCATGTGTGTCAAAGGATATATACAATAACTTACCTTCTGATATACGACAAATTGAAAGTTACAATAAATTTAAAAGTTCTCTAAAGCTCTATTTAATTGAACAGGCGTTTTACTGTCTCGATGAATTCTTTGGAAATCCCACTTAATTATATTAGACTTTGACACTATTTGTTATCTCTAGATGTAACAAATAAAGAGAAATACTATTAAGATGAAACGTGGGCTACTAGCGAAACACCGGTAAAGCTTATTTTATGATCCTCAACCAAAACCTTCTTTCATCTTAATATTCTATTGGATCAACACTACTTTATACTGAAGAAATAATATTATTATTATTATTAATAGGCTATTACACCTTTTTCTGAAAAGTGTTTTAAAATGAATCCCAAAGTGATAAAGAAGCACTACATTTTCATAACAATGTTTTATAACCGAATAGTACCACAAAAACAGCTTTTAATTTGTCATGAATTTTCGCGCGAAAACGACTCGTGACGTCACTATGATTGTAAATAATTACGATAGTGCACAGTAACCATAATAACACTTTACAGTTATTTAATATTTAAGATTGCTCTGATTATTACGTTATCAGTATAAGTAGGTATACATGTTAGTAAAACTTTATTTATTTATTAAACGTATTTATTCAACACGCGTGAGTAATATATAACTTCGGGGTGACGGGGTCCTGCTAAATTCGGGAGAAATAATAAATTACTTCATGTTGACGCGTAGAGTGCGAATAATGAGCCGAAACTGTACGGCAATATATTACTGCATAGTTTCTGGACCAAAAGAAACGCGGTAGCGATTTGTATATATGAAAACAGCATCGCAATTCAGCGAAAGTCAGGGCCATCTTGTGGGCATCGAGGGCGGTGGGTACGTCAATCAATGAAGTGATTTATTATTTCTCCCTCTTTTATCAGTGCCCCCATTACATATTACTCGTGCTAGTTGAAGAAAGTATTATGTGCGACTATTGATCTAAGGAGAATATTCCACTCACGTGTTACCGCACTCGCTACGCTCGTGCGGCAAGTTTCACGCTCATGGAATCTTCTCCTTCTCTCACTAGTCGCACAGTATACTATTATCCTTGGTAGATTAGTACGTTCTACTTTTACGAAACCCTCTTCCATGACGCGAACACAATAAAATATGGGATAGAAGTCTATAAATGCGATAATAATTTGAAAGAACTTCAAAATAACACACAGCATAACATAAACGTGGCTAGTTTACAGACGAAGTGACGTCACGCCGGACAATTAGACCCGACTAAATGATCTGGCTTATTTATTTTTTATTTTATTAAATACCGACCTGTAAACATTTTACAACCGCATGGATCAGAATCAACTATTTTATAGGGAGTAGGGCAAAAATAATAGAATAGAATACATGATTGCACAGAAGGCAGGCAATTTTTTTATTTATATTTTGTTTGTTTTACAGATAAGTCGACGATATGCAAGCATGCATAATTTTGACCAATTTTTATATTCACAGCGCTGATTGAGCGGTGTAGCGTAGTTGTGAAAGCACTATTCTCGCATTCGGGAGGTACCGGGTTCGAATCCCGGCGGGGGCAGTTGAGGCTGGGACTTTTTCCTGCAGCCTCTCGCCGAGAAACGGCAATTCCTGATGCATTTTAAATCGTTGGATAGCGTCAATAAGCAGAAAAATATAATGGCATTAAGTGGTTGTTATTAATTTTAAAACAAAATTAAAACTTCAATGCAATATCTATCTATATATGTAAGATTTTCGTGTCACAATTTTGGCCGCGCTAACCTCCGAAACCACTGAACCGATTTTAATTAAATTTTGTATATGTTTCTTGCTTGGTGTAACTTACTTTATAGGATAGTTTTTATTAAATATTTTGTACAAAACTACGGTCATTTCTCAAAGAAACTGTTTTAATAACATGCAGCGACATCTGATATAATTTGTTCCAAGCTGTTAGTTCAGAAGCAAACCAAAAAAAAAACTGTTTTAGTACCAAGTAGTGACATGTGATAGAATTCTCTCAAAGCTATTAGTTCAGAAGCAAATCTGGTAGAATTTGTTCAAAGCTATTAGTTCGGAAGCAAATCTGGTAGAATTTGCTCAAAACTATTATTTCAGAAGCAAATCTGGTAGAATTTGCTCAAAGCTAGATATATTAGTTCAGACGCCGGACCGCAAACGAAATACATTTTTCAGAATTATATCTATCGCACCCGGGTGAAACCGGGACGGACCGCTATCAGGGCCCTATCTAGGGGGGCAAACCAGGCAATTTCCCGGGGCGGCAAAATTCAGGGCGGCGCGGCGTCGGCGGAGAAAATTTGAAAGAAGGTTAAACAAAAAAAATTACACCACCCATGCAACAACGCATGGGTAAAAGGCGGCAAATATTATTTTGCCCGGAGCGGCGAAATAGCTGGATCGGGCCCTGACCGCTATAGCTTTATTTTGAAAATATATGACATTCCTCTTCATACAAACAGTAATAATAATTAATAAAATAATTGCTTAGTGCTTTTATGTTTATCAAACTCAAATCAGAAATATATTTACAGGTAGTGCATTTCCATTGCACTATATATGCACATGTTTGCATATTGTGTATGGGCCCGTGAATGTCACTAGTTAATGTCACTTTATGAGATTGGACAACACGAACAATTTAAATTACTCTCTACTCTTTCCCTCTCCTCTCTCGTCAATGCATATACTACTATCTCTTTCTCTTCATGTTTCATTCTTCTTCACATGTCATGCACAGGGCTGCCAGATTTCTCTTCTCAGAAATCCGTCGGTAAGGCGAAAAGTGGTGGGGGAAGTGATCTGAAAAATCCGTTTCCATCCGTTCGCCCGGTTCACCCATTAATGCAATCAGTGTGAGAGAGATAGAGAGTAAAGTGAAGTATGCGGTACCATAAACGACACATCGACGTGTTTCCACCTTCATTATGGCTTTATTATTAACATTATTAAATGAATTTCGTATAAGACGTTGAATTTACTTTTACTTACAAACAGACTTTAAATTGAATAGAAATGATTCATTTTTTCACATCCAATGAATCGATTATTCGTAGATTTTTCACATTTTTATGAAATAAAAATATTATATTGACTGTTAGAACGTTGCGATAGTAACAAACGCGGCAGTACAATCAGTTAAATCCTCAATGTGTTCCGTAAATCCGTGTAACTCGAAACACTTGACTCCAGTTGTGTGAAAAAAACGCATCAGACAAAGATAGCGAGTCGATATTCATCGATATAGGTGTGTGTTTCGCGAACACATTGTTTCATACACTCTCTTATCTTTTTCTACCCAAATAGAGAGAGGAGTAGGACAGAGGTAGTGAAAGAAACGTGCTCAGATATGCTCGAATGTGCTAAAAATACCCGAATGTCCCCAAATTATCGATTATCGAGTGAAGTTTGAATTTATATGTAGTAAAAAAGGTAAAAAATTCGGAAAAGTTAGAAAATCCGTTAAATCCGTTCAGATCATGAAATCCGTTCCATTATCCGTTCAAATTTATTTCTACTCGAAAAATCCGTTTGGAACGGAAAAATCCGTTCATCTGGCAGCCCTGGTCATGCATATGTAAAAAAATAAAACCATGCTTTTTATTGCACATTTTTACGGAATTTTTATTACTGAAAGATGTGATTAGTATCGTTACCCATGTATATAAATAAACGATCGCAGTCACAAATACTAAAAGAATGATAATAACTATTTTTAATTTTTATTAACCGACTTCAAAAAAGGAGAAGGTTCTATGTTCGACTGTATATTTTTTTTGTTTTTTTTTTAGGAATATGTATTCCTGTTGCGAGATTTTTATAGATTTGCGAAACTGTAAAAAAAAAATTAAAAATACTAAACTTTAACAGGGAGCAAATATTAACAAAATATCATAATCCATGTTAAAATAATGTAAATAAGAAGTTTCACTTTAATGTTGTGTAAACACGACACACCTGATTTTTATTTTGTAAAATGTACAAAATTCGAGAAATAGATGTTTTCTAAAAAAAAATCGTATAAGCCAAGCTTGGTCTTTAGTAGATCATTAAACAAATAAAATAGCCATAAATATAATAAAATAGGTAAAAAAACTTATTAAGTTCATCGGTTTTATAGAACAATAATGATGATGTAAAGCTAGAAAAAAATTTTGAGACTAAAATATATCAAATACTAGCGGTCCGTCCTGGTTTCACCCGGGTGCGATAGATATAATTCTGCAAAATGTATTTCTTTTGTGGCCCGGCGTCTGAATTAATAGCTTTGAGCAAATTCTACCAGATTTGCTTCTGAACTAATAGCTTTGAGCGTATTCTAACACATGTCGCTACTTGGTACTAAAACAGTTTTTTATTATGTTTGCTTCTGAACTAATAGCTTTGAGTAAATTTTATCATGTTACTAAAACAGTTTATTTTCACAAATCACCGAAATTTTACACAATTCATTTAATAAAAATTATCATATAGCGTAAGTTGAACCAAGCAAGACACAATTAACAAAATTTCACTAAAATCGGTTCAGTGGTTTCGGAGATTAGCGCGGACGAACATCGTGACACGAGATTTTTATATATAATGTAATGATAGCGCGATAATATTATCTTCAGCTATTTAAAATTTGTCAGATTATATGTATAAATTTAGGATGTGTATAAGGTCAAATTGTGTAGTACATCTAATTAAATTTTCAAAATCATAAATATATAAAAATTTTCATTTGCGAAGACTTTGTGTTAATTTTAATCATTTTTTATGGTAGATTTTCTAAAAATTTTCCTATAATTAAATATTATGAACAAACATTTAATTTGACTACTGTGACTTTAGTCAAAAACAATCAGGCAACATGGCTGTCCACGTGGTCTTCTGACACTCGGAAACATAACGTGGAGATAGAATTTCTGACCTCAAAAATTTGAAGCTATGGATACTATAAAAATAATAATAAATAAAAATGTCAAATCAAAATTCAAAGAAAGTTTTTTTATTATGAATTATTATCAAGCAATCAAAGTGGTGATTAAGAAATCAATTATCATTACGCAAAATAATAAACTGATACATAAAGTCAGTAATTAAAGTTTACTTTTGGCAGATTTTTGTTAAAGCAAAGTTTTTTCAAATTAATTGCAGATAATCTGTACGAACATTTTAGTTTTCCAAACAAAAATAAATATCTCAAATCTTTTACATACTTTTGTTACATTACAGCGTTTATCCGACATATAAACGCATTTTGTGTTCTAAATGCACATAAATCTCAAAAATGACAGGTCCAGAATAATTGACAGTTGGTTCACGTGATATGACATTTCATAAATGCGATTTTTATTATCGACATGCAGGAACGCGACGTTGCCTCATTGTCTCATTACATCCGCCATTAATTAAGATTAAGATTCGGAGAATTGATTTCATCACTTTCAAAATAAAATATTTCCGTGAAATTGCCGGTAACCCCACGTTTTTTTGGGCTTGAAAAATCGCAAATTGTACAAAGAAACTGATAATAAGTTTTTGAATCATGAATCTTTGAAATAAAATGATAAATGTTTTAATCTTCTCAAAATTTTTAACACTTCCGGTAGAAATAACATTGAGTGAATGGTGATTTTAAAATGAATTTTTTCATAAAAAAGGTCGGTAAGGTATCTATTTTTTATACGCTTTATATTAGTTTGGGTTGTAACTAAGTATGTATGTCCGTAACGGAATCTTTGAGCATAATTTTCACCAATTTCCCGAAGTCTGATTAATTTGAAACTTTGCATACGTATCAAGGACCGATGACAATGCAATAATTTGATAACAGTTTCCCATTATCCTTATTAGGACCCCCAGGATTAATAAATTCTTTTATAGATCCTCAAACTAAAAAGTGAAAAATAAAATATAGTTTAAAAAAAACTAAAAAACACGCTTTATATCGGACTAAAAAGTAAAAAATAATTGTTTTAAAATAAGCTTAAAAAGCGTGGGGCGCTTTGTTCCACATTTTCGTACATCGAGCGCCCAACGCTTTTTAAGCTTATTTTAAAACAATTATTTTTTACTTTTTAGTCCGATATAAAGCGTGTTTTTTAGTTTTTTTTAAACTATATTTTATTTGGTTTTAATCGATGCAGGAGGTCTAATTCTATAACATATTTTAAATTTAGGCAAAAATCTTTGAATTAAAAAATGTTATATACATCCTTAAATAATAATACATTCAATATTGTAATACAAATAGTAGTTTAGGAGTTTTCAAATTAGGTATTTTTTAACTCTACAAAAAAGAATAAAATAATAGGGAATAAGTAGGTGGAAAGAATTAGGGACAATGGGAAAAGTTTGAAAAACCCTATATCATCTAAAAACCCATATCATCTTGTCAGATTAATTTCCAATCACCTGTATCAATCAGCTCTGTCATATTGGCTGCGTATGAAATCATTATTAATATTAAAATCCTTATGGTTTATGTTCAATAAAAACAAATCCCATTCTCCTGAAATTGCATGTGCATTATGCCAATTATTTGAACTAACCAACCTGTGGTTAAAATTCTATCGTAAATCCACTCGTGTCAATATATTACAGTTCATGTAAAATGATAACGCCAAATGATATAAATATTCTATTTGTTTCAGAGCTGTTCGTGTTAATATTTAATAAACATTATACATTATTATCAAAAAGTAATTTTGTTAATATTTGCTACACATTTTTCGTTTCTATTTATGAATAAATGACGTGTGTTTGATCCGGAGTTCCAATTACATTGAGATTTAATGTACTTAATGAACAGTGCTGCTGGCTCCTCTGCAGAGCTGCAGAATAACCAAAATCTTAGATATTTCATAATTTTAGAATGAATTACTTTCCATATTTAACGAATATGTAATGTTAGGAAATAATGTAACAGCATATACTTTTATCCAAGTGTGTAGGCTTTCACAGCCGGTGTTGATCCAAATATTCCTGGTTTCCGGGCTTGTATGCCGTGGTCCATTGGTATTACTACCTGACGTTGTGTGTCGACACACTTAAGTGTGAGCAGCCTAGAAGGAAACTTCGCCCGCTACCGCATCGCCTTTGATAATGTCTACCGCAGTTGTAGACGAAACGTCAGGTAGTAATACCAATGGACCACGGCATACAAGCCCGGAAACCAGGAAGATTTGGAGCATATACTTTTATTCTATACTGAGCATAGGAATAAAATTGCAATCGAACTATTAGGGTGCAAACATAATATACTTCTGTCTTTTTTTACGCCGTAAGGACTGGCGTATCCAGGAAGGCAAAACAAGCACGGGGGGCCCGGCTTAAGAAATTTCTAATTTGCCCCCTCCTGGGCCAAAAGCTGGGTACGCCCATGTTAACGTCATAGAAAAAGACAGTAGTTAATTTTATCAGAAAACTGAAAATTATTTTATTTTTTGAAAACTTGGACGATTTTTCTGCTGACACAAATATTTATAGTTTGTTATATATAACCTTATACTGAATCAGAATTGTTAAAGAGTGTTTGTAGTGTTTTTATTTAATTATATTAATAAGGACAATAAAATGATAATAAGAACTCGCGAAGTTTACAACAGTAAATCGCTTACATAGATTGTACTGTAGAGATTAAAGCATAAATAGATACTAATGATGCAATTCTCATAATAAACGAGAAACGAACCATTGGTGTAGAAACGCACACATTTTTTCCCCTTTTTTTATAATTATTTTATTCATTTAAAACTAATCTAGCTAAATAAGACGTGGCTAATTACATTAAATAGTGTAGAAACCAATAACTAGTATATATTAAAAAAAAAAAACAGTAGATACCTAAAGATGATTATTATACCGACATTTAAAATATTTTGATTTGTTCAATGTGGCATAAAATGTTAAATATTAAATTTTTGCATCATCATTTACAATTGTTGACATACAAAAAAGATTAGAATTTAAAAAAACTCACAAAATTTATATAGCAGCGTAGACTAAAAATAAAAAAAATTTATATAAAAAGATTTTGCTCAACAGCGATAGGAACGAGCTGGAACAAAATCATATTATTTTAAAATATTTTTTTTATTTTTGAGTTCACGCTGCTATATCAGAGTGTTTTTCTGAGTTTTTTTTTTAATTCTAACTTTAACACTCAAATGACTATGCTTATACAATTGTACATTTATGAATGTGTAATCTATACTAATATATAAAGCTGAAGAGTTTGTTTGTTTGGTTGAACGCGCTAATCTCAGGAACTACTGGTTCGAATTGAATTTTTTTTGTTGGATAGCCCATTTATTGAGGAAGGCTATAGGCTATATAATATCACGCTACGACCAATAGGAGCGGAGCATTAATGAAAAATGTATCTCAAAATTTGTCCGTCCAACAAAAACTTTTGATCGGTAACTCCGATCATCATGAAATTTGGACACAACATTCATCTCGATAAACTAAGATTAATGTGCGTATTCATGTCCCTCCCCCCCATTCGTTCTTTTGAACCCGGCGGGACCGCTAGTAATATATGAAATAAATGATAGAATATTCTCGTACATGGAATACACAAAAATTCGATAATTAAATTAACACTAAACAGTCTCAAGTTTCGATGGATTCAGTTCCTGTGTACGCCACTGACCCGCAACACTAACAACGACAATCGTCCTGAAAACGAACGCGCTCAACAACCTACCTCAACAGAAACATTAATCTCGTGACTGTAACAACAACCACATTACAGTTGTAAATTTCGTTATAAAAACGTTAATTTATTTACAATGTGTGAGCAAGCAGTACGCACGCTTAGCATGTATTTACCTGTACAAAATACACACATAATTAAAATAAAGGCGGCTGCACACGAGGCTGGATTTGCCGCTAGATTCCTTGCTAGATTTGACTACTAGCGCCGGTTTTCTTGATTGGTTTTATGTACTCGCTTCACACAAGATTTCTTTTCAAGCTTGTTTTGTGGCTGGATTTTGTAGCGTTTAAAATAAACAATAAAGATAAACTCCCCGTAGATCATAAGAAAAAGACTTCTTTTCAAGCTTGTTTTGTGGTGGGATCTTGTAGGGTTTAAAATAAACAATAAAGATAAACTCCCCGTAGATCATAAGAAAAATAAAATAAAAAAAACGCATTGTAACAAAATATAAATAATAGTATATTTGCAAAATAAAAATAAATTATACTTCCTTGGTAATTAACAAAAAAAAAACAAAAATAATTTTACAAAGACGAATTAATAAATAATGACAAAAATCAGATAAAAAAAAGGTATCATTCTAATAGAATTAATTAGAGATCTTAAATAGGATCGGACAGGAAGCAGAAACCCTTTTAATCAAAGATCGTGAACTTCTGACGATAAAAAAAATACTCACTAAAGCGCGGGTCACACTAGGCTGCTTGTCAGTCGCTGCTGATCAGCGGCGGACAGTAGCACCAGCAAGCAGCGGCGGGCAGCCCGGTCACACTACGGCTGCTACTCGCTAGTCTACCGCGAGTAGTGGCTGCCAATCCGGTCACTACATCATCGAACATAAACCACGTGGTACGTGATGGTTTACTCGCTTATGATGCACTGCTTCGGTCAGACTGCGCTGCTCGCTGGTGGTAACGGGTACGAGTGAGTCACGTGACCTGCTAGTAGCCGCTGCCTGGCTACCAAAATAGAACATGTCCAATTTCACCAGCCGCTGATAAATACTCGCCGGCTGGCGGCGCCAGCGACGAATTTTATGCTCACACCAAGCTGATTGATGGCTGACAGTAGCGGCTTCCATAACTCGCGGCTGGCAACCAGCCTAGTGTGACCCGCGCTTAAGGAATGCCAGTCAGACAACCTTAGCTGCCCCTTCAATTTATGAAATTACAAAATTGAAAGGCTTATGTAAGCAATAAATTATGATAAAAAAAAATGAATAGTACTGTATGTAGGCAGAGAGATTACTAAAGGTAAAGGGATTTGCCTACATACAGGCGTAAATGCAAAAATAAAAATATTTTTAAATTCGCCTCAATCTGATGCGCGCGCAGTGACAGTTCAAAATATAAACACAGAGCAAAACGTGTCTCTGGGCGTTTGTTCAGTAACAAGATACTGCTTCCTGATTTATTCTTGCTCTGAGCAAGCAGAGAACCTAACAAGTAAAGTAGCTCCTGTTCTAATTTTAAAATCTATCTTGAGAGCTAGCAGGCGAGTCCGCAGTGACGTCATTTCTCGTACCTAGCCTGCCGGCCAGCAAATACCCAAGCAGTTTTTCTTGCAGCATTTCTAGCCTCGTGCGCAGCGGCCTTAATATCTTATAATCCTGTATAGTGTATACCATCGAGGACTATTTTCGTGTCGTGTCCACTTGTACATAGGTACGTACAACGTAGAGATCATGCCGCATTTTTGTTAACTTTACACGAGAATTGGAAGTATTAAATAAGTTCAGATCAACGCATTGCGATTATATTATTAAATCCAACTACAGTACAGTCTCGGTTAATTGGCCACAATATTTAATATTCGACAAAAGATAATACTTAAAGATTGTGCACCATGTACTTTTATTCTATAATGAGCTATAAGGAATAAAATCGCAATTGAACCATTAGGGTGCAAACATATACTTCTGTCTTTTTTTACGCCGTAAGTACTGGCGTATCCAGGAGGGAAAAACAAGCTCGGGGGACCCGGCTTAAGAAATTTCTAATTTGCCCCCTCCTGGGCCAATAGCTGGGTACGCCCATGTTAACGTCATAGAAAAAGACAAAGTTTTTGAAAGAGAGATACTTTATTCAGATTGAATGCAAGTACATCAACCAATCCTATCATCGGAGAAATCAGGGAATTACATCGAAGAAAGAGATGCAGGTATATTTTCAATACGCTTTGTTGCTTTCACTCACCGCACATTGAGTAGATAGACAATGATTCATATAGTAAATTATTAAATATATGCTGTGCACTGTGTTTTAAGAAATCTTACCTCATTTGATACATTTACGATTTTCACTATTTTTTTCTGATCAGAGACCAAATTTTAGACAACATCGATGGATCTTCTCTGTTTACGTTACTCTTCACCCCGCAACCCCCAATCTTTTTTACTATTTTACTTTTTACTATAAAGCAAACAAAATATTAACATACTACGGGATTTTTACTCTTGAACTGCTTACGCAGATGCATAACCTACATTATTTCAGTAAATTAAACGAAATAAATAAATTTTATTTCACACGACCTACCAAAACCTGTATTAAGCATAATACAACATTTTTTGAAAAAAGTCCTATTTAATGTTGGCTATAAAATCCACTCAAATCTACCGGATCACATTAAATCAAGCATTATCTCCAATAATTATAAAAAACGTTTGAAAGAGTATTTTTTAGAATCTGTGCCTTATGATCTAAAATTTAAATGATGATTTATTGTAATATATTTTTTGACGATTTGATCCAATTTGGCCGCACAAATATATTACTATTATTATTGTTATTATTATCGCTTGAAATCACCCCTTTTAACGAAATTTTACAAAAAAATAAATAGTGATAACACATCTGTGGACTAAAGGTTTCGGTTAAAAAAAAACTAATTGTGTCAATCGGTTGAGTAGGGATTGCTGGCGGATTAACTAGCCCTGTACGTGCTTCGCTACGTATAAAGTGAAATAATAAAACAATTTAATTGGAACATCTATCTATCTATCTATTTTATTAATTGCTAGCTATTTTAAAATATACATGGGCGTATATGTGTGTATGTCGAGCACTCCGGCTGCGCCGTCGTGCTCGAAAAAAAATAGCGTAAAGTATTCGTGGATAACTGGTCTTTAAAACACTTGCTCTATTTCGAGCACTCCGGCTGCGCCGTCGTGCTCGAAAAAAAAAGCATTTGTTTTAAACGATATTCAGTTTTTTACATCCTCGATCTAGATATATGGTTGTTAAGTTCGTTGCGCCATCTATTGAATATTCACTCAATCCAGTCAACAGGTATCGCCGTCTTATATGGTTGTTAAGTTCGTTGCGCCATCTATTGAATATTCACTCAATCCTGGAGCTAACAGATAATTATGACTGTCTAGGAATAGACAAATAATTTGCAATAAAATAATATTGCGACTATAAATTGAAATGTAAGCTATCCTATCTTTCAAGTTGGGTCGAATTGCACACGGTGTGCAAATCAAATTTAAAATCGGTTCAGTAGTTTAGGAGTTCATCGAGGACAAACGCGGACAAACAACGTGACACGTAATTTTTATATATAAAGATTGTCAGCAGTTTAATTTTAGTTGGGGTTCAAATTAACGAAATCCGGCTGTACTCATCCATGCATATTTCAGATTCACAGTACGATTCGTTTCTCGATTGCCGCTTCTTAAACATCAGCAATACCAACATAATATGCAGGTATGTATGTCGTATAGCCATTTTCCACTAAGCATACATTTAATGCCTTAGTTGTTTTGTAGCGAAATTATTTGCAGATCCAAACTGGCTATATAAATGCAGACTCGTATTAACGAAATAGTCTCAGAATAACAAAAAAAAAAGCAATTCTCATCTTCTGTATTTCATTAAGAACAATGGCGTAGATATGTTATTTTTCTGGGGGGGCAAGTTTTTTTAATATCACACAAGAATACTTACAAAGGAAGATGTCAAGCAAAATATTAATTTCCAAACCAATTTTACAATTTTTGAAGTGAAAACTTTAACGGCGTTAAACACTTTTTTTGTAATGGGTTAAAAATCTTAAACTCGCCGTTAGGACACGTGTCCTGATCGGTCACGTGTGCGTAAGACGGAAACTTTTATTTATACAACGTTAGACATCTAGCGTTGAAATATCGTACATAAAAAAATGCTATCTATGATACAAACCATTTTGATCTTAATATTCAAGTTTTCACTTCTCCTGGCACTCCAGGAGTGGAAACCTTTTTTTTTAAGAAGTGTTTCTAAATTTTATTTTGTAACGATATTAATTTAATAATATTAATATCACGGTAAAATCTAGTTTGCTTTATATTCGTGTACAGTAATAGGTACACGAAATTGTGTTCAGACGCGTTTATGATTAAGCAGAGACCGGTATTAAGTACGTATTAGCGCCGCGTCTAATTGAACTTATATTTTTGTAATTAATATTATGCTGTCCGCCAATAGATGGCTACTCATTAATTTCCTTTTTAATTAATATTTTTATTAAAAATGATTAGCGGTCGTACCTACTGCGGTTCGACCTTTATTGGTGTCAAGCAACAGTGCGCATAAAAATTGGTCTTTCAGTGACCGCTCTGTTGACTCAGTGGCTTGCTAGTTTACGATCGTGTTCCGTCTATTCTAGTATGGCCTATCTAGTCAACGGGGAAAGCTTTGAATAGCCCTTTAAGTGCTGGTTTACGATCGTGTTCCGTCTATTCCAGCATTTTGTGGATTCATTCTCAGCTCGCTTGCCGAAGATCTGGAAACTATTGAAGTACGATCGTGTTGTCGTCTGCTCCGATAAGTTTCCCGGTGTCTTCTAATAGCACACTGCTTGACCATCGCGAGGGTTCTGGATCATGATCGGGATTTCGTCTGTTCCAGACCTTAGCGTAAATCGACCCACGACCGCAACGACCGTATTAAATTCAATGACCGTGCCGAGGATATAAATAATGACCTAATAAAAAAACACAACGTAGGAATGACCTAGAGATCCGAGTTAAATATAATTAGAGTCCCGCCCGAGTTTAGGATTCTTCAGACCGCTAGACTCATTAACTTTATTATTATGTAAAATTGAATGTGACCGTACAAATAATATCGTTATTTGCACTGATGGGAGTATTTAATTAAAAGTACTCTGTTGACCGATGAAAGTAAATTAGCCATTTGAACCTATTGTTTATTTCCATTATATATTTTGTGTATTGTTATAATTTGTCATTTGAGTTTTATATATTAAATTATACGTGTTAAAACTTTAACGCTCGAACCTGTTTATTTAAAAACCCAACCAACCCCCACAAGAAAAATAATAACGTAACAACTGGTGCCGTGACCAGGATTCTTATAAAACAAAGATCCGATTGACCTATTGTTGTAACAATACCGACCGTACACGGGTTCAAAATGGAAGAAGAGCAGATTGATGAATCCACACAGGCAACGTCAACACCGCCTGAGCCAATCCGACCCGACCCAAATGTTGAACAAAATATTGACATTGCTGACCGACCTAATGATTTTTCAGCACGCTTGCGTGCATTGAACTTAGACCTAACGCCCGCTGTCCGTTCCTATAAAGCTATTCCTGTGTACAAATGGGGAATAAAGTTTACCGGGGACGATCGAAATAGTTTAGAGACGTTTTTGGAGGATGTAGAAGACCGACGCCGTGACAACAGTATAACAACAACCGACTTGTTGCACTCAGCTTCCGGACTGTTTGGAGGCTCAGCCTTACAAGTCTACCGCTATGCTCGAGATAAGTTACGTACATGGGATGAGCTAGTGCAAACGTTACGCAAATCTTTTAGAGATCCAGACTATGACCATTTATTAAAAATAGAAATTAATAAACGAAAACAGGGACCTACTGAACCATTTTCTGTTTATGTCGCAAAAATGTTTAGTCTATACAAACGTATGGAGCGTCCGCCTGCATATAGTGAACAAATGCAGACAATTGAACTTAATTGTCTTCCCGATTATCAGGAACAAATAAGCGTGAACGAACCCCGAACCATTGACGAACTTGAAAACTTAGTTTCTCGACTTGAACGAGGACGACTGAGAGCACGCCGTCAATCGTGCCCCCCGAACCAACTGTTGGAGCCCGATTTATCAAAAGTATCCAACATGACCGGAACACAAAATGATAATATACGGGTGATCCAAAAGTCACGAACTAGTCCTGTTTATGAAGTAAACACTGCGAACAATAAACCGGCATTCCGCTACAAGTGTTGGAACTGTCGCAAACAAGGACATGCATACAGAAACTGCCCTAACCCGCCGAATCACCAATTCTGCAATACGTGTGGAATGAACGGAACTACGACGACAAATTGTCCTCGCTGTCGACAGACACAGGGAAACGCCCTACAGGCACGTTAACAGGTCGTAAACGTCGCCTGTATTCCTCTAGACCGACCTTAAAACAATCTGCACCGACCGCTGTACAGAACGTGATTTCAAAAATGCCAGGAGATGCCCGACCGTATTTATTTGTGACCATTGGAGGAAGAGAGTTACCCGGATTATTAGATTCAGGAGCTAGCCGAACGATGACCGGACCGAGAGGAAGATTGCTACTCGCTGAACGGGGATACCGCCCTCGACCTTCAGTAAACAAAAAAATTCAGACCGCTGATGGAACCACGTACTCTGTTGAAGAAGAAATGAGTGTGTTAATGACCGTATCTGACCGAACACGCCGTATTACTGTCCTATTAGTGCCCGAATTACCGCAAGATTTAATTCTCGGCATTGATTTTTGGATCGCTATGCAGATAGTGCCCGATATGAGTAGAGGAACTTGGACATTTTCTCCGAACACTGACCATGTAACGACCGTAACGACCATCACGCCCAAAGAAAAGTTGAGGAACAAAAGGTACAGAAAAAGAAAAGACAACGCTAGCAATGATGCATTGTGTGAACCTCTGAACGATACTGTACCGATTGATGTTATCACTTTTCCGGAACAATTACATGACCGCTGGTATAATAAAATGACCGAAAATATTGAAGCCAACCCTGATGATTATCCACGATGGAAAATTCAAGATAACAAGATTTATAAAAAAATCACCGACCGACACCACTTTCCAAATCCTGCGTATGAATGGAAATTAGTGGTGCCCAATAAATTACGACCCGAAATACTCAAACAGTTTCACGATGAACCGAACGCCGGACACTTAGGTGTCGCCAAAACATACGACCGAATAAAACGAAGTTATTATTGGCCGAAAATGATCGTTGACGTAGCACGATACGTGCATGACTGCAGTGTATGTCAACAAACAAAACCTGATAATAAAGCGCCCCAAGGATTAATGGGACAAGACCGGACCGCAGATGTGCCCTGGAGAACGATCAGTGCTGACCTGATGGGCCCTTTTCCTCGATCGAAAAGGGGTCGTAGATACCTACTGGTTGTTCAGGACACGCATACAAAATTTGTCTTGTTATTCCCGCTTCGGGCCGCCACGTCAAAATTAGTCGCTCAACACTTGAACGACTCAGTTTTTATGATATATGGTGTTCCCGAGTTTCTAATCTCTGATAATGGAGCCGAATTTACCGGGAAAAATGTACGCGAATTATTAGCAAAATTTGGGGTAAAGGCGTTATTAAATGCCCGTCGACATTCGCAAGCGAATCCTACCGAGCGCACGAACTTGACTATAAACAATATGCTACGCGCATATGTGACCGACAAACACAACGAGTGGGACGCTAACATAGCCGAGCTTGGCTTTGCGTTGCGAACTGCGCGAAGCGATGTCACCAACTACACCCCTGCTTATCTGAATTATGGGCGCGAACTAAAAATTCACGCCAGTGAATATCAAAACGTCGCTCCCGATACAACAAACGACCACGTCTCGGAACTGATACATCTTTTCACTGAAGTAAAAGATCGCTTGCAAAAGGCTCATCAAGACAGCGCCGTCCGATATAATTTGCGCCGCCGGACAAATGAGTACAATATAGGAGACCGAGTTCTGAAAAGGAAATACGCACTATCCAATGCTACGCAGGGATATGCCGCCAAATTAGCTCCCCGGTACGAGGGCCCGTTTTCCATCAAGAGGAAAATTTCGCCAATAATTTATGAGCTAGCAAAAATGGACGGTAAAAGCATTGGAATATGGCATATTAGTGATTTAAAAACGTTTAACTAATTAAACGAATAACTAAAATGAATTACGCAATTGCGTAATCTAAGATCAAAACTATTTATGTAACATCGACTATAAAAAGACCGGCGATAACAGCAGTCTCATTCAGTTGAAAATGGACTTCTTGGACATCGACGACGTACCGACCTTCGAAGATGAACAGCGCACACCCGATACGCCGCCGACACTATCGCCGTGCCCTTCTATCAACTCCTTCAACAAACCACCGCAGGAACGCTTCCCCGAAACGCCGCCAACGCGAGGAGTAGAGGATCGTTCACCCCTGGAGCTGCTACCGTGGAGGTTGATCCAATTGACCCTCTCACCCCCTAAGAGGCGTCGACGTGTGATCCCGCCGCCGGTTCCAGAGGCTTTACTGAGGCCTCCGGCGACTATAACGCCAGCCGCCAAATCGACACCACCACCACCAATAAAACCTCCAGCACCTTTAAAACCAGCTATAACGCCAGTGTCAACGCCGCCGACGTCGCGACCGTATGTGCCGCCGCTGCCCACCTGGACTCCAGCCTTGAGAAGACGATGTAGGAGGAAGACCGTACTGCCCGATGGACGCGTGATTCGTTTCACGAAGGCCGCCAACGGACAAATCCGTATGGGACGCGTTGTCCCCAGTGTGTGTAAAGTAGTGGACTAAGGTTTTGTGCTGAGTAAGCTAAAGTGTTTGGTATGTGAACTTTTTTTTTGATAAATAGTGATTATTTCCTAATGCAATATTAACATTTAGAACATTGACCGCATTTTGAAATATCACGATACCTTTTTTTTGTTGTAGATTATTGAAATGTTGAATTTCAACTATGTTTGATATATTTTAATACAATATTCATATTAATGATTTTTGACCGTATTAAATAAATCACGACATAGTATTAATTTTTTTTAACTTTGCCCGTGTTGGATATATTCTAATACAATATTCATATTAATGATTTTTGACCGTATTAAATATATCATAGCACAATATTCATGTTAATGATTTTTGACCGTATTAAATATATCATATTACACAATATTCAGTTTAATGATTTTTGACCGTGTTTATGATATTAGAATACAATATTGACCTTTTTGAAATTGGACTGTATTGATGAATACAGAAGTTTTGAACTTTCATTATTTTGCCCGTATTTGAAAATTATTAATGCAGACCTTTTGTAACTATTAATAATTTGGACCATATTTAGAGATAAGATAAATGTTTGAACGTTGATAGTAGTATTAAGGACATTGAACTGTGATTATTTACGTTTATTTGAAACGTTGAAGTGAAATATTTTGTTTTGTATTTTTGATATTTAGTCATATGAACGATAGTGAATAATATTGAAAATTGATCAAATGATTGCCCTAAGTACAATTTTTGTTTTACATTTAAGTTTATGACCATTGGTGCACATAACTATGACCTTATAATCGCGTATTTTTACACGGGCCGGAGGAGTGTAACGATATTAATTTAATAATATTAATATCACGGTAAAATCTAGTTTGCTTTATATTCGTGTACAGTAATAGGTACACGAAATTGTGTTCAGACGCGTTTATGATTAAGCAGAGACCGGTATTAAGTACGTATTAGCGCCGCGTCTAATTGAACTTATATTTTTGTAATTAATATTATGCTGTCCGCCAATAGATGGCTACTCATTAATTTCCTTTTTAATTAATATTTTTATTAAAAATGATTAGCGGTCGTACCTACTGCGGTTCGACCTTTATTGGTGTCAAGCAACAGTGCGCATAAAAATTGGTCTTTCAGTGACCGCTCTGTTGACTCAGTGGCTTGCTAGTTTACGATCGTGTTCCGTCTATTCTAGTATGGCCTATCTAGTCAACGGGGAAAGCTTTGAATAGCCCTTTAAGTGCTGGTTTACGATCGTGTTCCGTCTATTCCAGCATTTTGTGGATTCATTCTCAGCTCGCTTGCCGAAGATCTGGAAACTATTGAAGTACGATCGTGTTGTCGTCTGCTCCGATAAGTTTCCCGGTGTCTTCTAATAGCACACTGCTTGACCATCGCGAGGGTTCTGGATCATGATCGGGATTTCGTCTGTTCCAGACCTTAGCGTAAATCGACCCACGACCGCAACGACCGTATTAAATTCAATGACCGTGCCGAGGATATAAATAATGACCTAATAAAAAAACACAACGTAGGAATGACCTAGAGATCCGAGTTAAATATAATTAGAGTCCCGCCCGAGTTTAGGATTCTTCAGACCGCTAGACTCATTAACTTTATTATTATGTAAAATTGAATGTGACCGTACAAATAATATCGTTATTTGCACTGATGGGAGTATTTAATTAAAAGTACTCTGTTGACCGATGAAAGTAAATTAGCCATTTGAACCTATTGTTTATTTCCATTATATATTTTGTGTATTGTTATAATTTGTCATTTGAGTTTTATATATTAAATTATACGTGTTAAAACTTTAACGCTCGAACCTGTTTATTTAAAAACCCAACCAACCCCCACAAGAAAAATAATAACGTAACAATTTTTTTAGCCAGGTATTAATATTATTTTCAATTTTATTGACCTCCCTCCCCCCTATCTACGCCTTTGATTAAGAACGTGTCTATGAAAACGACTACAGTGTCGAAATGTCTGAACTAATAGCTTTGAGCAAATTCTGTCTGGTGTCGCTAGTATATAAAAACGACTACAGCGCAGAAATGTCTGAACCAATAGCTTTGAGCAAATTCTACCTGATGTCGCTACATGGTACGAAACAGTTTTTTTTTTTTGACAAAACACCGTCATTTTGTACAAAATATTTGCAAACATATATATGTTATGGCTAGAACCAGAAGTGTGACTACATCTTGTTTTAAAACTAGGTGTAGCCACTTACTCTTGGTTAAATCTAGTATTGGCCGATTGTTTTCGGGTAAAACTAGGTCTAGCCGGTACCATTCCGGCTAGAACTAGGTCTAACCAAACCCTAGTGGCTGCGATACTAGGTCTTGCCGATATCATGCCGGCTAAAAGTAGATCAAAATGTCACTCAAGTTTAAATTGTTCTAATAAATAATTTAGTGAAAAGAGTCCAATTCATATACCTATATTAATTCGCTAAGGTTAAAGATGTTTGTCTCCCTTTTTAGAAAAAACCTCACAGTTTCTTCACATAAATTATATATCATTTTACAGATAATTGCTTGCTCTACTGACATCGACCACTAAAAAATTTATTATTGCTTTTGTTTTTGTAAATTAATTAAAATACAGCAACGCTGAACAACGTCTGCCATCTGGCGGTTTTAATTTTGAAACAACGTCAACACTTCGATCTGTCATCTGACCTTCATATTGTAATACATCAGGCACAATACTGCATACTGCCATCTGACGGCTTTAATTTTGAAACAGCGAGCAACGCTGAACAACGTCACAGCAATGCTGCATGAAGCCATCTGACGGCTTAGCTCAACGTTTTTGCTACTTGTGCCTCTATATGACAATTTTAGTAAAATATTTCTTCGATCTGTCATCTGAGCTTCATATTGTAATACAACAAAAAGAAAGAACGTTATAAGCAGTGTGCAAAATTAGAAACGAATTGAATACCTGCAATCATATTTAAAAAATAATTTTGTAAAGTGATAATTATTATATTTATTTAGTGCGAATAATTCGCACAGGTCACACTAGTTTTTTTATAAAATACTTAAATAACTAATACGCTTCTGTCGCTTTGAACTTGTGCATAATATGGTAGCTTCAGTCGTGACCAACCAGCTCTGTCTTCATCTGATAAACATCTTTGTTTTTCGCAGTTTGGCATTTTATTCACATACACACACACACACACAAACACGCGCCCACCTAATATTATGTGTGCGTGTATTGAATTTATTGCACAATTCTGAGCCCGCAGCACAGAGAATTCTTGTGAAATTCGACATTAATGCTAAAGAGCCCCTATTTCGTTAGTCCCATTAGGACTGTTCACTGCATTGGGTGATATGTGACCGCGTATGTCCAATACATCACTCAGGAGTGTCCATTAACGTGGCCTCAGCCTCAGTCGTGGCGTGAAATACAGCTTCAATTCAGTGTAAGACGCATACACTGCACTAAAAATACCCAATCTCCATCTACTTTTGTGTTGATATATAGGTATTTGTCGTTTGTAAATTAGTAGAGCTGTAACAAACCGTATGTATTCGTTACCGAGTAACGGGTACATCGTCTGACTCGAATCGTTACTTACAAATTCATTTAGTTACTCGCATCTGTCGTATCCATGACAGTTCGACTTGTTTGATGCGGTTATACGAACGAAGTCATATCGTATCACGTATGCGACGCGCCTCGATGCGATGGTACATGCTTGATGTTGTTAGTACATGATTGTATGAAAAGTAACGAGTAACGTAACGTTACGAAAGTAACGGGTACCGGTTTTTTAAGTAACGAATTCATACGGGTACACAATGTCTCGTTACTTTTACAGCTCTATAAATTAGTAGTCTCTCTCTCTCGATCCGTTCATCTATTTTACGGCTGATTAAAAAGTTTTTGTTCGAAAGTAAATAAATTTTATTCAAATTACACATTATATTTATTCTGATTTGCTATAGACCTGTCGCTTCATTAAGTGTTTGTATAGCAAAATACAATTTCTCTTATATCGGTCAATGTCCGAAATCCGGGCAATGTCGACAATGCCCGAGCCACATCGGGCAATGTCAAAATCGGACAAGGTTAAAAACATAGACTTTTTATAAACATGAAACGCTGACATTTGATTGTAATTTTATCATGATAAGTTATCATTAACGCTTTATGGAATTTTTATCACTGATATCAACTATTGAAGAATATATTTTTCAGCTTTCTATTACAATTATTGATGATTGAAACCACGTATAATTAATTTCCACACATTTTATTTATTTTAGTGAATAAAAAAATACAAACATTTTTTATTATTTATATTAGTAATGCCTTTTTATATTTTTTCATTCATTAAAATAAATAAAATGTATGGAAAAAATTATAGGTATTTTCAATCATCAATAATTGTAATAGAGAGCTGAAAAATATATTCTTCAATAGTTGATATCAGTGATAAAAATTCCATAAAGCGTTAATGATAACTTACCATGATAAAGAGACAATAAAATGTCAGCGTTTCATGTTTATAAAAAATCTATTTTTTGATCCTTGTCCGATTTCGGACATTGCCCGATGTGACTCGGGCATTGTCGACATTGACCAGTCAATGTCGACATTGCCCGGACTCCGGACATTGACCGTAACATATATATTCATTGTATTTCACTACTACTAATCGGTTATTTCGTATATCTCTATATTTTTTATATTCTAACGCAATTATTAATTTAAGAATTAAATTTAAAAGGCTGCATTGTAAAGAACGGACGAAATTATAGTCAGGATTTGTTATAATCAGGATGTGATCTAATTTTGAGTCTTAGCTTCCGATTTTACCGGCGTCTTGACTCCCAAAAACAGACAAACCTTGAAAATGACACCCATGTTGATTTTTAGACTATTTATCTCTTTTCACTCTCTGAAAGGGTTGTTTTTGAAAAAGCATCAAACACGTGTTTATTTATTGACAGAAGTAATATTGCTCATTTTCGAATTGATACATCTATCTTATATTATGATTCTGCATTACACCCTTTTAGGGGTTGAATTTTCAAAAATCGGTTCTTAGCAGATGCCTACATAATAATAACTATCTGTGTGCCAAATTTCAGCTCAATCCGTCCAGTGGTTTGAGCTGTACGTTGATGATGCATATGTTGTGTTGTTTTGCATTAAAGTACTTAATTAAATACATTGTTTGAAATACAAACATCGTATTCTAATTAGTGAGTAAATTGAACACTACCCAGCGGTTTTGACCTTAAAATTAAACTTTAAAAAAATATTAAAAGAATCCATAAACAAATATGTATAGGATTCGATGGGTGTTCAGTTTTCGAATTAATTTTTATGAAAGTTTTTAAATGAACATCTGGTATTGTATAGCATGCGAGTGTGTATGTCCATAATATGAGAAGTGCATATTGTAGTTGATGGGCGCATTTCAGGTGTCAAAAATGCAGTTAATGAAGGATTATATACCTACACGTCCACAATAACTTCAACGCACATCATACATCACACACCAGTAATCATTATATTTCGTGTTATCCAAGAAGTCTTAAGATTGCCTGAGAATCTCAAGCTGTGTCGAAATATGTTGGTATACCTATATGCTGGGTGGCAGAAAGGATTGTCCAAAAAATTCAATTTGACAATGACCTTAGACTGTGATCATATATTTACAGTTTTCATACATCAGGAGCAGTCTAATATCGTATTCAAACTCCCTGTCATCTAGAACAGCGATCGGCAACCTTTTGGCAAGCAAGGGCCACATAGTGGTAAATTGAAATGAAGGCGGGCCGCACTTGTTCATAATTTTAATAATAGGTAGGTATTTGTGATATTAAAAATTCGAAAACATTTTATTTGAATTTTATCAAAAATTTAACTGAGAACTTCAAAATAGAATTGTTCTTTTACAAAAATTAGTGTGACGTTTGAGGTTGTATTTGAGTGGCTATTTGTTGTATGTTAGCTTCCAGGTTTGTAGTTGCAATAGCTCTCAAATGCTCATCTGTGAGACGAGAAGCATATTTATTTTTCCTGTAATTGAGAATCGAAAAGGTTTGTTCGCATAAGTACTACCAAAAATTGTAATTATAATTGCAGAGCAAACATTTTCAATTGGTCTAAATTAGATGGCAAACTGACATAAAATTTAACAAGATCTTTGATTTCAAAGAAAGAGTTTTTGAGAGTATCATTAGATTGGAGATCAATCACGTTCATTTTGTAAAGAAAAAGGATTGTCCTTTCTTATAACTGGTAATATGCCCCCTTCCTTGTGTGAATAGTTTGTTTGTTATTTATATAGAACCTCGGTTTCATGCTCATAACAAAATAGTTTCATTAAGGACGTAGTCTGGTGTTCGGGTTTTGAAAAAACGAATTTATTTTTTTTACATTTTTAGTAAATATAATATATTGAGAAAATACTGTAAAAATTTTAGACCAAAATATTAAATCTTTACAAAGCTATAGCATATAGTCGAGAGCAGCAACGGTCTTACGGTAAGACTCTTACCTGCTCTTACCTCTCACGTTACCCTTATACTCTCGCAGAGTAGAGCAAACAAATTAGCAGAAAATGATGCCTTTGAAGAAACGGAAGATTTACTATACACCAGGCATAGCTGATTAGTGTAAATATTCATTTTTATTTTTTTGTAAGAAATCTGAAATTAAAACTTTAAACGCGTTTTTCTCAAAACTACGTTTTTCTAAGCGGCGCGGGTGATTGAAACAATTGTATACAACCGATTGCTTTCAGTTTTGTACAGGGTATTCTACACAACAATAACTCCGTCCGGTACTAGAATTACTTAATTATAAAAATTATTTCTATTATTTTTAACCGATTTTCAACGAAAAAATCACGATTTTCTCGTTGTTTTTTTTCTAAAACCCGCCATTTTGTTATTTATCAATAAAAATGTTTATTTCTAGTACGGGATAGAGTTACAAGCCTACGAAACAATAACCAATTTAATTTTTATAATTCAGTTGACTCCAAGTGACGTTATCACCCGCGCAACCCACCTACCTCCATTTAAAGTTGTCTACTTTAGGTTAAAAAAACAATTATAAAATGGCGTAAAATTAAGCAAAAAAAATTTTTTTTCTTGGTTTACCATGTCAGTAAAAACATGTAACAAAATTGAAAACATCGTACATTATTTTGATATTAAAAAAAAATTCTGAAATAACGGTTGAAAACGAGCCTGAACATAGGACTACGTCCTTAAATGGTTTGTTGAACAAACTTACTTTCCAGACTTCGTAATATCTTGCATATATAATTTGCACGTCGTTTCCATCACTCAAAATGAGATTTCTACAAGACAGACACAGTCATGTTATTATATTATTTTTATGAAGAACGAAAGATGAATTTAATACATCAGAGAATCGTCAGTCAGTGTGTCAGAAAAGAAGACAAGAGAACTTGAACGTTATGTGAATTTCTGATCCAAAGCTCTGTGAGCAGACTGCACCGCGAGGATTTGCCATATAGTATATAATAATGTGCTCATTGCCGCATCAGGAAGTGCAAATTAACGAGTTGCATTAATTACACGCTATACTCGTATCTATTCGTACTTCAACTCGACGCGGACATCACTTGCACATGTGTATTAAATCTCTCTCGACTTTCTAAAATTACACACTCAAAAATATGCGACGGAAATATTTAAATCAGTGCCAAATGCATTTATATGATTATGAATGAAAGAAATAATATGAATTTCTGGTTAATTCATTGAATTTATTATTAGTTATTCCACGGGATTATTATTCGTTGTTGGTCGACTGTGATTTTAAACAGTCTGAATCGTATTTGCCAATAAATTTTACGTCTTTAAATTTTACACAATAAATTATCATATAATTATAATACGCTAAGGTTTAAGATGTTTGCCTCCCTTTTTAGAAAAAACCACACAATTTCTCCACATAAATTATATATCATTTTACAGATAATTTTGCTTGCTCTACTGACATCGACAACTAAAAAATTTATTATTGCTATTGTTTTTGTAGATTAATTAAATTAATTAAACTCTGAACAACGTCTGCCATCTGACGGCGTAACGTTAACACTTATATCTGTCATCTGACCATCATATTGTAAATACTGCATACTGCCATCTGACGGGCAACGCTTGACTACGCTTTTGCTACTTGCGCCTCTATATGACAATTTTAGTAAAATATTTCTTTTACAACAAAAAGAAGAACGTTATAAGCAGTGTGCAAAATTAGAAACGAATTGAATATACCTGCAATCATATTTAAAAAATAATTTTGTAAAGTGATAATTATTATACTTATTTAGTGCGAATAATTCGCACAGGTCACGCTAGTAAATTATGAATGTTGTTATTTTTGGTTTAATAAGAATGAAAATACAGAGTGAGTCAGACCACCCGTACCAGTCGTTTTTTTTCGAAAACGGTTAGTCGTAGAGAGTTGTGTCAAAAATCTGTATTATAGAATTCCTAATGAAGAATCGAATGGTGATATTTTTTCCCCCCGGAAAGGTCGGCTTCCCTATTAGTTTGCTCCAGAATGTTCAGAACTCCGGAGTTTTAAATGGCACGATATAGGTCGAAAGTGGTATTGTTGAAAAGATCTTTAAAAAATAAGCAAGTTTTTTAGGACATTTTTTTTGTTACTGCCACCCCTGTTAATATTCGTTGGAAATTATTAAATTAACATGTCATAATAATGAACTGAATTTTAAAAGTCGGCATTAAAAATCTAGTTACCTATTAAACAATGTCACAAATGTTTAAACTGTCTTCCATTTACTTCTAAACACCGCTGAGCTCTTCTAGATATGCTATGAGTACCTCTAAGTATTTTCCGACAAAAAAAAAACAATTTCAATTATTGAAAACTTATTGTGACATTGTTTAATTAGGTAACTAGATTTTAAATGCCAACTTTTAAAATTAAGTTCGTTATTATGACATTTCAATTTAATAATTTCAAACGAATATTACTTAACAGGGGTGGCGGTAATAAAAAAAAATGTCCTACAAAACTTGCTTATTTTTGACGTGATAACGTCTTATAAATTGATGAATCACCAATATTATAAATTGATAAAACACCGGCTGCATGTACGAAAAAGTGTAACGTAACGTTCCTAACGTTCGTAACGCGTAACGCATAACGCATAACGCGTAACGTTCCGCCTGGCCCTGTGCGTGCTTTTTGCTAATTTCTCGCTCAATTTAAATCAGATCGGTTTGAAACCAGTCTTAAACGAAAGAGGAGAACATTTTACATAGATTTCGTATAACAGAATTTGCCTAAACAGTTTTTTTATACAAATTTATATAGAAAAATATTTTATACAAATTTATATAGAAAAATAGCTGTATAAATGCAATGTTGTCTAATGCATGGCGCGACGCGGTCGGTTGTCTTTGTTTGCCGTACATGGAAATTAGAAGCAAACGTATGTCTTGTCTTAACATGAAAACGGCTGCATTTCTAATGTTTAATTCAATTTTTTGACATTGGTATATTGTGAAATGCAACGCCTTCTAAGTTAAGTATTGGAATAACTAATTATTATTAGAACATAATACTTTGTAAGTTGCAAACGTCACTTTTGACATTTCTTATCATTCCGACACCAAGGATAAGCGGATTGAAACCAAATTTTGGGAGGTTTAGGTTATGTATTACGGAATACGTTATCACGTAAAACTATCGTCCGTAAACCGACTTTACAAACAACCAATTTTTTTAAAGATCTTTTCAACAATACCACTTTCGATCTATCGTGCCATTTAAAATTCCGGAGTTCTGAACATTCTGGAGCAAACTAATAGGGAAGCCGACTTTGCCGGGGGAAAAAAATATCACCATTCGATTCTTCATTAGGGCTTTTATAATACAAATTTTTCACACAACTCTCTACGACTAACCGTTTTCGAAATAAACGACTGGTACGGGTGGTCTGACTCACTCTGTATGTATCGAAATAAATACCTTAAACTTTTGTTATTTCTTTTATTATTTTCTATTTTATTATAACATTTTTTTTTCTTGAATCCAGTGGAAAAATGGACTTAATTTGCAATATCTGTTATATAAAAATGTATGAAATCCTTAGGCGATGAGGAAAGAGAAATAAACAAGATTATTTTATTTACAAAGAAAACGAGCACGTATAATAAAATATAAAAGTTTATAAAGTGAACCAACAGTACAAATTGTTCCTTATCTAGCAGTAATCAAATGTTCAATGTATAATTTTGTTATTTTATTATTTCGCATAAATGACCAAGTTGTCAAAAATGCACTTTTAATAAAAAAAAAAAAATGTATGAAGATCAGATAAAAATATAAAGATCGTAAACTCTTTAGTTAAGTCAAGAAAATGTTGATGTTTATTTATTGCGAAAAAAGACGAACTCATCGTTAAGTTTATTTAGCATTGACGCGCAGCGTTGACGTGAATATTACATACAGCCTTCTTCTGCAGCCGCTGACCCGCCATAACGCCAAATGTGCGAAAAATATATAAGTAGAGTAGGTATAATAAAGATTTATAGCAAATAACACAAATAAATAGTCTTATATTAATGTTTCCTGGAAATCTTAAAATATCATTAAACTATATCGAATGTTTCATAAGATGCCACGAAAAAAATATCTTTTTGATAACCATTTTCTGAAGATCTTAAAACATTTAATAGAAAGTACCTGGCTGACCGAGCTTTGCTCGGAAAGTTAAATAAAATACTGAAATCCCCTATCCCCTATATTATTAAACGAGCTAATCTACCTATCTACCTATGTACCTACCTATGTCCCTAAATATTTTCTCAAAAACGGCCCTAACGATTTGGATGAAATTTACTGAAAAGGGATTTTGGGGGACAAAAAATCGTTTTAGCTAGGTCTCATCTCTCGGAAAAATCGTTTTCTTACAAATTTTATCATTATAAAAATCAATTTTTTGACGTATGAAAATACTTAAATAATGTAGGTAAGTAGGTTTTGGAATTTTATACAAACAATGAAACAATTGTTTTCAAAATATTATGACAGTTAATCTTTAATTACTATCCAAGTGGGACTTAAAATAAATACGTATTTGAAAGAAAGTTAAAAACAATTATTATTATAGGTGAGTAATTTTAATAAATAAATTTTTAACCTAAATTTGAAGCGAAAGATGCAATATCATAGATTCGAATTATAATTATTATTATTTATCCTTGATCCCCGCGCCGACACAAGTCCGATAAAAGCTTACCACAGCGTATCAGTATTTTATTTAACTTACCGAGCAAAGCTCGGTCACCCAGGTACTTAAAGAATAACTGTCATAATATTTTGAAAACCATTGTTTCATTGTTTGTATAAAATTCCAAAACCTACTTTAATATTTAAGTATTTTCATACGTCAAAAAATTGATTTTTATAATGATAAAATTTGTAAGAAAACGATTTTTTGAGAGATGAGACCTAGCTAAAACGATTTTTTGCCCCCCAAAATCCCTTTTCAGTAAATTTCATCCAAATCGTTAGGGCCGTTTTCGAGAAAATATTTAGGTACATAGGTAGATACAAGATTAGCTCGTTTAATAATATAGGGATTACGATAATTGAAGAGTATTTTTAACAATTTTTTTTTCAATAAATTTGTTACTAGCTACTCGATACGGCTTCAGCCCTGTAAGCCTTAAAACAAAATTTATATGTTAGATACTAAGAGAACAGGAATTGTTATAAAAAGTTTCGTTAAAAATTTTTTTTCTAAACTTTATAGTTTCGGAAATATTTTGAAAATAAAAAAAATTAGCCGCTCTTTTGTTTTATGGATCTGTCAGAAATAAACTATTTCGGCATGCTTTGATTAATTTTTGACGTGGAACATATTATATAGGTAACCATGGCAACGAATAGCAAATATTATATTGAATACTAGCCATTACCCGCGACACCTCACACGATATCAGAAATTTTATTTTCTTTATTATAATCAAATGTCAACATTTTTGAAGTTGGAATGGTCCCGTCGCCCAATTGGCTGGAATTTTTTGTTAATATATTTGTCTGAAAATTAGGTCGATAATTTTATTTATTAAAGAATTTAAAAAGTTATATTCTATTATCTCAATTCAGTAGTGCCACACGTATAATATCAGTTTAAATGCTCAAAGCGCATGAGACAAGCGAGTGTTCGCAGGTTCTGAGCGCTGACTGATCAAACGATCCAACGAGATGACGAATAGATGTCTAGGATGACTGATTCACGACCATAGAGAGCCGCCGGTCTGAGCTCTATATACGGTGGATGTAGCCTACATCAGAATGTCAGTGACGTGCTTTATGAGTAAAGCTTCCGAGATTTCGTAATTCCGGAATTTTGAAAATATATCAATTCTGAAACTGCTAAAGAAAATAATAATAATAATAATTCTAAATATTAAATGGACAGATTACGTGAACAATGACAAAGTTTTACAAATAATGCAAGAAAATAAAACATTATTAAATGTTTATTAAAAAAAAACAATGCGCACACTTTGGTCACAAAAATACAAAACTCAACAAATCATATTAATGGGCAAATTAATCTCACGTACCTTTTATATTATGCTATTTATATAATGGTTTACAATCTGAATCTTATGGTATACTAGCGGCCCTGTACGTGCTTCGCTACGTATAAAGTGAAATAATAAAACAATAGCGTAAAGTATTCGTGGATAACTGGTCTTTAAAACACTTGCTCTATTTCGAGGGCTCACTCCGGCTGCGCCGTCGTGCTCGAAAAAAAAGCATTTGTTTTAAACGTTATTTAGTTTTTTTACATCCTCGATCTAGATATATGGTTCTTAAGTTCGTTGCGCCATCTATTGAATATTCACTCAATCCAGTCAACAGGTATCGCCATCTTATATGGTTGTATTATGACTGTCAAGGAATAGACAAATAATTTGCAATAAAATAATATTGCGACCATAAATTGAAATGTAAGCTATCCTATCTTTCAAGTTGGGTCGAATTGCACACGGTGTGCAAATCAAATTTAAAATCGGTTCAGTAGTTTAGGAGTTCATCGCGGACAAACATCATTGTGATACGTAATTTTTATATATAAAGATAAAATCAACATCACTTTTCCTTATTACATTTTTTTTTGACACCTCATGGCCAACTAAAGTTTTTGAGTTGTCACCATAGAAACACGTCGCGATTTAAATAAAAAGTGAGTTCAATAATTCTCCATTACCCACCATAGCGGCGCTAGTAGGCTTCGTGCACACAGGTTATATAGAAACAATTTTGGGCAGTGACCCGCCGCTGCCTGGTACAGTGTGTGGAAAGTGATAGGTACTGGTGGTGTTACGGCATCCCTATAATTCACATCTCGCGCAGTTTATTAAGTTTGTATTTACTCAGGCCCTGGTGAAAGATTGATTGCCGACATGTATAGCATCACATTCCCTATACTACGAACGCTTACAGTAGCGCTTACATACATATTATTATTATATACAACGTGCCAACATAATTTCACTGTAAAATTAAAAACTCTTATCGCCTGAATCTGTCTTCAACACGGAATATTTATTAGTGTATATTTGAAAATAATGATACACTTTGGTATATTCTAGATCAGTGATTCCCAAAGTGGTCTATATCAACCCCCAGGGCTCGACGACAACTTGCAAGTGGTCCATGTCAGCGGGGAAAAAATTGGGAGTCTATGAAATGAAAATGGGGTCAACCGATAGTGAATCTCCTAACAAAAAAAGGAACAAACTGGACATCGTTAACCGAAGAGATTTAAGATTAAATCTAACTAAATTGATGCCAAATGTTGAAAATTTATTATTAAAACATCAGGTTCAGCCCTCACACTAAAAGCATTTATTTTTTGCTTAGTTATTTTATGTAACAGAAAGTAAAATCTAATTAATAAATGTATAAAACTAAACATTTCACACTACATTTCACTACCGATATAAAATATTGTTCAAAGTGAGTAGCACTATACCGGTTGTCAAAAATACATTTGAAATTAATGAATTTGCAAAAAATCAATATCAGATAAGCAGGGGGTCTACCCAAAACCGAAAAACATGGCAAGTGGTCTACGAGACAAAAAAGTTTGTGGACCTCTGTTCTAGATGCACAAAACTGGAACATACTCAAGAAATGTAAATAATAGAGCAGTCATATTAGGAGTTTCACCTCGGAATGAGAGATAATAAGCTGGAAACTTGTATACACCTTCATTTTGGTGTTCTAAAAGTTGTCTAAAAAGTCTCATCAAATCTCGTGTCTGAGTCGTAAGTTATTCGAGGTCAAAGGTCACAAAAATCGATTTTTTGCAATTATCTCGGTTTCTGTAGCTCTAATGATGTCAATAGCTATTATAAAAATTATAGAGCATAAAATTTGCGACAAATTTTGTTCTAAACATTTTTTCATGTGCTCAACCGTTTTTGAGATAGATAGCGGAGAGCGCGCAGCACTCAGCCATACATACTGTAAGGCTAGAAACGCTGATAGATTCCTTGCTAGATTTGCCTACTAGTTTTCTAGCGCTGGTTTTCACACGAGGCTATTTTTCAAGCTTGTTTTGTGGATAAATTTAGTGCGCGCGCAGTGACAATTCGAATATAAAAACAGAGCAAAACGTGTCTGTTGTCCGACTCTGGAGCAGAATGGCGCCATGTTAGTATGTGGGCGTTTGTTCAAGTGCTCACGTGACAAGATACTGCTTCCTGATTGGTTCTTGGTCATACCTATCAGCAGATCTAGCAGGGATTTGTTAATCATAAAAATCGATCTTAAAATGAGAGAATATTACACAAGGAATTGGAATGTAGCATTGATTCTATACGTAAATATAGATCATCCACATAAACATACCTTGTAAATAGTCGTGTTTTATGTACTTTGAGTTTATTTGTTGTGTTAACATTTTATTAGTGTCATATTCTCTCATCTTAGGCTCGATTTTTACGATTAACAAATCGGGGAAGTCGATCCAAAAAAAACAATTTATTTTAACAGCATCGGTACGCGATTTAGCTATAGGCAACCCATGTGCGATTTATCAATGTATATATTATCTAACATATAATCTTTGTCAACATCAAATAACAGATGAGGGTATGTATTTCTAATACCGGATCTCGCACTATCATATATATTAATACGCTAAGGTTAAGATGTTTGCCTCCCTTTTTAGAAAAAACCTCACAATTTCTCCACATAAATTATATATCATTTTACAAATAATTACTTGCTCTACTGACATCGACAACTAAAAAATTTATTATTGCTTTTGTTTTTGTAAATTAATTAACAACGCTGAATAACGTCTGCCATCTGACGGCTTTAATTTTGAAACAGCGGGCAATGCTGCATGATGCCATCTGACGGTTTAGCTCAACGCTTTTGCTACTTGCGCCTCTATATGACAATTTTAGTAAAATATTTCTTCGATCTGTCATCTGAGCTTCATATTGTAATACAACAAAAAGAAGAACGTTATAAGCAGTGTGCAAAATTAGAAACGAATTGAATACCTGCAATCATATTTAAAAAATAATTTTGTAAAGTGATAATTATTATACTTATTTAGTGCGAATAATTCGCACAGGTCACACTAGTATAGAATATTAGAACAGGGCAGTGAAATGCAAGGCGGGTTGGGTGTAGGTGGACTACTATATCGTCCCGAACAGCCTTGGTCGTCCTCAACGGCAATACCTATAAAACTACATACATCTAATACACACATACACAGTACACACACCCAACATGCCTGATGCTCTCTTGTCTTTCACACCAAATTTATGTTTCCTCTGGTGGCGGATTGATCCCTTTTTATTCGTTTCGTTGTTGACTACCGAACGATGAACGAGCGCTATAGTCGCTAGCCCACAGTTTTTATCCAGGGGCGTATTTCTTGTGTTCACCAAACTGCTTTTTTTTACCAATATTAAAAAAATATTGCAATTACAAAATAATGCACTCAGGGCCGAATTAACCCTATCCGGGCACCTAGGCAATGCAATCAGGTCTTTTCAAGTTGATGAAGGGATGTGAGTAACTTCCAGATGATCGGCTCCAGGCATCCTTGTTACTTCAATGTCTTATGTGATATTGTAACAACATAATTACTTTGACTAGATGTTGCAGTATCGCCTTTATTGAAATGGTCTTAATGAATAGGTTATAGATAATTGATGATCCAGGTTTTTTGATGGGTCAGGAAAGAGAAATGAGACGTGACGTAGCTATTTTAAATTTTATCTTGTTAAATGCAATAAATTACAATAAACAACGAAAGAAAATAATATTGTTGTTGGGAAATTTCATACAAATATTCAAATAAAATTTTCGTTCAATGAAAAGTTTTTATCTTGGTTTTCAGTTGCCTACTCTGCCTAATGATTAATCCGGCACTGAATGCATTTTACTACTGTTCGAAGGTGTACTTGCATTATTTACTTAATACCTATTTTCCTATTTTGCAGGTAGACTAGCTGTTACCCGCGGCTTCATCCACGTTCGGTTCAAAATAAGTCCAAAGACACAATTTTTATCACTTTTGAAAAACACACTTAAATGTTCAAATATTCGATTTAAGCAGTGTCAAAAACCCTACACCATATTTTCACCCTCCTAGGGTTTGAATTTCACAATTTTTTGGAATTTAATTTAATCAAAGCATCCTTAACTAGTTTCTTTCTGACAGACCTACGATACAAAAAAACAGCAGATTTTTTTTATTTTCAAAATGTTTCCGAAACTATAAAGTTAAAAATTTTTAACAAAACTTTTTTGAAAAAATAAATAGAATAATAATCCGTTATGAAAAGTATACCATTATTATATAAAAAAACACCGTTATAGCATATAACTCTTCTCCAAAAAAAAATAGGGCTCTTCATATTTGCATACCAAACATTATCCCAAAATTTGGTTTCAATCCGTTCATCCGTTTGACCTGTATCTTACTCACAGACTAACAGTCTAAGAGACGAACAGACAAACAGACGAACAGAGTTTTTTGGATTCGAGGGACCTTAAAGCGAAAAAAATATTGTAAAATTTTTGAAAAGTGAATTTTGACCGAAACTAGTACCATTCCCCCACTAGTGGGTTGGAATCAGCGTTGCCAGACGTCCCGATTTTGGCGGGACGTCCCGATTTTTAAATCAAAATTAAATGTCCCGCGCGGGACAGGCTCAGTCCCGCTTTTCGGGGATAACTTTAAAAGAAGTTAAATCTTCACGGAAATATCATGAATAAGTAATTCTTATAAATAATTACGATAGGGTAAATCTGATTTAAAATATTATATTTTTATTAAAATACATTTTCTGTGGCTTTTTTTGCTATCTATTGTCACGTAAACGTAATTTTAATTCAAATAAAAAGATAAATAGGTATTTGAAAACTTCTGATTATATACGTTTTTTTACTATGTCCCGCTTTCGACGAAAGAATCTCGCTGTTTTCACTCAAAGAGTTCCAAAATCCCGACTTGGCAAAAAAAAAACTGGCAACGCTGGTTGGAATAGTAAAATATCTGGATGCGTATCTGTAAGCAGGAAAACTAATGGACAACAGCAAAAGAACGTAGAAAGACATACGTTGCTGAACAGAAGTCAACAGTTTCATAAAATATATCGTATTGGACAAACAGTCTAGTTTATAAGCAATAAATAACAAAAAACGTAAAATTGCACGTCAATTATATTACCAAAATCAAGACTTCATCATGTGGAGTTGAATCGCTTCATTCCATAGAACATAAAATTTAATGCAGAGTAGACGTCTTGTTTATTCACTTTAACAAACATATATCTATTTCATTTGTAAACTGTCAACATGAAAAATTATTATTCTGGTAATTCTCAGACCAATTCTCTCAATTTTTAGAAATAATACATTGTAATAAAACCGGTAAAGTGTGAGTCGGACTCGCACACGAAGGATTCCATACCATCGTACAAGATATAACACTATATGTATTCTTTAACACATTACCAATACCACCTAATCGTATTTTTTTTTATTTACACGGCGGCCATTTTGAAATTCGCCATCTTTTTTTTCATTTTCGTATATTGACTGAGCACACATGCTTAATATCAGCTTAATCGGAGATTGTTTTCTAATTTGCGTGGCGGCCATTTTGAAATTCGCCATCTTTTTTCTTTCATTTTCGTATATTGACTGAACACACATGTTAATATCAGCTTAATCGGAGATTTTTTTAAATTTGCATGGCGGCCATTTTGAAATTCGCCATCTTTTTTTTTCATTTTCGTATATTGACTGAGCACACATGCTTAATATCAGCTTAATTGGAGATTTTTTTAATATTTGCGTGGCGGCCGTTTTGAAATTCGCCATCTTTTTTTCTTTCTTTTTCGTATATTGACTGAACACACATGCTTAATATCAACTTAATCGGAGATTTTTTTCTAATTTGCGTGGCGGCCATTTTGAAATTCGCCATCTTTTTTCTTTCATTTTCGTATATTGACTGAACACACATGCTTAATATCAGCTTAATCGGAGATTTTTTTATAATTTGCGTGGCGGCCATTTTGAAATTCGCCATCTTTTTCTCTTTCATTTTCTTATATTGACTGAACACACATGCTAAATATCAGCTTAATCGGAAATTTTTTTTCTAATTTGCATGGCGGCCATTTTGAAATTCGCCATCTTTTTTCTTTCAATTTCGTTTATTGACTGAACACACATGCTTAATATCAGCTTAATCGGAGATTTTTTTCTAATTTGCATGGCGGCCATTCTGAAACTCGCCATCTTGGTTTTTTTGTTGTTACTTATAGCAGCAATAGAAATACACACTCTGTGAAAATTTCAACACTCTACCTATTACGGTTCATGAGATACATTCCGCTGACAGACAGACGGACGGACAGCGAAGGTTTAATAATAAGCGTCCGTTGGGTACCCTTCGGATTCGGAATCCTAAAAATTAAATAAAAAATAGTAGATATACATTGTAATCAAAGTTGATATTTTGAAAATCAACAAAATACATGAAATAACAGAATTTCTTTAAGGATGTTTGGCCTGTACAATCGTAGACAAAGGTATGTCCCTTCCTGCATATAATATACTAGCGGTCCCGTCCGGTTTCACCCGGGTGTAAAAGAACGAATGAGGAAGAGAGGAACATGAGTACACACATTCATCTTAGTTTACAGAGATGAATGTTGTGTCTAAATTTCATGATGATCGGAGTTACCGTTCAAAAATTTTTGTCGATAAAAAGCAGTATTTATACTTTTTTGAACTAATAATTTTTTTTTAATTAATTAAATAAAATTAAAATAAATTTAAATGTAAGCCTTAGAAGAAAGCAATGTAGAAAATAAAAATATATTCGCCCAACGTGGGGCTCGAACCCACGACCCTGATATTGACAGTCGTGTGCTCTACCGAATGAGCTAGCCGGCGTTGTATTCTGACAACGCTAATATGAGTATATTTAGTTAGTGCATTTCGCCTGAATAGAAGCTTATTTTTGAGATACATTTTGCAACATTTTTCAATAATGCTCCGCTCCTAATGGTGTAGCCTGATTTTATATAGCCTATAGCCTTCCTCCATAAGTGGGCTATCCAACAATTTTTTTTTTCAATTTGAACCAGTAGTTCCTGAGATTAGCGCGTTCAAAGAAACAAACAAACTCTTCAGCTTTATATATTAGTATAGATTAGATGTTCAGCTGGTACTCTTGCTACGTAGAACAATTTTGATAGCATTTTTCCAATATGTTATTTACTATTTTTAACCGACTTAAAAAAAGAGATTTACAATTCCGCATGTATATTAATTTGTATGAATCAACTGTAACATAATGCGTTTTTTTAATTTTGTCATTCTGTTTTCATTGTTATTTTTAATTTTTATGCATAATTTTTAATTTTTGTTTTTTTTTTATTCGCTTTTAAGTAGGCAACTATTTTTACACCTCTTTTTAAATCAGTTTTAATTCTAACAATTTTAACTTACATAATTATTTTATTTCGTTTTTCACCTTCGTTTTTAATCTGTTACGTCCACCCTACCTGCAAAAATTATTTTAATAAAGAGAGCCTTTTTTTTAAGAGACAGTTGGCGTCCGGATATTTAGCAAGCAACAAGATCGGTGGAATCTACTTCCACCTAAAATCTTTGTTGAAATATATATTTTTTTTTGATCTGTTTTCTTCGTTAATTTTATTTTTTTATTTCGGGTAATGTGTTTTATTGTAGTATTTTAATTTTGTTAATACATTTTTTATCATTGTTAATATTTTTTTTGTAAAAATTGTTTTTTTTCTTTACATGCATGTTTTCAAATAGTAAATTCTTGTTATATTGTATTTTGGGTACTGTAAAACTTAATCTTTTTTTTTGCTCGTGACCTTCAGTCATAATAAATTCCTTTTGAGTTTAATCTTATTTTTATTTCTTTTTATTGACTTACCTGCATTTTTGTCTTTGGCTTGATTAACCTTTAATTTGTGCATACCTTTTTTTCGCGTCCTGCTATAATTTTTAAAACTTAGTTTACGCTTCCACTGCATTTTTACCATCGGCTGATGCGCGTTAAGAGGTGTGTTACACAACTGATACGAATTTCTCCTTTAATTTGTTGCAAATAAAACAGCCATTTCTTTTGAACAATTTCGTGAATTGGTCTCAAATTTTTTTGTTGATCAAAGATAATATATATAATAGAAACGATCTTAATTTCAATCAAATTTTTAACATTTTCAATATAGCAGCTAAACGTCCTTAAATATATAATTTTTGTCAGACCATAAAAGTTTCAGTAAATAATTGCTGAATAGTGGAAAGAGAAAAACGGAAAAAGGAATAGGATCGAGAGAAGAGTTCCTCCATAAAAGTGTAGTGTATAATAGTGAGTGTAGTCGGTTGTAGTTGTTCCGAGTTCGATAGTGAGTAGACTGCCAACAGGAGCTGTTCATCACCCGACTGGCGCCTGATGGGAGGCACCAATCACAGCTAGCAGACACACCGACCGCGATTTGTCTTTCATTTCACTTAATTTATTGCGCCAACTCCATCCCGAACCGACTCTTCCACTGCTTCAGCTAATGTCCTCCCATATAAAACTACTATGAACGCTGCTTGTTTATTGTACGTACACTACGACAAAGCTGAATGCAATATTCATTCCGGATAGCCGTTTTATGATGCGTACAAGATTTTATTTCAGTTGTTGTCTTACTGAATTGTAACAGGTTAAAAAGTTAACACTTTATGATGAAGGAAGGTTTTAGTTGACGATCATAAATAAGTAAGCTTTACCAATGTTTTGCTAGTGGCCAACGTTTCGAAAAATCTTCAGGGCCTATGAACATGTATATTGTTTTAACAATTTACCCACCTTTCGACCAGCTTGAGGTCTGTAATAGGTTTTTCACTATTATATAGTAGCTTTAATAAAAAACTTATTGTTTGAGCATGCTTCTTTGTACACTGCAACTGTTAGATATAATATTATGGTCTAAATTATAAACATACCTGTTCATAGGCCCTGAAGATAAAAAAAATCTTTTCGAAACTTTGGTCACTAGCGAAACATTGGTAAAGCTTATTTATGATCCTCAACCAAAACCTGCCTTCATCGTAACATTCTGTTGGATCAACACTACTCTATGCTTAACACTTTATGTTACGTCACTATGGAAATATGTTATGTCATTATCAAATATTCACAGAAATTGTTCGAAGCTGTCCCCGTTTTTGTTGGACACAAAGATGCGTGCGTCGTAGCCATGCTTGTAGTAGCGATAAGGGCCTTCCGCGAATTATTTGGGATATTAATTAACTATATGAATCATTGATTATCTACTCAATGTGCGGTGAGTGAACGCAACAAAGCGTATCTAAAATATATCTGCGTCTCTTTCTTCGATGTAATTCCCTGATTTCTCCGATGATAGGATTGGTTGATGTACTTGCATTCAATCTGAATAAAGTATCCCTGTTTCAAAAACTTTGTCTTTTTCTATGACGTTAACATGGGCGTACCCAGTTTTTGGCCCAGAAGGGGGCAAATTAGAAATGTTTTAAGCCGGGTCCCCCGTGCTTGTTTTTCCTTCCTGGATACGCCAGTGCTTACGGCGTAAAAAAGACAGAAGTATATGTTTGCACCCTAATAGTTCGATTGCGATTTTATTCCTATGCTCAGTATAGAATAAAATAGTAATTATAATAAAAATAAAAAGAAATAAAATTGTTTGGGATGCATTTTCGATTCGAGCTATCATTTCTTCGTGTGTGTTAACCGGGCTTTTGAATTAATTAAAATTAAAAAAAAAAAAACTTTGAAAGGCTTTTTCTCTCTTATTTTTGAGTTTTGATAAAACAATTACTTGAAATATTTGTTCGTCTATTTGATTTCTACACGCTGTTAAAAAAGAACAATCAACGGTGTTTAGAAAAAGACGAACGGTTTTTGTCTAATATTGAATGTTGTCATCACAACTAACAAATCGTCGTTGGTTATGTAATAGCTGTTACGTGCATAGTTGGCAAATTTTACGTTTTTTAAATGAAAAGATTCAGGAAAAGGAGCTCTATACACTAGTAATACCTCCAAATTAATTTTACAGTAACCAACAAGGGGAAGTAACTCTTATGTGAAAGTTGTATCAAATAATTCCTCCCACGTGCCAATAAATCCGAAATTAACGTTAAATATTTTTGAAGGAAATACTATCGTCTTAATTAAGCATGTATAGTGAAGATAAGTATGAATTAGTAATATAGCTCTGAAATTGCTAGTTCTTACCATCAAATACAAAAATTAATAAACTGTAGGTTTCAGGTATGATGTGCAATGTCTTATACAATCATATCTAACAGGAAGGCGTCAAGTCGTATACTGCAATGGTTACACTTCCATGGGTATTGTCCCAACGTTAGGAGTACCGCAAGGCTCCAACTTAGGACCGCTGTTTTTTTCTGATCTTTATCAATGATATAATATTTAGGATCAAACACTGTCAGATATTATTATTTGCGGATAACGTCAAAATTTACAAAACTTATTTTACCTGTTATTGGACTTCGGTCTGTTGGTATTTGAATAAATAATAATAATAATAATTGCTGAAATAACCACTTTTTGGCCTTCCCTGCAAATTTTATTTTTTGCACATAAGAGGTATTACAGAACCAACGACGATATAGGGAATGCAAAGTTCAATTATATTTTACGTCTTTCCGTATTCATAAACAATAGAAACTACAAAAGAGACAGAATAATTTTAGTATTACAAATTCTAATTTAAAATTCATAATGTTCCATGTTGACGTTTACAATAAACACAATTACATTTCATTCTTGTAGGTGTGTAGTTCTGCTAGTGTCGTCTGTCACTAGTCATAATAACACAAAGCTGCCTGGTTCTAGAGTACGGGAAAACAGGTGAAAAGAAGGGTAAAAGGGGTAAAGGAAATGCATATAGAGGCATGGCCATAGTGGAAACTCACAAACATGTTTATACACACACACACATTATAGAAACGTACGTCACGTCAAAAACGGGTCAACACCACCAAGGTCTCTTTTCTAACAATGTAATCGTAGAGCACTGACGCAGGGATGGGATAAAGCTGAATTTTACAGAATCACCAGCGGTCCGGTTCGGCTTCGCCCGAATTTGTAGATTGTCGCCGTTTTTTCGTCGACTTGCGTTACAAAATTGGTCTCCACGAAAAGCGCTTAAATTTAAACGCGATAATATACAGTATGTAAACACGTAAGGTACACATAGGGAAATTAACATTGGGAAAAAATGACTGGATCAGAGTGAGCCTTGAAATCTTGTTTTTCAGTTTGACAGATAATATTCTTTTGCAAAATGAATGTGTATACTACAGAAGAAAATATTCAAATGATTACAACATAATCGGACTTTTTTTATTAATGGGACATTAAATTCCCAAAAATACTTAAATGTGGTGCGAGATCAAATATCTCCGCCTATTCGTGTTGAACCTGAAGACATTGGGTCACTGATTTACCAACGCGCATACGTCATACCAGTCAGACAATTTTTGAATGAAATGTTTCCAAACAGATGGAGTTGTTTTTTTGTTTTACTTTTGTACAAAAAAATTAAAATAATGATTTATAAGAGCTTTTTATTATTAAAAAAGCCAAGTAAAATAAAAATAAATCAAAATAAAATAGAAATTCTCAAGATTACCAATAATAATTAATGCAGTCATGGCTAACTCTGATTCAAGTATTTTTTCCCAATGCTAATTTCCCTATGTGCACCTTACGTGCTTACATACTGTATAGCAAGGTCCATTCTAAATATTGGTGAAAAAAATTTTGAAATCAAATGAGTAGTTTCGGAGATTGCCTTCTACATCCAAACTTACAAACTTTACCTCTTTATAATATTATAGCGGTTCGTCCTGTTTCACCCGAGTGCGATTCATATAATTCTGCAAAATGTATTTCGTTTGTGGCCCGGCGTCTGAACTAATAGCTTTAAGCAAATTGCAAGTTCTAACAGATGTTGCTATTTGGTACTAAACAGTGTTGTTTGAACTATTGGTTCAGAAGCAAACAAACAAAACTGACTTCTGATAGAGCAGATATCGTTACGTGTTACTATAAAAGGTTTTTTGAGAAAATACCGTAATTTTGTACAAAATGATATCCTACAACGTAAGTTGCAATAAGTAAGACACATTTACAAAATTTCATTAAAATCTGTTCAGCAATCTGTTGTCTGACTCTGAGCAGAATTACGCCATGTTGATTTGTGGGCGTTTGTTCAAGTGACCGCGTCACAAGATACTGCTTCTTGATTGGTTCTTGCTCATATACCTAGCAGCAGATCTAGCAGGGAAAATAGCCCCTGTTTCAAAACCTATCTTGTGAGCTAGCAGGCCAGCCCGCAGTGACGTCATTTCCAGCTTCGTACCGGTCAGCAGAACTCCTAGCAGCGTTTCTAGCCTCGTGTGCAGCGGCCTTTAAGGCTCAATTACATTGAGCGAGTTTACAAGCTGCTTGTTGGCAAGTTTAGAAGCGGGCAAGTTGGCTAGTGAGACAAACTTCTCACTCGCTCACTAGCCAACTAGCTAACGAATCACGTATTGTGAATTTGTTATTGTTTTTCTTTCATTTCCGTCGACATTTTGTAGACACTGAAACCAGAAACTACCAAGACGCATCTAGTTCAGTATAGCAACTATGATGACACACGGCTAGTTTAAAAAAAAAAAAAAAAAAAATATTTTTATTACAAAAAGCTACAATTTAAAATGAACTAAAAATACAAATGAGTATTAAATTGAATTGAGAAAAAAGCTTATAAGTAATTGCGTTAATTTCATAATTATTTCTAATTATTTATTTCTAATTATAAACGATAAGATGAAGAAGTCAGGCATTTACTAGCTAACAATCCCAAACGCCAGCGAGAAGCGAGTAAAGTTGACCGACTTTTAACTTTACCTACTCGCAGATAATCTGCTACTTGGCTAGTAAACTGATTACACTGAGTGAGTTTACTAGCAACTAGTAAATTCGGCAACAAGCAGCTTGTAAACTCGCTCAATGTTACTGTATACATGAATGACAATCCAATCGTCAGTATATGTTTGACGTGACATACGGCAGACAAGAAAGGCCGCAGGGCGGAATGTGCATAAAGCCCGTCTACCCCCGGACCCCACACACCAATGCTCGTACGTGACGCGGAGCTGCTGCCGTCGCTGCTTGAGAAACGAACGGTCAGTCACAGGAGACGTTGCTATGACGACCTCCTCACCTTGTGTATGTGTCTTGTATATAGTATATGTGTGCCACCCAGGGCTGCCAGATGAACGGATTTTTCCGTTCCAAACGGATTTTTCGAGTAGAAATAAATTTGAACGGATAATGGAACGGATTTCATGATCTGAACGGATTTAACGGATTTTCTAGCTTTTCCGAATTTTTTACCTTTTTTACTACATATAAATTCAAACTTCACTCGATAATCGATAATTTGGGGACATTCGGGTATTTTTAGCACATTCGAGCATATCTGAGCACGTTTCTTTCACTACCTCTGTCCTACTCCTTCTCTCTATTTGAGTAGAAAAAGATAAGAGAGTGTATGAAACATGGACATAGGAAATGTCCATGGTATGAAACAATGTGTTCGCGAAACACACACCTATATCGATGAATATCGACTCGCTATCTTTGTCTGATGCGTTTTTTTCACACAACTGGAGTCAAGTGTTTCGAGTTACACGGATTTACGGAACACATTGAGGATTTAAATGTGAAAAAATGAATCATTTCTATTCAATTTAAAGTCTGTTTGTAAGTAAAAGTAAATTCAACGTCTTATACGAAATTCATTTAATAATGTTAATAATAAAGCCATAATGAAGGTGGAAACACGTCGATGTGTCGTTTATGGTACCGCATACTTCACTTTACTCTCTATCTCTCTCACACTCATTGCATTAATGGGTGAACCGGGCGAACGGATGGAAACGGATTTTTCAGACCACTTCCCCCACCACTTTTTGCCTTACCGACGGATTTCTGAGGAGAGAAATCTGGCAGCCCTGGTGCCACCTCTTGTCAGTAACCGCCCGCTCCGAGGGTCGGGGGCCTCGGAGAAGCTGCTGACCCGACGGCGATGCAATACAACCTCACACCATCAACACCCCCCCCCCCCCCAAACAGTCCACAAATTAATTATTATAACAGTAGCAATAGAATCAATTGATTGCAATCAATAATAAAAATAAATAAAAACATCGACTAATTTTATTTATTAAAGAGTACTAGTGTGACCTGTGCGAATTATTCGCACTATATAAGTATAATAATTATCACTTTACAAAATTATTTTTTTAAATATGACTAGTGTACCCGTGCAAAACCTTTTGCATGTATTTTCATATTGTTTTCAAAAAACAATATTTTGATACAGACCTACGACAATAATTTTATTCCTCATTAGTTTCCATTTACAGTTATTTTTCTTTTGATTTATCTTGATCCATCAAGTTGTCTCTATATTTAATTAGTTATAAATTCAAAAATGTATGAGATCTGTTCATCGTTGTCATGGTTACCCCGCAAGATCTGTCACAATTCATTTTTAGAAAATCTAACCTCATTTGATACATTTATGATTTTCACTATTTTTTTCTGATTTGAGACCAAATTTTAGACTTTATGTTTATGTTAATTATGTTAATTTAATGCCAAAATAGAGTTTTTAAATATTACATCATTACATGGACTGTACCCATGTAATGATGTAATATTTAAAAACTCTATTTTGGCATTAAATTAACATAAACTTACACGTTCTTAAATTATTTGGAAAATAAAATAAAATTTATTTGTGTATTATTAATATTTGGAATATTTGCGCTAAAAAACGAACTAAAAATATACACTTCAATTGTCAAAGTCGACTTGTCAAACTGTTTGTAAAATCTCCGACATACATTTGCATTTCTCTCACACTCATGTCTCGTGAACATCAAAGGATTTTCTCTCTTTACGTTCCTCTTCACCCCGCTACTCCCTCGTCATTTTTACTATTATCGCTTGAAATCACCCCTTTTAAAGAAATTTCACAAAAAAAAATAGCGATAACATATCTGTGGACTAAAGGCTTCAGTTTAAAAAAAAATTGTGTCAATCGGTTTAGTAGGGATGGCTGGCGGATTGTCTAGAGATTTAGGGCTTGTGTTTTAAATATATAGATTGCAGGTATTCAATTCGTTTCTAATTTTGCACACTGCTTATAACGTTCTTCTTTTTGTTGTATTACAATATGAAGCTCAGATGACAGATCGAAGAAATATTTTATTAAAATTGTCATATAGAGGCGCAAGTAGCAAAAGCGTTGAGCTAAGCCGTCAGATGGCATCATGCAGCATTGCTGTGACGTTGTTCAGCCTTGCTCGCTGTTTCAAAATTAAAGCCGTCAGATGGCAGTATGCAGTATTGTGTCTGTTGTATTACAATGTGAAGGTCAGATGACAGATCGCAGTGTTGACGTCAGATGGCAGACGTTGTTCAGCGTTGCTGTATTTTAATTAATTTACAAAAACAAAAGCAATAAAAAATTTTTTAGTTGTCGATGTCAGTAGAGCAAGCAATTATCTGTAAAATGATATATAATTTATGTGGAGAAATTGAGAAAGGAGGCAAACATCTTAACCTTAACGTATTAATATACTTATAGGTATGATGATAACAGTAGCAATAGAATCAATTTTTTTTTTTTTTTTTTTTTAACTTGAGAAACGTGCTCAGCAGCTTAGGCTATATGCACTCGGATGATTATAGGTAAGTGTATATAAATCATTATTCTGTAATTATAAATAAATAAATTAATGTTTTTGTCACTATCTGATTTAGATATTGCACATTTGATTAGATTTTGTGTTTCAGGTTGGTGAGCTCCATGAACCGAAGTATCTTTGAGACGCAATAGAATCAATTGATTGCAATCAATAATAAAGAATAAATAAAAACATCGACCAATTTTATTTATTAAAGAGTATAATACGCGCCACGGATCTAAAAGGTTCGGAAGTGAGTCACAAACAGCGTCGCAATGGCACATTTTAAAGCCGTTGACACTCCCAGCTACCTGTACGGAGCATGCGCTCGTCGGTGATTGGCCGTGATCGCTCGTTGCCTTTGTCACTTGTCGCTTTCCTGCTTTAAAGTACAGTCGAGTACGCTATTGTCAAAATGTTATTGTTATTTTAGTTTTGTTGAGTTGCGAGTTTGTAGTTTTGAACAAAGCGCCCCACGCTTTTTTCACAATAATACTAGTATTTTTTATTCATTATTGTTTTAAGCTTATTTTAAAAAAATATTTTTTACTTTTTAGTTCGATACATATAAAGCGTGTTTTTTAGTTTTTTTTAAACTATATTTTATAGATCAGTTCTGAAGAAAATCCAAATCCGGACCGAAACGTTAATGTATTAATTTTTCATTTTTGACGTGATAACGTCTTATAAATTGATGAATCACGTCAAAATAAAAAGATGAAACACCGGCTGCATGCACGAAAAAGTGTAACGTTCCTAACGTTCCGCCTGACCCTGTGCGTGATTATTAAATATGATATTCGAGCGGAATAAGTTATCACGTAAAAATATCGTCCGTAAACCAACTTTACAGACAACCAATTTTTTTTGTTACTATATTTGTCTGCAAAATTGGTCGATAATTTTATTTTTATTAAATGAACTTCCTGTGCTCATGGCCCTCTCAGGGCAAGGGCCCGTGGCATTTTGCCCGTCCTGTCCCCCTATTTTTACGTCACTACGTATCAATATAATTTTAGAAATCTTTTTAAATAATATACTATTACAAAATATCTCCTGCTAAATTTGTCGTTTAAAACTTCTAAAATTTGCGTCAGGATTTGATACATTAGTAAGTCGAAATTTAGGCTGAAACTAAAATATGTTTGTTTAACGTCAAAAAATTCCATAAACTGTTATAATATACGTATTATCACTCGGTTGCATCCATTACCGCAATAATATTTTCACTATCACGAATTTATAAATCTGGCTCAACGCCAGTTCAATTTCAAAAACTATGCTTGCAATCAGAAAAGTTTTAACAGATACATAAAATATAAGAAACTGTAGCCATTTTGTCCAAATTATAAAAATAATGAAATATACTGACTCTTAAATTACCTCCAATTTTATACAGTTCATTTTTTAATTTCATTCAAACAGTAGTGACAAAATACTTCTTAATCTTTTGCGTGGATCAATTCATTGCTTATAATATTTATTAACTTGAATAATTACAAAAAACAAGACGACTAGGTTCAACTAGTGCCAGATTAATCATTAAGCAGAGTAGGCAACTGCATAGGGGCCCCGCATCGACTATAGGAGCCCGTGCACGCACCAAGAAAAAAAACTTTTCATTGAACGAAAATTTTATTTGAAAAGTTGTATGAAATTTCCCAACAACAATATTATTTTCTTTCGTTGTTTATTGTAATTTATTGCATTTAACAAAATAAAATTTAAAATAACTACGTCACGTCTCATTTCTCTTTCCTGACCCATCAAAAAACCTGAATCATCAATTATCTATAACCTATTCATTAAGACCATTTCAATAAAGCTAACGAGTCAGGTAAGGCGATGCTGCAGCATCTAGTCAAAGTAATCATGTTGTTACAATATCACATAAGACATTGAAGTAACAGGGTGCCTTCATCACATCCCTTCATCAACTTGAAAAGACCTGATTGCATTGCCTAAGGGCCCGGACAGGGTTAATCCGGCCCTGGGTTCAATCTTTGAGAAGTGACACCTTCTTGAACTAAAAAAAGCGAACAGAGTATATTTTATGATGCGTTCTGTAAAATAATTTTTTTAGTGCAGTTGCTTTATAGTTATTGGCGTAACTAGTAGTCTAAGTCATTCATCGCGCTGACAGGTCATGACTTAGCCTACAAGTTGCGCCCATAATTTTATTCAACAATTGCGCGTTATTCATGTTTTAATTATAATGAGATGTTGTAAATATCTATTTATTTCTTTATAAAAAAAACTGTCAATACTAACAGCACCAACAGCACGATTCAATGTTTTGGTTTGAGGTTAGCCGGTTATGAATAAACTCCATGTCGAAAACATTCGGCCTCTCAATTTTAGTCTCAATGGGTAACAACGGAGTTGTTGTTACCTACTATTTCGTTACGACTCAGAAAATAGTTACGTTTATTTTCATTACTCCACAATGGCCGAGCTAGTAGGAATCGTCATTGAGTTATGACAAGTAATTGTCACCAGTCGGTAAATGGCTATTTAGGGTTCGGTTTTTAGGCATGATAAAACATGAATAACGCGCATGAGTTGAATAAAATTAATTACATGTAAAATGTTCTTCCGCATAGAAAAGACAAAAAAATTAGGACCATAATGTTAGAAAGTGTCGAGTAGCTTTTTAAAATAAGAGTGGGTCATGAAAGATTCCACAGATTTAACACAGAGCTTAATATAAGTATAGAACTGATATAGCCTCTAGTACGTACTAGTTATATAGCGGTCAGTTAGTTGGGGGAGAAGGTGATTCGCGGACGGGAGACGCGGCGCGGGGCAAAGACCCAAGGGACCGACCGGTGCAGAGAGAGTAAGAGTAATCGAACATAAAACACACCTCATCTTTTACACTTAAGTCGGTACCACACTACATTAGACCCACATTGGCTTGCATTAGGGTTGCCAGATTGAGAAAACAAAATTTCAGGACAATATTCTAAAATATCTGGACAAAAGGATTTTAGGCTGGACAAAATAAAAATCTGCATTAATTAACCGGAACACGACAAATAATTAAGTAATATGTACTTTTTTAGGTATATTATTGTTATAAGAAAAACGAAAATATGAACTATTGAGCTGTAATTGGTACAAAAGCAGAGGTATAGCTTAATCTAACAGTCAATAGTACCTACTAACTCACTTTTTTTTGCCACATACAGGGTGTCCCTAAAAGGTCTTTACAAAAGCCTACCACATATTCTTCAGGCCAAAACAACTCGATACAAGCAAACTTACCTCAGTACAAAGTTGCTTAGTTTAGGCGCTAGACGGCTCTTAAGTTACAATTTTCAAATCGTTTTTGCTTTATAACTTTGAAACGGCTCATGAGATTTTACTCAAATTTGGTACGTTGGCATAGCTTTATTGGGCAATAAAACCCATATCATAATAATGATGAATATCATTCCATGGGCGTAGAACTTGATTTTTTCGATAATTAAACATCTAAAACTTCTACGCCAATGGAAAAAAATCAGTTTGAGTATGAAATCTGGATCACGCGACTCATTTATTACAAAAAAGGTACTCTTGATAAAATTCGATTACTCTCATAGTTTCGACAAAATTTTAATTTTAGTAATTTAGAGCATAATTAAATATTAAAACTCTAGTACTCAGTTCTGGATTTTCTTCAACACGGTCTAAAATATCTTCTTCGACTTATATCACTGTCGCGTACCCAGCCACCCAACCTTTGCTGCAGTTGAGTTTTAATATTTAATTATGCTCTAAATTACTAAAATTAAAATTTTGTCGAAACTATGAGAGTAATCGAATTTTATCAAGAGTACCTTTTTTGTAGTAAATGAGTCGCGTGATCCAGATTTCATACTCAAACTGATTTTTTCCATTGGCGTAGAAGTTTTAGATGTTTAATTATCGAAAAAATCAAGTTCTACGCCCATGGAATGATATTCATCATTATTATGATATGGGTTTTATTGCCCAATAAATCTATGCCAACGTACCAAATTTGATTAAAATCTCATGAGCCATTTCAAAGTTATAAAGCAAAAACGATTTGAAAAGAGCCGTCTAGCGCCCAAACTAAGCAACTTTGTACTGAGGTAAGTTTGCTTGTATCGAGTTGTTTTGGCCTAAAGAATAATATATGGTAGGCTTTTGTAACGACCTTTTAGGGACACCCTGTATATTTAGTACTTCCCTTAGCCGCCTTTATCATTTTAGAATCATTCTCTGTATATAGAAAATATTTAAAATTAGTACAGTTTTCTTCAAAGTTCAATCGAATAATTAGCTTTGATTTCATTAAATCAAAGCATTCGGTCAACCTGCGTTTGAGTCGTAATACGTACCGTGAAGCGAGCTGTTCATTTAAGAGGCGGCGGTGCATGCGTTTTATTTTTAGCTGGACATTTTGCCTAAAACCGGGACACTGGACAACGTGTAAAATTGCTGGACAATCCAGCCTAGTCCCGCCAATCTGGTAACCCTAGCTCTTGCATTTATACGGAATGCTTCATAATGAATTGCTCCTTGAAATGTCGTAGTGTTTTTCTTTTTCTACAAATTTAATTCATCATGCTAAGTGAATCACTTCAATTAGTTCTTCTCTAACTATTGTAACAATTTTCCAAAACGGTTTTAATAGTTTATCAGGAGCGGATCGGCCGCCCACAGGGAATTTGGGGCCCGCCGAGATCGGTAGATCGATTACCTATATTAGTTTATATCGTTTTTAGCCGACTGCGGCGAAGCCAAAAGGAAGGGTTATGAATTTAGCTGTCTATGTATGTTTGTATTTACGGATGTTCCACCGTAGCGCCTGAACTATTTATCCGATTTTGATAAATAAGGTGCCAATCTATTCGTTATTATAGCCCGGGTAACATAGGCTACATTTATTTATAACAAATAAAAAATAAGTTCAAAAAAATAATTTAAATAAAAATAAGTTCAAAAATTAAATCCCGACTACTGAAAAGTATGAAACAAGAAAATATTCTCATCTGAGAATAGCCGTGGTCGTGTTCCATCTGATAAATATGAGGTCCCTCTAAATGTATAGCCTTTACTCTTTCCAAATGTCAAAACAGAAAAAAATGGAGGTCAATATGATTGAATTGACAGCTCTCACCGCTACGCCATATATAAATATTTTCAGAAAGAAGATATTAACAATATCAGTGACTATAACAACTCAAATAACGACTTTCATTTAAAATATTTGCAGTTAATATTTTTTCCAGATAATTTGACTATTTGTTCATTTTACACAATCTGGCGTATTTCATTTGAAACAAGTTTTGTTAAAAGTAGGTATAGGTATTATGTATATAAAAAAACTGCTAGGTATATTCGCAGCGGCAATTAATGAAAACAATCACCCCGTTGGATTCGTCGCAAGCTTAGATAACTGAAGATCGATATGGCAGCAGTGAGGAGAAGAACGTATTCTGTTAGAAACTGGTAATAGTCGTTCAAAAGAATCGCTTGGATTTTTTAAAATTCACGGACTTGGCAGCATTTCTTAACACTCAAATATTATCGATTTGACATCCGGACACACTGAAACGAATGTTTATGAAAAAAATATCCGCAATTCTTTTATAAATATCGATGCTGTATCACTTCGGACATCGAAACCTTGCAATTAACAATTTGGACAATATGCAAATTAATCTTTATTAGTGTACCCGTGCAAAACTTTTTGCATTTATCTTCATATCGTTTTAAAAAATCGATATTTTGACACGGACCTACGACAATAATTTTATTCCTCTTGCATTAGTTTCCATTTATAGTTATTTTTAACTTCCCGCTTTAAAAAAAAAAAAAAAAAAATTTTTTTTTTTTCAAAAATCGGGAAGTTATTGGTTTCACCCCGATTTTCGAAAATCGAGTTTTCGCCAGATCTCGACGTTTTGGGGTCCTAGGAAGCTATTGAAACTATTTTGGCGATGATGTCCGTAGGGCTGTATGTATGGATGTGTGTGTGTGTGTGTGTGTGTGTGTATGTATGTATGTAAACCTTTTATATCTTTTGAACGGAGTGTCCGACTGAAACGTGGTTTGCGGCATCTGACGTGATCTTGGTGAACTTAGACTTCCTGAAAATTTGAAACGATTCGGCCCAAAAAATTTTGAGAAATCTTAAAAAAACAAGTTTCAAAAATTTTTAAAAATTTGTTTTTGTAAAAAATTTTCTAAACTACTAAACCGATTAATTCCAAAAACTAATCAGCTCTTCTCCTTAACAAACTGCGTCGATTTCCGCAAACCGCATCAAAATCGGTTCATTTGTTCACGAGAAACCGTGAACGAAAAAATCGTAAAAAAGTGTTTTTTTAAAATGACTCTTAAAATTGTTATCAGATTGATTTTTTTGTAATAAATTACTTTCTTAAGCTAAAAAAACTGCGTCGATCGCCGCAAACCATATCAAAATTGGTTCATTTGTTCATGAGATAACGTGAACGAAAAATTAGGAAAAAAGTAATTTTTTAAAATTACTCGTAAAATTCTTATCAAATCGATTTTTTTGTAATAATTTACTTTCTTAGGTTAAAAAAACTGCGTCGATTGCAGCAAACCGCATCAAAATCGGCTCATTTGTTCACGAGATATCGTGAACGAAAAATTTTTAAAAAGTGTTTTTTTTTAAATTTCTCGTAAAATTCCTATGAGATCGATTTTTCTGTATAAAATTACTTTTTAAGGTTAAAAAATTGCGTCGACTGCCGCAAATCGCATCAAAATCGCTTCATTTGTTCATGAGATATCGTGAACGAAAATTTCGTAACAAAGTGTTTTTTTTTGAGCTCGAAGAGCTAAAAAATAAACTTCTTGCTATATTTGACATATTTTTGAGCGTTTTGAACTCGAAAATAGCGGGAAGTTACAGGGATGGCCTGCAGGGTCAAACTACTTTTCAAATTTTTTTTTTTGATTTAGCTTGATTGAAATTGGTCGAAAATTTTATTTATTTAAAGATTTGAAAATGTATGTGACATATGTTTATCGTTGAAATGGTTACCCCGCAAGAGCTGTCAGAATTAATTTAAAAAATCTAACCTCATTGATGCATTTACGATTTTCACTATTTTTTTCAGTTCTAAGATCGAATTATAGACTTTGTACAGTCTATGTAATATTTAAAAACTCTATTTTGGCATTAAATTAACATAAACTTATACTTTCGTAAATTGTTTGAAAAATAAAATAAAATATTAATTGTCTATTAATATTTCGAATATTCGCGCTAAAAAACTAATTTAAATAATATACATTTCAATTGTCAAAGTCCACTTGTCAAATAGTTTGCATAATCTCCGACATACGTACCTACATATTTGCATTTCTCTCACACTCATGTATCGTGAACATTGATGGATTTTCTCTGATTAAGTTCCTCTTCACCCCGCTCCCCTCCAGTCTTTTTTACTGTTATCGCTTGAAATTATATATTTAATAATGTACTATATGAATCATTGTCTATCTACTCAATGTGCGGTGAGTGAAGGCAACAAAGCGTATCGAAAATATATCTGCGTCTCTTTCTCTAATGTAAATCCCTGATTTCTCCGATGATAGGATTGGTTGATGTACTTGCATTCAATCTGAATAAAAAATCTTTGTTTCAAAAACTTTGTCTTTTTCTATGACGTTAACATAGGCGTAGCTTTTGGCCCAGGAGGGGGCAAATTAGAAATTTCTTAAGCCGGGTCCCCCGTGTTTGTTTTGCCCTCCTGGATACGCCAGTGCTTACTGCTTAAAAAAACAGAAGTATATGTTTGCACCCTAATGGTTCGATTGCGATTTTATTCCTATGCTCAGTATAGAATTTCACCAAAAAAAAATTACCGATAACACATCTGTGGACTAACTTCTGTTTTAAAAAAATGTGTCAATCGGTTGAGTAAAGACTGCAGGAGAATTGGCTAGAAAAATAGGGCTTCTGTTTTAAGGACGTAGTCTGGTGTTCGGGTTTCGGAAAATCGAATTTATTTTTTTTTACATTTTTAGTAAGTATAATATATTGAGAAAATACTGTAAAAATTTTAGATCCAAATATTAAATATTTACAAAGCTATAGCATATACTCGAGAGCAGCAACGGTCTTACGGTAAATTCTTACCTGCTCTTACCTCTCAATTGTTATCACGTTACCCTTATACTCTCGCAAAAAAATTAAGGTTTACTATACACCAGGCATAGCTGATTAGTGTAAATATTCAGTTTTATTTTTTTGTAAGAAATCTGAAATTAAAACTTTAAACGCGTTTTTCTCAAAACTACGTTTTTCTAAGCGGCGCGGGTGATTGAAACAATTGTATACAACCGATTGCTTTCAATTTTGCACAGGGTATTCTACACAACAATAGCTCCGTCCGGTACTAGAATTACTTAATTATAAAAATTATTTCTATTTTTTTAACCGATTTTCAACGTAAAAATCACGATTTTCTCGTTGTTTTTTTTCTAAAACCCGCCATTTTGTTATTTATCAATAAAAATATTTATTTCTATTACGGGATAGAGCCACAAGCCTACGAAACAATAACCAATTTAATTTTTATAGTTCAGTTGACTCCAAGTGACGTTATCACCCGCGCTACCCACCTACCTCCATTTAAAGTTGTCTACTTTAGGTTAAAAAAACAATTATAAAATGGCGTAAAATTAAGCAAAAAAAATTTTTTTTCTTGGTTTACGATGTCAGTAAAAACATGTAACAAAATTGAAAACATCGTACATTATTTTGTTGTTAAAAAAAATTCTGAAATAACGCTTGAAAACGAGCCTGAACATAGAACTACGTCCTTAAAAATATAGATTAAATACGAAATAGAAAAATGGAAATTCTAATCTAAAAACTAGTTGGCAAATTTTACAAACTCACGTATTGCTGTTGAGGAGAGGCGCTGCTAGAAAGAAGAGTTGTAATAAGAGTGAGTGAGGTGGCCAGCAGAAATGAAGGGATGTGAAGACGACAGGATCATGGTGCAGGTGGTGGGAAAGAGAGAGGACGTGACGTGATTGAGTGACTGACAGGTGTACCCTGGACGCCACTCGGATCGATGCCGTGATGGCCCCACGGGGAGACGTCGTCTCTACCGTCGTACATATCTCTCACTCGCTCCTCACCGTTCCCTTGTCTCCTGTGCTTCTCCTGTCGGTTTGGTACCGTACTATTTTACATTATTTTCAATGATTTAATCTTTTAATTTATCTTAATTTTACAATTTGCATACTGTTCATTTATATAATTTCGAAGGAAAGTCTAGAAGTCATTACTACTTTTTTATGGTTCATTTTAAACTGGATTATTTTTAACTTTTTCTTCGTACCTCGATCGAAAGTACATACTTTCGGCATCAATTGTAAAGTCTAACATTTACGCATTGGTGAGATTACACGCACTGATGCGGGAAGTACGTACGTTCGGGCGTTAATAAAGAAAATAACCTATCAACTGTTGTTAAGATGTAGTTCCCATAGCAACCCTATTACATTTTAGCTAATAGTCGCGATGAGCTGTCATTCCGTGTTTGTACGTATAACCTTAAGGCCTAGTTTATATGAGAGGCGTTCAACGCGCGTTGGCCCAACGCGCGTTTACAGTTTCTATACAATTGTATAGAACTGTTTATATGATAACGCGCGTTCAACGCGCCACCAACGCGCGTTATCATATAAACAGTTCTATACAATTGTATAGAAACTGTAAACGCGCGTTGGGCCAACGCGCGTTGAACGCCTCTCATATAAACTAGGCCTAAAGCTGCTTGTTTAGAATTTATCTGTGTTTTTATGTAATTAATAAATAATTAATTAATGTATTTAATAAGCGTATCTACGACCGAGGTATGAAGAAAAATAGTATACACCACACTGCGCGTCATATGGTGCCCTCGGCTTGTCTCGGGCATCATGCTGCGCAGTGCAAGAATGTCAAACTTTCGGCCCTTGTGGTGTAGTATACGATTGGTCCTCATCATATATCTATTAATTAACTATATGAATCATTGCCTATCTACTCAATTTTCGGTGAGTGAACGTAACAAAGCGTATCGAAAATATATCTGCGTCTCTTTCTTCGATGTAATTCCCTGATTTCTCCGATGTTAGGATTGGTTGATGTACTTGCATTCAATCTGAATAAAGTATCTCGGTTTCAAAAACTTTCTCTTTTTCTATGACGTTAACATGAGCGTACCCAGCTTTTGGCCCAGGAGGGGGCAAATTAGAAATTTTTCAGCCGGGTCCCCCGTGTTTGTTTTGCCCTCCTGGATATGCCAGTGCTTACGGCGTTAAAAAAGACAGAAGTATAAGTTTGCACCCTAATAGTTCGATTGCGATTTTATCCCTATGCTCAGTATAGAATAAAAGTATATGGTCCTCATGAAAATTTAGACATATCTGAGTTTTGAACCGGAGAAGCTGTGTTCATGCAGTCTTCAACTCACCGTTCTTGTATGCTCCCGTTGATCCAAGCAATAAAGTTACATATAAGCTGTCAGCCAAGTTGAAAGTTGAAACATTTCGTATGTAGTAACGCTCCATATAGACGTGGGGTACCTACCTTATACCCGTTGCACCAGTTCTGTTTATATATGGGCTATTTTATACTTACTTAACTTTACAAACAAAAATAGTTGGTCTGCACAATAAAATATTGAATATAATTGCATATTTGTTGTTTACATTGCTTTATAATATTTACTATAAATTAATTTGTTTTTAGCTTATATTTGCACAATAAATTTTGTTACTGTAAAGTTGAAAATATGAAATTAGAAGTATAAAACGACTAAAACTGTTCATATTTATGTTTCTGTTTTTTTATTTTAAACATTGATTTTGCTGCAGAAAAATATATACTCTAAGATTTTATTATTTAATAATAGAATAACGGATTTTACAAAGCAGTTATGATGCTATTTATTAGGTATCTGTTTATATACGGACCAAGTTTGAAAATAAACCATATCGTCTCTCTCTCTCTCTCTCTCCTTGCACTATTTAGGTGCACGTATTGCTTAAGACTCCTTTTTTGACCGAAAGACTGAAGGGCAATTAATTCAAAATTCACATACTCAAAAATTGCTGAGGGAGATTTATTTGGTTGAGGAACATAGAAAAATAAACCTTACCAAAGTATCGCTTGTGACCAACGTTTCGAAAATTATATTTTCGTTCTTATACTTTAGTAAAGCTTATTTTTCTATGTCGTCAACCAAATAAATCTCCTTCAATACATATTTTGGAATAAAAACTTCTACTAATAAAAATTGCTATTTTAATTTTTTAAAACCACTTATATTAATGTGTAAGGTGTATTAGTTTAGCCTATGTTTAATAATGAAAGGATGAATTAATTCGGATAAGGCTATAAAAATGATTTCTAATGATATATCGTCGGTCTAATTTTAAAACCTTGTAAGTCAAAATTTTATGAAAATTATGATTTTAGGCTATAGTGCTTTAGGATTTTAGTACCTACACTTTTGTAAAACCTCGTAAAAAATAACCAAAATTGACTTACGGGGTTTTAAAATTAGACCGACGATATGCTGCCTATATACCATTAGAAATCATTTTTATAGCCTTATCCGAATTAATTCATCCTTTCAAAACTACTTATACTGGAAATATTGCGGTCTAAGATTAACAATTATTTAGCAATTCCAGTTCTAGAAGAATCTATTCTTTCATTTAATGAACTATTTTCTTTTGCGAATATATTTTTATCATCTTCGCTTTGAAAAGCATTAAAAATCAATCCAGCATTAATAATACTGCCGGTATATTTAACTATTAAGTGAAGATTCGAAAGAATTTTAAGACTGCTGTCCACTTTTCCATTTTTAAAATAAAATTAAATAGAAAAAATATGTCACTACAACATAATTATGTCAATATATTATCGAACAAATAAAAAGACCACACATGACGTCAACAATTCCACAACAGACAATAACCATCAATCAGGTATTACCAGACACACATGTACCTATATTATGTGAAACAATCATACCTTGGTTTGGTTCAGAAATTCTTTAGTCCAAAATAACTTCTGCATTTCATCTATAAATTTCTAAAACACTGGCGGACCGGTCCGGTTTCACCCGGGTGCCATAGATACAATTCTGCAAAATGTATTTCGTTTGCGGCCCGGCGTACGAACTAATAGCTTTGAGCAAATTCTACCAGATTTGCTGCGGAACTAATAGCTTTGAGCGATTTGTATCAGATGTCGCTACTTGGTACTACAACAGTTTTTTAGATTGCTTCTGAACTAATAGTTTTGAGTAAATTCTATGAGATGTCGCTACATGTGTCTAAAACAGTTTATTGTCACAAAACACCGTAATTTTATAAAAATATTCAAGAAAAACTATCCTATAGCGTAAGTTGGACCAAACAAGACACATTTACAACATTTCATTAAAATCGGTTCAGTGGTTTCGGAGATTAGCTTGGACAAACATCGTGACACGACATTTTTATATACAGTCAAACCTGAGTGAGTGAGAACTGGGTTATCGAGAAAACTCTCTAAGTGAGAGTAGATAATTAGCAGACACCGTCTTTGTAACCTTCTAAAACTTCTATAAGGGAAAAACGTTTTTCAGTCATGGATCGCTATAACTGAGACTACTACTTGCCTCTGTACCTCGATAAGCGATAGTCGAACGTATTCATGAAATTTAAGAATGAGTCATAAATAGCTGAACTAACTAACATTGCTTTTGTATAGTTTTTTATAGACTTCTATAAGTGAGAAAGGCCATTCCTGTACCTCTATAAGCTAGAAACTCGGGTTAGTGAAAAACCTCCATAAACGAAAAAGAGATCGCGGTCTCTTGAACTCTTGCTTGTCCAGATTCGATATAAAGATACAATAATCACGCAATCTATACTAATATATAAAGCTGAAGAGTTTGTTTGTTTGTTTGAACGCGCTAATCTCAGGAACTACTGGTTCAAATTGAAAAAATTTTTTTTTGTTGGATAGCCCATTAATCGAGGAAGGCTATAGGCTATATAAAATCAGGCTACGACCATTAGGAGCGGAGCATTAATAAAAAATGTTCCAAATGTATCTAAAAAATAAGCTTCTATTCAGGTGAAATGCACTAACTAAGTATACTCATATTAGCTATGTAAGAATATAACGCCGGCTAGCGCAATCAGTAGAGCACAAGACTGTCAATACCAGGGTCGTGGGTTCGAGCCCTACGTTGGGCGAATGCATTTTTATTTTCTACATTGCTTTTTTCTAAGGCTTACATTAAAATTTATTTTAATTTTATTTAATTAATTAAAAAAAATTATTAGTTAAAAAAAGTATAAATACTGCTTTTTATCGACAAAAAATTTTGAACGGTAACTCCGATCATCATGAAATTTGGACACAACATTCATCTCGGTAAACTAATATGAATGTGTGTACTCATGTTCCTCCCTTCCCCATTCGTTCTTTTACACCCGGGTGAAACCGGACGGGACCGCTAGTCATATGATAAATATGTTAGATATGGACTGAGAATGTAAATTAGAGAAAAGAACTCGCGATAACCGGTCAGTGTTTTCTTCCCCTTCGACCCCGTAGAGAAACTTGGGGAAAATATAGTCTAATCACAATAAATTGAAAAGTTATGAATATTTTATTAATGGCAAATACTGAAGCTAATGACAAAACACGGTTCTATACCAAACAGTTGATATGTTATGGCAATAATCACATTTGGCAATGTGGAGACAAACAAGTAGGTGTGGACATTTAATACACACGTCACGTTCGCCTTGTAAACACTTTCTTACCGCAGTCTGCATCCTCATGCTTTGCGTACCTTACTCTCTCTATCCCTGTTGCTCCTCCTGTAGGCGCGCACCGTCAACGACCATATCCGTCTTCGTCTGATGGGTGCACAGAACTAGATGCAACCCAGAATGCAGATCAAATGTATAGCGCGCGAGCCATTAGCAAAAAAAACTGGAACCGATACGCATTATAATAATTACTGTTCGTTCACTCTTGAAACAGTACAGTTGGCTCTCCAAGATCACACTCGGAATGAATAACGTTAATCTCAAGTATCTCAAAACTTCCATAGAGCAATTTTTTTTTAGGTAATGCGTTTCTCGGACTTTCTGTCATAACAGACGCCATTACTATTTTCCATCTATCACACTTCCCGTTATTTTCTACATTTTTATATTTCAACTAATTAATAGCAATGGGGTAATGACGGAATTTTTAGGACATTAAGCTAAGGTAGGCAAATTTTGAGCATAGGAGTTTGACAGGTAATCTGCCTTGAATAAGGAACCATCTCGATATTTATCTGGAATTATTGAGGGAAACCATATAAAAAGTCAACAAGATGGCCGGTACAGGAATTACCGTTTCTCGGCGAGAGGCAGTAGGAAAAAGTCCCAACCACATCTGCCCCCGCCGAGATTCGAATCCGGTACCTCCCGAATGTGTGTCTAATGCTCTCACCACTACGCTACACCGCTCGGGTTCGGAGAACTAGATGCAGCCCATACGTCCTCGAAAACGAAACCCGAACGAAAACGGGGTCCCTAACTAAGAGCACTATGGGTTTCTCCAAATTCGATAATATAAATCTTACATTTTAAAAGAATCACTGATTGTATTAATGACTTATTTTAAATGTATTACCTCAAATGATAAAGTTTATTATGAATATAATTTTCGGGTCTAGTTTCTTTAAAAAAAGGCAGTCGAAATTGGTGATCCTTCAGCTCACCTTCTGTATAAGCAATTAGTGCATAGCAACTCGATGATCTGTCTATAAGTTTGGTTTCTTCGAAGAGGATCTTGTGGAAGCATATTGCCAAGGAGGCCATAGAAAAAAAACTCGAGGAATTTCAACCGAAAAAGGTCTGAATCTAAATGAAAATCTGGACACCATACAAAACCTCTGAGCGGAACGACCAATCACAGAAGACCGAGAAGAAAACACTCACACGCTGAGCATAAAAGAAAAGAGAACATCAATCGTCGACAAACTTGCCTGTGAACCGCTTAGATTTAGATTTATTTGGGGTGATAAGACATTTGTATATCTCACAAACACTGCGACCTAGAAGATCTTTTGTGCATCCCCTAATAGTATTATTCCCAGTCTGGTAGAATGCTTTGTGACCCGCTTAGATCCCTAGGATAGTTCTCCCGCTGCCACATTGCCTTTGATAACGTCTTCCGCAGTTGTAGACAAAACGACAGGTGCAAATACCAAGGAACAACGGCCAGCAAGCTGGGAAACCGAGAAGATTTTGATTTAGCAAATTGCTTCCGAGATTTTTTCTTTAAATGAACACGGTGTATTTATAATATTGTGCGTTTAGTTCACAGCCAACACAGGCCAAGGAGACGTAGTGGGCAAACAGCAAACAACTAAGCGAGTTTACTTGTCTCATATGTCGAGCGCTCAATGTGTTCCCATAAATTGTTCTGCAACTGTTGTATATAAAACGCCTCAGACGGCTGTGGAGACAACTGACAGTCTCCTCTGTCACCTATTGTCCAATAAACAACAAGCAATACACAAACACACTTATTTGTTGTGTCAATTACATCTCATTCATTTCAATTTTATTGCGATCGCTTTTCGTTTTGCATTTGGGAACTTTCTGCTTGATGTACGATGCCCAGCCAACCAAATCCGTACGTTTAATTAATCAAACGCCCTTTCGTTCATTTTATTAGTCAATATTTTGAAAATAATAGAAACAGAGGCTTGTCAAACAGGTTTGTGCAAATTATCTGTACGCAAATGTAATGATAATACTGCCGTAAAAAGGCAAAAGGCAGTAAGTGACCAACTTATGAATTTGAAAAATTGGTTGTCTATAAAGTCGGTTTACGGACGATAGTCTTACGTGATAACGTATTCCGTAATACATAACCTAAATTTATATAATAATTATAATAATTCGAATCTATGATATTGCATCTTTTGCTTCAAATTTAGGTTAATTTTATTTATTAAAATTACTCACCACCTATGATATAATTGTTTTTTTTTTAACTTTCTTTCTTTCGTATTTATTTTAAGTCTCAAAGATTAACTGTCATAATATTTTGAAAACAATTGTTTCATTGTTTATATAAAATTCCAAAACCTACTTACAATATTTAAATATTTTCATACGTCAAAAAATTGATTTTTATAATGATAAAATTTGTATGAAAACGATTTTTTCGAGAGATGAGACCTAGCTAAAACGATTTTTTGCCCCCCAAAATCCCTTTTCAGTAAATTTCATCCAAATCGTTAGGGCCGTTTTCGAGAAAAGCACGCACAGGGTCAGGCGGAACGTTAGGAACGCTAGGAACGTTACACTTTTTCGTGCATGCAGCCGGTGTTTTATCAATTTATAAGATTGGTGATTCATCAATTTATAAGACGTTATCACGTCAAAAAAACAAGATTTACTAAAAATGTATTGACCGTCCAGAATTTTAGATTATGGAAACCAAAACATGAGGGAAACATTTTTTAAAGACAATAAAATTATTGCTGCAGCACTTACTGCTGTCGTTGGTTTCAGTATGAACTCATTTTTCAACAAATGTCACTTACTGCCCTTTGCCTTTTTAGGGCAGAATAATAATGCGTTTAACGTCCGTTTCTCGACTTTATGTCCTAACAAACGCCATTCGCACTATTACTATTTTCCATCTATCACACTTCCCGTTATTTTCTATATTTTTCTACTTCAACTAAATAATAGCAATGGGCTAATGAAGGAATTTTTAGAAAACTAGGATAAGGTAGGCAAATTGTGAGCATAGGAGTTTGACTTGTATGCGGCCATGGCCTTGAATAAGGAACCATCTCGATATTTATCTGGAATTGTTGATAAACCATGGAAAACCTCAACAAAATGGCCGGTACAGGAATTACCGTTAATTCTCGGCGAGAGGCAGTGGGAAAAACTTCCAGCCACATTTGCTCCCGCCGGGATTCGGACCCGTACCGAATGCGAGTCTAGTGCTCTCACCGCTACGCCACCCCGCACGGTTTTATACACAAATGTAATTAAGATGTTTTACAATTAAAATATATATTATCCTGTAATATTGAAATCTTACTTTCTTACCTCTGTATAGCGTAGTGGTGAGCGCACTAGAACTCGCATTCGGGAGGTACCGGGTTCGAATCCCTCGCCGAGAAACGGTAATTCCTGCCATCTTATTGAGGTTTTCCCTCAATTTCAGACAAATATCGAAATGGTTCTTCATTCAAGGCAATGACCTATTACCTGCTCAAAACTTGCCTACCTAATCCTAATGTCCTAAAAATTCCTTCATTCGCCCGTTGCCATTAATTAAGTGGACATTTAAAAATAATGGGAAGTGTGATAGATGGAAAATAGTTATGGTGCGAATGGCGTCTGTTATGGATAAAGTCGAGAAACGGACGTTAAACGCATTATTGAAATAAAACATCACCTGGCATCTGTCATATTCACAGTCGTGCGTGTATATAAATTGTGTTGAAAGAAATATTTCTATAGTTCTTATTAAAGCGGCAGATACATAAATACTTGGCGTGACGCGTTCGGGTGAATAGACAATTGGTATAGGTACAATACACCTATGAATCTTTACTTAACTAAGTATTTAGTTTGGCTTGACTTTCGTTCGCGCATCAATCCTCGCCGCGACAGTATTTTAATTAAATTGCTTATCAGGAGCACAGTCTCAGAAGCACTAAGTCACCACCGCGGCAGCGCAAGGCGTCTCCTTCGCAGTACTCTCTGTGAATATCAACACTGGTTCGTGTTTTCTGTTTGCGTCTGCCTGCAAACAATTCTTTTTTAACTGCTAATTTCAAGTTAAATATTATAAATTGTAATCAATAACCGAGCGGTGTGGCGTAGCGGTGAGAGCACTAGACTCGAATTTGGAAGGTACTGGGTGCGGCGGGGGAAGATGTGGCTGGGAGTTTTTCCTGCTGCCTCTTGCCGTGAAACGGTAATTCCTGTGCCGGCCATCTTGTTGAGGTTTTCCATGGTTTCCATCAACGATTCCAGATAAATATCGAGATGGTTCCTTATTCAAGGCCATGCCAATCTCCTATGCTCAAAATTTGCCTACTGTATCCTAATGTCCTAAAATTCCTTCATTCGCCCATTGCTATATTAATTAAGTGGAAGTTTAAAAAATGCAGAAAATAACGGGAAGTGTGATGGATGGAAAATAGTTATGGTGCAAATTAGTGATGTGCCGGATCGTTAAAAATGCATATCCGCGGATACGGATCTGAATACGGATATTTGGTTTCAAGATCCGCGGATACGAATACGGATCTTAACTTTCTTAGAGTACGCGGCGGTAAATATTGCATATCGATCTTTTGAAAGAGACTATCTGTTATGGGAAAAAGTTATTGACTTCTTTAAGAGTTAACTCTCATAACAGATTGTCTCTTTCCAAAGATCGATGTGCAATATCTCATTATAAAGATAGTTTTTTATTAGTACCATTGAGCTATGTACTATTGGTATGGTACTCACTAAGATAAATTTTTGCAATATAAAGGTGCCAAATACGATTTTAAGAAATAAAAAATAATCTGAATGGAATTTAACAGTTTTTCATTATTACCTAATCACCTATATGTTTGTTTTTAATTATTGTAAGTTTTAACACACAACATAAAACAGTAAATTTCATGGTTTTTAGCTTTAAGCTACCAGATCATGGAAAAATTTCAGGCCAAAAAGTGAGAATATTTTTTTTTTTATTTTAAAAAGTCGTATTTTTGTAAAATTAAGAAAACGACGCATTTCCGACCCCCAACTGATAGAGGGTTAAATCATTCCAAATTAATCATAGTTTCTTCTCCCGAGATGAATACGAGCAATTACCGGTCACCTGTATTTTATTAAGAAGTGTTTGCATCTATGTCAGCAGTAAATGATATCTAATGCAATTGGCCAGTGCACTAAAACAGAAGAAGCGCCAATAAACAAACGAATAAGACAAGAGACAGTCTAGAACAGCGTGACAGTCGGGATATCGGCGGACGTTGTCGTGTTGTTTTTTAGGCGAATGTGCATGTTAAATGGCAGACAGCGGGTTACGGGCAGATAACTGGCATCAAGCAGGAGGTATACTAACGAACCGGCAAGCAGCTAACTGCGGTGGAATCAGTACGTAGCGTGTGTTATTTATGGGTTGTATTTGTCGCTATATAAATCTCCTCCCGATGGACCGATACAGCACCCTGATGTTTAATCCAATTCACAGTACGCGTCACTGTCTGCTTCTCATCTACTGGTTGACTAGCGGCGCCACAAACTCCCAAACATTTCAAGTCACCTACCTACGGTAGCAAGGCTGGAAACACTGCTAGAAACACTGTTTGGACTTATATGTTTAATAACTAGCGATCCCGACCGGTTTCACCCGGGTGCAAAAGAACGAATAGGTAAAGAAGGGACATGAGTACACACATTCATCTTAGTTTACCGAGATGAATGTTGTGTCCAAACTTCATGATGATCGGAGTTACCGTTCAAAAGTTTTTGTCGATAAAGAGCAGTATTTAAACTTTTTTTAATTAATTAAATAAAATTAAAATAAATTTAAACGTAAGCCTTAGAAGAAAGCAATGTAAAAAAAAAAAAATAAATAACCCACGACCCTGATATTGACAGTCGCATGCGCTACCGATTGATCTACCTGAAGTTGTGTTCTTTCATCACTAATATGAGTATATCTAGCTAGTGCATTTCACATGAATAGAAGCTTATTTTTGAGATACTTTTTGCAACATTTTTCAATAAAGCTCCGCTCCTAATGGTCGTAGCGTAATATTATATAGCCTATAGCCTTCCTCGCTAAATGGGCTATCCAACAAAAAAAATTTTATTCAATTTGAACCAGTAGTTCCTGAGATTAGCGCGTTCAAACAAACAAACAAACTCTTCAGCTTTATATATTAGTATAGATTAGTATAGATAACTAGCGGTCCCGACCGGTTTCACCCGGGTGCAAAAGAACGAATAGGTAAAGAAGGGACATGAGTACACACATTCATCTTAGTTTACCGAGATGAATGTTGTGTCCAAACTTCATAATGATCGGAGTTACTGTTTAAAAGTTTTTGTCGTTAAAAAGCAGTAGGTATTTATATTTTTTTTAAGTAAAAAATTTCTTGTAATATAATAAATATTTAAATGAAAACACTGTAGGAAAATTATTTTTACCTACCTATAGTTGTAACAGTTTTCAAATGAGCTATTAATTAGATTTATTTAATTTTAATTAGTCGTGATAAAATTTTAAAAATTGAAATGTAAGCCTTAGAAGAAAGCAATGTAGAAAATAAAAAAAATAAAAACATATTCGCCGACGTATAGGGCTTGAACCCAAGACCCTGGCATTAAGAGTCTATCCGGGCTTGTGATCGTCACGCGCTAATACTGCAATATTTAGTGAAGGCATTTCACCTGATAATATTTGTCGGACGGACTAATTTTGAGATACATCTTGCATCATTTTTCATTGATGTTCCGCTGCAATTGGTCGTAGCGTGATATTATATAGCCATAGCCTTCCTCGATAAATGGGCTATTCAACAAAAAGATTTTTTTTCAATTCGAACCAGTAGTTTCTGAGATTAGCGCGTTCAACCAAACAAACAGACAAACTCCTCAGCTTTATATATTAGTACTAACGGCCCTGTACGTGCTTCACTACGTATAAAGTGAAATAATAAAACAATTTAATTGGAACATCTATCTATCTATCTATCTATTTTATTAATTGCTAGCTATTTTAAAATATACAGGGGCGTATATGTGTGTATGTCGAGCACTCCAACTGCGCCGTCGTGCACGAAAAAAAATAGCGTAAAGTATTCGTGGATAACTGGTCTTTAAAACACTTGCTCTATTTCGAGCACTCCGGCTGCGCCGTCGTGCTCGATACCTTAACCTCAGCAACACGTGGTGGTTATGCTATTGAATTGTAGCTTATATGAAACGTTGCGCCATCTATTGAATATTCACTCAATCCAGTCAACAGGTATCGCCATCTGTTAGAATCCTTTGGAGCTGAGCACTCCGGCTGCGCCGTCGTGCTCGATACCTTAACCTCAGCAACACGTGGTGGTTATGCTATTGAATTGTAGCTTATATCAAACGTTGCGCCATCTATTGAATATTCACTCAATCCAGTCAACAGATAATTATGACTGTCAAGGAATAGACAAATAATTTGCAATAAAATAATATTGCGACTATAAATTGAAATGTAAGCTATCCTATCTTTCAAGTTGGGTCGAATTGCACACGGTGTGCAAATCAAATTTAAAATCGGTTCAGTAGTTTAGGAGTTCATCGCGGACAAACATGTGACACGTAATTTTTATATATAATAAAGATAGATGAATATAGGGCAAATACATTAATAATATGATACCATTTTACATTATGTACTTAGTGAGATGTTCCTTTATTATACAAGCGCCGGCATAGCGAATGAAAAGTCAGAACTGTCATTCATCAATACTTTTAATCACAAAAGTTTTATGCGCTGTTAACAATGAAACGTCAACATAATGAAGATATTCTGTTCTGTTCAATGATGAAAAATGTACATAGCACAGATGATGAGCGACGAATCTCATCTTATTCTTATCTCGCGATCTGTGCCGCAGAATGCGGCGGTTTGTTGCCGCCGAATGAAGAATTGACAGCTTACACAAATCATATGTCCTCCCGAAACTGATTGGTACAATAATAACGGTGAACGCGTGTATATACGCTAGGAAAGTATCTTTTGACAAGCGACATTTGCGCCCTCGTGTTTTTTTTTTAATTCTGGTTCAGCCAAAACCTTAGTGTCATATGTTATACGTGTATTTTAATAAGGATTAATTGTTGAATAAAATAGGTAAAAAGCTATCAAATCGGAAGTGCTGTGTTGTTGATTATAAAGATACACCAACTAAACATCCAGAATTACAATTCCACCGTTTTCCTGGATTTTCTTATGAATTAGAGAGGGAAAAAAATGGACTGCAGCAGTACATCGTCAAAGGTAATTAAATTTTATTTTACGTCTGTAATCATTATTTAATGCATGAAAAATATCATAATTGTTATTTTGTTAACAAAAATAAGATTTAAAAAATTTTTAAATAAAAAATGCATATCATTTATGTAGTTTTTTTACCGACATTGTGCGTAAATATTTTTTTATAATTAAGAATAACGCTGGTTTCCATGGACTTGTAAGTTTTGAGTGAACCAGATTTTAAAAAATCAAACACGAGATGGCGCAAAGTTCGCATGTCATAGATACCCGGGTGAAAAAGAACGAATGGGGAAGGGAGGAACATGAGTACACACATTCATCTTAGTTTACCGAGATGAATATTGTGTCCAAATTTAATGATGATCGGAGTTACCGTTCAAAAGTTTTTGTCGATAAAAAGCAGTATTTAAACTTTTCTTAACTAATAATTTAATTTTCATAAATTAAATAAAATTAAAATAAGTTTAAATGTAAGCCTTAGAAGAAAGCAATGTAAAAAATAAAAAAAAAATAAGAATATATTCGCCCAACGTGGGGCTCGAATCCACGACCCTCATATTGACAGTCGTATGCTCTACCGATTGAGCCACCTGAGGTTGTATTCTCACAACGCTAATATGAGTATATCTAGTTAGTGCATTTCACATGAATAGAAGCTTATTTTTGAGATACATTTTGCAACATTTTTCATTAAAGCACCGCTCCTAATGGTCGTAGCGTAATATTATATAACCTATTAGCCTTCCTCGATAAATGGGCTATCCAACAAAAAAATTTTTGAAGTGAAAACTTCTTTAGCGGCGTTGTACACTTTTTTGTAATGGGTAAAAAATGTTAAACTCGCGTCAGGAAAGTCGCGTCAGGGTCACGTGTCCTGATCGAAAATGCGTAGACGAAAACTTTTATTTATACAACGTTAGACATCTAGCGTGGAAATATCGTACATAAAAATGCAATCTATGATACAAACCATTTTGATCGAAAATTCGTAAGACGTTAATATTCAAGTTTTCACTTCTGCCGGCACTCCCGGAGTGCAAAGAGTTTTTTTTTCAATTTGAACCAGTAGTTCCTGAGATTAGCGCGTTCAAACAAACAAACAAACTCTTCAGCTTTATATATTAGTATAGATAATAAGCACAGTGCATATGCATACGGTGGATGGAGAGCAATGATATGACATTAAAAATCAGATTTACTGTTATTGCGCGTTGGTGGTTTAATGTCTTCACACAGTCAAGATTTCACTCTAATTTATCACTCACTGCACTTGTTCACTCCTTGATTTCCATTATAATGCAAACACAGAGACATCAGATCACGGTTATTTATTAAAACACTAGCGGCCCGACCCGGTTTCACTTGGGTGCGATAGATATAATTCTGCGAAATGTATTTCGTTTGCGGCCCGGCGTCTGAACTAATAGCTTTGAGCAAATTCTACCAGATTTGTTTCTGAACTAATAGTTTTGAACGAATTCTATTAGATGTCGCTTTTTGGTACTAAAACAAATTTTTTTGAGAAATTTTCGGCTTTTTTGTATAAAAAAATCCTAAAACGCTACCGAAATGGCGTAGACCAGCGCTTTCCAAAGTCAGGGGCGCGCCCCCCTGGGGGAGGGGCGAGATTCTCCAGGGGGGGCGCAGATTAATTTCAAATATCTTCGTTGTTCTGATAAAATCGTGGAAGAATAAGCACTCAAACATAATTACCAAATAATAGACATTTTTTATCAAAACTTTTTTCTGCCTGCTACTGTATCTCAAGACCACCTTTGTAATATTTTTTTCAGTAAAGAGATTTCTGCAAATTCTTTATAATTTTTTTCAGGGTGGGTGCGGCAGAGGTAAAATTTTTTATAAGGGGGCGTTAGTGCACAAAGTTTAGAAACCGCTGGCGTAGACAATTATCAGGCTGTGTGACTGAGTAGATTTACTGATTTCTCCAATTGATCACAAACGACAAAACAAATAGTTGATATACATCTCTTTCTATAGATAAAAAAATGTCACTCTCTTCTATTGCGGTTTATGTCTAGTGTTGACATGATTTGTTTATGCATGAAGAATATTATGATCTTCAAATAAATAAGATTATCGACCAATTTTTTTCAGACAAAAATAAAATTATAAATCATTATTACAAAAGATGACGTTATTATAAAATAAGTAGATATGTACTAATTAATTTTTATATTTTTTAGATTATTTCTGAAGAAAATCCAAATCCGGATCGAAACGTCATTTTTTGTAATATTGATTTATAATTTTATTTTTGTCAATATATAGTCTGAAAAAAATTGGTCGACAATTGTATTTATTTGAAGAGTTCTATTCAGACGTTAATCAAAGATTTAAATACATATTATGAACTGTTAAGAATTTTCAAAATTTGATACGTGGAACGACCTCATTACAACATCTTTTTGGATATTGTATAATGTGCGCAAGTTCTCCAACGGTGCCACCGAGCGTCTGTTTGTAGTCTCACTGAATTATGCTTGTATATCAGATCGGTGACAGTTTAATGATAGACAGAAGACGCATGGGTCCATTGACTCGCCAATTATAAACCGAAACATCGTGCAAATTAATGATGTAACGAATGTCAATTTTTAGAAAGCGAATGCGTATATTCAGTTTTCAAATCAATTGTTATTTATTCAAGGTAAAGTCGCACGAACACATTTGTTCTGGGTACTAGGTTGATTATTACCTAATACTAAATCTAAAGCTTCATCACGTAATTTTAAACTTTAAAGTAAACGCTGATAAAAGATAGACTCACAAGATAACCTTGATGATCCTATTTTAGCCCTTCTGGACCCCCCTCCCTCCATGTAGTCTAACGTAGCCTTTCCTATGCCTCCCCTCTCAACCCGGATGGAACCAAGTTCAGAAGATATTTTGCGTTTTCTGTTAACACACTATTAAAAAAACTATTTGTAACACCACGTCTTAAAAAGACACGCCGCCAATGGTGTACCCTGGTTGTCATGTAGAGAAACAGAGGCAAGATGGCAGCGGAGCGTATGAACTAGGAAGTAGTGTTCATGTTAAAAAACTTAAATTAATAAGTGTGTTGAATTAAATAATATTCATGTTACAAACTTACTTTAATAAATATGTTGAATAAAATAATAATTATTGTTACAAACTGGCGCCCAGCGTGGGGCCCGAACCCACGACACTGAGATTAAGAGTCTCATGCTCTACCGACTGAGCCAGCTTAAGGAGGTTGATCCGTTACAGTCCCAATCAAAAGTAAGTCGAATTCTAAATGGGAATTTTTCCATAATAAATTTTTACAAAAGATTATAAGTCGATGATACCAATAAATTATTATTGTCATAAAGGCATATATAAATATCTTTTTTGATATTAATTAATTATTTCAGTATTTTACTTAATGGACTAACTTTTGAATTTTTTGTACAAAGTTAGGTTAAAAAAAATAAATTTATGTAAATATCTGTATTTTACATATCTTTTGCAGTAAATAATTAAAAAAAGAAATTAGAAGTAATAAAAATTAAAATTAAATAATTAAAAAGTTGAAAATTCAGTTAAAATTGTTAAAACTGTCAAGAATAAAAGTCCATAATCGAAAAGTGCTCAGATTTAATAATTTTTTTTATTGACTAAAAGTCTCCTAATTAAATTGGAAAAAATATTAAAATATGCGTAAGACATCGATGCTTTACATAGTTAGTTTTCGGAACTGCTGACATTATTTAGTTATTTGCAAAAAATTAAAATGAACAATTTGCATGCTAGGTTGACATATTTTCCATAAGACTACATGTGTAAGTTTTTTTAATTTTTAACTTTCTTTATCTCCTAATGATTTTGTATTTTTTACAGAAAATTTTGTCATAAAAAAATCTATTAAAAAAACTTTATTTCAGAATATTTTCTTTATCTTCGTAAAACGGCTCAACCTCCTTAAATGAACAAGACTGATACTTGTTATAAAATACATGAAGAAAATTACCTACCTTGACTCTTATCTTTTCCCTCCCTTACGTAGCTCAGCGTAGCTTTCGAACTGACCCCCCTCTCTTGACCAAGCTACGTGGTTTATGGACGCTTCCTAAGAAATGTTTTTTATCTTAGTTATGCGAATGTCAAAAAATATTCGAATATTCGTTACATCACTAGCTCAAACTATAGTAAGTCGTCTTCGATCCACATTCCACCTCATCGTCAAACTCGTCATAATATGCACATACTGCAGTTAACCAAATCATATTAACTCAAGCTAAAGAAATTAAATTTAATTAAAACAATTCCACCATATATTTGGACAGAAGAAGTGACTAGAATTACGAAACAAACAGATTTTTTTTTAATAAAACTTCCTTAGGCACGCTTGACTTGGGGAGTAAGCTGGTAAATGCCTGACGAAAGCGTTTACGGAAGTGCATCATCGGACGAGGCGAACGGTGCGTGATCGTTCTAGGCGAATGGTAGTTGAGAGGGAGATATAAGTTAGTGAGTGCGACAAAGACGGAGCATTAAACGAAATTCTTTTTTTTTTTTGGACAACTATTTGACGTTTAAAATGAAAACTATTGTTTTTGTATCAAAAATACATTTCATCGAATTTTGGTGCATTTTATAACGGAAAATAATGTAGGTTAGTTAATAAATTCTTTTAAATGTATTATAAATTATGCTAATAAATATAGAGTGAGGCAAAAGTCCCGGAACGGTTGAATATCTCGCATACTACGCATTATATCAAAAAAAAAAAAAATACGTGTCAAATATTTTTCGCAAAACTATTTTTTGATACCACACATGACTCCCCACCCCCCACCTAGTTGGTGGGGGGAGGGGCAACTTTAAAATTTTAAATAGGAACCCCTATTTTTTATTGCAGATTCGGATTCTACGGGAAAAATTACATCAATTTTACCTTTTTTCGATTCGCGACCGATGTTGCGGTAATCGCGAAAAACTTAAAAAATCAATCCAATTTCGCAATAATGGATGACATTCCATTCACAATTTCGAAGTTTCCCCTCCCTTCACACACTGGTTGGGGGGTGGGGGGTCATGTGTGGTATCAAAAAAAGTTTTGCGAAAAATATTTGATACGTATTTTTTTGTTTTTCGATTTTATACGTAATATGCAAAATATCCGACTTTTCCGGAAATTATTGATTTTTTAAGTTTTTCGCGATTACCACGACATCGGTCGCGAATCGAAAAAAACGATCGAAGTAAAATTGATGTAATTTTTCCCGTAGAATCCGAATCTGCAATAAAAAATAGGGGTTCCTACTTAAAATTTTAAAGTTGCCCCTCCCCCCACCAACTGGGTGGGGGGTGGGGAGTCATGTGTGGTATCAAAAAATAGTTTTGCGAAAAATATTTGACACGTATTTTTTTTTTATATGATGCGTAGTATGCGAGATATTAAAACCGTTCCGGGACTTTTGCCTCACCCGGTATATACATATTTTGCCAATTAATTAATCAAAAATTATATTTTAAGCATTTCGTCTTTGTAGATATGTGCTGCAGAGTGAGGTTATATTGTGTCGTTAAATCAGGATGTCTAATCAAAATATGGTGATAGATTATCGAATATTATTGTATCATTATTATATATTATTATATGTTATATATGGCAGGAAGAAGTTTACTTCAGTCATGTGGTCTAAAGCACACTCGCTTTTTTCAAGTAAAACTGTTTTTGGCACGGTAGAGTAAAATTCTTCTTGAAAATGAAAATGTAAGTAACGTGTGACAATTTACGTATTAAGTGCACCAGTTTAATGACTGATGTATGACAGTAATTCTAGAATGGCAACACGAGCGACGTCTTGCAAAGAAAGGAATAGATATTGTAACGAGCCGTCATTGCATGCGACGACAATACATTGCAAAAACAACAATGTGCAAGTTGTTGTCGAAACCACATAGACAACAATACACACATTGTTGCCGAAATTGCGACGACAATGCGCACATTGCTGCCGAAATCGCGACGACAATGCGCACTTTGTTGTCGAAATCGTAACGAAAATGCGCACATCGTTGTAGAAATCGCGTAAAAGAATGCCGCCGCTTTGAGAACGTCCGAGAATGTTCCAAAATGCGGTCGTAGAACCTTTATAAACGGCGGGGTAGTCAGTCAGAAGTCAGTGTCAGTGACAATGTGAACAGTGAGCGACATAAATAAATAAGTGTTCTAAATGTGTATGGCGATTATATTATATTATAACACCCTGTAAGTGGACCTTAGGTCTGTTGAGTGGATAAATAAATAAATAAATATCGAGATAAATAGACATCTGTGAGATATAAATATTCAGTGTACATTGTTGTTGTTTTAGAATTCGTTTGTTTTCCGTTAGTTATTATTTCATTTTTCACTATTATTAGAGAAGTACTTTTAGTTTGTTTTTCGTTAACGTTTCTTTTTGTAAATAAATATATTTTTAACCACCAACCAAGAACAGTTTTATGAGTGTTGTTACAATATTATTTTTTTATTACCTATGTAAATTATGACAATTATTTTTAGGCTTTCAAAAAACCATTCCTTTCTGTAGACAAATCAAAATGCTGTCATTCGTTTTAAATAAACTGCTATGATTGGCGTATAATAAAGCATCGTTTAAATATGCGGTTTGTAATACAAACTTCGATATAATTTAAAATTCTGCCAAATTCGACTCTTCACTGAAAGCTTCTTGTTTACAGCATTCAACGCGATGTGTTGGTGAGACAAGCAAATAGAGAGAGAGAGAGAGAGATGTATAGAGTGAATGAGTCAAGAGACTTTATAAGAGGTGTGCTAAACGCTGAAATATTAAATAAGGTTGGGACACAAGCGTGTACAAGTTTCATCCGAGCCAACCGACTTAACTAAGCTCTCTGGAACCGGGCACAGTGCGACCGTTTGTGATATGTTATTCACTGTTGTGGCCTCTGAATTAAAAATACAAAACACTGTCATCACCTCCTGGTTAGTTTGTTAGTGTACCAACAGTAGACCTGGGAAAAGTCGTTACTATGAGATCACAGTGACTGTTATTCCGGTTACACAAAAATCACAGTGAAAAATCATCGTCGAGCAAACACTCAATCGGACGTTACGTAGGCTGCTCGGTTGGAGCGACCGTCGTGATTGCGGTAACATGGAACAGCATACGTTACTTTGAAACATAGTTCCCTCTTGTCAGATCACAGTGTTGATTTTAGACGGACGATCGCACGCCGAATGCCGCCTGACCGAGCTAATACTCGGTCGGACGTTACGTCGGCGTTGGTCGGCTGCTCGGTTGGAGCGCGACCGTCGTGATTGCGGTGACATGGAACAACATACCGTCGTTGGTTCTGTAATACCTCTTATGTGCAAAAAGTAAAATTTGCAGGAAAGGCCAAAAAGTGGTTATTTCAGCAATGGATGGTGAGAACTAGCTATTTCAGAGGTAGGTATATTACTAATTCACTAGAGTGACCTGTGCGAATTATTGGCACTAAATAAGTATAATAATTATCATTTTATAAAATTATTTTTTAAATATGATTGCAGGTATTCAATTCGTTTCTAATTTTGCACACTGCTTATAACGTTCTTCTTTTTGTTGTATTATATTGTAATACAACAAAAAGAAGAACGCTTAGATGACAGATCGAAGAAATATTTTACTAAAATTGTCATATAGAGGCGCAAGTAGCAAAAGCGTTGAGCTAAGCATAACGTTGTTCAGCGTTGCTCGCTGTTTCAAAATTAAAGCCGTCAGATGGCAGTATGCAGTATTGTGTCTGTTGTATTACAATATGAAGGTCAGATGACAAAATTAAAGCCGTCAGATGGCAGACGTTGTTCAGCGTTGCTGTATTTTAATTAATTTACAATAACAAAAGCAATAATAAATTTTTTAGTTGTCGATGTCAGTAGAGCAAGCAATTATCTGTAAAATGATATATAATTTATGTGGAGAAATTGTGAGGTTTTTTCTAAAAAGGGAGGCAAACATCTTAAACCTTAGCGTATTACCTAATATATATAATACTTATCTTCACTATAATATATATGTTTAATTAAAACGAAGTATTTTCTTAAAAATATTTAACGTTAATTTCGGATTTATTTTATTTATTTGATACAACTTTTCATATAAGATTTACTTCCTCTTGTTGGTTACTCTAAAATTAATTTAGAGGTATTACTAGTGTATAGAGCTCCGTTTCCTGAATATTTTCATCTAAAAAACGTAAAATCTGCCAACTATGCGCACATAAGAGCTATTACAGAACCAACGACGATACGTTACTTTGGACCGTAGTTACGTCTTGTCAGATCACAGTAATCATATTAGATGGCTGGTCACAGTGATTTTTTCATCGTGAAGTTATTTATTCCCCAACTCTAACCGCCAGTTGCCACCACCGACACCGCCTCCCAATACGGCGGCAGTTGCGGCGCGTCACAAACGCCGTCCTCTCAAGTCTATGAATATTTAGAGTTATCTTACAAAACTTTAGGTAAAGGTATACCCCCTACTGTACTGCATGATCGTGTACCGTGTACAACTAAATTATGGATTCATTTTGTATTAATATTGTGTGTTTAAATACTTGCCACCGAAACTTCAACACCATAAAAATTGTTACAAACTATTATTAAGTTAAATTGAATAGGCTCAAGAAATCCTGACTGGTGCGAAGCGCCATATTATAGTCCTTCTGAATCTGTATGTCATGTTATTTTTATATGGGGAATTATAAAACGCTCGAATAAAAAAAAATTTGGTGACTGATGATGAGATACTGTCAGTGTGACCAGATTAATTTTTACAAAAAAACCGAAGCACATTAAAAAAATACTGAAATATACCAACTTGCACAGGGAAAATATACCAATAAAAATACTGATTTTCAAAACATGTTTTTATTACTCATTATCACAATAAATGTTAAAATTCAATTTTAACATTCTATTTAAAGGATTAAAATTAACACAACCTCCTTCATCTTTTACACCTTGTTTTGTTTTTAAAACTGCAGATACATTTTTGTTTATAAATCTGTTTCTTTGTTGTGATTTTATTAAATTTATCTGTGAAAATATGCACTCGCATGCAGCATTCGATACTGGTATACATAACACAGATATAGTGAAACTAGAATCTAGTTTCACTATATCTGTGTTATGTATACCAGTATCGAATGCTGCATGCGAGTGCATATTTTCACAGATTACCTACATTAAAATACAAGAATATATCTGATATATTCTTGTATTTTAATGTAGGCACTAGGCACCATCACAGTTAGAAATTTTCACCCAAAATGTTCACTAAAAAGGGGTGATGTCATGTCCTCTCTGTAACTTACTGATCTTTGCTCTTGAATGATATTATAGACTAAATCCGGGAAATCCCCTGTACATCAATGTTCGTGCCAGTTCGCGGAGACGATTGCTACGGTGTTGCCATAACTTTTTATGATTTTATTCAAAATACACCCAAAAATACTGACTTCCGCCAATATACCTAAATAAGTACTGATAATCAGAAAAGTCAATAGAATATACCGAAAAAGTATTAAAATACTGAATCTGGTCACACTGGATACTGTTTTAATAACTTGAGATATTAAAATAATAGTTGGGTGACTGAATTACTAAGTGAGCGACTAGAATGCCTTCGGTAATTTTGAAGCAGATATCATTCTTCTTTTGTTTTTACTTTTTATTTTTTTTTTCACTTTGAGACTACAACTTAAAACTCACATTTTCATGAAGATTGAAAACCACCGCTTTTTTGATAAAGGGGTATGCGAATTGTCTCGCAGTGAAACGCGATGGGGCAAAGGTGGAGTTCTTAAAAAAATAATTCCGGGGTGAACGATAAATGGGTATGCGAATTATAATTTCGGGGTGAACGATAAAGGGATATGCGAATTGTCTCGCAGTGAAACGGGAAGGGGCAAATGTGGAGTTTTTAAAAAAACAATTCCGGAGTGAACGATAACGGGATATACGAATTAAATAGTTAATTGTTTGAATAGAACTGCGTTTTCTAAAAAATGTATATTTAATTGACAGTCAATTAAATATATATTTTTTAGAAAACGCAGTTCTATTCAAACAATTAACTATTATAACAACTTAGTAATTTAGTCGCTCACTTAACTATTATTTTCTCGTCACGCGCAGTCAGTCGCTCACTTAGTAATACAGTAATCCAAATTGATTATTTTTGTCACCCAAAATTGTAATTTACAGTCACTCGTTTAAATACTACCCTTTTTATATCACGCGTGCCATTATAACGGCATAATCGATTTTTTAATGCACGATTTTCGTTTATAGCTTCCTCAAATTAACATATTTCTATTATACCGAGCGGTGTAGCGTAGTGGTGAGATCACTAGACTCGCATTCGGGAGATACCGGCTTCGAATCCCGGCGAGGGTAGATGTGGCTGGAACTTTTTCCTGCTGCCTATCGCCGAGAAACGGCAATTCCTGTACCGGTCATCTTGTTGAGGTTTTCCACTGATACCAGCGCGTACGTCAAGTTAGACTGCCCATACGGATTTTTAAATTTTTTTTATGTCAATCGTTAGTGCTTCTAAATCCCAAAATTGTTTCGTTAGTGCTCGAAAAATGTCAAAATTGTGGACATTTTTTGAGCACTAACGAAACAATTTTGGAATTAAGCAAACGATTGGCATAAAAAATATTCAAAAATCCATTTTTATGTGGGCAGTCTCACTTGACGTCAAGTTAGATTGCCCACATAAAAATGTCCACTACTTTGACATTTTTGAGCACTAACGAAACAATTTTTGAACTAAGCAGCACTAATAGTCAGAGTGCCCGTCGGAAAAAATTTTATAGACCATTTAAAATGTCTGACAAATGTCTGACACCTCGAATATGTCGACAGGGCCCTCGCGCCCTATAGTGCGATGCGTGCGATGCACGCGGGCGGCACATTCAAGGGGCGGCAAATGGCCTATTTGTGTGATGTTTTTTGTACTGTATAGAAAAAATATATAACTGATATTATATCAATTTTATTTGCATACTCAAGCCTGCGTGAAAACTCTTACGAGTATTTATTTATTTTTTAATGAAATTCGAATTCGAAATATTTCGCGCGCAGTTTTCGATTCGATAGTTAGTTCACATCAGCGCGTACACAGGGCGCCCCTATCGGGAGACTCCCGCATATGTTTATATCTTGAATTTTCCTGCCGATTCCTGCAAGAGTGCGAGTGAAGTAAAGTATATTTTTTAATCAACAAATACTTTTTACTAATTGATAAACTAATGATTATTTTGACTTAATGAATTCCCTCAGCTCAGTGGTGAAACTAAATTTTTCTCTCATTCATAAGTACGACAGGAGAAGAACGCCGTGAAAAATCGCACGGAGTAAACTGTTTTTGTAGAGAACAGTTTACTCCGCAGAGTGATTTTTTTAACGTGAAGATAGAGTTTTTGAAGTTCACTTAGTACGAAGTGAATTTTCAAAATTCACTGTTTAATGTGTTTCATTTTAATTGAATATATTTCAGAATCAAATTTAGCTCCATGTTTCAATGATTGTGTTTCGTTTTTGTGCTCGACTTTTTTAAAATCATTTTTGTTTAAAAATTATTTCATCCCGCTTTTGTCCTGATTAAAAATTTGACACGTTTTTACTTTTAGCCTATCATTTGTAAAGTATCTTTCACTGTTACATTTTTCACATTTTTATTTGTTTTCAAAAATTAATTATCTTATTAGTATTTTTACCTGTCCAAATCGTTTTGTAATGACGATGTGAAGTGAAGCATTGTTGCATTTGAGGAAAGTAATAAAAGAAAAAAACCTTCGGGTGCACAATTTCGGCAACTTAAGAAAATTAGGCATGAAGAAAAAAACAAAATATCTGATTCTATGAAGAAGTATTTGCAAAAGACAACTAAACAAAGTTTCTATTAATTGCACTTACAGTATTAGTTATTTAGGATTTTTAACGTTTTTCAATTTGACATATCGTCTAGTGAGTTTATCCCCAATAAGGGGCGTCAATTATGAATCCGCACGCGGGCGGCGTGAGGCCTTACGAGGGCCCTGTATGTCGAACATATTCGAGGTGTCAGACATTTTAAATGGTTCATGTTATTTGTCAGAGAACATTATTTTAGCATTTTGGTTGAAGTTTTTAAGCTATCCAATTAAAAAAACAAACAGTATCTATAAATTTTTTACATGTCGTCAAAACGACATCTTTCGGAAAATTTAGAGGGAAAACGCTCCAAAATCAAGAAAAGTCATAGAGGAAATAGGTGTCAGACTAGGCCTAATGAAGCCATATACAAAGTTTGGGGAGAGTACCTATGTGTCAATAAAATTTTTGCCGACGGGCACTCTAACTATAACGTAGGGCCTAAAAAAAAAATTTGAAAAGAAGTTTGACCCTGCAGGCCATCCCTGTAACTTCCCGCTATTTTCGAGTTCAAAACGCTCAAAAATATATAAAATATAGCAAGAAGTTTATTTTTTTGCTCTTCGAGCTCAAAAAAAAAAAACTTTGTAATGAAATTTTCGTTCACGATATCTCATGAACAAATGAACCGATTTTGATGCGATTTGCAGCAGTCGACGCAATTTTTTAACATAAAAAAGTAATTTATTACAAAAAAATCGATCTCATAGGAATTTTACGAGCAATTTAAAAAAAACATTTTTTTACAAATTTTTCGTTCACGGTATCACGTGAACAAATGAGCCGATTTTGATGCGGTTTGCGGCGATCGACCCAGTTTTTTAAACCTAAAAAAGTAAATTATTACAAAAAAATCGATTTGATAAGAATTTTACGAGTAATTATAAAAAATAACTTTTTTCCTAATTTTTCGTTCACATTATCTCATGAACAAATGAACCAATTTTGATCTGGTTTGCGGCGATCGATGCAGTTTTTTTAGCCTAAGAAAGTAATCTATTACAAAAAAATCGATCTGATAACAATTTTAAGAGTTATTTTAAAAAAACGCTTTTTTACGATTTTTTCGTTCACGGTATCTCGTGAACAAATGAACCGATTTTGATGCGGTTTGCGGAAATCGACGTAGTTTGTTAAGGAGAAGAGCTGATTAGATTTTGGAATTAATCGGTTTAGTAGTTTAGAAAATATTTTACAAAAACAAATTTAAAACAATTTTTGAAACTTGTTTTTTTAAGATTTCTCAACATTTTTTGGGCCGAATCGTTTCAAATTTTCAGGAAGTCTAAGTTCACCAAGATCACGTCAGATGCCGCAAACCGCGTTTCAGTCGGACACTCCGTTCAAAAGATATAAAAGGTTTACATACATACACACACACACACACACACACACACATATATACAGCCTTACGGACATCATCGCCAAAATAGTTTCAATAGCTTCCTAGGACCTCAGAACGTCGAGATCTGGCAAAAACTCGATTTTCGAAAATCGGGATGAAAACAATAACTTCCCGATTTTTGAAAAAAAATTTTTTTTTTTTTTAAAGCGGGAAGTTAAAAATCAAAAATCTGTTATGGGCAACCTAACTTGACGTACGTGAAGTTGTGGGTAAACCGCTCAGTCGCGGTAATAAAATTGGAATAAATCGGTAGTAAAAAGTTCTAAATACGCTATTTTATTTGTTGAATGTAAGTAAATATGTATTGCGAGCAAGTCGAGTTTTATGTCAGTCTTGAATGGGCATAAAATGTCTGTTCGCAGACATCAGTTATTAACACACAAGTCGACTTGAACATTCCGCGAATAGCGTGAACAGGGCGAACGGCGTGAGTGATCGGTGATTTGAGCAAGTGAAGCGCGTGTTATGTTTATTTTAGTATTGCTTTGATCTTTTCCTTCCATCTCGAACTGCGCGCACAGCCACTCCAGCTCCTCACGGCTACACCGTTTTGTGAAATTGAGTTTGTACCCCGATCATCCGTTCTAAAGCACCCGATAGCAGTCGCAGTATAGGGTTGCCAATAGCGGAATAATAATAATAATAATAATAATAATAATAATGCGTTTAACGTCCGTTTCTCGACTTTATGTCATTCACACCATTACTATTTTCCATCTATCACACTTCTGCATTTTTAAACGTTTGAACAGCAATGGGCGAATGAAGGAATTTTCAGGACATTAGGATAAGGTAGGCAAATTTTGAGCATAGGAGTTTGACAGGTAATCGGCCATGGCCTTGAATAAGAAACCATCTCGATATGCATCTGGAATTTTTGAGGAAAACCGTGGAAAACGTCAACAAGACGGCCGGTTCAGGAATTACCGTTTCTCGGCGAGAGGCAGCAGGAAAAAGTCCCAGCCACATCTAACCCCGCCGGGATTCGAACCCGGTACCTCCCGAATGCGAGTCTAGTGCTCTCACCACTACGCCACCTCGCGCGGTAATAACGGGATATTATTAATGAAACAAAACGAAATAATTTTTGCAATATTGTTTTGCTTAATTACCGAAAAGAATTTAGGCTTAGACCCACAAAGCTCGGGTCTAGGGCGGCACAATTTGAAGAGAAGACAAAATTTAGGAGGCGACTAAAATTCTAAAAGTGATGGAACTTGCAAAAAATCGAATGGTGCTAAAAATTCAAAATTGTATGGGTTTCATTTGCACTGTTTTTTCACTCGGCACTTGGTAGAACTTGATTAATAACAAATAATAAAAACACTTTCTACAAAATATTTCCTCTCTCGACGATCTTTTCGGACAATCAGTCCATCTTCAGTAGTACAGACAGTATAATATGCTAATCAAGCCCTTTCATTTGATAGTCAACACGGAATTATTTTTTAGTTCTAGAAGGCGCCATATTTAATCTAATGTGATGTCACATAGCCTATAACCAGCGGACGATCAAAACGCTTCGAACGATACCTCATTTGTCAAATTATAGTAAGTAGTCTAGAAGTTATGAGAGAACAGATGAACATACATACATACCGGTCAAACACAATAACCTCCTTTTGTTTCGTCGTAGTCGATTAAAAAAAGTCATGAAGATGAGAAAGATGACAGCCCTGGATTATACATAGTATACAAACTTGCGCCTCTCACTTCGTATCTCCTTCTCACTTCCCTCCATGCATGTGACATTTGCCTTTTTATACTACATTACAGCTTCTAACATTCAGTTCACTTCTAATATAGAATGCATAAACACGGAAATTAACCTTAGAACAAGTGCTCTGCATGTTTCAGGTGCAATAGTTTTATCATACTGGATGCAGAGACTGTCATTAAATTTAATTTCCTAAAAAGGTACCTGCAGGTATACAGTGTGTTCATCGAAAGTGGTAACAGTGAAGAATTCGTGTATCGAGTAGAATACACGATTTTTTTGAGATTTCTCAAAATCTATTGGGTCGAATCATTCCAAATTTTCAGGAAATCTAAGTTCAGCAAAGTCCCGTCAGATGCCGCAATCCGCGTTTCAAAAGGACACTCCGTTCAAAAGTAATACGAGGTTTACATACATACACACACACCTACACCCCTACGGACATCATTGCTAAAATAGTCACAATAGCTTCGTAGGACCTCAAAACGTCGAGATCAGACGAAAACTCGATTTTCGAAAATCGGGGTGAAAACAATAACTTCCCGATTTTTTATTGATTGCTATTAAAAATGCAAATAATAGCTGCCGTTTGAAATCTATATGCTAATATAGAAAACGGAAGATTTTGTTTATAATAGGTTCGTTCCAAGCAGCCGCGAACGGTAATAGAACCGTACACAGTCTTGTCACTGCGCAAGACTAATTTGCGCACTAGCTCAAAAATCGATACTGCGCAAGACACTCTTGCGCAGTTACAAGACTGTGTACGGTTTTATTACCGTTCGCGGTTGCTTGGAACGAACTTAATATATTTTACATATCGTCATTGGTTCTGTAATACCTCTTATGTGCAAAAAGTAAAATTTGCAGGAAATGCCAAAAAGTGGTTATTTCAGCAATGGATGGTAAGAACTAGCAATTTCAGAGGTATATTACTAATTCATACTTATCTTCACTATACGTGTTTAATTAAGACGAAGTATTTTCTTAAAACTATTTAACGTTAATTTCGGATTTATTGGCACATGGGAGGAATTATTTGATACAACTTTTTAAATAAGAGTTACTTCCCCTTGTTGGTTACTGTAAAATTAATTTGGAGGTACTAGTGTAAGAGCTCCGTTTCCTGAATCTTTTCATTTAAAACACGTAAAATCTGCCAATTATGCACATAAGAGCTATTACAGAACCAACGACGATATAATATTGTATGGTTGTCCGGTGTCTGTATATGTAGTACCTAACGGACTACAAAATCCACATACTGTGAGAGTTGTTTTTTTTTAATGAATTATACAGACGTTATCTCAATTAATTCAAATAAATAAAATCGTAACTTAGTCTGTAATTGAACAGTTTTAAAGATTCCTAGAGCGAATTTTCAGCTTTTATCACTTTTTTCTGTTTACTTATTTTTGTTTGTACCTATCTTCTATCTATATACTAATATAATATAAAGCTGAAGAGTTTGTTTGTTTGGTTGGTTGAACGCGCTAATCTCAGGAACTACTGGTTCAAATTGAAAAAAAAAATTTTTGTTGGATAGCTCATTTATCGAGGAAGTCTATATAATATCACGCTACGACCAATAGGAACCGAGCATCAATGATATATGTTGCAAAATGTAACTCAAAAATTGTCCGTCCGATATAAACTTTTGAACGGTGACTCCGATCATCATGAAATTTGGACACAACATTCATCTCGGTAAACTAAGATGAATGTGTGTACTCATGTTCCTCTCTTCCTCATTCGTCCTTTTACACCTGAGTGAAACCGGGCGGGATCGCTAGTACTATATATAATTTAAATAATATTTTATTTATAGACAAAAAATCATAACCTTTCTGTTCGCATTTCCGTAGTTGAGTAAAAACTTATTTGATATCTGGGAAAATATTCAAGAAGACACGCTGTATACAGCAACTAAAGAAAAGAGGTATCAATAAGGCGAGAAGAGAAAATAAAAAGGCATCCCCTGAGATCAAAGGAACGCGACGACAAGAACACAAATCAAAACAATATTTTTCATCAATTGGTTTGAAGATTTTGCGTGACGTAAACAAATTCGTAACGTTCCGTAATTCAACAGTAAGTTAGTTTGATTTGTTGGGGATTTGTGCGATTTTCAATCAATCACAAAACGGTTTCATATATAAACCACGGTGTAAAGAAGAAGAATGCTTTTAAAATTTAATCAGAGAAATTGAGTTTGTTCTTGTTTGTTGTTGAAAAAATCCTTTTATGAAAAGATACTGTTTAAAAATAATTTCAAATTGCATATTGTCTGATAAAAACCGAGCGGGGTGGCGTAGCGGTGAGAGCACTAGACTCACATTCGGGAGGTACCGGGTTCGAATCCCGGCGGGGGCAGATGTGGCTGGGAGTTTTTCCCATTGCCTCTCGCCGAGAAACGGTAATTCCTGTAGCGGCCATCTTGTTGAGGTTTTCCATGGTTTCCCTCAACGATTCCAGATAAATATCGAGATGATTCTTTCAAGGCCATGACCGATTACCTGTCAAACTCCTATGCTCAAAATTTGCCTACCTTATACTAATTTCCTGAAAATTCCTTCATTCGCCCATTGCTATTAATTAAGTTGAAGTTTAGAAACTGTAGAAAATAACGGGAGGTGTGGTAGAAAAAAAAATTGTAATGGTGCGAATGGCGTCTGTTATGACATAAAGTCGAGAAACGGACGTTAAACGCATTATTATTATTATTATATTTTCTGATAAAAATAATCATGTATTTATACAGTGTGCGTCAAAAATATGACTCTCATCTGTCATCTTTTGAATGTGTGTAGAACCAATAATTTGGAATTTTTTCATAAATATTAAAGTACAGCAATCTAGGGGAGAGCTATATCGACTACCACTATCCGCGGACACGTATTTATATGTGTGTATATGTTACGATCTATTCCCGAATTCGGTCAATGACCGAAATAAATGCGCCAAACTAGTTTTGACCAACGAATATTCCCCAAACCTGAAATCTTACATTTAAAAGGGTATTGCCTGTTATAAAATGAGCAAAACTAGTTTTGCGCATTTTCAATTGGACAAAACTAGTTCTGTCCATTTCTGAACGGACAGTACTATTATGGCATCGGAATCTTCTTTGCGTTTTTTAATTAACTTTTCCACATAAATGATACTTATTATATCAAAGCGATTTATTCTTCTGAGCTGTTTAGCAGACAGAAGTTTTAATTCAGCTTTCAATAAATTTGCTTTTTTAACCTAACCTAGTGTAGTAAGGTATAATTATGTTTCGTCATAAAATTATGTTTCAGAAGCCTCCAATAGGCAAACTAGTTGAGACTCCAATTCATCTTGCATTTTTACTTAATTATTATCAGTTTTGCGCATTTTCATTTTGTCAAAACTAGGTCTGTCCATTTTTGAACGGACAGTACTAGTTCTGCTTGTTTCATTCAATCAACGTCCGAACCCGAACAAAAGTAGGGTTATGTTCTTGTTTATATACCTATCTATTGAATTGTTCTCCTGAATGTTATAATTAATATAATTGTGGGATATTCAGTGTAATATTTAAGTAAAAATGCAAGATGAATTGGAGTCTCAACTAGTTCGCCTATTGGAGGCTTCTGAAACATAACTTTATGACGAAACATAATTACCTTAGAACTACACTAAGTGAGGTTAAGAAAGCAAATTTGTTGAAAGCTGAATTAAAACCTCTGTCTGCTAAACAATACAGAAGAATAAATCGCTTTGATATAATAAGTATCATTGATGTGGAAAAGTAAATTAAAAAACGCAGATTCCGATGCCATACTAGTACTGTCCGTTCAGAAATGGACAGAACTAGTTTTGTCGAATTTAAAATGCGCAAAACTAGTTTTGCTCTTTTTATAACACTCAATGCCCGTTTGAATGTAATATTTCGGGTTTGGTAAATATTCGTTGGTCAAAACTAGTTTTGCACATATTTATTTCGGTCATTGCCCGAATTCGGGTATAGACCGTAACATATACATGTAGGTATGCCCGGTTCTATAGTCCACTCTACTGTCCAGTCTAATTCAATTTGGCATTCGGAGCTCTCTTGTCCCATTCTGTTTAATTACTAGCTCGACTTGAAATTAAGGTGACCTGCGACCCGACGAATCACAACGCGTCCTTTGGTCAGTTTACGGCTTCTAACGTCCTCCCTATATGTTTCTTGTCCTCCGTACACATTCTACGTCCTTATCATCTCACCACGGAATCAGGACTGCCTAAAATCAACTCTCTCTAATGCTTTCGTAATATACAGTGTAAACTCTTTATAACGTCCTTCGTTATAACGAAAAACTCCCTATAACGTAAAATGTTTACAATTTGGTTGGTTTACCTTAAAACCTATACATTAATACCCTCTTTATAACGCAACAGCCATTCTCTATTACGAAGAAATATGTTCATATTTAGGCGTCAGCAAATGTTTACAGACATAAAGAGGACCATTCTGAACCATCACCATCTATTCAACAAGCACTTGATGACGCCAAACTATAGGTATATGTGTTTGTATATGTGTTTGGAATAAATTAATTTTGTGAAAATTTTTTTTCTTTCTTCCCTTCATATAACGAAAATTCTTTATAACAAAAAAAATGTTCGGTCCCTTAAAATTCGTTATAAAGAGATTATACAGTACATTGAAGATTATTGTTAATTTGGTTGTTTTTCTTTCTTCACTCCATATAACGGTAACTCTCTATAACGATAAAAAATGCTCCGTCCCTTGAGTTTCGTTATAAAGAGTTTACACTGTATATTTATGCTTATACCGATAGAAGAACGACATGTTGACGCCTTAAGGAGGATGAGCCGTTTTACGAAGATAATGAAAAAAATCTGAAATAAAGTTTTTTTAATAGATTTTTTTATGACAAAATTTTCTGTAAAAAATCCAAAATCATTAGGAGATTTATAAAGTTAAAAATTAAATAAAACTTTTACATGCAGTCTTATGGAAAATATGTCAAGCTAGCATGCAAACGGTACATTTTAATTTTTTGCAAATAACCAAATAATGTCAGCAGTTCCGACAACTAACTATGTAAAGCATCGATGTCTTGCGCATATTTTAATATTTTTTCCAATTTAATTAGGAGACTTTTAATCAATAAAAAAAATTATTAAACCTTAGCACTTTTCGATTATGGACTTTTATTCTTGACAAATTTAACAATTCTAACTGAATTTTCAACTTTTTAATGATATAATTTTTATTTCTTCTAATTTCTTTTTTTAATTATTTACTGCAAAAAATATGTAAAATACCGATATTTACATAAATTTATGTTTTCTAACCTAACTTTGTACAAAAAATTCAAAAGTTAGTCCAATATAATGTGTATAGGACTTCAGCATTTTTTTAAATTATAAATCTCGCCATTTAGCAGTCAGGTTTGATGCGTACATAACTTGTAAAATTAATTATCTACGGATAACGCGGAAGTAGAATGGACACCCCTGGGCAAAACTACTTCCGTCAACCGTTTAATCCTATATCCCTGCATTACATTGATTGCATAATGCCACAAGCGTAAAGTTTGCCAGTCTTATATTATTATGTACATTGTATATAGCTCTAGAGATGCCCTACCTATTTCTGTCGGTATGCTAAATGTAGGCGCACAATACCTACTGATGTGCCTTCCTTAACTCCGAGTTGATTGTTGCAAATTAACAATGATTATCAGCCCTGGAACTTATGTTAACTAACTCGTTGACTGTTACGTCGTAAAGAATATTTTACAAAATAACCAAACAGTTAATTGACCATAAAACGTTCGCATGATGTCTACCCGATATTATCTATCACTTAAAATATTAAAACACCTTTTGTTCATCAAGTTTTCAGTTGGATTTCGATACCAATTTCTTCGCTCTAATTTATTACATAATTTTGATTTCAAAAATAGTTTTTTAAGGGGTACTTATGCCTTGAAAAAAATGCAAAACTCGAATTCTTTAATATACTTTTGAAATTGAGAATGCTTACAGAAAAAATTTTGCTGAATTCAATGAGCGTAAGCAAACGTCTGTATCTCTTTAAGTTTGGAAACTACGGCCATTCTAAGGTTGTATATGATTTTCTGAAAACTATAAACGCAAATAACTTCTAAACCAAAAGACATACAGACGTTTGTTTGTACTCATTGGATTCAGCGTGTTTTTTTATATAAGCGTGATGATTTTGCAGAAGTTACGACAGATTTCGGTTTTTGTCAAAAAATCACATTTTTTTAAAGGGGTATGGTTTGAAAAAATTGCAAAAATCGAATTCTTTAATATACTTTTGAAATTGAGAATGCTTACAGAAAAAATTTTGCTGAATTCAATGAGCGTAAGCAAACGTCTGTATCTCTTTAAGTTTGGAAACTACGGCCATTCGAAGGTTTTATATGATTTTCTGAAAACTATAAACGCAAATAACTTCTAAACCAAAAGACATACAGACGTTTGTTTGTACTCATTGGATTCAGCGTGTTTTTTTATATAAGCGTGATGATTTTGCAGAAGTTCCGACAGATTTCGATTGTTGTCAAAAAATCACATTTTTTAAAGGGGTATGCCCTGAAAAAATTGCAAAAATCGAATTCTTTAATATACTTTTGAAATTGAGAATGCCTACAGAAAAAAATTTGCTGGATTCAATGAGCGTAAGCAAACGTCTGTATCTCTTTTAGTTTGGAAACTACGGCCGTTCGAGGGTTTTATATGAATTTCTGAAAACTATAAACGCAAATAACTTCTAAACCAAAAGACATACAAAAGTTAGTTTGTGATTGGATTCTGCGGGTTTTTTTTCTATAAGCATGATGATTTTGCAGAAGTTCCGACAGATTTCGGATTGTCGTTCTTAGAGTACACGGCGATAAATATTGCACATCGACCTTTGAAAAGAGACTATCTGTTATGGGAAAAAGTTATTGACCTCTTTAAGAGTTAACTCTCATAACAGATTGTCTCTTTCCAAAGATCGATGTGCAATATCTCATTATAAAGATAGTTGATTATTACCTTTGAGTTATGTACTATTGGTATGGTACTCACTACGGTACTACTTAGTATATTCGACCTTGAAATTATTATACCAAATTTTACGAATATGATAGTTATAAATAATTACTTGAAATTGAGAAAAATGCATTTTGCAACGCTTGTATCAAAGAATGTTGTCTTATATAAAATTTTAAGATTATCTTAGAGGGGACGATAAATAATCCCAAATGTCTATAAATATAAAATCAGCAAATGTAATCTAGAATGAAAATAAGAATTATTTGCGCTACGCGATACACGATGGCTGAAAGGCAAGCACAAACGTACCTTGGAGATCGGCTGAAAGGTGGGGGGTGTGTGTTGCTGCGTCAAAGAGGAGAAGCAAAGAGAAGAAGCATAAGCGTTTTTTTGTCGTTTACAATTTATGTGAAGCTTTTGTGTCCGTAGTGTATTGAAATTGTGAAAACTTTATCACGAGAATAATATATTTTACGTTAGTGATAATTCATGTCACTTTTTATACAGTGAAATTTATTTATCTAGACACAAAATATGGAGACTATTGAATGTATTGTCGCTGTTGTAGTGAAACAGCGCGCCTTGGGTCGGTGCCGTTGGAGCGGTGTTTTAAATCCTCCGAGAATAAGTCATTAGCACGTAGCACGTATTGCAATTGCGTGATGTAGTGGGGTAGCTGTCTCGTAGCACACTCACAACAATGTCGACTGTATCGTGGGTGGTGTATGTCCATTACTTGTCACTAGAGTCATAGTTACGGTCCATGACGGGGAGAGAACCGACAATACCTTACACACATATTATATATGTTACACCGCACCGCAGAGCAAACAGTATGGTAAGAACTCCAAATCGAAGTGCCGCTTCCAGTGGTGCAGCTGACGCGAACACAACGCTTGTTAACAAGTCTTTTCTAAGCTATTGCATAGCTTCTATCGCGGGCTTTGAGCGCGGCGACCGAATCAAGAAATTCCGTAACGAAAAAAAACCTAACATCCCCCACTCCGACCGGCACAGCGGTGCGGCGTTGACAGCCGTACATCGTCTAACGTCGTTTCAGTTCGGCAGACTTCGGCACGGTGTTTGTGTGCTCATAACTGCATAACTGCTCATAACTGATTCTATCTTTATTTGTGTATAAATGAATTTATATATAATACTGCTATAAAAATAACCTAAATTATTTATGTGCAGAGAAAGTATATATGATATTATATCTATATAAATGTACATTGCGTGAAATTCTATGATCAAACTCTTAATATCGTTCTTTTTGTTCAAATTTTTTGAATGAATAATTGTTTTGGTGTGTAATTACACTATTTATACCTTATTATTTATAGCTAGCTATTTTCGTTTTATAGAGAAGAAAAACTTAAAAACCTAAAAAGAATATGCAATAGCTTTACCGCGGCAGTCCCCGAGTGCCACACGTATTTTTTTTTAATTAAGAAGAGTCGGCTTGTCACCGGGAAGACAGCAGCCTCTTGGACTTATTGTGCTATCAGTCTAGAGAATACAATCCCGGGATCCCGAATCTCGGGATCCCGGGATCCCGGCCGTTTTCTGGTCCCGAAAATCCCGGGATCGTACTTGGCTAATCTCGGGATTTCCAAAAACAGATCTAGATTCCGTAATCCGTTGCGCCTTGACAATTACCTTGCTTAGATTATATTAATATTATTTATTACGCATAACGATAAAAAACAATCCTTAAATACGCGGTACGATATGTAAGAATATGAAATCTCCAGATCCTGAAGTACAAGTACAAAATGAATCAGGGTTGGCAAATAGTATTAGACGTGAAATAAGCCTGTGCGAAAATGGAGGACTTCGTGGATATCACTTAGAAACGGCATATAAGTATCTATTGTCTATTCCTCCAACGAGCGCAAAACCTGATCGAGCGTTTTCAGCTTGTGTTGGCAATAAACTACGAAGCAGGCTTGGAAGTCAAACATTGGATGCTTTGATATTTCTGCGATTCTATTTTCTATTTTCTAAATTCTAAATATTTTTCTTGTGTTGTCTTTTTGATTTCTTGCAAAAGTAAATTTATTTTTGTTTTGTCTTTTCTTACTATATTGTGATTTGTGTTGTGCAACGATTTTAAAAACATTTTTTAAGAAATTACTCAAGTTTTTTTCATTTGTGCCCAATTAGAAACCACATAGCCTAATCCCGGGATAGTCCCGGGATCCAGGGATTACGCATCAAAAATCCCGTGATCCCGGGATTGAAAAACATTCTCGGGATTGTATTCTCTAGCTATCACCCAATTTCTAATATCACTCGATCCAGTATCCTCGTTCCTTGCATTAGCTTGTGCAGTCCGTGAACTGGGTGGTTGATATAATCTTCTGGACTCATTCTACATTGTTCATAGGTTATCTTCTACGATTCACACAGAATGTGATACGCTGTTTCCTTCCCATTATTGCACTGTCTGCACTTGAAGTCCCCGTTAAACAGTCCGATTCTTTGGAGGTGTCCTTTCAGGGCACAATGTCCTGCCACGAGAAGAAGATTGTTCCTATACTGAGTTATAGTAGTTCTTCATTCATCTTTCGGAATAGCCCTTTAATAAAAGTCTTGCGCCATGTCGCTGCCCGGAAATTTTATTCCAGTATGCCTTGTGCTGGTTTTTGGTCAATTACTTTATTTAATAATAATAATAATAATAATTATTATTATTATTTATTTGTGGTGCCAAAGAATGGGTACAATCGTCATTTTTAGTAGGTCCATCAAGAACTCCATCATTCATAACTTAAAAAGTCATCCAGTTTATAAAATGCGGTTGTAAGTAGGAATTCTTTTAAGTATTTCTTAAACTTAGAGAGTTTATCGGACTTTTTAATGTTTTGGGGAAGTTTATTAAAGACAGTTATACCTAGACTATTTGGGGATTTCAATGAAATATTTAAACGGTTAAAAGGAACAGATTTTGATCTAGTATTTAAGTTATAAATGTCTGAGTTCTTGATGAATCTACTATGATTCTTATAAACATACACAGATAATTCATAGATTAGTATGGAAACTAATGTAAGTATTCGATATTTCTTAAATAAATCTCTGCAACTCGTTCGCTGAGACACACCAGCAATACATCTGACAATTTTCTTTTGACATATAAATACACTATTTGCTTGAGAAGACATACCCCAAAAGCAAATAGTGTATTTTAATCTTGAATAGACTTGTGCATAATATATATTTATTAATTGCTGTTGAGTTAATATTTGTTTTAAATTAATAAACATATAATGATAACTACAGAGTTTAGAGGCCAAGTATTTGCAGTGATTTTTGAAGTTTACTCCATACTGTGCTTTTGGATACTCCCAGGGCAGGTTCTGGGCCAATGTATGATCCGTTCCTCGGCAGCTCTGAAGCTTCTTCGTTGCCTTCCATTCCAGAGTGTTCCTGCACCCACAGTAAAGTTACTTTGTTGTGTTCTGCCAGAACTCTTACTATTAAAGCAAACGGTTCTTAATCTTTAATTCAATACCAATGACAGTTCCCCATTTGTCGCGACATCAACAGCGATTATACGCGAGGTTTAAGTCGACGATTTGTTTTTAATTCCGGTAACGTTTCAATCCCGTTGCGACGCCAATGACAACTGTACAGGGAGGAGCACCTTGTTCAGCCATAACATGTCTTCTCTTCAGTGCCAGTGCCAAGCGGAGACGAGCTTTATTTCTGGGTATAAATCACCGAAATGTGTAATATAATTTTCACGGAACGCAAACGCAAAAGCGCAGAGGTTAGGTATACTCCGCCAGACTCCGGAGGTCTGTCTGTTTTTTTCACTCACTATGAGCAGATGGTCTTTATTTCATTGGTTCGGGGTTGAAGCAATAAATCTACAGGAGGTAACCCGTTCTCGCGAAACGTACTCCATACATACAAACACACATATTATGTCTATATACACACACACTATGTTATGTATATCTAGTGATGTGTCGCTCCTGAGCGAATCGTTCATAATGAACAACTCCCTTCTCAGAGCGGAGCGAGTCGCTCTTTTTTTTGTGAATGACTCACTCCGAGCGCCATTGCTCTGTGCTGAGCTGTTCTGTACCGTTGCATTCGCACATTTACAGAGCTCACACAGCACAGGACACAGAGGCACGTACGGAATTATCTTTGCTGAGTAATTTAATGATGAATGACACACTGTAAGTGTAATAGTACTAAGCTTACAGTGACTTAAACCATTCACATTGACGTCGTTGACAAAAATATAATATTGTAACAATAAACATTAATATTGTTAAGCTTTTATTATACTTTAGAGCCGTGATTCCCAAAGTGGTCTATGTCGACCCCCAGGGGTCGACGACAACTTGCAAGGGGTCCATGTCAGCGAGAAAAAAAATTGGGGGTCCATGAAATGAAAATGGGGGTCAACGATAATGAATCTTCTAACAAAAAAAGAAACAAACTAGACAACGTTAACCGAAGAGATTTAAGATTAAATCTAACTAAATTGATGCCAAATGTTGAAATTTATTATTAAAGCATCAGGTTCATCCCTCACACTAAAAGCATTTATTTTTTGCTTAGTTATTTTATGTAACAGAAAGTAAATTTTAATTTGTTTTGTTTAATTTGAATCTAATTAATAAATGTATAAAACTAAACATTTCACACTACATTTCACTATTGTTATAAATTTAAATCGTTCAAAGTGAGTAACACTATACCGGTTGTCAAAAATACATTTGAAATTATTGAATTAGCAAAAAATCAATATCAGATATGCAAGGGGTCTACCCAAAACCGAAAAACATGGCAAGTGATCTACGAGACAAAAAAGTTTGGGAACCTCTGCTTTAGAGTTTATCCGAAATGCGAATAATATAAGATCATAATCATATTAAAATGAGCTCAGAGCTGAATGTGTGTATTGTGCTGTGCAATGCTACATGACTCATGATCAAGTATGATGACAGTTCACCCCTCTGCAATCTGCACTCTTGTGTAGCGCGTACTGTCTAGTGTCGCTCCTTTGAACGACTTGCTCTGAGCGACTCTTTTTAGTGAGCGGAGCGCACGGAGCCAGCTCCCAATAAAGAGTCATGTGAACACATCACTATCTACGAGAATATTTACTTATGTGTGTGAGTGTACTGTATTCTTATGCTACTGTCACCCTTTGCAGTTTGCATTAAACTTGTTCGGAAAAATATAAATGACACACGGCATGTTTAAAAAGACAAAATTCAAAACGCCTAGTTATAAGAACAACATTTTATTTGAGAACAATTAACTTTGACAAAAATCCAGCAATCTCGAAAAGCATTATCTTTTCCGCATAACAGCTGTTCTTTTTCATATCAGGAACTATCAATCTAAAAATGTGAAATACCAGTATTGATTGAGCAGCGTTATTGAAGTACCAAGAGCTGGTTTATTTTTAATACTGACATGACGATTCTGAGACAAACAATCTATAAAAGACATAGTATATTGTTGTAATTGCTTTTATCAAGTTGGCAGACTTGGTTTATTGTAACTCTGTACTGTAATACAAGTTACAATTTTGGTGAAATATATAGCAAAACTATCGATAAGTTATCATAATTGTTGGTTAGTTGAAAATTTTATATATCTATACTAATATATAAAGTTGAATAGTTTGTTTGTTTGTTTGAACGCGCTAATCTCAGGAACTACTGGTTCAAATTGAAAAAAAAAATGTTTTTGTTGGATAGCCCATTTATCGAGGAAGACTATGGACTATATATAATATCACGCTACGACCATTAGGAGCGGAGCATTAATGAAAAATGTTGCAAAATGTATCTCAAAAAATATTTTTAACAAAAAAATTGAACCGACTTCAAAATATGCACTAAAAAGTAAAAATAATAATTATTGTTATTTTTGGAGTCGGTGTCAGCCCAAATGAAATCTATTCCGAGAACTAGAGACATGTAAGATTTAAATTGCTACTTTCGAATTCCGATGTGACACCGACTCCAAAAATAACAATAATTATTATTTTTTACTTTTTAGTGCATATTTTGAAGTCGGTTCAATTTTTTTGTTAAAAATATTTTATTTTTCTCTTTTTAGTGTTAGATAAAGTATTGCAATGGGTAGGCCAAGTATGCGTGCCTTTGAAATTTGAGAGTTTCCCTCGATTCCTCCGGATTCCACCATCAGATCCTGAAATGCACTAATTAAATATACTCATATTAGCGTAGTGAGTAAACAACCCCGGCTGGCTCATTCGGTAGAGCATGCGACTGTCAATATCAGGGTCGTGGGTTCGAGCCCCATGTTGGGCGAATATGTTTTTATTTTTTTTTTATTTTCTACATTGTTTTCTTCTAAGGCTTACATTTAAATTTATTTTAATTTTATTTAATTCATTAAAAAAAAATTATTAGTTAAAAAAAGTATAAATACTGCTTTTTATCGACAAAAACTTTTGAACGGTAACTCCGATCATCATGAAATTTTTACACAACATTCATCTCGGTAAACTAAGATTCGTTCTTTTACACCCGGGTGAAACCGGACGGGACCGCTAGTTACTTAATAAAGACATATTATAGTAAAAAAAATATTAATTGATTGTTTCTTCTCTTCGTTTAACGACAACTCTCAATAACGCCACAAAGTGCACAGTCTCTTGAGTGTCGCTTAGACTGTACTTATATCTACACTAAATCGTCACTAATACTGTTCTTTGTCTTTATTAAAAGCACGTTTTATAAATATCGATTTAATCGATAATGGATTCAAAGATCGATTATTTTAGAATAAATAGACATGCCTCATTCCAATATGAAATGCCGTTTTTAACTGCCTCTGCTCGCTTATACTGTAATCGCGCATCCGTATCGCATCTTATGTCCTGTGCCAAACTTATTGTTTCGACTTTAGACAACCAACACGCTTTTTATTAAATGATTTATAAGATTTTATAATTTCTTACGACTTTCGTTGATTCAATATTATGTTTTATGTGAAACTTTGCTTGACTACCGTAAATTTTAACTTCATGAAACATAAATTTACATTAAAACACGCGAAAATTATATTAAAACGAATACTGAATAATCAAAGAAAATATTTATGTATTTTTATTTAAACTAATTAAAATTGCCTTTTTATCTTGAAGTAAATAAATAGTATATTGTGCGACTAGCGAGCGAATGAGAAGATTCCATGAGCGTGAAATTTGCCGCACGAGCGTAGCGAGTGCGGTAACACGCGAGTGGAATATTCTCCTTCGATCAATGTATTCGATCAAAGTATTTTCTTAAAAAATATTTAACGTTAATTTCTGATTTATTGGCACATGGGAGAAATTATTTGATACAACTTTTCACATAAGAGTGACTTCCCCTTGTTGGTTACTGTAAAATTAATTTGGAGGTATTACTACTGTATAGAGCTCCGTTTCCTGAATCTTTTCATTTAAAAAACGTAAAATCTGCCAATTAAGCACATAAGAGCTATTACAGAACCAACGACGATATTTCTAATAGCGGATCTTAGACTATTAATGAAACAGACAAAAATTACGTAATATTTAATGTAAATATGTTAAATTTTATGTTAGAATTCAATTTGACGTAGACAGAATAGTACGTTATGTGCGAGGGGAGGAAGGAGGAGGAGGAGGAAGTCGCCTAGTGTGCACATTATGTAGGAAGAGAAATGGTTCTCGAAGCCAAGCTAACACAATTAACGGTCAAGTCGCATGTAAATATGTCCGTTAATAGGTTATTTCGCAAAGTTGCAGAAATGATGCAAGCTAAGCGAAGCTCAGGTACTGTACATAGCAATATGTGTACAAAGTACTCTGATATATAATATCTAGCCATATATACAATATTCATACACTACGTCCTGCCTACAGGGTTCATAAAATCTTTTCATTTGGACAATTTTATTTTAATTTCTTAATATGATATACTGGCTAATCTTATACTAATATACAGGGTGAGTCAGACCACCCGTATCAGTCGTTTTTTTCGAAAACGGTTAGTCGTAGAGAGTTGTCTCAAAAATCTGTATTATAAAAGCCCTAATGAAGAATCGAATGGTGATATTTTTTCCCCCGGAAAGGTCGGCTTCTCTGTTAGTTTGCTCCGGAATGTTCAGAACTCCGGAATGTTAAATGGCACGATAGGTCGAAAGTGGTATTGTTGAAAAGATCTTTAAAAAATAAGCAAGTTTTGTAGGACATTTTTTTTTGTTACTGCCACCCCTGTTAAGTAATATTCGTTTGAAATTATTAAATTAACATGTAAGAATAACAAACTTAATTTTAAAAGTTGGCATTTAACTAGTTACCTAATTAAACAATGTCACAAATGTTCAAACTGTCTTCAATTTACTTCTAAACACTTATTTTTGTGTTGGATAGCCCATTTATCGAGGAAGGCTATAGGCTATATAATATATCACGCTACGGCCATTAGGAGCGGAGCTTTAATAAAAAATCTTGCAAAATGTATCTCAAAAACAAGCTTTTATTCAGGTGAAATGAACTAACTAAATATACTCATATTAGCTTTGTGAGTACACAACCCCGAATGGCTCAATCGGTAGAGCATGCGACTGTCAATATCAGGGTCGTGGGTCGAACCCTACGTTGGGGGAATATATTTTTTTTTCGACATTGCTTTCTTCTAAGGCTTACATTTAAATTTATTTTAATTTTATTTAATTAATTAAAAATACATTATTAGTATAAATACTGCTTTTTATCGACAAAAACTTTTGAACGGTAACTCCGATCATTATAAAATTTGGACACAACATTCATCTACCTCTCAACTTAATTCTCCGTCATTGTCGCACTCACTAACTTATATCTCCCTCTCAACTCGCGATGATGCACTTCCGTAAACGATTTCGTCAGGCATCGCGATGATGCACTTCCGTAAACGATTTCGACAAGCATTTACCAGCTTACTCCCCAAGTCAAGCGTGCCTAAAGAAGTTTTACTTCAAAAATTGCGGTTGCCATTTTAATTTCGCAGTTGATGTAAGACAAAAATTTAACAACGCTGTTAATTTAAACATTTGACCACGTATACAGAATAGCATAGTCTTGCCTATATACCGGTTGAGTGTGGTATAGACTTGAAGACTGCGGGCAGCGGAACGCTACAAACTATAATTAAGGGTGAAAGCGGTCTACACCAGTATATTCACTGCTTAGCGCTGATAAGGGCTTGACCACACCGGCTGACATTAGAGACACTGCAAGATGGACTGCCGGCTGGGGACAATTGCGGCCCACACTCCTTCTATACATACATATTATATCTGCTTAAATATATCACCGCACGAAATTACATTTCAAAGTAAAGGGCAACTTGTCCCTCGCACAGAGGATTACAAAAAGACCGCGGCCTGCATCTTATAATATCGGTCCGGCTTCGCCCGAATTTGTAGGCATAGCTGATAAGTGTAAATATTTATTTTTATTTTTTTGTAAGAAATCTGAAATCAAAACTTTAAATTCGTTTTTCTCAAAACTACGTAGCGGCGCGAGTGATTGAAACAATTGTATACAATTGATTGTTTTCAATTTTACACAGGGTATTCTACACAACAATAGCTCCGTCCGGTACTAGAATTACTTAATTATAAAAATTACTTCTATTTTTTTAACCGATTTTCAACGACAAAATCACGATTTTCTCGTTGTTTTTTTTTAAACCCACCATTTTGTTATTAATCAATAAAAATGTTTATTTCTAGTACGGGATAGAGGCACAAGCCTACGAAACAATATCCAATTTAATGTTTATAATTCAGATGACTCCAAGTGACGTTATCACCCGCGCTACCCACCTACCTCCATTTAAAGTTGTCTACTTTAGGTTAAAAAACAATTATAAAATGGCGTAAAATTAACCAAAAATTTTTTTTTGAAGTGAAAACTTCTTTAGCGGCGTTGTACACTTTTTTTGTAATTGGTAAAAAATGTTAAACTCGCGTCAGGAAAAGTAAGAACTGGGTGAGACTCTCTAACTAAGAGATAGTAATTGCCAGATACTTTTTATACAACGTTAGACATCTAGCGTTGAAATATCGTACATAAAAATGCAATCTATGATACAAACCATTTTATTTACAAGTGTTGCCAATAAATAAACAATGCTTCTAAACGCAAAAAATTAAGACGTTAATATTCAAGTTTTCACTTCTGCCGGCACTCCCGGAGTGCAACCCGTCTTTTTTTTTCTTAGTTTACGATCTCAGTAAAAACATGTAACAAAATTGAATACATTATTTTGTTATTAAAAAAAATTCTGAAAAAAGGGTTGAAAACGAGCTTGAACATAGGACTACGTCTTTAAACTCCGATGAATACACTAATTTAGTTTTGAAACCAAGAGATGTGTAAATATTCAGTTTTGATTACGATGACAGCCCAAAAAAAATTTGCCCGTTGACGAAGGAACGTAAAAAACATCTTTACTGAAAATGTCAGCTATATGGTAACTCAATGTAATATGGCGGAATTGACGTTTTTGGTGGACAATTCGACTGCATTTATATTTTAAGTAAGTACGAGAGAGAGAGATTGTGAATTATAGACGCTAAACAGCTGAGGTCATCAGCGTCTATAAGTAAGTTAATTCATTTTGTTGACTTGTGCAATGTATGTACAAATTAACGAAGTACATTTAGTGAATCATTTACGTATTCCAATTAAAATGGCTAGTTTTTGATCAGTTTTGTTTAAAGTGTAGCTGTCGAAACGAGAGATCTATTTGATTGACTAATGTTGTCAATATTTACGCCGAAGTACAACAGACAACACGTTGATTGGCTAATGTTCCGTCGGCGCCGCAGGTGAGCCATTTCACTTCACGCATCTGTCCAAATGAATACTCATTGATATTCCATTGACAGAGATATGATTAACAAGGGTGTTATATCGTTCCACCAGTCCATAACCGTGATTTTAGAATTTTAGGTTTGTTTCAAATCTTGCGATCAATTTTTCACCCACTTCCCGTTATCCGATTGAGTTGAAATTTCGCACGCGTCTGTAGTTCCGATAACAATACAAAACTATGGTAACTAGCCAATTGGTCCGGCTTCGTCCGAGCGTGAATCACACTTTAAAGTTTTCACAGACTTTCCGTTATCCAATTGAGTTGAAAGTGTGTAGTTCCAATGACAATACAAAACTATGGTAACTATCCGACTGGTCCGGCTTCGCCCGAGCACGAATCACACTTTAAAGTTTTCACTGACTTCCCGTTATCCGATTGAGTTGAAATTTTGCATGCGTGTGTAGTTCCGATGACAATACAATACTAAGGATAAAACGCTGACCGTCCCGGCTTCGTCCGAGTGCGAATCACACTTTAAAGTTTTCACTGACTACCCGTTAAGCGATTGAGTTGAAATTTTGCGCATGTATGTAGGTCCGATATGGCAACTAGTGAAAAATTGAGTTTACACAAATAAATTATCTATACCGTTTCTTGGAACATTACAAAATCAATGATAGAATGTTAAACTGATTTCGAACGCCTTGTGTTTGTGTACCTATAATATATTTGTGTAACGTTTCACGCTTGATCTATGCCATCTGCCGTTAACACACGTTAAATTTGTGCATTTCCTGCAAATGGTCTCGGCTTTAATTTCTAGTGTCCTGCACTCACTGTCTACATTCTATGAGCACAATACACAGGGCGCGTAGTTTAAATTTCATTTTGAAAATCGCGGATTTTGAAAAAAAGGACAGCTTGTGCTTGATTCTATCCCTCTCTTTTTGAAGTTGGAGTGGTCTCATCGTCCAATTGACTGAAATTTTACCATTCCAACCCACAAGTGGGGAATGATAAGTACTAGTTTAGGTCAAAAATCACTTTTCAAAAATGTTACAATATATTTTCGTTTTGAGGTTCTCCGTATCCAAGAAACATATTTTTGGAAAAACTCTGTGCGTCTGTTTGTTAGTCTGTTTGTCTGTTAGTCTGTGAACACGATACAGGTCAAACGGATGAGCGGATTGAAACCAAATTTTGGGAGGATGTTTGGTATGCAAATACGAAGAGCCCTATTGTTTTTGGGGGAAATCGGCGCATGCGCAGAAGAGATATATGCTAAAACGGTGTTTTTATATAATAATGGTATACTTTTCGTCACGGCTTATTATTGTATTTATTTTTTCAAAAAAATTTTGTTAAAAAAGCATAATAAAATTAGTCCGCCATCTTTAGAAGTCGGCCATATTGGATTTAGAGTGACGTCACACAGCTAACTATGCATTGTCATTCAAACTAAACGTGTATACAAATTTTCATCTCAATCGGTTGATGATATCTGCTTCAAAATTACCGAAGGCATTCTAGTCGCTCACTTAGTAACGTTAGGAACGTTACACTTTTTCGTGCATGCAGCCGGTGTTTCATCTTTTTATTTTGACGTGATTCATCAATTTATAAGACGTTATCACGTCAAAAAATAATTTCTAAACTTTATAGTTTCGGAAATATTTTGAAAATAAAAAAAAATCAGCCGCTTTTTTGTTTTATGGATCTGTCAGAAATAAACTATTTCGGCATGCTTTGATTAATTTTTACATGACGTGGAACATATTATGTAGGTAACCATGGCAACGAATAATTAAAATCATATTGAATACTAGCCATTACCCGCGTCACCTCACGCGATATCAGAAATTTTATTTTCCTTAATCAAATGTCGACATTTTTGAAGTTGGAATGATCCCGTCGCCCAATTGGCTGGAATTTTTTTAATGAAAGTACAAGATATTTTTAAACACCTGTAAAAAAATATAATACAAGCAGAATGAGTTAATGTTGCAAAATGTTAATTAATTACTAATAGAGATATTTAATTGAAGACTGCTTCGATGCACATAGGATGGACTGTAGTCTATATAGAATCAGTAGGTACTATAATTATTAATTAATTAAAGATGTTTGTCTTAAATATACAAACATCGTTATAATTGGTCTGATACTGTGCTTTGCTCGAAAGTAATTTTACGATGACGATTTGTCAAAGAGGCTGTTGACCTTTTGACTGTACAAAGTATAAACTAGTGATGTGTCCACATGACTCTTCATTGGGAGCTGGCTCCGTGCGCTCCGCTCACTAAAAAGAGTCGCTCAGAGCGAGTCGTTCAAAGGAGCGACACTAGACCACAAGAGTGCAGACTGCAAAGGTGTGAACTGTCATCATACATGCTCAGGAGTCACGTAGCATTGCACAGCACAATACACACACTCAGCTCTGAGCTCATTTTAATAATATGATTCTGATCTTATATTATTCGCATTTCGGATAAACTATAAAGTATAATAAAAGTTTAACAATAATAATGTTAATTGTTACAATATTATATGTTTAGCAACGACGTCAATGTGAATGATTTAAGTCACTGTAAGTTTAGTACTATTGCAGTTACAGTGTGTCATTCAACATTAAATGACTCAGCAAAGATAACTCCGTGCGTGCAAAATTCACTAGTGCCTCTGTGGTCTGTGCTGTGTGCGCTCTATAAATGTGCGAATGAGCTCAGCACAGAGTTATGACGCTCGGAGTGAGTCATTCACAAAAAAAGAGCGACTCGCTCCGATCCGTGAAAGGAGATGTTCATTATGAACGACTCGCTCAGGAGCGACACATCACTAGTACAAACAGTATTACAAATGTACACTTCAGATGCGAAGCATTTTACCTATAACAGTGTTTTATGTATTTAATTGAGTAAATATCATTGGTAACCAATTATAACTAACTAGCGGTCCCGCCCGGTTTCACCCGGGTGCAAAAGAACGAATGGAGGAGGAAGGGACATGAGTTACTTATATCTCTGTGGCCCTACCCCAATATGTGCTTCGTTTTTAAATAACTAGCGGTCCCGTCCGGTTTCACCCGGGTGTAAAAGAGCGAATGGGGAAGGGAGGAACTTGAGTACACACATTCATCTTAGTTTACCGAGAAGAATGTTATGTCCCAACTTCATAATGATCGGAGTTACCGTTCAAAAGTTTTTGTCGTTAAAAAGCAGTATTTATACTTTTTTTAAGTACTTAGGTAATCTTTTAATATAATACATATTTAATTGCAGAAAACACTATAGGAAAATTATTTTTATATAGGTACCTATAGTTGTAACAGTTATTAAGTGAGCTATTAATTAGATTTATTTAATTTTAATTAGTCGTAATAAAATTTAAAAAAATTGAAATGTAAGCCTTAGAAGAAAGCTTCAATAAATAAAATTATCGACCAATTTTTCAGACAATATATTAACAAACAATATAAAATTAATACATTAACGTTTCGATCCGGATTTGGATCTTCTTCAGAACGGATCTAAAAAATAAATATTGAAAAAATAATAACAAACTTGTTATTATTTTTTCAATATTTATTTTTTAAAAAAATCTATCACGAATTGCATTCAAAATAAATAGAAACTAATTATTAATTATTTTTTTATATTTTTAGATCCGTTCTGAAGAAGATCCAAATCCGGATCGAAACGTTAATGTATTAATTTTATATTGTTTGTTAATATATTGTCTGAAAAATTGGTCGATAATTTTATTTATTGAAGAGTTCTAATCAGACGTTAATCAAAGATTTGAAACTTAGAAGAAAGCAATGTAGAAAATAAAAAAATAAAATATAAAAGCCGACGTGGGGCTTGACCCAACACCCTGGCTTTAAGAGTCTTACGCTCTGCCGACTGAGCTACCCTGGCTTGTGATCGTAACGCGCTAATATTGTAATATTTAGTTAAGGCATTTCACCTGATAATATTTGTCGGACGGACTAATTTTGAGATATATCTTGCAACATTTTTCATTGATGTTTCGCTCCAATTGGTCGTAGCGTGATTTTATTATATTATAGTCTATAGCCTTCCTCGATAAATCGGCTATCCAATAAATATTTTTTTTTCAATTCAAATCAGTAGTTTCTGAGATTAGCGCGTTCAACCAAACAAACAAACAAACTCTTCAGCTTTATATATTATATTTTTTTTATAAAAGCGCATAATAAATAATGTGGAAGTAATATTGAAGATTCATTACATCAGATTGGCACAAAACGTGTAAAAGGATGAGCCAAATGTCACTGAAGTAAAATGAAAAGCATGTCTCTGATCATTGCACACCGATCACTATAGTTACTGGTGAGTGGTGAATGCTTAACGTACAAGTTTTAAAACCTCAGCGTGCCTATATGGAGCAAACATGGATCGTAAATAGTATATTATTCAACTCATGCGCGTTATTAGTGTATTTGCCATAAGGCACTTACACTATTGGCGTCGGTCGGATGGCGGGACCTAGGGGTCGGACCAAAATTTCTCGACGTTTCATAAGTTTCTAAGAAGTTTGGCACCATTTTTGGAAATGTTTATATATATATGTATATATATATGTATATATATATATATATATTTATATATTTATATATATATATATATATATATATATATATATATATATATATATATATATATATATATGTGTGACCACGATAACTCTCGACAGACTTAATCGATTTAAACGAAATTTGGTCCACATGTTGGAATCCATCATCGCAAGAAGCCTATTTAAAATGGGCCAGATCGAGCCATTTTAAGGGGGGTATTTAGGGGTTGAAAAATGTTTTTGGACCCAAAAATACGGAAAAAATTCTCAGAATCACTTCAAATTTGAAATTTAACCCTTTAGTAATTATTGAAATGTGCTGCTAAAATTTTAATAAAATCGGCCCGACAGTACCGGACTTATAAATTTTATGAAAACGCAAGTTTATTGATATGGATTTACATACTGAAGGGTGTATATAATTTGGTACAGATGTTAAATTGGTATATGGTATTGAAATTAAGTAAAAAAATGTTGTTTAAGGGGTGTATTAAGGGGTAATTTTTTCCATTTTGTCCAAAAACACAGTTAAGTTCATACAATAGAGCCACGCACTGCTTATAAAAGCAAATACACTATATTGTCGGCAGGGTTTCGCACTGCGACCCGAGTTTTCATGTTTTATCATGCCTAAAAACCGAACCCTAAATAGCCATTTACCGACTGGTGACAATTACTTGTCATAACTCAATGAAGATTCCTACTAGCTCGGCCATTGTGGAGTAATGAAAATAAACGTAACTATTTTCTGAGTCGTAACGAAATAGTAGGTAACAACAACTCCGTTGTTACCCATTGAGGCTAAAATTGAGAGGCCGAATGTTTTCGACATGGAGTTTATTCATAACCGGCTAACCTCAAACCAAAACATTGAATCGTGCTGTTTGGTGCTGTTAGTATTGACAGTTTTTTTTATAAAGAAATAAATAGATATTTACAACATCTCATTATAATTAAAACATGAATAACGCGCAATTGTTGAATAAAATTATGGGCGCAACTTGTAGGGTAAGTCATGACCTGTCAGCGCAATGAATGACTTAGACTACTAGTTACGCCAATAACTATTACACCACAAGAGCAGCAAGTGTTATATTCCGAGGGCTACATAAAGCGCAGGGCAAGGTTATCATACCTTCGTCCAGTGTGGTGTATACTATTTTTCTTCATACCTCGTTCGTAAGCACGCTTATTAAAAACATTAATTAATTAATTACATAAACACAGATAAATTTCAAGCCAGAAATTTTGAGGTTATACGTAAAAACACTAATGACAGCTGTTCGCGATTGTTAGCTATGTATAAACGACATCTAATCAACAGTTGATTTGTTTTTGCTTTACGACCGCCCGAACGTACGAACTTTCCGCATTTGGGAGTATACTGTAATCCCACCAAGGAGTAAATGTTAGACTTTCTGCCTTACAATTGGTGCCGAAAGTAGGCACTTTCGATCGAGGTATGTAGAAAAATATTTTTCTTCATACCTCAGTCAAAAGTACATATTTTCGGCATTAATTGTAAGGCAGAAAGTCTAGCATTTACGCATTGGTGGGATTACACGCACTGATGCGGGCGGCAGTAAAGAAGAACGACTTATCAACTGTTGTATCTAACTAACTAGCCGTGTCTAACTAACAGGAAACAAAAGGTAACTACTCGTAATTCATCATCTTCATTTCAAATCATTCAGAATGGGGTGCCCCAAGGTTCAGTTTTAGGTCCGGTGCTATTTATTATTTATATCAATGATTTAGCAGATAATATGAAGCCATTTTCAACAATTTTGTATGCAGCCGATACGACTTTCCTTTCTAAGCGTGATGACGCTAATTCTGGGATATCGCGTGAGACACTATTGAGGGCCACTGATTGGTTTTCGACTAATAAACTTAGTTTAAACGTAAATAAAACAGAATTTTTGACTTTTAATCATTTGAGTAATGATTACAACACAAATGTTAAATTCTTGGGAATATATTTAGATAAACCTCTCAAATGGAAAGCACATATATCCCAAATTTATCGAAAACTGAATTCTGTAATATATGCTATAAGAAGGGTTTCGGATGTTGTATCAATTGAGGCTGCAAGAACAGCATATTTCGAATTATTTGAATGTTTAATTAGCTATGGTGTGCTATTATGGGGAAACTCTACGGATTCGAATAGAGTATTCGTACTCCAAAAAAGAGCTGTTAGGGCTATGGCCAGAGTTTCAACTAAAGAACACTGCAAACCAATTTTTGTTAAGTACAAAATATTAACTTTTCCGTCCTTGTTTATTCTTCACGCGTTATTGTACGTTAAACAAAATATGATGAACTTGAATTGCAGCTCTGATTGTCACTCTTATAATGTAAGATATAAACATAATCTGAGATTACCACCTCACCGACTACAAAAAACAAATAGCAGTTTCGTCTGCATATCAATTAGACTATTCAATAAATTGCCTCTTGATGTTCAAAACCTTCCCCTAAAACAGTTCAAAAATCTTGTGCGGAGGAGGTTGATTGAGGCTGGTCATTATTCTGTAGAAGATTTTTTTTATTAGTGTACTATACTTGTCTATTTTATTTATTTTTTTTAATTGTATAACGATGTTATGCCTCGTAATGGTGGTATTTAAACAAATATATTATATTCTATTCTATTCTATTTATCTGAGATGGAAATGAATGAATGTGGGGATTATAAAAAACCAGACCGTCACACAAATGTTATCTACTATGATCATTTGTAAGAGAAAAGTGTCCGCGTTCAGTGATGTCATGTTAGCAGCGTTAAATGACCGTGACAATTGTCAATTAGTGATAGGTTATAGGATAGATAATACACTCCTGTATTAATACCTATACATATCTACTACATGTAATCTGTATGTTATAAAATATATTTCCACTACAATTTCACAGAATACATTAAGTGCTTCAATTTAACAAGCAAAGTGTATCAATAATTACAAATATATAAGGGGAAATTATTATAAAACGGTCGAATAAAAAATCAAATTTGGTGACTGATGATGAGATACTGTTTTAATAACTTGAGATATTAAAATAATAGTTGGGTGATTAAATTACTAAGTGAGCGACTAGAATGCCTTCGGTAATTTTGAAGCAGATTTCTTCTTTTGTTTTTACTTTTTATTTTTTTTTTCACTTTGAGACTACAACTTAAAACTCACATTTTCATGAAAATTGAAAACCACCGCTTTTTTTGATAAAGGGGTATGCGAATTGTTTGTGAAACGCGATAGAGCAAAGGTGGAGTTTTTAAAAAAATAATTCTGGGTTGAACGATAAACGGATATGCGAATTGTAATTCCGGGGTGAACGATAAAGGGGTATGCGAATTGTCTCGCAGTGAAACGGGAAGGGGCAAATGTGGAGTTTTTAAAAAAACAATTCCGGGGTGAACGATAACGGGGTATGCGCATTAAATAGTTAATTGTTTGAATAGAACTGCGTTTTCTAAAAAATGTATATTTAATTGACAGTCAATTAAATATATATTTCTTAGAAAACGCAGTTCTATTCAGTCGCTCACTTAGTAACTTAGTCACCCAACTATTATTTTCTCGTCACGCGCAGTCAGTCGCTCACTTAGTAATACAGTAACCCAAATTGATTATTTTTGTCACCCAAAATTGTAATGTACAGTCACTCGTTTAAATACTACCCAATATTTAATAAAAATTAATAATATTATAGACCAGGGGTCGGCAACCTTTTGAAACGGAAGAGCCAAAAGTTACAATTTACATTTCCCTATTTTTAAAGCGTCACTAAACATTTTCGTTTCAGTATTATAGTATTTGCTTATATAGGTATATCCGAGGACGACACGTCGCGACGGGGGCGGTGCGGGTGAGACGCGAGTGGAAATGGCTGACAGATAGACATGGTGCTCAATCATGGATCGATTGGACGATTTTTAAGGGTTTATATATAAAATAATTATTTTTTGCGTATGGAACTGGAGAGCCGCAACTTTACATCAAAAGAGCCGACCACTGTTATAGACCAAACTTCACTAATAATAATAATAAAAATAATAATAATAATGCGTTCAATGTCCGTTTCTCGACTTTATGTTATAACTATCACACATCCCGTTATTTTCTACATTTTTAAATTTCCACCTAACTAATGGCAATGGAGGAATTTTAGGACATTAGGAAAATTTTGAGCATAGGAGTGTGGCAGGTAATCGGCCATGACCTTGAATAAGGAACCATCTCGATATTTATCTGGAATTATTTAGGGAAATCATGGAAAACCACACCAAAATGGCCAGTACAGAAATTATCGTTTTTCGGCGAAAGGCAGAAGGAAAAGGTCCCAGTCACATCTGCCCCCACCGGGATTCGAACCACGCGGTACCTCCCGAATGCGAGTCTAGTGCTTTCAGCGCTACGCCACCCTGCTCGTTTTTTTTTGTTGTCATCGCTGAAATGACACCAAAAATAATAATCAATTCTCAAAAATAATAATCTTGGCAAAAACAGTGACGGACGAGTGAGTGAGCGAGTCAGTACTCATATTTTTGTGTATACGTCAGTCTCTATAATATCATTATCATGTTATCCTGACATCACCGTCCACTTACAATTCTAACGACCACATGAAATATCATTAATGATTTTTTTCGTCTTTTACAGTAGCGCTGCAGAATTGTAGAACAACCAAAATCTTAAATATAATACATAACTTCAAAATGAATTATATTTTCCATATTTAACGAATATTTAATATTTGGAAATAGTGTAATAGTTGACTGACCACAAAACTCGTGTGTTTGCGTTCAGGCGCTGTTCTGCGCTCCAAAGCAGCACATAAAAACGTCATCATCAGATATCCCCATTTACACCGTGCAACTCCCGACGCACAAGTTATAACGTATTATTTATATCGACTTTGAGCTGCATTTACCCTAAGCACATTAATGAAAATAAGTATTTTTTTATAGTATTAGAATCTGATTGTTTATAAATATCTTAAGATCGCTGCACACGAGGCTGGAAACACTGCTGGCGACGAGACGTCACTGCGGGCTCGCCTGCTAGCTCACAAGATGAGTTTTAAAATTAGAACAGGGCATATTTTTCTTGCTAGGTCCTCTGCTTGCTTTGAACAAGAACCAATCAGGAAACAGTATTTTGTCACGTGCACGACTTGAACAAACGCCCACAAACCAACATGGCGTCTTTTTGGTCAGACAATAGACATGTTTTGCTCTGTGTTTATATTTGTGACTGTCACTGACCAGATCTGTCCACATCCACAAAACAAACTTGAAAAAACGTCTCGTGTGAAGCGAGCACATAAAACTAATCAAGAAAAGTAGTAGTCAAATCTAGCGGCAAATCCAACCTCGTCGGCAGTACCTGAGACTCACTGTTTTTATTATTTTATAATCTGTACATTGTACATAATATTTATTCTGAATACTTAGAATTTTATTTACTTGAAGAGTTCTATTCAGACGTTAATCAAAGATTTGTACTTAATATTTTGTTAATAAAATATTAAACATAATAAAAGCAGGTGGGTATACAAAGATTTATCTACAGTATGTAAACACATAAGGTAGGTACACATAGGGAAATTTACATTGGGAAAAAATGACTGGATCAGAGTGAGCCTTGAAATCTTGTTTTTCAATTTGACAGATAATATTCTTTTGCAAAATGAATGTGTATACCGAAGAAAATATTCAAATGATTACAACATAATCGGACTTTTTTTATTATTGGGACATTAAATTCCCAAAAATTCTTAAATATGGTGCGAGATCAAATAATATTTCCGCCTATTCGTGTTGAACCTAAAGACATTGGGTCACTGATTTACCAACGCGCATACGTCATACCAGTCAGACAATTTTTGAATGAAATGTTTCCAAACAGATGGAGTTGTTTTTTTGTTTTATTTTTGTACAAAAAAACTAAAAGAGCTTTTTATTATTAAAAAAGCCAAGTAAAATAAAAATAAATCAAAATAAAATAGAAATCCTCAAGATTACCACGATAATTCAATAGAAATAACGATTAATGCAGTCATGGCTAACTCTGATCCAAGTATTTTTTCCCAGTGCACCTTACGCGTTTACATACTGTATATTAATTAAACAAAATGTAGATAATCTAAAACCAAACTCGGTAAGTACCTACAGTTAACAGTAAAACATAAATTAATTTTCTCTTGCGCAGTACATTTTATTAATAGTAATAGGCAAGGTATCAATTACATAAAAAACAGTTGGATCATAGTATATATAAAAGAAAACAAGTGACTAATAACAACATAAAGGCCAGTCGCGCATGTCAGTTCTAAACGGATGCCATAAATTAGCAGGTATACGATGATGATGATGATGATGATGAAGACTTAGGGAATCACGAAAGTACAAAGATGTATGGACATAGATTAAAACCAAAATGTGCTAGGTTGACAATGATTAAAAGTGCAGCTGGCACAGTCTGAGGTGTACAAATTAACGCCGCTGCCAGTGTTCGGATGAGGCTTGGACACGTAACACAATAACGGACATGACTCTCTTACTGTTTCTGGTATATTCCACCTTTCTATATTGACATCTGCATAAAGCCGCTCTCACACGAATATCTATTGTTATTAATTATGAATTTGTGGTTTAGTTTCGCTAATACAGCCTTTGATTAAATACCTTCGCGTTATTAGCACGACGCTCTAACCAACTGAGCTATAGGCCGGTTGCTCTTCGGTGCCTTACAACGGTACACAAGTAAGAATTAAGGTTAGAGTACGATAACTCGATGTGCAAAATATTCATTGGAAATTACACAGTTACTATTTTATATAACATATAAACAGTCTTATTAGCCGTTTTAAGTGCGGAATTTTTTTTTATAAATTAATTTTTTTGCGAAGTGAACAGGGGAAGGCGTTTGGAAGGAGTTCTTTAAAAAACAATGACGGGGTCGTGTCGATGCGATGGCGTTTTTTTGCGCAGTGAAAACTGGAAGGCGTGTGGGGGGAGTTCTTTAAAAAACAATTACGGGGTCTTGTATACAAAGTGAGATAAGTAATACAGTAATTCTACACCAGTTGCTATGACGTGTATATGTGATTTCTGATTGGTTAGATTAAAAAAATGACAGTACAAGTCGAAAAGTTTTTATGAATTTTTGAGGAAATTTGTGATTAACCCGCAGTTTTCTTTTTTGGAACGTTAAAATTTAGCGCATCGAGTTATCGAGCTAGACCCGAATGAATTAATCATACATCCGCCCGGACAGACACACAAGAAAGCGAGTTAAATAAAACGTGGTGAACAATTTTTACTTCGATTGTGTATGCTGCGAGGCATACCTCTTTTTTGACATGCAGAGAACTACTAAACTAACCCAACTATTAAAGTTACCGAGCATACGTTGACTCTAGACAACCCATAAAATCCTTTTTGAAGAAACCAAAGTTCTAGACAGAACATCGAGTTACTACCCATGCATATACAGAGAGGCCGTAGAAATACACAAACGCACAAATAATTTCAACCGCAAAGATGAAGGTTGGAATCTAAGTAAAACCTGCACCAACCCAGTGAATGGAACGACCAATCACAGAAGACCATACTACGACCGAGTAGAGAACACGAGCACGCTGACCATAAAAGACGGAAGTACCAGGGCTGCCAGATGAACGGATTTTTCCGTTCCAAACGGATTTTTCGAGTAGAAATAAATTTGAACGGATAATGGAACGGATTTCATGATCTGAACGGATTTAACGGATTTTCTAACTTTTCCGAATTTTTTACCTTTTTTACTACATATAAATTCAAACTTCACTCGATAATCGATAATTTGGGGACATTCGGGTATTTTTAGCACATTCGAGCATATCTGACCACGTTTCTTTCACTACCTCTGTCCTACTCCTCTCTCTATTTGGGTAGAAAAAGATAAGAGAGTGTATGAAAAAAGTGTTCGCGAAACACACACCTATATCGATGAATATCGACTCGCTATCTTTGTCTGATGCGTTTTTTTCACACAACTGGAGTCAAGTGTTTCGAGTTACACGGATTTACGGAACACATTGAGGATTTAACTGATTGTACTGCCGCGTTTGTTACTATCGCAACATTCTAACAGTTAATATAATATTTTTATTTCATAAAAATGTGAAAAATCCACGAAATAATCGATTCATTGGATGTGAAAAAATGAATCATTTCTATTCAATTTAAAGTCTGTTTGTAAGTAAAAGTAAATTCAACGTCCTATACGAAATTCATTTAATAATGTTAATAATAAAGCCATAATGAAGGTGGAAACACGTCGATGTGTCGTTTATGGTACCGCATACTTCACTTTACTCTCTATCTCTCTCACACTCATTGCATTAATGGGTGAACCGGGCGAACGGATGGAAACGAATTTTTCAGACCACTTCCCCCACCACTTTTCGCCTTACCGACGGATTTCTGAGGAGAGAAATCTGGCAGCCCTGGGAAGTACCACACTTACCTGGGAGCAGCCTAGAAGGACACTTCTCCCGCTACCACATCGCCTTTGATAATGTCTACCGTAGTTGTAGACGAAACGTCAGGTAGTAATACCAATGGACCACGGCATACAAGCCCGGTAACCAATAAGATTTGGATTTACCCAATATACTTTGCATTTATGACCGATATATTTTGAGTCAATTTGTATAATACAACTAGACCGAATCAAAGACACGCTGATCGTCAAAATACCATTGAGATAAGATATACATAGAGTGGAGACGTCATCGAGTAGACGGCCACGCAGCGGCGCGGATGAGCTCAAAGAGAGCTATCATTACAATAAGCAAGTCATCCGCCGTGAAAAGAATTAAACAAAACCGGATCAGTGATTGATCAATATCCCACAATGTGCAGGACAACAATAAACAATAACCTTTTATTGTAACAAAGAAGAATCGTCATCACCAATAGAAACAGTTGACAGTTGTAGGTATGTGACGCACGATCGCTCACCTGATTGGCAGATCAAAGTAACTGCATGCAGAAAGACCACTATCGATTATCGATTTTAAATAGACTAATTAACTGAATGATATTGTTATAATATTGTAACAAAACTGTTCTAGTTCGCGGTGGAAAATATTTATTTACAATAGTGAAACGTTAACAAAACAGTTAAACACACAAACAAAAAGTACTTCTTTATAACGTAACAGAAACAAAACAACAATTCAAACTAATAAAATAGTTGAATAAATAATGAAAAATACAAACTCGCTATTTATGTACACAAAATATTTACAACACAAAATTTATTTAGCACACTTATTTATTAACTATATACACACGATTATTTACACAGTTCATTTATATATTTATCTCAGCAGTTACCTCAGTACTGGTCACGGTACTAACTGTCAATTTATGTCGATTGTTCACTCAATGAAAGATCATGTATGACTGCCTCTACTAAGCTATCGTCGTGGTTTTTATATGCGCTGGATCGTTCTTTCTTTTCTTGAATTCATTGTTGTCTGTTTAACAACAAAGTGTTTTTACCTACGCATATTGTTAGAACAACAAGCCGATTGTTGCCCCACAACAATATGTGTATCATTGTTAGAACAAGCCGATTGTTGTTTTAGAACAATTTGTGTGTCATTGTTAAAATGACGAGCTGATTGTTGTCTCACGAAATCCTATGTCGTCGCAACGGGGAGCGTGTGACAATAATTTACCTATAAAAAAAACAAAGACAACCAACGCCGCCATCAATGTCCGCTTGCCATGTACCGCTAACGAATTTACATTTAATGACGTTATGACAAATGTCTGTACACAGTAATCAGCACGTGAAGTATCCTGTCTGTTCCCGCTGGATGACGGAACGCATTCTACACACCATAAACATATATTCTACCCAAGGTATGCAAATAATTCATGCACTCATCCAGAATAGGAAGGACATTTTTGGTAATTTGTAATTAACGTATATAGTATGTCTCAACTATAAGAGAACGGGATCCAAGTCAAAATAAAGCGCTCTATCCATATACTTTTATTCTATATTAAACACACAACAGGCGTGTTAATTCCATAACACACTTACGCGTGTTTCAATCCGTTTGACCTGTATCGTGTTCACAGACAAACAGACGCACAGAGTTTTTCCAAAAATATGTTTTTTGGATTCGGAGGACCTCGAAACAAAAATATATTGTAAAATTTTGAAAATTGATTTTTGACCTAAACTAGTAGGTACTACTATTCCCCACTTGTGAGTTGGAAGGGTAAAAGTATTATAAGTTATTTAATAAATTTCTTTCATCTTAAAAATAAAAATTAATGAATTATCTATTTTTCAAATAGTATATTTATGCTGACTTGAACACGTGTTACTTCGAGTTTCTCCATTCTAAAGCCGCACTTAAGAGTGTAAAATGATTTTACACGTGTTATTTCAACACACCTATCTATGTTTTTGTAGTAAGTGTTTTTCTTGTGCTCTGTCACCAAATGTGTTTTGATTCTAACATACATAACTGTGTTAATATTGCATATTACACGTGTCGATATAACACGTTGTTTAATAAAATCATATTTTTTAACATGGTAAATAGTATATTGTGCAACTAGTGCGACAATGCCGCACGAGTTGCACATACTATTTTTAAAGTGAAACTTTTATTCTATCGCCCCGATTTTTTCTGGCCGTCTGTTGCATGTCGCATTACAGGCGGCCGCGGAGTAGGGGTAAAGTGAAAGGCGTTCGGAGTAGGCGCTCGGTAGAGCAGCCAAGGCCAATATGGCGGCGCTCATGGTTAGCATCAGCTGACCGTGTAGTATAAATAACACATACCTAGTCAGTCTGTCATGCGGGCAAGTGCTGTACAGTGTTTACATGTTTTTATTCGTGTATTCATGTGAATATTGTTTATAATTAATCGTGATAGATAAGTGGCTACAATCCAACGCCTACAATCTAATAAAAGTTCCACTTGTGTCGTGGTTTCTTAAAACCACACAACTGTTTTTTTTATTACGAATTAAATTAAATTAAAATTAAACTTTTATTACGAATTACAAAAAGAAATAAGAAGTAATAAAAATTAAAATTAAATCATTAAAAAGTTGAAAATTCAGTTAAAATTGTTATTATATTGGTAACTATGGTAACTCTGAATTTGCGTGCGGCAAACAATAATTTCAGTGCGACAAATAAAGTTTCCGCACGCAAATAAAAATAGCTACTTTTCAACTGTAACAGCGTGCGTAAACATACCATTCCCGCATGAGTAATAAAAAAGAATAAACACACGTACACGTGTTTAAATAACACGGTTTGTAACACGCCTAGATTTGCAGTGTATGTAATAAATCATGAAATAATTATCCCAACCTGTCATTTCACCTTAAAGTAAATACGACAATTTTTCTTAGGTGTAGAATGTTTTTGACACAGTTTTTACTTAAATTTTATCCAAAATTATATGGGAGTAACGAAACTCGTTACTTTCTCAAGTTACGATCATTTTCAGTCAAAAGTGATTACTGAATGCAGGCGGGCCAGTGCCGGATTAAGACTCCTTGATGCCTTAAGCATTTCTGGCCTATGAGCCCTCATCTAAACGTTATATCCTAAGCAATTGCTTACTTTGCTTATAAGTTAGTGCGGCACTGAGGCGGGGGCCTCTATGCTCAAAAGCTCACCTTATGCAATAACTGCGTGCCTTGTCCCATGTAGTCTATAGGCGCGTGTAATAATATGTGATGTACAAACATATCAGAGAGCGATTACGTTCATACGCCACCACAACAGCTCGCCACAGCGGTTTGCCTGTACGTGGTGATGTACTATCCATACGTCATCGGCGACACCGTGTTATTTATTAACCCACCCATATTATATAACAATACATATTTGATAATAACTATACTTACAGATGAACAATGCACAAGTCTCATTGCGATATCACCTCAATTGAACAAATAGAGCAAAGGCAGGGGTGCTCTTTTGATGTAAAGTTGCGGCTCTCCAGTTCCGTACACAAAATATAATTATTTTATTATATAAACCCTTAAAAATCGTCCAATCGATCCATGATTGAGTACCATGTGTATCTCTCAGTCATTTCCACTCGCGTCTCACCCGCACCGCCCCCGTCGCGACGTGTCGTCCTCGGATATATATTTTTTATACCTAATGTATAAGGAAATACTATATACTGAAACGAAAATGTTTAGTGGCTCTTTAAAACTGCAGGGAAATTTTGTAAATTGTAACTTTTGGCTCTTCCGTCTCAAAAGATTTCCGACCCCTGGCGTAAGGAATAGAGTACAATTTTTTAAAATATTTAAAATAAAATATTTTCATATTAAAAGTTATCACAAACACATAAAATCATTAATTAAAAAATTCAAATTGAATTAAAAAATAAATATTCAAGCTATTTTGATTATTTAAACGCGCCATTTTTGCGAGGGATTTTGCCACCTGTGGCACGCGTGCCATAGGTTCGCCACCCCTGCTCTAGAAGAACTTTCATTTTAAACATTTTGTTATAAAATAAGTATAATACGCGCCACGGATCTAAAAGGTTCGGAAGCTAGTCACAAACAGCGTCGCAAAGGCATATTTTAGAGCCGTTGTGACTCCCACCACCTTCCAGCTACCTGCACAGAACGTGCGCTCGTCGGTGATTGGCCGTGATCGCTCGTTGACTTTGTCACTTGTCGCTTTCCTGCTTTAAAGTACAGTCGAGTTCGCTATTGTCAAGTTGTAATGGTTATTTTAGTTTTATTGAGTTGCGAGTTTGTAATTTTTCAACAGACTGTACAAGCGCAAGCCCGCATTCGCATCTAATTTCCGAGCCTTTTAGATTCGTGGCGCGTATTATAATGTTGAAGATGTTCACATGTAGATAATAAATTTAATGGGACACTCTATATATCGTAATGGTAGTACTGTACTGACGGTGCCGGGTCATTTCAAAATACATCAACTAGTATATACCTGTGTACCTATTACAGAGTACGCAATTCCGTTAGCCGTAAACAAGCCCATAATAACAGTTCGTGTCAGTTTATCAGTGTTCCTGTTTGTTGGACGATCTACTTTGACCGTAACTTATGCCGATTTTCAGTGGCGTCACAAAATCAGTTTTCGCACCTTTATAATTTGTATAGTTGCAAATGAACATAATGTTGCGTGCCCCTTGATGGGACGACTATGGAATTCAGTAGAAACTACTAGAAACAACAGCAATGGAAAACAGGTATTTTTCATTTTTGTTGTTTCTAGTAGTTTCTACCGAATTCCATAGTCGTCCCATCAAGAGGCACGGAACAATACAGTGTCGTATGGCATAATGGCACATACACTACTGGCGTGGTCGGATCTAGGAGTGATGCCCTAAAATTTCAACGTTTCATATCATTTAAACAACTCATTACAAATTTTTACAAGTTTTTATTTAGTTTCACCTGTCCCGGTGTCTGTCTGAAATCAAATCTTGCAAGTTAAATTTGACCCACTTCCCGTTATCCGATTGAGCTAAAATTTTGCATACGTATGTAGTTCCGATGACAGTACAATAATATAATAACTAACTGACCGTTCCGGCTTTAGCCCGGTTTAAAATCGCACTCTTAGCTACTTCCCATTATCCGATGGAGTTGAAATTTTGCAACTGGCGCCCAACGTGGGGCCCCAGTTTGTAACAATTTTTATTATTTTATTCAACATATTTATTAACGTAAGTTTGTAACATGAATATTATTTAATTCAACACATTTATTAGTTTAAGTTTTTTTAACATGAACACTACTTTCTAGTTCATACGCTCCGCTGCCATCTTGCCTCTGTTTCTCTACGTGACCACCAGGGTACACCAGTGGCGGCGTGGCTTTTTAAGATGCGGTGTTACACGTATTTTTTTTTTTGATATCCAAATGTGACTCATATAAAGTACAAGTACACACGGCACTGGTGATAGTATATATTATTATATTGCGGTGGTGACATCTAGCCTACACAATTAAACTTAATATAAACATGTTTTGTCGTTGCGTTTAAGCGGTATAACGAGTAGTGTTGTTTGTTGTTGTTGTTGTTCCTGTTATTGGATGGAGTGTAGTCTCTCTGATCCATTCCCGACCAAAACACCAGGAATGAATGGATTTGTCAGCGAGCGCCGTTGTCAATTAAACGAAATTTGTGTTCATATTTATAGTAGCTGACTACATAATAATATACTGACATATCAGCACATATTATTAGTGTATTTGCCATAAGGCACTTACACTATTGGCGTCGGTCGGATGGCGGGACCTAGGGGTCGGACCAAAATTTCTCGACGTTTCATAAGTTTCTAAGAACTTTGACACCATTTTTGGAAATGTTTATATTATATATATGTATATATATATATATATATATATATATATATATATATATATATATATATATATATATATTTATATATTTATATATATATATATATATATATATATATATATATATATATGTGTGACCACGATAACTCTCGACAGACTTAATCGATTTAAACGAAATTTGGTCCACATGTTGGAATCCATCATCGCAAGAAGCCTATTTAAAATGAGCCCGATCGGGCCATTTTAAGGGGGGTATTTAGGGGTTGAAAAATGTTTTTGGGCCCAAAAATACGGAAAAAATTTTCAGAATCACTTCAAATTTGAAATTTAACCCTTTAGTAATTATTGAAATGTGCTGCTAAAATTTAAATAAAATCGGCCCGACAGGACCGGACTTACAAATTTTATGAAAACGCAAGTTTACTGATATGGATTTACACACTAAAGGGTGTATATAATTTGGTACAGATGTTGAATTGGTATGTAGTATTGAAATTAAGTAAAAAAATGTTGTTTTAAGGGGTGTATTAGAGGGTAATTTTTTTTATTTTGTCCAAAAACAAAGTTAAGTTCATACAATAGAGCCACACTGCTTATAAAAGCAAATACACTATATTGTCGGCAGGGTTTCGCACTGCGACCCGAGTTTTTCAAATATGTAGATGTTATGAACACTCCCCGGAAAAGCGAAATTTATTTTTCATTATCCATGATCTCTGCTGTTTCCTTAATTACTATAAAACACTTTGATTATCAAATAATTCCTTATTTTTATTAACACGATTGAATAATTCTAGCGCGATCAATATGCTATTATACCGTTTTTAGAAAAGTGTTTTAAATGAATCCTAAAGTGATAAAAGAAGCACTACAATTTTTATAATAATATTTTATAACCGTATAGTGCCATAATAACGACTTTTAATTTATCATTTTGAATTTTCGCGCGAAAACGACACGTGGGTTCACTATGATTGTGATTGCGTCCCCGCCCTCTCCTTTTTAGCCTGCCCCCCGCTCTGCTGATTTTAGGTATAATCATATATTTAATACCGTCTATATTGTAAGCAAAGATCGGGAGAAAGACTTAAACACTACGGTGCAGACATTTATACGTCTGTCTCACTTATTATACTCATGCGCATGTCCGTGAATGGATGCGCGTCAGTTTGCACATGGAACTAAGCTGTGAAAGGCTTGCTCTATTTCACTTACTAATTGCCCCACTACAGACGCGACACTTGCGCACAAGGGTCAAGTAAAAAGAAACAGTAATTTGCTGTCTCACTTCAAGGGCCACGCTTCCACTTACGGCCACTAGCAATATAGAAGTTTTTAAACTTATAATGTATTTATAAAATACTAGCGGCCCCGTCCGGTTTCACCTGGGTGTAAAAGAACGAATGGGGAAGGGAGGAACATGAGTACATCACATTCATATTAGTTTACCGAGATGAATGTTGCGTCCAAATTTCATGATGATCGGAGTTACCGTTCAAAAGTTTTTGTCGATAAAAAGCAGTAATTATACTTTTTATAAGTATAGATAATAAATTTCTTTTAATTACTGGACTTAATAAAATATAATAAATATTTAATTGAAAACACTGTAGGAAAACTATTTTTATATAGGTAGTAACAGTTTTCAAATGAGTTATTAATTAGATTTATTTAATTTTAGTTAGTCGTAAAAAAATTAAAATAAATTTAAATGTAAGAAAGTAATGTAGAAAATAAAAAAAAATATAAAAATATATTCGTCCAACGTGGGGCTCGAACCCACGACCCTGATATTGAGAGTCGCGTACTCTACCGACTGAGCCAGCCGGGCTTCTGAATTTAGAACGCTAACATTGGTATATTTAGGTACGACATTTACCTAAATAGAAGCTTATTCTTGAGATACATTGTGCAACATTTTTCAATGATGCTCCGCTCTTATTGGTCGTAGCGTGATATTATATAGCCTATAGCCTTCCTCGATAAATGGGCTATCCAACAAAAACTTTTTTTTTCAATTCAAACCAGTAGTTTCTGAGATTAGCGCGTTCAAACAAACAAACTTTTCTGCTTTATATATTAGTATAGATAGATTTAATTTACAGTATTGAATAGAAAGTCGTAGTTCAAGACTCCGACACTAATCTCTATGACATTGCATTTACCTCTTCTGACATCAGTTGATAATACGTCATCTAAGTACATATCGAGTCTGTTCTAAATCCGTACGCGATGCCATAAAGCTCATATCGCTCCGTCTGACGGATGTCTGCTAAAGACATAATTAACAACGAATGTCTCTCTGACATACAATACACACGTATAACATACGGTACTATCGCCTGATTCATCCCATGTCGCGTCTTTGGAAGACACATTAACAGACGTCATTTCATCTAAATCAAACCTATGAAGGCTTACACAAAAGTTAGAGAACTTCAATCAAAGTAGTAATTGGTCTCGAAATAGGACATTTCCAATAACATTCACGCAACTGGCAAAGTTTATAATTCCATTTCCATATTTCGGCGCCCAAACAAACAAATAACAATATTCTTAAATAACCACTATCGCAGCTCCCAAGATATCGACATCAATATCTTTATATATAAAAATTACGTGTCACGTTGTTTGTCCATGTTTGTCCGCGATGAACTCCTAAACTACTGAACCGATTTTAAATTTGATTTGCACACCGTGTGCAATTCGACCCAACTTGAAAGATAAGATAGCTTACATTTCAATTTATAGTCGCAATATTATTTTATTGCAAATTATTTGTCTATTCCTTGACAGTCATAATTATCTGTTAGCTCCAGGATTGAGTGAATATTCAATAGATGGCGCAACGAACTTAACAACTATATAAGATGGCGATACCTGTTGACTGGATTGAGTGAATGTTCAATAGATGGCGCAACGAACTTAACAACGATATATCTAGATCGAGGATGTAAAAAAACTGAATATCGTTTAAAACAAATGCTTTTTTTTTCGAGCACGACGGCGCAGCCGGAGTGAACCCTCGAGATAGAGCAAGTGTTTTAAAGACCAGTTATCCACGAATACTTTACGCTATTCTTTTTCGAGCACGACGGCGCAGCCGGAGTGCTCGAAATAGAGCAAGTGTTTTAAAGACCAGTTATCGACGAATACTTTACGCTATTTTTTTTCGAGCACGACGGCGCAGCCGGAGTGCACGACATACACACATATACGCCCATGTATATTTTAAAATAGCTAGCAATTAATAAAATAGATAGATAGATAGGTAGATGTTCCAATTACATTGTTTTATTATTTCACTTTATACGTAGCGAAGCACGTACAGGGCCGCTAGTTATATATACGATATTTACCTACATAATATTTTGTTTTTTTCCTTTCCGATTAAAGCCAGAAAGGGATGTCAACTTTGATTCCTGTATAGCCAGCTAGCTGTTCCCTGATGCGAGGCAATTGTTTTGTGTCTTTGAAGTAAAACTTCTTTACGCACGCTTGACTTGGGTAGTAAGCTGGTGAATGCCTGACGAGAGATTTACGGAAGTGTGATCGGGCGAGGAGAACGGAAGTTGAGAAGGAGATATAAGTTAGTAAAGATAGAAAGAGGATGACAAATACTTCACTGGCTAGTGGCGCCATCAGGTGGCCGAAAATATAAACATTACTAACGATAGAATGACACATACTTTACTTGCCAGTGGCGATATCGAGTGACAGAAAAAAAATTTGTAAACCTACTTTAAATAATATTTCATAAAGATTTCCGCTTAAAATTCAACGAGTGCTAAGTAATTGCAATCTATTACTATTGTTTTCATTATCTTTATGTTTATATTTCTTTCTTCTTACAGTTCATTTCGTTCTTGAACAATTTTATAAATTAATATTTTGTTCAATACATTAAATATTCTACGTTTAAAGTGAATAAAATTGTAAAATCATTTTAAAGTTTATATTTTGTGAATTTTCGGGTGAATAATAACAAATTATGACAGGAAGAAGTTTTACTTCAGTCGTGTGGTCTAAAGCACATTCGCTTTCAAGCTAGCATATTGGTATACGTTCTTAACAAAATATTGATACTGAAATGACGAAGGTTTGCCGGGTCTGGGATCTTGGTCTATTAGGACAAAAGACGCAACGAATTTCTCATCGACCCTCGCGTATGAACCTATAGGTTAAAGCAGAGAGATATGTATACGTAAGTGCGTTCAGTTCAGTGGTACACAAGATATAGACGGAGAGCTGGCTACGGAGAAAATGGGTGACTCGGTGCAGAGCTGAAAATTTGCAGAATAATAGGAGATAGTACAAGTAAGTAGGGAAAAAATTGCCAGAAGGCTAGGCGGAAGATAAAGAGCCGCCAGAAGACGCTAATGTTGCGAAAAATCAGTGCACTTCTGGCAATTTCTATACTTATTCTGTAATTCAAAACTAGATTATATATTATACATTATATAGTTATAAGGGCATACTGAAAATTCAAACATGATATAATAATTACATTCGACAAATATTCAAAATTATTAATGTCATTTTGATAGAAATAAAATTAATCGTCATAATATATTTTCATTAATAAAATTACGTTGTTATAACAACGTAATTTTATTAATTTATTTAATTTTATTTCTATCAAAATGACATTAATAATTTTGAATATTTGTCGAATGTAATGATTATATCATGTTTGAATTTTCAGTATGCCCTTATAATAATGTATAATATATATATAATATATAATCTAGTGTTGAATTACAGAATAAGTATAGAAATTGCCAGAAGTGCACTGATTTTTCGCAACATTAGCGCCTTCTGGCGGCTCTTTATCTTCCGCCTAGCCTTCTGGCAATTTTTTCCCTACTTACTTATACTATCTTCTATTATTCTGCAAATTTTCAGCTCTGCACCGAGTCACCCATTTTCTCCGTAGCCAGCTCTTAGACCAATAGAGCACATAACGCGACTAATTTACCAAGTTACTTATATTGACGGTGACAAGACATTAGACTGTATAGCGGTGTCAAAGATGACACATGTGTCGGCTTCACTTCGAAGACAAGAGGTTTTGCTCAATATATATATAAGTACACACAATATACATGTTACGGTCAATATCCGAAATCCGGGAAATGTCGGCATTGACCGATCAATGTCGACAATGCCCGGGCAAAGTCGACATTGACCGGTCAATGTCGACAATGCCCGAGCCACATAGGGCAATGTCCGAAATCGGACAAGGTTCAAAAAATACATTTTTTATAAACATGAAACGCTGACATTTGATTGTATCTTTATCATGATAAGTTATCATTAACGCTTTATGGAATTTTTTCAGCTTTCTATTACAATTATTGATGATTGAAAACACGTATAAATTATTTATTATTTATATGGTATGAGCAATAAACAATATATATCTCAATGCATTAAATTTTAGAACTCACATGTATTCCAGCAATAAAAATAAAAATTCTAAACTACGGATAATTTATTTTCATACATTTTATTTATTTTAATAAATGAAAATATGTTTATTGCTCTCTTAAGCTGATCTACTCATAATCTTCTTATTACTCAAAGACAAAAACCTTCCATTTATTACAAAATTCGGCTTTATAAAACGTTGGTAAGTTCTAGTGCTGTCATTCTTTTTAGAATTCTCGTAATAGTCGGTCGATTTTCAGTGAGTTTCAATTGTGTTTCATTCAAGTGCTTACAAAACATTTTGTTAGTTAATATCAATGATAAAAATTCCTTAAAGGGTTAATTTTAACTTATCATGATAAAGATACAATCAAATGTCAGCGTTTCATGTTTATAAAAAATCTATTTTTTGAACCTTGTCCGATTTCGGACATTGCCCGATGTGGCTCGAGCATTGTCGACATTGCCCGGGCATTGTCGACATTGCCCGAATTTCGGACATTGACCGTAACATACATATATACAAGCCTATACAGGCAAACTACAGACGTCTAGCCGCGTTCGAAATTGTTCTTTGATAAGGAAATCAAATAAACACGAAACAGCGATAAATGTATAACAAGCGCTTGCAAATACAAACAATGATGCTTAATTAAACGTGATAAATAGCGATGCCTCACGCAGCAAGAGTCATTGATTTTACTAAATCTTTTCAAAACATCAAAACGTGTTAAACCTACCTGTACATCAGAAAAATACTTACATACAGTGTAAACTCCATTTAACGTCACTCGATATAACGACCAACGTCGACTTTACTTAACTCTAGTTGGTTTACCCTGTTGCTCACACAAATGGTACACTCTAAATAACGACAACAGTACGCCATCATTAAATAATAAACAGTACCTACCTACTTGTTTGTTATTTTGTTGTCGGCACCATGCGTAATTACTCGAAAAGTACTTTATGTATAACCAAATTGATCCCTCGGTATCTCAAGATATAAATAAAATATATAAGAAAATACAATTAAAATACTGGAGTAGCGAAAAAAGTCAGACAAAGATAACAGATTGTACGCAATAAGTGTTGTAATTTGTGATAGTATGAATGTTTGTTGTTAATACTAGAGGTCCTGCCCGATTTCACCCGGGTGCAAAAGAACGAATGGGGGGGGGGGGAGTGATATGAGCACGCACATTCATCTTAGTTTACCGAGATGAATGTTGTGTCCAAATTTCATGATGATCGGAGTTACCACTCAAAAGTTTTTGTCGGATGGACAAATTTTGAGTTATATTTTTAATTGATGCTCCGCTCTAATTGGTCGTAGCGTAATATTATATAGCCTATAGCCTTCCTCGATAAATGGGCTATCCAACAAAAAAAAAAACAAACAAACAAACTCTTCAGCTTTATAATATATTAGTATAGATGAGGAAATACATATTATAGTAAAAAAAATATTAATGGATTATTTCTTCTCTCCGTTTAACGACAACTCTCAATAACGCCATAAAGTACACAGTCCTTTGAGTCGACACGCTTCTTATCACTTCTATGAGGTTTCAGGCATTGTATAGGGACCAGTCGACTATCCTATATCCATATTTTAGAGATCAGTAAATATATAAAGCATTATTAATACCATTTCAAACACACCATACAAACTACGAGACTCTGACAAGGAATTAGTTGATATTAGTGATGTGCCGGATCGTTAAAAATATATATCTGCGGATACGGATTTTTGGTTTCAAGATCCGCGGATACGGATACGGATCTTAACTTTCTTAGAGTACGCGGCGGTAAATATTGCACATCGACCTTTGCAAAGAGACTATCTGTTATGGGAAAAAGTTATAGACCTCTTTAAGAGTTAACTCTCATAACAAATTGTCTCTTTCCAAAGATCGATGTGCAATATCTCATTATAAAGATAGTTGATTTAGTACCTTTGAGTTATGTACTATTAGTATGGTACTCACTACGATAAATGTTTGCAATATAAAGGTGCCAAATACGATTTAATAAAATAAAAAAATAATCTGAATGGAATTTAACAGGTTTTCATTATTACCTAATCACCTATATATATAAAAATTCATCTATGAATTGAAAATTAATAAGGTGAAAGATCCGCCAAAAACTAACGGATACGGATATTTCTTCTCCCTCGGATATCCGCGGATACGGATACGGATATCCGGCACATCACTAGTTGGTATACAGTGAAGTGTCTAGTTTGTACATACGTATCCGTGCAGGCAGAAGCCATCAAAGGTGTCACGTCTTATACGTTCATCTTTTTTGCATAAGTCATATCGAATTTACAAATAGTCAAAGTGGACATGCGTCATGGGACTGTGCTAACTCACTATTTTCCAACGTGACACCGCCTGCTTTATTAATAATATATGCATAATATGAGATGAATCTTAGCAACTGCATAACTTGCTTGCACTAATCAAATCACTTTATACAAGGTTGACATTGATTTGTGCTTAATTGCACCTTAATTAATAACACGCAATTGCCCGTGTATCTTGTTAACCCTGTGTCGAGTTTTGTTTTATTAGTGTTACTACATTGTTACGAAGAGTTCCAAAGTCATCATTAATTCAATAAATAAAATTATCGACCAATTTTTCAGACAAATATATTAACAAAAAATAATAATTAATACATTGACGTTTCGGTCCGGATTTGAACTTTCTTCAGAAATATGTAATCTAAAAAAATATAAAAAAGAATTATTATCTACTTATTTTACAAATTGGTCGATAATTTTATTTATTGAAGAATTCTAATCAGACTTGAATCATTCATTGTTATACAGAGATGCTCCAAAAGTCCCGCAACGGCTGAATATCTCAGAGAGCTTAAGTTTTTTTGAAAAATGTTGCGAACTAAAGTTGCTCAACTCGTTGTAATGTATTTTTCGCTCACAAAAATTTCTCCCGGAGGGGGGTGGAGGGCAGAGGGTTACTCCGAAATTGTAAATGGCAGCCCCAATTTATTTTATTGGGTCGAGTTCTTCAGGCAAAAAAAGACATCTTTTGTCCCAAACTTTTTTTTGTTCAAGCTACAGGTCACCGAGTACCTACGCGGGGTAAAATTTTCCGAGCTACGCACATTTATCTTAGTTTACCGAGATGAATGTTGTGTCCAAATTTCATGACGATCGTAGTTATCGTTCAAAAGTTTTTGTCGAAGGGGCAAATTTTGAGTTACATTTTGCAACATTTTTCATTGATGCTCCGCTCCTATTGATCGTAGCGTGATGTTATATAGCCTATAACTTTCCTCGATAAATGGGACATCCAACAAAAAAAATTCAATTCGAACCAGTAGTTCCTGAATTTAGCGCGTTCAACCAAACAAACAAACTCTTCAGCTTTATATATTAGTATAGATATAGATGATAGATAAAACAAAATTTAACGGCTTCATTACCTGCTGATTACCGATCACATGATGGTCAATACGAAATTCGCATGCGTAAATTGGTACATCTACTTATATGTTAATATATTCAAGAGTAGGTATAACGTCTGTTGCAAATATAAAACCCATTTATTTGTTTGACTGTTGCCTGTACAGCACGACGTTTAACCACAGTAGGTTTGTTCAACATGAAATAAATGATCACTTGGCAAGTTTTTATGTTTCATAATATATAAATGACTCTTGTATATAAACTTGGAACCTTAGATCTTGTATTTTTCGGCAATATCAGCAAACCCACTTACTTCCTGATCTTTTTCTTACATTCATGTTTTGATTAGATTTCAATACTTTTTCATAAAGTTATATTCATACGTATTCCTCTTAAATGTTATCTAGACACATAATAATATTATAGTTAGGATATCATACTTCATGTGTGTATGATCTAGAGGTACGAGCAGTCTTTGGACGACCGGTTGATGCATACGGTATCGATGCTTCCAGCACCGACTAGACGCTTGTGAATGATGATGATTTAATTATGATTTTTGAACAGTTGTAACTTGGAAACTATGCCACCTAGGGGGTGTGTAATTTGGAATACACAAATGTTTTTTAGCAGACAAAATAATTTGTATAATATACTAGCGGTCCCGTCCGGTTTCACCCGGGTGTAGAAGAACGAATGGGAAAGGGAGGAACATGAGTACACACGTTCATTTTAGTTAACCGAGATGAATGTTGTGTCCAAATTTCATGATGATCGGAGTTATCGTTCAAAAGTTTCTGTCGATAAAAAGCAGTATTTATACTTTTTTTAGCTAATAATTTTTTTTTAATTAATTAAATAGAATTAAAATAAATTTAAATGCAAGCCTTAGAAGAAAGCAATGTAGAAAATAAAAAAAAAATAAAAATATATTTGCTCAACGTGGGGCTCGAACCCACGACCTTTATATTGACAGTCGCATGCTCTACCGATTGAGCCAGCCGGGGTTGTATACTCACAACGCTAATATGAGTATATTTAGTTAGTGCATTTCACCTAAATAGAAGTTTATTTTTGAGATACGTTTTGCAACATTTTTCATTAATGCTCCGCTCCTAATAGTCGTAGCGTGATATTATATAGCCTATAGCCTTCCTCGATAAATGGGCTATCCAACAAAAAATTTTTTTTTTTCAATTTGAACCACTAGTTCCTGAGATTAGCGCGTTCAAACAAACAAACTCTTCAGCTTTATATATTACTTAAGTATAGATTCTGGGTGTCAAAAATCAGCTCATTCCTGATATAATTTACTTATGAATTAGCTGTCAAACAGTACTCGCCAGTTAAAAATTCCAAGCGGAAAAGGACACCTCATGTTTTCGTTATTAACAAGACTCGAATGAAGTCTCATTTTTGGCCTCGATTTAGCGTTAATCTCGTGACACTTAAATAAATGAACCATCGGTACTTTTGACGTGATAACGTCTTATAAATTGATGAAACACCAGCTGCACGCACGAAAAAGTGTAACGTTCCTAACGTTCCGCCTGACCCAAGTTTGACAGCTACTAAAATTTAGGTTATGTATTACGGAATACGTTATCACGTAAAACTATCGTCCGGAAACTGACTTTACAGACAACCAATTTTTTCATGCGCTATTTTTGTTGCATTATGTTGTACAGTACTGATCCACATGGAAGGAGTCAGGCAAGCAAGCTAGCTGCTAGCAGGTACCTATAATATGTAACTTGAACAGATGTTACTGTATACACCTCCCGTCACTTTGCCCACATAAATCGCGGCGATGTCAGATGTAGAGAACGCCCAATCGCAACAAAACTCATAAATTATTTTGTTTCATGTGTCCCCGCGTTCGCGTACCTCTGCGTAAGCTTTTACTCACGGAAAAATCGATAGCTCTTAAAGAAATGCAATTGAACAAGGCTTGAAAAATCAATATGTCAAATTTTTAAGTTAAAAAAAATAATGAAGTAGGTACCTACCTGGCAGTAAGAATTTAATTATTTAAATATTTAATGGGAACAAATACCGATTATTTTACGGGAATAAATTCATTTTTGAACGGTAATACATCCTGAGAGAACTATCAATAATAATAATAATAATAATAATAGAAATAACTAGTGTGACCTGTGCGAATTATTCCCACTAAATAAGTGTAATAATTATCACTTTACAAAATTATTTTTTTAAATTTGATTGCAGGTATTCAATTCGTTTGTAATTTTGCACACTGCTTATAACATTCTTCTATTTGTTGTATTACAATATGAAGCTCAGATGACAGATCGAAGAAATATTTTACTAAAATTGTCATATAGAGGCGCAAGTAGAAAAAGCGTTGAGCTAAGCCGTCAGATGGATTCATGCAGCATTGCTGTGACGTTGTTCAGCGTTGCTCGCTGTTTCAAAATTGAAGCCGTTAGATGGCAGTATGCAGTATTGTGTCTGTTGTATTACAATATGAAGGTCAGTAGACAGATCGAAGTGTTGACGTTGTTTCAAAATGTAAGCCGTCAGATGGCAGACGTTGTTCAGCGTTGCTGTATTTTACTTAATTTACAAAAACAAAAGCAATTATAAATTTTTTAGTTGTCGATGTCAGTAGAGCAAGCAATTATCTGTAAAATGGTATATAATTTATGTGGAGAAATTATGAAGTTTTTTCTAAAAAGGGAGGCAAACATCTTTAACCTTAGCGTATTAATATATATGATAATTTCTCGACTTTATGTCATAACAGACGCCATTCGCACCATTGTTATTTTCCTTCTATCACACTTCCAGTTATTTCTTACATTTTTTAAACTTCCGCTTAATTAATAGCAATGGGCGAATGAAGGAATATTAGGACACTAGAATAAGGTAGGCAAATTTTAAGCACAGTAGTTTGACAGAAAATCGGTCATGGCCTTGAATAGGGAACCATCTCGATATTTATCTGGAATTATTGAAGGAAACCATAGAAAACCTCAACAAGCTGGCCGGTACAGGAATTACCGTTTCTCGGCGAGAGGCAGCTGCAGGAAAAAGTCCCGGCCACATCTGCCCACGTCGGGATTCGAACCCGGCACCTCCCGAATGCGAGTTTAGTTCTCCAACCACTACGCCACCCCGCTCGGAGAAAACTTTCAACATCTTACAATATTAAAAATAAACAATAATATTGAGAAAATCGGAGGATTGTGAACAAAAATATTAAATCTATTTAATTAACGACGTTTCGTGTACAGATTTAGACTTTTTCAAGTTCATACAGAAAATTAAATAACAATAATTATGAAAATCAACATTAATTACTAATTTTCATATTTATTGTTATTTAATTTCGTGTATGAACTTGAAAAAGCCTAAATCTAAAATCCTGCGATTTTCTTAATATTATTATCACGATGGGCACGGAATCTAATACAAATAAACAATGTTTTGAAGGTAAAAATTTAATAACAATTTATTGACGAACTGTCGTGCCTAGCCTGGTAATAATTCTATCGACATGCAATAAATCAGCATTATAAATCACATTCTGACTAAATTTTAAATTACAAACCATAATTCGCATGTTTCGAAATTGAAAAAAAGCACTTTATATAATGAGTGAATTGCAATATGAAACATCGAAGATATTGATAATTGAAAAGAATAAAGTGGTAAGAACTAGTCGGTGGTGATTCAGTTCACGAGTGACAGCTGTGGGAGGAGCCAGGTGAATGTTTTATTTGTTGCACACCCTGTAATTAGCGGTCAATAAATTAGTACAAGATAGTCAGTAAAATCAAGAAAGCTGCGGTATAGTTTATGTACATCGAATGAAAGAAACGATACACACGGATAATCATTTCATTTGTCTTCTTTCTATTCTTACACCTATCACTCCCCTTTTTTATTTCGATCATTGGCGGAGAAAACCGAAATATTACAATTATTTTATGGCTTTTAGCATTAAAGAATGAGAACTTGTGCAATAATACATATTATCTATATATATAAAAATCAATGCCACTTTTTTGTAATTTTATCTCAAGAACGGGCTGACCAATCCAAACCAAATTTTTAGGCTTTGTTCGGACTATTTAGTAGATGGTTTATGTGAAGTTTGCACAAAATCGGTCGAACGGTTCTTTATTTATCACATTTTTTAAAAATCAATTTTTTGACGTATGAAAATACTTAAATATTGTAAGTAGGTTTTGGAATTTTATACAAATAATGAAACAATTGTTTTCAAAATATTATGACAGTTAATCTTTAATTACTATCCAAGTGAGACTTAAAATAAATACGTATTTGAAAGAAAGTTAAAAACAATTATTATTATGAGTAATTTTAATAAATAAATTTAATAAATAAATTTTTAACCTGGCCATAGCGGAATAAGCATGGGTAAGATGCCCCCGCACGGATTGGGTTTTTATTTTTTTGACCATGACGCACCCGGAAACTCGTTATGAAAAAATTATATGTTATGTTAAAAAGATTCCCGAACCTACAAAAAAATTGTTATAATTGTACCATGATCATAACATATAAAAAAAAATATTTTCAAACTTTTTTATTTTTTTAACCATGACGCACCCGGAATCTCGTTATGAAAAAATTATGTGTTACGTAGAGTAGTTTCAGAAATGTTTACAAAAATTTTGGTGATTGTACAAAAATTTCAAATAATTAAAAAAAAAATTAAAAACTGAAATTATTTTTTTTTTGAGGTTATATATTTTTTTTCGAGCTGATAATTTTTCTTAAGATGCGCTGTAGTAATATCTAAATCATATTAAATTTTCATCAAAATCAGTTCAGCTATTCAAAAGTTATGATTTTTTTATGATTTTTCGAAAATTAATTCTCACTCCCCAGGGGTTGATTTTTTAGGGCTGAAATTTTCCAGATCTTATTCATTTATCAATCGCTATAAATGAAAAAAAAAAACTAACCCAATCCGTGCGGGGGCACCTTACCCATGCTTATTCCGCTATGGCCAAAGAAGCGAAAGATGCAATATCATAGATCAAGATGACGGCGAATCAGTTTTACAAGACCGGCAAGTGTTTTAAAGACCAGTTATCCACGAATACTTGACACTATTTTTTTTCGAGCACGACGGCGCAGCCGGAGTGAACCCTCGAAGTAGAGCAAGTGTTTTAAAGACCAGTTTTCCACGAATACTTGACGCTATTTTTTTTCGAGCACGACGGCGCAGCCGGAGTGAACCCTCGAAGTAGAGCAAGTGTTTTAAAGACCAGTTTTCCACGGATACTATTTTTTTATTGACGTATGCAGTCATATATATTTCCATACACACATATACGCACATGTATATTTTAAAATAGCTAGAAATTAATAAAATAGATAGATAGATAGATAGATAGATAGATAGATAGATAGATAGATAGATAGATGTTCCAATTAAATTTTTTTTATTATTTCACTTTATACATAGCAAAGCACGTACAGGGCCGCTAGTCCAGTATATTTTTTCATACCTCAGTCAAATGCGCTTATTAAAAACATTAATTAATTACATAAAAACACAGATAAATTCCAAGGTCATAACGAAAAATATTGTAAAATTTTGAAAAGTGATTTTTGATCTAAACTAGTAAGTAACATTCCCCAATTGTGGATTGCAAGCTACGATTTTTAAGTAAAGTAAATAATTAAATAAAATTGTCGACCAATTTTTTTCAGACTATATATTGACAAAATTAAAATTATAAATCAATACTACAAAAGATGACGTTTCGATCCGGATCGAATATTGATTTACAATTTTATTTTTGTCAATATATAGTCTGAAAAAAATTGCTCGACAATTTTATTTATTTGAAGAGTTCTATTCAGACGTTAATCAAAGATTTAAAGTAAATAATATTCACTGTTACACAAAAAATAACAGTAAAGTAACTATACTTCATTTAAAATATTAGAACTTTTAAAAAGGAATATTTAATTTCCAAATTGTGTCTCAGTATAAATATTACTCATTGTAATCGTAACTTGGAACGCCACTGTACTTGAGGCATTTTTTTTGGTCAGAAATAAGTCAGTGTCGGAGGATGACAGTTGTTTTAAATATTGATGCCGTGCTGTTCGTCCCACTTGATTATTCAAAGCACATTATTTACGGGCACAGCCAATGAAAACCGATTGGCGTTTTATATTGTGTGTACTGTGCGTTGAACACGGATCGTCTATTATACAAAATGTTTTGTTTAAATTACAAAATGGTCATTTATTCTGTGATGGATAACATAAAATGTTTTAATATGGAGACATGAAACATGAATAACAAAGTACGGCGTTTTTGCAATTGACGTTTCACTTCGTTTAGAGCAGAGGTTCCCAAATTTTTTTGTCTCGTAGACTACTTGCCATGTTTTTCGGTTTTGGGTAGACCCCCTGCTTATCTGATATTGATTTTTTGCAAATTCATTAATTTCAAATGTATTTTTGACAACCGGTATAGTGCTACTCACTTTGAACAATTTAAATTTATAACGGTAGTGAAATGTAGTGTGAAATGTTTAGTTTTATATATTTATTAATTATATTCAAATTAAACGAATCAAATTAAAATTTACTTTCTGTTACATAAAATAACTAAGCAAAAAATAAATGCTTTTAGTGTGAGGGATGAACCTGATGCTTTAATAATAAATTTTCAACATTTGGCATCAATTTAGTTAGATTTAATCTTAAATCTTTTCGGTTAGCGATGTCCAGTTTGTTTCTTTTTTTGTTAGGAGATTCATTATCGTTGACCCCCATTTTCATTTCATGGACCCCCAATTTTTTTTCCCGCTGACATGGACCCCTTGTAAGTTGTCGTCGACCCCTGGGGGTCGATATAGACCACTTTGGGAATCACTGGACTTTAGAGTGACGAGCTATTGGGGACCGTGCGTGAAACATAGAGGCAGCACTACTAGCGAAGTTGGCGCTCCTAGTATCTAATTAATGCAGTAAATGGGATGATTTTATAATAGTAAACAATGAAAAATATTAGAAAAAATGGAAAAAATAAGATGTACGCATTTCAACCTGACGTGATATTTACGGAAGTGTGATCGGGCGAGGCGAACGGAAGTTGTATAAGTTAGTGAAGATAGAAAGAGGATGACAAATACTTCACTGGCTAGTGGCCCCATCAGGTGGCCGAAAATATAAGCCGTACTAACAATAGAATGGCACATACTTTACTTGCCAGTGGCGCTATCGGGTGACAGAAAAAAGTTTTGTAAACCTACTTTAAATAATATTTCATAGAGATTTACACTTAAAATCCAACGAGAGCTAAGTAATTGCAATGTATTACTTTTGTTTTCATTATCATTATGTTTATATTTCTCTCTTCTTACATGACTGTTCATTTCGTTCTTGAACAATTTTATAAATTAATATTTTGTTGTGTTCAATACATTAAATATTCTACGTTTAAAGTGAATAAAATTGTAAAATCATTTTAAAGTTCATATTTTGTGAATTTTTCGGGTGAATAATAACAAATTATGGCATCAGGAAGAAGTTTTATTTCAATCGTGTGGTCTAAAGCAGTGCTCCGCAACCGGTGTGCCGTGAGCCGGATACAGGTGTGCCGCGGTCAAATTCAATGTATTTGATAATTTACAATTACATTTTGCAAAATTTGGACAATTAATTTTTAATTTCTTAGATATCGCTCAAAAAATTCTGGTATCATTAAAATGTAACTGAAATAAATTAGCACTATTTTTTCATTGTTTGAAAATTTTTATTTGTTGGTACATTGTTACTAATTTTTTCAATTGTTATTTTAATATGAACAAAAAACACAGTGTGTAGAACGCACGTTTGCCGTCGTGTCGCCTCGGTCGATCTGAGTCGGTCGTCGCCTCAGTCGTGTATTTGTGTATCAATTATATTTTAGCTTTTGGTGTGCCGCGGAAATCTAGCAAGAATTTTGGTGTGTCGTAGGTGAGAAAAGTTTGCGGAGCACTGGTCTAAAGCACACTCCTTTTTTGTCATTACTCTGTTCCAATCTCTACGAACGGTAATATTATCGTCACAGTCTGACGCACTAGCTCAAATAGTTTTGTTTTAGCCACTGCGCAATACTGTGACAATAATATTAGGTATCGTTCGCAGAGAGGTTGGAACAGAGCTATCATAAGTACACTATTTGTTGGACAGCCTGTATGTTTCATAGGTGTTTATAACATCAGAACTGCAATTGCCTGGGCGTCGCATGGTTATAATTATAAATGCCAGAGATTCGTCGATAATAAATAGTCGATCAGAATGGATACCAATGAATATAACGTAAATCATTATATATGTCCATCAACAATGAGTTACAACTCAACTTTAATAGGCATAATATGCATTGTAGAGATACCATGCGTGCATTATAATGTATATATACAGAGTGTTTATTAATTGAGTGCCGACACTTAAGGGTGTAAATCCTTGAGTGATTTTAAGAAGAAAAGTTAATATCAACATAATATGTCCTAAACCTCTTAATTTTTGAGCTATCGGGTGGTAAAGCTTAGAAAAATATAACTTTTTATTTATCATAATTTTCTTATCACTCTTAGATATTTTTATGAAAATTAGTACACACCTTTAAGAGTATTCGTCCCTGCAAATACCCCCTGCACCCTTTCCCCTCGCCTAAAAATGGTTCGCGCTCTCCCGACGCTATTTTTAAAACTAGAGGGTTCTGGTAAACGCCAAATGAAAGACAAAGAATCAGACTACAGATCCTTCAGGCGAATTTTTTGAAAAAAATTGGTTGTCTGTAAAGTCGGTTTACGGACGATAGTTTTACGTGATAGTATTCCGTAATACATAACCTAAATTTATATAATAATTATAATAATTCGAATCTATGATATTGCATCTTTCGCTTCAAATTTAGGTAAATTTTATTAAGTAGAATAATAAAACACTATAAAAAGTACACTATTATTATATAAAAAACAACTATGGCATGTATCTCTTTTGCGCATGCGCCGATTTTCCCCAAAAAATTTACAAAAATTTCTAGTAAAAATAGATAGAGTAAAAACCGTTTTAAAAACTATATTATTATTATATAAAACATCATTATAAGAGATATATTCTTTTACGCATGCGCCGATGTTCCCCAAAAACAATAGGCCACTTCATATTTGCATATTAAACATCCTCCCAAAATTTGGTTTCAATCCGCTTATCCTTGGTGTCGGAATGATAAGAAATGTCAAAAGTGACGTTTGCAACTGTCAAAGTATTATGTTCTAATAATAATTAGTTATTCCAATGGTTAACTTAAAAGGCGTTGCATTTCACAAAATACTAATGTCAAAAAATTGAATTAAACATTAGAAATGCAGCCGTTTTCATGTTAAGACAAGACATACGTTATTTTCTAATTTCCATGTACGGCAAACAAAGACGACCGACCGCGTCGCGCCATGCATTAGACAACATTGCATTTATACAGCTATTTTTCTATATAAATTTGTATAAAAAAACTGTTTAGGCAAATTCTGTTATACGAAATCTATGTAAAATGTTCTCCTCTTTCGTTTAAGACTGGTTTCAAACCGATCTGATTTAAATTAAGCGAGAAATTAGCAAAAAGCACGCACAGGGTCAGGCGGAACGTTACGCGTTACGCGTTACGAACGTTAGGAACGTTACGTTACACTTTTTCGTGCATGCAGTCGGTGTTTTATCAATTTATAAGATTGGTGATTCATCAATTTATAAGACGTTATCACGTCAAAAATTCTTGAAAAAACTTACAACCTTTTGAAAAAAATAATAAGTACGTAATATTTCACACGTAGGCGAAGGATCTGTAGTCTGATTCTTTGTCTTTCATTTGGCGTTTACCAGAACCCTATAGCTTTAAAAATAGCGTCGGGAGAGCGCGAACCGTTTTTAGGCGAGGGGAAAAGATTTGAGATGAAGGGTGCAGGGGGTATTTGCAGGGACGAATACTCTTAATCATTAAGGAGCATATTTTTTTTCTTGTTTTCTTAAAAGAAGATAGATAGTGATGCTACCAATTGAAGGTGTCATTTTTCAATTTTCATCAATCGTTATACCATTCGTATAATAACATAACGATCAAACTTAAAAATTTAATGAATTACGGTTGAATTTCGACCACTTGACGAACACTAGTATTATTATTAATATTATAAATGCGAATGTAAGTTTGTTTGTTACGCTTTCACGCAAAAACTACTTAACCGATCATCATGAAACTTTGCACATACACTCTTGAAGGTATTAGAAGTAACATAGGATACTTTTTATTAAAAAAAAATAAAAAATTTTTACGAAAAATAAGAAAATTGTTTGTCAAAATATGTGCAATACCTCAACCCCTGATATGCATGTCAAAAGTCGATTTCCATCTCAATCGCGGGCGTAGCCGCGGGTAGCGGCTAGTAATATCATAATATGTATACATAAAACAAAGATATAAATATTAAATGTGTTTGATAAAAGCATCGGACGCGGTGATGAAAACTTGTAAGCGTGGACCATAAAATAAACTTGACATAAAAACTCTAATACGACCGATATTTAAATTGGCACTAAACATCTTTGTTATCGACAATCTATTTATAAAAGACATAAAAAACTAATAGATTTTCAATAATATTAAATTGTTTTTGAACAAAACTACATCACTGACTAATAATAATAATAATTTGAATCTTTTATTATTTGTTAATAATACTTCTTTTAATTCCTTGTCTTTAAGATAACTTAAAAAATGGAATTTATACAAATAACTAAAATTGAAGTATTTGGTTGTAACATATAACACTAGCTGTCCCGCCCGGTTTCACCTGATTGCAAAAGAACGAATGGGGGGGGAGGTTCATGAATACGCACGTTCATCTTCGTTTACCGAGATGAATGTTGTGTCCAAATTTCATGATGACCGGAGTTACCGTTCAAAATTTTTTGTCGGACGGAGAAATTTTGAGTTTAGTTTTGCAACATTTTTCATTAATGCTCCGCTCTTATTGGTCGTAGCGTGATATTATATAGCCTATAGCCTTCCTCGATAATTAATGGGCTATCCAACAAAAAAATGTTTTTCAATTTAAACCAGTAGTTGCTGAGATTAGCGCGTTCAACCAAACAAACATACTGCGAGAGTTGGTTTTTTAATGAATTATACAGACGTTAACTCAATCCAAATAAATAAATCGTAACTTAGTCTGTAATAGTACAGTTTTAAAGATTCCCAGAGCAAATTTTCAGTTTTCATCACTTTTTTCCGTATTATTATTTTGTATCTCTCTTACTAGTTACTCGCACGAAATTTATGTTAATAACACCTATGGCAAATAATAATATTTTTAAATATAGTCCGTCAAATATTTCAGCCCATTTATACAATATACTTGCCTGCAGAATGCAGAAATTTAGCTTCTTTCACAAAATTTAAATCTAAAGTTAAAAGCCTACTTGTCAATAATGCATTTTATTTTCTTGACGAATTTTATTCTTATTTTAAATAGTATTATGTCTCTGTGTAGTGTGTAATTTTGACTAGTAAAATATACTGTATATGTACAGTTCTATTGACAATAAAGTTCATATTCATATATACATATAAATAAAATGTCTGTTTGTTCCGACTAATCTCCGAAACGACTGGACCGATTTTGACTGTACTTTCACTTGCAGATAGCTGATGTTATAAAGATTAACTTAGGCCACTTAGAAAAAGAATTAGGGTTTCGCGAAATAAAATTAATTTCGCACGGACGAAGTCGCGGGTAACAGCTACTAAACAATATATTTGCGAGAACTACAAAACTACTTGGTTTTCTGATTACTAGAACTGCCTATAAATAATAATATTTAAATATCTCATCCCTGTTTGAAGCCATTAGCAAAACATGAAATAAAGCATACTTTAATCTAGTGCCTAGTAATAAAAATTCTCCCGCGGTACATTTAGAGTAGGTCTCCTTAAGTCTCGAATAATAGCGAGAGAGAACATTAGGCGTGATGAGCTATACGGGCTTTTAAACGTGCAAAGACATTTAAGCGTTTATGTCGCGGCACACGTTCTACAAACTCCATATATTATTATATGAAACCAAATTTAAACTCATTAAAAATTCAGATGATGACATAAAACGTATCACATAATAATGATGGCAACCACTCAACGAAGAGCAATATTTTATACAGAGCACTGTACATAAGAAAATACAATATGTATGTATTTAGTACACGCCTATATGCTAACAATATTGTACCCTGGTCTAAGCTCATGAAGGCAAATTAACAAAACCAATTTTTGTATCGATTTCAAAAAATTTAATAAGCCCTAATGAAGAAGCGAATGGTGATATTTTTTTTCCCGGAAAGGTCGGCTTCCCTATTAGTTTGCTCCAGAATGTTCAGAACTCCGGTATATTAAATGGCACGATAGGTCGAAAGTGGTATTGTTGAAAAGATCTTTAAAATATAAGCAAGTTTTGTAGGACATTTTTTTTCTGTTACTGCCGCTCTTGTTAAGTAATATTCGTTTGAAATTATTAAATTAACATGTCATAATGACGAACTTAATTTTAAAAGTCGGCATTTAAAATCTAGTTACCTAATTAAACAATGCCATAAATGCTTAAACTGTTTTCCATTTACTTCGAAACACTAATGAGCTCTTCTAGATATGCTATGGGTACCTCTAAGTATTTTCCGACAAAAAAAAAGCAATTGCAATTATTAAAAAAATATTTGTTTAATTAGGGAACTAGATTTTAAATGCCAACTTTTAAAATAAGTTCGTTATTATAACATGTTAATTTAATAATTTCAAACGAATATTACTTAACAGGGGTGGCAGTAATAAAAAAAATGTCCTACAAAACTTGCTTATATTTTAAAGATCTTTTCAACAATACCACTTTCGACCTATCGTGCCATTTAATATTCCGGAGTTCTGAACATTCTGGAGCAAACTAATAGGGAAGCCGACCTTTCCGGGGGAAAAAAATACCGCCATTCGATTCTTCATTAGGGATTTTATAATGCAGATTTTTGACACAACTCTCTACGACTAACCGTTTTCGAAAAAAACGAACGATACGGGTATATAAAAATTTCGTGCCACAATTTTGGCCGCTCTAATCTCTAAAACCACTGAACCAATTTTCAAATTTTTCAATTTACGCTTTAGGACAATTTTTATTAAATATTTTGTACAAAACTACGATGTTTTCTAAAAAAAAAAAAACTGTTTTAGTAACATGCAGCTACATCTGATAGAATTCGCTCAAAGCTATTAGTTCAGAAGCAAATCTGGTAGAATTAGCTCAAAGCTGTTAGTTCAGACGCCGGGCCGCAAACGAAATACATTTTGCAGAATTATATCTATCGCACCCGGGTGAAACCGGGACGGACCGCTAGTGTAATAGAAAGATAAAAATAAAGATAGGTAATATTATAATAATAAAATATAATCCTTTAACTGTTTGGTGTCCTGTGGATTTTATAAAATGGCGTAGTGTCTTTCGTATTCAACAATAATCAACATACATCTTATAAGAAGGACGTATCCTGTGTTGTGTTGCGTTGTGTGAAGGGTTTCGAGATAATATAATGAGCTTTTAACGTGTGAGTAGCGCGTACTTAAAACTCGCTATTCTAAATACTGTTCCCGATTTGTACACTGCTATTGTACAAAGAGCAGTTTATCAATAGGTATCTATACTAATATATAAAGCTGAAGAGTTTGTTTGTTTGTTTGGTTGAACGCTCTAATCTCAGAACTTACTAGTTCAAATTCAAAAAAAAAATTGGTTGTCTGTAAAGTCGGTTTACGGACGATAGTTTTACGTGATAACGTATTCCGTAATACATAACCTAAACCTCCCAAAATTTGGTTTCAATCCGCTTATCCTTGGTGTCGGAATGATAAGAAATGTCAAAAGTGACGTTTGCAACTTACAAAGTATTATGTTCTAATAATAATTAGTTATTCCAATACTTAACTTAGAAGGCGTTGCATTTCACAATATACTAATGTCAAAAAATTGAATTAAACATTAGAAATGCAGCCGTTTTCATGTTAAGACAAGACATACGTTTGCTTCTAATTTCCATGTACGGCAAACAAAGACAACCGTCGCGTCGCGCCATGCATTAGACAACATTGCATTTATACAGCTATTTTTCTATATAAATTTGTATAAAATATTTTTCTATATAAATTTGTATAAAAAAACTGTTTAGGCAAATTCTGTTATACGAAATCTATGTAAAATGTTCTCCTCTTTCGTTTAAGACTGGTTTCAAACCGATCTGATTTAAATTGAGCGAGAAATTAGCAAAAACCACGCACAGGGTCAGGCGGAACGTTACGCGTTATGCGTTACGCGTTACGAACGTTACGTTACACTTTTTCGTACATGCAGCCGGTGTTTTATCAATTTATAATATTGGTGATTCATCAATTTATAAGACGTTATCACGTCAAAAAATTTGTTGGATAGCCCATTTATCGAGGAAGGCTATAGGCTATATAATATCACGCTACGACCAATTGGAGCGGAACATCAATGAAAAGTGTTGCAAGATGTATCTCAAAATTAGTCCGGTCGACAAATATTATCAGGTGAAATTCCTTAACTAAGTATTGCAATATTAGCGCCTCACATTCACAAGCCCGGATAGCTCAGTCGGTAGAGCGTAAGACTCTTAATGCCAGGATCTAGGGTTCAAGCCCCACGTCGGCGAATATACTTTTATTTTTTTTTATTTTCTACATTGCTTTCTTCTAAGGCTTACATTTCAATTTTTTTAAATTTTATTACGACTAATTAAAATTAAATAAATCTAATTAATAGCTCATTTGAAAACTGTTACAACTATAGGTACCTATATAAAAATAATTTTCCTACAGTGTTTTCAATTAAATATTTATTATATTAAAAGAAATTTATTATTAAAAAATAGTATAAATACTGCTTTTTAACAACAAAAACTTTTGAACGGTAGGTAACTCCGATCATCATGAAAGGACACAACATTCATCTCGATAAACTAAGATGAATGTACGTACTCATGTCCCTCCCCCCATTCGTTCTTTTGCACCCGGGTGAAACCGGGCAGGACCGCTAGTCTCTTATATAAATGTTCCCTCAAATTTGCACCCTTTGGCGGTTTTATGGAAATATTTTGAGTCAAACCATCTTCATTTTAGTGGCCTACATACGGATACTATATTTTTATCGCAGAGAGACGTACAGAAGTAGAACTAAATTTGATTAAATCATAATTTTAGCGAAAATAGTCTCACATTGTAAGTATAGACATAACTCTTGACTTGGCGTTGATCTATATGGTTTTTGAACCAATATTATCTTATGTAATAACTGCTTGCAATAGTCGCAGTCTCAGGACAGGTATAGTGGATATTGCGGTTTGTACAGGGTGCACTGGTATAACATTATGATCTCAGGTGTTCTAGCCACTTGATACGCCATTAACACACTTGTCGCCTTTATGAGAAAATAAAGTATACGGAGGCATAAACTGTGCTGCAGGTACATCATGAACGGACGTGATGAACATCCCCTGCCTTTATGGAAACATAACGGATAACTTTCATTATGTAATTTATTCATAATAGCAAAATATGATAGCCAAGTCAATGCATAAGTATTTACCAGATGAGACCAGTATACCTACTGCCGTAAAAAAGACGGGTTGCACTCCGGGAGTGCCTGCGGAAGTGAAAACAAAATCCGCCTCAACAACTCGTATATATACTTAGCGTTACTCAGAAATCCACTACTAGTGAGAATCGTTTTTACAAACATTTTATTTTGTCAAAATATATTCATTAAATCAAAAAACTGTTTCTTGCATTTGAAAGACAATTGCTTACTTCATTAAAATATGTGATTACATTTTGTATTTATTTTAAAATAGCTAAGCAAAAAAAACAAAAAAGTTTTCGTCTTACGAATTTTGTCTTACGCATTATCGATCAGGTCTTACGAATTTTCGATCTGACGCGAGTTTAACATTTTTTACCCATTACAAAAAGAGTGTACAACGCCGCTAAAGAAGTTTTCACTTCAAAAAGGCAAAAGGCACTAAGTGACCAACTTATGAATTTGAGTAAATCAAGATTTACTAAAAATGTCTTGACCGTCCAGAATTTTAGATTATGGAAACCAAAACATAGGGGAAACATTTTTTAAAGACAATAAAATTATTGCTGCAGCACTTACTGCTGTCGTTGGCTTCAGTATGAATTCATTTTGTCAATAAATGTCACTTACTGCCCTTTGCCTTTTTAGGGCAGTATAATATCTATAGTTATAAAAATTTCGTGTCACAATTTTAGCCGCGCTAATCTCCGAAAGCTCTGAACCGATTTTAATGAAATTTTGTAAATGTGTCTTGCTTGGTCCAACTTATGCTATAGGATCGTTTTTATTAAAAATTTGTACAAATTTACGGTGTTTTGTGAAAAAAAGTATTTTAGTAACATTTAAGGACATCTGATAAAATTTACTCAAAACTATTAGTTCAGAAGCAAACAAAAAAAAACTGTTTAGTACAAAGTAGCGACATCTGTTAGAAATATCTCAAAGCTATTAGTTCAGAAGCAAATATGGTAGAATTTGTTCAAAGCTATTAAATCAGGCGCCGAGACACAAACGAAATACATTTTACAGAACTATATCTATCGCATCCGGGAGAAACCGGGACGGCTGCTAGTGTTTCATAAAAACAAGTTTTATTACAAAAAAAACCAGTGTGCTTTAGACCACACGACTGAAGTAAAACTTCTTCCTGCCATAATTAATTTTAAATATATGTATTAAGAATAATGCGTAAATACCTCAATTAATATGCTCAAGTTAAATTCATAAACGAACAATAATATGCAATCGGTTCGTCTCAAAGTTTATCGAACACAATATAGCCTCACTCTGTTACACATATCTACAAAATATAATTTTTGATTAATTAATGTATATTATGTATTATTAGCATATTTTATAATACATTCAAAAGGATTTATTAACTAACCTACATTATTTTCCCGTAACAAAATGCAGCAAAATACGATGAAATGTATTTTTGATGCAAAAAAAACAGTTTTTTAAACGTCAAATAGTTGCATTAATGCTCCGTCTTTGTCGCCCTCACTAACTTATATCTCCCTCTCAACTCCGATGATGCACTTCCGTAAACGGTTTCGTCAGGCATCGCGATATGATGCACTTCCGTAAACGATTTCGTCAGGCATTTACCAGCTTACTCCCCAAGTCAAGCGTGCCTAAAGAAGTTTTACTTCAAAAATCAGATTGTGTCACGATTCGTTATAACATTGCCAATTAGCAATTTAGTGAAGTTACGCTAAGGAAAAGTTTGAAAAAGATTATCGAAATTATAAGTGAAAATTGCGACGGTTTCACATCACAGTTCGTTACGTAATCAACGGGCATTTCCTAATGTCAGCGTGTTTTACGTGTAAACATGAAGAAATATGTGACTAACATTCAGTGATCGTCAAGAAGACAGTCCTTCCGTTGAGATGGGCTGACCTAGCAGTAATCAAAGTTACACACTTCTAATAATTATATCAGTTTAGCTTTCGACAAAATTATGCCATAACTTTTACTAACTTTCGGAACGTGTTATTTTTCCAATTAACTGACGACCAAAATGAAAACAGCTGCATTTCAACTATGTCCAGAAAAACGGAAAAAAGATGACGTTAATTAGAAAAAATATTCCAGCCAATTGGGCGACGGGACCATTCCAACTTCAAAAATGTTGGCATTTGATTATAATAAAGAAAATAAAATTTATGATATCGCGTGAGGTGACGCGGGTAATGGCTAGTATTCAATATGATATTAACTATTCGTTGCCATGGTTACCTACATAATATGTTCCACGTCATGTAAAAATTAATCAAAGCATGCCTACCTAGTTTATTTCTGACAGATCCATAAAACAAAAGAGCGGCTGATTTCTTTTTATTTTCAAAATATTTCCGAAACTATAAAGTTCAGAAAATTTTTTTTTTTAAAACTTTCTTGAAAAACAAATAGAATAATAAGCCGTGATGAAAAGTATACCATTATTATATAAAAACACCGTTTTAGCATATATCTCTTCTGCGCATACGCCGATTTTCCCCAAAAACAATAGAGCTCTTCATATTTGCATACCAAACATCCTCCCAAAATTTGGTTTCAATCCATTCATCCGTTTGACCTGTATCGTGTTCACAGACTAACAAATTGTTTTAAATTTTCACATTTGTACTTGAAAAAGTCTAAATCTATAGACGAAACGTCGTACACTAAATAAATAACTTTTTGTCCACAATCCTGAGATTTTTATGAATAATTAATAAAGGCACAAAGTTTTTCCAAAAATGTGTTTTTTTGAATTCGAGGGATTTAAAAACGAAAAAATATTGTAAAATTTGTAAAAGCGTAAATTGTTTTTGTATCAAAAATACATTTTATCTAATTTTGCTGCATTTTGTAACGGGAAATAATGTAGGTTAGTATAAAATCCTTGCTCTTTTTGTTGAATACTTTGACGTTCACCCAAAAATCCGACCGATGGCGTTAATGTAAACCTCAAAATAAGTTTCACAAAATAATAATGTTTTATCCTAACCAAATTGCACACAAAACTTTCACTAACTTTAATGTTTTACAACTAGACACTTAACGAAATGTTAATAAAAAACACATAAATAAATTCACAAGAGCAACTGTAGACATAATACTCCTCTGTCTCCACGTTTATAGGTTGGGTATTATGATGTATGTGGCGGCAATTAATATTTAATCAGCCGAATAAATATTTATACCCTCGAAGTAAGACACTATGTATAAATCTATTGTGTCTTACTTCGAGGGTATAAATATTTATTCGGCTGATTAAATAATATTTTGTTTGGCGAATTGAGTTATCGTTATTTATTCGGAGGATTAGCTACCCGCAGAACAAATCAACGGAATAAATAACTACGGTGAATATGGACATAAGTACATTAAATTACAATATTTTTGTGAAGAAATTTACTACTGTTTAAAAAAAAATTACTCGGAAATCAACTGACTTCATGTCATAAATTTAAAAAAAGTTTGTAAATAAAATTGAGCTTGGAATAGGTTTTGAGTCAATATCAGCAGACGTAGTTAAAAGTCTGTCTCAAGTGGGAGCACATTCTCCATCTAGGCTATATCTGCACTGTATAATATAGGGTACCTATGTGCAGCTTTACACTAGGTGAAGTGTGAGGACCCTAACGTTAGAAATTGACCTGTTATCGTAGATGGACCCGGCGACGAGGAAAATTGCCTGCTTATTCGACGTGCATCGCGAACGAAAAGTATGGAACTACAGACGAACTATGTACATACACTTCCCTGTTTCTCTCTTTTCACAGTTCTTTTTCTTTTTTCATGTTTTTTCTATACTCCGTTTCGTGTTAGGTAAAATAATGTTTTAACTAATCTATACCAATATGTAAAGCTGAAGAGTTTGTTTGTTTGTTTGGTTGGCTGAACGCGCTAATCTCAGAAACTACTGGTTCGAATTGAAATTTTTGACGTGATAACGTCTTATAAATTGATGAAACACCGGCTGCACGCACGAAAAAGAGTAACGTTCCGCAAGCGAGAGCGTGATATAAGCGATAGTCTCTCTCTTCTCGCGTGACGTCAGAGAGTAGTGTGCGTTCAACATTTTTTTCGGCTGTTCCAGCGAAAGCTACATCTGACAGATGGCCAGATAAATTATACGGTTTGTTAACAAATATATAATATATATATATACATTCTTTTAAATGTCTTTTATAATTGGTTAAAAATATGTATTTTGCTTGGGTCGATCAAATTATTAGTCGATTATTAAATATGATATTCGAGCGAAATACGTTATCACGTAAAACTATCGTCCGTAAACCGACTTTACAGACAACCAGTTTTTTTTTTATTGGATAGCCCATTTATCGAGGAAGGCCATAGGCTATATAATATCACGCTACGACAAACTGGAGCGTTACATCAATGAAAAATGTTGCAAGATGTATCTCAAAATTGGTCCGTCCGACAAATATTATCGGTTGAAATGCCGTAATATTGCAATATTAGCGCCTCACATTCACAAGCCCGGATAGCTCAGTCGATTGAGCGTAAACTCTTAATGCCAGGGTCTTGGGTTCAAGTCCCACGTCGGCGAATATATTTTTATTTTTTTTATTTTCTACATTGCTTTCTTCTAAGGCTTACATTTCAATTTTTTTAAATTTTATTACGACTAATTAAAATTAAATAAATCTGATTAACAGCTCATTTGAAAACTGTTACAACTATAGGTACCTATATAAAAATAATTTTCCTAGTGTTTTCAATTAAATATATATTATATTAAAAGAAATTTATTACTTAAGAAAAAAACATTTTTATCAACATTTTTGAAGTAGTAATGGTCCCGTCGCCCAATTGGCTGGAATTTTTTTATCTTTGTCAAATTAAGCAATAAAGGTTGGAATCAACATAGCAGCTCATAAGTATAGAGGTACCTTGCTAGCGATATAATATTACGTTCAGGTTGATGTTCAACACGGACACCGGAGTACAAAAGATTTGCAGCTGGAGCACATGTCTTACGTTCCGGTACACGGAACACCACTTGAACATCGTCACCAGAAAATATACAGCTGTGATTCTCAAGCACTACGAATCCATTTCTACAAATCGACAGACTGCCCGATCACTGCAGTAAGAATTTTACAAATCAAGATAAGGGTTTCATAAAAAAACTAAATTAGTTAAAAGACTAGTGTGACCTGTGCGAATTATTCGCACTAAATAACTATAATAATTATCACTTTACAAAATTATTTTTTAAATATGATTGCAGGTATTCAATTCGTTTCTAATTTTGCACATGCTTATAACGTTCTTCTTTTTGTTGTATTACAATATGAAGCTCAGATGACAGATCGAAGAAATATTTTACTAAAATTGTCATATAGAGGCGCAAGTAGCAAAAGCGTTGAGCTAAGCCGTCAGATGGCATCATGCAGCATTGCTGTGACGTTGTTCAGCGTTGCTCGCTGTTTCAAAATTAGAGCCGTCAGATGGCAGTATGCAGTATTGTGTCTGTTGTATTACAATATGAAGGTCAGATGACAGATCGAAGTTGTGACGTTGTTTCCAAATTAAAACCGTCAGATGGCAGACGTTGTTCAGCGTTGCTGTATTTTAATTAATTTACAAAAACAACAGCAATAATAAATTTGTTAGTTGTCGATGTCAGTAGAGCAAGCAATTATCTGTAAAATCATATATAATATAAATTGTGAGGTTTTTTCTAAAAAGGGAGGCAAACATCTTTATCCCTTAGCGTATTAATATACAGTATGGTTTTTTAAAAACCGAACACCCTTTTATTTCTTAGAGGAAGGGTTTTCGAAAAAAAGTTTCGGACAAAAGTTACAGGGAATCAAGGGGGAAGAACAGTGATGTAGTTTTTTTTTCGTTTGGTGGAGGTGTCTCCAAAATATTGTGTGAGTCGGAAAAACCCCTGAAAAAGTTTTCCCGACTCACACAATCCACTAAAATAGGAAGCGGGATGAATTGTGAATCAAACAGCGGTTCACGATGGCATCAAATCCAAAAATGTTTGGTACAAGAGTTGATCTCTTTGACCCAAAGAATAATAATCCTAGATAAAAAATACAGGGTCGTATTTAAGAAAGTTTAGGTGACCTTGATATCCACCAAACGAAAAAAAAACTACATCACTGTTATTCCCCCTTGATTAACTGTAACTTTTGTCCGAAACTTTTTTTTCGAAAACCTTTCCTCTAAGAAATAAAAGGGTGTTCGGTTTTTAAAAAAACAAACTGTATATGATATTTTTGTCAATATAATTGTCTGGAAAAATTGTTCGATAATTTTATATATTGAAGAGTATACTAATCAGGCGTTAATCAAAGATTTGAAGAGTGAATTAAACTCTCCCTCAATCTGCATAAAAAAGAAAGAGTATGCATTTATTTTTATGTCTTTTTGGTGCGGAGTTAATAAAAAATTGATGCCATTCAAATTTGTGTCAATTAATTTGTCAGCACCATCGGCATGATAAATGTAAAGTTTATTAATTCTCAATAGTCTAAGGTAGATAGGTAGGCAGGAAGGCAGGCAGTGAGTGCACAGAGGACATTAATCCAGCCGACAAGTGCTTTACGTTTATTTATCCTCTTGTAAGAGAAGTGAAGTGATGAAAGTTAGTTCAGGAAGGGTGCTTGGAGTTGGAGGCTGGGAGGATGGTGTTGGAAGTCGACAAGAGATCTCTACTTTGTGTGTTGGAAGTTAGCACCCGACACACAGCTAGAGTAACATTGATTGATCATCTTTCAAAGCGAGCATCTCCACTACTCTATTTCCGTGTAAATCAGTAGCGCTCAATAATCGCGCTTTACAAAAATAGTTTACATTCCTATACATCTAGTTCTGAGAAAATAACTTTATACCACTAGAATTGTATGAAAACTATTAAGTCAAAACGTTTAAAAAATACGGGCGAGCTTATCCTGTCTAACTAAAATATATAAATGGACCTAGCATTCCTTATTATCATATATTAATACGCTAATGTTTGCCTCCATTTTTAGAAAAAACCTCACAATTTCTCCACATAAATTATATATGATTTTACAGATAATTGCTTGCTCTACTGACATCGACAACTAAAAAATTTATTATTGCTTTTGTTTTTGTAAATTAATTAAAATACAGCAACGCTGAACAACGTCTGCCATCTGACGGCTTTAATTTTGAAACAACGTCAACACATCGATCTGTCATCTGACCTTCATATTGTAATACAACAAACACAATACTGAATACTGCCATTTGACGGCTTTAATTTTGAAACAGCGAGCAACGCTGAACAACGTCACAGCAATGCTGCATGATGCCATCTGACGGCTTAGGTCAACGCTTTTGCTACTTGCGCCTCTATATGACAATTTTAGTAAATATTTCTTCGATCTGTCATCTGAACTTCATATTGTAATACAACAAAAAGAAGAACGTTATAAGCAGTGTGCAAAATTAGAAACGAATTGAATACCTGCAATCATATTTAAAAAATAATTTTGTAAAGTGATAATTATTATACTTATTTAGTGCACAGGTCACACTATTTTAAATATTTTCAATAAAATAGCTAACTGACCTCACGAACCACCTTTGCTAGAGAAATAGAGGATGGTTTGACTGACTCAACTACCATCCCCATGTACATACTCCAGCTGTGGTGGTGGTGCATCATCGCGACCTGTTGCTGTCCTTCCACCCTTGCGTTGCTCTGCTCCGCTCAACCCCCTGAACCCCGTACAGTAGGTTCACCAAGTCTGTATGTATGTGTCCTTTAACAATATGCTTTACTATGTCGCCTGACAAACGGATGCACTCGATGCAGGTGAACCATTTTATACATCACACGAAGGAATCGATTAATCATCACCGCCATAAGAAGTCTATTTCTCTTGCAAGTCATCGGGGCTCTTTTTGTGCATGTTTCGAGACAGGATCTGTACCATCGCGTGGATAATCGACGATTTGTCGCTTATTTTTATTAACACTCAAATCAAATTTAAATACAATTTATCTTTCGCAAATATAAATACTGCTCAAACTGGTTTTTATATTTAAATTCAGCGTTGCCAGACGTCCCGATTATGGCGGGATGTCCCGATTTTTAAATCAAAATTAAATGTCCCGCGCGGGACAGGCTCAGTCCCGCTTTTCGGGGATAACTTATTCTGAAGACGAATAAGACTCAACTATTTAACGATAGGGTAAATCTGATTTAAAATGTTATATTTTTATTAAAATACATTTTCTATGGCTATTTTTGCTATCTATTGTCACGTAAACGTAATTTTGATTCAAATAAAAAGGTAAATATTTGATAACTTCTAATTATATACGTTTTTTTACTATGTCCCGCTTTCGACGAAAGAATCCCGCTGTTTTCACTCAAAGAGTACCCAAAACCTGACTTGGCAAAAAAAAACTGGTAACACTGTTTAAATTACACAATCTATACTAATATATAAAGCTGAAGAGTTTGTTTGTTTGTTTGAACGCGCTAATCTCAAGAACTACTGGTTCAAATTGAAAAAAAAAAAATTTGTTGGATAGTCCATTTATCGAGGAAGGCTATAGGCTATATAATATTACGCTACGACCATTAGGAGCGGAGCTTTAATGAAAAATGTTGCAAAATGTATCTCAAAAATAAGCTTCTATTCATGTGAAATGCACTAACTAGATATACTCATATTAGCGTTGTGAGAACACAACCTCAGGTGGCTCAATCGGTAGAGCATGCGACTGTCAAAATCAGGGTCGTGGGTTCGAGCCCCACGTTGGCCGAATATATATATTTTTTTTATTTTCTACATTGCTTTCTTCTAAGGCTTACATTTAAATTTATTTGAATTTTATTTAATTCATTTAAAAAAAAAATTAGTTTAAAAAAGTTTTAATACTGCTTTTTATCGACAAAAACTTTTGAACGGTAACTCCGATCATCATGAAATTTGGACACAACATTTATCTCGGTAAACTTAGATGAATGTGTGTACTCATGTTCCTCCCTTCCCCATTCGTTCTTTTACACCCGTGTGAAACCGGACGGGACCGCTAGTTATTTAAAAACGAAGCACATATTGGGGTATGGCCATAGAGAGATATAAGTAACTAGAGTTCGCTAGTTCGTATGCTTGCCATAAGTGAAAGTGTCCTCAGTTGAGAGAGAGAACGCTGCAGCGGGTCCAGAAAACCAGATATATGTTTACTCAAATCAGCATTGTTTTGTATCATTAGTTACCACAGAGATAAGGATTTTTTCTCTCTCTGAATTGCAGACACTTTCACGACTCACTCGCGAACTCTAGTCTAATATCTCTATGGGTAGGGCACAACAGGCACTAGCGTTTTTTAAATATGCGCGTTTACTCGTATTTGCAAAAAAACTACAGAAACATCCTATTCAAAATATAAATTTTGACACGAACTACAAAAAACTCTAATGCGTCAAAATGATTGACTAAAATAATGAAAATAAAAATTAATTATTTAAAAAAATATGAAGTCTGACTGCAGAAAAATGAAACTAATAACAAAAAAGACGAAAGCAAGTCGAAAAACCTCAACATGCAGCATGCTGTTCCGGCAACAATGTGCGTATTATTGCTGTTCCGAGAACAATGTGCGCATTGTTGCTATTCTGACAACAATGTGTGCATTGTAGCTGTTCCGACAACAATGTGCGTATTGTTGCTGTTCCGACAACAATGTGCGCATTGTAGCTGTTCCGACAACAATGTGCGTATTGTTTCTATTCCGACAACAATGTGCGTATTGTTGCTGTTCCGACGACAAAGTGCGTATTGTTGCTGTTCCGACAACAATGTGCGTATTGTTGCTGTTCCGACAACAATTTGCGTATTGTTGCTGTTCCGACAACAATGTGCGCATTGTTGCTTTTCCGACAACAATGTGCGCATTGTTGATGTTCCGACAACAATGTGCGTATTGTTGCTGTTCCGACAACAATGTGCGTATTGTTGCTGTTCCGACAACAATGTGCGCATTGTTGCTGTTCCGACACCAATGTGCGTATTGTTGCTGTTCCGACGACAAAGTGCGTATTGTTGCTGTTCCGACAACAATGTGCGTATTGTTGCTGTTCCGACAACAATGTGCGCATTGTAGCTGTTCCGACAACAATGTGCGCATTGTTGCTGTTCCGACAACAATGTGCGCATTGTTGCTGTTCCGACAACAAAGTGCGCATTGTAGCTGTTCCGACAACAATGTGCGTATTGTAGCTGTTCCGACAACAATGTGCGTATTGTTGGTGTTCCGACAACAATGTGCGCATTGTTGTCGCCTCCAGTGGCGTTCGTTACATACTATTTTAAAATTTTAAATAAGCAGCCTGTCGACCTGTGCCCTCTAAAAACACGACATGTATACACAAGCCGTACTGTGCATGTACTCAGTACTGGAACATCTGATCTCAGTTGCATATCATACACACATCTACGTTCTTGCATACGTGTGTACGTACGTACGTATGATGTATGATAGAGCACATGTGTGTATGAAACGATAGCTGATGGGCAATGGACGGTGGCTTAGCACACGTAACCCGCCGCCTCCGTTTCCGCCCCCGACATGTCATCATCGTCCAGTAGAGCGTCAGGTCACCGCCGGTGATAACCTGTCGTTGATCACCGCCGCATTATATCAACTGAGCACATGTCCACACTGTATGCATACACGATACAATATATACCTGCCTGTTTCTCTAGCAATAGTTCAGCATCGCGTATATATATTGTTTGTAACTATTTACTAAACTATTCTCTAGCATCGATGGCGCTATGAGAAGGATATTGTTGCGCCCCCCAGTTGGACGACTATGAATTATGTTGCGCATTTACCCCCCCAGTGATGCGCCTATGGAGTTTCTAGAAAAGACTATACAATTCTCGAAGGTCAACCAACAACCATGGAAGCAGCTAAAAGAGCACCCGACCTACACACATGTAAAGGAAAGGAGAACATTCTAGATGGACCGAAAACTATATAAGGGAGCAGAGTGAGCAAGTGGGGTCGGTCAGATATTGGAGCTGTTCGTTGTGTTGACACAGTGCTTTGGCATTACGACATAAATTCAGTTAATCTGTGGAAATAAATTAACTCTAGTGAGTGCAATTATAAATCCGGTTTTAAATAAATGACTTAGGAAAATAGACAAGTGTGCTGATAAACTTTGTGTTGTGTTCCTATGTGTTGTACATAATTTAGTGACTCTTTATTCTCTGTTACTTAGTCTTTTATTTTATAATTTAGAACTATTAGTTTTGTTTCTGTTAACGTTATTATTCGTTAAGTTAAAGAATACGCTTTCGTTTGCGAGTTTTACTGTTTGTTAAACAATTATTCTTGTAAATAAATAATTTCCGCCACGGACTACAGCAGTTTTGTTACAATATTATACCAAACAAGTAAAATCCGCTGCACACGAGGCTGGAAACACTGCTTGGACTTCTGTTGGCCGGCAGACAGGCTACGAGGCTCGAAATGACGTCACTGCGGGCTTGCCTGCTAGCTCACAAAATAGATTTTAAAATTAGAACTATTTTTCTTGCCTGTCTGAGCAAGAACTCATCAGGAAACAGTATCTTGGCACGTGGGCGACTTGAACAAACGCCCACAAACCAACATGACGTCAGACAACAGACACGTTAATTTGCTCTGTGTTTATATTTTGAACTGTCACTGCGCGCGCACCAGATCTATCCACAGAACAAGTTTGAAAAGTAGTCTCGTGTGAAGCAGCACTTAACAGCAATCAAGAAAACCAGCGCTAGAAAAGTAGTAGGCAAATCTAGCCTCGTGTGCAGCGGCCTTAACATGAAAAATCGAAGGTCAAATTATATTATTGTATTGAAAATGTGTAACTAAAACAGTTTAATAGTGTTTCGGTTGCAATGTCGAAACGGCGTTTAGTTTGAGTAGTATTTGATTTGACAGCTATTATCATTGTGGCCATTTTGTTATATAACACAAATAGGGATTGTCTGTCTGTCCGTACATATGTCCGTCTGTTTGTTACCCGCGTATGATATATGCCTGTGCGAGAACTACATACATGAAGTGTGTACCTATATTATAGGGAAAGTTGGTTTCTTCAATCTCTTAAAACGCGGATATTATTATATTGCTGACATAATATTCTAATATCAGTTCTCTATAAGCGCTGCAGAACAATTAAAGACTTCAAAATTTTATAATCAACTAGCGGTCCCGTCCGGTTTCACCCGGGTGTAAAAGAACGAATGGGGAAGGGAGAAACATGAGTACACACATTCATCTTAGTTTACCGAGATGAATGTTGTGTCCAAATTTCATGATGATCAGAGTTACCGTTCAAAAGCTTTTGTCGATAATAAGCAGTATTTATACTTTTTTTAAACTAATATTTCTTTAATTAATTAAATAAAATTTAAATAAATTTAAATGTAAGCCTTATAAGAAAGCAATGTAGAAAATAAAAAATAAATTAAAATATTTTCGAACCCACGACCCTGATATTGACAGTCGCATGCTCTACCGATTGAGCCATCCGAAGTTGTGTAGTCACAATGCTAATATGAGTATATTTAGTTAGTGCATTTCACCTGAATAGAAGCTTATTTTTGAGATACATTTTGCAACATTTTTCATTAATGCTCCGCTCCTAATGGTCGCAGCGTGATATTATATAGCCTATAGCCTTCCCTGATAAATGGGCTTTCGAACAAAAAAAAATCTTTTCAATTTGAACCAGTAGTTTCTGTGATTAGCGCGTTCAAACAAACAAACAAACTCTTGAGCTTTATATATTAGTATAGATTATATTTTCCATATTTAACCAATATTTTAAAATCAGAAAACGCTAAAGCTTAACAGCCGCTGGCAGACCACAAAACTTTTGTTTGTTCTGTGAGGTAGACTTTCTTACATTCAGGCGCTGTTCCGAACTCTGAAGCAGCACATGATACCTCATCATCATACCCCCAGTGTACGCGATGCAAATCTTGACCTTAAAGTTATAGCGTGTTATTTAGATAGGCTTTGAGCTGCATTTATCGTCAGCACATTAGTAAAAATAAGCTAAGCTGGCGAGCTGATGAAGCACTTGTCTCGTATCCGGCGTTTTTAGATTTTTTTTTTGTATTTTACCATTCCAAGACTAATTATAGGTACTAAATTAGGTCAAAATTTACTTTTCAAAATTTTACAATATTTTTTGAGATTTCCCAAATTCAAAAAAACTTATTTTTGGAAAAAAGTCTGCTTCTGTTAGTCTGTGGATACGATACAGGTCAAACAGATGAGTGGATTGAAACAAAATTTTTAAGTTTTATAGTTGGTGTCGGTGCGTGGCAACTGTCCCCTTGACCGGCGTGACGTTGATGTGTGTTCACCGGCCGGACCGCACACTTGACAATCGGACATGTTCAAATGGTCTATTTAGCAATGACAAGTTGCGGTGTATTCATCATTGGTTAAACGCATACATAATAATAACAACTTTCACAATGTGCAATATATTATATTATTATGCATAGGTATTGTACAATGTAAATGTATAGCCACCTTTATATGTACAGTGTAACCTCTCATAACGGACACCTCTAATGAGCGGACAGCTCTATTAGGCGGACACTATGTGATAGTCCGGAATGAAGGACAAGAGAATTCCATAAGACATAATCTCTCTTGAGCGGACTCTCTCTTGGGCGGACGCGGACGCAATATTTAAGTACAAAACTTGTAAAATTCTCTCTTAAACGGACACGAAATTAAAAATGTTGCAACACGTTGCACTATAAAAAAATTATTTAGGCGAATTCATTACCATCGATATTAACTTATTAGTAGAAGATGATGGTGACACCTCTTTTAACAAAATTGTAAAAAAAGGCGACAACCTGACGTTAGTTGAATCTGACGAATCCGATGAAGAAATAACCATAACTGATCAATCTAATGCTATAAGTTATCAAAAATTTGCCAAAACTAAAGGAGATTCAACAGCAATGCAGATGTTATCTGACTTGGAATTACATTTTCAAGACAACATGCTTAAAACTAATACGCGTCAAACTACCATAATTGATTTTTACAAGCCAACTAAGTTATACTTTTTATGTTTGATTTTTTGATTTCAAACGTATGTATATTAATGTATAATATGAGAAAACCATAAAATTCTACTCTATTATGTAAATAAAAAATATGTATGTACATATGTAGTATGTAGGTATGTACATACATAATAATATGTTTTTTAATTTTTCCCATACGCGGACACCTCTCTTAGGCGGACTTATTTTATTAGTCCCGAAGTTGTCCGCTTAAGAGAGCTTTCACTGTATATACGTTTTTATTATAGTTAGGTGGACGGTGACAGAAATGGTCAAGGAGCAGAAATGCTCTCTTTCGTGTAGTCTGAGTCCCCCTCTACAAATCCGCTTAGTGGAGTAGGGGTCTATCGCGCTGCGATACGACGCTGGGACACTTAAAAAATTGGCAAAATTCAAAATTCCTCTATTAAATGGCAGAAAATAAATGAAAGGCACCTCCTAATTGCAGAAAAAATATTTTCTGCCAATTTACTCCCTGCAGCGACTGTCAGTATAATAAATTAGTTTCAAAAAAAAAATAAGCTCGTCACTCCAACAATGATACACAAATTGTTATGGGGCAACAATCAGCTTGTTAAAAAATCAATCACACTCGTATTGTTGTGGGACAATAATCGGCTTGATTGTTCAAACAGTAACAATATGCGTAGGTAAAAATGGCTGTGTTGCCAAATTTCAGACAACAATGAATGCGAGAAAAAAAAAGAACTATCCAGCGCATATATACAGGGTGTCCCATTAAGAATGGGACATAGAACAACCGCAGATTCTCCAATTCAAAATAAAACGATTAAGCGAAATATGCTTAGATAAAATGTTACTCGTTTCCGAAATACGGGGTGTTGAAGTTGAAAACTGAAAAATTATTAATGTCCATAATTTTTTTAATACACCGTATAATTTTACTCAAATCGGCACACTTGTTAAATATCATAAAGTGCACCTAACAATAAAAAAAATAGTTCAGTACGCTCTACCAGTGGCGTACGGCAGGAGTAAGTAATGCTTGTACCCCTTCTAAATGGTACGCCGCTGTCTAAATTTTAATTTTGACTATAATTTTAATTTTTTTGATATTTTCTAAGTCAATAATGTACACTTGTTAGTTTGTTGTAAAGTCATTGGTTTTCGAGATATTCGCAGTTAAAGATACATAGACATGTACTTTTTATTTGTATTATTATTAATAATATTCATTTTTACAATTTTGTCTTAAAAAAACTGCGAATATCTCGAAAACCAATGACTTTACAACAAACTAACAAGTGTACATTATTGACTTAGAAAATATCAAGAAAATTAAAATTATAGTCAAAATTAAAATTTAGACAGCGGCGTAACATTTAGAAGGGGTACAAGCATTACTTACTCCTGCCGTACGCCACTGGTAGAGCGAGTAACATTTTATCTAAGCATATTTCGCTTAATCGTTTTATTTTGAATTGGAGAATCTGCGGTTGTTCTATGTCCCATTCTTAATGGGACACCCTGTATACCACTGCGATAGCTCAGTGGACTGACAGTCATACATTGTGCTTCATCGAGTTAACAATCGACAAATAGTTGTGACATAAATTGACAGTCAGTACTGAGGTAACTGCTGAGATCAATAGATAAATGAACTGTGTAAATAATAGCTAGTGTACAAAATAAATACCAGTGAAGTGTGGTTAATAAACCATTGATTGAAATTATATAAAATTGGATCAATATAAGTAATCCTACCCTGGAACTGGCTCTGCCAAGTTGGGTAGGAAAACTTACATATTATAATATTGCATTTTGTAAAAATAATGTAAGAGTAAGTAAATAAATTCATATTCATATTCATATTCATATTCAATCCTGTGTATAGTGTTTTTGTGTACATAAATAGTGACTTTGAATTCTTCATTACTTATTCTTTTATTTTATTAGTTAGAATTGTTGTTTTGTTTCTGTTACGTTATAGAGAAGTACTTTTTATTTTGTTAACGTTTCACTATTGTAAATAAATATTTACCACCACGAACTAGAACAGTTTTGTTACACAGTCATATGAATCTAATATCTACATTTATACATGTGTGTGTGTATGTTGGTGTGTGTGTGTGTGCGAGGCTGAACTAAGATTGAGCCAATTAATGTAATCACCGCCACCACTCTGCCATTATGGGGATTAAGTCTGTACAGAAAGCGCCTTCCACCGCAGCCTGCAGTATGCTATCACACCGCCATCGCACCAACAACCCCGCTCGTGTCACGCCACCGCCACCATAACACGCCATGCCATGATGTGTGTATGTCGTGTCTTTTGCTTATACTGTACTACTGTCAAGTTTCTAAAATACTCCTCACAGATCATGTTTCGAAAAAAACAATACACGCGAAATTATCAGTACTAACGTGTTAACAAAATGTAAGCAACAGGATCGCTGTCTGTAATTTCATTTTCCTGTACCGGTCATCTTGTTTCCAAGATATTCCAGATAAATATCGAGATGGTTCCTTATTCAAGACCACGGCCGATTACCTATCAAACTCCTATGCTCAAAATTTGCCTACCTTATCCTAATTTCCTAAAAATTCCTTCATTCGCCCATTGCTATTAATTAAGCTGAAGTTTAAAAATTGTAGAAAATAACGGGAAATGTGGTAGAAAATAAATAGTAATGGTGTGAATGGCGTCTGTTATGACATAAAGTCGAGAAACGGACGTTAAACGCATTATTATTATTATTATTATTATTAAAAAAAATCGCAGGATTGTGGACAAAAAGTTTTGATTTTGTCCACATAATCCTGCGATTTTTATTAATAATTATCTCGATGGACACGATATCTAATATATATTATTATTATTAATTTGAATTTCCGGGTGCTCCCCGATACCCAGACGAGAAACTCCATTCAACGTCGCTCGATATAACGACAAACTCCTTAAAACGTCGAAATTACTTAACTCTAGTTGGTTTACCTTGTTGCTCATACAGTGACACAGTCTAAATTTACGACACACCCTAATGACAGCAATACGTCATCATTAAGCAATAAACAGTACTTGTTTGTTATTTTGTTGCTTTGTTGTCGGCATCATGCGTACCGAAGATTCTAATAAATTCGTTCTTTTTTTGTTGGGATTATCTTTCATATATGTTTAGATCAGCTGCTTATCGATAATATATTCTTAGTTGCCCACAAACTTGCAAACATGGATTATTTCTTCTCTCCGTTTAACAACTCTCAATAACGCCACAAAGTGCATAGTCCCTTGAGTGTCGCTATATAGAGTTTACACTGTATTTTCAAAATTGATAGCTTGATAGCTGCCTATTGTTATCGGCTAGATTAAGTTTGATAAAACTCGCTACAGTATTAATTGGTACGTTGATCTGGGTGTGTTATAAAGCCTTTCATCAAAATTGAGATTGACGTGAGCTATAACGTGGATTAAGGTTAAGAATTTTATAAATCTTTGATTTTAAAAATTAGAATACGGAGATTCATTAGAAAAGAACAGAAAGTTCACTTTCGATGATATGTAAATATTGTATAATTAAAGATCCTTGCATGTTCTATAAAAGATTAAAATTTCAGAAAACCAGAATCTATCAGACAAATACTATACTTCAACCAAGATCTATCCAATTATTAGTCACAGTAGCGTCTCTTAGACAATTACAAGAGCTGTCTAAGAAAAAGCATGCAGAAGGCTTTTGGATACAATCCAGATTTGTTTAATGAAGATCCTTCCAATATTCCATTACTGAAATGCTGTTAGATGATTTGATTTTAGAATACCAAGATCTATCAGCGAAAGAACATAGACAAGGCTTTTGGATCCAATCCAGATTTGTTTAATGAAGATCCTTCCAATATTCCATCAGTGAAGTGCTGTTAGATAATTTGATTTTAGAATACCAAGATCTATCAGCGAAAGAACATAGAGAAGGCTTTTGGATACATTCCGAGTTGAGTTGGCTTAGGTCAAATCCGCCGTCAAACATTTCCCAGTATCTCTCTTCCCTGCCACAGTGGCATCTCCGTCGCCACACCGTTTACTGTGTGTATTTCCCATACAACTGTAGATGCAATGTGTCCACATATATATGGACGATTCTCTAGCAATCCAGAGTCGTCGTTTGTCTTAACACTATAAAACTTACATAATATGTCACACACCTGTTCAGTTTTAGTGCTCAACTATGGGCTATCAAATCAAAGACTTTATCAAGCTTTATTGACCTTAACAACCAGGGCCGGATTAACCATGTCCGGGCCCCTAGGCAATGCAATCAGGTCTTTTCAAGTTGAGTAACTTCCAGATGATCGGCTCCAGGCATCCTGTTACTTCAATGTCTTATGTGATATTGTAACAACATGATTACTTTGACTTGATGCTGCAGCATCGCCTTACCTGACTCGTTAGCTTTCTTGAAATGGTCATAATGAATAGGTTATAGATAATTGATGATCCAGGTTTTTTGATGGGTCAGGAAAGAGAAATGAGACGTGACGTAGTTATTTTAAATTTTATCTTGTTAAATGCAATAAATTACAATAAACAACGAAAGAGAATAATATTGTTGTTGGGAAATTTCATACAAATTTTCAAATAAAATTTTCGTTCATTGAAATGTTTTTTTTCTTGGTGCGTGCACGGGCCTCTAGTCGATGCGGGGCCCCTAGACAGTTGCCTACTCTGCCTAATGATTAATCCGGCACTGATAACAAGAGTGTGTACATCCGATAGTGGTAACAGTGAATAATTCTTGTATCATACTAGATACAAAAAAATTGTTGAATAGTTTTTTATTCAACTCGAAATTTACTATCAGAAACTGTATTTCCATCTATTACACTCCCGTTATTTTCTACATTTTTGAGCTTCCACTTAATTAATAGCAATGGGCGAATGCAGGAATTTTAGGACTGGCAAATTTTGAGCATAGGACTTTGACAGGTAATCGGCCATGGCCTTGAATAAGGAACCATCTTAATATTTATCTGGAAATAATGAGGAAAACCATGGAAAACCTCAACAATATGACGGTACAGGAATTACCGTTTCTCGGCGAGAGGCAGTAGGAAAAAGTTCGTCACATCTGCCCCCGTCGGGATTCGAACCCAATACTTCCCGAATGCGAGTCTAGTGCTCTCACCAATACGTCACTCCGATCGATAAGTTTTATAAATGAAACTTACGAAATTAAAATTTGCAACAAAATGTAACTGCAGTTATTTTAATAAGAAAATATAATTTTCAAATCTTTTTGGTTTCCGGGCTTGTATACAGTGGTTCATTGGTATTACTACCTGACGTTTCGTCTACAACTACGGTAGACATTATCAAAGGCGATGTGGTAGCGGGCGAAGTGTCCTTCTAGGCTGCTCACAGGTAAGTGTGTCGACAGGTGTGGTACTTCTGTCTTTTATGGTCAGCGTGACCATAAAAGACGGAACACCATAAAAGACGACACACTTAGCAGCCTAGAAGGACACTTCGCCCGCTACCACATCGCCTTTGATAATGTCTACCGTAGTTGTAGACGAAACGTCAGGTAGTAATACCAATGGACCACGGCATACAAGCCCGGAAACCAAGAAGATTTGGATCAACACCGGCCGTGAAAGTCGACACACTTGGATAAATATAATTTCAATTTGTAAAACGTATTGCAAGAAAACATAGGGAAGACGCAGGTGTCGCGCCACTGAACTGGGGCCTAGGGCTTCCGTACATATCCGACCGACTTCAGACATTAGTAGGACTAACGCCTGAATATATTACCACCGTAGTTACATAAATTAGGATGCAGATATAATCTTTGTACGTATAAGCAAGCCCGCAGTCTCATTTTTGTTGGGAACAACTTATTGACGCTTAATTTTACTGTGGCTTCTCTTTTGGCTCCTGTCTCTGATGTTACTCCTGTCGCTGTTGCTGCGGCGCTAGTTAACATAAATTATCACTCAACTTGTATTTTTGTTGTACATTAATTAAACGATATCTAAGCTTAAAGTAATATTTTTTCTTTTATAAGATACACAGTTTAAAGAAAAAATATTTTAATAATTACATACATGTTTTAAGGAAGCATTTTTTTAAAATCTTTTTTAATATATTGTCTGAAAAATTTGAAGCATCATATACAGGGTGTCCAACCGCAGATTCTCCAATTCAAAATAAAACGATTAAGCGAAATATGCTTAGATAAAATGTTGCTCGTTTCCGAAATACAGGGTGTTGAAGTTGAAAACTGAAAACTGAAAACAAAGTAGAAACTAATGTAATGAAATTTTTAAAAATAATTTTTAAAAATTTCATTACATTAGTTTCTACTTTGTTTGGTTTTAAGACAAAATTGTAAAAATGAATATTATTAATAATAATACACATAAAAAGTACATGTCTATCTATCTTTAACTGCGAATATCTCGAAAACCAATGACTTTACAACAAACTAACAAGTGTACATTATTGACTTATAAAATATCAAAAAAATTAAAATTATAGTCAAAATTAAAATTTAGACAGCGGCGTAACATTTAGAAGGGGCACAAGCATTACTTACTCCTGCCGTACGCCACTGGTAGAGCGTACTGAACTAATTTTTTTATTGTTAGGTGCATTTTATGATATTTAACAAGTGTGCCGATTTGAGTAAAATTATACGGTCTATTAAAAAAATTATGGACATTAATAATTTTTCAGTTTTCAACTTCAACACCCTGTATTTTGGAAACGAGCAACATTTTATCTAAGCATATTTCGCTTAATCGTTTTATTTTGAATTGGAGAATCTGCGGTTGTTCTATGTCCCATTCTTAATGGGACACCCTGTATATAATAATACGCTAAGGTATAAGATGTTTGCCCTCCCTTTTTAGAAAAAACCACACAATTTCTCCACATACATTATATATCATTTTACAGATAATTGCTTGCTCTACTGACATCGACAAAAAATTTATTATTACTATTGTTTTTGTAAATTCATTAAATTAATTAAACTCTGAACAACGTCTGCCATCTGACCGCGTAACGTTAACACTTCGATCTGTCATCTGACCTTCATATTGTAAATACTGCATATTGCCATCTGACGGGCAACGCTGAACAACGCTTTTGCTACTTGCGCCTCTATATGACAATTTTAGTAAAATAATTCTTTTACAACAAAAAGAAGAACGTTATAAGCAGTATGCAAAATTAGAAACGAATTGAATACCTGCAATCATATTTAAAAAATAATTTTGTAAAGTGATAATTATTATACTTATTTAGTGCGAATAATTCGCACAGGTCACGCTAGTTTGTTTTTATTTTAATATGAGTTTTATTGAAAGGAAAAATATATTTGACGTTAAAATATCTCTTTGTAATAAATCTATTGGAAAGTAATTTGTTTAATATAGAGTAGAATAGAATTTGTACCCAGCTTTTGATCCAAAAATATTCACATCGCAGGCGTGCCCGCAGTGACATCATTTCCATCTTCGTAAACCGCACGGCAGCCAGCGGTTTTTCTGGCGGTAAAACCATATATTTAATAATTGACTATATGAATCATTGTCTATCTACTCAATGTGCGGTGAGTAAACGCAACAAAGCGTATCGAAAATATATCTGCGTCTCCTTCTTCGATGTAATTCCCTGATTTCTCCGATGACAGGATTGGTTGATGTACTTGAATTCAATCTGAATAAAGTATCTCTGTTTCAAAAACTTTGTCTTTTTCTATGACGTTAACATGGGCGTACCCAGCTTTTGGCTCAGGAGGGGGCAAATTAGAAATTTCTTAAGCCGGATCCCACGTGCTTGTTTTGCCTTTCTGGATACGCCAGTGCTTACGGCGTAAAAAAAACAGAAGTATATGTTTGCACCTTAATTGTTCGATTGCGATTTTATTCCTATATGCTCAGTATAGAATAAAAGTATATGCTTTAATCATTAGAGCTGTAACAAACCGTATGTATTCGTTACTGAGTAACGGGTACATCGTCTGACTCGAAGTAACGAATCGTTACTTATAAATTCATTTCGTTACTCGCATCTTTCGCATCCATGTCAGTTCGACTCGTTTGATGCGGTTATACGTTATACGAGCGAAGTCATACTGTATCACGTATGCGACGCGCCACGATACGAAGCTACATGCTTTTGTTCTCTGATGCTTATTGCTTGATGCTGTTAAGTAAACGATTGTATGTCGCACACTGGGGTCAAATATATAAATTGTTGGCAGAAATTATTTAAATATTTTTTGTGTTTTTCTAGGTAAATAAAACTTGTATAACGAACATTATAAAGAAATTTAATATTTTTATGCTATGATTACATTGCCAAAAATAATTATTACATGTATTGGATTTATGTAGCAACTTTATAGGGAAACGTCAGAATCATTATCACTTAATGATTCATTGCTATCTATTTCTTCAAACTACTGACATTTGGTGCGTTTAGTGTCCATAAAACCGGATCCTTAAAAGAGAAGAAAGAAATATCATTAAAAATGACAACTACCATAGTCTCATTTTTCACTGAAATTTTCTTCAGAAGGCGCAAATATGCGCAACATTTTTTTCGTGATTCTACAAATACAAGTTACAAAGACTGATTCAGAGTTAGAATTAGGAACATGATCTGCCCTAATGACAACTAAAATCATATATGTAGATTCAAGTAACAAGTTCAATTAACATATTTATTTTGGTCATATAATTAGAACATCCTATTTACCTAAAAACCGTAATAACAATTAAGAAACAAAAGACCAACCTGAGGGTAAACACTCCATGCTAAAAGCAATTTTTTATATTATAACACTGAGGCGCACTGTTAACACAAAGTAATAGCCAAATTTCATTCCGCTTGTATAGCCGCTAGGATAACCAACAATTAAACTGGTCTGAACTGGATGACTGCATGATCTGCGTTCGACGCTTGGTGGTAGCAAGTACACGCACTACTCAACTTTAGTATCTAAGTATTATTTACTACCTGCTGTCGATTTCTGCCATTGGAGTTTCTGCCACAAATTAGTGTACTTGGCCCCACTGTGTGTCGTATGAAAAGTAACGAGTAACGTAACGATACGAAAGTAACGGGTAGTGGTTCTTCAAGTAACGAATACATACGGGTTCGCAATTTCTCGTTACTTTTACAGCTCTATTAATCATACAGAGAGGCTATGTACCGTTTTCCACTGGACACATCTTATGCGAAAACATACATAATATGTGTGCTATTATGCAAGTTACCCTCTAAATAAACACGACAAACGGTTACATCAAGTCTATATAAAGTCGGCGACATTCAGCTCGCGCCCAAAGGCGTTGAGTGACTTGCGAGTACAGCACTCGTTACAACATATCTAGTCGGTACACACACAATATAGCGGTATGCACAGGCGTCAGAAACTCGCTGAATATCAAGGGTGACTCGTTGTCGAAAAGGTTGCTACACACTTGTGCAACTTATCGTGTTTTCCGGTGTAGTACTACAACCATATACTTTTATTCTATACTGAGCATAGGAATAAAATCACAATCGAACCATTAGAGTGCAAACATATACTTCTGTCTTTTTTACGCCGTAAGCACTGGCGTATCCAGGAGGGTAAAACAAGCACGGAGGACCCGGCTTAAGAAATTTTTATTTTGTCCCCTCCTGGGCCAAAAGCTGGGTACGCCCATGTTAACGTCAAAAGACAAAGTTTTTGAAACAGAGATACCTTTATTCAGATTGAATGCAAGTACATCAACCAATCATATCATCGGAGAAATCAGGGAATGACATCGAAGAAAGAGACGCAGATATATTTTCGATACGTTGCCTTCACTCACCGCACATTGAGTAGATAAGCAATGAACATATAGTAAATTATTGAATATACGACAACTCTACAATGCACCGTTGTAAGACGCATCCCTGTACACGAGGCTGGAAACACTGCTGGGACCTCTGACCCTTTTTTTTTTAATTACTCAGGATCAAGTAAGGAGATTCTTGCTATTAGACGAATTACTCAAATCTTTGATTAACGTCTAATTAGAACTCTTCAATAATAGTATATTGTGCGACTAGTGAGAGAAGGAGAAGATTCCATGAGCGTAAAACGCACGCGAGTGGAATCTTCTCCTTCGATCAATGGTCGCACATAATACTTTATTCAACTAGCAGGAGTAATATGTAATCGGGGCCCTGATGAAAGAGGGAAAAATAATAAATCACTTCATTGATTGACGTACCCACCGTCAGTGTATGCACACAAGATTGCCATGACTATCACTGAATTGCGATGCTGTTTTCATATATACAATACCGCCTACCACGTTCCTATTGGTCCAGAAGCTGCGTGCAGTTTTTTTTCATTATTTCACGCTTGGGCTTGCTACTGAGTTTCTATTGGTCCAGAAAATTCATTATCACACTGTACGGCTTATTATTAGCACTCTACGCGTCAACATGAAGTAATTTATTATTTCTCCCGAGTTTAGCAGGGCCCCGAAATTACATATTACTCACGTGTGTTGAATAAATAAAATTATCGACCAATTTTTCAGACAATATATTAACAAAAAATATAATTAATACATTAACGTTTCGATCCTTCAATATTAAAAAAAAAATCTTTCACGAATTTCATTAAAAATAAATAGAAACTAAATATTAATTTTTTTTTATATTTATAAGAAGATTATATTTATAAGAAGATCCAAATCCGGATCGAAACGTTACTGTATTAATTATTTTTTTTGTTAATATATTGTCTGAAAAATTGGTCGATAATTTTATTTATTAGACGAATTACGCTCATTCTGATATAAGCAATTTGTTAATATCGATCATAATCCGTCGTTCCTCTCTATTAACCCGTTCGGACCTGAATTTTATATTTTTGAACACAAAATATTTTTTAGTGTGTTGGGCTCATTTAGGGTATAATTAAGGTATATTCAGTAAAAAACTAAATTCAACATTTACAGAAGTTTGGAAAATCCTATGTCCATTGATATGGATAACACGTCAAAAAAATTATTTTTTTACAGCAATCACTAGCATATGATGTTTAATTAGTTTTTAAGTATAATTAGTGAAATTAACATCATAAAATTAAAATAAATATCCGCACAAGAAAAATAAATCACATCACGAAAATACGTAAGTTATACTAAGTAATACATAATCAGAATCTACACTTTTACCAGCTTTGCGTGAATCCATGACTGCGGTCAACACTTGACACGCTATTTCGCCTACCCACATAGTGTTTTTTTGTTTTGTTTGGCATGCCTACATCTCAGATAAGCCCCAAGCACAATGAAATGTTTATATTTGATATTTAATTACGCTGACTTAAATTACACGAGTTAGAATAGTATGTCCATTGAAATGACCGCCAGAACCGAAGCGGTTAAAGGTTGTCAAGTTAAAGATAAAACCGAAAATTCACGTTAAAATATTCATTCTAAAAGAGTTTAATATAATGCGAAAGCTTTTGTTTAACTGTAAAAACGTGGCAACTTGGATCAGCGTTGAAGTTGATCAAAAATATATATAACAATATTAAATAAAATTAGTTGTGAAAATTGTGATATGAATTATATTGGGCAAACAAAAAGAGCGCTTAAAACACGAATAAAAGAACACCAAAGCAATCATAAATTACTCCCTGATAAGCATAATGTCGTAACTAAACATAAAATTGAATACGACCATAAAATTAATTGGGATAGTATTAAAATTTTGGATAATGAAACAAATTACTTTAAAAGAGGTATTTCGGAAATGTTATATATAAAATCTAATAAAAATTCTCTTAATGCTCATTTAGATACGGAAAATTTAAGTAATATTATTTTGAAACAATATTTTGTTTTTTAATCATTTTTTTCTTTATTTTTAGGTATTTTGATATCCATGATTAACTTCTGCATTCTATTATAAAATAAGTAGATTATACTAATTATTTTTTTATATTTTTAGATTATTTCTAAAGAAGATCTAAATCCAGATCGAAACGTCATCTTTTGTAATATTGATATATAATTTTATTTTTGTCAATATATAGTCCGAAAAAAATCGGTCGATAATTTTATTTATTTGAAGAGTTCTATTCAGACGTTAATCAAAGATTTGTATAACAATATTAATTGATGTCTATCATATTTAACGGTGCAAAGGTTAATGAAGCAATGCTTAATGATAAGAAGCGCTACTGTTGTTGGAGGAAAGAGCGAGAGAAATGTAAAGTGTGAGAGAGGAGTCACGAGGGAACATGGAGATTGATGAACGCTAATGTTCAACTTGATAGTTGGTGTATAATCCAAACCATAATGTTGTAGAACGTATTCATTACTTCACATTATCTCCCCGAGATATTCCATCTATCTTTATCAACAACTCTTCACACGGCACATCCAACCAAATATACCTCTCTTCACAATTCACACCCTCTCGTCTTCTTTCCTTCTTTACTTCCTCACTCACACATAAATACGGTGCACTTATTTATTATACACATTCGCAGATTGGTTATATAATATTGTTAATGTTATATTATGCCACTCTTTCATCTATTTAATATCCTCAATTACCATATAAATAAGCACTGTGTTTAAAATATATTTAATGTTTGTCATTCAAAAGACATACGCTTAAAGTTAAGACAACAATACAAAATGTTTTGAAAACTTAAGGTGATTACGTAGGTATGTATTCTTAAAAACAATCATATACATATATTAATACGCTAAAGTTAAGAATGTTTGCCTCCCTTTTTAGAAAAAACCTCACAATTTCTCCACATAAATTATATATCATTTTACAGATAATTGCTTGCTCTACTGACATCGACAACTAAATAATTTATTATTGCTTTTGTTTTTGTAAATTAATTAAAATACAGCAACGCTGAACAACGTATGCCATCTGACGGCTTTAATTTTGAAACAACGTCAACACTTCGATCTGTCATGTGACCTTCATATTGTAATACAACAGACACAATACTGCATACTGCCATCTGACGGCTTTAATTTTGAAACAGCGAGCAACGCTGAACAACGTCACAGCAATGCTGCATGATGCCATCTGACGGCTTAGCTCAACGCTTTTGCTACTTGCGCCTCTATATGACAATTTTAGTAAAATATTTCTTCGATCTGTCATCTGAGCTTCATATTGTAATACAACAAAAAGAAGAACGTTATAAGCAGTGTGCAAAATTAGAAACGAATTGAATACCTGCAATCATATTTAAAAAATAATTTTGTAAAGTGATAATTATTATACTTATTATTTAGTGCGAATAATTCGCACAGGTCACACTAGTATGCTTTATAATACCAGCTTGTGATAGTCTTTAGATTTACTGAAATAGTGGAAAAAAAACCAAAAAAAGAATATAGAGAAATGTTTTTAGTGAATGCGGCAATTATTATTAAAGCCCAGACAAAATAGATAGACGTATGTTTGTGCTTATTGGATTCAGCGTGTTCTTTTCTATAAGCATGATGATTTTAACAAAGTTCCGAAATATAGACACTAGACCAGTGATCGCGAACCTTTAGGAGGAGTGGGTCAAATTTTGTTAATTATTTTCTTTAGTACTAGCTCGTGGGCCACTAAGTCAGTGGCGTTACTTGTAGAGGGAGAAGGGGGATGGTTAAATACTATTTTTTTTTTAATTCGAAACTTTTTTTGGGCGACACACGACGTTTTATGATCATGCTGGATTTAGCGTATTTTTTTTCTATAAAATTATTACAGAAAAAAATGCGCTGAATTCAATGAGCGTAATCAAACGTCTGTATCTCTTTTAGTTTAGAAACTACGGCCATTCGAAGGTTTAATATGATTTTCTGAAAACTATAAACGCAAATAACTTCTAACCCAAAAGACATATAGATGTTTGTGATCATTGGATTCAGCGTGTTTCTTTCTATAAGCATGATGGTTTTGCCAAAGTTCCAAAAGATTTCGGTTTTCGTCAAAAATCGCATTTTTTTAAAGGGGTATGCCTTGAAAAAATTGCAAAAACCAAATTCTTTAATATACTATTGAAATTGAGAATGCTTACAGAAAAAAATACGCTGAATTCAATGAGCGTAGGCAAACGTCTGTATCTCTTTTAGTTTGGAAACTACGGCCATTCGGAGGTTTTATATGATTTCCTGGAAACTATAAGTGCAAATAACTTTTAAACCAAAAGACATACAGACGTTTGTTTGTGCCCATTGGATTCAGCGTGTTTTTTTTCTATAAGCATGATGATTTGCCAAAGTTCCAAAAGATTTCGGTTTTCGTCAAAAATCGCATTTTTTTAAAGGGGTATGCCTTGAAAAAATTGCTAAAATCGAATTCTTCAATATACTATTGAAATTGAGACTGCTTACAGAAAAAAATACGCTGAATTCAATGAGCGTATGCAAACGTCTGTATCTCTTTTAGTTTGGAAACTATATGGGAATTCGAAGGTTTTATATGATTTTCTGGAAATTATAAGCGCAAATAACTTCTAAACCAAAAGACATGCAGACGTTTGTTTGTGCTCATTTTTTTATTGTTTTAACTCCCGTATTTTTTTTTTAATTATTATTGGACATAAGCTATCGATAACGTTCGGACCTTTTTTTGACGTGATAACGTCTTATAAATTGATGAATCACCAATCTTATAAATTGATAAAACACCGGCTGCATGCTCGAAAAAGTGTAACGTACCTAACGTAACGTTCCTAACGTTCGTAACGCGTAACGTTCCGCCTGACCCTGTGTGTGCTTTTCTCGAAAACGGCCCTAACGATTGGGATGAAATTTACTGAGAAGGGATTTTGGGGGGCAAAAAATCGTTTTAGCTAGGTCTCATCTCTCGAAAAAATCGTTTTCTTACAAATTTTATCATTATAAAAATCAATTTTTTGACGTATGAAAATACTTAAATATTGTAAGAAGGTTTTGGAATTTTATATTATAAACAGTGAAACAATTGTTTTATAAATATTATGACAGCTAATCTTTGAGACTTAAAATAAATACGAAAGAAAGAAAGTTAAAAAAAACAATTATATTATATGGCGAGTAATTTAAATAAATAAAATTAACCTAAATTTGAAGCGAAAGATGCAATATCATAGATTCGAATTATTATAATTATTATATGTAGAATTTAGGTTATGTATTACGGAATACGTTATCACGTAAAACTATCGTCCGTAAACCGACTTTACAGACAACCAATTTTTTTTCTGTGACGGTCATTTTGCACTAAATCTTCCATACTGCCCCGAGTCTTATCATCCAACAACAGTTGATCCTTCTGAACGAACTTACTGGCAACAACTTAACAAGTCATCCGATATTAACGACGTAACCTAAGCCATATAGGTAATAAAAAGGGATTAGTCAAATCACAGTTGCAGCACTTTATATAATATACGTAGCCCTACGTATATTGTATCATTTACCCAGTCAGGAATGTGTCAATGTACCTAAATCCTCAACATCTCTTTATATAATAAGTCCTTACATATAGATCACATATCTCCTACATGCGTAATACCCTCGTATATAATAGTCCAAGAGACGGCTGCAGAAAATGTGTCGTCATAAGGTGGACGCACGAAAAAATTAGAGATGATAGTTAAGATCATAATTAAGAAAGATCGCTAAGGTTACCTGCGAAAATCCTGCCGAAGCAATGTTTTTTTAATTTGTTTATCAGTTAATAGACCAGTGAAGTTAGCTTTTGACATATAACTTTTTCACATAACCTTAAAGATTCAAAGAAATATTGAAAAAACCCTGTTTTACGTTTTTAATTTTTTTCTCCTGCAAAAATGGTTTTTTTTTTCATGAAATTTTCAGGAAACTTACCTTTCTATGTCCTAAATAAGCTGTAATTTTTTATTTAAAAACAAAAAACACGGTTTTTTCAATATTTCTTTGAATCTTTAAGGTTATGTGAAAAAGTTATATTCATAAAAGTTGTAGATCCTTTTAATACCTACAACATTGCCATACAACATTTTTCGATTGGAAGTCAACTTTCGCCGGAAATAACGAAAAACCGCGTTTGACCCCTAAAACGCGCCCCCCACAGCCCTCCGGCCTTTTACGCATTTGAATTTTTGGTTTTTGTATTTCTGACGGCAGTTTCTTCCCTTCCTCATCATTCGTTTTCTGTTATTAATTTTGTCCTTGTCAAAAGCTAACTTCACTGGTCTATTAACTGATAAACAAATTAAAAAAACATCTTTCTTAATTATGGTCTTAACTATCATCTCTAATTATGACGACACATTTTCTGCAGCCGTCTCTTGGACTTTAAATACAGTCGAACCTGGATAAGCGAGAGTTCGCTTATGGAGGTTTTTCACTAACCCGAGTTTTTATACCTTATAGAGGTATAGTACCCGCGGTGAGAGTTGAAGCCAGGCAAGTCTTCAATAATATGGTAGTGAACGCTTACTTGCCCGCAGACAGTGGCGTGTCGAATAAATTCGACATGTCCATTTATAGCGGTAGATATGGCGGTAGAATGAAAATAAACACTCGACGCACATGGATATCAGAAACAGCCAATAGCAAGCTAGAAGGCGGGCGCAATGCGTTCACGTCACTATGACGCGGTGGCTTCATCTTTCGCCGCAGCTATTCTACAGGAGTGGCCTTTCTCACTTATAGAGGTCTATAAAAACTACACAAAAACAATGTTAGTTAGTTTAACTATTTATGACTCATTCTTAAAATTCGTCTAACTATTAATACGTTAGACTGTCGCTTATAGAGGTACAGGCAAGTAGTAGTCTCAGCTATAGAGGTCCATGAGTGACAAAAAACGTCTTTTTCTTATGTAGATGTTTCTCTTTCTCACTTATCGAGGTTTTAGAGAGTTTCAAAGACGGTACCTGGCAATTATTCTCACTTAGAGAATTTCCTCGCTTTTCCAGTTCTCACTCATTCAGGTTTGACTGTATATAGGGTGTTGAAAAACTGGTCCGCGACTAACTTCAAGTGATTTTTATATGTAACTAGCAGCTGCCCGCGGTTTAGCTTAATCAGGCGGAGCAGAGCGGATGCTCGGTAGTGAGAAAAATAGTTGACCAAATTAAAATTGCTATATTGGTATTAGAGAATACAATCCCGAGCATGTTTTTCAATCCCGGGATTACGGGATTTTTGATGCGTAATCCCGGCTATCCCGGGATTAGACTATGTGGTTTCTAATTAGTCTCAAATGAAAAAAAACTTGAGTAATTTCTTAAAAAATGTTTTTAATATCGTTGCACAACACAAATCACAATATAGTAAGAAAAGAAAATAGACAAAACAAAAACAGACTTTACTTTTGCAAGAAATCAAAAAAACAACATAAAAAAACTATTTAGAATTTCGAAAATACAATCGCAGAAATATCAAAGCATTCAATGTTTGACTTCCAAGCCTGCTTCGTAGTTTATTGTCAAGCAGCTGAAAATGCTCGCTCAGGTTCTACGCTGGTTGGAGGAATAGACAATAGATACTTATATGCTGTTTCTAAGTGATATCCACGAACTCCTCCATTTTCGGACAGGCTTATTTCACGTCTAATACTATTTGCCAACCCCGATTCATTTTGTACTTGTACTTCAGGATCTGAAGATTTCATATTCTTACATAATATCGTACCGCGTATTTAAGGATTGTTTTTTGTCGTTATGTAATAGATAATATTAATATAATCTTGGCAAGGTAATTGTCAAGGCACAACGGATTGCGGAATGCAAACTAGATCTGTTTGTGGCAATCCCGAGATTAGCCAAGTATGGTACCGGGATTTTCGGGGCCAGAAAACGGCTGGGATCCCGAGATTCGAGATCCCAGGATTGTATTCTCTAATTGGTATATTATTATTCCATAAAAAGAATTGAAATCTCATCAAAAACATTTCAAGTCTCGCGTTGATATTCCACTAACAGCATAAATGTCAAAAAAGGGACCATACTCAAGTACAAAAAGAATTGAGATCTTAAAGAGTGCCGAGTTTTCAGTTGGAAAGTTTTCTTGGTTTATATTGTGAATAAATGACTACATTTTTAAATGAAATGTTTTTGATGGGATTTTCTAATACACATTAGTAAGGTAATGTATGTGCTTATGTGAGCATTTATATAAACACGGTATAGAGAGATATAATAATCCTACTTCAGGATAATGTTTATTGCTGATGATAGTTGAGAGAAACGTGGAGAAGAGAAACTAGTTGTTGAGAATGAAAGAGAGACAGAGAGTTAGAGATGAAAATCATACACGGCATGGTCGTACATTATAATATAACCGTGCATGATGTTTAGGAGCCATGATGCTACCCATACTGCAAGTCAACAGTTCGGTACCTAACTATAACCACTATCGTGTTCCATATAATATGAAACACGATTTTCGAAATTGAAATAAAATTCTAACGTAACTATATATTCAGTATTACTTTATTGATGTAGGTCATACAAAGTATGTTACATAAGTCAGAAAAATACATAAGTCAGAAAATATTAAGAAAAATTTAAAAATTCCTCAATGCTATAGAACGCGTTTTCACATAGTTTCTTTATAGCGTTTTTAAAAGTTTTTATTTCCATACATTTATAATGATCTGGAATTTTATTATATAGTCATTTGGTAGTTTTACCTGGAAAGTTTTCTGGGAGTTTTGAAAATTGGTGATATTATAGATTTCGATGTGGTCTTTCCGAATTTCTACTTTTCCACCTCTTATCTTTGGCGCTCGCGCCGCCATATTTGAAAAATGGCGCCTAAAACAGTTTTCAGACAATATCTCATTCCCGACTCATTTTTAGAAAAATATGAATAGCGCCATTTGGAAAGAACGGAAAAGTTTTCGGCAAATTTTGAGCATAGGAGTTTGATAGGTAATCGGCCATGACCTTGAATAAGGAACCATCTCGATATTTATCTGGAATTGTTGAGGGAAACCATGGAAAACCTCAACAAGATGGCCGGTACAGGAATTACCGTTTCTCGGCGAGAGGCAGCAGGAAAAAGTCCCAGCCACATCTGCCCCCGCCGGGATTCGAACTCGGTACATTCTGAATGCGAGTCTAGTGCTCTCACCCCTAAGCCACCCCGCTCGGTGAAAAGGTAGAAATTAATCAACTTGTTGGTGATAATAAATAAAATTATCGACCAATTTTTCAGACAATAGGTATATTAACAAAATACGAATCTGATCTAAAAAATATAAAAAATAATTAATATTTAATTTCTAATTCGCTTTTTATAAAATTCCTTCAAAATTATTAATATTTCTGAGTTCTAATCAGACGTTAATCAAAGATTTGAATATTGTTGGTGATAATATTCGTTCTACGCGAGAGGCAATACAAATATTTGTTTTCAATTCTTTAGATACTCAAAAATTAAATTAAGTAATTATTTTCAATTGAGACACAGCATAGTTCAACGCTGAAACACTATATTTCCCAGTCTCCCGCTCATTCGTCCCTCCACCAACTGTCTGTGTTTATATCCAGAATAATATTCATAATTTTGCGGGGCATATCTACGCTTAAGTCTGATCTAGATGCAAATGAGAAGCGAGTATGATGCGCCGTCCCATATCTTTTATATGTTGGTATTGTTCCTATTACAGATGATACAGGTCGGTATTAAAACTCATAAAATGTATGTTAAAAAGTTAAATTTATTATTGTACATTTCTTGTTTAATATTGTGGAAATCACGCAGTGTCCATTTTTGGGGTTCCGTACCTTAAAAGGAAAAAAAAGAATTCTTATACGCTAGAAAAGTATCTTTTGACAAACGACATTTGTGCCCTTTCGTGTTTTTTTTTTTAATTCTGGTTCAGCCAAAACCTTAGTATCATATTATGTTATAAGTGCATTTTAATAAGTATTAATTGTTGAATAAAAGCTATCAAATCGGAAGCGCTGTGTTGTTGATTGTAAAGATACACCAACTAAACATCCAGAATTACAATTCCATCGTTTTCCTGGATTTTCTTATGAATTAGAGAGGAAAAAAATGAACAGCAGTAGTACGTCGTCAAGGGTAATTAAACTTTAATTTGCGTCTCTAAGCATTATTAAATACATGAAAAATATCATAATTGTTATTTTGTTAACAAAAATAAGATTTAAAAAATTTTGAAATAAAAAATGTATATCATTTATGTAGTTTTTTTACTGACATTGTGCGTAAATATTTTTTTATAATTAAAAATAACGCTGGTTTCCGTGGGTTTGTAAGTTTTGAGTCAACCAGGCTTTAAAAAATCAAATACGAGATGGCGCAAAGATCGCATGTCAAAGATACTTTCCTAGCGTCTGTCAAGACTCTTGGGAATCAAAATTTATAGGGTACTTCCCGTTGACCTAGAGTCATGAAATTTGGCAAGAAGCAATGTTTTATAGCACAGGTAAAGGGCAAAATCCGAAAACCGTAAATTTGTAGTTAACAATGAATGCTTTCTCTGAAATACCAATAAATATTCACTGTTGTAAAACTTTATAGTATTCCAATTTATATCAGTTATTTTGTCAAATGCCTTTCCACGTAAAACAAACATATCTGAATGTCGATATTTGGTATTCATTCAAAGATGTGCCAAACACGCGTGTAAAACACTACAAGTTGTAATTTCCATTGACAGAAAAACAAGAAAAACTTTAATAAAGTCAGTTTTCGTGATGAGAATAAGCATTTCCGTTTGTGGATATTTCTATGTGTTGGGATTTCGCATGCTTTTAAAACTTTTCATTGATCTGGTAGAGCCGTGTCCTTTTTGACAAGACTTTATTGAATTCGTAACCTTTCACATAAATCACGTGACAATAGTATAAAGAAGAAACAAACTGCTATTACAATAAATTTTTGCACACTGCTTATAACGTTCTTCTTTTTGTTGTAAAAGAAATATTTTACTAATATTGTCATATAGAGGCGCAAGTAGCGAAAGCGTTGTTCAGCGTATTTATATTTACAATATAAGGGTCAGATGACAGATCGAAGTGTTAACGTTACGCCGTCAGATGGCAGACGTTGTTCAGAGTTTAATTAATTTACAAAAACAATAGCAATAATAAAATTTTTAGTTGTCGATGTCAGTAGAGCAAGCAATTATCTGTAAAATGATATATAATTTATGTGGAGAAATTGTGTGGTTTTTTCTAAAAAGGGAGGCAAACATCTTAAGCCTTAGCGTATTAATATATATGACATTCTACTTCTTTTCCAAAAGAATATTTTGGATTTTAATCAATATTTATTATAGTACTTGACATTATCATTTTCGCATTTTTCAGTGGTTTAAATCCGCACCAGTTCAAGAAACACACGGTATAATAATACGGAATGAGTTACAATAATATAGTAGAGGATTATTGAGACTTACGTGTAGGCGCAGTGTCCATTGTATATTATGGTCTATGTATGTCTGTTCGAAGAACACGGACACGCCAAATTGAGATGGAAATGGACGAGAGTCTGTTAGCTAGAGACAGCGGTGCTGTTGCTGCAGAAGGAAGCCGGTGAACGAGAGATGTTGATGGCATGATAGGGAACTTGGGATTCCCGGTTTGATATGGCGGGAGTCAGTCTCATCAGTACTCATGGCTGTAGGTGAGTCCCCAGGGGAATGAGCTCTAGCGCTTGCTGGCCTTTGGATACTCTCTATAACTGAATGCTTTTCCTCTCTCACCATATACATTCATAGCTATACGCCGAACTGGACATCTTATAACCAAGGTAAGTACACTTCTTTTTTTACCTTCTATAGTATGCTGACAAAGTTTTTAATCAAACGTAAAAAATGAAATTTAATTGGAAACCATAAAATCAGTTTCCTATCAAATATAACACAACCGCGTCAAAAAAAAAATTGGTTGTCTGTAAAGTCGGTTTACGGACGATAGTTTTACGTGATAACGTATTCCGTAATACATAACCTAAATTTATATAATAATTATAATAATTCGAATCTATGATATTGCATCTTTCGCTTCAAATTTAGGTTAATTTTTTTATTTAAATTACTCACCATATAATATAATTATTTTTTTTAACTTTCTTTCGTATTTATTTTAAGTCTCAAAGATTAGCTGTCATAATATTTATAAAACAATTGTTTCACTGTTTATAATATAAAATTCCAAAACCTACTTACAATATTTAAGTATTTTCATACGTCAAAAAATTGATTTTTATAATGATAAAATTTGTAAGAAAACGATTTTTTCGAGAGATGAGACCTAGCTAAAACGATTTTTTGCCCCCCAAAATCCCTTTTCAGTAAATTTCATCCAAATCGTTAGGGCCGTTTTCGAGAAAAGCACGCACAGGGTCAGGCGGAACGTTACGCGTTACGAACGTTAGGAACGTTACGCGTTAGGAACGTTACACTTTTTCGTGCATGCAGCCGGTGTTTTATCAATTTATAAGATTGGTGATTCATCAATTTATAAGACGTTATCACGTCAAAAGCAATTTTGAAATTAGACAAAGCATTTAATTAAAAAAACCGGCCAAGTGCGAGTCGGACTCGCGCACCGAGGGTTCCGTACAAACTTGTAAGTATGTAAATAGTTTGTCAACAAATTCGAGAGTAAAAAAATACTGCACAATAAACGAAAATATATATAATAATAATAATGCGTTTAACGTCCGTTTCTCGACTTTATGTCATAACAGACGCCGTTTGCACCATTACTATTTTCCATCTGTCACACTTTTCTACATTTTTTAACTTCAACTTAATTAATAGCAATGGGCGAATGAGGGAATTTCAGGACATTAGAATAAGGTAGGCACATTTTGAGCATAAGAGTTTGACAGATAATCGGCCATGGCCTTGAATAAGGAGCCATTTATATGGAATTATTAAGGGAAACTATCGAAAACCTCAACAGGAATTACCGTTTCTCGACAAAAATCGACAGAAAAAAGTCCCAGCCACATCTGCGCCAGCCGTGATTCCAAGGGCGTAGATTATTTTTTTTCTGGGGGGAGTAAAGCAAACAAATCAATATTTTTTTTTTTTAGTTTTATTAAGAACACTCACGAAGGAAGATGTCAAGCAAAATATTAATTATCAGACCAATTTTACAATTTTTTGAAGTAAAACTTCTTTACGCACGCTTGACTTGGGGAATAAACTGATGAATGCCTGACGAGAGATTTACGGAAATGTGATCGGGCGAGGCGAACGGAAGTTGAGAGGGAGATATAAGTTAGTGAAGATAGAAAGAGGATGACAAATACTTCACTGGCTAGTGGCGCCATAAGGTGGCCGAAACAAATACTTCACTAGCTAGTGGCGCCATCAGGTGGCCGAAAATATAAGCAATACTAACAATAGAATGTCACATACTTTACTTGCCAGTGGCGCTATCGGGTGACAGAAAAAAGTTTTGTAAACCTACTTTTAATAATATTTCATAAAGATTTACGCTTAAAATCCAACGAGAGCTAAGTAATTGCAATGTATTACTTTTGTTTTCATTGTCTTTATGTTTATATTTCTTTCTTCTTACAGTTCATTTCGTTCTTGAACAATTTTATAAATTAATATTTTGTTCAATACCTACATTAAATATTCTACGTTTAAAGTGAATAAAATTGTAAAATCATTTTAAAGTTAATATTTTGTTAATTTTCGGGTGAATAATAACAAATTATGGCAGGAAGAAGTTTTACTTCAGTCGTGGGGTCTAAAGCACACTCGTTTTTTTTCCAAGAAATATTTCAAAATTTTATTTCTTAGTCAGGTATTCGTATTAATTTCAATTTTATTATTTTACTAGCGGTCCCGTCCGGTTTCACCCGGGTGCAAAAGAACGAATGGGGAAGGGAGGAACATGAGTACACACATTCATCTAAGTTTGCCGAGATGAATGTTTTGTCCAAATTTCATGATGATCGGAGTTACCGTTCAAAAGTTTTTGTCGATAAAGAGCAGTATTTAAACTTTTTTTAACTAATAATTTTTTTTAAATGAATTAAATAAAATTAAAATAAATTTAAATGTAAGCCTTATACTAATCAATGTAAAAAATAAAAATATATTCACCCAACGTGGGGCTCGAACCCACGACCCTGATATTGACAGTCGTATGCGCTACCGATTGATCTACCTGAGGTTGTGTTCTTTCATCACTAAAATGAGTATATCTAGTTAGTGCATTTCACATGAATAGAAGCTTATTTTTGAGATACTTTTTGCACCATTTTTCATTAAAGCTCCGCTCCTAATGGTCGTAGCGTAATATTATATAGCCTATAGCCTTCCTCGGTAAATGGGCTAACTAACAAAAAAAAAATTATTCAATTTGAACCAGTAGTTCCTGAGATTAGCGCGTTCAAACAAACAAACAAACAAACTCTTCAGCTTTATAAATATATTAGTATTAGTATAGATATTTTGTTCAATGCATTAATTAATGTTCTACGTTTAAAGTGAATACAATTGTAAAATCATTTTAAAGTTAATATTTTGTGAATTTTCGGGTGAATAATAACAAATTATGCCAGGAAGAAGTTTTACTTCAGTCGTGTGGTCTAAAGCAAACTCGTTTTTTTTCCAAGAAATATTTCTAAATTTTATTTCTTAGTCAGGTATTTGTATTAAGTAATTTCAGTTTTATTTTTTTATTGTTATGATTCTGGGGTTGTAATTACCCTTTTTACGCGTTTGCGGGATTCGAACCTCCCGAATGCCACTACAATCGGTGAAAATGTGTGTACGACGACATACGGTTCACCTTTTGACATGGCATCTAGGGTTGTCCATCTAAACGTAGGTGTCTGTGGGCCGGTGAACGGGCAGTGAAGTGTACTGTGCCGCAGTGCACCAGCGGGAATCACTCAATAGTCTGTGAGAAATGTATTATAGAGACGATGTAGACAGTGAGTAGTTACAGACAGGCGCAAAGAATGATCCCACCTATATGTTTGCACAGTCAACACACACAGTCACAGACGACCTCTGCATTTGCCGGAGCCCTATACGTAACATACGCAATGATACGTTGCGAAGGGAAAGGTTTATTACCAATGTGAACCCTGTTTATTTGTGCGGGAAAAGTTACGTGCAATTCTAAACAAAACTCAGAAATTGATAACAAAATAAAATTAGACTGTCTAATTTTATTTTGTCATCGCTTAAATATACAGAATTACAGTATATGAACATTTGTTGTGCACCGACTGTACCATAATACCTCTACCTACATATTGTGTACATATACAGTGTATTCAAACAACTTGTCATATATAGAATTAAATAAAACTAGTGTGACCTGTGCGAATTATTCGCACTAAATAAGTATAATAATTATCACTTTACAAAATTATTTTTTAAATATGATTGCAGGTATTCAATTCGTTTCTAATTTGGCACACTGCTTATAACGTTCTCCTTTTTGTTGTATTACAATATGAAGCTCAGATGACAGATCGAAGAAATATTTTACTAAAATTGTCATATAGAGGCGCAAGTAGCAAAAGCGTTGAGCTGAACTGTCAGATATGGCATCATGCAGCATTGCTGTGACGTTGTTCAGCGTTGCCCGTCAGATGGCAATATAAAGGTCAGATGACAGTCGAAGTGTTGACGCTGTTTCAAAATTATAGCCGTCAGATGGCAGACGTTGTTCAGCGTTGCTGTTAATTAATTAATTTACAAAAACAAAAGCAATAATAAATTTTTTAGTTGTCGATGTCAGTAGAGCAAGCAATTATCTGTAAAATGATATATAATTTATGTGGAGAAATTGTGAGGTTTTTTCTAAAAATGGAGGCAAACATCTTTAACTTTAACGTATTAATATATTATATGATGATTGAAGAGTATGTAATGTCGGAATAACAGCTTTTCACTAATGCATATGAAAGTATATGCAGCACTTATAACAAAAAAAAAAATTTTAAATGTTTGTTGTCTGTCTGTTTGTTCCGGCTAATCTCCAAAACGACTGGACCGATTTTGACGGGACTTTCGCTGGCAGATAGCTGATGTTATAAGGAATAACTTAGGCTACTTTTATTTTAGAAAAAGAATTACGGTTCCGCGCAAAAAAATTAAAACCAATGAATTTGTGAACAAAATCCAATTCAAATAGGGAAGTATTGTTATGTTCAGTAAAGCTGGCGAGTATCAGTTAGTAACCTATAAAACTTTTTTTTACAAAATTGTATTGGTTAGAATACGATAACTTGATGTACAAAATATCCATTGGAAATACACTATTATTATTTTGTGAAAAGGGGAAGGCGTTTGGGGGACGTCTATAAAAAAACTATTACGGGGTTGCGTCGATGCGATGGTGTTTTTTTTGCGTAGTGAAAAGGGGCAGGCGTCTGAGGGGGTGTTCTTAAAAAAAACAATTACGGGGTCGTGTCGATGCGATGGCGCTTTTTGCGTAGAGAAAAGAGGCGGGCGTTTGGGGGGAGTTCTTAAAAAAAAAACAATTACGGGGTCGTGTCGATGCGATGGCGCTTTTTGCGCAGAGAAAAGAGGCAGGCGTTTGGGGGGAGGTCTTTAAAAAACTATTACGGGGTCTTGTCGATGCGATGGCGTTTTTGTGCGCAGTGAAAAATGAAGGGTGTTTGAGGGTTTTTTTAAAAAACAATTACGGGGCTGTGTATACAAAATGAGATAGTAATTCAGTAATTCTACACCAGTTGCTATGACGTGTACCTATATGTAATTTCTGATTGGTTAGATTAAAAAAATTACAGTGAAAGACAAAAAGTTTTACGTATTTTTGAGGGTGATTAATCCACAAAGTTTTTTTTTTTTGGAACGTCAAAATTTAACGTTTTTTAAGACTTAAAAAAAGTCAAAACTTAGCGTTTTTAAGGAGGTTGAGCCGTTTTACAAAGATAATGGAAAAATCTCAAATAAAGTTTTTTTAATAGATTTTTTATGACAAAATTTTCTGTAAAAAATCCAAAATCATTAGGAGATTTATAAAGTTAAAAATTAAAAAAAGCTTTAACATGCAGTCTTATGGAAAATATGTCAACCTAGCATGCAAACGGTACATTTGAATTTTTTGCAAATAACCAAATAATGTCAGCAGTTCCGAAAACTAACTATGTAAAGCATCGATGTCTTACGCATATTTTAATATTTTTTCCAATTTAATTAGGAGACTTTTTATCAATAAAAAAAAATATTAGACCTTAGCACTTTTCAATTATGGACTTTTATTCTTGACATTTTTAACAATTTTAACTGAATTTTCAACTTTTTAATGATTTAATTATAATTTTTATTACTTTTAATTTCTTTTTTTGATTATTTACTTAAAAAAATGTGTAAAATACAGATATTTACATAAATTTATTTTTTCCAACCTAACTTTGTACAAAAAGTTCAAAAGCTAGTCCATTAAGTAAAATACTGAAATAATTAATTAATATTAAAAAAAAATATTTATTTATGCCTTTATGACAATAATTTATTGGTATCATCGACTTATAACCTTTTGTAAAAATTTATTATGGAAAAGTTCCCATTTAGAATTCGACTTACTTTTGATTGGGACTGTAACGCATCAACCTCCTTAAGACTTAAAAAAAGTCAAAATTTGGGCACATCGAGTTATCGTACTGGGGACCCTCTTTTCACTTGTTTAAAAACATTTTGATCGGGAAAAACGCTTAAAAATAGGCAGGATAACAGTTTCAGCTGAACGTACTGTACTACAATGTACCTTCTATACATACATACAGAGGCTATAAAACACAACTGGACACGGATAATTTTTCCGCACATAAATTTAAAGTATAAATGAAATGAAGCAATGACTACAATATGCTGCAATACTGCAATGATACACAGTATTGCTGCTGCACAAAACATGTATTCATATATTCACATAGTATGCACCTATTATTCACTAACATTACGTAACGAATTGGGTTCTGAAAGGGTTAAATGTATGCCTCATTCTTATTATTCCCGATCTGTCAAAATTAATGTTAAAAGCAACGATTATTTATTCCTAATAAATTATTGTAATTAAAATCTGAAAGATTTCGATTTTGAAATTTTTTACGGTGGGGGGAAGGCGACGATTAAATTTTCATTTTAAAATAAGTGCAGTATCGACCGGAAATTTATAGAATATGTGGTTGAAAATGACTTGGTCCTATGCAAAAAATCATGCTGAATCGAATGAGCGTATGCTGCGTATCTAGAAGTCTGTAGCTATTGTAGTTTTCAAGTTATAGCGTTTTTAATTTTTTCAAGAAAAATACATAAAAACGCGTCTAACTCGTAAACCAAAAGAGATACAGAGTTGCGGGTGATCTCATTGGATTCAGCGTGATTTTTTCCATAAGCACCATAATATTAACCGCATTGAAAGGCTCTTAGTGCCTCAAAAAGCCGCAGATTTGCGAAAACATCGAAAGACTTCAATTTTTTGGAAAATATAAAAGTGTCACGGATGTGGCTGAATTTACTTGAGCTTATAGAAAAAAGTGCGCTGAATCGAATAAGCACAAGCGCAGAACTGTATCTCTTCTGGTTTCAAAGTTATGAGCATTTAAAAGTTTGAAAATTTCAAACTCGATTATCTCCGAAACTATACAAGATACAGAGCTGCGCCTGTGCTCATTGGATTCAGTGTGTCAAAATCTACCCATTCTGGGAGACTTCGATTTTGAAAATTTTTACAGGGTGAATAATCCGCAAGTTTTTTTTTTTGGAATGTCAAAATTTAGCGTTTTCTATGACCTGAAAAAAGTCAAAATTTAGGCAGATGTAGTTATCGAAATGGACCCTACGTTTTTTTGGAGAATCGTGGTCGAAGACAAATTGCGTTGTTCTAATTTTGATTCCTCATTGTTGGTTATGGCCTCGTATGTTCAGTACACGAATTAAGTAAGTACAGCTGTGTGACTGTTGTTTGTATACATGTGCAGTAGGTAACACGCATTCGAAATTCGAACACAAAACCAAACATTGCAATTAGTTAAAACATACTTCCCGTTTACCATTTACTGAAAACACATTTAACTGTGGTTAATTTTTGTCTAGAACAATTTTGTTTCGGGTATTTTGTTTAGAGATTATATTATCGTTTTCATAGGAGGTAAAATTATGATTCTGGGACATATTTGAAAAAGAAAATAAAAACGATACAACAGTTTATTATAGTAATAATTATTAATTTTTCAAATGCGCCATAAATTTGGAAAATTTCAGATGAAAAGGAAAGGATTTCTTCTCATTTTCATCTAATAATTAATTATTAGTATATTATTATAACTATATTATTATTATTACTGTATTATTACTATAAAGTGTTCTAATAATTGTTAATGAATTATTACTCCATTCTGATCAATTCCGAATTCGTCATAAACAAAACACATCCGACAAATTCATAACCCGCTCGGCCAGTACTAGATAAGAAAATGTACGTTAACGATTGGCCAGAATAATGTTAAAGTTTTTTTTATCATATTTTAATAATCCGATTAATTCACGCAATTCTAGCCCCTTTGAAATTCCCGAGTCCTGCCGTCAATGAACTGTTTTTTAAAAATACTTATCACATCATTATGACGTCCTATTAATATGTGGCCCTAAAGCAGTGTTTCCCAACCATGTGTGCCATGCCCAATCTTAGCCTTTCTAAAATTCTTATACCCCCTATGTAACATACATAATTTTTAATATTAAACAATTAAATTGTGCACTTAAGAAACTTAAATGATAGGTTTTAGGAAGAAATCACTATAGGAAATTGTTAACGAAACACAGTAAGTCAAATTTCAAAACATATAATGACAAACTGAAATTCAAATTCCAAATAATTTAAATAAAGATTTTTCTATATTAATTTATTATTTTAATTTTTGACGTGATAACGTCTTATAAATTGATGAATCACCAATATTATAAATTGATAAAACACCGGCTGCATGCACGAAAAAGTGTAACGGTCGTAACGTTCCTAACGTTCGTAACGCGTAACGCGTAACGTTCCGCCTGACCCTGTGCGTGCTTTTTGCTAATTTCTCGCTCAATTTAAATCAGATCGGTTTGAAACCAGTCTTAAACGAAAGAGGAGAACATTTTACATAGATTTCGTATAACAGAATTTGCCTAAACAGTTTTTTTATACAAATTTATATAGAAAAATAGCTGTATAAAATATAAATGCAATGTTGTGTAATGCATGGCGCGACGCGGTCGGTCGTCTTTGTTTGCCGTACATGGAAATTAGAAAATAACGTATGTCTTGTCTTAACATGAAAACGGCTGCATTTCTAATGTTTAATTCAATTTTTTGACATTAGTATTTTGTGAAATGCAACGCCGTCTAAGTTAAGTATTGGAATAACTAATTATTATTAGAACATAATACTTTGACAGTTGAAAACGTCACTTTTGACATTTCTTATCATTCCGACACCAAGGATAAGCGGATTGAAACCAAATTTTGGGAGGTTTAGGTTATGTATTACGGAATACGTTATCACGTAAAACTATCGTCCGTAAACCGACTTTAAAGACAACCCATTTTTTTAAATTTGGCACCGAAATCTAGCATTTAACATTTTTTAAAGTAGGTTCAATTAAAAAAAAGTTTTTGTTGAAATTCAGAGTCGTTTAGCTTTGTGACCACAGATAAATAGAGTGTAGAATAAAATGTGTTTCTCTTTGTTGTAATTATGAGTGGACAGTGGTTAGCAACGGGTGTGAACTACAGCCTGAAAACTTTTAGTTTTGAACTAATTTCTTTATATCATAATGCACAGCACCAAGCGTTACTAAACTAAAATATTATTTTACATAATTAGTTCCAACTTCGTATGTTCAATGTTGAATAATACCGTTCTGAATTTAATTAAATCCTAACGATTTGAAATTTTCCGGGAAATACTCAATATCGAGTGAAATTAACAAACTTTTTCCTAATCTCTAAATATTTTTAATGACATACTTTTTTTAGTAGTAATTTTGTTGATTTTTCAATAAATCAAATAATCGACCAATTTTTCAGACAAATATATTAATAAAAAATATAAAAATTAATACATTAACGTTACGGTCCAGATTTGGATCTTCTTTAGAACTGACCTAAAAAAAATTAAAATTAATTAATAATTAGTTTCTAATTGGTTTTTGAAAAAAATTCGCTTTAAGTTTTTAATTATCAAATATTGAAAAAATTTATTTATTATTTTTTCAATATTTGATAATTAAAAACTTAAAGCGAATTTTTTTCAAACTAAAAATACAATCGAACCTGGATAAGCAAGGATTCAGGGGATCGCGATATATTTTTCGCTTATGGAGGTTTTTCACTAACCCGAGTTTTCTAGCTTATAGAGGTAGGTACAGGAGTGGCCTTTCTCACTTATAAACTTCTATAAAAACTTTACAAAAACAATGTTAGTGTGAATACACAATACAGTAAGATTTTACCGAACCGAGACTGGACCGAGAGCGAACCGTGACCGGCACTATAGTGTGAATCGGGCCTTATATTTCAATCCCGTTTACTAGAAGTTAAATAACACTAAAACTATAAATATACTTAAAATATTAAGGCTTAATAAGACACGCTTGATTTAAAGAAAATGAAAGATTTTTGCATCGTATGAATAAGGAATTGAAATAACAATAAACTTGAATGACTTATTATTTAGACGAGATATTATAAATAGTGATGTGCCGGATCGTTAAAAATGCATATCCGCGGATACGGATCTGAATACGGATATTTGGTTTCAAGATCTGCGGATACGGATACGGATCTTAACTTTCTTAGAGTACGCCGCGGTAAATATTGCACATCGACCTTTGGAAAGAGACTATCTGTTATGGGAAAAAGTTATTGACTTCTTTAAGAGTTAACTCTTGTCTCTTTCCAAAGTTCGATGTGCAATATCTCATTATAAAGATAAGTTATGTACTATTGGTATGGTACTCACTACGATAAATTTTTTGCAATATAAAGGTGCCAAATACGATTTTAAGAAATAAAAAATAATCTGAATGGAATTTAACAGTTTTTCATTATTACTTTAATCACCTATATATATAAAATTTCATCTATGAATTGAAAATTAATAAGGTAAAAGATCCGCCATAAAACTAACGGATACGGATCTTTCTTCTCTCTCGGATATCCGCGGATACGGATATCCGGCACATCACTAATTATAAATTAATGCGGTAAGTATATGTACAGTTCAAAAGAATGATTTAAAGGGACAAGGTTTGAAAGTTAAGGAGTTTATGCATGTCTAACTGGGATACACCGTCGGGACAATGGGATGGTTTTGGGTGTAAGGTATAACGGTTCCATCTATATATGTATACCCGCGCAAACTACTAGGACGATGATCTGACTCTACATATTATGTATGTATGTATGGTAGGTGGAACGGGGCAAGCTAAGGGTAAGAGTGTGGGCAGGGTAAGGTAGGTAGGTATGTGTCCCACCAGAAAGACAACCCATCCACCCACCCACTCGCCATCTCACGCTACCTTCACTTCTCTCGTTGCCGCTCACTGCTCGTGCAAACTGCACTAAATTATAAAGTTATTACGACAAGCGAGATTCTGGCTGTTGATAATAATATGATGTTGCTTTAATTAATCTGAAATATATCGCGCATATATATAAGCTCTTTCTCTCTCTCTTCTGTTACCTCGGCTCGGATACACTACACACTTCTGTTATCAGTTTGAGTTAGGGAGATTTCCTTTGTCTTTCTCACTCGTCGCGCTTGCCGTTCTCTATATTCTGATGTTCAACACACTCACAAGACCGTAGCTTAGTAGGTAGTATTCCTTGTATACACTATAATACTGGTCCGGTCTCTTTCTCAGTCAAACAATCCGTTCTCTCAAATATTGTACACTAGCGGTCCCGCCCGGCTTCACCCGGGTGCAAAAGAACGTTCATCTTATTTTACCGAGATGTGTCCAAATTTCATGTTGATCGGAGTTACCGTTCAATCGTATTTGTCGGACTGACAAATTTTGAGTTACATTTTTCATTGATGCTCCGCTCCTATCGGTCGTAGCGTGATATTATATAGTCTATAGCCTTCCTTGATAAATGGACTATCCATCAAATTCGAACCAGTAGTTCCTGAGATTAGCGCGTTCAAACAAACTCTTCAGCTTTATATATTAGTACAGATAGAAAATAGGTAACACGATACAGGTCAAACGAATAACGGATTGGAACCAAATTTTGGGAGGATGTTTGGTACGTAAATATAAAGAGACCTATTGCTTTTGGGAAAAATCGACGCATGCGCTAAAGATATATAAACTATAACGTTGTTTTTTTGACGTGATAACGTCTTATAAATTGATGAATCACGTCAAAATAAAAAGATGAAACACCGGCTGCATGCACGAAAAAGTGTAACGTTCCTAACGTTACTAAGTGAGCGACTAGAATGCCTTCGGTAATTTTGAAGCAGATATCATCAACCGATTGAGATGAAAATTTGTATACACGTTTAGTTTGAATGACAATGCATGGTTAGCTGTGTGACGTCAATCTAAATCCAATATGGCGGACTTCTAAAGATGGCGGACTAAGTTTTTGACGTGATAACGTCTTATAAATTGATGAAACACCAGCTGCACGCACGAAAAAGTGTAACGTTCCGCCTGACCCTGATGCGTGCAAGCGAGAGCGCAGTAATGTATTATTAAATATGATATTCGAGCGGAATACGTTATCACGTAAAACTATCGTCCGTAAACCGACTTTACAGACAAGCAATTTTTTTTTTTTATATAATAATGGTATATTTTTCATAACGGTTTATTATGTTATTTATTTTTTCAAGAAAGTTTTGTCAAAAAAATTTTTTTGTTTCGGAAATATATTGAAAATAAAAATAAATTAACTATTCTTTTGTTTTGTAGATCACATATTTTGTAGATAACCATGGCAGCGAATAGCATCAAATTCAATACTAGTCATTGCCCGCGTCACCTCACGCGATATCAGAAATTTTATTATACCAAATGTCGATATTTTTGAAGTTGAAATGGTCCCGTCGCCCAATTAGGCTTTTGAAAAAAAAATAATTATCGATTTTTTTATTGTATTTTAAAACTTTATTATAAATAATATTGATAATCGATGCGAAAAACTTTCAAAAAACTTTTTTTAAATTAATTATAAGCAATTTAAAATTGATAAAATATTTAAAAAAATCACGTGACTGCAAACGCACTAAATTTGTTTTTGACAGTTGTGACGTCATAATGGTAAAATGTATATACGCAGTATACTATCAATGGCTTCTACATGTGTATTGACTAAAACATTATGACGTCACATTATGTTCGGGAAATGTCGGCGCGTTCTCGGAACTGGGTAGAAAAAATTATTTTTAATTTGATATAACTTTTGAATTATAACAAAAATAAAAAAAAGAAAAATAGTTTTGTTATAAAACTTATATACGATCTTTCCATTTATGACAAAAAAAATTTTATTCAAAAGCCCAATTGGCTGAATTTTTTTTAATTGCAGTAATTTATCAAGGAGAACGCACGTCTGCAAATGCAAGTAGAACTTATTGGTGAACCGTGAACGTCGCTCGACGGCAGTAGGTAAGTTTCAACGTGTATGTGTGTGTGTGTGTGTGTGTATTATTATGCTGTATGATCGTGGTGTTTGTGTGTTGGTGTGTGTGTGTGTGGACACAATTTATACATATTACAAACATACATGTACTGAATAGATGACACTGTTTTCTCTCTAATATATTGAAGTTTGCATTGCGGTTCTTGGTAATGGGAATTTTCATATCGATGCTCTACACTAGATTATATACAGACTACAAAAACTCGTTCCAAGTTATGTCGGGCATGAAAGGACCATAACAATACATACACCAAAACATAACTATTGTATCTAAATAGAGGTCATACGACCCTAATCTTTACATCAGCTTCGTAACGGACAAATTACTAAATAATTCAATTTATATAAACAGGAAAATAGGAAACATGGTATTGATTAATATTAAGAGCAGTGCTAGATTAATCATTAGGCAGAGTAGGCAACTGCCTAGGGGCCCCTCATCGACTAGTGGCCCGTGCACGCACCAAGAAAAAAACTTTTCATTGAACGAAAATTTTATTTAAAAATATATTTAGTAGTTTGTTGTAATTTATTGCATTGAACAAGATAAAATTTAAAATAACTACGTCACGTCTCATTTCTCTTTCTTGACCCATCAAAAAACCTGGATCATTAATTATCTATAACCTATTAATTAAGACCATTTCAATAAAGCTAACGAGTCAGGTAAGGCGATGCTGCAGCATCTAGTCAAAGTAATCATGTTGTTACAATATCACATAAGACATTGAAGTAACAGGATGCCTAGAAGCCGATCATCTGGAAGTTACTCACATCCCTTCAACAACTTGAAAAGACCTGATTGCATTGCCTAGAGGCACGGACAGGGTTAATCCGGCCCTGATTAAGAGATTTGTAAGAATTTTTGACGTGATAACGTCTTATAAATTGATGAATCACCAATATTATAAATTGATAAAACACCGGCTGCATGTACGAAAAAGTGTAACGTAACGTTCGTAACGCGTAACGCATAACGCGTAACGTTCCGCCTGACCCTGTGCGTGCTTTTTGCTAATTTCTCGCTCAATTTAAATCAGATTGGTTTGAAACCAGTCTTAAACGAAAGAGGAGAACATTTTACATAGATTTCGTATAACAGAATTTGCCTAAACAGTTTTTTTATACAAATTTATATAGAAAAATATTTTATACAAATTTATATAGAAAAATAGCTGTATAAATGCAATGTTGTTTAATGCATGGCGCGACGCGGTCGGTTGTCTTTGTTTGCCGTACATGGAAATTAGAAGCAAACGTATGTCTTGTCTTAACATGAAAACGGCTGCATTTCTAATGTTTAATTCAATTTTTTGACATTAGTATATTGTGAAATGCAACGCCTTCTAAGTTAAGTATTGGAATAACTAATTATTATTAGAACATAATACTTTGTAAGTTGCAAACGTCACTTTTGACATTTCTTATCATTCCGACACCAAGGATAAGCGGATTGAAACCAAATTTTGGGAGGTTTAGGTTATGTATTACGGAATACGTTATCACGTAAAACTATCGTCCGTAAACCGACTTTACAGACAACCAATTTTCTCATTACATAAGTATATATAGAGTCAAACCTGAGTGATTAAGAACTGGGTAAGTGAGATTGATTGTCAGATATCGTCTTTGTAACCCTCTAAAACCTCTATAAGTGGGAAACACAAACATTTATAAGAAAGAGACGTTTTTCACCCACGGACCTCTATAACTGAGACTACTACTTGCCTGTACCTCTATAAGCGATAATCGAACGTATTAATAGTTCCACGAAATTTAAGAATGAGTCATAAATAGCTGAACTAACTTACATTGTTTTTGTATAGTTTTTATAGACTTCTATAAGTGAGAAAGGCCACTCCTGTACCTCTTTAACTCGGGTTAGTGAAAAACCTCCATAAGCGAAAAAGTGATCGCGATCCGTTGAACTCTTGCTTATCCAGGCTCGACTGTATTCAACGCAGTTGTCGTACAAAACTACAAAATAAAGAATATCTATACTAATATATAAAGCAGAAAAATGTGTTTGTTTGAACGCGCTAATCTCAGGAACTACTGGTTCGAATTGAAAAAAAATTTTTTTGTTGGATAGCCCATTTATCGTGGAAGGCTATAGGCTATATAATATCACGCTACGACTAATAGGAGCGGAAAATCAATGAAAAATGTTGCAGAATGTCAGTCAAAACTTTTCACAATATACTTATATACAGGTGAAATGGCCTAACTGAATATCCCAATATTAGCGGCACACGACAGAGGCTCGGTTAGATCAGTCCTTAGAGCGCTCGACTCTTAACCTCAGGGTCGTGGGTTCGAGCCCCACCTTGGACGAATATGTTTTTAATGTTTTTTTTTTTTTTTATTTTCTACATTGCTTTCTTCTAAGGCTATCATTTAAATTTATTTTAGTTTTATTTACGACTAATTAAAATTAAATAAATCTAAATAATAGCTCATTTGAAAACTATTACAGTACCTATAGGTATATAAAAATAATTTTCCTACAGTGTTTTCAATTAAATATTTATTATATTTTATTAATTATACAGTAATTATTGATTTAAAAGAAATAATTATTACTTAAAAAAAATATTTTCATCAAAAATGGAGGTTTGCGTTTAAAATAAGTAATAAAGCAGGGAACTGCCGAAAACTGCAAAAAATTTGGACCCAACATTCATCTCTGTAAACTAAGATGAATGTGCTTACTCATGTCCTTCCCTTCCCCATTCGTTCTTTTGCACCCGGGTGAAACCGGACGGGATCGCTAGTATAAAATAAAATACCACACCTTGGTATTATGGTATGATGAAATTAACGGGATACAAGGCTAAATATAAAAACAATTTTTATTCACTAGAACTTCATTTAATAGTCAACGTTTCAGCAGGAGTTATTGGCTTCTTCAGGACCTTAAAAATGTCTTTTTAAAAATGACTTTTTACTAGACATTTTTAAGGTCCTGAAGAGGGCAATAATTTCTGCCGAAACGTTGACTATTAAATGAAGTTCTAGTGAATAAAAATTGTTTTATATTTAGCCTTGTATCCCGTTAATTTCATCATAAAGAATATAATGTACAAAATTGCACATTAACTATTAAACACAAGGTAACTGATATAAAACATTTTTTTTTATAAATAGTTAGTTTTATTATCTCGAAAATTTAGAGAGAAAGAAGTGTTAACTGTGTTTAAAATGTGTAAAATGACTCGTCGTCTTTCACAAAAGTTTTCGAAAATTAAAACTTCGGTTACAATAATACGCGGAGTTATAGAAGAGAGAGAGAGAGAGGGCGGTGATCATATTAGGGTGTAAGAAGGCCGATCATAATATTCAACCCTAAAGCGTTTATAATTACGTAATCTCATTGAACCGGGCGCGGTTGCGGCGCGGTGGAGAGCAGAACTGTGCGAAGGAAAGCAATATAATAAATAATAACGTACCGGACATTTCTTATACTGTAATCGTTGCACTGCACACCTCTCTTCTCAGAGTTGTGATAAGCCGTTCTCGTTAATGAGACTTGGTACCAACCGAACTCGGCTCCAAGGTGGTAATTATAACATCCAAGTATTTAAAGCTTGAGGATTGTTTATGTATAAGTGATAAGAGATGGCCTCTGTTACGCTGTACCTACCATCGATTAGAATTATTAACTGTAGAATTACACCAACATAACGTCTATACTTAAATAATATTGTTACTAGTACAGGTAATAGAGAATTTATTTCTGAACTATCCTACAACATATCTCCGTAACCGTGCACTTGAGGTCAAAAAAGGTAATAACCTTTATTGTAGATAAATAAATTTACTATCTTTTTTGTTCAATATTTTTTTTTTGTATCACTTACCGTTTACGACTTATTCAACTATTACGATTTGTTTATTGACTTTTGGACTCATAGATATCTCTTCTAATAATTGTTTAAACAATAAAATGCTAATGACTTAAGTTTTAAATATACAAATTTTCTACAACTTTTACTTTAAACTTTTTTTTCTAAAATTAATATTTTTCAAGTTATAACGCGTTATAACTTGAAAAATATTAATTTTAGAAAAAAAGTACTATTAATTTTGTTAGTTTTGTTACTATATAAAGGAAGTCTCGTAGCAACCATGAGACACATAAATAGATTGACATACATATACCTTGCAAATATTTCTGTGTAACTAGTGTTATTATTAATTAGAATTTCGTTGTTTTGTTTCATTATTATTATTATTTCATTTTTCGTTACCTATAGAAAAGAAGCACTTTTAAGTTTATTTGTTTTGAAAATATTTATTGTTGTAAATGAATATTTTCACCACAACAAATACAGCATTTTGGTAGTTTTGTTACAATATAAAGTAACTCTCGTAGCAACCACGAGACACATAAATAGATCGCCATAAATATACTTTGCAAATATTTCTGTGTAACTACCTAGTGTTATTATTGGTTTTGTTTCATTATTATTATTATTTCATTTTTCGTTACCTATATAAAAGAAGTACTTTTAAGTTTATTTGTTTTGAAAATATTTATTGTTGTAAATGAATATTTTCACCACAACAAATACAGCATTTTGGCAGTTTTGTTACAATATAAAGTAACTCTCGTAGCAACCACGAGACACATAAATAGATCGACATAAATATACTTTGCAAATATTTCTGTGTAACTACCTAGTGTTATTATTGATTAGAATTTCGTTGTTTTGTTTCGTTATTATTATTATTTCATTTTTCGTTACCTATAGAAAAGAAATACTTTTTAGTTTATTTATTTTGAAAATATTTATTGTTGTAAATAAATATTTTCACCACACAAACACAAAATTTTGTTAGTTTTGTTACACTATAAAGGAAGTCTCGTGGCTGTTGTCTGACTGTATCAGAAATTACTGAACGCGATAGGAAGGTTTTCAAGTCTATACCTCCTAGCTGTCCGATCCGGCTACGTCCGGGTGCAAATCAGATTTATTCCAAGTTGAACTGAATCAAGTGTGTGTCAAAAACAGTGTGAAATATATATTAATAGCTAAAATGAAACTGTTTGTATCGGTTTCGAAACACATTTAACTACTGCGCATGACTGTGACGGTTCTGTTACCGTTCGCAGAGAGCTTGGAACAAAGCTATAGATAAATTATTTAATTTCTTTAAATATATATTAACTTTCTGCTATGCACTTGTTTATTCTACTACTTTCTGATTCCTTCCAATAATTCTCGACGTTTTAATGTACGTATTTTAGGTATGTTGTGTGCAGACATATTACATATTACAAAGATATGAACCAAGATCTCGTTAATGCTAATGACCAAATAAATTAATAGTTTTTATTAGCTCCCTAATCGCAAGTTTCAAAACAATATTATACGTATTTCCTAAATATTTTTTTTATCGTCTTGAGATAATATAATATAGTAAGCGCCACGAATCTAAAAGGCTCGGAAGTTAGATGCGTATTCAGGCTTGCGCTTGTACAGTCTGTAGAAAAACTACAAACTCGCAACTCAACAAAACTAAAATAGCAATAACAACTTGACAACAGCGTACTCGACTGTACTTTAAAGCAGGAAAGCGACAAGTGACAAAGGCAACGAGCGATCACGGCCAATCACCGACGAGCGCACGTTCCGTGCAGGTAGCTGGGAGGTGGTGGGAGAATCAACGGCTCTAAAATGTGCCTTTGCGATGCTGTTTGTGACTAACTTCCGAACCTTTTAGATCCGTGGCGCGTACTACAGCTAAATAATATGTCCTGGCCGGGATCGAATTTAAATTTGGGAGGTTTGGGACGGTGGTGAATAAAAGGCTTCAGAAAAAATATTTCTTGACAGCTTTTTTACATCTTTATCCTGCACGTTAAAAAAGCAATTAAACATGTTTATATCAATTCAGTACCAACATGGAAACTTGGAAATTGCAGACTCCATGGAAAAATTCCAATTTTTTCTCGTTGTTTTTTGTAAAGAGCGCCATTTTGTTATTTATTAATAAAAATGTTTACTTCTAGTACGGGATACAGCCACAAGCCTACGAAACAATAATCAATTTAATTTTTATAATTCAGATGACTCCAAGTGACGTTATCACCCGCGCTACCCACCTACCTCCATTTAAAGTTGTCTACTTTAGGTTAAAAAAACAATTATAAAATGACGTAAAATTAAGCAAAAAATAGTTATTGGCGTAACTAGTAGCCTAAGTCATTCATGGCGCTGACAGGTCATGACTTAGCCTACAAGTTACGCCCATAATTTTATTCAACAATTGCGCGTTATTCATGTTTTATTTATTGTTATTAATGAGATGTTGTAAATATCTATTTATTTCTTTATAAAAAAAACTGTCAATACTAACAGCACCAAACAGCACGATTCAATGTTTTGGTTTGAGGTTAGCCGGTTATGAATAAACTCCATGTCGAAAACATTCGGCCTCTCAATTTTAGTCTCAATGGGTAACAACGGAGTTGTTGTTACCGACTATTTCGTTACGACTCAGAAAATAGTTACGTTTATTTTCATTACTCCACAATGGCCGAGCTAGTAGGAATCTTCATTGAGTTATGACAAGTAATTGTCCCAAGTCGGTGAATGGCTATTTAGGGTTCGGTTTTTAGGCATGATAAAACATGAATAACGCGCATGAGTTGAATAAATTTTTTTTTGTTTCCGATTTCAGTAAAAACATGTAACAAAATTGAAATGATTGTACATTATTTTGTTACTAAAAAAATCCTGAAATAAGGTTTGAAAACGAGCCTGACTACGTCCTTAAACCCGCCTTTCGATTTTTATCTTTGACAGGGTATATCAAATGATCGAGAAAATAAGGAAAATACTACCGCTAAAATCATTAAGACTCGATTGCTTTGCCTCTTTTCATGTAAAAACCCATCGTCGTTTAGTTATTGTAATAAAAAAGCATTCGTATCTGACATAAGATCTCAAACATCGCATTCTAAATGACGAGCGATAAACAGATCCCATTATTGTGGCAGAGTGTGTACAAAAGTTCATGCACTTCACTAGCATGTAGGTGAGTTTTTTCGTGACCTGTGCACTCTTTGTTCCTTCCGACAAGTCCTCCAATTTTTCTCTTCCACAACCGAAACATTTCCTCCGCGTCACCGCAGTCCGCAAGGCTCCAAACGGGCACATAGAGCGAGTGAGACAGAAATAGTGGCATCACGCGCGCGGAAGAATGGTCTACTGTTCATTCACGATGAATAAAAAAGTTAGGGGTTATATCAGAGGCGTCTCGTCCTCCTAAAACTTTCTCATCAAGGATTCAAATCTTTATCTAGTCAAAGTTTTATAATCTTACTATTTGTATTAATCGAAGAATCTCGTAAGAGATTCTCTTCTGTGCTAAATTTGGCACATCTCTAACAGATTCTTATACATTGATTTTGCCTCTCTCCCATATAACGCCGTGTATAAGAGGCCACTTTCTGAGCTTTATAGTTCTGTGACCACGTGACTTTCGTCTTACCAAATTTTCGTATCACCCATATAGTACTTCTATACGACAATAATAGCGATATACTGTGATCGGCCGGTGGCCGAGCGGTTAAGACGTAAGGCCAGTAATGGCAGCGTCTAAGATTCGATTCCCGCCAACATCATTGGAAATTTTTTTTTTAATCATATAGCGTCAATACTGTTCCTAACTTTAACATTCACTAGGACATTTGAAGGAATAAATCGTGGTACGGGATCAATAAATAAAGCAAAAATTTGTCGAATTATACCACTAGTTTGATGCTACCTATTATTATTTCAAACCTAAAAATTTAACAACGTAACAAGTCAAAAGATTAATTATTGGACCTGTCCTCAAAGACACGATTTTCTACAGTAAACTATTAAAATTGGTAAATTATGATGCAGCATTCTGTATTAGCAAACAGACTAGTTTATTGGTAAAGTTTAGTAGGTACTGCGATTGTTTTTTTCTCTGTGCGAATAAAGAAAACCGTTTATTGGTTGACATACTGATAGCCATATCCACTGAACGTAAGTAGTTATTGGAAGATTAAAAAGGAAGAATCCTGGTGGCATAGGATCGATGAACAAAGCAAATACTGAAGGTTTTTATTGCATTTTATTGTCTGACGTTTCGGCACTCTTTATGCCATCGTCAGACAACGTCAGACAATAAAATGCAATAAAAACCTTCAGTTTTGCTTTGTTCATCGATCCTATGCCACCAGGATTCTTCCTTTTTAATCTTTCTTTTAAACATTTGAACAGGATCATCATCTCTCTAAATTATTTATCTTTCACAATCGTAAGTAGTTATTTAATCGGTTCATTTGTTCTTCAGGTAGCTATTCTTCCGAATAAATAGCGATAATTCAATTCACAAACCATAATTATGTTTACTGCAGGCATAACTCTATTCTGTCCAAATTCTCAGGTATAAATGCTTATTCGCCTGATAAAATAATAATGGCCGCCACATAAACCATAATACCTGACCTATAAACATGGAGTATTTTATCTACAGTTCATTTATGTGTTGTTTATTAACCTTTTGTGAAATGTATATTTGTAAAACATTAAAGTTAGTGGAATTTTGTATGCAATTGGGTTAGGATAGAACATTATTATTTTGTGAAACTTTTTTTTGACGTTTACACTAACGCCATCGGTCGGATTTTTAAATGAACGTCAAGATAATCAACAAAAAGAGCAAGAGTATAGTGTAGTCGTAGTGTATAATTATTCTTTAACTTATTATTCTACCTGATATTTTGCTTGGTGAATTGACAGTAAATTTTATTATAACGAATAAATTTGTCCCAAGATTAGTAACTTCTATCTTTAACAGTGTTGGGTGAATATTATTTTGGGGTTCGTCAACGAAGATGGTGGACTTGTTTAAAACTCAGAAGCTGTTGAAAATGTTAGTACAAGACAATCCTGCAAACCAATATTTAGGAAACATGGGCTGTTAACAATTTATCATCTGTACATACTAGAATGCGCTGTTTTTGTTAAAACCAACAACTCGCTATTTGAACAAAACTTAAAAGCTCATGAGCATAACACGCGTGAAAAAAAAAAATATATTCTAAACCAAACTCATGTTAACGTCGGCGTAACAAATAAAATTTTAAAGGTTTATAATAAATTACCCCCTAGACTGAACGAGCTACCAATAAAAAAGTTAAAGCAAGAGCTCAAAATGTACCTAAAAACAAATAACTTTTATTCTATGAACGAATATTTTAGTCAGCCATATTGATAATATTTTTTATTTTTATTGTTTTCACTTGGAAATTGTTAATGTTGACCCATTCTACACTGTACTCAGTATGATGGAATAAAGATATATAATTTAAAGATAAATAATTTTACGAAAAATTCATTACAAAAAAATTTTCATTACTGCTGCACTGTGCGCCACTGATGTATATAAAGCGAACACAGAAAAGCGGGAGTCGAACAAACGGCAAGCAAGACCACCACATAGCATGGAGTACATTATATATACATGTATGTATTGTACAAGCCTCACCTGTTGCATTACAAGTTCACTACCATTCAGTTGTGGAAAAAATAACAAATTTCCCATAAAGAAGGGAATCGGGGAGCACTGCAGTACAGTAAAAAGGCTATGAATAATTTGTGAGTTCTGTTGTGGAAAGAATTGATTGCGCGTGCTAATTGTTGTCAGAGCGGAGTATTCACGTCTTTGCAACTGATCGATTCGTACACAAGGGAAAATATAACAGAAATAATGATATTTCAAGTACAAATCTAACCTAAAAACTGACAGAGTATGCAGAATGAGAAGTGCAAAAAGGCAGAACAAAATTTTGACACTAACTTTCTGCCATATATTTTATTGTGTCAAAATTTCAAGGCTTTTAAAAATTAAAATAACAAAACAATGTGAAAAAATAATTTAATTTCTTTAAACTACTGAACTGATAAACAAAATTTAATGTCTTATAAATTAATTAAAGTACAAACTAGAATCTAACCTAAGTTAACTAATGAAATCATGATTATTGTATATTGTACGTACTTCTTACTATTTAACATCATATGTATTTAATAATATTATTATATGTTTAGTGCTAATAATCCTAGGGATTGAAGCACATATTGTTTTTTTTTCTCTCTTTAAAATAAAAAAAATTAACATTAACACTATGATAATAATAATAATAATAATAATAATGCTTTATTCATTTTTGCAACTAAAAAGAGCATAGAATGCGTCAGAAGGATCATTTAAAATAGTAGGTACATATATATTACAAAATATTCTTAAAATTGTCATAGTATTCATTTAAGTTGTATATTACTTTGTCAAGAAGAATGTTTTTTATAGTATTTTTTAATTTGGGTGTTTTTAAATTTAAAATATTTGCCGGTAATTTGTTACAAATAGCTATTGTATTGTAAGGACTATTAAGGAGGTTGATCCGTTACAGTCCCAATCAAAAGTAAGTCGAATTCTAAATGGGAACTTTTATAGTTTATAAGTCGATGATACCAATAAATTATTGTCATAAAGGCATAAATAAATATTTTTTTTAATATTAATTAATTATTTCAGTACTTTATACTTAATGGACTTACTTTTAAATTTTTTGTACAAAGTTAGGTTAAAAAAAAATAAATTTATGTAAATATCTGTATTTTACATATTTTTTGCAGTAAATAATTATAAAAAGAAATTAGAAGTAATAAAAATTAAATTAATAAAAAGTTGAAAATTCAGTTAAAATTGGTTAATCTGTCAAGGATAAAAGTCCATAATCGAAAAGTGTTAAGGTTTAATAATTTTTTTTATTGATTAAAAGTCTCCTAATTAAATTGGAAAAAATATTAAAATATGCGTAAGACATCGATGCTTTACATAGATAGTTTTCGGAACTGCTGACATTATTTAGTTATTTGCAAAAAATTAAAATGAACAGTTTGCATGCTAGCTTGACATATTTTCCATAAGACTACATGTAAAAGTTTTTTTTAATTTTTAACTTTATAAATCTCCTAATGATTTTGGATTTTTTACAGAAAATTTTGTCATAAAAAAATCTATTAAAAAAACTTTATTTCAGATTTTTTTCATTATCTTCGTAAAACGGCTCAACCTCCCTAAGTGTGATGTTTAAGTTACTAGTTTTATAATTAATGTCTTCTTTAGATGTTAGTAATTCGGGGGTATTCTGGCAATATTTTTTATGAATAAAAAATACTATCAAACTCCGTTGTTACCCATTGAGACTAAAATTGAGAGGCCGAATGTTTTCGACATGGAGTCTATTCATAACCGGCTAACCTCAAACCAAAACATTGAATCGTGCTGTTTGGTGCTGTTAGTATTGACAGTTTTTTTATAAAGAAATAAATAGATATTTACAACATCTCATTATAATTAAAACATGAATAACGCGCAATTGTTGAATAAAATTATGGGCGCAACTTGTAGGCTAAGTCATGACCTGTCAGCGCGATGAATGACTTAGACTATTAATTACGCCAATAACTATAGTGTACATAAATAGTGACTTTGTATTCTTTTTTACGTATTATTTTATTTTATTAGTTAGAATTTGTTGTTTTGTTTCTGTTACGTTATAGAGAAGTGCTTTATTTGTTTTCACTATTGTAAATAAATATTTTCCACCACGAACTCGAACAGTTTTGTTATACACTATTTACTATTCGTTTTGTATTTTTAAAAAGTGTTGCGGAAAAAGCGCAAAGAACCGACGTCGATGATAACAAATGAATATAATTCATAAATGATGCCGTCTCTTCGAACGGTTGTAAGAATAACGGTTCCCGGGCTGCGTCCCCTTTTTGTCTCCTAAGACCTCTCTTACATACATCGGTATGTACTATGAATGTGTATGCAGGGGGTACGTACGAAACGCGGGCATACGACACAATGCCATAAGAGAGAAGCTGATACTGCAGTTGTTGTTTCGCTTAGCGTTATATCACTGTATGTTCGCGTTATCTGTCGACGTGTCAGCGTCCATCACTGCTGGCTCCTCCTACAGCCGTGTCCCCCGCGACGCCTATGCATTGTTTACCTACACAGTGGCGGCGCAATCAATTTTTACTCTCCCCCCTCCCATATCTACGATCTGCATAATACAATACGCGCCACGAATCTAAAAGACTCGGAATACAGTCTGTTGAAAAACATCAAACTCGCAACTCAACAAAACTAAAATAGCAATAACAACTTGACAAAAGCGTACTCGACTGTACTTTAAAGCAGGAAAGCGACAAGTGACAAAGGCAACGAGCGATCACGGCCAATCACCGACGAGCGCACGTTTCGACTTTCGTGCAGGTAGCTGGGAGGTGGTGGGAGTCTCAACGGCTTTAAAATGTGCCTTTGCGACGCTTGTACAGTCTGTTGAAAATCTACAAACTCGCAACTCAACAAAACTAAAATAGCAATAACAACTTTACTTTACTCGACTGTACTTTAAAGCAGGAAAGTGACAAAGGCAACGAGCGATCACGGCCAATCACAGACGAGCGCACGTTTCGTGCAGGTAGCTGGGAGGTGGTGGGAGTCATAGCGGCTCTAAAATGTGACTTTGTGACTAACTTCCGAACCTTTTAGATCCGTGGCGCGTGTTATACGGCCGGCGTAGATCATAGAGGTATAAGAATAGAGTATACGCAAGAGAGCAGTGATAGTGTACGCAGTTAGGAGAGAGAACGTTGCAAAAGTTCCGTATCATTCTCTCTCTCTGTCAGTAGCTCGCATTGGCCGAGGAGAGTATGTTTCGAAGTTGGTCACATATACATTTTAACAAAATCGGTTCAGCCACCTTTTAGAAAATTAACAAAAAATATATTGCTTAAGCTATAGTTGTCGGCGTGAACGTTGCTCTTCGGTTTCATTCATGAAAAGTTAAAAATAAAAAACTTAAAATAAATGAACTTCCTTGGAAAAAGGATCACTAAAAAGCGTAAAATAACAAAGTTTTGAAACCGGTACCAATGTAATTACTACCACGTTTTATGTAGGTACTTAAGTATATTAAATTGGTGCCCACCTCAAAACTTTATTATTTTACGCTTTTTATGCCCATATTCACCAAACACTATTAAAGATAGAAGTTATTAACATTCGAACAAATTTATTCGTTAAAATAAAATTTACTTTCAATTCGCCAAGCAAAATATCAGGTAGAAAAGTTAGCTAAAGAATAAATATACACTGCACTATACTCCTTGCTCTTTTTGTTGAATATTTTGACGTTCACCGAAAAATCCGTCCGATGGCGTTAGTGTAAACGTCAAAAAAAAGTTTCACAAAATAATAACGTTTTATCCCAACCCAATTGCACACAAAACTTCCACCAGCTTTAATGTTTTACAACTGTACACTTAACAAAAGGTTAATAAACAACACAAAAATAAATTCACAAGAGCAAACTGTAGATTTAATACTCCACGTTTATAGGTTAGGTATTATGATCTATATGGCGGCTATTATTATTTTAAATATCAATATTTATACCCTGGAATAAGACAGAATAGATTTATATCTGCAGTAAACGTAATTATGGTTGGTGAACTGAATTATCGCTATTTATTCGGAGGAATAGTTACCAGAAGAACAAATGACTACTTACGTCCGGTGAATATGATCATCAATCGTACGACCAATCGAAATAGGTAATTTTAATCGTAACTAAATAGATTTTTGATGTGACGAGTCGCCACTGTATGTCGAATGGCATCCAGGGGTGGCGCAGCGCGCAACCATCACAGGATCGCTTCACTTACTGTATACTATTATACAGCGACTCATTTTCATAATTCGGCCGTCTGTATTCTCTCCCTGGCCAAGCGGACCCCGGCCCCGATCTGACGTCTCCCGTCCCCAACCGGAGTGCTTGCCTCCTCGCACAGTATACACAATACACACAACGTAAGTGGCACCAAACAACAAATACTGAATTACTGGAACAGCGTTTCCATCTACAAAAAAAATATTATTATAATCCATCCAAAAATAGTGTTGAATAGTAAAGCATTTTGGTTTTAAGTTTTTGACAAATTCCTAAATTTCGGTATCATTAAATTTAAGACTGTTCTGAACGTTGAGTTTACACCCGGGTGCAAAAGAACGAATGGGACGGAGGGACATGAGTACGTACGTTAATCTTAGTTTACCGAGATGCATGTTGTGTCTAAATTTCATGATGATCGGAGTTACCGTTCAAAAGTTTTTGTCGGACGGACAAATAAGTTATATTTTTCATTGATGCTCCGCTCCTATTGGTTGTTGCGTGATACTATATAGCCTATAGCCTTCCTCGATAAATGGACTATCCAACAAAAAAAAATTCAATTCGAACCAGTAGTTCTTGAGATTAGCACGTGACACAGCATAACGCTAAGACCGACCTCAAAATTTGACAAAATTTAATAAAACTTAAAAAGCCGTTCTTCTTTCATTTTTGAGATTATGATGAAAAAGTTAGATACCTGAAATATTTAAAAAAAAGAATCAACTTAAAACTCATCATATATGTATATTAATATTTAATACGATAAGGTTAAAGATGTTTGCCTCCCTTTTTAGAAAAAACCACACAATTTCTCCACATAAATTATATATCATTTTACAGATAATTGCTTGCTCTACTGACATCGACAACTAAAAAAATTATTATTGCTTTTGTTTTTGTAAATTAATTAAAATACAGCAACGCTGAACAACGTCTGCCATCTAACGGCTTTAATTTTGAAACAACGTCAACACTTCGATTTGTCATCTGACCTTCATATTGTAATACAACAGACACAATACTGTACACTGCCATCTGACGGTTTTAATTTTGAAACAGCGAGCAACGCTGAACAACGTCACAGCAATGCTGCATGATGCCATCTGACGGCTTAGCTCAACGCTTTTGCTACTTGCTCCTCTATATGACAATTTTAGTAAAATATTTCTTCGATCTGTCATCTGAGCTTCATATTGTAATACAACAAAAAGAAGAACGTTATAAGCAGTGTGCAAAATTAGAAACGAATTGAATACCCGCAATCATATTTAAAAAATAATTTTGTAAAGTGATAATTATTATACTTATTTAGTGCGAATAATTCGCACAGGTCACACTAGTTCTGTATTAATAAGTTACTTCAGCTGTCTGTAGTTACACTGGGAGTCAACTATTCCATGAACTACATAACGGAAATTAGATATGAGCATTATAAATGGTAATTTATACAATATTAGCAAGTAATTATACACGTAAGAAACATAATATATTAATGAATGAGAAGAAATGAGTGTGCAAAGGTACGGATAGTTAGGATAGATCTCTGCACACGTCGCATCTCTATAAATCATCGCGCTGTGTTGCGATACTCGACTGTTTAGAACAACTTACAGTTAGATATAATACTTATGTCGCGTTCGGATTGTTAGTGTTCAGTTTAATTCACGTTGGCGTCTTAAGTATATCTGAGATCTCAAGACAAAGTCGCCCAAGTAAAATATTTGTTCGCTCAAAATTCAAAAATGCACATCTCGCAAGTTTTTAACTGTATAAAGAAAATTGAAAAAATTGATTAAAAAAAAAAATTGGTTGTCTGTAAAGTCGATTTACGGACGATAGTTTTACGTGATACCGTATTCCGCTCGAATATCATATTTAATAATACATAACCTAAATTTTAGTAGCTGTCAAACTATATTTTTACCGACTCTCTATCGCTTATACTGCGCTCTTGCTTGCACGCACAGGGTCAGGCGGAACGTGACACTTTTCGGAACGTTACACTTTTTCGTGCATGCAGCCGATGTTTCATCAATTTATAAGACGTTATCACGTCAAAAAACAATTAAAAAAAATATATGCGAAATACAATAATCAAGTGGAATAAAATGGAATAGAAAAAAATGTAAAATTTAAAGATGTCGACAAGAATCTAACCCGGTACCTTGTCATTACTAAACTAACGCCTTATCCACTAAGCCAAAGCGCTCTTGTACTGTTCCGCTCTTATCGTTGTATAGCACTTATTCTGCGGTAATTTACTACAATAAATATATTGTTTTTTTTTTGAACTATTAGAGCCTGTCCAAAATAATAAAAAATAAAACTGTTTCTAAAAATGAACACATTCCAGTGAATTTAAATGGGGTTCTGGTCTGATAGTAAACAAAGTGAATCTATACTAATATATAAAGCTGAAGAGTTTGTTTGTTTGTTTGGTTGAACGCGCTAATCTCAGGAACTACTGGTTAATATGAATATATAATTGAAAACACTGTAGGAAAATTATTTTTATATAGGTACCTATAGTTGTAACAGTTTTTAAATGAGCTATTAATTAGATTTATTTAATTTTAATTAGTCGTAATAAAATTTTAAAAAATTGAAATGTATGCCTTAGAAGAAAGCAATGTAGAAAATAAAAAAAAATAAAAATATATTCGCTGACGTGGGGCTTGAACCCATGACCCCTTAAGAGTCTCATGCTCTACCGACTGAGCTACCCGGGCTTGTGAATGTGAGGCGCTAATCTATACTAATATATATAAAGCTGAAGAGATTGTTTGTTTGTTTGTTTGTTTCAACGCGCTAATCTCAGAAACTACTGGTTCGAATTGAAAATTTTTTTTTTGTTGGATAGCCCATTTATCGAGGAAGGCTATAGGCTATATAATATTAGGCTACGACCAATTGGAGCGGAACATAAATGAAAAATGTTGCAAGATGTCTCAAAATTAGTCCGTCCGACAAATATTATCAGGTGCTAAGTATTGCAATATTAGCGCGCCTAGAGTACAAGAAGCTCGGATAACCCAATCGGTAGAGACTCTTAATGCCAGGGTCTAGGGTTCAAGCCCCAAGTCGGCGAAAATGTTTTTTATATTTTTTTATTTACTACATAGCTTTCTTCTAAGGCTTACATTTCAATTTTTTAAAATTTTATTACGACTAATTAAAATTAAATAAATCTAATTAATAGATCATTTGAAAACTATCACAACTATAGGCATTAGGCACCTATATAAAAATAATTTTCCTACAGTGTTTTCAATTAAATATTTATTATTATTAGGTAAAAAAAGTATAAATACCTACTGCTTTTTAACGACAAAAACTTTTAAACGGTAACGCCGATCATTATGAAGTTTGGACACAACATTCATCTCGGTAAACTAAGATGAATGTGCGTACTCATGTCCCTTCCTTCCCCATTCGTTCTTTTGCACCCGGGTGAAACCGGGCGGGACCGCTAGTGTTGCAATATTTAGTTAGAGCATTTCACCTGATATTTGTCGGAGGGACAAATTATGAGATACATCTTGCAACATTTTTCATTGATGCTCCGCTCCAATTGGTCGCAGCGTGATATTATATAGCCTATAGCCTTCCTCGATAAATGGGCTATCCAACAAAAAAATTTTTATTCAATTCGAACCAGTAGTTTCTGAGATTAGTGCGTTCAACCAAACAAACAAACAAACTCTTCAGCTTTAAATATTAGTATAGATTTGGAGCTCAGTAAAAACTTCGAGGACAAATACATTTTTTTAGAAAATATTGTTAAAGTTCTCTTTACCTCGATAAAATACTTAATATAGTTACAGCAACTTTCCTAATAACTAACAATAAAATTGATATTGCCATATTTACTATACTGCGTTTTAATATTTTACGAACATCCTGTTTTTATTCACGTAAGATAACATTATCGTCAAGACATTCCGTTAAGAAAATCGTCCGAACATAAATAAAAGGAGTTGCTATTAGTTGACGACGCAACTAAGAAACTATTCGGTCAGCTGCCACCACGTGTCTGTTCCTAACGATAGCGACCTAAAACACAGGGCTGGCGTTTACTGCAAATAAAATTAAACAGAAGCGTAATTCTTGAAAGGTGTGTTGCCGGCACTTCACATGGCTATTTGTATTTGTGTATTTGGCATATTTGGCAAACAATTACCAAGTGTGGACAGTCTATTTGACAAAGTGTTGCACTTATTTGCCTAATTGACAAATAAGGCCAATACCAAATACGCGTTACCGTGCGCTTGTCGGTTTTTTGAGGCACATCAAAGGAGTCAAATAGGCAAATACGCAAATAAATCATCCACACAATAGCCATATTCAGAAGCACATTTTTGTGTCTGTGCTGTGAGCGAGAACTGGAACAATTACTATTGAAAATGAATTGGGACAATGAAACAGTGCTAAAATTCCTGGAATTTTGAACCTTGTGTTCTGCTGCCAAATGTTTGTGTGTTTGTTATTTGACTGCTATGTGTGGATGGTCGTATTTGCCTCTATTTGCATGTTTGTCTTGAACGTCATATATTTTGCCAAATACAACAAACACCCAATAGCGAACACAAATAGCTATGTAGCACCTTGACGATGAATTTGGATGTTTGTAATAATGTAGGTTGTTGAATAAAACAATCCCAAAAATTAGATTTTTTCTTTTTATAAAAATTGAGCGCTTTCGGGATTATCTCTCATCATCAGAATCTATTTTTTTTCCTATAATTACAGACGTTAAATAAAAATTTCAGGTTCTGATGATGGGAGATAATCCCGAAAGCGCTCAACTTTTATAAAAAGAAAAAATCTAATTTTTGGAATTGCCAAAATCCTCTATGTATCGAAATAATGTAAATTTTAATTTAGTTGACATTTTTTCGAAGTTCCGAGTGAAATTAAAGACCTGCCTCTATCACCTTTTAAAAGACAATTGAAAAAATATTTAATAGAAAAATGTCTTTATTATATTGACGAGTTCTAATTTTATCTGTATTTTAATTATTATTTATGTAATGTATATTGACATATTTCACAGCTTTTATGCTATTCTCGAAATAAATCGATCTATCTATCTATCTATTCAACAATCTACATTAATAGAAGTTTAATTCATTTAATTTATTCCTGTGATTCTGCCAATGTATTTACATTCTTCAGGTCGCTGCACACGAGGCTGGATTTGCCGCTAGATTCCTTGCTAGATTTGCCTACTAGTTTTCTAATGCTGGTTTTCTCAATTGCTTTTATGTGCTCGCATCACACGAGACGTCTTTCAAGCTTGTTTTGTGGATAGATCTGGTGCGCGTGCAGTGACAGTTCAAATCTAAACACAGAGCAAAACGTGTCTGTTGTCTGACGTCATGTTGATTTGTGGGCGTTTGTTTATGTCGCCCACGTGACAATATACTGCTTCTTGATTGCTTCTTGCTCAAAGCAAGCAGAGAACCTAGCAAGAAAAATAGCTCCTGTTCTAATTTTAAAATTTATCTTGTGAACAGGCAGGTGAGTCCACAGTGACGTATTTCGAGCCTCGTACCCAGCCTGCCGGCTAGCAGAAGTCCCAGTAGTCAGTTCCGGATTTATCAAGAAGAGGCAACTGCCTAGGGGCCCCGCACGCACCAAGAAAAAAAACTTTTCATTGAACGAAAGTTTTATTTGAAAATTTGTATGAAATTTCCCAACAAAAATATTTTTTTCTTTCGTTGTTTATTGTAATTTGTTGCATTTAACAAGATAAAATTTAAAATCACTACGTCACGTCTCATTTCTCTTTCCTGACCCATCGAAAAACCTGGATCATCAATTATCTATAACCTGTTCATTAAGACCATTTCAATAAAGCTAACGCGTCAGGTAAGGCGATGCTGCAGCATCTAGTCAAAGTAATCATGTTGTTACAATATCACATAAGACATTGAAGTAACAGGATGCCTGGAGCCGATCATCTGGAAGTTACTCACATCCCTTCATCAACTTGAAAAGACCTGATTGCATTGCCTAGGGGCCCGGACAGGGTTAATCCGGCTCTGCCAGTAGTGTTTCCAATCTTTATATTCTCAATCGTAAACAAAGTATTTGAATTAACAACGAGGCTGTGGCAGGCGCAGTTCGGTCCTGTAACAAAGTTATGCGTTATTATGAAAGATACAGATTCCATGTGCGCGAGGCTGCCCGGTCCAATATATTACCGACTGTACGAAACGGTTCTGTTTCTTAGTTACGTATAACGTCGCATTGGCGTTAGACGTCCTTCATAACAAATGGCATCCGAGTTTCTAAGGATTATATTTGATCACTGTGGACACGTTGAGATTCATTGCGCCATTACGGCCAATGATCTATGATCGCTTTTAGAGAGAAACTACTACATTTCACTAAGTTCGTCGGCCAACACATTGCCAACCTTCCAATAGCACCGCCATCATTCCCGGTACCCATCCTCACTGTCCAGCATTTAATCGTCCTTTGTCCTGCAGTTTGCGTCGGACACTATTTACAGTGAAATACACAAGTGCAAAAATGGTTCCCATAGAAGCATTTTATGGAATACGATATCAATACATTCGCAGAAACAATCATATTTCCATTTTCTTCTAAATGTCAGTTTAATGAAAAATTATTTAAAGGTTTTCACAGACGGTGGCGGTAGCGGCCGCGGTGGTGATCATGGTTGCGATCAGGTCCAGACACACCAATGCGAATTTATCGCCTGATTGCGCACATAGAAATACGCAAAACTTGACTTTTTCTATAAGTTCGATTAATATAAAACGGCCCAAAAATCGTTTAGTGTCTAAAAAAGTTGCAAAATTACAAAACGCATGAAAACATGGGGATATTTACGATATTTGGAGAAATATAAAAATTTCCCAGATTATAGAAAAAGGTACGCTGAATTGATTAGACCTAAGCGCAAATTCATATCTCTACTCTCTATTAGTTTAGACCAGGGGCGGGCAAATCTATTGGTCGTCGGGCCACATTGCTGATAAAAATTTGACCGTGCGCCAAAAATTTGGAGAGCAAAAAAAAAGTCCTTTCATTTCTGCAACAAAAATTTGGAGAGCAAAAAAACATCTATACTAATATTATAAACAGAGAGAGCAATTTTTGTGAGTTTGTGTGTATGTAGAAGGTAATCTCCGGAACCACTGCACCTATTTAAAAAAATCTTTTATTGTTTGAAAGGTACATTACTCCTGACCAACATAGGCTATATATTAAGTACATTATGTGTAAATTAGCTAAAGTTATGGTGATATTCGTCAACTAAGTCGGAAAAAGTCGTGCCTCTTGAAAGCATCCACGACCCGTCCACTGCGGGAATAGTTAAAGTTACACGAAAATAATGTACGGCTGAATTGTTCCTCTTGAAAAAAATCCTTGCAGGAAATCCACCTCTGCCCTCCGTACATTCCATAGCCGCCATGAAGCAATCTGGAACAAAATTTCCAAAGCTAAATTAATTGCACATACCGCTAAACTAGCGGTGTGTGCTTTATTATCGCTTTGTGCGTCAGAGCTGACTTTCGTTCATATAAGAAGTTATATTTAAGTTAATTTCACACGAAATCCATTCAAATTGAAGCTTTTTGAAAAGAGGAGATTCTAATCTATAAAATAGAACCATTTTTAAATCAATTTGAGTTCATAAATACTATTAAAATTGTATTTGAAAATCACAAACAGCAGTTGTCGGTTGGTCTGTACGTATGTACGTACGTACGTCACGACTCTACAGATCGCAATTTTGGTCGGATTGCCTTGGGTTATATTTTATTCACTTTGTTTACTATCAGACCAGAACCCTATTTAAATTCACTAAAATGTGTTCAGTAGTTTAATTTTTATAAACAGTTTTATTTTTTATTATTTTTGACAGCTAATATAGTTTAAAAACAATATAATAATTGCTGTGAAAATATAGTGTAATCCATAAAACAAGTGCTACACTTGTATACCGTGATAACACCACTACACGTATTAGGCAGCCGTGGCGTAATGGTTATGCCGTTGGATTCCCAAGGGCAAGGTCCTGGGTTCGATTCCTTACGGTATCATTGACATTTTTCTTTTTTTTTTCTTTTTATTTTGTTTTATTTTATTCCACTTGATATTAATTATATATTATATTATGTATAGTTCTTAATTTTTTTTATTTTTGCAAACTTAAAAAAAAATATTTTTTCAATTTTTAATTATTTATTTCTTTAAATTTTTAAATCTTTTTAAATTTATTAAAAATATTTTTTAATTGTTATTTTTTTATCATACAGTGGAAAACTTGCGGGATGTGCACTTTTGGTTTTGCCAACTATTTTAGTACTTTCTGCAAGGATTTTTTAACTCACCAATATATAGGCTCATACGTGGTCCAATTTTTTTTTTAATGTCATTACCTTCTTAAAAGTTCTAATACAGTATTCATTTCAATGTATGTAGTTTTTTTCAAACAATCCCAAAAAATCTCAAAAAAACAGGGTATTTTTCGGGTGCTCTAGAGTACTTAGCCCCTTTAAAGGGTTAACTATTACGCTAAGTTATACGAATTGAGAGAAGCTACGTAGTACGTACACGAAGGTGGCGGGTCGAAGACGACAATGAAATGGAGTGAGATGACGCAGAGAGAGTATCATCTCTCAGTTATAGTTCGGTATGATTTAAACGAAGCCTTAATGGAGCAATAAATACGTAGCTAGTCGATCGTTTCAATACAAACACCATGTACGTACATACGTACGTACATACGTATGTATGCAGGCGATAGTTGCGCGATCTATGGAAGGACGACAAGCTCTGTTGAGAGAATACCTACTGGAATGAGATCGTGAGCCAATACATTACTGGTAAAATAGAAGAGCCGCAAGGCAAGGGAGAGGAGTCTCTCTATGAGGTATGCATGGCCGATAGCTGCTGCTGCTACTGCACTAACACGTCTGCGAATATCTCGCCTCAATGTATCTCTCCTCATCCCATCCTTCCATCCTCTTCCATCTATTCAGAATGTATGGAACTGGTGGAGAATAATTTCATAAATTTTGTGCCGAATGTATATCTGTGACCAAAAGGTGAAAAACGTTTATGTCAAATTTTTTTCTGCATTTTCTTTCTTAGGATAGATAACAATAATGCGTTTAACGTCCGTTTCTCGATTTTATAACAGACGCCATTCGCACCATTACTACTTTCCTTCTATCACACTTCCCGTTTTTTTCTACGTTTTTAAACTTCCACTTTATTAATAGCAATTGGCGAATGAAGGAATGTTAAGGACATGGACTTTATAACAGACGCGATTCACACCATTACTATTTTCCTTCTATCACACTTCCCGTTATTTTCTACGTTTTTAAACTTCCACTTAAATAACAGCAATGGGCGAATGAAGGAATTTTAAGGCATTAGGATAAGGTAAGCAAATTTTGAGCACAGGAGCTTGACAGGCATTCGGTCATGGCCTTTAATAGGGAACCATCTCGATATTTATCTGGAATTATTGAATTAATATTATTTATAATAAAGCGTTTAACGTCCGTTTCTCGACTTTATAACAGACGCCATTCGCACCATTACTATTTTCCTTCTATCACACTTCCCGTTATTTTCTACGTTTTTAAACTTCCACTTAAATAACAGCAATGGGCGAATGAAGGAATTTTAAGGCATTAGGATAAGGTAAGCAAATTTTGAGCACAGGAGCTTGACAGGCATTCGGTCATGGCCTTTAATAGGGAACCATCTCGATATTTATCTGGAATTATTGAATTAATATTATTTATAATAAAGCGTTTAACGTCCGTTTCTCGACTTTATAACAGACGCCATTCGCACCATTACTATTTTCCTTCTATCACACTTCCCATTTTTTTCTACGTTTTTAAACTTCCACTTGATTAATAGCAATGGGCGAATGAAGGAATTTTAAGGACATTAGGATAAGGTAAGCAAATTTTGAGCACAGAAGCTTGACAGGCATTCGGTCATGGCCTTGAATAGGGAACCATCTCGATATTTATCTGTAATTATTGAATTAATATTATTAATAATAATGCGTTTAACGTCCGTTTCTCGACTTTATAACAGACGCCATTCGCACCATTACTATTTTCCTTCTATATCACACTTCCCGTTATTTTCTACGTTTTTAAACTTCCACTCAATTAATAGCAATGGGCGAATGAAGGAATTTTAAGACATTAGGATAAGGTAAGCAAATTTTGAGCACAGAGGCTTGACAGGCATTCGGTCATGGCCTTGAATAAGAAACCATCTCGATATTTATTTAGAATTGTTGAGGGAAACCATGGAAAACCGCAACAAGATGGCCGGTACAGGAATTATCGTTTCTCGCAGCAGGAAAAATTCCCAGTCACATCTGCCCCCGTCGGGATTCGAACCCGGTACCTCCCGAATGTGAGTCTAGTGCTCTCACCGCTACGCCACCCCGCTCGGTTAATAATACTAATTAACAATAATGCGTTTAACTTCCGTGTCTCGACTTTATAACAGACGCCATTCGCACCATTACTATTTTCCTTCTATCACACTTACCGTTTTTAAACTTCCACTTAATTAATAGCAATGGGCGAATGAAGGAATTTTAAGACATTAGGATAAGGTAAGCAAATTTTGAATACAGGAGCGTGACAGGCATTGAGTCATGGCCTTGAATAAGGAACCATCTCGATATTTATCTGAAAATGTTGAGGGGAACCATGGAAAACCTCCACAAGGTGGCTGGTACAGGAATTACCTCCCGAATGGTACAGTTTTACTTACTTTTATCTAGTTGCCGGTTTTTAAATTTTTTGCAAACATTTAAACCCAACTAAAATGATCTGGATTATTTTTTTTTTTTTTTTATTGGATACTGAAGATATTAGATATTCAAAATACCTCAAGGACTTTTTTTGGAAATAAAATTTCGCGAATTTAAAAATTTAAGGTTTGACTAGGGCCCACTATTCTTCAGTAAGGTCTTCGATTTTGTGTTCAAAAATTACAAAAGAAGTATTACCTACCTACTCAAAAATGTAACATAGCGTTATGATATTGCCGGTCACTGCTAGAACAAGGGCGTAGATATGGGAGGTAAAGGATCATAATAATAAAAAATAAAACCGAAAATATTACATATAACTAACTAAAAAACAAAATTCAGACAAAATTGCAACATCGTATTTTGTAACATAAATTACTTAGTTTGGGAATTAATATTTTCCTTGACACCTTCATTCGTGTTTGATATTAATAAAACTTAAAAAATTATTGATTTGTTTTGCTTTACCCCCCGTCCCCCAGAAAAAAAATATCTACGCCCTTGTGCTATAATTTGTAAACAAATGAAACTACAACTAATTGCAATCATGTTTCTTGAAAGCAGACATTGAATCATTTTGTCGTGATAATAAACGTATATCATTTTCCGTGACACTTAAACAGTGTATATATCCTTGTTCAATATTATAACGCAGGTAATACTTTCGGTAGGTAGCTATCTACAGAAGAGGGCAGTGATAGAAACCACTATTTAACTGGGGGGGATTCTCCGTTTTGATATATAAACGGAGACAGATATATATACATAGTATAGCAGGAAGGCAAATCCTCCAAGGCAATTTATTGGAACATGACGACATTCATAGCTGAAGATATCGCAATGAGCAGCAGCCATTGGTCACCACTGGTCACAGGACATCGCCAGACGCTCGTTTTAATGTATGCATGCTGGAAGCTTTCGTGCATTTCGTTGTCTGCTGTGCCACGATAAAGCTTGTTCACGTAACGATCAAATAATGTGCATGATAGAAATAATCACCATTGCCCACCAATGATCAGAGAACATCATCGGACGCAATTTGCTGGGAACATTTTCTTTATTCTTTTCTTCATTTTTACCATTCCAACCCACAAGTGGGGAATGGTACTAGTTTAGGTCAAAGAAGAGATATATGCTATAACGGTGTTCTTGATATAATAATGGTATACTTTTCATAACGGCTTATTATTCTATTTATTTTTTCAAGAAAGTTTCGTTAAAAATTTTCTGAACTTTAGTTTCGGAAATATTTTGAAAATAAAAAAAAATCAGCCGGTCTTTTGTTTTATTGATCTGTCAGATAAACTAGTTCGGCATGCTTTGATTAATGTTTACATGACGTGGAACATATTATGTAGGTAACCATGGCAACAAATAGCAAATATCATATTGAATACTAGCCATTACCCGCGTCACCTCACACGATATCGGAAATTTTATTTTCTTTATTATAATCAAATGTCAACATTTTTGAAGATGAAATGGTCCCATCGCCCAATTGGCTGGAATTTTTTAAAAATGTCAACATGCATTAATTAGTTTGGGTTTATTAAATTAACTATTATCTTAGTTACTCAATGATTTTATGATTTTAAATATACAGTATCTAATGCAATTTTATCATTCCAACCCACAAGTGGGGAATGGAACAAATTTAGGTCAAAATTCACTTTCATAATTTTACAATATCTTTCCGTTTTGAGGTCCCTTCGAATCTAAAAAACATTTTTTGGAAAAACTCTGTGCGTCTGTTAGTCTGTGAACACGATACAAGTCAAACGGATGAGCGGATTGAAACCAAATTTTGGGAGGATGTTTGGTATGCTAATATGAAGAGCCCTATTGTTTTTGGAGAAAATCGGCGCATGCGCCGAAGAGATATTTGCTATAACGTAGTTTTTATATAATAATGGTATACTTTTCATAACGGTTTATTATTCTATTTACTTTTTCAAATCGAATGTTAATTTTTTGGAATGGTTCCGTGACTGGATTTTTTTCTAAATGTTTATATATTTTTTCTGGTTGCACCGAGCTCAATGGCGGTAGACTCGCATTCGGGAGGTACCGGGTTAGAATCCCGGCGGGGGCAGATGTGGCTGGGAGTTTTTCCCACTGCCTCTCGCCGAGAAACGGTAATTCCTGTACCGGCCATCTTGTTGAGGTTTTCCATGGTTTCCCACAACAATTCCAGATAAATATCGAGATAGTTCCTTATTCAAGGCCATGGCCGATTACCTGTCAAACTCCTATGCTCAAAATTTGCCTACCTTATCCTAATTCCTGAAAATTCCTTCATTCGTCCATTGCTATTAATTAAGTTGAAGTTTAAAAATTGTAGGAAATAACGGGAAGTGTGGTAGAAAAATAGTGATGGTGCGAATGGCGTCTGTTATGACATAAAGTCGAGAAACGAACGTTAAACGCATTATTATTATTATTTTTATTATATTTTTTGTTGCACAGAAAAAGAACAACTTTGCATAAAACTCTGCACTTTCTTATAATCGAGCAAAATAAGGAATAATAAAAACTATAAAATTATCTTTACTTTGCTAACAAAGTTCTAGAACGGGCCTTGATATCCAAATTATGGGATTATACCTTTGTCGAGGTAAACGACTAATAATCAATTAAAAAGCATATTGGATGATTTTAATACCAAGAGGTCAGAGTATGATGCATGGATATCGGAATATTTCTATAGTGTTATTATGTTATACCGGTCGAACCGGAGACATTGTTTCAATAAAATAATGTGCTACACGGGCAATGAAAATGTTTTCGTCGTTAAATGGGGGGTGCTGCTCCTACTGGATTTCTACAGTTTGCCCATTGCCGTTTAATAGCGGCAGCCGAGGTATCTGACATAATAAATTCTCGTATAATAAAATACATTAACGCTATATATACACTTGACTCTCTATACACAATATCTTTGCTCATTTTATGCTAAAATATGAGAGGATAGCCATAAATAATATTGGTTTCTATATATGCCGACACACGGTATATGGTGTAACAAAACGGTTTGTATAGAGGCGTCAAAGTTATTTATTTATTAAAATTAAAGTCAGTTATAGTTATAATAATTCGTTATTCAAATTGTTAACTCAGAAGGCGTTGCATTTCACAAATATTTGAAATGCCATCCGTTTTTGAACAAATGCAATATTTTTATTTTATTATTTTAATAAATAAAATTATCGACCAAGTTTATTTTAAGACAGAACATACGCAATCTTTAAATTGCCATGGTAAACCGTTCCACAGAGAGAGATAACCGAAAGATGTTTGCCATCGATTGTATCAAATTGAATTTATTTCTATATCAATCTGTATAAAAAAACTGGTTGGGCATATTCTGTTGTACGAAATTTATGTAAAATTTTCTCCTCTTTCGTTTAAGACAGGTTTCGAACCGATCTGATTTAAATTGAGCGAGTTATAAGCTCCTCCCCTCGGGGGTCAAAATTCAAAAATCGGCCGACGTTACGAGCTAAGTTGCGAGAAGAACCGAACAAAAAAACAGTTTTTAAAATCGGTTAAAGCGTTTGGGCTGTACGCGTGACACAAAAAAGCGTGACACACAGATTCACAGACAAACGGAGTGCATATAAGCGCTTCCAGCTACAGCTTGGGTCGCGCCTAACAAAAACTAAAACGCAATTGTTGCAATAATCTAATTAATATCTTTATATAAAAAATAAGAGTAAAAACTAAAACCCGACTACTGAAAAGTATGATACAAGAAAATATTCTCATCTGAGGATATCCGTGGACATATGCCACCTACCTTAACAAAACATTACATTTTAATTTGTTTAGTTCTTACATAAAAAAAACATATAATCCCAAATTTTAAGCTTTCTAGCATCTCTCAATACATTTTAATTCACTTTGAAACACGATAAAAAAAAAGAGTTTTATAATACGCGTCACGAATATAAAAGGCTCGGAAGTTAGATGCGAATGCGGGCTTGCGCTTGTACAGTCTGTTGAAAAACTACAAACTCGCAATTCAACAAAACTAAATTAACAATAACAATTTGACAACAGCGTACTCGACTGTACTTTAAAGCAGGAAAGCGACAAGTGACAAAGGCGACGAGCGATCACGGCCAATCACCGACGAGCGCACGTTCCGTTCAGGTAGCTGGGAGGTGGTAAGGGTCTCAACGGCTCTAAAATGTGCCTTTGAGACGCTGTTTGTGACTTACTTCCGAACATTTTAGATCCGTGGCGCGTATTATACTTTAAGGAGGTTGATTCGTTACAGTCCCAATCAAAAATAAGTCGAAATCTAAATGGGAATTTTTCCATAATCAATTTTTACAAAAGGTTATAAGTCGATGATACCAATAAATTATTGTCATAAAGGCATAAATAAAATTTTTTTTTTAATTATAATTAATTATTTCAGTATTTTACTTAATGGACTAACTTTTGAATTTTATGTACAAAGTTAGGTTAAAAAAATAAATGTATGTAAATATCTGTATTTTACATATTTTTTGCAGTAAATAATTAAAAAAATAAATTAAAGTAATAAAAATTAAAATTAAATCATTAAAAAGTTGAAAATTCAGTTAAAATTTTTAAAACTGTCAAGAATAAAAGTCCATAATCGAAAAGTGCTAAGGTTTAATAATTTTTTTTATTTATTAAAAGTCTCCTAATTAAATTGGAAAAAATATTAAAATATGCGTAAGACTTCGATGCTTTACACAGTTAGTTTTCGAAACTGCTGACATTATTTGGTTATTTGCAAAAAAATAAAATGAACAGTTTGGCTAGGTTGACATATTTTCCATAAGACTGTAACATGTAAAAGTTTTTTTTAATTTTTAACTTTATAAATCTCCTAATGATTTTTTACAGAAAATTTTGTCATAAAAAAATCTATTAAAAAAACTTTATTTCAGATTTTTTTCATTATCTTCGTAAAACGGCTCAACCTCCTTAAAGTTAATAGATACATTATTATTAATATCGCATATAAGGAAAAAATGCGGTACAAAAATAAAATACTAATGAAATACAAACACGTTTAAAATAAATTCTTATCCTCTTTCAATACAGGAATTCTAAAAAATATTACTTGTCGCTTATACACAGGAACGTATTTAGAAGTTTGAATGACTAAAATATTTTTTAAATCAAACTATTTTCTCTGATTTAAGAATACAAACTATAATGAGATGCGGCTGATGCTTTTAGATGGATTAGGGATCATGTATAGAGAGAATGCGTTTAAAATTAAGTACCACACTGAAGTACCACTCTGAATACGGTCCTGTAAGTGTATCCACATTCATTCATTTCGTTCGACACAACTAATCAATTCATTTATATTCAGACAATCTCGTTCCATCAAAATAATATTTTTATATACATAGCATAACATAAAGAACGAAAAACGTGTTATGTATCCTACAAAGTACACTCTTCTTTCAATGTGATTGCACGAAACATTTCTTTGAAAGAAAAAAATAGAAATAACGAAACACAATTCCATTTTTACATTTCCTCTGATATTTTTCAAATCACAATTTCATACAGTGGCAGTTGACAATGCATGCTATCAATAAAATTAATAGCCTCACTTTTTTCCTTCCGTTCGTCATCATTTTTAAAATGTTGCGCGTACCTACTCTGTGCGCTCTACACAGACTTTATGCACACCGCGGAGAGGTGATTCACAGTGGCGTACGTATCTTAATCACACTTACGATCAGCGTTGCCAGTTTTTTTTTTTGCCAAGTCGGGATTTTAGAACTCTTTGAGTGAAAACAGCGGGATTCTTTCGTCGAAAGCGGGACATAGTATAAAAACGTATATAATCTGAAGTTTTCTTTTTATTTGAATTAAAATTACGTTTACGTGACAATAGTATGCAAAAATAGCCATAGAAAATGTAATATTTTAAATAAGATTTACCCTATCGTTAAATACTTGAGTCTTATTCGTCTTCAGAATAAAAAAAAAAAAAAAAAACAGAAATCAAAATCAAAAAAGGTTTATTCATTAGAAAAATATGGCGTTTCAAACAATAGTCTGTGGAGTGAGTGTTACAAATTGCAACTTACAATAAGAGAATAATTATTTATAAGAATTACTTATTCATGATATTTCTGTGAAGATTTAAATTCTTTTAAAGTTATCCCCGAAAAGCGGGACTGAACCTGTCCCGCGCGGGACATTTAATTTTGATTTAAAAATCGGGACCGTCCCGCCAAAATCGGAACGTCTGGCAACGCTGCTTACGATACTTATTCTCAGCGTTGCCAGACGTCCCGATTTTTAAATCAAAATTAAATTTACCGCGCGGGGCAACTTTAAAAGAAGTTAAATCTTCACAGAAATATCATGAATAAGTAATTCTTATAAATAATTATTCTTTTATTGTAAGTTGCACTCCACAGACTATTGTGTGTAACGCCATATTTTTCTAATGAATAAAACTTTTTTGATTTTGATTTCTGTTTTTTTTTTATTCTGAAGACGAATAAGACTCAACTATTTAACGATAGGGTAAATCTCATTTAAAATATTATATTTTTATTAAAATACATTTTCTATGGCTATTTTTGCTATCTATTGTCAGGTAAACGTAATTTTAATTCAAATAAAAAGATAAATAGGTATTTGAAAACTTCTGATTATATACGTTTTTTTACTATGTCCCGCTTTCGACGAAAAAATCCCGCTGTTTTCACTCAAAGAGTTCCAAAATCCCGACTTGACGAAAAAAACTGGCAACGCTGCTGAAGTTATTCTGCAGTTGTGTCAATGTGAGAATTTACGCTTGTGTCGATTTCTAACAAATTTAACATTACATAAGTTTAACCCCTTCGGATCTGAATTTTATATTTTTGTACCACAAAATATTTTTTAGGGTGTTGGGCTTATTTACACTCTAAACGTGAATTAGTGACTTTAGCTAATTGCAAGGGCATATTCACTATTTGTCAATGCTAGAATCGTGCCACGCAGAATTAGTGAATACTCACTATATGGATTAGTGAATATAAAAATTCACTAATTATATAAGTAAATATAAATATTCACTATTTCTTTAAGTAAATATAAAATTCACTAAATATATAAGTGAATATAAAAATTCACTAATTATATAAGTGAATATAAAAATTCACTAATTATATAAATAAATATAAAAATTAACTAATTATATAAGTAAATATAAAAATTCACTATTTCCTTAAGTGAATATAACAATTCACTAATTATATAAGTGAATATAAAAATTCACTAATTATATAAGTGAATATAAAAATTCACTAATTTATATAAGTAAATATAAAAATTCACTAATTATACAAGTGAATATAAAAATTCACTAAATATATAAGTGAATATAAAAATTCACTAATTTATATAAGTGACCATTAAATGTCATCTGAAATCTACAATTTTTTGATTACAGATTTTTTAAAATCTTTATTCATTCGTTACTTTCACTAGTACAATTAACTTTTTAACTTTTACAAGTCGATTAAAAATTGAATACAAAATAAAGAATTATAGAGAATTCGCGTCAAAAAAAAAACATAACTTTAATTCATTGTTAGTTATGATCCTATGTCATTGACTATAATTTAAAATCGGTAAAAAAACAATAGTATGCACGCAATGCTTTACTCTGAATCTATGAAAATATAATTAAAATAATCTAATTAACTTACCTGATAAATTACATTCCTTGTTTGTTTATCGGTTTACAAGGAACTTGCTATAGAACGATCTACCTTCTACATGAATGATAATAAGTATCTATAGTAACTGTATGGAGTCGCCACTAGCGCCACGTCTAAAATCAGGGGTATCACTATTTTGACAGTGAATTTTACTTGAATTCACTATTCCAGAAGTGAATCAGAAGTAACTATTTCAAATAGTGACATTTTAACTATTTCAGTTGTAGAGAGTAAATGTATTAGTGAAAATTTACTAATTTGTTGTGAAAATCACTGATTATTAGTGAGAATTTCACTAGTTCATGTTTAGAGAGTATATTCAAAACAGAATAAAATGCAGGCATGTCAAACATTTTAAGAAAAACAAGAATTGAAAAAATGCGATAACGCTTATCACAATTACAACACAAGTTTCCAGTGTGAATGGTATAAGGCTATAAGCTAATAGAAAACCATGTTTGAGTTAATAGAAATAAACATCAAATATTATTGTTGAAGCTATATATATATAGGTACCTACAATAATAGGTAAACAAGTAGCGCTACTGTTTTTCTGTAGATAGGTAGCTGCAAATCTGCAATAGCAACTTGGTGTAAATGTACATTGAAGTTTTTTCTCACCACCTCAATATATTTTGAATAATGTAAAATCATACATCCTTATCGTTGAGCATTGAGTTTGTAAATAATTGAATAAAAATGATAGCAAAAGCTTTTCTCAATCATATATATTAATACGCTAAGGTTAAGAATGTTTTCCTCCCTTTTTAGAAAAAACCTCACAATTTCTCCACATAAATTATATATCATTTTACAGATAATTGCTTGCTCTACTGGCATCGACAACTAAAAAGTTTATTATTGCTTTTGTTTTTATAAATTAATTAAAATACAGCAACGCTGAACAACGTGTGCCATCTGACGGCTTTAATTTTGAAACAACGTCAACACTTCGATCTGTCATCTGACCTTCATATTGTAATACAACAGACACAATACTGCATACTGCCATCTGACGGCTTTAATTTTGAAGCAGCGAGCAACGCTGAACAACGTCACAGCTATGCTGCAGGATGCCATCTGATGGCTTAGCTCAACGCTTTTGCTACTTGCGCCTCTATATGACAATTTTAGTAAAATATTTCTTCGATCTGTCATCTGAGCTTCATATTGTAATACAACAAAAAGGAGAACGTTATAAGCAGTGTGCCAAATTAGAAACGAATTGAATACCTGCAATCATATTTAAAAAATAATTTTGTAAAGTGATAATTATTACACTTATTTAGTGCGAATAATTCGCACAGGTCACACTAGTAATATCTAATCGTTCAATTATACAAAAATAATACGAACCAAGGTATAAAGTAAAAACATAGACTACATATTAACACAAAATATGTGGCTGTTTTTTCAATAGGAATGTTGACTAATTTTCGGAACTGTTTTTATTTTGTAGATAGACCCTTAATAAATACGAATAAAATATTTTAACAATAAAAAATGTTTAATTTTGAAGAAGAAAAACTAAAATGATTTTTAAATTTCGCGCTAAAATACTGAAATCTGTCACAGAATCCGACCTACGTCATAGCTAGCACATTTTGAAGACTTACTATTCATCTATACGTAGATACATGTGTATATTATGTAACAAACACACAAACTACTATTCTCAAAATTCGAAATGATTTGTGCGCTTTCGCGCGCGGACGAGCGGCTCGGTACAATGGGATGAGGTTCGGATGGGTGCTCGCCTACGGGTCTCTGGCGTCGACTATCTACGGAAGGGATGGGACACACTCCAATGTGGCAAAAACTTACGTCAATTGATAAATTAATAATTAGAACTGTTCACAGGTACCTAGTGATCTGTCCACATGACTCTTTATTGGGAGCTGGCTCCGCGAGTCGTCCAAAGGAGCGACACTAGACAGTACGCACTACACAAGAGTACAGACTGCAGAGGTGTGAAGTGTCATCATGCATGCTCAGGAGTCACGTAGCATTAGCACAATATACACACTCAGCTCTGAGCTCATTAGGCGCGAATAGCGTAAGCTAAAGCGCCTATATGTACTCGCTTTGTCTGTGAATCTATGAATCTGTGAATCTTTTTCATATGATTCTGATCTTATATTATTCGCATTTCGGATAACTATAAAGTATAATAAATACTTAACAATAATAATGTTTATTGTTACAATATTATATCTTTGTCAACGACGTCAATGTGAATGGTTTAAGTCACTGTAAGTTTGTTCATGTTGTCCACGTGACAAGATACTGTTTCCTGATTGGTTCTTGCTCAGAGCAAGCAGGGGATCTAGCAAAAAAAAATAGCCCCTGTTTTAATTTTAAAATCTCTTTTGTGAGCTCGTAGCCGAGCCCGCAGTGACGTCATTTCCAGCCTCGTAGCCAGCCTGCCGGCGAGCAGAAATCCCTGTTGATATTTAAACAGTTAGTTCTTTATATGACATAAACTAGCAAGGGATTTTTAGAAAATTTTACCTCCAAAGGGATCAAAATAGGCCGTAGGTACATATTTTTGACAAACTGTTAAAAGTAAATGCCTTACAATAATAATTGTCAGAAGATTGAAGGATGAACCTGGTGGCATAGGATTAATGAACTAAGCACCAGGCCACTAAGCCACCAGGTTCATCCTTCAATCTTCTAATATTTAAACAAGATCATCATCACTCTAAATAATTTTTAGAGTTATTTTTCATAATAATAATTGTATTATAAAACACGCGTGCGGCGTCTTATTAAAAATGTATTATGCTACTGTTTTAGAAGAACAATATTGATTTTTGCACGTCATCAACAATTCCACGACTTTTACCATAAGTGAATGATACTAATTGAGTGAAGATGATTTATTTGGTGAAAGAACAATTGAAAAATAAGCTTTACCAGAGTATCGCTTGTGGCCAACGTTTCGAAAAATATATTTTCATCTTTTTTTTTGAAACGTTGGCCATAAGCAATACTCTGGTAAAGCTTATTTTTAAATTGTTCCTTAACGAAATAAATCTCCTTCAATACATATTTTTGGAACAAAACTTCTACTAACGATAGTAATTTAGATTAAAATTCACTTTTCAGAATTTTTCTATTTGATCTCGTGAGCAAATTATACAATCATATTTCGTAATAAGTTAGCACATCCTTGTTTATGTGTGTGAAAGTGTTGTACTGAAGCTGTTCTGTTCAGCCACCCACAACCCAAACATACTCCCGTCCATCGTCGTAACAAAACCACCCTCCATCCCTGCGTTCTCTCCAGCCCTAACACACTCTCTTACCAATGTGACTGTTGAGTGTTTCTAAATAAATAATCGCTGCAACGCTTTAATTTCTTTAAAAGACATTTTTTAAAATGCACGGTACTTTTTTCGTAAAATATGCTTAAAATCAATTTTCGCTAAATCGGTACCTTTTTATTCGGACACAGTTATATCCAAGGTTTCATCTCTCCCCCGAAATGCTTTAGCTAATCCACCGTTTTATACATACTACTAAAATATTTTCGACTCTTTTTTCGGATCCGTGGAGTCCAGTTTTTCGGCATCCATCTGAAATGTAACAATGAAGGATGAGTGACAGAAATGCTCCATCTCTCTCACTCATCTTTCATTGTTACATTTCATATCGTATGCCGCTTTGGCGTTGATCGCAAGTCAGTATGAGGTTAAATAACTTTTTTCGTAACAAACAATTACATTTACAAATAATACGGATTCATGAAAGTGTTTGGTAAACTTGTCAAATACAACAAGTTTTGAAGGGGAGCTATCGGTGTGGCGAGCGAAGTGGTCAAAAATAGTTGCTGCGGAATGGCTCACTACACCACTAGAAGCGCTGGACAGCTGTAACGCAGTAATGTTTCATAAGCTACTGTCAATACTCGTGACGCTACCTGTGTCGACGGCGACACCAGAGGGTACTTTTTCCTCGTTGAAGAGGCTAAAAACATTTTTGAGAAACAGCATGGGACAGCCACGACTGACTGGATTAGCTTTGATGAGCGTCCATCGTGATGAGATCAGTCCAGAGATCGTTGTCACGCGCTTTATTTCTGGTGACAATTTGCGTCGGTTGCCTTTAAATAACACCTCGAATATGTTCGACATATTCGGGGTGTCAGACATTTTAAATGGTTCATGTTATTTGTCAGAGAACATTATTTTAGCGTTTTGGTTAAAGTTTTTAAGCTATCCAATCAAAAAAACAAACAGTATAAAATTTTACATGTCGTCAAAAAGACACCTTTAGGAAAATTTAGAGGGAAAACGTTCCAAAATCAAGAAAATTCATAGAGGAAATAGGTGTCAGACTAGGCTTAATGAAGCCATATAAAAAAGTTTGGGGAGAGTATGTGTCAGTAAAATTTTTGCCGACGGGCACTCTGACTATTACTAATTGCCCCACTACAGACGCGACACTTGCGCACAACGGGTCAAGTAAAAAAAAATTGGTTGTCTGTAAAGTCGGTTTACGGACAATAGTTTTACGTGATAACGTATTCCGTAATACATAACCTAAATTTATATAATAATTATAATAATTCGAATCTATGATATTGCATCTTTCGCTTCAAATTTAGGTTAATTTTATTTATTTAAATTACTCACCATATAATACAATTGTTTTTTTAACTTTCTTTCTTTCGTATTTATTTTAAGTCTCAAAGATTAGCTGTCATAATATTTATAAAACAATTGTTTCACTGTTTATATAAAATTCCAAAACCTACTTACAATATTTAAGTATTTTCATACGTCAAAAAATTGATTTTTATAATGATACAATTTGTAAGAAAACGATTTTTTCGAGCGATGAGACCTAGCTAAAACGATTTTTTGCCCCCCAAAATCCCTTTTCAGTAAATTTCATCCAAATCGTTAGGCCCGTTTTCGAGAAAAGCACGCACAGGGTCAGGCGGAACGTTAGGAACGTTACGTTAGGAACGTTACACTTTTTCGTGCATGCAGCCGGTGTTTTATCAATTTATAAGATTGGTGATTCATCAATTTATAAGACGTTATCACGTCAAAAAGAAAGAGAGATAGAAAACAGTAATTTGCTGTCTCACTTCATGGGTCACGCTTCCACTTACGGCCACTAGCGATATAGAAGTTATTAAATTAAGGTGGGACTTGAATTGAAGCGCTTTTGAAGAACAACAGTTTTAAGATCGCATTGATAGTGTAGTTATAAGCGGCACAAATATCTCTCTCCTTTCTATAGTATACATAGGTACACCTACAACAGAGCTATAGAGCTACAGCACATAACGTCGTCGCTGTTGGGCGGCAGTGCCGCTGGGAAAGTGCAATTTACAGATAAACTCGGGAGGGGCAATGATTTACGTCTGAAAGCTTGATAAACTCATATTCCCTGCTTGAGTGAGTAATATCTGCATAAAACCTTGAATAGGATTACAAATGTTCATAAATTGTGTGTGCCATAATTCAGTCAAGTTTTGAGCGGTTCTACAACAGGCAGGCGAACAGCCTGCCTCTCCACGCCGACTGTGAAAAGCGGCAGAATGCCTCTTTCCGCTTTCGTTCTTATTCTACTCCCACTGTGGACAATCAGCGGAACTAGAAAACACTGTTATGTTGGTACCATATCCAAATATGAGTAGGAGAGCTATCGAACATTTTTGGGTAGGTTGAGGCAGCGTAAAAATTTATGTAGGTACTGTCTGAAGACAAAATCGGAAACCTGGCTGAAGGATAGTGGGTAGAAATTGCTACCGGGAATTCCCGGCACCAAATATCCCGAGAATTCCCGGGAAATTTCATCGCCTTCAGTAGATAGATAGATAGATAGATAGATATTTATTTTTAGTGACCAATAATGGTATAAAAAACGTCATTACAAAGTATTTGCACATTAAAGTACAATCAGTATAAGATTTAAAATTAATTTTAAAATTACATATTAAAAATTACAGTCATACAAACACTTTTCAATTAAATATTCCTTTAAAAGCTTTTTAAAATTATTTAGAGTGTCCACATTTTTTATATCAGCTGGTAGCTTATTATAAAGTTGGCTACCTTTGCACAGAGGACTGTTGCTATACTTGGATGTTCGATAGTTTTTTATGTAAATGTCACTGCTTGCCCTTGTGTTGTGATTATGAATTTCATTATTGAAATTTAACAAATGAATGTTTTGTCTGATATAAGTTAACAGTTCTAAAATATAAACACTATAAAAGCTTAAAATTTTATTTTGTTTGAAAATAGGCTTACAACTGTCTCTATATTTAGCTCCAAATATTATTCTAATAATACGCTTTTGTGCTTTAAATATTCTATCACAGTCTGGGAAATGAACCACACAATGACGATTTGTACCCTCTACCTTTATTGGCACCACAAAATAAATATTATTATTATTATTATAGTGCGGGTAAGACGCTACGGGTAGGTTGAAGTGTAAAAGAGTAATTGTCTTGCAAATTTGGCTTCACGTATAAAAATGTTAATCTCCGTCTAAACTAAAATGAAATATTTTTTTCCAACTAAAGCTGATCAGCAGATTTGCCAGTAATAATTAAGTACAAAATATTGTATTATTTGCTTTTAATTATAAAAATTTAACGACAGAGAAGCTTTTATAAAAACAAATATTGTGATGAATCTATTTAATGCTACATTTATTTTTTTTAATCTACCGATTGATTAATCAGATAAAACAAAATAAATAATATTATAAATATATTAATCGAAAAAATAAAATTAACGATGGCACGTTGAAGTCTTGACTAAAATGCTTATTAAGTACAACGTTTTTATTAGCTCGCTTTCTTGTATCTCTTGTATGTCTGTCCGGGTGGAACTTTGTAATTGTTTTTAAACTAACTTCTTGATTAAATAGAGACAAATTTTTAGCATAACTCAAGAATTAGATGATAATATAAGAAAATACTGAAAAGAAGAAAATAATAAAATAAATTAAAAAAATGTAATATACCGCGTTTTTAAATAGTTATTGGCGTAACTAGTAGTCTAAGTCATTCATCGCGCTGACAGGTCATGACTTAGCCTACAAGTTGCGCCCATAATTTTATTCAACAATTGCGCTTTATTCATGTTTTAATTATAATGAGATGTTGTAAATATCTATTTATTTCTGTATAAAAAAAACTGTCAATACTAACAGCACCAAACAGCACGATTCAATGTTTTGGTTTGAAGTTAGCCGGTTATGAATAAACTCCATGTCGAAAACATTCGGCCTCTCAATTTTAGCCTCAATGGGTAACAACGGAGTTGTTGTTACCTACTATTTCGTTACGACTCAGAAAATAGTTACGTTTATTTTCATTACTGCCAATCACTCCGCTCGCATTTTATAGCTTCGTCCCCCGCCTGTCGAATGTTCTAGAAGCATCTCAACCTTTTTTACATGCATTGCCTTCTCCAGGCAATTCTATGAAGGTCGGGTTTTTACCTGCTTTCCATTGTTGTTGTTGTCGTGGTCTGGAACATTCTATGGAACACATTATCGTCCCAACAGAGAGCGCGCAAAATAAGTTTCGAAGGGCACAATTAACATAAAATTAAAACCAATATTTAATACGAATGGCATAAAATAAATCACAATATTTTAATAATACGAATTCGATAGACAAATAGAATTTCGGTTTACAAAGATCATAAATTTATCGAAAACGATTTACATTATTAACTGGTTGAACTAATAAATTTCCAACATGCTAATAAATTATGGAGAATGGGAAATTATATTCTTATCATTAAATAGCACGGTACATCAGTCAAGGAATAATTAATATACCACCTTGACTAATAACAAACGTGCTTCGAAACAAAGAAATCATGCGCTTGCAAATGATTTATATTGTACAGGTGGCAATGATTTGTGACGAGAAGAGTAAAACTCGCGCAGGGTTGTATTTGAACCTTATATAATGTTACACTTTTGATTATCAATACAAAAAGTGTCTGTAAAGTCGGTTTACGGACGATAGTTTTACGTGATAACGTATTCCGCTCGAATATGATATTTAATAATACATTACTGCGCTCTCGCTTGCACGCACAGGGTCAGGCGGAACGTTACACTTTTTCGTGCGGGCAGCTGGTGTTTCATCAATTTATAAGACGTTATCACGTCAAAAACTTAGTCTGCCATCTTTAGAAGTCCGCCATATTGGATTTAGAGTGACGTCACTTTATTTTTCGAGTTATTCTCAGCAAGCCCTTTCATTTGATACCCAAGTAGTTTACCAATTTTTTAATATATATTTTTTTAATATACTTTTACCTATATTGTAGGAAAGCATAATAAAATTAGTCCGCCATATTGGATTTAAAGTGACGTCACTTTATTTTTCGAGTTATTCTCAGCAAGCCCTTTCATTTGATACCCATATAGTAGGAAAGCATATAATAAAATTAGTCCGCCATCTTTAGAAGTCCGCCATATTGGATTTAGAGTGGCGTCACACAGCTAACCATGCATTGTCATTCAAACTAAACGTGTATACAAATTTTCATCTCAATCGGTTGATGATATCTGCTTCAAAATTACCGAAGGCATTCTAGTCGCTCACTTAGTAAAGTTAGGAACGTTACACTTTTTCGTGCATGCAGCCGGTGTTTCATCTTTTTATTTTGACGTGATTCATCAATTTATAAGACGTTATCACGTCAAAAATCTGTTCAAATTTTTGATTGTGAGGACAGCGTGGTGTAATGGTCAGCGTGCTGGCCTTTGGATCATACTATCGTGCGTTCGAATCCCACCTCTGCTCATGGATATTTTGTGTTTGTCGTTTAGACCCAGCTTTGATATTTAATGATACTGGCCAGATACCAAGAGGTAGTGCCACCCTCTCAAGTGATATTCTCTTGTATATGTGCATATGCTCTATATATTATGTGGATATATACAATTGGATATACGTTTAAAAAAAATCTTTGATTAACGTCTGATTAGAACTCTTCAATAAATAAAATTATCGACCAATTTTTCAGACAAATATGTTACCAAAAAATATATAAAAATTAATACATTAACGTTTCGGTCCGGATTTGGACTTTCTTCAGAACAATTAGAAACTAATTATTAATTAATTTTTATATTTTTTAGATCAGTTCTAAAGAAGGTCCAAATCCGAACCGAAACGTTAATGTATAAATTTTTACATATTTTTTGTTAACATATTTGTCTGAAAAATTGGTCGATAATTTTATTTAGGTATAAATAAAAAACTGTTTTAAAAACAATTAAACCTCCTTCAAAAAAGGCTCATGGCCATATTCGCCGAACGTAAGTAGTTATTTATTCGGTTCATCTGCTCTTCAGGTAACTATTCCTCCGAATAAATAGCGAAAAATCATTTCACCAAAAATAATTATGTTTACAGCAGGTATAGGTAAATCTATTCTGTCGTACTTCGATGGTATAAGTATTTATTCGCCTGATAAAATAATAATGGCCGCCACATAGATCATAATACCTGACCTATAAACGTGTAGTATTATATCTACAGTTTGCTCTTGTGAATTTATTTATGTGTTGTTTATTAACCTTCTTCGAAGTGTATATAGTTGTAAAACATTAAAGTTAGTGGAAGTTTTGTGTGCAATTGGGTTATGATAAAACATTATTATTTTGTGAAACTTTTTTTGACGTTTACACTAACGCCATCGGTCGGATTTTTGGATGAACGTCAAGATTATCAACAAAAAGACCAAGAAGTAGTGTATAATTACTCTTTAACTTATTATTCTACCTGATATTTTGCTTGGTGAATTGACAGTAAATTTTATTCTAACGAATAAATTTGTTCCCAGATTAGTAACTTCTATTTTTAAAAGTATTCGGTGATAGTAATCACATTGGTGCCGATCTCAAAATTTTGTTATTTTACGCTTTTTAATGACCATTTTTTTTAAGGAAGAGCAACTTCCACGCCGACAATATTTGCAATATTTTTGTTAATTTTCTAAAAAGTGGCTGAACCGATTTTGCTAAAATTCATATTCGACTAGCTTTGAGGCATACTCTATCGAATAAAAAAATAATCATCGAAATCGGTTTACAGCCGGCGAAGTTATCGACGGACAGACAGACAAAAAAAAATACAATCCTCATTTTTTGAAGTCGATTTAAAATTGAGGTTTACGAAAAATAATACGAAATCAAAAGTGTCCATTATCTCTTACGATAATTACTAGCTGAGACCCGTCAACTCTAGCTTTAATACGAACCCGAAGCCTTTACCGCAACCCTGTACAAAAATGTTCATATACTTACCGATGCACACATACATACAATATAATATAGGCTTCTCTTTAACCTGTCTGTCCGTCTCTCTTTTTTAATTGCTACTTTCAGTTAAACAGCTCGATTGAAAACCTATCGGTTCAGTATTTTATGTGACAGTTAATGATTGACTGTGTTTTTGTCCTACATACTACACACAAGAACACCGTATCAACGTTCCGTGTGAAACCTTACAGACTTACAACAAATCAAATATTATTAAAGTTTGATATTAATGTCAGATATATATCGATAACTGCACATGACGTGTAGTACTTACCTTAAATACATACTTATTTTAAAGGATATGGGGATCCGCGATATAGACTACTCTATCTGGCGGCGAAACTTACTAACTAACATGTGAGAAACAAGTATATGAATCGTACTGTCAATGAATACTGTTAATCGTGATTTTTGAAGTGAAAACTTCTTTAGCGGCGTTGTACACTTTTTTTGTAATGGGTAAAAAATGTTAAACTCGCGTCAGGGACACGTGACCTGATCGAAAATTCGTAAGACGAAAACTTTTGTGACATGCCCTAAATGAAATCCATTGTATTAATGTGCAAGGTATATATTTTTTTTGGGACTTGTCTATGCAATCGAATGGTTTTTAACTACACTATAAGTTGTGTTTTGGCGACATCAGACGGAATTTCTTGGAAGTTATTAGTTCAAACTTTTCTGCGCTTTGGTCGTTTAGCATAGACATGCCCTAAAATAAACCAAGTTTTCACTTCTGCCGGCACTCCCGGAGTGCATTTGCGTTTTTTTTTATAATAATAATAAAAAAAAGTTGATAAATTAATAATTGACTTATTATGGAACCTGCGAAGTTTTCGCCTCGTGCAAACACAAATTAAAAGTTAGTAAAAGGTTGTAATAATATACCAAGTCATTTCAATGCAGATGGTTAGTTATTTTACCAAGTAAGTAGGTATTATACTTAGTCTTAATATTGAAAACTTAATTTATTAATTGAATAGTTATTATTATTATTAAATCATATATATTAATACCCTAAGGTTAAGATGTTTGACTCCCGTTTTAGAAAAAACTTCACAATTTTTCCACATAAATTATATAATATCATTTTACAGATAATTGCTTGCTCTACTGACATCGACAACTAAAAAATTTATTATTGCTTTTGCTTTTGTAAATTAATTAAAATACAGCAACGCTGAACAACGTCTGCCATCTGACGGTTTTAATTTTGAAACAACGTCAACACTTCGATCTGTCATCTGACCTTCATATTGTAATACAACATACACAATACTGCATACTGCCATCTGACGGCTTATATTTTGAAACAGCGAGCAACGCTGAACAACGTCACTGCAATGCTGCATGATGCCATCTGACGGCTTAGCTCAACGCTCTTGCTACTTGCGCCTCTATACGACAATTTTAGTAAAATATTTCTTCGATCTGTCATCTGAGCTTCATATTGTAATACAACAAAAAGAAGAACGTTATAAGCAGTGTGCAAAATTAGAAACGAATTGAATACCTGCAAACATATTTAAAAAATAATTTTGTAAAGTGATAATTATTATACTTATTTAGTGCGAATAATTCGCACAGGTCACACTAGTAACATTATAATATAATATCTCTATTTACCACTTTTATTTCTTGTGGATGACTCTTTAAATCGGAAGGTTGTAAACAGAAAGCATTAAAATTCACGTTACTTTGAAGGTTCTGTTTTAATTGAATTTTTGCCTAATTTTATGATATGGCTGGCATTAAATATACGTTCCCCTTCAGGAAAATTTTTGTTTCGGTGATTTGTATCAGCCCAATTACATATTATGCTGATACTTATCATTTCATTGCACTTAAAAAATTCACAATTGCACTGTTTGCTATATAGTAACCATAGTAACTGTAGAAAATGATATCCCATCGTCGCCATGTTTTTAAAACTCCACCCATTTGACGGATCCCAATAGCCGAGTTTATATAAAAAATTTGCCCTCGCGGGTTTTTTGACTCGCACTTGGGGGATCGTTTTGGTGTCAAATAAAAATAATTCAGCCAAATTTTCAGCTCTTTATCTTAAACGGTTTTCGAGTTTTTCAAAAAAAATCTCTTTTTTAGGATTATTTTTTCGTAGTAAAATTCAGTACTAATGATGATTTTTTTCCTAATTCTTAGAAGTAAAAAACATGAAAAAACATTTTGGTCAAGATTATTAAGCGAGAAGCCGATTTTTGGCGGAAGAAATAAAATTTAAGTCTTTTTTTAACGCCTTTTTGAAAAGTGTCTCTCACCAAATTTTGTCAGGAAATGTCTTTTATACTTCTCTATACTCGAAAACTTTTTCAATTTTTTCGAAATGGTGGAACAACAGGTTGATAAATTAAGAAAAAATATTTTTTTTTGTTGAAAACACATAACCTAGAAAATTAAGGGTGAAATAATTATTGAAAAAAGTAAGAACTAGTCAACGTTCGAATCTGTTAAATGCTTAACTGTTACGTGACCACTGAGCTACCAATCTGATCATATAATGTAATAACTGTACATACTATTATCTTCAATTTTGTACTCGAAGAAATACTTGAAGTGGAATTATTAATTTGAGCTACAAAATCGAAAAGTTGTCGCTTTAATTTATAAAAATAAAATGATTAAAATGTTCGATATTTACTAAATATACCGAAGAAACTTTACCTTTAGCAATTAAAACGAAAATAGTATTAACATGCATATATAATGTTCCATCAATAAATTTAATCAAGTATTTAATCGAACACGTTCATAATATTTTCAATATCGTAAATTTTAATGTGATAGAAGGATAGATCTGTTATAACAAAACAAATTATTTATGTCTTGTGGCATGGCATCTAACTACCGCCAGTTTAAATCAAATTAAGGTAGTTGATCCGAGATAGAGTTGGAGAATAACAACACGATGAAAAAATCACTGTGACCAGCCGTCCAAAATGATCACTGTGATCTGACAAGAGGTAACTACTAATGATGTGTCGCTCCTGAGCGAGTCGTTCATAATGAACGACTCCGTTCTCGGAGCAGAGCGAGTCGTTCTTTTTTTGTGAATGACTCACTCCGAGCGCCATTGCTCTGCACTGAGCTGTTCTGTACTGTTGCATTTGCACATTTACAGAGCGCACACAGCACAGGCCACAGAGGCACTAGTGAATTTTGCACGTACGGAGTTATCTTTCCATCTATCACACTTCCCGTTATTTTCTACATTTTTTTCAACTTCAATGGGCAAATGAAGGAATTTTTAGGACGTTAGGATAAGGTAGGCAAATTTTGAGCATATGAGTTTGACAGGCAATCGGCCATGGCCTTGAAAAAGGAACCATCTCGATATTTATCTGGAATTCAAATTTTTGATTAACGTTTGAATAGAACTCTTCAAATGAATAAAATTATCGACGAATTTTTTTCAGACTATATATTGACAAAAATAATAAAATTATAAATCAATATAATAATTCAAACTCCATTCTATTAAAAAATAAGTAGATATACTAATTAATTTTTATATTTTTTAGACTATTTCTGAAGAAGATCCAAATCTGGATCGAAGCGTCATCTAGTGGAAAATTGATTTATAATTTTATTATTTTTGTCAATATATTATATAGTCTGAAAAAATTGTTCGATAATTTTATTATTCAACACGCGTGAGTAATATATAATTTCGGGGCCCTGCTAAATTCGGTAGAAATAATAAATTACTTCATGTTGACGCGTAGAGTGCTAATAATGAGTCGAAACTGTACGATAAAGTATTACTGCATATAGTTTCTAGACCAATAGGAACGCGGTAGCGAGCCGAAACTGCACGATAATGAATTATTACTGCATAGTTTCTGAACCAATAGGAACGCGGTAGCGATTTGTATATATGAAAACAACATCGCAATTCAGCGAAAGTCAGGGCCATCTTGTGTGCATCTAGGGCGGTGGGTACGTCAATCAATGAAGTGATTTATTATTTTTCCCTCTTTTATCAGGGCCCCGATTACATATTACTCGTGCTAGTTGAATAAAGTATAATGTGCGACGATTGATCGAAGGAGAATATTCCACTCGCGTGTTACGCTCATGGAAACTTCTCTTTCTTTCACTAGTCGCACAATATACTATTATTATCTGGAATTATTGAGGGAAACCATGGAAAACCTCAACAAGACGGCCGCTACAGGAATTACCGTTTCTCGGCGAGAAGCAGCAGGAAAGCGTCCCAGGTTCATCTACCCCCGCCGGGATTCGAATCCGGTACCTCCCGAATGCGAGTCCAGTGCTCTCGCCACTACGCCAGCCCGCTCGGTGATTAAGGTTAATAATCCAGCAATATTTTAGTTGATGTCAGTGTTAGTTCTGTGTCAAGCTAACCGTTTATATAGGCTGTTTAATATCGACATGGTAGAGAACGCTTTACAGTTTATTTATTAGATTGTACAGTATACATATACATTATACATACTATTCAGCCGTTACGTCCAAAGAAGCCACGCCCAATAGCATACATCCATCTTCAGATTCAGCACTGCTCTGTAATTAAGTCTCCTGGAGGAGTGAGTGGTTCTGAAAACCATTCGTCATTACAACTCGCTGTACCTACATTATGTACTTGCGATTGAACTTACCTGATACAAAATGCGTAGCAAAACATATTACACAAAACGTATACGCATTATTCTTAAATTGTTGTCATTTTGATTGAAGTTAAGGCCACTGCACACGAGGCTAGAAACTCTGCTAGATTTGCTTACTAGTTTTCTAGCGCTGGTTTTCTTGATTGCTGTTAAGTGCTCGCTTCACACGAGATTATTTTTCAAGCGTGTTTTGTGGATAGATCTGGTGCGCGCGCAGTGACAGTTCGAATATAAACACAGAGCAAAACGTGTCTGTTGTCTGGCAGAATGACGCCATGTGGGTGTTCAAGTGCCCACGTGAAGATACTGCTTCCTGATTGGTTCTTGCTCACACCTAGCAACAAATCTAGCAGGGAAAATAGCCCCTGTTCTAATTTTAAAACCTATCTTCTGAGCTAGCAAGGCAGCCCGTAGTGACGTCATTTCCAGCTTCGTACCCAACCTACCGGCTAGCAGAACTCCTAGCAGCGTTTCTAGCCTCGTGTGCAGCGGCCTTTAAGGATGCAGTTCCGAATATACCGGTCATGTTCGAACGGGATGAAAATTTGGGTATTTGTTGATATTGATGGGACATTAAAAACTTAAAAGATTTTTGGCGTAAGTGCCTCATAACATTTTTAAAGGATACAAATATTTTTAGTGTTTGCTGAAGATGAGAGCATAGCTCCCGAAATGTACATCCAGTAATAAAACTTTTGTGGTAAGAAGTAACTATTCTTTATTTTTAAAGGAGTTTCAAGTTTTTACTGTTTTAATGGCCATATTCATCGATCGTATGTACCTATTTATTCGGTTCATTTGTTCGTGTCTATTGTCTAACTCTGAGCAGAATGACGCCATGTTGGTTTGTGGGCGTTTGTTCAAGTCGCGCACGTGAAAAGATACTGATTCTCGATTGGTTCTTGCTCATACCTATAGCAGCGGACCTAGCAAGGAAAATAGCCCCTGTTCTAATTTTAATAGATTCTATTTATTTAAAATAACTTTATAAAATTTACAATTTAGTTAACAAGAAATCTAATTGTCTTATTAATAAGTTACATTACTTATAAAAAATTTTATAATCAGTGTATAGTAATAATTGCCAACTATTAAATTTTACTAAACGGTTTGTAATATACAAAAAAAAATGTCAGTCTTTGATTAGTTATGGTATTACCGTCTGGGGTGGTACATATAAAACTACATTAAAGCCACTCATGTCTACCCAAAAACTTCTCCTACGAATAATCCTAAAAAAAACCTCGTCTCTCACCATCCATAGAACTATTTAGTAGCCTAAGAGTACTTAATATATATCAAACATATGCTAAATCAGTTCTATCCTTGTTCCATAAACATCCAGGAAACCAAGCAACTTACCAAAATCCCTACAGTACAAGATCGCAGATCTTAAATCCCATCCAGATCCCAAAAATGTCGAAAACTTTCAGTCAAAAACACAGCGTTGAATTCAAACAACTTCGAAACATTAGAACTTTTAATAAAAGAATATTCAGGTGGTTATGCGACAGAAAAGAGTCTGAAGTCATTTATAATATCTTGAACTAATCCTCAACTAACCGCAATAGCGTCTTAAAAAAAATATATATATTTTTTTTTACTTTTTTCTTTAATTTTAAGTATATACTCACTCTCGCGTACGTCAATAATAATCCAACCCTAGCACTGGCAATAGCCAAGTAGGGTTGGAAAATTCCAAATCGATTTTTTGTATACGATGTATTTTTTTTCACGTGGAATAAATTATTATTATTATTATTAATTCAGTTAGTAAATTTTACTAATATATTTCAATTATTACTAAATTTTCAAGGGTCGTTTTCTCTGTGTACCAACCGGAACAGTGGTTTTCCAGTAAAGATTAATTATTTGTTCATTGTTTAGATTTAGAATTCCATATGGTATATTTTTACTCTATTAGTATTTAGTATTGCGGGATAGATCCGATTAAAATATAAAGATATCCCATGGAAATATTTGACAAGAAACACACCACCGACAGAGATATATTGCAATGACACAGTCGACAGATTTATAGCTTTACGTGTACACTGACATTTCTGTATATATGCCTTCAGACACACACACACACATACAGGACACGCTCACACATTCACATTTAAAAAATTGCTATATTATTTAAATTAATTGTACGAAACGAAAATTTGGAAATGTCGTTTCATAAATTTAAAAATACATTCACATATAAAATCTTGTTCGTCACATTGTGTTTACGTACATTGCTCACCAATTAACAAAGTTCCTTTTATTCAAAACAAGCAAGACACGAACAATGATTGAATTTTTAAAATGTTGTTTCATAAATCTAAAATACATGCATGTTAAGTCACATTGGATTTACTAACATTGCTCATCAATTTAGAATGTCCCCTTTTCCAGATTGTTTTTGTCGGAAGAACAAAAGCAAAATTAAAACCGAACAACGATTGATGGTTTGTGTCACGGAGATAATTTGTTGCATTACATGGGACACAAACAGTTAAAAAACTTGAAAAATTTAGAGATTCAGTGCTTGTTTCACTGTAATATTTTATTGTTATTAAATATCGAAGATTTAAAAATCGTTGAAAACTTTTGTCACCTTTGCACTTCACATGGCTATTTATATTTGGCAAACAATTACCATGTGTGGACAGTCTATTTGACAAAGTGTTGGCCTTATTTGCCTATTTGACAAATAAGGCCAATACCAAATACGCGTTACCGTGCGCTTGTAGGTTTTTCGAAGCACATCAAAGGAGTCAAATAGGCAAATAAACCGTCGACACAATGGCCATATTCAGAAGCGCACGCGCCGTGAACCTGTACGGACGTGCAGCATTTTTGTGTCTGTGCTGTGAGCGAGAACTGGAACAATTACTATTGAAAATGAATTGGGACAATGAAACAGTGCTAAAATTCCTGGAATTTTTAACCTTGCGTTCTGCTGCCAAATGTTTGTGTGTTTGTTATTGACTTCCATGTGTGGATGGTCGTATTTGCCTCTATTTGCATTTTTGTCTTAAATATAATAATAATTAAAAGAATTAAAATTATATTCTCTAAGATTATAACGAAAATATTTATGTTTTATTTTTTGTATTTTATTATGTCCGATCAAGTGGTTGAGCTCCCACCCTAGCACTGGCTTGCCAAGTTGGGTGGGAAAATTCTAAAGTTTTTTTTTTGTAAATGGATAAAAATGTAATTATACTTAAAGGAATAAAGAATAAATAATAATAATAATAATAATAATGTCATATATTTTGCCAAATACAACAAACCCAATAGGGAACACAAATAGCCATGTGAAGTGCCACCTTAATAATTGGCATTATTACATAAGAAAAGTATAATTTGACATTCAATTAGGTCAAAATAATTAAATGATTGTTTCTGTCACAGTTTGTTCTTGAACCCGATATTAGATGTTCGTGTACCAGTGCGGTATAAATAATAAAGAAATCCTGTGCATCTCCTAATAATTTCAGATCTTTAATTTTTAATTTACAATTACGTTTAATTTTTCATTATTTCTACAATCATGCCATGAAAGGAGTTTTTAAAATTATCCATTCCAATTTGTTTTTAAATGAAAACTATATACACCACTAAGCATAAAAAAGCAATATTTTCAATCAACAGAAGTCGTACGTATATATTATATGGATATAAATTTACATTGAAAATTTGGATTTAATTGAAATAATAATTTCGTATAGTTTATCTATTTTTTATGTTTGCATGCGATTAAATCCATTGATGAAGTAAAACTAAATAATAACTGTCGCATGCGCACTGCAGCAAAAGAGCTCAGTGGATATTCTCAATTATCACTTTGAAAGTAGTGTAAGAACTCTTTTGGTCCGCGTTCAAGTTGTAAGAACTTTTTTTCTAATTATTTATGGTTCAAACTTCCCTCTCATATAAATAATTAAGTGAATAAAATTTGACACCACCCTCGAAAAATATCACATGATTTGCACTCTGTAAGAACAACTTTTCCCCGCTTGTCAGGTGTAAGAAATGTATTTTCATAATTAAATTACTAAAAATTAACTACAAAATCAGTTTCATAATGAATAAGATTTGACATGTCAGCTATTTTTTTTGTATACTCCCCCGCAACAGCTATCGCAGTTGTCCCATAGTTTAAGTGTAAGAAATGGGTTTTCGACATCAGAATAACGTACTTTATACAATGTATAACGTATTTTGGTGAATAAGATTTGACAAAAATTTTTGTCGCGGGCTCCGGTCTATAAGGTAATTCTATACTCCATACTCCTTCGTATGCGCACATCTTGCACGTGCAAGAGTGAACATCTGTCAGTTTTGAGACTAGCGTACCTTGAATATGCTATTTGGTTTTGTTAAACCTTGTAAAATTTATTAATAGGGTTAAATTGTGTATGCTTAACTTTAATTTAGATACTAATGATATTAGTTGTTGAGCGTCTATTTCATTATGTGACTGGTGTGTGTCGAAGTGTCGTTTTGAGTTTTTGTCGATAACATGAACTGTCGAACGTAGATAATCTACCATTACTCTCTCTCTCTTTTTGAGTTAGAAAATGGGGGCTGTAATGGAAGGCTAGGTAAGCAAAGCTTGCATAATCTTTTGTCGTTTTATTCATGGTTCGTGCTCTGAAATGTTGTTTTCGGTTGTACAGAAAACATTTTATTGTAGGTACTGTATTATAAATCCCTGAATTTTAAAGTGCGTTTTACTCAAAATATAACTTTGCAGAACAAATGTGTTCTCTTAATAATTAGAACAAGCCTTTTGTGCTGAAATTTATATTCGCTTGTACAAAGAAATAAATTTTATTTATATATAATAAGGACGTATAATTAGTATAAATAAATTAATATACTTGGTGTACGAATGACGTTTAAACTTAATAAAGCAACACGCCAAAGAACAATATCATATTATTTAGTTAATATATTTGTCCTTAAGGAAAAAGTACTTATGTCTTATTTCAAATTTAATATACGTAAGTAATAAAATAACTTTGAGATTAGTGTACGATACCTCGATGTGCAAAATATCCATTGGAAATACACTATTCAGTGGCGGATCCACGGGGGGGGGGGGGTTCAGATTCAACCCCCCCCCCTTCCAGAGAATCAAAAATCCCAAATTAAAATCTTACTGCGCGATAAAAAAAAGCTTTTCATGTTTTTCATGAATTCTCCGCAAAAGGAGTAAAAATTTTTCAAGACCCCCCTCTTGCCGTAATCCTGGATCCGCCACTGACACTATTATTATTTTAAATAACATATAACAGTATTATTAGGTTTGCGGAAAATTGATTTTTAAAAATTATTCTTTTTGCGCAGTGAAAAGGGGAAGGCTTTTGGGAGGAGTTCCTTAAAAAACATTTACGGGGTCGTGTCGATGCGATGACGTTTTTTTGCGCAGTGAAAAGGGGAGGTCGTTTGGGGGGAGTTCTTTAAAAACAATTATGGAGTCGTGTCGATGCGATGGCGTTTTTTTGCGCAATGAAAAGGAGAGGGCGTTTGGGGGGAGTTCCTTAAAAAACATTTGCGTGGTCGTGTATAAAAAACAATTACGGGGTCGTGTCGATGCGATGACGTTTTTTTGCGCAGTGAAAAGGTAAGGGCGTTTGGGGGGAGTTCTTTAAAAAACAATTACGGAGTCGTGTCGATGCGATGGCGTTTCTTTGCGCAGTGGAAAGGGAAGGGCGTTTTAGGAGATTACTTTAAAAAACAATTACGGGGTCGTGTATACAAAGTGAGATATAGTAATACAGTAATATTCTACTCCAGTTGTTATGACGTGTGTATGTGATTTCTGATTGGTTAGATTAAAAAAATGACAGTGAAAGACGAAAAGTTGTTATACATATATTTGTGGAAATTTGTGAATAATCCTCAAAGTTTTTTTTAGAACGTCAAAATTTAGCGTTTTCTATGATTTAAAAAAAAGTCAAAATTTGGCCACATCGAGTTATCGTACTGGACCCCGGTATGACCTGCTACAGAGCGTTTGAACGGAACCCTCGGAGCGCGAGTTCTACTCGCACTGTTTTTATGCATTACAGACCATTTCAAGAAAAATACATTGTATGTTCACTTTTGTGAGACATTTTCAAATAAAGTTTCATTTTAAAAATAGTTTCAAAAAAAACTAAAAAACACGCTTTATATCAAACTAAAAAGTAAAAAATATATTTTTTTAAATAAGCTTAAAACAATAATGAATAAAAAACTAGTATTATTGTTAAAAAAGCGTGGGGCGCTCGATGTACGAAAATGTGGAACAAAGCGCCCCACGCTTTTTTCACAATAATACTAGTATTTTTTATTCATTATTGTTTTAAGCTTATTTTAAAAAAATATTTTTTACATTTTAGTTCGATATAAAGCGTGTTTTTTTTAGTTTTTTTTTAAACTATATTTATTTTCCACTTTTTAGTTCGATTTATTGTCAAAAATTTGCCGAAAAAAAACAATTTTTTTATTTCGGCGTGGACGGGACTAGAACCCACGACCGGTGAATCCGAGAGTTGACGTCAGCGAAGACTAGCGCCTTAGACCGTTCGGTCAACGATTGCTCTTACAATAGTGGCATAACATACTAACAGTAATAAACCACTTGCTGTTGTCCAAACGAGGTTACAAACATACATACATACAAACTTACAAGTGAAACTAATATAAAGCGTGTAATACTGTATGAATTTGGCATATTATTATACAAACAAAAAATATATTTGAAAAATTAGAAAGAACTACAAAAAATGCAACACAACCGGTTTTTCCTTGTGGCCTTAGATATACCTCCACACTGATAGCTAGTGTTTTCTTGTAAAAGTTATTGAGATATGAGAGATTTACGATGACTTCTGAGAGAATCAATCATGAATGGGGGGCCGTACCGACCACAGAGACTACAATACAATGGGAAATGATAATTTTAAACATTTACAGTACACTGCTTGATCGATGCAATCGTGAATTAAACGGCCCCCTCGATCGGTTCAAAATTAATTGGTTTTTTATTTTTATTTATATTGGATGTAGCCATACCGTCATAAATTTAAACCGAAGCAAACTATTTAAGTTACCTATTTGATTAATATATTACAGCCAAAATTTCGTTATCTTTATACAGGCTGTCCCACGACATGACTGCCATAGCCTGGGACTCTGTTGCTGGGGTGATTTCAAGTCAAAAATGTCTATTTAACATATACCCGGAACGCTATCCTAATTGACCCCCCCCCCCACACGCGGGCACCCTCTTGGGAGAAAATACATTACAATGAGCTGAGCAATTTTCATTCGCAAAATTTTTCAAAAAAACTTAATCTCTCTGAGATATTTAGCCGTTCCGGGACTTTTGAAACACCCGGTATATATAAATGTCGGAATAACCACGGAATTACTTCGAAAAAAGCGATGCAGATATATTTTCGATACACTTTGTTGCCTTCGCTCACCGCACATTAAGTACATCGCCAATGCTTCATAGAGTAATTATTATATATATGGATTATTATAGTTATCATGTACACCGCTCCATGAGACTGTCGCTACTGTCGCCAGCCAATAGTCCTGTTCGCAATGTTGACTTAAATCAAGCCATATACTTTTATTCTATACTGAGCATAGGAATAAAATCGCAATCGAACCATTAGGGTGCAAATATATACTTCTGTCTTTTATTACGCCGTAAACATTGGCGTATCCATGAGGACAAACCAAGCACGGGGAACCCGGCTTAAGAAATTTCTAATTTGCCCCCTCCTGGACCAAAAGCTAGGTACGCCCATGTTAACGTCATAGAAAAAGACAAAGTATTTGAAACAAAGATGCTTTATTCAGATTGAATGCAAGTACATCAACCAATCCTATCATCGGAGAAATCAGGGAATTACATCGAAGAAAGAGACGCAGATATATTTTAGATACGCTTTGTTGCGTTCACTCACCGCACATTGAGTAGATAGGCAATGATTCATATAGTTAATTAATAGATATATGACTCAGGCATACATATAAATAAGCGCAAATCTGCTAAATATGTTTGATTCCTTCTATCTTGGTTTGAGTGTTTCTTTGCATGTTCTAAAACCACGCCGCTATAAAATATGACACATATGATTACCTACATCTTATTTTTATAATAAATTATTTGCTTCATTTAACATTTCTATGCGGACATTTACATTTTAAAATGTCATGTGATCGTATTACTAAATAATATTGGATACATAAATGTGATATTTTTAGTGTAGGAAGTGTATAATAACACAATAAAGCTGTAATTTATGGGTCTTATGTGATTACTGATTAAAGGGTCACAGCTCGTGAAAGGAACGCACGTATGGGTGTAATCATACTCTGTATAAATGCCGAACGGATTATTGACGAAATCACATAAGCGCTAAAATCATTTCATAATAAATATATTTTTTTTAAATAAGCTTAAAACAATAATGAATAAAAAATACAAGTATTATTGTGAAAAAAGCGTGGGGCGCTCGATGTACGAAAATGTGGAACAAAGCGCCCCACGCTTTTTTCACAATAATACTTGTATTTTTTATTCATTATTGTTTTAAGCTTATTTAAAAAAAAAATTTTTTACTTTTTAGTTCGATATAAGGCGTGTTTTTTAGTGTTTTTTAAACTATGTTTATTTTTCACTTTTTAGTTTGATATAAAGCGTGTTTTATAGTTTTTTTTTAAACTATATTTATTTTCCACTTTTTAGTTCGATTTATTGTCAAAAATTTGCCGAAAAAAAACAAATTTTTAATTTCGGCGTGGACGGGATTAGAACCCACGACCGGTGAATCCGAGAGTTGACGTTAGCGAAGACCCGCGCCTTAGACCGCTCGGTCAAAGATTGCTCTTACAGTAGTGGCATAACATACTAACAGTAATAAACCACTTGCTTAGTCCAAACGAAAGTTACAAACAAACATACATACAAACTTACAAGTGAAGTTAATATAAAGCGCGTGAAAAGATTTGCCCGCATTGCAAAATAGCGTATGCCGACATAATATGACGAAGAATTGAGTCTATGGCCTTGAGAACAATTGTTTTCATTTTAAACGTCAAATAGTTATTAAAAAAAATAATTTCGATTAATGCTCCGTCTTTGTCGCACTCACTAACTTATATCTCCCTCTCAACTTAACGCTCCGTCTTTGTCGCACTCACTAATTTATATCTCCCTCTCAACTTCCAATATACGAAACGTAACTCTCTCTCTCTTACTATCTTAACTAACTTATATCTCCCTCTCAACTACCGTTCGCCTCGAACGATCACGCACCGTTGGCGATGATGCACTTCCGTAAACGATATCGTCAGGCATCGCGATGATGCACTTCCGTAAACAATTTCGTCAAACATCGCGATGATGCACTTCCGTAAACGATTTCGTCAGGCATCGCGATGATGCACTTCCGTAAACGATTTCGTAAGTCATTTACCAGCTTACTCCCAAGTCAAAGAAGTTTTACTTCAAAAAATTATGTACCACGTTTTTAATACGAACTAAAAAGTATAAAATAATTTTTTTACAGAAAGCGCAACGTTGTACCAAAACAAAGAAATCGGTGTAGAACTTGCGAAGATTTTTTTGAACAAACGAACATTAACATTTTTACCCGACTGCGGCGTAGCCAAAAGGAAGGGTTATGAGTTTAACAGTCTATGTATGTTTGTATGTACGGATGTTCCATTGTAGCGCCTAAACTATTGATCCGATTTTGATAAATAAGGTGTAGATCGATTCGTTATTATGGCCCGTGTAACATAGGCGACATTTATTTTTGAATTTTGGGCCCAGAGGGAAGCAACTTGAAAAAAAAAAAAAAGTTCAAAAGAAATAATTTAAATAAAAAATAAGTTAAAAAACTAAAACCCGACTACTGATAAATATTCTCATCTGAGGATAGCCGTAGTCGTATGCCATCTCATATAATATATGAGGCCCCTCTAGATGTATAAGCTTGAAGCACTTTGCCCTAGAACTTATGATCGCTTACTACTGTTAAAATGTTATGTTTTGTTAAGGTAAGTAGCATACGACCACGGCTATCCCCAGATAAGAATATTTTCTTGTTTCATACTTTTCAGTAGTCAGGTTTTAGTTTTTGAACTTATCTTTTATTATTTACATAGATAAACTGAAAATTCTTGTTTTATGCAAAATGGCGATTACGCCGTTTTATAAAAGAGCATCAGCATGAACCGCTGCACACACACAATCAAACTGAAAACAATCGGTTGATAGATTGCTTAATCATAAGATGTGTTATTATAAAATAATTTATAATCAACGGAGAAAGTAATCACAGTTAATTGAGCACTTCACAGATTGTTTATAATCTTAATATTTCAAAAATATACGTTGTTAAAAATTTAATTTAAAATGCATATTAACAATTTTCCATGGTTTATTAAAACATTACCAAATGCCAACCGATAAGCAAACACATCTGAATTCGTAATTGAAAGAGAGAAATATTGTAAAATATAAACGCTTGATAACTGAGTAGATGGCAACGGGTGTGGTTGTTATATGACTCGTACATTTCGAAAAATTAATTCTAGATGTGAGCGAATTTTCAATTTTCATCACTTTTTTCTGTTTATATTTCTTTATACCTATCTTCTATCTATACTAAATTATATAAAGCTGAAGAGTTTGTTTGTTTGTTTGGTTGAACGCGCTAATCTCAGGAACTACTGGTTCGAATTGAAAAATTGTTTTTTGTTGGATAGTCCATTTATCGAGGATGGCTATAGACTATTTAATAACACGCTACGACCAATAGGAGCGGAGCATCAATGAAAAATGTTGCAGAATGTAACTCAAAATGTGTCCGTCCGACAAAAACTTTTGAACGGTAACTCCGATCATCGTGAAATTTGGACACAACATTCATCTCGGTAAACTAAGATGAACGTACGTACTTATGTACCTCCCCCCATTCGTTCTTTTGCACCCGGGTGAAACCGGGCGGGATCGCTAGTGTAATATACATGCCGGATTATACCTACAGATTGAATGACATACATTGGCAAAAACTAAACCGGATACATTTGAACGTATAGGTACACAATTTTTAGCTATTAAGATTTGTCAAGTTGTGCTAACCCTGGAATGTGAATTGTATTCGAATTTTCTCGAAGAATCGAGCTTCCCAACTTTATTCCGTAAAAGTAAACAAGGTATAACTATACAGGTACATAGAAAGGATAATATAAGTACTGCAGGATAACAGTAGGTGGTAAGGTAACAGTTTGGCAAGCAAGCCACGACTGGAGTCGTTCCCTGATGGCTGGTGATTGACGGTGCCTGGACACCGCTCGCGACAAGTTCATCGTCCGTCCTCCGTTGTCCTTCTTATTCCTAGCGTATGGTAGTACGTAGCCACCCCCTCGTTGCATGTTCAAGGTCCGCTGCTAGTCCACAAACACGGTGCGAAATGTTGTACAGTCAAACAGCAACGGTACATATCACCTACAGTACGTAAACACGTAAGGTGCACATGGGGAAATTAGCATTGGGGAAAAATACTTGGATCAGAGTTAGCCACGACTGCATTAATTTTTATTTCTATTGAATTATCATGGTAATCTTGAGGATTTCTATTTAATTTTGATTTATTGAAGTGAAAACTTCTTTAGCGGCGCTGTACACATTTTTGTAATGGATAAAAAATGTTAAACTCGCGTCAGGAAAAGTAAGAACTGGGTGAGACTCTCTAAGTGATAGTAATTGCCAGATACTTTTTATACAACGTTAGACATCTAGCGTTGAAATATCGTACATAAAAATGCAATCTATGATACAAACCATTTTATTTACAAAACTTCTTTAGCGGCGTTGTACACTTTTTTTGTAATGGGTAAAAAATGTTAAACTCGCGTCAGGAAAAGTAAGAACTGGGTGAGACTCTCTAAGTGATAGTAATTGCCAGATACTTTTTATACAACGTTAGACATCTAGCGTTGAAATATCGTACATAAAAATGCAATCTATGATACAAACCATTTTATTTACAAGTGTTGCCAATAAATAAACAATGCTTCTAAATGCAAAAAATTAAGACGTTAATATTCAAGTTTTCACTTCTGCCGGCACTCCCAGAGTGCAACCCGTCTTTTTTTTTATTTTACTTGGCTTTTTTAATAATAAAAAGCTCTTATAAATCATTATTTTAATTTTTTTGTACAAAAATAAAACAAAAAAACAACTCTATCTGTTTGGAAATATTTCACTCAAAAATTGTCTGACTGGTATGACGTATGCGCGTTGGTACATCAGTGACCCAATGTCTTTGGGTTCAACACGAATAGGCGGAGATATTTGATCTCGCACCATATTTAAGTATTTTTGGGAATTTAATGTCCCATTAATAAAAAAGTCCGATTATGTTGTAATCATTTGAATATTTTCTTCCGTAGTATACACATTCATTTTGCAAAAGAGTATTATTTGTCAAATTGAAAAACAAGATTTTAAGGCTCTCTCTGATCCAGTCATTTTTTCCCAATGTTAATTTCCCTATGTGCACCTTACGTGTTTGCATACTGTATATACGTAGTATAGAAGGAAGCCTGTCTGTCTGGATAGCCGTACTGACTAATCTCAAGAACTACTGAACGGATATTGATGAAGGATATTTCTTGAGGAAGTTTACAAGATGATTTTTGAGTTGATTAACAGCGTGTAGAAATCAAATTGACGAACAAATATTTTTGGTAACTTTTTTATCAAAACTCAAAAATACGAGAGAAATAGCCGTTCAAAGTTTAGTTAAATTTTATTTAATTAATTCATAAAGCCCGGTTGAGACACGCGAAGAAATTATAGCACGAATCGTAAATGCATCCCAAATAATTCGCGGAAGGCCCTTATCTCTACTACAAGCATGACTACGACGCACGCATCTTTGTGTCCTACAAATCGGGGACAATTTCTGCAAATACTTGATACATATTTTCATAGTGACATAACATAAGCCAGGACCGACCTCAAAATTTGATTTAATTTAATAAGACTTTATAAGCCCATTTCTCTTTGATTTTTGAGATTTGATAAAAAAAGTTATTTGAAATATTTGTTCGTCTATTTGATTTCTACATGCTGTTAAAAAAAGAATCAACTCAAGAATCATTCTGTGTATATACATATGAATCTAATATCTGCAAACAAGTTTGTTACTTTAATTGAATTATTTTGTTAATAATAATTTTCTACTTTTTAGTTCGGTTTGATATTAAAGTGTGATTTTTTAGTTTTTTCTTCCTTTTCATATATCTATAACGACCTGTAAAGAACTTCGTCCATTTACGACTTAAACATTACAATTTACCTCAATTAAGAATTAGGTGTTAATGAATGCAAAAATGTGTATCATTAAAACAGTTGAGAACCATTCCCATTTCACACCTTCATCAAGTTCTTTTAGTGTCTGCAATTATCAAGCGTATTTATGTGAATAACACTCTCCAGATGATTGAAAAGAAATTCATAAACTGGGCTTATACTCTGCGGTCATGCGTTTGAATTAGTGATGTGCCGGATATCCGTATCCGTATCCGCGGTTATCCGAGGGAGAAGAAAGATCCGTATCCGTATCCGTTAGTTTTTGGCGGATCTTTTGCCTTATCAATTCATAGATGAAATTTCATATATATAGGTGATTAGGTAATAATGAAAAACTGTTAAATTCCATTCAGATTATTTTTTATATTATAAAATCGTATTTGGCACCTTTATATTGCAAACATTTATCGTAGTGAGTACCATACCAATAGTATATAACACAAAGGTACTAAATCAACTATCTTTATAATGAGATATTGCACATCGATCTTTGGAAAGAGACAATCTGTTATGAGAGTTAACTCTTAAAGAGGTCAATAACTAGTCTCTTTCCACAGGTCGATGTGCAATATTTACCGCCGCGTACTCTAAGAAAGTTAAGATCCGTATTCAGATTCGTATCCGCGGATATACATTTTTATCGATCCGGCACATCACTAGTTTGAATATCCGCACGTACGTTTAAAATGCATATTATGCAAATGAAACAGCCAGGGATGTAATGTATGGTACAAGATGCAGAACGAATGCCACCCACTTGAAATAGGGACAGGTCTGCCATCTGCTGGACGAAAAGTGGACACCGAACAAGGTGACTGACCACTGATTACATTAATTATACAGTATGTAAACACGTAAGGTGCACATAGGGAAATTAACATTTGAAAAAATTACTGGATCAGAGTGAGCCTTGAAATCTTGTTTTTCAATGTGACAGATAATATTCTTTTCCAAAATGAATGTGTAAACTACCGAAGAAAATATTCAAATGATTACAACATAATCGGACTTTTTTTATTAATGGGACATTAAATTCCCAAAAATACTTAAATATGGTGCGAGATCAAATATCTCCGCCTATTTGTGTTGAACCTAAAGACATTGGGTCACTGATTTACCAGCGCGCATACGTCATACCAGTCAGACAATTTTTGAATGAAATGTTTCCAAGCAGATGGAGTTGTTTTTTTGTTTTATTTTTGTACAAAAAAATTAAAATAATAATTTATAAGAGCTTTTTATTACTAAAAAAGCCAAGTAAAATTTAAAAAAATCAAAATAAAATAGAAATCCTCAAGTTTACCTTGATAATTAAATAGAAATAACAATTAATGCAGTCATGGCTAACTCTGATCCAAGTATTTTTTCCCAATGCTAATTTCCCTATGTGCACCTTACGCGTTTACATACTGTATAGGTACTACGGACAGACATAAGTATACCACCTGTGATATGCACCTGTCATGTTATATTACAATCAAACACTGACGGAAACACTTCACTTTGCCTATATTTAGAAATTGACTTCAATCAGAGATCGTACCAAATCGAGTCATAGAATGTAAGTGGCGGGACCTCTAGTTAAAGATATCCTAGAAGTTTGGTATTTACATTCGTCCATAATATATTGTACTATTTATAAAAAACATCGTGATGCAACCATTGTGAATAGTTTTGACTGCCGAATTTCGTTTGAAAACTTAGTTTTGTGTTATAAAAAAGCGAGTGTACTTTAGACCACACGACTGAAGTAAAACTTCTTCCTGACATATATGATAATGTAGTCCGTGGCGGAAATTATTTATTTGCAATAATAAATGTTTAACAGTAAAGCATACAAACGAAAGCGTACTTCTTTAGCTTAACAGAAATAATAACGTTAACAGAAACAAAACAAACAGAGAATAAAGAGTCACTAAATTATACACAAAATATTCACAACACACAGGAACACAACACAAAGTTTATCAGCACACTAATTGTCTATTAACTATAAGTCATTTATTTAAAACCACTCACTAAAGTTATAATTTATTTCCACAATATAATTTACGTCGTAATAATTATGTCGTAATGCCAGAGCACTGTATCACGAACAGCTCGAATACTGACTGACTGACTTGCTCACTTTGCTCACCTTTTTATAGTTTTTCGGTCCATGCGTCTAGAATGTTCGGGACGAATCGAGATTTCTTCTATTGTTCTTTTACATAAATGTGTGTCTCCAAGGTCGGGTGTTCTGTACCTGTTTCCATTGTTGTTGGTTCTAGTAGTTTCTATCGAATTCCAAAGGCGTCCCATCAAGGGCACGCAACAATAATATATAATATATAATAATGATACAATAAGTAATATTCGATAATCTATCACCATATTTTGATTAGACATCCTGCTTTAACGACACAATATAACCTCACTCTATAGCACATATCTACAAAGACGAAATGTTTAAAATATAATTTTTCATTAATTAATAGGCAAAATATGTATATATAATTTATAATACCATTAAAAGGATTTATTAACTAACCTACATTATTTCCCGTTACAAAATGCAGCAAAATTCGATGAAATGTATTTTTGATACAAAAAAACAATTGTTTTCATTTTAAACATCAAATAGTTGTATTAATGCTCCGTCTTTGTCGCACTCACTAACTTATATCTCCCTCTCAACTTAATGCTCCGTCTATGTCGCACTCACTAACTTATGTCTCGCTCTCAACTACCGTTCGCTTCGAACGATCACGCACCGTCGCGATATGATGCACTTCCGTAAACGATTTCGTCAGGCATCGCGATGATGCACTTCCGTAAACGATTTCGTCAGGCATTTACCAGCTTACTCCCCAAGTCAAGCGGGAATAAAGAAGTTTTACTTCAAAAAGGAAGAATCTAGAATCATTGCAACGACATTAAATTATCTGTGAAAGTGTATATTTTCTAACTAAAGCTTAGGCCAACTGTCACCGTATTTACTCGTTACTTGCGCCCCATATAGTCGCAACAGCGTAAATAAAGACACCGTCCATCAGGTGTGTATCTATGTACTGTCCGAAGGGGGAGTCGAAGATTTAAGGTGATTCTCGCGCACGGACACCTACGGGAACACGCTGAAGACCCACCGCCCGCTCCTGTCAAATAAAAATTGTCACTGGAGAAAACTCGACTCATGACAGTAATATAGTACGCGCCACGAATCTAAAAGGCTCGGAAGTTAGATGCGAATGCAGGCTTGCGCTTGTACAGTCTGTTGAAAAACTACAAACTCGCAACTCAACAAGACTAAAATAGCAATAAGAACTTGACAATAGCGTACTCGACTGTACTTTAAAGCAGGAAAGCGACAAGTGGCAAAGGCAACGAGCGATCACGGCCAATTATCGACGAACGCACGTTCCGTGCAGGTATCTGGGAGGTGGTGGGAGTATCAACGACTTTAAAATGTGCTCTTGCGACGCTGATTATGACTAACTACCGAACCAAATTCTGTTGTCAAAGAAGTTTCACTTAAATAATCCATTTTCAAACTTGCATACAGTTACACACATTACATATCTCAAAGATGAACAGCTTCTATATCGCTACGGTCAATTCTAAGGGGAGTTAGATCATGGCCGTTGCCACATACGCGGGAGAATAGAGCAGTGGGACGTCAGTGGGGCATGCCATCCATCTGTAGCCGGACACCCGCCGCCGGACATACGACGTCCTCCGTCGGGTCGACCGCGTCGCGACGTCTCTGTATTTACGTCCTCACTCACCCGTTTATCAGACTCTTTATTAGACAACAGACCTTAAACATTATATATTGTAACAAAACTGTTCTAGTCCTTAGTGGAAATTATTTATTAACAAAACAGTTAAACACACAAACGAAAAAGTACTTCTTTAATAAACAGAAACAAAAATTCTGACTAATAAACTAAAAGAACAAGTAATGAAGAATATAAAGTCCTAATTATGTATACAAAATATTTACAACACACAAACACACCGAAGTTTATCTAGTACACTTATTCGCACTTGTCTATTAACTATATTCACACGATTATTTACAACACAGAAGCTATTTATGTAGAACCAGATTTATATAATTGCATTCAATGGTTTACACAGCTCATTTATCTTCTATCTTAGCAGCTATCTCGGTCTTGCTGTACCGACACTGAACAATTTATGTCACAGCTGTTTGTAATCCACTGTACGTACGCGCTGCAACTAACCAGCTGACTGACTGATTTGCCAACGACAACACTCGCATTTTATAGCTTCGTCCCCCGCTTAGTAGAATTTTCTAGAAGCACCGAGATCCTTCCTTTACATGTATCGCCTTCTTCAGACAACTTTATGAAGGTCGGCTTTTGATTACCTGCTTTCCATTGTTGTTGTTGCGAGAATATTCCACATAAAGCATAGTCGTCCCAACAGGGAGCGCGCAACAATATAGACACGTTGCGGAAAAGCGTATCCATACATATATTTCACCTATATACTTTGTGCGCCTACTGGTGAGTCAAAATTCCAGCCAATTGGCCATTCTAACTTCAGGAGTATTGACATTTGATATAGTATAATGAAGAGAATAAAATTTCTGATATCGCGTGAGGTGACGCGGGTAATGGCTAGTATTCAATATATTTGCTATATTCGTTGCCATAGTTACCTACGTAATATGTTCCACGTCATGTAAAAAACAATCAAAACATGCCTAACTATAGTTTATTGTAATTTGTAATTTTATGACGACTCCACACAGATTTTTTGATGTCAGGGATAATAAACTATTATTATTATTATTCATATTATTTTCAGATCCTTTGGGAGGGGGGTAATTACCCCCTTTACCCCTCTACTTATCTACTCGCTTGCATAATAGTAAGTAATGATAATAATTCACATTATTCATAAAATTCTGTATCCGTCACCCTTTTTGTTACAGATAACTATCTGTTTTTAAAGTTATTGTATCTATAATTTACAGGTTGTGTTATATTACGAATTAACGACGTTACGGGGCATACAAGATCTGTTCATGCTTGGTAATATAAATTGACTCACCATGAAGTGAATCACTCAGAATAAATAACAAAACACCGGACATCAATTCAGCTATATTCGCGTATTCACGACCATGTCGTTTCAAAAGTAATATTTCGAAATGTTAATAATACTTTATATCATAACAGACGCCATTCGCACCATTACTATTGTTGCGTGCCCCTTGATGGGACGACTATGAACTCTGTAGAAAATACTAGAAACAACAACAATGGAAAACAGGTAAAAACACCCGAACGTCAGACAATCGCTTGGATCTCGAGAACATTCTAGAAGCGTGGGGCGAAACTATAAAAGGCGAGCAGAGTGGTTCAGTCAGGCCAGTCAATTATTCGTGTGTTGACAAGTGCTCTGGCATTACGACATAAATTATACTGTAAAAATAAATAGACTTTAGTGAGTGCAGTTACATATAAATCTGGTTTTACATAAATGACTTATAGTTAATAGACAAGTGTGCTGATAAACTTTGTGTTGTGTTCCTGTGTTGTAAATATTTTGTGTACGTAATTTAGTGACTCTATATTCTCTGTTACTTAGTTTTTTATTTTTATTATTTAGAACTATTAGTTTTGTTTCTGTTAACGTTATTATTTCTGTTAAGTTAAAGAAGTACGCTTTCGCTTGTGTGTTTATTGTTTTGTTAAACATTTATTATTGTAAATAAATAATTTCCGCCACGGACTACAACAGTTTTGTTACACTATTTTCCATCTATCACACTTCCGGTTATTTTCTACTGTTTTAAACATCCACTTAATTAATAGCCATGGGCGAATGAAGGAATTTTAGGACATTAGAATAAGGTAGGCAAATTTTGAGCATAGGAGTTTGACAGGTAATCGTCCATGGCCTTGAATAAGGAACCATCTCGATATTTATCCGGATCTATTGAGGGAAACCATGGAAAACCTCGACAAGATGGCCGGTACAGCGATTACCGTTTCTCGGCGAGAGGCGGCAGGAAAAAGTCCCAGCCAGATCTGCCCCCGCCGGGATTCGAACCCCCGGTACCTCCCGAATGCAAGTCTAGTGCTCTCACCGCTACGCCACCCCCGCTCGGTAATATTTCGAAATATCTCATAAAGAATTAAGTCGCGAATAGGGTTGCCAGGCTTTCGGCTTTAGCCGGACATGCTTGGCTTTTTACGGTTGTGTCCGGCCAAATATTTACAAGTCTGGTTTTTTCAAGCTTTTTTCAATGAAATTTCAAGAAAAATGACGTTAAAGTAGTTTAAAATCCCGATATTCATAACTACTAATGAAATTATGTTATTTTTTTTTTAAATGCTTAAAGATTTTTTAATTTCCCTAATTGAAATGCCAAAGCCAAATAGAAGCATGGAGCTAAATATTATATATTTTTTTTTTTAATTTTAAATAAGATCTTTTCGTTTTTCCTACCAGAAGAATGAGAAGATGGCTATTTGTGTTGTCTTATATTTATCTATTAGAATTTCGCTTTTATTTGATAGTTTTTAATTATAACATCCGGTTAATTTTGTAATAAAAACAGTGATATAAAACAGAACACCCATTTTGATAAAACAATGTTATCATTTACACGTGTTGTTGAACGCTATATCCGTCCATGGTGATTTGGCAAAGCCGCAAAACGGACTGAATAAATAACAGCCATTTTGACAGATGTAGCTTCAACAGGATGGCCGCTATTAACTGTCATTAAGTTCGGAAATCCCTATTGGAAGACCCTTAGTAACACATAAAAGCAATCAAGGAAACCAGCGCTAGAAAACTAGCAGTCAAATCTAGCGGTAAATCCAGTCTCGTGTGCAGCGAACTTTATGTAGTAAAAAACAGTTGTGTGGTTTTAAGAAACCACGACGCAAGTGAAACTTTTATTGGATTGTAGGCGTTGGATTGTAGACACTTATCCATCACGATTAATTATAAACAACAATATTCACATGAATACACGAATAAAAACATGTAAAAACTGTACAGCACTTGCCCGCATGACAGACTGACTATGTGTTATACATACTACACGGTCAGCTGATGCTAACCATGGGCGCCGCCATATTGGCCTTGGCTGCTCTACCGAGCGCCTACTCCGAACGCCTTTCACTTTACCCCTTCTCCGCGGCCGCCTGTAATGCGACATGCAACAGACGGCCAGAAAAATTCGGGGTGATAGAATAAAAGTTTCACTTTAAAAAGCCACAATTACTGAGGAACGAAGATGTGCACGGCTTTCGTTGTCGCTCTCCGTTCATCAACTGTGTGGCAGTGAATGCGTTGAAGCCATCTTATATGCAGGTTTATGCAGACGAACATGATTTCATGGATATTCGTTTGAAACATATAACCTGCATATATACAGACAATTCAGTAAGTTATTTTATAATATTGCAACATGCAAACTTCAAACAGACACACAGTACATTCTTTTGTATCAAATTTATGAGACTGCAGTGCATAAGTACTTAATACTCCTCAGGCTATTAAAAATATTATCTTTACATTTAATATACAACTGACATGAATGAATTGGTCCACTTAATATATTATTTTATGCATATTATTATAAATTAGCAGCTTAACAGCTACAATCAAGTATAGAAATGTCAGTCTGATGACAAACATGACGTATGTTTTTTTATGTAACTTTTAAGTAGCGCTTGCATCAGCTCAATAGGAGTTGTGTGAAGAATTCGATTTTTTAACCGACTTCAACAAAAAGGAGGAGGTTCTATGTTCGTCTGTATATTTTTTTTTTTATGTATGTTCACCGATTTCTCCGTCAATTATGAACCGATTTTCAAATTTTTTTTTATTCGAAAGAGTGCACCTCAGAGGTGGTCCCATCGAAACCAAGTCAGGATCTAATGGTGGAATCCGGAGAAATCGAGGGAAACTCTCAAATTTCAAAGACACACATAATGTTTTTTATGTATGTTCACCGATTTTTAGTGTTAGATTAACACTAAAAAGAGAAAAATAAAATATTTTTAACAAAAAAATTGAACCGACTTCACACTAAAAAGTAAAAAATAATTGCGTATTGAAATGTTTTGGAGTCGGTGTAGTTCTCGGAATAGATTGCATTTTGGCTGACACCGACTCCAAAACATTTCAATACGCAATTATTTTTTACTTTTTAGTGTGAAGTCGGTTCAATTTTTTTGTTAAAAATATTTTTTATTTTTCGCAATATGTCACAATCTATGGTTCAGTACTATAACTCGATGTGCCCAAATTTTTACTTTTTAAAGTGAAATTTTTATTCTATTGCCCCGAATTTTTCTGGCCGTCTGTTGCATGCCGCATTACAGGCGGCCGCGGAGTAGGGGTAAAGTGAAAGGCGCTCGGAGTAGGCGCTCGGTAGAGCAGCCAAGGCCAATATGGCGGCGCCCATGGTTAGCATCAGCTGACCGTGTAGTATGTATAACACATAGTCAGTATGTCATGCGGGCAAGTGCTGTACAGTGTTTACATGTTTTTATTCGTGTATTCATGTCAATATTGTTGTTTATAATTAATCGTGATGGATAAGTGTCTACAATCCAACGCCTACAATCCAATAAAAGTTTCACTTGCGTCGTGGTTTCTTAAAACCACACAACTGTTTTTTTTTTTGAGTAATAGAAAACGCTACATTTTTACGTTCCCAAAAAAAAACTGCGGATTCACAAATTTCCACAAATATACGTAAAAAAAATGGAACAACTTTTCGTCTTTCACTGTCATTTTTTTAATCTAACCCAGGGGTCTGTAACCTTTTGAGACGGAAGAGCCAAAAGTTACAATTTACCAAATTTCCTAGTTTTTAAAGAGACACTAAACATTTTATTTTCAGTATTATAGTATTTTCTTATAATATATATATCCGAGGACGACACGTCCCGACGGGGGCGGTGCGGGTGAGACGCGAGTGGAAATGGCTGAGAAATAGACATGATACTCAAACATGGATCGATTAGACGATTTTTAAGGGTTTATATAATAAAATAATTATTTTTTGCGTATGGAACTGGAGAGCCGCAACTTTACATCAAAAGAGCCGCAGGTTGTCGACCCCTGATCTAACCAATCAGAAATCACATATAAACGTCATAGCAACTGGTGTAGAATTACTGTATTACTATCTCACTTTGTATACACGACCCTGTAATTGTTTTTTAAAGGACTCTCCACAAACGCATTTCCCTTTTCACTGGGCAAAAAAAATAATTTATAAAAATCAAGTTTCCGCATTTAAAACGGCTAATAAATTAATTATTGTTCATTTCTAGTGGATATTTTGCAGACCGAGTTATTGTATTCTAACCAATTTTTTTTAATAAAATTTGTTCAAATCAGTTAAAGTTAGCGTTACAACAGTATAATACGCGCCACGGATCTAAAAGGTTCGGAAGTTAGTCACAAACAGCGTCGCAAAGGCACATTTTAGAGCCGTTGATACTCCCACCACCTCCCAGCAACCTGTACGAAACGTTCGCTCGTCAGTGATTGGCCGTGATCGGTCGTTGCCTTTGTCACTTGTCGCTTTCCTGCTTTAAAGTACAGTCGAGTACGCTATTGTCAAGTTGTTGTTGCTATGTTAGTTTTGTTGAGTGGCGAGTTTGATATTTTTCAACAGACTGTACAAGCGCAAGCCTGCATTCGCATCTAACTTCCGAGCCTTTTAGATTCGGGGCGCGTATTATAACATTTGATGTGACATTTAAAAGAGTTAAATATGAAAACCGAGAATGTCTGTCAAAATGGCGATCGATGTGGTGTGAACGGACTATAATCCAATCAAAAGAAGACAGCAGCGCAGCGGTGAAACCGTTTCTCTGCTGTTAAATGTAATCTTCTGTCTTTGTGTAGGTATATATGATATCCACTTTGTAGGATATTATTCCACGGCAATAAATAATTGTTTTCACGATGATCGATATCTACTTTCGAAGGAAAAACAACAGTATTTATGTGTAATGCCTACAAGCCTGACATACATTGATTGCATATAATATCAAATATATAACTGCCTCTAAAATATTAATATCATTATTAACTTGAAACGTGTTGATCATTTTTTTTCTCTTTTCTCTTTATAAAGCAATACCGTGAGTATGTTGTGTTTATCTTACTCAAGGATCACTATGTTGTAAAGTTCAGTTTACAATTTCAAAGTCTCACTAATAGTATATTGTGCGACTAGTGAGAGAAGGAGAAGATTCCATGAGCGTGAAATTTGCCGCACGAGCGTAGCGAGTGCGGTAACACGCGAGTGGAATATTCTCCTTCGATCAATGGTCGCACATAATACTTTATTCAACTAGCACGAGTAATATGTAATCGGGGAAAAATAATAAATCACTTCATTGATTGACGTACCCACCGCCCTCGATGCACACAAGACGGCCCTGACTTTCGCTGAATTGCGATGCTGTTTTCATATATACAAATCGCTACCGCGTTCCTATTGGTCCAGAAACCATGCAGTAATACATTACCGTACAGTTTCGGCTCGCTACTGCGTTCCTATTGGTTCAGAAACTATGCAGTAATACATTATCGTACAGTTTCGACTCATTATTAGCACTCTACGCGTCAACATGAAGTAATTTATTATTTCTCCCGAATTTAGCAGGGCACCGAAATTATATTATATTACTCACGCGTGTTGAATAAAGAAATTTTTGAATCCACTTCAATAACAAATAGTTCCATATTAACATTATGCGGGGTAGCGTAGAACACTATACTCGCATTCGGGAGGTACCGGAAGGTAGTTTCGGAAATATTTTGAAAATAAAAAAAAATCATCCGCTCTTTTGTTTTATGGATCTGTCAGAAATAAACTAGTTAGGCATGCTTTGATTAATTTTTACATGACCTGGAACATACTATGCACATAACCATGGCAACGAATAGTTAATATCATATTGAATACTAGCCATTACCCGCGTCACCTCACGCGATATCAGAAATTGTATCTTCTTTATTATAATCAAATGTCAACATTTTTGAAGTTGGAATGGTCCCGTCGCCCCATTGGCTGGAATTTTTTTCTCTATTTTGACCGGAATAATGCATGACATTTTAGCAGAATAATTATAATTTTCAATAAGCAATTAAAAAAAATTGGTTGTCTGTAAAGTCGGTTTACGGACGATAGTTTTACGTGATAACGTATTCCGTAATACATAACCTAAACCTCCCAAAATTTGGTTTCAATCCGCTTATCCTTGGTGTCGGAATGATAAGAAATGTCAAAAGTGACGTTTGCAACTGTCAAAGTATTATGTTCTAATAATAATTAGTTATTCCAATACTTAACTTAGAAGGCGTTGCATTTCACAAAATACTAATGTCAAAAAATTGAATTAAACATTAGAAATGCAGCCGTTTTCATGTTAAGACAAGACATACGTTATTTTCTAATTTCCATGTACGGCAAACAAAGACGACCGACCGCGTCGCGCCATGCATTAGACAACATTGCATTTATACAGCTATTTTTCTATATAAATTTGTATAAAAAAACTGTTTCGGCAAATTCTGTTATACGAAATCTATGTAAAATGTTCTCCTCTTTCGTTTAAGACTGGTTTCAAACCGATCTGATTTAAATTGAGCGAGAAATTAGCAAAAAGCACGCACAGGGTCAGGCGGAACGGTACGCGTTACGAACGTTAGGATTTTAGGAACGTTACACTTTTTCGTGCATGCAGCCGGTGTTTTATCAATTTATAAGATTGGTGATTCATCAATTTATAAGACGTTATCACGTCAAAAAATGTTTCTTTAATCTTTGTGCTCATGAAACATAAATAGGGACATATCGAGGAATATCTAAATTGGTCCAGTTTTGGACACAAACGATATGTGCGAAGTCCAAATGGAACGGCTCTCGTTTTTGCACCGGCAGTTATTTTGTGAAGTGACAGTTCGTGGCAAGCGAGAGATGACTTTGCTTAAGTCGTGTAAGCTCACTTGTATGTGAGTGTGTGCGTTATACATGTGGAACGCGCGCGGTTTCCAAAGACCGGCGGGATGGGTTCGGTTAGGGTATGCATCATACGTATACATATATACAGTCTACACCCCCTCGGTGGTTCTTTCCGCGGTAAATCACTCCACGCATGACATAGCCAGTATATATCAGTCGGGTTGTGCTGTTGTATGCTGTACTAGCAGACAGACGGACAGACAGTTGTATGATTATGAATGGGACACCTCAGCTGGTGGCAACGACGCTGTACGATGACGAAGATGGGGCTATGGTGTTGGTGTTACTATGGAATGCAGTCGTCGTCGTCAGAGACAAATAAACTGTATCCATCTAACACGTCCGTTATGCGTGCTGTAAAACGATGAACGGGTAAACAAATTCAGTGGCATATAAACACATTTATAATTCTTTTCTAACGTTAAATTTATCGGTTTATTATTTGATGCTATTCACGACCGGGGATCCTGTACTCACGACGAACTATAGTCGCAAACGCGAATGTTTTACATGTTCGACTTTCTTTAAGAACAAAAAAATTCTTCAGATTATACTTATAGTGCAAGATACGGTATTAGAAATATATACCCTCTTCTGTTATTTGATGATGACAAAGATTATACAGTATGTAAACACGTAAGGTGCACATAGGGAAATTAACATTGGGAAAAAATGACTGGATCAGAGTGAGCCTTGAAATCTTGTTTTTCAATTTGACAGATAATATTCTTTTGAAAAATGAATGTATTAACTACCGAAGAATATATTCAAATGATTACAACATAATCGGACTTTTTTTATAAATGGGACATTAAATTCCCAAAAATATTTAAATATGGTGTGAGATCAAATATCTCCGCCTATTCGTGTTGAATCTAAAGACTTTGGGTCACTGATTTACCAACGCGCATACGTCATACCAGTCAGACAATTTTTGTACAATGATTTATAAAAGCTTTTTATATTTTTTCATTAAATGCGACCACATTTTTTAATGTAAAAATATGGTATAATCGTTGCTAACTAGAAAAAAATTTTTTTTTTTATTCTAAATATATACGGTAGATCCCTTTTATATACTTTAATACATTGTTCATCAAAATATTGTTTTTTACCATGCCAGATTCAATTTTTAAACGCCGTGACAGCGTTATTTTATAAACAAATTAGCTTTTACAAGGGTCGTGTCAAAACACCACCTTAATTTTTTTCTGAAAGAAAGTTTGACATCTATTTTATGCATAAAAATTGGTCTGTCAGCGAAAAAATGTTTTTTACTATGACAGACTTCATAAACAAAAAATTTTATAACAAATGAAGTCTGACCAATTTATTAACAAAAATTGTCAGCCAGACCAGTTGTATTAGATAGAAGAGATCTTAAACTTTATTTAAAAAAAATAATTAAGGAGGTGTTATGAAATGTATTTTCATAAAAAAAATAGTTTATAACAAATGAAGTCTGGCTAATTTATTCACAAAAATTGTCAGCCAGACCAATTTTTTCAAAAATGGTACATTATTTACTACAAATTGTATAAATTTCAAGCATGTGTTTTGGAAAGTAAAATCATGTTTTTGACGTGATAACGTCTTATAAATTGATGAATCACCAATCTTATAAATTGATAAAACACCGGCTGCATGCACGAAAAAGTGTAACGTTCCTAACGTAACGTTCGTAACGTTCCGCCTGACCCTGTGCGTGCTTTTCTCGAAAACGGCCCTAACGATTTGGATGAAATTTACTGAAAAGGGATTTTGGGGGGCAAAAAATCGTTTTAGCTAGGTTTCATCTCTCGAAAAAATCGTTTTCTTACAAATTTTATCATTATAAAAATCAATTTTTTGACGTATGAAAATACTTAAATATTGTAAGTAGGTTTTGGAATTTTATATAAACAGTGAAACAATTGTTTTATAAATATTATGACAGCTAATCTTTGAGACTTAAAATAAATACGAAAGAAAGAAAGTTAAAAAAAACAATTATATTATATGGTGAGTAATTTAAATAAATAAAATTAACCTAAATTTGAAGCGAAAGATGCAATATCATAGATTCGAATTATTATAATTATTATATAAATTTAGGTTATGTATTACGGAATACGTTATCACGTAAAACTATCGTCCGTAAACCGACTTTACAGACAACCAATTTTTTTTTTTTAATTCAAAAATTCATAAAAAATAACAATTAACAAATTTTTACTTGTCTGGCGGGCGTAACATGTTTCTGACATGTTTTTCAGCCATTTTCACTTTATAATTTTGAGGTGTTCTTTGGGGCAACTTTTTCTGTCATGGGAGCTTAAAGTACTATGTATTGAGGATGGAGACGAGTCTCCAACATCAAGTGTCTGAGCCGGCCAGGGCAGACTGGGCCGGGCATATATTGGGATAGAGCAGGGCAAGGTAAAGCAGAGCAAGGCGAATGAAGACAGAGTTGAGAGAGCACACGGTTACGGCAGGCACATAACGCATCTATTACGTTACCATCACAATACCTGTCGTATATATTAAGACAGTATCTGCATATATGAGCCAGGATAAATATGATGCATATATTTACGTGGACTGTAAATCTTCGGATTGTTTGACTCTCCCACACGAAGGAACGGACATTTATAGAGAATGTTCTAGAAAAAATTATCTGTCTTGTTTTTATTACCTTACGCGAACATTCGTAAGGAAAGATAATATGTATAATTAAAATTAAGTTTATTCAGATCTCCTGGCAAAAATATTTTTAATACTTTTTGTCATAAAAAAATGTATTTGTATTAGACTGATAATTTTTTAAGAAGGGTTGATTTTGTTGTGAAAGATTGTTTTATAGGCACCGCGAATATATTTTCGATTGCATCTACAATCCAGTTTAACATTAATTTTTCGTTTTTTTTTTTTGTAATGATTTTTTAAAATCTTTGATTAACGTCTGAAAACCTTCAAATAAATAGTTTTATTTATATGATTTTTTAAAGTTTTTTTTAAATAACCTTTTTATAAAGTTCGATTTTTCCCTGCAACTACAAATCAAGACCTACAGACAGGTCCAATTTCAAATTTATATCGAGGACATTTGAATGAACCCGAAATCCTAAAGGGGCTCCCTATAGAGTATAGACAATACAATTATACTGAAAAGTTTAATGAATCGATTGTAGTAAAATATATACAAATACAGTGTAAACTCTATATAGCGAACTTCAATTTAACGAAAAACTCCTTAAAACGTTGAAATTATTAAGGTTTGTTTGTTTTACATTGTTACCCATATATTAAAACACTCTATATCAGCCATACTCAAAGTGTGCTCCGCGGAACCCTAGGGTTTCGCGAAACCCCTGTGGGGGCTCCGCAAGAATTTAGAAAAATATTAAAAACACCTCTCTCTCTGTTTGAGGCGGTGTATCACGAAGCGCAGCCGAACTTAGTCGCCACCACAGTACAATTATTGTACTATGTCCCTTTGATAAAAGCCGCCTCGGAGATTAGGCGCTATAGTTCTGAACAATTTCTATTTATATTTCGGATTATAGTAATATTAATAAGTAACTGTTACATTGTACTCGTATTATGCTTATTAATAAAGAATGCACATATAAAGATATTTTTGTTTTATTGTAGGGTTCCGTCAAGTATTTCGCTTTTCAAAAGGGTTCCGTCACCAAAAAAGTTTGAGAACCGCTGCTCTATATGTATAGCGTAACAACTACTCTCAATAGCGAAAGAATACGTCATTATTTAGACCCCAATATAATCTTGAGCCATCACCCCAAACAAGCTCTGCATGTCGCGTAAATTATTAGAAAAATTATTTTTAATTATCAAAGATGATCCCACTATATCCCAAGATATTATAACAAAACTGCTCTTGGTTGCGGTGGAAAATATTTTTTTACAACAATAAAATGTTAACATAACAAACAAACTAAAAGTACTTTTCTTATATAATGCAAATGAAATAGAAATAATGTAACAAACAAAACAACAACTTTTAAGTAATAAAAATAATACAAAGTCACTAGGTACACAGGCATATATACAAGACATATTTATCTAAGCGCTCTAGAGATTTATATCGGAACTCAATTATTTATGTCTAGTCACTGTTGCTACACTCTTGTGACTGTCCAACTGTATTCTGACCTGTGAACTACAGGCGCCACAATTTCGAGAATGTTCGAGATTTTAGTAAAAAAGGACAAAGTTCACAGATTATAATTTTTTTCACTTAATTTAGTCCAAATTAAAACCACTTATTCGTGAAATTACATTGTTTTCTTTTACTCTCCGTTTAACGAAAACTTTTTATAACGCATATTAAAAAACCCGGTCCCTTCATTTTCGCTATATAGAGTTTACACTGTATTAAATATGACACCCTGTATAAAATACGTGAATGGAGGAACCCACATTTTTTCTCACACATCCCCGCTATCACAACGAGGTATAAAACAGTGCGGGTTCCATAATACGTATGTCTGTTCAGACAAATATTTATTTACTTACATCAATTTTTAGTTCAGATTATATCTACATTGAAAAATTACACTGTGGGAAGATTAGAATATCTACTCGAAAAATATGTACAGGTGAAATTTCAATGTCTTAAAAATTAATATTTTTATGTCATACCAGTTGTGAATGATACTGGTCAGGGTTTTCCGCTGAATTCGTTATTTTCCACAAAAAGTTTTATTAATTTGTTTTCATTATACAGGTATTACTGTCTAGTGCAGGGGTCGGCAACCTGCGGCTCGCGAGCCACATGAGGCTCTTTTTAACCGACGAAAAACAAAAACGGAGGAGGTTCTCAAGTCGACGCGTATATTTTTTTTTTTTTTTTTTTTATTTTTTTTTTTTTATGTATGACCACGCATAACTTTTTACAGAATTGTCCGATTTTGATAAATATTTTTTTGTTTGAAAGGGTATACCCCGAAGTTGGTCCCATATAAATTTGGTAAAAAAATTCCAACCCTAAGGGTAGGAAAACAGGGGATGATTGATTGTTCATTCACTGATTGTAATGTATGACCACACATAACTTTTTACAGAGTAGTCCGATTTTGATAATTATTTTTCTGTTTGAAAGGGTATACCCCGAAGCTGGTCCCATATAAATTTGGTAAAAAAATTCCAACCCTAAGGGTAGGAAAACAGGGGATGATTGATTGTTTACTCACTGATTGTAATGTATGACCACACATAACTTTTTACAGAGTAGTCCGATTTTGATAATTATTTTTTTATTGGATAGGGTATACCTCGAGGTTGGTCTCATATAAATTTAGAAAAAAAATTCCTACCCTAAGGGTGGGAAAATAGGGGTGATTTATTGTTCACTCACAGATTTTCATGCTGAGTTGTGTATTACAATTATAAATTATATAGCCACAAAAAATTATAAAATAAAAACTTTTTAACAAAAAAATTAAACCGCCGAAAAACTGAAAAGCAAAAAATAATAAATCATTTTATTTAACTAAGTTCTATTTAAGTAGTTGAACGTATGTGACAATCTAGTATATCTAAGTAATTTTGAGTCGGCGTCAAACAACCAATGAACAAAGATCACTAAAAGAAATAACCAAATCAAATTAGAGAACTCTCGTGAGCTCTCAGAGATTTCCGGCGAAGGATTGTTGACGCCGACTCAAAATTACTTAGATATACTAGATTGTCACATACGTTCAACTATTTAAATAGAACTTAGTTAAATAAAAAGATTTATTATTTTTTGCTTTTCAGTTTTTTGGCGGTTTAATTTTTTTGTTAAAAAGTTTTTTGATGTAAAGTTGCGGCTCTCCAGTTCCATACGCAAAAAAAAATTATTTTATATAAACCCCTAAAAATCGTCCAATCGATCCATGATTGAGTATCATGTCTATCTCTCAGCCATTTCCACTCGCGTCTCACCCGCACCGCCCCCGTCGCGACATGTCGATCTCGGATATATATATTATACCTATATAAGCAAATACTATAATACTGAAACGAAAGTGTTTAGTGGCTCTTTAAAAACTGGGAAATTTTGTAAATTGAAACTTTTGGCTCTTCCGTCTCAAAAGGTTGCCGACCCCTGGTCTAATGCAGTGATGGCGAACCTATGATTCTAAAAAATCATTTTTTATATTACAAGAGAGAACAGTCAATAATACTGAAAAAAAGATGAACAAGTGCGAGTAGAACCCGCGCCCTGAGTGTTCCGTACCGTTATTTCATAAAAATTCAATTTGTCATCTAATAATTTCTTACTTGTTCTATGCACCTTTCTTTCGCGCTAAACAAGATTCTAGGTTAACGGGAAACATTAAAAGTTTTGATAAGTGAGACAATATACAAAAAATTAATCACGTGATTTGCAATTCTAAAAATAAAAACAGATTATGGCGTCGGACAGTAATCAATCACAGGGCGGGCCCTAGTTTTTTCTGTAAGCATTCTCAATTTCAAAAGTATGTTAAAGAATTCGATTTTTGCAATTTTTTCAAGGCATACCCCTTTAAAAAAATGTGATTTTTGACGAAAACCGAAATCTTTCGGAACTTTGGCTAAATCATTATGCTTATAGAAAAAACACGCTGAATCCAATGAGCACAAACAAACGTCTGTATGTCTTTTGGTTTAGAAGTTATTTGCGTTTATAGTTTTCAGAAAATCATATAAATTCTTCGAATGACCGTAGTTTCCAAACTAAAAGAGATACAGACGTTTGCTTACGCTCATTGAATTCAGCGTAATTTTACCATTCCAACCCACAAGTGGAGAATGGTACTAGTTTAGGTCAAAATTTTACAATATCTTTCCGTTTTGAGGTCCCTCGAATCCAAAAAAACATATTTTTGAAAAAACTCTGTGCGTCTGTTAGTCTGTGAACACGATACAGGTCAAACAGAGTCCCTATTGTTTTTGGGGAAAATCGGCGCATGCGCAGAAGAAATGCATATGCTATAACGGTGTCTTTGATATAATAATGGTATACTTTTCATAACGGATTATTATTCTATTTATTTTTCCATGAAAGTTTCGTAAACATTTTTTTTTCTGAACTTTGTAGTTTCGGAAATATTTTGAAAATAAAAAAAAATCAGCCACTCTTTTGTTTTATGGATCTGTCAGAAATAAACTAGTTCGGCATGCTTTGATCAATTTTTACACGACGTGGAACATATTATGTAGGTAACAATGGCAACGAATAGTTAATATCATATTGAATACTAGCCATTACCCGCGTCACCTCACACGATATTAGAAATTTTATTTTCTTTATTATAATCAAATGTCAACATTTTTGAAGTTGGAATGGTCTCGTCGCCCAATTGGCTGGAATTTTTTTTTTGTGTTGTAAGTAAAAATGTACGGTTTTCGAATTTTTCCCTTTACTTGTGCTATATTGACATTGCTTCTGGTCAAATTTTATGATTCTAGGTCAACGGAAAGAGTCTTGACAGACAGACAGACGGACAACAAAATGATTCTTTAATGCAGAAGTTCCCAAACTTTTTTGTCTCGTACCTAATATTGATTTTTTGCAAATTCATTAATTTCAAATGTATTTTTGACAATCGGTAACTAACTTTGAACGATTTAAATTTATAACGGTAGTGAAATGCAGTGTGAAATGTTTAGTTTTATACATTTATTAATTAGATTCAAATTAAACGAATCAATAAAAATTTACTTTCTGTTACATAAAATAACTAAGCAAAAAATAAATGCTTTTAGTGTGAGGGATGAACCTGATGCTTTAATAATACATTTTCAACATTTGGCATCAATTTAGTTAGATTTAATCTTAAAACTCTTCGGTTAACGATGTCCAGTTTGTTCCTTTTTTTGTTAGGAGATTTACTATCGTTGACCCCCATTTTCATTTCATGGACCCCCAATTTTTTTTCCCGCTGACATGGACCCCTTGCAAGTCGATATAGACCACTTTGGGAATCACTGCTTTAAGGGTTCCTTCTTTCTTTTTGAGGTACGGAACCCTAAAAATAACAAGAACGCATATTGACAATGTTTCTGGTCAAATTTCATGATTCTAGGTTAACTGAAAGAGTCTTGACAGACAGACAGACGGACAACAAAATGATTCTTTAAGAGTATTCGTCCCTGCAAATACCCCCTGCACCCTTCATCTCAAATCTTTTCCCCTCGCCTAAAAACGGTTCGCGCTCTCCCGACGCTATTTTTAAAGTTAGAGGGTTCTGGTAAACGCCAAATGAAAGACAAGGAATCAGACTACAGATCCTTAGGGCGAATTTTTTGAAAAAAATTCTTGAAAAAACTTACAACCTTTTGAAAGAAATAAAAACTCGGGTCGCAGTGCGAAACCCTGCCGACAATATAGTGTATTTGCTTTAATAGGCAGTGTGGCTCCTATTGTATAAACTTAACTTTGATTTTGAACAAAATAAAAAAAAATTACCCCTTAATACACCCCTTAAAACAACATTTTTTAATTAATTTCAATACTACATATCAATTCAACATCTGTACCAAATTATATATACCCTTCAGTATGTAAATCTATGTGTTTTCATAAAATTTGTAAGTCCGGTCCTGTCGGACCGATTTTATTAAAATTTTAGCAGTACATTTTAATAATTACTAAAGGGTTAAATTTCAAATTTGAAATGATTCCGATAATTTTTTCGGTATTTTTGGGCCCTAAAACTTTTTTCAACCCCTAAATACCACCCTTAACATGGCCCGATTGGGCCCATTTTAAATAGGCTTCGTGCGGTGATGGATTCCAACGTGTGGACCAAATTTGGTTTAAATCGATTAAGTCTGTCGAGAGTTATCGTGCTAACACATATATATATATATAAATATATATATATATACATATATAAACATACTTTTCCAAAAATGGTGCCAAAGTGTTTAGAAGGGTATGAAACGTCGAGAAAATTTGGTCCGACCCCTAGGTCCCGCCATCCCACCGACGCCAATAGTGTAAGTGCCTTATGGCAAATACACTAATAAGTTACGTAATATTTCACACGTAGGCGAAACTGTTTTTGAAAAAATTCGCCTGAAGGATCTGTAGTCTGATTCTTTGTCTTTCATTTGGCGTTTACCAGAACCCTCTTGCTTTAAAAATAGCGTCGGGAGAGCGCGAACCGTTTTTAGGCGAGGGGAAAAGATTTGAGATGAAGGGTGCAGGGGGTGTTTGCAGGGACGAATACTCTTAAGGGTTCCTTCTTTCTTTTTGAGGTGCGGAACCCTAAAAATAACAAGAACGCATGGACGCCAGTGCTTTTGAGTTGGACGCAATATATCATCCACACTTATAAACGGCGAATGTGCCAAGCAACTCGTAAACTCATAACAACGTTTAATATTATACAGTAACGGCCATTTCTGTAACATTGCTCCATTGTCACCAAGACCGTGCATAAATTAAACCCTATTTAATTATGCTTTTCTGTCATGAATAAAACTGACAATGCAATATAATGCAAAAATAGATAATAAATCAGAGTGGTAAATCATAATATCAGCACGAAAACCAACTCCGCAGTGTGTGAGACTGTGAGATGTAGAGTAAACTGAATACCACGTGTATTGTGTACTGCTGACATCTCTTATTGTTCAGTAGCGTAACCAAAGGACTCCGCACAAACCTTATGGGATTTGGTTCTCGGTTAAATAGGAATGATGACATCATATATATATTAATACGGTAAGGTTTAAGACGTTTGCCTCCCTTTTTAGAAAAAACCTCACAATTTCTCCACATAAATTATACACTAGTAACAAAAATTAAAGGATATAAAAAAAAATCTAAATTTTTGGGTAATATTCAACGAGCTGTAACTCCGAGGGAAATGATTGTACAGAAAATAAAAAAAAAGCAAATTATAGCTCCAAGTATCTAGTTTTCAGGTATGACCATGAATTTTTTTTTTATGTTTTGAGTCTGGAGAAATTTTAAAGAAACTACCAAAAAAAAAATTTTCCAAATTTTTTCTTGTCTAAAAAAAGGTATACGGACTTCAAAAATTTTTTTTCCATCATTCCACTCGAAAACTCTCGTAGAAAATTTAATGCCCTTTAATTTGATGTACTCATGAAGCCTGTACGATGATTTGCCGCAGAGTTATCGTCAATCAAAGCCAAAAGCATCTTTTTAACTTTAATAATCAATAACTCTGGAAATAATGATCGTATAGAAAATCGATGGGGGGTTTTGAAAACTTCACAATATTCCCTATAAAATACTGTGAATGGCTATTGACGAAAAAATTTTTTTCGAAGCAAAAATCTTGATTGAAAAAAGGATAAAAATTTGCGTAATTAAGGATATTTGGATAAATTGGTATAACTTTGGATAAAATGGATGAACGAAGGATATCGTCAGTAATTTTTCAACCTTAAAGTGTCCTGAAAAATCCCTGAAAAATTCAAAGCGATGCGATTTTTTTTTCTTAGTGCCCCGAAGCTTCAAATTTATTGTTTTTGCAAAAATCACCATTATGGGCAATTTTTCAATTTTTATTCATTTTTTCAATGAAAAGAAATTTTTTTTATCGATAATCTGTATTTTTTCGATCGAAAAAATCGAGTTTGTTAAAAATTTAAAAAAAAAAATTTTTAATTTTTTTCAAAAATTTTTTTTCGAAAATTTTTTTTTCGAAAATTTTTTTTTTCAAAATTTTTTTTTGTTAACGTCTTCAGAATGCTCCATTATTGTCAAAAAAAATTAACTGGATTTTTTTTACCACTGCAACTGCCTTAGTTTTAAATGTCAACTTAAAAAATCAATAAAAAAAATCGATATACCCCCCAGTGGATGTCGGCTTTTCTTCACACTAAACGTGAATTTGAAGCTTCGGGGCACTAAGAAAAAAAAATCGCATCGTTTTGAATTTTTCAGGGATTTTTCAGGACACTTTAAGGTTGAAAAATTACTGACGATATCCTTCGTTCATCCATTTTATCCAAAGTTATACCAATTTATCCAAATATCCTTAATTACGCAAATTTTTATCCTTTTTTCAATCAAGATTTTTGCTTCGAAAAAAATTTTTTCGTCAATAGCCATTCACAGTATCTTATAGGGAATATTGTGAAGTTTTCAAAACCCCCCATCGATTTTCTATACGATCATTATTTCCAGAGTTATTGATTATTAAAGTTAAAAAGATGCTTTTGGCTTTGATTGACGATAACTCTGCGGCAAATCATCGTACAGGCTTCATGAGTACATCAAATTAAAGGGCATTAAATTTTCTACGAGAGTTTTCGAGTGGAATGATGGAAAAAAAATTTTTGAAGTCCGTATACCTTTTTTTAGACAAGAAAAAATTTGGAAAAATTTTTTTTTGGTAGTTTCTTTAAAATTTCTCCAGATTCAAAACATAAAAAAAAAATTCATGGTCATACCTGAAAACTAGATACTTGGAGCTATAATTTGCTTTTTTTTAATTTTCTGTACAATCATTTCCCTCGGAGTTACAGCTCGTTGAATATTACCCAAAAATTTAGATTTTTTTTTATATCCTTTAATTTTTGTTACTAGTGTATATCATTTTACGGATAATTGCTTGCTCTACTGACATCGACAACTAAAAAATTTATTATTGCTTTTGTTTTTGTAAATTAATTAAAATACAGCAACGCTGAACAACGTCTGCCATATGACGGCTTTAATTTTGAAACAACGTCAACACTTCGATCTGTCATCTGACCTTCATATTGTAATACAACAGACACAATACTGCATACTGCCATCTGACGGCTTTAATTTTGAAACAGCGAGCAACGCTGAACAACGCCACAGCAATGCTGCATGATGCCACCTGACGGCTTAGATCAACGCTTTTGCTACTTGCGTCTCTATATGACAATTTTAGTGAAATATTTCTTCGATCTGTCATCTGAGCTTCATATTGTAATACAACAAAAAGAAGAACGTTATAAGCAGTGTGCAAAATTAGAAACGAATTGAATACCTGCAATCATATTTAAAAAATAATTTTGTAAAGTGATAATTATTATACTTATTTAGTGCGAATAATTCGCATAGGTCACTCTAGTATTTTGAAATTCTAAAAATCTATTGCTCATGGACACTTTGTCTATATAAAATAAAACCATTGTCGATAATTTAACTGAGAATCAAATATTTATAAAATTTACTATCCTCTTTCAAAAATCATGTATCCAATTTACTTAAGATTTTAGGAATATGTTTTGGTTTGAAGTAAAAAATTTAATTTTATAACAGTATAGTAAATTTTGAAGGCATGGAAATAAACCAAGAACAAACATAAGACATTTTAAAAAAATCAGAAAATATATTTTTAATTCAAAAATGTTTGATAATTATATGAACTACTTTTAAAATAGCCCAAATTGTGGAAAATCATCCATTTAGGCGCAAGACATACTCGAAATTCTCCCCAATCACAGTAATACGCCCAAGCTGGAAATCCTCATACCATAGCCAAATACAAACACAACCAAAAAAAAATTGTCGCCAAGGATAATCTGAACGTGCAACCTACTATTTTTAAGAAAATTAATAAGATCATGAAATTGTGCTTCAGATATTATTGGTAATATTTTATAACCTGTTTTTCTTTTCTTTTTTTTAATTTATAACATGTATTCATTTTCTGAAATTTGTAATTCCTTGTTATTGAATTGATATCTGGTTGGGAAATAAATATTTATTTACTAATGTGACCTGAGCACTAAATAAGTATAATAATTATCACTTTACAAAATTATTTTTTAAATATGAGTGCAGGTATTCAATTCGTTTCTAATTTTGCACACTGCTTTTAACGTTCTTCTTTTTAACTTCCCGCTTTAAAAAAAAAAAAAAAATTTTTTTTTTCAAAAATCGGGAAGTTATTGGTTTCACCCCGATTTTCGAAAATCGAGTTTTCGCCAGATCTCGACGTTTTGAGGTCCTAGGAAGCTATTGAAACTATTTTGGCGATGATGTCCGTAGGGCTGTATGTATGTGTGTGTGTGTGTGTGTGTGTGTGTGTGTGTGTGTGTGTGTGTGTATGTATGTATGTAAACCTTTTATATCTTTTGAACGGAGTGTCCGACTGAAACGCGGTTTGCGGCATCTGACGTGATCTTGGTGAACTTAGATTTCCTGAAAATTTGAAACGATTCGGCCCAAAAAATTTTGAGAAATCTTAAAAAAACAAGTTTCAAAAATTTTTAAAAATTTGTTTTTGTAAAATATTTTCTAAACTACTAAACCGATTAATTCCAAAAACTAATCAGCTCTTCTCCTTAACAAACTGCGTCGATTTCCGCAAACCGCATCAAAATCGGTTCATTTGTTCACGAGAAACCGTGAACGAAAAAATCGTAAAAAAGTGTTTTTTTAAAATGACTGTTAAAATTGTTATCAGATTGATTTTTTTGTAATAAATTACTTTTTTAAGCTAAAAAAACTGCGTCGATCGCCGCAAACCATATCAAAATTGGTTCATTTGTTCATGAGATAACGTGAACGAAAAATAAGGAAAAAAGTAATTTCTTAAAATTACTCGTAAAATTCTTATCAAATCGATTTTTTTGTAATAATTTACTTTCTTAGGTTAAAAAAACTGCGTCGATTGCAGCAAACCGCATCAAAATCGGCTCATTTGTTCACGAGATATCGTGAACGAAAAATTTTAAAAAAGTGTTTTTTTTAAATTGCTCGTAAAATTCCTATGAGATCGATTTTTCTGTATTAAATTACTTTTTAAGGTTAAAAAATTGCGTGGACTGCCGCAAATCGCATCAAAATCGGTTTATTTGTTCATGAGATATCGTGAACGAAAATTTCGTAACAAAGTGTTTTTTTTTGAGCTCGAAGAGCTAAAAAATAAACTTCTTGCTATATTTGATATATTTTTGAGCGTTTTGAACTCGAAAATAGCGGGAAGTTACAGGGATGGCCTGCAGGGTCAAACTACTTTTCAAATTTTTGTTGTATTACAATATGAAGCTCAGATGACAGATCGAAGAAATATTTTACTAAAATTGCCATATAGAGGCGCAAGTAGCAAAAGCGTTGAGCTAAGCCGTCAGATGGCATCATGCAGCATTGCTGTGACGTTGTTCAGCGTTGCTCGCTGTTTCAAAATTAAAGCCGTCAAATGGCAGTATTGTGTCTGTTGTATTACAATATGAAGGTCAGATGACAGATCGAAGTGTTGACGTTGTTTCAAAATTAAAGCCGTCAGATGGCAGACGTTGTTCAGCGTTGCTGTATTTTAATTAATTTACTACAAAAACAAAAGCAATAATAAATTTGTTAGTTGTCGATGTCAGTAGAGCAAGCAATTATTTGTAAAATGATATATAATTTATATGGAGAAATTGTGAGGTTTTTTCTGAAAAGAGAGGCAAACATTCTTAACCTTAGCGTATTAATATATATGATGATTACGGCACGCCTCTGATGACACAGCCACAGCATTGTTGACACTGTTCAGGGTCCAGAAACGTGGATATTCTCACACTTGTATGATCGTTAAGGATCAGTTCACACTTCTGGATCGGATTGCGTCGCGGTTCGTGTCATATCGCGTGATAACACTGCATATGTGTATGTTATGTATTTTAAGCACATACATTAAACGCAGTTGATAAACGAATAAAATATATATTATGTATTATCTGTAGGTACAATAAGGGCAAAAATGATGTTATGTAAAAGGCATTCGTACACTCAGCCTATCTGTTCTCTCTTTATTTTACTGTCCCAGTCTCTCTCTCTCTCTCTCTTCCAACGCTAAGGTACAAATTCAAAAGACTTTGAGATTTATGGGTGCAGAACGAGTGAAAATGTCGACCTAAGCTCATATAGTATAGCTGTACGCATACAGCTAACAGTTTGTGTTGCTTTAAAACCATAGATTAGTTATTTTGCGTATAGATTTACTTGTTTTCTAAGCATTTTTGAAGTAAAACTTCTTTACGCACGCTTGACTTGGGGAGTAATAGACTAGCGGTCCCGTCCGGTTTCGCCCGGATGCAAAAGAACGAATGGGGAAGGGAGGGACATGAGTACGCACATTCATCTTAGTTTACCGAGATGAATGTTGTGTTCAAATTTCATGATGATCGGAGGTACCGTTCAAAAGTTTTTGTCAATAAAAGCAGTATTTAAACTTTTTTTAACTAATATTTTTTTTAAATTAATAATTACTGTAATTAATAGAATATAATAAATATTTCTTTAAAAACACTGTAGGATAATTATTTTTATATAGGTACCTATAGTTATAACAGTTTTCAAATGAGCTATTAATTAGATTTATTTAATTTTAATTAGTCGTTATAAAATATTAAAAAATTGAAATGTAAGCCTTAGAACAAAGCAATGTAGAAAATAAAAAAAAAAATAAAAATATATTCGCCGACGTGGGGTTTGAACCCACGACCATGGCATTAAGAGTCTCATACTCTATCGACTGAGCTAGCTGGACTTGTGAATGTGAGGCGCTAATATTGCAACATTTAGTTAGGGAATTTCACCTGATAATAATAATAATAATAATTTATTTAGAGAAAAGCCGCAAAGCATTAATCTCTCTCTAGGATTAATTAAAAATAAAATTATACCTGCAGTAAAGACTAGATAAAAATATTTGTCGGACGGACAAATTTTGAGATACATCGTGCAACATTTTTCATTGATGTTCTGCTCTAATTGGTCGTAGCGTGATATTATATAGCCTATAGCCTTCCTCGATAAATGGGCTATCCAACAAAAAAAAAATTTCAATTCGAACCAGTAGTTTCTGAGATTAGCGCGTTCAACCAAACAAACAAACAAACTCTTCAGCTTTATATATTAGTATCTATAGATAACAAAATTTAAATGAGAATTAATCGCATGTTTTGTTATCAATCACATTTTGTACAATGTTCTTTCCATCGAAAACAACAGCACAGATTTTTAACGAGGAAAATCCATACATACTTCTAGGTCTTTCTGTACGTCACACTGTCTTGAGCTCGGTGACATTGTTGTAGATTGTTGTATTCATTAAGGCATGCCAATCTTGTATAAAATATCAATAGAAAACATCACAACAACACATAGTAGGTGCTACGGGTTTGAGTGTGAGACACACAGTAGACTATGAAAAGCATAAATTGCGACATGCTCTTTCTCTCGCGGCATAGCTGCATAGCTCTCTTATATCGTTGATTTATAAATATGACTGTGAAGTATAATAACACCAGAGGCGGCACCTTATCATATCAATATCGACCCTAAAATAAATATTTAAACTTCAATATGCACGATTTTAAGTACACCCTGTACCTTAAAATACAAGCGTTAAATGCGTTAAGCTTTCTTAAGGCGTCAAATCTTTCAATCTTAAGACAGTATAATAATAAGAGTGACCTGTGCGAATTATTCGCACTAAATAAGTATAATCACTTTACAAAATTATTTTTTAAATATGATTGCAGGTATTCAATTCGTTTCTAATTTTGCACACTGCTTACAACGTTCTTTTTTTTGTTGTATTACAATATGAAGCTGAGATGACAGATCAAAGAAATATTTTACTAAAATTGTCATATAGAGTCGCAAGTAGCAAAAGCGTTGAGCTAAGCCGTTAGATGGCATCATGCAGCATTGCTGTGACGTTGTTCAGCGTTGTTTGCTGTTTCAAAATTAAAGCCGTCAGATGGAAGTATGCAGTATTGTGTTTGTTGTATTACAATATGAAGGTCAGATGACAGATCGAAGTGTTGACGTTTTTCAAAATTAAAGCCGTCAGATGGCAGACGTTGTTCAGCGTTGCTGTATTTTAATTAATTTACAAAAACAAAAGCAATAATAAATTTTTTAGTTGTCGATGTCAGTAGAGCAAGCAATTATCTGTAAAATGATATATAATTTATGTGGAGAAATTGTGAGGTTTTTTCTAAAAACGGAGGCAAACATCTTAAACCTTAGCGTATTATATATGACAATGCGTTTAACGTCCGTTTCTCAAATTTAATTCATAACAGACGCCATTCGCACTATTACTATCTTCCATCTATCACACTTTCCGTTATTCTCTACATTTTTTAACTTCCACTTAATAGCAATGGGCGAATGAAGGACTTTTAGGATATTAGGATAAGGTGGGCAAATTTTGGGCATAGGATTTAGACAGATAATCGGCAATAGTTGAGGTTTTCCATGGTTTCCCTCAATAATTCCAGAAAAATATCGAGATGGTTCCTTATTCAAGGCCATGGCCGATTACCTCTCAAACTTCTCTACTCAAAATTTGTCTACCATATCCTAATGTCCTAAAATTCCTTCATTTGCCCATTGCTATTAATTAAGTTGACGTTGAAAAAATATAGAAAATAACGGGAAGTGTGATAGATGGAAAATAGTAATGGTGCGAATGGTGTCTTTTATGACACAAAGTCGAGGAACGGACGTTCAACACTTTTTTATCATTATCATAATATATATTAATACGCTAAGGTTAAAGATGTTTGCCTAACTTTTTAGAAAAAACCTCACAATTTCTCCACATAAATTATATATCATTTTACAGATAATTGCTTGCCCTACTGACATCGACAACTAAAAAAATTTATTATTGCTTTTGTTTTTGTAAATTAATTAAAATACAGCAACGCTGAACAACGTCTGCCATCTGACGGCTTTAATTTTGAAACAACGTCAACACTTCGATTTGTCATCTGACCTTCATATTGTAATACAACAGACACAATACTGCCATTTGACGGCTTTAATTTTGAAACAGCGAGCAACGCTGAACAACGTCACAGCAATGCTGCATGATGCCATCTGACGGCTTAGCTCAACGCTTTTGCTACTTGCGTCTCTATATGACAATTTTAGTGAAATATTTCTTCGATCTGTCATCTGAGCTTCATATTGTAATACAACAAAAAGAAGAACGTTACAAGCAGTGTGCAAAATTAGAAACGAATTGAATACCTGCAATCATATTTAAAAAATAATTTTGTAAAGTGATAATTATTATACTTATTTAGTGCGAATAATTCGCACAGGTCACTCTAGTTACCTATATTATGTTTATTTTTGAGATTTTTCTACAAATAGTTGTCATTTAAACATCAACATTAGCTAGTGAGTGTAAAATTACATGTAAGGCAGTGCTTCACTTTTGTGACCGTGCGATGAGGGGCGCAGACGAGTTCCTCTTGTATAATAACACCCGGTTCCGCTCCCCACTCACACCCTCCCCAGTGTAGCTCCGTCTCTGTCTATGCTCCCTGACTGTATGTCATATATATATATATACATATACACGTACCTATACTGTTAGGTATAATTGAAAATTGATTTACGTGGTCCGAGCTGTCAGATAGTGTAAAGACGAAAAGAATAAGGGTGCGGCAGCGCGACAGCATCGCCATGGGTAGAATTCAATAAATACCATCAACACAGAGTTTCACGATAGGTCTAGTACTAACATATTCTGAAAAAACTATTTACCTTTTTTTAATTTTCGAACATCAAACAATGCAAAAAAATTGAAAAAAAAGAGTGCTTTAGACCACACGACTGAAGTAAAACTTCTTTAGCTCCATCTATATGTTTATGTATACAGGGTGTCCCATTAAGAATGGGACATAGAACAACCGCAGATTCTCCAATTCAAAATAAAACGATTAAGCGAAATATGCTTAGATAAAATGTTACTCGTTTCCGAAATACGGGGTGTTGAAGTTGAAAACTGAAAAATTATTAATGTCCATAATTTTTTTAATACACCGTATAATTTTACTCAAATCGGCACACTTGTTAAATATCATAAAATGCACCTAACAATAAAAAAATTAGTTCAGTACGCTCTACCAGTGGCGTACGGCAGGAGTAAGTAATGCTTGTACCCCTTCTAAATGTTACGCCGCTGTCTAAATTTTTATTTTGACTATAATTTTAATTTTTTTGATATTTTCTAAGTTAATAATGTGCACTTGTTAGTTGTTAGTTTGTTGTAAAGTCATTGGTTTTCGAGATATTCGCAGTTTTTTTAAGACAAAATTGTAAAAATGAATATTATTAATAACAATACAAATAAAAAGTACATGTCTATCTATCTTTAACTGCGAATATCTCGAAAACCAATGACTTTACAACAAACTAACAAGTGTACATTATTGACTTAGAAAATATCAAAAAAATTAAAATTACAGTCAAAATTAAAATTTAGACAGCGGCGTAGCATTTAGAAGGGGTACAAGCATTACTTACTCCTGTCGTACGCCACTGGTAGAGCGAGTAACATTTTATCTAAGCATATTTCGATTAATCGTTTTATTTTGAAATGGAGAATCTGCGGTTGTTCTATGTCCCATTCTTAATGGGACACCCTGTATATGTATAATGTATACATATGTATATAAAATTGTTCAAGAACGAAATGAAATTACGAAATAATCAAGAAATCACCTCTAGCAAACTCGCAAACGAACTATTGATTGTGTATCACATTCCTGTCAGCTAAAAATATGTTAAGAACACCAAAAAATTAAATAATGAACGTTATTACCAAATTTCCGATACAAAGCACGTAGTGAAATGAGCTCATTGTCGATTGAACTGCCGCTAATCAGCGAACCAGACAGTTATAACGAAGATCTCGTCGATCGCAGACGAGTTCAGGTCAAACAACTTGTCACTTGTATGGTATGTATTTACGTGAACAATATTTGGGTTTATTAAAGATTTTTAATTGTTTTGATTAATATACCTTGTGTAATTATAATGTAAAGTATTAACATTGCATTGAAATACAGCGTTTTTGTGTTATTATTTAAGGTAGTTTGGGAGCTGCAATCCCAAGTCAAATAAATGACTTTTTTTTCCTCAAATAATTACCCAAATCATGCTATAATAATTAATAGAAATTCACATAAAAATGTATTTGATTTAATTTAATGCGAATTATAATTAAATAATTATAGTAATGTAATTAATAAAATATTAATTAATTAGTACTCAGCTGTCACTAGTCACTGTCACTATGGTCGCGAGCATTTGTAAATATAACCTCAAGCTGTCAACTTGATGTTATATCGTCAAATCTTTGAGCTAATTTTTTAAAAAATTGATGTTTATGAATTAAAATGAAGCGAGCAAGATTATCTGGAAGATTTGTAAAAAAATCTAAATTACAAAAGGTAGGTACAGAGACCATTTTTCCCCTAGCAAATATGGAGGAGAGAGTGTCTCCGATAAACAACAGAGATTGAGACCACATGTCAGTATTAAAAAATTAATAAAATCAAAAGTACGTGGTAAATTATTCTGAAATTTTTGCAGTGTGTATTTCAGACATCGTTCTATCCATTAAAAAGTTTTTTTTGTGGGGTCAAGTTTGTCAATTTATTACAAACCCTCAATTTCCGGAGTTATTGAACAAGGACACTCATAACGGCTCGTGTATTTTTGCATAACTTTAATTAATTATATCTTTTAAACGGTGTGGTAAAAAAATCTGATTCTTTTTCTGTAGGTGTCTTTAATTATAATCTTTTGAATAAATATAAAAAAATGTAGGGTCAAGTTTAAGGACGTAGTCCTATGTTCAAGCTCGTTTTCAACCGTTATATCAGTTTTTTTTTAATGTCAGAATAATGTACGATGTTTTCAATTTTGTTACATGTTTTACTGACATCGTAAACTAAGAAAAAAAAATTTTTTTTGCTTAATTTTACGCCATATTATAATTGTTTTTTTAACCTAAAGTAGACAACTTTTAATGGAGGTAGGTGGGTAGCGCGGGTGATAACGTCACTTGGAGTCAACTGAATTATAAAAATTAAATTGGTTATTGTTTTGTAGGCTTGTGGCTCTATCCCGTACTAGAAATAAACATTTTTATCGATAAATAACAAAATGGCAGGTTTTAGAAAAAAAAACGAGAAAATCGTGATTTTTTCGTTGAAAATCGGTTAAAAAAAATAGAAATAATTTTTATAATTAAGTAATTCTAGTACCGGACGGAGCTATTGTTGTGTAGAATACCCTGTGAAAAACTGAAAGCAATCGGTTGTATACAATTATTTCAATCGCGCCGCTTAGAAAAACGCGTTTAAAGTTTTAATTTCAGATTTCTTACAAAAAAATAAAAATGAATATTTACACTAATCAGCTATGCCTGGTGTATAGTAAACCTTCCGTTTCTTCAAAGGCATCGTTTTCTGCTAATTTGTTTGCTCTACTCTGCGAGAGTATAAGGGTAACGTGATAACAATTGAGGTGAAAGTCTTACCGTAAGACCGTTGCTGCTCTCGACTATATGCTGTAGCTTTGTAAATATTTAATATTTCGGTCTAAAATTTTTACAGTATTTTCTCAATATAATATACTTACTTAAAATGTAAAAAAAATAAATTCGTTTTTTCAAAACCCGAACACCAGACTACATCCTTAAGTCATTTGGCTACCAAACTACCTTAATAACCTCAAAATTATCACTTCCCTGTGTATCAATTTTATTCCTTCCTAATAAGAATTAGCCGTATGCGTTCAGTCTTACCTTAATTTTATACGATGTGAATAAATGGCATCACAGTGTTCTGTGCCGAATATTGAACGCAGTCCTAGAAGGCTTGTTCTCAGTTGAGCAGACGAATTGCAATGAAAAGTCTCAGCAAAAGCGTCACCTCCATCTCACAGACCCCGCCGATGCGATGTTCACCCCATATTGTGAATATTCTCCATGCATAACGGAATGACAAACTTAATGGAAATTGTAAATTATTGTTCTTTTTATTTCAAAATTATTTTTATAAATATATTGTGACAGGTATACGGCTGTGACAGGGCTGGATCAAAGAACAGTGTTTATTTATTTCACCGATCAACAGACCTAGGCTCCAATTACAGATGGTTACAATAAATCTATACTAATACTAGCGGCCCTGTACGTGCTTCGCTACGTATAAAGTGAAATAATAAAACAATTTAATTGGAACATCTATCTATCTATCTATCTATCTATTTTATTAATTGCTAGCTATTTTAAAATATGCATCGGCGTATATGTGTGTATGTCGAGCACTCCGGCTGCGCCGTCGTGCTCGAAAAAAAATAGCGTAAAGTATTCGTGGATAACTGGTCTTTAAAACACTTGCTCTATTTCGAGCACTCCGGCTGCGCCGTCGTGCCGAGCAGTTTTAAACGATATTCAGTTTTTTTACATCCTCGATCTAGATATATGGTTGTTAAGTTCGTTGCGCCATCTATTGAATATTCACTCAATCCAGTCAACAGATATGGTCAGGGCCGTAACGTGGATTTTGTGGGCCCTGGGCAAGACCTTCAAATTGGGCCCCCCTCAATAAAAAAAAAATTGAGAAAAAACTTCCCATGGTTATAGTTCCTGTTCTTTCACATTTTTAAAGTTTAGTAGGTACCTATATCACTTAATAAATAAACACAAAATAAGGAATATTTAAATTGGTCCTGTCCATATTTTTTGTAAATTTTTTTTATTTTATATTTATGAAGAAAAACGAATTACAAATTTATTTAAATTGCATTCTTCTTGCTTTTTTCTCCGCTATTTCTTGCACTATGTTAGATTCCAATTGATATAATAGACAGGTTCGACAAACGCTGTTGTGAGAGCGACGATCTTAAATAGTTTTTAATTAACTTCAGTTTACTAAAACTTCTCTCGCAAGAAGCGGTGGTGACTGGTAGGGTTAGAAATATTCTTAAAGCAACAACGATGTTTTGGTACGATTCGACTAATTCGAAATCATGTATACCGATGAAGCAGATGACATCGATGACAGTTAAGTTAGTTTAATCCAAGATTAAGTTTTAATCTTGTTTTATAATACCGGGCCTAAGTATTGAGAATTAAATAAATATGTTTTTTTTTAAATAAAAATTTTAATAGCATATTCTGGCTTTTTTGGGCCCCGTCTATCTGAGCCACCAGTGGTGTTACTTATATATGTGATTTGTAATATTCATTAAAATACGAATGAAAATAATTGAGATAATTTTTATCGGGGTCTTCTTGGGCCCCTCCGGGGCCCCCCTGTGCCCTGGGCCCTGGGCAAGTGCCCCTATTGCCCCTGCCTAGTTACGGCCCTGGATATGGTTGTTAAGTTCGTTGCGCCATCTATTGAATATTCACTCAATCCAGTCAACAGATCTTATATGGTTGTTAAGTTCGTTGCGCCATCTATTGAATATTCACTCAATCCAGTCAACAGGTACGCCATTTTATATGGTTGTATTATGACTGTCAAGGAATAGACAAATAATTTGCAATAAAATAATATTGCGACTATAAATTGAAATGTAAGCTATCCTATCTTTCAAGTTGGATCGAATTGCACACGGTGTGCAAATCAAATTTAAAATCGGTTCAGTAGTTTAGGAGTTCATCGCGGATAAACAATCGGATAAACAAAAAAATTTTTTTTTGTTGGATAGCCCATTTATCGAGGAAGGCTATAGGCTATATAATATCACGCTACGACCAATTGGAGCGGAGCATCAATGAAAAATTACATATAATTACAGAAAACTCTGAAGTTGATAAAAAACATATCGAAACGTCAGTATTAAATGCAAGTTTATTGTTTCATTTTCGATCCTTATGCCACGGATTTTTTCCAAATACCTATCATCAATGAAAAATGTTGCAAAATGTAACTCAAAATTTGTCCGTCCAACAACAACCTTTGAACGGTAACTCCGATCATCATGAAATTTTGACACAACATTCATATCGGTAAACTAAGATGAATGTGCGTATTCATTTCCCTCCCTTCCATACGTTTTTTTGCACTCGGGTGAAACCGGGCGGAACCGCTAGTATATCTATAACATGAGTTTCATACGAATAATAAAAAAATATATATATATAATAAAAAAACAGTTGTGTGGTTTTAAGAAACCACAACGCAAGTGAAACTTTTATTGGATTGTAGGCGTTGGATTGTAGACACTTATCCATCACGATTAATAATTATAAACAACAATATTCACATGAATACACGAATAAAAACATGTAAACACTGTACAGCACTTGCCCGTATGACAGACTGACTATGTGTTATAACATACTACACGGTCAGCCATATCGGCCTTGGCTGCTCTACCGAGCGCCTACTCCGAACGCCTTTCACTTTACCCCTACTCCGCGGCCGCCTGTAATGCGACATGCAACAGACGGCCAGAAAAATTCGGGGCAATAGAATAAAAGTTTCACTTTAAAAATATAAAAAATATAAAAATATAGAATCGAAACCAAACGACCCAGAGTTCAATCACAGAAGAGCATACTACGACCGAGTAGAGAACACGAGCACGTTGACTATAAAAGACGGAAGTATCACACTTGTCGACACACTTACCTGTGAGCAGCCTAAAAGGACACTTCGCCCGCTACCACATCGCTTTTGATAATGTCTACCGCAGTTGTAGACGAAACGTCAGGTAGAAATGCCAATGGACCACGGCATACAAGTCCGGAAACCAAGAAGATTACTATAAAGATTATATTAACAAATTTTAGTGTAAAGTTTAAAAAGAAAATAGTTTATAGTAAAACAAACGTGCGGAAAACCTTTTCTTTGTATTATTAAAACGAGCAATAATAAATTGTTTAATAATATCGAGTTTATTTGTAACGCACCCTGAGACAAGCACATGCAACCAGAATCCAAAACGATCACCAATCGGTCGCCTGCAATTTCTGTCTAGCCGTGCTGGACCAATTTAGTGTGGTACCTACGTCATTTTCATTAACTAAATTGGATTAATAAACTTACATGAAAAATGCAAAATGTCAATCGTAGGTACATTATTATATGCTTAAAAAAAATTTAAATTGGCATTGTAAAATGCAGAAAAATATGTAAAACCTTTTAAAACAATGCTAGCAAAATATTTTCTCTTTTGATTAAACAAATACTTTATGTCACCCCTCGTAATATCAACCCTATTATATGTTCCAATTTAAATGAACCCCTAGCATCTGAAGCGAAACTGCACACCTCCCTCTATTAATGTCAATTTTATCTCATTATCATAATTTGTAGCCGGCTGAAAGGACTGTTAATATTTTTTTTATCAAAATGAATATTACAAATCATAACCATAAATTTTATACTTCAACATATAGTATAACTATGAATCATACTTTCAATCACTATTGTTTAAAGTTGACATTTCGCTGGGTACATGCAAGAAGTATCTTAAGTTCAAAATGTGCTGTTTTCACTTTTATATACCTATAGATATGTTTTTCAGAATATTTCAATGAATAATTTAAAAATTATGTTGCGCACTTCCTGTTGGGACGACTAGGAATTCTATAGAATCTTCTAGCAACAACATAACAATGGAAAACAGGTAGCCAAGAAAACCCGACCTTCTTAGAAACCAATACATGTAAAGGAAGGATCTCGGTGCTTCTAGAACATTCTCCAGGCGGGGGACGAAGCTATAAAATGCGAGCGGAGTGGTTGACAAGTCGGTCAGTTATTCGTAAGGCGTTCATGTGTTTATACAGTGCCAGTTCGTTGTGACATAAATCATAGTGCAGTTATATGAATATGGCTTAACATAAATAACTTTTTGGAAATAATCGTGTGTATATAGTTAATAGACAAGTGCGCTAATAAACTTCGGTGTGTTCATGTATTGTAAATATTTTGTGTACATAATTAGTGGTTCTATACTCTTCTGTGTATAATTAAACTATCTCCAACTGATGAAGTTCTGAAGTTAAAAAGTTGAAGATCGTCTGTTCGATGCTAAAAGCAATAAGATCAAAGGACTCGCATAGAATGTCACCTCTTATAAAACTTGCCTACTCCACTCTTTTTAACTAGCATAGAGCAACCGGTTCGTATCGCTGCGTGAGTACAAAGTACGTTTATAATAAACGTATAATGGCGCGTTATTAGCGCTTTCATAATATTGTGATGTCTGCATCTAGCGACCAAAGCTTACCGCATAACAAGCGCTAACTGATTCTGCTACTTATCTGTTATCTTAGTTACTCAATGGTTTTATTTTTCGTGTATATTTTAAACATACAGTATCTAATTATTATTTTTTGAACAAGAACCTGCATATTGGGGGCACAAATTTTATAACGAATTGCCTGACGATATTAAAGAAATCAAGAACGCAAATAAATTTACAAAAGCGTGCAAAGCTATATTATGTAATAACTTAATAAGTTATTATAGCAATAGTGAATTTTTAAATGATGAATTTTGATTTATGTGTGTACCTACATTGTATTTGTTGAATTTTTAAAATGTATTTTGTACATCGTTTGAAAATAAATTTTTTATTAGATATTATTATTATTATTAATGCAATTTTACCATTCCAACCCAAAACGGGAATGGTACCAGTTTAGAGAAAAAATAACTTTTCAAAATTTTACAATATCTTTCTGTTTTGACGTCCCCCGAATCCAAAAAAACATATTTTTGGAAAAACTCTATGCGTCTGTTAGTCTGTGAACACGATACAGGTCAAACGGATGAACGGATTGGAAGCGAATTTTGAGAGGATGTTTAGTATGCAAGTAGGAAGAGCCCAATTATTTTCGGGGAAAATCGGTGCATGCGCAGAAGAGATATATGCTATAACGGTGTTTTTTATATTAATGGTACACTTTTTATGACGGCTTATTATTCTATTTATTTTTTCCAAGAAAGTTTCGTTAAAAATTTTTTTTCGAAACTTTATATTTTCGGAAATATTTTGAAAATAAAAAAAAATCAGCCGCGCTCTTTTGTTTTATGGATCTGTCAGAAATAAACTAGTTAAGCATGCTTTAATTAATTTTTACATGACGTGGAACATATTCTGTAGGTAACCATGGCCACAAATAGCAAATATCATATTAAATACTAGCCATTACCCGCGTCACCTCACACGATATCAGAAATTTTATTTTGTTTATTATAATGAACTGTCAACATTTTGACGTGATAACGTTTTATAAATTGATGAATCACCAATATTATAAATTGATAAAACACCGGCTGCATGTACGAAAAAGTGTAACGCGTAACGCATAACGCGTAACGTTCCGCCTGACCCTGTGCGTGCTTTTTGCTAATTTCTCGCTCAATTTAAATCAGATCGGTTTGAAACCAGTCTTAAACGAAAGAGGAGAACATTTTACATAGATTTCGTATAACAGAATTTGCCTAAACAGTTTTTTTATACAAATTTATATAGAAAAATATTTTATACAAATTTATATAGAAAAATAGCTGTATAAATGCAATGTTGTCTAATGCATGGCGCGACGCGGTCGGTTGTCTTTGTTTGCCGTACATGGAAATTAGAAACAAACGTATGTCTTGTCTTAACATGAAAACGGCTGCATTTCTAATGTTTAATTCAATTTTTTGACATTAGTATATTGTGAAATGCAACGCCTTCTAAGTTAAGTATTGGAATAACTAATTATTATTAGAACATAATACTTTGTAAGTTGCAAACGTCACTTTTGACATTTCTTATCATTCAGACACCAAGGATAAGCGGATTGAAACCAAATTTTGGGAGGTTTAGGTTATGTATTACGGAATACGTTATCACGTAAAACTATCGTCCGTAAACCGACTTTACAGACAACCAATTTTTTTAAGTTGGAATGGTCCCGTCGCCCAATTGGCTGGAATTTTTTTTAGATTTTAGAAAGATTGGTCTCAAAAATTCAAAATGTCTACATTTAAAAAAAAAAAAAAGTGCTTCGTCTGTATTCCTCCAATCATTTATTAAAAACAGTTAAGTTGCTTAAAGACGTGACTATAAACCGTAAATATAAAATTAACGTAATATCTATCGTAGCAGTTATTTAAAACAGACATTCCAATCAATATATCCAATGTATACCTTCGGATGAAAAAAAATATAAAAAAAGGTGATATATTATAAACAAACCAAGTTACTCGCCATAGGGAGTAAAACTGACTGATTATCTGAACATTACGACGCAAATTTATATACGTACAAGTTACATCTTAATTCATTTCTTTATTATAATGGGATGCATAAATTAACAGACATCCTACTCGTACACAATAACTCTATGGTGTGTGAACCAAGTTTATTTGGTTGTGTTTGATATGATTTATCTGACACGAAAGATTAAATATTCTCTTTTTATTCCATGTGCTTAGTTCAGGTCTTCAAATATATCAAATATCACTTTTTATATCAAACCTACAAAATAAAATAAATCAAGGAATCTAGAAAAACCTTGCATTTATTACACAGATGATTCTAAACCCGAACTCGCTACTACACTTACTGTATAGACATAAAATATGGATCCCACCAAAAACATAATTGTGAAAAAGAAGGACCAAGTTCAATACAAATTTTTATAAATGACTCGTGTATGTAAACTTGCGAAGTGAAAACTTGGCACCTTCTTGGATCTCACTTCTTTTTTTCGACAAAGCCACTTATTCTTTGTATCGAACTTGGTCCTTTTTCAGTGGGATTTCAATACTTTATTATATTCATGCCTAATTCCACTTTAAAACTAGACACATAATATTATAGTTATACCATACTTTAGTCATAGTTATATACCATAATTCATTATTTCACATTCCATGTCCCAGCACCGTCTAGACGCGAGTAGTCTTTTGACGATCGGTTGATTCATTTGGTATCAATGCTCCCAGATCCGGTTAGACGAAGTAGGTGGTTTTGGTCAGTCGAAAATAAATATTATGCGTTTAACATTTTTTTTTTGAGATTAGTTCATTCTATAAATTTCATTATGCTTTTCATTTCACAATCGAACTAGACCAGGGGACGACAACCTGCGGCTCGCGAGCCAGTTCCATACGTACAAAATAATTATTTTATTATATAAACCTTTAAAAATCGATCCGTGATTGAGTACCATGTCTATCTCTCAGCCATTCCACTCGCGTCTCACCCGCACCGCTCCCGTCGCAACGTGTCGTCCCCGGATATATATATATATTATACCTATATAAGCAAATACTATAATACTGAAACGAAAATGTTTAGTGGCTCTTTAAAAACTGGGAAATTTTGTAAATTGTATCTTTTTGATCCATTTTTTTTTTAATTTTAGGGGACTTATCAGTTAAGAAATACTAAAAAATTCATTTTAAACATATAAAATTCAAAGAATTTTTTAATTATAGATGTTTAAAATTCAGCTACTTAAAAAAAGAGTAAAATGACATTGTAGAAAATAAAGCCCGCTGCACACGAAGCTAGATTCCTTGCTAGATTTAACTGCTAGTTTTCAAGCGCTGTTTTTTTGTGATGACTTTTATGTGTTAGCTTTACACGATGCATGTATTCAAGCTTGCTTTGTAGATGCTTTTGTTACGCGCGTAGTGACAGTTCGAATGTTAACAAAAGTGGAGGTTTATTGTCTCTGAACAGAACACACACTATGGCGCAGTGTTTGTTTGCAGACGTTTGTCCATGTCGCTCACGTGACAAGATATTGTTTCCTAATTGGTTCTTGCTCAAAACAAGCAAAGGAACAAGCAAGAAAAATAGCCCCGGTTCTAATTATGAAATCTATCTTGTGAGCTCGCATGTGAGCCCGCAGTGACGTCATTTCTATCTTCGTAACCCGCACGGCAACCAGCCCAAATACCTGCAAGTTTCTAGCCTTGTGTGCAGCGGTCTTAAGCTATTTAATTTTTTATATACAGTGTGTAAACACGTAAGGTGCACATAGGGAAATTAACATTGGGAAAAAATGACAGGATCAGAGTGAGCCTCGAAATCTTGTTTTTCAATTTGACAGATAATATTCTTTTGCAAAATGAATGTGTATACTACCCGAAGAAAATATTCAAATGATTACAACATAATCGGACTTCTTTTATTAATGGGACATTAAATTCCCAAAAATACTTCAATATGGTGCGAGATCAAATATCTCCGCCTATTCGTGTTGAACCTAAAGACATTGGGTCACTGATTTACCAACGCGCATACGTCATACCAGTCAGACAATTTTTGAATGAAATGTTTCCAAACAGATGGAGTTGTTTTTTTGTTTTATTTTTGTACAAAAAAATTAAAATACTGATTTATAAGAGCTTTTTATTATTAAAAAAGCCAAGTAAAAAAAAATAAATCAAAATAAAATAGAAATCCTCAAGATTACCACGATAATTCAATAGAAATAACAATTAATGCAGTCATGACTAACTCTGATCCAAGTATTTTTTTTCCCAATGTTAATTTTCTTATGTGCACCTTACGCGTTTACATACAGTATACGAGCAATATCATAAATTGACTAGCAAAATAACACAGTAAATGTAAAATGTTAAGTCATATAAAATAAAATGTATTATTTAAAAACATAATTTTCATAAGTCAGTAAAATGTAAAAAATCTGTGCCAACCGTTGCAGTGTAGCAATCACATATATTTAGTCAAGTCGTGGAATATAGTAAAGAAGAAACGTTTTGGCATTGTATGAGCATAATATGCTCTCTTCTGAACAGAGACGTCTCGTCAAGATATTCCCGAATCGTTTCAATATATTGTTGCGTGACCCTTGTTGGGACGACTATGGATTCTATAGAATCTACTAGTAACAGCAACAATGGAAAACAGGTAAAAAAAACCCGACCTTCAGAGAATCCCTTGGAGAAACCAATACATGTAGTGCTTCGAGAACATTCGAGAAGCGTGGGACGAAGCTATAAAATGCGAGCGGAGTGGTTGAGTCGTGTTAGTTATTCGTGTTGTTCATGTGTTGATGCAAGTGCTCTGGCATTACGACATAAATTATTCAGTGAAGATAAATTAACTTAAGTGAGTGCAATTATATAAATCTGGTTTTACATAAAGCACTTATAGTTAACAGACGAGTGTGCTGATAAACTTTGTGTTGTGTTGCTGTGTTGTAAATATTTTGTGTACATAATTTAGTGACTGTATATTCTCTGTTACTTAGTCTTTTATTTTATTATTTAGAACTGTCGTTTTATTTCTGTTAACGTTATTATTTCTGTTAAGTACGCATTCGTTGTGTGTTTAACTGTTTTGTTAAACATTTATTACTGTAAATAAATAATTTCCACGACACTGGCGGAAATTTTCTACAAAACTAAAGAACTGTCACATTATCGACAAACAATAAAATGAGTATTATTTAACATCGCTCGCGTACTACTATTGCAATCGCATTTTCCCCATGTCTGCAGATTTGCACAAAACTGCAGTATTCAAAGCTACTTAAAAATTAAATGTGCCCAAAACCAAACATTTTTATCAAGAATTCAAATAGTAGTTTATGTATCTAGAACGTAATGTAGGTTATTATTAGTGATGTGCCGGATATCCGTATCCGTATCCGCGGATATCCGAGGGAGAAGAAAGATCCGTGTCCGTTAGTTTTTGGCGGATCTTTTACGGATCTTTTACCTTATTAATTTTCAATTCATAGATGAAATTTTATATATATAAAGGTGATTAGGTAATAATGAAAAACTGTTAAATTGCATTCAGATTATTTTTTATTTTTTAAAATCGTATTTGGCACCTTTATATTGCAAACATTTATCGTAGTGAGTACCATACCAATAGTACATCACTCAAAGGTACTAACAAACTATCTTTATAATGAGATATTGCACATCGATCTTTGGAAAGAGACAATCTGTTATGAGAGTTAACTCTTAAAGAGGTCAATAACTTTTTCCCATAACAGATAGTCTCTTTCCAAAGGTCGATGTGCAATATTTACCGCCGCATACTCTAAGAAAGTTAGTATCCGTATCCGTATCCGCGGAACTTGAAACCAAATATCCGTATTCAGATCCGTATCCGCGGATATACATTTTTAACGATCCGGCACATCACTAGTTATTAGAATAGAATAGAATAGAATAGTTTATTAGTCAACATTTACATATTGTATGCGACAAGTCATAAAAACATTAAAATCATTATGATAAAAAAATTTAACAAATAGAGTTAAAAACTGTAATTAAAAAAATCATTTAGACTATAGAATTCTGAGTCTATCAGAGTCTGCTTAAGCTTTTTTTTAAAACAATTGTACGGCATAGTTTGGTAGACCTCCGGCAGATGATTAAATAATTTGATACAATTGTAGTATGTGCCCTTCTCAAATATGGCTAGCGAATGCGCTGGTACACGTAGATCTTCACCTCTAGTGGGATATTTATGTCGTAGCTTAGCCTCTTTAAATGTTTCCGGGTGTTGCCTCATGTAGCATAGACACTCAAAAATATATAAACAAGGCACGGTCATCAGTCCATGTTGTCTAAAGACAGTTCTGCAGGAGTATTTCACTGGTAAATCGGCTAAAATGCGTACTGCACGTTTTTGCAGTTTAAAAATAATCTGTATATTTGAAGCACCCCAAAAAAGTAAACCGTATTTTAATTTAGATAAGAAAATTCCATAATACATATCCCGTATGGTATGATAGTTTGACGATTTACTTAAAAATTTCATTGCATAGCAACATTTGCTTAGATTCTTGGCCATACTGTTAATATGAGGCGACCATTTGCAGTGTTGATCTATAGTGACACCAAGAAATTTAACGTTTTCGCTAAGTGGTACATTGACATCTCCTAATTTCATTTTGACGGGAATTTGTAAATTAGTTTGCTGGTTTCTGAATAAAATTATATTTGTTTTGTTTTCATTCAAAATTAATTTATTTTTTAAACACCAGGTACTTATTGTTTGAAATGTTTCTTTTGTCTTAATCGTTAATTCGTGTATGTCTTTTGCTTTGATTAGGAGATTGGTGTCATCTGCATAACAAACAACACTTGCTTCTGTTAGGTGTTCCAGTAAATCGTTGGTATAGACTATAGAGAATAAAAAGCAGCGGACCTAACACGCTGCCTTGGGGTACTCCAATATTGACAGTATTTTGCTTGGATTTAAATATACCTTCAGACAAATTTAATTTAACATGTACCATCCTGTTGGTAAGATAGGTTTTTAGCCATTTTAAAGGTGGGCCTCTTATGCCATAGCTGTACAGCTTGTCAATTAAAATATCGTGGTCTACACAGTCGAAGGCTTTCGACAGATCCATAAACATACCGAGTGGAATCTCTCGACTTTCAAATGTTTTCAGTATATTTTGCGTAAATTCAAACATTGCCGTAGTAGTTGAAAACGATTTTCTAAATCCGTGCTGGCACTTGCTGAGAATTTGTTCCTTTTCAATAAAAGCTGTAATACGATTGCACATTATGTTCCGAGCTGTGACTTTATGGAAAAACGAGAGCCAGCAAGCGTAGTTTTCGTAATCGATCCAAATAGATTAAAAATGACCGAACATACAGCTGTCAAATATATTTATTAGATGTGAAAAACAGCTACAGCAAAAAATACTATTACTGTTAAAACTCGCTAGCCCTCGTTTTGCCATAATGACACTGCGTCTTAAAATAATAATTCAGGCACTAGCTACTCAAAGCAGCTGCACACGAGGCTGGTTTTCCTTGCTAGTTTTCAAGCGTTGGTTGTCGTGATGGCTCTTATGTGTTCACTTCACCCGATGGGAGTATTTCAGTTTGCTTTGTAGATGGGTTTGCTGCGCGCGCAGTGAAAGTTTGAATGTTAACAAAATTGGACGTTTTTTGACTCTGAACAGAACACACCCTATGGCGTTTGTCCATATCGCCCACGTGACAAGGTACTGTTTCCTGATTGGTTCTTGCTCAGACCAAGCAAAAAAAATAGCCCCGGTTCTAATTTTGAAATCCATCTTGTCACCTCGCAGGCGAGCCAGCAGTGACGTCATTTCCATCGTCGTAAACCGCACGGCAGTCAGCAGTGTTTCTAGCAGCAAAACTGACTTCGTGTGCAGCGGCTTTTACTATTACCTATATCGTTTTACCATTCCAACCCACAAGTGGAGAATGGTACTAGTTTAGGTCAAAAAAACTTTTCAAAAATTTTACAATATCTTTCCGTTTTGAGGTCCCCCGAATCCAAAAAACATATTTTTGGAAAAACTCTGTGCGTCTGTTAGTCTGTGAACACGATACAGGTCAAACGGATGAACGGATTGAAACCAAATTTTGGGAGGATGTTTGGTATGCAAATATAAAGAGCCCTATTGTTTTTGGGGCAAATCGGCGCACGCGCAGAAGAGATATATACTAAAACAATGTTTTTTATATAATAATGGCATACTTTTCATAACGGCTATTATCCCATTTATTTTTTAAAGAAGGTTTTGTTAAAAAAAAAATTTCTAAACTGTATAGTTTCGGAAATATTTTGAAAATAAAAAAAAATCAGCCGCTCTTTTGTTTTATGGATCTGTCAGAAATAAACTAGTTAGGCATGCTTTGATTAATTTTTACATGACGTGGAACATATTATGTTGACCATGGCAACAAATAACAAATATCATATTGAATACTAGCCATTACCCGCGTCCCCTCACGCGATATCTGAAATTTTATTTTCTTTATTATAATCAAATGTCAACATTTTTCAAGTTGGAATGGTCCCGTCGCCCAATTGGCTGGAATTTTTTGTTTTTCAATTTGAGGAAAACCTCGCAACAATTATTTAAGACAGTGTCGTAAGGATAGTCTGTCCTTATTTGCAGTGTTTTTCGATGTACACCCCTGGCATCACTGTGAAATAAATGAAACAATCTGACGTGTGTATAGAAGAACTCTGTATTGTCGACAGAAAAGAATTAGAAGACAGTTCGCTGCATATAGCAAACAACAAAATGTGTATGACGATTACAAGTTATATGAACTGACTTTATGTGTGTGTGTGTATGTGTTGAAAAATAAGAAAATATATGTAGAGATAGTGACTGTAGAAAAGAAAATAAAATTGTCATTACAAGCTAACGCTTCATCTGTCTATGTTTACTCACTACTGTAAACACAGTGATAGCGACGTTTAATTTTAAAGAAACGTTCACATAACACAGGGATTTCGAAAATTAAATAGAAAAAAATATTAAATCAATAGAATCAGAGCTGTTCTTCGATGTGGTGGTAAATATTTATTTACAACAATAAAATGTTAACAAGATTAAAAAATTATAAGTACTTCTCTTATATGATGAAAATGAATTAATGTAACAAACAAAACAACAACTTCTGAGTAATAAAAATAATACAAAGTCACTAGGTACACAGAAATATTTATGTAAGCGCTCTAGAAATTTATGTCCAAACTCAATGGTTTATGTCAGATGACCGAAGAACACGCGATACCGTCTTAACTGTGTCTGACCTGTACACTGTCGCGCGACTGTATTTATTCGAGCTTTTTCTCGAATGTTCGAAACCCTTCTCTACCTGCTTCTACCAATGCGCGCAGTATCAATGGCGTGCGTCACAGTATTAACATCTCTGGTTTTTAACAGCTACATAATTTAGTAGGTATCTAAAAATATTCCATAAAAGATAAACAAAACAAGTGTTTTTGAGTAATTCTAGAATTATGACATAATATAAACAAATTGAAGTTCTTAATATTTACGAATTTGTTTTTTTTTTTAGGTTTACGGCCGCAAGGTTGGCTCACATTGCTCTCCCCTGCGATCTACAAAGTATTCGTCGCTGCACTGACATATCAATAAAATTAAGTATATAAATGTAAGTAAAATAAAATTATAAAATTTGGAACCACGACTGAAAAAGAGAATTTTAGAAAATAATTTATTGACTATTTTTCAAACAATAATTTCTGAAATAGATGTTAATGAAAATAAATTGCAATATACTATTATATGCTAATCTTTGATTAACGTCTGATTAGAACTTTTCAATAAATAAAATTATCGAACAATTTTTCAGACAAATATATTTAACAAAAAATATAAAAATTCAATGCATTAACGTTTCGGTCCGCATTTGGAGCTTCTTCAGATTGACCTAAAAAATAAAATCTAATTAGTTTTGAATAAAATTCGTTTAAAGTTTTATAATATCGAAATATTGAAAAAATAATAACAAACAATTTTTAATATTTTTTGTTAATATATTATTTGTCTGAAAAATTGGTCGATAATTTTATTTATTCAACACGCGTGAGTAATATATAATTTCGAGGCCCTGCTAAATTCGGGAGAAATAATAAATTACTTCATGTTGACGCGTAGAGTGCTAATAATGAGCCGAAACTGTACGATAATGTATCACTGCATAGTTTCTGGACCAATAGGAACGCGGTAGCGAGACGAAACTGTACGGTAATGAATTATTACTGCATAGTTTCTGGACCAAATAGGAACGCGGTAGCGATTTGTATATTATATGAAAACAGCATCGCAATTCAGCGAAAGTCAGGGCCATCTTGTGTGCATCGAGGGCGGTGGATACGTCAATCAATGAAGTGATTTATTATTTTTCCTTCTTTTATGAGGGGGCCCCGATTACATATTATTCGTGCTAGTTGAATAAAATATTATGTGCGACCATTGATCGAAGGAGAATATTCCACTCGCGTGTTACTTCTTCTTCTCTCACTAGTCGCACAATATACTATATTATTGATAATATTATAATATGATCATTAAACTGTTTTTTTTTTATTTGTTTGTGGTCTTAACAGCTGTACTTACCCAATTGTTCAAAAGATTCTACTAACAGAAAACTAGATAGTTTATAAAATGAAGCCAATCTTAAAAGTTTTATATTTCATAAACTAGAAACTTTTTCAATAGTAGAATGCATCTAATAATGTAATACTTCGAGCTTTTTTCCCCATTATTTTTACTGAGATTGTCCTTAGCGTTGACGAAATTATTTTGCATGCAATTTGCTTATTTTCACATTTGGTTTGACCTCAAATATCTGTAGGTAATAAAATTGAAACTTTTACAATTTCAAATGATTTTAAATTTTATCGCAAAACGAATAATTTCATAGCATGTTTTGCCACAAACAAACATTTATGTTTAACTATCCATTACAATCTTTTTAGAAACTATAAAGTATAAACGTATTTAGAGTCTAGAGTTAGTATAAATAAGGCCCACATTCAACACATTTTGGGACCTACAATTACAAAACAGTATCATTAGTACATATGTAAAACTTGAAAATAAAATATAAAAAAATAAATATAGTTTAAAAAAAACTAAAAAACACGCTTTATATCGAACTAAAAAGTAAAAAATATTTTTTTTAAATAAGCTTAAAACAATAATAAATAAAAAATACAAGTATTATTGTGAAAAAAGCGTAGGGCGCTTTGGTCCACATTTTCGTACATCGAGCACCCCACGCTTTTTTCACAATAATACTAGTATTTTTTATTCATTATTGTTTTAAGCTTATTTAAAAAAAAATATTTTTTAATTTTTAGTTCGATATAAAGCTTGTTTTTTAGTTTTTTTAAACTATATTTATTTTCCACTTTTTAGTTCGATATAAGTAAAGCTTGTTTTTTAGTTTTTTTTAAACTATATTTATTTTCCACTTTTTAGTTCGATTTATTGTCAAAAATTTGCCGAAAAATAAACAATTTTTTTTCGGCGTGGAAGGGATTAGAACCCACGCCTCGTGATACCGAGAGTTGACGTCAGCGAAGACCCGTGCTTTAGACCGCACGGCTAAACATTGTAGTTACAGTGCTGGCATATTATACTACTGTAATAAACCACATGCTGTAGTCCAAAGGAAGGTTACAAACAAACATACATACATACTTACATACATACATACATACATACATACATACGAACTTACATACATACATACATACATACATACATACATACATACATACATACATACATACATACATACATACAAACTTACATACATACATACATACATACATACATACAAACTTACAAGTGAAGTTAATATAAAGCGTGTAATTAAAAAATATTTTCCAAGACATAATCTTACAGTAGATACTATTATATCATAGCATTATGCAGGAACTAAAATATATCACATGAAAATCAAAATGCCAACTAGAATAATAATATTATGTGAGAAGAATGAACAGCATTTAAGAACGAGTCGATTTTTAAAGCTTTCTGTAGGGAAAGCGAGCTTGATGAAGAAAACAGGGTCGGCTATTGCAATGCGAACGACACAAGTAGAATCCTTGTGTCGTTGCGCCGGCTGCGAATGCTTGCTTACTTTTCACATCTTATGAGCTGACAAAACTTCAGTTCATCCAGAACCGCCCACTACCCCCCCCCCCGTTCGCTCTTCATCCGCCCATCATCACCACCAAATCAGTGTGAACAATCGACGTTATCCCAGTTTTGCAATATTTGCAATGAACAAATGCTGAAAAACAAACATGCATCTAGTCTAGATTGGAATGAAAAGAAATAACTTGTTATTAATTTAACTAAAACCCGACTACTGAAAAGTATAAAACAAAAAAATATTCTCATCTGAGGATAGCCGTGGTCATATGCCACCTACCCTAACAAAACATTACATTTTAACAGTAGTAAGCGATCATAAGGGGCAAAGTTCATCACGCTATCTAGAGGGACCTCATATATATGAGATGGCATACGACCACGGCTACCATCGGGTGAGAATATTTTCTTGTTTCATACTTTTCAGTAGTCGGGTTTTAGTTTTTGAACTTATTTTTTATTTGTTTTCAATTTGCTCCTATCTGGGACCAAAATTCAAAAATAAATGTAACTTATGTCACCCGGGCCATAATAACGAATCAATTGACACCTTATTTACCAAAATCAGATGAATAGTTTAGGCGCTACGGTAGAACATCCGTAAATACAAACAAACATACATAGCGACTGCTTAACTCATAACCCTTCCTTTTAAGAAGGTTGATCCGTTACAGTCCCAATCAAAAGTAAGTCGAATTCTAAATGGGAACTTTTATAGTTTATAAGTCGATGATACCAATAAATTATTGTCATAAAGGCAAATAAATAATTAATTTTTTAAATATAAATTAATTATTTCAGTACTTTATACTTAACGGACTAACTTTTGTATTTTTTGTACAAAGTTAGGTTAAAAAAAATAAATTTATGTAAATATCTGTATTTTACATATTTTTTGCAGTAAATAATTGAAAACAGAAATTAGAAGTAATAAAAATTAAAATTAAATCATTAAGAAGTTAAAAATTCAATTAAAATTGTTAAATCTGTCAAGAATAAAAATCCATAATCGAAAAGTGCTAAGGTTTAATAATTTTTTTTATTGATTAAAAGTCTCCTAATTAAATTAGAAAAAATATTAAAATATGCGTAAGCCATCGATGCTTTACATAGATAGTTTTTGGAACTGCTGACATTATTTGGTTATTTGCAAAAAATTAAAATAAACAGTTTGTATGCTAGCTTGACATATTTTCCATAAGACTACATGTAAAAGTTTTTTTTAATTTTTAACTTTATAAATCTCCTAATGATTTTGGATTTTTTACAGAAATTTTGTCATAAAAAAATCTATTAAAAAAACTTTATATCAGATTTTTTCATTATCTTCGTAAAACGGCTCAACCTCCTTAACTTCGCCGTAGTCGAAGTTAAATTAAAATTAGAAACATTGATGGTAGTGTTCTGGGAGATTGGACTTTTTTGTAGGAAATTTCCTGCTCGTTCATAGTTTTTTTTGTGATTTTAGATATCTGCAATAGTTTTATAATTTTGATATTAATATTTAGATTTTGAAAAAACTCACTCATTTTTAGTTTTGTGAATTAATAATTTATATGTTTATATATTTTTTAGCTCAATCCTGAAGAAGATTCAAATCCGGATCGATAATGATATACTGCATTTAACGTCTCGATATAACGACAAACTCCTTAAAACATCGAAATTACTTAACTCTAGTTGGTTTACTTTGTTGCTCATACAAACAATACACTCTAAATAACGACAACAATAAGTCATCATTAAGCAATAAACAGTACTTTTTTGTTATTTTGTTGGTTTGTTGTCGGCGTCATGCGTACGGAAGATTCAAGAAATTCGTTCTTTTGTTTGTTGGGATTATCTTTCATATGTTTAGCTCAGCTGCTTTGTGATTGCGGTTTGTTGGTCAGTTGTAAATTTTATATATTATGAGTAAATACATATTATAGTAAAAAAAAAATTGGTTGTCTGTAAAGTCGGTTTACGGACGATAGTTTTACGTGATAACGTATTCCGTAATACATAACCTTTTATATAATAATTATAATAATTCGAATCTATGATATTGCATCTTTCGCTTCAAATTTAGGTTAATTTTATTTATTTAAATTACTCACCATATAATATAATTGTTTTTTTTAACTTTCTTTCTTTCGTATTTATTTTAAGTCTCAAAGATTAGCTGTCATAATATTTATAAAATAATTGTTTCACTGTTTATATATAAAATTCCAAAACCTACTTACAATATTTAAGTATTTTCATACGTCAAAAAATTGATTTTTATAATGATAAAATTTGTAAGAAAACGATTTTTTCGAAAGATGAGACCTAGCTAAAACGATTTTTTGCCCCCCAAAATCCCTTTTCAGTAAATTTTTATCCAAATCGTTAGGGCCGTTTTCGAGAAAAGCACGCACAGGGTCAGGCGGAACGTTACGCGTTACGCGTTACGAACGTTAGGAACGTTACACTTTTTCGTGCATGCAGCCGGTGTTTTATCAATTTATAAGATTGGTGATTCATCAATTTATAAGACGTTATCACGTCAAAAATATTAATAGAATATTTCTTCTCTCCGTTTAACGTCAACTCTCAATAACGCCACAAAGGGCACAGTCCCTTGAGTGTTTGAAAAATTGGTCGAAAATTTTATTTATTGAAAACTAGTTACATTATGTTATTCCAATCTACGCACTAACAAAAACTTTTACGAGTGGTATTACAAGTAAACTTTAAAAAAAAATGAGACGACGCAACGTCCATCCGCACGCCATCAGTTTTGTCAATATGTGAAGAGAGAGAGAATCTAAGAGCAAGAGAGACTATTATACCTAGTAAGAGATGAACGTGGGGAGGGAAAGTTGGTGGAAACTGGGCAGGGGGTGGTGCAAAGGCTATAAAGACCACTCGTGTCATTTTGGAATGACGAAACTTTTGCTCCAATTCCGCGCGTCTCGTTTCTGTTACTGCATGGCATGATGACTGCAGTTCAAAAATAGAGGGCGCCGAATGAAGTTTTAGCAATGTTTAGTTGTCTAGCCTATTTTGTCGTGGAAATTATAATGCCAACCCATTATTTTAACTTATTACATTGTATGATACAGAGAACGTAGCATTTTCTTTATAAAAATACATAAAGTAATAACTTTTATGTCTTCAGAAAGCAAAATTATTTTATTAAATGCCTCCTTGAATGCAATATATCAACTATAATAGTCTACTATGTTGAATTATAAGACAAGATATTGTTATATTCTAGACGTCTATCATTCATATTAGATTTCTTTGTTTTTGAAAAGTCTTCAATCCTAGGAAGTTCTATTTTGTTAAGAGTGTTTGTCCCTGCAAATACCCCCTGCACCCTTCATCTCAAATCTTTTCCCCTCGCCTAAAAACGGTTCGCGCTCTCCCGACGCTATTTTTAAAGCTAGAGGGTTCTGGTAAACGCCAAATGAAAGACAAAGAATCAGACTACAGATCCTTCAGGCGAAAAAAAATTCCTGAAAAAACTTACAACCTTCTGAAAAAAATAATAAGTTACGTAATATTTCACACGTAGGCGAAACTGTTTTTCAAAAAATTCGCCTGAAGGATCTGTAGTCTGATTCTTTGTCTTTCATTTGGCGTTTACCAGAACCCTCTAGCTTCAAAAATAGCGTCGGGAGAGCGCGAACCGTTTATAGGCGAGGGGAAAAGATTTGAGATGAAGGGTGCAGGGGGTGTTTGCAGGGACGAATACCTATTCTTAACCAACGCAAATAAAGATGTAACAACTAAATTTTCGATTTTTCAATTTACTTTATGTACCTGACCCCTTTTTGAAAAACACATAATTATTGTACTAAATCTGAAACCCGCCTTTCGCAATGTCCGCTTGTAAGTACTAATAATAATTCTAAACATGAATCAACGATTTTTCACTAATTACAAGTACATATATTCACACTTTGTCAATGCTAGAATTGTATCACGCAGAATTAGTGAAGACTCACAATAAGAAATTAGTGAGTATAAAAATTCACTAATTATATAAAGTTCGTTATAAGCAGCCGGCAATCGGTTTCAAAACCGTCACCCGCATGCGCAGTAGGTAAAACGAAGCTGTTAGTGGCGATTTTAGAACACGTTTTAGCTACTGCGCATGCGGGTGACAGTTTCGAAACCGTTTGCTGGCTGCTTGGAACGGACCTATAAGTGAATATAAAAATTCACTAATTATATAAGTGACCATTAAATGTCGTCTGACATCAACAATTTTTTGATTACAGATTTTTTAAACCTTTATTCATTCGTTACTTTCACTAGTATAATTAACTTTTATATTTTTACAACTCGATTAAAAATTGAATACAAAATAAAGAATTAGAGAATTCGCGTCAAAAAAAACATTACCTTAATTCATTGTTAGTTACGGTCCTATGTCATTGATTATAATTTAAAATCGGTAACAAACAATAGTATACACGCAATGCTTTACTCTGAATCTACGAAAATATAATTAAAATAATCTAATTAACTTACCTGATAAATTATATTACTTGTTTGTTTATCGGTTTACAAGGAACTTGCTATAAGAACGATCTACCTTTTACATGAACAATAATAAGTATCTATAGTAACTGTATGGAGTCGCCACTAGCGCCACGTCTAAAATCAAGGGTATCGCCATTCTGACAGTGAATTTTACTCGAATTCACTATTCCGGAAGTGAATCAGAAGTTGCTATTTTAACATTCTACATGAATAATAATAAGTATCTATAGTAACTCTATGGAGTCGCCACAAGCGCCACGTCTAAAATCAGGGGTATCACTATTCTGACAGTGAATTTTACTCGAATTCACTATTCCGGAAGTGAATCAGAAGTCGCTATTTCAACATTCTACATGAATAATAATAAGTATCTATAGTAACTGTATGGAGTCGACACAAGCGCCACGACTAAAATCAGGGGTATTACTATTCTGACAGTGAATTTTACTTGAATTCACTATTCCGAAAGTGAATCAGAAGCCGCTATTTCAACATTCTACATGAATAATAATAAGTATCTATAGTAACTGTATGGAGTCGACACAAGCGCCACGACTAAAATCAGGGGTTATCACCATTCTGACAGTGAATTTTACTCGAATTCACTATTTCGGAAGTGAATCAGAAGTCGCTATTTCAACATTCTACATGAATAATAATAAGTATCTATAGTAACTGTATGGAGTCGACACAAGCGCCACGACTAAAATCAGGGGTATTACTATTCTGGCAGTGAATTTTACTTGAATTCACTATTCCAGAAGTGAATCAGAAGCCGCTATTTCAACATTCTGCATGAATAATAATAAGTAACTGTATTGTCATAATACGATTAGGTATAACTATTAAAACCGATATTCTCGAGTGAAACCTGGGATGAAGTAATAGTACAACATATTTTATATTGTGGGAAAGATCCAGAGACTTGTCTATCACCCTACAAAGTACAGCATATATACTTACAATACGATGACTTCATGAACTTTGTTTCAAGTCTAAGCCAAACACAGTGGAGTGAGGTGTGAAATACAAAGCTTCAAGTATACGTTATGCGGTATACTGTACAGTAAGAAACATTCAACTTCTGAAAGAAAAGAAGCTAGACAGCGCTGAATGTATCATGGACACCGGACTCAAGTATTATGAGTGAATGTACTCATTCCTCAGAGTTTACTCGTCAACTAAGGCTAAAGAAACTCTAATGCCGGGTTGCAGAAGGGATTGTCAAAAAATATGATTTGACAGACCTTAGATTGTGACCACACTTATTTCTCTATAAGAAAAGTATTGTAAAATCTGAAATCGACACTCCTCGAAAAATAATTGATCCATTGAAACGATATTTTTTTTGAAAACTGTATTTAACATTATTTTTTTTATATTTTTGACTTTGAAAACACATTTTTTTGCGCATTTTGATCAAAATTTAGCTCGAAAATTGATCTTTTTCTATGTGCATTCGTTTTTGCGTGAAAACAATCTAATATTTGTTCCACGATTACGACGAAATGCATACACCAATTTTAACTCAATCTGACAAGAACGTTTTTTGAATCTAGACCAAAAAACGTACATAGATTATTTTGTGATGACAATAATTCCGTCGCGCAGGTAGTTGAGAGGTTCGTATATACAAAATATTACAAGGAAATAAGCAGAACCCTTGATATATTGCTTCATTTTTTATTAAAGATAGCTGAGATTTTATAAGGTTGTGTAGCGCCGCTAGTGGGTAATAGTGAATTATTTAACTCACTTTTTATGGAAATCGCGACATGTTTCTATGGTGATAAGTCAAAAACTTTAGTTGGCCATGATGTGTCAAAAAAAATGTAATAAGGAAAACTGATTTTAATTTTATATACAATAAAATTTCGATTGTAAACCGTTATATAAATAGCATAACATAAAAGGTACGTGAGAATTATTTATTTATCAATAGATAAGGACGTTTGTTTACACTGACAGCGTAACGTCAAATTATGGCGCTAATGATCTTTATTTTACTTAAATCGCCATCAGCGCAACAGCCCGGAACACAGCAAGCATTTCCAAATCGCCTAGTTTTGCCCACGTTTTCTTTGTAATTAAAAAACTTTATAAAATTATAACTATTTTCATTTTTAAAAAACATTGCTCACTGACATACGGAAAATATGAGTTTGAAGTTTCCCCTAGTGCTCACCACAAACGCTCGCATCGATTTTGTAACTCCGCCTCCTTGCACATAGCGCATACTAGATTTGAACCATTGTTGTTTAAAAACTCGTTACTTCAAAAACTTAAAGTCATGTTGATACTGTTATAGGAATTTCATAAATTAAAAATGCCGAGTGTATTGTTGAGGCAAGGCAATAGTCCGGTTACGCCACTGCGGTCTTTCAGTCCAACAAAGATGTTCCGGTCAGTGCGCGGACGCCGATGTGACCACTCGAAGCAGTCGAAGTCAACGCCACAGAAGAAAGAATAAGAAATCTTCAATCTCATCAAAAAAGAACAATAAAGAAGTATCGAGAAACAAAAGATATATAATCTGAAGGAATGGGCAACACCATCAACATCAGTCCCAAGGTTTCATATCTCACGTTCTGCAGGGGGTTGAATGGGTTGATGGGATAAGCCAATGTTACACAAAGTACCACACATTTGTCGCTGATCAAGCGCTTTGATTATTATTTTAAAAAAATATCAAGTTCCAAAACATCAGATTTAATATCAAACAAAAATTATTAGTATATTACATCACAAGGGCCGAGATTTCAACTTTTAAGGCCCGTGTGGTGTATACGATTTTTCTTCATATCCGCTCGAAAGTACGTACTTTCGTCAGCAGGGACGAAAGATTGACATTTACTCCCAGTGAGAACGGCGGGAGGAAAAAATTTCTCATGCGTATTTATACTCGTAACTAGGGTTACCGCTGTCATTTAATATAATAAATAACAGGGAGTAAATGTCAAACTTTCGTCCCTGCTATAAGGGACGAAAGTACGTACTTTCGATCGAGGTATGAAGAAAAAATCTATTATCACTTTCCAGAAAAGAATTATAAAAAGGAAGCCCCACCAATCTGTGAAAAAAGCAAGATCCTACTCACCCTAGAACATATTCTTGTACCATGTCCTATCTATACAAACCAAATGATCAAAGTCGACTTAGGTACCTAACTCAATCGAAGATGCCCTCAAAGATGACGACGTCTGCGGTTTATGGAACTCACCATCCTGAAACAGAAAATCTAATCAATTGTGCAATATTTTAATCATAAAGTGATAAAAACATTAATTTGAAACTTCAAAATATCAATATCACCTTATAATTTATCTACGTGTACTATGGACTATGTGCAAGGAGGCGGAGTTACAATATCGATGCGAGCGTTTGTGGTGAGCACTAGGGGAAACTTCAAACTCACATTTTCCGTATGTCAGTGAGGAATGTTTATTAAAAGTAAAAATAGTTATTATTTTATAAAGTTTTTTAATTACAAATAAAACATGGGCAAAACCAGGCGATCTTGAAATACTTGTGTTCCGGGCTGTTGCGCTGATGACGATTTAAGTAAAATAAAGACCAATGGCGCCCTAATTTGACGTTACGCTGTCAGTGTAAACAAATTAATTATTTGTATATTGTGCGTCATAATTGATAAATAAATCATTCTCACGTACCTTTTATGTTATGCTATTTATATACTGGATTACAATCTGAATTTTATTGTATATATAATTAACAGCAGTTTTCCTTATTACATTTTTCTTTTTGACGCATCATAGGCAACTATAGTTTTTGACTTACCACCATAGAAAAATGTCGGAATTTCCATAGAAAGTGAGCTAAATAATTCTCTATTACCCACTAGCGGCGCTAGTAGGTTTCGCGCACCCCTATAGCCTAAGTTACCGAGCACTTTTTATTTATCAAAAAAATTGTATTAACTTCTGTGTAACAAAACATTGCCTTTACGCAATTAAAATTGGTCTATAGATAGTTCGCTTATTAATTATAACAATACCGTTTTTGCACGCTTTAGGTATATTAGTTTCACTTGTAAGTTTGTACGTATGTATGTTTGTTTGTAAACTCGTTTGGACTACAGCAAGTGTTTTATTACTGTAGTATAATATGCCAGCATTGTAACTACAGTGACAACCAAGATGATAATTATATTCTGTAATAAAGAGTATATTTTCTTGAATAATTATACAGGCTCCTTATACATACTCCTTAAACAGATTGGTAAAGTATTTAAGTAAAAGTATTTCAAATACTATTTACTGAAAGTATTTATTATTTGTATTTAAATACTTAAAATTAAGTATTTTTTACAAGTATTGCTTCAGAATATTTTTTTAATTAGTTGAGCTTGTGTACTTGCTGATAGATCAAGCAATTGCTTGAGAATATTTTTACCCGCTTTATATATTAACTTCACTTGTAAGTTTGTATGTATGTTTGTTTGTAACCTTCGTTTGGACTACAGCAAGTGGTTTATTACTGTAGTATAATATGCCAGCACTGTAACTACAGTAGTTAGCCGTGCGGTCTAAGGCACGGGTCTTCGCTGACGTCAACTCTCGGAATCACGGGTCGTGGGTTCTAATCCCGTCCACGCCGAAAAAAAAATTGTTTTTCTTTTTCAGCAAATTTTTGACAATAAATCGAACTAATAAGTGGAAAATAAATATAGTTTAAAAAAAACTAAAAAGCACGCTTTATATCGAACTAAAAAGTAAAAAATATTTTTTTAAATAAGCTTAAAACAATAATGAATAAAAAAGCGTGGGGCGCTCGATGTACGAAAGTGTGGAACAAAGCGCCCCACGCTTTTTTCACAATAATACTTGTATTTTTTATTCATTACTGTTTTAAGCTTATTTAAAAAAAAATATTTTTTACTTTTTAGTTCGATATAAAGCGTGTTTTATAGTTTTTTTTAAACTATATTTTTTGTCAGTTAGTTTATCTTCACCAGCGTCAATCCTATTTCCAACTCTATCATAGTTTCGTGCAGCCGTCACACGAGGAGCCAACCACAGGCAGACACTGACGTAGTCAAGGCATCCGTACGGACGTTGGTAACACTGGTGGCAGCAGTTTCAAACGGACCACATTGGTCACAAACTGCCTTTCTAGATGATGTCATACTGTTTTGATGTCTCTTTCAAGTTGTGATAAGACATGTTGCCCAATGCCCACCAGTTCCATACGGCATACACTACGACGCCTTCCACGTCTTCGACGAACTGTGCTTATAAGATGGCCGATGACGTATATACCGGATGTACGTTTTAAATACAGTGTAACCTCTATATAGCGACACCCAAAGGACTGTGCACTTTGTCGCGTTATTATTGAGAGTTGTTAAACGGAGAGAAGAAATAATCCATTAATATTTTTTTTACTATAATATGTATTACTCATAATATAGGTACAAAACTATCGGTACCGCCCGGTTTCATCCGGGTGTAAAAGAACGAATGAGGAAGAGAGGAACATGAGTACACACATTCATCTTAGTTTACCGAGATGAATGTTGTGTCCAAATTTCATGATGATCGGAGTTACCGTTCAAAAGTTTTTGTCGATAAAAAGCAGTATTTATACTTTTTTAAACTATTTTTTTTTAATTAATTAAATAAAATTAAAATAAATTTAAATGTAAGCCTTAGAAGAAAGCAATGTAGAAAATAAAAAAAAAAAATAAAAATATATTCGCCCAACGTAGGGCTCGAACTCACGACCCTGATATTGACAGTCGTGTGCTCCACCGATTGAGCTAGGCGTTGAATTCTGGCAACGCTAGTATGAGTATATTTAGTTAGTGCGTTTCACCTGAATAGAATCTTATTTTTGAGATACATTTTGCAACATTTTTCATTAATGCTCCGCTCCTAATGGTCGGAGCCTGATAATAATTTATTTAGAGAAAAGCCGCAAAGCATTAATCTCTCTCTAGGATTAATTAAAAATAAAATTATACCTGCAGTAAAGACTAGATAAAAATATTTGTCGGACGGACAAATTTTGAGATACATCTTGCAACATTTTTCATTGATGCTCCGCTCTAATTGGTCATAGCGTGATATTATATAGCCTATAGCCTTCCTCGATAAATGGGCTATCCAACAAAAAAAATTTTTTTCAATTTGAACCAGTAGTTCTTGAGATTAGCGCGTTCAAACAAACAAACTCTTCAGCTTTATATATTAGTATAGATTTACAACTAACCAATAAACATTCATACTATCACAAATTCCAACGCTTATATTTGTCTGACCAACAAATCCCAACAAACAAAAGAACGAATTTCTTTAGAATCTTCGGTACGCATGATGCCGACAACAAAGCAACAAAATAACAAACAAGTACTGTTTATTGTTTAGTGATGACGTATTGTTGTCGTTATATACAGTGGGTGTGTCGTTATTTACAGTGTATCATTGTATGAGCAACAAGCTAAACCATGACTAGAGCTAAGTAATTTCGACGTTTTACGGAGTTTGTCGTTAAATGAAGTTTAGACTGTAGGTTAAGGATATCAGAAAGTCAGCTTTCATTTTCAAGCATCGTAAGCATAATTTATTACAAACAAAAACTTTTGAACGGTAAGTCCGATCATCATTTCCAATCCAGACTAAATTACGGCATCATACTTTGGGGAAACTCAACGTCAGCAATACGAGTTTTTAGGTTGCAAAAAAGGGTTGTAAGGATTCTGAGTGGGGTTAAGCGATTGGAGCATTGTAGAGGGCTTTTCAAGTTCTATAGAATTTTGACTCTGCCATCGCTTTTTATTTTACAGTGCGCTTTATTTGTCAAAAAGAATATATCTTTATTTACTTTGACCACAACTGTACATTCATATAATACCAGGCAAACTGAAAATATTTACATTCAGTCTTTCAAGTTTCAGTACTACATTAGGCAGTAAGGGGGCCTAGACATGTGTGTCAGAGGATATACAATAACTTACCTTCTGATATACGACAGATTGAAAGTTACAATAAATTTAAAAGTTCTCTAAAGCTCTATTTAATTGAACAGGCGTTTTATTGTGTCGATGAATTCTTTGGAAATCCCACTTAATATTTGACTTTGACACTATTTGTTATCTCTAGATGTAACAAATAAAGAGAAATATTATTATTATTATCATCATGACATTTGGACACAACATTCATCTCAGTAAACTTAGATAAACGTGCGTAGTTAATATAGTTTTACTTGCTTTTAATCCTAAACTAAATATGTTTTTCGAAGTTTTAGAACTTCTTTTTAATTAACTGCAGTTTTTTTCTTGACTAAGCACCCAATGTTGACAAAATTGCATTAAAATCTAGATAGAAGCATGTCTACATTATAGTACAGATGCTATACCTACATATAAAGAAGCAAGGTGGTAAAATTATAAAGGCGGACGAATGAATTATTAAAAACACGATGTAAAATCCTTCAACAGTAATTTTCACTATCGTACCTACACTGGTGGAAAATGGAAGGTGTGTTGGTGTGTGTTTGTGCGAGGAAGTCTGGAATGAGTGGAAGATGACGGAGGTTGTTAAGTTTAATTCTATACCGCATGTACAACAAACTGCACTTTCATCTAAAAACACAGTACGATTAACAATTCACAAAAAAAAAATCAAATTATATTTTTGAAATTAAATCTTTTTTGAACTACTCCCTATAAAATAGCGATTTTACTGCCTGTATATCGGTTTAAAATGATTCGTTTAACAGTAATGTCAAATTTAATGGTAATTGACTATTCGAAACGATATACAGTAGAACCCAGATTATCCGAGGTAGCATGGGTAACACCCTACTCGGATAATCCGGATTTATTTTTTATTCATTAAAAAAATAAACACACATGTACTTTAAACGGTTTATAAACGTTTTTACCATGTAAATATTTTTATTAATAAATTATTTTATCGCCCCGACGATTTTAAGTGGAAATATTTACATTACATACTATATTTTAGAAGCTCGGTTAATACGGATATTGGGTCTATAGTGGCTCGATTAATCCGGATCATAGACGCATTAGATTGGCTCGGTTAATCCAGAGCTCGGATAATTGCGACTCGGATAATCGAAGTTCTACTGTTGTAGTCTATTATGTCTTTGCTACACAAATAAAATGTCCAACATATTGAAAATGTACCAAAAATAAAGTGAAAAGCAGATATCTTTTTGCACGGAAAGCTATAGAAAAAAAATAGTTTTTATTTTTTTCATATCGTTCCAACACTTCGAATTTTTTTTTAAATTCCCGAGTAGGTATAGAGGAGTATAAAAGACATTTTCTGACAAAATTTGGTGAGTGGACACATTTCATAAACGCGGTCAAAAAATGATTTTAATTTTATTTCATTTCTTAAAAATTTTTACTTTAACCTTGAATAACTTTTGACGAAGTGAATTTATTGAAAATTCATAAGAAACTTTTTTTGTAGAACATTTAATTCCTTATAAAAATATGTATTGTTCATTGCTGTACGTTCATTTATTTCGGAGAAAATTAAATGTAATAAGTGAAAAAATCCCATGTTATTTAAATGGGATCTATATCGTCTTTAGGGCATGGTTTAATTAAGAGCTGTTTTTGGTCTGATATTTTTTTTAGAGCACAAGCTAAAAATTTAGGGGGCACTGCAAAACAAAAATCAACGTGGTAAATAACGGACACCGTAATATCCACCCACATACATACACGCCAGTCAAACACATAACCCTCCTTTTGCTTCGCTGTAGTCGGGTAAAAATATTCTCATCTGAAGATATCCGGGGTCATATGCCACCTACCCTAACAAAACATGACATTTTAATAGTAGTAAGCGATCATAAGCTCTAGGGCAAATTTCATCACGCTATACATCTAGAGGAGCCTCATAATAATATGAGATGGCATATGACCACAGCTATCCTCAGACGAGAATATTTTCTTGTTTCATACTTTTCAGTAGTCGGTTTTAGTTTTCGAACTTATTTTTTATTTAAATGATTCTTTTTGAACTTATTTTTTATTTGTTTTCAATTTGCTTCCCTCTGGGACCAAAATTCGAAAATAAATGTAGCTTATGTTACCCAGACCATAATAACGAATCGATCGACACCTTATTTATCAAAATCGGATTAATAGTTTAGGCGCTACGGTGGAACATCCGTAAATACAAACTTTGATAGACTGCTAAACTCATAACCCTTCCTTTTGGCTTCGCCGCAGTCGGGTAAAAATAGCTATTTGTGTTTCAGGCGCTACGGTGGAACATCCGCAAATACAAACTTTGATAGACTGCTAAACTCATAACTCTTCCTTTTGGCTTCGCCGCAGTCGGATAAAATTGGTTGTCTGTAAAGTCGGTTTACGGATGATAGTTTTACGTGATAACGTATTCCGCTCGAATATTATATTTAATAATCTGCATCTTTCGCTTCAAATTTAGGTTAATTTTACGTAATTTGGGTTGCCTGCATATATTTTTCACAAAATTAATAGATTGTTTGAACGAAAGCAAATGAAATTATGAACTACCTAACAACAAAATAATTTATGTTCTATTTCTCCTATCTTCTGCATATAATAATTATAATAATTCGAATCTATGATATTGCATCTTTCGCTTCAAATTTAGGTTAATTTTATTTATTAAAACTTACTTACCACCTATAATAATAATTGTTTTTTTTAACTTTCTTTCTTTGGTATTTATTTTAAGTCTCAAAGATTAACTGTCATAATATATTGAAAACAATATTGTTTCATTGTTTATATAAAATTCCAAAACCTACTTACAATATTTAAGTATTTTCATACGTCAAAAAATTGATTTTTATAATGATAAAATTTGTAAGAAAACGATTTTTCGAGAGATGAGACCTAGCTAAAACGATTTTTTGCCCCCCAAAACCCCTTTTCAGTAAATTTCATCTAAATCGTTAGGGCCGTTTTCGAGAAAAGCACGCACAGGGTCAGGCGGAACGTTACACTTTTTCGTGCATGCAGCCGGTGATTCATCAATTTATAAGATTGGTGATTCATCAATTTATAAGATGTTATCACGTCAAAAATAGCTATTTGTGTGAATCGCGCTTTATGAAGACACACACTTATCACATCGGTTGCGTACCAACCCCGAACTGCTCTATATAAAACACCTATGTTCACCTACATCCGCGCCGTGTATACATTCACACCGTTGACGCTTTAAGGTTTAATATTTAACACTCTCCAAGTCATAAAACTTCGCGCACAACGCTGCAGGGTGGCCATATTATACATACCTGTATACGGTACAATATCTACAGTACACGTCATTGTTACAGTACAATGTCTACGCACACATAACTGACAAGTATCCCTCGTGCGATAACCTTGGCTTTTACCAAAGGCAACGGCGGTAGCGTCGTCGCCACTCGCCTTCTTCTCTCTTCTATCGAAGAATCTCGTTAGAGATTCTTTTCTGTGCTAAATGCCAACGAATCTCTAGCGTATTCTTATACATTGATTTTGCCTTTCTCCCATATAACGCCGTGTATATGAAGCCAGTTTCCAAGTTTAATAGTTCTGTGACTTTCATGTCACCGATTTTTCGTATACAATCTATACTCCAAATGCTCAAATTTCGCTATTTTGTGTATGGTTGATACTGTAACATCCTAAAGCAGAGAATAAAATCAAGTGGCAAAAGTGGTATGATTGATTTAAATAATAATGGAAGTGAATTAAAGAATTATATGTATTAAAGAAATTCGGAGTCATAATTAATTTCTTTTAGGGTTGTATTCATATAGAATCAATACCTAATTTAGCAGGTAGATTGTACTAATAAATCAACTAATAGACAGATTTGGTATTCACAAAGAACATATTGGATGTTTAAATCGTCCAGTAATTTAATAGGTAGAAGACCCACCAATTAAACTATTTATTAGACAATTTAACAAGGACACAAATATATTCTATTTCATTTCTTTTTGGTTTTTTACAATTAATTCAATATGGCTGCTGTGTTATTGATCACATGTAAATTTGGTTATTAGGTATTATTCCAGATAATTACAAAGTTCGGATAATGTTTTTGGAGTTACATTTTTTTTTAGGATCAAATATTGTTTTGAACAAATTTTTCAGACAATCTTTATTAAAATCATTGACAACTTAAGTTTTTGACAAGGAAAGAAATATATTCTACTCCATTTCTTTTCGGTTTTTGACAATTAATCCAATATGACTGCGTTATTGATCACATCATAGAGGAATCTCTACCCTCCATAGATCACATGTTAATTTGGTTAGTACGAAAGATTATCTGAAAATTTGTCAGAAATCTTATATATTATATAATATAATCAGATGTTAACAAAGATTTGATTACTGTTTTGTTTTCATCAGCGTGAAAAGATAAGATATTTAGGGATATTTCATTTTACCTGATATCCACTGAACAACTTACAATTTATAATAATGGTCACAAATATTAACGAGTCAATAGTTATATATTTGACAATTCTGCTTCATGAATACCAACTTTCCTTATTGGTTCAATAACACTTAACGATTCAATAACTATTGTGAGATTTAACAAGTCTTTATGGATACGGCCCTTAGAATTTCTAAGTTAAAATAATGGTAGTGAATTTTAGATAACCTCAAAAATAATTCAAGACTACGTGCTGAGTATTACATTGTAAGATAGTAATTGTGATAAAAGAAATTGTTATAAACTATTATGATGTATTTACTCATAATATAATATAAAATTTTCAACTGACCAACAAACATTCATACTATCACAAATTACAACTATACAGGGTGAGTTTTAAGTTGATGCTTTTTATTACAGCGTGTAAAAATCAAATAGACGAGCAAATATTTCAAATAGTTTTTTTATCAAAACTCAAAAATAAGAGAGAAACAGCCTTTCGAAGCTTAAATAAATTTTATTAAATTTTCTTTAATTTTAAGGTTGGTCCTGGGGTTATATTATATAACTATGGAAATAAGTTGTTATTATCAAGTATGTGTATTGTTCTGTTTTTGAGAGAATTGTGTGTGCCTCAATTATTTTTGTGAATACTTGATAATAATAACATATTTCCATAGTGACATAATATAACCCCAGGACCGACCTCAAAATTAAAGAAAATTTAATAAAATTTATTTAAACTTCGAAAGGAGCTGTTTCTCTCTTATTTTTGAGTTTTAATAAAAAAAAACTATTTGAAATATTTGCTCGTCTATTTGATTTTTACACGCTGTAAAAAAAAGCATCAACTTAAAACTCACCCTGTATAGTCTATTATCTTTGTCTGGCGTGTTTCGCTACTCCAGTATTTTAATTGTATTTTCTTATATATTTTATTCATTTCTTGAGATACTGTTGTATCAATTTGGCCCCAACAAACAAAGAATCTTCGGTAGGCATGATGCCGACAACAAAGCAACAAAATAACAAACAAGTACTGTTTATTGTTTAATTATGACGTATTGTTGTCGTTATTTAGAGTCGGTGCGTTGTTATTTAGAGTGTATCATTTTATGAGCAATAAGGCAAACCAACTAGAGTTAAATAATTTTGACGTTTTAAGGAGTTTGTCGTTATATCGAGTGACGTTAAATGGAGTTTGCACTGTATATATAGGTAACGTATGTGAAGTGTGAATCAGACTTTACTGAAGGCTAGGGCAAAATGTACATAAGTATTCACACTAACACACGTTCATGTCCTTTTTAACGTGCAGCTTTCATTACGGCCACATTATAAATCTTGATTGTGAAAGAAGTCCATGTAGCACTAAATATAAGCCAATTTTACACTGAGGGAGAATTATGTACGCACATAAAGTTTTCAGGTGCGTCTAATGCCAAATAGCCGTTAACAATTCAAAGATGATAGCGGAGCAACTGTTTTGTTTTCCCTCAGATTAATAGGTCATATTGCATGAGACTCCAAATTGGTTTAAATTTTTATTTCGAAATATATTTTAGTTCCTGATCATATCGTTATGGTTATTTTATTAATCTAATCACTGAAAAAAATACAAATAATAAAAAATAAATGTGGAAAATGCGCGCTATTTTCGAATTTTCAAAACGCAGTGTGACGTCAGAGTATATATCAATAACAGTTTCCATGGCGACTGTGTCGTCTCACAGTAAGATTATGTCAGTATTTAGAGAAAACAACAAATAAACAATTTGACATCAAAATTGACATGCATCATATATCATGACGTCACATAAGCCCGCCAACATGGCCGATTGTTTAAACTGTCTATTTTTGAATGTGAAATTTAATTTTTTTTCTTATGATAATATTACATTTTTAAATGATTATCAATTTTTTCCGTATTATGGCTGACTAAATGATCTATTAAAAATTTAAAAAAATACATGCGTATGACATTTTGTCCATCACATAATATGGGACAAAGGTCGATGATATACACATAAATTACCAAATAATGCAGACACTCGAAGCACTTTCCTTTGCAAAATTACGGCGACGACGTCATCAGAATATGTTTAATCGAGTAAATTTAAGTGTCTAAAGTTTCAATTTAAAATTCAAATATATGTTGATAAACTACTAAATCGTCACTATTTTATAAATAGTTCAAGCGCGAATCAAACGTATCCTTGGATTAATAAAATTTTCTGAGAAATACCTCTGAACCACAGCTGTACGCCCATAAATACAACATGCAATGTCAGCTCTGTCACTGAGGCGTGACGTCACAAGTGTTTTCGCGGTTGCTTCAAAATAGAAAGATAAAAATGCAATAAGCGCGTTAAAATTTAATTTATTGCTGAAATTATGTTTTTTTTTCGGAAATAGTAGACTTGTATTTACATTATAATATTCTTTATTTATATAATACAATAATTGTATGTAAACAGCGTCAATGGTCTTTAAAATTATTTTAAGTATCGAAGGCGATATCAAAATATGTCATCATGCCTATTATTTCTCTAAATGCATAATAATATGATTTAGAAGTAGCTATTTTAATTTTTTTGAAATAGATTAATTTTTTTTAAATAATTATTAATTCACATTAAAATACTCATTCTAGTCTCATACCAAAAAAAAAATTTTAGGCTGTCTGCTGAGAACCCCCGGGCCTGTTATATCATACAACGGGATCACCAAGGGAACCAAACCTAAAAAAAATCCGTGCAATAAATTAACCCAATCACGGTGTTAACCGCTGAGGAGGTACCGAGTCTCCCTTCGAAATTTACATGGATCCACCTGACAATAAATTATCTAAAACTACGACGCTTTTTTGCACTTTTTTGTAGCTTTTATTAATGAGAAAACGTAGACTGCGCGTCTTCTTCACTTCAAAAAATCTAGAATAATATTTCGTGACAGATTATGAAATGTATTTTAAAAGGAAATTTTCATTTTGTCGGAACATAATGTGCCTCAGTGAGCGAGAAAATATTAGCTGCATTTCAATTGTCTTATTATATTTACTACTTGTTCATTTTACTACAACATATTTTTACAGCTACGATTACGTTTTTTCAAATACCTTAAATTCTGAAAGGAATTATACCAAAGCTCTAAAACTTTAGGCTACGTACCACTTTCCAACCACAAAAAAGTGGTCCTTATGTGGTTGAACTCGACCACTTTCTAACAACAGTTTTGTGGTCACGCAGACGTTGGTACAATATGGTTACCAGATAGGATTGTCCAGCAATTTTACACTTTGTCCAATGTCTCGGTTTTAGGCAAAATGTCCAGCTAAAAATAAAAAACATGCACCGCCAGAGCTAATAATTCTTTGAAGAAAACTGTACTAATTTTAAATCTTTTCTAAATACAGAGAAAGGTTCTAAAATGATAAAGGCGGCTAAGGGAAATACTAAATATATATGGCAAAAAAGTGACTTGATAGGTACCATTGGGCATTGACTGTTAGATTAAGCTACCTCTGTTTTTGTACCAATTTCAGCTGTTCATCTCAATAGTTCATATTTTCTTTTTTCTTATAACAATAATACCTAAGTATGTACATATTACTTAATTATATGTCGTGTTTCGGTTGATTAATGCAGATTTTTATTTTGTCCAGCCTAAAATCCTTTGGTCCAGATATTTTAGAATATTGTCCAGAAATTTTGATTTCCCAATCTGGCAACCCTATGGTACAACCACAAATGAACCACACAGAACAGACAGTAAAGCGATGGATTTATTAATAGAATTTATTGGGTTCATCCAATTTTTGAAGATAGAAACTAGAGTCAATTTCAACAAGTTTATCATCGTTTAAGACTGTACGATGACATTTTTTAAAATTATTTTCGAATGAGCAAAAGTACTTTCGATTATTTATAAGTCTGTTCAGTCTGTGGTCGTCAAATTATATTGTATTCTTTTACTCTTCGTATAACGAAACCTCTTTATAACGAAATAAAATACCCCGTCCCTTCAATTTCGCTATATAGAGTTTATACACTGTACCTGCTTTCGGGAATACAAACCAAAACAAAACATTTCTCTGTCGGGCACAAATTTAGAATATAAACGCGCCATAAATGTCGGTCCAACGTCATTTTTATGCAGCTCTTTTAATTACACCGCAGGTCGTTGAGCATTTCATTGCCAGTCGTAGAAGAAAAGAGCGAAGACGTCATACATAATAACACAAGCACACGACTACAATGGCCACATTCACCATCTAAAATCGCCGCTCGCCCTGCTAATAAGTGCACGTTCTAGAACGATAACAGTATATCACCAGCATATGCTCGCATTGTTGTCGGAAATGCTCGCATTGTTGTCGGAAATGCTCGCTTTGTTGTCGGAAATGCTCGCTTTGTTGTCGGAAATGCTCCCATTGAAACAGCAAAGCCAACAATGCGCGCACTGTTATAAGAACCACATATACATTGTGGAAGCTTCTAGAACGCCGAAGAATGTTCGAGAAGGCGGCTGAAGAACTTATACAAACAGCGCAGCGTGGAAGGCAGGGCAGTCGGTTAGAAGTCAGTGTCAGTAACAATTAACAGTGCGCGACATAAATATAGTGACATAAGTAGCCGTTACAAGATAAATAGACATCTGTGTACAAAGTAGTTTAGTGTTAATTATTATTGTTGTTTTAGAATTCGGTTGTTTTCGTTATTTATTTTATTATCCATTTTTCATTATTATTATTAGAGAGGTATTTTTTAGTTTGTTTCTTTTTGTAAATACTAAATATTTTAACCACCAACAAAGAACAGTTTCATTACATTATTATTGTGTTATTTAAATTTTATAGATATACAGTGTAAAATTATTTTAGAGTATATTTTATTTATTTATAATTATTCTTGTTTAATTAAACAATCCGTGGCTAATTATACTAATTAGTGTAGAAGCCAAAAATCAGTATATTAAAAAAAAACACCAACAATGAATAGTTTTGTCGGTTTTGTTACAATATGTTTGAATCCTGCTTTTTTTTTTCTTATAATAGGATCAATAATAGTATATTGTGCGACTAGTGAGAGAAGGAGAAAATTTCATGAGCGTGAAATTTGCCGCACGAGCGTAGCGAGTGCGGTAACACGTGAGTGGAATATTCTCCTTCGATCAATAGTCGCACATTATACTTTATTTAACTAGCACGAGTAATATGTAATCGGGGCCCTGATAAAAGAGGGAGAAATAATAAATCACTTCATTGATTGACGTACCCACCGCCCTCGATGCACACAAGATGGCCCTGACTTTCGCTGAATTGCGATGCTGTTTTCATATATACAAATCGCTACTGCGTTCCTATTGGTCCAGAAACTGTGCAGTAATATATTACCGTACAGTTTCGGCTCATTATTCGCACTCTACGCGTCAACATGAAGTAATTTATTATTTCTCCCGAATTTAGCAGGGCCCCGAAAATATATATTACTCACGCGTGTTGAATAAAACTATTTTTAGTTTTACACAGCAGGGAATAATCAATAATTTTCTGCGATCAAAACTGTAAACTTTACAATAATGAAGATTTAATAAAAGTTTCTGAAGAGATTTAAAACTAGAGCGTCGATATGGCTTACTCTGCCGTGTTGATGTTTAACTCCATTTGGTGAAACCGACGTCGGAGCACACTGAAGATGCACCGCAGTGTAACTGCAATTCGTGTCAGACGAAACCGGCAAACGACGCCGACACAATTGGATTTACAACTTATTACCGAAATTATTTATGCTTTTTGAATGCTTTAAGTAAGCGAAGTGTTAAATTATGAACAGTGCATTATATCAATGGCGTGCACAATTTTCTATCATCAAATTAACTGCTTTGTGAAAACAATGTAATCTTTATACAATAAAATTCCGGTGTCCCTATGTTCGTAGTTTTTCTCTTTCTAAACGCCTTGACCGATTTTAATGAATTTTTTTTTAAGTAAAACTTCTTTAGGCACGCTTGACTTGGGGACTTCAAACGTGTGAAATCAATACATAAAATCCATTACAAAAACGAACGCTTGAAAACCAGGAATCTAGCGGCAAAACCAGCCTCGTGTGCAGCGGCCCTCCTTAATATCTAGTACGTAATAAAATTTAATGTAAATATATTATTATGCTTACAAACCAAAAATAATTTCTGTCCAATTGACATGTGACAATTTTTGTCTTGCTGGTACAATTTACATATTTTATTTTATTTTTTTTTTTGTAAATGTACAGTTTTTACGTATAGAGTATGATAAAGTTTTTTAGTCCAAATCATATAATATTAATACGCTAAAGTTAAGAATGTTTGCCTCCCTTTTTAGAAAAAACCTCACAATTTCTCCACATAAATTATATATCATTTTACAGATAATTGCTTGCTCTACTGACATCGACAACTAATAAAAACTTTTTAACAAAAAAATTAAACCGCCGAAAAACTGAAAAGCAAAAAATAATAAATCTTTTTATTTAACTAAGTTCTATCTAAGTAGTTGAACGTATGTGAAAGTCTAGTATATCTAAGTAATTTTGAGTCGGCGTCAACAATCCTTCGCCGGAAATCTCTGAGCGTTCACGAAGTTCATATCAGCGACAGAGCAACCCTAACGGGCACACGTCTTTGCGAGTGGTCGTGTGGAGAGCGCATGTTTAATGTTAATGTTTATCGCTGGAGATTTCACGTATCATTGTTAATTTGATTTGGTTATTTCTTTTAGTGATCTTTGTTCATTGATGGTTTGACGCCGACTCAAAATTACTTAGATATACTAGACTTTCACATACGTTCAACTACTTAGATAGAACTTAGTTAAATAAAAAGATTTATTATTTTTTGCTTTTCAGTTTTTCGGCGGTTTAATTTTTTTGTTAAAAAGTTTTTATTTAATAATTTTTTGTGGCTATATAATTTATAATTGTAATATACACAACTCAGCATGAAAATCTGTGAGTGAACAATAAATCACCCCTATTTTCCCACCCTTAGGGTAGGATTTTTTTTTCCAAATTTATATGAGACGAACCTCGAAGTATACCCTATCCAATAAAAAAATAATTATCAAAATTGGACCACTCTGTAAAAAGTTATGTGTGGTCATACATTACAATCAGTGAGTGAACAATCAGTCATCCCCTGGTTTCCTACCCTTAGGGTTGGAATTTTTCTACGAAATTTATATGGGACCAACTTCGGGGTATACCCTTTCAAACAAAAAAATAATTATCAAAATCGGACTACTCTGTAAAAAGTTATGCGTGGTCATACATAAATAAAAAAAAATAAAAAAAAAAAAAAATATACGCGTCGAATTGAGAACCTCCTCCGTTTTTGTTTTTCGTCGGTTAAAAAATGTATTATTGCTTTTGTTTTTGTAAATTAATTATAAAATACAGCCACGCTGAACAACGTCTGCCATCTGACGGCTTTAATTTTGAAACAACGTCAACACTTCGATCTGTCATCTGACCTTCATATTGTAATACAACAGGCACAATACGGCATACTGCCATCTGACGGCTTTAATTTTGAAACAGCTAGCAACGCTGAACAACGTCACAGCAATGCTGCATGATGCCATCTGACGGCTTAGCTCAACGCTTTTGCTACTTGCGCCTCTATATGACAATTTTAGTAAAATATTTCTTCGATCTGTCATCTGAGCTTCATATTGTAATACAACAAAAAGAAGAACGTTATAAGCAGTGTGCAAAATTAGAAACGAATTGAATACCTGCAATCATATTTAAAAAATAATTTTGTAAAGTGATAATTATTATACTTATTTAGTGCGAATAATTCGCACAGGTCACACTAGTAATTATTAAAACAAGTAGTCATAGACAGCTACTGAGTAAACGAAAATAAATAAATTCCTAACAACATGCCATTTTAATCATGGCCACTTGTAAAACAAGCATGTAAAGTGAATAAATCACAGAAATGGCGGACCAACTTGATGGTAGCATTTATATTTCTCTACATAGTAACATCGCCTGATTTCTGTACACCTGGCTATTCCAAGAAATATAATAATTAATCAAATTAATTTTTAATTAGTACTTTATATTCTAAACATTGTTCAGTGACAAATTAAAAAAATTCCCTGTGTTTGATAAATACTGCAGTATTAATAATATACATTTCAATATTTCATATAGAATAAAATAATAATGCGTTTAACGTCCGTTTCTCAACTTTATGTCATCACAAACGCCATTCGCACCATTACTATTTTCCATCTATCACTTTTCCCGTTATTCTTAAACTTCAACTTAATAGCAATGGGCGAATTAAGGAATTTTTAGGACATTAGGATAAGGTAGACAATTTTTGAGCATAGGATTTTGACAGGTAATCGGCCATGGTCTTGAATAAGGAACCATCTCGATATTTATCTAGAATTATTGAGGGAAACCATGTAAAACCTTAACAAGATGGCCGGTACAGGAATTGCCGTTTCTCGGCGAGAGGCAGTAGGAAAAAGTTCCAGCCACATCTGCCCCCGCCGGGATTAGAATGCGAGTCTAGTGCTCTCACCACTACGCTACCCCGCTTAGAAGACAAAGTCATTCATCTGAATTTTGTGAAAAAATATTAGTAACACTGAAATACTTTCATTTGCCGTTCTGCAATTCGAAAAAAATTCTTAAAAATAAACTCTAGTTAAATATGATTTTACCATTCCAACCCACAAGTTGGGAATGGTACTAGTTTAAGTCAAAAATCACTTTTAAAAAATTTTACAATATCTTTTTATTTTGAGGTTCCCAGAATCCAAAAAACATATTTTTGAAAAAACTTTGTGCGTCTGAGAACACTATACAGGTCAAACGGATGAACGAACTGAAACCAAATTTCGGGAGGATGTTTGGTATGCAAATATGAAGAGCCCTATTGTTTTTGGGGAAAATCGGCGCATGCGCAGAAGAGATTATATGCTAAAACGGCGTTTTTTAAATAATAATGGTATATTTTTCATAACGGCTTGTTATTCTATTTATTTTTTCAAGAAAGTTTCGTAAAAATTTTTTTTTTCTAAACATTATAGTTTCGGAAATATTTTGAAAATAAAAAAAAATCAGCCGCTCTTTTGTCTTATGGATCTGTCGGAAATAAACTAGTTCGGCATGCTTGGATTAATCTTTACATGACGTGGAACATATTATGTAGGTAACCATGGCAACGAATAGCAAATAACATATTGAATACTAGCCATTACCCGCGTCACCTCACACGATATCAAAAAATTTTATTTTCTTTATTATAATCAAATGTCAACATTTTTGAAGTTGGAATGGTCCCGTCGCCCAATTGGCTGGAATTTTTTTTATTCATGTCAGTGACCGTATTTCTAATCGTTGTTTTTGAACGAATTTATTATTGTCTTTTTTTAACAAGTGAATAACAATGTGCAGTTTTTCTTGAAAGAGAATTGTGAATAGTTTTATTGAATACGGTTGACAAATGATTTACAAAACACGTTCAAGTTAGTAAACAAACGCAACATATTATGTCACTTCGATTCGATCAGATAAGGTTGCCCACTAAAATGTTTCTGCGAACTATTGTTTGCCATACGTGGAATACATTATACAGAAAAATCAAATAATACAACATTCAGCAAGAGCCAGTCATTTGGACGTAGTCATTTATGAGCTGCGTCCACCATAAATACTTGCACGCGTACGGTTTCTACACACGACCAACTTATTTTACCGCGTTTATATTAACTCGCTTTTCGTGCATGTCGGGCGGAACTTTGTAATTGATTTTAAACTAACTTCCTGATGAGATAGAGACTTGAAATTTTTTAACATAACTCAGAATTAGATGACAATACTAGTAAATACTTTACCACGTTTGTTTTAATTCGCTTTTCGTGTATGTCGGGCGGGACTCTGTAACTGATTTTAAACTAACTTCCTGATGAGATAGAGACTTGAAATTTTTAACATAACTCAGAATTAGATGACAATACTAGAAAATACTTTACCACGTTAATTACATTAACTAGCTTTTCGTGTATGTCGGGCGGAACTTTGTAATTGATTTTAAACTAACTTCCTGATGAGATAGAGACTTGAAATTTTTAACATAACTCAGAATTAGATGACAATCCGAGAAAATACTTTACCACGTTAATTACATTAACTCGCTTTTCGTGTATGTCGGGCGAGACTCTGTAACTGATTTTAAACTAGCTTCCTGATGAGTTAGAGACTTGAAATTTTTAGCATAACTCAGAATTAGATGACAATTCGAGAAAATACTTTACCACGTTAATTACAATAACTCGCTTTTCGTGTATGTCGGGCGAGACTCTGTAAATGATTTTAAACTAGCTTCCTGATGAGTTAGAGACTTGAAATTTTTAGCATAACTCAGAATTAGATGACAATTCGAGAAAATACTTTACCACGTTAATTACAATAACTCGCTTTTCGTGTATGTCGGGCGAGACTCTGTAAATGATTTTAAACTAGCTTCCTGATGAGTTAGAGACTTGAAATTTTTAACATAACTCACAATTAGATGAGAATACGAGTAAATACTTTACCACGTTTGTTTTAACTCGCTTTTCGTGTATGTCGGGCGGAACTTTGTAATTGATTTTAAACTACTTAACTTCCTGATGAGATAGAGACTTGAAATTTTTAACATAACTCAGAATTAGATGAGAATACGAGAAAATACTTTACCACGTTTGTATTAACTCGCTTTTCGTGTATGTCGGGCGGAACTTTGTAATTGATTTTAAACTAACTTCCTGATGAGATAGAGACTTGAAATTTTTTACATAACTCAGAATTAGATGACAATACGAGAAAATACTAAAATAAAGAAAAAATAATAAAATAAATTATAATAAATCATATAATTCATTCTTCCTTATTTACCGTTGTACGACGCCTTGCAATCATCGGTAGTAGCTCAGTTGGTTAGAGCGTCGTGGTAACAACGCGAAGGTCGCGGGTTCGACCCCCCCATGGGCCATATAGTGCGCTTTTTTACGATGTATTTTTGTTTTTACGACGTTTTTATTAGCTAAAAAGAAGAAAATAAAATAAATTTAAAAAAATGTAATATATCACGTTTTGAAACTGAACAATAAACACGTCAGTTTCAAATAAGCACCGAGATAGTTGATAATGACATAACATATTTCCATAGTGACATAACATAACGCCAGAACCGACCTCAAAATGAAATAAAATTTAAAAAATTAATTTTGGGGAGGCTGCTTCTCTCTTATTTTTGAGATAAAAAAGTTACTTGAAATATTTGTTCGTCAATTTCTACACCCTGTTAAAAAAACAGAAACAACTTTTTTGATGTGAAACATCTAATGGCGTGTTTGGTTGGGAGTAAACACTTGTAATTGGCGCGTCGCTGTGATCCGGGACTACTTTGTACGAATTGTTTCTGACTACGCACTGTATATTGTATTCATGTACTTATTGTACGTTATATCCACCTTCCATAATGTCGTGACCGAGTATCTTGTGTTTGCAGAAACACACAGGCGGTTGAGCGTTTCTATAAAAAAAAACGTCACTTAATTTGAATACAATACACGTCAGCGGTTATGTTAAACAGCATTAAGCAAACATTTAATGGCTCACCGTCACTTACCGCCCTGATAATCGCTTAACGAGTACCGATTTATTAATTAAAATATAGATAAATGTTATCATTCAGTACTCAAGCAATTCTCTTATTGTTGGCCTAAGATAATGTGTCGATTGTAATTATTTTTATAATACCAAACTTTATGCAATTGACCACCCTTAATTAGTAAAAGAGATCGAAATATGATTTAGTGTTGGAGTGTATATGGACTTATCTAAATATATAAAAGGAAACCGTGACTGATTGACTGACTGACCGACAACTGCTGTTCGTGATTTTCAATTATAATTTTAGTAGTAATTATGAACTCGAACCCATCTAAAAATGGTTCTGTTTTATAGAACAGAATCTCCTCTATTCAAAAAGCTACAATTTGATTGGATTTCGTACGAAATTAACCGAGATATAACTTCTTTTATGAATGAAAGTCAGCTCTGACGCATAAAGCGATAATTGTTAGCCTAAGATAATCTGTCGATTGTAATTATTTTTATAATACCAAACTTAATGCAATTGACCACCCTTAATTAGTAAATATGATTTAGTGTTGGAGTGTATATGGACTTATCCAAATATATAAAAGGAAACCGTGACTGATTGACTGACTGACCGACAACTGCTGTTTGTGATTTTCAATTACAATTTTAGTAGTAATTATGAGCTCGAACCCATCTAAAAATGGTTCTGTTTTATAGAACAGAATCTCCTCTATTCAAAAAGCTACAATTTGATTGGATTTCGTGCGAAATTAACCCAGATATAACTTCTTTTATGAATGAAAGTGAGCTCAAACTCACAAAGCGATAATAGAGCACATACCGCAGTTCAGCAACAGTGTAGTAACATTAAAAACATAAAAATTTGTTAAAAATTCTTTATTCTGATTTTCGAACCAATTACAAGAACTTCTCATTCTTAAAAAGCAAAAACTCGAATGCCTAAAAATGATAAGCTAAAAAAAAATAAAACTAAACTTAATTATTAAAAAAAACAACCTGACTCGGCAAAAATGAAACTAACTAATAACTAAAAAGAACAGAACAAGTCGGAAACCCACGACGCTCAGGTCTCTTCATTTTTGAATGGGTCCTCAACTGCAACGCGTTGAGGTTTTCCGGCTTGTTCTCTTCTTTTTAGTAATTAGTTAGTTTCATTTTTGCCGAGTTGGGTTTCTTTTTTTTCAAATTAATTTTTGTTCGCATTTACGTCTTTGGTAGGGTTTTGGCTTTACCCGATATTACCAATCTATATCTATAAAAATCAATGCCACTTTTCGTTGTAACAAAATCTGTCGAGCAGTTCTTCATTTATCACATTTTTTGTAACAAATGAATTCAATAAATGGCGGATCATTTTGAGAATGGGGATTTTCCTGTCAAATTGAAACTTTTTTCGGATGGGGACTGTGCTGTCAAATTGAAACTTTTTTCAGTGTTGACAGTATTGTTATGCCATTCATGCGGTCATTTCATTTTGGACGTGCTTCGATTAAAGCAAATTGTCAGAGATAATTATTGCTTTGTGTTTATATTTTTAAACATATTGTTGAGTGCATTCATACAAACGGTGAGTCTTGAATTGTTCAAATGTACTATGTATATGTGTGCGTGTACTTTTCTCAGTTTTTTAGCGAGCCGTCGGTGTTTCATATCTTTTTTTGAATTAAATTGTCAAACGAATTTACACAAACGGTAAGTTTTGAACTGTTGAAGTGTATGTATGTTTCTTTATTTGAAAAAAACATATTGTGTGCATACGGGTGTTTTATTCTTTTGTAACAGATGGAAGCACGTCGATTTAAAAATGAATTATTTAATGACATTTTTATATATATTGACGTATGCAGTCATATATATTTCCATACACACATTTACGCACATGTAAGTATATTTTAAAATAGCTAGCAATTAATAAAATATTTTTTTGTTTGAATAAATGAATTTGATGTTCCAATTAAATTTTTTTATTATTTCACTTTATACGTAGCGAAGCACGTACCGGGCCGCTAGTTAATTATAATATGTTAATCTGATTATGCAAATTATAAGAAAAATTCAAATCTTTGATTAACGTCTGAATAGAACTTTTCAAATAAATAAAATTGTCGACCAATTTTTTCAGACTATAAGTATATTGACAAAAATAAAAAAAATATATATATAGTCAAAAAAATTGGTCGACAATTTTATTTATTATAAGAAAAATTCATAACTGGGAATATAGCGACACTTTTATAAGTTATGCAAACGAAGTTTATTGCATTGGAAATAATTAGTAGAAAAATTTAAGCTGCATCTGACACACGTACAACTGAAAATTATGTAAATACAGCAGAATTTTACAATCGCACAAAACCTAGCACACAGTTTTTACACGAAATAAACGATTTTCTGTAAAACGCCTTAAGGCAGTTGAAAAATATACAAACTGCATAACAATGTGTAACAAAATATGTAAATAGTAAAATGTTACTATCATTTGTATAGTTTTGAACTAATGTGAGCGTATATTTTGCTAATGAAATTACACAACACATATTAATTTACCGTTTCAAATACTCTGAAATAGACAGGGGCGGATCTATATAATGGCTTTTTGGGCTGCAGCCCAGGGCCCCGTAGATATAAAGGACCCCCAGCTCCCGTTGAAGACAATGAACACTATTCAAATAAAATTCAAATCTTTGATTAACGTCTGAATAGAAATCTTCAAATAAATAAAATTGTCGACCAATTTTTCTCAGGCCAATATATTGACAAAAAATAAAAAAATAACAACTCAATATAACACAAGATGACGTTTCGATCCGGATTTGGATCTTCTTCAGAAAAATCTAAAAAATATAAAAATTAGTATTAGTTATTTTAATATTATGTAATAGAATGCACGATGACTCTTTCAAAAATATTCAATCATCGCGCATTCTATATCATAATATTAAATAACTAATACTAATAATTTTTATATTTTTTAGATTTTTCTGAAGAATCCGGATCGAAACGTCATCTTGTGTTATATTGATTTGTTATTTTTTTATTTTTTGTCAATATATTGGTCTGAGAAAAATTGGTCGACAATTTTATTTATATGAACTATTCAAATAAATAAAATTGTCGACAATTTTATTTATTTGAAGAGTTCTATTCTGACGTTAATCAAAGATTTGTATGAACACTATTGCCAATTAAAACAAAATTAATTGGACATAGCCTGCTAATTTCTTTTGCACTAATGTCTTACAGTTGCTGTTTGTGTTTTTTCAAGGCATACCCCTTTAAATAATGCGATTTTTTACGAAAACCGAAATCTTTCGGAACTTTCGCAAAATCATCATGCTTATAGAAAAAAACACGCTGAATCCAGCATGGTCGTAAAACATCATGTGTCGTCCAAAAATAGTTTCGAACTAAAAAAAATTAGTATTTAACCATCCTCCCTCTCCCTTTACAAGTAACGCCACTGACTTAGTGGCTCACGAGCTACTATTAAAAAAATAATTAACAAAATTTGACCCACTTCTCAAAAAGGTTCATCATCACTAGCCTAGTGTAATAAAAGGACTAAGTGAGTAAAATAGTACATATTGTTATTCTGAATCCATTTATTTTACCATTCAAACCCACAAGTGGGTACTAGTTTAGGTCAAAAATCACTTTTAAAAAATTTTACAATATCTTTTCGTTTTGAGGTTCCCCGAATTCAAAAAAAATATTTTTGGAAAAACTCTGTGCGTCTGTAAGTTGGTTAGTCTGTGAACACGATACAGGTCAAACGGATGAGCGGATTGAAACCTAATTTTGGGAGGATGTTTGATAAGAAAATGTGAAGAGCCTTATTGTTTTTGAGGAAAATCGGCGCATGCACAAAGGATATATATGCTTTAACGTTGTTTTTTCTCATATTTTTACGTGACGTGGAACATATTATGTAGGTAACCATGACAACGAATAGAAAATATTGTAACAAAACTGCTGTAGTCCGTGGCGGAAATTATTTATTTGCAAAAATTAAATGTTTAACAAACAGTAAAAACACACAAACGAAAGCGTATAACGTTAACAGAAACAAAACTAGTAGTTCTAAATTATAAAATAAAAGACTAAGTAACAGAGAATAAAGAGTCACCCAATTATGTACAAAGAAAATATTTACAACACACAGGAACACAACACAAAGTTTATCAGCACACTTGTCTATTCACTATAAGTCATTTATTTAAAACCGGATTTATAATCACACTCATTAGAGTTAATTTATTTCCACAGATTAACTGAATTTATGTCGTAACGCCAGAGTACTGAGTCAACACAACGAACAGCTCCAATAACTGACCGACTTGCTCACTCTGCTTCGCCTTATATAGTTTCTCGGTCCATCTTCTAGAATGTTCAGAACGAATCATGAGTTCCTTTCGTTTACATATGTGTGGGTCTCCTAGGTCGGGTGTCCATTACCTGCTTCTATTGTTGTTGGCTGACCTCAAAGTATTGTATAGTCTTTTCTAGAAACTCCCATAGGCGCATCATTAGGGGGAAAATGCGCAACACTATCATATTGAATACTAGCCATTACCCGCGTCAACTCACACGATATCAGAAATTTTATTTTCTTTATTATAATCAAATGTCGACATTTTTGAAGTTGGAATGGTCCCGTCCCCAATTGGCTGGAATTTTTTTAGTAGTCCTGAGTTTTCATTGCCAGTACCGATTATATATTATGTAATCCCGTAAAATCGTTTTTTAAAGTTGGCAACCCTAGCGAAGACATATAGGTGTAGGGTACAGTAATACTTTAATATACAGCGTTCATTTTACATATTATGTTATAAGCAATCGTTTGCAAACATCGTTGTTTGCTAAAGAGTAAAACATAGTTATGCATGTTAAAACATCCACATTGTCGACGAGAAAGTCGGAATAAAAACAGAGATAATAATTTTCCTAAACTACAGAGGGAATGAGATATACAAAGCTTAAAATAAAATCTGAAACACGTCATAAACTTTGCTAATGAAATAAGCTATCGAGTGGTATTTTATACTGATTTAGCTTTTGCCCGCGGCTTCACTCGCGCCAAGTTTGATTTTGATCGATAAGTTTTATTAGTTTTTGACGTGATAACGTCTTATAAATTGATGAATCACCAATCTTATAAATTGATAAAACACCAGCTGCATGCACGAAAAAGTGTAACGTTCCTAACGTTCGTAACGTTCCGCCTGACCCTGTGCGTGCTTTTCTCGAAAACGGCCCTAACGATTTGGATGAAATTTACTGAAAAGGGATTTTGGGGGGCAAAAAATCGTTTTAGCTAGGTCTCATCTCTCGAAAAAATCGTTTTCTTACAAATTTTATCATTATAAAAATCAATTTTTTGACGTATGAAAATACTTAAATATTGTAAGTAGGTTTTGGAATTTTATATAAACAGTGAAACAATTGTTTTATAAATAGTATGACAGTTAATCTTTGAGACTTAAATAAATACGAAAGAAAGAAAGTTAATAAAAAAAATTATTTTTATAGGTGGTGAGTAATTTAATAAATAAAATTAACCTAAATTTGAAACGAAAGATGCAATATCATAGATTCGAATTATTATAATTATTATATAAATTTAGGTTATGTATTACGGAATACGTTATCACGTAAAACTATCGTCCGTAAACCGACTTTACAGACAACCAATTTTTTTAAATTATGACTTCAGAATTTTTTTGTTGTTCAGACTACAGACGCAACACTTGCGCACAACGAGTCAAGTAAAAAGAAAGAGATAGAGAGCAGTCATTTGTTGTCTCACTTCATGGGCCACGCTTCCACTTACGGCTACTAGCAATATAGAAGTTATCTATACTTATATATAAAGTTGAAGAGTTTGTTTGTTTGTTTGAACGCGCTAATCTCAGGAACTACTGGTTCAAATTGAAAAATGTTTTTTTTTGTTGGATAGCCCATTTATCGAGGAAGTCTATAGGCTATATAATATCACGCTACGACCATTAGGAGCGCAGCATTAATGAAAAATGTTGCAAAATGTATCTCAAAAATAAGCTTCTATTCAGGCGAACTGTACTAACTAAATATACTTATATTAGCGTTGTGAGTACACAACGTCGTATGGCTCAATCGGTAGAGCATGCGACTGTCAATATCAGGGTCGTGGGTTCGAGCCCCACGTTGGGCGAAAGTATTTTTATTTTCTACATTGCTTTCTTCTAAGGATTACATTTAAATTTATTTTAATTTTATTTAATTAATTAAAAAAAAAATATTAGTTTAAATACTGCTTTTTATCGACAAAAGCTTTTGAACGGTAACTCCGATCATCATTAAATTTGGAAACAACATTAATCTCGGTAAACTAAGATGAATGTGTGTACTCATGTTCCTCCCTTCCCCATTCGTTCTTTTACACCCAGGTGAAACCGGACGGAACCGCTAGTTAAATATATGGGTCAAATAAGAAAACGGAGAATGTTATTTTGACGTACATACAAATAAATTGCAATCAAATATTAAATGAAGAGTGAGTGAGAGGAATATATAGAGCACAAAGATGGAAATCCATTCCGCAGTCTGTAATTGTTTTTCTTGCTGTGTGTAACACATAACTGAAAGCTGGGTATGACGTTCCGTTGTTATACACAGTCGGTATTAAATTATCTGGCAGCGTTCTAATATATCGGCTTTCCGTCATAAGTTTTATAATTTACACCCATATCATGTCTTAAATTACCGGTTAAAATAAAAAAAAAAACACTCGGCTGCAGCACCGCCGCGCCGTAAAGAGCGAGCGCGATGTGCAGAACAAAAGCGCCACAAAGCAGTTGTATTATGGCTTGACTATGGGTATGGGGATGGAATGGGTTTTGTTGGAATGTAAGGATAAATCATTTTGATGAATTAACAACAAAACTTTCAGAAAATATACTACTCAGTCACGGCCATACGTTGTGATTTAGTTAATACATTTAGCTATCGTACAACACCGTATTTATGTGCATAGGTCTCTCTATACGTAGCATTGGTGGATATTATTGTATGCAACAACATTGATGCTGATTCAATTGCTTTATTTATTCATCAGTGGCGTCCAACAACGAAGCGTGAGCGAAATATTTGTGTTCTATTGATTCACGGTTTGCATACATCTTCATCTACATTCTGCTGGCTTATTATTTACTAGCGGCCCGGTTCGGCTTCGCCCGAATTTGTAGCTTGTCGCCGTTGCAAAATTGGTCTCCACGAAAAGAGCTTTTATTTAAACGCGATAATGTATAGCCTGTACCAATTCTGAAGGTTCATTCTAAATATTGTTGAAAAAAAAAATTTGAAAAGAAGTTTGACCCTGCAGGCCATCCCTGTAACTTCCCGCTATTTTCGAGTTCAAAACGCTCAAAAATATATAAAATATAGCAAGAAGTTTATTTTTTAGCACTTCGAGCTCAAAAAAAACACTTTGTTACGAAATTTTCGTTCACGATATCTCATGAACAAATGAACCGATTTTGATGCGATTTGCGGCAGTCGACGCAATTTTTTAACCTAAAAAAATAATTTAATACAGAAAAATCGATCTCATAGGAATTTTACGAGCGATTTAAAAAAAAACACTTTTTTAAAAATTTTACGTTGACGATATCTCGTGAACGAATGAGCCGATTTTGATGCGGTTTGCTGCAATCGACGCAGTTTTTTAACCTAAGAAAGTAAATTATTACAAAAAAATCGATTTGATAAGAATTTTAAGAGTCATTTTAAAAAAACACTTTTTTACGATTTTTTCGTTCACGGTATCTCGTGAACAAATGAACCGATTTTGATGCGGTTTGCGGAAATCGACGCAGTTTGTTAAGGAGAAGAGCTGATTAGTTTTTGGAATTAATCGGTTTAGTAGTTTAGAAAAATTTTTACAAAAAACAAATTTTTAAACAATTTTTGAAACTTGTTTTTTTAAGATTTCTCAAAATTTTTTGAGCCGAATCGTTTCAAATTTTCAGGAAGTCTAAGTTCACCAAGATCACGTCAGATGCCGCAAACCGCGTTTCAGTCGGACACTCCGTTCAAAAGATATAAAAGGCTTACATACACACACACACACACATACAGCCCTACGGACATCATCGGCAAAATAGTTTCAATAGCTTCCTAGGACCTCAAAACGTCGAGATCTGGCGAAAACTCGATTTTCGAAAATCGGGGTGAAACCAATAACTTCCCGATTTTAGAAAAAAAAAATTTTTTTTTTTTTAAGCGGGAAGTTAAAAATTGAAATCGAATGAGTAGTTTCAGAGATTGCCTCTTACAAACTTTATCTCTTTATAATATTATAGCGGTCCGTCCCGGTTTCACCTGGGTGCGATAGGTATAATTCTGCAAAATGTATTTCCCGGCGTGTGAACTAATAGCTTTGAGCAAGTTTTAACAGATGTCGATATTTGGTACTAAAACAGTTTTAGGTCGTTTGCTTCTGAACTGATAGGTATTACTTCAGAAGCAAACAAACAAAATTCTATCTGATGCCGTTACGTGTTACTAAAACAGGGTTGTTGAGAAAATACCGTAATTCCGTACAAAATATTTATTAATAACTATCCTATAGCGCAAGCTGCACTGAGCAAGACACATTTACAAAATTTCATTAAAATCTGTTCAGTGGTTTCGGAGATTAGCGCGGCCAAAAATTGTGACACGCGAATTTTATATACTATAATACGTAAAAAGTGGTTATTGTGACATAACGATAATAGTTGGACATAACATAGTGTCGCGAAGTTTTTGTAGTTATTGATATGTTCTTTAATATTGTAGAACATACTTTTGTTCTAAAAAGAATGCATATTTGACGGTCTTTTAAACACACTACCCGATCGGTTTGGGGATGGATTTTCAATAAAAGAATTTAATTGGGTACAATATACTGTCTATACCACGCAGACCACAGAACAATGTTCTGTGACGCAGACGAAGTCGCGGGCAAACCGCTAGGATGATTACATATAATAGATTGTGTAAATATTGCGTCAAAAATAATTTTAAAGCTAATTCGTCTAATTGTATATTGTTCAAAAAGTAAACTGAGATATATCTTCGAAAATCATTCAGTCAAAAAAAATTTGCAACTTTTTTTAGCTTTTTAACCAATTTGATATGAAGATGAACGTGTAGGTACGCCGCTGTTTGAAGTTGAACTAATATCATCGACACCATTTTGCATACGATACGACAAAACTTCTATCAACCATTGCATTAAGTGTACTTACATGTTAATTATGTCACTAAATTACACAATAATAACAATAACACTCTAAATAACTATTTTTTTTTTAATTCAACTTATAGGTACCATATCTATGCTTGTTCTTCGGTGATCTATAGTTAAATAAAAAACTCCATCTTGAAATTTAGCTTTTTTATAAGGAGTTAACGACAGTAATCGCACTAATAAACCTGCATATTTACAACTATTGGCTTCACTCGTATTAATATCGATTTTGACAAACGAGATCTTTAAAGAGCGTTAAATTATAATAATAATAATTATTAATAATGCGTTTAACGTCCGTTTCCCGACTTTATGTCATAACAGACGCCATCCGCACCATTACTATTTTCCATCTATTACACTTCCCGTTATTTTCTACATTTTTAAACTTCCACTTAATTAATAGCAATGCGCGAATGAAGGAATTTTAAGACATTAGGATAAATTTTGATCGTAGGAGGTTGACAGGTAATCGGCCATGGCCTTGAATAAGGAACCATCTCGATATTTATCTAGAATTATTGAAGGAAACCATGGAAAACCTCAACAAGATGTCCGGTATAGGAATTACCGTTTCTCGGCGAGAGGCGGCAGGAAAACGTTCCCAGCCACAACTGCCCCCGCCGGGATTCGAACCCGGTACCTCCCGAATGCGAGTTTAGTGCTCTCACTAGTACGCCACCCCGCTCGTTAAAAAGCGTTAAATTATCTCTAACATCTTGCAGTCACTTAGTGTAGTACTTAACGTGTTGCTAGATGCTCGAGTTAACTTTCCAGATGTTCCGATTACCAGCATCCGACTTAGCTATTTAGCCCCCCCGCGGGCAAGAATATTTTTTGCCGTCCTCTACATTCATCATTCCAAATATTCTTGGTTTCTGGACTTGCAGGCCGTGGTCCATTGGTATTTCTAGGTAAACCACGACGTACACAAGCTCGGAAACCACGAAGATTGGAATATTTTCTCTTTTTTTTCAACAGAAGTCAGATGTACATTTCGAGAGCTATGCTCTCATCTTCAGCAAAGTGTTTGCTCAAGATGAGAGCATAGCTCCCGAAATGTACATCCGCTAATAAAACTGTTGTGGTAAGAAGTAACTATTCTTTATTTTTATACGCTTTATATTAACTTCACTTGTAAGTTTATATGTATGTATGTTTGTTTGTAACCTTCGTTTGGACTACACCAAGTGGTTTATTACTGTAGTATAATATGCCAGCACTGTAACTACAGTGGTTAGCCGTGCGGTCTAAGGCACGGGTCTTCGCTGACGTCAACTCTCGGAATCACGGGTCGTGGGTTCTAATCCCGTCCACGCCAAAAAAAAAAAATTTTTTTTTTTTTTTGGGCAAATTTTTGACAATAAATCGAACTAAAAAGTGGAAAGTAAATATAGTTTAAAAAAAACTAAAAAACACGCTTTATACCGCACTAAAAAATAAAAAATATTTTTGTTAAAATAAGCTTAAAACAATAATGAACAAAAAATACTAGTACCTACCTATTATTGTTCCACATTTTCGTACATCGAGCGCCCCACGCTTTTTTCACAATAATACTAGTATTTTTTATTCATTTTTGTTTTAAGCTTATTTAAAAAAATATATTTTTTACTTTTTAGTTCGATATAAAGCGTGTTTTTTAGTTTTTTTTAAACTATATTTATTGCACATACCGCTAAACTAGCGGTATGTGCTTTATTATCGCTTTGTGCGTCAGAGCTGACTTTCGTTCATATAAGAAGTTATATCTAAGTTAATTTCACACGAAATCCATTCAAATTGAAGCTTTTTGAAAAGAGGAGATTCTAATCTATAAAACAGAACCATTTTTAAATCAATTCGAGTTCATAAATACTATTAAAATTGTAATTGAAAATTACAAACAGCAGTTGTCGGTTGGTCTGTACGTATGTACGTACGTCACGACTCTACAGATCGCAATTTTGGTCGGATTGCCTTAGGTTATATTTTATGCACTTTGTTTACTATCAGACCAGAACCCTATTTAAATTCACTAAAATGTGTTCAGTAGTTTAATTTTTATAAACAGTTTTATTTTATTTTTGTTTCAACCACAGTGCTCTCAATATTTGTATATAACAGAAATCAGATTAATTAAAGATTAAAAACGTGCTGACAGTGTCCAAAGTTACAAAATACAGCAAGTCTAAAAGTGCAGGCATGTTTGAAACAAGTTGTACCTACCGTGAGCTGACATAGACGCGAGATGACTTTTCAGTGTCCGTTCGGAAGCCCGAATGCTATACTTCATAAATCCACATATGTGTATCAAATCAGGGATTTATATCTCGTATTTTGAGTGACGAACGACACAGCGTTGTGCACCCTTATTGTATAACTGTGATTGTACACCGATGCTCATGTAGCTGTACATTTGAAGTAGATGTTACGGTCAATGTCCGGAATCCGGGCAATGTCGACAATGCCCGAGCCACATTGGGCAATGTCCAAAATCGGACAAGGTTAAAAAAATAGATTTTTTATAAACATGAAACGCTGATATTTGATTGTATCTTTATCATGATAAGCTATCATTAACGCTTTATGGAATTTTTATCACTGATATCAACTATTGAAGAATATATTTTTCAGCTTTCTATTACAATTATTGATGATTGAAAACACGTATAAAAATATATTCTTCAATAGTTGATATCAGTGATAAAAAATCCATAAAGCGTTAATGATAACTTATCATGATAAAGATACAATCAAATGTCAGCGTTTCCAGGAAACTTACATGGAATAAAATATTTTTAACAAAAAAATTGAACCGACTTCAAAATATGCACTAAAAAGTAAAAAAATAACAATTATTGTTATTTTTGGAGTCGGTGTCACATCGGAATTCGAAAGTAGCAATTTAAATCTTACATGTCTCTAGTTCTCGGAATAGATTTCATTTTGGCTGACACCGACTCCAAAAATAACAATAATTGTTATTTTTTACTTTTTAGTGCATATTTTGAAGTCGGTTCAAATTTTTTGTTAAAAATATTTTATTTTCCTCTTTTGAGTGTTAGATAAAGTATTGCAATGGGTAGGCCAAGTATGATGCGTGCTTTTGAAATTTGAGAGTTTCCCTCGATTTCTCCGGATTCCACTATCAGATCCTGACTTGGTTCCGATGGGACCACCTCGGAAGTGCACTCTTGTGAAAAAAAATTGGTTGTCTGTAAAGTCGGTTTACGGACGATAGTTTTACGTGATAACGTATTCCGTAATACATAACCTAAATTTATATAATAATTATAATAATTCGAATCTATGATATTGCATCTTTCGCTTCAAATTTAGGTAAATTTTTATAAGTAGAATAATAAAACACTATAAAAAGTACACTATTATTATATAAAAAACAACTATGGCATGTATCTCTTTTGCGCATGCGCCGATTTTCCCCAAAAAATTTACAAAAATTTCTAGTAAAAATAGATAGAGTAAAAACCGTTTTAAAAACTATATTATTATTATATAAAACATCATTATAAGAGATATATTCTTTTACGCATGCGCCGATGTTCCCCAAAAACAATAGGCCACTTCATATTTGCATATCAAACATCCTCCCAAAATTTGGTTTCAATCCGCTTATTCTTGGTGTCGGAATGATAAGAAATGTCAAAAGTGACGTTTGCAACTGTCAAAGTATTATGTTCTAATAATAATTAGTTATTCCAATAGTTAACTTAGAAGGCGTTGCATTTCACAAAATACTAATGTCAAAAAATTGAATTAAACATTAGAAATGCAGCCGTTTTCATGTTAAGACAAGACATACGTTATTTTCTAATTTCCATGTACGGCAAACAAAGACGACCGACCGCGTCGCGCCATGCATTAGACAACATTGCATTTATACAGCTGTTTTTCTATATAAATTTGTATAAAAAAACTGTTTAGGCAAATTCTGTTATACGAAATCTATGTAAAATGTTCTCCTCTGTCGTTTAAGACTGGTTTCAAACCGATCTGATTTAAATTGAGCGAGAAATTAGCAAAAAGCACGCACAAGGTCAGGCGGAACGTTACGCGTTACGCGTTACGAACGTTAGAAACGTTACGTTACACTTTTCGTGCATGCAGTCGGTGTTTTATCAATTTATAAGATTGGTGATTCATCAATTTATAAGACGTTATCACGTCAAAAAAAAAATTTAAAAATCGGTCCATAATTGACTGAGAAATCTGTGAACATACATTAAAAAAAAACAGAACAAAAAAAAATATACAGTCGAACATAGAATCTCCTCCTTTTTTTTAAGTCGGTTAAAAATAGTGTTTGTGGGCCCTTCAAAGAGAGGACTTGATCAAAATCAGTTGACCTAAACTCAGGAAAGTGGTTGGGCTCTTAACCGGTCATGCACCCCTGAGAAAGCATCTACACACGATGGGGATACGTCAGGAATCGACACAGTGTAGTAGATATTTCGAAATGGAGGACAAAACTGTTCGAATGCAAGACCCTAGCCTACAGGAGAACAACCATCTTTGGATACATTGATGAAAGTGGAATAATTCCTCAGAACAATCTAGTCACCAATCTTCTGGAGTTGATGAGAAGATCCAAACTATTGGAGGACTAGATTCAGGTCAAAGGGGAGCACAAAAATGCTTCTAGGATGACGTGCATAACGGGCTATTAAGCCATAACTTCTAATTTATTCATTAGTTCGTTTATAATTTCACCAAAATCGTTGGAGTCTATTTACTGAAATTTTCAATATGTGTGAAGCTCGATCTAAGATGTGAGCCTTTTAATCGTATTGTTTCGAGACTTCGAGTTGTCATAAATTTAAAAACAGTTAGTTGAATGTATCACAACACAGATGACTCTGTATCGCTGGCTCTTCTACGCGACCATCGGCAAATAATAACCTGGTTAAATGCGACTTCCGTGAGTCCAAAGAGTGTAGTAGTAGCGACATTGAGTCGCATCGTCATAAGAGTGACATCTGCTCGTCTATCGGGCGCACATCATTGAGTACGTGACGTAACAATAATGCCGAACACGTCATCCATAATGCATAGCTCTATGTATGTATGTTCGAGCCCATTAAAAGCAACTTTGATTTACAAAACCATAAAATTGATTTATTGCTGTTAATGTGTGTTGTATGTTAGGGAAAAACGTATATAAAAGGATTCAACTGGGTATATAAATCGTTACTGATGCCGTCATGTACTGCAGCCATTCTCCCGTCTCTCTTCACTCACTCTCCCGTCGCTCTCCGAGAGAACTTCACATTCTTCCTTATACGTGTTATGTTCAACCCATTAACATCCACGTCTTAACTTAAGGCCGCTACACACGAGGCTAGAAACACTACTTGCAGTTCTGCTGGTCGGTAGGCTGGGTACGAAGCTGGATATGACGTCACTGCGGACTGGCCTGCTAACTCACAAAATAGGTTTAAAGGCTATTTTCATTGCTAGGTATGAGCAAGAACCAATCAGGAAGCAGTAATCTTGTCACATGAGTTACTTGAACAAACGCCCACAAACCAACATGGCGTCATTGTGCTCAGAGTCAGATAACAGACGCGTTTTGCTCTGTGTTTATATTTGAACTGTCACTGCGCGCGCACCAGATTTATTCACAAAACTAGCTTGAAAAATAGTCTCGTGTGAAGCGAGCATACATAACAGCAATCAAGAAAACTAGTAGGAAAATCTAGCAAGGAATCTAGCAGCGTTTCTAGCCTTGTGTGCAGCGGCCTTTAATCACCTAATATTGGCATACACTGTTTAATGCTGAAGCGAAACGCAATGTTGCCAGATTTAAGTTCATTCAACGCATTCAAATCGCAATAAAATAGTCGAAAATATGCCATAATTTTTGTTTTATTAGTGAGAATGGAAAAAATTCCAGCAATTTGGGTAGCAATTTGATAGAGTATAATAAAAAAAATAAACTGTCTGATATCGCGTGAGGTGACGCGGGTAATGGCTAATATTCAATATGATATTGGCTATTCGTTGCCATGGTTACCTACATAATATTATGTTCCGCGTCATGTAAAAATTAATCAAAACATGCTTAACTAATTTATGTCTGACAGATCTACAAAACAAAAGAACACTGCTGATTTTTATTATTTTCAAAATATTTCCAAAACTATAAAGTTTACAAAAACATTTTTGACGAAACTTTCTTGAAAAAATAAATAGAATAATATGCCGTTATGAAAAGTATACCTTTATTATATAAAAAACAACGTTATAGCATATATCTCTTCTGCGCATGCGCCGATTTTCCCTAAAAACAATAGGGCTCTTCATATTTGCGTATCAAACATCTTCTCAAAATTTGGTTTCAATCCGTTTGATAATAAAATTCCTGATTCATTTAAAAATTTACCGTTTATAAATTTTAAAAGAAAACTATATTTATTTCTTACTGACAAACCTTTTTATAGTATTAATGAGTTCTTGAATGAACAGCATAACTTCTAATGTTTTATTTCCCTTATTTTTGTCTAATCTTGTTATTGTATTTTATTATTACTTTGTTGCTTATCACTGCTTTATTGTTTATTGTTATTTTTTATACTTATTGTTATTTTTTTTAATTTATTGTTCTGCTCATTTAGTTATTTTATTTTCAAAAATTGTATAATAACCTGATATGTATTGTATTGACCTTGTATTTTGTACCTTGTAATTTGACATATTCCATACATTTTTTTGTCCAAGGAATGAAATAAAAATTGAATTGAATCTGTATCCTGCACACATACTAACAAACAGACTAGTGATGTGCCGGATATCCGTTTTCGTATCCGCGGATATCCGAGGGAGATGAAAGATCCGTATCCTTATCCGTTAGTTTTTGGCGAATCTTTTACGGATCTTTTACCTTATTAATTTTCAATTCATAGATGAAATTTTATATACATAGGTAATTAGGTAATAATGAAAAACTGTTAAATTTCATTCAGATTATTTTTTAAAATCGTATTTGGCACCTTTATATTGCAAACAATTATCGTAGTGAGTACCATACCAATAGTACATAACTCAAAGGTACTAAAAAACTATCATTATAATGAGATATTGCACATCGATCTTTGGAAAGAGACAATCTGTTATGAGAGCTAACTCTTAAAAAGGTCAATAACTTTTTCCCATAACAGATAGTCTCTTTCCAAAGGTCGATGTGCAATATTTACCGCCGCGTACTCTAAGAAAGTTAAGATCCGTATCCGTATTCGCGGATCTTGAAACCAAAAATCCGTATTCAGATCCGTATCCGCGGATATACATTTTTAACGATCCGGCACATCACTAAAACAGACGCACAGAGTTTTTCCAAAAGTATATTTTTTGTTCTCGGGGGACGTTTATTTTTATTTAATAACTCCATGATTTACAATAAACTCGGTAACCAATTTTAGTCAATCCTTAAATATTTTAATGCAGAGCCAATAGCTGAACACGTATCATTAAGCAAACCTAATGAAATTGTGAACTGTCAGATAACGTGTGTTATATAACATTAAATCGAGAAGGCTTGGACGCGAAACTAACACGATATGACGTTTGAGCGCGTGACGATTGATAAAAATGCGTGCTTACACGGTGTGAACTTGTCTGTTAGCGTTTCAGTTGAACTAGACATTGTTGTGCTACCGGTTCAATAATATGACGTTTATTTTAAGCATATATACTTTTCAAATCTTTGATTAACGTCAAAAAGAGCTCTTAAAACAAGAATAAAAGAGCATCAAAATAATCACAAATTAATCCCTGACAAACATAATGTAATAACTAAACACAAATTAGAACTTGACCACAAAATTAATTGGCATAATATTAAAATTTTAGATAATGAAACTAATTTTTTTAAAAGAAATATTTCGGAAATGTTACATATAAAATCAAATAAAAATTCTCTCAATGCTCAATTAGATACAGAAAATTTAAGTAATATATATAATATTATATTGAAATAATTTTTGTTTTATTAATTTTTCTTTCTTTTTTAGGTACTCACAAATTATTATTTCCATGACTACTTAATAAAAAATTGTTTGTAATTATTTTTTCATTATTTTGACATTCATAATTAATTTTGAAAAATTCTATAAAAAGCGAATTATATTTAAATATTAATTATTTTTATATTTTTAGATCAATTCTGAAGAAGGTCCAAATCCGGATTGAAACGTTAATGTATTAATTTTATATTGTTTGTTAATATATTGTCTGAAAAATTGGTCGATAATTTTATTTATTGAACATATATACTTTTATTCTATACTAAGCATAATAATCAAATCGCAATCGAACCATTAGGGTGCAAACATATACTTCTGTCTTTTTTACGCCGTAAGCACTGGCGTATCCAGGAGGGCAAAACAAGCACGGGGAACCCGGCTTAAGAAATTTCTAATTTGCCCCCTCCTGGGCGAAAAGTTGGGTACGCCCATGTTAACATCTTAGAAAAAGACAAAGTTTTTGAAACAGATATACTTTATTCAGATTGAATGCAAGTACATCAACCAATCCTATCACCGGAGAAATCAGGGAATTACATCGAAGAAAGTGACGCAGATATATTTTCGATGCGCTTTGTTGCGTTCACTCACCGCACATTGAATAGATAGGCAATGATTCATATAGTTAATTAATAGATATATGATTTTAATAAGGAGAAAAATTAACGGGTGAAATAGCCAATTTTGAGTTATAGAATTTTTATTTTTATAGTATCGTCGACGTTTAGCTTTTGTTTCATTGTTTTGACGTAAAATTATTTTTTTCCCCTTTCACTTTTTTATTAATATTACTTATCTTACAATTTTGCCTCGTTGTTCAATTATATCATTCACTAACAGTTACATAATACTATAAATTTCATCCTAATAAAATATTTTTTCATAAAATACTGCAATAAACGTTGAAAGACTGTCCTATATACTACACCTATTGTTATATCTTAGTTGGTAAGAATTGGTTTTTTGTACTTTTGTTATTTGGTTCATGTATTCTGCTAATTATTGTACTTATATTGTGCATATTTCTATGATCCTTAGGTCCTGAGAATGCCAACAAACGTTAGCGAAACGTCGACGATACTATAAAAATAAAAATTCTATAACTCAAAATTGGCTATTTCACCCGTTAATTTTTCTCCTTATCAAGATCACAGCCGTCATCGTATCAACACAATATGATTTTAAGTCTGTAGGTAAAAAGTTGCATTAAGTTCTCGACTGTAAATTGTCATGTAAGCCTTTATATGACGTTTTTAGTAAACTTTAAATCGCGTTTTTTTTTGGCAATTATGAATTATGGGGTGGAATTTTGAAAAACACTTTGTTGATGGGTGCGTGCTATATAGATGAACAGTATAGTACACCACAAGGGCCGAAAATGTGATATTCTTGCCCTGCGCGTTGATGCCTGAGGCGACATTATTACATTTTAGCTAAAAGTCGAACAGCTGTCATTCGTGTTTTTTACATATAACCTCAAAACTGCTTGCTTGGAACTTATCTGTATTTTATGTAATTAATAAGTAATTAATTAATTGATGTATTTAATAAGTGTACTTACGACCGAGGTATGAAGAAAATAGTATACACCACACTGGCCGAAAGTTTGGTATTCTTGCACTGCGCGCCATGTGCCCGAAGCGACGCCATTGTGATTTAATATACTTTTTTCAAAATGTATGATTTAAAGTTTCTGCGACAGCAACTTCCTCAAAATTGAGGTGCGAATATATTATGACAAAAAAATAATGAACCATAATTTTCGAATTCTGTGACCCCTAGAATACGGTTCTCATATTTTGCGTACAGAGGTTGCCTTGCCGCCTGCCCCTAAATAAACTGATTTACTTTTACAAAATATTCTTCTAAAAATTTGGTACTTACAAAGAAAGAGTTTGTAAATCTATATTTATCTGGTCTTTTTTTTCTAATTATTGAACATCGATGGATTGATATTTAACGTTTGATTCTATTTTTCGTTGCACCCGGTATATTAGCAAAGTGCTAACAACTCATGAAGTCGTGGTTGTTTACTTAAAATATTCATCAAATCATCACGTATTAAAATGTTTGTCAGTAATGGCAAAGAATATTAAATGCCCAACATGTTATTTTAGATATAATGTCAAAATTATTATCGCCTATGGAAGTTGTAAAAATAGTATTTACTTACACATTATGTACATGAGTTTGACGCATTTTCTAATTTTTACTTGGTTTTATCCTAACCCAATTGCACACAAATTTCCACTAGCTTTAATGTTTTACAACTATAGGTACACTTCACACAGGATTAATAAACAACACGTAAATAAATCCAGAAGAGCAAACTGTAGATATATTACTCCACGCTTATAGGTTGGGTATTATGATTTATGTGGCGCCCATTATTATTTTTTCACACAGGATTAATAAACAACAAAAAAGTAAATCCACAAGAGCAACTGTAGATATAATACTCTACGCTTATATAGGTTGGGTATTATGATTTATGTGGCGCCCATTATTATTTTATCAGGCGAATAAATAATTATAGCCTCGAAGTAAGACAGAATAGATTCATACCTGCAGTAAACATAATTTTGTTTGGTGAATTGAATTATCGCTATTTGTTCGGAGGAATAGGTACCTATAGGACAAATGAACCGAATAAATAACTACTTACGTTCGATATGATAAAATTAGACGGCTAAAATATTCAAACGCTTTTTATTCACTAAAACATTATTTATTGGTCTACATTTCTTGCCTTCTTCACAACCTTAAAAATCTTTAGTAAAAAGTCACAAAAACTGAAAAAGGCTAGAAATTTTGGCGAAACGTTGACCAATAAATAATGTTTTAGTGAATAAAAATTGTTTTAATATTTTAGCCTTGTATCCCGTATAATTTTATCACATCACAATATCAAGGTGACAAGGTGTCTTATTTTATTTTGTTACGCTCGGTGAATATGGTCATCAAAGGAATTGATGGAATTTAAGTAATAATACAACCATACCTATTACATCGGTATAATAAAGTCATTTTTTTAGAAAGAAATATGTCAATAGGTAATTCAGTTACAATTACCTAAACAAATCAATAGTTAATGAAAAAGTCATGTAACATTACTCACACATTTTTTCATGGGTAGATATTATTCCTTTATTCTTATCATGTTAACTACTGAAGAAATACATTTTGTTTATACCAGCCAGTGTACGTTCATTTACAAAATTACAAAGATAATAATCTATACTTATACTAGCGACCCTGTACGTGCTTCGCTACGTATAAAGTGAAATAATAAAACAATTTAATTGGAACATCTATCTATCTATTTTATTAATTGCTAGCTATTTTAAAATATACATGGGCGTATATGTGTGTATGTCGAGCATTCCGGCTGCGCCGTCGTGCTCGAAAAAAAATAGCGTAAAGTATTCGTGGATAACTGATCTTTAAAACACTTGCTCAAAAACTCAAAAATATTTTGAAATGCATTTTTCTCGAAAACTATGCATTTTACAGAAAAATTTATTGAACAAAAAATGTAGAGGGCATCGTTATCTATAATTAATGTCATTGGTGCTATGTTGTACAACAAAAAATGTGCGCAGTAGGTGGCGCTAAAGTGCCAAAAAAAGTGTTTTTCCACTTTTTTGCCCTGAAATTTTCATTTTTCAGTTACGATTCAAATGGAAAAATTGTTCCATTTTATTTTATAAACACCTTTTATTTCAACATTTTTTTCATACAACTTACCGTTTCAGAGCTGCAGCTTGTTGAAGTGAAAATAAGTTGTATGAAAAAAATATTGAAATAAAAGTTGTTTATAAAATAAAAAGGAACAATTTTTCCATTTGAATCGTAACTGAAAAATGAAAATTTCAGGGCAAAAAAGTGGAAAAACACTTTTTTTGGCACTTTAGCGCCACCTACTGCGCACATTTTTTGTTGTACAACATAGCACCAATGACATTAATTGTAGATAACGATGCCCTCTACATTTTTTGTTCAATAAATTTTTCTGTAAAATGCATAGTTTTCGAGAAAAATGCATTTCAAAATATTTTTGAGTTTTTTTTGACTATTTGAACAGGTACCAGGTGGCCATTGCCAGGTAACCTTTTTTTCATCATTCTCTAACGACTCACCAAGTTTCACCTTTTTGGGTGGTTTTGATACGAAATGATTTTTTTTTCGCCAGATTGATTGTACTATTTATAATTTTGATGCGATCTGATATTTTAGTGACAAGGCTTAATTCTGCAACTGAGCATAAAGTTTTAAAAATTCTTGGATAGTTCATCCTTATTATAAGTATATCCGAATGTTATGATTGTTGCTTTGTGAACTGACTGTGTTATTCATTGAGCATCATTTACAGAAAGTTGTCGAAGTGTAAAAGTGTACAGGTAAGTCTCAATCGTCGAGCTGTGAAGCAATAAACAAGTAATCAACTACTCACAACGCTAAGAAGGTATAAAAGTGACGGGACGGAAACGGACTTATCGCTCTGATAACATGCGTCTGCTTTCTTCGTTACCGACGTCTTTAATTACATACTTCTTGTTATACTAGAAATTTACACCACCGCTTCTTCATATTATGATCTAAATCTAATACATAATTTTTTTTTTTTTTTTTGCATAATTTTGATTACTAGAATTTTTTTCGAGCAATTTATAATTTATTGTTGGTATTTAATCTATTTTTCATAAATTGTTCTAATAGTATGTATATTACACCACAAGGGCTGACAGTTTGATATTCTTGCACTGTGAGCCATGACGAAAATATCAAACTTTCGGCCAGCGTAGTGTATACTTTTTTTTTCTTCATACCTCGGTCGTAAGTACGCTTATTTAAGGAGGTTGAGCCGTTTTACGAAGATAATGAAAAAAATCTGAAATAAAGTTTTTTTAATAGATTATTTATGACAAAATTTTCTGTAAAAAATCCAAAATCATTAGGAGATTTATAAAGTTAAAAATTAAAAAAAAACTTTTACATGTAGTCTTATGGAAAATATGTCAAACTAGCATGCAAACGGTACATTTTAATTTTTTGCAAATAACCAAATAATGTCAGCAGTTCCGAAAACTAACTAAGCATCGATGTCTTACGCATATTTTAATATTTTTTCCAGTTTAATTAGGAGACTTTTAATCAATAAAAAAAAATATTAAACCTTAGCACTTTTCAATTATGGACATTTATTCTTGACAGTTTTAACAATTTTAACTGAATTTTCAACTTTTTAATGATTTAATTTTAATTTTTATTACTTTTAATTTCTTTTTTTATTATTTACTGCAAAAAATACGTAAAATACAGATATTTACATAAATTTATTTTTTTTAACCTAACTTTGTACAAAAAATTCAAAAGTTAATCCATTAAGTAAAATACTGACATAATTAATTAATACTAAAAAAAATATTTATTTATGCCTTTATGACAATAATAATTATTGGTATCATCGACTTATAACCTTTTGTAAAAATTTATTATGGAAAAGTTCCCATTTAGAATTCGACTTACTTTTGATTGGGACTGTAACGGATCAACCTCCTTAAATTTAATTAAATACTTATTAATTACATAAAAACACAGATAAATTCCAAACAAGCAGCTTTGAGGTTATACGTAAAAACACGGATGACAGCTGTTCGCGACTATAAGCTAAAATGTAATAGGGTTGCTATGGAAACGACATCTAAACAACAGTTGTTAGGCCATTTTTTCTTTACTACCGCCCGAACGTACGTACTTCCCGCATGAGTATATGTAATCCCACCAATGCGTAATTATTAGACTTTCTGCCTTAGAATTGATGCCGAAAGTATGTACTTTCGATCGAGGTATGAAGAAAAAAAAAATTTTTTTTTTGAGATTTATAATTTTATACTTTATTGTTGGTATTTATACGTAAAATTGTGTACCTTTAACCCCTTCGGTCCTGCGGCGGTCATTTCAATGGACATACAATTTAAGTCAGCATAATTAAATATCAAATATAAACATTTAATTGTGCTTGAGGTTTACCGGAGATGTAGGAATGCCATACAAACCAAAGAAATACTATGTGTGCAGGCGAAATGTCGAGTCAAGTGTTGACCACAGTCATGGATTCACGCAAAGCTGGTTAAAGTGTACATTCTGATTATACCGATAAGGGCTTTCCGCAAATTATTTGGGATGCATACCGATTCGTGTTATCATTATTTCGCGTGTGTTAAATTAAACTAAATTAAATTTAAAAAATGTAATCAAACTTTGAACTGATGTTTCTCTCTTATTTTAGAGTTTTGATAAAATAGTTATAATACGCGCCACGAATTTAAAAGGCTCGGAAGTCAGATGCGAATGCGGGCTTGCGGTTGTACAGTCTGTTGAAAAACTACAAACTCGCACATAACAAAACTAAAGTAACAATAGCAACTTGACAATAACGTACTCGACTGTACCTACTTTAAAGCAGAAAAGCGACAAGTGACAAAGCCAACGAGCGATCACCGACGAGCGCACGTTCCGTGCAGGTAGCCGGGAGGTGGTCGGAGTCTCAACGGCTCTAAAATGTGCCTTTTCGACGCTGTTTGTGACTAACTTCCGAACCTTTTAGATCCGTGGCGCGTATTATAACTATAACAATGCATTTCATGCAACAAACACTGGTATAAATTAATAATGCTATTACATTATTATTGTTGACGCCATTTTAAAGATTGATTGTTTAAAAAATGAAACGGAAAAATGGTCAATGCGAATTTACATTTTATGAATAGGTTAATAAATTAGAGCAGTCTGTATGCTTGTAAACATGGCAGTTGCCATTAAAGACGTCAGTAAATGTTTGTAGCTGCGCCAGCAAAGTAAAATACATGTAGTCAGAGGTATTGTGAACAGGCAATTAAATAAATCTTGTTATCAGCGCTCGCTGAGCCCGTACGGAGGCTCTCTCTGTATGTGTACGGGTGCTTGAGGGTGATTTTAACACATGGAATTGTCATACAACTAGAGCTAGACTTTCGAAATGGCATAAAGCTAGCGTTCTAAACGCCAATGCACGAGCAAGCACTAAATTCCTCACACAGATCAACCGATGTGAACTCGTAGAACACAAATCTCTCGTTGGGCACCTCCCTTTCAAGGCAGACGGATCTTGTGATAGCTATTTTACACTGCGACAACTTTGCACACCGAAATTGTCCGAGTTGATTTTTTTAAAAATATTTTTGGTTACAATTTTTCAATCAAAAAATTGGTTGTCTGTAAAGTCGGTTTACGGACGATAGTTTTACGTGATAACGTATTCCGTAATACATAACCTAAACCTCCCAAAATTTGGTTTCAATCCGCTTATCCTTGGTGTCGGAATGATAAGAAATGTCAAAAGTGACGTTTGCAATTCTCAAAGTATTATGTTCTAATAATAATTAGTTATTCCAATACTTAACTTAGGAGGCGTTGCATTTCACAGAATACTAATGTCAAAAAATTGAATTAAACATTAGAAATTCAGCTATTTTTCTATATAAATTTGTATAAAAAAACTGTTTAGGCAAATTCTGTTATACGAAATCTATGTAAAATGTTCTCCTCTTTCGTTTAAGACTGGTTTCAAACCGATCTGATTTAAATTGAGCGAGAAATTAGCAAAAAGCACGCACAGGGTCAGGCGGAACGTTACGCGTTAGGAACGTTAGGAACGTTACGCGTTAGGAACGTGACACTTTTTCGAACATGCAGCCGGTGTTTTATCAATTTATAAGATTGGTGATTCATCAATTTATAAGACGTTATCACGTCAAAAAGTTTTCTTCATACTTAGATCAAAAGTACGTACTTTCGACCGGCTATAAAGAAAAAGTATTACACCACAAGGGCCGAAAGTTTGATATTGTATTCATTTTCCGTAATTTTTAATTTCCCTGTTATTGGAGTTATATCTGTTAGGAAATAAATATTTATTATTATTATTATTATATTCTTGCAATGCGCGCCATGATGCCCGAGGTCAGTGTTGTGTATACCATTTTTCTTCATACCTCGGTCGTAAGTACGCTTATTAAATATATTAATTAATTAAGTACTTATTAATTACATAAAAACACGAATGACAGCTGTTCGCGACTATTAGTTGAAATGTAATAGAGTTACTATGGAAACGACATCTCAACAACAGTTAATAGGTGATTTTTTCATTACTGCCACCCGAAGTATGTACTTCCCGCATCAGTGCGTATATAAAATAATAATGTCATATTCGGATTCAGCGCACTTGAAAAACATATTTCTAGAGCTTAGGATTTTTTAAGATTGTGAATTCAATGGATATCTAAAATCTCGATAAACATATCTGTACCTAGCTAAAAATCTATTGGTTTTTAGGCTATGCGCCCATGGACACTTTTTCTTAGTGACCTTTAAACAATAAAATAAAACCATTTTCGATCAATTTAAGCAAGAACCATATCCCATAAGGTTTGTGCGGGGTCCTTTCAAATATAAATATTCCACAGAATCTGAGCCAATGCATATATCTATTAATTTACCATATGAATCATTGTCTATCTACTCAAAGTGTGGTAAGTGAACGCAACAAAGCGTATCGAAAATATATCTTCGATGTAATACCCTGATTTCTCCGATGATAGGATTGGTTGATGTACTTGTATTCAATCTGAATAAAGTATTTCTGTTTCAAAAACTTTGTCTTTTTCTATGACGTTAACATGGGCGTACCGAGCGTCCGAGCTTTTATCCCAGGAGGGGGCAAATTAGAAATTTCTTAAGCCGGGTTCCCCGTGCTTGGTTTGTCCTCCTGGATACGCCAGTGCTTACGGCGTAATAAAAGAAAGAAGTATATGTTTGCACTCTAATAGTTCGATTGCGATTTTATTCCTATGCTCAGTATAGAACAAAAGTATATGTGATAACTAGTGTGACCTGTGCGAATTATTCGCACTAAATAAGTATAATAATTATCACTTTACAAAATTATTTTTTAAATATGATTGCAGGTATTCAATTCGTTTCTAATTTTGCACACTGCTTATAACGTTCTTCTTTTTGTTGTATTACAATATGAAGCTCAGATGACAGATCGAAGAAATATTTTACTAAAATTGTCATATAGAGGCGCAAGTAGCAAAAGCGTTGAGCTAAGCCGTCAGGTGGCATCATGCAGCAATGCTGTGACGTTGTTCAGCGTTGCTCGCTGTTTCAAAATTAAAGACGTCAGATGGCAGTATGCAGTATTGTATCTGTTGTATTACAATATGAAGGTCAGATGACAGATCGAAGTATTGACGTCAGATGGCAGACGTTATTTAGCGTTGCTGTAGTTTAATTAATTTACAAAAACGAAAGCAATAATAAATTTTTTAGTTGTCGATGTCAGTAGAGCAAGCAATTATCTGTAAAATGATATATAATTTATGTGGAGAAATTGTGAGGTTTTTTCTAAAAAGGGAGGCAAACATTCTTAACCTTATAGCGTATTAATATATATTATGGGTTTGTGAAGTAACTGTCGCACTGTAGAATATATTGTAGATATGTACATAGATCGTTACAAAAGTGTCTTGCTAGTCTTCAGATCGTTGCTCTGTTTCTAAGATTCTCTACTCCCATTCATTATGCCGTCCATCTTGGAGCTGTCTTGTCGAATGCCATTTTCTTGTCTCTTCCCTTAACTCTTACCTCTGCAGTCTTTCCCCGAAGATCGCTTGCTCTCTAATAATATAGGGCTATTGCTGATTTCTATCTTTAAACTTTATCCGCTGTTTTATCTGTGAAGCTCAGCAAGAACTATCAATACTCTAGACTGGAGTTTTTTTAGGAAAAAATATTTTTTATTCAACACGCGTGAGTAATATGTAATTTCGGGGCCCTGCTAAATTCGGGAGAAATAATAAATTACTTCATGTTGACGCGTAGAGTGCTAATAATGAGCCGTTCAGTGTGATAATGAATTTTCTGGACCAATAGAAACGCAGTAGCAAGCCCAAGCGTGCAATAATGAAAAAACACTGCACGCAGCTTCTGGACCAATAGGAACGTGGTAGGCGGTATTGTATAATATATGAAAACAGCATCGCAATTCAGCGAAAGTCATGGCTATCTTGTGTGCACCGAGGGCGCTGGGTACGTCAATCAATGAAGTGATTTATTATTTTTCCCTCTTTTATCAGGGCCCCGATTACATATTACTCGTGCTAGTTGAAAAAAAAAATTAAGTGCGACCATTGATCGAAGGAGAATATTCCACTCGCGTGCGTTTTACGCTCATGGAATCTTCTCCTTCTCTCACTAGTCGCACAATATACTATTGTTTCATATTATAATACGCGCCACGGATCTAAAAGGTTCGAAAGTTAGTCACAAACAGCGTCGCAAAAGCACATTTTAGAGCCGTTGATACTCACACCACCTTGTAACGATATTAATTTAATAATATTAATATCACGGTAAAATCTAGTTTGCTTTATATTCGTGTACAGTAATAGGTACACGAAATTGTGTTCAAACGCGTTTATGGTTAAGCAGAGACCGGTATTAAGTACGTATTAGCGCCGCGTCTAATTGAACTTATATTTTTGTAATTAATATTATGTTGTCCGCCAATAGATGGCTACTCATTAATTTCCTTTTTAATTAATATTTTTTATTAAAAATGATTAGCGGTCGTACCTACTGCGGTTCGACATTTATTGGTGTCAAGCAACAGTGCGCATAAAAATTTGTCTTTCAGTGACCACCCTGTTGGCTCAGTGGCTTGCTAGTTTACGATCGTGTTCCGTCTATTCTAGTATGGCCTATCTAGTCTAACGGGGAAAGCTTTGAATAGCCCTTTAAGTGCTGGTTTACGATCGTGTTCCGTCTATTCCAGCATTTTGTGGATTCATTCTCAGCTCGCTTGCCGAAGATCTGGAAACTATTGAAGTACGATCGTGTTGTCGTCTGCTCCGATAAGTTTCCCGGTGTCTTCTAATAGCACACTGCTTGACCATCGCGAGGGTTCTGGATCATGATCGGGATTTCGTCTGTTCCAGACCTTAGCGTAAATCGACCCACGACCGCAACGACCGTATTAAATTCAATGACCGTGCCGAGGATATAAATAATGACCTAATAAAAAAACACAACGTAGGAATGACCTAGAGATTCGAGTTAAATATAATTAGAGTCCCGCCCGAGTTTAGGATTCTTCAGACCGCTAGACTCATTAACTTTATTATTATGTAAAATTGAATGTGACCGTACAAATAATATCGTTATTTGCACTGATGGGAGTATTTAATTAAAAGTACTCTGTTGACCGATGAAAGTAAATTAGCCATTTGAACCTATTGTTTATTTCCATTATATATTTTGTGTATTGTTATAATTTGTCATTTGAGTTTTATATATTAAATTATACGTGTTAAAACTTTAACGCTCGAACCTGTTTATTTAAAAACCCAACCAACCCCCACAAGAAAAATAATAACGTAACAACTGGTGCCGTAGTGACCAGGATTCTTATAAAACAAAGATCCGATTGACCTATTGTTGTAACAATACCGACCGTACACGGGTTCAAAATGGAAGAAGAGCAGATTGATGAATCCACACAGGCAACGTCAACACCGCCTGAGCCAATCCGACCCGACCCAAATGTTGAACAAAATATTGACATTGCTGACCGACCTAATGATTTTTCAGCACGCTTGCGTGCATTGAACTTAGACCTAACGCCCGCTGTCCGTTCCTATAAAGCTATTCCTGTGTACAAATGGGGAATAAAGTTTACCGGGGACGATCGAAATAGTTTAGAAACGTTTTTGGAGGATGTAGAAGACCGACGCCGTGACAACAGTATAACAACAACCGACTTGTTGCACTCAGCTTCCGGACTGTTTGGAGGCTCAGCCTTGCAAGTCTACCGCTATGCTCGAGATAAATTACGTACATGGGATGAGCTAGTGCAAACGTTACGCAAATCTTTTAGAGATCCAGACTATGACCATTTATTAAAAATAGAAATTAATAAACGAAAACAGGGACCTACTGAACCATTTTCTGTTTATGTCGCAAAAATGTTTAGTCTATACAAACGTATGGAGCGTCCGCCTGCATATAGTGAACAAATGCAGACAATTGAACTTAATTGTCTTCCCGATTATCAGGAACAAATAAGCGTGAACGAACCCCGAACCATTGACGAACTTGAAAACTTAGTTTCTCGACTTGAACGAGGACGACTGAGAGCACGCCGTCAATCGTGCCCCCCGAACCAACTGTTGGAGCCCGATTTATCAAAAGTATCCAACATGACCGGAACACAAAATGATAATATACGGGTGATCCAAAAGTCACGAACTAGTCCTGTTTATGAAGTAAACACTGCGAACAATAAACCGGCATTCCGCTACAAGTGTTGGAACTGTCGCAAACAAGGACATGCATACAGAAACTGCCCTAACCCGCCGAATCACCAATTCTGCAACACGTGTGGAATGAACGGAACTACGACGACAAATTGTCCTCGCTGTCGACAGACACAGGGAAACGACCGACAGGCACGTTAACAGGTCGTAAACGTCGCCTGTATTCCTCTAGACCGACCTTAAAACAATCTGCACCGACCGCTGAACAGAACGTGATTTCAAAAATGCCAGGAGATGCCCGACCGTATTTATTTGTGACCATTGGAGGAAAAGAGTTACCCGGATTATTAGATTCAGGAGCTAGCCGAACGATGACCGGACCGAGAGGAAGATTGCTACTCGCTGAACGGGGATACCGCCCTCGACCTTCATTAAATCACAAAATTCAGACCGCTGATGGAACCACGTACTCTGTTGAAGAAGAAATGAGTGTGTTAATGACCGTATCTGACCGAACACGCCGTATTACTGTCCTATTAGTGCCCGAATTACCGCAAGATTTAATTCTCGGCATTGATTTTTGGATCGCTATGCAGATAGTGCCCGATATGAGTAGAGGAACTTGGACATTTTCTCCGAACACTGACCATGTAACGACCATCACGCCCAAAGAAAAGTTGAGGAACAAAAGGTACAGAAAAAGAAAAGACAACGCTAGAAATTATGCGTTATCTAGAGCGTTGTGTGAACCTCTGAACGATACTGTACCGATTGATGTTATCACTTTTCCGGAACAATTACATGACCGCTGGTATAATAAAATGACCGAAAATATTGAAGCCAACCCTGATGATTATCCACGATGGAAAATTCAAGATAACAAGATTTATAAAAAAATCACCGACCGACACCACTTTCCAAATCCTGCGTATGAATGGAAATTAGTGGTGCCCAATAAATTACGACCCGAAATACTCAAACAGTTTCACGATGAACCGACCGCCGGACACTTAGGTGTCGCCAAAACATACGACCGAATAAAACGAAGTTATTATTGGCCGAAAATGATCGTTGACGTAGCACGATACGTACATGACTGCAGTGTATGTCAACAAACAAAACCTGATAATAAAGCGCCCCAAGGATTAATGGGACAAGACCGGACCGCAGATGTGCCCTGGAGAACGATCAGTGCTGACCTGATGGGCCCTTTTCCTCGATCGAAAAGGGGTCGTAGATACCTACTGGTTGTTCAGGACACGCATACAAAATTTGTCTTGTTATTCCCGCTTCGGGCCGCCACGTCAAAATTAGTCGCTCAACACTTGAACGACTCAGTTTTTATGATATATGGTGTTCCCGAGTTTCTAATCTCTGATAATGGAGCCGAATTTACCGGGAAAAATGTACGCGAATTATTAGCAAAATTTGGGGTAAAGGCGTTATTAAATGCCCGTCGACATTCGCAAGCGAATCCTACCGAGCGCACGAACTTGACTATAAACAATATGCTACGCGCATATGTGACCGACAAACACAACGAGTGGGACGCTAACATAGCCGAGCTTGGCTTTGCGTTGCGAACTGCGCGAAGCGATGTCACCAACTACACCCCTGCTTATCTGAATTATGGGCGCGAACTAAAAATTCACGCCAGTGAATATCAAAATGTCGCTCCCGATACAACAAACGACCACGTCTCGGAACTGATACATCTTTTCACTGAAGTAAAAGATCGCTTGCAAAAGGCTCATCAAGACAGCGCCGTCCGATATAATTTGCGCCGCCGGACAAATGAGTACAATATAGGAGACCGAGTTCTGAAAAGGAAATACGCACTATCCAATGCTACGCAGGGATATGCCGCCAAATTAGCTCCCCGGTACGAGGGCCCGTTTTCCATCAAGAGGAAAATTTCGCCAATAATTTATGAGCTAGCAAAAATGGACGGTAAAAGCATTGGAATATGGCATATTAGTGATTTAAAAACGTTTAACTAATTAAACGTATAACTAAAATGAATTACGCAATTGCGTAATCTAAGATCAAAATTATTTATGTAACATCGACTATAAAAAGACCGGCGATAACAGCAGTCTCATTCAGTTGAAAATGGACTTCTTGGACATCGACGACGTACCGACCTTCGAAGATGAACAGCGCATACCCGATACGCCGCCGACACTATCGCCGTGCCCTTCTATCAACTCCTTCAACAAAACACCGCAGGAACGCTTCCCCGAAACGCCGCCAACGCGAGGAATAGAGGATCGTTCACCCCTGGAGCTGCTACCGTGGAGGTTGATCCAATTGACCCTCTCACCCCCTAAGAGGCGTCGACGTGTGATCCCGCCGCCGGTTCCAGAGGCTTTACTGAGGCCTCCGGCGACTATAACGCCAGCCGCCAAATCGACACCACCACCACCAATAAAACCTCCAGCACCTTTAAAACCAGCTATAACGCCAGTGTCAACGCCGCCGACGTCGCGACCGTATGTGCCGCCGCTGCCCACCTGGACTCCGGCCTTGAGAAGACGATGTAGGAGGAAGACCGTACTGCCCGATGGACGCGTGATTCGTTTCACGAAGGCCGCCAACGGACAAATCCGTATGGGACGCGTTGTCCCCAGTGTGTGTAAAGTAGTGGACTAAGGTTTTGTGCTGAGTAAGCTAAAGTGTTTGGTATGTGAACTTTTGTTTTTTTTGATAAATAGTGATTATTTCCTAATGCAATATTAACATTTAGAACATTGACCGCATTTTGAAATATCACGATACCTTTTTTTTTGTTGTAGATTATTGAAATGTTGAATTTCAACTATGTTTGATATATTAATACAATATTCATATTAATGATTTTTGACCGTATTAAATAAATCACGACATAGTATTAATTTTTTTTTAACTTTGCCCGTGTTGGATATATTCTAATACAATATTCATATTAATGATTTTTGACCGTATTAAATATATCATAGCACAATATTCATGTTAATGATTTTTGACCGTATTAAATATATCATATTACACAATATTCAGTTTAATGATTTTTGACCGTGTTTATGATATTAGAATACAATATTGACCTTTTTGAAATTTGACTGTATTGATGAATACAGAAGTTTTGAACTTTCATTATTTTGCCCGTATTTGAAAATTATTAATGCAGACCTTTTGTGACTATTAATAATTTGGACCATATTTAGAGATAAGATAAATGTTTGAACGTTGATAGTAGTATTAAGGACATTGAACTGTGATTATTTACGTTTATTTGAAACGTTGAAGTGAAATATTTTGTTTTATATTTTTGATATTTAGTCATATGAACGATAGTGAGTAATATTGAAAATTGATCAAATGATTGCCCTAAGTACAATTTTTGTTTTACATTTAAGTTTATGACCATTGGTGCACATAACTATGACCTTATAATCGCGTATTTTTACACGGGCCGGAGGAGTGTAACGATATTAATTTAATAATATTAATATCACGGTAAAATCTAGTTTGCTTTATATTCGTGTACAGTAATAGGTACACGATATTGTGTTCAAACGCGTTTATGGTTAAGCAGAGACCGGTATTAAGTACGTATTAGCGCCGCGTCTAATTGAACTTATATTTTTGTAATTAATATTATGTTGTCCGCCAATAGATGGCTACTCATTAATTTCCTTTTTAATTAATATTTTTTATTAAAAATTATTAGCGGTCGTACCTACTGCGGTTCGACATTTATTGGTGTCAAGCAACAGTGCGCATAAAAATTTGTCTTTCAGTGACCACCCTGTTGGCTCAGTGGCTTGCTAGTTTACGATCGTGTTCCGTCTATTCTAGTATGGCCTATCTAGTCTAACGGGGAAAGCTTTGAATAGCCCTTTAAGTGCTGGTTTACGATCGTGTTCCGTCTATTCCAGCATTTTGTGGATTCATTCTCAGCTCGCTTGCCGAAGATCTGGAAACTATTGAAGTACGATCGTGTTGTCGTCTGCTCCGATAAGTTTCCCGGTGTCTTCTAATAGCACACTGCTTGACCATCGCGAGGGTTCTGGATCATGATCGGGATTTCGTCTGTTCCAGACCTTAGCGTAAATCGACCCACGACCGCAACGACCGTATTAAATTCAATGACCGTGCCGAGGATATAAATAATGACCTAATAAAAAAACACAACGTAGGAATGACCTAGAGATTCGAGTTAAATATAATTAGAGTCCCGCCCGAGTTTAGGATTCTTCAGACCGCTAGACTCATTAACTTTATTATTATGTAAAATTGAATGTGACCGTACAAATAATATCGTTATTTGCACTGATGGGAGTATTTAATTAAAAGTACTCTGTTGACCGATGAAAGTAAATTAGCCATTTGAACCTATTGTTTATTTCCATTATATATTTTGTGTATTGTTATAATTTGTCATTTGAGTTTTATATATTAAATTATACGTGTTAAAACTTTAACGCTCGAACCTGTTTATTTAAAAACCCAACCAACCCCCACAAGAAAAATAATAACGTAACAACCTCCCAGCTACCTGCATGGAACGTGCGCTTGTCGGTGATTGGCCGTGATCGCTCGTTGCCCTTGTCACTTGTCGCTTTCCTGCTTTAAAGTACAGTCGAGTACGCTATTGTCAAGTTGCTATTGTTACTTTAGTTTTGTTATGTGCGAGTTTGTAGTTTTTCAACAGACTGTACAAGCGCAAGCCCGCATTCGCATCTAACTTCCGAGCCTTTTAGATTCGTGGCGCGTATTATATCGGTCACCTATATATACAATGTAACCTCATAATAACGAATCTCAAGGGACCGAGCATTTTTTTTTTTCGTTATAAAGAGTTTTCGTTATATGGAGGGAAGAAAGAAAAATAACCAAATTTCACCTAATTAATTTATTCCAAACACATATAGTCTGTTAACTTTGGCTGACGTTTTTTGCTATGCCAATAATTGTTTTGTATTTTATTAAGTATCTTATGCATGCCTTGGGATGTGGTGGAATCATCTTCATTAAACAATAGTCCGATAAGTTTGGCGGCATCAAGTGCTTGTTGAATAGAGTTGGTGATGGCTCAGAATCGTTCTCTTTACGTCTGTAAACATAATTTTGCTGACGCCTAAATATGAACATATTTCTTCATAATAGAGAATAGCTGTTGCGCTATAAAGTGCGTATTAATGTATGGGTTTTAAGGTAAACCAACCAAATTGTAAGCATTTCTACGTTATAGGGATGTTATAAATAGGTTACACTGTATTATATAGATTCAAGAACTATTAATTTAAGTTCACATAATGGAATATTTTGTCGGCAGAGTTTGATACTGCGTCCAGTGCTTTTTTTACGTTAGGTATACTGCGCTGCGACTAGTTTTATAGATACATGTTGGTTAAGTAAGATTATATAAACACTTAAGTTATCTAGACAATAAAACTATGCTGATAGTCTAAATAGCGGCAAAACGTATGTACATATTATTGTCATTGGATTTATTTGGAAGTTGATTCTTTGACGTCCGCCATTCAGAGATGGCTTCAGTTTTATTCATTACTAGCGGCCCGGTCTGGCTTCACTCGAATTTGTAGATTGCCGCCGTTCTTTCGTCGACTTCCGTTGCAAAATTGATATCCACGAAAAGCGCTCAACATTAAAATAGGTATAGCATATATCTATTAATTAACTATATGAATCATAGCCTATCTACTCAATGTGCGGTGAGTGAACGCAACAAAGCGAATCGAAAATATATCTGCGTCTGTTTCTTCGATGTAATTCCCTGATTTTTCCGATGATAGGATTGGTTGAAGTACTTGCATTCAATCTGAATAAAGTATCTCTGTTTCAAAAGCTTTGTCTTTTTCTATGACGTTAACATGGGCCCAGGCCCAGGAGAGAGCAAATTAGAAATTTCTTAAGCCGGGTCCCCCGTGCTTGTTTGCACTTCTGGATACGCCAGTGCTTACGGCGTAAAAAAAGACAGAAGTATATGTTTGCACCCTAATAGTTCGATTGCGATTTTATTCCTATGCTCAGTATAGAATAAAAGTATATGCTTGAATCACTCAAACTCAAATATCAAATATTTTTAGGCTTGAGTCTTGTTGTAAATGAAATCTTTCATGCACCTGGCTATTAAGACAGGCCAACAAGCGGTATTCTCACGTTCACGGCGCCAAACGTGATACGCTGTGTACATACCAAAGGTACATACTGTTCATATATTAGGATGCCGCGACCAATCTCTTGATTTCTTTTACTATTTCCGAAACAGTTTTATTACAGGGGCATAATAAATTTCAGGTTTGCACAAGCTATCGCATACAGTCTTTGTAGGTAAAATTCTTTTAATTTTACGACCTCACACGTATCATCACCCACACGATACTGGCTTTGTGTTGGTAGATAGCGAAACAAGAAGCAAATTGTTAACCAGACAGCCTCGTCGAATTTCGACTTGAGACTTCGGGAACACTTTCCTAAGACTAAGTTTTAAAGTTTAAAAAGGAAACGTTTTGACGTGAAAACGTCTTATAAATAACGCCGTAACGTTCCGCCTGACCCTGTGCGTGCAAGCGAGAGCGCAGTATAAGCGATAGAGAAGCACGATCGGCGTCGGCTTGTACGCATTTCTCACTCTTCTCGCGTGACGTCAGAGAGTAGGTAGTGTGCGTTCAACATTTTTTTCGGCTGTTCCAGCGAAAGCTACATCTGACAGATAGCCTTTGTTTTATAAACCGTGGAAATTAAGACTTAAAATCAAGATATCTAATAAAAATGTCATAAATTATCGAATTTTTAAAGCAATTTTTCAGATAATACATCGTTATTTGTTTGTTTTTGCACGGATATTTTTTGTGTCATATAATTATTACCGATTTATCCAAGCCAAAGTATAACTGAACGCACGATAATGGCAATATGGCGCTAATAATAATTAATAAATGTCATTTTATTTTGTTAAAAATAACTGATCGCCGTCATTATGGATAAAATATGATATTATTCACAACGAATGGAAATGTATTGATCAATTAATAGTTTGTACACAAACGCAGCTACATTTTGTATCAAAAACAAATCTTGGGAGATATCTGCATTTCATAACAGCAGATAAATTATACGGTTCTTTAACAAATATATAAGGTAAGAGTACGATAACTTGCTATGCAAAATATCCACTGGATATTCACAATTATTGTTTTATATAACATATAACAGCGTTATTGGTCGTTTTAAGTGCGGAAAATTAATTTTTATAAATTAATTTAAAAAAATTAAATATGGTACAGTAAGTATATTATTTACTATAGCGATCGCTATCTTGTCTTATATAGTGATAAGAAAAGAGAAAGTTATATATACCTGTACCTATGATAAACAAAGATAGAAATATCAATTGGTTGGAATGAAATACAATTGAACGTTCAGGGCAGAGTCGTATTTGGAAATTTTAATTTATAAAACGAATTTTAAATTTAAAACTCACATTTTCATGAAGATTGAAAACCATCGCTTTTTTGATAAAGGGGTATGCGAATTGTCTCGCAGTGAAACGGGAAGGGGCAAATGTGGAGTTTTTAAAAAAACAATTCCGGGGTGAACGATAAACGGGTATGCGAATTGTAATTCTGGGGTGAACGATAAAGGGGTATGCGAATTGTCTCGCAGTGAAACGGGAAGGGGCAAATGTTGAGTTTTTAAAAAAACAATTCCGGGGTGAACTATAAACGGGTATGCGAATCTAAATACGACCCTGCTTCCATAACACAATCGAAAGCTGCATTCAAAGTGAGATAGTTATACAATAATTCTACACCAGTTGCTATGACGTGTATTTGTGATTTTTGATTGGTTAGATTCAAAAAATGACAGTGAAAGACGAAAAGTAGTTCCATTTTTTTCACGTATTTTTGAGGAAATTTCTGAATAATCCGCAAAGTTTTTTTTTTTGAACGTCAAAATTTAGCGTTTTCTATGACTTAAAAAAAAAATTTCAAAATTTGGGTGCATAGTGTTATCGTACTGCACCCAATATATAGGTAATATATATACATTCTTTTAAATGTCTTTTATAATTGCTTAAAAATATGTATTTTGCTTTGGATGATCAAATTATTAGTCGGTAAATATATAGTTTGACAGCTACTAAAATTTAGGTTATGTATTATTAAATATGATATTCGAGCGGAATACGTTATCACGTAAAACTATCGTCCGTAAACCGATTTTACAGACAACCAATTTTTTTTTTCCAAATATTTAGATAAACGTCTAAAAATGGCAAAAAATGATAAATTATTTTAACTTACCTGTTTTTTCAACTCTTTGATTAACGTCTGAATAGAACTCTTCATATAAATAAAATTATCGACCAATTTTTTTCAGACTATATATAAACAAAAATAATAAAATTATAAATCAATATTTCACTAGATGATCCAAATCCAAATTTTCGATCCAAATCCGGATCGAAACGTCATCTAGTGAAATATTGATTTATAATTTCATTATTTTTGTTAATATAGGTACCTACATATAGTCTGAAAAAAATTGGTCGATAATTTCATTTATTTACCTGTTTTTTTATTGGTTATTTCTTTTCAAATTTAAGATTATCTGAAAATTAAAGCGAGGGCATCGAAATTAAACAATTGCAAATCTTTATAACATACATATTTATTTGAGCTTTTAATTGCATTTTTTTAAAATACAACAAAATATTAAATAATAATAAAGACAGTAAATTTGGTAAAATCAAAAATTAGCTTTCGCCATATTGATTATTCGAGCTATAGCGTATACATTATGTTTTTATGTATTAATCAGTAAGTAATCAATTATTAATAATATTTTTTTTATTTAAATATTTGATTAAAAATCCTTTTGGAAGAATTGGAGATTATGACAGACACGTATACGAATGTTTGCTTTATTTATAATTTTACATTTTATTTACCCAATAAATACATAAGGTAATGAATGAAATAATGGCATAATAACCACTCAACTACAATAAATTTATTTAAATATATTTGATTAATCAATCATTGCAAATTTTGGAAATTTAAATAAGTAATTAACAAACATTAAAAAGTAACTTGCAAGTCTAGGATCTCAAAAATGTATACAGTATGTAAACACGTAAGGTGCACATAGGGAAATTAGCATTGGGAAAAAATACTTGGATCAGTGTTAGCCATGACTGCATCAATTGTTATTTCTATTGAATTATCGTAAAAATCTTGAGGATTTCTATTTTATTTTGATTTATTTTTATTTTACTTGGCTCTTATAAATATTTATTTTATTTTTTTGTACAAAAATAAAACAAAAAAATAACTCCATCTGTTTGGAAACATTTCATTCAAAAATTGTCTGACTGGTATGACGTATGCGCATTGGTAAATCAGTGACCCAAATGTCTTTAGGTTCAACACGAATAGGCGGAGATATTTGATCTCGCACCATATTTAAGTATTTTTGTGAATTTAATGTCCCATTAATAAAAAAAGTCCGATTATGTTGTAATCATTTGAATATTTTCTTCGGTAGTACACACATTCATTTTGCAAAAGAATATTATCTGTCAAATTGAAAAACAACATTTCTAGGCTCACTCTAATCCAGTCATTCTTTCCCTATGTGCATCTTACGCGTTTACATACTGTATATTATGAACTAAAAGGGGTTTTTCTTCTTCTATTTGTCATAAAAATCATAACAAACTGAATATACAGAGCGTTTAAAGTCATAAAATGACATTAAAAAAAATGGCATTAGGGCAATATTACATCACCGGACATGGCTATCATATCCGGTCATTCAAATTTGATTGGCACTGGAAATACGCATTGTTTCACATCGAAACATCTTCGACGTACAGTGAAAACTCTATATAGCGACACTCAAGGAACTGTGCACTTTGTGACGTTATTGAGAGTTGTTGTTAAACGGAGAGACGAAATAATCCATTAATAATTTTTACTATAATATGCATTTACTCCAAAGCGTCTCCCATCACTTATCTTTTTCATCAATACACAAAGTTTTTTTTTACTCGCCATTTTCACAGTTTGCAAGTTGGTGGGCAACTAAGAATACGATAACTTATCGATAAGCAGCTGAGAGATAATCCCAACAAACAAAAGAACGAATTTCTTAGAATCTTCGGTACGCATGATGCCGACAACAAAGCTACAAAATAACAAACAAGTACTGTTTATTGCTTTTGTTGTCGTTATTTAGAGTGGGTGTGTCGTTATGAGCAACAAGGTAAACTAAGAGTTAAGTATGACGTTTTAAGGAGTTTGTCGTTATATCGAGTGACGTTAAATGGAGTTTACACTGTATATTGTTATTTTATAAGATGACCTCTTTCCAGACGAAAATATAAATAAGTAATAAATAAATAATCAGAATTAGCAAAAGTTTTTAAAACTTAAATGTATAAATATTTCAGTTACTGAAAAATTTGGCCACAGAAATAACAGTACCTAAACAATACAATATTGTAGGTCATTTTATAAAGTAACCAGCAGTGTCTACATTCATAACAGTTTTGTAAACACTGGTGTTCCTCTAGTTCACTAGATCGTAAGTAGTCAATAAGTAATACAACTGTAAAATACGCTTGGAATACTGACTAAAGCTATTATTTTATTTTATTATTAGGATACTATCAATAATATAATATAATACACTATAACTTACATTGTTCTTATTTGTGACTTTTTATTCGTATAACAATTATAATCACCTCGATTTATTTGTGTTGCAGATTAAATAATTATTTATTTAAATACTTTATCACCGATCAAATTACATTACAAACTATATTTGTTGCTGTACTGTAGCAGATATGAGTTAGCATCACATTGTACAGGGTGTACAAGAAATCTCGCCCTTAATAAAGGCGACAATAATATTGTATACTGTCAACGTACAAAACTTGTACGTAAAAGTACTTCTACGAGGTATAGATTTTATGTACACTATAGTAATAATATGGATAGGGTACTTTTCTATGTACATGGTATAACTAGGGAATGATCAAAGATGATTCTCTTTTACACATGAATCACTCATTTTCGTTAAAATATCACCAATTTCATTAATAAAATAATTATTATACTTATTTACAAAACGTAAGTTAATTGCACTCTTTACACGTATTTACTAGACAATTGCTTGGCTAGCTCGGTATACTTAAGAAATTTTGAGTGAGGACTTTCCTCGAATCCGGCTTGGGGTTGTGGACTTTTGCTACTGGGACCGACAGGCGTAACAGAACCGACTCCGGTACTACTGGATGCACTTCCAGATGGAATTTTGTTACTGCTTCCGGAACTACTCGAAGAACTCGGGACAGACTGGTGCGATTTCAGGGAAACTGGATCTGGGATGACACCATCTTTAACAAAATGCATTTTTGATAAATGGTGTCGGTAGGCTCCTTTGGATATAAATGGCGTATCGCAAAAAGCACACTTCATTATGGAATCTGACGTCATAACGGCATCGTTACACGCCCAGCTGAACGCGAGAATAGCTCCGGGTGTAGTGCTCGTTGTTGATTGGGTAGCTGTTGCCGTCGATGACGACGTGCTTCCCGAACTTCCGGCATTGACTGTTTGACCGGATCTACTACTCGATCCGTGATGTGTTTCAGTCTTATCGCATAACTTTTGTAAAGCGGCCAATGGATGACTGCTTGTCCGTCTGCCTCCCGCTGAGGAATTGCCATCAGAAGCAGACGCACCGCCACCACCGGATAAATTATCAAACATTGATGACAGCGCACCTAAGCTACCGCCTGTCTTTTTGTCAGACCCAGCTGTACTTCTGGGCGTTCCGGAACGATCGCTGCTAGCAGGGCTGCTTGTACTGTTTCTGCAAGGACTACTCGGTACTGCAGTCTCTAAAGCAGGAGTAGGTTGACGTGGACTTGTATTTGGACTAGGGATACCTGCACTGCTATTACTTCGTTTAACGGCGATACTGCCGTTATCGTCTTCGGGAATATCATCGACACGACTGTCAGTCGACATTCTGGGAGGAATTATTCCACTGCCGCTATGATAACTGGCTTTATCCTCTTCGTCGTCACCCTCGTCCATATTTTCTTTTTTCACTACAGCGTCATATGCTCGATGATTTTCTAAATGATGTGATCTGTCATCATCGTCTGGCAACTCCTTTTTTATCGTGACAACATCAGTCGGCTCTTCGTGACTTACTTTATCAGAGAGGGGAGTTTGGACACGTTTATCTGGAGTTGTTCTTGGCGTCATTGGCTGGCCAGGGGGGTCCATTTTTCTATCCGGTGTAAGCGCATCAATGCGACTACTACCGCGTTCGGACATTGAACTAGATTCACTGCCACTTCTTTCACGGCGATTATAATGATGATTTTGTTGATGATTGTGATAATTTCGTAATATGTTCATTGTTTGTGCGTCAACCAACGGTTTAGTATAGTCAACACTTTCGTCTATGCCCAATCGTTTTAATATGCTAGAGCCCATAGGAGCTGCCGCAGGAACGCCAGGAGTCCCCGCAAAACCTGCAGCGGACTGTCGAGCTCTTGAATCAAAACTTTTCTCTATTAATTTTTCAATTGCGTTCAAAACTGACGGCGAAGATACATTTCCTCCGCCTTCTGGAGGAGAAACTACAGGATCTTTGTTGGTACTTAAGTCCGTTACTGAGGAAGGAGAACGGTGATGGCGAGAACCTGGCGACGAAGCATCATCCGTTACGCTTTTTCGGCCTTCTCGATTTACCGGAGTTACATGGCCAACAACCATCGAATTTTCAGGAGGTATTATATTATTTGACATTAATGCACTTTTTAAAAAGTTTCTTTGGTTGCTGCCAATAGATCCACCACCTACACATTGTCGTATGTGATCTACAAACTGAGAAGTTTCAATTTTATCACCACATTTTTCGCACGTAATTCGGCCAGCCCCTTGTTCTCGGTTAGGCTTAATTCCAGCAGCTCCGCCGTCACCATTTTTGAATTCATGCTGTGCACGTTCTAGCTCTAACAGTTTTCGAACTGGAAGCGATTTCTTTCTTTTTTCTCGCGTTTGCCGGCGTCGACCACCACTTTCTGTAATAGAACGCATTATATGTTCTTTGTAATGCGAATTTTTAACCATATGATTACTAAGTTCTTTTAAAGAGCTAAAAGCTTGATCACACACTTTACACGTCAATACAGCACTGACATGACTGCTGGCTCCACCAGATCCTCCGCTCGTTGGACCACTACCACCTCCACCACCGCCACCTCCTTTGGTGTCGTCTGATGACTTCCAAGATATAATTTGTTCTTGTGATATTATATTTGTATAATGCTGTGTTTGCTGCATGTGACTTGTCATTTCTGCTAAGGATCTGAAACTTTGTCCACACCACATGCATTTCAGTATTTGTCTTGTTTGTTCAGCTCCCTTTCCCAGCCAAACATCTTGTCCACGGACTAGCTTTCGCGGTAAGGGCATTGTTTCTTTTATAAGCAAATTGAGATCAGCTTGACTTGGTTTATTTGAATTAGTGGATGGGGAAGATACCGGTATAGACGAGTTTGATGAAACAGACGGAGATGATGAAATATTCGGTTGTGGAGGAGGAAGAGTAGGACCTTGCATTGTGGGAACGGGAACATTAACTCCACAGTGCTTGGCTTCTTTCATATGAGTTGTCATTGCAGCTAAACTCGGAAAGCTTTGTTTACACCAAACACATTTCAACACATCTTTAGCTTGTTCGGCGCCTTTATTTAACCAATGTGATTGCCACGCACTATGACGATTACCGGCTGAATTTCCAGGACTAACTCCACTATTTGCCATGGAACGGAATAAATCCTCTCCGCCCAGTTTACTTAACTCACTCATTTTTTCTAATGCTTTTGTGGCATCACTGGGTGTCGGTGTGTTTTGTTTTAATTTTCCATTCCACAACTGTGAATCAGCAGGAGGATGGCCCGCCCCTGTTTTCGGTGGAATCGGAGATAAGTTACTTGCAGCTGCAACGGCAGCAGCAAAATATGGTAAATGAGATGCAACTGGCGACGTCCACGGCGAAACAACGGGTTTGTAATCTGACGATCGTGATGTCTTTCGAGCCGGCGGTGGTTGAGGTGATTCATTTGCTATTCTCTTCCGACTTGTGGAAAGATCCAAAGGACTATTTAATTGAGATTCTGCTGGACTAGGAGTGGGTGGTTTACTGAGATTCATTGCATCACTGTCGTTATCAGTAGGTTCGATATTTTTATGTTTTGTGCTAAAGTCTAATATTGCACCGTCTGCTACTCCAACGGGAGATTGAAGTGGCAAGGAAGAAGGAGAAGTTAATGCTCGCGAGGCGATTAGAGGAATGCCAGTAGGAGATGAAGATGATGAAACGAGAGGAGATACTGGTCCTCTAGGAAATGTCGGCGGTAACGGAGAAGTCATCATCAGTCTATGGGAATGCTGTGCGGCTGCAGCAGCTGCACCCAAATAAGCAGCCATAGCTGCTGAATTCGGCGGTAGTAAAGCGGCGGCTGCAGCTGGCGGTAAAGTTGCTGGCAAAGCAACCCCAACGGGGCTCAGAGCGCTAGCTGGCAACGTAACACCACGCAGAGGGTTGACGGTAGAACTTCGATCGGAATATAACGAGTCTCTCGATGGACATCTGACAGGCACTGATGATTCAGTTGACTCTCTTGACTGACATCTCGGGCTGGTTAAGTCCCTGAAACAATAAAAAAAATTGTCAACGAAATCTTCATAACTAAACGAGTACTTAAACATATCTATACACAATTTCTAAACGCAGTGGTTTATATCACGTCCTGCAATGAATACAAGTGTTGTTAAATCAAATAAACTAAGTAAATAAATTTCACAGCAATCATTTACAATATTTAAGCGCTAAACTGCAATCCATGATTTTAATCTATGAACAAATTTTGCAGTTTGTTTTCTTTCTACGGCGGTGCGCTCTACGAGAAATATATCTTCTTTATTTATACACCGCCGGTTCGCTTTTGAATGAAGGAAAAATGTTTGTTCTTGTATGATTTACTGCGCTCCACCAGTGCTAAATATTGCCGACACAGTATGTCCCTCCATCCACAATCGCAGGGGATTGTGACCGTTCATAGGCGAAGGCGGAAGGGGACCAACTAGCACACAAAAGGATCAGAGAGAGAAGAGAGAGAGTTGCGGCGGACGACGTTAATATACGTATAATCGCGCGCGTTGCTTAAACAAAAGACTAACGTGTCGGGGCCGCACACATTGCCAGTACGTGCTGACGTGATATTTACGCAATCTGCTGCTAATATTCGAATCATAAAATTGTATAATTATTTACCTTTCAACGAGATTATTCTGATTCAAGGAGCTTGTTGTCGATGCGGCTTGCTCATTGTCATCGTCTGTTGCGAGGGGCGCAGCTGAAGCTACTAGTGAAACAGGGCTTCGAGGTGAAATGGGCGCGTGTTCCTGAGGTTCCGAAACCATCGGTTCGCAGGCCTCGTTGTCACCGTCCTCCATTGGTGCCGGCGACATAGCGTTTGATGTTGGCGTCGCTGAACCTGAATCGTCATCACCCTCAAGTTTGTCTGCGTCAGGTGATTCTTCTTCACCACCTTCGCCACCTTCCCCTGCAATTAAAAAAAAATATTTTAGATAAAGAATTTATAAACAATAAACTTATTTCATTAATGCGAACAACGTATGCTACATTGAAAGGTTTTCTTTCTTTAATTTCTAACTGGACTTTACTATTTTTTACATTCTTAACATTAATTCGTTAAGTATACTAATTAGACAATATCTGTCATACTTCGATTTCCACTATAAAAACAGCATATTATGTGAATTATTCACCATATTCTTACGTAATTACAAATAACTTTATAAGGTGCACATAGAGAAATTAACATTGGGAAAAAATGACTGGATCAGAGTGACCCTTGAAATCTTGTTTTTCAATTTGACAGATAATATTCTTTTGCAAAATGAATGTGTACTACCGAAGAAAATATTCAAATGATTATAACATAATCGGACTTTTTTTATTAATGGGACATTGAATTCCCAAAAATACTTAAATATGGTGCGAGATCAAATATCTCCGCCTATTCGTGTTGAACCTAAAGACACTGATTTACCAACGCGCATCCGTCATACCAGTCAGACAATTTTTGAATGAAATGTTTCCAAACAAATGGAGTCGTTTTTTTGTTTTATTTTTGTACAAAAAAATTAAAATAATGGTTTATAATTGCTTTTTATTATTAAAAAAGCCAAGTAAAATAAAAATGAATCAAAATAAAATAGAAATCCTCAAGAGTACCACGATAATTCAATAGAAATAACAATTAATGCAGTCATGGCTAACTCTGATCGAAGTATTTTTTCCCAGTGCTAATTTCCCTATGTGCACCTTACGCGTTTACATACTGTATATCCAAGTGTGTAGACTTTCACGGCCGGTGTTGATCCAAATCAAACAAGATTTGGAGCTTTATATATCAATCGACAATCAAAACATCGTATAACTCAGATATTAATTAATGTAATAGTAGTTATAACCGATTTAATTCTTATAATTTGATAAAATGTCTACTGAAAGATTTCAATGTTTTATTACTAAAATTGTATTAGTGTTTATCTCTAAAGAAGAGAAATAAGTAAATGAGAAAAATAGTAGTGCATCAGTAGAAAACAACTACTACATAAAATATTCAAAGATTTCTTATTTGATTCGAAATTAACAGCGACACTTCTATTTATTAAGAAGGATGAGAAGCGTACGAAAAGACGAAAAAAGAAGAAATTAAAACAAATACAGACAATTTATTTGAAAAGCACATACACTTTGTATTTATAAGCTGCTGTCGACGTTTTCGTTAAAATATTGATCTTTGATGTACATTTAAATTAAAATCAAATGCTTAACAACTAAGAACATAGGTACTCCTTTATTAATGTCCTGTTATTTTTATACAAATAACAAAATTATTGTCACAGATTTTAAATCTATACTAATATATAAAGCTGAAGAGTTTGTTTGTTTGAACGCACTAATCTCAGGAACTACTGGTTCAAATTGAAAAAAATGTTTTTTGTTGGATAGCCCATTTATCGAGGAAGGCTATATAGGCTATATAATATCACGCTACGATCATTAGGAGCGGAGCATTAATGAAAAATGTTGCAAAATGTATTTCAAAAATAAGCTTCTATTCAGGTGAAATGCACTAACTAAATATACTCATATTAGCGTTGTGAGTAAACAACCCCGGCTGGCTCAATCGGTAGAGCATGCGATTGTCAATAGGGTTCGAGCCCTACGTTGGGCGAATATATTTTTACTTTTTTTTTTGTACATTGCTTTCTTCTAAGGCTTACATTTAAATTTATTTTAATTTTATTTAATTAATTAAAAAAAAAATATTAGTTAAAAAAAGTATAAATACTGCTTTTTATCGACAAAAAATTTTGAACGGTAACTCCGATCATCATATGAAATTTGGACACAACATTCATCTCGGTAAACTATAAGATGAATGTGTGCACTCATGTTCCTCCATTTCCCATTCGTTCTTTTACACCCGGGTGAAACCGGACGGGACCGCAAGTTTTGATTATAAGTTATAATAAAAAAAAAAATGATCGACAAACACAAATTAAAAAAGAAGATTAACAAACAACAACAGTAGCAAAAATAACAAAAAAATATGAAAACATTGCATTACAAATAAAGAATTAGAAAAACTTTATCATAAATTCATTGTAATAAATAAAAACATACATCTACAAAAAGTGACATAAAATTAGCATATTTTAAAAATAACATCAATAGATATATGCAAAAGAAAATAAAAACACACATAGAAATATCAGCGACAATAAACAAATGAATTATGATGACGGTTTTCAGATTTGAAAACGATGTTACGTGTTATTCCGCTGCAGTAATTTCAGGCAATCGATTAATAAACAGTCACATTCATTTTGCAGATTACCTTGGCACATCACATTCACAGATGACGGGTTTAACTTTAAGACATTAAATTATTGTATTTGTCGGATTTGTCGGAAAGGTACTGATATGCTGACTCACTACAGAAAACGTCCAATTTTCTAATAAATACTTGTAACAAAACTGTTCTTTCTTGTGGTGGTAACTATTTATTTACAACCACTAGCTGCTCCCAGCGGCTCCGCACGCGTGATATTAAGTCGTTAGAGGGGGAAGCGGAGAGTGGAAATTTTGAGTCCCGACAGTGACATTGTTGGAAAGTACATTTTTCTTATACAGTACTAGCGGTCCCGCCCGGTTTCACCCGGGTGCAAAAGAACGAATGGGGCGGAAGATCATGAGTACGCACATTCATCTTAGTTTACCGAGATGAATGTTGTGTCCAAATTTCATGATAATCGGAGTTACCGTTTAAAATTTTTTGTCGGACGGACAAATTTTGAGTTACATTTTGCATTGGTGCTCTGCTCCTATTGGTCGTAGCGTGATATTATATGGCCTATAGCCTTCCTCGATAAATGGGCTATCCAACAAAAAAAAAATATTTAGTTCGAACCAGTAGTTCTTGAGATTAGCGCGTTCAACCAAACAAACAAACAAACTCTTCAGCTTTTTATATTAGTATAGATTGTAACTGTAACAATGTGAAATGTATTTTGACGAGCTGCAGTTTTTAATAGCCTAAGTTATTCATTATAACATTAGCTATCTGCAGTTAAAGTCCCGTCAAAATCGGTCCAGTCGTTTCGGAGATTAGCCGGAACAAACAGACAGACAGACAAAAACTGTTGTTTTGTTATAGTACCGCATATACTTTCATATGCATTTAGTAACATGGTGTTATTTTAACATTACAAACAGACAAAAAATATATAAAAAAAAATATATAAATTAAAATATATAAATTATATATAAATATATAAACAAACTAAAACTACTTCTCTTATATAATGGAAATGAAATAGAAAGAAGCTTCTCTGTATGAGTTGTGACAGCTCACACAGAGACGCAACGATTGTACAGTATATACGCGCGCGCGCTCACAGTCGAGAGCGGTGGCGTAGAGGGGGCACAAAAGAGCGTGATCTCGTTTCCGGTACGGCATGATTTTGCTTCGCGCCAATGCATTAAAAATAATAATTGTATTTTTATCAATATATTTAGCGTTAATTTGGTGACGGCACCTTTTTTCAGTCTAAACGGTTTGTACTGAATTATTTAATTAAAAAAACTTTGAAAATTCTTATGAATCTACATTTTAAAGCTATCAATGTATAAAGTGATGAACGTGAATATGTTATAATCCCATGTATATACAAAGATATACTGTAGTGTAATAATTAATATATTACTTTTATACTTTTACGTCTACCTGATCAAACAGGTGTCCTTAATAAACAACTCAAAAAATCTTTATTTATTGTTTTAGTTTATGATACAGCTATCATAATTTCAAGAAGTGTAAGTTTTTTTAAATAATATAATATGAATCTTTATACCTGCCCAGTATTAAACGCCATATATACTAACAGGTTTCTCATACAAAGACTATGTTTACAGTAGGTGGTAAAAATGCGCGGCCATTATGCTTTTTTTAAATACAGTGTAAACTCCATTTAACGTCACTCGATATAGCGACAAACTCCCTAAAACGTCGAAATTACTTAACTCTAATTGGTTTACCTTGTTGCTCATTCAATGATACACTCTTAATAACGACACACCCACTCTACATAACGACAACAATACGTCATCATTAAGTAATAAACAGTACTTGTTTGTTATTTTGTTGCTTTGTTGGCGGCATCATGCGTACCGAAGAAATTCGCTCTTTTGATTGTTGGTATTATCTTTTATATGTTTAGCTCAGCTGCTTATCGATAAGTTATCATATTCTTAGTTGCCCACAAATTTGAAAAGTTGGCGAGTAAAAGAAAATCTTTGTTTATTGACGAAAAATTTTTATTAATATGCGCAATAGAGGCAGGAGAAAAGATAAGTGATGTTGGAAGACGCTTTGGATTCAGTCGTAAAAAAATATTAATGGATTATTTCTTCTCTCCATTTAACGACAACTCTCAATAACGCCACAAAGTGCACAGTCCCTTGAGTGTCGCTATATAGAGTTTACACTAATTTGTATAAAAAATTCACATATTTTGAACATACAGCGACATACAACGCATAATCAATATTGAACATTTTCCCGTACTAGATGGAGAGCTGGCTACGGAGAAAATGGGTGACTCGGTCCAGAGCTGAAAATTTGCAGAATAATAGGAGATAGTATAAGTAAGTAAGGAAAAAATTGCCAGACGGCTAGGCGGAAGATAAAGAGCCGCCAGAAGGCGCTAATGTTGCGAAAAATCAGTGCACTTCTGGCAATTTCTATACTTATTCTGTAATTCAAAACTAGATTATATATTATATAGTTATAAGGGCATACTGAAAATTCAAACATGATATAATAATTACATTCGACAAATATTCAAAATTATTAATGACATTTTGATAGAAATAAAATTAAATAAATTAATAAAATTACGTTGTTATAACAACGTAATTTTATTAATGAAAATATATGACGATTAATTTTATTTCTATCAAAATGTCAATAATAATTTTGAATATTTGTCGAATGTAATTATTATATCATGTTTGAATTTTCAGTATGTCTTCTGGCGGCTCTTTATCTTCCGCCTAGCCTTCTGGCAATTTTTTCCTTACTTACTTATACTATCTCCTATTATTTTGCAAATTTTCAGCTCTGGACCGAGTCACCCATTTTCTCCGTAGCCAGCTCTTAGCCCATACGGTCGTACACGAGTCGTCAACAAAATGTAATTCGGATATTGCGATGCAAGTTTCATTTTGTTCCTCACTGTATTTATTTCTAGCTTTATAATACGCGTCTCATAAATTTATGATTAAAAATTTATGTTACAGTTCAACAACCATTTCACAGTTTGACTCTAAAAAAATATTCAGAATTTAAAGACGAGACAAAAAGTAAATATTTTAAAATTAAATTATATCCTAAATTTTCATTAAACGTAGGCACCTTAATTATTAGACATTTTATTCAAATTAAAAAAAAATGTATAGAAACTCTGGCATTGATATATCTGCTTGTTTTCTTCTATTTTATAGTTTTTTTAACTTTGTAGACTAAACTTTATTTCGTAAAATCTAATTAAAATAGTCGTTTGATAAACGTGGAAAATTTTATTCTTTATCTTTGACAATACACAAAATAATGTCTAGAATATTTACAAAAAACTACCGATCACTCATTAGAAATTAAAAATTATAATAGGATCCCTGGCAGACGTGAAATATAAGCTTGCCAAATGTAACTTTAAGTTACTAAGCTTCTATGGACACTTCCCAAAGCTCAAGTTGAAGTTGTAACAATTATTACTATTTTATTCAACATATTTATTAACGTAAGTTTGTAGCATGATTATTATTTAATTTAACATATTTATTAACGTAAGTTTGTAACATGAATAGGTATTATTTAATTCAACATATTTATTAACGTAAATTTGTGACATGAATATTATTTAATTCAACATATTTATTAACGTAAGTTTGTAACATGAATATTATTTAATTCAACACATTTATTAATTTAAGTTTTTTTAACATGAACACTACTTCCTAGTTCATTCGCTCCGCTGCCATCTTGCCTCTGTTTCTGTACATGACCACCAGAGTACACCAGTGGCGGCGTGGCTTTTTAAGACGTGGTGTTACAAAGTTCCTACTTCATCGAATGTAAATACAATTATGTTTAAATTTATGCTCACCTTATACATAAATTTAATTTAAATTTTACTAGAACTTATACAACTGTCAGCGTTAATTACAATAATTAGCAACAGAACCAAGCATAACATTTTTGCTGCCATTTTATTTTAATACAAAACATCATAAATTATTATTGATTTATGATTGTTATGTAATCCGGGTAACAGAACTTAATTTATTAATGTTACAAAAACATAAGAAGTAGAACGCGCTTTTTTCTAATAATATAATGATCAACATCGTGTATTCTCTTAAAGCGACTGTACACGATTGCTAGAAACACAACTGGGATTCCTGCTGGCCGGTAGGCTGGCTACGAGGCTGGAAATGACGTCACTGCGGGCTCGCCTGCTAGCTCACAAGATGGATTTTAAAATTAGAACAGAGGCTATTTTTCTTGCTTGGTCCTATGCTCTGAGCAAGAACCAATCAGGAAACAATATCTTGGCACGCGGGCGACATAAACCAACACGGCGTAATTCTGCGTAGAGTCAGACAACAGACACGTTTTGGTCTGTGTTTATGTTTGAACTGTCACTGCGCGCACACCAGATCTATCCAATAAAACAAGCTTGAAAGGACGTCATGTGTGAAGCGAGCACATAAAAGCAATTAAGAAAACCAGCGCTAGAAAACTAGTAATCAAATCTAGCAAAAAATCCTCGTGTGCAGCGGCCTTTAGATATATTACCATTAAATTTGCATAGATCCGCATTAGTGATAAATACCTATTGATTTAAGTTGACTTAAAAAAATTTAAGAAACAATAAAATAACAAACTGAAATTAATTATTATTACCAACAAATAAAATAATTTGGTAAAAATTGATAGAACGAATATTTTAATATATTATTTTCTACTTGGTTGGAAAATATTCTACAGCAGCAGTTTTAATGTTTGATTTTTGACGCGCCATTCTTCAACTGTCAATAAAGATAATTACAAGTAAACTGGTTTATTTTCAGCAAGTTAATTAAAATCATAAACTCTTAGGTACGTAGAAAAATAAGGTTGTACCTTTCAATTACAGTTAAAACTCTATACCTATAGGGAATTTTCGTTAAACGGAGAGTAAAAAAAAATAATATAATTTAACGAATAATGGCCATATTCACCGAACGTAAGTATAGTTATTTATTCGGTTCATTTGTTCTTCAGGTAACTATTCCTCCGAATATATAGCGTTATAATTCAATTCACCAACCATAATTATGTTTACTGCAGGTATAAATCTATTCAGTTTTACTTCGAGGGTATAAATATTTATTCGCCTGATAAAATAATGGCGGCCACATAGATCATAATAGCAGAGTATTATATCTACAGTTTGCTCTTGTCAATTTATTTAAGTGTCGTTTATTAACCTTTCATGAAGTGTATAGTTGTAAGACATTAAAGTTAGTGGAAGTTTTGTTTGCCAATTGGGTTAAATCTATTCTGTCTTACTTCGAGGGTATAAATATTTATTCGCCTGATAAAATAATAATGCCCGCCTCAAAGACCACAATACCTACAGTTTGCTCTTGTGGATTTATTTATGTGTCGTTTATTAACCTTTTGTGAAGTGTATAGTTGTAAGACATTAAAGTTAGTGGAAGTTTTGTTTGCCAATTGGGTTAAATCTATTCTGTTTTAGTTCCAGGGTATAAATATTTAACCTAGACATTTGTGAAATGACACAACCTTATCAAAAATACAACTTAAATTAAAACGAACATTTTAATATATCTATACATAGACACATCAGTTATTGCAAAATCGATATAATAAAATGACGAAAAGTAAGAGAAACGCAGAGCCATAACTGTCCAAGAGAGAGAGAGAGAGAGAAAGATTCGCCTGTTATGACATCATGACCTGACGTAGTTAGCTGTCTTAATATAACAGAGATAATTTAAATTAACTTAATCAATGGGAACTCTGAAGACAATGTCAGTCTTGATTATGAATCTTATTTCGCATAGCGCTTGTCAATCAAAATACCGAACTTCATTAGCGAACTTTCAAAGAGAATATGATGATGCAAAGATGTACGCCAGAGTTAAGAAGAACTGAAGCTTCCTATGTATTTAATATTTACTTTTGACGTTATTATTATACTGGCTAGATCTTATATATCACAGACAGTGATTATTCATATCTGTTTAGATTAAAACTCCAGCAGTACGTTATCATAAGTAACGAAACAATTCAATATGTTCTAGTCTAGATATTTTTTTATGATTACGAGAATATTCGAATTGGCACCACACATACTGCCCTAAAAAGGCAAAGGGCAGTAAGTTGACAAAATGAGTTCATACTGAAACCAACGACAGCAGTAAGTGCTGCAGCAATAATTTTATTGTCTTTAAAAAATGTTTCTCCCATGTTTTGGTTTCATAATCTAAAATTCTGAACGGTCAATACATTTTTAGTAAATCTCGATTTACTCAAATTCATAAGTTGGTCACTTACTGCCTTTTGTCTTTTTACCGCAGCATACGAATTGCTCAATAATCTTAAAATCTGTGTGATGGAAGCAATAAAGTCGAAAGTCAAGAGTTTCTTTTACATTTATGACCATATTCACCGTACGTAAGTAGTTATTTATTCGGTTCATTTGTTCTTGAGGTAGCTATTCCTCCGAATAAATAGCGATAATTCAGTTTACCAAACATAATAATATTTACTACAGGTATGAATCTATTCTGTCTGTACATCGGGGGTATAAATATTTATTCGTCTGATAAAATAATAATGACCGCCACATAGATCATAGTAAAACATCAAAGTTAGTGGAAGTTTTGTGTGCAATTGGGTTATGATAAAATATTATTATTTTGTGAAACTTTTTTTTGACGCTTACACTAACGCAATCGGTCGGATCTTTGGGTGACCGTCATAATATTCAACAAAAAAGCAAGGAGTATAGTGCAGTGCATATATTAATTCTTTAACTAATTTTTCTACCTGATATTTTGCTTGGTAAATTGAAAGTAAATTTTATTCTAACGAATAACTTTGTTTCAAGATTAGTAGCTTCTTTAATAGTGTTCGTTAACTCTCATTATCATATTATATTTCACGATGACACAATATTATATTAACTGCTCCTAATTGTAAGATAAATCATTTTGCAGTAATCACTGTAAGTTTTTAAAAATTTAGATTATATTAAACTAGCGGTCCCGTCCGGTTTCACCCGGGTGTAAAAGAACGAATGTGGAAGGGAGGAGCATGAGTACACATATTCATCTTAGTTTACCGAGATGAATGTTGTGTCCAAATTTCATGATGATCGGAGTTACCGTTCAAAAGCTTTTGTCGATAAAAAGCAGTATTATATACTTTTTTAAACTAATATATATTTTTTTTAATTAATTAAATAAAATTAAAATAAATTTAAATGTAACCCTTAGAAGAAAGCAATGTAAAAAATAAAAAAAAAATAAAAATATTTTCGCCCAACGTAGGGCTCGAACCCACGACCCTGATATTGACAGTCGCATGCTCTACCGATTGAGCCATCCGACGTTGTGTATTCACACGCTAATATGAGTATATTTGGTTAGTGCATTTCACCTGAATAGAAGCTTATTTTTGAGATACATTTTACAATATTTTTCATTAATGCTCCGCTCCTAATGTTCGTAGCGTGATATACATATAGCCTATAGCCTTCCTCGATAAATGGGCTATCCAACAAAAAATTTTTTTTTCAATTTGAACCAGTAGTTTCTGAGATTAGCGCGTTCAAACAAACAAACAAACTCCTGAGCTTTATATATTAGTATATACTAAACAGCATAATATACCGATTTGATGGTGAAGCAAATAATTTATTGTTGACAACACAATTTTCATTTCTGAATTATCTCACGTGATAAATTGAAGAAAACTTTTACATAAAATTAATTCAAACAAAGTTATTAAAGCAATATGCCTATTCTAGACCCTCTGCTAATTTGCATAAACATACATTATTGCTTTTAAGTGCAAAAACATTGAAAACTTGAGCATAACTTCACATTTCAAATAGTTAAAACCTTCCATGGAATATAGTTGCATGCAATCATTCTATAAATATTCAAATCAGTAAACTAATGCTTGAAATACAGTTATAGTAGGCTGTGAATAACAACAGTTTAGTAATTAAAAATAATTAAACAATTGCAATCGACGAAATGTTAATTACACACTACGTTCATACTTTATGTAACATTAATTATGACATAATAAATATGTTGCAAAAATTCGAGCATCATAATAAATGGGTTATTTACTTTGATTTCGTTCAGGAATTTGCATTTTTGGAGTTTACTCCTTAAGAAACGATTTTGATATAAGGCCCGGTACGGAAATTTTATTAGTAGTAAAATCGATTGGTGAGGGTTACGCTTCATCGCTTCAAGTGTGGCGTTACGCTCGTCCGCTTCAAAAGAGACAAACATATATATCTGTAGGATTTAACGTGCGAAATAATGAGATGGTATACAAAATGGACAAAGATATATATCTGTAGGTCTTAACGTGCGAAAGAATGAGATGGAATACATTACACAGCGTATCTAAGGAGTTAACTCCAGTCGTGCGTCGGAGCTGACACACACACACTGTTTTTTATTACTTTCAAGTTGTTCTTAATGTTAATAAATAATTGGTTACTTCGATATTTAAAAGTTATTAGAGACTTTAGCAATATTCTGGGAAAAAATACTGATGCTATTACGTATTACATAATTATGAAATTGGAAGATTATTAAATGATTATAAACAAAAATACAGCCAATTTGATTTTTTATATAAAAAAAATGTGGTAGTCATTTTCTTTAGATTTAAGCTGGGGCTATAATATTCTAAATTAACTATATATAGTTAATTTTCTAAATTAACTATATATAGTTAATTTAGAATATAAAATATTTTTATTTATATTAAACTTTTTTTTAGTTTTATAACACCTATAGGTATTTAAAACTAAAAAAAAGTTTAAAAATAAATTTTCTGACGATAATAATTATACTACGCCGTCAAAAATGAATAACTATAAAATTAAATTCGAAGCATAAAGTTTGTTTTTACTTGAAGTATAGGAATAGTATCAGAGATGACTGCGACACGCCAAAAAGTTTTCGTAACCAATTTGAGTGGAGGGCTGATTTCATTTAGTGATACGTTTTCATTGATCGTTCGTCTTCTGATTCCTGATTATTACCAACGTCGTTCCCGCTATGTCTTTGTACATGTTTTCTTTATTGAACTAGCTTTCAGAAAATCGTAACATGAACCTAAATAAGTTACAAATTAAAAGAGCTGAAAACTTATCCAGTGATGAAACAAATATTTTTAATCACAATATACTGTACTTATTTCTAATTGACACCGACTTATTTTGTATTAATCTTTCAATTAATATTTTGATTGATGCCCATATCCATCGAACACTATTAAAGATAGAAGTTACCAATCTTGAAATATTCGTTAGAATAAAATTTACTTTCAATTCACCAAGCAAATTATCATGTAGAAAGGTTAATTAAAGAATAAATATACACTGCACTATATTCCTTGCTCTTTTTGTTGAATATTTTGACGTTCACCCAAAAATCCAACCGATGGCGTTAGTGTAAACGTCAAAAAAAAATTCACAAAATAATAATGTTTTATCCTAACCCAATTTCACACAAAACTTCCACTAACTTTAATGTCTTACAACTATACACTTCACAAAAACAACACACAAATAAATTCACAAGATCAACTGTAGATAAAATACTCCATGTTTATAGGTTAGGTATTATGATCTATGTGGCGACCATTATTGTTTTATCAGGCGAATAAATATTTACACTCTGGCTAAAGGACAGAATAGATTTATACCTGCAATGCTTGGTGAATAAAATTATCGATATTTATTCGGAGGAAGGACAAATGTACCGAATAAATAACTACTTACGTTCGGTGAATATATATGGCCATAAATACAAATTTCAGCGTAATTTTGGTGCTCGTTCAATGATTTTATGAATCATCTACGATTTCATCGAATTTTAATTAATTTTCGCTATTTTACTATCCAACAAAATATGTACCTATTTGTCTTCATTGCATACACATGAGAATTTAATATAAAAAAATGATAAATGCAGATTAGTAAAAGGTCAGAGAGGGCCGGAAATACTGACTGGAATTCCAAGTAAAATTTTCCAATCATTTCAGCACGCCGCACACGTAGCAGTAGCTGTTAAAACGAATTGGAATTATGGATAATTTGGCTCTAGTCTTGATGTTGACACTTAAATACTATTAGAAAGCTATACGAAGATGACACTAATTAAATAAATAAAGCAATTGTGATCCCTGAAGACTATCGGAGGAAGTTTTTGGAAGAATCCGTGGCAATTCAGAATTGCTTTTTATTGATCCTATTGACACGGATTCTTCCAAAAACTTCCTCTACTATTAAAAAGGGTCTTTTTTCAGATTTCGATTCGTCTTGTGAAAGCTTTAATAATACACCCAAACATTTCAAAGCCATGCTCTGTGTTTTACAACGTTTTACCCAAAGGACTTAAAACATTACCGAGTTGAAATTATATAAAGTTGCGTCGTCTCTGGGTTGATTGCCAACTTCTTCAATTATGATGGATATCTTGATAACATTTCAAACGGACATCGAGTACATTATGTATCTACGAGTAAAGTTTCTGATATTTTAAGAGATTGGTAACTTTGCATATGGCGTTTATTTCACGATGATTACATTTGTTTATATACGTTTACGATATGACGTTTGTTCTTGCAAACTTTCATATTATGTAAACACGAAATACAGAGATAAAACAATAAAAGAGGAAATGACGAACGTAATGAAAACCTCAATATCATCAAAACATCAGTATCATTCATCTGTGAAAAGACTTGAAAGAACAATGTAACATAGGTATAGTGTAAGTTCGAATATGTCCATATTTACGCGATAACATTTATATTGCTTGCACTACAACAACGTAAGCCCGTTTCAGACGGAAACAATTGGGTTTTTGAATTAAAAAAATGCGAATTTAATTTTTTTTTTAATAATCTATGAGAAATAATTTTGATTACCGATTCTTCATATAATACGCGCCACGAATCTAAAAGGCTCAGAAGTTAGATGCGAATGCGAGCTTGCGCTTGTACAGTCTGTTGAAAAACTACAAACTCGCAACTCAACAAAACTAAAATAGCAATAACAACTTGACAGTAGCGTACTCGACTGTACTTTAAAACAGGAAAGCGACAAGTGACAAAGGCAACGAGCGATCACGGCCAATCACCGACGAGCCCATGTTCCGTGCAGGTATAGCTGGGAGGTGGTGGGAGTATCAACGGCTCTAAAATGTGCCTTTGCGACGCTGTTTGTGACTAGCTTCCGAACTTTTTAGATCCGTGGCGCGTATTATACCTCGATCGAAAGTGCATACTTTCGGCACCAATTGTATAAGGCAGAAAGTCTATAAAATAATAATGTTATATTCGGATTCAGCGCACTCGAAAACATATTTCTCTAGAGCTTAGTATTTTTTAAAATTGTGAATACCTAAAATCTCGCTAAACATACCCGTAGCTAAAAATATATTTGTTTTTAGACTATGCGCCCATATACACTTCTTAGTGACTTTTAAACTGTTAAATAAATCATTTTCGATCAATTTAACCGAGAACCAAATCCCATAAGGTTTGTGCGAGGTCCTTTGTACGCGATCTTTACATTTATGTAAAAAAAAAATTATTCAAAAACCCGATTGCAGTTATTTTGATTTAAGTAAGAACTTTTTTATTAATTAGAGCATTTCATGTTTCTGCAACGTATTTGCATAAAGCATAAATTAGCATATTATATTTTAACGCGTGAACGCATAAATTTTACAGCGCGAGTTAGAAGAAGACGAAGGCATAATATTTTATACTGAAAAAAAAAAATTAAAGGTTGAAAAAGGCGGAGTTGTAGAATTACGCACACAATGCTTACTGCTGACCAATGGTTTTCCAGATGCACATATGTATGGGGACACTATATGACCGTAGTTTTCATTTGTTTGACACTCGCGGACACACAGTAGTGCTGAAAGATCTGCGGACTCTCCAGAAACCCTCAACATTTTGCTCATAATCTATATTCTATAGGCTATGTGCAAGGAGGCGGAGTTACAAATTTTTCGATTCGAGCATTTATGGTGAGCACTAAGGAAAACTTCAACCTCAAATTTTCCTTATGTCAGTGAGCAATGTTTATTAAAAGTAAAAATAGCCATAATTTTATGAAGTTTTTTAATTAGAAACAAAACATGAGCAAAACTAAGCGATCTGGAAATGCTTGTTGTATTCCGGGCTGTTGAGCTGATGGCGATTTAAGTAAAATAAAAACCATTGGCGCCATAATTTGACGTTCCGCTGTTAGTGTAAACAAATTAATTATTTATATATTGTACGTCATAATTGATAAATAAATAATTCTCACGTAGATATAATAATAATAATCATTACGATTAGATTCCAAATACAGCATATTTTCACTGAATTAGTGAAAGCATAATAATATTAAACGATTATCGTCATAATATTTTTTTAGAAGTAAATAAAAATCTTTCTCTTGGTTTATTAGTTTAATTCTCACGTACCTTTTATGTCATGCTATTTATATAATGGTTTACAATCTGAATTTTATGGTACTTATTAGTGTATTTGCCATAAGGCACTTACACTAATATAAAATTAACATCAGTTTTCCTTATTACATTTTTTTGACACATCATAATTCGAAACTTCCACTCACCGCTTCCCCCTCTAACGACATATCACGCGTGCGGAGCCGCGGGTAGCAGCTAGTCTATAATAATATTATAAAGGGACTGGCGGCCCTCCCGGTTTCACCCGGGTGCGATAGATATAATTCTGCAAAATGTATTTCGTTTGCTGTCTGAAATAATAGCTTTGAGCAAGTTCTACCAGATTTGCTTCTGAACTAATAGCTTTGAGCGAATTCTAACAGATGTCGCTACTTGGTACAAAAACCTATTTTTGTGTTTGCTTCTGAACTAATACCTTTGAGTAAATACTATGAGATGTCGTTACATATTACTAAAACAGTTTTTTTATTGAGAAAACACCATAATTTTGTACAAAATATTTAATGAAAAGTATCTTACAGCATAAGTTGCACCAAGTAGGACACATTTACAAAATTTCATTAAAATCGGTTCGGAGATTAGCGCGGTCGAACATCGTGAGAGGACATTTTTATATAAAGGGTGTTTTTTTTGGAGGTTTGGTTTTGAAATTGGCAACACCGTTTCAAGTGACAGTTAATTTGACAGTTGACAGATGATTTGTGGTCAGTATGTTTTGCCATTTCACCATGAATAGACTTACATCAGTACAACGCTTGCAAATTGTGCAAATTTATTTTGAAAATTATGGTTCAGTTTGCCAAACTAACCGTGCGCTACGTCCATTTTACGGTCGACATAATCGTCCATCCGAGCAAGTTATTCGGAAAACCATGGATCGTTTTCGAACTACGCATACTCTAGTTGATAATACGCATCCACAAAGACGCCATACAGTGCGCACAGAACATGCCATTGCTGCTGTGGTGCGTAGTGTTGAGGAGGACCCGAATGAGTCGATACGCCGTCGTGCACATCAATTGGGACTGTGCCCATCCACGTTGTGGAAGATTTCGCGAAAAGATCTTGGCTTACAAGCTTACAAGATCCAGCTTGTGCAAGAGTTAAAGCCGCGTGACCATTATGCGCGCCGTCGTTCGGTGAATGGGCCGAAAACAATATTCAGCTTGATCCTCTTTTTCAACGCAAAATTTTGATCTCACACCTATGGATTACTTTCTTTGGGGATACGTGAAGTCACTAGTCTACGCCGATAAACCACAGACGTTGGATCACTTGGAAGTCAACATTCGCCGCGCTATTGGCGATATACGGCCCCAGATGCTCGATAAAGTGATCGAAAATTGGACTTCCCGATTGCGCTTCATTCAAGCCAGCCGTGGCGCCCATATGCCCGAAATCATATTTAAACATAAATGGCATAAAATTATATTTTAAACAAAGCCAACAACGTGGCCAGCAACCTTATTTTTACGTGTTTTATTTCATTTTAAAGTTGTATACCTCTAAAAAAAACACCCATTACATATATAATACCTAAAGAATTTTACTGTTTACATAAAAATAAATCTGGCATCTTCGTTTGGAACAACTATAATTTGTTTTCGCAACATAATCACCAGTACCTACCTCACAAGACACAAACATAATTTAGTGTCTAATAAAAAAATTATCAAAAAAGCCCAATGTACTGTTGTAGTAAAATATTCAACACCATTCCAGATGATATTAAAAACCTAACGTTCATCACTTTAAAAAGAGACTCAGAGCTTTTTTGAGTAATAGCTGTTTTTATTCTTTAAGTGATTTTTTTAATAGGTAATTTTATATTATTTAAATGTTTTTTGTAAACGATGACTTCTCCTATACATTGTAGTATGTTCTTGGAGTAATAAAATTATTATTATTATTATTATTAATGTGCAGAATTCGAAGGTTGGTACCTAATAAAGAAAACGATCTTTGTAAAGTCAACTTTAAAAACATTGCTTTCTATACAACGTTGAAGCATGACCCTCGAATAACAACTTAATATGCAGATCGAAACAATGTATTCTAATATAATGTGGTTATAATAAAAACATCATTCTTTGTTGGCGAGCGAATATAATTTAGTTCCTTTAGTTGTATAAATGTCACTCAAAAAAAGTCGTAATAACGCAGTACCTATATAGTTATAGGCGTCAGGTTTCAAAATTAAATTGTTTTTAATAGCAATATAAGTCATCATAATTAATGTTGGTCTGCGCATATTCCCCCGAAGTCATTAGCGGAGAAGACGTTTTATTTTCATTTACGCTGACTTTTAGTACTAATATAAGTTTCAATTTTCAAACAAGCGCAATTTTACACATTTTGAGAAGTGCTGAAACGTCCGTATGTATAAATACATCAGAGATAATGTCCAGAGAGAGAAACGCATATAGTGGTGTTTCAAAAGTCCCAGAATCTCAGGGAGATTCAGTTTTTTTTTTTAAAAATGTTGCAAATGAAAGTTGCTCAACTCGTTGTAATGTATTTTTCGGTCACAAAAATTCCTCCCAAGGAGGTGCCCCCATGGAGGAGCAGGGGGGTAACTCCGAAATTTTAAATGACAACCTCAATTTTTTTTTATTGGGTCGAGTTCTTCGGGCAAAAAAAGACATCTTTTGTCCCAAACTTTTTTTTGTTCACGCTACAGATCACCGAGTACACGGGGTTAAATTTACCGTGTTATCTTCACCCCTTTAAATAAAGTTTGTTCATTTTGTAACAGGTCAAGGCATGGTACTCTTTTCCTTGATAACAATCGTAAAGCTGTTTGTCGTTTTTAAGGCGAAATTTGCAAAAAACGAACAAATTTTACTTGAGAAGATGAAAATAACACGGTAAATTTTACCCCGCGTACTCGGTGATCTGTAGCTTGAACAAAAAAAAGTTTGGGACAAAAAATGTCTTTTTTTGCCCGAAGAACTCGACCCAATAAAAAAAATTGGGGTTGCCATTTAAAATTTCGGAGTTACCCCCTGCCTCCCCGCGAGGGCACCCCCTTGGGAGGAATTTTTGTGACCAAAAAATACATTACAACAAGTTGAGCAACTTTTATTCGCAACATTTTTCAAAAAAACTTAAGCTCTCTGAGATATTCAGTTCCGGGACTTTTGAACCATCCGGTACATACACTGTAAGAACTCAGTGATCGCGAACCATGTATGTATGTATTTATTGTGTATGTATGCGAAATCGCGTCGTTACTGAAACTAATTACATTGATTTATGTAACCATTGTTCATTGTTGTTGAAGCGCAATGTTTGGACAATCGTAAAGAAGGATGCCAACATTCAAGTACATAGTATGTACACGCCCCTCGGTACCTTGGTTTTGCATATATATATATATATACACATTGTGCCGATGATGTGACTTTTGTTTTGCAAATACTGTTTTCATCTCACTTACGCAAAGTTTTCTTCATGACATTATCGTTGATGTCATCATCGAAGAAAAAGATACGAGCACAGCATAAGACCACCTTAGAGGCAAGCACCGAGAGATGGCTCTGCTCTTGCTACTGCAGTCAAGAAGCTATAGGCTTGGAAATTATGTATATGTTTATTGAAAACGAGCCGATTTTTTAGTTATAAAAATAACATAAACGCGTTACCATCCAAGAACTGCAAGTGAGGATGCATGTACTTCTTGTAACCGGTTTCTTGCAGGTGGTATTGCGGTTAAGTTCTAACTTATGTTGTATCTTTTAACTCCGCCTTCGGTGTCGAGTGCTCAAGACGAATCGATTTTTCATTAACTGTTTGAAAATGTGTAAGGAAATGTCTTAACAGTCTTGTCACTAACTCGCGAAAGGAGCTATACAGTGTGTTAAAAAAAATGTTGAATATTTCACCCGCTTAAGTACTAAATAAAACAAACAAAAAAGATATAGCCCATTTTCTATTTTAATGGTTCGATAATGACCTTAGATTGTTATTATGCATATTGCTTCCTAAGAAAAATATTGTACAATTTTAAATCGATCTATACTCAAAACGATGTTTTTTTCAATAGGGTAGGTATATGAATGTAACTTATATTTAGTTTAAATGTTATTTTTTGTAACTTTTATTGCAATTGATTAAATTCTAAATAGTTTTTTTCTTTTTAAATTTTTGCTAAATAATAAATATTAATTAAACAAAAATGCAATAAATACGCGCGAAATATAAAATATCGAAACGCAATGCTATTGATTCGACCGTAGTGTGACGTCAAAAAACACGTTAACATATGGTTGCCTTAGAATTATTGCTTCTTTTTCAATACAAACTTATTTAAACAAAATTGTTTACATGTTATATGACGTCATAGATCTGCCGCGCAAAAATGGCGCGTTTAAATAATCAAAATAGCTAGCTCAAAAAGAATATTTATTTTTTGATTCAATAAGAATGTTTTAATGAATGATAACTTTTAATATGAAAATAATTGATTTTAAATATTTTCAAAAATTGTGCATATACCCTATTGTGTCTATATTTTTTTTATACATTTAGAAACAACATTTTCCTACTAATATTGATAAAATTTAGCTTGAAAAGCAATATTTATCTATGAAGGTCAATCATTCACATGACACGAAGTTAGAAAACATTAGGCTGCTTCTGTATACAGAATAATTTTTAAGTTGATTCTTTTTTTAACAGCATCTAGAAATCAAATGGACGAACAAACATTTTGAGTAACATTTTTATCAAAACAAAAAAATGAAAGAGAAACGGGCTTTAAAAATGTTATTAAATTTTATCAAATTTTGAGGTCTGTTCTGGCGTTATGTTTTGTCACTATGGAAATATGTTATGTCATTATCAAGTATTCACAGAAATTGTTGGAAGTTGTCCCCGTTTTGTTGGACACAAAGATACGTGCGTCGTAGCCATGCTTGTAGTAACGATAAGGGCCTTCCGCAAATTATTTGGGATGCATTTTCGATTCGTGCTATCATATCTCCGCGTGTGTTAACCAGGCTTTCGAATTAATTAAATAAAATTTAAAAAATTCAACTAAGCTTTCTGTAGCCTAGTATTAATCAACATGGATTCGCAGGTTAGCTTTTTTAATTTCTCAATACATCTGTGTAAAGATAATTTTTAGAACATGTATATAATAATTGTATCTTGATAACTAAAAAGGAAATGCATCGGATATTATCGGACTCGCAATTAATAGATGCTATCAACAAAATTGTCTATGTTCTGAGTCATTTCCACACTTGTATGGAACGTATGTAGCAAATACTACACGAGTATTATAGGTATTAGTTACTAAATAACCATTAGTTACACCGTAAGTATACTAAGTGAGTAACTTGCTCGATATTCAATGTGTTTACGCGTCTTGTTGAACATGCACTACAGACTTACGCGTCTAAAATAAAAAAAACATTATTTATACATAAATTGGAAAGATCAGATTGCATAGTACGGGTACATGACTTCTGAAGTAGTGCAGCGTGTGTTCCTGCTAAGTTTCTAGACTATGTTTCATCCAGTGTTGCCAACGCTGATCTAGGGATTTTATTATATTTGTCAATAAAAAAAATTGGTCGATAATTTTATTTATTGAAGAATTCTTATCTGACGTTAATCAAAGATTTAAATTTTATTATATTTACTAAGGATGATCTTTGGATTTTATTAACGTTTTATATATATTACTCTACAAGGGCCGAAAGTGTGATATCTTGCACTGCGCGCCATAATGTCCGAAGCGAATCCTATACGCGTAAAAACGCGAATGACTATTAGCTAAAATGTAACAGGGTTGCTATGGAAACGAGATCTAAACAACAGTTGATAGGTTATTTTTTCTTTATTGCCGCCCCAGCGTACGTACTTCCCGCATCAGTGCGTGTAATCCCACCAATGCGTAAATGTCAGACTTTCTGCCTTACAATTGACGCCGAAAGAATGTACTTTCGATCGAGGTATGAAGAAAAAAACTTTCTTAAAATTTTAAAGTTCAAAAATCGAAATCAGTTTCTCTATTCGGGATGATCCAATATTGGAAGCCCTATAGTGAAGTTTTTATATACATTAGTAGTTTGTAAACATGGATAGCGTGTGCAGTTGGCTTGCACAGGTACACACCAGGACCGGAACAACCAATAAAATGGTGATTATTATCGCAGAACAAACAGGTGGATACCTCAATGGCATGGTCTGTTCAAATTAACAACGGATATGATATACAAAAGTTATCAACAAGATTTTTACCCTGCACATGACAACGTTCAAGTGATCCAATTTTTCTTACGTTGGTTCAGTGCTTTATTTTGTTTTAATAAGCCATTGTCTCGAAACTACAATATTTTTAAAGTTAAATGAGAGCGGCACATAACTGGCTTAAAAATTTAAATAAATTTACACTTGAAGCCCATATTCTCCGGACACTATTAAAAATAGAAGAATCTTGGAGCAAATTTATCCGTTAGAATAAAATTTATTTTCAATTCACCAAGCAAAATATCAGGTAGAAAAGTTAGTTAAAGAATAAATATACACTGCACTATACTCCTTGTTCTTTTTGTTAAATATTTTGACGTTCACCCAAAAATCCGACCGATGGCGTTAGTGTAAACGCCAAAAAAAAGTTTCACAAAATAATTTATCTTAACTCATATACTGACTTTAATGTTTTACAACTATACACTTCACAAAAGGTTAATAAACAACACAAATAAACTCACAAGAGCAAACAGTAGATATAATACTCTACGTCTAAAGCTTAGATATTATGATGTGGCGACCATTAGTATTTTCTCAGGCAAATAAATATTTATATCCTAGAAGTAAGACAGAATAGATTATGTTTGGTGAATTGAATTATCGCTATTTATTCGGAGGAATAGCTACCTGAAGGATAAATGAACCGAATAAATAACTATACTTATGTTCAGAGAATATTTGTTTCAAACTTGATTTGTTAATGTTGAATAAAAGACATCATACACAAAAACAGTCGTGATGTTTTAAGAAACCACGACGCAAGTGAAACTTTTATTGGATTGTAGGCGTTGGATTGTAGACACTTATCCATCACGATTAATTATAAACAACAATATTCACATGAATACACGAATAAAAACATGTAAACACTGTACAGCACTTGCCCGCATGACAGACTGACTATGTGTTATACATACTACACGGTCAGCTGATGCTAACCATGGGCGCCGCCATATTGGCCTTGGCTGCTCTACCGAGCACCTACTCCGAGCGCCTTTCACTTTACCCCTACTGCGCGGTCGCCTGTAATGCGACATGCAACAGACGGCCAGAAAAATTCGGGGCGATAGAATAAAAGTTTCACTTTAATAACAAAACATCTTGCTTCTTCAACTGTTTGTTAAACTGTAAAAGACGTGTAGGCAGTATTGCCAATAAAGAAAAGGTCATTGTTACCAATCATAAAGGCAAAATGTAACTAACAGTTAAAAACACAGAATACCGCCCTGACTTCTACATCACCGCATCGCATCGGCATGTACCTCTATTTGTGAAATCTGATACAAGAAGCGAGATTTCAGATTAACTTATTTCGCTGAGCTGCAAGAACCGAAATAATGGCGACAATACCATTACGATAATTACAAACCAACATAAAATACAAAACAGCAAGCAATGATGATCAATGTGAAACAAGTAGCAGACACATAAATAATTGTTGGTGCTGTGTTCCATGTATTGCAGACAAAACAGTTTCTCTATCAGCCATTTTGTACAATAGTATAAATATGAATTGAATAAATCATTCGTGGGGCCCGTTTGTTGCAGCAATAGATGTATTACTGCCAAAACCATTTAATATTTCATGTCTTCAAACTAGTTACACAGTATATCATTCACTGGGAAGGGAAATAACTTCAAATGCAAATGTGCTCCCTAAGATTCAATTTACAAAAAGCATTTTGAATATGTTGAATGGTTTTTGTATGCAACTAGAATTTAATTTTTTTATTTCAAGACAGAAGCGCGTCATCAGCAATGTCTTCTTTAATCAAATTTTAACTCGAGGCAAAAAAAATTACTTTCAAGGTATGATTCGTCATTGGGGTTTAGACCCAATTTCGCTACAACGTGCAAAAGCTTCTATACCGGAATACCAAGATTTAACAATTCCGGAATTTTCGATTTTTTTTGACGTGATAACGTCTTATAAATTGATGAATCACCAATCTTATAAATTGATAAAACACCGGCTGCATGCACGAAAAAGTGTAACGTTCCTAACGTTCGTAACGCGTAACGTTCCGCCTGACCCTGTGCGTGCTTTTCTCGAAAACGGCCCTAACGATTTGGATGAAATTTACTGAAAAGGGATTTTGGGGGGCAAAAAATCGTTTTAGCTAGGTCTCATCTCTCGAAAAAATCGTTTTCTTACAAATTTTATCATTATAAAAATCAATTTTTTGACGTATGAAAATACTTAAATATCGTAAGTAGGTTTTGGAATTTTATATTATAAACAGTGAAACAATTGTTTTATAAATATTATGACAGCTAATCTTTGAGACTTAAAATAAATACGAAAGAAAGAAAGTTAAAAAACAATTATATTATATGGTGAGTAATTTAAATAAATAAAATTAACCTAAATTTGAAGCGAAAGATGCAATATCATAGATTCGAATTATTATAATTATTATATAAATTTAGGTTATGTATTACGGAATACGTTATCACGTAAAACTATCGTCCGTAAACCGACTTTACAGACAACCAATTTTTTTTTTTGAACATATCGATTCTGGAAGTAAAGAAATTAATATCGGAATCTCGGAATTAATAAAACGTTTAAAAATTAACACGATTTGCTTAATTTGCAGACCAGAAAATTACACTTCTGTTCAGAAAAGGTAATAATTAATTTAAAAAATCACTATCCCAACTTTTTTCTTCAATTATTATAATTAAGATCAGAACAAAAAATGTAATCTGTAGTATTACGAAGTAATGTTATAGACCTTTTCCACATTGTTACGGAAACTTCGAAAATCCTATTTCATAAGGATCGAGATAATTCGGTGTACTTAATTTTTAAAAATTTCATTTAATTAATTCAAAAGCCCGGTTAACACACGCGAAGAAACGATAGCACGAATCGGAAATACATCCCAAATAATTCGCGGAAGGCCCTTATTGCTACTACAAGCATGGCCACGACGCACGCATCTTTGTGTCCAACAAAATCTGTTGATAATGACATAACATACCTACATCTACAGTGACATAACATAATGCCAGGACCAACCTCAAAAATTGATAAAATTAAATGAAACTTTGAAAGCCCGTTTCCCTTTCATAAAAAAGTTACTTGAAATATTTGTTCGTCTATTTGATTTCTACAGGCTGTTAAAAAACGAATCAACTTAAAAATCATGCTGTATGTGTACACTGCCCATAATTATGGTTAGCACGGTTAATTTATTACTGAATTGTTAAATAGTTTTATAATTCAAATTAGTAGATATTCTTAATTGCAAATAAGGCCAATTACTTCTAAAACATATGTAATTTTACGCCAATTTTTTTTATAAACTCATTACAGGTAATTATATTCTTCTGGTAGTTGGTCCAATAATTATTTAAAAGGTGCTGAAATTGTTAGATAACAAAAACAACACATTAATTGAAAAGCAGTTCTAAAATCGTGTCAGCAATCTGTTGATCTGCATATTATAATTATATTTTTTTTGCATATTTTACAAACAAAAAATTGGTTGTCTGTAAAGTCGGTTTACGGACGATAGTTTTACGTGATAACGTCATAAAGAAACATTGATGAACTCTCTGACGTCACGCGAGAAGAGAGAGAAATGCGTACAAGCCGACGCTTGGGCCGATCGTGCCTCTCTATCGCTTATACCGCGCTCTCGCTTGCACGCTCAGGCTCAGGCGGAACGTGACACTTTTTCGTGCGTGCAGCCGGTGTTTCATCAATTTATAAGACGTTATCACGTCAAAAAAAAACATTAAAAATTAGCAAAAAATTGTTTATTTGGGTGAACGTCAAGATATTCAACAAAAATAGCAAGGAGTATAGTGCAGTGTATATTTATTCTTTAAATAACTTCTCTACCTGATTTTTTGCTTGGTGAATTGAAAATAAATTTTATTCTAAAGAATCAAGATCAGTACCTTCTATCTTTAACAGTGTTCGGTGAATATGGGCATTATAGGTAAGTACATTTTTGGGCATCTCTCTTTGGAATACCTGCACTCTCGAGTGTACTATGTAGATATTTACCGTAACTACAAGTAGGGTCCCCAACCCTCCTGGATTGCCCGGGAGACTCCGGTAATAATGGTTAACCTCCCGACCTCCCGCGATGCAATAATTTCTCCGGTTTTTTTTCGAAGCATCAAACATTTATTAAGAACGCCAAAGGAGTATGGAGCAAGGAAAGAAAGTTACAAATACTAACAAACTTCATGTTATAACTTTTAAGATTTTATGGTAAAAAAACCGTCAAATATTAGATCCTGCACGAAAGCAAAGTAAACATTAATTTAAAAACTAGTAAATAATTGATATTTTCTTTCAACATCCACTCGATTTTTTCATGTAAAAACTTTTATGATTTTGTGGTAAGAAAAATAATTATTAGATGCTGCCCGAAAAAAAAGAAAATATAAATTTAAAAATTAATAAATGATTGAGATTTTCTTTAAAACCCTCCCCCCATCCGATTTCTTAAATTTCCCCCGGGTTGGCCCTTTCGAGAGTTGGCAACCCTACCTACAAGAGTGGTGCATTACAATATCCCATATATCTATTAATTAACTATATGAATCATTGCCTATCTATTCAATGTGGGTGAGTGAACGCAACAAACCGTATCGAAAACCTGCGTCTCTTTCTTCGATGTAATTCCCTGATTTCTCCGATGATAGGCTTGGTTGGTGTACTTGCAATAAAGTATCTCTGTTTCAAAAACGTTGTCTTTTTTTATGACGTTAACATGGGCGTACCCAGCTTTTGGCACAGGAGGTGGCAAATTAGAAATTTCTTAAGCCGGGTTTCCCGTGCTTGTTTTGTCCTCCTGGATACGCCAGTGCTTACGGCGTAAAAAAAGACAGAAGTATATGTTTGCACCCTAATGGTTCGATTGCGATTTTATTCTTATGCTCAGTATAGAACAAAAGTATATGCAATATCCACTTGTTTCAATTAAGTAAAGTGCAAAATTTCCATACGGACACATGGCTGTTTTAAGCAGTAGTAGATCTAATCAATGAATGCAATCGTTAAGATTTTATGATACAGCTAAACCGAGTCCCGGAGCGGGCCCTCGTCGCGTCGCGTCGGTAGGCTGGCATTTCGGTTCCCTCGCACACACACACACGTGGATAAAATATAATACCTGGTTGCGATACTGGTACTCTGACACTGGCACCAGAACCGGTGCAATGTGTCCGTTGTAATGTTATGTGTGCACTCATTCCCCTTGATTTATGGACCATTGTCTTTCATTTGACCATATATTTCTTCCATGCTGTCATGTCTATGGCTGCACAGGCATATATTCCATACACACTAGCAACGTATACAAATAGTCTTGGCCGTAGCTCGATTGGAGCGACGGTGCTGTTCCGTAAGACGATAAATGAATTCAAAAAACTCTGGTCGCAGTCAGACTTTTGTAAAGTATTTGAGTAAAAGTATTTCAAAAAACGAAATATACTAGTATTTGTATTTACATACTTAAAATCAAGTACAGTGTAACCTCGAATATCAAGGGACCGAGCATTTTTTTCGTTATATGGAGGGAAGAATGAAAAATAATCAAAATTCGCCTAATTAATTTATTCCAAACACATATTATAGTCTGTTAACTTTGCCTGACGTTTTTTGCTATGCCAATATTTGTTTTGTATTTTATTAAGTATTTATGCATGGCTTGGGGTGTGGTGGAATCATCTTCATTAAGCAGTAAGAATTTTTCGATAAGTTTGGCGGCATCAAGTGCTTGTTGAATAAAAATGAATATATTTCTTCGTAATAGAGAATGGTTGTTGCGCTATAAAGAGTGTGGGTTTTAAGGTAAACCGACCAAATTGTAAAAAGATCTACGTTATAAGGAGTTTTTCGTTATAAAAAGGGTTACTGTTATTTGTATTTAAATATTTAAGATTAAGTATTTTTTACAAGTATATACTTGCCTCAAAATAATTTTTTAATTAGATGAGCTTGTGTACTATATCTACAGTTTACTCTTGTGAATTTATTGGTGTGTTGTTTATTAACCTTTTGTGAAGTGTGTAGTTGTAAAACATTAAAGTGTGTGCAATTGGGTTATATTTTGTGAAACTTTTTTTTGACGTTTACACTAACGCCTTCGATCGGATTTTTAGATGAATGTCACAATATTCTTCAAAAAGAGCAAGAAGTATAGTGCAGTGTATATTTATTCTGTAACTAACTTTTCTGCCTGATAATTTGGTGAATAACGAATAAATTTATTCCAAGATTAGTAACTTTTATCTTTAATAGTGTTCGGTGAATATGGGCATAAGGCAAGCGATTTTGTGGCAATTGGCTATTAAGAAATAAATTTTGACACAAAGCTGTAGAACTGCATCCCTGAATAATCGCATACCATATCCCTGCAGTTGAAATACATTTAACCTACGTAAAAGGAATCTGTTTATACATCTATAATAATGTATACACATGTTGTCTCAGAAGTCCGTCTCGTATTCAAATTCGTTCCCAATAAAAAAAAAAAAAAAACTATCTGTTCAACATCTGTAATGCATGTATACATTACATTAGTAATCATAAAAAAAAATTATATACGGAATGAAGCTATTGTACAATTGTATGTACAATAACAACTACTTATATGCACAAAATAAACATATCTTCAGTCAGTATTGTACATTACTATTTATGGCTGCTGATTTTTTCAAAATATATCTTATGAAATGTCAACCACACGCATACCGTAGCTGTAAAGGCACATTTCGATTTTCAAGATTAAACAGGGCTGATAAAGAGACGAGTTCAAGAATATGTTACCTCGTTTCAAGGGTTAGTGTACTTATTAGAAACATCCAATTCTCATGGTTCTAATCCAGTGATCACTATACTGCCGTAAAAAGGCAAAAGTGACCAACTTATGAATTTGAGTAAATCAAGATTTACGAAAAATGTCTTGACCGTCAAGAATTTTAGATTATGGAAACCAAAGCATGGGGGAAACATGTTTTAAAGACAATAAAATTATTGCTGCATCACTTACTGCTGTCGTTGGCTTCAGTATGAACAAATTTTGAACAAATGTCACTTATTGCCCTTTGCCTTTTTAGGGCAGTATATTATTTCACTGTTATATTGTATAAAAATTGTACATTGACAATATGAGTTGTTAAAAGACCTAGAGAACCCTATTATCGACATTCTAATGATTTAATATCTTTTAGAAATTGAGTGGGGTAATGGTAATGTAAATAAATCATAACGGGGATTGTAAGGATTTTGACTGGCAGACAGTTTACTAAGTAGATACTGGGGTTCATTAGATTTTACTATTTTTCCTAAAAAATAGCAGAAATGCAACAAACCCCTATATGATACATGTTGAGAAGGTTATGTTCAATAATTAATGGCGTTAAATTATGATTTCTATATGATATATAGTATGTAAACACGTAAGGTGCTCATAGGGAAATTAACATTGGGAAAAAATGACTGGATCAGAGTGACCCGTGAAATCTTGTTTTTGAATTTGACAGATAATATTCTTTTGCAAAATGAATGTGTAAACTACCGAAGAAAATATTCAAATGATTACAACATAATCGGACTTTTTTTATTAATGGGATATTAAATTCCCAAAAATACTTAAATATGGTGCGAGATCAAATATCTCCGCCTATTCGTGTTGAAGACATTGGGTCACTGATTTACCAACGCGCATACGTCATATCAGTCAGACAATTTTTGAATGAAATGTTTCCAAACAGATGGAGTTGTTTTTTTGTTTTATTTTTGTACAAAAAAATGAAAATAATGATTTATAAGAGCTTTTTATTATTAAAAAAGCCAAGTAAAATAAAAATTAATCAAAATAAAAATCCTCAAGATTACCACGATAATTCAATAGAAATAACAATTAATGCAGTCATGGCTAACTCTGATCCATGTATTTTTTCCCAATGCTAATTTCCCTATGTGCACCTTACGTGTTTACATACTGTATATAAACCTTAAACATCATTTGCAGTCTATTTCTGGTGGTAAAATCTAATGAGCTCCAGTAAACAACGTCACCGTACTCAACTATCGGAGGTATTAAGATTTAATTTCAGTAGTCATAAAATTTCCAAACCTTCGCTAGTGGCCGCTCGGTAAACTTTACCAGTTGATTTTGTAATTAACCCATGATTGTAGGTAAACTTTTGGTCAGCCTCCCAATTGACAAGTGGCATTCACAATTTGTGATTTGAATAAGGAGCCATCTCGATATTTATCTGGATTTATTGAGGGAAACCATCGAAAACCTCAACAAGATGACCGGTACAGGAATTACCGTTTCTCGGCGAGAGGCAGCAGGAAAAAGTCCCAGTCACATCTGCCCCCGCCGGGATTCGAACTCGGTACCTCCCGAATGCGAGTCTATAGTGCTCTCATCACTACGCTAGTGGCCGCTTGGTAAACTTTACTAGTTGATTTTGTAATTAACCCATGCTTGTAGGTAAACTTTTGGTCAGCCTGTTTTAGATGAATAATTGACAAGTGGCATTCACAATTTGTGATGGTTGTACTGTGAGTTGAGAGTTGAGACTGTAAACGCACACACGAGCATTAATATATATACATATTATGTAGATATTGAACACCCGTTTCTGATACTCTTTCTGTAGTGAAGCTCCTCCCAGATGTCAGAAAGTAGTAAGACTAAAACAGCATTGAACCAATCAGATACAATGGAATCAGACAGGACAGTCAGAGAGTTGCATTTAAATGTCAAACATGCCATGCATCGGCAAATCCGATTGCATTTTATAAGGTGAACACAATCAATTCTGAGAACTATCGCCTAGAAATGTGACTCGGCTTGCGTGTTCCACTCTCCCCATACTGTACAGGCTGTTCTAAATGTCGAATCGTGTTTTGATATTCGGAAGGAATTCGTCAATCACATATACTTTTATTCTATACTCTGAGCATAGGAATAAAATCGCAATCGAACTATTAGGGTGCAAACATATACTTTTGTCTTTTTTACGCCGTAAGCACTGGCGTATCCAGGAGGGCAAAACAAGCACGGGGGACCCGGCTTAAGAAATTTCTAGTTTGTCTCCTCCTGGGCCAAAAGCTGGGTACGCCCATGTTAACGTCATAGAAAAAGACAGAGTTTTTGAAACAGAGATACTTTATTCAGATTGGATGCAAGTACATCAACCAATCCTATCAATCAGGGAATTACATCGAAGAAAGAGACGCCGATATATTTGCGTTCACTCACCGCGCATTGAGTAGATAGGCAATGATTTATATAGTTAATTAATAGATATGTGGTCAATCTTGACGTTTGATTGAATTGATGCGTTTAGTTCTCAGAAAAATTATCAGTGTCAATCAGAACCGTAACAAGCTTTTTTAGGGGACCTGGGGAAGATCTCATCACTGAGCCTCCCTACACTAAAAGCCACCGCCTATAGCCTTCCTCGATAAATGGACTATCCAACAAAACAAAATTTTTCAATTCGAACCAGTAGTTCCTGAGATTAGCGCGTTCAACCAAACAAACAAACCATCTCTTCAGCATTATATTGTAGCAAGCTTTGTTACATTAACTCTCTCTCTCTTTTTTGTAATATTGTCAAAATTAGTTTTCCAGCGTAGCTAAGGAAAACTTATTCTTAAAAAAAAATAAAACTCTTTGGTTGAATTAAAAATAATTCGAAAGTTGATATTTTCTCAAGAGTGGTTAGCAATCAATTCTTTTTTTCCAAAATTCTAACAACCTTCATTTTTCCAGCGTATAGCTAAGGAAAACTAATTTTGACAATATTACAAAAAAGAGAGAGAGTTAATGTAGCAAAGCTTGCTACAACATATTAGTATAGTTTTCATTTAGCTTAGGTGTAATCTGGTTCATAATAATATCCGCTTCTTACGATTGCATTCTCGGGAAATAATAAATAATGAGAATTATAATATTGTCAGTGTATGCCTTATACATTCATTTCTTGAAAAAAATACATTACGTTTATATAACTGTCCTCAAAATGTAATTTAATTAATATAGTAGGTAGATCATGCTGCTTTAAAAAATTAATTATAAGTATTTAGAATTGTTTATACCTTTAAATAACCGATAAAATAAAGATAATTATATTTAACCTGTAAATGATTTGTACAACTAGTTATTATGCTTACAATATTTTAATGTGTTTATATACAGTGCGTTCACCAAAAGTGGTAAGTAACAGTCAATAATTCGTGTATCCTATTAAACACAAAAAAAATTTAAATAGTATTTTGTTGTAGATTTGCTACCGGAAACTGCTGAGGTATATTTTTTGTAGTTCAAACTCAACCGGAAGTGTACTTGCATTTTTTTTAAATGGCAACATATATTTTTTTACATTTATCGAGAACTTCATTTATTTCTCTACAAATTCATATAAAATTTTCGTGAGGTTATATATGAAAATATTTGAGAAAAAGGTTATAAATTCAGTAATCATTATTTTTCATAGCACTCCGTACACGTGTAAATTATTAATAATAATTATTACTGTGTATTGAATTATTAAATTGATAACATTTTTCTCGAATATTTTCTTATATAACCTTATGAAAATTTTATATGAATTTATAGAGAAAAAAATAAAGATTTTGAAAATGTAAAAAAATAAGTTGCCATTCAAAAAAAATGCACCTACATTTCCGGTTAAGTTTCAAGTACAAAAAAAATATACCTCAGGAGTTTTCGATAGTAAATCTCGAGTTAAACAAAAAAACTAAATAAGCTTTTTTCGCATCTATAGTAGGATACAAGAAGTATTCACTGTTACCATTTTCAGCGAACACACTATATACATACTAAAGATGGAAAACATAAATATGAAAAATTTATCGCTGTTAATTTTACATTTATATTTCAAAGAGAAAATAATTTTGCAAGATTATACCATTTAAAATATAACTTCAAGCGATAAATATGAAAATTTATATAAGCCTGATCAGGCTTAAGAACGCATATCTTTCAATTTATGTGTTTTCAAACGAAATTTAGAATGTACAAATAGAAAAAAAAATACAATAAAGAAAGAGTAGTGTATCCTTTTAAGCAATTTTCTGGATTTTGTATTCTATAAGACTGTAAATAAATAGCACAAAGACATTTTTTGAAGTTTACTCCTTAAGAAACGATTTTGAGTTATAAGGCCCGGTACGGAAATTTTATGAGTAGTAAAATCAATTGGTGAGGCGTTACGCTCCACCGCTTCAAGAGTGGCGTTACGCTCATCAGCTTCAAAAGAGACAAACATATATATCTGTAGGATTTAACGTGCGAAAGAATGAGATGGAATATATTACACAGCGTATCTAAGGAGTAAACTCCAGTCGTGCGTCGGAGCTAACACACAAAAACACTTTTTTTCTAGAATAAATGACATTTTAATCTCAAACTAAGGTTATTGTCGCCGAAATAATTATTTGCCACAATTATAAAATTTTGGAAAAAGTCAAAAGCTGAGTTTACTATTGCTTCAAAATATTATAATAACTAGTCACAGCTAATAATAAGAAGAATATTTTTTTTACATTTATCAAATAATAATTATCGTTTAAATATTAGACACGTTACCTCCACCATACGTGGTGTAGAGAGATTTCAACGGAGACAAGAAATAAAATATAAACAAATTTAAAATATAATTATTAAAATATACGTAAAAACTATATGAGAAAAAATATGTTCTGTTTTTAAGCTTATATTTTACAAAAATTATTCATTTTAAAATAATAAAAACGGTGTAGGTGCAGGGACGATTATTATATAATTTATAAAAATCAACGCAGATGAATTACAAATCCTTTACAGAAAATCGCGACTGAATCAACTAAACCATTTTCGAGATAATTGGAAACATTCGAGTGCACACACACACAAACAAACAAACAAACTCGCAACTAAACAACCCACAAACAAACAAGTCCACAAACAAACAATATCTCACCTTAAACGCATATAACTTTTCCGTTCCGTCGTGGGTAAAAATTTAATACGCGTCCGGAATTTATTTTAATTGACGCAAAATAATTAAAACCGATGCAAAAATAGATTTAATTTTGGTCAAAGGTTTACGCGTTAGCGCGGTGTGGCAACTTGATGGATACCAAATATCAATGTCATATTTCGATTAAAAACTATGTGCTAGGTTCGTCCTATCGTGTTAATAAACCCCAATAAAGCAATAAACTTATCAAAAGGTAATAATAATAATAATGATCGATTTAATTAAACATGATTGGTATACAGGGTGAGTTTTAAGTTGATGCTTTTTTTTTACAGCGTGAAAAATCAAATAGACGAGCAAATATTTCAAATAGTTTTTTATCAAAACTCAAAAATAAGAGAGAAACAGCCTTTCGAAGTTTAAATAAATTTTATTAAATTTTCTTTAATTTTGAGGTCGGTTCTGGGGTTATATTATGTCACTATGGAAATAAGTTGTTATTATCAAGTATGTTGGCGCTTATTTGAAACTGACATGTGTATTGTTCTGTTTTTGAGAGATAATAACAACTTATTTCCATAGTGACATAATATAACCACAGGACCGACCTCAAAATTAAAGAAAATTTAATAAAATTTATATGAACTTCGAAAGACTGTTTCTCTCTTATTTTTGAGTTTTGATAAAAAAACTATTTGAAATATTTGGTCGTCTATTTGATTTTTACACGCTGTAAAAAAAAGCATCAACTTCAAACTCACCCTGTATATGCTGCTTAAACTCTTGCTTTTGTTATTTTATTAGTTACATAATACACATGCATTTTTAAATTTTTGCTAATATGTAAATTATCATTTTAATAGGCGTAAGCAATTATTTGATTTGATTAAACTGCTTGTATATAAATGTTCCAGTATCTTCCACATTCACCTATATTATTATTCTGTGCTCGCAACATTTGATACGGCTGAAAGATTGTACAGATTACAGTAATTTCACCTCACATTATTACAGCAGCAAATAATTAACGTATTAACATTGCCTATATTAAAACAGACAGAACTGTGCCATAATTATTATGCAATACATGTGCTGTATTATCTCAAACGTGAATTTCAAATTTTAGTTCAAAGATCATTGGCATATAAATCTACTATAAAAATATATAATATGTTGGTATTTTTTGCATATTTTATAAACACTTGTCGACAATTATTTTGTGACGCTGAGAACGAGGGACATGAGTAAGCACATTCATCGTAGTTTACCGAGATAAATGTTGTGTCCAAATTTCATGATGATCGGACTTACCGTTCAAAAGTTTTTGTCGGACGGACAAATTTTGAATTACATTTTGCAACATTTTTCATTGATGCTCCGCTCCTATTGGTCGTAGCGTGATATTATATATTATATATTAGAGCTGTAACAAACCGTATGTATTCGTTACTGAGTAACGGGTACATCGTCTGACTCGAAGTAACGAATCGTTACTTACAAATTCATTTCGTTATACTCGCATTTGTCGTATCCATGTCAGTTCGACTCGTTTGATGCGGTTATATGTTATACGAACGAAGTCATATCGTATCACGTATGCGACGCGCCTCGATGCGATGGTACATGCTTGATGCTGTTAGTACGAAAAGTAACGAGTAACGTAACGATACGAAAGTAATGGATACTGGCTCTTTAAAGAGGTTGAGCCGTTTTACGAAAATAATGAAAAAATTGAAATAAAGTTTTTTAATAGATTTTTTTATGACAAAATTTTCTGTAAAAAATCCAAAATCATTAGGAGATTTATAAATTTAAAAATTAAAAAAAACTATTACATGTATAGTCTTATGGAAAATATGTCAAGCTAGCATGCAAACTGTTCATTTTAATTTTTTGCAAATAACCAAATAATGTCAACTAACTATGTAAAGCATCGATGTCTTACACATATTTTAATATTTTTTTCCAATTTAATTAGGAGACTTTTAATCAATAAAAAAATATATTAAACCTTAGCACTTTTCTATTATGGACTTTTATTCTTGACAGTTTTAACAATTTTTACTGAATTTTTAACTTTTTAATGATTTAATTTTAATTTTTATTACTTATAATTTCGTTTTTTAATTATTTACTGCAAAAAATATGTAAAATACAGATACTTACATAAATTTATTTTTTCTAATCTAACTTTGTACAAAAAATTCAAAAGTTAGGCCATTAAGTAAAATACTGAAATAATTAATTAATATTAAAAAAAAAATATTTATTTATGCCTTTATGACAAATTATTTATTGGTTTCATCGACTTATAACCTTTTGTAATTATTTATTACGGAAAAGTTCCCATTTAGAATTCGACTTACTTTTGATTGGGACTGTAACGCATCAACCTCCTCAAGTAACGAATACATACGGGTACACAATTTCTCGTTACTTTTACAGTCTATTATATATATGATGCATTCAATTTAAAAATAGTCTGGTTATATTAACTCAAATTACATAATGAAATCTGAAATAGGATGTTTTAAAATCTGCAGCGAGTTAATATTTGTTAATAAGCGGTGTTTGCGGCGTGCGGTTGTCGGGTCGCATCCCAGCAGAGTACTTAGAGAGAACGTTGATAAAGGGCATATTGCGACACACTCGAGGTCGAGTACTGCACCCACCTATTGTGTGAGCGGTGATTCTATACCCACCTCGTACATTGTACAGTCGGACCGTCATATACAACTCAAGCATTACTATCTAGATCGCTCTACTTGCCGGACTGCCGTAATGTCCGAACATCCAGCCTAATACCTTGCATCATATAGTGTTGCAAGTATTGTTACATTAACTCTCTCTCTCTCTCTCTTTTGTAATATTCTCAAAATAAATTTTCCTTACCTACGCAAGAAAACTGAATGTTGTTATCAATTTGGAAAAAATCAATTAATTAATCAGATCTTGAGAAAACAGTTCATCACGATTTTTTTTAATTCAAGTCTAATAGTATTAACACACGATCGAACTTGGTACGGGCCGACAACGGACATAGTACGGCGGATCAAGTTCGCTGGTTGCAACAGACGACCGAATCTGTCAGTCTCCTTGTGTACACAGGTACGTAATCATGCCTCCGATTAAGCGCGCGAAAATTGCGATTGTTTTAGCGGCAACGTTAATGCCGCCACAAACAAAGATCGCAATGAATTTAGTCATATATAGTTAATAAAATCGCTTGATAGTGAAGATCATATTTTGAATAACACTCCCGAAGAATTTCTAGAGCGTTGTTACGCGCTTCTCTGTTACAATATAACTTATCTGTCAAAATTTTGCACAACGTTTTGAATTACAATGACGTTCTTATACGGTTATATGTATCAAGTTCGTCGTACTCACACGCACGGATATTAGTACGAACCGGACCAAGTACGATGTGCATCCCATCGAACCGGGCGGACACGCAGACTACTGTCCAGACGAGCAGATTTGGTACGGAGCGGACCATATCCGCTGTCCGGCCCGTACCATGTTCGATCGTGTGTTAATACTTTAAACGTTTTATTTATTCTAAAGTAAGAGCTTAATTAAGTGCTTGCAATTGGTGACCCCTGACAGCTGATTGAACACGATTCTTATTTTTCCTGCGTAGCTAAGGAAAAATAATTTTGACAATATTACAAGAGAGAGAGAGAGAGAGAGAAAGTTAATGTAACAATACTTGCTACAATAGATTTTCTTTAAAAAAAAATAAGTTTAAAAACTAAAACCCGACTACTGAGAAGTATGAAACAAGAAAATATTTTCATCTAAGGATAGCCGTGGTCATATGCCACCTACCCTAACAAAACATAACATTTTAACAGTAGTAAGCGATCATAAGCTCTAGGGCAAAGTGCATTACGCTATACATCTAGAGGGGCCTCATATATTATATGAGATGGCATACGACCACTGCTATTCTAAGATGAGAATATTTTCTTGTTTGGTACTTTTCAATAGTCGGGTTTTAGTTTTTAAATAGATTTTTTTATGTAAATTATTTTTTATTTGTTTTCAATTTGTTCCCTTCTGTAACCAAAATTCAAAAATAAATGTAGCCTACGTTACTCGGGCCATAATAACGAATCGATTGACACCTTATTTATCAAAATCGGATGAATAGTTCAGGCGCTACAGTGGAACATCCGTAAATACAAACATACATACATAGACTGCTAAACCTTTCCTTTTGGCTTCCGGTAAAAAAAATAATTTCATTCGATCTGTCGATGGACTAGAAAGCGTGTGTGATACATCGAAAAATAGGCTTATATAGGCTTATATAAGTAGTTATTTATTCGGTTCATTTGTCTTTCAGGTAGCTATTCCTTCGAATAAATAGCGATAATTCAATTCACCAACCATAATTATGTTTACTGCAAGTATAAATCTATTCTGTCTCACTTCCAGGGAATAAATATTTATTCGCCTGATAAAATAATAATGGCCACCACATATATCATAATACCTAAACTATAATCGTGGAGTAATATATCTACATTTTGCTCTTGTGAATTTATTTATGTATTAACCTTTTGTGAAGTGTATAGTTGTAAAACATTGAAATTAGTAGAAGTTTTGAGTGCAATTGGGTTAGGATAAAACATTATTATTTTGTGAAACTTTTTTTTGATGTTTACACTAACGCCATGGGTCGTATTTTTAGGTAAAAATATTCAACAAAAAGAGCTCTAGCGTTTAATTACTAATGAAATATCTGCATAAGACAGTATATACTATATAGACAAGTCTTGTGATTTTCTATATGAAGTCAAGAGACATAAATATTTTACAGATTGCGTCAATATGATCATGTGCAAGTATGTCAAAAATTTAAGATATACAACGTATTGTAAGACTGTCATCTATGTACATACACAATACTAGCATGGCTACTAGGATCTCGATTTAATTCCACCCACGTCCTAATAATGGCCATCATAATTCCTACCAAGTGCCTGATCGTCCAGGACAAAACTCTCGCAAAACTTAACCCCCCGAGCACGCCACCATATCGTGCTGTGATGGCCGACATGAAATAGTCTCTCTATGACTGTCCTACGTCCTTCTGAAGACGATCAATACACGCTATACGACAAAATGACAGTACCTAAATATGTACAACTCCGTCAAATCACTTTGTCTATAGTTCCATGCACATTATTTATCTGCTATATCCAAAAATTATTTAACACTAACACACATATTCACCTAACGTAAGTAGGTATTTATTCGGTTCATTTGCTCTTCAGGTAACTATTCCTCCGAATAAATAGCGATAATTCAATTCACCAAACAATAATATTTACTGCAGGTATGAATCTATTCTGTCTTACTCTTAGGTATGTAAAAAAATAATAAATAAATAAAAAATAAAAATACTGAATGTCTATTTTTGTCATTCGAATTATAAAATACTAGCAGCCCCGTCCGGTTTCATCCGAGTGCAAAAGAACGAATGGGGAAGGAAAGGACATGAGTACGCACATTCATCTTAGTTTACCGAGATGAATGTTGTGTCTAAATTTCATAATGATCGACGTTACCGTTCAAAAGTTTTTGTCGTTAAAAAGCAGTATTTATCCTTTTTTTTAATATAGGTAATAAATATTTAATTGAAAACACTGTAGGAAAATTATTTTTATATAGGTGCCTATAGTTGTAACAGTTTTCAAATGAGCTATTAATTAAATTTATTTAATTTTAATTAGTCGTAATAAAATTTAAAAAAATTGCAATGTAAACCTTAGAAGAAAGCAATGTAGAAAATAAAAATAAATAAAAATATATTCGCCGACGTGGGGTTTGAACCCAAGACCCTGGCATTAAGAGTCTTACGCTCTACCGACTGAGCTATACGGGCTTGTAAACTTCACGCACTAATATTGCAATATTTAGTTAAGGCATTTCACCTGATAATATTTGTCGGACGGACTAATTTTGAGATACATCTTGCAACATTTTTCATTGATGTTCCGCTCCAATTGGTCGTAGCGTGATATTATATAGCCTATAGCCTTCCTCGATACATGGGCTATCCAACAAAAAAAAATTTCAATTCGAGATTAGCGCGTTCAAACAAACAAACTCTTCAGCTTTATATATTAGTATAGATAGTTCCATTAATATATTTAATAATTTAATATATGAATCTATCTACTCAATGTGCGGTGATATTATTATTATTATTGTAGCTGCAAAGTCATTGAACAGCATTGCATATATCAATTTAAATATACAGGTGTCAGAAGATAGGTTAGGTATCTAGGCGTGTATACCTTTCGGCATTCTCTATAGGCTCCACTGTGTGCAGTGCGGTTGAAAGGTGAGGTACGAGAACCAGCATCAAGTAAGTATACACTCTTCACTCACTGTTCACCGCTCACCAGTTTGCATTCGGTAAATTAATTGACGACCTGTCACATTTAACTACATCATTAGGCTTATTTGCCGCACAATCAGACGTTCCTCCGGCCCCCGACAATTTGTCACGACGCGGGCTGGCGGACCGTTTGTTTGTAGTAGTAGTGGCGGTGGTGGCTGCGTTGTATGCTGGCATGCCCGCTCGGCAAAGCGCCGCCGCTACCCGACACACACACACACACACAGACTCGTCGAGAGCTCGTGTACGTACACGCGTCTACCTATGAACTCTCCACGTGTTGGTATATGTGTAGAGTAGTGCAGGGTCGGCTTTGACTACCGAAGTTAAAGCAGTCTATTTGTAACACAACCCCCCCTCCCCCGCGTCAACTAAGAACTTCGTGAGACGACAATCGGCTCGTCATTCTAACAATTACACACAGATTGTTGTGGGGCAACAATCGGCTTGTTGTTCTAACAATGATACACAGATTGTTGTGGGGCAACAATCGGCTTGTTGTTCTAACAAAGACACACAGCTTATTGTGGGAAAACAATCGGCTTGCTGTTCTTACAAAGACACACGGATTGTTGTGAGACAACAATAGGCTTGTTCAAACAATAACAATATGCGTAAGTAAAAAGGCTTTGTTGCCAAATTTCAGGCAACAATGAATGCAAGAAAAAGAAATATTTTGTGTACATAAATAATGACTTTGTATTCTTTATTACTTATTCTTTATTACTTATTATTTGGCGTAGCGGTGAGAGCACTAGACTCGCATTCGGGAGATACCGGGTTCGAATCCCGGCGGGGGCAGATGTGACTAGGACTTTTTCCTACTGCCTCTCGCCGAGAAACGGTAATTCCTGTACCGGCCATCTTGTTGAGGTTTTCCATGGTTTCCCTCAATAATTCCAGATAAATATCGAGATGGTTCCTTATTCAAGGCCATGGCCGATTACCTGTCAAACTCCTATGCTCAAAATTTGCCTACCTTATCCTTAATTTCCTAAAAATTCCTTCATTCGTCCATTGCTATTAATTAAGTTGAAGTTGAAAAAATGTAGAAAATAACGGGAAGTGTGATAGATGGAAAACAGTAATGGTGCGAATGGCGTCTGTTATGACATAAAGTCGAGAAACGGATGTTAAACGCATTAGTATTATTATAAATTGTAACACTACGTCTTAAAAAGGCACGCCGCCACTGGTGTACCTTGGTGGTCATGTAGAGAAACAGAGACAAGATGGCAGCGAAGCGTATGAACTAGGAAGTAGTGTGCATGTTAAAAAACTTAAATTAATAAATGTATTGAATTAAATAATATTCATGTTACAAACTTACGTTAATAAATATGTTAAATTAAATAATATTCATGTTACAAACTTACGTTAACAAATATGTTGAATAAAAAAATAATAATTGTTACAAAATTGAATAAATAAGAGTGCGGCCCTGTTCTCGCGAATGGAGCCACCCCTACCGCGACTCCGTTGAACCGTTCATCCCTCGCGTGGCGGGTTGCGGCTGCTACTCACGTTGTAATCACTCTTACCACTTTGTAACTGGAATAACATAGGGTTGTTATGCTTACATCATCCTGACGGATAACACCATTTCACTACGTGATTTTTCGTCACAGTTATTTACTCTTTGGTAGAATGAGATTATGTTGGTACTTATCTATTATACCCTTCTGTTTACAGGTAAATGAATATTTTTCAAGAGGTGGCCAATAATTTTTTTTGACACTTTTATTACTTCGTATTTCTGCATATCATTCAATGTCATTTTAAATTTTAATCAAAATATGTATTTGTAATAATTTAAGATTGCGTATTTTAACATTTAATTCATTTTTGGTGTAAAAATACTTTCACGGCCGGCATTGTTCCAAATATTCTTGGTTTCCGGGCTTATAGGCTGTGGTTCATTGGTATTTCTACTTAACGTTTCGTCTACAACTGCGGTAAACGTTATCAAAGGCGATACGTTAGCGGGCGAAGTGTTCTTCTAGGCTACTCACAGGTAAGTCTTATTCTTCCTTCTTTTATGCTCAGTGTGTTAGAGCTCTCTGCTCGGTCGTAGTTTGCTTTTCTGTGATTGGTCGTTCCACTCAGTGGGTTGGTACGGTACAGCGCCTGTGTCCAGGTTTTACTTAGATTCAAGCACTGAGCTATACCAACCCACAGAAGAGAAAAATACGACTGAGCAGAGAACTCTAACATACTGAGCATAAAAGAAGGAAGAACAACAGTCATCGACACACTTACCTGTGAGCAACATAAAAAGACACTTCGTCCGCTACCACGTCGCCTTTGATAATGTTAACCGCAGTTGTAGACGTCAGGCGGAAATACAATTGGACCACAGCCTACAAGCTTGGAAACTAAGAAGGTTTGGTATAATTTTTTTGTTAGCCACGACTCTGAACTTAGACGGAACGAAAGCCGTATATGTCTATCTTTTAAGGATAGCTTACTATACCCATTTTAAGGTTAAACACTTTTCGTGCAGGATATCAATTTTGCAACGTAAGTAAGTCGACGAAAAAACGCTGGCAATCTACAAAACCGAGCGAAGCCGGTCTGTAAATAAATGGAAACCTCTCTGGAAGAAGGAATAATTTTGGTTTTACGTCGTCGTTCTTGGAGAGCGTCGACTATAAGCAAAGGATTTAATAATTTGTTGATCTTTCAAAACTCCACCTTAATGTTCTTATTTCTCTCGAGTTCTGCAATGCGAACTAAAAAGGTTGACTTTCTCCGTCATATAATAATTACAGTTTGAGGTTATGATTTAGTAACGTCGCCATGTGTATGTCAGAGTAGGTACTTTAGCGCATGTACACAATCTAAATAATAATATCCTGTTATGGCATTTGAACAATGGGCATTGCGCATAGTATGCGTGCCTAACAATATGGCCGCTTTTGTATGTATAGAAGTGTAAGTGTAGGTGCACATACAACAATAACAATAATAATAAACATTTTAGTATCAGCACTTGTCAGCTCATCCATAGATCATTGTGTACGAGCCACGTGTAAACTTCACATACGTTTGTATGTGTCAACGCATCCAGGGCCTTAGCTGACGCTAACCAGAACGCTGCTTTTTTACCAGACACATTAATATGAACAAAAAATTCCCGCCAATTGGGCGACGAGACCATTCCAACTTCAAAAATGTTGTCATTTGATTATAATAAAGAAAATAAAATTTCTGATATCGTGTGAGGTGACGCGGGAAATAGCTAGTACTCAATATGATATTAACTATTCGTTGCCATGCCTAACTAGTTTATTTCTGACAGATCTATAAAACAAAAGAGCGGATGATTTCTTTAATTTTCAAAATATTTCCGAAACTATAAAGTTTAGAAAAAAAATTTTTTACCGAAACTGTCTTGAAAAAATAAATAAAATAATAAGCCGTTATGAAAAGTATACTATTATTATATAAAAAACACCGTTTTAGCAAATATCTCTTCTGCGCATGCGCCGATTTTCCCCAAAAACAATAGGGCTCTTCATATTTGCATACCAAACATCCTCCCAAAATTTGGTTTCAATCCGCTCATCCGTTTGACCTGTATCGTGTTCACAGACAAACAGACGCACAGAGTTTTTCCAAAAATATGTTTTTTGGATTCAGGGGACCTTAAAACGGAAAGATATTGTAAAATTTTTGAAAAGTGATTTTTGACCTAAACTATAGTACCATTCCCTACTTGTGGGTTAGAATGGTAAAATAGTATATTGCATCACAAGAGCCGAAAGTGTGATATTCTTGCCCTGCGCGCGATGATGCCTGAAGCGAAGCCGAGGGCATCATGAAGGCCAGTGTGGTGTATACTATTTTTCTTCATACCTCGGTCGTAAGCACGCTTATTAAATACATTAATTAATTGATTACGTATTAATTACATGAAAACACAGATAAATTCCAATGCAAGCAACTTTACAGCTGTTCACACTCTGAGCTCATTTTAATATGATTTTGATCTTAATATATTATTATTCGCATTTCGGACAAACTATAAAGTATAATAAAAGCTTAACAATAATGATGTTTATTGTTACAGTATTATATCTTTGTCAACGACGTCAATGTGGATGGTTTAAGTCACTGTAAGCTTAGTACTATTACACTTACAGTGTCAGTCAACATTAAATGACTCAGCAAAGATAACTCCGTACGTGCAAAATTCACTAGTGCCTCTGTGGCCTGTGCTGTGTGCGCTCTGTAAATGTGCGAATGCAACAGTACAGACGAGCTCAACACAGAGCAATGGCGCTCGGAGTGAGTCATTCACAAAAAAAGAGCGACTCGCTCCGCTCCGAAAAAGGAGTCGTTCATTATGAACGACTCGCTCCAGAGCGACACACCAACGCTCGGCAGTTGGTCAGCGTCTATGAATTGAGTTGCTATTACGCCCCTGGACAACGCATGCTGACCAACGAACAGAACATATTACAAGTGGCCATAAAACATCACATCATTCAGCAGTTAGGTGACCGATGAATACGCGGTGTCACTCATTGTGTGGTTTGGACTTCACTCGTCCTCTTCCATACATTTGCAAGTAAATCATCGGCAGACGATTTATATGCATGTTGTACGAATATCATCACTCATCGCAGAATAACCGTTCATATACGAAGAAAGGCATGTAATTCACGTTCACACACAATAAATTCGTAACGGTTTATGTTAAAACCATCATATTATATATTAATACGCTAAGGTTAAAGATGTTTGCCTCCCTTTTTAGAAAAAACCTCACAATTTCTCCACGTAAATTATATATCATTTTACAGATAATTGCTTGCTCTACTGACATCGACAACTAAAAAATTTATTATTGCTTTTGTTTTTGTAAATTAATTAAAATACAGCAACGCTGAACAACGTCTGCCATCTGACGGCTCTAATTTTGAAACAACGTCAACACTTCGATCTGTCATCTGACCTTCATATTGTAATACAACAGACACAATACTGCATACTGCCTTCTGACGGCTTTAATTTTGAAACAGCGAGCAGCGCTGAACAACGTCACAGCAATGCTGCATGATGCCATCTGACGGCTTAGCGCAACGTTCTTGCTACTTGCGCCTCTATATGACAATTTTAGTAAAATATTTCTTCGATCTGTCATCTGAGCTTCATATTGTAATACAACAAAAAGAAGAACGTTATAAGCAGTGTGCAAAATTAGAAACGAATTGAATACCTGTAATCATATTTAAAAAATAAATTTGTAAAGTGATAATTACTATACTTATTTAGTGCGAATGATTCGCACAGGTCACTCTAGTATTATATAAGTTCAATTTATTGAGCTGATTGCACGCTAGAATTCGAAAGAATAGTTTTAAAAAAGTGTGTGTGTCAGCTCCGACGCACGACTGGAGTTTACTCCTTAGATACGCTGTGTAATGTATTCCATCTCATTCTTTCGCACGTTAAATCCTACAGACATATATGTTTGTCTTTTTTGTATTCCATCTCATTGTTTGGCACGTTAAATCCAACAGATATATATGTTTGTCTCCTTTGAAGCGGACGAGCGTAACGCCACACTTGAAGCGGTGGAGCGTAATGCCTCACCAATTGATTTTACTACTCATATAAAATTTCCGTACCGGGCCTTGTAACTAAAAATCGTTTCTTGAAGGTAAATTTCATAAGTAATAGATCGACATTTAATCACGAAATCATAGCCGGAGTCAAGTCAGTTATAGTGGCGCCTTAATAATATGACACACGCGTCAAATCGTGACAAAAATTGTAATGATTTAATAAGGTTAACCAATGATTTATGTCAGTAAGCATACACTACGACATATGATTAGAATATTTAAGTAATAAAGAATATTATAATTAATGTTGTCAATAAGCCGAAAGATTACATGAAGAGTAAACTGTGATCCATTGAAGTTAATGATGAGTATTTGGAAAGAATTCCGTGGCATAAGGATCGAAAATGAAGCAATACTGAGATTTTTTTAAACTTGCATTTAATACTAACATTTCGATACGTTTTATATTATCTTCAGAGTGTTCTGTAATTATATTTTCTTATAGTTATACAATTGTTTTGAATTAAAATGTAATTATTCGTAAATGTTAGAAAACTTACCAAATGCTGTCACATGTTATCAGTATATTGTTGTTGATGGATTGAGAACATGGTGTCACTCAACTTGTTAATTGTGATTTTTTATATTTGTGGATACTGGTTAATGTTAATGTTTTAAAATTATTAGTTTCTTTTAAATATAAAATTATTGTCACAAAATTAAAACAAATGAAGTAACCTTTCTAATATTGTGCTGTGAATAATACTGAACTAATAGATATACCAAACAGACAACATTTGTTAAGTTTTATAATTAATGTTTGCTTGTTGCTAGCTACGTCCATGGTAAGCGCTGATTATATATAATTGAAGAACTAGCTTAACCGTAAACTGCACCAGTAATTATTGCAAAATGGATAGGTAATTGTCAGAAACCAATAAAAATAAACTACACCAATACGCCAAAAGAACACAATGTTTGCGTTCATCCATAAAAAATAGTAGTTAAATTTTAAGTATAGGTAAAGAAGAGTTTTTCCTCTCTTTTGTTAAGTGTGTGACATACAAGCACATGATACGCTTTTGAAGTTTTGCAGAAATTGACAAATTTTTATAATGTACTATTTTTTTAAAATAATTTTTGATGACTGGATAAAGTCAGCCAACTATAGTATGCTCACACGATAGATTTTAAAATTATAACAGGGGTTATATTTTTCTTACTAGGTCTGCTGCTTGCCCTGAGCAAGAACCAATCAGGAAACCGTATCTTGTCACGTGGGCGACATGAACAAACGTCCACAAACCAACACGACGTCATTATGCTCAGAGCCAGACAACAGACACGTTTTGCTCTGTGTTTATATTCGAACTGTCACTGCGTCTGCACCAGTTCCGCAAAACAAGCTTGAAGAAACGTCTCGTGTGAAGCGAGCAATTAAAGAAACCAGCGCTAGAAAACTAATAGTCAAATCTAGCAAGGAATCTAGAGGCAAATCCAGCTTTACCGGACAGTAAAATGAGATAGTTTGTTCTTTTTGATTGAAGACGTTACATTTTAGATCTTATGATTATTCTTCAGACCCAGGGCCGGATTAACCCTGTCCGGGCCTCTAGGCAACGCAATCAGGTCTTTTCAAGTTAATGAAGGGATGTGAGTAACTTCCAGATGATCGGCTCCAGGCATCCTGTTACTTTAATGTCTTATGTGATAAACAACATGATTACTTTGACTAGATGCTGCAGCATCGCCTTACCTGACTCGTTAGCTTTATTGAAATTGTGTTAATGAATAGGTTATAGATAATTGATGATCCAGGTTTTTTGATGGGTCAGGAAAGAGAAATGAGACGTGGCGTAGTTAATTTAAATTTTATCTTGTTAAATGCAATAACTTACAATAAACAACGAAAGAAAATAATATTGTTGTTGGGAAATTTCATACAAATTTTCAAATAAAATTTTTGTTCAATGAAAAGTTTTTTTTCTTGGTGCGTGCACGGGCCCCTAGTCGATACGGGGCCCCTACTCTGCCAGCACTGTTCAGACCTTAATTAATCAACAAATTTTAAATGAATAAAGGATGATCAGAAAATGTGTATGGGTCGGTTTGAATGAATATGAATATGAATTTATTTACTTACTTTTACATTATTTTTACAAAATGTAATTATAATATGTAAGTTTTCCTACCCAACTTGGCAGAGCCAGTTCCAGGGTAGGAAACAAAACATTTTACAATTTTAATAGGTATTTGTAGCGTATATTTTCAAAATACGAATTGAAAAAAAAATTGAAAGAAAATAAATAAAATGAATTAATAATAACTTACGAAGTTTTAGTAAATTTAGAGTGATTGAGGATGCTGTAAACAATTTTTGAGTTGTTTCCATGTAACAACCAGCCGAATATTTTTTTATTAAATGTTTGTAGGCGCTTTATTTTCTTGAATTTAACAGGTATGCTGTTGTATAGCTTAGGAGCAAGGAATACCGCATGGTTTTGGCTAAAAGTCTTCGACATTTTTGGCACTTGTATGGGATTTTGGGACATCATTCTTGTTTCATAATTATGATGATATGGGATACGGTTTTCTGGCTTTTTATGGAACAGGGATAGAGCAGCTTTAGCAAATAGTTGAGTAATATTCAATACTCGAAATTCGCTAAAGAGTTCTAAGGAAGGGTAATACAAGAGTGAGTGCTGGGTTCGCTTTTAAACATTTCCGAACGTATAAGAAAACTATCTATAATGCAAGAGACGTATGTTCCGCACAGTGAATAATTATTTTGCCCAATCTGTATACAATCTATGTATGTGTATAGAGAGTGGTACAGTGGTGAGCAAGCAAGTAGGTGGTGACGAGCGAATTAGAATTCAAGACGAAGGGTTTGATTACGACCGCGCTGAGGTAGGTCTTCGGGGAGTCTCCGTGCAAGTCTAGTCTACTGCCACATAGGGGAAAGCTATCCAATCGTAGACTCAAATGCATCAATAATAATTTTTAACTTGTATAGCGGATTAAATCAGAGTTCAAAAAAACACTCTTTCACCGAACGTAAGTAAATATTTATTCGGTTCATTTACCCTTCGAATAAATAGCGATAATTCAATTCACCAACCATAATATTATGCAGGTATAAATCTATTCTGTCTTACTTCCATTTGCCTGAAAAAATAATAATAGTCGCCACATATAAACGTAGAGTATTGTATCTACAGTTGCTCTTGTGACTTTATTATGTTTTGTGTATTAAGTGTATAGTTGTAAGACATTAAAGTTAGCGGAAGTTTTGTGTGCAATTGGGTTACGATATAAAACATTATTTTGTGAAACTTTTTCTTTGACGTCTACACTAACGCCATCGGTCGGATTTTTGGGTGAACGTCGAAATATTCAGCAAAAAGAGCAAGGAGTATAGTGCAATGTATATTTATTCTTTAAATAACTTTTCTACCTGATATTTTGCTTGGTGAATTCAAAGTAAATTTTATTCTAACGAATAAATTTGTTCCAAGATTAGTAACTTCTAACAGTTAAATTTATTTATATTATTTTACATACATATATTAATTTTTATTAATTGGTAAAACTACTTTACTTCAAGCGCTTATTTTAAAAATGATAGCGATTAAAAATCATGGTATAATATATATTAAATACCAATGCAAAAAAGTCACAAAACCTGTCTGTATTATTTTGGGTTGCGTATTTTATATGAAATAATATAGACCAAAATCCCAGACCCGCCAAACCTACGTTATTTTAGTACTGCCATGATTTTATCAGTAAATGTACAATATTTAATTAAAAACGTGTGCCATTTTGCTAGCTTAAAAGCGGGGGCTTTTTAGAGAAAATAGGCTCTAAAGCAGAGGTTCCCAAACTTTTTTGTCTCGTAGACCACTTGCCATGTTTTTCGGTTTTGGGTAGACCCCCTGCTTATCTGATATTGATTTTTTGCATATTCATTAATTTCAAATGTATTTTTGACAACCGGTATAGTGCTACTCACTTTGAACGATTTAAATTTATAACGGTAGTGAAATGTAGTGTGAAATGTTTAGTTTTATACAATTATTAATTAGATTCAAATTAAACGAATCAAATTAAAATTTACTTTCTGTTACATAAAATAACTAAGCAAAAAGTAAATACTTTTAGTGTGAGGGATAAACCTGATGCTTTAATAATAAATTTTCAACATTTGGCATCAATTTAGGTAGATTTAATTTTAAATCCCTTCGGTTAACGATGCCCAGTTTGTTTCTTTTTTTGTTAGGAGATTCACTATCGTGGACCCCCATTTTCATTTCACGGACCCCTCATTTTTTTCCCGCTGACATGGACCCCTTGCAAGTTGTCGTAGACCCCTGGGGGTCGATATAGACCACTTTGGGAATCACTGCTCTAAAGATACATAAAGCACGTGCTTACCTACGTACGCCATGGTATTTTGCATGCATATAAGTGCGAATTTTTTACAGCTTCATAAAATTTAGGCTGTTTATTTGTTTCCATGAAGTTTTTCACACTCATGAACTAATCTGAGTGTGTCAAAAAAAATCATCTAATTCCTTTTTAGTGATAGTTATTATGATAATTTTAATGATTTTTATAAAAAAACTTTTCTGAAGATGGACTAATAATTGTCCGAAAGCGCTTAATTAATTAATTAAAAATAAACATTTGTGGAAAGGATTTCTTTCTCATTGTCATCAAAATCAATATCGATGACTTTACCATTGTGATTTCCGAGGTAATTCCCAGCTTTCCCCGACACAGGGGTTCACATATTATACGAATGTGTACGTACAGACCATAGGTTGAACGTATCCCGAGTTTACGGTGGCGCTAAGCAAGCAAGCAATCCGCATCTGTCCAGCAATTTAGTTTGATGATGATGTGCACTGCATAAGAAACTCGCAATACCACATACATACCTACTGGCAGTAATGAATTATATACTCTGTACATTATATTATTACGTAGGTACGTACGTATACTATATTACAGTGGCGCAAATAGCGATATACGAGGTACAAGGAACTTGAAGACAGTATTTTATAGGACAGTGTCCAATATTATGTACACTTATCACGTATGAGCTAGTAGTTACTGATTAATAGAATATTTTGTCACCAGAAAACACTTTTGAGTTTTTATTTAGTTTATAAACTCGACATAACCTCACCAGAACAAGAACCTCAATAATATCTCTATACAGTTCCAAAGTTGACGTTATCATTAATAAGAATCGCAGGATTGTGGACAAAAAGTTCTTTATTCAGTGTACGACGTTTCGTCTATAAATTTTCACATTAATTGTACTTGAAAAAGTCTAAATTTATAGACGAAACGTCGTACATTGAATAAAGAACTTTTTGTCCACAATCCTGCGATTCTTATTAATAATTGTCTCGATGGACACGATTTCTAATATATGTTGACGTTATCCTTTCACCAGCGAATAGGATTTCAACGCTTAAGATATTTTTTTCTTTGGCGCTTTTTCGAAATATCAACATCAACGGAGATACAAGGTGTCAAAGTTTTATTTAAAAAATATTTTATACTAAAAAAAATTGGTTGTCTGTAAAGTCGGTTTACGGACGATAGTTTTACGTGATAACGTCATAAAGAAACATTGAAATGCGTACAAGCCGACGCTTGGGCCGATCGTGCCTCGCTATCGCTTATACCGCGCTCTCGCTTGCACGCTCGGGCTCAGGCGGAACGTGACACTTTTTCGTGCGTGCGTGTTTGATCAACTTATAAGACGTTATCACGTTAAAAATTAAAATTTTTTAATAGCTGCCAAACCACTTGAGACAGTTAAGAAAATTTTTGTAGGTGTCAATAGCTACGTGGAAGGGAAATTCTTCAATAAATAAAATATTTTAGGGTTGACCAGTGGCGCGCGTAGAAAATAGTTGTTTAATGTTTTTAAGAAAAAAATTGTACGCCACAGATTTTTCTAAAAATAAAAATTGTTATTGAATTTCTTGTTCAATTATAAAAAGAAAAGCTCTTTTATTATTTTTTGGTACGGCGCACCGTTTTCGAGTAAAAAAATAAAAACTTTGACACCCTGTATCTCGCTACGACCAATAGGAGCGGAGCATTAATGAAAAATGTTGCAAAATACAACTCAAAATTTATCTGTCCGACAAACACTTTTGAACGGTAACTCCGATCATCATGAAATTTGGACGCAACATTCATCTCGGTAAACAAAGATGAACGTGCGTACTTATGTCCCTCCCCCCATTCATTCTTTTGCACCCGGGTGAAACCGGGCAGAACCGCTATTAACTATATAAAATCCTTATCGTGCAGTATTTATGATTAAAGTCACGATAAAAATTACATCCAGAATAAATGTGTGTACAATTTAAAAAGGTATTAACGAAATAACTACCTATACATAAAAAAAAAACGCATAAGAGATAAATTCTTGTAGTAAAAAACATTTACGATCATCATTTATGCGGTGGTTTGGATCAAAGTGCTTTGTAATTTCAATGCTTGAATGTTGCAAGCACGTTCGAAGGATAAAATTAAAGATGGACAGAAAAAGTCCGTCAAGAAAATGTCTGGCGAGTCAATCTGAGCCGGAAATTAAGAAGAGAGCTTTCTCTCTTTTCTCTCTATACTTCATCCCCCTGCTCCTGTCAGCATCCGACTCTATATAACGTACCCCGCAGAGACGGAGCTGGACAATTAACGCATCGGAAGTTTTTGGCTTATTTCTTCTTCAAAACAGAATTAAAACAACCGAGATGATAATTATATTCTGTAATAAAGAGTATATTTTCTTGAATAATTATACAGGCTCCTTAAACAGATTGGTAAAGTATTTAAGTCAAAGTATTTCAAATACTATTTACTGAAAGTATTTATTATTTGTATTTAAATACTTAAAATCAAGTACCTATTTGTTATTTGTATTTAACAGTCAAGCCTTGGTTTCAACAGTATTTTTTTTCACCAAAAAGCAATGCTTTATTAACACATGAAATTCCTTTTTATCCATTTTTTCAAAGTAACAGCTGTCAAATTTATACACGGGTCTTTTGAAGGTTAGGGCTAACTAAAAATCATATGGATTTGATACTAGTAGCGCCATCTATGGATCAACCTACGAACTTTTCAGCCCGCCCTGTAGATACTTAAAATTGAGTATTTTTAACAAGTATATGCTTGCTTTAGAATAATTTTTTAATTAGTTAAGCAAGTATTTGTATTTAAATACTTAAAATTAAGTATTTTTTACAAGTATTGCTTCAGAATAATTTTTTAATTAGTTGAGCTTGCAGTGTACTTGCTGATAGTTTAAGCAATTGCTTGAGGATATTTTTATAAATATGACCCAAAAGTATTTGTATTTATATTTTAAATACTTCAGGAGTATTTGTATTTCAAATACTCTATGCAACAAAAGTATTTGTATTTAAATATTCAAAGAAGTATTTGTATTTAAATACTTTTAAAAAGTACTCTGTACAAGTCTGTCCTTAGGTCATTTTAAGCAAAAAAAAAATAATAAGCCCGATTCGGATCCAGTGGACACAGTTGTATCTACAGTTGTGTCTATCGTGGACACAACTGTGTCTACCATGGACAATATGTCTGCTTAAACATTTTGAGAAATGTAAGATGGTCACTAACGAAACATTGGTAAAGCTTATTTTATGATCCTCAACCAAAACCTTCCTTCATCTTAACATTCTATTGGATCAACACTACTTTATAACGAAGATTTCGATAAATGTGAATAAACAATAGTGCAGTATTCGCTTCTTCAGTTTTTTAGTAACTTTACCTATATATTCTGTTGATTTTTTTTGACATTGCAGCACAGTCGTCTCTCAACATTGATATGCTATATAGCTATGATGTATGTATAATAATATGTAATGAACTCTCATGGCAGACACGTTATTTTGGAGTGACAGGCGTCATTGTGCAGTCATCACAAATGACTGACAGATGAATCAGTTGTTTCAGAGCCGAGAGATCACTCCACGAGCATGATGGTGTGTGTTTGTAAGCTCTTATCATATTCACACACACACACAGAGAGAGAGAGAGAGAAGTACATTATGTAACGCGGATTATAAAATGCATTTATAATTAGACTTCGAATATTCGTCAACAGAAATAGAGAAATATGCAAACTATAATAGTCCTTAACAGAAAAAGAACTTGAAGCACATACAAAAATTAGATATTTAAAAAAAAATTCGGCCAATTGGATGACGGGACCATTCCTTATCCGTGAAAATACAACGCAGTTTTGAAATAAATAACTTTTTTATATTTTTTTAGCTCAAGTAATTCTGAAGATCCAAATCCGGACTGAAACGTCAATTAGTTAATTTTTTTTTTATTACTCATGCGGGAAAAGTGGTATCTTTACGCATGCTGTTACGGTTGAAAAGTGGCTATTTTCATTTGCGTGCGCAAACTTTATTTGTCGCACTGAAATTATTGTTTGTCGCACGCAAATTCAGAGTTACCATAAATACCAATACTGAATGTGACAAAAAATGTGTATTTTAAAATTGAACATTTGTTCTGGGAATTTTAATTTATTCGTAATAAAAAATAGTATGTGCAACTCGTGCGGCATTGTCGATTGCCGCACTAGTTGCACAATATATACTATTAACAAATCTGTCTGAAAAATCAGTCGAACATTTTATTTATTGTGTATTACAATCAGACGTTAAACAATGAATAGACTTGCTAAAATTGAACTGTCAAAAATTTTTCAAATTATGTGAAAATCAGCTGTTTTATACGAGGTACGTACAAAAAATTCTATATGTATCTCATGCGTGATGTATTGTGGCTCAGGTGCACGCACTCGGGACATAACCTACTATTTTTATGGCTAATAACGTAATATTATTTTTAAGAAAATTTTTATTATCTTTTTAAGTAACTTATCCTATTACCAGCCATACTGACATCATAGCAGTCTATCACATCGCGTGCATTTCAACGAGTGCACTTTCATTTGTCGTAAAAAATCTAAGTAGTAACATTATATCTATTTTTAACTTTTGTAGGACAAGGTTCTGCTAATAAAGTATTTAAAGTAACTGCCTTTTTACCCGACTGCGGCGCAGTCAAAAAGGAAGGGTTATAAAGTATAGCAGTCTATCAAAGTCTGTATTTACGGATGTTCCATCGTAGCGCCTAAATTACTCATTCGATTTTGAAAAATAAGGTGTCAATCGATTCGTTATTATGGTCTGGGTAACATAGGCTACATTTATATTTGAATTTTGTCCCAGGGGTGAGCAAATTGTAAACAAATAAAAAGTAAGTTCAAAAAAAAAATAATTTAAATAAAAATTAAGTTCAAAAACAAAAACCCAACTACTGAAAAGTATGAAACAAGAAAATATTCTCATCTGAGTAAGTACCTAAAATATTGATATTTCCTTCGGAATCACCCTGTATAATCTTTTATTAATAAAAATAAAGACAGGCTTAATAATAATACACAATTTAGTTGTATTGTTCTACAATGATTGTTATTTGATTTGATTATTCTTTTCTTTTCTTAAAAACATTGGCGTAGTATTCATGCCTACCTTTAACTATCATTTGAAAATGACTTTGGCAGTGAACAACATTCTTAATTCAAATCTTTGATTAACGTCTGATAACTCTTCAATAAATAAAATTATCGACCAATTTTCAGACAAATCTATAAATTCAATACATTATTAATATGTTATAAATTAATTATTTTAACCAACTTTAAATCGTATTTAAAAAAATGTCATTTCCGAAGGTGTCAAAAATATTAAAATAATAGAAAAAAAAACCCAGTCAATTGGGCGATAGGGCCATTCCAACTTTAAAAATATTGACATTTGATATAAACAAAATAAAATTCCTGTTATTGCGTGCAGGCATATTTTTAGCGATTCAACATGGTTCATAGCTTTATAACCCGATTCTACTTCAATAGTTGTTAAAAATTTTATTTTACCTACTGAAAAAAATGTAAATGACACTAATTTTTTGATTGAATTGTTATAGGTACGTCGACATAATTTCGTTCAATTATTTTTTTGCAGTGAATATAAAGTTACTATCTCCCCGTTGGGACAACAAAGTTCGTGAGACGACAATCGGCTCGTCATTCAAACAATGAGACAACAATCGGCTTGATTGTTGTTCTAACAATATGCGTAGGTAAGACAACAAAGGTAAGAACGATCCAGCGCCTATATAAACCACGGGATAGCTCGCAGTCAGTCAGATAGCTGCGACATAAATTGTTCAGTCGGTACAATAGTATCGAGGTAACTGTGTAAATAAATGCTAGTGCACTGTGGTTAATAAGCCATTGACTATGTATAAATTTGGTTTAACATAAATAACCTCTTGTAAATAATCGTGTGTATATAGTTAATAGATAAGTGTGCTAATAACTTTGGTGTGTTCCTGTATTGTATATACATAATTTTCACCATGAACTAGACCAGTTTTGTTACAATAATATGAAATACGACGGCACTGCTGTACTACAATCACCTATCAGCCACTCAAATATCACTCAAACTGAATGATAGATGATTGACGTTTCGGTATTAACTACAAAACGACGATGACTACGTTTGATGATGATGCTCATGATAGAATGCTCTTGAACTTAAGTAAGACGAGTACCATGACTTTGCAAACTAAACCCACGAACCACTGCTGTGCCATGCTACGGCTGTACTGTTCTCTTTTCTTCAAATGCCGATGGCCGTCATAAACCAACGCTTATTGATTTTTGGATTTTTCCGAAACAAATGAATGGTGGCGCATTGTGCAGTCAATAATGGCATTTCGATTTATGCAATTTGACCAAAATCAGTTTTTGACAGAAACGCTATCTTCTGTTTTTGTTGTTCAATAAACTACCCTTGTTTAGGGAAAAGAAGAGAAAACTCCTGGGAGGAATTCTGTAAAAATCTTACGCTTATAGTTTGGTTTCGATTCGTTGAGCGGTGTGTCCGTTAGGACGGACGGACATCCAAAAACCGTATTTTCGATATGCAGGGGCCACGAAACGTCTAAATTCGTCGAAATCTTGTAATGACAACAATTTCTATGATCGCTTAATCGCAAGAAGCTAGCTCCTCTTTTAACAGTAATGTGACTACATAACAAACATTTTTTACTTCTTTGTGGTGACTTTTTTAATGTCAAAGTGACGTAGAGTAGTTTCTTTAAAATTTGTATAGAACAAAGTAAATGATAATGATAATGGTTAAACAAACTATTCCAAAAAAACCTTTAAATGTTGTTTGTCCTTGAAGTGGGAATATCAAAGAAATATGTTTAAAAATAAAAACACAGTAGCTTACCGATAATGCATTGACTAAAGATATGCAAGACTTACCTAGAACAAAAAGAAAAAACAATAATTAATTAATGTAATTTTAAATTTAATTATTCTTGTCTAAAGAAAGTAATTAAATAATAGTCTTTAAATATCTAATCACTAACGACCAGTAGAAAAGAAATCAAAAATCGCTATACGTTTCTAATAATATATTATATTACTTTTAGGAACACATGATAACCTAGTGTGGCATTGAAACACTTATGGAAATTATTAAAAAAAACATTGGCCCTGAAACGAGGAATCAAGAAGAGAAAATATAAGGAAGATGCACCAGCCTACCAATGAATAGTAGGGTAGGACGGGGGAATGGCGTTCACTTAAGGAAAACATGGTGTATTTTTTAAATTATTTAATATAAATGAAAATTAAGAAGAGTAACAAAGTCTTTAATTATCGAGTAATCAACAATTTAACAACAAAAGCATATATCTTTCACCTACTAGTAGTAGGAAAACATTATTAAAAAAACATGTTTGAGCGGCATTGCCCCTGACTTTGGGTAATGCCGCTCAGGGTCTCATAAAGTAGTGTCCCCAATCCAATCCGGCTGTTTTACTGCTTTGATCATAATTGTTTTTGATATTGTTGCGCTCAGCAAATTTATAAACAAGTTTACGCAAATCTGCAACACTGAGTCCATAGTATAGCGAGCCCAGCAACTTAACTTGTTCAGCACCTAATTAAAAATTAGATCAGCGCGGCCGCAAACAAAGAAACGCTCTTCACGGTCGCATGACGCGAGCTGACTGTCCGTTTGCATCGCTATCTATTAGAGGCCCCCTCCCCTCGCGCTTCACGCGACGTGACGTGTTGCTACGTTCCTTTTTGACAGAGTTACAGAGGTGAGCGCCATTACCCAGTGAGCGCCATTCCCCCTCCCTCCCCTATATAGTATATTATAGTGTTGATATTCTTGTACATTGCGCGCCATGGTGCCCAAGATGAAGTGCAAGATATCAAACTTTCGGCCAGTGTGGTGTATACTATTTTTTTTCATACCCCAATCGTAAGTACGCTTATTAAATACATTAATTAATTAATAACTTATTAATTACATAAAAACACAGATAAATTCCAAGCAAACAGCTTTGAGGTAATACGTATAAACACGAATGAGAGCTGGTCGCGACCATTAGTTAAAATGTAATAGGGTCGCTATGGAAACGACATCTAAACAACAGTTGATAGGCTATTTTTTTTTCTTTACTGCCGCCCGAACGTACGTACTTCCCGCATCAGTGCAATACGTAAATGTTAGACTCTCTGCCGTACAATTGATGCCGAAAGTATGTACTGTCGATCGAGGTATGAAAAAAATGAATTTCCCTCTTTTTTAAAATGTATGATTCAATATTAAGACATTGGGTTAAGTGAGATGTTTTTTTTTTCTTTACTGCCGCCCGAACGTACGTACTTCCCGCATCGGTGCGCGTAATCCCACCAATGCGTAAATGTGAGACTCTCTGCCGTACAATTGATGCCGAAAGTATGTACTTTCGATTGAGGTATAAAAAAATGAAGTTTCCCTCTTTGTTTAATTTTAAAATGTACGCTTCAATATTAAGACACTGCAGGGTTAAGTGAGATGTCAATCTTTTCGTCTTTTTCGTGCACATTGCATCCTACAATAGTACTGTGCGATCGGCGAAAGAAGACCGGTGGGGAAAGGGCAAGAAGTCGCTGATGTGTTTCCAAATTATCAGAATTCATAGGCGGCGCATAGCAAGGCATGCAAACAATGTATAGCTTTAAATTTTAAGGTATTATTTTGAGCCTCTAACTCGCACATTTTAATTACATTTGCTAACTGTTTTTCCCTTTTTACTTTCCATTTTGATGATATTCAGACAACACCCTTCAACTTAGTCCGTGGACGCACACCTATGTACTGTCTGGTGTATGATTTTTTTGTACTGTTAGCAAGTGTCGCTGTATAGTCGTACGGCTATGGCATGAGTACAATTATCGCGATACCACAATTGTGATACGATTGGTCGACTGGACTCCCTTATTGCATAGAAGCGGTTCCAGGATCATTACCTTTTACTAATATAAAATACATGTGCGCTCTTCTGCAATAAGGTCATAGGACTACATTCCATAGACCGGTCTTCTTTGAAAAATCCTACAGTATACTTGTGTATATTTATGTATTGCGCGCAAACGTTTTTTACCTGCCTGCTTACTGAGCCATGCGGAACATCAGTTAATGTGACAGTATTTATTCAGGTATGTTTGTTAAGCAGACAATCCATCAGCCATCTCACAACGTAAGTGCCTTTCGGATGGGATATTAGTTTAGGACATTTGACATTTGTCTACACTAAATATGAACATACGCTCTAAATACGAAAGAAGTAATACAATAAAATCATATCGGATCTCAGCTAGTCAGTTTCATTGTCTTAAAATATTAATCGTTAACTTATACCGATTGAGATACGAGATTCGATTTGATGCAAGGATTTTTATGATTCACAGTTATAAAAATGATTTTTGACGTGATAACGTCTTATAAATTGATGAAACACCGACTGCACGCACGAAAAAGTGTCACGTTCCGCCTGAGCCTGAGCGTGCAAGCGAGAGCGCGGTATAAGCGATAGAGAGGCACGATCGGCCCAAGCGTCGGCTTGTACGCATTTCTCTCTCTTCTCGCGTGACGTCAGAGAGTTCATCAATGTTTCTTTATGACGTTATCACGTAAAACTATCGTCCGTAAACCGACTTTACAGACAACCAATTTTTTTATTAGTTAATTGCATTGCAATTTGATAAACAATTTTTAAAAAAATTAAATATGCGTTTAGCTTATAGTTAAAATGACTAGAAATTCTAAAGAATTACATTTTTCCTTTTTACAACAATTAAAAAACTGTATTGACGAATCTATACTAATATATAAAGCTGAAGAGTTTGTTTGTTTGGTTGAACGCGCTAATCTCAGGAACTACTGGTTCGAATTGAAAAAAAAATGTTTTTGTTGGATAGCCCATTTATCGAGGAAGGCTATAGGCTATATAATATCACGCTACGACCAATAAAAGCAGAGCATCAATGATAGATTGCGGTCGAATTTTGACCACTGGTTCTTATAATTTCGCTATTTAACTGCGTCAAATACAATATAATTAGAGAATACAATCCCGAATCTCGGGATCCTGGCCGTTTTCTGGCCCCGAAAATCCCGGGACCGTACTTGGCTAATCTCGGTATTTTCGGGATTGCCACAAACAGATCTAGTTTGCATTCCGTAATCCGTTGCGCCTTGACAATTACCTTTCCTAGATTATATTAATATTATTTATTATATAACGACAAAAAACAATCCTTAAATAGGCGGTACGATATGTAAGAATATGAAATCTCCAGATCTTGAAGTACAAGTACAAAATGAATCGGGGTTGGCAAATAGTATTAGACGTGAAATAAGCCTGTTCGAAAATGGAAGAGTTCGTGGATATCACTTAGAAACAGCATATAAGTATCTATTGTCTATTCCTCCAACCAGCGTAGAACCTGAGCGAGCGTTTTCAGCTGTTGGCAATAAACTACGAAGCAGGCTTGTAAGTCAAACATTGGATGCTTTGATATTTCTGCGATTGTATTTTCAAAATTCTAAAGAGTTTTTTTGTGTCGTCTTTTTGATTTCTTGCAAAAGTAAAGTTTTTTTTTGTTTTGTCTATTTTCTTTTCTTACTATATTTTGATTTGTGTTGTGCAACGATATTAAAAACATTTTTTAAGAAATTACCTACTCAAGTTTTTTTTTTCATTTGAGCCCAATTAGAAACTACATAGTCTAATTATCATCAAAATCCCGTAATCCCGGGATTGAAAAACATGCTCGGGATTGTATTCTCTAAATATAATTCAAATGGAGAACAGAAAAATCAAAGTTCTGAAGTTTTGTTATACAAACTTAATAATATGTACGCACTTTGCGGAAGATGTAGTGCAAACGTGCCAAGTGGAAAGCGCATCATTTTTTCCTAAGCAAAGCTTTATATCGTTCAGTTGAGTTACTTGTTGAGTTTTATTACACAATAGACCACCTACAACCGTTTACAGCCAACAAAAGTCACACGTAACTCAACATTCGTATTTTATTTACTTGAAAAGAAATGAACTGCTATATATTTCATGTGAAAGAAAAAGACACAAACAAGTTTTACGTTTTCACTCGTAAAACGGGTAAGACGAGAAGCTTTTTCTGAATGTCAGAGGCTCCACGTTACCGACGACTCGACGACACATAAAACGATTCTTCATTTATGTATTCTCACGTTAAAGGCCACTGCAAACGAGGCTGGATTTGCCGCTAGATTTGACTAGTAGTTTTCTAGCGCTGGTCTTCTTAATTGCTTTTATGTGCTCGCTTCACACGAGGACGTCTTCTCAAACTTGTTTTGTGGATATATCTGGTGCGCACGCAGCGACAGTTCAAATATAAACACAGAGCAAAACGTGTCTGAGCATAATGACGCCGTGTTGGTTTGTGGGCGTTCGTTCATGTCGCCCTCGTGACAAGATACTGTTTCCTGATTGGTTCTTGCTCAGAGCAAGCAGAGGACCTAGCAAGAAAAATAGTCCCTGTTCTATAATTTTAATCTTGTGAGATATAGTACTGGATTTGCCGTTAGATTCCTTGCTAGATTTGACTACTAGTTTTCTAGCGCTGGTTTTCTTAATTGCTTTTATGTGCTCGCTTCACACGAGACGTCTTTTCATGCTTGTTTTGTGGATACATCTGGTAGGCACGCAGCGACAGTTCAAATATAAACACAGAGCAAAACGTGTCTGTTGTCTGGCTCTGAGCACAATGACGCCGTGTTGGTTTGTGGACGTTTGATCATGTAGCCCTCGTGACAAGATACTGCTTCCTGATTGTTTCTTGCTCAGAGCAAGCAGAGGACCTAGCAATAAAAATAGCCCGTTCTATAATTTTAACCTTGTGACGTCATTCCAGCCTCGTACCTAGCCTACCGGCCAGTAGAAGTCCAAATAGTGTTTCCAGCCTCGTGTGCAGTGGCCTTATCTATACTAATATATAAAGCTGAAGAGTTTGTTTGTTTATTTGTTCAGTTGAACGCGCTAATCTCAGAAATTACTAGTTCGAATTGAAAAAAAATGTTTTGTTGGATAGTCCATTTATCGAGGAAGGCTAATATCACGCTACGACCAATAGGAGCGGAGCATCAATGAAAAATATAACTCAAAATTTGTCCGTTCGACAAAAACTTTCGAACGCTAACTCCGATCATCATGAAATTTGGACATAACATTCATCTCGTTAAACTAAGATGAACGTGCGTATTCATGTCTCCTTCATATATACACAGTTACGATACCCGCAATTGTCATCTTTTAGTAACACCAAAAGGGCACATAAACGTTTTTTTAAATAGTCCTTATAACTTTGCTATCCGAACTTATAATAAATTGCCGTCGGAATATAAAAACCTAGCTTCTCTTGCAACCTTCAAAAATAAAATAACAGAATTTTTAATTAAGAACGAATTTTACACTATAACAGAATTTTTAAACTTATAGCTTTAAGCTTCTTTTTTTGACATGTCAAATAAATGTATTCATTTCTATTGACAAAATAGATTCTATCTATCTATCTATCTTTTTTCGTTCTTTTGCACCCGGGTGAAACCGGGCGGGATCGCTAGTAATATAATGTAAGCTTATTATTCAGATGTGTTCCACGTGAAGAGACGACACTGGTACGAACTAGGAGCGGGTAAGCAGAGTGTATGGCAAAAACGTTTACGATTGGGTGTTTGACTATGTGTAGAAGCAATGCTGCAGAATCTTCGACGAACATACAAACGCGTGGTGACTTCAATCTCATCGATGAGTGTTTGTTGGATGAGCATCGCATGACACTTACTTAATGCCAATCGTTACTTTTTGTTTTTGTATGGCTTTCTTTCTACACTCGTTATAATCACGAAGTTGACTGGATTTACTTCTGTAAACTTGCTTGCTCACAAAAAGTGATTCAAAAAGTTTGGTCAACATTAAACAGTTTTAGAAACATAATATGAAAAATGTTTCATTCAATAGTAATTGTAATAAACTGGTTGGAAACGGCAATTTATTTCAATATTTTAAAACTAGCAATCTTTACAAGTCAATAATGAGTATAATAAGGTAAGTATAAACATTAGTTTTATAGTTGTATTAAGGCCGCTGCACACGAGGCTGGATTAGCCGCTAGATTCCTTGCTAGATTTGACTACTAGTTTTCTAGCGCTGGTTTTCTTAATTGCTTTTATGTGCTCGCTTCACACGAGACGTCTTTTCAAGCTTGTTTTGTGGATAGATCTGGTGCGCGCTCAGTGACAGTTAAACACAGAGCAAAACTTGTCTGCTATCTGACTGAGCAGAATGACGCTTTGTTGGTTTGTGGGCGTTTGTTCATGTCGCCCACGTGACAAGATACTGTTTCCTGATTAGTTCTTGCTCAAAGCAAGCACAGGACCTAGCAAGAAAATAGTCCCCGTTCTAATTTTAAAATCTACTTGTGAGCTAGCAGGCGAGAACCCACAGTGACGTAATTTCCAGCTTCATACCCAGCCTATCGGCCAGCAGAACTCCAAGCAGTGCTTCTAGCCTAGTGTGGTGAATTAGAACAAACCGGATACACACGAATCTAAAAGGCTCGGAAGTTAGATGCAGGCTTGCGCTTGTACAGTCTGTTGAAAAACTACAAACTCGCAACTCAACAAAACTAAAATAGCAATAACAACTTGACAACAGCGTACTCGACTGTACTTTAAAGCTGGAAAGCGACAAGTGACAAAGGCAACGAGCGATCACGGCCAATCACCGACGAGCGCACGTTCCGTACAGGTAGCTGGGAGGTGGTGGGAGTATCAACGGCTGTAAAATTTGCCTTTGCGACGCTGGTTGTGACTAGCTTCCGAACCTTTTAGATCCGTGGCGCGTACTATATTTATTATTCAAGTACCTAAATAAAATTGTCGACCAATTTTTCTCAGACCATATATTGACAAAAAATAATAAAAATACAAATCAATATAACACAAGATGACGTTACGATCCGGATTTGGATCTTCTTCAGAAATATCTAAAAAATATAAAAATTAATTAGTATTACGTTATTTATTATTTATAATCATTTACAATAATTCAACGTTATCAAATCAGTAGATCTAGATTTGTGTAATGTTTTAATTAACAATAAACGTGATAGTGCATATAATTAATTATTTCTTTGAGTGAAGCGATCAAATGAAACAGAAATGACGTCAGAAAAAGGAATAAATAAAAAACTGAGCCGTTAACAAATGAATGATTGAGTCATAATCATCATCGAGTGGTACATAAGTGTGTTCGCTGACCCCACGACATCTCATTTAGAGATTCGCTTGTCGTCGGCTGCGGGGGGTCAATCTCCCGACAGCGGGGTCGAAGTGCCGCGCGCACAGCAACACACCAGGAAGCACTACTACGTGTTCCACCAACCAACACGCACTCTGAAGTGGCTATACAGAGAAAATATAGAACGAATGCCAATTCCGTGTCAATCATACACGTTACAGAAAACTATAATCAATAATTACAGTGGAAACTCCATTTTACGTCACTCTATATAACGACAAACTTCTTAAAACGTCGAAATTACTTAACTCTAGTTGGTTTACCTCGTTGCTCATACAATGATACACTCTAAATAACGACACCCCCACTCTAAATAACGACAACAAGCAATCAACAGTACTTGTTTGTTATTTTGTTGCTTTGTTGTCGGCATCATGCGTACCGAAGATTCTAAGAAATTCGTTCTTTTGTTTGTTGGGATTATCTTTCATGTAAATAAAATTATCGACCAATTTTTTTCAAACTATATATTGACTAAAAAATAATAAAATTATAAATCAATATTTCACTAGATCACGTTTCGATCCGGATTTGGATCTTCTGTTACCGTTCGCAGCGAGATTGGAACAGAGCTTTTAAGGGTACTCTCAATAAATATACCCTCTTCCAGATTAAAGCGTTTGTCCAAAATGAGAATTTATAATGGGTATAACAAAAACACGGAACTTTTTAAATGTCAATTTACTTACGTTTTGTTTTGACTTTTTAAGACATGTAGATACATATTTTAAAATACAGGGTGTCCCACAACATGACTACCATAGCCTGGGACTGTGTTGCTGGGGTGATTTCAAGTAAAAAATGTCTAATGAACATATACCCGGAACGCTATCCTAAGTGAGCTAGAAGCATTTGAAATGTTAGATAAGTAATACATAGTAGGAATTCCCTACTAGTTTAAAAACCATTTAAAAAGAAATCGCTTTATTGAATTAGTTGCTCAAAAAGTCCACCCATTTGCTGTATACATAGTCTAGCTCTTCTTAGAATTGAAGTGGTATCTCTGCGAAGAGTCTCAGGATGAGCACGAATAAATGGTGATTCGCAGCCACCTGGTCTTTTTAATAATAACAAAACCAACAGCCGAGCCTAATACCTGCATTAGTGGGCTTACTTATTTAAAATTTCAAATGCTTCTAGCTCAATTATGATAGCGTTCCTGGTATATGTTCATTAGACATTTTTGACTTGAAATCACCCCAGCAACACAGTCCCAGGCTATGGTAGTCATGTCGTGGGACACCCTGTATACATGGTCTAATTTTGTACTAAAGCTTAAGTTTAAATATTAAACAAAATAACTAGCTAGTATCGGTAAATGTGACACAATAAACACTCGTTTATTTATTACCTAGCATAAGTACTATAACCGGGATCCGAGTAGGAAGCATTAAAATATATTTAAAAACGAAAATTTTCAAAAATAAATATATTTTCTTTTAAAACACGTTTCAAAATACGACACACACATTTCTCACAGTCATCGCACAGTGGTGCCAACTTACCAAATTCAATTTAGAGCATTGATATTTGGCGATGTGATTTTTCAAAACGACAGGTGAATTGAATAAATCAAGTCAAACGCCGTTCAGATTGTTGCTAGTCATCTGAAATGCAGAGATCGGGGTTTCTGTGATTTACGTATTGCTAATCTCTGCCAGCACCTTTGGGTAGGCAATAGGCATAGAATTATATACGTGTATAGGTAGCGTGTAGGTATACTTCGTTTAAGGACGTAGTCCTATGTTCAGGCTCGTTTTCAACCGTTATTTCAGAATTTTTTTTAATATCAAAATAATGTACGATGTTTTTCAATTTTGTTACATGTTTTTACTGACATCGTAAACTAAGAAAAAAATTCTTTTTTTGCTTTATCTTACGCCATTTTATAATTGTGTTTTTAACCTAAAGTAGACAACTTTAAATGAGGGTAGGTGGGTAGCGCGGGTGATAACGTCACTTGGAGTCCACTGAATTATAAAAATTAAATTGGTTATTGTTTTGTAGGCTTGTGGCTCTATCCCGTACTAGAAATAAACATTTTTATTGATAAATAACAAAATGGCGGGTTTTAGAAACAACGAGAAAATCGTGATTTTTTCGTTGAAAATCGGTTAAAAAAAATAGAAATAATTTTTATAATTAAGTAGTTCTAGTACCGGACGGAGCTATTGTTGTGTAGAATACCCTGTGCAAAACTGAAAGCAATCAATTGTATACTATTGTTTCAATCACCCGAGCCGCTTAGAAAAACGTAGTTTTGAGAAAAACGCGTTTAAAGTTTTAATTTCAGATTTCTTACAAAAAAATAAAAATGAATATTTACACTAATCAGCTATGCCTGGTGTATAGTAAACCTTCCGTTTCTTCAAAGGCATCGTTTTCTGCTAATTTTTTTGCTCTACTCTGCGAGAGCATAAGGGTAACGTGATAACAATTGAGAGGTAAGAGCAGGTAAGTCTTACCGTAAGACCGTTGCTGCTCTCGACTATATGCTATAGCTTTGTAAATATTTAATATTTCGGTATAACATTTTTACACTATTTTCTCAATATATTATACTTACTAAAAATGTAAAAAAAATAAATTCGTTTTTTCAAAACCCGAACACCAGACTACGTCCTTAAGCTCTCTGCTTCTGCATTCTCTCCTCTCCATCGTCTCTCTATTCAATGTTTATGCATTTACTTATTCACTTCTGGTGCGGAAAACCTTTTAGCGCACAATATTACATACGTGTATTTTATTACAGTACAAGTCAACTAGATTCGGAGCTAGAAAAAAATAGCTACAACAATGGAGATCCTTTATATGGACTACTCTATCTGGCGGCGAAGCTTATAACTATAATCAGAGACACATGATTATGAATCGGTACTAATAATTGTGATTTTTTTTAATTATAATAATAAAAAGCGTTGAATAAATTAATAAATGACTTATTATGGACCTTCGAAGTTTTCACCTCGTGCAAACACAAATACAAAGTTAGTAAAAGGTTGTAATAGTACTAGCTTAAGCAACGAATAATTTGTAGATGGAAAAGTCGAAAGCAGAACATTTCACTTAGGAACTTTGTTTGGACTAGTTATGAGATAAACATACTAAAAGTCCTTACCCCTCCGACGTACGCCCGAAGGGGGGGAGCACAAAGAAGGTCTTGTTTTTTGATTTTTTGCTTTCATCTCGAAAACGGTACGTCGTACGAAATTTTGTTGTAGTACATAATGAAAGCTGATAAAATTCTCTACAACTTTAGCTTTCACACTTTTTATCTATCTCCAATCTCTGCCTAGCTATGAGCTCCGAAAAATGGTCGATTTTCAAAAATGTGTTAAATTCTCTGTAGCAGATTGTAACAATACGAATTTGTCAAAAGCATTTCGTATTGCTCATCCACACTATTAAAAACACCCACATCCTATTAAAAAATAACATAAGCTGGGATGTCAGGATTTTTTAAGTGTTTAACCTTTTTAGGATAATGGGGCCCCTATGACACCTTAACAGAGCACTATTTTGTTAGAATAGACAAAGAAAATAGATAAACAAGGTTCTAGATTCTAAGTCGAGGAATGTGATATAAAATGCATATTTACAAGGATCACGTTCCCAATTTTAACATGAAGAACACAAAAAAAATTAAGTATATGTTTTTTAATTTTTTTTAAAATACTTGAAATTTTTAATCTCATGTCTGAAGCAACATCCAGTGGATTTCCTTATTCCGATTAAGTATGCAGACAAAGCCCGTTTACAAAAATACCTCATGCAGCATGGTTCACCTTTTCTTTTTCTTTTTATGTAGTAGTTTCGCAGATCCCTGGGGATCCGTGGTCAATCATTTGGGAAACACTGGACTCTAATCTGTTCTGTCTGATAATGATGATTAAAAGAAGTTAGAAATCTTTAAATGAAAATAAAATCTCAAATGCGAAATCTATTCGGCAATGATTATAGCAATAGAGATGGCAATAGGCGCGATCTATGTGGGTGGTGATACATAGACACGAAAAGTATACTGTGAGAGAGTGGCAGGCCCGTAATGATAGATGATTGTCAAATGTCGAGGGGACATTTATACTTGGCTCAATGCACTGAGTGCCTCCATGCACACTGCACAGTCCTATCATCTAGTAGCTAGATGTCGTCAGATGACCATAAAGTTGGCATTTGTTAAGTTAACACCATATATTTAGTAATTTACTATGTGAATCATTGGCTATCTACTCAATGTGCGGTGAGTGAAAGCAACAAAGCGTATCGAAAATATATCTGTGTCTCTTTCTACGATGTAATTCCCTGATTTCGTCTCTTTTTACGGTGTAATTCCCTGATTTCTCCGATGATAGGATTGGTTGATGTACTTGCATCCAATCAGTCATTATCGTTTGATTTTTTCGAAATAAATATTTTTTTGATGTGAAACATCTATAGCCGCACGTAAAACAGATTTCTGGCGTGGCGACGCGTCGCCACGCAATCGACTGTGCGATACCTATAGTGTATACTCCACAGGGTATACAGTGTTGTTTACTATTATAATTAAAGTGTGCATTCATCTGTGCATTAAGCACGCGTATATTTGGTGTGTTTGAAGCGCCAGTAAATGTAAAATCTACTCTCTTGGTAGATTAAATTATGTTTCACATCTGCCAGGCGTCCCGCGATGGCTCACATTTTTTTTTATTATAAATATCGGTTATCGTTTGGTGATCTGGCAGAAACTAGGGGGCTCCTATCAATCGCGGGGCCCTGGGAACGTGCCCAGTGGGGATGGGCCTGCCCTTATCCTTTGCTCATTAAGAACCAATATTGAAAAGTCCACATTACGTTCAAAATTCAACCTGCGTTTCACAGAATTTTTAAAGTTAAACATTACTTTCAGTAAACATGCAGCAGGTTCAGTAATGCTTTATCGTTGATTAAACGAACAAAAGAAGAACAACGACGTAGAAGATGTGTTCACTGATATTTTAAAAATCCGTCGTTATGCTGTGGTGCACTATTAAGGCCGCTGCACACGAAGCTGGTTTTCCTTGCTAAAGATTTAACTGCTTCGCTCGATGCATGTATTGAAGTTTGCTTTGCTGATGGGTTTGATGCACGCACAGTGTTAGAATATTAACAAAAGAGGACGTTTATTGTCTGTTAACATATGGCACAGAGTTTGCTTGTGGGCGTTTGTCTTATGGCCCAAACGTAAGTAGTTATTTATTCGGTTCATTTGTTCTTTAGGTAGCTATTCCTCCAAATAAATATCGATAATTCAATTCATCAAGCATAATTATGTTTACTGCAGGTATAAATCTATACTTACTTCCAGGGTATAAATATTTATTCGCCTGATAATATTGGCCGCCACATAGATCATAATACCTTACCTATATAAACGTGGAGTATTAAATCTACAGTTTGCTCTTGGGAATTTATTTATTAGTCTCTTGTGAAGTGTATAGTTCTAAAACATTAATGTTAGTGGAAGTTTTGTGTGCAATTGGGTTAGAATAAATGTTATTATTTTGTGAAACTTTTTTTTGACGTTTACACTAACGCCATCGGTCGGATTTTTGGGTGAACGTCAAAATATTCAACAAAAAGAGCAAGGATTATAGTGCAGTGTATATGTTTATTCTTTAACTTTGCTTGGTGAATTGAAAGTAAATTTTATTCTAACGAAAAAAAGTTCCAAGATCGGTAACTTCTATCTTTAATAGTGTTCGGTGAATATGGGCACTAGAGGTAAAACTAGCCTAGTGTACAGCGGCCTTTATAGCAGACTCCGGGCAACAGAAGCACGGTGCAGTGTTGGTGTTCAGTTCGGTTCGCGGTTGCGACACTATTGTGTTCGTCTGATCGTAAGTTATTCGCGATACCAAATCTCAACTTATATCACATAAGTACGTTACGATATACGATACGTTTGATTCGCACGCCTGTCTGTTTCAAGTACCATTCCATTGTACACACTACAGTAAACACTCGAAGCCAGCGTTCATCGTCTGTCCTATTTTGTTTAGATATATCATATAAACGTTGTAATTGAAAAATTCCAGCCAGTTGGGCGACGGCAAAAAAATTTTCTTAAAACTTTCTTGAAAAAATAAATAGAATAATAAACCGTAATGAAAAGTATACCATTATTATATAAAAAACAACGTTGTAGCATATATCTCTTTTGCGCATGCGCTAATTTTTCCCAAAAGCAATAGGGCTCTTCTTATTTACGTATCAAACATCTTCCCAAAATTTGGTTTCAATCCGTTCATCCGTGTGACTAATAAACCGTTATGAAAAGTATATCATTATTATATAAAAAAAACAATGTCATAGCAAATTTTTTTTGCGAATGCACTAATTTTTCCCAAAAATAATAGGGCTCTTCTTATTTACTTATCAAACATCTTCCTAAAATTTGGTTTCAATCCGTTCATCCGTTTGACCTGTATCGTGCTCACAGACAAACAGACGCACAGAGTTTTTCAAAAAATATGTTTTTTGGTTTCGGGAGACCTCAAAACAAAAAGATATTGTAAAATTTTAAAAAGTGATTTTTGACCTAAACTAGTACCATTCCCATTGTGGTTTGGAATGGTATAATACGCGCCACGGATCTAAAAGGTTCAGAAGTTAGTCACAAATAGCGTCGCAAAGGCACATTTTAGAGCCGTTGATACTCCCACCACCTCCCAGCTACCTGCACGGAACGAGCGCTCGTCGGTGATTGGCCGTGATCGCTCGTTGCCTTTGTCACTTGTCGCTTTCCTGCTTTAAAGTACAGTCGATTACGCTATTGTCCAGTTGTTATTGCTATTTTAGTTTTGTTGAGTTGCGAGTTTGTAGTTTTTCAACAGACTGTACAAGCGCAAGCCCGCATTCGCATCTAACTTCCGAGCCTTTTAGATTCGTGGCGCGTATTATAAATTTAGAGGATTTTGTCCGTTTGTCTAATTGGGATATTACTACTGACCATCATATAATTACACGGTTAACAGAAACCTCGTTCATGTTCTACATGTAAGATAAATAAACGAAGACGCTGTAGTTCTGTTGCAATTCTTTAAAACAAGAATCAAGATAACTGAGCAGAAAACACGAAGAAATGTTTGTAATTTAAAGATAAAGAGATTATTATTCGTCCTATGCACTTGTGCAATGTTTTTGATTTTTTATCTTCTTCAATAAATTTACACTGTATAAATGCATATATACACATTAAGAACGTCGAAGAACGATCGCCGAGGAAAGGAAGAGCAGGGTTGCCAGACGTACGAGAAATCTCGTACCATTACGAGATTTACAGTTTTTGTACGAGATACAAGAATAACAAAATTCTTGTACAATTTTGTACGAGATTTTAACAGTGATGACTGCCTTCGCTAGGTATCAGCCAAAAAGTGTAAGAATTTGCACATTTACCTACTTCAGACACCACAAAACGATCGACTGGGTGCATCACTACCTCATCACTATATGAAACTAGACAACTTGATTGGGGAATCCCCGTTTAATGTATTTATTTGTTGTTGTCCTTATTGCACTAATGTTAATCACTATCAGTTCTAATTGTTTCATTTGAATTGACAGCTAAAAGCGCAAAGAATATGACTATACTCAAAGTTAAATAGTACAGTAAATAGCATAAATTATTATAAATTTTATTCGATATACCTACTTTAAATTTATACTTGTACGAGATTAACTGTTGAAAGTACAAGATATTTAAGCAACACTGGTACGAGAAAAAAATCCGTCATCTGGCAACCCTGAGGAAGAGTCAGTTTTAAAAAAAAGATAGAGTTTAAAAGGATAACATTGAGTACACCTAGTAAAAGTGACTTTTAAAAATATAACAATCACTATTGAATCTTTTACGATTCGTCGGGAAAAATAATTAATTAGCTACATTTTTTAACTGAAACACAATTTAATCCTCATAAAAAGTTAAAAAAGAGACATAATGTACTTAAATTAAAAGCTTATATTAGCTGCATTTGTATGTTATGTGTATTAACATCCATTTCTCGACAGACGCCATTCGCACCATTACTATTATCCATCTATCACAATTCCCGTTATTTTCTACATTTTTAAACTTCCACTTAATTAATAGTAGTGGGCGAATGAGGAAATTTTTAGGACATTAGGATAAGGTAGGCAAATTTTGAGCACAGGAGTTTGACAAGTAATCGGCCATGGCCTTAAATAAGGAAGCATCTCGAAATTTATCTGGAATTATTGAGGGAAACCATGGAAAACCTCAACAAGATGGCCGGTACGGGAATTACCATTTCTCGGCGAGCGGCAACGGGAAATAGTCCCGGCCACATCTGCCCCCGCCGGGATTCGAACCCGGTACCCCCAGAATGCGAGTCTAGTGCTCTTGCCAACTACGCCACCCCGCTTGAAATGGAAATTAAAAAATGTAGTGGAAGTGACGGTGTTAGTAATGGTTAAAAAATGTCTTTCTAGTAATTTAAAATTAACTATAATGTAGAAGCCGTTGTGTATAATACGCGCCACGGATCTAAAAGGTTCGGAAGTTAGTCACAAACAGCGTCGCAAAGGCACATTTTAGAGCCGCTGAGACTCCCACCACCTCCCAGCCACCTGCACGGATCGTGCGCTTGTCGGTGATCGTTCGATGCCTTTGTCACTTGTCGCTTTCCTGCTTTAAAGTACAGTCGAGTACGCTATTGTCAAGTTGTTATTGTTATTTTAGTTTTGTTGAGTTGCGAGTTTGTAGTTTTTCAAGAGATTGTACAAGCGCAAGTCCGCATTCGCATCTAACTTCCGAGCCTTTTAGATTCGTGGCGCGTATTATACATCGTGAATTAGGATATAGTTCAAATTGAAAAGTTTCATCAATAGTTAACATATTTTTTTAAACTGCAGAAATAGTCGCTTCGAGCGGTTAAACAAGTACACAATACAGACAGACCAGACTAAAAAAACGTATTGAAAAAATAAATTATCTCAACCGTAGGTAAACATTTATTTTTACACATTCTTTATTTCAAGATTCATTTATAATGTCTTTAGAAATGAATTTCTGAAGCATGCAATAATTATTTCAGGATTTATTTACGTAATAAATGATATTTAATTAATCAATTAATATGCACCTATAATAAAATGTAATTCCATATATTAATTACACGACATAGGTCTGAGAGACTTAAAAAACAGGTAATAATGACAGCAAATATATAAATCAAGTCGAATAAGGAATAACATTTTTTTTACGTTTTGGAAATTTCTGCAAACAGATAAAATGTGACTGCAGGTAGATTTTTACTAAAAATCAGAAACGTTATCCAGTATTTATTTGCATCATATTACAAAGGAATATTTATGTATTTGTTTACAAATAAACAGAAGCTTATAAAATTACAATATTTATATTTTGTAGATGGCGCTTAACGCAGTTATCACCATACATTGGCAACTGGCTCTTCGAAATATGTACCTACTAGACAATATAATATGGAGTAGTTCAATCAGTCATGATGAAGAAAGGTTTGGGTGAGGATCAAGAAAAAAGCTTTACCAATGTTACGCTAGTGGCCAACGTTTCGAAAAATTCATTTTCATCTTCAGTGCCTCAAGCTGGTCAAATGTTCCTCAACCAAACCTTTCCTCATCGTGATATTCTATTGGATCAACACTACTAAAACTGAAGACTTACAAAAATTGAAAAATCATTCTTTACATAAAAAATGTTTTTTCTGTATTTGTGTAAAGTTCGGAAGATTACAGGATACCAACTGAGAAACTGATAAATACAAAAATATTAAAAATAGTTTTTAATTATATCGATTCGAAAACAAGCAATGCTTTATCAAGTGTTCAATATATGAATCACAATTTTTTAATCTTACTATTCTGTAGATTCAATTATCCAGTTTGACTCTTTTCAAAATGAATATAGAATTCATTGAGAATAATATACGTACCTAGGTACTTATATCATTCAAGAATTGGAATCCTAGACTTTTGATTTTATTTTCAGCTTGATACCTCTATCCGTTCCCGAAAAACGGTGTCCTAGAATCTACACGGATGCAATTAGTAATTAATGAGTGTAGGATTTTTTCCTTCAGTTGCACTATCAGACCTTCCTTCGTGTCAAATTTCATGATTGTAGGCCAACGGGAAGTACCATATAGATTTTGATGAGATAAAAAAAGAATTAATTGCGTTGAGTGAGCTGTTTGAGTTTTTTTACAGGATTATGGGCTCGTAAACCATAGTATTTGATTTTAATTTCAAGTTGACATCTCCAGCCGTTCCTGAGTAAAAAGGCAGACAGACGGACAAGCAAATTGATCCTATAAATCGTTCCATTTCTTCGTTCTGAGGTACGGAACCCTATAAAGATTCCTATCACATGCATCCGTTATAATATAATGCTTTAATGCTACATGGTTTTAGTATAGTAACGCATTAACATCAAACAATTTTAATTAAAAGCATTCTAGGTTAACGATATCGATATCTCTGGAACTAAGTCCACCAGCTTGAAATTTGGCAGGTAGACCCCTAAGGAGGTCAAAAAGAAGCGGATGGTGTACCGTTATAAATGTTTTTTTTTGGGTGTTGAACACATTGGGTGAAATGAGACCACCATTTTAGGTAATTTTATTCAATCTTAAGAAATCTATCATTTCAATGATGTGACACGCAACATAGAATGTTTGCAGTACCTACAAAGATAATCGCATCCAGTATTTGTTGCTGCGTTGCTGCAGCAGGTTCGTCCAGCCAACAGCAAGTTAACGGTGATTCTCGAAAGGTGACATTCAAGAATTAACCTTATAAAGGAATGTTGATTTTTGTGATGTAAATCAATAAATCACGTTCAAATGCAGGTATGCCTAACAGTGTTTTATGTCTACTTAATTACCACATAAGAAAACGCTATCCATATTCTGTTGACTAGTTTGTTCTTGTAGGAGTTTCCAGTCCTTCGGGCGTATTATTAACACTATAAAATAACAATTTATTATTCTGTTGGATATCAAATTTTTTGTGGAACATTGATAAAAGGACACTCGGCGCCATACTGACGTTTTACTTTCGAACGAACATAAATGTAAAGCATGTCTTGTCATTTCGAAAGATATCGGATTCGAGTTTCCGACGGACTTAGAAGTGTGATGATCATACTGAAAATACGGTTTTTTGATTTCCGTCTGTTCATATGTGCAGACACCTATAGCGAACAAACCGCTCAACTAATCGAAACCAAATTTTAAAATTTTTAGGGAATTCCTTAGAGTCTTTTTTTACATTTTTTCTTTCTCCTCACTTCCCTCCATAAGGGTGATTTGAACAAATATATAAAATTGCGTTTTTCACAAACGAACTATTTTGATCACGTTTAATGTAAATTGATGATGTCATCAATGGCTCCAAAATACGTCCTCATAATATTCAATTGTTTCGGAAAAACAAAGGATAGGTCACTGATAAACGAATACCGAAACATGAGATTTTTTTGGACACGGCTAAAACTATTCCGAACATATTTCAAACATTGATATGTAATTACTGATCTTTCAATATACAGTGATTCGCTTCAAAAAATCCAGAAGGGGTAGGGCTAATGATGAATACAACTCACTCAAATTCAATCATACATCATAAATCACTACTTAATTAATGACCCTACAAAATGAGGTATTCATTTGTTTCCAAATACAGCTTTCGATGCAGATCGATTCCAGGAACTTTATCCAGTGTTCAAAAGTGATGAAATTGTGAGGATATATCCTATTTTAAAACTTGTAACCCAATTCTTTCAACCAATTTCAATGTTCCTCCATTCCAAATCTTCTTGGTTTCCGGGCTTGTATGCCGTAGTCCTGACGTTCCGTCTACAACTGCGGTAGACATTATCAAAGGCGATGTGGTAGCGGGCGAAGTGTCCTTCTAGATTGCTCACACTTTAATGTGTCGACAAGTACGGTACTTCCTTCTTTTATGGCAAGTGTGTCGACAAGTGCGTTACTTCCGTCTTATCGACACAGCCTAGAAGGACACTTCGCCCGCTACCACATCGCCTTTGATAATGTCTACCGCAGTTGTAGACGAAATACCAATGCACGACGGCATACAATCCCGGAAACCAAGAAGATTTGGATGAACACCGGCCGTGAAAACCTACACACTTGGATAAAACGTTAATGATAGGTATTTGGAAATAATTCCGTGGCATACGGATCGAAAATGAAGCAATACTGAAATTTTTAAACTTGCATTTAATACTGGCGTTTCGATACATTTTGTATCATCTTCAGAGTACAAAACGTATCAAAACGTCAGTATTAAATGCAGGTTTAAAAATTTCAGTATTGCTTCATTTTCGATCCTTATGCCACGGAATTCTTTCCAAATATACCTATCTTAACTTCAATGGATCACAGTTACTCTATTTATTGAATAGAGTCAAATTCACGTTCCTCTATTTATTTAGTCGAATATATCTACAAGAAATGAAAATACGTAAGAGAGTTGCATAAAATTGTCGTCTGAACGATGTTGACAGGTGTCAAATCATTGACGAAGGCATACGGCCAACCATGTGAGCGGAGTGTATCGATTGTTCCACACGTTCGTGACTAATCGTTTGGGTAGCTGCAATGGTAACTCAATCAAACAAGATCTGCAAGTGACATTGATGTCAGTCATAATATGTATTTTTTATAGGAATCGTGCGATGAAGCGTACCTATTAAATTTATTATATAAATGCATAAAAAATGTTGTCTTTAATATGTAAGTTCAACGGGCGTCATAATGTCAACATTCAGCGCAGTATCTTGTGAAATATAAAATATGTAAGGGATTAAGATTACCAAATTGTCTCATAAATAGTTGATTACTTATAGCGATCCGATTCGGCTTCCCACGGGCTTGTAGATTGCTTATTAAAGACTAGCTGTCCCGCCCGGTTTCATCCGGGTGCAAAAGAACGAATTAGGGGGAGGAGGAACAAGAGTACGCACGATCATCTTCGATTACCGAGATAAATGTTGTATCCAAATGTCATGATGATCGGAGTTACCGTTCAAAAGTTTTTGTCTGACGGACAAATTTTGAGTTGCATTTTGCAACATTTTTCATTGATGCTCCGCTCCTATTGGTCGTAGCGTGATATTATATAGTCTATAGCCTTCCTTGATAATTGGGCTATACAACAAAAAAAAATTTCAAGTCGAACCAGTAGTTCCTGAGATTAGCGCGTTCAATCAAACAAACAAACAAACTCTTCAGGTTTATATATTAGTATATATATAGATTTAATTACGCTGACTTAAATTACACGTGTTATAGAATAGTATGTCCATTGAAATGACCGCAGGACCGAAGGGGTTAAGTTTTAAAGTGGTTTGTCCTATAAAACAAATATATGTAGGTACTTGTAGGTTTAGTTTAAAACATTATTTTAAAATTAACAAAAACTTTTCTCATCAAAGAAACATATATTTATAATTTTTATATATTTCCATTTTGTTGAAACATCTTGTACTATCTGACGAAGAGAATTTACACGTAAAATTTACGAGTTGGCAATCTCCTAAAGACATTTATCACTTAAAACTCACAGACAAGCTTCGGGTTATCTTTATTACCGGCACGGTGTGTTATTTTACGGCGCTATACCGCTATATAGAAATAAATGCACACTTCAACTGCACAAGTTCAATATCGAAAAACAAAGAGATTAACAATCCACTTAGAAAAGACCGCTAAAAAAAACAATTGAAGTCATTGTGATAAACGAATTATTTAATTGTAAGAAGTAAACAAAATCCACCCAATTGGGCTTTTGAATGAAATTTTTTTTTGTCATAAATGGAAAGATCGTATATAAGTTTTATAACAAAACTATTTTTCTTTTTTTTATTTTCGTTATAATTCAAAAGTTATATCAAATTTAAAATAAATTTTTGTATCCAGTTCCGAGAACGCGCCGACATTTCCCGAACATAATGTGACGTCATAATGTTTTAGTCAATACACATGTAGAAGCCATTGATAGTATACTGCGTATATACATTTTACCATTATGACGTCACAACTGTCAAAAACAATTTTAGTGCGTTTGCAGTCACGTGTTTTTTTTTAATATTTTATCAATTTTAAATTGCTTATAACTAATTTAAAAAAAGTTTTTTGAAAGTTTTTCGCATCGATTATCAATATTATTTATAATAAAGTTTTAAAATACAATAAAAAAATCGATAATTATTTTTTTTTCAAAAGCCTAATTGGGCGATGGGACCATTCCAACTTCAAAAATATTGACATTTGATATACTTACTTAATAATAAAGAAAATAAAATTTCTGATATTGCGTGAGGTGACGCGGGTAATGGCTAGTATTTAATATGATAGTTGCTATTCGTTGCCATGGTTAATGTGTTCCACGTCAAGTAAGAATTAATCAAAGCAAGCTTAACTAGTTTATAACAAAACAGCTGATCTTTTTTATTTTAAACTTTAGAAAAATATTTTTTTAACAAAACTTTCTTGAAAAAATAAATAGAATAATAATGCGTTATGAAAAGTATCTATTATTAAATAAGAAACACCGTTATGGCACATATCTCTTCTGCGCATGCGCCGATTTTCCTCAAAAACAATAGGGTTCTTCAAATTTGTATACCAAACATCCTCTTAAAATTTTGTTTCAATCCGTTCATCCGTTTGACCTTTATCGTGTTCACAGACGCACAGAGTTTTTCCAAAACTATGTTTTTTTGGATTCGGGGGACCTCAAAACGAAAACATATTGTAAAATTTTTGAAAAGTGGTTTTTGACTTAAGCTAATACTATTCCCCACTTGTGGGTTGGAATGGTAAAATTAGTTTATAATAATTAACCGAACAATACCACTTATATTATTGACTATTTTTTTCTATTTATTATTCATTAATCATAACGACGGGAAAAGTTTCTCTGAATGTAAAATAGGGTAAAAGCCGGATAGTTGCCTCAGTGGGATACATGCCTCGATTTTGAATACACTATGTTAGAGATGTTGATGGGATTTGCGCTTTACTATACTTTGAAGTGCCCCTCCCGTGGGCCTCAGTGCCATGTAAGCCATCGGAGTAGACGCATGCGTTTTGTCCGTATGAGCAAACATCTTCCGCGACGAAACTTTGACAGGCGTCGAAATTATATTGGTAAGTAATTTCTATTGAATATTTTTATTATTGATTGCGGTTTCAGTCAACTTTTTGTTTCTTTGCATGCATCAGAGTTTAAATTGCACTGTTTATTACGTTTTATTGATAAATAATTTTTATTTATTTCGCAAATAAGAAAGGCAAGTATCCGTATCACAAAGGATAGTCGCCCTATTGACTTTTTTAAGGAAGAGAAGAATAGAAATTTAGAGTTCTGACAGTGAAAATTAGGAAAATGTTATAAGTTCAAAAACGTCTAAAGGAAAAGCCACCAAGGGACTACCAATCAAAAGTAAAAAGGACGAAAAATCGATGAGACACTGAAAATATAGTATTAAAAGAAAAACGCTAATTCAAAAATAGTAAAATACGAATAAAAAAGTTTCAATTGATGATTATTGCGCAGAATGTTTTGAGAATTACAATTTTACAAAATCGAAATCAGATTGGATTCAATGTGAGATGAGTCAAATGTGGTAGCATGAAACGTATACAACATTCAAAAATCATTGCGTGAGATGTGGAAAGTTGAAAACCCTGACTTCGAACTTCGGATGCTATTTTTGTTGTATTTTTAGTACATAATAAAGGATCTCAGTAAAAAATAAAGACTGATTACTTAAATTGATATACCTAAATTTGTTTCTATCTAAAATATCATAGTGAGGCCTCTATCCCCGCACGAGGCAAGTATCCCTCGAAGCATTTTTAATGTGAGGCTACTATACGCCACAGTAGGCAACTATCCCTTTTTTGAGAGGTCAAATAAAACAGAATTTACTCAAAACCAATATTAATTATGTTTTCAAAAATAGGCTACTATGAATGATCAAAGACCTATGTTTTGAAATACGTGTTGCATTATTCTTAGTAAGTACATATTTTTTTAATAATAGAGCTTCTTTGAAAAGTGGGGCAACTATCCGGCTTTTACCCTATAGGCAAAAAACGAAGCAATATAAAACAGAATAGTAACATAAAAATAATAAATTGATTTCAAGATAAAAGATTCAATAATCGGTTATAACGTTAATGCGTTTTTGAACAATGCTTCGAATATAGATTATTTCAATTTTATCAACTACATTATAAAACTGGACAATTTTCCCTTGTAGGTATATAGTATAGATCCATTACAACAATGCATGACAGGCCCCTTTCCATAAGTCATAAATTACCAATGTCGAACTTCACAACAAAATCCCACTCATTCACAGAAATATTTGCTATTTAAGCCATTTATCGTCATTTTACGAATAAAATTATTTAATAATCGTCAATATTTATTTCCTGGACAGGCATACATCAACTGTGACGTGGCCCGTACCTAAAACCTAACCTACAAGGTGTATAAAAATTCAGACACCTACGTACAGTTTTTAGTTCTACTGATTGTTTACCACGTAATTTAAAACAAGAGCTCCGCACAAACCTTATGGGATTTGGTTCTCGGTTCATTTGATCGAAAATGGTTTTATTTTATAGTTTAAAGGTCACTAAGAAAAAGTGTCCATCATGGGCGCATAGCTAAACAATTTTTAACTGCAGATATGTAAGTAAGCTCTGGTGTCGCCGTCGACACAGGTAGCGTCACGAGTATTGGACAGTAGCTTGTGAATCATAGGCAACATTACTGCGTTACAGCTGTCCAATGCTTCTAGTGGTGTAGTGGGCCATTCCGCAGCAACGATTTTTGACCACTTCGCTCGCCACACCGATAACTCCCCTTCAAAACTTGTTTGATTTTACAAGTTTACCAAACACTTTCATGAATCCGTATTGTTTGTAAATGTAATTGTTAATTACGAAAAACTTATTTAACCTTGTACTGACTTGCGATCAACGTCAAAGCGGCATAATGTAACAATGAAAGATGAGTGAGTGAGATGGAGCATTTCTGTCACTCATCCTTCATTGTTAATTTCAGATGGATGCCGAAAAATGTGGAATCCACAGATACGAAAAAAAAGTCGTAAATATTTTAGTAGTATGTATAAAACGGTGGATTGGCTAAAACATTTCGGGGGGGGGGGGCTGAACCTCCAAACCCCTCCCCCTGCTTACGGCATTGGGAACCACTGTTCTATAACATTTTCAAACAGTATCAATATTTAATAACTAGCGTGACCTGTGCGAATTATTCGCACTAAATAAGTATAATAATTATCACTTTACAAAATTATTTTTTAAATATGATTGCAGGTATTCATTCGTTTCTAATTTTGCACACTGCTTTCTGTTGTAAAAGAAATATTTTACTAAAATTGTCATATAGAGGCGCAAGTAGCAAAAGCGTTGTTCAGCGTTGCCCGTCAGATGGCAGTATGCAGTATTTACAATATGAAGGTCAGATAACAGTTCGAAGTGTCAACGTTACGCCGTCAGATGGCAGACGTTGTTCAGAGTTTAATTAATTTAATTAATTTACAAAAACAATAGTAATAATAAATTTTTTAGTTGACGATGTCAGTAGAGCAAGCAATTATCTGTAAAATGATATATAATTTATGTGGAGAAATTGTGTGGTTTTTTTCTAAAAAGGGAGGCAAACATCTTAAACCTTAGCGTATTAATATATATGATTGTCCAGGAATGGAAAACTATTTCCCAATGCTATAATTGAAATCGAAACAGCCTGTCCAATATGTCTTGATTTTTGATTGCACGCTGTACAAACCGACCTTTATTTTACTCAGTTAAAAATGTTTTGTCGCTAGAATATCGATGCCGATCGGTGTTTGGTGAATTATCTGTTCTTTCCCACAATAAATAACGTCTCTGCGCCCCCCTTCGTACTAATATTTTACATATACAGTACCATATTATACACACATTTTGAGAGGACGCACAGCCGGGCGATGTCATTTTGAAATGTAACTCTCTCTCTGCTATATGATAGGTTTATATATATTGTGTGTACGCCATCATTTGCCACGTACACAATACAGATACGATGTACATTGTACACTCACGTGAAAAGGAATTATCATTGTCAAATTTCAATGCAAATAGCGAATACAATTTTTACAGTGATCTTAAACCCAAACACTCTGTAATGGCCATATTCACCGAACGTAAGTAGTTACCTATTTATTCGGTTCATTTGTTCTTCAGGTAGCTATTCCTTCTAATAAATAGCGATAATTCAATTCACCAAACATAATTATAGGTATTTACTGCAAGTATAAATCTATTCTGTCTTACTTCGAGGGTATACCTAAATATTTATTCGCCTGATAAAATACCACCACCACCACATAGATCACAATACCTAACCTATAAACGTAGAGTATTGTATTTGCAGTTTGCTCTTGTGAATTTATTTATGTGTTGTTTATTGACCTTTTGTGAAGTGTTTAGTTGCAAAGACATTAAAGTTAGTGGCATGTTTGTGTACAATTGAGTTAGGATAAAACATTATTTTAATGGAACTTTTTTTTGACGTTTACACTAACGCCATCGGTTGGATTTTTAAGTGACGTTACAATATTCAATAAAAATTCCAAGGAGTATAGTGCAGTGTGTATAACACTGCACTACACTCCTTGCTCTTTTTGTCGAATATTTTGACGTTCACCCAAAAATCCGACCGATGGCGTTAATGTATACGTCAAAAAAAATTTCATAAAATAATGTTTTGTCCTAACTCCTAACCCAATTGTACACAAACATTCTACTAACTCTAATGTCTTTGCAACTTAACACTTCATAAAAGGTTAATAAACAACAGATAAATAAATTCCCAAGAGCAAACTGCAGATATAATACTCCACGTTTATAGGTTAGGTATTATGAGCTATGTGGCGGTCATTATTATTTTGACAGGCGAATAAATATTTATACCCGAGAATTTGGACAGAATAGATTTATACTTGCAGTAAACATAATTATGGTTGGTGATTAATGGTGAATTGAAATTATCGCTATTTATTCGGAGAAATAACTACCTTAAAAACAAATAAACCGAATAAATAACTACTTACGTCCGGTGAATATGACCATTAACCATTATTACACTAGGGAGTTTCTCCCTGTGATCGGCATTAAAAATACGTTACGATCCATTTGAAAGTTAGAATTTTCTTTTTTGTCCGGTAGTGTACATACATACATCGACCATCTGACTGCCGTGAATTATAAATCCCAAGTTGAATATGTGTGTCGACATGGACATAAATCTGTCGCCTGTCCATTTGCTCCGTCCATGTGTATAATAATATGTAATATGACTGTTTTGAGTCATTTACAGTACACGATTGGAAAAATTTATAAACTTCAAACAAAACGCCTTTATAATATTAATAACAATCACAAAAAAATATATTCACTTATTTCTTATGTTTATAGCTTAGATCACCGTTTCCTAAAGTGTGGGTCGCGACCCGGCACCGGCAGAGTCGCGAAAAAAATAGTAAAAAATAAAAAAAAAAACATTTACTAAAGTTTTATAATAATAATAATAATAAAAATTTATTAATTAAAAAACCACAATGTGGATAAAACTTCATCAGTTACAATATTATAATTGTTAATTTTTTAATTACATATATTTTTCTTACATAATTACTAGCACTCCCGCTCGGTTTCACTCGGCTGCAAAAGAACGAATGGAGGAAGGACATGAGTACGCACGTTCATCTTCGTTTACCGAGATGAATATTGTGTCTAAATTTCATGATGATCGGAGTTACCGCTCAAAAGTTTTTGTCGGACGGACAAATTTTGAGTTACATTTTGCAACATTTTTCATTGATGCTCCGCTCTTATTGGTCGCAGCGTGATATTCTATAGCCTATAGCCTTCCTCGATAAATGGACTATCCAACAAAACAAAAATTTTCAATTCGAACCAGTAGTTCCTGCGATTAGCGCGTTCAACCAAACAAACAAACTCTTCAGCTTTATAATATATTAAGTATTGTAACACCACGTTTTAAAAAGCCACACCGCCACTGTTAGGTATATCCTGGTGGTCATGTGAGAAACAGAGTCAAGATTGCAGCGGAGCGTATGAACTATAGGAAGTAGTGTTCATGTTAAAAAACTTAAATTAATAAATGTGTTGAATAAAATAATAATCATGTTACAAACTTACGTTAATAAATATGTTGAATAAAATAATTATTGTTACAGTATAGATTTTGCAACTTTTGTGTATGAAATAAGGAAACAAACAACTTTATTTCTATTAAAAAATAAAATTTGTTACTATAAAGTCGAGCTTAAAGAAGTTTTATTTCAAAAAAAGTGTCCATGTGTGTACGTTATTGCATTCATGAACGCGATAGATAAGTTACCTTCCGCCTACCCGGTACCCGCATATTATGTGCACGTGATGTAGAACAGAGATCTCGTTATTATTGGTGATACCAATCCAATCAATAATTACCGATATGTACCTACCGTATAGTTTCTCTAATTTGTTTGCTGCTAAAATATAATAGTTTCAAAGATTTATTGAATAATTAATCTGTTTTTCTAAAACTTTTTTACGTTAAGAGAAATTTCGATCAAAAAATATAACGGCTTCATATTTTCAGAAAAAGTGGTGGGAGTCTACTTATTCACATTTAATTAGTGAGCTAGTCGTTCATAATGAACGACTCCCTTCTCGGAGCAGAGCGAGTCGCTCTTTTTTTTTGTGAATGACTCACTCCGAGCGCCATTGCTCTGTGCTGAGCTGTTCTGTACTATTGCATTCGCACATTTACAGAGCGCACACAGCACATGCTACAGAGGCACTAGTGAACTTTGCACGTACGGAGTTATCTTTGCTGAGTCATTTTATGTTGAATGACACACTGTAAGTGTAAAAGTACTAAGCCTACAGTAACTTAAACCATTCACATTGACGTCGTTAACAAAGATTTAATATTGTAACAATAAACATTATTATTGTTAAGCTTTTATTATACTTTATAGTTTATCCGAAATACGAATAATATAAGATCAGATCATCAGAATCATATTAAAATGAGCTCAGAGCTGAGTGTGTGTATTGTGCTGTGCAATGCTAAGTGGCTCCTGAGCATGCATGATGACAGTTCACACCTCTGCTGTCTGCACTCTTGTGTAGTGCGTACTGTCCAGTGTCGCTCCTTTGAACGACTCGCTTTGAGCGACTCGTTTTAGTGAGCGGAGCGCACGGAGCTAACTCCCAATAAAGAGTCATGTGGACACATCACTAGTTCAAACGTCCGTAGTATAATAAGGTAGATCTTTTTAAGGAAGTTTATTTTGGTTGAGGAACAATTGAGAAAAGAAGCGTTATCGCTTGTGGCCATCTTTTTCAAACATGCTGTATAATAATTAAGGCAACAAACAGAATTTTTAAATAGTTCTTGCTAATATATGATGGTTTTTATACTATAATTATATTTGAATAATGAGTAATATTGACAATAAATTTATGTACCTACGACACGGTTTGTCGGTTGTCTGGAAAGGTTATCTTGCCAATTATCTCATAATATGTAATAATTTTATGTCAGTATATTCTACAATAATTTTAAACGCAATAAAAGTGTCAATCAATATCGTATTTCATCGAATAAGTTTCAGAATTATTGCTAGAAATTAACATGGATATAATTAACTTAAAAAAAAAACAAACAAAATCACACAATTTAAATAATGGTTCCAGTTATTGTCAAGGTTAGTTTATGTACCTGTAAAAAACACCAATAAAATAAATAAACTTTTGAGCGATATTTCATACGATTTTTGACATTTCATGTAGTCACTTAGTTTAATTTATCTTTTAAAAATGTTATTAATTTTAAATTCAATATGACAACAATTTACTGTTTTCAAATAAAAGTAGGTACCTCTTTATGTGCTGACCCTTACCGGTAAGTGATCACTGATCATTTATAAATACGATAATATTTTTAATTTACAATTTCTACAGGGCCTAACAGATAGTTGAGAACCATTGATTTTGTCATTTAGCTTATAGGTATTTTGTTTGTCCAGGATTTAGTTTGTATTTGCTATGCTAAAACAACTGAGTAGGAGCTTTCTTGGCATACTCTGTCTAAGGCGTTAGAAATATTTCAATGTAATGATTAGAATATTTGTTGCCCCACGTTGGGCGCCAACTGTAACGCTTATTGTTTGGCCAGGTTTAAGTCTATATTTTATTACACTAGATAACATGCGGAATTCGTAATGGCAAATTTACTGCATCAAGTCGACTTAGAACAGGCTGAGGAGATGTTAGAATGAACTTAAAGTTATATCCGAAGTTTGCAGTACCTACGTGAAAATTTTACATTGTCATACATATAAAAATGCCGCGACTTCAAATTTAGTTCGTTATAAAGGGTTGTTCGCTGTAATCAATTACAAAGGTACGAACGACTGCTTTTTGGGGTATATAGGCTCCACTCCTGTTAAATCCTCCTGTACATATATTTTAAAATTTGATTTCTTTAATGTCATACCAACAAATAATTTATGATAAAGAAATACAATAAATTATGTTTGACACTATATTAGTAGTTATATACAAAATAATGAATGAGATTTATGTTTTTATATTTTACTTGTTTCAAATTTTCAAGGTGTTTGCAACGAAATCGAATAATTCAAACGTTATTAAAGACCAAACCTAATTAAAAATGAAACGATCGATGTATATCAAGCTGTACCTTCACGTCATGCACAACGAGCCAAGGGGTGTCCATATAATATGTGAGTCATTTCCGGGACAATGATAGACGGTTATTCTCTGATGTTTTATGGCCAATATATGCACACAACAACCATCGCTCTGCCCTGAGTGACGCGAACACGTCGTATCGTAAAAAGGAATATTATGTCCCGGGTGCCACTGATTAAAAATAATGTCAGCCAATAAGTTTAATTAAGGGTAAACATATTATATAATAAAGTACGTACAGGAAAATGAACATAGATATCGCGTATCTTACTGTTTGCCGACCTATGTTTTAAAAAAAATTGGGCCATAGTATAAATCTTGAGGTATACCATATGATCAGGATCTCAACTCTATCATGAATCATAATGAAATAAAATTTAGAATCATTTTTGGCACATAATTATCTATTCTTTACAGGCAATTAAATTTATACAATTTGTACCTTTTCTTATTGTAACTAGAAAACACAAAAAGATTATAGTCAAAAGTCTCTAAATATTTTCATTTGTCTCCTTAAATCAAACAATAACTACGAAAGAGTACAAACTGAATTTTTGCAGTGAGTTTCGTGATGAATGAAGTTGTAAAATTGTTATGACTGTGCAATAAAATAGTTTTTTCGGCAGTTTGTTAGTTAGAAACAAGTTTCAACAGATAGAATTAAACATTTAAAATTTGAAAACTGACAAAACCATTGAACTGATTTCGTTATAAAAAATTTATATCATTGCTTTTACTGATGGCAATCAGATTTTATATTAATTGCGCAATAAATGACTACTGCCCATCAATCACTATTATCGAGGTTAGTTGAAATTGACTTCGAAAACTTATAGATACAATTAAAAACGACATTAAATAACTGGACCTATTAGCAATAAGTCAGAGGCGCACCTATACGCATCTCTTCAGTAAGAGAATGCCTCATCTGATTATTATTGATCAGTTACAAAAATATATACACTCAAGGGACTGTGCACTTTGAGCGTTATTGAGAGTTGTCGTTAAACGGAGAGAAGAAATAATCCATTAATATTTTTTACTATAATATGCATTTAATCATAATATGAATATGATAACTTATCGATAAGCAGCTGAGCTAAACATATGAAAGATAATTCCAACAAACAAAAGAACGAATTTCTTAGAATCTTCGGTACGCATGATGCCGACAACAAAGCAACAAAATAACAAACAAGTATTTAATTATGACGAATTGTTGTCGTTATTTAGAGTGTACTATTGTTTGAGCAACAAGGTAAATAAACTAGAAATAAGTAATTTCGACGTTTTAAGGAGTTTGTCGTTATCAAGTAGAGCTGTAACAAACCGTATGTATTCGTTACTGAGTAACGGGTACATCGTCTGACTCGAAGTACCGAATCGTTACTTACAAATTCATTGCGTTACTCGCATCTGTCGTATCGAACTGACATGGAGTCAGTTTGACTCGTTTGATGCGGTTAAACGTTATACGAACGAAGTCATACCGTATGATCGTATCACAATGCGACGCGCCTTGATGGGATGGGGGTCATGGCCCCCACAATGGTGGGGCTGGTGCAACTCTGGTAACAGGGCCCGGGCTCAGAGGGGGCCCTGGTTTTTTTATTCAAGAAGTATTTGCAGTGGATCATAGCATTATTATCAAAATAAATGATAATATTTAAATATAAAAACAGTTAAGAGTAAAATAGATATTACTTTGTATACAACAGCACGCACGGGCCCCACGTACTCCCTCTACTCTCCCCCACTCTAACACTGCGAAGATTCTTGTCCGAAGACAAAGAAAAATAGGCATATGTTGGGGGGGCTCGACCCAGATCCTGGTTACAGGGCCCACAATCGAATGTGGGGGCCATGATGGGGGTACATGCTTGATGCCAGAGAACATACACTTCTTGATGCTGTTATACACGATTGTATGTCGTATGAAAAGTAACGAGTAAGGTAACGATACGAAAGTAACGGGTACTGGTTCTTTAAGTAACGAATACATACGGGTACACAATTTCTCGTTACTTTTACAGCTCTATTATCGAGTGACGTTAAATGGAGTTTACACTGTATATTAATTATATATACAGTGTAAACTCTTTATAACGTCCTTCGTTATAACGAAAAACTCCCTATAACGTCGAAATTTTTACGATTTGGTTGGTTTACCTTAAAACCTATACATTAATACTCTCTTTATAACGCAACAGCCATTCTCTATTAAGAAGAAATATTTAGGCGTCAGCAAATGTTTACAGACATAAAGAGGACCATTCTGAACCATCACCATCTATTCAACAAGCACTTGATGACGCCAAACTATAGGTATATGTGTTTGTATATATGTTTGGAATAAATTAATTTTGTGAAAATTGGTTATTTTTCTTTCTTCCCTCCATATAACGAAAATTCTTTATAACGAAAAAAATGTTCGGTTCCTTAAAATTCGTTATAAAGAGATTATACAGTACTTTGAAGATTATTGTTAATTTGGTTGTTTTTCTTTCTTCACTCCATATAACGGTAACTCTCTATAACGATAAAAAATGCTCGGTCCCTTGAGTTTCGTTATAAAGAGTTTACACTGTACTTTTGTTGAGTTAAACCTTTAATTTAAGTAATTAACTGAACTTAATAAGATTACTATATTTTTTTCTAAAGATACAGTTAAAATTGGCTTCATATAACATTAAATTTCAAAAATAATTAAACTTCAGGGCCAAGTATAACACCAAGCAGTACTATTCTGATCTTTCGGTAACGCGTATTGAAAAAAAATATATATAATCGAATTTGACTTTAAAACTAAAATGGTAATTGATTCAACGTGTTCATGACGTGAAGTGAGGCAATGAGGAATGATGGACCAGCTATGTGACAAACAGGAAACTGTCATAAACAAACCTAATTTGTTTTCTTCGCTTGATTAGAAATTACTTCATTGACTACGCGGACACAGTTGAACAGGCTGCCGCCATATTATAATATCAATGATATGGACAACCTAATTTGAATAAACAATAAATCATTCCATTTTAATCGCCAATTTAAAATCCAGCCGGCATATTATATCTGTACGGCATGTTTAAGTAGGTAGGTAAGTACCTAGTAGTAACTACTAAATAATATGCAGTTGTCTAATGAAAAAAAAAACTTTAAATAGAAAAACGCATGAAAAAAAAACAGAAAAAACGATATTTATTTTTCTAATAATGAATAGTTATTTAATGTTATTGACTTAGTCTACGCTCAGAAGGCCATTTGAAAAAATAAGTATCAATCTATCTATCTAGTTATGATTAGTCATTATATCATAAAAAAATTAAAAAATAGGTAGGTATCTATATTTATTAAGAACTAGCGGTCCCACCAGGTTTCACCTGGGTGCAAAAGAACGAATGGGGAAGGGAGTACGCACATTAATCTAAGTTTACCGAGATGAAACTTGTGTCCAAATTTCATAATGATCGGAGTTACCGTTCAAAAGTTTTTGTCGTCAAAAAGCAGTATTTTTATACTTTTTTTAAGTCATAAATTTCTTTTAAAACAATAATTACTGTAATTAATAAAATATAATAAATATTTAACTGAAAACACTGTAGGAAAATTATTTTTATATGGGTAACTGAATGAAAAATGTAATACACCGAACCATAGTCCGTGCATAACTACAAGACACTTCTGCAGCAGGGTCAGAACAGCTCGAGCTCTATACTGTTCAAAGGAAGCATCACTCACTTTCTGTAGACGATACAGTACTGTGCTAGAGATAAGGGTTAGCAATGCACATCTTGTGAAATTATTTATATTGTGTAAATTATTATTGTCCTGAGATAGGTCGAATGTAATGTTTTAAAATTACGTTAGGGAGTATAATAAAAATTATTTAAATTTTTGTACACATAAAAATTCAGCATAATTTATCTTTTCTTATGAATTTGGAATAAAATTTTTTTTTTTAATTATTTATCATTTTTTATTGTGATTTCAAGTAAAAAATTCATTATATTTTTAAGAAAAACGGCGCGGCATGCCGTATTTATTGCATTAACGTAATTATTTACAACTCAGATCTTTTTGAGTCGATTCAGAGAGTCGAATCCTATACGGGATCCAGATGCAAAGATGCAAATCACTAAAAAGATCCGTTTTTTCCATCTCTAGACCGACTGTCCATATCACAAATCTTCTGTTATAAATCCATAAAGCAGCCATCAGCCTATATATACCTTGTCAAATACAGCGCAATATCATGTTGTTTATAGGCAACAATATTTTCCGCAGAGACAAAATAAAGAGCTATCGTTACATGAAGTTGTCACATTATATTCTTCCATCGCCGTGTGTCTGTCACATCAAAAACGTCCAAAAATAAACCTCAAGTGTGGGCATATCAAACTGATGTTGCAGAGCGCTGCAGTGCAGTTGTCTCTCTGTCGTGGCCATTAGTGGACATGCCGACTATAGAGGAAAAAAACGAAGAAGAAAGCGGGTTTCAAAATCCAGCACATTTCAAAAACTTCCAGCAGCATATTATGTACTCTCTTTAAGTTACTTCGGGATCATAGAGCCTTATTTAAAAATAATAATAAAACTTATAAAGTATACAATCCTTCTCTTCCACGTTATTAATGCTTGGAAATATTGACTGTGTTGATATTTACATGAGCAACTTTTGACCTACCCATGTAACCCCCATAGGCATGATAACAGATTTTCAAATTCAGTTCTATAATGTAGGTACACGTCTACTAATTCCGAAAAAAATTTTTTCAGCAATAAATTAAATTTCAACCCAAAATATTGCATTTTTATCTTTTTATTTTGAAGTAATCGCGAAAACGCTTGTGACGTCACGCCTCGGTGACAGCTGACATTAGATGTTGTATTTATGGGTGAGGAGCTGTGGTTCAGAGGCATTTCTTAGAAAGGTATGTCAATTTACTTAATGATATGATTTACATTAAGTATTTTCTTAAAAGTAGGTGCTTAGTAGTAAAAATGGTATGGCTTTCTTTAGTTGCAAGTTAACTAACCTCAAAAATAACCTATGACATAAGTGTTATACACAACAAATCGACTAATTAAATAATGCAGAAGTGAATGATCGCAACAAAAATTTAAGCGACACGGTTTATATTATTCTCTTTGATTTAAGAAGGCGTGACGTCATTCGGTGTTTCAGTCAACATGGCCGATTGCAGTATTTTATACTTTTATTTTATTAAAAATCTTATTAATCTCAATGTTTATATTAACACTGGGTCACTTTTTAGAATCCTTTCAAAAACCACTTATTCTTTGATTCTTTTATACTGTCAGAATGCCTATTTGCCACAATCCAAAATTTTATAAAAAAATCTCAAATAGATCTCGAGATATTGACGTCCGAAAATCGCAACTTTTAACGCTCACTTGTTTTTTTTAACCGAACTTGGCCCTTTTTTATATTTATGTTTTTGATGGAATCCTCTTTATTTTCCTTTTTTTGTGAATCTCACGCTGATATACTAAAATAATGCAAAATGTAAACTGATTTTTCTCTCGAAATACACTTTTTAGAGTTCCCCAAAAAGTTGTCGAGTGTGTGCAATATGAAATCCAATTTCCTCAAAAAAAAATTAAATTAATTCGCATTTATGAATATTTGTTTTCATAACAAAGTATTACAAAAAAAAATAATCTGCAATCAACTACATTAAATTTCAAAATCAGTGTTTCGCTGTCTTTTGTAAATAGCAATTTCGAATAACAAAAATAAGAAAGAAACAATTCTTTAAATCCATCATCGCGTTCAGAATCGGTGTCAACTGACACGAAACGTCCCAAACGCGCTTAGTTTAGTAAATTTATAGAGCTCAATGAAACTTTCATATATAGGTAATAGTCCAGTCAAAATAAACATTTCAATTTACTATAAATCGCAAAGATCTGAAAATTGGTACAGGTCTTAAGTACACTATTACAAATAAAATATCAAAAACCTCAGCGATCCTACATTTGCTTCAAAATTTAATCAAGGTCAAAGGTAAAAAATATCGGTTTTTTGCACTTTTCTCGTAAACGGTAAATGTTATCTAAAAATAGGTCAGACAAAAGTTGTAGATCACGCACTTGTCTACAAAAACTGTTCTTCTTATTTTTTCCTCACGAATCACTATTCCTGAGATATGGGACCAAAATGTCTATGCACATACTGAACGTATTAAATATTAATATGCATTTTAGTATTTTCGATGTATGAAATCACCATTTCAAAAGAATGGTGATTCGTAGGAAAAAAAGTATAAGAACAATTCTTGTAGACGATTTTATGATCTACAACTTTTGCTTCACCTATTTTTAGATAACATTTACCGTTTACGAGAAAAGTGCAAAAAATCGATACTTTTAATCTTTGGGCTTGAATAATTTTTTTAGCAGAAATACGATCGGTGGGGACTCTTGATATTTCATTTTTAATAGTGTACCTAAGACCCTATGCGAATTAATGTAAACCTACCACTATTTTACCACGTTTATATTAACTCGCTTTTCGTGTATGTCGGGCGGAACTTTGTAATGGATTTTAAACTAACTTCCTGATGAAATAGAGACTTGAAATTTTTAACATGATTCAGAATTAGATGACAATACGAGAAAATACTTTACCGCGTTTATATTAACTCGCTTTTCGTGTATGTCGGGCGGAACTTTGTAATTGATTTTAAACTAACTTCCTGATGAGATAGAAACTTGAAATTTTTAACATCATTCAGAATTAGACGACAAAACGAAAAAATACTTTACCACGCTTATATTAACTCGCTTTTCGTGTATGTCGGGCGGAACTTTGTAATTGATTTTAAACTAACTTCCTGATGAGATAGAGACTTGAAATTTTTAACATAACTCAGAATTAGATGACAATACGAGAAAATACAGAAGAGAATAATAAAAAAATAAAGAAATTTTAATAAATACTTACAATTCATTCTTACTTATTTTTGTCTATTTTGACCGGACTATAAGAATGTGAGAGAGTGTGTGTGCATGGATGAGTTTTGAATAAAGTGTCGAATGAGTGCGTGTGGCGACAGACAAACGGACAAGCGACGACGACAGTGCGACACATCCAACAACGGCACTTGGTGCGCTAAAACAGCTTCGCCTGACGGAGACACATTCGTCAAATCGGACAGCCGACATCGGACCAACACCTGCCAGTCGTCCGTCATTATCCACACACACCAACACACTTATTACGGCGTTCACAATTGTGAGCCTTCACATTATCGACCGATCACTGATTATTTTCATAACGAAGTTGTCGTACATTACGGTGGCTGCGTTACAGTCCCAATCAAAAGTAAGTCGAATTCTAAATGGGAACTTTTCCATAATAAATTTTTACAAAAGGTTATAAGTCGATGATAGGTACTAATAAATTATTGTCATAAAGGCATAAATAAATTTTTTTTTTTAATAATAATTAATTATTTCAGTATTTTACTTAATGGACTAACTTTTGAATTTTTTGTACAATGTTAGGTTAGAAAAAATAAATTTATGTAAATATCTGTATTTTACATTTTTTTTGCAGAAAATAATTAAAAAAAGAAATTAGAAGTAATAAAAATTAAAATTAAATCATTAAAAAGTTGAAAATTCAGTTAAAATTGTCAAGAATAAAAATCCATAATCGAAAAGTGCTAAGGTTTAATTTTTTTTTTATTGATTAAAAGTCTCCTATTTAAATTGGAAAAAATAATAAAATATGCGTAAGACATCGATGCTTTACATAGTTATTTTTCGAAACTGCTGACATTACCTATTTGGTTATTTGCAAAAAATTAAAATGTAGCATGCTAGGTTGACATATTTTCCATATGACTAATAAATCTCCTAATGATTTTGGATTTTTTGCAGAAAATTTTGTCATAAAAAAAATATTAAAAAAACTTATTTCAGATTTTTTTCATTATCTTCGTAAACCGGCTCAACCTCCTTAAAATCTTGAAATAGACAGTATAAAAGAATCAAAGAATAAATGGTTTTAGAGAAAAATATATGTCGAAAATATTCTAAAAAATGACCCAGTGTTAATATAAACATTGAGATTAATAAGATTTTTAATAAAATAAAAGTATAAACTACTGCAAAGGGCCATTTTAACTGAAACACCGAATGACGTCACGCATTCGTAAATCAAAGAGAATATAAGCACTTGAAGTAAACAATCATTCACTTCTCATTAATTAATTTGTCGATTTGTTGTTTATAACATATACTATATTTACTACTAAGCACCTACTTTTAAGAAAATACTTAATGTACCTTTCTACAAAATACCTCTGCACGACAGCTCTACACCTATAAATACAACATCTTATGTCAGCTGTCACTGAGGCGTGACGTCACAAACGTTTTCGCGGTTATTTCAAAATAGAAAGATAAAAATGTAATAGTTTGCGTTAAAATTAAATTTATGGCTGAAATAATATTTTTTTCCGGAAATATTAGAAATATTAGACGTGTACCTATATTATAGAACTGGATTTCAAAATCTGCCATCATTGCCTATTATATTTTCTTCCAATGCTCAATTTTTGTTAATATTAGCAATTGAAACGAAATATTTTTTAGAAGTACATCTTAAAGTAGTTTATTTCGACTGTCATAGCCCATAAAATATTCAACAAAATTTTTACTAGTCATGAATTACATTTTAAACTTATAACCAGGCAATAGTTAGAATTAGGTATATGCAATGAACATTTCGTTAAAATTTAATATTTCAAAATCATGCGGATAGGTAATAAACTATTTACCTACAGTTAGTTACTGTCATAACTCAGCGTCAAAATGAAAACAAATGTCAAAATACTTAATAAAACTTTAAATATACAAACTAAAAATACGTTGCACTCATAGCGTTAAAACATTTTGGTAAAATAAGATCAATGTTCTAAATCATCCAATAACAAATTTAGATTTTAAAGTAGCTTAACTTTGTTGTTTTTAAAGATATTAAAAAAAAACTTTTGCCATTAAATTTGCACTATTTTGGACTATGATTGTGAGGAAAAAATTGGAAACTTCTTAATTACTTCAGAACAGAATAAGAGCTGATTTTTTTAAATTTTAGAATATTTAATATAATAATAATGCGTTTAACGTCCGTTTCTCGACTTTCTGTCTTAACAGACGCCATCCGCACCATTACTATTTTCCATCTATCACACTTCCCGTTATTTTCTACATTTTTAAACTTTTTAAATAGTAATAGGCGAATAAAGGAATTTTTGACATTAGGATAAGGTAAGTAAATTTTGAGCATAGGAGTTTGACAGGTAATCGACCATGGCCTTGAATAAGAAACCATCTCGATATTTATCTGGAATTACTGAGAGAAACCATGGAAAACCTCAACAAGATGGTTGGTACTGGAATTACTGTTTCTCGGCGAGAGGCAGCAGGAAAAAGTCCCAGCCACATCTGCTCCCGCCGGGATTCGAACCCGGTACCTCCCGAATGCGAGTCTTGTGCTCCGATACCCCGCTAGGTAAATATTTAATATAAGGTCTAGAAAAAATTATGGGACATACTAAACTTTCCAACAACCGTTCGACAGTTCCAAAAATGTATAATTAGGCTTTTGAAAAAAAAATAATTATCGATTTTTTTATTGTATTTTAAAACTTTATTATAAATAATATTGATAATCGATGCAAAAAACTTTCAAAAAACTTTTTTTAAATTAATTATAAGCAATTTAAAATTGATAAAATATTAAAAAAATCACGTGACTGCAAACGCACTAAAATTGTTTTTGACAGTTGTGACGTCATAATGGTAAAATGTATATACGCAGTAAACTATCAATGGCTTCTACATGTGTATTGACTAAAACATTATGACGTCACATTATGTTCGGGAAATGTCGGCGCGTTCTCGGAACTGGGTACAAAAATTTATTTTTAATTTGATATAACTTTTGAATTATAACGAAAATAAAAAAAAGAAAAATAGTTTTGTTATAAAACTTATATACGATCTTTCCATTTATGACAAAAAAAATTTCATTCAAAAGCCCAATTGTGTAAAATTACGTAAAGTGAATTTTTACCATTCTCCATGTGTGAAGTTGGAATGGTAAAGTTGCCAAATTTAAACGTAAGCAATTTTGTCTTGTAGGTACGTGTTTTTGTTCGGACAATTGATGAGTGGATTAAGTGAGTCGGTACGAAGGAACCATACAATGTTTCAGAGTTATACATGATGCTGTCAGTATCGATATAATATGTACACTGCACGGCGATGACGCTTGTTATTCAACGAACGGAAAATATCACTCATTCGTCATCGAATCGATTAATATAATTTGAGCTCGGTTTTAAGTTTATCGTTTGAGGATACGTGTTCCATAATAATTTCCATTGAAACAGCATTAGGTAATCACAAAGTTGTGAGAAATGACGTATTGGTATAAAGTATATATCACTTTTGCAGAAACTTGCGATAACATCAGTTACATAAATATCAGACGGCCATAAATTATACAAAAAAATTGATTAGAGTGTCAACGATAAAGAGTTTAGATTTCTATGGGAGACTAATGGTTTTCAAAATGAACGCGGTATTAAACATGTACTAGCGTGACCTGTGCGAATTATTCGCACTAAATAAGTATAATAATTATCACTTTACAAAATTATTTTTTAAATATGATTGCAGGTATTCAATTCGTTTCTAATTTTGCACACTGCTTATAAAGTTCTTCTTTTTGTTGCAAAAGAAATATTAAAGTTCTTCTTTTTGTTGCAAAAGAAATATTTTACTGAAATTGTCATATAGAGGCGCAAGTAGCAAAAGCGTTGATCAGCGTTGCCCGTCAGATGGCAGTATGCAGTATTTACAATATTAAGAACGTTACGCCGTCAGATGGCAGACGTTGTTCAGAGTTTAATTAATTTAATTAATTTACAAAAACAATAGCAATAATACATTTTTTAGTTGTCGATGTCAGTAGAGCAAGCAATTATCTGTAAAATGATATATAATTTATGTGGAGAAATTGTGTGGTTTTTTCTAAAAAGGGAGGCAAACATCTTAAACCTTAGCGTATTAATATATATTATGATAACCGTTATTTCTCAAACAATTTATGCGAATTACGAAAATGATAAAATTCTGTTCTGAAGAAGTGAACTAAACCAGAGGCGGACTGGGGACCAAAGGGCACCCCGGGCCTTTGAAAAAAAAGGACCCGAAATTTGTTGCACGATTCTAGTAATAGGCGATGAAGAAATTTATCGATAGTTATTTTTTCAGTTACGACAAATAACAAATAAAAGTACTGAGGGCTTACTTATTTAAAATTTCAAATGCTTCTAGCTCAGTTAGGATAGCGTTCCGGGTATATGTTCATTAGACATTTTTGACTAGAAATCACCCCAGCAACACAGTCCCAGGCTATGGCAGTCATGTAGTGGGACACCTGTATATTTGTATTTAATATCGTGATATAATATTATATTCAATGAATGATATAGGTAATATAAGAATGGCTGCATCTATTCGTACAGTTACTGTACGAATAATTATATATTATTCGTGCAGTTACTGTACGAATAATTATATATTATTCGTACAGTTACCGTATGAATAATATATACTTATTCGTACAGCTATTAAAAAATATTTATTTAATTGACTGTCAATTAAATATGCATTTTTTAGAAAACACAGTTCTATTCAAACAATTAACTATCTAATTCGCATACCCCTTTATTGTTCACCCCGGAATTGTTTTTTTTTTTAAACTCAACATTTGCCCCTTCCCGTTTCACTGCAAGACAATTAGCATACCCCTTTATCGTTCACCCCGGAATTGTTTTTTTTTAAACTCAACATTTGCCCCTTCCCGTTTCACTGCGAGACAATTCGCATACCCCTTTATCGTTCACCCCGGAATTGTTTTTTTTTTAAACTCAACATTTGCCCCTTCCCGTTTCACTGCGAGACAATTAGCATACCCCTTTATCGTTCACCCCGGAATTGTTTTTTTTTTAAACTCAACATTTGCCCCTTCCCGTTTCACTGCGAGACAATTCGCATACCCCTTTATCGTTCACCCCAGAATTACAATTCGCATACCCGTTTATCGTTCACCCCGGAATTGTTTTTTTAAAAACTCTACATTTGCCCCTTCCCGTTTCACTGCGAGACAATTCGCATACCCCTTTATCAAAAAATATCTTGATTTTAGAAAAATAACTATATTGATTTTAAAAAAGCACCAATAATTTAGTTTTATTATTACTTATTTTTATTTTAGTTAAATTGTAAATGTGATGAATATATTTCTTTACTTACCTTTTTAGTTAAATTAATTTTGTTAATTTCATTTGAAATTACATAATTTACACTATTAATAAGTGACAATTAACCAGAATACTGATATTACTCTAGGCATTCTAGTTAAATTGTAGGTGTGACGAATATATTTCCTTATTTACCTTTTTGATTTTATCAAAAAAAGCGGTGGTTTTCAATCTTCATGAAAATGTGAGTTTTAAGTTGGTCTCAAAGTAAAAAAAAAAATAAAAAGTAAAAACAAAACTCATTCCGGTACCGGGAATCGAACCCGGGGCTCTTGGGTAAGAGCAAGGCACGCTATTTACTAGACCATAACTGATTATGTCAAGATAGCTTTGTAATTATATATTGTTCATACAATAGCTGTACGAATAAGTATATATTATTCATACGGTAACCGTACGAATAATTATATATTATTCGTACAGTAACTGTACGAATAGTCACTTCGTATAAGAATTTAAGAAACTTTAGCCTGCATCTTACATTTTGAGAAGCGCTGTTGTAATGTATCCATTACAGATGCTGTCACCACTTAAAAAATGTTGCCACTTCTCCAAATGACAATGGTCCGTTATTTCCTGCATTTTAGTTTTATTGTATAGGCGACGATGACCCAACATTATTTTGCATATGTGAAGTTTTAAAATATTTTTGTCTGTTCATCCGACAACTATTCGGAAGTGATTATAACCCAATTTTTTTTTGCATGTACCTATACAAGATTTATTAAAGTCGCAATAATGTTCAACATTTGTTTTAAACCAACGCAACGTCAGACGAATAAAGTTTACACGAAATTAATTATCTTTATGGGATTAAAATATATTTGCACAATAAACGAAAATTGTGCAGTCATCGCAGCAAAAGCTTAAATATGTAAAATATAGGTGCCTACCTGAGAACAATAATGTCCAAATATTATGTATATGAGCTTACTGGGCTAGCTTTAAAGCATATCTTACACATACAATTTTACAAAATCTGCAAAATAATATAGAGTCTTGCTCACCGGTTTACATATAAATACTGAAAAAATTGACAACAATTAAAGAAGGGTTTTTTTATTTTGAAATTATAACGCGTATTGTTGTTATCGGAACCACAGGGGAATGCCGAAGTTACTAGAATGTCGATGATGCGGCTGTAGAACTTATATAAGCAACGCTAGCGTGGAAGGCAAGGCAGTCAGTCAGAAGTAAGTGTAGTGACAATAAACAGTACACGAACGACATAAATAAATGTTCTAAAATATAAATATAGATGTTACCGGCCAAACCCGATTTCAGGACAAACTAGTTTGGCCTACTATTCATACTAGGATAAACTAGTTTGGCCTAGGCCAAATTGGTTTGTAGAACTAGTTTGGCCTAGGCCAAACTAGTTTGTCCTGAAATCGGGTTTGGCCGGTAACATAGACATAAATAGACATTTGTGAGATATAAATATTGTGTGTACATACTAGATTAGTGTTATTATTGTTGTTTTAGAATTCGTTTATTTTTTCATTAGTAAGTACTTTTAGTTTACTAAGAACAGTTTTTCGAGTTTTTTTACAGTATCATCATGCACAGATATCTTTTAGTGGGAAATTGCAGTTTTGCACTGCAATAAATCAGTCAGTGTCAATATATATTGTTTGAATTAAGGATATTTAGGTCAAATAGAAAGCAATAGTTTGATATTTTACTCAAAAATATATAATTTCACTCGTCCATATCATGCGATGTCAATTCTATCAAGTTTTTATACACAATGTTTCTTTAAGTCTCTGTGTCATCTGTATTTTACCAATCTCACATTCGCATTCATTGAGTCATTCATAACATAACATAAATATTAAACAATCAGAACGATATAATATTTTAACATTATGATATTGTAAACTAAGCAATCTGGATCAGGGACGTGCTCCAACAATCGGCCTTCCTGACTTGTCATCGCCCCGATGACCCCGACCATGACCTCCACGTTCCGTTCGTTTGCTTTGATTGTTGACATCACTGCATCTGGAAACAGTTAAACAACGAACAAAAATATTACCTTTAAATTACTGTTTAGATTTTCAGTTTTATTTTATCAAATGCTGTACTCGCATTTTCTATTTTTAATATTTTTAATGTGTTACTATTCCCGCATACACGATTCTTTTATAGGTGAATGCTATGCTCGCTTTTTCACTTTTATTTGTTTATTTTTATTTTATTTTAATTTTTATTGAATGCGGTACCCACATTCTTTAGTTTTATTGGGTTGCTATGCTCGCATCCTCAATTGTTCAGGTGATGTGCTGTACTCGCTTTTATCACCTTATTTTATTTTTAACTTTCAAGCAAATCTATTAATTCTTCCGTACTGTCCACGTCACTGTCCGAACTCGTATCAACAGCGTTTGTATACCTTCTTAAGTTTTCTGCTGCTACAACAGCTTTAAACTTTTTATATCCTTTAATACCTTTAATAGGCACTATCTCGTAGCGGTCATTACCTAAAATTTTATTCACTTTATAAGGCCCTCCAAATTTAACCTTTAACTTTTTAGTTGCTTCTTTCTTGTCTGTAGTAGCGCCAGACCACAGAACAAGGTCATCTTCTTTGTATATAGTACTTTTTTTTCTTTTTATGTCGAACCTTCTTTTCATATCTGCCGCAGCCTTGTCCATTCTTTCTTTGGCTACGTCTCTGACATCTACTCTTTCAGCTCCATTTTCCTGTATAAATCTTTCATTATTATTTAAACCGAACATTAATTGGTGGGGTGTAAAACCAGTCGTATTTTTAACAACATTATTCATTCCCCAAACAACATCTGGAAGCTTATCTATCCATTCGTTTTCATTTTCTATGGACGCATTTAAACCATCAACAATAGTTCTATTATAACGCTCTACCTGTCCATTTGACCTAGGAGACGCGACAGAGTTTAAAATGTGTTTTACTTGATATTTTATGATAAAATACTTAAATTTCTTACTTGTAAAAGCTTTTCCACGATCAGAAATAATTCTTTCGGGTTTTCCAAAAGTACAAAAGAGTTCTTTTAAGTGATTACATACTTCTCGGGAATTAGTTGTCTTAGTTGGTTTGCAATATACATATTTTGAAAAAGCATCTACCATCATTAATATATAACAGTACCCTTGACTACCAGATTTAGAAAATGGACCTAAGTGATCTATGTGTAATGTATGTAAAGGACGGTTTGGTTTTTGGATCGGATGCAAGAAACCCTCCCGCCTTCCATACATTCCCTTTTTATACTGACAGTCTATACATGCATTAACGTACTTTCTGATAAACCGAGTCATTTTCTCAAACCAATATTTACTTTTTAGTAATGATTCACATCGTTTGACACCAAGGTGTCCTACATCATCATGATACTTTCTCATTATGCTAAATCGAGCCATTTTAGGAATAACAGGTCTAAAACCACCTCCCAAAATTCGTCTACACACTCTACCGTTCTTAATAGCATAGTTATTTTGGATGTCATTATCAGCAATATTTGACACTAATTTCTGATGTATACTTTTAACTTTTGGGTCATCCATTTGCAATGCAACAAGCCAATCATCTTCGTTTATTATCATTAACGGAACCGCGTTTCGACTTAGGGCATCTACATGTTTCATTTTCTCTCCGGACCTATGCACTATTTCCATGTCAAACTCCTGAATTAACAACCACCATTGTGCAACTCTGCGCACCAAATCTTTTTTAAGAAAAGTTGCTCTCACCGCACTACAATCTGTGACAACTTTAAAGGGGATGCCTGTTATATAAATTCGAAATTTTTTCAATGATTCAACTATCGCTAAGGTTTCCAAGTCATACGAATGGTACAAACTTTCTTCTCGGGTAGTAATTCGGCTGTAATAAAATACAGGATGTAATTCTTCACCGTGTTTTTGTAATAAAATTCCCGCTAGACCTTTGGAACTAGCATCTGTATGAATTTCAGTAGCGGCATTAGGATCAAAAATAGACAGTACAGGTTGAGAAGTAAGTTTTAATTTTATTTCATTAAACGCTTGAATTTGTTCTGGACCCCATTCCCAAATTACAGATTTCCTTAACAACTGACTTAATGGCGCAGTAATTCTGGCATAATCCTTTACAAACTTTCTAAAGTAAGATGTTAAACCTAAAAACTGTCGCAACTCATGAATAGTTTGTGGTCTTTTAAATTTTGTCACTGCTGCAATTTTATGTTCGCATGGTTTAATAGTTCCCTTAGTAATCTCATAACCCAAGTACTCGATGCTCTGTTTAAAGAAAAAACACTTGGACAAATTAAATTTTAAATTGGCTTTTTCAAATAACTTAAGAACATTTTCCAAAATTTCTAAACCCTCTTTTATCGTTTTAGATGGAATAAGAATATCGTCGAGATATACAAGAACTTTTTCATGTCTTAAATCACCCAATACTTGATGGACTAGCCTTTGAAATTTTGCAGGCGCATTACAGCAGCCATATGGAACCCTTAAATATTCGTATTGTCCATCAGGTGTAATAAAAGCAGTTTTATGAATTGACTCAGGGTTTACAGGTATCTGATGGTAACCTTGCGCCATGTCTAAACTACAAAAGTATTTACAATCAGTTAATTTACTAATTTGATCTTCGATATGTGGTAAGGGGTACCTATCTTTGACAGTTACTTTATTTAATGCTCTAAAATCGATGCAAAGTCTGTAATCACCATTTCGTTTTTTTTACAAGTATCGCCGGACTCGCGTAACTAGAATTCGATTCTCTAATAATACCTGCCTCTAAAAGTTCATTCACTTTATTTCGTAAAATTGATTTTTCGTGATATGACAATCGATATGGCTTATAATATATTGGTTTATCTGTCGTCAGTTCTATTTTAAAATCGGTTAAATCGGTATAGCCTAATTCATTGGAAGTATTAGCGAAACAAGAGTCATATGAACTAAGTAGCGTTATTAAATTTTTCCGTTCCCACTCGGTAATATCTCCTATATTTATTTTTGAGACGTCCAGTGAAAATACACATGCAAAGTCATTCGAAATAGAAGGATTGATATCTCTTACCAGAACAGCTTGACCTCTACCTACGATACGACCTTTTCTCCAGATCATAGGAACTGAGTTTAAATTGATAACATTCACTGTAGATATGGGGGCCCTCCAGCAGAGACGTGGAGATGCTGTACTTTTCTCGCGCATGGATGTGGACCCGACTGCTTAGCAAAGTAGGTGTTGCCGTACCCTCTGACGTTACTGTAATACGAGCGGTATGTTGTGGTGGTATGAAGGTGTCTTCGTACACTTTGACAACTGGTCTTGTTTCAGCAACATCTTCGGGGAAGTTAGGCCTTTCGGTGAATCGAATGGTGCGTCCACTAATGGTCAGCTGAGCTCGTGAGTCGTTGATTATCGGTTGCCCCAGAATAATGTCAATTCCACTCATTGTAGGGATGTCCACGAACATAATGAAAGTTTAAAAAAAAATATTGTTAATTTTAATATGAATATTGTCGCACATGTGGCAGGAAATATGACACCGCCACCAAATACTTTAATTACAATATCGGTACTTTGTAATATTAGTTTTAATTTGTTGGCAACCCATATGTGCCCAACATTAATTTGGCTTCCGGTATCAAAATATCCTTTAAAATTAATATAATTAATTACAACATTAATATTATAAGAAGGATCTACTTGCCCGGTAATTAATTGTATTTTCTTAGGCTGCCGAAAATAGCAATAGTTTTCCGTGTGTCCTGTCTTCTTACAGATGCGGCAGGGCTGTACTAGAACATTTCTGTTACCGCTGTCGGAAGGCTTACGCTGACACTGCCATTTAAAATGTCCAGGTTTTTAGGATCGGAATCTTCTTCAGCTAATGGCCGTTTTACACCACGTCCGATTTCCGTACGATGACGGTTGTATTCTTTCTCACTTGAACTACTGTCACTTTCACTCATAATTGTTCAGAATGTATTTTCAAATTATTTCAAATTAAACAACGCGAAATGAAAAAAATAGTTTAAATTTTAGCACGTGATATGTTATCCCACTTCTGAATTGTTTGAATTAAGGATATTTAGGTCAAATAGAAAGCAATAGTTTGATATTTTACTCAAAAATATATAATTTCACTCGTCCATATCATGCGATGTCAATTCTATCAAGTTTTTATACACAATGTTTCTTTAAGTCTCTGTGTCATCTGTATTTTACCAATCTCACATTCGCATTCATTGAGTCATTCATAACATAACATAAATATTAAACAATCAGAACGATATAATATTTTAACATTATGATATTGTAAACTAAGCAATCTGGATCAGGGACGTGCTCCAACAATATGAAAGAAACATAGTAAATCAGAGTTGAAACACATAAATAAATTTCTATTTTAAAAACGTGTAATCAATTTGGTAACAAGCTGAATGCATGCAAAAAAAAGGTATAACGTTGAAAGTGTGACATAACCTTAAAACACCCTTATATATGAAATATGTAAGTGTAAGTTTGTGAGCGTAAAGTCGATCTCCCGGTATCTATAAGCATACAGCCTATTAATATAAATCACTATAACGAACAATATAAATTAGGTAGACTTGAAGTCCTTCATTCTATCTGCAAATAACTTTGAGCTGTGGTCAGCAGCTGACGCGAGAAAAGCTGAGAGAGGGCAAACTCTGGAGCTACGAGACTCTCTACATAGTGTCGTTTGGTGCCGCTGGCTGCTGTTGCATATACTGGAAGAGGGTCTCCTATATAATATGTGATTTAAGGGTACCGTTCAACTACATTGTTGACAAATCGAATTTATTATATGTACAGCTCCACTAACGCTATTGTGTTTAATGGTTTTGATTTGATTTATTTATACCCAAAAAGTTTGATGCAACTTTTTGCCATCCAAAGAAGTGAATGTGTGATTTTTGTTCAGTTTGATTTATTTTCTTTGTCCCTAATATTAAAATCCAACGTGTATTTTTAAGTTAAATAAATAAAATTATATGCAGTTTAAGTTATATTTCGATATGAAACCAAATTTTAGATTTATTATACGTACTGAACTTGACAGATGTTTCCTAAAAAAGATTAGATCTTGTTTCAATACGTTGTTTTAACCCATGAAACGAAACATCAACATGTATTACATAATAGTAAACACCTGGTTTGTGAGACCCGGTATTTTTCAACGCAATTTTCCGCGGATCTGTGAGATTTGGTGTTTTGTATTTATTACCTACAAGAAGTTTTTTTAGGTTTTTTTAAACAATAAATGATGAAGCTTCCCAAAATTATTAAAATTACACATTACGAAAGATTCTGCCTTACAGACCTTATTTCGATTAAATATTAAATCTATATGCAGTCATTACGTAATACGAACTACGCGGTACGTAAGACCGTCAGGTTGATAAATACTTGATAATAAGCAGTCACATGCTGTCTGTAGATCTTATGGAGGCAGAAGGCGTATCTTGAATACTCCAAGAACATCACAGCATAAAATAGCTTCAACGGTCTTACAGACCAATGTCTCAAACTAAGGGTTAAGGGTCCTCAATCACTAGTGTCGGATTTGTAAATTTAAGTGAAGAATTGTACGATATTTTAACCATTTTGATAATATAATTTATTTTCTTCTCAAAACGACATCAATTTTTTTTTTTTAATTCAAAATTTTTATGAAATTATTGTATTGTCATCGGCCCTTGACACGTATGTAAATTTTTAAGTTAATCAGACTTTTTGAAATTGGTGAAAATTGCGCTGAAAGATTTCTTTACATACATACATATTTACCTACATACATACATACAGGTCAAGCTAAAAGAGTGTTAAAGGGAAATAAGAAACCGACAAACAACTCGAAATGTTTGCAAAACACGAGCTCACTGTTCGCAGGAACTAGATGAACTAGAATTATCTTTCCTATGTTTATTATCATAAAACGTCACGAAGGATAAGAAGGATTCGGGTAGGAATAGCTCAGTGTTTCCTGTATTTCCGGCTTGAGCGCAGCCTTAAGGTGCCGGTGGCCGGCTACGGTCACCGGCTAACAGCAATGAGTGCAGCAGTTAGTGTAGACTGTACATGCGGAGTGTAGGGTGTACCTCCAGCTATTATCATCAGCAGTGTGTCGACATATCGTACACTTTGTATACAGTATGTAAACACGTAAGGTGCACATAGGGAAAAAATGACTGGATCAGAGTGAGCCTTGAAATCTTGTTTTTCAATTTGACAGATAATATTCTTTTGCAAAATGCATGTGTATACTACCGAAAAAAATATTCAAATGATTGCAACATAATCGGACTTTTTTTTATTAATGGGACATTAAATTCCCAAAAATACTTAAATATGATGCGAGATCAAATATCTCCGCCTATTCGTGTTGAACCTAAAGACATTGGGTCACTGATTTACCAACGCGCATACGTCATACCAGTCAGACAATTTTTGAATGAAATGTTTCCAAACAGATGGAGTTGTTTTTTTTTTGTTTTATTTTTGTACAAAAAAAAATTAAAATAATGATTTATAAGAGCTTTTTGTTATTAAAAAAGCCAAGTAAAATAGAAATAAATTAAAATAAAATAGAAATCCTCAAGATTACCACGATAATTCAATAGAAATAACAATTAATGCAGTCATGGCTAACTCTGATCCAAGTATTTGCTAATTTCCCTATGTGCACCTTACGCGTTTACATACTGTATGTATAGAGAGAAGAGGAACTGTGCATAGAGGAACAGCAAAAGTAAAGAGCATCCCTGTGACGCCCGGCTGTATATGAGAATGAGACGTCGGGGACGGACGAGGAGTCGGGAACAAGCGTCAGCCAGTGTATGATTTACGTCTTAACCTCGTTTTATATAATGTCAGCGTCGGGCAGGCCACGCCAGGCCAGACCGGGCCACCGAACACACATGTCAATGCACCAGTAGCGGCGTATTTATCAGTCAATTTTTAATACGGAATGAAAATCGCTAAAAGTCGGAACTCCCGATTATTGTTCAATGCACTTCAATAGTATCTACCGCAGACGAGAGCGCAATAAAATTACCGTTTTCAGCAAATTATTCCAAGGCTTAAAACTGCCGTTTTCAGCAAATTATTCCAAGCTTTAAAATTGCCGTTTTCAGCAAATTATTCCAAGGTTTATAAAAATCGGTTGAGTGGAGGCATTAATTTGTGGAACTCCGTTTATCATGATAGTTTTTAAAAATTACAGGATTGTACAGGAAGACTGCACACATGGAATAGAGTGCAAATCAAAAAGAAGTACTTAAGAGTATTCGTCCCTGCAAACACCCCCTGCACCCTTCATCTCAAATCTTTTCCCCTCGCCTATGGTAATCTATTTTCAAGTGTCAAGTAAAAAATTATAAATTAACATATATAACTAAAATGATCATTTGCCTATGTGACAACGCAAATTCAAATGACTACATAAATAGCAACTATTGCTATTAATTTCAAAGTAAACCATATTATTATATAAACACTGTTTTTCATTTTTTTTAAAATGAACATAACGTCGTTGGTTCTGTAATAGCTCCTATGTGCATAATTGGCAGATTTTACGTTTCATAGATGAAAAGATTCAGGAAACGGAGCTCTATACACTAGTAATACCTCTAAATTAATTTTACAGTAACCAACAAGGGGAAATAACTCTTATGTGAAAAGTTGTATCAAATAATTCCTCCCATGTGCCAATAAATCCAAAATTAACGTTAAATATTTTTTAAGAAAATACTTCGTCTTAATTAAACATGTATAGTGAAGATAAGTATGAATTAGTAATATACCTCTGAAATCGCTAGTTCTTACCATTCATTGCTGAAATAACCACTTTTTGGCCTTTCCTGCAAATTTTACTTTTTGCACATAGGAGGTATTACAAACCAACGACGATAAACTAAAAAAATACTGTATATATATGTTTAGGAGCCAAAAATATCATAGACTTATATTTGACAATACTAATTATAAATATTGTCAATGACAACCTCCAACTTACTCTTAGCTTAATATTATTTTCAATATTCATTCAAGCAAGAACTGTCAAACATCACTTTCAACAATAACACTAAAATATAACTATTGAATGCTTTGGAGGCAAAGTCTTCAGTGGCAAAAGGATCCAAAAAAGAAACGCAATTACTAATACGATATTTGCATTTATTTGCTAACGTTTCGGGATAAATAAATGCAAATATATTAGTAATTGCGTTTCTCTTTTGGATCCTTTTGCCACTGAAGACTTTGCCTTATAAAGCATTCAAACAACTAGTATATAGATTCCGATCCCAAATAGTTGTAATTAATTGTTGATCCGATGAATGTGGAGAGCACCAATAATAAGGTGTTAAAAATGTATATCCGCGGATACGGATCTGAATACGGATTTTTAGTTTCAAGATCCGCGGATACGGATACGGATCTTAACTTTATTAGAGTACGCGGCGGTAAATATTGCACATCGACCTTTGGAAAGAGACTATCTATTATGGGAAAAAGTTATTGACCTCTTTAAGAGTTAACTCTCATAACAGATTGTCTCTTTCCAAAGATCGATGTGCAATATCTCATTATAAAGATAGTTGATTTAATACCTTTGAGTTATGTACTATTAGTATGGTACTCACTACGATAAATGTTTGCAATATAAAGGTGCCAAATACGATTTAAAAAAATAAAAAATGATCTGAATGGAATTAAACAGGTTTTCATTATTACCTAATCACCTATATATATAAAATTTCATCTATGAATTGAAAATTAATAAGGTGAAAGATTCGTAAAAGAACCGCCAAAAACTAACGGATACGGATCTTTCTTCTCCCTCGGGTATCCACGGATACGGATATCCGGCACATATAACAGATTGTCTCTTTCCAAAGATCGATGTGCAATATCTCATTATAAAGATAGTTGATTTAATACCTTTGAGTTATGTACTATTAGTATGGTACTCACTACGATAAATGTTTGCAATATAAAGGTGCCAAATACGATTTAAAAAAATAAAAAATAATCTGAATGGAATTTAACAGGTTTTCATTATTACCTAATCACCTATATATATAAAATTTCATCTATGAATTGAAAATTAATAAGGTGAAAGATCCGTAAAAGATCCGCCAAAAACTAACGGATACGTATCTTTCTTCTCCCTCGGATATCCGGCACATCACTAGTATTAATTAACCTTTTTGTTCCCCCCAATCTTCGGATCAACAATTAATTCAAATAACTAATTTTTGGATCTCTTGTTCTTATTGATACTAAAATATAGTACATCTTTAGACGGACTATGCGGTAATAAACGTGTTTGTCTTACCGTGCGGTAGAGAAGTTTTGTGACTCTCCATCAAAATAGCACTGGTGTTGCACATGACATGTAAACACAACGGTAACACCGACACACAGCTGACGGATCGAGCGTTCCAAAGCACAACACTGCACTGTCTGTCAAGTAAAAGTCGTCAGTGAGAGAGAGTTGAAACGGACTACCTCGAGAAGAGGAGAGAACAGGGCAGGCAAAGCTGAACACAGGCAGGAAAAGGGTGTTGTGTGTGTGTGTGTGTGTGTGTACGTACGTACGAATGTATGCGCGCAGGGTGCAGCAGTAAGGGTGGGGATGTACCGGGGCGGCACCAGTGCCCCCGGGGGAGATTTATAGATCTAGGCCGGAGTGACATCACGGGGGCTCCGTACGCGTTTAATTATAATACTTTATTGCCCAATAAATCAGTCCTGTGTGCCGGTTCCTCGCCCCCTCCCCCCCGTACACTCCTCCACAACACCCCCACCTCCCCGGATCTGCTCTATACTGTGTGCCTTTGGTTCTCCCGTCGACCTGCCATCCTGGCCGTCGTGCTTTGAAGGATAGCGTTCAATTCGCGGCAACCGTGACATATTTTATGAGCGAATTATGCATTATTCTCGACTCTACTTCTATATATAGTTTTCTTTCTTTCTCTGCAGTTCTTTGTATTGCTTGTATTCATTTCATACACGTATACATAACTAACAGAAACTATAAAGGTTTTATGACGTCGACGGGGGCGAATTAAAAACAGGTGCGGACTTACAAAAAAACCTCGGTTGAAAAATTACGATTATTCAAAAATAAAAACATTTTTTAAATTTTTAAGCACACATCAAATTGTTTTTCTAATTCATATAAACAATATTATAATTACGTATATATACATAGGTACTGTTTGCTACATTGTTAAAAAACACCATATCATATATATTAATATGCTAAGGTTTAAGATGTTTGCCTCCCTTTTTAGAAAAAACCTCACAATTTCTCCACATAAATTATATATCATTTTACAGATAATTGCTTGCTCTACTGACATCGACAACTAAAAAATTTATTATTGCTTTTGTTTTTGTAAATTAATTAAAATACAGCAACGCTGAACAACGTCTGCCATCTAATGGCTTTAATTTTGAAACAGCGAGCAACGCTGAACAACGTCACAGCAATGCTGCATTATGCCATCTGAATAATTTAATAATTTCAAACGAATATTACTTAACAGGGGTGGCAGTAACAAAAAAAAATGTCCTACAAAACTTGCTTATTTTTTGAAGATCTTTTCAACAATACCACTTTCGACCTATCGTGCCATTTAACCCTTTAACGACTAAAGGCAAGTATGCTTGCCCACAGGTTTTTATTTTTTTTAATTTTTTAGGTAACAGATAGCGTGTATCTGTTAAGAGTAAGTTGTAGAATAATGTTGGGGCTATAATATTATGTATACATTTGGTCTCTACCTGGTTGCTACCTGTTTGCTACCTGCGCTCTAATTTGGCCAAAATGTCAGTTTTAATCAAAGTAAATTTATGGGTGTGGGGAAGGACCTAACGAATTGTCATTAATATATGTTGTAGATAACGTACATACCTTTCGATTGTGCATAGGTAAAATTTTCTTTGATTTCATACCTGTCCTGTCAAAGGTCAGGTATTGGCGGCAAACATATTTGCCTTTCGGCGGCAATGGAAATTTCTACATTTCTTATTCAGTATTGTATTGACAGTCAAACAAGCAGCGAGCTGAACGTATTTGATTTCATTGTTACTAATTTTTTGTGTTTTTCTTATTTTGTGAATTGACGATGAATAATCCACACAGTTCTGCCCGTGATCGCTTGTTTTTTGTTAGTCCGAATGAAATAGAACAGCTTCTTTTATGTGATGAAAGCGACGAATACGATGAAGAAAGTGTGCTGCAGTTGGACGATGAAGACAATGCATTTTTGGAAAATGATGCGACCGAGTCACTAGCAACTGAGAACCTCGTCGAGGTGATAATCGAAAGTGCGAAGAAGAAGAGTGTCAAATTGCCGCCGCCGAAACGACAGCGTAAATAACGAGAATTGACTGCACCAGTCGCCGATCCAATTCCTTCAACGTCATTTGCTTCTCCAGTCGCCGAACCGACTTTTTCAACTTCATTTACTGCACCCGTGATTGAACCAACTCCCCGTGTTCCTGTACCAGTGGCCGAAGAGCCACCAAGATTGAAGTTGCCAAAATATGACCCTGTTTTTCGTTTTCGCACAATAAATAATTATATCGAGCCAATGTTCACCGGCGTTCAATTGGATTGTCTACACAAGCTAGTAAAGCCAAAAATCCACACAACATGACAAAGCGAAAAAACTGGAAGCCGCACGAACGTATTTTGCATTCAGTGCAATGTATTTCTGTGCTTCACCGCATCCCCTGACTGCTTTGCACATTACCATCGCCAAAAATAACATTAAAATTTGTCTGAAATCATTTCTTACAATATAATATAATTGTCAGTAACATTGGCAACAGAATTGGTTATGCGAAAAAAATACATAAAAAAATGTTTTCGTTCTTTTTGTTTCATTTCTATTCAATCATTACATTTCCGTTTCCGCCGAAAGGCAAATATGTTTGCCAGGCCTTCGCCGTGGGGTGGGGGGGAGGTCAGACCCCAGCCTATCATTTTTGACTAATTTTGGGTCGCTGATCACGAATATCAACTTTGTTTTTAAATCGGACCACGCGTTTTGACCTCGTCGTTAAAGGGTTAACATTCCGGAGTTCTGAACATTCCGGAGCAAACTAACAGGGAAGCCGACCTTTCCGGGGGGAAAAAATATCATCATTCGATTCTTCATTAGGGCTTTTATAATACAGATTTTTGACACAATTCTCTACGACTAACCGTTTTCGAAAAAAACGACTGATACGGGTGGTCTGACTCACCCTGTATATAACAATGGGTGTTCCTCATATACTTTTATTCTATACAGAGCATATATAGGAATAAAATCCCAAAAACAAATATGTAGCAAAAAATATAATTTGAAGGAAACAGAGAACAGAGCTTCCAAGTGTGAAAAGCTCATCCTAATATGTTTAGTAATAGAATAAAATGCAGCTTACCACACAAACATTACTGATCACATGATATCATTATAATTATCAATGATAACTTACCTGAAACAAAATAAAAAAAAACATTAGATATCAATTTTATATTTTTAAAATATAATATCTAAAACTATAAAGTTTAGAAAAAAAAAATTTAACGCAACTTTATTTAAAAAATAGATAAATAGAATAATAAGCGATTATGAAAAGTGTACCATTATCATATAAAAACACCGTTATAGCATATATCTCTTGTGCGCATGCGTCGATATTCCCCAAAAACAATTACATACCAAACATCCTCCCAAAATTTGGTTTCAATCCGTTCATCCGTGCTCACAGACAAACAGACTAACGGACTAACAGACGCACAGAGTTTTTCCAAAAATGTGTTTTTTGGATTCGAGGAACCTCAAAACGAAAAAATATTGTAAAATCCTGAAAAGTGATTTTTGACCTAAACTAGTACCATTTATCACTTGTGGGTTGGAATGGTAAAAATATACTCGTATTGTGGAATAATAATTATTTTTTTCAATAACAAATTTAAAACTCTCTCATAAACAGCGGTATTCCTACAACGTCGGTCCTTTTTTTCCTAACATAATATATAGAAATAAAAAAAAAAACAGGAAAAAATGTACACACGATATTTTATAATTCCCTAATACTTTTTGAATGTTTACGTTATTCTTGCATCATTAAAAATTTAGTGCACAGGCAAGTTCAATATAATCATGTATTAAACACTTTTTATTACCACAAAAACCAGACCTTTAACGCGTTATATGCGAGGTTACGAAAAATGCTGATATTGTTAAAAACCCTTTTATAATATAACGACAACATTAAAGACTACCTCCAAGTATGTATAACACATCCAACTACCCTTTTCCCGTATCCTGGCTTTACTTGCAGTTTACTTTTCTCGCTTTGTTAACATGAGTGTTGACACTGAAGGGATAAGGGCTGTGCAAGATATGCAAACATTTTTTATCGACGTCGATTTTAACCATATACTTTTATTCTATACTGAGCATTGGAATAAAATCGCAATCGAACAATTAGGGTGCAAACGTATATACTTCTGTCTTTTTTGACGCCGTAAGCACTGGCGTATCCAGGATGGCAAAACAAGCACGGGGGACCCGGTTTAAGAAATTTCTAATTTGCCCCCTCCTGGGCCAAAAGCTGTTTACGCCCATGTTAAAGTCATAGAAAAAGATAAAGTTTTTGAAACAGAGATACTTTACTCAGATTGAATGCAAGTACATCAACCAATCCTATCATCGGAGAAATCGTGGGGAATTACATCGAAGAAAGAGACGCAGATATATTTTCGATACGCTTTGTTGCGTTCACTCACCGCACATTGAGTAGATAGGCAATTGAGTATATGCTCAGCACCCATCATATCGAATAGACTTATAGATAGATATTTAGATCACTTTTTTAGGAAGATTATTGTTAGACGATGCGGTGCAGATTGCACCGTGCAGTGCGGCCCGTCATACATCATAATGTATTTTGTCACGATTGGTCGCCCCTAATATCTGGCCGCCCTAGGCCCGGGCCTACTGCTGGGCCTTAGGGCAAAAAATGATTACTTAGATTAAATAAAATCAGCTAATATTGTATAAAAAAATGCATTATATATTGATAATTCACCCCTTTCTTTGTACAATAGGGGGCCGCTATGTACCTGTACAAAATTATACAATAAGTTGCCTATAGAAATAAAGAATATTAACAATTATGACAAATTCAGACAGTCTCTTAAAAAATTTTTAATTGAAAAATGTTTTATAAAATGAATGACTTTTTAAACTAACTGTGTTATAACTATTGTATTGACGTATTCTAAGCTGTTTCCAGTATTATAGAATAAAAATACCTATCTATCTATCTATCTATAGTAAAGCGCATAATATTTTGTCTACATTCTCTTCTAAAGTCGAAAGTCAATTACAAATAACGCGAATTGCAGTAAATACATAACAGGCCTGTCTTTTCACAACACGTTTTGTCAGTTTATTCATTCATTCATCGGTTTACGCGACGCGATGTCAGGGGTGAGTTAATACGGTTATGTTTACGCCTCACATCAACCCACCGTTTTGTGTCGATCGAACCGCGCACGGGACCGAATCAGAACTCTAACTGTCTATATCGAATTTCATCTATATTGAATACTATAGCGGTCCCGCCCGGTTTCACCCGGGTGCGAAAGAACGAATGAGGGGGGGGGGAATACGAGTTTTAGTTTACCGAGATGAATGTTGTATCCAAATTTCATGATGATCGGAGTTACCGTTCGAAAGTTTTTGGCGGACGGACAAATTTTGAGTTACATTTTGCAACATTTTTCATTGATGGTCCGCTCCTATTGGTCGTAGCGTTATAGCCTATAGCCTTCCTCGATAAATGGGCTATCCAACAAAAAAAAATTCAATTCGAACCAGTAGTTCCTGCGATTAGCGCGTTCAACCAAACAAACAAACTCTTCAGCTTTATATATTAGTATAGATTATAAAGAGGTAAAGTTTGCAAGTTTGGATGTAAGAGGTAATCTCCAAAACTATTCATTAGATTTCAAAATTTTTTTCACCAATATTTAAAACGGACCTTCAGGATGGACATAGGATGTATATATTATCGCGTTAAAATAAAAGAACTTTTCGTGGAGACCAATTTTGCAACGTAAGTCGACGAAAAAATGGTGGTAATTTACAACATTTGGCCGAAGCAAAAACGCTGACCAATTAAAAAAGGAAAAATATACTAGTTAAAATGTTTCTCTTTTCCATTATCAAATATCAATGTGTGATAAAAATACTAAAATTCATTAGAGAAAAAGTGCCGAATTCGTAACTGATGGGTTGTACATAACTCGTCGAAAAATATATCCAAGGTGACAACTGACAATATTGTTTGTAGCAAAGTGTTTTACACATATAGGTATCTATTAATTAGCTACATGAATCATTCCCTATCTGCTCAATGTGCGGTGAGTGAACGCAACAAAGCGTATCGAAAATATATCTGCGTCTCTTTCCTCGATGTAATTCCCTGATTTCTCCGATGTCAGGATCGGTTGATGTACTTGCATTCAATCTGAATGAAGTATCTCTGTTTCAAAAACTTTGTCTTTTTCTATGACGTTAACATGGGCGTACCCAGCGTTTGGCCCATGAGGGGGCAAATTAGAAATTTCTTAAGCCGGGTCCCCCGTGCTTGTTTTGCCCTCCTGGATGCTTACGGCTTAAAAAAAGACAGAAGTATATGTTTGCACCCTAATAGTTCGATTGCGATTTTATTTCTATGCTCAGTATATGGTTTAACGCCATTATCTAATGTTCATCAAATTAAGAAAAATCTCAGAGCTTTTCAGAGCGACTTTTTTAATATGTAAATTTTATATCGTTTACATTTTTTTGTGAATGTCGATTTTTATTCCAAAATAAGAAAATCTACCCGACTTTCTATCGAAGGATTGCAAATATCGACATCAAAATACAATATAAAACAACTCGTATGTCTGTATTATCTACTATGTCATGTACTTCGTATATAATAATGCTGTATGCTTTGTATCTAGTGGTCGTATGTGTCACCACCGTGGGAATTCGCTCTACTGTCATCACCCCCACACTAGCAACCCCCATTCACGCTCGCGGAACACTAAAGTTCTACAACCACGGAACAAATCATAACTGGGCCTAAAAAATGTTCTATTTACGCTTGGAAAGCTTATCAGTTTTTTAGGACTGAGTCTTATTTGGATTGAGACTTATTAGGCTCGATTCACACTATAGTGCCGGTCACGGTTCGCTCTCGGTCCAGTCTCGATTCGGTAAAATCTTACTGTATTCACACTATCATTCTGGGTTCGATCACGGTTCAATCTCGATTTGCAAGAAGTCTGATGCATTTCCTTTGCAATACATTTTACTTCATTTCATAAGTACAATTTTTCTAGTTGTCTGACAATGTCGTTCGATTTTTCAATTGAAGAATTAAGCTATTCTTCTTGATGAAGATACGGCAAATAAGAAAAGAGTGAAACGCAAGACAACGAAGAGAAGAATGTGGGTGCATCCAAGCTTATTAGCGAGGAAAACGGAAGGCGAATACTACACCCTGTACCGTCATTTAATAGACGAATACTGCATTTGAAACAAAAACCTATTCATAAGTCAGGCAAAGTCCGATCACGCTCCAGCAAAATATTCTTCTAAACGGATCGGTGCCCCAGCGTGATTGAATCCGAACTTGAGCGGTGCTGATAGTATGAATACGCCTCATTGTTTCTTGTGTAAGAATCGTTTACCGAACCGAGACTGGACCGTGACCAGCACTATAGTGTGAATCGGGCCTTAATGGTATTTATTAGAAGCTCGGTGTCTTCATCATTAATTATTAAAAGTGTACTCATGTCGTATCAGCTAAATGGAATGCAACGGTGCAATACGTTTGTTAGTTCCAACTTCCATAGTGGGGATTCTACTAGGCTCAGAACACCATTTGCAGTTCGTAGTGTTATGCATGGCAATAACTGTATCATTGCAGGGAAATGCACTGATAGAGCCAACTAGTCAATAGCCATGGGTGGTCTACACCTTTACATTCGTTATCGTAGACACGCGGTGGTAGACTATACGTGCCCGATACCGTATGATTATATCGACCTGTGCAACATAAGGCTACACTTCTACGTTATACCCACTTATCTTTCACTAGCAATCCCGCCCGGTTCCACTCGGGTGCAAAAGAACGAATGAGGAAGGGAGGGACATGAGTACGCACATTCATCTTAGTTTACCGAGATGAACGTTGTGTCCAAATTTCATGATGATCGGAGTTACCGTTCAAAAGTTTTTGTCGGACGGACAAATTTTGAATTACATTTTTCATTGATGCTCCGCTCCTATTGGTCGTAGCGTGATATTATATAGGGTAAACATCGAGTGAATTCGATGCATCGATGTACACGGCGTCATTCTGATCAGAGTCGGACAACAGACACGTTTTGCTCTGTGTTTATATTTGAACTGTATGCGCACCATTTACAAAACACGCTTGAAAAGACGTTTCGTGTGAAGAGAGCATATACAAGCAATCAAGTAAACTAGTAGTCAAATCTAGCGGCAAATTCAGCCTCGTGTGCAGCGACCAGTCAATAGTACGCTGTAGTGATGTGTCGCTCCTGAGCGAGTCGTTCGTAATGAACGACTCCTTACTCGGAGCGGAGCGAGTCGCTCTTTTTTTGTGAATGACTCACTCCGAGCGCCATAGCTCTGTGCTGAGCTGTTCTGTACTGTTGCATTCGCACATTTACAGAGCGCAGACAGCACAGACCACAGAGGCACTAGTGATTTATTTAATGTTGAATGACACACTGTAAATGTAATAGTACTAAGCTTACAATAGCTTAAACCATTCACATTGACGTCGTTGGCAAAGATATAATATTAACAATAAACATTATTATTGTTAAGCTTTTATTATACTTTATAGTTTATCCGAAATGCGAATAATATAAGATCAGAATCATATTAAAATGAGCTCAGAGCTGAGTGTGTGTATTGTGCTGTGCAATGCTTCGTGACTCCTGAGCATGCACGATGACAGTTCACACCTCTGCAGTCTGTACTCGTGTCTATAGTGTCGCTCCTTTGAACGTCTAGCTCTGAGCTACTCTTTTTAGTGAGCGGAGCGCACGGAGCCAGCTCCCAATAAAGAGTCAGGTGGACACATCACTAGTACGCTGATCTGAACGTAGCTACAAAATGATAGCGCAGCTTTACAATTAGTGTCGCACGATACTGCATGTAATTTGCGTGTGCAATGGACATGTGTGTGTGCCTATGCCTGCATATATGCCTATATCTGCGTATGTGCCTATATCTGCCTATGTGTTACTTGTACGACAATGCAGTTGCATGTGTACGAGCAGTAGTACCAACTATATTAAAAAAAAGCTTTCATACAACGTTAAAACAATGCACGTCTAAAGTATATGTGTATTCAAGGCGAACAAAGCGTTTGACGTTGCGTTTATATTAAATGATCGTAATGGAACTGCTTTTTTATTCTAAAAATAATGTTCATATTAATAAATATAGTTTAAAAAAAACTAAAAAACACGCTTTATATCGAAGTAAAAAGTAAAAAATAGTTTTTTTAAAATAAGCTTAAAACAATAATGAACCAAAAATACTAGTATTTTTGTGAAAAAAGCGTGGGGCGCTTTGTTCCACATTTTCGTACATCGAGCACCCCACGCTTTTTACACAATAATACTAAGTAGTATTTTTTATTCATTATTGTTTTAAGCTTATTTTAAAAAAAATATTTTACTTTTAAGTTCGATATAAAGCGTGTTTTTTAGTTTATTTTCCACTTTTTAGTTCGATTTATTGTCAAAAATTTGCCGAAAAAAAAATCAGATTGAATGCAAGTACATCAACCAATCCTATCATCAGGGAATTACATCGAAGAAAGAGACGCAGATATATTTTCGATACGCTTTGTTGCGTTCACTCACCGCACATTGAGTAGATTGACAATGATTCATATTAATAAATATATGAAATTATCCTATTTTACAAATTAGTCAAACCCCAGTGCTAAAATATTACAGAAAGCATTCCTAGCATTTGACCGTCAAATATGTACATAATATATCTATGTTTGTGTGAGTATATAGCTAGTTAGCGTTACCACCAACAGAGGTGGTGACGTGTGGCGCGTGCCGTCGGTGGAACGGACCGAGCGCGGTGCCGGGCCATTCGCGCCGCACAGTCCTACGGCGGAGATTCCCAAACTTTTTCACTTCAGTGCGCACAACGCACAGTCATAAAATATCAACTGACAGGAGTAACAATAAATATGTTCCAAGCAGTCAGAAAACGGTAACAGAACTGTTGGATCTTCTCATGATCTCCAGAAGATTGGTGACTAGATTGTCTTGAGGTATACACCGCTCTCATCAATGTGTCCAAATGGGCTAAGAGCTGGCTACGGAGAAAATAGGTGACTTGGTGCAGAGCTGAAAATTAGCAGAATAATAGGAGATAGTACAAGTAAGTAGGAAAAAAATTGCCAGAAGGCTAGGCGGAAGATAAAGAGCCGCCAGAAGGCGCTAATATTGCGAAAAATCAGTACACTTCTGGCAATTTCTATACTTATTCTGTAATTAAAACTAGATTACATATTATATATATTATACATTATATAGTTATAAAGGCATACTGAAAATTCAAACATGATATAATAATTACATTCGACAAATATTCAAAATTATTAATGACATTTTGATAGAAATAAAATTAAATAAATTAATAAAATTACGTTGTTATAACAACGTAATTTTATTAATGAAAATATATGACGATTAATTTTATTTTTATCAAAATGTCATTAATAATTTTGAATATTTGTCGAATGTAATTATTATATCATGTTTGAATTTTCAGTAAGCCCTTATAACTATATAATGTATAATATATATAATATATAATCTATTTTTTAATAACAGAATAAGTATAGAAATTGCCAGAAGTGCACATTAGCGCCTTCTGGCGGCTCTTTATCTTCCGCCTAGCCTTCTGGCAATTTTGTCCCTACTTACTTGTACTATCTCCTATTATTCTGCAAATTTTCAGCTCTGCACCGAGTCACCCATTTTCTCCGTAGCCAGCTCTCCGTCTAAAAGATGGTTGTTCTCCTGTAAGCTAGGGCTTCGCATTCGAATATTCGTCCCCCATTTCGCAAAATCTACACTGACGTATCCCCGTTGTTTGTAGATGCATTCTCAAGGACGAATGACCGGTTAAGAGCCCAACCACTTTCCATAGTTTAGGTCTGCTGAGTTTGATCAAGTCCTGTTTGAAGGGCCCACAAACATCCTTTCCTGGATTCAAGCTACTGTTAGTTTGACTATTTGTTGATATTACTGCACGAGTATATTATGTTTAACTAGAGTGACCTGTGCGAATTATTCGCACTAAATAAGTATAATAATTATCACTTTACAAAATTATTTTTTAAATATGATTGCAGGTATTCAATTCGTTTCTAATTTTGCACACTGCTTATAACGTTCTTCTTTTTGTTGTATTACAATATGAAGCTCAGATGACAGATCGAAGAAATATTTTACTAAAATTGTCATATAGAGGCGCAAGTAGCAAAAGCGTTGAGCTAAGCCGTCAGATGGCATCATGCAGCATTGCTGTGACGTTGTTCAGCGTTGCTCGCTGTTTCAAAATTAAAACCGTCAGATCGCAGTATGCAGTATTGTGTCTGTTGTAATACAATATGAAGGTCAGATGACAGATCGAAGTGTTGACGTTGTTTCAAAATTAAAGCCGTCAGATGGCAGACGTTGTTCAGCGTTGCTGTATTTTAATTAATTTACAAAAACAAAAGCAATAATAAATTTTTTAGTTGTCGATGTCAGTAGAGCAAGCAATTATCTGTACAATGATGTATAATTTATGTGGAGAAATTGTGAGGTTTTTTCTAAAAAGGGAGGCAAACATCTTTAACCTCAGCGTATTAATATATATATGATATTTGACATTGATCGCACTTCGAGTAATCGATCTTAAAAGATATTCATGCGTCAGTAAAGTATGTTCTATTTTTAATTCGAGCCAGCTTGAGTTGATCCGACATTTGACGGCTCACTAAAGTATTGCGGCAGAACATTTGGGAATCCCTGATACACACTGCGTACTCTCGTACTAGACTGTATAGATAGACTCTAAACCAGCGCCTGTAGTGTGGTGATCTCCGTGTGAATGTGCCTGGTTAACAATTATGCCATGTACTCGACCGCGTAGACCAGATAAGTTCTAAAACTGCGCTCTCAGTAAAACGATAAGTGTAAAATATTCCAATGAATAAAGTTTTATGTTTGCAATGTGATGCGACACGCATGTACCTGGTTTATATAAGTACTCATTTGGGTGTTTATTTTTTATTTTTTTGTTGTCGGTCCCATTGGCTAATGTTTGCTAGTTCGGGTTTACTCCCAGTCCTGGGTCAGAAATATAAAATTCAGAAACTAAAATTCTACCGATTCACCACACAGTAATTTGTTTGTACTAATTTTACTAATTACTTTTAAATTGTAATTCGATATGATAGATTGTTGGTTTGAATTTCGAACGAGCGAATGTACGTCTAAGTGAAACTTCTTCCTACCATAATTATTTTAAATATATTTATTAAGAATAGTGCGTAAATGCCTCAAATTTGCTCATGTTAAATTCATAAACGAACAATAATATGCAGTCGGTTCGTCTCAAAGTTTATCACACAATATAACCTCACTCTGTAGCACATTTCTACAAAATATAATTTTTGATTAAATGATAAGCAGAATATGTATATATATTTATTAGCATAATTTATAATATTTTTAAAAGGATTTATTAACTAACCTACATTATTTTCCGTTACAAAATGCAGCAAAATTCGGTGAAACGTATTTTTGATACAAAAAAACAGTTGTTTTCATTTTAAACGTCAAATAGTTGTATTAATGCTCCGTCTTTGTCGCACTCACTAACTTACATCTCCCTCTCAACTCCGATGATACACTTCCGTGAACGATTTCGTCAGGCATCGCGATGATGCACTTCCGTAAACGATTTTGTCAAGCATTTACCAACTTACTCCCCAATTCAAGCGTGCCTAAAGAAGTTTTACTTAAAAAATAAAAATGGATAGCTGGTAGAATTTTTTTTAATGTTTTATAGCAACAAAAGAATTAAATTTCCCATAAAAAAAGGTCCTTAGTACTACATCCGTGAATTCATTATTTCTGTAAACCAGGCTTCTAGCAGTGTATAAAGAAAGAAAATGTGTGTACGTAGAACAGTGTGCATGGCCTGAGTCCCGACCTCTTGACACACTCATTTGTCGGCAAAACCGCAAGAAAGTGTGTGTACTTAGAGGGAACGGATTCTTTAAAAACAGATATTACGAAACCTATATAGTAGAACCACTCAACGTCCTTTGGAAATGTTTCTTTTTGATTCTACTTAAAAAAAATTTTGGAACACACATAATACTTCAAGAAAATGATATACTTTTTCATCTGCAATTGGTTTCATATAATTTGCTTGTTCCAGTCAAGTTACAGCCATTTCGAACAGCGCGCGCGCTCCCACAAGCCTATTGGAATCTGAGCATGTTTCTTTTTGATTTTAGAACACACGTAATACTTCAAGAAAATTATACTTTATCATCTGCAATTGGTTTCATATCATGTTCTTGTCCCAGTCAAGTAACAGCCATTTCCGTACAGCGCGCGCGCTCCCACAAGCCTATTGCAATCTGAGCATGTTTCTTTTTGATTCTACTTAAAAAAATTTTGGAACACACATAATACTTCAAGAAAATTATACTTTTTTATCTGCAATTGGTTTCATATTATCATTTGCTTGTCCCAGTCAAAAGTTAGAGCCATTTCCGTACAGCGCGCGCGCTCCCACAAGCCTATTGCAATCTGAGCATGTTTCTTTTTGATTCTACTTAAAAAAATTTGGAACACACATAATACTTCAAGAAAATGATACTTTTTCATCTGCAATTGGTTTCCTATCATTTGCTTGTCCCAGTTAGCCATTTCCGTACAGCGCGCGCGCTCCCACAAGCCTATTGCAATCTGAGCATGTTTCTTTTTGATTCTACTTAAAAAAATTTTGAACACACATAATACTTCAAGAAAATGATACTTTTTCATCTGCAATTGGTTTCATATCATTTACTTGTCCCAGTAAAAACTTACAGCCATTTCCGTACAGCGCGCGCGCTTCCATAAGCCTATTGCAATCTGTGCAGGCGATCGACACGCGTCAATTTGTGACCTTAGTTACAGTGGCGGATTTACCAGCAGGCTGAGTAGGCTTGAGCCTAGGGCGGCATATTTTAGGGGCGGAAAATAAAGATTATTTAGCACACATTACCCCGCCTTATTAGTCCGACATGTTTAAGCTTTGATTATCTCAGAAATATACCCAAAAACTATTTATTATTCAATTTCAACCAAATTGTTAGATTGTAAAAATAATCTAGGAACTGACAATTATATAGTTAAGGCGGCAAAAATTTAAAAGTCTATACTACCGCCATTGCGGAATTTCTGCTCGATCGAATTCAAGTGAAAAATACATGTTACGTAAAATTTTCCTTTCTTTCTAATGGCGCTATTCATATTTTTCTAAAAATGAGTCGGGAAAGAGATGTTGTTCAAAAAACTGTTTTTAGGCGCCATTTTTTAAATATGGCGGCGCGAGCCGCAAAGATACGAGGTGGCAAAGTAGAAATTCGGAAAGAGCACATCGAAATCTATATATAGAATCACCAATTTTCAAAACTCCCGGAAATCTTTCCTGTAGGTAAACATGAGTCGGGAAAGAAATGTTGTTCAAAAACTGTTTTTAGGCGCCATTTTTCCAATATGGCGGCGCGAGCCGCAAATATACGAGGTGGCAAAGTAGAAATTCGCAAAGAGCACATCGAAATCTATATATAGAATCACCAATTTTCAAAACTCCCGGAAATCTTTCCTGTAGGTAAACATGAGTCGGGAAAGAGATGTTGTTCAAAAAACTGTTTTTAGGCGCCATTTTTCCAATATGGCGGCGCGAGCCGCAAATATACGAGGTGGCAAAGTAGAAATTCGCAAAGAGCACATCGAAATCTATATATAGAATCACCAATTTTCAAAACTCTCGGAAATCTTTCCAGTAGGTAAACATGAGCCGGGAAAGAGATGTTGTTCAAAAAACTGTTTTTAGGCGCCATCTTTCCAATATGGCGGCGCGAGCCGCAAAGATACGAGGTGGCAAAGTAGAAATTCGGAAAGAGCACATCGAAATCTATATATAGAATCACCAATTTTCAAAACTCCCGGAAATCTTTCCAGTAGGTAAACATGAGTGGGGAAAGAAATGTTGTTCAAAAAATCGTTTTTAGGCGCCATTTTTCCAATATGGCGGCGCGAGCGACAAGGATACGAGGTGGCAAAGTAGAAATTCGGAAAGAGCACATCGAAATCTATATATAGAATCACCAATTTTCAAAACTCCCGGAAATCTTTCCAGTAGGTAAACATGAGTCGGGAAAGAAATGTTGTTCAAAAAATTGTTTTTAGGCGCCATTTTTTCAATATGGCGGCGCGAGCCGCAAAGATACGAGGTGGCAAAGTAGAAATTCGGAAAGAGCACATCGAAATCTATATATAGAATCACTAATTTTGAAAACTCCCGGAAATCTTTCCAGTAGGTAAACATGAGTCGGGAAAGAAATGTTGTTCAAAAAATCGTTTTTAGGCGCCATTTTTCCAATATGGCGGCGCGAGCGACAAGGATACGAGGTGGCAAAGTAGAAATTCGGAAAGAGCACATCGAAATCTATATATAGAATCACTAATTTTCAAAACTCTCGGAAATCTTTCCAGTAGGTAAACATGAGTCGGGAAAGAGATGTTGTTCAAAAAACTGTTTTTAGGCGCCATTTTTCCAATATGGCGGCGCGAGCTGCAAAGATACAAGGTGGCAAAGAAGAAATTCGGAAAGAGCACATCGAAATCTATAGAATCACAAATTTTTAAAACTCCCAGAAATCTTTCCAGATGACTGTACTATTCTGGTAACTTTAAAAAAATACAGACGCCGGCTTCGCAGCGACAGTAGTCCATTCATGGTTATTTCTTAGATCATTTTTTAACCTTTCATTATCCACTCATCACAGACATTGCCACCGCATGATGCTAATGATGACAGATATCTGATGAACCAGTTGATGTCTATATTACAGTATTATGATGACTGGTTGATAGATTATACAGGTGTATAAAAACGATTAGCTAACTGCAGGTAACCATGCTTGATGTATGCTGCACTTATGATTATTAATGGCGCCTTTCAGTCGAACAGATCTGCGGGAAATTAAAAATAATTTATGCACTTTGTCATCTTTACTAATAAGTATATAAAGCTGAAGAGTTTGTTTGTTTGTTTGTTTGGTTGAGCGCGCTAATCTCAGAAACTACTGGTTCGAATTGAACATTTTTTTTTTATTGGATAGCCCATTAATTGAGGAAGGCTATAGGCTACATAATATTACGCTATACGACCAATTGGAGCGGAACATCAATGAAAAATGTTGCAAGATGTATCTCAAAATTAGTCTGTCCGACAAATATTATCAGGTGAAATGCCTTAACTAAATATTGCAATATTAGCGCGTAAAGTTTGCAAGTCCGGATAGCTCAGTCGGTAAAGCGTAAGACTCTTAGTGCCAAGGTCTAGGGTTCAAGCCCTACGTCGGCGAATATATTTTTATTTTTTTTTTTATTTTCTACATTGCTTTCTTCAAAGGCTGACATTTCAATTTTTTAAAATTTTATTACGACTAATTAAAATTAAATAAATTTAATTAATAGCTCATTTGAAAACTGTTAAAACTATAGATACCTATATAAAAATAAATTTCCTACAATGTTTTAAATTAAATATTTATTATATTATAAGAAATGTATTACATAAAAAAAGGATAAATACTGCTTTTTAACGACAAAAACTTTTGAACGGTAACTCCGATCATTATGAAGTTTGGACACAACATTTATCTCGATAAACTAAGATGAATGTGCGTACTCATATTCCTACCTTCCCCATTCGTTCTTTTGCACCCGGGTGAAACCGGACGCGACCGCTAGTATATAATATATCAATATAATCCACGTTGTGTAGCGTAGTGGTGAGAGCACTAGACTCGCATTCTGGAGGTACCGGGTTCAAATCCCGGCGAAGGCAGATGTAGCTAGGACTTTTTGCTGCTGCCTCTCGCCGAGAAACGGTAATTTCTGTACCGGTCATCTTGTTAAGGTTTTCCATTATTTCCGTCAATAATTCCAGATAAATAACGAGATAGTTCCTTATTGTGAGAAAGGCCACTCCTGTATCTCGATAAACTATAGAAACTCGAGTTAGTGAAAAACCTCCATAAGCGAAAAAGAGATCGCGGTCCCTTATCCAGGTTCGACTGTATTCCCCCAAGAGATTCTGAATATCAAAAAATCAGATGATTTAAGTTTTAATCGAACTCGTGAGAAATATTTTTTCTTTCATACCTCGATCGAAAGTGCATACTTTCGGCATCAATTGTAAGGCAGAAAGTCTATAACATTTACTCTTTGCGGGAAGTTCGTACGTTCGGGCGGTAGTAAAGCAAAAACAACCAATCAACTGTCCATTTAGATGTCGTTTCTATAGCAACCCTAGCTAATAGTCGCGAACAGCTGTCAATCGTGTTTTTACGTATAACCTCAAAGCTTCTTGCTTGGAATTTATCTGAGTTTTTATGTAACTAATGAATTACTGTATTTAATAAGCGTGCTTACGACCGAGTTATGAAGAAAAATACTATATTTACACCACACTGGCCGAAAGAGTGATACCTTCGCCTCAGGCACGTAGGGCAAGATATCACACTTTAGGCCCTTGTTTTTACACCGGATCGATGCGAACATCACCGATTTTGAATACAAATTAATTAGTCCGTAGTGCAGTGGTTATTTGAGTCGAATAACGGCGAGGCTGCATCTGCAGCGGCAGCATATCGTCTCAGCGACGTCGAACGGTCAGAGTGAACGTCGCGGCGGCGTGACAAGGCCAGGAGAGGGAAGGGGAAGGGCGGACGATCACAGACGGACGGACGTACGGACAGACGGGCGGCTCTGACCGGGTTGACAATCGATTGACGGGTGTCGCTCTTCTACAGACTGGAGTTGCTGCTATGTGACTCTACTCGTCCAGATTCCCGGCGTCTTTCCCTTACCCCTGACGTCGCGCACACCGATCACACTCGCTCCGTCACGTTTGCACGTCAACTGAACACTGACGCTCTGTCTCTGTCATTCCTTCGTCGCCTGCATTAGCTTTCCACACCATCAGGTAGCTGCAGATATAAACAGTGTACATGCACTGCGTATATAGATTGTATTTTCAATGTAATGATTTTTTTGCACGGTGCATACAACACTCGGAATTTTTAACAGGACATAAAACCTACATTCAATATTACTAGCGGTCGAAATTCGACCGAAACTCATTCAGTTCTTATATGGATTTTGTCCTTAATCGAGATTTTACCTGTGTTAATTCGTACTAGTGATGTGCCGGATCGTTAAAAATGTACATCCGCGGATACGGATACGGATCTTAACTTTCTTAGAGTACGCGGCGGTAAATATTGCACATCGATCTTTGGAAAGAGACTATCTGTTATGGGAAAAAGTTATTGATCTCTTTAAGAGTTAACTCTCATAACAGATTGTCTCTTTCCAAAGATCGATGTGCAATATCTCATTATAAAGATAGTTGATTTAGTACCTTTGAGTTATGTACTATTAGTATGGTACTCACTACGATAAATGTTTGCAATATAAAGGTGCCAAATACGATTAAAAAAAAAAAAAATAATCTGAATGGAATTTAACAGCTTTTCATTGTTACCTTATCACCTATATATATAAAATTTCATCTATGAATTAAAAATTAATAAGGTAAAAGATCCGCCAAAAACTAACGGATACGGATCTTTCTTCTCCTTCGGATATCCGCTGATAACGATACGGATATCTGGCACATCACTAATCATAATACCTAACCTATCAACAGTTGCTCTTGTGAATTTATTTATGCGTAACATTAAAGTTAGTGGAAGTTTAGTGTGCAATTGAGTTATTTTGTGAAACTTTTTTTGACGTTTACACTAACACCATCGGTCGGATTTTTGGGTGAACGTCAAAATATTCAACAAAAAGAGCAAGGAGTCGAGTGCAGTGTATATTTATTTTTTAACTAACTTTTTTCCTGATAACTTGCTTGGTGAATTGAAAGTAAATTTTATTCTAACGAATAAATCTGTTCCAAGATTAGTAACTTCTATCTTTAATAGTGTTTGGTGAATTAATGTATGATTTAAAATATAGTAAAAAAATTGATTTAAAAGAAAGAGAGTATAGCTACAGCGTGTAAAGCTACTTGACTAGAGAAGGGGAAACAGAATAACTGCTTTTTGCTAGAACGTTTTTTCCATGAAAATTTTGTACATATTGACAAATGTATTAAAATAACACACTTCCATTACAGGATAAGTTGTTTGAAACAATGAAAAAAACACGGTTTTGATAAATTATTGTCTTGGCAGTAAAAGCAAATTTTTGTTATAAGTTGTATAATGCGCTTAGAGTTTGTTTTATGATTCAATTTTTTAGATGATTTACGTCTTCAAATTACGAATAACACTGTGTTATACAGTACGTAAACGCGTAAGGTGCACATAGGGAAATTAGCATTGGGAAAGAATACTTGGATCGGAGTTAGTCATGACTACATTAATTGTTATTTCTATTGAATTATCGTCGTAATCATGAAGATTTCTATTTTACTTTGATTTATTTTTATTTTACTTGGCTTTTTTAATAATAAAAAGCTTTTATAAATCATTATTTTAATTTTTTTGTACAAAAATAAAACAAAAAAAAACAACTCCATCTGTTTGAAAACATTTCATTCAAAAATTGTCTGACTGGTATGACGTATGCGCGTTGGTAAATCAACGACCCAATGTCTTTAGGTTCAACACGAATAGGCGGAGATATTTGATCTCGCACCATATTTAAGTATTGTTGGGAATTTAATGTCCCATTAATAAAAACAGTCCGATTATGTTGTAATCATTTGAATATTTTCTTCGGTAGTATACACATTCATTTTGCAAAAGAATATTATCTGTCAAATTGAAAAACAAGATTTCAAGGCTCACTCTGATCCAGTCATTTTTTCCCAATGTTAATTTCCCTATGTGCACCTTACGTGTTTACATGCTGTAGAGACACATAAACGTGTGTAGTAAGTATTTATGTATGAGTACTTTCAATACTGCAGTACACCTTTTGTTTTACAGACATGTAAGCCACACACGTCACGATTTGCGTTCGTGATATTACTCTATAAACAAATTATTGCAAGTAGAGTTTCAGCCAAATATAATATGTAAAATTATTTGATTCAATTTGAATTGGTTTTTCTAGCTCGGGGTTGCTCTCCAGTCCTGAACCAGAAATATAAAAGCCGCTGCACACGAGGCTGGATTTGCTTTCATTTTAAACGTCAAATAGTTATCCAAAAAGAAAAAAAAGAATTTCGATTAATGCTCCGTCTTTGTCGCACTCACTAACTTATATCTCCCTCTCAACTTAATGCTCCGTCTTTGTTGCACCCACTAACTTATATCTCCCTCTCAACTTAATGCTCCGTCTTTGTTGCACCCACTAACTTATATCTCCCTCTCAACTTAATGCTCCGTCTTCGTCGCACTCACTAACTTATATCTCCCTCTCAACTTAATGCTCCGTCTTCGTCGCACTCACTAACTTATATCTCCCTCTCAACTTAATGCTCCGTCTTTGTCGCACTCACTAACTTATATCTCCCTCTTAACCCCGTTCGCTTCGAACGATCACGCACCGTCGCGATGATGCACTTCCGTAAACGATTCCGTCAGGCATCGCGATGATGCACTTCCGTAAACGATTCCGTCAGGCATCGCGATGATGCACTTCCGTAAACGATTCCGTCAGGCATCGCGATGATGCACTTCCGTAAACGCTATCGTCAGGCATTTACCTGTTTACTCCCCAAGCCAAGCGTGCCTAAAGAAGTTTTACTTAAAAAATGTTAAATATTTGGTAGTCAATATACGAAACGTAACTCTCTTACTATCTTCACTAAGGCGACTAACTTATATCTCCCTCTCAACTCCGATGATGCACTTCCGTAAACGATTTCGTCAGGCATTTACCAGCTTACTTCCCAAGTCAAGCGTGCCTAAAGAAGTTTTACTTCCAAAAAAAACATCCTAATAAGCGTCTTCAAAATGAGTGGTACAGTGAACGCATCTTTTGCAAGCCACACATATCATGCACAGAGGTATTATACCTACATAATATTATAGCGTACGAAACGAGACATATGGTTCCTTCTTGAAGTCTGACTTCGGACAGAAAATTCAATATTGCATGCCGTTCGACTATCAATCAAATAAATGTACCGTTGTACAATTATGAGATAAGTGTACCCTGGGCAATTTATATCGTTGCCTATAGACCAGAGGTTTCAAACTTTAGTTATATAATAAAACTTTTCTTCGGAAATATTTTCCCTGTACAGGCTCGGACTTATTACCATTTTGCTGTCTGATATCGTGTGAGGTGACGCGGGTAATGGCTAGTATTCAATATGATATTTGCTATTCGTTGCCATGATTACCTACATAATATGTTCCACGTCAGATCCATAAAACCAAAGATCGGCTGATTTTTTTCTATTTACAAAATATTTCCGAATCTATAAAGTTTAGAAAAAAAAACGTTTAACGAAACTTTTTTGAATAGATAAATAGAATAATAAGCCGTTATGAAAAGTATACCATTACTAAATAAAAAAAAAACACTGTTTTAGCATACATCTCTTCTGCGCATGCGCCGATTTTCCCCAAAAACAATAGGGCTCTTCATATTTGCATACCAAACATCCTTCCAAAATTTGGTTTCAATCCGTTCATCCGTTTGACCTGTATCGTGCTCACAGACAAACAGACTTACCGACAAACAGACGCATAGAGTTTTTCCAAAAATATGAAATATGAAAAGTTATTGTAAAATTTTAAAATAATTCTGAGCTAGAGATTTTGACCTAAACTAGTATCTACCATTCTCCCCACTTGTGGGTTGGAATCAGTGTTGCCAGTTTTTTTTTTGCCAAGTCGGGATTTTGGAACTCTTTGAGTGAAAACAGCGGGATTCTTTCGTCGAAAGCGGGACATAGTAAAAAAACGTATATAATCAGAAGTTTTCAAATATCTATTTATCTTTTTATTTGAATTAAAATTACATTTACGTGACAATAGATAGCAAAAATAGCCATAGAAAATGTATTTTAATAAAAATATAATATTTTAAATCAGATTTACCCTATCGTTAAATAGTTGTCTTATTCGTCTTCAGAATAAAAAAAAAAAAAAAAAAACAGAAATCAAAATCAAAAAAGTTTTATTCATTAGAAAAATATGGCGTTTCAAACAATAGTCTATGGAGTGAGTGTTACAAATTGCAACTTACAATAAGAGAACAATTATTTATAAGAATTACTTATTCATGATATTTCTGTGAAGATTTAACTTCTTTTAAAGTTATCCCCGAGTTATCCCCGAAAAGTGGGACTGAGCCTGTCCCGCGCGGGGCATTTAATTTTGATTTAAAAATCGGGACGTCCCGCCAAAATCGGGACATCTGGCAACGCTGGTTAGAATGGTAATAGGAGATTGCAATTTATTATAGATCTTAAATCTTCAATATCTTGAAACGTCCACATTTATGAGTTAAATGGTTCCATCTTTACGTGGATCAATAGATTATTCATTTATGTGGATTTAAAAAATTACATTATTTGCAAATTTAAAAAAGGATGTGTAATTTAGTATAAATTATTTAAAGCTGTATCGTGTAAGTATACAAGTCTATCATATTAGATTACAAAAGGCAAACCTTTTTGTATATAAATGTAACATAAAAGCTGCCCTCGCATGCAAAGGGTATGAGAGTACTACCCAACCGGGCCTTCAGACATTTATCCCTGAAACTTAATAACGTGTCAGAAGCTTTGGGTACAAAATTGTCCGGTTGGCACCTCTGACACCTTATCTTGACATGCGTGAAATGACCTTCTGTCCAGTCTGACACGATCAAATCCGATCCGAATCTACGTCATAATACGGCGCGCGTGTCTTTGATAGCTCCGGACTTCGTCGGCTCCGTCTACATTCAACGCTTTAGATGCCCTACACAATATTATGGATCGTTCAATAAGCTCTTAACCATTGTCACCCCGTGCCTACACACAACTCTATGGCTATTTAACCTTTATTTGGTAGCCGATTGAAAATCAAACTTCATAGAACATACATACACACATACATGTTAACCTTACTCACATAATACAGGTGTACTGTGGTTGTATCTAACGATAGGGTCGTTGATTACCTACATTTAAAATTCACCGACTGTAATTCGGCGTCGTATTAAATAGACATGGGAAAAGTCGTTACTATCTGATCACAGTGACTGTTATTCCAGTTAATCACAGTGAACAATCATCGTGACTTTGTCACGTCGATCCCGACCGAGCAAACACTGAGTCGGACGTTACTTCGGAACGACCGTCGTAATTGCGGTGGACATGGAACAACATACCTTACTTTGGAACGCAGTTCTCTCTCTTGTCAGATCACTGTGATCATTTTAGATGGCTGATCACGCCGAATTCCGTCCGACCAAGCAAACACTCGATTGAACGTTACATCGGCGTTGGTCGGCTACTCGGTTGGAGTGACCGTCGTGATTTCGACATGAACAAATTTTATTTGAGGGGGTGAGGATAACACGGTAAATTTTACCTCGCGTACTCGATGATCTGTAGCTTGAACAAAACAAAGTTTGGGACAAAAGATGCCTTTTTTTGTTCGAAGAACTCGACCCAATAAAAAAATTGGAGTTGCCATTTAACATTTCGGAGTTACCCCCTGACCGCACCAGGGAGGAATTTTTGTGACCGAAAAATACATTGTAACGAGTTGAGCAACTTTCATCCACAACATTTTTCAAAAATGAGATATTCAGCCCTTCTGGGCTTTTTGAAAGACCTGTATATAGATATTGATTTAGCATATTTACATTAAAAAAATGAATTAAACTGACTGATATGACTGTCTGAAGATATTCAATGTTACCACATGGGATAATCTCTTATATACAGTGGTACCTCGACATACGAGTGCCCCAACATACGAGTTTTTCGAGATACGAGCCGGCGAGCGAGTGATTTTTTGCTTTGAGTTACGAGCGAAATTCGAGATACGAGTTCGGTTTAGCAGGTTTAATGACACTTGCCTAACTCATTTCCGGAACATTCTGAGAGGGAGGAAGAAACAAACCTCCTTGGACATGTTTTTTTCTAAACGGCCTACAGGTGAAAGCGAGAAAAATGTAGCGAACAGGGCAAAGACCAGTGAGGATATCTAATTTATTTCTTTACATTCTCTTTTTTGTTTTTGTACAATAAATATTTGTCATTTATAAATACGTTTTTATTATTCAAACTGGGGTGACATTTTGGGGGTTGGAACGGATTAATGGTAGTTAAATTATTTTGTATGGGGAAATTTGCTTCGAGATACGTGTAATTCAAAATACGAGCAAGGTTGCGAAACGAATTAAACTCGTATGTCGAGGTACCACTGTATATAGCTTTAAATATCATCTGCTTCGAGAATCGAACGTCGATTCCCATTCCTGCGCAGTGGAAAGTTTAAGAGTCACCATTTTTAAAATTGTATCAATATTGGTAAACATTTTTTTTATTTCCTCAGGTACACGTCCTATACTGCTGTCAATATGAAACAAGAAGAATCCATATAAAGCCGTCCAACGTCGTCCATCCGTATGTCTATATACTGTCCACTGCCATCACAGGCAAGTCTAGCGACACAGATCAATGTTAAAGGGAGAGACAAGGACGGAATGGTGTGCGACGACGACGAGAAAAAGAAGGACGCAAATAGACGAGAGAGCTTAACGTCACCTGCACGTCAAGCCACGTCAGAACATAGTGACAGGGCGAGCCCCTTTGCTTGTGCTTGCTTGTCCTTTCTTTCCTTTCATGTCTGTGCCCTGGCTTGGCCTGCCTAGCTGGCTGACACACGGTGTACAAAACATATACAAATAGGTACCGTTTATACGACACGCTGTTACATCTAAATTTTGAAAAGATATAATTATGCGTCTAACGCCCGTTTCTCGACTTCAACACACGCCATTCGCACCATTACTATTTTCCATCTACCACACTTCCCGTTATTTTCTACAGTTTTTTTAAACTTCCAATAAATTAATAGCAATGGGCGAATGAATGAATTTTAGGACATTAGGATAAGGTAAATAGCAATTTGCGAATGAAGGAATTGGGATAAGGTCGGAACATTTTGAGCATAGGAGTTTAACAGGTAATCGGCCATGGCCTTGAATAAGGAACCATCTCTATATGTATCTGGAATTTTCGAGGGAAACCATGGAAAACCTCTTCAAGGTGGCCGGTACAGGAATTACCGTTTTTCGGCAAGAGGCATCAGGCATCTGCCCCGGTACCTCTCCGAATACGGATATTTGGTTTCAAGTTCCGCGGATACGGATCTTAACTTTCTTAGAGTACGCGGCGGTAAATATTGCACATCGACCTTTGGAAAGAGACTATCTGTTATGGGAAAAAGTTATTGACCTCTTTAACAGTTAACTCTCATAACAGATTGTCTCTTTCCAAAGATCGATGTGCAATATCTCATTATAAAGATAGTTTTTTAGTACCTTTGAGTTATGTACTATTGGTATGGTACTCACTACGATAAATGTTTGCAATATAAAGGTGCCAAATACGATTTTAAAAAATAAAAAATAATCTGAATGGAATTTAACAGTTTTTCATTATTACCTAATCACCTATATATATAAAATTTCATCTATGTATTGAAAATTAATAAGGTAAAAGATCCGCCAAAAACTAACGGATACGGATCTTTCTTCTCCCTCGGATATCCGGCACATCACTAGTACGGACGGCTAAACAATAATGAAAATGATAAGATGTTAACGTTGAAATGCCAAGTTGCAGTATCCTTACTGTAAGGACACGTAGATATATATACGCGTCCTGTCAAGGGGATGAGAAAGTGAGGTTATGTGACGTAATCATCAGCTTCCCTGTAGCTGTGTCGTCGGTGCAATGAAAGGTGGTACGTGTAATATTCTTTGTGGAATTATTGTATGTACATATAACGAACGTGCCTCACCACTAATTCTGCAGAAGAATGTTAATGTTGGCGAATCAGAGAGGAAGTAAACTTCATGGAGATTATAAATGACAACTACAAAATTGTACGAGGGTAAACTTCATTACGAACTTCTACTATTAATTCTATTTACATATAAGCAATTCTAACATATTCCTCGTGGCTATACACCTTGCACACTATTAATACGCTAAGGTTAAAGATGTTTGTTCCCTTTTTAGAAAAAACCTCACAATTTCTCCACATAAATTATATATCATTTTACAGATAATTGCTTGCTCTACTGACATCGACAACTAAAAAAATTATTATTGCTTTTGTTTTTGTATAAATTAATTAAAATACAGCAACGCTGAACAACGTCTGCCATCTGACGGCTTTAATTTTGAAACAACGTCAACACTTCGATCTGTCATTTGACCTTCATATTGTAATACAACAGACACAATACTGCATACTGCCATCTGACGGATTTAATTTTGAAACAGCGAGCAACGCTGAATAACGTCACAGCAATGCTGCATGATGCCATCTGACGGCTTAGCTCAACGCTTTTGCTACTTGCGCCTCTATATGACAATTTTAGTAAAATATTTCTTCGATCTGTCATCTGAGCTTCTTATTGTAATACAACAAAAAGAAGAACGTTATAAGCAGTGTGCAAAATTAGAAACGAATTGAATACCTGCAATCATATTTAAAAAATAATTTTGTAAAGTGATAAATGATAATTATTATAACTTATTCAGTGCGAATAATTCGCACCTACAAGCATATACTTTTATTCTATACTGAGCATCGAAATAAAATCGCAATCGAACCATTAGGGTGCAAACATATACTTCTGTCTTTTTTTACGCCGTAAGCACTGGCGTATCCAGGAGGGCAAAACAAGCACGGAGGACCCGGCTTAATAAATTTCTAATTTGCTCCCTCCTGGGCCAAAAAAGCTGGGTACGCTCATGTTAACGTCATAGAACAAGACAAAGTTTTTGAAACAGAGATACTTTATTCAGATTGAATGCAAGTACATCAACCAATCCTATAATCGGAGAAATCACGGAATTACATCGAAGAAAGAGACGCAGATATTTTTTCGATAAACGATTTTGAATTATATCGTAGATGAGTGATATACATTATGTTTATAAAGTGAATCCTATTATTCAATGCTTATTAAATTTTCTTTTTGCGCTTACGTCATAGTTAATTGACAGAGCTGTCAAACAACTATAGATGTACACATTTCAATCATTTTGTCTATTCGCAGTGGAAAAGTCTGAAAACGTATTGTTTAAGAACGATTTTAAAAATAGACTTGACTATTTATATTTTTTTTAGATTGAGGTCAATTACTTGGTAAATAAATTTCAATAAATAGGGTACACTTACGTAACTGAATTATTGCTTGGTTTTTAAAATCTCGTAATTCTCTTTAATGATAATAATAATAAATTTCTTTATTTACGATTCCAACGGAAAACAATAGCGTCAAATAGGTACATAGTTAAAAGTATTGTTCTGATATATACAACTAGAGTGACCTGTGCGAATTATTCGCACTAAATAAGTATAATAATTATCACTTAACAAAATTATTTTATAAATATGATTGCAGGTATTCAATTCGTTTCTAATTTTGCACACTGCTTAACTTTTTGTTGTATTACAATATGAAGTTCAGATGACAGATCGAAGAAATATTTTACTAAAATTGTCATAAAGAGGCGCAAGTAGCAAAAGCGTTGAGCTAAGCCGTCAGATGGCATCATGCAGCATTGCTGTGACGTTGTTCAGCGTTGCTCGCTGTTTCAAAATTAAAGCCGTCAGATGGCAGTATGCAGTATTTACAATATGAAGGTCAGATGACAGATCGAAGTATTGACGTTGTTTCAAAATTAAAGCCGTCAGATGGCAGACGTTGTTCAGCGTTGCTGTTAATTAATTAATTTAGAAAAACAAAAGCAATAATAATTTTTGTAGTTGTCGATGTCAGTAGGGCAAGCAATTATCTGTAAAATGATATATAATTTATGTGGAGAAATTGTGAGGTTTTTCTAAAAAGGGAGGCAAACATCTTAACCTTAACGTATTAATATATTATATGATAAATATAGCTGAACGGACTGAAACTTATACATAAATAAATACGATCAAAAACTAAAACCGGACTACTGAAAATATTCTCATCTGAGGATAGTCATAGTCATATGCCACCTACCCTCACAAAACACTACATTTTAACAGTAGTAAGCGATCATAAGCTTTAGGGCAAAGTGCATCACGCTATACATCTATAGATGGGCCTCATATATTATATGGCGTGCGGCTATCCTCAGATGAGAATATTTTCTCATTTCATACTTTTCAGTAGTCGGGTTTTAGTCTTTATTTAAATTATTTTTTTTTTTGAACTTATTTTTTATTTGTTTTCAATTTGCTCCCCTCTGGGACCAAAATTCAAAAATAAATGTAGCCTATGTTACCCGGGCCATAATAACGAATCGATTGACACCTTATTTATCAAAATCGAATGAATAGTTTAGGCGCTACGGTGGAACATCCGTAAATACAAACATACATAGACTGCTAAACTCATAACCCTTCTTTTTGGCTTCGCCGTAGTCGGGTAAAAATATATGCCATAGGAAGTTTACGAATACGTATCAGTGAAAATTATTTATATCGAAGAGGCAATATTTTCTCTACTTGAAAGGACATTTAGTCGTATCCAGACATTATTTAACTTTAAACGGTTGGACAACCTACGGACGCATGGTAGAAGGAAGCAATAATGTGGTTGAAAGACGAACTAAATGTCTACAAAACGTAGGACCTTTGCCTCTTCCATTGCAACCACCGAACTGTCACGCTGTCACTTTATACACAAGCGGACAAAGTATCTGTAAAATTGTAATTGACAATTCGCATTGAACTGAATTTATGCACTTTCGAATTAACGTAATCCTAACCTTATATTATAAATGCGAATGTGAGTTTGTTTGTTTGTTACGCTTTCGCGCGTAAACCGCTGAACAGATTTCAATAAAATTTGGCAAGGAGGTAGAATGCATCCTGAGGAAGGACATAGGCTACTATTTGTCTCAAAAAACAACGCTATAGGTGTGAAATAGGGGATGAAAGTTTTTATGGAAAACCGTTCATTTCTCAAGTTAGGGATATGAATATTCATATTTAGGGTTTTGGTAAGAAATAAAGAATTACGTGTTTTGAATTTATTTAAGTCACAGAAATCGCTAAAAATTATATTCCAAAAAAAAAATAAAAAAACTGCGAATTATTCGCAAATTTCCTTTTCGTCTTTCACTATCATTTTTTTAATTTAACCAACCAGAAATCACATATACACGTCATAGCAACTGGTGTAGAATTACTGCATTACTATCTCACTTTGTATACACGATCCCGTAATTGTCTTTTTAAATAACTTCCCCCACACGTTCTCCCCTTTTCACTGCACAAAAAAAAACGCCATCGCATCGACACGACCCCGTAACTGTCTTTTAAAGAACTCCTTCCAGACGCCTTCCCCTTTTCACTGCTCAAAAAAAACGCCATCGCATCGACTCGACCCCGTAATTGCTTTTTAAAGAACTCCACCTAAACGCCTTCCCCTTTTCACTGCTCAAAAAAAACGCCATCGCATCGACACGACACCGTGATTGTTTATTAAAGAACTCCTCCCAGACGCCTTCTCTTTTCACTGCGCAAAAAAACGCCATCGCATCGACACGACCCCGTAATTGTTTTTTAAAGAACTCCTCCCAGACGCCTTCTCCTTTCCACTGTGCAAAAAAAACGCCATCGCATCGACACGACCCCGTTAATTGTCTTTTAAAAGAACTCCACACAAACGCCTGTCTCTTTTCACTGCGCAAAAAAAATAATTTATAAAAATCAATTTTCCGCACTTAAAACGACTAATAACCACTGTTATATAATATGTTATGTAAAATAATAATTATGTATTTCCAGTGGATATTCTTTCACATCGAGTTATCGTAATCTATAACCCAAAAAAAGCTTTCAAGAAGACAAGATGCCCCGTGACAATTAATATGTACCGATTAGCTTGTCCACACGCGTACTAGGTGCAGAATTAGACAGTAGTTGTTGGACAGCATGACACATACATAGGTTGCGTAGTACGTTCTTCGCTTGTGTAGTATTATGTAAGGAAATTGCGGAAGAACACATAGCGAGACAGAAGAGAACACAACATTTCGTAGCCCGCATGTCTTCGTCTATAGTAGCGTAGGTATAGAGCACGAAGCGAACCCGCCGCATGTACATCTGTACGTAGAGACGTAGGGTGGCAGTGACGGTGGTGTTGGCTGTGGCGGCGGCGTGTGGACTCAGTAGAAGAAGAAGAGTGTGATGTTTTCCACAGCCCGCTACAGCAACAGATATGTGTTGTGCAACGCGGACCTGGTGTAACGACACCAATGTGCGTAACAGCTACAATCAATTAACCCTGTGAAGACCCAGACTCAGACTTGCTATATCAGTATCATGGATGACCGTCCAAGTAGGTTTCTATAATTGTTGTGTTTTACCGAGCGGGGTGCCGTAGTGGTGAGAGCACTAGACTCGCATTTGGGAGGTACCGGGTTCGAATCACGGCGGGGGCAGATGTGGCTGGGACTTTTTTCTGCTGCCTCTCGCCGAGAAACGGTAATTCCTGTACCGGCCATCTTGTTGACGTTTTCCATGGTTTCCCTCAATAATTCCAGATAAATATCGAGATGGTTCCTTACTCAAGGCCATGTCAAAATTTGCCTACCTTATCCTAATGTCTTTAAACTCCTTCATTCGCCCATTGCTATTAATTAAGTGGAAGTTTAAAAATATAGAAAATAACGGGAAGTGTGATTGATGGAAAACAGTAATGGTGCGAATGGCGTTTGTTATAACATTAAGTCGAGAAACAGACATTAAACGCATTATTATTATATTATTCTATACTGATAATTGGAATAAAATCGCAATCGAACCATTAGAGTGCAAACAAATACTTCTGTCATTTTTTACGCCGTAAGCACTGGCGTATCCAGGAGGACAAAACAAGCACGGGGAACTTGGCTTAAGAAATTTCTAATTTGCTCCCTCCTGGACCAAAAGCTGGGTAACGTCATAGAAAAAGACAAAGTTTTTGAAACACAGATACTTTATTCAGATTGAATGCAAGTACATCAACCAATCCTTATCATCGGAGAAATCAAAGATTTACATCGAAGAAAGAGACACAGATATATTTTCGATACGCTTTGTTGCCTTCGCTCACCGCACATTGAGTAGATAGACAATGATCCATATAGTCAATTATTAAATTTATGAATTCAATACTTCTCTACAATGTTTAAAAATAATTTAAATGTTTGATCAAATATTCGTATTCTTGAAGATGTGTAGAAGAAAGGTATAGTACGCGCCACGGATGTAAAAGGTTCGGAAGTTAGTCACAAACAGCATCGCAAAGGCACATTTTAGAGCCACCTGCACGGAACGTGCGCTCGTCGGTGATTGACCGTGATCGCTCGTTGCCTTTGTCACTTGTCGCTTTCCTGCTTTAAAGTACAGTCGAGTACGCTATTGTCAAGTCGTTATTGCCATGTTAGTTTTGTTGAATTGCGAGTTTGTAGTTTTTCAACAGACTGTGCAAGCGCAAGCCCGCATTCGCATCTAACTTCCCAGCCTTTTAGATTCGTGGCGCGTATTATACTGTACCAACGAACGGAGAGATAGTGCGATTGCTTGAGTTGTGAGACCATGATAAACGTCAGACAACGGACAGAAGTCAGGAGTCAAGCAGGGCCGAGAAAGAGTAGAGAGTTAGAGTTCATTGCATATTCAATGATGCACATGGAGAGGATTTGCTCTTAAACCGACCGCCTGTCCGCAAGGAATGTCTTATAGACTTTTATTGAGAATACAAATTGCGACACTTCGTCACTCAATATTTAAACTACCATATTATACCTACACGTCATGTTAAACAATAGACACATACATAATATTATTACACGCATGTCCGTTATCCAACATTTAAGTCCTTATAATCATACAGTTAGTACATGTATAATCATCATCATATACATTAATACGCTAAGGTTAAGATGTTTGCCTCCCTTTTTAGGTAAAACCTCACACTTTCTCCACATAAATTATATTTTTACAGATAATTGCTTGCTCTACTGACATCGACAACTAAAAAATTTATTATTGCTTTTGTTTTTGTAAATTAATTAATTAACAGCAACGCTGAACAACGTCTGCCATCTGACGGTTTTAATTTTGAAACAACGTCAACACTTCGATCTGTCATCTGACCTTCATATTGTAAATACTACATACTGCTATCTGACGGCTTTAATTTTGAAATAGCGAGCAACGCTGAACAACGTCACAGCAATGCTGCATGATGCCATCTGACGGCTTAGCTCAACGCTTTTGCTACTTGTGCCTCTATATGACAAATTTAGTGAAACATTTCTTCGATCTGTCATCTGAGCTTCATATTGTAATACAACAAAAAGAAGAACGTTATAAGCAGTGCGCAAAATTAGAAACGAATTGAATACCTGCAATCATATTTAAAAAATAGAAAACTAGAATTATCATTTTAATTACCGGTTTAAAGTTTTAAAAACGTGGTGACATAATATTTCGAAAGACTAAACTGAAAAAAGAATGCGAAAAAGAAGGTCAAAGAAAAACAATAACAATGTATCTCATAACATAACTATACTTTGTTTTAATTTATTATGTTTTTTCGTCTACTGTGCCAATATTATTTTGACAATGCATATAAATCTTTATTTGCATGAGACAAGCCAAAATAATAGATATAAAAATATTGCGACAAATTTTAAAAGTACTTTGAAGAATATATTTTGCATTAAAATAGCACCCCTATAAATTTATTTAAAGTAAGATGTAATAAAAATTTGAGAACTGTTTTTTTATAAAACTTTTTGAAAAAAAAAATTTTTAATTAATCAAAATATAATAATATGAAATCAGAATATTGTAACAAAGCAGTGTTAAAACGCTTTTTACCGACGTGAGATATTTCAACCTCTGACTCCAGAAACTTCAAGCAACATTACAATTGTAACAGAACGTCTTAAAAAGCCACGCCGCCACTGGTGTACCCTGGTGGTCATGTTAGAAAAGAAACAGAGGCAAGATGGCAGCGGAGCGTATGAACTAGGAAATAGTGTTCATGTTAAAAAAACTTAAATTAATAAATGTGTTGAATTAAATAATATTCATGTTACAAACTTACGCTAATAAATACGTTGAATTAAATAATATTCATGTTACAAACCTAAGTTAACAAAAGATATATTGAACAAAATTATAATAATTGTTACAAACTGGCCCCACGTTGGGCGCCAGTTTGTGACAATTATTATTATTATTTTATTCAACATATTTGTTAACGTAAGTTTCTAACATGAATATTACGTTAATAAATATGTTGAATTAAATAATATTTATGTTACAAACTTACGTTAATAAATATCTTGAATTAAATAATATTCATGTTACAAACTTACGTTAACAAATATGTTGAATAAAATAAATAATAATTGTTACACAATTAATTATTATTTAGTTTTATCAGCACTTTAAATTTCTATAAATAGTGGAATTTATACAAATACCCAGCAATGGGTTAATACAGATCTTTTTTTAAAAAACGACACTAGCACCAATGTAGCTAAGATTCAAACGTACACGAAATGATAATGATAATCATCATTACCAATTTAAAAATTACAAGATACGGTATAAGCCTTGCTTCCGATGACAAAATAGAGCAAACTGCTGGCATTACAATATCAGTCTACCCAGTGAATATAAAGAGATGGGAGAGGGATAACTGATTGTCCTGCCGACCACAGTGAATGTATCCTGCTGTTTACAAAGTAAAGAGACAGGCCGGTTGACTAAACCCACACAAATGGACAAGCTTGTCCTTAATTCACTCGTTTGTATGTACATCAATAGTGAAGTTCTCTAAGGCTCCACCTTTACATATAGAGTACACTTACATGAATTTAACGACATTATGCTTACATGTATGACTTAGATGATTGCAAATTTAACCAAATTTAATTCTGGGTACCCAAATATTTCTATTTTGATAAAATATACAATTAGATAAGTTCATTTTAGTAGCTAAAATCACGTGGACTTTTAATTACCCAACAAAAATAAAACCGACAGGATCATTCGAAATAATTTTATTAAGACGTAAAATATACTCAAACTGAATGTAATTCTGTACCCACATTAATCGTTATACAGTAGAACCTCTTTAGATCGACCCTCGATAAGTCGAAAACCTCCAAAACTCGAAAAAATGTTCCTTAAAGTCCCAAAACCTCCATTACTCGAAATCTCAACCCTCTATAGGCCGAAATAATCAGTGAATCCCTACATCCCATTTCGGTACATAGGTATTTTCCCTCCATAACTCGAAAAAATTAATTAGAGCTCTGTATCTCGAACATAGCAACTCAAATTTAGTAAGAATGAATCTTAACCTCTACAAATTGAATATATTCTAACAAAATCCTTCATAATTCGAAAACTCTATAACTCGAATTTTTTGGCGTCTCCCTTAAAGTTCGACTCATGCAGTCTTGTGGGTAACAGACAGTCGGATTAACTTAAAATTAACTTAAAATTTACCATATAGTGCAAACTGATTTATTTTCAATTTTTACCAATTAAATTTAAGTTGTGTTTCTTAATTATGGAAATATTCTGTCTAATTAAATCAATATAATTATTGAAATCATCTTAAAAAAGAATAGCTACAGTGATAATGATACACAAATAGATCGTTCATCTCTTAGAATAAACTGCAAATTCTGGGACATCTTTGTATAGTACCAAAATATTTTCGGCGACAAAAAAAAAACGCGAATTCATAAATTTTAATATTTATATCTGAAATAAGTAAAATTTGATTAAAAAATATGGCTGAACATTTATACAAATCAGACAAATAGCCGCAGAATTCTACAGGATTGGACTTGGCAACAATATATTTTAAAAACACTTTTCAGTATTGCAGCAAGTTCTTTGAAAGCTTTCATAAAATGGGAAAATTAAAAAAAATGTTTTTCCATTCACCATGTATTGTCATTTTATTTTTAATTGAAAAATGCCTCGACATTCGGACAAAGCAAGTTTGTAAAATATATCCCATACGTCAGACCACCATAGCGGCTAAGATTTCAGAATAAAAAATGCGGCCCAACCAGAGTGCCACTATGATACATGGAGGACTCACCTAAAGTAATTAAAAAATACTAGTAACTAAATTTCGCCCTGTTATTTAGATGTCGCCTTCAACTAAATCCATGTTCCAACGCACACAAACGTAAATAATTTTAATTTTTAATGCTAAAATATTGCCGTGAAGTTTAGCCTAGAATTTAAAACACAGCTGTATTGCACGCGGTCGCAATTCCAGCACTGATACAGTGTTGGAACAATTCGAACATAATAATATGAACAGTGAGTGATGTTATTAGCAGAGTGACATATTGACTGGACGGCAGCCAAACACGCAGTGTTCGTCTCAGAGACAGGCACTTTACTAGTAGAAATGATTAAAACTGATGTGTGTAATCGTTTAACAGATCTATTTTAATATCTAACACAAAAACAAAAGATTTAAACTCGTGACACTTTTGAAACGACAAAATATAATATATCATATTCATTTTTATACTATATGTACCTATACTATATATTTTATATTATAGGTACAGGGAATGATTTTTAAGTTGATTCTTTTTTTAATTTTGAGATCCGTCCTGTCGTTATGTTGTGTCACTATGGAAATATGTTATGTCATTATCAAATATTTTTATGAAAGAATTGTGTGTATCTCAATTATTTTTGAAAACAAAACGAGCACAGCTTCAGACAATTTCTGTAAATACTTGAAATCACCGTCTCACATATTTTAATTGAGTGTGTCCAGTTTAGGGACACACGACAGCAGATCGGATTGTCAAGTGATCCGTCTGTGGTTTTAGGGAATGACCCGGAAAATGTCGATCTGCCGTTTCGATTTTTAAAAGAGACCGGTCTTGATCGATTTCTTTGATTTTATTTATTTATTTTTTATTTGTTTTTGCTACTTGTTATTGTTTATTGTTAATTTATAGAGTTTAATTAAACTTTGAAAGTCTGTTTCACTTTTATTTTTGAGTTTTGATAAAAAAGTTACTTGAGATATTTGTTTGTCTATTTGATTTCTACACGCTGTTGAAGAGAAGAATCAACTTAAAAATCATCTTTCGCAAACAAAGAAAAAAACGAGTGTGCTTTAGACCACACGACTGAAGTAAAGCAATGTAATACGTGTAAGAAATCACCGTTCGCGTAACGCTAGCAAAATCGCAAACGAACTACTGACTGGGATATATATATAGTTCATGCACTGGCTATGAGAGGAAGAGAGAAAGAAAATGTGCGCGCGCATGCTCTCTCTTGCTCCTACAGTGTGGTACAAACAATAGGCCTGCACTGTGTCTTAGATATACGAAACGTAACTGCCTCGCTCAATCACACTTTTCGTAACGCTCTCGTAAAGAAATTTTAATCAAAAAAACATTTTTTTGGGCAGATCTATTTTCAATTAAAATGGCAGATCCTTAGTTTAATTTGGAAAACAATCTCTGTTGCTATCAAAAGCTTTTTGTGTGAAATTATGTATCATGATTGTGAATTAAGGACATAGGTCGTAAATGCATACATATCTTAGTAGAAATAGTAAACAAATCTTCATTCAACTACAATTTGCGTAAAGTGTCGGCAAGATCTTTCTGAAAAATTATCGGTATAATCAAATGTTTACTTATAAAAGAAAGAAGCATAATAGTACATTTTTAAAATTCAAATTAACATTTCTACAGCCGATGAAAGACAACGTACATATAATATAAGGTAAATGTTTGCAAATTCTATTTCAAGATAGCTCTGGAGTTTTAACATTATGTCGTAGGAATGGGTCATATATGAGAACAGGCGCGGGTGACGGAGGTTGTATGTAGCCCTCGCAAGACAGAGGTGTATATAGAGTTGCAAGGTGAATTCACGGGAACTACAGAGAGGTAGTGATGTGTCGCTCCATTCATAATGAACGACTCTTTTCTCGAAGCGGAGCGAGTCGCTCTGTTTTTGTGAATGACTCACTCCGAGCGCCGTTGCTCTGTGCTGAACTATTCTGTACTGTTGCATTCGCACATTTGCAGAGCGCACACAGCACAGGGCACAGAGACACTAGTGAACTTTGCACGGACGCTGTTATTTTTGCTGAGTCGTTTAATGTTGAATGACACTCTGTTTACAGTGACTTAAACCATTCACATTGACGTCGTTGACAAAGATATAATATTGTAACAATAAACATTATTATTGTTAAGCTTTTATTATACTTTTTAGTTTATCCGAAATGCGAATAATATAAGATCAGAATCATATGAAAATGAGCTCAGAGCTGAGTGTGTGTATTGTGCTGTGCAATGCTACGTGACTCCTGAGCATACATGATGACAGTTCACACGTCTGCAGTCTGCACTCTTGTGTAGTGCGTACTGTCTAGTGTCGCTACTTTGAGCGACTCTTTTTATTGAGCGGAGCGCACGGAGCCAGCTCCCAATAAAGAGTCATGTGGACACATCACTACAGAGAAGAGAAAATAAGAGTCGTGTATGTATGTATATCTACTATAGATACGTGAAAGGAGCAGGAGAAGAAGAAGAAAACTGTGAAAGAATAGTGTCCTGCATTTAAACTGCTCATTGTCTGTGATATGCGGCTTGAGATGTGCTGCATTGGGAAGTTATATATGTGAGGGGTTTTAACTTAGATAGGGTAGTTCCGCCAACTCTCCCAACTCCGCTCTATACAAGTCACTCTACCGTAAATACTTACACACAGTACGGTAGGTGTCTACACTCTACACGGCAGAATGTACAGTATGTTCGGTTTGAAATGATCCTTAAAGCGCGGGTCACACTAGGGCAGCCCGGTCACACTACAGCTGTTACTCGCCAGTCTACCGCGAATAGTGGCTGCCAATCCGGTCACTACATCATCGAACATAAACCACTTGGTACGTGAAAGCACGGGTCGCACTAGGCTGCTTGTCAGCCGCTGCTAATCAGCGGCGGACAGTAGCACCAGCAAGCAGCGGCGGGCAGCCCGGTCACACTACGGCTGCTACTCGCTAGTCTACCGCGAGTAGTGGCTGCCAATCCGGTTACTACATCATCGAACATAAACCACGTGGTACGTGATGGTTTAAGCGCAGGTCACACTAGGCTGCTTGTCAGCCGCTGCTAATCAGCGGCGGACAAGTAGCACCAGCAAGCAGCGGCGGGCAGCCCGGTCACACTACGGCTGCTACTCGCTAGTTTACCGCGAGTAGTGGCTGCCAATCCGGTCACTACAGCATCGAATATGTGATGGTTTACTCGCCTATGATGCACTGCTTCGGTCAGACTGCGCTGCTCGCTGGTGGTAGCGAGTGCGAGTGAGTCACGTGACCTGCTAGTCGCCGCTGCCTGGCTACCAAAATAGAACATGTCCAATTTCACCAGCCGCTGATAAATACTCGCCGGCTGGCGGCGCCAGCGGCGAATTTTATGCTCACACCAAGCTGATTGAAGGCTGACAGTAGCGGCTTCCACAACTTGGGACTGGCAACCAGCCTAGTGTGACCCGCGCTTAAAGTCGCTGCACACGGGGATAGAAACGCTGCTAGACTTCTTGCTAGATTTGCCTGCTAGTTTTCTAGCGCTGGTTTTCTTGATTACTGTTATGTGCTCGCTTCACACGAGACGTCTTTTCGAGCTAGTTTTGTGAATAAATCTGGTGCCCACCGTCTGTCTGAATTAAACAAAATGCCTATTTATCAAAAATAATCGCTGACTGTTGATATTTTACCATTCCAACTTCGCAAGTGGGACTGATTTAGGCCAAAATTAACTTTTCAAATTTTTCCCCCGCATATACAGAAAGGCCATAGAAATACACAAGTAATTTCAACCGGAAAGATGAAGGTTTGAATCTAAGTAAAACCTGGACACCAGCACTGTGCAATACCACCTGAATGAAACGACCAATCACATACTACGACCGAGTAGAGAACACGAGCACGCTGCCAATAAAAGACGGAAGTACCGCACTTGTCGACACACTTACCTGTGAGCAGCCTAGAAGGACACTTCGTCCGCTACCACATCGCCTTTGATAATGTAGACGAAACAGGTAGAAATACCAATGGACTACGGCATACAAGCCCGGAACCCAAGAAGATTTGGATCAACACCGGCCATGAAAGCCTACACGCTTGGATAATAACAATATTGTAGCGGTCTGTGTTAATGATTGAGGCATTGGTTCTCGTGAGTCTGTATATAATCTCAAACACTTGACGTACACTGCCAACACTCAAACGCAGAAAAGTTAATTTGCAACTTGCTAGATTTCCGATCAGAACGAATATATTTTTTCTTTTTCAACTATGCAATTAAAATATTTAATATTTACGTCGTTATAATCGTTATTGTATTTATTCAACTGGAAAATTCATTTCTGATCGTCAGTCTATAAAAATAATGTGTTATGTTTTACGATTTACTGAAATTGATTAAAACATATCTAAAATGAAATTAACGTGAATCAAGGAAATTGACTTTCTAAAGATATTGAAAACGTAAATCATTATCGGAATTCGGAACCAGTAGATTCAAAACAAGGTTTTCCGAATCCATTACATATTGTGATAATAGTTATATGTATGGTGGCGTAGGGTTGAGAGCAGTAGATTCTCATTCGGTATGTACCGGGTTCGAATCCCGACGGGGGCAGATGTGGCTGGGACTTTTTCCTGCTGCTTCTCGCCGAGAAACGGTAATTCCTGTACCGACCATCTTGTTGAGGTTTTCCCTCAATAACTCCAGATAAATATCGAGATTGCTACTTATACAAGGCCATGGCCGATTAACTGTCAAACTCCTGTGCTCAAAATTATCCTACCTCATTGAAATGTGCTCAAATTCCTTCCTTCGTCCATTGCTGTTGATTAAGTGGAAGTTTAAAAATATAGAAAATAACGGGAAGTGTTATAGACGTAAAATAGTAATGGTGCCAATGGACTCTGTTATGAATAAAGTCGAAAAACGGACGTTAAACGCATTATTATTATAGTTCAATGTATAACAGAGATTTGTGAATTATAGACGCTCAACAGCTGAGGTCATCAGCGTCTATAAGTAATGAAAATAAGGGCAAAAAAACGTGTTTTTACGGTTTGCCCTGGTGTCTAAATGTTCCCCCAATGGTACATTACAAAGTTACCAATTACTGACAACACAAACATACAAAACTAGAATTATGTCATAATTTTTGGTATGTTTTGATATACGTTCGGATAAAAAAACATGTGGGTCATCGAGAGTTTATTTTTCGCTACGAAAAAAACAACACCATCGATCAGATGCCCCGCGTGTCACCGAGCGTAAACATGAAATGGTGACTGGTCCTCTTGGGAGGGCGTTCAAGACGTTCGTGTGGAAAGGTGCCTGCGAGGTATGTGATCGTCTTTTTTCATTGCACCGTAAAATATAGTACTGGATCATTAAATGACTTTGAATGATTCAATCGTCATTAATCTTCTTTTACCTCGAATTCGACATGAGCTATTTTTACCTTTAGGGTATACTGAAAAATAGCATGTGTGCCCGTGCGTAGCAGGGTTGCCAGACGTACGAGAAATCTCGTCCCGTTACGAGATTTACAGTGTTTGTACGAGATACAAGAATAACAAAATTCTTGTACAAGTTTGTACGAGATTTTTACAATGATGACTGCCCTCGCTAGGTATCAGCCAAAAAGTGTAAGAATTTGCATATTTACCTTACACGCCACAAAACGATCGACTGGGCGCATTACTAAATGCACTACCTCATCACTATATGAAAGTAGACAACTTGAGTGGGGAATCCCCGTTTAATGTATTTATTTGTTGTTGTCCTTACTCCTTATTACACTAATGTTAATCACTATCAGAACTAATTGTTTCATTTGAATTGACAGCTAAAAGCGCAAAGAATATGACTACTCAAAGTTAAATAGTACAGTAAATAGCATAAATTATAAATTTTATACGATATGCCTATTTTAAATTTATACTTGTACGAGATTAACTGTTGAAAGTACGAGATAGTTAGCAACACTGGTACGAGAAAAAAAATCCGTCATCTAGCAACCCTGGTGCGGAGCTACGACAAGAGTCCAGCACGTCAACGTATTGACGAGAACTCAGTGTCCCCAACTGTCTGGAGTTGTCTACGTCAGACAGACGTGTACTAATCAATACCTTCACTGGGAAACGTAACCGGCAACAATACTGCCATAGAAAAAAATAGCATCGACAGAAGAATAAAATAGTTGGCAGAGCAACTCATTTTTCAAACGTCTATAGTTATTGTGCGTTGTTTTTGACATGACATTTTTAATATCACTAAAGTCTAACTCACAACGCAAATTAATTATTTTCAAAAATCCCCAATTATAACAGAACTAGTGTGACCTGTGCGAATTATTCACACTAAATAAGTATAATAGTTATCACTTTACAAAATTATGTTTTAAATATGATTGCAGGTATTCAATTCGTTTCTAATTTTGTACACTGCTTATAACGTTCTTCTTTTTGTTGTATTACAATATGAAGCTCAGATGACAGATCGAAGAAATATTTTACTAAAATTGTCATATAGAGGCGCAAGTAGCAAAAGCGTTGAGCTAAGCCGTCAGATGGCATCATTCAGCATTGCTGTGACGTTGTTCAGCGTTGCTCGCTGTTTCAAAATTACAGTCGTCAGATGGCAGTATGCAGTATTTACAATATGAAGGTCAGATGACAGATCGAAGTGTTGACGTTGTTTCAAAATTAAAGCCGTCAGATGCAGACGTTGTTCAGCGTTGCTGTATTTTAATTAATTTACAAAAACAAAAGCAATAATATTTTTTAGTTGTCGATGTCAGTGAGCAAGCAATTATCTGTAAAATAATATATAATTTATGTGGAGTAATTGTGAGGTTTTTTCTAAAAAGGGAGGCAAACATCTTAAACCTTAGCGTATTTATATATGATAGTAACCTGCAGATCTGGTTCCTCATACTAAAAAAAATAGACCATAGATTTAAAAACAAATACGACAGTCAAAGTATTTGGTTTGCGCAATTGATTATCAAATATTCAACATTTTTTAAGTAAAACTTCTTTAGGCACGCTTGACTTGGGGAGTAAGCTGGCAAATGCCTGACGAAATCGTTTACGGAAGAGCATCATCGCGACGGTGCGTGATCGTTCGAAGCGAACGGAGTTGAGAGGGAGACATAAGTTAGTGAGTGCGACAAAGACGGAGCATTAAGTTAAGAGGGAGATATAAGTTAGTGAGTGCGACGAAGACGGAGCATTAAGTTGAGGGGGAGATATAATTAGTTAGTGAGTGCGACGAAGGCGGAGCATTAAGTTGAGAGGGAGATATAAGTTAGTGAGTGCGACAAAGACGGAGCATTAATACATCTGTTTGACGTTTAAAATGAAAACAACTGTTTTTTTTGTATCAAAAATACATTTCATCGAATTTTGCTGCATTTTGTAACGGGAAATAATGTAGGTTAGTTAATAAATCCTTTTAAATGTATTATAAATTATGCTAATAAATATATATACATATTTTGCCTATTAATTAATCAAAAATTATATTTTAAACATTTCGTCTTCGTGGATAGGTATGTGCTACAGAGTGAGGTTATATTGTGTTCGATAAACTTTGACACACACGCTTTTTTTATTTCCGTAGTGTTTTTTCACTTTTTATTTAATAACTAACGGCCTGGACCGACTTCAGAATTTGTAGATTGCCACCGTTTTTTGCAAAATTGGTCTCCACGAATTTATTTCAACGCGATTCTATACAGCCTATGTCCATCCTGAAGGTCCATTCTAAATACTGGTGGAAAAAAATTGAAATAGGATGAGTAGTTACGGAGATCACCTCCTACGTAAACTCAAACATATAAAAATAACGATTTCAAATTTCCACATTTCTTACATGTTGCCAAATTAAGCTGATCTAGTGAGGCTATCGTAAATAAAGCAACTGTGAAATATGGAACGTTCTTTATTATTGTGCCCCTGCTTTCTATAGTAACGTGTCAGTCGGTTGCACTTGTGGATCTACCCGCTGTAATGCACTGAGTGCGGACTCTGTTAAACTAGCACAGGGTTGCTAACTCCTAAAAATCTCTTCTCCCCCCATCATTCACAAGTTGAAATATCCCTAAAAATTCCCTTAAAAATAATTGTTTTATTTTGCATTTTGATTCTGGGGGTTAATTTCAGGAAATGAAGTGTGAAAAAATTGTGCAATGAAAAGATGTCAAATGAAAGTTTGTGAAAGCACGAATTCAACATGATATTTGTTGTATTTTTAATTTTTAATAATTGTTGGGGAAAAACACTTCAAATTTTATGTCCCTAATCCGTATCACCTAAATGATCGCTCAGAAAAATCTGAAAATAATCATGAACTTTGAGAATAAGGTATAGATTGAAAGAAAATGATCAGGATTGAAAAATCTTAGCGTGCGTAATTATTGTAAACAATTTAATTAACTCAATAATTTCAAATTTATGAATAAATCTCAAATTTATATAGGTACCGTAATATCAACAAAAAAATGACCGATGCAGCAGCTTTGTGATAATCATTTGGACTCGGGGTGCTGGGTTCAAGCCCCCATGTTAAAATTTGGCGTGCTAATTTTATCAAAAATTACATTTGATTGCGCCACGGATCTAAAAGGTTCGAAAGTTAGTCACAAACAGCGTCGCAAAGGCACATTTCAGAGCCGTTGATACTCCTGCCACCTCCCAGCTACCTGTACGGAACGTGCGCTCGTCGGTGATTGACCGTGATCGCTCGTTGCCTTTGTCACTTGTCGCTTTCCTGCTTCAAAGTACAGTCGAGTACGCTATTGTCAAGTTGTTATTGCTATTTTAGTTTTGTTGAGGTGCGAGTGTGTAGTTTTTAGAGTTGTAACAAACCGTATGTATTCGTTACTGAGTAACGGGTACATCGTCTGACTTGAAGTAACGCATCGTTACTTACAAATTCATTTCGTTACTCGCATTTGTCGTTTCCATGTCAGTTCGACTCGTTTGATGCGGGGTTATACGTTATACGAACGAAGTCATACCGTATCACGTATGCGACGCGCCTCGATGCGATTGTACATGCTTGATGCCGTTAGTACACGACTGTATGTCGTATGAAAAGTAACGAGTAACGTAACGATACGAAAGTAACGGTTACTGGTTCTTTAAGTAACGAATACGTACGGGTACACAATTTCTCGTTACTTTTACAGCTCTAGTAGTTTTTCAACAGACTGTACAAGCGCAAGCCCGCATTCGCATCTAACTTCCGAGCCTTCTAGATTCGTGGCGCGTATTATAATTGATTGCTACTTAATTTATTCGAATTTTGATTTAATTACACAATGTATTTAATATATTTATGATATATTATGTATAAATAATATTTGTTTATGGAAAACGATTCAAAAGAAAGATGAAGATACCCTTTACCTTCTGAATTGATTTTATTGCGTTCTCGAAATAGTTGTTCAAAACATTTTTGTTGTTGTGTAGTTTTAGCGCGATAGTTATAGCGTTAACGATGATTCTAGAGAGACTGACACGTCGGTGCCATTTCTATACGACGGGCGTCGGTCGCAGCGGACAGACGGACGGACGGGAGCGATGCGGTGGTACGAGAGTGTCGTATAGTCCTGTCTTACCGCATGTCCGTGTCACTCACGGCTGCTAGAGAGCGGTTGACGTAACGCGGAGCTTTGGTAGCTCTGACTAACACTGCATGAGGCATTGAGGCATATTGCTGAATTGTAGCACAACCCAACTGTTGACGCATCTGATTTGACAGTGCTTTCAAGGGCGTAGATATTTTTTTCAGGGGGGGAGTGTAAGCAAAAAAATAAATATTTTTTTTAAGTAATCATATATATTAATACGCTAAGGTTAAAGATGTTTGCCTCCCTTTCTAGAAAAAACCTCACAATTTCTCCACATAAATTATATATCATTTTACAGATAATTGCTTGCTATCTACTGACATCGACAACTAAAAAATTTATTATTGCTTTTTTTTTGTAAATTAATTAAAATACAGCAACGCTGTAATACAACAGACACAATACTGCATACTGCCATCTGACAGCTTTAATTTTGAAACAGCGAGCAACGCTGAACAACGTCACAGCAATGCTGCATGATGCCATCTGACGGCTTAGCTCAAGCTTTTGCTACTTGCGCCTCTATATGACAATTTTAGTCAAATATTTCTTCGATCTGTCATCTGAGCTTCATATTGTAATACAACAAAAAGAAGAACGTTATAAGCAGTGTGCAAAATTAGAAACGAATTGAATACCTGCAATCATATTTAAAAAATAATTCGCACTAGTATTAATATCATACAAGAATACTCACGAAGGAAGGTGTCAAGCAAAATATCAATTCCCAAACCTATTTTACAAATTTCTTTTCAAGAAGTAGGTATTTCTAAATTTTATTTCTTGGCTATGGTATTCGTATTATGAATTACCTTATAGATTGTGATCATATAATGACATTTTATATTATGCAGAAACATTCTAATATCGTTGTCAAATTCTTTGTTGTAGAATATTAGATTGTACTTCCAGAAAATTAAATGACCGAACTGATTTTGAAGTAATTGCGAAAACGTTTGTGACGTCACGCCTCTGTGACAGCTGCCATTAGATGTTGTGTTTATGGGTGTAGAGCTGTCGTGCAGAGGTATTTCGTAGAAAGGTATATAAATATATGATGAGTATTTGGAAAGAATTCCGTGGCATAAGGATCGAAAATGAAGCAATACTGAGATTTTTTTAAACTTGCATTTAATACTAACGTTTCGATACGTTTTGTATCATCTTTGAACACTCTGAAGATGATACAAAACGTATCGAAACGTCAGCTTTAAATGCAAGTTTAAAAAATTTCAGTATTGCTTCATTTTCGATCCTTATGCCACGGAATTCTTTCCAAATACTCATCATTAACTTCAATGGATCACAGTTACTCTATTGAATAGAGTCAATCTTCATGTATATAAATATACTTAATGATACGATTTGTATTAAGTATTTTCTTAAAAATAGGTAGGTACTTAGTAGTAAAAATGGCTTTCTTCAGTTGCAAGTTATAACTAACCTCAAAAATTGCAACAAAAATTTAATCGATACGGTTATTATTTACTTCAAGTGTTCGAGGTGATTTTTTTTAAATTTTAGAAGCACATTTACTAAACTTTGAAACGATTCTGAGTATTAGAATTTTGATTCACTGCAGGCGCAAGGTAGTTCCAGTTCGATATAACCAAAAGTAGTGATGCCACCGCTGCAAGTGACAGATGAAAACAGTATAACCTCTCTCTGCAGCGACTCTGCACCAGCTTTCCTTCAGTTTTCACTTAATTCTATAGTACAAAAGTAAGAAGGACCTTCGCCTGTCGTTATGTGCTGTGTATTTCATAATAATTCTCGTCATCTCTAACTAAGAGAAACGTCACGAAAATCAGCCTTTGCTAACAGATATTCTGTTTGCGGGCGCGTTATAATCTGATCGATAAATATATATGTACATGTGTGAGGCCACGATAACTCTCGATAGACTTAATCGATTTAAACGAAATTTGGTCCACATGTTGGAATCCATCACCGCACGAAGCCTATTTAAAATGGGCCTAATCGGGTCATGTTAAGGGTGGTATTTAGGGGTTGAAAAAATTTTTAGTGCCCAAAAATACCGAAAAAATTCTCGGAATCGTTTCCAATTTGAAATTTAACCCTTTAGTAATTATTAAAATGTGCTGCTACAATTTTAATAAAATCGGCCCGACAGGACCGGACTTAAAAATTTTACGAAAACGCTAGTCTGTGGGTATGGATGTTCATACTGAAGGGTGTATTTAATTTGGTACAGATGTTGGATTGATATTAGTATTGAAATTAAGTAAAAAAAATTGGTTGTCTGTAAAGTCGGTTTACGGATGATAGTTTTACGTGATAACGTATTCCGCTCGAAAATCATAATACATAACCTAAATTTTAGTAGCTGTCAAACTATATTTTTACCGACTAATAATTTGATCAACCAAAGCAAAATACATATTTTTAACCAATTATAAAAGACATTTAAAAGAATGTATATGTTACGGTTAATACAAGAAAGTAGTTTATTCGCGAATTAACCGGCTAATACCCAAATTAACCAACGTCAAGGATTGGTTAATTCGGGTAATTAGCCGATTAATTCGCGAATTAACTACTTTCTTGTATTAACCGTAACATATATATATTATATATTTGTTAACAAACCGCATAATTTATCTGCTGTTATGAAATGCAGATCCATTACCGTGCGTTCAGTTATACTTTGGCTTGGATGAATCGGTAATAATTATATGACACAAAAAATATCCGTGCAAAAACGAACAAATAACGATGTATTATCTGAAAAATTGCTTTAAAAATTCGATAATTTATGACATTTTTATTAGATATCTTGATTTTAAGTCTTAATTTCCACGGTTTATCAAACAAAGGCCATCTGTCAGATGTAGCTTTCGCTGGAACAGTCGAAAAAAATGTTGAACGCACACTACTCTCTGACGTCACGCGAGAAGAGTGAAATGCGTACAAGCCGACACCGATCGTGCTTCTCTATCGGTTATACTGCGCTCTCGCTTGCACGAACAGGGTCAGGCGGAACGTTACGGCATTACACTTTTTCGTGCCTGCAGCTGGTGTTTTCATCAATTTATAAGACGTTATCACGTCAAAAATATTATTTTAAGGGTTGTATTAAGGGGTAATTTTTTTATATTTTGTCCAAAAACAAACCTAAGCTTACTTAGTAAAGCCACACTGCCTGTATTAGCAAATATACTATATTGTCGCCAGGGTTTGGCACTGCGACCCGGAGTTTTTTTTTTTACAATATCTCTCCTACTAAACACAATAAAAGTTATTCGTGAAGTGAAAAGAAACAATCAGAATCAAATGTTGTAGTATTTACATATGAAGAGTTTAACGGTGAAGTACAGCCATTATAGGATAATAACTCAGTACACAATAATAAGGCAAGACGTTTATGTGAAGGCACGCGTTACAAAGAGTGCGGTTGCTTGTAAATGTAATAAAATGTTATGTAAATTCATAATATAATAACCGTGCAAGCATAGCATTACACATGTAAAAGTAAATGCACTGGAAAACAGTACACCTTTACACGCGTAAAAGCAGCCTATTTAAATTTATACACTGTCTTATTGTATTACGGTCATATATCTATTAATTAACTATATGAATCATTGCCTATCTACTCAATGTGCGGTGAGTGAACGCAACAAAGCTTATCGAAAATATATCTGCGTCTCTTTCTTCGATGTAATTCCCCATGATTTCTCCGATGATAGGATTGGTTGACGTACTTGCATTCAATCTGAATAAAGCATATATCTATTAATTAACTATATGAATCATTGCCTATCTACTCAATGTGCGGTGAGTGTACGCAACAAAGCTTATCGAAAATATATCTGCGTCTCTTTCTTCGATGTAATTCCCTGATTTCTCCGATGATAGGATTGGTTGATGTACTTGCATCCAATCTGAATAAAGTATCTATGTTTGTCTTTTTCCGTGACGTACCCAGATTTTGATCCAGGAGGGGGCAAATTAGAAATTTCTAAAGCCGGGTCCCCCGTGCTTGTTATGCGCGCCTGGATACGCCAGTGCTTATGGCGTAAAAAAAGACAGAAGTATATATTTGCACCCTAATGGTTCGATTGCGATTTTATTCCTATGCTCAGTATAGAATAATATGGTATACGAGTAACTATTTCGAATACAAGAATGTTTCGATAATTTCCGAATTATATAAAATTACTAGCGGTCCGTCCCTGCTTCAGCCGGGTGCAATAGATATAATTCTGCAAAATGTATTTCGTTTGCAGCCCGACGTCGGAACTAATAGCTTTGAACAAATTGTACCAGATTTGCTTCTCAACTAATAGCTTTGAGCGAATCCTAACAGATGTCGCTACTTAGTACTAAAACAGTTTTTTTGAGAGAACACCGTAATTTTGTACAAAATAAAAACTATCCTAGAGCGTAAGTTGCACCAAACAAGACACATTTCCAAAATTTCATTAAAATTGGTTCAGTGGTTTTGAAGATTAGTGCGGCCAAAATTGTGACACGAGAATTTTATATATTAGCAGGCGTTGTCCTGCCACAGACCTCGATAGCAAAATATTGAGAGGCGAAAAATTTGAGATTACAGTAAAACCTCGTTTATCCGAGGTAATGTGGGAAGGAGGTACTTCGGATAGCTAGCTAGCTTGTACCGTTTGACTCTATGACAGACGGACAGACATCGGAGTGTTCCGTTTTTCCAATTTTGGTACGAAACACTAAAAATGCAGGTACAATAAAAATGTGAGAAAATATCTAAAAATAGTTTTGAGTATAAATTAAATGAAAAAGTGCAAAAAGAACATTTCACAGTTTGTCTTCTCTTGACATTATTCATTTCTAAAAGTGTAAAAGAATTCGTTCTTTGATTTCAACAGAAAACATAAATAGAACTTCAATTTAATTACTGTAACTTTTCCTTTCAGTAAATCTTTGATTTTAAAAATACGCTAAAGCTGTCACCAATGCATAATCTACATGACTTAAGAGACAAACCTCCGCATTTATCAATATTCGTTTGCGTATATAAAGTGTTTAGCTGCGTGCATTTCCATCGCACACGTACGCACGTCTGTCACTGTGCGTGTAAAAATTAGTCTGAATTTCTATAACGCAGGTGCTTAGTTATATTAACGCGCGTTCGATTTCTATAGCGACTCTTTTTTACCATTCCAACCCACAAGTGGGGAATGGTACTAGTTCAGGTCAAAAACCAATTTTCAAAATTTTACAATAAGTTCGTTCCAAGCAGCCAGCGAACGGTTGCGAAACCGTGTTCTAAAATCGCCACTAACAGCTTTTTTTTTACCTACTGCGCATGCGGGTGACGGTTTCGAAACCGTTCGCTGGCTGCTTGGAACGAACCTATTATCTTTTCGTTTTGAGGTCCCCCGAACCAAAAAACATATTTTTGGAAAAACTCTGTGCGTGTTTGTCTGTGAGCACGATACAGGTCAAACGGATGAGCGGATTGAAACCAAATTTTGGGAGGATGTTTAGCATGCAAATATGAAGAGTCCTACTGTTTTTGGAGAAAATCGGCGCATGCGCAGAAGAAATATATGCTATAACGGTGTTTTTTTATATAGTATTGGTATACTTTTCATAACGGCTTATTATTCTATTTATTTTTTCAAGAAAGTTTCGTTAAAAAAATTTTTTCGGAAATATTTTAAAAATAAAAAAAAATCAGCTGTTCTTTTGTTTGGTAGATCTGTCAGAAATAAACTAATTAATTAATTTTTACATGACGTGTGAGATATTATGTAGGTAACCATATCAACAAATATATTGAATACTGGCCATTACCCGCGTCATCTCACGCGATATCATAAATTTTATTTTCGTATTATACTATATCAAAATATTTTTGTAGTTGGAATGGTCCCGTCGCCCAACTGACTGGCATTTTTTTTAAAGAAATTAAAACTTTTACAAAATGACAATCATGCTTTTAACAGTATATAAGTTGTATGATCCTCTTAAAGTATAGGTAATGCACCTTACCTATCAGAATGGTATATACAAACGATTTCAGACAAAGAGTCTCTGATAATGTCAGTTGTCTGTCTGTATGTTGGTCTGAAACGAGGAGACAACTGTCGTGCAGCAACCAGCCTTGTAAATGTCATAACAGCGCTGCGATGTGATACATCAAGAAGAAATGTGCGCTACTTACCTGAAACAAACAGAAAATATGCAATTAGCCGAGGTAATATTAAACATAAAACGACATTAATGCATAATTTACAACAAAAAACAAAATTTATAGTATTCACTTTTCATACATATACATAAATTTAAAGGGTTAGTTTAATGCGTTTATTTTAAACTGATTGGCATGCTAAGTAAGAAATATTTTAGGTAATGATTAAAGGATGAATTCTGGTGGCATAGGAACTAAGCAAATACTGAAGCATTTTATTGTCTGACGTTTCAGCAATAAAATGCAATAAAAAAAATTGGTTGTCTGTAAAGTCGGTTTACGGACGATAGTTTTACGTGATAACGTATTCCGTAATACATAACCTAAATTCTACATATAATAATTATAATAATTCGAATCTATGATATTGCATCTTTCGCTTCAAATTTAGGTTAATTTTATTTATTTAAATTACTCACCATATAATATAATTGTTTTTTTTTAACTTTCTTTCTTTCGTATTTATTTTAAGTCTCAAAGATTAGCTGTCATAATATTTTGAAAACAATTGTTTCACTGTTTATATAATTCCAAAACCTACTTACAATATTTAAGTATTTTCATACGTCAATAAATTGATTTTTATAATGATAAAATTTGTAAGAAAACGATTTTTTCGAGAGATGAGACCTAGCTAAAACGATTTTGCCCCCCAAAATCCCTTTTCAGTAAATTTCATCCAAATCGTTAGGGCCGTTTTCGAGAAAAGCACGCACAGGGTCAGGCGGAACGTTACGCGTTACGAACGTTAGGAACGTTACGTTAGGAACGTTACGTTAGGAACGTTACGTTAGGAACGTTACGTTAGGAACGTTACACTTTTTCGTGCATGCAGCCGGTGTTTTATCAATTTATAAGATTGGTGATTCATCAATTTATAAGACGTTATCACGTCAAAAAACCTTCAGTATTTGCTCAGTTCATCGATCCTATGCCACCAGGATTCATCCTTTAATCTTCCAACATTTAAACAGGATCATCATCTCTCTAAATTCATAGAGTTATTTTTCACAATTTTAGGTAATAATCAAAGTTTAATGAAGAAGAATTTTACCGTTTCAACATCGCAAAATGTTTCCATTCAATTTTTATTGTATATTACCATTCCAACTCATAAATGTAGAATGGTACTAATTTATTGAAGGAGATTTATTTGGTTGAAGAACAACTGAAAAATAAGCTTTATCAGAGTATCCCTTGTGGCCAACGTTTCGAAAAATATATTTTCATCGTCAGGGCCTCAATGCAAGTTTAGATGGTAAATTGTGCAAATCATTGTAATATACATATTCATTTATTATGAATTTCAACAGTTTTTAGATTTAAAAATATCATAAAACTGTTTTTTAAAAAATAAAATTGTTCTGTACAATATGAAAATAAATATTATACAAGCGATACTCTGGTAAAGCTTATTTTTCAATTGTTCCTTAACCAAATAAATCTCCTTCAATACATATTTTTGGAGCAAAACTTCTACTAACAATTAGGTACCTACTAATTTAGGTCAAAATTCACTTTTCAAAAGTGCGGAGCACCAATGAAAAATGTAACTAAAAATGTGTCCATCCGACAAAAACTTTTGAACGGTAACTCCGATCATCATGAAATTTGGACACAACATTCATCTTGGTAAACTAAGATGAACGCGCGCACTCATGTCCCTCCACCCCATTCGTTCTTTTGCACCCGGGTGAAACCGGGCGGGACCGCTAGTATAATAATAATAATTTAAAGCGGGTAATCCAGCGAAGTGTCCAGAGTAGTCTCGTTGCGTGGCCATAGGATATAATATATATATGTAGGAGTTAGGTAGATATCGTAGGGCAGTATAGAGACACAGCATGTGTGTGTTGTGAGTGGTGCTTTCGTTAGCCTTTATTGCACGGGGAAACCATCCCATGTGTCCCCTTTATGTCACATGAGAATAGGGGAAAGGCCAGTGTTTATTAGAATAACTCTATCATAACACTTGTGTCGTGACTGTAATGGCATATGAAACTACACTTGAATGTAATTGTATTTGTAAATGATGGTCCTCCTTTTATAACTTACAGAGAGTATCGTGTGCGTCCTCCACTATATATTCTCCTCTCTCTAATGTATGTATATTGTATGTGCAAATCGTGTAAATGGGGCCTTGTCTCATGACCGACTATCTATACTTAAGTACTCATTGTCAGCAGTATACTGTGATATTCTATTAGGTTCCATTGACAACTAAACCCGGTTGTCAACGAAGTAATATCAGCTACAGAAGATAGACGTAATTGGTTGTCTGTACGACAAGGCGGAGGTGTATAAAAGCTAACAAATTACAATAAAGTATCGATAATACGAACCGATTATAATGAAGAAAGTCTAAAGTCAATTGGACGGCAAAAATACTGATAGTTAACATCTATATACAGATCGTCCCACGACATGACTGCCATAGCCTGGAACTGTGTTGCTGGGGTGATTTCAAGTCAAAAATGCACATATACACGGAACGCTATCCTAACTGAGCTAGAAGCATTTGAAATTTTAGATAGGTAGTAGTAGGAATTCCCTACTAATTTAAAAACCATTTAAAAAGAAATCGCTTTATTGAATTAGTTGCTCAAAATTTTGCTGTATACATAGTCTAGCTCTTCTTGGAATTGAAGTAGTAGCTTTGCGAAGAGTCTCAGGATCAGCACGAATAAATACTAATGGTGATTCACAGCCACCTGGTCTTTTTAATAATAACAAAATCAACAGCCGAACCTAATACCTGCATTAGTGGGCTTACTTATTTAAAATTTCAAATGCTTCTAGCTCAGTTAGGATAGCGTTCCGGGTATATGTTGATTAGACATTTTTGACTTGAAATCACACCAGAAACACAGTTCCAGGCTATGGCAGTCATGTCGTGGGACACCCTGTATATAAAATTCCCGTATCACAATTCTCCGAAACCACTGAACAGATTTTAATTAAATTTTTCTAAATGTGTCCTGCTTGGTGCTTACGCTACAGGATACCTTTTATTAAATATTTTGTACAAAATGACGGTGTTTTCTTCAAAAAAACTGTTTCAGTAACATGTAACGACATATGATAGAATTTACTCAAAGCTATTCGTTGAGAAGCAAACAAAAAAAAAGTTTTAGTACCAAGTAGCCACATCTGATACTATTCGTTCAACGCTATTAGTTCAAAAGCAAATCTAGTACAAAAAAATTAGTTCAGACGCCGGGCTGCAAACGAAATATATTTTACAGAATTATATATATGCACCTGGGTGAAACCGGGACAGACCGCTATATTATTATTTATAAAAAACATGTTTTAAATAAGTGGAATTAAATTCAAATTTCATTATTAATAAACTTTTTTATTAAATCTATGTCTTCAAACATGTGTATTTAAATGTTTTGAGTTTCCAAGTTCTCTGATCACATTAATATATTAAAATCTATACATTTCCATCATTTTCAAATCTTTGATTAACGTCTGATTGTTAATATATATTGTCTGAAAAATTGGTCGATAATTTTATTTATTGAAATTTACATCATTTCTCAACTTAGCAACCACGCACGAAAACGGATATTGCTTTATCTGTAGAAACATTTAACAACAAATTTCAAAATTATTGTACCTTAGTGGAGTAGGTATAGGAATATAGAAGAGACGAGTTTAAAAACATTTCGCATTGTATACGCATCATGCATCTCATTACTGAGCATGAAATAAACTCCACACGTTTAAAAGAATCAAATACAAGCATCTGCATATATATGTGGCTATTTGCTTTGAAGGTACGAGCAGAAAGGCGTATGTCACCGATACACAATGCAGAAGGCAGCATCTTGCGCCAAACGCTACTATACCAGCCTGCTAGAGACCCTATCTTAAAAAAAAACAGGTTTTCGCCGTTTGTTGTTGAACTATACTACAAAAATATCATTCGAAAGTACTGTGTAAATTAATAAGAAACAATAATGAATAAAAAATACTAGTATTATTGTGAAAAAAGCGTGGGGCGCTTTGTTCCACATTTTCGTACATCGAGCGCCCCATGCTTTTTCACAATAATACTAGTATTTTTTATTCATTATTGTTTTAAGCTTATTCTAAAAAAATATTTTTTACTTTTTAGTTCGATATAAAGCGTGTTTTTTAGTTTTTTTAAACTATATTTATTTTTCACTTTTTAGTTTGATATAAAGGGCGTTTTTTAGTTTTTTTCAAACTATATTTATTTTCCACTTTTTAGTTCGATTTATTGTCAAAAATTTGCTAAAAAAAACAATTTTTTTTCGGCGTGGACGGGATTAGAACCCAGGACCTGTGATTCCGAGAGTTGACGTCAGCGAAGACCCGTGCCTTAGACAGCACGGCTAACCACTGTAGTTACAATGCTGGCATATTATACTACAGTAATAAACGACTTGCTGTAGTCCAAACGGAGGTTACAAACAAACATACATACATACAAACTTACAAGTGAAGTTAATATAAAGCGTGTAAAATGGCAGGATTGTGGACAAAAAGTTAGATTTATTAATGTACGACGTTTCGTCTATCGACTTAGACTTTTTCAAGTAGGTACTTGAAATCTATATTTTTTTAATAATAAATAATTTCGATATCACGTTCCTAGAAGTTTTTTTATTAAAAATAATTATTCTAGCTGCTGCTTTTAAGAGCTCAAATCATGGATATTACCTGACACTCTGACAGTCATTAAATTTAAGTGTTATAGTCCAACAATGCTTTGTGCGTGAAGTATGGAAGGTGAGATATTTGAAAGTAAATCAAACTGATTGTTTCTTGTAATAATAAATAGAATAACAAAGCGTTATGCAAAGTATACAACTATTGTATAACAAACAACGTTATAGCATATATCTCTTCTGCGCATGCTCCGATTTTCCTTAAAAACTACAGGGCTCTTCATATTTGCACATCAAACATCCTCCCAAAATTTGGTTTCATTCCGCTTATCCGTTTGACCTGTTCATAGACACTTTTTTTTCCAAAAATATTTTTTTTTTATTCGGCGGACCTTCCAACGAGACAGTATTGTAAAATCTTCTTGGTTTCCAGGCTTGTATGCCGTGGTCCATTGGTATTTCTACTTGACGTTTCGTCTACAACTGCGGTGGACATTATCAAAGGCGATGCGGTAGCGGGAAAAGTGTCCTTCTAGGCTGCTCACAGGTAAGTGCGGTACTTCCGTCTTTTATTGTCAGCGTATTCGTGTTCTCTACTCGGTCGTAGGATGCTCTTCTGTGATTGGTCGTTCCATTCAGTGGGCTGCACAGTGCTGGTGTCCAGGTTTTATTTAGATTCAAACATTCATCTTTCCGGTTGAAATTATTCTGTATTTCTATTGTGTATTTCTTTATATGCGCGGGTAAAACTTTGAAAAATGAATTTTAGTCCCACTTGCGAAGTTGGAATGGTAAAATATCAACAGTCAGCGATTATGTTGGTAAATAAGAGTTTTAAATCTTTGATTAACGTCTGATTAGAACTCCTCAATAAATAAAATTATCGACCAATGTTTCAAAAAAATTGGTCTATAATTTTGTTTTAATTCAGACAGACGTTATTTCTGTATCCCAGTGGAAGTTCTCTCTTTCCCTCATCTTCTTTATTTCTTCTCCTTATTCTTCTCTATGTGAACTGTTGCCACCGTCGGTATACTTATGGTCAGATCGTGTTGCGCTTACGCGAAAAGAACTTCGCATCTAGCGTGAACATAATGTGCGCACGTGAAAATTGCCTTCACGGTTTTTTTTTTCTTCCCCGAAAAGAAAACTAGTATCAAATTGCAACATTGATGTCTCTGATCAAATGCGTAAGGGTAGAGAAAACCCACCTTTAACCTTGCTTCTGTCGAACTCAACAACTTCTCTTTATAAGAATATTTTACATTCCCCTAACTCCACTTCACTCCTCTTCCAGCTTCATATTAAGCTTTTTACGATTATCGATACCGCCCTGTTTTATATAAAAGAAAAACTGTCATATTTTCTACTTTGCTGAATATTTTTGCTGAAATGAAAGTTTGTGATAATGATACTGGCTCTTATGTGATTGAGGATGAAAAAATCGTTTAATTTTCTCTTCATTAAGTTTTTCTCAATAACTGAACGTTTCCCGTTTTTATGAACAATATACTAACTTTAATGAATATTTGACTTTAAAGTATTTGATAAAGTACCTGCCTATGAAAATAGAAGATAATAAAGAACAGTATCTTATTTTATCACTACAGAAAACATTTAGTGATGAGCAGAATCAGTCTTGGCCTTGCTTTTTCGCAAGACGACCTTACTTAAACCGATACCAAGGCTGTCTCAATCCTATCAATATTAATTGTAAATAATTTATAATTTGAAGGGTACACGGGAAGAAGGCGATTTGTCAAAAAATGTAAATTGTGCAGGAGAGCATTTTGAAGTGTTTAAGATCGTACCATTTACTTGCTGATGCATTTCTTTCAACGCTTATAACTTTTGACCTAGCGTATTCTTTTCTAAAATGAATAGACCAACAGAAAGGTACGACTTTTGGCTACAAGATGGCATAAAAAAATTAATTTCGAATTTTTACTGACAAATCGCCTTCTTCCCGTGTACCCTTCATTTATACCTATAAAAAGCCTTGATGTTGATGGTATTTTGAAAAATTATTAAAAAGACTTGATGTTGATAGTATTTTGAAAAATTATTAAAAAGACGAAAAGTAGGTACCAGGTTAAATGAGCAGGATCAAGACTGACTACGCAAGACCAAGATCGAGACTTAATAAGCAAGACCAAGACTATTTCAGTCTTGGTCTTGCTTTGCTCATCACTAAAACATCTATTCTTTATTGGAAATGAATACAATACAAAAGTATTGATGGGTTCCACTATTTCACAAAATTTCTGTTTAAAAAAATAAAATTTTGCATATCAAATAGGTACATAATATAAATACATAATAAGATATAATAAGTGAAGTGGCACATATACTTAATGGAAGTAGACATCAGTACAAGATATTATAAAATTTCCAGAGATCAAGACAGAAAGAAAGAGAGTGAGAGAATGAGAGACGGGAACACTGGCACATGTATATCGGTGCTGCACCGGCAGATAAGCAACTGATTTACGGGCGCACAACACAGTATTAGTATCGACACCACGATCCGCTCATGAATATCAACAACATGTGACTTCTTTGTGCCTTGGCGGATTGTCGCGCCATGAGCGGAAAAAATGAGACAATTGTCGCTCCTCTATATCTCGCTCCGGTTTTTGTTGCTCTCTTGTTATTGACGACTGACTCGAAGAGCTCCGTAAAAAAGAATAAGTGTTAAAAACAAACCTTCAAATGTGCATAAATACTGGTATAAAAGAGACGGAGAAGTCTTAAAAAAAGTTCAACTTGAACACATGAGTTTGCTTTTAGCGTTCCATACCTACATACAATCTGCTCTCTGTTTTGTAATAACAGTTTTCGTTCCGAATAGTGCGCTTCTAAAGTTAACTCAACATTAAAATAATGCTTCAACACATTCATGCTTAGTGTCCGACCGAAGGCCGATTTCTGGCCGAAGCCGATTAATCGACTATCGCCACAATCTTCGGCCAAAGTCGAAGACTTAAAAACCCTAAGAAATTCAGTTCAAGATTAGCTACAACTGCTACAAGCTACAATTAATAATATAAATGATTTTAAAACTTTTAAATTGAAGGTTTAGGGTAGGACGGGGGAATGGCGTTCACTTAAGGAAAACATGGTGTATTTTTTAAATTATTTATTATAAATCAAAATTAAGAAGAGTAACAAAGTCTTTAATTATCGAGTAATCAACAATTTAACAACAAAAGCATATATCTTTCACCTACTAGTAGTAGGAAAACATTATTAAAAAACATGTTTGAGCGGCATTGTCCCTGACTTTGGGTAATGCCGCTCAGGGTCTCATAAAGTAGTGTCCCCAATCCAATCCGGCTGTTTTGCTGCTTTGATCATAATTGTTTTTGATATTTTTGCGCTCAGCAAATTTATAAACAAGTTTACGCAAATCTGCAACACTGAGTCCATAGTATAGCGAGCCCAGCAACTTAACTTGTTCAGCACCTAATTAAAAATTAGATCAGCGCGGCCACAAACAAAGAAACGCTCTTCACGGTCGCATGACGCGAGCTGACTGTCCGTTTGCATCGCTGTCTATTAGAGGCCCCCTCCCCTCGCGCTTCACGCGACGTGACGTGTTGCTACGTTCCTTTTTGTTTCTTTTTGACAGAGTTACAGAGGTCGGTCCTGGTGTTATGTTATTTCACTATGGAAATATGTTATGTCATTATCAAGTATTCACAGAAATTGTTCGAATTTGTCACCGTTTTGTTGGACACAAAGATGCGTGCGTCGTAGCCATGCTTGTAGTAGCGATAAGGGCCTTCCGCGAATTATTTGGGATGTATTTCCGATTTGTGCTATCATTTCTTCGCGTGTGTTAACCGGGCTTTTGGATTAATTAAATAAATTTAATTAAACTTTGAACGGATTTTATTCTTGAGTTTTAATGAAAAAGTTACATGAAATATTTGTTCGTCTATTTGATTTCTATACACTCTGTTAAAAAAGAAGAATCAACTTAAAAATCATCCATTAAAGTAAAACTCAGATACAACGATTGAAATCTGCTTGGTTTTAAAAACACAGCCCTGATCATATATAGCAAGCATTTTATCAGAACACAAAACGTCCCACAATTGAAACAACTTCAAGAATTTCTATTTAATCCTATACAAAAGGCTTGTAATGAGATCCGCTAATATACTTGTTAAAATAAGGGATATTCTTTGGAAATAGAAGATTTTATCTAAACTAGTGGCATAATGAGAAATATAACTGACAAGTAGTCACACGAGTCATAATAGCATTCCGCTTGAGATATATACTGTGCCCTATCTATCTATTTCTATACTAATATATAAAGCTGAAGAGTCTGTTTGGTTGGTTGAACTCGCTAATCTCAGAAACTACTGGTTCGAATTGAAATTTTTTTATGTTGGATAGCCTATATTTATCGAGGAAGGCTATAGGCTATATAATATCACGCTACGTCCAATAGGAGCGGAGCATCAATGAAAAATGTTGCAAAATGTAACTTAAAATTTGTCCGTCCAACAAAAACTTTTGAGCGGTAACTCCGATCATCATGAAATTTGGACACAACATTAATCTCGGTAAACGAAGATGAACGTGCGTACTCATGTCCCTGTCCCCCATTCGTTCTTTTGCACCTAGGTGAAACCGTGTGGGACCGGTAGTTTCCTATAAAATAGCTACTTATGTCCTCTTTTTCTGTATTTTTAAAATGTTTGATATTTCAGTTAAAGCAAACTTAACTTCTGATAGTATACTTAGGCCAGGTATGTCGCTGTATGGGTTAAATTGCAAAATAATTATTTATGGAAAATATATGTATGGCGCCGGCGCTACAAATACACACTTTGCCACTATGCCTAGTGTCTGATGTAAAAAAAACCTTATAAAATTTTTTTTTTTTTTTGTGTACCTATTTACAATTTTTTTTCGCGACCCGGCAAATTTTTCCTACGACTTAAAATAATCGGCTTCAATTTCAAATAATAAAAATTGTAAAGTATAATTTAGAACGGTTTTATCATCATAATTTTGAAAGAATATCGCAGCTGTATTTTTAAAACAAAATAATGCTTTTATTTTACTTGATAAAAAGGAAGGAATTTTTTGCCCTCCTTGAAACAACGCTAGTTAGCGTTAATAAATTAATTATTTATTGTTAAATAAATATGCGTTACTATCTCAAATTGCTTGATTTAACTATTAAAGTGGACAAAATGTATAATTATTTTTTATTTGAAGTTTATACAAACATTACAGAAGAGTGGAGCACTTAAGGTATTCCAAGTAAAAACAATAAAATAAAAGAGAGAACACCAATCTCATATTGTATTGATTAGGGATGGGTAGCCACTATAAAATGAAGTGATTATTATCAGTAATATATATAAATGATTAAAAGTGAAATATATAATTGTATACTTAAAACTTTTGAAGTTTCATACATGTAAATAGTTCAGGTATAAGGATAGCTAACAGAAAAAAAAAATAAAAATCACATATTAATTAATTTAAATACTCTTCAGAATATAATCATCAAAAAAATGTTAGCCGCCGTGAGACGCCTAAAAAAAATTGAACCAAAAATTTTATGTCAAAATACGATTTTTACAATTTTCAAAATTTTGCAATTTTTTTACTTTTTGAAATATATTTTTTTTCATAGCCCCAAATATCCTCTTTAAAGCGATCCTTTGGCCCATCTTTAAAACGATCATTTGGCCCATTTCTGTAACTATAGTACTTTTCTAGATATTAAAAAAAAAAACTTGAAAAATCGGAAAAACGAAATTATTAATTTTGCAAACTTTTGAAAGAAAAAATAAATCTTTTTCCTTTGGCAAGGCTTCGTTTTATGATAAAAGAACACTTCTTACTAAAATTCATCCAAATCAAAAAGTATTGATTCCAACCATTGGTCATGGAATGACCCAGGATAAATGATTATTAATATCAACATATCGATCAATTGTCCCAGCCCTAGTATTGATCTTACTGTAGTAGCAAAAATCCAGTTGGGAGCCTTTGGCTGGAGGCTCAACAGTTGACAGATTTATATAGACAGGTTGCAGACATTGAGCACATATACATACGTATGTAAATATCAACATGCATACAAGCAGGAGCAGCAGTGACTGTATACCACACGGCCAACCCGATTCTTGTTGGTGGTATAATATTATGAAGATCAGCGCGGCCATGCCTTATTGTACAGTACGAAGTAGGTACTAAGAGTGCTGCTGTATCGCAACAACGCATTATGCAGCAATTTTGAGATTCCTCGTCCACTACAAGACCAACTCTGTAGGGATACTTGCATTAAACTGCATAAGAAGAAAAAGCGCATCCAATACCTGCGATTGTCATTGGTATATTCCGCATACACGCAAACGTAAGGTTGATGTTCAACTGGAAGCCATCACAAGTTGCATTACAATATGGCGGACAATATAAGATACCACCGATGCTTCTTAACAAACAATGGGATATGTACCATTTTATCAAAAGTAACATTCTTTCATTGACAAGATATTATCTGCTATTTTAATTTCATATCGATATTATTAAAAGGAAATAATGTTAGGAGTGACCCCACTTGCGATCAAAGCAAAATTTGATAATTTCTAATAGGTTCATTTATAATACAGACCCCCGTAATCGTTTTTGAACGCTTTACTTGGAGAGTAAGTTGGTGAATGCCTGACGAGAGATTTACGGAAGTGTGATCGGGCGAGGCGAACGGAAGTTGAGAGGGAGATATAAGTTAGTGAAGATAGAAAGAGGATGACAATTACTTCACTGGCTAGTGGCGCCATAAGGTGGCCGAAACAAATACTTTACTGGCTAGTGGCGCCATCAGGTGATCGAAAATATAAGCAGTACTAACAATAGAATGACACATACTTTACTTGCCAGTGGCGCTATCGGGTGACAGAAAAAGTTTTGTAAACCTACTTTAAATAATATTTCAGATTTACGCTTAAAATCCAACGAGAACTAAGTAATTGCAATGTATTACATTTGTTTTCATTATCTTTATGTTTATATTTCTTTCTTCTTACATTAGACTGTTCTTTTCGTTCTTGAACAATTTTATAAATTAATATTTTGTTCAATACATTAAATATTTTACGTTTAAAGTGAATAAAATTGTAAAATCATTTTAAAGTTCATATTTTGTTAATTTTCAGGTGAATAATAACAAAATACGGCAGGCTGAAGTTTTACTTCAGTCGTGTGGTCTAAAGCACACTCGTTTTTTTAAGGAACTTCCCTAGACCTCCTTCGCTTTTCACTGCGCAACAAAAACACCATCGCATCAACAATGTCGAATTAAATAACAAATGAAGACTCAAATATCGGCTTTGGTAATAAGTTAATAACTAATAAGAATTGAAATTAGTTGTACCATATTTTGATGTTTGGAAAAATCTGATAGATTGCATTCGAAATTGTTTAGATGGACTTCATGATTTATTCTTTGTGTAGGAAATTTGGAATTGTTGCAAGTGAGATCATCCCTAACATTATTTGCATTTTATCATATTGATTGACCGCAAGTGGGACGAAAGTCGCAAATGGCACAACTGCAAGTGGGAGGACACCATGCGCAGGGCCTCCTATATGATCTTTGAAAAAATGACATTTAGAGCAGAGGTCCCTAAATTTTTTTGTCTCGTAGACCACTTGCCATGTTTTTCGGTTTTGGGTAGACCCCCTGCTTATCTGATATTGATTTTTAGCAAATTCATTAATTTCAAATGTATTTTTGACAACCGGTATAGTGCTACTCACTTTGAACGATTTAAATTTATAACGGTAGTGAAATGTTAGTTTTATACATTTATTAATTAGATTCAAATTAAACGAATCAAATTAAAATTTACTTTCTGTTACATAAAATAACTAAGCAAAAAATAAATGCTTTTAGTGTAAGGGATGAACCTGATGCTCTAATAATAAATTTTCAACATTTGGCATCAATTTAGTTCGATTTATAATCTTAAATCTCTTCGGTTAACGATGTTCAGTTTGTTTCTTTTTTTGTTAGGAGATTCACTATCGTTGACCCCCATTTCCATTTCATGGACCCCCAATTTTTTTTCCCGCTGACATGGACCCCTTGTAAGTTGTCGTCGACCCCTGGGGGTCGATATAGACCACTTTGGGAATCACTGATTTAGACATAACCTATTTTGTCTCCGGGTCACAGATATATAATATTATGTGTCTCCAAAGACAACGCGAGCGACACAACGCTATTATAATTCTTGGCAGTAATGTGTTGTCATGGGCAGATTGTTTGTTGTGTGTTATACGTTAGGTCTATACATGTACACATTTACTATATTGTGTTATTGTGTATATGCATGTTGCGAGCGCATCCTAATGTGATAAACTGTCAACGCCATTTGTGAGACTTGTCTCTCTCCGTGTGTCTTCTAATATTGCACTAGAACATAGATTATCTGCGGCCACAACGCCAAATGGCGTAAGGAACCATTCAAGTATTACGTAAGCAGAATTTTAGTAATTAAATCATTAAAAAGTTGAAAATTCAGTTAAAATTGTTAAAAGTTCTTAATCGAAAAGTGCCAAGGTTTAATAATTTTTTTATTGATTAAAAGTCTCCTAATTAAATTGGAAAAAATATTAAAATATGCGTAAGACATCGATGCTTAGTTAGTTTTCGGAACTGCTGACATTATTAGTAGAGGTGTTCCACAAGGAAGTATACTTGGACCGATTCTGTTTATCTTGTTTATAAATGATATATGTGATACTATAAAAGAAAAAATATTTCTATTTGCCGACGACACTGCTGTCATATGTGAGGAGAGGGATCAAGCGTCATTAATTGACAGGCTGAAAGTATGCACAGATGACCTCAACAGTTGGTTTAACAAAAACAGTTTAAAATTGAATCAAGCAAAAACAGAAATAATAAAATTTGGAAAATACTTCGATATACCAAATAGTATCAATATTTTAAATAACAAAATAGAAATAAAAAGTTGTGTAAAATTTCTGGGAATAAATATAGACAGCAGTCTAAATTGGAAATCCCATATTGATTACCTAGTTCCGAAATTAAATAAAGCCATATATATGCTAAGATTTCTGAAATATACTTATGCCCTAAATATACACACTCTATTGAGCGTTTACTATGCATACTTTCAGTCTGTCATACAGTTTGGAATTATGTTTTGGGGAAATAGTGTAGACACAAAAAGAATTTTAATACTACAAAAAAGATGCATTCGTATAATGGCGGGAGTGACAACACGAGAACACTGCAAGCCCCTCTTTCAAAAATTAAAATTATTAACTATCTATGATCTATACATATTGGAATGCAGTAAGTTCTTTAAAGCCAATCCAGAATTTTTTGTAAATAATATCTACGATCATGAGTACGGCACAAGAAATAAGGAAAAATTGAAAATAAATAGCAGCTCATTAACTGTTATAAATCGTGGTATCACTAACGCCATAATAAGAGTGCACAATATGATCCCGAATGACTTAATGAAAATAAAAGATCACAAAAAATTTGCGTGCGCATTAAAAAAATTTTTATTAGAAAAAAACTGCTATAGTCTGAATGACTTGTGATTATTTTACTTTTTACCTGCTTTTATTGACAATGTAATAGACTCTTTGTAAGTCTCTTTTACAAATAAATATTCATATTCATATTTGATTATTTGCAAAAAATTAAAATGTACCGTTTGCATGCTAGGTTGACATATTTTCCATAAGACTACATGTAAAAGTTTTTTTTAATTTTTAACTTTATAAATCTCCTAATGATTTTGGATTTTTTACAGAAAATTTTGTCATCAAAAAATCTATTAAAAAAACTTTATTTCAGATTTTTTCATTATCTTCGTAAAACGGCTCAAGCTCCTTAATTAATTAATTACATAAAAACACAGATACATTCCAAGCAAGCAGCTTTGAGGTTATACGTAAAGCACGAATGATTGCTGTTCGCGACTATTAGCTAGAATGTAATATAGAGTTGCTATGGAAACGACATCTAAACAACAGTTGATAGGTTATTTTTCTGTACTGCCGCTCGAACGTACGTACTTCCCGCACCAGTGCGTGTAATCCCGCCAATGCGTAAATGTTTGCCTTTATCCCTTGCAATTGATGCCAAAAGTATGTACTTTCGATCGAGATATGAAGAAAAAAATATCGTTTTTATTAATTGCCGCTGACAAAAATGATCGTATTGCACAATAAATAAATTAAAAAAATGTAATAATTTTGTACACGAATATATCGAAGAATCTCGTTAGAGATTCTTTTCTGTACTAAATGCCGACGAATCTCTAACAGATTCTTATACATTGATTTAGCCTCTCTCCCATATAACGCCGTGTATATGAGGCCAGTTTCCAAGTTTTATAGTTCTGTGACCACGTGACTTTCGTCTTACCAAATTTTCGTATAACCCATATAGTACTTCTATACGACAATTAGAGCGATATACTGTGACCGCCCGGTAGCCGAACAGTTAAGACGTAAGGCCAATAACGGCAGGGTCTCGGGTTCGATTCCCGCCAACATCATTCGAATTTTTTTTTAAATTTTATACAGTAATAAAGTTGAGGTCAAAATATGATGTTTTAAGCCCATTGAACTGTATAAACTTTAAAATCAACCCTGGCACCGACACCGACGAAGAAGTCGAGTCAAACTTAACAGTGCAACAATGCTAAGTAAAGCGTATCATATTAAATTATTCCAGACGTCTTGTAACCAGTAAGTATGCATATGTCGCTGCAGTTATGCCAGCTGTACCATACATAACTCAAGGTACCTACACAGCCGCGTACATACATCGTATGCGGCCACAAGACAAAACAGCTTACGTCGATGTTTTTTTCAACTCCCTTTTTGTTATGTAATATTACGGATATATGTATTTTCACACATTTGTCAACGCAATTTTCGGGTTTTTTCACACATAATATATTTAAAATAAGTTTTTGGATTGTTCTTGCTCAAATACTTGATAGGTCTTGGTCTTGCTTATTAAGTCTCGACTAGAGTGACCTGTGCGAATTATTCGCACTAAATAAGTATAATAATTATCACTTTATAAAATTATTTTTTAAATATGATTGCAGGTATTCAATTCGTTTCTAATTTTGCACACAGCTTATAAAGTTTTTCTTTTTGTTGTATTACAATATGAAGGTCAGATGACAGATCGAAGTGTTGACGTTGTTTCAATATTAAAGCCGTCAGATGGCAGACGTTGTTCAGCGTTGCTGTATTGTGTCTTAATGTATATCTATATATATAAGTTTAACAATTAATTAAATTACAAAAACAAAAGCAATAATAAATTTTTTAGTTGTAATGTCAGTAGAGCAAGCAATTATCTGTAAAATGATATATAATTTATGTGGAGAAATTGTGAGTTTTTTTCAAAAAAGGGAGGCAAACATCTTAACCTTAGCGTATTAATATATATGATCTTGGTCTTGCGTATTCAGTCTTGATCCTGCTCATTTAGCCTGGTACCTACTTTAACGTCTTTTTAATAATTTTTCAAAAGACTATCAACATCAAGGTTTTTTATAGGTATAAATTATAAATTATTTACAATTAATATTGATAGGATTGAGACAGCCTTGGTATCGGTCTTGCTTATTCAGTCTTGGTCTTAATCTTAAGTAAGACCAAGACCGATTTTGCTCACCATTAGCTGAAACGTGCGTACGTGAAAGGATCTTCGGAAGCGTATCATATATTGCGCCTATGAGCTTAGGGGGCCTCTGCCACATACAAAATCAGCTACTGTATTTCATTTCAGACGCATCTGAGATAATGAGTTCAGTAAAACTAATTAAAACAATGTCTCACAAGCGCTTAAACAGCCGTATGAATATTATCATAAAATTAAATTATTATAATTTAAAGCAATAAATTCGTACTAAAAAGTCAACTAATCTCATGTACGTCATATATTCATGTAAAGGAGTCCCAGAGATCATCAAAATCCCAGACTAATTTAAAATTCGTCTCTGTATCTACTACATTACATAACAAAATATGTATATACAGAAAACATTCATATGAAACTTTTGTTTGCTATTTTTATCGTCCGCTTGGGGATGGCCTACACACAACTCGAAAACAATATAGAAAAGTAAAAACACGGAGGGGGAGCACAGTGTATTTTATGACCTACAACGGTACACTACTAGTGCCTGCCTCCCGATGCTGCTGTAGGAGAAAAAGAATGAAAAAGAAGATATCTTTATTATTAGTCTACGAGACAAAGTTATGACGATTGTCCCGCCCGTTTCAGTCTCTTCGCATCTTGCAGGAATTTTTCTAACTTCGTCCTGCTGCATTATTTGTACCTTACTTATATATCCTGCTATCTGTCCGTGACATATAAAGATTATACTGATATATACGCGACGTGGGCGTTTTTCGTATTTCTCAATTAACCCATTAATAGCCATACTCAATACAAAAACTGAGTATGTAGATATATTCATTGTATTGATAACAAATAACAATCGCTAATTTATATACATCAATACTAGCGGTCTGTCCCGGTTTCACCCGGGTGCGTTGATATAATTTTGCAAAATGTATTTCGTTTGCAACTAATAGCTGAACTAATAGCTTTGAGCAAATTATATACCAGATTTGCTTCTGAACTAATAGCTTTGAGCGAATTCTATCTGATGTCGCTATTTGGTACTAAAACCGTTTTTTTTTAATATAAATATTAATATGAAATATTAAAAAAAAAACATTATTTGTTATTATCCGTGTCCTTTATAAAAAAACTAGCGGTCCCGTCCGGTTTCACCCGGGTGTAAAAGAATGAATGGGGAAGGGAGGAACATGAGTATACATATTCATCTAAGTTTACCGAGATGAATGTTGTGTCCAAATTTCATGATGATCGGAGTTACCGTTCAAAAGCTTTTGTCGATAAAAAGCAGTATTTATACTTTTTTAAACTAATAATTTTTTTTTAATTAATTAAATAAAATTAAAATAAATTTAAATGTAAGCCTTAGAAGAAAGCAATGTAGAAAATAAAAAAAAATATTATCGCCCAACGTGGGGCTCGAACCCACGACCCTAATATTGACAGTCGCATGCTCTACCGATTGAGCCATCCGACGTTGTGTACTCACAACGCTAATATGAGTATATTTAGTTAGTGCATTTCACCTGAATAGAAGCTTATTTTTTGCGATACATTTTGCAACATTTTTCATTAATGCTCCACTCCTAATGGTCGTAGCGTGATATTATATAGCCTTCCTCGATAAATGGGCTATCCAACAATTTTTTTTTTTCAATTTGAACCAGTGGTTCCTGAGATTAGCGCGTTCGAACAAACAAACTCTTCAAGCTTTATATATTAGTATAGATAATATTAAAAATATCATTTTTTATAGAGACGGATAATAACAAATAATGTTTTTTTTATAAAATACGATATACGTTGTGTCAGGAACATAAGAATAGTTTCTCAACAGAGCATTAAGGACATGCGGTGACGTATATAGAAACAGTTCTATCTGCAACTGGACAATTCGTTATCAATAACAACTTTTTGAGTGAAAATATCGCACTTCGACGAACTATAAAAGCTATATATCAGACACGTGTCCTATCGTATTGGTGCGCACACTTTCCACCAGATGGTTCTCCAGTCTTCCGAAGACACATCCGTGCCTGCTGGGAGTTACAGCATAGTCGCGACCTTGTCTTGCTTCTTCCTTCTTCACCAATCTGTTGCAGCTTTCCTTTCTCTCTTCGTTTGTGTGTAGTAATAAGATATCCAATAAGTTCGTACACACTTATAACAATCTGTTCACACTTCAGAAAACTTAATTAAGTTCGTTTTACTTATACCTACGTTAATTCTGAACTAAATTAAAGTAGTTGGAATGTATTTCCTTTCAAATTATCATTTTTCTTTTCATCGGTCTTATTTTTACATTTGTAAATACAGCACATAATAACTGTATTTCATTCATTGACAATTTACTCGATGAATAAATCATGTAATACCATTTTTGAAGTGAATACTTACTTAAAAACGGGGGTAAATTCGTTTCTCTATGTAACGAAATTGTATTCCCTATGTAACGAAATTTGTCACGAAATTGTCCTATTAGTAACCCTATATAAACAATGATTATCTGTACGCATTGGTAGAACAGTGGTAGAATGCTGGCATACCACGCGGCCGGCCCGGGTTCGATTACCGCCAGGTGCGCGCAACAATTTTTTTTTATTATTATTTTTAAGTACAGGTACCTATTATATATAAAATGTTCCACTAATTTATCAGAACAATACTTGAGATAAAAAAAAACAATATTTGCAGTAAAATGTGTTGTCTGTTTGTGTTTTCTTATGTATTATTTGCAGTAAACCTGCGAAAAAATTTAATTTGTTTTACAAGAACGCATTACAGAAGTGAAACTTCTAGTTGCAAAATCATACGATTGCATTTGGACAAGTGGAAAAAATGCGTTACGAGCATATTATAATTTTATTCTATATTGAGCATAGGAATAAAATCGCAATCGAACTATTAGGGTGCAAACATAGACTTCTGTCTTTTTTACGCCGTAAGCACTGGCATATCCAGGAGGGCAAAACAAGCACGGGGGATCTGGCTTAAGAAATTTCTAATTTGCCCCCTCCTGGGCCAAAAGCTAAGTACGCCCATGTTAACGTCATAGAAAAAGACAAAGTTTTTGAAACAGAGATACTTTATTCAGATTGAATGCAAGTGCATCAACCAATCCTATCATCGGAGAAATCAGAGAATTACATCAAAGAAAGAGAAGCAGATATATTTTCGATACGCTTTGTTGCGTTCACTCACCGCACATTGAGTAGATAGGCAATGGTTTTTTTTTTAAATATAAAACGCTCAGCTACTAGGGCTATATGCGTAAACATAAGAGCAATTAAAGGTAAGTATGATAACGTAAGTATGATATGAATATCAAGAACACTAAGGATAGGCAATGGTTCATATAGTTAATTAATAGATATACGGTTACGAGATAGTTTCACGTTCAGATTAAATTGTACAGACGAAATATCGAACGTGAAACTATCTCCGTAACACATTTTTTCGACTCTGTGCTGATTTAGGTTGATCTATAGTGTACCTACGAAATTGTGCAGATTGCAGATTTATGCTTGACAGATGTGCGCGGTTTTTAAACGCTTTATATTAGTTTGGGTTGTAACTAACTATGTATGTATGTAACTAACTATGTATGTATGTCCGTAACGGAATCTTTGAGCATAATTTTCACCAATTTCCCGAAGTCTGATTAATTTGAAACTTTGCATACGTATCAAGGACCGATGACAATGCAATAATTTGATAACAGTTTCCCATTATCCTTATTAGGACCCCCAGGATTAATAAATTCTTTTATAGATCCTCTGTAGTAAACGCTTTATTTTCACCAATTTCCCGAAGTCTGATTAATTTGAAACTTTGCATACGTATCAAGGACCGATGACAATGCAATAATTTGATAACAGTTTCCCATTATCCTTATTATTAAACGCTTTATATTAGTTTGGGTTGTAACTATGTATGTATGTCCGTAACGGAATCTTTGAGCATAATTTTCACCAATTTCCCGAAGTCTGATTAATTTGAAACTTTGCATACGTATCAAGGACCGATGACAATGCAATAATTTGATAACAGTTTCCCATTATCCTTATTAGGACCCCCAGGATTAATAAATTCTTTTATAGATCCTCAAACTAAAAAGTGAAAAATAAAATATAGTTTAAAAAAAACTAAAAAACACGCTTTATATCGGACTAAAAAGTAAAAAATAATTGTTTTAAAATAAGCTTAAAAAGCGTTGGGCGCTCGATGTACGAAAATGTGGAACAAAGCGCCCCACGCTTTTTAAGCTTATTTTAAAACAATTATTTTTTACTTTTTAGTCCGATATAAAGCGTGTTTTTTAGTTTTTTTTAAACTATATTTTATTTTGAACAATAATCTATTAAAAATAATATATTCCACTTAAAACGTTTTTTGTGCCGTTGTGATGAACCCGGTACGTAGGTATATTTGATGACAAATTGTTACACGTCTGTAAAGCCCACTCGATAACAAATGACAACAGCAGGGGAAAAAAAACCGATGTTATCTGCTTACATAACCGTGCAGTTCAATCAATCAAAACTATAATCATACGACTCACGTTTTTACTTCTCGATACTTGGAACGCGGGCCACACTGTGTCCCAATGTGCAGTTGCGTTTAAACATTCAACTAATTATTTTCGACTTTACAGTTTACAATCACCTTCCTTGTTCCAAGTGGACGTTCTTTAAGGACGTAGTCCTATGTTCAGGCTCGTTTTCAACCGTTATTTCAGAAATTTTTTTTAATATCAAAATAATGTACGATGTTTTCAATTTTGTTACATGTTTTTACTGACATCGTAAACTAAGACAAAATTAATTTTACGCCATGTTATAATTGTTTTTTTTAACCTAAAGTAGACAACTTTAAGTGTAGGTAGGTAGGTAGCGCGGGTGATAACGTCACTTGGAGTCAACTGAATTATAAAAATTAAATTCGTTATTGTTTCGTAGGCTTGTGGCTCTATCCCGTACTAGAAATAAACATTTTTATTGATAAATAACAAAATGGCCGGTTTTAGAAAAAAAACAACGAGAAAATCGTGATTTTTTCGTTGAAAATCGGTTTAAAAAAATAGAAATAATTTTTATAATTAAGTAATTCTAGTACCGGACGGAGCTATTGTTGTGTAGAATACCCTGTGCAAAACTGAAAGCAATCGGTTGTATACAATTGTTTCAATCACCCGCGCCACTTAGAAAAACGTAGTTTTGAGAAAAACGCGTTTAAAGTTTTAATTTCAGATTTCTTACAAAAAAATAAAAATGAATATTTACACTAATCAGCTATGTCTGGTGTATATTAAACCTTCCGTTTCTTCAAAGGCATCGTTTTCTGTTAATTTGTTTGCTCTACTCTGCGAGAGTATAAGGGTAACGTGATAACAATTGAGAGGTAAGAGCAGGTAAGAGTCTTACCGTAAGATCGTTGCTGCTCTCGACTATATGCTATAGCTTTGTAAATATTTAATATTTCGGTCTAAAATTTTTACAGTATTTTCTCAATATATTATAGGTACTTACTAAAAATGTAAAAAAAAATAAATTCGTTTTTTCAAAACCCGAACACCAGACTACGTCCTTAAGTTATTGCCTCAATAGTCTAAGATCCGGTATTAGAAATATATAGCCTCATCTATTATTTGATGACAAAGATTATATGCTAGCTAAATCGCGTACCGATGCTATTAAATATAAAATAATTTCTAAATAACTTTTTTGGATCAACTTACCCGATTTGTTAATCATAAAAATCGAGCCTAAAATGAGAGAATACAAGTTATACAATAAAAGTTCTGATTAACATCTGAACATACTAAGGAAAATGGCGTGATATGTCGTAGTTTTCTTATTAAATAATTAAGCAGGTTAGACAGCGAATTATTACAACCTGATTCACAGTCACCAGTTATCCAGTTGGCTCTGAATTCTGATGCCGAGAATGATAGACTAGCGTTAGCTAACAATAGTGTCAGTCAGGTTGTCACTTAGAACAGAGATGCTATATGAAACAGTGACGAATCAAATAGTAATCCTCAACTATCGCTGTCTTTGTCGAACAGCCCTCTGTGTGCACCTTGTTCTGCTTCTTACTGAAGTGTACCTCGTAGCACAGATCATTTGAGCAGGTGAAGATGACAAACCAAAATAAAACTTCGAACATTTTTTTCTGCATCATCGATGTAAGGTCGTTGCTTTATAAAAAATTCCAGCCAATTGGGCGACGGAACCATCCCAACTTCAAAAATGTTGACATTTGATTATAATAAAGAAAATATAATTTCTGATATCGTGTGAGGTGACGCGGGTAATGGCTAGTATTCAATATGGTATTTGCTATTCGTTGCCATGGTTACCTACATAATATGTTCCACCTCATGTAAAAATTAATCAAAGCATACTGAACTAAGTAGTTTATTTCTGTCTGATCCATACAAAAGCGGCTGATTTTTTTTTATTTTCAAAATATTTCCGAAACTATAAAGTTTAGAAAAAATTTTTTTTTACAAAACTTTCTTGAAAAAATAAATAGAATAATAAACCGTTATAAAAAGTATACCATTATTATATAAAAGACACCGTTATAGCATATATCTTTTCTGTGCATGCGCCGATTTTCCTCAAAAACAATAGTTACATACTTTGTTTACAAAAATAAGATTTAAAAAATTTTAAAATAAAAAATGTATATTAATAATAATAATAATAAATTTTTATTTCTTTTGTTTTCAATACAATATAAATCAGTACAATATTATTTATGTAGTTTTTTTACTGACTTTTTGCGTAAATATTTTTTTGACGTGAAAACTTCTAATAAATTGATGAAAACACCAGCTGCACGCACGAAAAAGTGTAACGCCGTAACGTTCCGCCTGACCCAGTGCGTGCAAGCGAGAGCGCAGTAATAGCCGATAGAGAAGCACGATCGGCGTCGGCTTGTAGGCATTTCACTCTTCTCGCGTGACGTCAGAGAGTAGTGTGCGTTCAACATTTTTTTCGGCTGTTCCAGCGAAAGCTACATCTGACAGATGGGTCATTAAAGTTAGCCCGTAACATATGAGATTTAGGCCGTCGTAGTGGTGATATAAACCAATAATTAAAGATCTTAACACTAACCCAAATTCCAAATCATTTTATTCCGTGGCGAAGATTCACAAGACGATGTTCTGTGCGAGTTAGTTCAGAATCACGTATACTCGATGATACAACACGAAGAGAACAGAGACACACACACACACACACACCTACAGTGAGACGCTTGGAGCGTCGCTTCGTCTGTCCATCACACGTTTTTATGGAGCGCAAACTTTATAATGAGCTAGTAGTGACATTGATCAAGAACTCAGTAAAAGAGTGACATTTTATTATCCGTGGGGATTTTAAATTTTAAAACTTTATATGTACGTCGCTCTAAACCTCTACTATGTGACTTCATAACATTGCACCGTCTACTTCCATACACAACTTTATAAAATATAATTTTATCGATGTGTTACTTACACGTCGCATATTCTAAAGATGTTATCGTTACAGAAATGAAATGTTTATATTTTATTTTGCATTTTATATTATATTTTCAAAGAACTTTCAATAAACAATTTTCGTAACACGTTCACGATTACTTATAAGTATAACCAACACCATTGATTCCTGGAAGATTAAAGGATGAATCCTGGTGGCATAGGATCAATGAACTAAGCAAATACTGAAGGTTTTTTTAATGCATTTTATAAAAAAAAACCTTCAGTATTTGCTTAATTCATTGATCCTATGCCACCAGGATTCATCCTTTAATCTTCCAACATTTAAACAGGATCATCACCACTCTAAATTATTAGAGTTATTTGTCACAACCATTGATTCCTCTCCAGTATATAAAACGAGCGAAGTGGCGTAGCGGTGAGAGCACTAGACTCGCATTTGGGAGGTACCGGGTTCGAATCCCGGAGGGGGAAGATGTGGCTGGGACTTTTTTCTGCCGAGTAACGGTAATTACTGTACCGGCCATCTTGTTGAGGTTTTCCATGGTTTCCCTCAACAATTCCAGATAAATATCGAGATGGTTCCTTATTCAAGGCCATGCTCCTATGCTCAAAATTTGCCTACCTTATCCTAATTTCTTAAAAATTCCTTCATTCGCCCATTGCTATTAATTAAGTAAAAGTTTAAAAATTGTAGAAAATGACGGGAAGTGTATGGTAGATGGAAAATAGTAATGGTGCGAATGGCGTTTGTTATGACATAAAGTCGAGAAACGGACGTTAAACGCATTATTATTATTATTATATAAACTTTTTAGACCACGATTTGAACCGCCCAAGTTATTTATGTTTTGAATATAATTTTAAATTTAGTCGTAACTATGAAAACCATTACCACAGAGCAGGGGTGTACCTTGAAAAACTTGCAAAAATCGAATTCTTTAATATACTTTTGAAATTGAGAATACTCACAGAAAAAAATACGCTGAATTCAATGAGCGCAAGCAAACGTCTGTATCTCTTTTAGTTTGGAAACTACGGCCATTCGAAGGTTTTATATGATTTTCTGAAAACTATAAACGCAAATAACTTCTATACCAAAAGACATACAGACATTTGTTTGTGCTCTTTGGATTCAGCGTGTTTTTTTCTATAAGCATGATGATTTTGCTAAAGTTCCGAAAAATTTCGTTTTTCGTCAAAAATCGCATTTTTTTAAAGGGGTATGCCTTGAAAAAATTGCAAAAATCGAATTCTTTAATATACTTTTGAAATTGAGAATGCTCACAGAAAAAAATACGCTGAATGCAATGAGCGCAAGCAAACGTTTGTATCTCTTTTAGTTTGGGAACTACGGCCATTCGAAAATTTTATATGATTTTCTGAAAATAATAAACGAAAATAACTTCTAAACCAAAAGACATACAGACGTTTGTTTGTGCTCATTGGATTCAGCGTGTTTTTTTCAATAAGCTTAGTGATTTTAAAATAAACACGTTGATCATTTAAAAAGCATGCGTGGGTCATAATAGGTTCGCCATCACTGGTCTAGAATGTCAAGATCATGAATTAAGCTACTAAAGAGATGATCTCAATTAAGACCACTGAAGAAAACCGATAATGTACGCCTGTGCGTATTGTTTTTCTAATATTTTATTCGCTATTTTTTCAATCTATAGAAATTAGAGCGTCGACAGTGGAAAATGTATTTGATGTCGTCTTTCTCGGCGACCAATTTCCGCCGCACGGTCGCCCGTTGGCCGTAGGTGCGGTGCAACGCGGTGTTGTAGGCGACGGACGGATGAACGTATACGGTTGGGCAAACGGGCAGGCGGCCGGGGGGGGTCGGTTGGTCGGGCAGAGGTTCGGACGGACGAGCTGCCACCAACAGACCCGCTCGCAAAGAGCTGTCACGACGTGTATTCAAGATGACGTGACGTGTGTACCCCCTGACGCCTTCGCCCCCGCACAACGAAACAACCATCACCGCTACCCCGTTGTACGTAGTACACACACATATTAAAAATCTACAGTGTGATCATTTTTTATTTTAAAATTTTTGCAATGACAATTAGGTCAATATAGCTTGCCGCTTATAACAATCGCGATGTTACGAAACTCATAAAAAAACTTGTAAATATAAAGAATGTTTTTCGTATTTGGCTGCCAATCTCTATCATAAAGTACCACCGGAATATAAAGTTCTAAAATTAAACCCCTTCAGAAAAAAAATGGAGCAATGGGTGTGTCTCTAACATTACATAATTTCACTTAAGGAGTTGGGGTGTTAAACGAAGATAATGAAAAAAATCTGAAATAAAGTTTTTTTAATAGATTTTTTTATAACAAAATTTTCTGTAAAAAATTCAAAATCATTAGGAGATTTATAAAGTTAAAAATTAAAAAAAACTTTAACATGTAGTCTTATGGAAAATGTCATCCAAGCATGCAAACTGTACATTTTAATTTTTTGCAAATAACCAAATAATCTCAGCAGTTCCGAAAACTAACTGGGTATCGGTGTCTTACAAATATTTTAAATTTTTTTCCAATTTAATTAGGAGACTTTTAACCAATAAAAAACATTATTAAACTTCAGCAATTTTTGATTATGGACTTTTATTCTTGACAATTTTAACAATTTTTACTGAATTTTCAACTTTTTAATGATTTAAATTTAATTTTCATTACTTCTAATTTCATTTTTTAATTATTTACTGCAAAAAATGTGTAAAATACAGATATTTACATACATTTATTTTTCCTAACCTAACTTTGTACAAAAAATTCAAAAGTTAGTCCATTAAGTAAAATACTAAAATAATTAATTAATAACAAAAAAAATGATTTATTTATGCCTTTATGACAATAATTTATTGGTATCATCGACTTATAACTTTTTGTAAAAATTTACTTTGAAAAAGTTCCGATTTAGAATTCGACTTACTTTTCATTGGGACTGTAACGCATCAACCTCCTTAATTATTAAAAAAAATCTCATATTATTATGCCAATATGACGATGCTAATATTAGCCACGTTACATTTTATATGTACCTACATTTCTTAAAATGCATATTTCTCTGTTAGTCACAGATACGAAGTGTTAATAATGTATTTTGTTAGTCTCAATCCCAATGCAATAATAATTTCTAAATTATAAATCATGTAGTACTCATGTGTGTAGTTATAATAATAGTAGGTTAAGTTGTAAAACAGTTTCTAGCTGAACTCATATCTTTTGGTCTTTAACCAATAAATAGTATTATTATTATTATTATGTTGTAGGAACTGTGCCTTTTAATATCTCAGATATATATTTTGATTTTTTCTTCTAATTGTTTTGACGACTGTATCCCTATCCATACTTGGCTCTACAAATAAAGAACTATTCTAATCCCCCAAAACGAGCTGTAAAAGTAACGAGAAATTGTGTACCCGTATGTATTCGTTACTTAAAGAATCAGTACTTTTCATACGACATACAATCGTGTAGTAATAACAGCATCAAGCATGCACCATCGCATCGAGACGCGTCGCATACGTGATACGGTATGACTTCGTTCGCATCAAACGAGTCGAACTGACATGGATTCGACAAATGCGAGTAACGAACTGAATTTGTAAGTAACGATTCGTTACTTCGAGTCAGACGATGTACCCGTTACTCAGTAACGAATACATACGGTTTGTTACAGTTCTACCCAAAACTATGCGTAACGCGTACAAAAAGTGAATAAAAATTGCATAAATTAGTGTATTGCACCGACCTTTAATAGACAAGACAACGCACACTAGATTCAGCGCACACGTACAACAGACAGCGGCATCAGTGTGCATGTGTGGCAGCGCGCGCGCTACCATGCATGGCTCACAGGAAACAGCGCTTACAGCTTGCCTTTTCATTAGCATCCATCAAGCTCGAAACAAAAGCGCCCTGTCCTCTCCACACGCACTCTATACCTACATACACATACATAGTACACAGAAAAGTCCCTCTCCTCTCCTTTATATTCTCCCACGTCGTACATCAGTGGGTAACGCGACCGCTACACAAAGCTCCCAAGGATGGGAGAACTTTCAACTTACCTGCACACTTTAAACTTTGTTTATACGAGACGTTAATGCTGGGGTGCAGAAAGGGATTATCAAAAAATATATCTATACTAATAAATAAAAAAATAAAAGACTAAGTAACAGAGAATAATATAGAGTCACTAAATTATATACACAAAATGTTTACAACACAGGAACACAACACAAAGTTTATCAGCACACTTGTCTATTAACTCTAAATCATTTATGTAAAACCACTCACTAAAGTTTATTTATTTTCACAGTATAACTGAATAATTTATGTAGTAATGCCAGAGCACTGTGTCAACACAACTCACGAACAGCTCCAATAACTGACTGACTTACTTGACCACTCTGCTCGCCTTATATAGTTTCTGCCCACGCTGTTATCGAATGTTCTGGACGAATCAAGATTTCTTCTATTGTTCTCTCCAAGCGATTCTAAGAAATCGGGTCTAGCTTCGCTACCTGCTTGCCGCAGCGAGATCCCTTCCTTTACATGTATTTCTGTCTCTCGAAGCGTTTGTCTGCAGGCCGGATGTTTTTACCTGTTTTCATTGTTGTTGTTTCTAGTAGTTTCTACCGATTCCAGAGGCGTCCCATCAAGGAGCACGCAACAATTAAGTTGAAGTTAAACATGTAAAAAATAACGGGAAGTGTGATAGATGGAAAATAGTGATTGTGCGAATGGCGTCTGTTATGACATAAAGTCGAGAAACGGACGTTAAACGCATTATTATTATTATTTATTCGGAATAGTTACCTGAAGAGCAAATGAACCGAATAAATAACTACTTTCGTTCGGTGAATATGGCCATTAGAAAAATTAAAAGAATAAAAATACGTGTTCATCCCTGTATGTGACGGAAGCTTCTCTTCTACCTACGCCGCCGTCCGTCGCCACTCGCCACGGCTGGTACCACGTCCAGGTTCGAACGGCGAACCTCGCAACAACAGACGGTCTCGTCACTCCATCGTTACGACACTGTCCATTCGTTGTCAACTATGTGACGAAGTTCGCACACGTCCAACTCACCAGCAGAAAATGTCACTCACAGTCTTCCCTTTGCCTGACACATACATACGCGAAGCCTCGCTTTACTTCAGGATACACGCTTTTTGTATAGCCGACGACTCTATATACAGTATGTAAACACGTAAGGTGCACATAGGGAAATGAACATTGGGAAAAAATAACTGGATCAGAGTGAGCCTTGAAATCTTGTTTTTCAATTTGACAGATAATATTCTTTTGCAAAGTGAATGTGTATACTACCGAAGAAAATGTTCAAATGATTACAACATAATCGGACTTTAAATTCCCAAAAATACTTAAATATGGTGCGAGATCAAATATCTCCACCTATTCGTGTTGAAGCTAAAGTCATTGGGTCACTAATTTACCAACGCGCATACGTCGTACCAGTCAGACAATTTTTGAATGAAATGTTTCCAAACAGATGGAGTGTTTTTTTGTTTTATTTTTGTACAAAAAAATTAAAATAACGATTTATAAGAGCTTTTTATTATTAAAAAAGCCAAGTGAAATAAAAATAAATCAAAATAAAATAGAAATCCTCAAGATTACCACGATAATTGAATAGAAATAACAATTAATGCAGTCATGGCTAATTCTGATCCAAGTATTTTTTCCCAATGCTAATTTCCCTATGTGCACCTTACGCGTTTACATACTGTATACACGATTTTCTCACTGTGTTCCTGCTTATTCATTAAAAATAGCTTTGTTAATTAACAAATCTCTTAATTAACATCCTTATATAAATTACCTGTTGACTGTTTTGAAAAAGGATGACGGGAAAGTTTGGTGGCAGCATTAAATGAAACATTTGTTCTTTTACAGGGAATATCCTTGTCATTCCCGTTGTTTTGAATTTTTTAAAAGACGGTTTTAACTTTCAAGCTTCGTGATTCTTCCTTAAAACATTATACGTTAATGAATAGGACAGAAAACAAAGACCTGACAATTTTTTTCAGTTTAACTGTGAAAAAAAAAACAATAAGTCCTCCGCCGCCGTCTGTCTGAACACGATAAACTCAAAAACTACCAAACGGATTTTCATACGGTTTTCATTAATAGAAAGAGCGATAAACGAGGAAGGTTTCTGTATATAATTTTGTACAAAAATGACGAACTATGAAGGTGTTTTGTCAAAAAAAAAACTGTTTTCGTATAAGCTTACATGGCTAACGCTGGCCAAATCTTAAGAGATACTTCAAAGCAATGTACTCTGATAGTTTTGCTGTGTAGATGGGAAGGTCAATAAAATATTTCCAGAACAGTTTTGCACCTGGGTGAAACTGGGACGGGCCGCTAGTATTATGTAAGTGTCTTTAAAAACAAAATGCGTTAATTTCAATTTTTAGATTTTATGGTAAATCGATAAATAGAACGAATTTGATTCCTTTCTCCAATATCTATCTCTATAAATAGTTGGTTATGAATGGCTGCAGTTACTATATTTTAATGGGGAATTATAAAACGGTCGAATAAAAAAAATATTTGGTGACTGTTTTAATAACTTGAGATATTAAAATAATAGTTGGGTGACTAAATTACTAAGTGAGTGATTAAATTACTAAGTGAGCAACTAGAATGCCATCGGTAATTTTGAAGCAGATATCTTCTTTTGTTTTTACTTTTTATATTTTTTTTTTCACTTTGAGACTACAACTTAATATTCATATTTTCATGAAGATTGAAAACCACCGCTTTTTTTGATAAAGGGGTATGCGAATTGTCTCGCAGTGAAACGCAATGGGGCAAAGGTGGAGTTTTTAAAAAAATAATTCCGGGGTGAACGATAAACGGGTATGCGGATTGTAATTTCGGTGTGAACGATAAAGGGATATGCAAATTGTCTAGCAGTGAAACGGGAAGGGGCAAATGTGGAGTTTTTAAAAAAACAATTCCGGGGTGAACGATAACGGGGTACGCGAATTAAATAGTTAATTGTTTGAATAGAACTGCGTTTTCTAAAAAATGTATATTTAATTGACAGTCAATTAAATATATATTTTTTTAGAAAACGCAGTTCAATTCAAACAATTAACTATTAACAACTTAGTAATTTAGTCGCTCACTTAGTAATTTAGTCACCCAACTATTATTTTCTCGTCACGCGCAGTCAGTCGCTCACTTAGTAATACAGTAACCCAAATTGATTATTTTTGTCACCCAAAATTGTAATTTACAGTCACTCGTTTAAATACTACCCTATTTTAATTATAATCGTTGAAATGAACAAACAATAATTTGTTTATACTTATCCCTACTTTTTTTTCTCTCTATAATATTTATGATTCGAGAGAAAGAGAGAGAGAGAGAGATGTTAAACAGTTGAGGTCATAAGTGTTTTTACAATTCGAAACCTTGTTTTTTTTTCAATGCAAGTGACATAATTTAACTTAATTTTGTTTACATTTTCAATGCAATTTGTGTTGATCAAAATATTATCAAATACAATCATAAAGTGCTATATCATAAGTTATAACCAGCGTTGCCAGTTTTTTTTTTGCCAAGTCGGGATTTTGGAACTCTTTGAGTGAAAACAGCGGGATTCTTTCGTCGAAAGCGGGACATAGTAAAAAAACATATATAATCAGAAGTTTTCAAATACCTATTTATCTTTTTATTTGAATTAAAATTACGTTTACATGACAATAGATAGCAAAAATAGCCATAGAAAATGTTTTTTTAATAAAAATATAATATTTTAAATCAGATTTACCCTATCGTTAAATAGTTGTGTCTCATTCATCTTTAGAATTAAAAAAAAAAACAGAAATCAAAATCAAAAAAGTTTTATTCATTAGAAAAATATGGCGTTTCAAACAATAGTCTGTGGAGTGAGTGTTACAAATTGCAACTTACAATAAGAGAATAATCATGTATAAGAATTACTTATTCATATTTCTGTGAAGATTTAACTTCTTTTAAAGTTATCTCCGAAAATCGGGACTGAGCCTGTCCCGCGCGGGACATTTAATTTTGATTTAAAAATCGGGACGTCCCGCCAAAATCGGGACATCTGGCAACGCTGGTTATAACGCAAAACTGATAATCCAGCATTTCGCTTGAAACAAACATTTTAGATTCCCACTCGTATTATGATCAAATAGCACTCAGCATCTCGAACATACTGGTCTTTTCTGAAATCTTAATACAAGATGATTTAATGCACCGGGTATTATTATTATGGCGGCATGTCAGGTTACCGAACTTTGAACATAACGTTTCAGTTGTCGGTCAGAAAGATGTGCTTGGAAAGGTGGAAGAAGTCTCTGTCTCCTGCGCATAAAACTGATGGAATTCCAACTACCATCGCGTATATATATGCATGGGACAAATATACCTCGTATACATATATCTGCGCGTAATTTTTGTCATAGTTCTCGAGGTGACATATTCATCCAATTCATCCATGTCTTTCTATCTCTCTTTCGCACCCGTCCATCCAACTGTCTATTTTGTGACTGTCGCATGTCCATTTGTTCTTCTACTGTAAACCATCACTTTATTTTCCAGCGAAAATAACCCAATTGTCAACGTAGGGGAAGGTTGCGATCATTGGACCAATTAAATACATCAAAATTTTTGACATATCGTCGTTGGTTCTGTAATAGCTCTTATGTGCATAGTTGGCAGATTTTACGTTTTTTAGATGAAAATATTCAGGAAACGGAGCTCTATACACTAGTAATACTTCTAAATTAATTTTACAGTAACCAACAAGGGGAAGTAACTCTTATGTGAAAAGTTGTATCAAATAATTTCTCCCGTGTGCCAATAAATCCAAAATTAACGTTAAATATTTTTTAAGAAAATACTTCGTCTTAATTAAACACGTATAGTGAAGATAAGTATGAATTAGTAATATACCTCTGAAATTGCTAGTTCTTACCATCCATTGCTGAAATAACCACGTTTAGGCCTTTCCCACAAATTTTACTTTTTGCACATAAGAGGTATTACAGAACCAACGACGATATACTGGCAAAATTCTATTACGTCACAAAGCTGCGTCATTGCCCCCACCTTAACTTCAAAGCCATCGCGATACGCGGCACGCGGTCTGACGTGTGGGAGAGTGTTTACGACGTTGAAAACACAAAAATCAAGCGACACAAAAGCGAATTATTTGACTTGAAAGATAAAAAGAGGAATAATATATTTTTAGTGAGTAGTTTTTTATATTTCTAATTTTTTCTCCGAAATTAATTCAACTAAGTGGTCCAATCAAAGCGACTATGGTCCAAAAAACAAGACAGTACCAAAAATAGTTTTCTGATTTAACTCAAAAACCGTTACCTACAGCTTGAAAATAAAAACGGTTCGTAATAATAGCGTTAGTTTGACATAAAAATCATCGAATGGCTTTAAGTTATCACGAGATATTAGGTCCAATCATAGCAACCTTACCCTAATTTTTTTTTATAACGGTGTTTTGAAAAAATACAATATCAAAATTGTTTAATGAGCATTTAAACGACTTTCTTTTATAAAATCTTTGGAATAAGCTCTTAATAATAATAATAATAATAATATTAATATTTCACCTAGCTATACTAAGTATAGATGTGAATAGTCAAAAATCAAATTAAAATCTAAGAATTTAAATATTCATTTATACTATAAAAACAATTTGTAGTGAGGTACTTTTTGAGCTCAGTTTCAAATTGTCTAATGTTAGAAATTTGGCTTATATGGCTTGGTAAATTATTAAAAAGAATAGATCCCGCATAGATTGGAGATTTTTCATAAGATGTTGTATGGTGCTTAGCTATATATATTTGTGATGACTGCCTGGAATTATAGGGATTAATATCAGAAACTGTCTTATAGCGGGATATATTCCTTTTAACATTTACCAATATCTTATATATATATATAGATATGAGTGTTAATATTTTGTAGCTTTTAAATTTTTCTCTACAAGTACCTCTGAACGGTATATTAAAGATTAAACGTACAATTCGTTTTTGTAGTATAAATGCTCTATTTATGTCAACTGATTGACCCCAAATTATTATGTTATACTGTAAATAAGGATACACTAGTGCATAATACATATTGACCAATTGATCAGTATTTAAATATGACTTAACACTTTTTATAGCGAAATATGCCGATCTGAGTTTGTTACAAACATGGTCTACGTGAAGTCTCCAAGACAGTTTCTCGTCAACATATAATCCCAGAAATTTGCATTCAGATGTAACTAAAACTTCATAGTTATTTATTTTAAATTTTAAATTTGGTTGTACTTTTCTTTTGTGGAAAAATAAACAGTTCGTTTTTTGCACATTGAATACTAATTTATTTTTAAAGCACCAGCAAGAGAACTCCTTAAGAGCAGTATTAACTTGACTTTCTAATTGCTCCACATTATCGGCTGATATCGCTATAGAAACGTCATCGGCAAACAATGCTATTTGGCCAACATTAATAAATTGGGGTAAATCATTAATAAAAATTAAAAAAAGTAATGGGCCCATCACAGAACCTTGAGGTACACCAATTAAATTAAATTAAATTATGATTTTTTTATTTAGCACTTAAAAGGGCTGCACAATAAACGTTGGTTAAATAAATATTTTCCTTTCCAGGAGACTGGCGTCATTCGCGCCAAATATCACGGCCTACTAACTATACCGCCCAAATATTTAACGCATTATTTACCTTACTCTGGACTATCTGTAAAGAAAACATAGGCCATAAACGGCGTTGTTATATTGAGTTGATATTATATTTTATTTTTATTTTAATTAATCTTTATTTTATTTATATTTTATTTTTATTTTTTTTTGACAAACTTATGGCATGCTTTTTTAGAGCGATAAAGATTATTATTATTATTATATAATGTCTGCAGAGAAACCTGCTTGCGTAAAAATTATAAAAATTTGTATATTGGTAAATTCTCAATGTATTGAAATGAAATAAACTTGGCAATGGATTTCTAATAGGAAAGAGTCAAATATTACTTTTTTACGGGTTAATTACACAAGTATATTAACATAATTTCTTTTAATGCGACAATAAATCTCAGAACAGGCTGACCTTCAATTTAAACTCGAATTAAACATTTTCCAAATATATAAAAAAAGGAAATGCTAATTTAATATGGTAATTTATATAAAATAAAATGCCCAGTTCAATGTTTTGGCTTAGTGTTGAACTACTGTTATTTAAATTTAAAGACATAAATAGTTACAATAGGCTGTGTGCACGAAGCCTACTAGCGCCGCTAGTGGGTAATAGAGAATTATTTAACTCACTTTTTGTGGAAATCGCGACATGTTTCTATGGTGATAAGTCAAAAACTAGTTGGCCATGATGTGTCAAAAAAAAATAAGGAAAACTTTAGAAATAAGAGAATTAGGCTTCCGGGCAAAAAAATAAAATCCATGAAATTGTGAACAAAATCCGATTAGGGAAGTATTGTTACGTTCAGTGAAGCGGGCGGGTACCAGCTAATCTAAAATGTAAAAATAAAATCGGTTCATCAGTTTTCTAATGATGCTGGCACAACAAAGCATCAGAGAAGAACTCTTCTTTAGTCTAGTTATAATATATTGTTACCAGAAAAAGTTACAAGAAAATAAAATTCAAAGAGGTCATTTTATAATTTTATTTTTTAGTAAAAGATTGATATTAAACGTTCCAGCGTGACTTTTCTCTAAAATTCAATGTAACTGAGATAATAACACTTCTTCACGGGCGGCCATGTTTTAATTTTGAAAGGAGGTAATATTTTTTTATGTTATTGACAAAATATCTGTTAGACAGCTATTGAAATTTACCGCCTCTGTTCATCTGTTTTGTAACTAATCAACTAGAAAATGTCCATGTTTAAATGTATATAATATACAGAGTGTTTCAAAAGTCCCGGAACGGCTGAATATCTCAGAGAGATTAAGTTTTTTTGAAAAATGTTGCGAATGAAAGTTGCTTAACTCGTGATAATGTATTTTTCGTTCACAAAAATTTCTCCCAAGGGGGTGCCCCCGAGGGGGGGGGGGGGGCAAGGGATAACTTCGAAATTTTAAATGGCAACCACAATTTTTTTTAATTGGGTCGAGTTCTTCGGGCAAAAAAAGACATCTTTTGTCCCAAACTTTTTTTTGTTCAAGCTACAGATCAACGAGTACGCGGGGTAAAATTTACCGTGTTATCCTCGCGCCCTCAAAAAAAAATTTGTTCATTTTGTAACAGGTCAAGGAATGGTTCTCTTTTACTTGACCTTGATAACAATCTTAAAGAATTTAAAGAATTTGGACAAAATGAACAAATTTTATTTGAGGGGGCGAGGATAACACTGTAAAATTATACCCCGCGTACTCGGTGATCTGTAGCTTGAACAAAAAAAATTTTGGGACAAAATATGTCTTTTTTTGTCCGAAGAACTTGACCCAATAAAAAAAAATTGGGGTTGCCATTTAAAATTTCGCAGTTACCCCCTGCCCCCCGCGGGGGCACTACATTGAGAGGGATTTTTGTGACCGACAAATACACTGCAACGCGTAGAGCAACTTTCATTCGCAACATTTTTAAAAAATGCTTAATCTTTCTGGGATATTCAGCCGTTCCGGGACTTTTGAAACACCTGGTATAATACATCATTATATAATGTCATATTTCTATTCGCCCGGTGATTTCTTTATGACTATTTTGTATAAAATGCTAGCTGCGCGAGACTAAAAAATTACCTGACCATCACATAAACTACGCAGCCATGTCGGATTTTATTTTATTCCTACACATCTTTATGATATATTTAAAGAATATTAAAAACTTCATAAATTAGGTACCAAAGCAGTAGAATGTCCACAAGCCTGATTTACACTTTATCTTAATAAGTGAGGCCGACTTCTTGAGATTAATTTCAGTATAAAATACAAAAAATATGTATTTAACCAGAAATTAAAGTACAGTGTAACCTCTTTATAACGAATCTCAAGGAACCGAGCATTTTTTTTCGTTATATGGAGGGAAGAAAGAAAAATAACCAAATTTCACCTAATTAATTTATTCCATGTAGTCTGTTAACTTTGCTTGGCGTTTTTGCTATGCCAATATTTGTTTTGTATTTTATTAAGTATTATGCATGTCTTGACTCTTGGGATGTGGTGGAATCACCTTCATTAAACAATAGGAATGTTTCGATAAGTTTAGCGGCATCAAGTGCTTGTTGAATAGTTGATGATGGTTAAAAATCATCCTCTTTATCATCTTCTTCATCTTCATTTTGTTGTATAAAAACAATTACACTGTTAAATACGCCTAAATATGAACATATTTCATCGTAATAGAGAATGGTTGTTACGCTATAAAGAGGGTATTAATGTATGGGTTTTAAGGTAAACCAACCAAACTGTAAAATTTTCTACGTTATAGGGAGTTTTTCGTTATAACGAAGGAGGTTACACTGTATATAACGAATTATTGTTTACTTTTACAGAGCAAAACGATTATTTCAAAATTTTTGAATACATCGAGTTTTATCCAAATGTGTAGGCTTTCACGGCCGGTGTTGATCCAAATCTTCTTGGTTTCCGGGCTTGTATGGCGTGGTCTATTGGTATTTCTACCTGACGTTTCGTCTATACAACTGCGGTAGACATTATCAAAGACGCCGTCGCCTTTTCACTGCGCAAAAAAAAGCCAACGCATCGACACGACTCCGTAATTGTTTTTTAAAGAACTCCCATCCAAACGCCCTCCCCTTTTCACTGCGCAAAAAAAAATAATTTTTAAAAATCAATTTTTCGCACTTAAAACGGCTTTATAATACTATTATACGTGTTATTTAAAATAATAATTGTGTATTTCCAATGAATATTTTGCACATCGAGTTATCGTACTCTAGCCTTAGATTGATGATGGTGCTTGATGTAATATAACCTAATAACCTAGGTTGTGGAGCGTCTATAATCTACAATAAACAATCCAAATACAAATGTATATCTATATAAACGTTTAAAATAGAAATATAAAAATATTTTCAATTTTGTATTTTTAGTAGATTTATTTCTAAAAAATCGCATCTTTGCATAAATGAACCAAACATTGCAGTGCAACTAGCGTGTGCTTGACTAATAAATTTAATTTAAATATTATAATATTTATCCACATTGTGTATTAATTAAGACTACATGCGTAATAATATTCACAAAAATTACTAAAATTATTTTATAGTAGTTCTTTAATTTTTTATCAATTAAGACATGTCTAAAATTATATTCTTTTTTGGTAAGACCAAAAAGCAACTCGCTAGCAGTTGGTAGTATCTGTTACAATGCGCCTGACCGGCACGAAATGGCTGCAAAAGCGAACAATAATTGACAAATTTGATCATCATTTCGGTCAGCACATAAATACAATCTCGACATGGGTGAGTTAAACAATTTTGATCATAAGTTGATAATACAAAATAAAATAAATAATATTATAATATAGTTGAGAGATATATATTTATGATCGCTAGTTAATAATCAGAATAATTAGTTTGAAAAAACTCAAAAAATATCATAACTAATTGTTCTTGGTTAAATTCAATGACAGGTTATGTACAAATGATTTTTTTTTATATTTTTAGCGACATTTAATGTGAATCCACAACAAAGTACTGCAAACAGTCCACCTTCGGCTGATTCTGGTCAAATTTACCAATGGATCAACGACCTATTGAACCCCGATACCAGAGAAAATGCTTTATTAGAATTAAGGTTGTATTCTGATTTTGTTTTTAACACCAATAGGCTGGACGGCGAGGAATTTTGGGTGTATTTTTCGGGCACAGGCGAGATTATTGTTGGAATCGCTTCGTTTTAGGGTGTAGTTCAACCCCCTAAGTTTGCTTACAAATTGTTGGTGTGTTTGGAATTTTTGGAAAAAAAATAATTCTAACCGATTTTATAACGATTTCTTCAGCGATAACAATTTTAGACAAACGTATAAAATCATATAATTTTTCCAATATTCAATCGTTATAAAATCGGTTAGAATTAATTTTTTCCAAAAATTCCAACGAGATACTAAAGTTGAATGGATTTGTGATTTTTCTGGCTTGGTCCGACCAGCGAAACCCGTTTGTGAAAAAATGGCGCAATTTGCAATTAAGGAAACAACAAAAAAGTGATCGTTAACTGCTCGAGAAGTAATTGACCGATGACGCTAAAATTATTCATGCATGTTTGGGTCAACATAGACATCATTTTTGAGAACTTTCAGCTATCTATGTGCGCTCATTTTTTAGTAACAAAATAGTGAAAAAAAAGTGTTTTTTTAACTTTCGGGGCTATTTGCAAGTTAACAATTGCATTTACCGACCCCTATCAGTGCTCATTTTTTAGGAAATTTCATAAGGAACAACTTTCTCAATGCATATGCTATACAAAAAGTCAAAAGAAACGGAGATATTAAAGGAAATTGAGAAAAAAACACTATTTTCGTCACTAATTATAAAATCAAGCACACCAATAATTTGTAAGCAAACTTAGAGGGTTGAACTACACCCTAAAACGAAGTGATTCCAACAATAATCTCGCCTGTGCCCGAATAATAGAGTTTTTAATGTTTTTACCTCCTCGCCGTCAAGCCTAAAGCTTATTACTCATAAAATAGATTTTTAAAACAATTGTTGAGTTCTTCTTTATAGATAATAATATTGTGTTGATTAATATAATTTGATTATGCTGTTCACAGTAAGAAACGCGATAAAATTCCTGATATGGCGCTGATGCTGTGGCACAGTTTTGGAACCATAGCGGTACTTTTACAAGAAATTTTGAAAATATATCAGGCAATAAACCCGCCTACTTTGACTGATCAACAGTCAAACAAGTAAGACAATTTTAAAATTAAATACTCACATACGATAGATGCAAAAAAAAGTTTAAATAGTTTTTTTGTTCAACTCGAGATTTACTATTGAAACTGCTGAGGTATATTTTTTTGTACTTTAAACTCAACCGAAAGTGTACATGCATTTTTTTTTCAAATGGAAACATATTTTTTTACATTTTTGAAATCCCCATAAATTCATATGAAATTTTCATGTTACATAAGAAAATATTTGAGAATAACGTAATCAATTTACTAATTAAATACCCAGTACTAAAAATAATTATAAATAATTTACACATGTGTGGAGTACTATGAAAAATAATTAATTATTATTGTGTATTTAATTAATAAATTGACAATGTTTCGAATATTTTCTTATGTAACCTTATGAACATTTTATATTTATAGAGAAAAAATGAAGATATGGAAATGTAATCTATACTAATAAATAAAGCTGAAGAGTTTGTTTGTTTGGTTGAACGCGCTATCATTATTATCATTTGCATTTAAATTTCAGAGTTTGCTATGCTTTGCAATTACTTCAGTGTGTCGGATCTCATCCAGAAACGCGTTCAGCGTTTCTGGTTTCTCAAATACCTTCATATTTATATCCATTTCTTTCCACGATAAACAAAACAAGACCTTTTGAATATGTTCGTCTCACTAGCTTAGGGGTAATCGGAGCTCTTGTAAAGGTAATTCATGATTTATTTAATTATCAACTTGTGGATCTGGCTTATTCTTAACCGATAAATATGACAAAAACTTAACTAATCTTGCAAATTTATCAATTTTCCATTCGACTTACAGACTATTTGTTTCTATAAAATAATACAATTTTTTTTATTACATGGTAGAGTAGAACCTCTTTAAGTCAAACCTCCATAAGTCGAAAACCTCCAAAACTCGAAAAAATATTTTGTTCCCTTCCCTTCAAACCCCAAAACCTCAAATACTGGAAATATCAACCCTCGAAATAATCCATAACTCACAACAATCAATTGGACCTCTGTATCTCGAAATAGCAATGTTTGATTAATTAGAAGGAATATTAACCTCTATACAAGTCGAATATTTCTTCACAAAATCCTTCATAAGTCGAAAACTCTATTACTCGTATTTTTGGCCTCTCCCTTGACGTTCTACTGTATAATAATCAAAAATTAAAGTCGCGCGTGTTCTTTATTAAATTTATTTAACTTTTGCTATTTCTAAGGCAAGTTCAATTTTTATGAATATATTTATTTTTCAGACTGAAGAAAAAGAGGTGATAACATTTTTACTAAGTACAGAAATTATTCCACTGTGCTTACGAATCATGTCAACCGGTAGCGAGCTTAGCAAGACAGTGGCAACATTTATTTTGGAGAAAATTTTAATAGATGAAATTGGTCTGGCGTATATATGCCAGACTTACGAACGTTTTAGTAGTGTGGCTATGACTTTAGTATGTGATTTATATTGAGATTATAATAGCTAGTTATGCTACAATTGGGAAAACTGACGAATTATGGCTTGGGGTATTTACAGAACTCTCCTCTGGTTCTTCTCCATGATACAGCACAACCAGTCGAGTATAGTACGCGCCACGGATCTAAAAAGTTCGGAAGTTAGTCACAAATAGCGTCGCAAAGGCACATTTTAGAGCCGTTGTGACTCCCACTACCTCCCAGCTACTTGCACGGAACGGAACGGTGATTGGCCGTGATCGCTCGTTGCCTTTGTCACTTGTAGCTTTCCTGCTTTAAAGTACAGTCGCGTACGCTATTGTCAAGTTGTTATTGCTATTTTAGTTTTGTTAAGTTGCGAGTTTGTAGTTTTTCAACAGACTGTACAAGCGCAAGCCCTCATTCGCATCTAGCTTCCGAGCCTTTTAGATTCGTGGCGCGTACTATACTGTAAATATACCACGCCATAAAACGTTACTTTCCTAAAGTGTAGCATAGTTTATATGTAACCCTTGATTTGAAAGTTTACTTTCAGCCATTTACTACAGCAAAAAATCCAATATATAATTTATAGAATTTTTATTTTATTAAATAACTAGTTGTTACCCGCGACTTCGTCCGCGTGGAATTTAACAAACAAATGTTTGTTCAATTCGCAGACTTTACAAAAAGACTTCCCTATTTTTTTTACATTAACAGAAAAAAGTGATGAAAACTGAAAAGTCGCTCTAGGAATCTTTAAAACTGTTCAATTACAGACTAAGTTACGATTTTATTTATATGTATTAATTGAGCTAGCACCTGTATAATTCAATAAAAAAACAACTCTCGCAATATGTGGATTTTGTAACCCGTCACTATATATACAGACACTATACATCGTTAAATAATATTTCATTACTACACCCTGTGCGATAATATAAATTATTATTTATCAGTCATCGAGGTAAAAGTAAACTTTCACAGCAAGGATTGCATAAATAAATGATTTAAGTCTTATTGGAAATTAACATATACTTTTATTCTATACTGAGGATAGGAATAAAATCGCAATCGAAACATTAAGGTGCAAACATATACTTCTGTGTTTTTTTACGCCGTAAGCACTGGCGTATCCAGGAGGGCAAAACAAGCACGAGGAACCCGGATTAAGAAATTTCAAATTTGTTCCCTCCTGGGCCAAAAGCTAGGTACGCCCATGTTAACGTCATAGAAAAAGACAAAGTTTTTGAAACAGAGATACTTTATTCAGATTGAAAATTCAGAGAATTACATCGAAGAAAGAGACGCAGATATATTTTCAATACGCTTTGTTGCCTTCGCTCACCGCACATTGTGTAGATAGACAATGATTCATATAGTAAATTATTAAATATATGGAAAACTGCCATTATTGATATATCGGATTTTTTAAATACTGTTATATATTTCAGGAAAATTTGGTATTCTCGTTGATAAAGGAGCCATCTACTAGATTGCTGAAACACCTAGTGCGTTGCTATTTGCGTCTATCGGATAACCCAAGGTAATATTTTCATTCTAATTTAAAACATGAAATTATATTTTAAACTTGCTAAAAAATAAACTCCTTTCTATGAACTGTTAGTTTCACAAATTAATTTAGCACCACTGATCATAAAAAATATGAAACGGTTAATAGTGAATTAATAATTAGTTCAAATAGGTAACACGTCTATAAAGTCACTAGCGACCCGTCCCGGTTTCACCCTGGTGCAAAACTGTTCTGAAAATATTATAATGACCTTCCCAGCAGAACTATCAAAATTATATAGCTATAGTGGAGAACGTTAAAGTTGACTAGTTTTGTAATTAAAAATATTCAAATATTTCCTTTATTTTTTGACATTCAGAGCACGAGAAGCATTGAGACAGTGTTTACCTAATCAACTCAGAGACGCTACATTTAACAATTGTTTACAAGAAGACAACTCGATCAAGCTTTGGTTGTTGCAGTTAGCGAAAAATCTAGAACAGCCCACCGTCAATGATCCCGCAGCGGTTTTAATGGCTGGAATTTCGTCAGTCAACACTTCGCAGAACCCAACCTGTCAATAGCTAAACTTTATTCAAATTTCATCGTCAGATATAGCATTGTTAATTTGCTTTTTTTCTAAATTTGTGATTTAATAGTTTTTAAAATTTCATATTCGTAAACCAATTAATATTAGAGGTGTTTCTACGGACAATCATTGATTTGTCCCTGACAAAAAGGTTTTTTCATAGTGATTAAGCAACATACTGATAGGACGTTAGTCTTAAATTTGTTAACTCAAAACAGCTAAAACGATGCTTACAGTACATCAAAACACCAAAATTTTTCCGACTATTAGCAAACGGTCGTTGGAACAAATGGAATAATAAAATATCATTTCGCAAATCACCTAACGTCCATGGACGACTTTGGATTTCTGTAAGAACAAAGTTATTAATAATTGTATGTGTTTATTGTGATAATTCATATATCGGCCGTTGGTTCTGTAATACATCTTATGTGCAAAAAGTAAAATTTGCAGGAAAGGCCAAAAAGTGGTTATTTCAGCAATAGATGGTAAGAACTAGCAATTTCAGAAGTATATTACTAATTCATACTTATCTTTACTATACCTACGTGTTTAATTAAGACGAAGTATTTTCTTAAAAAAAATTTAATGTTGATTTCGGATTTATTGGCACATGGGAGGAATTATTTGATACAACTTTTCACATAAGAGTTACTTCCCCTTGTCGGTTACTGTAAAATTAATTTGGAGGTATTACTAGTGTATAGAGCTCCGTTTCCTGAATCTTTTCATTTAAAAAACGTAAAATCAGCCAATTATGCACATAAGAGCTATTACAGAACCAACGACGATATGTAGTATTTTTTGTTAATTTTATTGAAATATTAAATATGTCATAGCAAATTTTAATAGTAACACGAGTCACAAAAAACTGTTTTAGTAGCAAGTAGCGAAATTTGATAGAATTCGCTCAAAGCTATTAGTTTAGAAGCAAATCTGGTAGAATTTGCTCAAAGCTGTTATTTCAGACGCCGAGCCGCAAACGAAATACATTTTGCAGAATTATATCTATCGCACCCGGGTGAAACCGGGACGGATCGCTAGTATGTATATGGAATAGAAAGATAAATATTTTCATTTTACTTACATTATGCAAGTTAATTGAACTTGGCAGAAAATCGAAACATAACTTACCTGAAACAAATAAAAATTTAAAATTAATAATAGAATTATCAAATTAAAATTAGATAGATGTTAATTACTGAAAACTGAAAGTTAAATGAAATAAACAGGTATAAATTTTCAATTTCTTGTCTATTTGGCTATATGGCAATTAATATTTTTATATTTTGTTGGAACATATCAGAATACATTATATGGCTTTATGGAGAACACCATTCCACAATAATCTAAAACACTAACATTTTTCTAACAATAAAAAAGCATATACCTATTTCTATTCCTATTCAAAATGGCTGTAGTACATGTATCCAGCTTTTAAATCTTTATTGGAAATAAAAAATTATATATACTAATATATAAAGCTGAAGAGTTTGTTTGTTTAAACGCGCTAATCTCAGGAACTACTAGTTCGAATTGAAAAAAAAATGTTTTATTGGATAGCCCATTTATCGAGGAAGGCTATAGGCTATATAATATCACGCTACGACCAATAGGAGCGGAGCATCAATGAAAAATGTTGCAAAATGTAACTCAAAAGTCCGTCCGACAACAACTTTTGAACGGTAACTCCGATCATCATGAAATTTGGACACTACATTCATCTCGGTAAACTAAGTATGTACTCATGTCCCTCACCCCTATTCGTTTTTTTGCACCCGGGTGAAACCGGGCGGTTAAAAATAAATAGAAAAATATTCTATTATTCAATTCTGAACTTAATTTCGTGTGATGATTAAAACAAAGATGTCGCACACAATAAATCAGTTGGAGTTAATTATTGGCTAATCATTTTCAAGAACATTATTTAATACGAAAGATAATATCTAGATTTGTGTTGTAATTTAAGCAGAAAGTTAACGGTGGCGCCTCTAGCCACAGTAACACGAAACTTCCAATCGCAGACAGGAAACATTGAAAGATCGACAGCCATAACTTGTACCACAACATCAGTTACTGGTGACGTGACTTATGTTAATATCATCTTTAATTATGTAGATACGACTCTTTTGATAATACCAAAATACAATAAAATACCTACTCATATATGCTTTTAAATAGTATATACAGAATGTCTAAAAAAATACCGATTTCATATTTTTCTTGAATAATTTTTGTTTTATCAACATATTTACCAAGGCAATTTATATACCTATCTGTAAAATCGAAATCTCCAAGAAAAGATTATTGTCTCAAGTTTTTTCGTTAATGCCCAAACACTATTAAAGATAGAAGTTGTTAATCTTGGAACAAATTTATTCGTTAAAATAAAATTTACTGTCAATTCACCAAGCAAAATATCAGTTAGAGAAATTAGTTAAAGAATAAATATACACTGCACTATACTCTTTACTCCTTGTTGAATATTTTGACGTTCATTCAAAAATCCGACCGATGGCGTTAGTGTAAGTGTAAGTAAAAAAAAAGTTTCACAAAATACTAATGTTTTATCCTAACACAAAACTTCCCCTAACTTAAATGTTTTATATTATATTATTATATTATAACATTAACATATTTGTTTTTTTTTTTGTTTTATAATGATAAGTGGTTAAACTCCCACCCTAGCACTGGCTTGCCAAGTTGGGTACGAAAATTCTTAACGTTTTTGTAATTGGATAAAAATGTATACACATTTAAAGGAATAAAGTATAAAGTAAATAAAAAAAAATATATTCACTTCACAAAAGGTTAATAAACAACACATAAATACATACATACTCCACGTTTATAGGTTAGGTATTATGATCTATAAAGCGGCCATTATTATTTTATCAGGCGAATAACTATTTATACCCCCGAAGTAAGACAGAATAAATTTAAACATGCAATAAACATAATTATGGTTTGTGAATTTAATTCACTATTTATTCGGATGAATAGCTACCTGAAGAGCAAATTAACTTACGTTCGGTGAATATGGCCATTAGTAAAACAAAAATGGGACGCAATTCTACAGTACGCCCAATATAATCATGCAGATAATACATCTGAAACAAAATAATATTTTTCAAACCATCATCGCAGAGGAAATATTACATCGGTTCGTGTAAGACGTGTAGCGTCATAGTATAGGTAACCAACATAACCTATACATTTATACCTTTACCATGATTACATTAGCATGTGTCACTCATAAACAACGTACCACTGTCACATTGTCTTTATTTACGTGTTTTCTAGTGGAATTCAAGCGGGTGTTTGAGCGGCGCAGCCAGCGGACGGAGATATTTATAAGTTAGTTTATGTCCATGGACAGTTTGTGTACGAACGGTCTGTAACTATACTCTGTCTAGACCATATATTTAATATCCTCTATATTGCTAGGAAAGATCGGGAGAAAGACTTAAACACTACAGTGCAGACTTACTTATTATACTCTGAGTCTCATGCGCATATCAGTTTGCACATAGAACTAAAGGCCTCTGCACACGAGGCTAGAAACGCTTCTAGATTTGCCTACTAGTTTTCTAGCGCTGGTTTTCTTGATTGCTGTTAAGTGCTCGCTTCAAACGAGACTATTTTTCAAGCGTGTCTTGTGGATAGATCTGGTGCGCGCGCAGTGACAGTTCGAATATAATAATTAAACACAGAGCAATAAGTGTCTGTTGTCTGGCAGAATGACGCCATGTGGGCGTTTGTTCAAGTGCCCACGTGAAGATACTGCTTCCTGATTGGTTCTTGTTCATACCTAGCAACAAATCTAGCAGGGAAAATAGTCCCTGTTCTAACTTTAAAACCTATCTTCTGAGCTAACAAGGCAGCCCGCAGTGACGTCATTTCCAGCTTCGTACCCAGCCTACCGGCTAGAAGAACTCCTAGCAGCGTTTCTAGCCTCGTGTGCAGTGGCCTTTAGTTAAGTTTAAAATATTTCAATAGCACCGCCATATACTTTTATTCTATACTGAGCATAGATATAAAATCGCATTCGAACCATTAGGGTGCAAACATATACTTCTGTCTTTTTTTGCGTCGTAAGCACTGGCGTATCCAGGAGGGCAAAACAAGCACGAAGAACCCAGCTTAAAAATTTCTAATTTGCCCCCTCCTGGACCAAAAGCTGGGTACGCCCATGTTAATGTCATAGAAAAAGACACAGTTTTCGAAACAGAGATACTTTATTCAGATTGAATGCAAGTACATCAACCAATCCTATCATCGGAGAAATCAGGGAATTACATCGAAGAAAGAGACGCAGATATATTTTCGATAAGCTTTGTTGCGTACACTCACCGCACATTGAGTAGATAGGTTATTATTAAATATATGAGCACCGCTGATGCTATTTTTGAACATTTTAACCATAATTTTATTGCAATTTAAAAATTTAATTAAAAATGATTTTTTTAGTTGAATAAAGACAAACCACTAGTTATTAAAATAGAACTTATAAATAAGTAACAGGCAATTAATGTCGATACTTTTAACGTTTCGATTTAATTTATCCGTTCAGCAGTTCAAAACAAACATACATTATGTCCGTGAACGATTCTCTATCTACATCTATTTGTTTCTTTCTCGCTTTATCTTCTTACCTATATCGCAGGATTTTACTTCAAAAACATTTAATATTTATGGCTTCTGAAGGAAAAGAAGTGTTTAATATGTGAAATATTACGTAGGTGTATTCAAATCGAGAAGTTTTATTAACAATTATTGTTTTGGATTGTTGTCATCATATGAAAAACAAAATCTCTCATCGGTTTAATGCCCATAGATCATTAACCTTTCAATAACCAGTTATTATAGTACCTAATAAAATAAAATCGAATTATAGAATTTTCAAAAATTGTAGATTAATACCATTGAGTAATACAAAACAGACGAATGACTGAAGAGGTTGAGCCGTTTTACGAAGATAATGAAAAAAATCTGAAATAAAGTTTTATTAACAGATTTTTTATGACAAAATTTTCTGTAAAAAATCCAAAATCATTAGGAGATTTATAAAGTTAAAAATTAAAAAAAACTTTTACAATATGTAATATTATGGAAAATATGTCAACCTAGCATGCAAACGGTACATTTTATTTTTTTGCAAATAACCAAATAATGTCAGCAGTTCCGAAAACTAACTATGTAAAGCATCGATGTCTTACGCTTATTTTAATATTTTTTAAACGCTTTATATTAGCTTGGGTTGTAACTAACTATGTATGTATGTAACTAACTATGTATGTATGTCCGTAACGGAATCTTTGAGCATAATTTTCACCAATTTCCCGAAGTCTGATTAATTTGAAACTTTGCATACGTATCAAGGACCGATGACAATGCAATAATTTGATAACAGTTTCCCATTATCCTTATTAGGACCCCCAGGATTAATAAATTCTTTTATAGATCCTCTGTAGTAAACGCTTTATTTTCACCAATTTCCCGAAGTCTGATTAATTTGAAACTTTGCATACGTATCAAGGACCGATGACAATGCAATAATTTGATAACAGTTTCCCATTATCCTTATTATTAAACGCTTTATATTAGTTTGGGTTGTAACTATGTATGTATGTCCGTAACGGAATCTTTGAGCATAATTTTCACCAATTTCCCGAAGTCTGATTAATTTGAAACTTTGCATACGTATCAAGGACCGATGACAATGCAATAATTTGATAACAGTTTCCCATTATCCTTATTAGGACCCCCAGGATTAATAAATTCTTTTATAGATCCTCAAACTAAAAAGTGAAAAATAAAATATAGTTTAAAAAAAACTAAAAAACACGCTTTATATCGGACTAAAAAGTAAAAAATAATTGTTTTAAAATAAGCTTAAAAAGCGTTGGGCGCTCGATGTACGAAAATGTGGAACAAAGCGCCCCACGCTTTTTAAGCTTATTTTAAAACAATTATTTTTTACTTTTTAGTCCGATATAAAGCGTGTTTTTTAGTTTTTTTTAAACTATATTTTATTCCAATTTAATTAGGAGACTTTTAATCAATAAAAAATATTATTAAACCGTAGCACTTTTCGATTATGGATTTTTATTCTTGACAATTTTAACTGAATTTTCAACTTTTTAATTTTAATTTTTATTACTTCTAATTTCTTTTTTTAATTATTTACTGCAAAAAATATGTAAAATACAGATATTTACATAAATTTATGTTTTCTAACCTAACTTTGTACAAAAAAATCAAAAGTTAGGCCAATAAGTAAAATACTGAAATAATTAATTAATATTAAAAAAAATTATTTATTTATGCCTTTATGACAATAATTTATTAGTATCATCCACTTATAACCTTTTTATTATGGAAAAGTTCCCATTTAGAATTCGACTTACTTTTGATTGGGACTGTAACGGATCAACCTCCTTAATAAAGAATTGTCTTTTAAATGCCTCAAAATTATTTAAACGATGAACATGAAAAATTTTTGCGCAAATTTCATTAATATTTTTGCTGTTTTTAAAACGGTTTAATTTGTTAAAAAAGCGCTTTTCAAGGTTTTATAGAAAATAGAATGTGTACTAAAACATATTTTTTAATCACGAAAAACTAAAAAAAATTGATTATATTTTCAAAATTTAATATCGTATTTTGTAATAAGAAAAATGTGTTTTTATTTAAATGATAAATGTTATTAAACTATCAATAACTTGGGATAAAATGCAAAATCATGTAAATATTTATGAATGTGGAATAGATGTGTTCAAGTTACAAGATCTGATTCGTTCTCAGGCCGAAATAAGGACATTTGTATTTGGGATGGTTGTTCGACATCATGTTACATCGGTCGTAGCACAGCAGTCATCGTAGGTAACCTCTTTTATAACCATCCGCTGCAGTCAAAGATGAGTAAGTGGAACGGGGAACTCCGTGCGTACACCAGCTCGCGCAAGGATGCGTTGCTTCCTGTAGTTATAGATCCGAAAGCTGACTAAGTCCATATTCACCGAACACTATTCAAGATAGAAGCACAAAATTCGTTACAATAAAATTTTCTTTCGATTCACCAAGCAAATTAGAAAAGTTAAATAAATATACACTGGCACTATACTCCTTGCTCTTTTTGTTGAATATTTTGATGTTCACCTAAAAAGCCGACCGATGGCGTTAGTGTAAACGTGAAAAAAAAAGCTTCACAAAATAATAATGTTTTATCCTAACCCAATTGCACACAAAACTTCCAATAACCTTAATGTTTTACAACACACTTCACAAAAGGTTAATAAACTCACAAGAGCAACTGCAGATATAATACTCCACGTTTATAGGTTAGGTATTATGATCGATATGGCGATCATTGTTATTTTATCTGGCGAATAAATATTTATATCCTCGACGTAAGACAGAATAAATTTAAACCTGCAGTAAACATAATTACGGTCGGTGAGTTATCGCTATTTATTCGGAGGAATAATTACCTGAAGAACAATCGAACCGAATAAATAACTACTGTAACAAAACTGCTGTAGTCCGTGGCGAAAATTATTTATTTGCAATAATTAATGTTTAACAAAACAGTAAAACACACAAACGAACGCGTACTTCTTTAGCTTAACAGAAATAATAACGTTAACAGAAACAAAACTAATAGTTCTAAATTATAAAATAAAAGACTAAGTAACAGAGAATATAGAGTCACTAAATTATACACAAAATATTCACAACACACAGAAACACAACACAAAGTTTATCAGCACACTTGTCTATTAACTATAATTCATTTATTTAAAACCGGATTTATAATTGTACTCACTCGCACCGAGATCCCTTTGAATGTGTGTCTCCAAGGTCGGATGTTCTTTACCTGTTTCCATTGTTGTTGGTTCTAGTAGTTTCTACCGAATTTCATAGGCGTCCCATCAAGGGGCACGCAACACTACTTACATTCGGTGAATATGTAAAAAAAAACTGCACTTTTATAAAATAAAATATAGTTTAAAAAAAACTAAAAAACACGCTTTATATCGCACTAAAAAGTAAAAAATAATTGTTTTAAAATAAGCTTAAAAAGCGTGGGGCGCTTTGTTCCACATTTTCGTACATCGAGCGCCCAACGCTTTTTAAGCTTATTTTAAAACAATTATTTTTTACTTTTTAGTGCGATATAAAGCGTGTTTTTTAGTTTTTTTTAAACTATATTTTATTTTTCACTTTTTAGTTTGAGGATCTATAAAAGAATTTATTAATCCTGGGGGTCCTAATAAGGATAATGGGAAACTGTTATCAAATTATTGCATTGTCATCGGTCCTTGATACGTATGCAAAGTTTCAAATTAATCTGAGGATCTATAAAAGAATTTATTAATCCTGGGGGTCCTAATAAGGATAATGGGAAACTGTTATCAAATTATTGCATTGTCATCGGTCCTTGATACGTATGCAAAGTTTCAAATTAATCAGACTTCGGGAAATTGGTGAAAATAAAGCGTTTACTACAGAGGATCTATAAAAGAATTTATTAATCCTGGGGGTCCTAATAAGGATAATGGGAAACTGTTATCAAATTATTGCATTGTCATCGGTCCTTGATACGTATGCAAAGTTTCAAATTAATCAGACTTCGGGAAATTGGTGAAAATTATGCTCAAAGATTCCGTTACGGAGTTAGTTACATACATACATATTTACAACCCAAACTAATATAAAGCGTATAAAAAATCAGCTCTGCAGTTGGATGCCGCTGTCAGTGCAGATAAACTGTTCAAACAACGTGACCAAAAAACTGTACCACGCCTGGCGACGGGTCACATTTTCCAATCCCCATTTGAGTTGAGTCGACTGATATCAGAAGAAATGTTACGGCCGCTCTGGATGCAATAGCATAACGGACTCGGAGGTCCCTCTACGAACGTCTTATCAATGTATATGAGGATTCGTTTTCTTGTTATGTGTCGCAAGTATATTTCTTGACTATTGCTATTTCAAACTGACACTGTTACGTTACGTACACATTTTGTTTTATTCATGTCAATCGGCCAATAATTTAGACTCGATTATCTATACTAATATATAAAGCTGAAGAGTTTGTTTGTTTGTTTGTTTGAACGCGCTAATCTCAGGAACTACTGGTTCAAATTGAATGAAATTTTTTTTGTTGGATAGCCCATTTACCGAGGAAGGCTAAAGGCTATATAATATTACGCTACGACCATTAGGAACGGGGCTTTAATGAAAAATGTTGCAAAAAGTATCTCAAAAATAAGCTTCTATTCATGTGAAATGCACTAACTAGATATACTCATATTAGTGATGAAAGAACACAACCTCGGGTAGATCAATCGGTAGCGCATGCGACTGTCAATATCAGGGTCGCGGGTTCGAGCCCCACGTTGGGTGAAAATATTTTTATTTATTTATTTTTTTACATTGCTTTCTTATAAGGCTTACATTTAAATTTATTTTAATTTTATTTATTTCATTTAAAAAAAATTATTAGTTAAAAAAAGTTTAAATACAAAATCGACAAAAACTTTTGAACGGTAACTCCGATCCTCATCATGAAATTTGGACACAACATTCATCTCGGTAAACTAAGATGAATGTGTGTACTCATGTCCCTTCCTTCCCCATTCGTTCTTTTGCACCCGGGTGAAACCGGGCGGGACCGCTAGTATAATATACTAGCGGCCCCGGGTGAAACAACGAATGGGGAAGGGAGGCACACTAGTACGCACATTCATCTTAGATTACCGAGATGAATGTTGTGTCCAAATTTCATGATGATCGGAGTTACCGTTCAAAAGTTTTTGTCGTTAAAAAGCAGTATTTATACTTTTTTTAAGAAATAAATTTCTTTTAATATAATAAAGATTTAATTGAAAACACTGTAGGAAAATTATTTTATATAGTTGTAACAGTTTTCAAATGAGCTATTAATTAGATTTATTTAATTATAATTAGTCGTAATAAAATGTTAAAAAATTGAAATGTAAGCCTTAGAAGAAAGCAATGTGGAAAATAAAAAAATATTCGCCGACGTGGGGCTTGAACCCAAGACCCTGGCATTAAAAGTCTTACGCTCTACCGACTGAGCTATCCGGGCTTGTGAACTAGACGCGCTAATATTGCAATATTTAGTTAAGGCATTTCACCTGATAATATTTGTCGGCCGGACTAATTTTTAAGATACATCTTGCTACATTTTTCATTGATGTTCCGCTCCAATTGGTCATAGCGTGATATTGTATAGCCTTCCTCGATAAATGGGCTATCCAACAAAAAAAATTTTTTTTCAATTTGAACCAGTAGTTCCTGAAATTAGCGCGTTCAAACAAACAAACAAACTCTTCAGCTTTATATATTAGTCCTGCTGCCTCTCGCCGAGACAACGGAAATGCCTTCACTCACCGCACATCGAGTAGATAGACAAATGATTCATATAGTAAATTATTAAATATATGGATCTGTGAACCAGACTTTATCTAAACCGATAATACGATGATAGGAACAACCTGGAGCCGGTGTACGTTTGACGACGAGCAATGATGGGTGTGATTCGAACGCAGGAGGTCACCGCAGCCGTAAACCAGCCAACGTTGGCTTGGGTTCCACTTCCCCACTCAGCACACTCTGACTATAACCATCTATGTACCTAGTCTCTACATACGATGTACAACATGATATATACAGTATGTAAACGCGTAAGGTGCACATATGGAAATTAGCACTGGGAAAAAATACTTGGGTCAGAGATAGCCATGACTGCATTAATTGTTATTTCTATTGAATTATCGTGATAATCTTGAGGATTTCTATTTTATTTTAATTTATTTTTATGAATCACCAATCTTATAAATTGATGAAACACCGGCTGCATGCACGAAAAAGTGTAACGTTCCGCCTGACCCTGTGCGTGCTTTTCTCGAAAACGGCCCTAACGATTTGGATGAAATTTACTGAAAAGGGATTTTGGGGGGCAAAAAATCGTTTTAGCTAGGTCTCATCTCTCGAAAAAATCGTTTTCATACAAATTTTATCATTATAAAAATCAATTTTTTGACGTATGAAAATACTTAAATATTGTAAGTAGGTTTTGGAATTTTATATAAACAGTGAAACAATTGTTTTCAAAATATTATGACAATATTATTAATCTTTGAGACTTAAAATAAATACGAAAGAAAGAAAGTTAAAAAAAACAATTTTTATTATAGGTGGTGAGTATTTTAATACATAAAATTTACCTAAATTTGAAGCGAAAGATGCAATATCATAGATTCGAATTATTATAATTATTATATGTAGAATTTAGGTTATGTATTACGGAATACGTTATCACGTAAAACTATCGTCCGTCAACCGACTTTACAGACAACCAATTTTTTTCACTGAATTAGTGAAAGCATAATATTAAACGATTATCGTCATAATATTTTTAAAAGGCTTATATATAAGAAAAATTTAAATGTCTCTGCTAATGAGTAGAAATTGCGACCCTTTGGATCGAAATGATTGGATGGAGAGTGCAGCTTATGGATCAATTAAATACCGTGCTTTTTTAATAATAAAAAGCTCTTATAAATCATTATTTTAATTTTTTTGTACAAAAATAAAACAAAAAAAACAACTCCATCTGTTTGGAAACATTTCATTCAAAAATTATCTGACTGGTATGACGTATGCGCGTTGGTAAATCAGTGACCCAATGTCTTTAGGTTCAACACGAATAGGCGGCAATATTTGATCTCGCACCATATTTAAGTATTTTTGGGAATTTAATGTCCCATTAATAAAAAAAGTCCGATTATGTTGTTAATCATTTGAATATTTTCTTCGGTAGTTTACACATTCATTTTGCAAAAGAATATTATCTGTCAAATTGAAAAACAAGATTTCAAGGCTCACTCTGATCCAGTCAGTTTTTCCCTATGTGCTCCTTACGTGTTTACATACAGTATGTAGCAGGTTTGGTAGTACTATTTACAAGGCGCACATGGTAGTGAGCCTGCATCCACATGGTGGAGGTTGCAGAGCGGAATATCGTCTCCTTTCATTTCGTATATCTCAACCCTTGACACGACGCGTGTGAGCGTTTGAGGATTGCTCGGGGACATAAGAGAGAACAGGCACAATCGTATTACTTTCTGCCATACCCCATCAGCTTCGTATAGCATAACGGTAGTTGGGACAAATCAACTGTGCATTTTGGAATATCATGTCAGTTGATCGTTGATCTCTGTACACTGTGCAACCCTAATGCCTGCAGTACGAATTCGCCGAGAGATTACGTAAAGCGAGCGTCTACGAATGTGTGATAAAAAATAAATAAATAAATTTCTTTTAAATAAATAATTACTGTAATTAATAAAATATAATAAATATTTAATTGAAAACACTAGGATAATTATTTTTATATAGGTACCTATAGAGTTGTAACAGTTTTCAAATGAGCTTTTAATTAGATTTATTTAATTTTAATTAGTCGTCAATAAAATTAAAATAAATTTAAATGTAAGCCTTAGAAGAAATGTAGAAAATAAAAAAAAAAAAAAAATATATTCGCCCAACGTGGGGCTCGAACCCACGACCCTGATATCTACCGACTGACCTAGCCGGGCTTGTGAATGTACGACCTAATATTGATATATGTAGTTACGGCATTTCACCTGAATAGAAGCTATTTTTGAGATACATTTTGCATTTTTCATTGATGCTCCGCTCCTATTGGTCGTAGCGTGATATTATATAGCCTATAGCTATCCAACAAAAAATTTTTTTTTTCAATTTGAACCAGTAGTTCCTGAGATTAGCGCGTTCAACCAAACAAACAAACTCTTCAGCTTTATATATTAGTATATAGATTCAATGTTTAACTTCATGCAATATATTTATGACTAGCGATCCCACCCGGTTTCACCCAGGTGCAAAAGAACGAATGGGGAAGGAAGGGACATGAGTACGCACATTCATCTTAGTTTACCGAGATGAATGTTGTGTCCAAACTTCATAATGATCGGCGTTACCGTTCAAAAGTTTTTGTCGTTAAAAAGCAATATTTATACTTCTCTTAAGTAATAAAGTTCTTTTAATATAATAAATATATAATTGAAAACACTGTAGGAAAATTATTTTTATATATAGGTGCCTATAGTTGTAACAGTTTTCAAATGAGCTATTAATTAGATTTATTAAATTTTAATTAGTCGTAATAAAATTTTAAAAAATTGAAATGTAAACCTTAGAAGAAAGCAATGAAGAAAATAAAAAAAAAATAAGCTGTCCGGGCTTGTACTCTTGAACGCTAATATTGCAGTATTTAGTTAAGGCATTTCACCTGATAATATTTGTCGGACGGACTAATTTTGAGATACATCTTGCAACATTTTTCATCTATGTTCCGCTCCAATTAGTCGTAGCGTAATATTATATAGCCTATAGCCTTCCTCGATAAATGGGCTATCCAACAAAAAAAAATTTCAATTCGAACCAGTAGATTTGAGATTAGCGCGTTCAAACAAACAAACAAACTCTTCAGCTTTATATATTAGTATAGATGTAATACATATATGCAGTAAAAATAAGTACGGCAAAGTGTATAAGTTCAACTATACTCAGATGTGGGATACGCGGCTGTCATATATTTGTACATATATTATGAACGTATGTTTTCAGCTCAATCACATGCATATAAATATTGTTTTAATATTTAAACGTGTATCTAAAATATGCAGTATAATGTATAAAGTAGTTTGAATCATCTATATTGTTTCGCTTAGGATAGTGGAAGAAGGATAAACGCATTGCCTATTTCGTATCAGCTTAAAATCGACATTTCCATCTGCGTTTTCAAAATAAAATGGCAAATTTAAAACAAAAAGTGTAAAAGGTTTTTTAAGTACCGAGCCGGGTGGCGTAGAGGTGAGAGCACTAGACTAGCATTCGGGAGGTACCGGGTTCAAATCCCGGCGGGGGCAGATGTGGCCGAGACTTTTTCCTGCTGCCTCTCGCCGAGAAACGGTAATTCCTGTACCGGCCATCTTGTTGACGTTTTCCATGGTTTCCCTCAATAATTCCAGATAAATATCAAGATGGTTCCTTAATCAAGGCCATGGCCGATTACCTGTCAAACGCGTATGCTCAAAATTTACCTACCTTATCCTAATATCCTAAAAATTCCTTCACTCGCCCATTGCTATTAATTATTATTATTTTAAATATGCAATTAAAAATTTCAAGTTTACTTTTAATGATATCTATTTTGTTTCTCTATAACGAGGAGATAAATGCGTGCTAGTGTACACGTGATATAGAGAGTTGGGAGGAGGCAACTCTCTGACTGGTAACGTTCTTTGACATAAACACTCCAACTCCTTGTACATCCGCCCACTTTATAATGTTTTCACTAGTTTAATTATATTTCGCGTCAGTCGGGTTCAAATGTGTTATAGTTTTGTTTAATTTCACTACAATATGCGACTATATTTAACTACGCTCTATATGTATTTAAATGCATGTTTTTCCCATGATGACAGTTAAATTGCCAGACATGAGTTGTTGCAGACGGGAATTCAGTTCATATATACGTAAGATGACGAAATAACAACGTTATCTCAGACCAATATCAGTCATCATATAAAGCTGAAGAGTTTGTTTGTTTGTTTCGTTGGATGAACGCGCTTATCTCAGGAACTACTGGTTCGAATTGAAAAATGTTTATGTTGGATAGTCTATTTATCGAGGAAGGCTATAGGCTATATAATATCACGCTACGACCAATAGGAGCAGACACGAGTAATTTTAAGAAAAAATGTATGTATTTCATAAAGTTATACACAGGAATATCTCGCGACAAGCTTATATATATCATATAAATTGTAAAATGTAATAAATGGTTGGGTTTGATTTAATTTGAACTTTATTTTCTTTCATTTCGAGCATTTAAATAAAAGCTTGTTTTTAAAAATGTTTTTTACTATTAATTTTATTTTTTAATTTTTAATAATAATTTTTGACGTGATAACATCTTATAAATTGATGAAACACCAGCTGCACGCACGAAAAAGTGTAACGTTCCGCCTGACCCTGTGCGTGCAAGCGAGAGCGCAGTATGCTTCGGCCCAAGTTTGACAACTACTAAAATTTAGGTTATGTAATATTAAATATGATACGTTATCACGTAAAACTATCGTCCGTAAACCGACTTTACAGACAACCAATTTTTTTAGTCATTGAAGTGTCCTTCTAGGCTGCTCACAGAGAAATGTGTCGGCGACTGCTGTTCTTCCTTCTTTTATGCTCGGTGTGTCAGAGTTCTCTACTCGGTCGTAGCTTGCTTTTCTGTGATTGGTCGTTCCACTCAGTGGGTTGGTATGGCTCACCGAGTCGTTGTCCAGGTTTTACTTAGATTCAAGGTTTCTTCTCTTCGATGGAAATCGCATAATTTCAATCGGAAAGAAGACGGCTAGGAATAGAGGATCAATTTAAATGTTTCCCGTTGGTCGAAAGCTTAATTAAGAATAATATTCTTGCATTAGGAGAAGTTTTGTTCCAAAATATGTGTGGAAGGAGCATGGCCCCCACAATGGTGGGGCTGGTGCAACTCTGGTAACAGGGCCCGGGCTCAGAGGGGGCCCTGGTTTTTTTTATTCAAGAAGTATTTGCAGTGGATCATAGCTTTGTTATCAAAATAAATGAAAATATTTAAATATAAAAACAGTTTAGAGTAAAATAGATATTAATTTGTATACAACAGCACGGGCCCCACCTACTCCCTCTACTCTCCCCCACTCTAACACTGCGAAGATTCTTGTCCGAAGACAAAGAAAAATAGGCATATGTTGGGGGGGGGCCCGACCCAGATCCTGGTTACAGGGCCCACAATCGAATGTGGGGGCCATGGGAAGGAGATTTATTTGGTTGAGGAACAATAGAAATAAGCTTTACCAAAGTATCGAAAATTATATTTTCATCCTCAGGACCTATGAACATGTATAGTATTTAATTACACTAATATTCTTGTAATTCGGAACCCAAAGGAATGGTGAGACCTCTGGTGATAAGGGAGATTTTTGACAGGTAAACTATGGAGGCATAAGGTAAACATTGATTTAGAAAAGCATAATGCTTTTCTAAATCAATGTTTACGTGTCAAAAACCCTCCTTAGGACAGTTCGGCGCATTTATCACCAGAGGTCTCACCATTCCTTTGGGTTCCAAATGTTTTCTGTTTGGATTAGTTATCGATGGTGCGAGGGCAGAAAATCCGTCGAGTACGTGCCGCGTCTTTTAAGTTATAGAACATCGTCATCGTATTAGCGAGAGTGACATGAACCGCCGTGGAATTAGTATACATTGTCGTGAAATTAACAGTCACCTGTCATACCAGTTTCACCTCAGACAGTTGCAGGAACTGAGTTGTGATAGCAGAACGAACAACGGAGACAATACATACTCACATACCAACATATATCCATATACAATCCTATACTTACTTATTTTATCAAAATATATTTGTGGCGAAAATATAAAATAATCATATAGGTATCTATTAACTATATGAATCATTGCCTATCTACTCAATGTGCGGTGAGTAAATGCAACAAAGCGTATCGAAAATATATCTGCGTCTCTTTCTTCGATGTAATTCCCTGATTTCTCCGATGATAGGATTGGTTGATGTACTTGCATTCAATCTGAATAAAGCATGTATCTATTAATTAACTATATGAATCATTGCCTATCTACTCAATGTGCGGTGAGTAAATGCAACAAAGCGTATCGAAAATATATCTGCGTCTCTTTCTTCGATGTAATTCCCTGATTTCTCCGATGATAGGATTGGTTGATGTACTTGCATTCAATCTGAATAAAGCAAATATCTTTTAATTAACTATATGAATCATTGCCTATCTACTCAATGTGCGGTGAGTAAATGCAACAAAGCGTATCGAAAATATATCTGCGTCTCTTTCTTCGATGTAATTCCCTGATTTATCCGATGATAGGATTGGTTGATGTACTTGCATTCAATCTGAATAAAGTATCTCTGTTTCAAAAACTTTGTCTTTTTCTATGACGTTAACATGAGCGTAGCTTTTGGTTCAGGAGGGGGCAAATTAGACATTTCTTAAGCCGGGTCCCCCGTGCTTGTTTTGCTCTCCTGGATACGCCAATGCTTACGTCGTGAAAAAAGACAGAAGTATATGTTTGCACCCTAATGGTGGAATTGCGATTTTATTCCTATGCTGCAGTATATGAAAATAATATTATGTCGGATTTTTGGAATTTTTTTTTTTATCTTTAGATAGACTTTGTTTTGAAAGTTTATTTTGTGCTGCACTGTGTAAAAAAATATCTCTACATATATTTCACAGTTTCAATTCAATTGATGAACGACTCATCTTGAAATCATTTTTTCCAACAAATGTGATGACGTGTTAAAAATTAAAATTTAATTATTCCACAAATTCTTTGAAATCGCTGCTTTCAGATTTAATATTGACTTAGTAGTGATTGACAATTCCGATCAGAAATAGCGAAAAAGAAAGTTGATATACTTATTTATTAACTCGGCCCTATTTAAAATAGTAATTATGATTTTAGTTGTTGGCAAATTAGTATAATTTTAATGTTTATTTTAAAAATATGAGTTATAAATTTCAATAAACACTTTCTCCACTCTGTTCTGACTGACAAAATACAATTTTATTGAAGATAATAATTAAATCTTTCAATCTTCCGCTATAGAAAGGAATACTAAACACCGGTTTTTAACAAGCCTTCTATATTAAATATTTACCTACACAATATTTAACTGAACTACACACAGTGTTTAAAGATTTTTCGACCTTGCACTACTGACCAAGACATTACATTTTTTCTACAGCGTTTATAAAAATTTGCATATCTATTATACTAGTTGTTTGAATAATTCATAGAGAAATGAGTAGTGTCAAAATATTTGTTGAATGAAACAGAACCTGTAAAACACACACATATTAAAATGCATAAATTGGCGCTTGCTGCATTCCTATAACAATTTATTTTCGCTCGCAGCCATTATTTATGTTACAGAAATTTTTTACGAAGTGTAAAAAATTTCGTGAAATTCAAAAAATCTTAATTTACAGTTATTTAAAAGGGGGCTAAAAATGTATATTTAATTGACAGTCAATTAAATATATATTTTTTAGAAAACGCAGTTCTATTCAAACAATTAACTATTAACAAAATGCCGCTCAGAATAAATAAATCATTTGCCAAATTTTTAAAAAAATGCAGGACGTAACGTTGACACTCAAACAAATATTAGGTCGCTCAAATATTATGAAATTTCCCATTTTGTATTTTAAGTAACTCAAATGGATGTTTGTAAGTTGCTGTTCTGTTGATTTCTCGTCACGCGCAGGCAGTCGCTCACTTAGTAATTTAGTCACCCAACTATTATTTTCTCGTCACGCGCAGTCAGTCGCTCACTTAGTAATGCAGTAAACCCAAATTGATTATTTTTGTCACCCAAAACTGTAATTTAAAGTAACTCGTTTAAATACTACCCATTTAAAAGTATACATATTTTAACTGCGCATCAGCATCTTCTATAACTCCATTTAACGTCACTTGATATAACGGCAAACTCCTTAAAACGTCGAAATTACTTAACTCTGGTCGGTTTACCTTGTTGATACACTCTAAATAACGACACATCCACTCCAAATAACGGCAACAATACGTCATCATTAAGCAATAAACAGTACTTGTTTGTTATTTTGTTGCTTTGTTGTCGGCATCATGCGTACTGAAGATTCTAAGAAATTCATTCTTTTATTTGTTGGGATTATCTTTCATTGTTGTAATTTGTGATAATATGAATGTTTGTTGGTGAGTTGTAAATTTTATATGAGAAAATGCATATTATAATAAAAAAATATTAATGGCTTATTTCCTCTCGCTGTTTAACGACAACTCTCAATAACGCCACGAAGTGTACAGTTCCTTGAGTGTCGCTATATAGAGCTTACACTGTATATGAAACAAAGTTCCTCCGCAGCGTCTGTCTGTCTGTCTGAACGCGATAAACTCTTCGATTTTATCAAGCACAGAGAATTACATGTTTCTAGAAAATTTCTTTCTTTGACTTTATAGACATTACTGTCTTAACATGACATTATTAGCAGATTTTTAACTTGATGTTGCACATATTTAATAACTTCTGTATTGCCAGTGGTCGTAAGTGGAAGCGTGGCCCATAAAGTGAGACAGCAAATGACTGTTTTTCTATCTCCTTCTTTTTACTTGACCCGTCTGTAGTGGGGCGATTTATAAGTGAAATAGAGCAAGCCACCTCCCTTTCACAGCTAACGCGCATCTATTCACGGACATGCGCATGAGACTCCAGAGTATAATAAGTGAGACAGACGTATTGTAGTGTTTAAGTCTTTCTCCCGATCTTTGCCAGCAATATAGATGGTATTAAATAATATAATATGTGATGGACAGCCCTTGATCTAGGATTTTTTCAAACCGGGGCAGAAACTTGATAATGGCGTCCCCTCTCTCCAGCGTTTGTGATAAATTACTTTAAAAAAAAAAAACAAATATAAAATGGTTGGCATTTTTCGTGAACGGGAAACCGTCAGAAAACAAGCAGATTGAGAAAATCGGAAAAAAGGACAGATTGGGTTTCAACCATATTCTATCATGATTTTGGCGCCACCTTAAACTGCCGCCCGAGACGGGTGCCCCGGTTTCCTGCCCCCTAGATCCGGGGCTGGTGATGGAGAGAGTGTACGCGCCATCTTTTAAAAAATAATATAGACAAAGATAGTCTGTAGCAAACAAAGAGGGAAGTAAAAGCACACGAATGCATGCAGTGTACATAAAACGGTAGAGGCGCGATTATGATCTGATCTCGTAGTATAGAATGTGGGATGGGTTTCAATCAACGGACAGAATGTGAGAAGTGCACAAAGCAATATATTGACTTAGAGAATTTATGGGCAATTCAGTGTCATTCTAAGAGGGTACCTATATTGGTTTGATAACCGGCTGTCGTCATATATCAGCGTTATGTCCCGTTATTATTATGAGCTGGGGCGATGCCAATGCAGAAAGGTATTATAGTACCTTCGCACTGGGTCCTCCTCGTGGCTTTTAGCTGTTGTATATTCACCACTATAGACAGAGCTCGTCAAAACCATAAAATTCCAGTGGTTCGGTCGTCTTGATCATTAATTTTTATTAAACATTAGAGCTATTGAAAGACACATCTAAACAATAATTAAGAATACAATAATTTCGAAGATATTTAATTAAAGGACTCGGTAGTTAAACTTGGAAATATTCAACAAACTGTCAAAAGCTGGACCCACATTCAGAAACCAATTTTTATTAAACATTAGAGCTATTGCAAGACACATCTAAACAATAATTTAGAATACAATAATTTCGAAGATATTTAATTAAAGTACTCGGTAATTAAACTTGTAAATATTTTCATCAAACTGTCAAAAGCTGGACCCACAATCAGCAAACCACTGACTGGAGCTTGAACCCATAGGAAAAGAATGCTTGTGGGCCCTTCAAACGGAAGACTTGATCACACTCAGTAGATCTAAACTCAGGAAAGTGGTTGGGCTCTTAACCGGTCATGCACCCCTGAGAAAGCATCTACACACGATGGGGATACGTCAGGAATCGATACAGTGTAGATTTTGCGAAATGGAGGTTGAAACGGTCAACCATTTACTGTCCGAATGCCCTACCCTACAGGAGAACAACCATCTTTGGATAAATTGATGAGAACGGAGTAATTCTTCAGGACAATCTGGAGTTCATGAGGAGATCCAAACTATTGGAGGACTAGATCCAGGACAAGCGGGAGGATGACGTGCATAACGGGCTATTAAGCCATAACCCCTAATTTATTCATTAATTCATTCAATTAAACTTGGACATAGAAGTATTAATCTTTATGTATGTAAAAAATCTCGTCTCACAATGTTCTTCCGCGCTAATCTCTGAAACCGCTGAACTGACTTTAATAAAATTTTGTAAATGTGTCTTGCTTGGTCCAGCTTACGCTATAGGATAGTTTTTTTTTAATATTCTGTACAAAATTGCGGTGTTTTCTCAAAAAAATAAATGATTTAGTAACATGCAGCGACGTCTGTTAGAATTTGTTTAACTCTATTAATTTAGAAGCACACAAATGAAACTGTTTTAGTACCAAGATGCGACATATGACATATTTCGTTCAAAGCTATTAGTTCAGAATCAAATCTGATAGAATTTGCTCAAAGCTATTAGTTCAGACGCCGGGCCGCAAACGAAATACAATTTGCAGAATTGTATCTATCGCACACGGGTGAACGGGACGGACCGCTAGTATAACAAATAATTTTTGAATCAGAACAATGAAAATATAAATGCATAAAATGTAAATTAAAAATCTGCTTTAAATAATTAATTGATGACGTTTTCATTAACTGTCTAGTAAAAACATTCATCCGGTTTAAAAATTATATAAGTATCATTTTTAATTATCAATTATTGTTATTTTCACATAAATTAGTGTTAGATTTAGATATAGCCGCAATAATTCATTGACTTAACTATTAACATTCTATTGTATTAAGTAAATTAGAAATGGCTAAAAAACCGTCAATACTGCTTTTTTATATGATCATCTAAATACGAACAGTTTTTGCTCATACTTTTTTCATCATAAATCAAGCTCATTTTAACATTAATTAAATTTGACATAATTTGGTAACAGCACGTTTTTAAAAAATTATTACAAAAATGTTAAAATATATACATTAATAGTTCAAGGTGAATTTCAAAATAGTTTAATTAAATTTTTAATTGACACACTAATTTATTACAATTAATTAAATGTTCCACGTCGGATATATTCATGGTAGAGCGGAATTGGGCTAAATTCCTTAGCCTGAAGTCACACATTAAACCTGTAAAATGAACGAATTGATTAGTTCAACCTTTTCACAGTGCTGATTTATTACAAACAGCTATTTTCTGATGTCCGTGTTGTAATATCAAGATGTCCACAATTCGCAGACCTCAAACCAGTGGCTTTATCGAAATGATTTATTAATTAAACATTAATAAATATGTATTTAATAAATGCACACCGAAACGAAGAATAGTATATGTGAGAGAAGGAGAAGATTCCATGAGCGTGAAATTTGCCGCACGAGCGTAGCGAGTGCGGTAACACGCGAGTGGAATATTCTCCTTCGATCAATGGTCGCACATAATACTTTATTCAACTAGCACGAGTAATATGTAATCGGAGCCCTGATAAAAGAAGGAAAAATAATAAATCACTTCATTGATTGACGTACCCACCGCCCTCGATGCACACAAGATGGGCCTGACTTTCGCTCAATTGCGATGCTGTTTTCATATTATATACAAATCGCTACCGCGTTCCTATTGGTCCAGAAACTATGCAGTTAATATATTACCGCGCCACTAGCCAGTGAAGTATTTGTCATCCTCTTTCCATCTTCACTAACTTATATCTCCCTCTCAACTTCCGTTCGCCTCGCCCGATCGCACTTCCGTAAATCTCTCGTCACGCATTCGCGCCAGCTTACTCCCCAAGTCAAGCGTGCGTGAAGAAGTTTTACTTCAAAAACAGTGGCAGTCTACAAATTCGAGCGAAGCCGGACAGAGCCGCTAGTATTTAGTATAAGAAAGTCCACCTTTAATAGGCAGTCTACAAATCCGGGCGAAGCCGGACCGTGTTGCTATGCTATACTCTTTTTTAGTTGTCGATGTAACAATACAATATAGAGTACCTCTACCTATCTAGTAGGTACATAGTATACCACAATATTGCAGTCACAATTCACACACACGATTTACTTTCCGTTCGTACATAAATCTCTCCACTCGACCGATTCATCAGCTTTTCATTCAGGGCGTATGATTATTGTATGTATGTACAACACTGACAGATTGCAGGGTGTACAATATGACATTTTTACATTTTAACTGAAATCTGTAGCGAAATCAAACTACGTCTGCAGTAGCTACTTATTCAAGTTAAAGAAAAATATTTACCTTTTCTGAGCTACAAAAATTTTCCTGTTTTCATTACCGGATTACGCCAAAAATAATAGTAAAAAAACATTTTCTCATGCTGTTACGGTTGAAAAGTAGCTATTTTCATTTGCGCGCGGAAACTTTATTTGTCGCACTGAAATTATTGTTTGCCGCACGTAAATTCAGAGAAAAAAACAAAATAAGAACGGTGTTAATGTCAACGAAACAAACTGTCATTTGAAGCAGATTTTAGGTTAAAATTTTCGATTATGGACTTTTATTCTTGACAATTTTAATAATTTTAACTGAATTTTCAACTTTTTAATGATTTAATTTTAATTTTTATTACTTCTAATTTCTTTTTCTAATTCGTAATAAAATTTTAATTTTAATTTAATTTAATTCGTAATAAAAAATAGTATGTGCAACTCGTGCGGCATTGTCGCACTAGTTGCACAATATACTATTAAAAAACAAGCTTTTATAATTCTCTAAAAAATAAGCTTTAAATTAAATCAAACCTAACGATTTATTATTTATTATAAAATTTACATGCCATAAAAGCTTGGCGCGAGATTTTCCTGTGTATATACATAATATATAGGTATTTATTTCTATTTATTTTTTTATCAAATTAAACCAAGTTGTTTTATTTTCTGTTACAAATTGGAGAAAAAAAATGAGCTCAGAGCTAAGTGTGTGTACTGTGTATTGTGTTGTGCAATGCTTCGTGACTCCTGAGCATGCATGATGACAGTTCACACCTCTGCAGTCTGCACTCTTGTGTAGTGCGTACTGTCTAGTGTCGCTCCTTTGAACGACTCTTATTAGTGAGCGGAGCGCACGGAGCTAGTTCCCAATAAAGAGTCATGTGGACACATCACTACTGGCAACGGTAGACTGACGGAAGCCCTAGTCAGTTGGCAGAAGTGCCAGTCAAGCAGTCAGTGCGACATGCCCCCCCCCCCCCTCCCCTCCTCTTTCCGTAGTCCATTCCTGCTGTTAGAGTAGAATGTGCACAGAGCCTTCACAAAATAGCATAAAACCGAACGGCCAATATTTCATAAGTTTTGACAACTCGGATGGCTTTTCCATCTTGCGCTTGGAAGCTGGACACCTGTGCAGCTTTTTCAAAGGGAAGGAGAAATAGAAGGGATTCGGGTGGGTGCATCGACGTCCACGTATTGTAGAATGCGTCTAGTTATCTCGAACTATTTATACGCGTTATAGATCCATTGATTTATACAATATTTAAAATATTTACTCATCCCTATTTAGGTGTATCCAATTTCAACATTATATAGGTACCAAAAAAATTGAAAATTTTAACCAGGCTTCTTAACTTGCGTACCAAAAACCTTATACATATAGGGTGTCTTAAAAACACGAACATCCTTTTATTTAGTAAAGGAAGAAAAAAAAAAGTTTTGGACAAAACTTGCAGGGAATCGAAGGAGAAGAAGGCGCCCCTGAAATATCAGACACCTCCACTTTTTTTAAATAGGAAGACATATTTTTTATCTCGGATTATTGTTCTTAAAAACACGAACATCCTTTTATTTCGTAAAGGAAGATTTTTCGAAAAGAAAGTTTTGGACAAAACTTGCAGGGAATCGAAGGAGAAGAAGGCGCCCTTTAAATATCAGACACCTCCACTTTTTTTAAATAGGAGGACATATTTTTTATCTCGGATTATTGTTCTTTGGGTTAAAGAAAATCACTTTTGTACTAAACATTTTTCGATTTGATGAAATCCTGAACCGCTGTTTAGGTTCCCAATTTATCCCATGTTTCCTATTTTTGCCTCGCATAGCCTGCGCATTTCGCTACGAAATAAAAGGGCGTTCGGGTTTTAAAGGTCCATCCTGTATATGCGAGGGCACCAAAAAAGCCCTTGACTCTAAGTACTATACCAAAGTAAAAAAAATGGACTCAGAGACAGATCTGTTTGAAATGAAAGGATTGTTGAGGTCTCCCTCATAATAATATAGTGTAAACTCTATATAGCGACACTCAAGGGACTGTGCACTTTGTGGCGTTATTGAGAGTTGTCGTTAAACGGAGAGAAGAAATAATCCATTAATATTTTTTTACATTAATATGTAAAATTTACAACTGACCAACAAACATATGAAAGATAATCCCAACAAACAAAAAAAACGAATTTCTTAGAATCTTCGGTACGCATGATGCCGACAACAAAGCAACAAAACAACAAACAAGTACTGTTTATTGCTTAATGATGACGTATTGTTGTCGTTATTTGGAGTGGGTGTGTCGTTATTTAGAGTGTATTATTGTATGAGCAACAAGGTAAACTAACTAGAGTTAGAGTAGTTTCGACTTTCTGAGGAGTTTGTCGTTATATCGAGTGATGTTAAATGGAGTTTACACTGCATTTTTATTGTAAATTGACATCTCCCGAAGTCTAGCAAGAACATTAAGAGTTTAATTTATAAGGTAAGTGTAAATCATTGTGTATAAATGACATTTTGAAACATTAAAAACATCTGTCAACACAAGACAGTAATTTTCTTAATAAATGTCGGAAGTATGTATAATTTAATACCAAGTGACTAATGCTGACCCACATTTATCTCAAATCATTAAAATATTTAAATTTTGTAGTTTAACAACATGAAGATTAATAACTATTACTATTCTAAACGTAAGTACGCAATATTTGTTACTAGCTGAAATTATCGTTCTTCGCCCGGAATGGGATCGCCAAATTTTCACACCCAATGAAAATACAAGCAAGTAAAATTTCGAGATATTTTGAGATTTGTTTTTGCGTGACGTTTGACCTACCAGGGAAAGAAATACGGAATTTTCATGACAGCTAGCTACATAAAACGGTTGATCTTGTTTTTTGACGTGATAACGTCTTATAAATTGATGAATCACCAATCTTATAAATTGATAAAACACCAGCTGCATGTTCGAAAAAGTGTAACGTAACGTTCCTAACGTTCCTAACGCGTAACGTTCCGCCTGACCCTGTGCGTGCTTTTTGCTTATTTCTCGCTCAATTTAAATCAGATCGGTTTGAAACCAGTCTTAAACGAAAGAGGAGAACATTTTACATAGATTTCGTATAACAGAATTTGCCTAAACAGTTTTTTTATACAAATTTATATAGAAAAATATTTTATACAAATTTATATAGAAAAATAGCTGTATAAATGCAATGTTGTGTAATGCATGGTGCGACGCGGTCGGTTGTCTTTGTTTGCCGTACATGGAAATTAGAAGCAAACGTATGTCTTGTCTTAACATGAAAACAGCTGCATTTCTAATGTTTAATTAAATTTTTTGACATTAGTATATTGTGAAATGCAAAGCCTTCTAAGTTAAGTATTGGAATAACTAATTATTATTAGAACATAATACTTTGTAAGTTGCAAACGTCACTTTTGACATTTCTTATCATTCCGACACCAAGGATAAGCGGATTGAAACCAAATTTTGGGAGGTTTAGGTTATGTATTACGGAATACGTTATCACGTAAAACTATCGTCCGTAAACCGACTTTACAGACAACCAATTTTTTTTTTTTATGATAAAATTATACGGGATAGAAGGCTAAAATATTAAAAGAATTTTTATTCACTAGAACATTATTTATTGGTCAACATTTCGGCAATATTTCTTGCCTTCTTCAGGACCTTGTTTTTTTATACTATTATCGATTCCTCAAATTAATTATTAGTCCTTGAGGAAAAACCAGCATTTAATAAAATCGAAGAGCTTTATGAATTAGTTGGAGAGAGAGATGTAAATAAGAAATAATTAAAAGTTATGACTTTGGTTTGAATGAATGAAAAATGTTCAGATCGTTCAATTTTTTGGTAAATTCTTTTCTATAAATTACGAATAGGCGTCGTCGGTTGATGTGTCATTTCACTGTATGGTGGCCTGCAAAGCTTCAAGCCTTGTCCAGCGTAGCAAAAGTTTTACTTTGCTAACGGACAAACACCTTAAATTACCAATAAGGGCTGTCCAAAATTCAACATTACATACAGCATAACAGTACGATGACTTTAGTAACAAAAAATATGTTTTGTTTGGTCAAAAATGTTTTTTATTATTTATTTTTCATGAAATAAATTAAATGTTTTGTACAGTAGTACTTACTTCTAAAAGTTTATTCATATAATGGATTTTTTTTTTATATATTTTTTCGGAACGTTTCGTGCCTTACAGATATCAAACATGTAATATGTATCTATAATCTATAACAATATCATAAAGAGAATGCGAATTTTGTGAGTTTGTGTATATGCGGAACTACTGATCCGATTTCAAACTTTTTTTCTCCAATATTTAAAATGAATGAAAATTAGTTTGGTTTGCTATTAAAGCATGTTTTTTTAGTTTTTTTAAACTATAATTTATTTTTTTAATTTTTAGTCTCAAAATGACATCAAAAGTAATTTTTTTCAAAATGTTCAAATTCATTTTTTTTTCAAAAGTTTTAAATTCAATTTATTTTTATGAAATAATTGTATTGTCATCGGTTCTTGATACGTGTGCACATTTTCAAGTTAATCGGACTTCTTGAAATTAGTGAAAATTACGCTGAAAGATTTCTTTACATACAGGTCAAGTTAATATGAAACGTCATCTAGTGAAATATTGATTTATAATTTTATTATTTTTGTCAATATATAGTCGGAAAAAAATTGGTCGATAATTTTATTTATTTGAAGAGTTCTATTCAGACGTTAATCAAAGATTTTAATATAAGCATATTAAAAAACAACTGTTTTCACAAACTATTGTTAACAATTGACAGCCCTACAATAACCGCCCCACATGTCTCTCAGTCGACGCTTAGCCCCACCGCGGGAACCCTGATTTATGTGATTCCGGAATCATGGCTCGAAGTTGGAAGTATACACACACACGAGTACATGCAAGTACAGAGTGAGTTGAAAGCTACCCACGTTTATGCGAAAGACTGAGACGGCACTAGGCAAACAGCTAGGATATTTATTTTATACATCTGTTCCCCCTGACATAATGTCCTTCAATATATCGTGTGCATGCTTTTAGACTGAAGGCTGTTAAGAAGCGAAAGCGACTGGCTACTGCAGTGAGCATGGAGTGCTAAAGAGACGCCGCCCCCCCTCCCCCTCCGAAACAGTTTTAAGGCTCGGTAACTGCAAAATATCGTTTCATTTTAAAGAAGCTTTTTAACAATCAAAAGTTTATAATATAGTTATGTTCCAATCTCCCTTCGAACGGTAATAATTTCGCCACAGTCTTGCGCAGTAGCAGTTACTGCGCAAGACGGTGGCGGTTTCGTGCCCGTTCTCTGGCTGCTTGGAACATACCTTATACATAAACCGCAACAATGTGCTACGCACGTACACAGCTACAGTTCTAATAAGAAACAAGCGTCCGCTAACGGTGCGTTTATAAAGCAGTAGAAGTATATTCGAACATTTATAAAAATACAATTATGAGAACTCTCGCATACAGTACGCTACGACCGCTAGTTTTTATACTGACTCACTTATCGAAACCTATAATGTTTCCTAATAACAAAAATATTAGGAGCACTGTGGTTTGAATCTAATAAAAAATAGAGAATAGTTACTTCTTACCACAACAAGTTTATTAGTGGATGTACATTTCGAGAGCTATGCTCTCATCTTCAGCAATACACTAGTTTAGTTTAGTGTATTGCTGAAGATGAGAGCATAGCTCTCGAAATGTACATCCACTAATAAACTTGTTGTGGTAAGAAGTAACTATTCTCTATTTTTTATTATAATGTTTCCTGTTAACCTAGAATCTTGTTTGGCGCGAAAGAAGGTTGCATAGCACAAGTAAAGAAAAAAATCGGAAAATTAGAAGTTACTGATTTTACATATAGAACTAGCGGTCCCTCCCGGTTTCACCCGGGTGCAAAAGAAGGAATGGGTGGAGGAACATGAGTACGCACGTTCCGTACCGAGATGAATGTTGTGTCCAAATTTTTATCGGACGAACAAAATTTTTGAGTTGTATTTTGCAACATTTTTCATTGATGCTCCTCTCCTATTGGTCGTAGCGTGATATATAGCCTATAGCCTTCCTCGATAAATGGACTATCCAACAAAAAAAAGTTTTTTCAATTTGAACCAGTATAGTTCCTGAGATTAGCGCGTTCAACCAAACAAACAAATAAACTCTTCAGCTTTATATAATTAGTATAGAAGTATAGATTATTACATGACAAAAATTTTTATGAAATAACGGTACGGAACCATCAGGGCGCGAGTTCTACTCGCACTTGTCCGTATTTTTTTATGAACATATCCTTACGATTGCTCAAAATGCAGGCTCTATCTTGAAGACCTTATTGATAAATAGGTAACCAACCATTATTAAATGTTACTTTTGCATAGCGTAAATAGCTTTTTTGTAAGCAAAACAGTAGATATTATGTATTTCGGTTGAAGAATGGAATGCGTTGTGGCATTCGGTGGTGAGCGGCGTCTGAAGGGGAGTTAAATGGTCCGACCTAGCCTCGTAAAAGTGTGGGAGGTAGAGCCATTGAGAAAAGATATACGAGTATGAGTTTGTTGTACTACGCTCTCCCCTTACTTCTCTAGCGTCCCGACGCCCAGCGTCTCGTAACGAAGTCGTTTGTATACTTACGCCGTGTCTATATGTAGTAGTGACTGTACAATAGGTATAACAAACACACACGCATACAAACATACATACATACTATATGAACTAGGTACGGTGCAAATGTAAAGGCCACTGTGTATATACAAGTAGCAATGTTTTTGTTGTTTGTGTATCTTATTCACTACCATGGTATTAATAAATTAAAAAAAAATGTATTGAAACTGAAATAAGTTCGTACTGAAGCGGTTCAAAATGTTTTCAAACGATAATAATCACCTGGTGACAAATTGACCACAGGTGGATTTGTATTTTGATCATAAAATTGTTTGCTGCAACGTTAAGCGGTTAGGGATAGTCAGGATTTTGAAAAAATCGATTTTTTTGCATTTTATAGTAGTATGTTGTTTCGAAAATATTCCCTGAAAATTTTTAATCAGTTGAATGAATAGAGATGACTCGGTGCAAGGGCGTAGATATTTTTTTCTGGGGGGAGGATAAAGGAAGTTTTATTAATATCACACAAGAATACTCACGAAGGAAGGTGTCAAGCAAAATATTAATTCCCAAACTAATTTTTAAATAAATAAATCTTTAAATAAATAAATAAATAATAATAATAATAATTTTACAATTTTTTTTTGTCAAAAATTTTATTTTTCAGTCAGGTGTTCGTATTATTTTCAGTTTTATTTTTTTTATAATTATGATCCTGGGGAGGGGGAGGGGGGTATTTTCAAGTCTACCTACCATTACCAGCTGCCACATAATTTGAAAACTGTTCATAGAAGCGAAATTGATCAACATGGCTTTCTGGAGAAATTTCACGAGAAAAATATATAGATTATTGTAGATTTATCTTGTTACTTATACGTGAACAATTAATATTCTAGGATTCTAGAAGGGGCAGGCCCACCTACCTCCCCCTCTTGCTACGCCAATGCCCTTAATTTATATTAATATATAAAGCTAAAGAGTTTGTTTGAACGCGCTAATCTCAGGAACTACTGGTTCAAATTGAAAAAAAAAAATTTTGTTGGATAGTCCATTTATCAAGGAAGGCTATAGGCTATATAAAATCAGGCTACGACCATTAGGAGCGGAGCATTAATGAAAAATTTTGCAAAATGTATCTCAAAAATAAGCTTCTATTCAGGTGAAATGCACTAACTAAATATACTCATATTAACGTTGCCAGAATACAACGCCGGCTAGCTCAATCGGTAGAGCACACGACTGTCAATATCAGGGTCGTGGGTTCGAGCCCTACGTTGGTCGAATATATTTTTATTATTTTTTTTATTTTCTACATTGCTTTCTTCTAAGGTTTACATTTAAATTTTATTTAATTAATTAAAAAAAAATTATTAGTTTAAAAAAGTATAAATACTGCTTTTTATCAACAAAAACTTTTGAACGGTAACTCCGATCATCATGAAATTTGGACACAACATTCATCTCGGTAAACTAAGATGAATGTGTGTACTCATGTTCCTCCCTTCCCCATTCGTTCTTTTACACCCGAGTGAAACCGGGCGCGACCGCTAGTACTAAATATTCGACAAATTCATGTACGAGAAAGACAGATATCGGTATAAATTTAAAAAACTATTCACCTCTCATTTTGTCTTTCGTTAGAGACAGAATGCAGTCACAAATCAAAATCGTGTAAAATATTTATTATAGCAGTGGCATCACGAGAACAGTTATTGCATATGTCAGCCCATTCCGTGGAGGCTGTTAACCTATTTACACCCACATTTTCTTTATTTTTATAAACATTGATTTAATGTGCTCGCAACTTAATAATGGCATAAACAATTATATAATTTAAGTATATGACATGAAAAATGTGCAACAGAGTTGATCACTCAGTTATGACTAGTTAAGAAGTGTCCCCACCCGTTTTTCTTTTTTGCATATACTTTCATTCTATACTGAGCATAGGAATAAAATCGCAATCGAACTATTAGGATGCAAACATATACTTGTCTTTTTTTACGCCGTAAGCACTGGCGTATCCAGGAGGGCAATAAACGCACGGGGGACCCGGCTTAAGAAATTTCTAATTTGCCCCCTCCTGGGCCAAAAGCTGGGTACGCCCATGTTAACGTCATAGAAAAAGACAAAGTTTTTGAAACAGAGATACTTTATTCAGATTGATTGCAAGTACATCAGCCAATCCTATCATCAGAGAAATCAGGAAATTACATCGAAGCAAGATACATATATTTTCGATACGCTTTGTTGCGTTCACTCACCGCACAATGAGTAGATAGGCAATGATTCATATAGTTAATTAATAGATATATGTTTTTTTGCAAAGAAAAAATACAAAAATACAATCACATGTCGCCTTTTCAGTACTTTATTTACTTCTACATAAAACAGTAAAACATTAAAACGCAAATAGACATTTTATTAATGATTCCTGTAAAGTTAATCTTTGACAAATAATAATATGTCTAAACGAGATAGCCTATCGCGGCAAAACATGAGAAGTACATTTCGAAAATTTGAAAAATAAGATTTGGCATAAAAAGGTCACCTTCTTGTTAGTTTTTATTGGCAGTTTACGACTTTCTCGTAACCCGGCGTATAGGTAATTACTGCCAAATATTAATGCACAACATCAATCTCTCACTTAAACGCACACATATATATATATATATATATATATATATATATATATATATATATATATATATACTGCGTGTAGGTATATATATAATATAAAATAACGTCCGTGTCGAATTCAGGGCCGATGTGACATTTAAATTTCTTTAGGCAAGGTATAAGAAAGTATTCGAAATGTAATACTCAATGAATGTTTGCAAAATCAAAAATTTAGTGATATTATAAATATTTTACAGAGTAGCTACTGTTTGCTACAATTGTTAAGAAACACCCATTGTTACAACGCTATCAACATAGAAAAATTTGTTTATTTTTTCAAACATTGTCACCGTCCGGATACGAACCCCGAATCTTTCCACTCTCGCGGCGGACTGAGTTACATTACACCACAGTGACACAACTATCAAACTATCATTCTAATATTTATAGCATTGGTAACCGATTTTTTCACATCATGCGAGAGTCAATTATATTAGTTAACGCTAGATATGAACCAACACAGTGGTGAGTAGTAGTACTGTGTTGGTTCATATCTAGCGTTAACTAATATAATTGGCTCTCGCATGATGTGAAAAAATCGGTTACCAATGCTATAAATATTAGAATGATAGTTTGATAGTTGTGTCACTGTAATGTAATGTAATGTAACTCAGTCCGCCGCGAGAGTGGAAAGATTCGGGGTTCGTATCCCGACGGTGACATTGTTTGAAAAAATAAACTAATTTTTCTATGTTGATAGCGTTGTAACAATGGATGTTTCTTAACAATTGTAGCAAACAGTAGCTACTCTGTAAAATATTATTATAATTAGTAACTGTAACTAAACTCATCTAGATATTATAAATATGTACCCCCATTATTTATTTACATCAGTGGCGGGCGTGGCTTTTTAAGACGTGGTGTTACAACCTTTGTTAAGTTGGCGTCGACCTCAACTTTATTATTTTTCGCTTTTTAGTGATCTTCTTTGAAGATGTTTCAATTTTTTTTACAGTATTTTTTTTGTCTTTTTACAACCATTACGAAAGCAAATAGAAATTTTCGCGTTCAAATTAATAATATAATCATTTGTATAGTGAATTAAGTAGAAGCGACATTTTTACTCAGATTTATTTAGGCCGACCCTGGTTACAAACTTTATAGACTTAGTGATGTGTCCACATGACTCTTTATTGGGAGCTGGCTCCGTGCGCTCCGCTCACTAAAGAGTCGCTCAGAGGGAGTCGTTCAAAGGAGCGACACTAGACAATACGCACTACTGTAGAAGTGTGAACTGTCATCATGCCATGCTCAAGAGTCACGAAGCATTGCACAGCACAATACACACTCAACTCTGAGCTCATTTTAATATGATTATGATCTTATATTATTCGCATTTCGGATAAACTATAAAGTATAACAAAAGCTTAACAATAATAATGTTTATTGTTACAATATTATATCTTTGTCAACGACGTCAATGTGAATGGTTTAAGTCACTGTAAGCTTAGTACTATTACACTTACAGTGTGTCATTTAACATTAATGACTCCATACGTGCAAAATTCACTAGTGCCTCTGTGGTCTGTGCTGTGTGCGCTCTGTAAATGTGCAAATGCAACAGTACAGAACAGCTCAGCACAGAGCAATGGCGTTCGGAGTGAGTCATTCACAAAAAAAAAGAGCGACTTGCTGCGCTCCGAGAAAGGAGTCGTTCTTTATGAACGACTCGCTCAGGAGCGACACATCACTATTATAGACTAATAGATCACTTTCTGGCACCAAAAACGTTGGTATAATAAAATTTATCGACTGCCACTCGCAACTTTTAATCATGAGAGGACGACTATCGAGCCTGAAATACATACTGAAATCTTTTGATGTTAATCGAACAATCTTTTCACTCATACTTTACAGTCCGGGCTGGGAGAAGTGACAACACTTATTTTTATGTCATCTATAATTATTTTGATTTACTACGTTCTACGTAGGTAGGCTTATTCAGCTCAACTTTATTTTTATATATTCTAGATTTCATAAACACTCAAAGCTGTCGACAACAACTCAAAGAAAATTAATTTTGATCAGCGACGAATGTGACCACTACAAATAAGAATAAATAAACATTCATATTTTATTTTGTCTACGATCTTACAACTTCTATTTATCAAGACAACTTTATGTTGAAAACAAAAATATTTTCCAAAAATTACGAGTTCCTTGAATTAAACAAATTCTAGTTAAACACTTCCCGTTATTTTCGACATTTTTTTCAACTTCCACTTAATTATTAGCAATGGGCGAATGAAGGAATATTAGAACACTAGGATAAGGTAGTCAAATTTTGGGCATATAGGAGTTTGACAGGTAATCGGCCACGGCCTTGAATAAGGAACCATCTCGATATTTATCTGGAATTATTGAGGGAAACCATTCGGAACCCAAAGGAATTGTGAGACTTCTGGTGAGAAATGTCCTAAGGGGGGTTTTTGACAGGTAAACTATGGAGGCATAAGGTAAACATTGATTTAGAAAAGCATGATGGAGACTAGGTTAGCTGCCATCATGCTTTTTTATTTCACAAAAACCCCCCTTAGGAGTCTTCGGACAGTTCGGCGCATTTCTCATCAGAGGTCTCACCATTTCTTGACGTTCCGAATGGAAAACCTCAACAAGATGGCCGGTTCAGGAATGACCGTTTCTCGGCGAGAGGCAGCAGGAAAAAGTCCCAGCCACATCTGCCCTTGTCGAGATTCGAACCCGGTATAATACGCGCCACGGAAGTTAGTCACAAACAGCGTCGCAAAGGCAGATTTTAGAGCTTTTGATACTCCCACCTCCCAGTTACCTGCACGGAACGTGCGCTCGTCGGTGATTGGCCGTGATCGCTCGTTGCCTTTGTCACTTTCCTGCTTTAAAGTACAGTCGAGTACGCTATAATTGTCAAGTTGTTATTGCTATTTTAGGGTTGTTGAGTTGCGAGTTTGTGTTTTTTCAACAGATTGTACAAAGCGCAAGCCCGCATTCGCATCTCGCACGTTGAAAACAAAAGTGGCATTATGCAAAAAATGGCATTTTACAGTAGAGCATTTTTTAGTTTTAATATTATTGTTTTGTCCTAAAAAAGTTACTATTAATATACTGCTTATAGAGATTCTTTTGTTAATAATGAGACAATTTATTATTGTTTTAATTTATTTGTTGACCACAATGTTAAAAATAAAGTTATTAAAAAAAAGACCTTTTTACAATAATTTTTTGTTTAGTGTCATTGTTGTCATAACCTATAATCAGTAAGTTGGAGACTTCAGCTGCAAAAAGTGTCACTAAACAAAATATGTCATTTTATGTATTTACTTACTTGCATTAATTTTTGTAGCAACTGTAATGAGTAAACTGTCGTTTAACAAAATGTGTCACTTTTTCACTTACAGCGACGTGCGTACCAAACAACTGCTTTGACAATAAATTGACACAATTAAAATAGTGTCGTTATATCAGTCATGACCACGGGCAATTCTTTCAAAATATAAAGTGACACTAGCTCAGTCTAGCGGAAGTAAGTGGATTTATAAGCAAACGGAAATTTTCGTATAGTGACACTTTTGCAATAAAACATGAATCTTACAAAAGGTGAAAAGTTAACTTTTTTATATAGTGTCACTATTGTTTTCAACGTGCGATCTAACTTCCGAGCCTTTTAGATTCGTGGCGCGTATTATACCTCTTGAGTGCGAGTCTAGTTCTCTCACCACTACGTCACCCCGCTCGGTAAGACTGAATAAAGACGATATAAAAGCTGTAATATACTGTCAACGGTCGCATGATACAGAGAAGCTCAGAATGGCTGTGTCAATAACGAGGGAAGGAGTATATAAGATGAACAGTTTTTTTTTTCTAACGCTCTGATTGATTCATTGCCAACACGTGGAGACGGGTGACGTTAACCGACAATGATGTTTTACAGTCACAAAATAAACCCGTACATCGAGATCTATTGCCTCGAATAAAACACTGACATTATGTAAAGAATAACTGACGAGTTTGAATTCCAATGGGACACGAAAATCTTGCCTAAGTATTCTCCAAATAACTTTAATGTTTAACGAAGTAAGAGTAATAAAAATACAAAAATTCTATTGAGTACTATACATATACAGTGTAAACTCTTTATAACGAAACTCAAGGGACCGAGCATTTTTTATCGTTATAGAGAGTTGCCGTTATATGGAGTGAAGAAAGAAAAACAACCAAATTAACAATAATCTTCAATGTACTGTATAATCTCTTTATAACGAATTTTAAGGGACCGAACATTTTTTTCGTTATAAAGAATTTTCGTTATATGGAGGGAAGAAAGAAAAATAACCAATTTTTACAAAATTAATTTATTCCAAACACATATACCTATAGTTTGGCGTCATCAAGTGCTTGTTGAATAGATGGTGATGGTTCAGAATGGCCCTCTTTATGTCTGTAAACATTTGCTGACGCCTAAATATGAACATATTTCTTCGTAATAGAGAATGGCTGTTGCGTTATAAAGAGGGTATTAATGTATAGGTTTTAAGGTAAACCAACCAAATCGTAAAAATTTCGACGTTATAGGGAGTTTTTCGTTATAACGAAGGACGTTATAAAGAGTTTACACTGTAGTTTAAAATTGAGACTTACATAAATATAATCGAATACTTGAAGGTATGTGAAATACTGGTGAACTTACCTGAAACAAAAAAAAGATGATTATCAACACTGTTTTAAGTTCGTTAAACAATTTTTTGCGGGAATTTTAATAATAATAAATTTATTCCCACAAATATCTTTACAAAACAAAAACAAATTATAAATCTTAAATTATGGAATATTCCTACCCAACTTGACTTAAATCAGTTCTAGGGTAGGAGTGATTAATTGAAAAATAATTATGTATAAACTATCGGTCCGTCCCGGTTTCACCCGGGTGCGATAGATATAATTCTGCAAAATGTATTTCGTTTGCGGCCCGGCGTCTGAACTAATATAGCTTTGAGTAAATTCTACCAGATTTGCTTCTGAACTAATAGCTTTGAGCGAATTCTATCAGATGTCGCTACTTGTATCAACACTGTTTTAAGTTTGTTAAACAATTTTTTGCGGGAATTATGTATAAACTATCGGTCCGTCCCGGTTTCACCCGGGTGTGATGGATATAATTCTGCAAAATGTATTTCGTTTGCGGCCCGGCGCCTGAACTAATAGCTTTGAGCAAATTCTACCAGATTTGCTTCTGAACTAATAGTTTTGAGCGAATTCTATCAGATGTCGCTGCTTGGTACTAAACAGTTTTTTTTGTTTGCTTCTGAACTAATAGCTTCGAATAAATTCTATCAGATGTCGGCACATGTTACTAAAACAGTTTTTTTCACAAAGCACCACAATTTTGTACAAAATATTTAATAAAAATTATCCTATAGCGTAAGTTGAACCAAGCAAGACACTTTTGCAAAATTTAATTAAAATTGGTTCAGCCGTTTCGGAGACGTTTCGTGACTATATAAAGATTATGTAAAAAAAAACAATCTACTTACATGCTACAAAATCATATTCATATTAATATTATAAATGCGAATGTAAGTTTGTTTGTTACGCTTTCACGCAAAAACTACTTAACCGATCATCATGAAACTTTGCACATACACTCTTGAAGGTATTAGAAGTAACATAGGATACTTTTTATTAAAAAAAAATAAAAATTTTTTACGAAAAATAAGAAAATTGTTTGTCAAAATATGTGCAATACCTCAACCCCTGATATGCATGTCAAAAGTCGATTTCCATCTCAATCGCGGGCGTAGCCGCGGGTAGCGGCTAGTATGTCTATAAATAATTACTTCAAAAATATAATTTTTCGAAAAAAGTTGTAATCATCTTTAATGGTAAACTGAGATGAGACAAACCTAAAACATATTTTTTATCAAGTGTATTAACTTAAAAATTCTCTATTATTCAAAACAATTGTCAAAGTAACCCACTAAAAAATAAAGTTAACGTACAGACGTAAAAATAAAACAGGTTTTTCGGTGTTTTATCGGTGGTCAAGTTGATTTGGTCAGTGCGGAATTATAATTTAAAATAATCTTGTTGTAATTTCACTAATTATATACTTATGAGATTTAATTATGCATTTATTTATTGAGATCTATCAAGATAAGCACATTGCGTCACGTAGTAAAGCAAGCTCTTTTTTGTACGAAAAGAAAACTGTGCAGAATATAATGCAAAAGAATACTATATTGTAACAAAACTGTTCTAGTATGTGGTAGAAACTATTTTATTTACAATAATAAACGTTTAACAAAACAGTTAAACACCAAAACGAAAGTACTTCTTTAACGTAACAGAAAAATTCTGACTAATAAAATAAAAGAATAATTAACGAAGAATATAAAGTCACTAATTATGTACACAAAATATTTACAATGCAGGAACACACCAAAGTTTATTTACACACTTGTCTATTAACTATATACACACGACTATTTGCAAGAAATTATTTATGTTAAACCAGATTTATATAACTTCAGTCAATGTTTTATTAACCACACTGCACTAGCATTTATTTACACAGTTACCTCGGTACTATTGTACCGACTGAACAATTTATGTTTTGTAACCCACTGTACGTACTGTTACACTGACTGACTAGCTAGACTCACCGAGCTCGTTGTATTTATAGGCGCCGGGTAGGCTTTCCAGAATGTTCTGGAATTTGGCAACAAAGCCCTTTCTACCTACGCATATTGTAGGAACATCAAGTCGATTGTTGTTTCCCCACAACAATCTGTGTATCATTGTCAGAATGACGAGCCGATTGTTGTTAGACAACAATGTCTGGCTTTGTTAGAATGACGAGTCGATTGTTGTCGTCGCAACGGGGAGCGTGTAACAATATTATGCAGATGTATATAAATAAGAAATGTACATAAGAAAGAAATGGCATATTGGGCAAAGAGATGTTTAATTCAGAACTGGTGCAATAAATCAGCGTCCGAAGCCAACTGGCCTGCGTCGGCGTTTAACTGGTGACACAAAGTGATGTACCATAGTGACGCGACAGTCTTCTTTACTTTGAGCAGATGTAAATATGTATGTTTTTCATAAACCAAACAACAGCTAAGTGATGATTGCAATATAATACTAGAAATGTCTTGCACTTGGCTCAAATACATCTTATGTGTGGTTCCGTAACTAAATTACTCATCATCATGTCCGTGTTACACCGTTTCAGATGCCCGTTCAGTGGATTTATTTTTAAAAAAACGCCTATTGATTGATTTATCACCAACATGGCTGCTTCAATAATTATGACTCGTTCGAGAATCTCATCAAAGAGCAACCATTTTAATTCGGTTATTCAGATTTTAGTAAAATGCACACATGCATCTCTATAAATTGGATTGTTGGTTTCGGATATAATTTGTTTTTATTTTACCACGTTTATATTAACTTGCTTTTAGTGTATGTCGGGCGGAACTTTGTAATTGATTTTAAACTAATTTCCTGATGAGATAGAGACTTGAAATTTTTAACATAACTCAGAATTAGATGACAATACGAGAAAATACTTTACCACGTTTACATTAACTCGCTTTTCGTGTATGTCGGGCGGAACTTTGTAATTGATTTTAAACTAATTTCCTGATGAGATAGAGACTTGACATTTTTAACATAACTCAGAATTAGATGACAATACGAGAAAATACTTTACCACGTTTACATTAACTCGCTTTTCGTGTATGTCGGGCGGAACTTTGTAATTGATTTTAAACTGATTTCCCTGTTTTTATCTAATTGTGAAAAATTCTACTCAAATATCAATAACCGTATCAAAGACAGTATTAAATTAGATCCAGACATTTGCCCAATTTGAAGAACAAAAATACGGGCATGTTTCCCCTACAATCGATTGTTCGTTTCCTTATTAAGGTAAACCATTGCGCATTCTCTTTACAGGACAAAAGCATGAATTATTGTTTTTTCTTCTTATAACATCGGTAAATTATTTTGAGAACCTTGAAAAAGGTAATAAATTAAAATGTCTTATGTACTAATTATTTTTTTGACAGTTCCAATACCTGTAAGATAGTCAGATTTTGTAGTTAAATTTATGTGTTTTAAACACTATGTTTGATACAACTTTTTTCGCACTGTAATTCTTTCAGTCAAAAGTGTATAACATTTACATTATACAATACATTACATGCAAGTTAAGTAAGACAATAATAACAGGTAATTAATTATATTAATAATGATTAATTCAATCACAATAAAAACACACACTACGCAAATAATAAGAAGTACAGGTGCGACGTGCAAATACTATTATAAGTTTATTATTTTTGGGAAATAATAGTATATTGTGCGACTATAGTGAGAGAAGGAAAAGATTCCATGAGCGTGAAATTTGCTGCACGAGAGTAGCGAGTGCGGAAACACGTGAGTGGAATATTCTCATTCGATCAATAGTCGCACATAATACTTTATTCAACTAGCACGAGTAATAGGTATGTAATCGGGGCACTGATAAAAGAGGGATAAATAATAAATCACTTCATTGATTGACGTACCCACCGCCCTCGATACACACAAGATGGCCCTGACTTTCGCTGAATTGCGATGCTGTTTTTATGTATACAAATCGCTACCGCGTTCCTATTGGTCCAGAAACTGTGCAGTAATACATTACCGTACAGTTTCGGCTCATAATCCGCACTCTACGCGTCAACATGAAGTAATTTATTATTTCTCCCGAATTTAGCAGGGCCCCGAAATTATATATTACTCACGCGTGTTGAATAAAAGTTATTATTTAGTTTTGTAACTGTACAGTATGTAATTGATAAGTCAGTCAGCGCGAAACTGAAAGTCTCGGGTTTGAATCCCGACAGTAAAAAAGAAGCGTGTGTTTGTAACAAATATTCACTTTCTACAGTGAAACCGAATGCGTTATAAAAATAAACGATGCTTTAAAGACACTAATAAAACCTAAATATAAATACGGGAAGGAAAAAAAGTGTCTGGTCCGATTTGAGTGTGTTAATTCGCACAGATTGTGATGAAACATGCATCGATCTCTTCGTTTTAATGAAGTACACAATATATGTTTTATCACGATGCGTACGAATGAGCACAGATAAAATCGATTCAGGAGAAATCCATATAATCTATACTGTAGTATATAAAGTTTGTTTGTTCGTTTGTTTGGTTGAACGCGCTGATCTCAGGAACAACTGGTTCAAATTGAAAATTATTTTTTGTTGGATAGCCCAATTTTCGAGGAAGGCTATCGGCTATATAATATCACGCTACGACTAATAGGAGCGAAGCATCTGGCACTGGGCCCTTTAGAAAAATCTGTCTGACACCCCTGAACTATAGGTTATAAAATTTCACCAATTTTACTGATTTTTTTCTAAAATTTCATTCAGTCAAGTATCTTAGAAAATGTAAATATACGAGTTTAATTTAAACAGTTTAATTCCCAGACAGAAACGTTTGCCACTCCTAGACAATGGTGCATTTTATGTCACACCTTTAAGACAGTTTAAACAGTGTATTCCTGTCATCACGACACAACAGTTGGTGCGACTGAACGTTAGAGAGAGAGAACGCAATATAAAAATGCATTTCAGTGTAAGGATAGCCGTATTTGCTTTGTAATTGCATCATTTGGATGCTGATGCTGCAAAATATGTTATTGGATACGCTCCAGACCATAACCGACTCCAAACAACCAGTCGTTGCAAAAATCAACACGGGTAACAGACAGTAACTATACAACAAACTGATAAAACAAACAAAATATTGTGCGGTCAATAATTTGAATGGTTCACTTATAGTCAACTAAACTTTTAGATAAATAATTACGTGATTGGGTTAATACTGTCAGTGAAAAATGTAATCAAAACCTTTGGGGTCGAAGCGTATACCGTACCTGAACGAGACAGTGCAGAATGCACGAAACACTTGAGGGAAGCATCACTGTTCAGCAGTAAAACAACAGGTGTGGCTTAAGGTGCAAGCCAAATGTGATTTTAATGCATTAGACACTCAGTTTTTCAGACGCAATATAGAAAATATGCAATTCTAGCGGCCCGGTCCGGCTTCCCCCGAATTTGTAAAATTGTCGCCGTTTTTTCGTCGACTTATGTTGCAGAATTGGTCTCCACGAAAAGCGGTTTTATTTTAACGCGATAAATATATAGCCTATATCCATCCTGAAGGTCCATTCAAAATATTGGTGAAAAAATTTTGAAATTGGTTGAGTAGTTTCGGAGATTACTTACATACTTTACCTCTTTATATTATTAGTATAGATTACGTTAATTGAAAAAGGAAAAATATTTCAGTCAGTGTGATTATAATCATTATATATCTCTCTCTATATAATATATATAAAATTCTCGTGTCACAATTTTGGCCGCGTTAATCTTCGAACCCACTGAACCGACTTTAATAAAATATTGTAAATGTGCCTTGCGCTATAGGATAGTTTTTATTAAATATTTTGTACAAAATAACGGCGTTTTCTTCAAAAAAAATTGTTTTAGTAACATGCAGCGACATCTGATAGAATTTACTCAAAGCTATTAGTTCAGACTTCAGAAGCAAAAAAAAACTGTTTTAGTACCAAGTAGCCACATCTATTAGAATTCGCTCAAAGCTATTAGTTGAGAATCAAATCAGGTAGAATTTGCTTAAAAGTTATTAGTTCAGACGCCGGGCCGCAAACGAAATACATTTAGCACAGTTATATCTATCGCACCCGGGTGAAACCGGGACGGACCGCTAATATTATTATAAATTCATTCTTTGGGTACAGTATAAGCCCCACAGTTAATTTTGTTTGGCAAATAATAATCTCTACTGCGCATTCGACTCTTCGACGTTGTTTTAAGAAAATGGTCCTAAAAACTTCCATTTTATGAATAAATGAATCAAATCAATGTCAACTTATTACAAACTAGCTGCTGCCCGCGGCTTCGCACGCGATTGAGATTGAACAATATTTTTCCCGTAACACTTTAATTTGGCTGATATAATTTTTATATCTGATACAATATTTATTTTAAACTTATTTAAAACTAAGAGAATCTTCGGTTCTCGGAGGAACCCTCGCTTCATTTTGTCACAATATGCTGTGCCCCGAAGTTTTCCGACTCATTCCCTCCCTTTTTGAGCGGTCGCGTTTTTATAATATGATTTTTTGTATACCTAAATATATTTTTTTATAAATCTATTGAATACTTGCAAAATATTTATAATTGACTGTACTAACAAATTAATAGGTTGATTCTCCAGGTGATCTGTGCCTACAGAGAGCTCTTCTTCTTCTTATTTAGTCATTTTAGCAGCTGTAGATACGTCGATTAGAATAATTTAGTGCTAATGTAATCTAAAAAAACATTAATAAATAGCCATTTGTCGCATTTCAATCCGTATTTACATTTTAATAAAATGACTTCCCAGCGGGAAATTTCAAATATTCTTTGGGAAACGAAATAGCTTACACCTGTGTGAAACATATATACATTGCTCTTGCTTGTAGCAAATTTCATTGTCTTTATTATTTTACCTATTGTTAGGTTTGCAATATATTTATATTGGAAAAATGACAATAGATGTTGCATATTATACAAAACTGATTTTGCAATATACCTAACTCCTTTCCAAATATTCTATGACACAGGTGGTTTAACTTGAAAAAAACAAAACAAATATTGGTAAATTGTGCTCGTAAAACAAAATCATATTTAAGGAGGTTGATGCGTTACAGTCTCAATCAAAAGTAAGTCGAATTCTAAATGGGAACTTTTCCATAATACATTTTTACAAAAGGTTATAAGTCGATGACACCAATAAATTATTGTCATAAAGGCATAAATAAATATTTTTTTTTAATATTAATTAATTATTTCAGTATTTTACTTAATGGACTAACTTTTGAATTTTTTGTACAAAGTTAGGTGAGAAAAAATAAATTTATGTAAATATCTGTATTTTAATTATTTTTTGCAGTAAATAATTAAAAAAAGAAATTAGAAGTTATAAAAATTAAAATTAAATCACTAAAAAGTTGAAAATTCAATTAAAATTGTTAAAATTGTCAAGAATAAAAGTCCATAATCGAAAAGTGCTAAGGTTTAATAATTTTTTTTATTGATTAAAAGTCTCCTAATTAAATTGGAAAAAATATTAAAATATGCATAAGACATCGATTCTTTACATAAGTAGTTAGTTTTCGAAACTGCTAACATTATTTGGTTATTTGCAAAAAATTAAAATGTACCGTTTGCATGCTAGGTTGACATATTTTCCATAAGACTACATGTAATTTTTTTTTTTAATTTTTAACTTTATAAATTTCCTAATGATTTTGGATTTTTTACAGGAATTTTGTCATAAAAAAATCTAGTAAAAAAACTTTATTTCAGATTTTTTTCATTATCTTCGTAAAACGGCTCAACCTCCTTAATATTGACAAATAAAAGTTTATTATCTCAATTATTCAAGGTGAAATGGTATATGAACACGTCTTGAACAACGAACTTTGGAAACGTGCATGTCTTGAACAAATCTATATAACTATAAAACGTAGGAAATGGAATTGGATAGGACACACGCTACGAAAGACAGATGACGACATAGCAGAGAGAGCCTTGGATTGGAACCCACAGGGATACCGAAAAACAGGAAGACCAAAAATATCTTGGAGAAGAACTGTTCGTGAAGAAGTTATGGAACAAGGAACTACCTGGCTTCAAGTCTAAAATATGACAAAAGATAGGACTAGATTCAAAATTTTCGTAGAGGCCCTATGCGCCACTTAGGAGTTAAGAGTATTCGTTCCTGCAAATACCCCCTGCACCCTTCATCTCAAATCTTTTCCCCTCGCCTAAAAACGGTTCGCGCTCTCCCGACGCTATTTTTAAAGCTAGAAGGTTCTGGTAAACGCCAAATGAAAGACAAAGAATCAGACTACAGATCGTTCAGGCGAATTTTTTGAAAAACAGTTTCGCCTACGTGTGAAATATTACGTAACTTATTATTTTTTTCAAAAGGTTGTAAGTTTTTTCAGGAATTTTTTTTCAAAAAATTCGCCTGAAGGATCTGTAGTCTGTTTCTTTGTCTTTCATTTGGCGTTTACCAGAACCCTCTAGCTTTAAAAATAGTGTCGGGAGAGCGCGAACCGTTTTTAGGCGAGGGGAAAAGATTTGAGATGAAGGGTGCAGGGGGTATTTGCAGGGACGAATACTCTTAAAGGAATTTATTATTATCTTAGTTATTCTTTTTTTAAAATAATATGATTTAAATATTTTGTGTTCATAATTTTCTTTACTAACCCTCACGTGTCAAATCATTTTCCGAGCACTGCATAAAAAATGGTGGTCACGTTGCTTTAAGCCGGCTTCAATAATAATGCGTGGGTGTAATCTGCCTACTATATCCTTTCGAATCTTACAATTCCTGTATGTTTTCTAATCAGATTTGAATAACCTTAGTTGTCAACGTAATGTTAATTAACAATAGATACACACAATTGCATACGTCTATTTAATACATGCACAGAATAAACATTACCGTTTCTGTACATACAGTGCGTCGCAGAGTGAATGAAGGATAACATAATTGACATTAAAACCCTCCCGTGTGCATGGTTAACTATAATTAGTAGAAGTTTTGTTCCAAAATATGTATTGAAGGAGATTAGAAATAAGCTTTACCAAAGTATCGCTTGTGGCCAACGTTTCGAAAATTATATTTTCATCCTCAAGGCCTATGAACATGTATAGTATTCAATTAAATTAATATTATTATGATTTCTAAATTACAAATAAATGCCTTACAAATCACATAAACCAAACATTATAACATACCTCAATGCAAGAATTGAGATGGTAAATTGTGCAGATTTATACTAGAATAATCTGCACAATTTACCATCTCAACTTGCATTGAGGTATAATGTCATAATGTTTGGTTTATCTGATTTGTAATGCATTTATTTGTAATTTTAAAATCATAATAACCCAGATAGACAGGTTTACAGCAAATTTACTGCAAATTTAGATCATTTTTGATACATGAAATGAACTCACCATGGACCTATTATGAGTGCCTGTGTGAGCTCATAGTGAATGAAAATCATGACAGAATTCGTTGAGTATATATTGTATAAATATTGAATCAAATGGATACTAATAATCTTCAACTAAAAGTTGTCTTCATATTAACAGTAGATCATGATAATATTTGAAAGATTCAACATTCCTACAAAATATACTTATTCCTATGATGAATATCGTTGACTCATATTTGCTTCATATTATGTACATTCTATGACGGTGTTAGAAAGATTGAAAATTACTTCAAATTTGCTTATTTCTGTGATGAATATCGTTGACTCATATTTGCTTCATATTGTGAGCATAACCATGACAACATAAGAAAATTTCAAAATTCCTAAATAAAACTCATTTCCATGAAAAATTTATTTGAATTATATGCATATCATTCAAATAAATTTTTCATGGAAATGAGTATATTTTTAGGAATTTTGAAATTTTCTTATGTTGTCATGAAATGATCACAATATGATAATCATAGATGAATACACACAGATAAATAATAAAATATACAAAAGTTTTATTCAGCTGACGTTTGATTTTATTTTTTTAATTAAATACAAAGTGAGATAATTACAGTAAAAATATAATGATTAAAGTGTATTGCGTATTTAACATATCGTTGCTTGAAAAATTATGTTCCTCATCATCTGACAACAAATACGAAGTTTCTTCTTGTCTTTGATTAATCAACGTTCTCTTCTTTTTTGCATTCTTGGACATTTGCTTAAACGTGTGTAATACTTCCGTGAAATCAGTCGCGAATTCAGCTAATGTAAATTTGTTCTTTTTGCTGCGCCTGTAATAAAGATAAAATATAAGAAATCTAGTGGAATACCATAATAACTTGTTAAATCTTATTAAACATATCTTTCTTCGACAAATAAGAAGCCATACTTACTCATGAATACTTTCATCATTTTTGTCCCCAAAAATTTCCTTTTTTTAGACAATTTGGTCCGCATTTTTAATTTATAATGTCTTGCTTAAATTCACTGGTCATCTGGTGTAATCACACGAACGTTCTTATACATACATAATTATAATTATTATATAATAACTCGCACCACGATAGAGCTCTGGACAGCAAAACTCGTTAAAGCTTACAGCAAACTGACGCTCAAATATATTTTCTTGGTCGAAATTCTTAGAAAAATTTTATTTCTTGGTAGGGGATGCATTTTAATTGGTCAAAATAAGATAAGAGTAAGAGAAAATAGTAGTGGTATATTTTTGTATTGAATTTATAATCATGAATGGAGTCGACACCATTGTTTACATTAAATGAATACACGGAATGTCACACATTGGATGCAAAATATAATATATTTTATGTATCTAATATTAGTAACATATTGTCGTCATGAGATGTATCAAAGTTGCTGCAATCAAAACCATCAATGTTGATCTAATCAACTTAGTTCATGCGAATGTCACATTATGTTTACAAAAACTATGCATCGAATGCATTCACAATTAGCTGCATTTTTCCATCATCAGATGTATCATAAATGCTTCAAATTCAATTATGAATGTTGTCTCAATTAAATGACCCAAAAAATTGTCACATTGTTGACACACTATTCATTCAATACTTTTCTACATTTTCGGTGCTTACATTACACTTTTCTGATGATGTCAATTTGATCTAAATCTCTCATATACTAATTTCGTCAAATAAAATACGTTCAATATTCTGTAAAATTTGGATAATTCATTTTCATCATACCCATGAGTCTCATACTTGTCTATCTGGGAATATTAAAGTAATTGAATACTATACATGTTCATAGGCCCTGAGGATAAAAATATATTTTTCGAAACGTTGGCCACAAGCGATACTTTGGTAAAGCTTATTTCTATTGTTCCTCAATCAAATAAATCTCCTTCGTTAACTATAATGTTTTGGAAATGACAATAATGCCCATATTCACCGAACACTATTAAAGAAAGAAGTTACTGATCTTTGAACAAATTTATTCGTTAAAATAAAACTTATTTTGAATTCACCAAGGAAAATATCAGGTAAAAAAGTTAGTTAAATAATAAATATACACTACACTATACTCCTTGCTCTTTTTGTTGAATATTTTGACGTTCACCCAAAAAATAGACCGGTGGCGTTAGCGTAAATGTAAAAAAGAAGTCTTACAAATAAATAATGTTTTATCCTAACCCAATTGCACACAAAACTTCCACCAACTTTAATGTTTTACACTAATTTAATGTTATACACTTTACAATCTATCTATCTATCTATGAATACTTCAATAAACAACACATAAATAAATTCGCAAGTGCAAACTGTAGATATAATACTCCACGTTTATAGGTTAGGTATTGTGATCTATGTGGCGGCCATTATTATTTTATCAGGCAATACCCTGGAGGTAAGAAAGAAAAGATTTATACCTGAAGTAAACATAATTATGGTTAGTTAATTGAATTATCGATATTTATTCGGAGGAATAGTTACCTAAAATACAAATTCACTTATGTTCGGTGAATAAGGCCATTTATTCAGCTATTATTTAGATAAATATCTGAACACATTGTATATCGTATTTAGCAGCAAATAACTTATATAATTTAACGTATTTACGTCAAGAACACAAATATAACAATAATGATTTATATACATAGACGTATTAAACGGGATAACATTTAACGAAACAATAAGCTTTTCAATTAACGACACTCCTGAAACATTGATTCATTCTCCCGCCCTCGGTCGACCCTTAACTCACAAACTAGAATTCAACGTGATTCTAAACAATTTATACCAACTGTCAGTTGTAGTTCTTTTTAGTTTTTTTTTCAAAATTGAAATCGTATACTATCGACAGAGGAAAAGGGTTAGAGATATATACTATAACGGTGTTTTTTTCTATAATAATGGTATACTTTTCATAGCGACTTATTATTCTATTTATATCTTCAAGTTTCGTTAAAAAAAATTTTTTTCTAAACTTTATAGTTTCGAAAATATTTTGAAAATAAAAAAAAATCAGCTCTTCTTTTGTTTTGTAGATCTGTCAGAAACAGAGATATTAGACTAGAGTAAGCGAGTGAGCCGTGAAAGTGTCTGCAATTCAGAGAGAGAACATTTCCTTATCTCTGTAGTCTGTGGTAACTAATGATACAAAACAATGTTTGATTTGAGTAAACAAATATCTGGTTTTCTGCAGCGTTCTCTCTCTCAACTGATGACATTTTCACTTATTACAAGCATACGAACTAGCGTACTCTAGTTACTGCAATTCAGAGAGAGAACATTTCCTTATGTCTGTAGTCTGTGGTAACTAATGATACAAAACAATGTTTGATTTGAGTAAACAAATATCTGGTTTTCTGGGTTTTCTTCTCTCAACTGAGGATATTTTCACTTATTGCAAGCATACGAACTAGCGTACTCTAGTTACTGATATCTCCATGGTCAGAAATGAAATAGTTAAGCATGCTTTGATTAATTTTTACATGACGTGGAACGTATTATGTCAGTAACTATGGCAAATATCATATTGAATACTAGCTCGTGCAATATCAGATTTTTTTTCATCATTAATACTATCTATATAGGTATCAAATGTCAACATTTTGAAGTTGGATGATTCCGTCGCCCAATTGGCTGGAATCTTTTTAATTATATTAATAGAAGATTTTCTTTTAATTTTAAAAATAATATTAATAAAATAGTTGACAAGCATAATATATACGTTCTAGATGTAGACTAAGTTTTTAAGAATTTTACGTATTCTCTTATGTTTACCGTAAGCATATTCTACAACTGGGGTAGAAAACAACAAGAACCTATTGCCTCAGAGCATACTATGATAATATCGTAAACATTTAAAGGTCCATTGCAAACGGTGGTCAGCGCGTTTCAAACAGACATTTAGAATATAATGAAGAGTGGAAAGACGCATTCAAAAGGTAGTTTCAGCCTAGACGGCAAACGGACCAGCGCAAACGGCTGAAATTTATACACTGACGTTCTGTTTTGTTTCCCAGTCGTATCGAATACAATACGATTACACCGTAAGAAGATCAAAAGCTTCTTTTTTACAAATTCTTATGGTCGTATATATCGGATGTTAATAATTTCACAAACAAGTAATAGTATATTGTGCGACTAGTGAGAGAAGGAGAAGATTCCATGAGCGTGAAAGTTGTCGCACTTTATTCAACTAGCACGAGTAATATGTGATCGGGGCCCTGTTAAAAGAGGGACAAAAAAAATACGTGTGGCACTCGGGGACTGCCGCGGTAAAGTTATTGCATATTCTTTTTAGGTCTTTAAGTTTTTCTTCTCTATAAAACGAAAATAGCTAGGTATAAATAGTGTAATTACACACCAAAACAATTATTCATTCAAAAAATTTGAACAAAAAGAACGATATTAAGAGTTTGATCATAGAATTTCGCGCGATGTACATTTATATAAGATATAATATCATATATACTTTCTCTGCACATAACCTAAATAATTTAGGTTATTTTTATAGCAGTATTATATATAAATTCAAAAAAAAAATACTTCATTTGTGATAATAATAAAATGTATGTATATAGAGTACTCACTCATTTTCTTTCACTATTTTTTTATCACTTTCTTCATTAATAAATGCACTTTGTTTATTCATATTTAAAACACTTTATACACAAATAAAGATAGAATCAGTTATGAGCAACCATACGTCTAGTCGCACGCACACAAACACCGTGCCGAAGTCTGCCGAACTGAAACGACGTTAGACGATGCACGGCTTTCAACGCTGTGCCGGTCGGAGTGGGGGGTGTTAGGTTTTGTCGTTAAGGAATTTCTTGATTCGGTCGCCGCACTCAAAGCCCGCGATAAAAGCTATGCAATAGCTTAATAATAAATCACTTCATTGATTGACGTACCCACAGTCCTCGATGCACACAAGATGGCCCTGACTTTCGCTGAATTGCGATGCTGTTTTCATATATACAAATCGCTATTGCGTTCCTATTGGTCCAGAAACTGTGCAGTAATATATTACCGTACAGTTTCGGCTTATTATTCGCACTCTACGCGTCAACATGAAGTAATTTATTATTTCTCCCGAATTTATCCTAAATCAGATGTTAAAACAAGCCCAAAACTTGGAATATGTGTGTGTTTATTGGTGTACAAAATGTTAGATCGCAGTATAGTTCCACAATGGTACCTATGTATTTTTCTCTCAGAGGACGTTCAAATGAAATAGACTCCAATAAGACAGAGTGGTGCGCAATAAGGGAGACCTCACTTACATAACATACATACATACATACATCGCATTAGCACATCGCACATTGTTTTAACCTATCTGGTTTACAACTATTGCTCGACTTACTTGAATTTAATATATTGGAGAACTCGCAACCCGCAAATAAAAAAATAAAGAAATACGTAGGTACAGACCAACAGACAACTTCTGTTCGTAATTTTCAATTACATTTTTAGTCGTAAGAAGTTTATTTCTAATGGAACAGTGTGGCCGGAAATTTTAGTTTGTCTTGTTTCTAGATGACAGAATGATTGAGGTTTAGTGTCGGTGTACAGATGTCGCTATTTGGTACTAAAACAGTTGTGTGTTTGCTTCTGTGTTTACATTGTATTGTTTGTCTATGAAACACATGTGACGTAGAATTAATAATACCACATTTACTTATGAACTAATAGCTTTGAGCAAGAGTTCTAACAGATAGATGTCGCTATTTGGCACTAAAAAAGTTTTGTTTATTTGTTTGATATCTAAATTAGCTCAGAAGCAAACAAACAGATTTTTTGAGAAAATACCGTAATTTTGTATAAAAAATTTAATAAAAACTATCCTATAGCCTAAGTTGCACCAAGCAAGACACATTTACAAAATTTTATTAAAATCTGTTCAGTGGTTTCGGAGATTATCGCGGCCAAAATCGTGACACGGGAATTTTATATATACAGATAGATATATTTTAACACAAGCGCTGACGATGATGCGATAATCATCGAAATGTTTACCATTAAAATGAAGCTATTAATAAGATATTGCGATCTTAATTTCTGTCCGTCCCACTGTGATATTATTATCGATCAAAGTCATGAAAATAAATAACTTAAACATACCTATTTAATTACGTTGGCAGCAATGTAGGTACTGCTAAATGAGAATAATTGTGTATTGAATTACTTACGCTGAATATTAATTGTGATTATATAATTAATTTGTGAATATTTGTAAATGAAACATAGGTACCTTAATTAATTTGTAACACCACGTTTTAAAAAAGCCACGCCGTCACTGGTATACTTTGGTGGTAGTGTGAAGAAACAGAGGCAAGATGGCAGCGGAGCGTATGAACTAGGAAGTAGTGTTCATGTTAATAAAATATAAATATGTTTTATAAAAAAATAATAATATTGTTAGAAACTGGCGCCCAACGTGGGGCCAGTTTGTGTAACAATTATTATTATTTTATTCAACATATTTATTAACGTAAGTTTGTTACATGAATACTATTTAATTCAACATATTTATTAACGTAATATTCATGTTATAAACTTACGTTAATAAATATGTTGAATAAAATAATAATAATTGTTACAAACTGGCGCCCAACGTGGGGCGAGTCTGTGTAACAATTATTATTATTTAAGTTGTGAGCATATATTATTGGCTGGAACTGCAGGAAAAGCAAAGTTCTGTGTCTAACTATAAAATTGCTCTTTCTTTCGCTAGTTGGTTGTCTGTGAAAACTGGAAAACATTTACTTAAGTGCTGGCCAAGGTAACAGCTCTACAAGATATGGTTATGTCTTTAGCCGATGAATTACCTTCATTTAATTTCATATAAAAAGACCTCAATAACAGTTATTCTTTGTGGAAATCGGAAAACATTTATTTAAGTACCAGCGAGGATACTATCTTGAAGTTACGCTTTGCTTTATTTCTTAGACCAAATCTTTCACGTGATAAGTGTTATATCACGTGAAAGATTTTTCTACTGTGATAATACTTACAGGTGAATTTATTTTGTGTCGATTTGGTATTACAGTCTAACCTCTTTATAACGTCGTTCGTTATAACGCAAAACTCCCTATAACGTAGACATGTTTATAATTTGGTTGGTTTACCTTAAAACCTATACATTAATACCCTCTTTATAGCGCAACAGCCACTCTCTATTACGAAGAAATATGTTCATATTTAGACGTCAGCAAATATTTACAGACGTAAAGAGGACGATTCTGAACCAACACCAACTATTCAACAAGCACTTGATGCCGCCAAACTTATCGAAAAATTCCTATTGTTTAATGAAGATGATTCCACCACATCCCAAAACATGCATAAGATGCTTAATAAAATACAAAACAAATATTGGCATAGCAAAAAACGTCAGGCAAAGTTGACAGACATATGTGTTATGGAATAAATTTGGTTATTTTTCTTTCTTCCCTCCATATAATGAAAACTCTTTATAACGAAAAAAATGCTCGGTCCTTTGAGATTCGTTATAAAGAGGTTACACTGTATTTAATTAGGTTGTCATAATTATTAAGGCTAGAAACGCTACTAGATTTGCCTACTAGTTTTCGAGCGCTGGTTTTCCTGATTGCTATGTGCTCGCTTCACACGAATTCAAATTTATAAACACAGAGAAAAACGCGTCCTGTTGTCTGACTCTGAGCACAATGACGCCATGTTGTGGGCGTTTGCTCAAGTCGCCCACGTGACAAGATACTGCTTCCTGATTGGTTCTTGCTCATACCTAGCCGCGGACCTAGCAAGGAAAACAGCCCCTGTTCTAATTTTAAAACCTATCTTGTGAGCTAGCAGGCAAGCCCGCAGTGACGTCATTTCTAGCTTCGTACCCAGCCTACCGGCTAGCAGAACTTCAAGCAAGTTTCTGGACGCGCTGCGCACTTTCTCAATCGTTTAATGAGGGTTCGTTTTATTACCTGTAATACTTAACATGAATTCCGCACTGGTCCAATTGCTGGTATTTACAAAAATAATTATTAATCCCTTTTCTTAATTGATTTATCTTCGCATTGTCAAGTAGACGTGCATTTGCTTTTGATGGAAATGTTCATTTTTCAATTGTTCTTCAGATTTGTTTTGTGAAGGTGCTTGTAGTGAAGTCTTGCTAAAGTTACTCTAGCGTCTGATATTAATTATGAATCCCGTTTTTGAGTATAGTGAAAGAGGTAACGATATTTTGGTTTTGGAAAGTGTAAAGTTTTCCTTTTCGAAGGTTTTAAAAAATGGCGCTGTGCTTTTAAAACTTGCAGAGCTGTTAAGTTTTATTTTTCTTTCCTTTGATCATACATAATTATTATTATAATTGCCTGGTGCGCAGTTCGTGTACTGTGAATTTTTATGGTCTTTTGTACAGTGCGCAGTTCGTGTAATAAAGATTAAGAGCCAGGTATACAGTGCGCAGTTCGAGGCCATTGGTGTTTCTAGCCTCGTGTGCAGTGGCCTTTAGATGCTCTTTAATAATAATGCAATGTAGGTACTCTTTTCTCAATACAATATAATATGTATAATAGGATCGACATTCGACATATACAATGAAATCGGAAGATACTCGATTGTAGGTACATTATAGTTGATATCAATGACACGAATCATTTCCAAGTTTTGTCACGGGTCACCTGCCATCGGTATGCAGGGTTGTGGATGGTCAAAGTTAAGATACATTACACTCTAGTTCGCAGATAACAACTCATCTTGCAGACATAAAGAAATCTAATAGTCACAATTTCTCTTACATCTACCTGCAATATATACAGAAATATTTTTAAGTTGATTCTTCTTTTTTAACAGCGTGTAGAAATCAAATAGACGAACAAATATTTTAAGTAACTTTTTTATCAAAACTCAAAAATAAGAGAAAAAACAGTTGTGTTGTTTTAAGAAACCACGACGCAAGTGAAACTTTTATTGGATTGTAGGCGTTGGATTGTAGACACTTATCCATCACGATTAATTATAAACAATATTCACATGAATACACGAATAAAAACATGAAAACACTGTACAGCACTTGGCCGCATGACAGACTGACTATGTGTTATACATACTACACGGTCAGCTGATGCTAACCATGGGCGCCGCCATATTGGCCTTGGCTGCTCTGCCGAGCGCCTTTCACTTTACCCCTACTCCGCGGCCGCCTATAATGCGACATGCAACAGACTGCCAGAAAAATTCGGGGCGATAGAATAAAAGTTTCACTTTAAAAACAGTCGTTCAAAGTTTAATTAGTTCTTTTTAATTTTATTTAGTTAATTAAAAATCCCGGTTATTACGCGCGAAGAAATGATAGCACGAATCGGAAATGCATCCCAAATAATTCGCAACTACAAGCATAGCTATAACGCACGCATCTTTGTGTCCTACAAAACGTGGACAACTTCTGGACAATTTCTTTGAATACTTGATAATGACATAACATATTTCCATAGTGACATAACATAACGCCAGGACCGACCTCAAAATTTGATAAAATTTATTAAAACTTTGAAAGCCGTTTCTCTCCCATTTTTTGAGTTACTTGAAATATTTGTTCGTCTATTTTATTTCTAAACGCTGTTAAAAAAAAGAATCAACTTAAAAATCATTCTGTACAGTTATAACATAAAAAAACTTATACTACAATTTCATATAAAGCGCTAAACAATAAAACCGTATTCGATTTCCATGGTTAAGAGCTCTTTAAATATCGAGAAATAAAATCATTAAATTAAAAATCCATTGCACTCAGTTTCTTTTCAAGTAAAACGATTTCAACAACTTCCAATGTTTAGTTTTGTTTGTTTTGTTGTGTCGACATCAAGAATATGGACGTCGAAAAGTCACAACAAAAAACATGATGACTAAATCAATATACTATCTTTTATTACGTATCAACATTAATAATATTAAAGATAGATTTGTTCTTCAATTAAAAAATAACAAATCTGTTTATTTTGGCTATAAAACGACAGTTCTTGGAACACTTTGTTGGTTATTTTGAAAATATCAGTACCTACGTCAAAACCTTAATTAAAACTTTTCACATAATAAAAGACAAAAAATATCTCAGGTCAATTCTATATCCACCATAAATGTAAAAAAAAATGTTTACTGTAATTACGACGTTAAAGGGCCCAATTTTCTTCAGATAAAGTAAATTTGAATTTCGGAAAGTTACCTGTCGTTTGTTGGTCTTCTGAACAGGGCAGTCGGTAATGTCGTGGCCTAATTACGCGATGTACCCATCGCCTGCTTTCAATCGACAGACAGGGTTCACCGCTCGTAACATGGCTACAATAGTCCAGCTGTCAGATGCAGAAAGTATTTACTATGTGAATCGTTTCTTCTCCTCTGTACAAATGGGGCTCGAGCTCATGTGGACGGGACATGACCCGACCCCTCCATCTTTGCAAGTCTATAATGTCATTAATCCGCTACTGAACATTTCATTTCCAAATTTATTATTTTGTAAATAATTCAAAACCTGAATGCCAGCCACGTTACTTCTACCGTCAATAAGACTGCTTCCTCCAACAAACATTGTCACAATACTAGATTGATTAAAAAAAAAGGGGGAGTTGAAATACTGACGGCAACCATTCGATTTTGACAAGGTAAGTTTAGAACGGTTTCAGAGAGGTGTGCCCTGTAGTATATAGTCTAAGATCTGGTATTAGAAATATATACCCTCATCTATTATTTGATGATGACAAAGATTATATTCTAGATAATCTATACATTTATAAATCGCACATGGGTTGCCTGGCTAAATCGCGTACCGATGCTGTTAAATTAAATAAATTCTAATTAACTTTTTAGCTATGTAATAAAAAAAAAGTTAAAAATACATTAGCCCAACGTGGGACTCGAACCCACGACCCTAATATTAACAGTCGCATACTCTACCCACTGAGCCAGCCGGGCTTGTGAATGTACAGCGCTAATATTAGTATATTTAGTTAGGGAATTTCACCTGAATAGAAGCTTATTTTTGAGATACATTTTGCAACATTTTTCATTGATGCTCCGCTCCTATTGGCCGTAGCGTGATATTATATAGCCTTCCTCGATAAATGGGTTATCCAACAAAAAAAATTTGAAAAGAAGTTTGACCCTGCAGGCCATCCCTGTAACTTCCCGCTATTTTCGAGTTCGAAACGTTCAAAAATATATAAAATATAGCAAGAAGTTTATTTTTTAGCTCTTCGAGCTCAAAAAAAAAACACTTTGTTACGAAATTTTCGTTCACTATATCTCATGAACAAATGAACCGATTTTGATGCGATTTGCGGCAGTCGATTCAATTTTTTATCCTAAAAAAGTAATTTATTACAGAAAAATCGATCTCATAGGAATTTTACGAGCAATTTAAAAAAAACACTTTTTTACAAATTTTTCGTTCACGATATCTCGTGAACAAATGAGCCGATTTTGATGCGGTTTGCGTCGATCGACGCAGTTTTTTTAACCTAAGAAAGTAAATTATTACAAAAAAATCGATTTGATAAGAATTTTACGGGTAATTATAAAAAATTACTTTTTTCCTAATTTTTCGTTCACGTTATCTCATGAACAAATGAACCAATTTTGATCTGGTTTGCGGCGATCGACGCAGTTTTTTTACCCTAAGAAAGTAAATTATTACAAAAAAATCGATTTGATAAGAATTTTACGAGTAATTATAAAAAATTACTTTTCTCCTAATTTTTCGTTCACGTTATCTCATGAACAAATGAACCAATTTTGATCTGGTTTGCGGCGATCGACGCAGTTTTTTTAGCCTAAGAAAGTAATTTATTACAAAAAAATCGATCTGATAACAATTTTAAGAATCATTTTAAAAAAACACTTTCTTACGATTTTTTCGTTCACGGTATCTCGTGAACAAATGCACCGATTTTGATGCGGTTTGCGGAAATCGACGCAGTTTGTTAAGGAGAAGAGCTGATTAGATTTTGGAATTATTCGGTTTAGTAGTTTAGAAAATATTTTACAAAAACAAATTTTAAAAAAATTTTGAAACTTGTTTTTTTAAGATTTCTCAAATTTTTTTGGGCCGAATCGTTTCAAATTTTCAGGAAGTCTAAGTTCACCAAGATCACGTCAGATGCCGCAAACCGCGTTTCAGTCGGACACTCCGTTCAAAAGATATAAAAGGTTTACATACATACATACACACACACACACACACACACACACACACACATACATACAGCCCTACGGACATCATCGCCAAAATAGTTTTAATAGCTTCGTAGGACCTCAAAACGTCGAGATCTGGCGAAAACTCGATTTTCGAAAATCGGGGTGAAACCAATAACTTCCCGATTTTTGAAAAAAAAAAATTTTTTTTTTTTTTTTTAAAGCGGGAAGTTAAAAAATTTAATTTGAACCAGTAGTTCCTGAGATTAGCGCGTTCAACCAACCTAACAAACTCTTCAGCTTTATATATTAGTATAGATCTAACATACTCTTTGTCATCATCAAATAACAGATGAGGGTATATATTTCTAACAGCGGATCTCGCACTATTATGGCAGTGTCGCCTCAAGTTCGCGCCACAATGACATTCAGTCACAGGACAGTGAAGTGAAGTAACCTCCACTCCATCTACAATGATCAGCACAAAGAATCTGACATTGCCAGGTATGTAAGGTGGAAGATACGATAGGTTATGTGCAATCAGAACGATAGGACGTATTATTGTTGTACCTACCGATCGTCCACGTTCCCTTTTATTCCCCATCTACAGCTATACCATTCCTCGCCAATATCTCACGAATCCCTATTATATTCAATTCTTTTTTTGAAGAGTTTTCATCATTTTCTCATTGACTGCTCGGGCTGTTTTTCATCGGTTTGTCATTTTAGTATTAATGGTTCATAATACAACAAAAGAAAATATGTTCCGTAATCTGATTCGATAAAAGGATAGATTTCTAAAAAAAAATAATTAAAATTGCTGACGGAAAGTCGATTGTTTACAATGAAATATTTTTTCTTTTAAATTAATTTCCATAATAATAACGGCATAGAATGATGACGGCTCATCATTACGAATTACATTATTCATAGCGCAAGATCTGGTATTAGAAATATATATAGCTTAAGCAACGAATAATTTCTAGATGGAAAAGTTGAAAGCAGAACATTTGACTTAGGAACTTTGTTTGTACTAGTTAGGAGATAAACATACTAAAAGTCCTTACCTCTCCGAGGTACGCCCGTTTTTTGGTTTTTTGCTTTCATCTGGAAAACGGTACATCGTACGAAATTTTGTTGTAATACATAATGAAAGCTGATAAAATTCTCTACAACTTTAGCTTTCACACTTTTTATCTATCTCCAATCTTTGCCTAGCTATGAGCTCCGAAAAATTAAGTATATGAAAAACTAGTTCAATGATGATTTTTGTTTTAAACAGTTTAGGTACTCAGTATACCATTAAATTGCAGTTTTATATATTTAAATTTACCTAAACATGCTGAAATCGAAAAGCCTGATTTTCGGGCGAGAATAGAGTATGTATTACAACAAAATTTCGTACGACGTACCGTTTTCGAGATGAAAGCAAAAAACCAAAAAACGGGACCTTCTTTGTGCTCCCCCCCCTTCGGGCGTACCTCGGAGGGGTAAGGACTTTTAGTATGTTTATCTCCTAACTAGTCCAAACAAAGTTCCTAAGTCAAACGTTCTGCTTTCGACTTTTCCATCTACATTCCCCTTATGAGCACTCATTGACCAAACTAATACCCTTATCTGTTATTTGATGATAAAAAAGATTGAAATTCAATTCAAATCTTTGATTAACGTCTGAATACAACTCTTCAAATAAATACAATTATCAACCAATTTTTTTCAGACTATATATTGACAAAAAAAAATTGGTCGATAATTTTATTTATACAAAGATTATATCGTCGTTGGTTCTGTAATAGCTTTTATGTGCATAATTGGCAGATTTTACGTTTTTTAAATGAAAAAATTCAGAAAACGGAGCTGTAATACTTCCAAATTATTTTTTTCAGTAACCAACAAGGGGAAGTAACTCTTATGTGAAAAGTTGTATCAAATAATTCCTCCCATGTGCCAATAAATCCGAAATTAACGTTAAATATTTTTAAAGAAAATACTTCGTCTTAATTAAATATGTATAGTAAAGATGTATGAATTAGTAATATATTTCTGAAATTGCTAGTTCTTACCATCCATTGCTGAAATAACCACTTTTTGGCCTTTCCTGCAAATGTTACTTTTTGGCACATAAGAGGTATTACAGAACAAACAACGATATGCTAGATAATATGTACATTGATAAATCGTACAAGGGTTGCCCTGCTAAATCGCGTACAGATGCTGTTAAATAAAATAAATTCTAATTAACCTCTTTGGATCAATTTCCACGATTTGTTTCATCATAAAAATAGAGCCTAAGATGAGAGAATATGACACAAATAAAATGTTAACATAACAAATAAACTCAAAATACAGAGAATACGACTATTTACAAGGTATGTTTATGTGAATGATCCATATTTATGTATAGAATCAATGGTATATTCCAATTCCTTGCGTCATATTCTCTCATCTTAGGCTCGATTTAATGACTAACAAATCAGGGAAGTTGACCCAAAAAAGTTAATTCGAATTTATTTAATTTAACAGCATCGGTACGCGATTTAGCTAGGCAACCCATGTGCGATTTATCAAACATATAATCTTTGTCATCATCAAATAACATTATCTAATACCGGATCTTAGACTACCAGGATACGAATTTTTGCATAAAAATTATTTGTTTTTTCTTTGTCTAATAGCTAATTCATATGGAAGTAAAGCTTGAACTAAGAGAGGATGCTATTCATTGGTAATTCCATCAAATAATGCAGACACCTCATGACGATGCAGAGTCCATGAAAGAACGATGATTAAATTTGTCATTTTTCAAGCATTTTTGAAGCATTGATTCTTCGTAAAAGCAGACGACACAAACAACAGTTACCGTAAAGATAGACCGATTTTCAATCATAACTAATTGTGGTATTCTGCAAAAGAAGCGCGTGTTCCGTTTATGTTCAACCGTTTGTAATTATTTTTGAGAATAATCTGCAGCGTCATGGCATCTCATCGCGCATAACATATTATGGCTATTGTGAACAATATACTTAGTTATAACAAAAAGAAATGATCATGTTAAAGCAGTTTTGTTGAGGACATACGGCATACGTCCAAATCATCATCATTATACACAGTGCAGTAAAACTATATACGAGAATTGTTACATAATAATTAATATAATGTGTCAAAACAGTTATGTTCTAGTCTGGCTATTGCGTTATTCATTTTTACATTAACTTCTAATGAAAGCTTGTCCTGTAGTTTTAATTGCTAGAGAACTTAAAATTATACCAAACACTAAAGTTCATCAAACCCAAAATGACCATGTGTGTCAACGGCTCCTGAACCATACAGAAGACATTTTCAAAAATCTGTTCGTAGCGGATGCCTACGCCATAGTAACTATCTGTGTGCCAAATTTCAGCCCAATCCGTCCAGTGGTTTGAGCTGTGCGTTGATAGATCAATTAGTCAGTCAGTCACGGTTTCCTTTTATACAGAGTGTCCCATTAAGAATGGGACATATAACAACCGCAGATTCTCCAATTCAAAATAAAACGATTAAGCGAAATATGCTTAGATAAAATGTTACTCGCTCTACCAGTGGCGTACGGCAGGAGTAAGTAATGCTTGTACCCCTTCTAAATGTTAGGCCGCTGTCTAAATTTTAATTTTGACTATAATTTTAATTTTTTTTTATATTTTCTAAGTCAATAATGTACACTTGTTAGTTTGTTGTAAAGTCATTGGTTTTCGAGATATTCGCAATTAAAGATAGATAGACATGTACTTTTTATTTGTATTATTATTAATAATATTCATTTTTACAATTTTGTCTTAAAAAAACTGCGAATATCTCGAAAACCAATGACTTTACAACAAACTAACAAGTGTACATTATTGACTTAGAAAATATAAAAGTTAAAATTATAGTCAAAATTTAAATTTAGACAGCGGCGTAACATTTAGAAGGGGTACAAGCATTACTTACTCCTGCCGTACGCCACTGGTAGAGCGTACTGAACTTATTTTTTTATTGTTAGGTGCATTTTATGGTATTTAACAAGTGTGCCGATTTGAGTAAAATTATACGGTGTATTAAAAAAATTATGGACATTAATAATTTTTCAGTTTTCAACTTCAACACCCCGTATTTCGAAAACGAGTAACATTTTATCTAAGCATATTTCGCTTAATCGTTTTATTTTGAATTGGAGAATCTGCGGTTGTTCTATGTCCCATTTTTAATGGGACATCCTGTATATTGAGGTTATGTCTTTGAAAAAATCCAAATGTCAGTCTCTGTTATATATTATACAGTAAAATAAAGATGTATTTTGTTCAAATGCAATAGAATTTTAGAACATAATCAAATGCCACGTGTAATACAAGGAAAATAAAAGTTTAGTTTTAAAGCACACCTCGTAAAGGACTGGAACACATTTTTGAAAGAGCGAAAGGAGCAAGATGAGAGAACGTAGTGTATCTGACACATTCACATCACATCACATCAGTTTCCATCTTTTATATGAGTCATGACTAGACATATCCAGAGCTGGGTAGAGATGGGCGATTTAGACCTTTGATGTAAGTCGACTTGCACTTTACAGTTTCGATTAATCAGCAAGTAAACCGATGTCCTCTTATCGTGGACCATAAATCAATGGAATTAATGAGGGACAGGAGAACACTGACTTTAGAGTAACAAATTTCTGGAATTTTATGTAATAACTAGCGGTCCCGCCCGGTTTCACCTGGATGCAAAAGAACGAATGGGGAAAAGGAGGGACATGAGTACGCATATTCATCTTAGTTTACCGAGATTAATGTTGTGTCCAAATTTCATAATGATCGGAGCTACCGTTCAAAAGTTTTTGTCGTTAAAAAGTAGTATTTATACTTTTTTTAAGTAATAAATTTCTTTTAAAACAATAATTACTATAATTAATAAAATATAATAAATATATAATTGAAAACACTGTAGGAAAATTATTTTTATAGAGGTACCTATAGTTGTAACAGTTTTCAAATTTATTTAATTTTAATTAGTCATAATAAAAATTAAAAAAAATTGGAATGTACTAAGCCTTAGAAGAAAGCAATGTAAATAAAAAAAAAATAAAAATATATTCGCCGATGTGGGGCATGAACCCACGATCCTGGCATTAAGAGTCTGATGCTCTACCGACTGAGCTACCGGGCTTGTGAATGTGAGGCGCTAATATTGCAATATTTAGTTAGGGCATTTCACCTGAAAATATTTGTCGGACGGACAAATTTTGAGATACATCTTGCAACATTTTTCATTGATGCTCCGCTCCAATTAGTCGTAGCGTGATGCCTATAGCAGGGCCGGGCAAATCTTTTGATCGTCGGGCCACATAGCTGATGAAAATTTGACAGCGAGCCAAAAAATTGCAGAGCATAATATACTATTTCCGCATGTGGAGAACAAAAAAAAAAAAAAAGCGTCATCAGAAAACACCCCGTCTCTAAACACAGCAAGCTAGGTCTCCTGGTTAAAGACTTACCGTTGGCTGTGTGCGCAACTGAACAAGTAGATTTGATAAAAATTCAAGTCAAAAAAGTAGGCTTGGTCAAAAATGCAAAGGTTGCTATTTAATCGCCCATCTCTAAAGCTGGGTTCTCTATAAACAGTACAGAATCTCCGTCCTGTGTACGGTGCGGCGTGTTCTATTACAACCTACCTCTATATATTACATAGTATGTTATGGCACAGTGTGCTCTCTGCTGTTGCTGCTTTCAATGATTGATGGATTGTCCATCATAATGGTCGCTATGCCCCATCCATCTCACGGTCTGCTATCTACCTTACGGCGGAAGACAGAGGTAACTATAAGGTCTATTCTGTATGGGGTGGTGAAACTCTCCTCTCAAGGGTTTGTCAGACAGTACGCGAACTGTTCATAACTGATTTGATCTTGTTGAACTAGAGTGACCTGTGCGAATTATTCGCACTAAATAAGTATAATAATTATCACTTTACAAAATTATTTTTTAAATACGATTGCAGGTATTCAATTCGTTTCTAATTTTGCACACTGCTTATAACGTTCTTCTTTTTGTTGTATTACAATATGAAGCTGAGATGACAGATCGAAGAAATATTTTACTAAAATTGTCATATAGAGGCGCAAGTAGCAAAAGCGTTGAGCTAAGACGTCAGATAGCATCATGCAGCATTGCTGTGACGTTGTTCAGCGTTGCTCGCTGTTTCAAAATTAAAGCCGTCAGATGGCAGTATGCAGTATTATGTCTTAATGTATATATTATTATGTAAATAAATCATTCAACTCAATTTAATGAATCAAAATTTATTACAGGTATTCAATTCGTTTCTAATTTTGCGCACAGCTAATAACGTTTTTCTTTTTGTTGTATTACAATATGAAGGTCAGATGACAGATCGAAGTGTTGACTTTGTTTCAAAATTAAATCCGTCAGATGGCAGACGTTGTTCAGCGTTGCTGTATTGTGTCTTAATGTATATCTATATATATAAGTTTAATAATTACTTAATTTACAAAAACAAAAGCAATAATAAATTTTTTAGTTGTCGATGTCAGTAGAGCAAGCAATTATCTGTAAAATGATATATAATTTATGTGGAGAAATTGTGTGGTTTTTTCTAAAAAGGGAGGCAAACATCTTAACCTTAGCGTATTAACTATTAATATATATGATTTATCACGCAGTTTCGCTATTTAATCATTCATCTCTATACAAGTATCACTATTTGCTGAATGGAATCACACAGTCCGACTGTTTTTCCGAATTCACAAACATGCATCTTACCAGGGTCGTCTTTAAGCTATTGGAGGCCCTGAGCAGATTAGGTTAATGGAGACAGAGCACTATTTTGTTAGAATAGACAAAGAATGTAGATAAGCAAGGCTCTAGATTTATTTTTATTTCTTTGGTTTAATTAAATGAATCGATAATATAATATAATCCACAAAGTAACTCTTTTAGCATTCACAGATTAATGCTTAAAAATCTATGTTGATTGAAGATGTACCCTTCTAGATTTGAGATGGGCAAAATCGTTAATCACTTCGTCAAAATCTATATGTTTTTGAGCATATAACATTCTATGGATATCAGCGACAAACTGGTTAATCTCTTTTGTACTTAAAATTGTATTTTTATATATTTAAATTTACCTAAACAGACTGAAATCGGAAAGCCTGATTTTCGGGCAAGAGTAGAGCAAAAGCTAAAAAGCAAGTAGGTATTGTAGTCAGTCATTATCGTTTGATTTTTCAAAATAATAGTATATTGTGCGATTAGTGAGAGAAGGAGAAGATTCCACGTGAGTGGAATATTCTCCTTCGATCAATAGTCGCATTTAATACTTTATTCAACTAACATAAGTAATATGTAATCGTGGTCCTGATAAAAAAGGGAGAAATAATAAATTACAAATTTGCCGCGTTCCTATTGGTCCAGAAACTATGCAGTAATATATTACCGTGCAGTTTCGGCTCATTATTCGCACTCTACGCGTCAACATGAAGTAATTTATTATTTCTCCCGAATTTAGCAGGGCTCCGAAATTATATATTACTCACGCGTGTTGAATAAATATGTTTTTCGGTAATAAATAACGGTTATCGTCCGGAACCAGGGGGGCCATATCCATCGCGGGGCCCAGGGCAGGTGCCCAGTGGGAAAGAGAAGCCTGCATCCTACACATAAATGAACATAACTGGATTACTATCATGAAGTTATTCTCATATCTGAAGATCTAACAACTTATTGCTTACAAAGTAATGATATAATCAAAAGTAAAGTTTAACCACGTCTGGAAACAATGTTTACGGATAACGTATGTATAATATTACGCTTATGTTGTGTAATATGCAATGATGTGATGTAACCCACATCATGTTAATTAATTTGCAAAATACATGACCATAAATTGTCGAACCAATGTGCCATCTTCTACAGTTTATTTCCAAGCAATGTATACATGGTGAAATAGTATATTACGCCAAGAGGACCGGAAGTTTGATATTTTTGCACTGCGCGCCATGATACCCGAGGCGAAGCTGAAGGCATCATGGCGCGCAGTGCATGAATATCAAACTTTCAGCCCTTGTGTAATAACGTGGAGTATGTATTTACGAGCCCAAAATGCATTAAATATAGATACAATATCTTATTTCTCGGAATGAATTCGTTTTCTGAGATAGTAGCGATACAAATCTTCTTGGTTTCCGGGCTTGTATGCCGTGGTCCATTGGTATTTTTGCCTGACGTTTCGTCTGCAACTGCGGTAGACATTATCACAGGCGATGTGGTAGCGGGCGAAGTGTCCTTCTAGGCTGCTCACAGGCAGGACTGCCAGATTTCTCTCCTCAGAAATCCGTCGGTAAAGGGAAAAGTGGTGGGGGAAGTGGTCTGAAAAATCCGTTTCCATCCGTTCGCCCGGTTCACCCATTAATGCAATGAGTGTGAGAGAGATAGAGAGTAAAGTGAAGTATGCGGTACCATAAACGACACATCGACGTGTTTCCACCTTCATTATGGCTTTATTATTAACATTATTAAATGAATTTCGTATAAGACGTTGAATTTACTTTTACTTACAAACAGACTTTAAATTGAATAGAAATGATTCATTTTTTCACATCCAATGAATCGATTATTTCGTGGATTTTTCACATTTTTATGAAATAAAAATATTATATTAACTGTTAGAATGTTGCGACAGTAACAAACGCGGCAGTACAATCAGTTAAATCCTCAATGTGTTCCGTAAATCCGTGTAACTCGAAACACTTGACTCCAGTTGTGTGAAAATAAAATATAGTTTAAAAAAAACTAAAAAACACGCTTTATATCGCACTAAAAAGTAAAAAATAATTGTTTTAAAATAAGCTTAAAAAGCGTTGGGCGCTCGATGTACGAAAATGTGGAACAAAGCGCCCCACGCTTTTTAAGCTTATTTTAAAACAATTATTTTTTACTTTTTAGTGCGATATAAAGCGTGTTTTTTAGTTTTTTTTAAACTATATTTTATTTTTCACTTTTTAGTTTGAGGATCTATAAAAGAATTTATTAATCCTGGGGGTCCTAATAAGGATAATGGGAAACTGTTATCAAATTATTGCATTGTCATCGGTCCTTGATACGTATGCAAAGTTTCAAATTAATCTGAGGATCTATAAAAGAATTTATTAATCCTGGGGGTCCTAATAAGGATAATGGGAAACTGTTATCAAATTATTGCATTGTCATCGGTCCTTGATACGTATGCAAAGTTTCAAATTAATCAGACTTCGGGAAATTGGTGAAAATAAAGCGTTTACTACAGAGGATCTATAAAAGAATTTATTAATCCTGGGGGTCCTAATAAGGATAATGGGAAACTGTTATCAAATTATTGCATTGTCATCGGTCCTTGATACGTATGCAAAGTTTCAAATTAATCAGACTTCGGGAAATTGGTGAAAATTATGCTCAAAGATTCCGTTACGGAGTTAGTTACATACATACATACATATTTACAACCCAAACTAATATAAAGCGTATAAAAACGCATCAGACAAAGATAGCGAGTCGATATTCATCGATATAGGTGTGTGTTTCGCGAACACATTGTTTCATACACTCTCTTATCTTTTTCTACCCAAATAGAGAGAGGAGTAGGACAGAGGTAGTGAAATAAACGTGCTCAGATATGCTCGAATGTGCTAAAAATACCCGAATGTCCCCAAATTATCGATTATCGAGTGAAGTTTGAATTTATATGTAGTAAAAAAGGTAAAAAATTCGGAAAAGTTAGAAAATCCGTTAAATCCGTTCAGATCATGAAATCCGTTCCATTATCCGTTCAAATTTATTTTTACTCGAAAAATCCGTTTGGTACGGAAAAATCCGTTCATCTGGCAGCCCTGCTCAAAGGTAAGTGTGTACTTCCGTCTTTTATGGTCAGCGTGCTCGTGTTCTCTACTCGGTCGTAGTATGCTCTTCTGTAATTGGTTGTTCCATTCAGTGGGCTGCACAGTGCTGGTGTCCAGGTTTTACTTAGATTCAAACCTTCATCTTTGCGGTTGAAATTATTTGTGTGTTTGTGTATTTATATGGCCTCCTGTATATGCGTGGGTGTAACTCGATGTTCTGTCTATGACTTTGGTTTATACACAAATGTACACTTGGATAGTAGCGATAATTTTCTTAATGTAGTTCATATTTAATTGTGATAATTACAATATGTATATAAAGAATGAAATAACAAAAAAAAACATACATACGTAAAACCTAACCACTTCTCAGACTTGAAATCTTTTGATAACCACGATGTCAGATTTACTTGCGGTTAAATAGCTAATCATGCTGCGTCATGAAGAAATGAAATTTGTGACAAGCAATCAAACTAGCATCAAAATCACTGCTGTGATCGAAAATCATTCATATTGAACGTTCCGACAATTCGATTTACAGTCAATTATACTAATCAAATGCACCGTGTAATAATAATAATTACGCATGCCATTTATATAATATAGTAAATTACACCAGAAGGGCCGAAAGTTTGATATTTTGCATTACGCGCCATGATGCCCTTGTGGTGTATACTATTTTTTTCATGCCTCGGTCGTAAGTACGCTTATTAAATATATTAATTTATTAATTACTTATTAATTAAACAAAAACAGATAAATTCTAAGCAAGCAGTTTTGAAGTTATATACGTAAAATGACAGCTGTTCGCGACTATTAGCTAAAATGTAATAGGGTTGCTATGGAAACATCTAAACAACAGTTGATGGGTTATTTTTCTTTACTGCCGCCCGAACGTACGTACTTCCCGCATCAGTGTGTGTCATAGAGATATTAGACTAGAGTACTCGAGTGAGCAATTCAGAGAGAGAAAAGTTCTTTATCTTTATGGTAACTAATGATACAAAACAATGCTGATTTGAGTAAACAAATATCTGGTTTTCTATGTTTTCTGCAGCGTTATCTCTCTCAACTGAGGACATTTTCACTTATGGAAAGCGAACTAGCTATCTCTATGCAAGGCCGTAGGCAGGGGGGTGTTTTGGGGGTACACCCCCCCCCGAAATGCCTTAGCCAACCCACCATTTTATACACGTTCACTAGGTAAAATATGTTCTACTTTTTTTCGGACCTGTGATACGATAACTGGATTCCACGTTTTTCAAACGAGTAAAATCGAAATGCAATGCATAAATCATTAAACTCTTTCGTCGAAATCTACGCCGGCTGCCTTTTAATTAAATTTGTATTTATTTAAATTTATAATATCTGTATGCTTATTTTCAAATAAATTTATTACTTATTGTCTCTGGTCCAGAGCTCGACTCCCCCCGAAGTGAATTTCTGGCTACGGCCTAGTCTCTATGGTGTGTGTAATCCCACCAAAGCTTACAATTGATGCCTAAAGTATGCACTTTAGATCGAAGTATGAAGAAAAATATTAATTTTAAGACAACACAGCGGTGGAACATTTGTTTTATGTCGTCTGCATATTATATACATAGCTCGATTTTTGAAATGATCGTAGATGCCATTCGATTTTAATTATTATCGAAAGACCGACAAAGCGTTCTCTCTTGATGAAGAAGAAGTAAAAGAATGCTTTCGATTCAAACTCGCACGCCACAGTATGTATTGTCATATCATCGTCAGTGATCACTTGATCACCAGTCGGTAACGCAGTGATCATTTGATCGGCCGGTAACAATCAGATTGTAATCAAAAGTCGGCGTTGTCTTATAACTTATGAAGACATTTATATGTCTGCGCTTTTATTGAGTTCAATGGACAATTTGCATGGTCAGTCTCTAATTTGTATTTATGTTACTTAACCTTGTACTGTCCAATCAAAAAGTAGGTATCTAGAAATATTTTTTTTTGGACAAACGAAATTCCAACAATTTCAAAAAAATGTAATTTAAGGACGTAGTCTGGTGTTCGGGTTTTGAAAAAACGAATTTATTTTTTTAACATTTTTAGTAAGTATAATATATTGAGAAAATACTGTAAAAATTTTAGACCGAAATATTAAATATTTACAAAGCTACAGCATATAGTCGAGAGCAGCAACGGTCTTACGGTAAGACTTTTACCTCAATTGTTATCACGTTACCCTTATACTCTCGCAGAGTAGAGCAAACAAATTAGCAGAAAATGATGCCTTTGAAGAAACGGAAGGCATAGCTGATTAGTGTAAATATTCATTTTTATTTTTTTGTAAGAAATCTGAAATTAAAACTTTAAACGCGTTTTTCTCAAAACTACGTTTTTCTAAGCGGCGCGGGTGATTGTATACAACCGATTGCTTTCAGTTTTGCACAGGGTATTCTACACAACAATAGCTCCGTCCGGTACTAGAATTACTTAATTATAAAAATTATTTCTATTTTTTTTAACCGATTTTCAACGAAAAAATCACGATTTTCTCGTTGTTTTTTTTCTAAAACCCGCAATTTTGTTATTTATCAATAAAAATGTTTATTTCTAGTACGGGATAGAGCCGCAAGCCTACGAAACAATAACCAATATAATTTTTATAATTCAGATGACTCCAAGTGATGTTATCACCCGCGCTACCCACCCATCTCCATTTAAAGTTGTCTACTTTAGGTTAAAAAAAACAATTATAAAATGGCGTAAAATTAAGCAAAAAAAAAATTTTTTTTCTTAGTTTACGATGTCAGTAAAAACATGTAACAAAATTGAAAACATCGTACATTATTTTGATATTAAAAAAAAATTCTGAAATAACGGTTGAAAACGAGCCTGAACATAGGACTACGTCATTAAATAAAATCGACACGGTTTAATTTTAAGGTTCCGTACCTCAGAAAGAAAAAAGGAACCATTACAGGAACACTTTGTTGTCCGTCTGTCTGTCTGTCAAGACTCTTGGGAATCAAATACTTCCCGTTGACCTAGAATCGTGAAATTTGACAAGAAACAATATCTTATAGCATAAGTAAAGACAAAAATCCGAAAATCATAAATTTGTAGTTACATCACAAAATCAATAATGTTTTTAAACCGCAACAACATGCTACGCAGTTCTAATACAAAACAAGCGTTCGCTACCGGTGCGTTTATGCAGCACAATATAAGAACACGGTACGACAACTAGGCTATCAGATATAGACACGAGGTACAACACAGTTTACTAGTTCCACTGAACTCATTGCAAGTATTGTAACTACTGATGTGTCGGATCGTTAAAAATGTATATCCGCGGATACGGATCTGAATACGGATATTTGGTTTCAAGATCCGCGGATACGGATCTTAACTTTCTTAGAGTACGCGGCGGTAAATATTGCACATCGACCTTTGGAAAGAGACTATCTGTTATGGGAAAAAGTTTGTCTCTTTCCAAAGATCGATGTGCAATATCTCATTATAAAGATAGTTTTTTAGTACCTTTGAGTTATGCACTATTGGTACGGGACTCACTACGATAAATGTTTGCAATATAAAGGTGCCAAATACGATTTTAAAAAATAAAAATAAATCTGAATGGAATTTAACAGTTTTTCATTATTACCTAATCACCTATTTATATAAAATTTCATCTATGAATTGAAAATTAATAAGGTAAAAGATCCGTAAAAGATCCGCCAAAAACTAACGGATACAGATACGGATCTTCTTCTCCCTCGGATATCCGGCATATCACTAATTGTAACAAAAATATGAGTAACTAAAAAATGATAACGAGAATAATATAAATTTATTTGCAAAAAAAGCCACGGGTTTTTTTATTTCATAAAAAAATACAGAGTGATGACTGGCATTGCCAAGTTTGGCAGGAAACATTTTAGAATTAAGCATTATAATTATTACTGAGTTTGTGTACAATTATAAAATAAATACATAAATAAATAAAAATAAAATAAAACAAACGCATTTGTAACTGACTGAGTTAATTTTTCTGTCGGCTTCACGGATCTGCATTGAAACGATGGCAGCAAAACAATGAAAAACAATATTTTTATGTGTCATAAATGCAACAGGATTAAAAACCACGTGTAGTCAATGACGGTTCATTTCCGTTTAAGCATTAATCTCGTGCAAAAATCTGATACGTATAAATTCACATAATATTATGATCTCATTTATTATTTTCTTTTTAAATATAATAAATCTTCTTTTAAGTCAAAAAAATGAATAAACAAATACCTAGATGGAGTGAAAATAATAAACTGAAGATTTTAATTTAGATATAAAATTTACATATCTTTCCGCGATTTCTTTCAAACTCAGATGTTAATAAATGATAATTCATCAAGAATCATAAATAATAAAGTAATAACTGAAAGGATAATTTGGCCTGAGAATTGATCATTAAAATTGCGCAGGGGAAGCTACAGGCACATCCTTGCAATAAGTAGCGAGCTAGGGTTTATGTATTTTCATTTTCATCACATAAAATATGATAATTATTTAATAATTTGTAATATAATGTATTAGGGATGTGTCCACATGACTCTTTATTGGGAGCTGGCTCACTAAAAAGAGTCGCTCAGAGGGATTCGTTCAAAGGAGCGACACTAGACAGTACGCACTACACAAGAGTGCAGACGGCAGAGGTGTGAACTGTCATCATGCATGCTCAGGAGTCACGTAGCATTGCACAGCACAATACACACACTCAGCTCTGAGCTCATGATTCTGATCTTATATTATTCGCATTTCGGATAAACTATAAAGTATAATAAAAGCTTAACAATAAAAATTTTATTGTTACAATATTATATCTTTGTCAACGACGTCAATGTGAATGGTTTAAGTCACTGTAAGCTTAGTACTATTACACTTACAGTGTGTCATTCAACATTAAATGACTCCGTACGTGCAAAATTCACTAGTGCCTCTGTGGCCTGTGCTGTGTGCGCTCTGTAAATGTGCGAATGAGCTCAGCACAGAGCAATGGCGCTCGGAGTGAGTCATTCACAAAAAAAAGAGCGACCCGCTCCGCTCCGAGGAAGGAGTCGATCATTATGAACGAATCGCTCAGGAGCGACACATCACTATACAATGTATATTATATTTTGTAATGTAGACACACGAGAGGGAATAATATTAAATATGATTAAAGTGTAACAAGCAATATAATTTATAATGGGTAAGGAGTAATTACACCGCATAAAAGTAGGTATTAATGTAATCAAATTACTAAATTGTCGTCGACATGGAAGTACTAACTAAATAATATGAACCGTGACACATGAAATGCACATTACTGCATGCATTAAGTAGACTAGTTTCTGTAAAAATTAGTAAATGAATTCAGACGTAACAGTCTATTTTACAAAAGGAATATTTCTAGAATATTCCTATTTTTAACTTAAATAAATATCAGAATATTGTATTTTCGTCAAAATTGCACACGACTGCAAAGTTTCACGTCAATAAAACATTTAGAAGAAAGTAAAAATCGACTTGCAAGATTTTTTTTACATGAATATAGTGTAACGAGACGTCACTGGCAGCAGCGGCATTGTTGTCGGTACCGCGTAGACAACAATGCGCGTATTGTTACTAGAGATGCGATTATTAGCTACTTTCAAGTAACAGGTACTTTGGCGACTGCGACTTCCAAATACCTGTGATTTTTAACTGCGACCCGTGATCGCTGGTAACTTATGCGCATGCAGTGCAGATAATATATAAGCGACCAGCGTTCGCCGATCACTTGAATGACTATGCACGTGCAGAGCAGAGATGTTAATATATTGATTTCAGCGAACAGTGATCACAGGTAAAATATCGTTCGGTGCTAAAACAGCCCATGCACAATATTATTATGTATTAGTATAACATTACACCTAAAAAATGCATGTAATGATGCATTATTGAAAGGTACGACTAAGTTATAAGTATATAAAGTACATATTTTACATTAGTGATCACAAATCTTTATTAAAATGGGTAATACCTTTAGTTAAAAAAAATTTCCCCATAAGTTTTATAAATTATACTGGGTCCCTTTCAACAATAGGCAATTCAGGGATAATAAAATATATACATAACGAAATTGATATAAATAATTTATTGAAATAAATAAAAAAAATTCATTATTAAAATATAAAATTATAAAACAAAATATAACATCCGCAAAAATAAAACAAAATTAAATTCTAGATTGAAGGAGATTTATTTGGTTGAGGAACAATTGAAAATAAGCTTTACCAGTGTATCGCTTGTGGCCAACGTTTCGAAAAATATATTTTCATCATCAGGGCCTATGAACATGTATAATATTCGTTACATATATTATTATAATTTTTAACTTACATTATAAACATTATAGATAGATAATACTAAAACTATAACATACCTCAATGCAAGTTAAGATGGTAAATTGTAAAAATAATTCTAGTATACATGATCATTTATTATGAATTTCGACAAATTTTTTAAATTTAAAATTAACATACAATATTTTGGAACAAAACTTCTACTAACAATTAAATTCTAGAATTGGAAAATAATTACTATTTTTATTATTATTTAAGATGTTTCCAAATAATAGCGAGTAGCGACTAGCGAATAAGTCACCGGTAGTGAAATAGCGCATGTGACGATTATTTTTTCGCTATAGCCGCTGGTTGGTAACAGGTAGCTACTCTGAAGTCACTACAGTGAACCGTGAAATCCAAATATTAGCGACTAAGTAACAGGTAGTGAAATATCACTCATCTCTAATTGTTACGCACAGAAGCATTCCGAAGCTTCTAGAATGTCGTAGAATGTTCGAGAACGCAAAGGAGGTGTTTCGTTGCAATAGATACAATATATAAGTCAATAAAGTGTGTTTAAAAATAGGATAATATACTATGAAATTATACGCATTATTATATTTAAGTAAAAAGGAAATTGTTGCTATAAAGTTTAGAACTTTGGCTGCACTGTAAGAAATGAGAAGGCCGATTACATGGATAATCAAGGGTCCATTTATTGCCAGCGATTATTCTGGTAATCGTATATCGTACAATTCTATGTAATGCTACACATTTTGCTGTAAATTTACATATAATTATGTAGTCCAGATTACATATAAATATGTAATATTTTAAACAAAATTATGTAATACATTCCCCAAAATTATGTAATATTACATAAGCCATGCTTACTATTTTACATACGTTTATGTAATATTTTCCTAAAAAAAATATGTAAAATACTACATATTATTTAATGTAAAATTACATACAAGAGGGAAATATTTAAATGTAAATTTGCATTTGAAAAGGAATAATAAAAAAGACGGAAGTGCTTAAACTATTCTTTATTAAAAAACAAATAATACTTCTGGTAGTAATAGTAAATTATATTAACAAAATCAGCTTTTTGTCAGTGTCAAATACAAAAAAAAAACCAATTTTTTCGCTATGTATTGTTCTCCGACGAGTCGTCTTTTACAAACCACGGAACGATTAATGCACAACATGCATTACTGGAGTCAGGAGTGGAAAATTCTCAGTGGCTTCGCCAAGTTGAACATCAGCGTTCTTGGACTCCAAAGTGTCGTGTCGAATATTCTCGATTACAGCTCCATCTATCATGTCGAATAAAATGTTTCAGCCAAATCCTAGGTGCTTTAGCCGTAAAATCCGATTCTGCAATAAAAAATGGGAGTTCTTATTTAAGATTTCATAGATACCCCCTGCCCCACCTACAAGGCATGGGGAGAGGAGTTTTACCACTATTGTATTTCCTCCACAGAATAATTAAATTTTGGTTATGGATATTTTTTAGTGGAATTTAATAGCTACATTTTTTATGTGTCAAACCATGTAAAAACTTCGACTACATGAATTACACTGAAATTACATTTTACTAATTTCTTCCTCATTTTTTTAAGACATTAATACTTTATAACAAAGTACATATAATTTAAGAGCATGCAAGCAATATAATCAATTAAAATAAACTTACCTGTTGAATAAATATTTATAAATAAATTCAGAGATGACACTTTACCACTAGTCACAAACTGCAAGTCATGTCTCAATACTGTAACAATATGGCGAAGAATGCGTTCCAGATGCGTTCGACACTCTACAAATGCAAAAAGGAATAAGGTCGCTATGTAAATAGGTACCAAAATTCCCAACACAATCATGTAGTTCTACATTTTAATATGTAATTCTTCATTTTATTATGTAATTATACATATTATGCTGTAATTTTTACATATTTCAAGGAATATGCACACTATTACATATTTTGTTAGGTAATTTTTACACTAATTTAATGGAAATTTACATAGAAATAAATTAAAACTACATAAATGTACGTAATTTTAAATTATTTTATGTAAAAAACCAATAAATTGTTTAATTTTACAGTGAAAGTCCAAGTTTTTATAAAGTTTTACTTGTAAAAATAAATAATAATGTACAATCGCCTAGAAATTTGAGTGAATTTTACATTAACTTTCAAAGTGTATTTACATCCATTTTTTACAGTGTGTATATAAAAAAAATAATGGTCACGGATAACGTTCATGTTATAGTCATACAAAAAAGAAATTATTTTTATATGCTCTGTACTTTAAGTCAAATATAACTCTATTAAAAAGACATTAGTTGTATAAAAAATGAACAGAACTGATTTCGTTGACAAATTGTAGTGGTTATAAATATGAAATGCGTCACTATTAATAAATCAAATATATTTCATATTACATTATGTATGTATTAATTAAGTGAATCAAAATGCAATTTGTCAGTATATTATAACTAAGCATTTCATAATAATACAATCAAAGACCTATGGTTTGTATGAATGCGTGTTATATCGTATTATTTAATACTTCTGATATCGAGTACACTCATAATTCAACCTCCATGTTCGTACAACAATGGACCTAAGCAATCGACACAAGAATAGCGCCGATAATTTTAGTTCATATACTTTTATTCTATACTGAGCATAGGAATAAAATCGCAATCGAACCATTAGAGTGCAAACATATACCTACATCTGTCTTTTTTTAAGCCGTAAGCACTGGCGTATTCAGGAGGGCAAAACAAGCACGGGGGACCCGGCTTAAGAAATTTCTAATTTGCCCGCTCCTGGGCCAAAAGCTGGGCACGCCCATGTTAACGTCATAGAAAAAGACAAAGTTTTTGAGAGATACTTTATTCAGATTTAATGCAAGTACATCAACCAATCCTATCATCGGAGAAATCAGGGAATTACATCGAAGAAAGAGACGCAGGTCGTTTTGTTGCCTTCACGCACTGCACATTGAGTAGATAGAATACTATTCGTGTAGTAAAGTATTAAATATATGATTATAATAATCACTATAGCTTCAAATCTTTGTTTTAGAGTGGGGAGTACACTCAAGGCTTATAAGCACCTTGTAAGATATATATTGCCAGAATATTGATAGAATTGCTCGAGATATCCTTGTAAGATATACTGCCAGAATCTATGGTAAAACCAACTTCACGATAGAAAAAGGAACTAATCAGGAGCTCGGAAAGCTGGACAAAAGTGGCTGTCTACATGGAGAGAAACTTCACTCTTGTGTTCTCCCTTTTCTCTTCTATAGATTATATGCTTACAAGATTATTTTAGGAACAGAAAACTCTTCATTTAAACTTAACTGAAGTTTTGAAGCCTTTATGACGGTTACCAAATAGATTTATCATTTTTGACCCAATTTATCAAGCAAATTTGGGCACTTAGGGGGGTGTACACAGTCACGAGATGAAACATGGTCCAACAATGCGAAGAAAATAAGGAAAGGAAAATCAAGGAAAAGCTGGAATGAGGAAATTTTGGATGAACAGATGTTTAGAACATGCTAAGCAAACATATACTGATAAAGATTCGGCAAAGGAAGGTAGTAAATGCTATTAATTGAATTGAAAAATATAATTTTAAATGGCACTAAACGTGTTTGGGTTGAAGATACCGCACTCTACCATTAACACGAGTTCTTTATGATAATGTAGTATGATGTAGAATGTACAGGCATTATTCCCGTCCTAATATGCAAGTGAATATGCATTCAAGACTACATATGCAATACGTAGGTAGGTGTTACGTACTTACTATACTGTTATTAAGTATTTTTACACCATTCAACAAAATTAACCATTCATGTTATCAATAATCATCAAAATCAACAGTTATATACCGTATGTAAACGCGTAAGGTGCACATAGGGAAATTCGCATTGGGAAAAAATACTTGGATCAGAGTTAGCCATGACTGCATTAATTGTTATTTCTATTGAATTATCGTGGTAATCTTGAGAATTTCTATTTTATTTTTAATTTACTTGGCTTTTTTAATAATAAAAAGCTCTTATAAATCATTATTTTAATTTTTTTGTACAAAAATAAAACAAAAAAAACAACTCCATCTGTTTGGAAACATTTCATTTAAAAATTGTCTGACTGGTATGACGTATGCGCGTTGGTAAATCAGTGACCCAATGTCTTTAGGTTCAACACGAATAGGCGGAGATATTTGATCTCGCACGATATTTAAATGTTTTTGGGAATTTAATGTCCCATTAATAAAAAAAGTCCGATTATGTTGTAATCATTTGAATATTTTCTTCAGTAGTATACACATTCATTTTGCAAAAGAATATTATCTGTCAAATTTAAAAACAAGATTTCAAGGCTCACTCTGATCCAGTCATTTTTTCCCAATGTTAATTTCCCTATGTGTACCTTACGTGTTTGTCTCTTTTGAAGCGGACGAGCGTAACGTCACACTTGAAGCGGTGGAGCGTAACGCCTCACCAATTGATTTTACTACTCATAAAATTTCCGTACCGAGCCTTATAATTCACAATCGGTTCTTTAGGAGTAAACTTCAAAAATAGGCCCGATCACTGTGCGGCGTGAAATCTATACTAATATATTATAAAGCTGAAGAGTTTGTTTGTTTGGTTGGTTGAACGCGCTAATCTCAGGAACTACTGGTTCGAATTGAAAAAAAAATTTTTTTGTTCGATAGCCCATTTATCGAGGAAGGCTATAGGCTATATAATATCACGCTACGACTAGTAGGAGCGGAGCATCAATGAAAAATGTAACTCAAAATTTGTCCGTCCGACAAAAACTTTTGAACGGTAACTCCGATCATCATGAAACTTGGACACAACATTCATCTCGGTAAACTAAGATGAATGTCTCTTCCCCATTCGTTCTTTTGCACCCGGGTGAAACCGGGCGGGACCGCTAGTTTAATATAATTATAAATTTATTTCACTTTTGAACTCTTTTCCTACACAGTACACAATATAGTCAGCCGATCCAAATTGAATTGTATGTCAATTAATTATCTCGTCTCTATTTTTGAGCCACAGTGTAGGTATTTTCATCGTTACAATTCTAAACTGTAGTGTAGATGATCCGCCTTACACTTGCAGTCGTAATGCAGTCTGATTGACATGATGGACGACATCACACGATGTCTGGCTGCAGCACAGGACTGGCTTTAGTCTATTAAATTTTACCATTCAATTATTTTAAAAGAAATGGCATTCAAGAGACGAATTTTAGAAAATAATACGACCAAATTGTGGTCTCCTAAATTGCTTCATAAAAAAATATTTATACAAATTCTGACTTTAATAACTTGTTGTAAGATTAAAGGATGAATCCTGGTGGCATAGGATCGATGAACTAAGCAAATACTGAAGGTTTATTTATTGCATTTTATTGTCTGACGTTTCGGCAAACTTTATGCCATCTTCGGAGAATCTAGAAGATTTATATATAAAAAGTTTTAAATTATTGTTGTTACAGTTGTTATTGTTAAAGTTATTGTTAAAATTAAAGTTAAAAATTGGAAGTAAAATAAATAAACTTACCAATGCTGTCTGTTTTCTCAGTATTGTTGTTATGTATAAAATTATAATCACTTGCCCAATGATTACATGAAAATTTTGGTTCAAGACAAATTTTTATTGAAAGAGGTATAATGTTTAATTACTGATTTGTTATTATTATAGGCCAGTAAAAAGACAAACTTAGTTAAGTAAGAACTTTTCCATGGTTACAATATTGAATTTTGACAAGATACAAGCAAAAAAACCATAGAGATATAAGTAACTAGAGTTCGCTAGTTCGTATGCTTGCCATAAGTAAAAGTGTCCTCAGTTGAGAGAGAGAACGCGGCAGAAAATCAGATATTTGTTTACTCAAATCAGCATTGTTTTGTATCATTAGTTATAATAGAGATATAAGGAACTTTTCTCTCCCTGAATTGCAGACACTTTCACGGCTCACTCGCGTACTCTAGTCTGCAAGAAATTGATGAAACACAGTTTCTTAACTCTTTTTTAACAAGTTCCAGTCATCGCACGGAAATACAATTTTGACAGATTATGTATCATAATTATATAAATTTGTACCCTTTTGCGATTTTGTGGACATGTTTAGGGTAAAATCATCTTCATTTTGCTCGCCTATTAATATAGGATTCGGTAGGTTGTTTTCCGAAAATAATTTCTGCTTATATCAACTTTGAAGCCTTCTCTGTGTCTATAAAGGGATCTCGGTTTTACATGTGGAACAGCTTTACAGTACATTATACCGTGTGTATACAAAACCACGTTTATTTTTTATTTTCACATAAACCCATATATATTTAATAATCTACAATATGAATCATTGTCTATCTACTCAATGTGCGGTGAGCGAAGGCAACAAAGCGTATCGAAAATATATCTGCGTCTCTTTCTTCGATGTAATTCCCTGATTTCTCCGATGATAGGATTGGTTGATGTACTTGCATTCAATCTGAATAAAGTATCTCTGTTTCAAAAACTTCGTTTTTTTCTATGACGTTAACATAGGCGTACCCAGCTTTTGGCCCAGGAGGGAGCAAATTAGAAATTTCTTAAGCCGGGTCCCCCGTGCTTGTTTTGCCCTCCTGGATACGCCAATGCTTACGGTGTAAAAAAAGACAGAAGTATATGTTTGCACCCTAATGTTGTGCGTTTTTATTCCTATGCTCAGTATAGAATAAAAGTATATGCATAAACTGTATTTTTTCATAAAACAGATACGTATTAAGTAACCCCATTTTTATTTACATGGTCTTTTTATACATCTTGTGAATGGTTACGAATTTCTATAATAAATCAAGATACTTATTTAAAATATTCTGAAAATAATAAAATTTTCATGGCATAGTTTATAAGATATTTTCCAGATAAAAACTACTTATGTGTCTTCTTGAGTTGTGTTGAACACACTGTATATTATATTCTACAGGCAATAAAATGAGCTCTTTTTCTCTTATATTATTATGAGTTAAGGCGTTACACCCACTGCTGCCGCAGAAATAAGTAGAACACATGCAAACTATCTCTCGCTGGGTGCAATGCTGGAAATGTATTTTAAAATATAATATGTAAATTACACAAAAAACTGTAATTTTATTGTCTTGTGATGATACTATAATGTGCGCATCTTAGTAATGCAGTAACTAAAAACTTCTATGTTTCTAAACACAGATGCCTGGACAAAATTTTTAAAATAACCAGAAAACACTACATCACTTATTTCTTCGTAACGTCTGTTTTGATAATTATGTTGGTATAATCAGGATATGATTAAATCTCAACTCCTGATGATGCTAACATGGCTAACGAAACGTATTTCGAGATGGAATAAGCTGTTTGGTGTTTTGTGGTAACTTCTAAAATTCATTGGACATATATTAAGATAGGAAGAAACTCGGTGTAAAAAAGTTTTGAAAATTTTAATGTGATATTTAAGTGTGTAGGTTTTATAGGTTGGAGTTATTTCAAATCTTCTTGGTTTCCGGGCTTTCATTGCATTTCTACCTAGTTTGGTCTACAACAGCGGTGGGCATTATCAAAGGCGTTTGCCACATCGCCTTTGATAATGTCTACCGCAGTTGTAGACGAAACGTCAAAGTAGAAATGCCAAGTCTACAAGTCCGAAAACCAAGATGGTTTATGATATGGTAGAAGCGATGATCTTGTGATGTCCGTAAGAAACATTTTTGTAGATTATATATTTCACTTTTTTAAGAAAAAAATATTTAAATCTTTCAAAATATTTTCTTCTTCTTGCTATGATAATTACAGAGGCTTGCATTCAAAGAAAAAGGATTTTTTGGAAGACATTTTGGACTTTTGCTACTATAGTATGTGGACAATGCAAATAGATAATATATAGGAGACTTGTCTAGATATAAAATAGAAATGAATACGAAGTCAATGACATATTACGCAGTCAAGTTGGAGTGTTATTATATTATAAATCGTAATTTAAAAACACACATCTCCAGACATGAAGAGCTACTGGTTGACAGTTAGATGCTGCGTGTCCGATTAAGATTCATGGCTGACCTGTCACATCAGTCATCATCGTACTCATGTCTGCATAGATACATTTTATATAATATACTACCGGTCCCGCCCGGTTTCACCCGGGTGCAAAAGAACGAATGGGGAAGGAAGAGACATGAGTACGCACATTCATCTTAGTTTACCGAGATGAATGTTGTGCCCAAACTTCATAATGATCGGAGTTGCCGTTCAAAAGTTTTTGTCGTTAAAAAGCAGTACATATTTCTACTTTTTTTAAGTAATATTTTTTTTATATAATAAATATTTATAATTGAAAACACTGTAGGAAAATTATTTTTATATAGGTACCTATAGTTGTAACAGTTTTCAAATGAGCTGTTAATTAGATTTATTTAATTTTAATTAGTCGTAATAAAATTTAAAAAAATTGAAATGTAAACCTTAAAAGAAAGCAATTTAGAAAATAAAAAAATAAAAATATATTCGCCGACGTGGGGCTTGAACCCAAGACCCTGGCATTAAGAGTCTTATGCTCTACCGACTGAGCTATCCGGGATTCTAAACGCAATGCGCTAATATTGCCATATTTAGTTAAGACATTTCACCTGATAATATTTGTCGGACGGACAAATTTTGAGATACATCTTGCAACATTTTTCATTGATGTTCCGCTCCAATTGGTCGTAGCGTGATATTATATAGCCTATAGCCTTCCACGATAAATGGGCTATCCAACAAAAAAAAATTCAATTCTAACCAGTAGTTTCTGAGATTAGCGCGTTCAACCAAACAAACAAACAAAACTCTTCAGCTTTATATATTAGTATAGCGGCCCGTTCCGGATTCACCCGAGTGCGATAGATATAAATCTGCAAAATATGTATTTCGTTTGCGGCTCGGTATCTGAACTATGGAGGGTAGAGATAAGGAGGATAAGTTGAAAAAGTAACCATCTAAATACTGTTAATAACAGTTCAAAAATCGTCCGAAATGGCGCTAGCGCTGCATCCGAGTATAAAATGAATTTAGCAGTTGTTTACCCCCCCTGTGTTAAAAAATGGACCATGCTGTCAATGTTTCTAACAAAAACATGAAAGTTAAACAAAAAATTAAAATATTAACAATACAAAATAACACAATAGAAAGCTCGTGTGATGTATCTAAACCGTTGTAAATGATAATATCCCAATTACCATAAATAAAGAATTAAGGGACCATACTAGCCGGTTTTAATTTGGCGTTAGAACAGCTTTCAGTAATTACTAAATAGGACCTAACATAAACGGCAAATATTTGTCTAGAGAAAGCGACCATTGAATTAAACAAGTTTAGTTTGTTCACGTTATTGAATTTTAAATGAAACTTACCATTATATTATTCACATTGCCGACATTCAACACTTCTGTGTTAAAACTGGAGATATTTAATGACGCTGAACATGACTGGTACTTACCTAAAACAAGAAAAAGCAATCAGTAATTAGCAAACAAATTAGTTACGAAAATGTTATAATACAACCAAACAACAGTTTACACGATCGTGTTTTGTTTGACCTTTCCTTTATCTGACAGTTGAATGCAAACCAATAGCGAACCGATTCGCAATTTGTATATTGATCTAAATAATTACATTTATTAGTAAACAACGGATCTTTCTAGTGCAACAATGCAATCTGCATGCACTGAGTATCTCGATTGAAATAAATTGGATTTTGTAATAAATGACACTTGACGATAAGATCTGACAGCCGTTTGTGTTGATGAATATCTTCCAATAAATATTTGCATTTGGAAAATTTTTCAATTCAATCTAACGAAACCAGACATTTTGCGTCAAATTTTAACGAACAGGAGAGGATTTGTAACATTCATGGGGAATTAATTCTATAAAAAAATAATTAGGAGCCGGCGAAATATAATTTAAGTCAAATTTTAGTAACTAAACTTCACCCTGTAAACAAATTTTGCCCCGTCAACTTAAGAAATTCTTATGACTAAATATAGCCTTATAACTAATACAAATTGTGTATAAAAACTTGTGCTGTGCCGGATATCCGTATCCGTATCCGCGGATATCCGAGGGAGAAGAAAGATTCGTATCTGTATCCGTTAGTTTTTGGCGGACCTTTTACCGTATTAATTTTCAATTCATAGATGAAATTTTATATATATAGGTGATGAGGTAATAATGAAAAACTGTTAAATTCCATTCAGATTATTTTTTATTTTTTAAAATCGTATTTGGCACCTTTATATATTGCAAACATTTATCGTAGTGAGTACATACATAACTCAAAGGAACTAAAAAAACTATCTTTATAATGAGATATTGCACATCGATCTTTGGAAAGAGACAATCTGTTATGAGAGTTAACTCTTAAAGAGGTCAATAACTTTTTCCCATAACAGATAGTCTCTTTCCAAAGGTCAATGTGCAATATTTACCGCCGCGTACTCTAAGAAAGTTAAGATCCGTATCCGTATCCGCGGATATACATTTTTAACGATCCGGCACATCACTAATAAAAATATACTATAGTCACACACGCAGTACGCAGCTTCTCTGTGTAAGTTGTGACAGATCACCCAGAGAAGCTACAAGTGTACAGTATGTGCGCGCGCACACACAAGGAAGTCGAGAGCTGTGAAGTAAAGGGGGCTTAAGAAAGCGTGATCCCGTTACCGACTGCAGAACATTTAAAAAATGCATTTCTCTTTATTGCGTCATGATCTAGACGTTCTTGTTTACTTTATGATCGCCTGTAAAAAACAAAGTCTTGTTACATTTTACTGCAAAATGGAACTGAGTGATGCAACACGACACTTTGGTCAGACTTCTTGTTTTTAGACAACTGCAAAACAGAGTGCAGACAAACTAAACTTTAGAATGAATCCAGATCTAGTTTCAAATCGAGATTTCTAAGCAACTTATTGAAACAAAAATTTATCACATCTATCATACTTATTAGTTTTCTATTATTACTCAGGGGATTCGTTTTTAAACATTTAAAAATTTGTATTTAAGCTACAGTATATGTAAGTTTGAACGTTCCGCCAAACTGTGTTGTCTTAGTCTGTCGGGTATTCTACTAACTACTTCCATTAGTGACTTGATCTAAGAAATGTCAAATGTTAAAAGACGATTAATAATAAAATTAATTAAGTATCGACAAATGTATTGAATCAGGTTTGTTAATTTATTATAAAACATAATTAATTAGTATAATCTAATATGTTTTGTTTATTACAGTTATTTTACTGCATCAATCTGTGTCTGATTTCTAACATAAAATTTTCACTCCTTTTTATTAAAACTTACCCACGCTTTCAATGATATTTCACAACACAAGTTGCAATAAAATCATCATATTCTACATATTTATAATTAATCCACTTATGTCCATATAAGAATGGTAAATATTAGCATTGACGTATTAGTTCATTGAGGTTAAGTAGGTAATTTCAATTTATTCCATCAATACTTGCCGACGACTTTAATTTAATATAATTATCAGATAGTTTGCATATGCTGCAAACCATATGGCTTGACAAAATTGAAAAATTCTCTAAAAGTACATAACTTATTTTAATACTAAAAAAATAAGACCAAAACACCGCGGAGCAACGTAGCTTTTAAGTTTATAATATAAGTTTAATTATCTATACACTAGCGGTCCCGTCCGGTTTTTTCGATTCTTAAATACGTTTGTACAGTTAAATTATTTATGGTAATTTTTCTGACTGTGCTCCGTAAGTTTAAAGGGTCGCGGTACCCTGTAGGCAATAATAATACTGAATTAGTGACGGTCACAAACAATGCACAGTCCAGCTAGTCACCCGGCGGCAGCCAGTTCGCATTCTGCTCAACCAGCCGCAGTGATTGATGTTATGCGATATTTATTTGACGAGTGCATTTCAACTATTCCGCGTCAATGGTTTCACAAACATGCTGCAGGTACGTATATCAAATCTGTATTTTGTTGTACACTACTGCACAGAATGTTACACAGTTTAGTACGCGCCACGGATCTAAAAGGTTCGGAAGTTAGTAAAAAAAAAGCGTCGCAAAGGCACATTTTATAGAGCCGTTGATACTCTCACCACCTCCCGGCTACCTGCACGGAACGTGCGCTCGTCGGTGATTTACGTGATCGCTCGTTGCCTTTGTCACTTTACTGCTTTAAAGTACAGTCGAGTACGCTATTGTCAAGTTGTTATTGCTATGTTAGTTTTGTTGAGGTGCGAGTTTGTGGTTTTTCAACAGACTGTACAAGCGCAAGCCCGCATTCGCATCTAACTTCCGAACCTTTTATATTCGTGGCGCGTATTATACTGTTGTCTAAGGCACGAGTGTGGGGTTTAGTTATTTTTAACAACAAACGTCAATTTTTATAGACATTCGCGAATGTTCAGTTATATAAAATCTGGTGCCATATTATGTCCATGGCTAAAATTTGGCAGCTGATTGGCCGTGCGAAAAATATGGTTTTTATTATATATTTTATAATTTACTATATAATAATAATAATAATAATAAAGTTTATTTATTCCGTTGACATAAATGTGTGGAACAAGTCAAACATAGAAATTACAATGAGGTCGAAAAAAATTCCTGGATTGAATAAAAAGTGTGCTGAATTAAGAGACGCTTGATGGCGCGTTTGAAACAAGATAGGCTATTAATGGATTTAACATTAGCCGGTAATTGATTATATAATTTTATAGGCATAGAATTTGGGCCTTTAGCAAACAGATTTAAATGGTGCTTCGAAATTGTTAGCTGATCAATATTACGTAGAAAGTGACAAGTAGTGTCGCTAACTTTCGAAAATGTGTTAATATTTGATTTAGCATACGTTAAGCAATTATATATAGATCATTGTCTAAGGCGAAGGCAACAAAGCGTATCGAAAATATATCTGCGTCTCTTTCTTCGATGTAATTCCCTGATTTCTCCGATGATAGGATTGGTTGATGTACTTGCATTCAATCTGAATAAAGTAGGTATCTATGTTTCAAAAACTTTGTCTTTTTCTATGACGTTGGCCACAAGCGATACTCTGGTAATGCTTATTTTTCAATTGTTCCTCAACCAAATAAATCTCCTTCAATACATATATTTTGGAACAAAACTTCTACTAACAATAAAAATTATTTATACAGTTATAGTGCCAGTATTTCCTCTTCAACTTCCTCATTTCTTCAAAAAATTTATTTCAAATGAAGAGCAGTCTCGTTTTTCGTAAATCGTTATGTACCTACTACCAATATATAATAATTTATACAACTGAATATACGCAAATCTATTTTATAATATAATCAGTGAACAAAACAAAATAAATGCGGTGGAATGCGTTTATAAATTATTTTGAAATAAAATATGAATAATTAAATCTTTTTTTTTGTGTACATGTTGATACAATTTCGATAAACAAAGCTGAATAATTGTATTTAAATAATGAATAATAATAATTGTTATGTCAATATTATGTTATTTTTTTTTCGAATATGTTTGATACCCGTAAATAATGGGTTCAACTAATTTTTAGTAAGTATATTATGTGTAAAACTGAAAAAAAAGGAAACAACAAACGTCATGAGTTGATACAGATTGTTATCATGATGGATAGGTGGATTTATATTAGTAAAACGAAATTTTAACTATCAAGAATATGATCTTTTAAGTTCATAGAGTCGTGTCAAATTAAAACAGAGCTTTAGTTTATAAAGCTTCATATAAAATATGACATTCTAAAATGTTAAAATGTTCTTCATCGTAATGTAATGTTGAATGCGTAATGATAAATATGAAAGAAAGATCAAATTGCAAATAAGCAATTGAAATTAACAAAGTTAAAAATGAAATATTTTTAACAAAAAAATTGAACCGACTTCACACTAAAAAGTAAAAAATAATTCCGTATTGAAATGTTTTGGAGTCGGTGTCAGCCAAAATGAAATCTATTCCGAGAACTATACCGACTCCAAAACATTTCAATACGGAATTATTTTTTACTTTTTAGTGTGAAGTCGGTTCAATTTTTTTGTTAAAAATATTTTATTTTTCTCTTTTTAGTGTTAATCTAACACTAAAAATCGGTGAACATACATAAAAAACATTATGTGTGACTTTGAAATTTGAGAGTTTCCCTCGATTTCTCCGGATTCCACCATCAGATCCTAACTTGGTTCCGATGGGACCACCTCTGAGGTGCGCTCTTTCGAATAAAAAAAAAATTTGAAAATCGGTTCATAATTGACAGAGAAATCGGTGAACATACATAAAAAAAAAATATATACAGACGAACATAGAACCTCCTCCTTTTTGTTGAAGTCGGTTAAAAAAGAAAACACAAAGAATACGCAATCTATATAAGTAAATTATTTGTTGAAATAGTATCAGTATCAAAATAACGATGTTTAAAGTAGAACTTAAAATATTTGACATTGTGAATTTTTGAAGTACATAATGTAATTCTTTTAATACTGATCGTATAGATAGATAGATTCTTGATTCGTTATCAATACGTAATAAACGCAAGCAAATATATAATTTACATTTTTTTTTGCGATGTGCAGCTGTCACTGCCTTTCAACACCAAGAGCAAGTTTTGGAAGTGTCATCATACCATGCTTCATAATAGTCGTTGATTGGATTTAAGAGCATAACCTACATAATAATAACTTTGTTACCAATGATTTGTGCCAAGAGTCTGGATACATTGCAATAATAGTTTTTTCGCCTCAAAAGTATAACGCATTTTGACTTTCAGACTTTTTGGTAATGTCATCCATGCTTAATCTTAATGGTAGTTGATTGGATTTAAGAGCATCACCTCCACAATTTTATCTTTGTTAGCAATGGTTTGTGTCAAGAGTCTGGTCAAAAATGATGGATACATAACAATAAAAGCTTTTTTCGCTTTTAAAGCATATTGCATTTTGACTTTGAGATTGGACGAAATAGTAAGTTAATCTCGAACGGCCCTATTGTCTGTACGAACTTCAGACCGTTCAGGAACCTAACCTACTTTGAATACAGTATGTCTACATAAGACAAAGTAAGTAAAGAACAAGCGATCCAAAAATTAGTTGTTAACAATTTTGTAGACAACGTCTACAGTGGCCAAAGGATCCAGAAAAACGCAATTGCAGACATAATGTTTTTTTTAAAGTGAAACTTTTATTCTATCGCCCCGAATTTTTCTGGCCGTCTGTTGCATGTCGCATTACAGGCAGCCGCGGAGTAAGGGTAAAGTGAAAGGCGTTCGGAGTAGACGCTCGGTAGAGCAGCCAAGGCCAATATGGCGGCGCCCATGGTTAGCATCAGCTGACCGTGTAGTATGTATAACACATAGTCAGTCTGTCATGCGGGCAAGTGCTGTACAGTGTTTACATGTTTTTATTCGTGTATTCATGTGAATATTGTTGTTTATAATTAATCGTGATGGATAACTGTCTACAATCCAACGCCTACAATCCAATAAAAGTTTCACTTGCGTCGTGGTTTCTTAAAACCACACAACTGTTTTATTTTTTGACAACATTACATATTTGACGGCATTTGTACTCTAAGGATGAAGGTAAATCCTTCGAAACGTTAGTCAATAAATGCAAATTTAATATCTGTAATTGTGTTTTTCTGGATCCTTTGGCCACTGTAGACGTTGTCTACAGAATTGTTAACAAATAAGACAAATTGTTACAGTGATCCCTTATTTACTCAATCAATAATAATTAAATATTATTATTATTTTAATTAATATTATATAAAGTTAGTTTAATATATATACATTTTTTCGTGTGTGTATTTCAAAGGAATTACTCCCGTAGGCACAAAGTATTAATATAAATTAAGCGCAATGTACAGTTAATTGCACATTAATACAACACTGTATATTATTATTGTGTACCGATATTTATTTTCTATAAATTAACATGCACACTAGTGCAATAGATGGATTACATATTAGATTATTCGTATTTGGTACTAATTGATTTTGAAAATGCAATTTTCTGTTTGAACGATCAAAACACTCGTCATGTTATCATAATACAGTCACAGGTAAACGTGTAATTATTATACAGGCTGATACAAAACCGCCGACAATTAAAATGACAGTAAAACGAAATAATTGACTCAAACGGAACCCAAAGAAATGGCGAGACCTCTGGTCGAACTGTCCGAAGGGGGGTTTTTGACGACGACAGATGTGCGCGCACGTTTTTACCTATACCTACCTTGTGCGCTTCATTGTGAATATATGGAGTTTAAAATTGATATTGATATGGATTTATTAATTAGCCTTGTTCATAATAGGCCAGTGTTGGGACAAGACTTTAGAAAATTACAAAAATAAACAAGCATGACATAACGAACTTGCACTTCTTCGCCCTTCAAGTATAGAACTGATATCGATAACGTATATTAGCGGATCGTGTACAAAGGTAACCGTTTCGCGTCGGCTCGTTACCCGTTGACTAAAACGGTCGTTAACAAGAGCCGTAAGACGAAAAAATATTGTAAAACTTTGAAAAGTGAATTTCGACCTATATTAGTATCATTCTCCGCTCATTGAGTTGGAATGGTAAAGGAATGAATAATTGTTCAAATATTTGCTGAAACGAAACAATTTATTTTCTCATTGCTGAAATTTACGAAAATCGCCGTAAAGTTATTTCGATTTTTTAATGTGCAGGTTTGGCTACACACAGGGTGATCTTTAATCAGTGATCGCCTATAGAAAATATAATGGACATCGCATAAATGTATCTGTTTATTGCACCAGGTATTCAGTGACATAAATGCAATGCTGGAGGCACGTCAAGTTCTACCTTTCATATTATGTTTTAACATATTATTGAATGTTTGGATGATTTTAGTCATATCACTGCATAATCATGAATCATCATATACAGGCTGTTTTGTTTATCTAAAAAAATTTTTGAAGTAAAAACTTCTTTAGCGGCGTTGTACACTTTTTTTGTAATGGGTAAAAAATGTTAAATTCGCGTCAGGACACGTGATCTGATCGAAAATTCGTAAGACGGATGGAGAGTAGAGGTACGGGTAAACTGATCGAAAATTCGTAAGACGGATGGAGAGTAGAGGTAATATTCAAGTTTTCACTTCTGCCGGCACTCCCGGAGTGCAACCAGTCTGTTTTTTATATATAGTTATTTATGGACGCATCGACATCAAAGGTCAGAAAAAAAAATTCTTCATACCTCGATCGAAAGTACATACTTTCGGTATCAGTTGTAAGACAGAAAGTCTAACATTTACGCAATGGTGGGATTACACGCACTGATGCGGGAAGTACGTACGTTCGGGCGGCAGTAAAAAAAATAGCCAATCAATTGTTGTTTAGATGTCGTTTCCATAGCAACCCTATTGCATTTTAGCTAATAGTCGCGAACAGCTGTCATTCGTGTTTTTACGTATAACCTCAAAGCTGTGTTTTTTTATGTAATTAATTGATTAATTAATTAAAGTATTTATAATAAGCGTACTTACGACCGAGGTATGAAGAAAAATATTTTACACCACACTGCGCGTCATGATGCCCTCGACTTCACCTCGGGCATCCAACGTGTGAAGGGGCCTTAAGTCCCAGCAGTGATTCCAGCGGCAAAACCAGCCTCGAAACACTTATAAAGGCCGCTGCACACGAGGCTAGAAACGCTGCTAGATTTGCCTATTAGTTTTCTAGTGCTGGTTTTCTTGATTGCGTGTTTTTCAAGCTAGTTTTGTGAATAAATCTGGTGCGCGCGCTGTGACAGTTCAAATATAAACACAGAACGTGTCTGTTGACTGACTCTGAGCAGAATGACGCCATGTTGGTTTGTGGGCGTTTTGTTCAAGCCGCCCTCGTGACAAGGTACTGTTTCCTGTCGGTTCTTGCTCATACCTAGCAGCGGAGCTAGCAAGGTACTAATCTTAAAACCTATCTTGTGAGCTAGCAGGCGAGCCAGCAGAACTTCAAGCAGTGTTTCTAGCCTCGTGTGCAGCGGACTGAATGGAATACTTAAAACAGCTTCAAATAATTTCGGAAACAAATGCACTCAACTACATGACGTATGCACGTGAAAACAGTAGTTAATTAAAACATAAATAGTTGGTACGAATTGCCATCACATATTATAATGTGTTGTGTCGAGTGATTATATTATTTCCATATACAGTATGTAAACACGTAAGGTGCACATAGGGAAATTAACATTGGGAAAAAATGACTGGATCAGAGTGAGCCTTGAAATCTTGTTTTTCAATTTGACAGATAATATTCTTTTGCAAAATGAATGTGTATACTACCGTAGAAAATATTCAAATGATTACAACATAATCGGACTTTTTTATTAATGGGACATTAAATTCCCAAAAATACTTATATATGGTGCGAGATCAAATATCTCCGTCTATTCGTGTTGAACCTAAAGACATTGGGTCACTGATTTACCAACGCGCATACGTCATACCAGTCAGACAACTTTTGAATGAAATGTTTCCAAACAGACGGAGTTGTTTTTTTTGTTTTATTTTTGTACAAAAAAAATAAAATAATGATTTATAAGAGCTTTTTATTATTAAAAAAGTCAAGTAAAATAAAAATGAATCATAATAAAATAGAAATCCTCAAGATTACCACGATAATTCAATAGAAATAACAATTAATGCAGTCACTCTGATCCAAGTATTTTTTCCCAATGCTAATTTCCCTATGTGCACCTTACGTGTTTACATACTGTATATCTGTGTCTAGTGGAGTGTTGTTATGAACCAATAATATTGTAAAATTTCATTTCGTTATAAATGTGCAATGCAATTACCTCACATTAAAAACTATGTGTGCATTATAAACAAATGATAATAATAAATATTATACAATTGCGCGTAACTAACCAGTCATAAAACTGTCAGGGATTAGCGAGAACGCCATTAGCCAGTTGCACCAACGTCGGTTAACAACTTAAATCCAATTTAACCTTCGCCATCGAAAAACTTAAATTTCCTAGGTTCTAAATTTAAACATAATATAATAATAAAAATAATAAGGCGTTTAACGTCCGTTTCTCAACTTTATGTCATAACAGACGCCATTCGCACCATTACTATTTTCCATCTATCACACTTCCCGTTATTTCCTACATTTTTAAACTTCCACTTAACAAATAGCAATGGGCGAATGAAGGAATTTTAGGACATTAGGAATTTAGGATAAGGTAGGCAAATTTTGAGCATAGGACTTTGACAGGTAATCGGCCATGGCCTTGAATAAGGAACCATCTCGATATTTATCTGGAATTATTGAGGGAAACCATGGAAAACCTCAACAAGATGGCCGGTACAGAAATTACCGTTTCTCGGCGAGAGGCAGCAGGAAAAAGTCCCAGTAACATCTGCCCCCGCCGGCATTCGAACCCGGTACCTTCCGAATGCGAGTGTAGTGCTCTCACCGCTACGCCACCACGCTCGGTTAAAAATAGTAGTAAAAATTATAGGTTACTTCCAATCACACTAAAGATTAAAATTATTATTTATCTACAGTTACTTACGAGATAAATAATAATTTTAATCTTTAGTGTGATTGGAAGTAACCTATAATCTACGAGATAAATAATAATTTTTGTTCAAATAAATCAAATTATCGACCACTTTTTTTTTCAGACTATATATTGACAAATTTTTTTTTTGTCATAATTATATAATCTGAAAAATTGTTCGATAATTTTATATATACTTGAAGAGTTCTATTCAGACGTTAATCAAAGATTTGAATAATTTTTGTTGTTGATTAGCAACTTGAAAAGTATTTATCCGTGATAAAAGATTTTTTATAAATATTTATCATAAAATACGTGCATTTTAATTATTTACCTATTTAGATATCGAATGTTATGAAATTAAATTTAATATTTATTAATATTACACGCAATATACAAATTATTACACGCGCATAATATTATTTACTTGCCGAGGACGATAACACGCTGGGATGGCTCTTTAGGATTTACATAAGATATTTTTAAAGAAGCAATTATTTATTGATTACACAATTTCTTAATACATTCCGAATACAAGAAATATTTTAGGCTTGTTCCTGCAAATAGGTGATGATGTTTTGATAAATTGTATTACTTAAAAAAAAAATAAATCAAAATCAATGACTTCGGCAGGAATCGAACTCGGGACCTTGTCATTGCCGATCAATGGCTTATCCACTATGCCACGGAAGCTGAATGGTTGTGCCGTTGTTATTATGGTATTAGAAGTGTGGCACTTCTATGGTAATTTACACACTAATTATTATTATATCGTTTTTTTAAACTATTATCTGACATAAAATAATAAAATAAAACTGTTTATAAAAATTAAACTACTGAACACATTTTATTTAATTTAAAAAGGGTACTACTCCTTTAGTAAAAAAATATAAACCAAGGCGATCCGACCGAAATTGCGATCTGTAGAGCTCGGACGTACGTACCAACCGACAACTGCTATTCGTGATTTTCAATTACAATTTTAGTAGTAATTATGAACTCGAATCGATCTAAAAATGGTTCAGTTTTATAGAACAGAATCTTATCTTTTCAAAAAGCTACAATTTGAATTGATTTCGTGTGAAATTAACTTAGATATAACTTCTTGTATGAACGAAAGTCAGCTCTGACGCGCAATGCGATATTAGAGCACATACCGCTAATTTAACGGTATGTGCAATAAAATTATTTGTTGAAAAGCGCACTTGCTAGTGTAATTTGGCAACAACAAAAAAATCATTTAAGAACGAATATATATATATATATATATATTTTTATTTAAATAAAACACGCCCATCATCTAAGGCTAAAATATATTTTAAAATGTTTTATGAAGGTAATTCTAATTTTATTGACTAGGTATATTATAGTATTATTTTTGTTTGAAAATGTATTTGATAATATTTAAAAAACAGTGTTTCAGAATATTTTATTATAATATATATACAGTAAATGAAAATTAATCTGTAAAATAAGTTATAACTACCATTGGCAGTTTGACAGAAGGGGGATATGATTGAGTTTTAAATAATATTTTTCGTATACAGAAAAAAACCCTGCAGGTAAATCCACAAATAAACTGTATTAGACACTTGAAAAATAAATACGTCAAAGTGTATATTTACTGATCCTAACCAGAGTAACATGATCATATACAGTAATAGTGACTAAAAAGTTAAGTGTATAAATATTTAACATTTAAAATCAATATTGTTGTCCCAAATAAAAAAATAGGTAGTTTTTTGACGTGATAACGTCTTATAAATTGATGAAACACCGGCTGCATGTACGAAAATAAATTGATGAAACACCGGCTGCATGCACGAAAAAGTGTCACGTTCCGCCCACGATCGGCCCAAGTTTGACAGCTACTAAAATTTAGGTTATGTATTATTCGAGCGGAATACGTTATCACGTAAAACTATCGTCCGTAAACCGACTTTACAGACAACCATTTTTTTTCATATTTTACAAACGAATAAAATAGTTGTAACGAACTGAATTAGTGCTGTTTTTTCATTAATATATTTCTTGATGTTGAAGATAAAAACTCATTCAAACCTCATGTGAGATTTACCCTACATGATTTTTTTGTAACACAAAATGTTAACGGTTATTATAATGTATATTCTCTGTAATAAAAAGATTTACATTGACCCACCCTGCCTCTAAATGACATTTCGTAGGATTTTTCCGGACCTCTCCCCCCATTTTGGGGTAACGTAATTAATGAACGTCCTCTTAACCGTATATGTTGATTTGGACTGCTTCTACCAAACTAGTTAACAGGAGTTCGTGCTGGTCGTAAAGTTTGCTTTTTACTTATCGTCGTTGGTTCTGTAATAGCTCTTATGTGCATAATTGGCAGATTTTACGTTTTTTAAATGAAAAGATTCAGAAAACGGAGCTCTTACACTAGTAATACCTCAAAATTAATTTTACAGTAACCAACAAGGGGAAGTAACTCTTATGTGAAAAGTTGTATCAAATAATTCCTCCCATGTGCCAATAAATCCGAAATTAACGTTAAATATTTTTTAAGAAAATACTTCGTCTTAATTAAACACGTATAGTAAAGATAAGTATGAATTAGTAAAATACCTCTAAAATTGCTAGTTCTTACCATCCATTGGTGAAATAACCACTTTTTGGCCTTTCCTGCAAATTTTACTTTTTGCACATACGAGGTATTACAGAACCAACGACGTTATATTACGATATATGTTTAGTACTGACGTAATGGCGAGAGCACTAGACTCGCATTCGGGAGGTACCGGGTTCAAATCCCGGCGGGGGCAGTTGTGGCTGGGACTTTTTCCTGCTGCCTCTCGCCGAGAAACGGTAATTCCTGTACTGGACATCTTGTTGAGGATTTCCATGGTTTCCCTCAATAATTCCAGATAAATATCGAGATGGTTCTTTATTCAAGGCCATGGCCAATTACCTGTCCAGCTCAAAATTTGCCTACCTTATCCTAATGTCCTAAAATTCCTGCATTCGCCCATTGCTATTAATTAAGTGGAAGCTTAAAAATGTAGAAAATAATGCGAAGTGTTGATAGATGGAAAGTAGTAATAATGCGAATGGCGTCTGTTATGACATAAAGTCGAGAAACGGACGTTAAACGCATTATTATTATACTTATGGTATTGAAAACATGTAGGTCAAGATTCTTATACTACTAATATTTCGAATATTTAGAAACATGTAACATCAAAGAATAAAAATTTCGTTCTTTTGCATTAAGAGTGCAGTGTTCTATTTTAATAGTTTTGATACCTTGTAAATATTTCAAGCTTTTGAATTCCCCAAAAAGAACAGGTTGTCATTCTTAATTCTAAAATAAATAACTGTTTTCTATTATCAGTATCTTTCCAAAGGAGTTCATCAACAACATTGAACCCGAAAGAAAACTCGCAACACGTTTGCACACTAAGGCCCGATTCACACTATAGTGCCGGTTACGGTTCGCTCTCGGTCCAGTCTCGGTTCGATAAAATCTCACTGTATTCACACATTCTGGGTTCGATCACGGTTCAATCACGATTTGCAAGAAGTCTGATGTATTTCCTTTGCAATACATTTTACTTTATTTCATAAGTACAATTTGTCTAGTTGTCTGACAATGTCGTTCGATTTTTCAGTTGAAGAATTAGCTGTTATAGCTATTCTTCTTGATGAAGATACGGCAAATAAGAAAAGAGTGAAACGCAAGACAACGAAGAGAAGAATGTGGGTGCATCCAAGCTTATTAGCGAGGAAAACGGAAGACGAATACTACACCCTGTACGAATAGACGAATACTGCATTTGAAACAAAAACCTATTCATAAGTCAGGCAAAATCCGATCACGCTGCAGCAAAATATTCTTCTAAACGGATCGGTGCCGGAGCGTGATTGGATCCGAACTTGAGCGGTGCTGATAATATGAATACGCTCATTGTTTCTTGTGTAAGAATCGTTTACCGAACCGAGATTGGACCGTGACCGGAACTATAGTGTGAATCGGTCTTAAATAAGTATAAAGGGCCAACACCCACACTTTGTGTATAATATTTCAACGTAAATCATTTCAAATACAGACCTATAGGACATCAAATACAATAATATCGTTTGTCGATCCGCGCACTCTGATTTTGTCTCAGTTGAGAATTGGTGTTAGACGGCAAGAATACCTACTACATTTGTACCTACATATCTATGTATATTGTATTACAATCAACATTAATGACAGGTTAAAAATAACTGATATACCTTCAGGCGCTCAGGTCTTTGTGATCGGAACGAACTGACGCGTTCATCATCGGGGTTCAATCGCATCACGGTCTTTGAACATCACAACATTTTAATAATAATGAATGTTTCGTCCTCCCCAAACCTTTGCACATCGACTGGGGTGCCCCCAACACAACAACACAGCCGCCCTCTTTCCCCGTCAACACAGTATTCTCTCTGTTGTGCTGTACAGTTCCGATGGTGCGCTACCCGTTCCGCTCCGTTGTTTACATATATACACCCAGAGCATCCAGATCTACCTACAAATCTGTGTGTTAGCCCATAGCGCAGAGCTCACTGTGAATGGGTAAACCATAGAGATATAAGTAACTAGAGTCCGCGAGTAGGGTTACCATATGTAAATAGAGGGACGCCTGTCTGTGGTAACTAAAATGCCTGATTTTTAAGAAAAATGCCTGTCTAAAGCAAAACGCTGTATAGGTAATAAGTAAAAGCCAACAGATAATAATGAAGAAGGATATGTTTATTACTGATATTTGTCAGAGGACATAATTTTTTTCAATAGGCGCGAAATTTGAAAATGCCTGTCTCAGACCAATGCCGGCCTGTCTAACCCTTAAAATGCCTGTCAAATGCGGCAAACGCCTGTCATATGGTAACCCAACTTACAATTCCGTATCACTATGGTAACTAAAGATATAAACAGCACATGGCTAGTTAAATAAGGGTGTCGTTTTCCCCGCCCTTCCCTTTTCAGTTAACGATCTGTCACCGAGCGATCATGAGAGAGAGAGAGAATGATACGGAACGATTGCAGCGTTCTCTCTCTGAACTGCAGACACTTTCACTTACGGCAAGCATACCCGCTAGCGTACTCTAGTACTTATATCTCTATAGGGTAAACTCAGTAACAACAAAAAATAAGTTGATCCACAATCTCAAAAAAAGTTATACTTCGGTCTCTGTATGAAGAATTTAAATAATTATTTTATTCTACTGAGCTATCGCCATGGTATATATATGCGCTGGATAGTTCTTTCTTTTTCTTGCATTCATTGTTGTCTGGAATTTGGCAACACAGCCTTTTTATCTACGCATATCAAACCATTTGTTGTCTCACAACAATGCGTGCGTCTTTGTTAGAATAGCAAGCCAATTGTTGCCCCATAGCCATCTGTGTATCATTGTAGAACAAAAAGCCGATTGTTGTCTCACAACAATCCGTGTGTCTTTGTTAGAATAGCAAGCCGACTGTTGCCCCATAACCATCTGTGTATCATTGTAGAACAAAAAGCCGATTGTTGTCCCACAACAAGCTGTGTGTCATTGTTAGAATGCGTCTAGTGCTCTCACCACTACGCCACCCCGCTCGATTTATTCTTTAAATTAAAGTAGAAACGTCCATACAATAAAATACATTTTCATAGGATATAAGAGTGATTTTGTTTCCGAAAAATATCGCATCCCTGGCTTTTATTATATATCGCGTATGTGAGCGTGGCCTCTTTGAAATGTATGTGTCAGCTGCAATGTATAAAACAATCACATCAAACGTTTCGCGTACCCACCAACTCCCACTACCACCCTAACTCGCACGCATGCCGAACGTGTGCCTCAACATAACCTCAATATTTCGTTTTACCTTCATTTGAGCCGTCTTATAAACACACATCATATTTATTTAATATTATAAATGCGAATGTAAGTTTGTTTGTTACGCTTTCACGCAAAAACTACTTAACCGATCATCATGAAACTTTGCACATACACTCTTGAAGGTATTAGAAGTAACATAGGATACTTTTTATTAAAAAAAAATAAAAATTTTTTACGAAAAATAAGAAAATTGTTTGTCAAAATATGTGCAATACCTCAACCCCTGATATGCATGTCAAAAGTCGATTTCCATCTTAATCGCGGGCGTAGCCGCGGGTAGCGGCTAGTAAATTAATAATTATTGTTCCAATGAGGCATTTATTAGATACACAATAATATATAACTTTTTGTTATTTGTTGGATTTGAATCGAGTCTCTTCATCCGTGCGATAAACGCATCGATCCGACATGTCGTAAGATGACGTCAGGCATAAGTACTCAACATAACCTCAATGTTTGATTTTACCTTCATTTGAGCCGTCTTATAACACACATAAATTAATAATTATTGTTCCAAGGAGGCATTTATTAGATACACAATAATATCCAACTTTTTGTTATTTGTTAGATTTGAGTCGAGTCTCTGAACATCCGAGAAACGCATCGACTCAACATGTCGTAGGATGACGTCAGGTATAAGTACTCAACATAACCTCACTGTTTCATTTAAGTAATTGATTAGCAGTTGTTTTATGATTATCTGCCGTAAGGGCACAGATATGGGGGCGGGCGATAATTACCCCCCGGATCATAATAATAAAAATATAAAACTGAAAATAATATGAATACCTGTCTAAAAAACAAAAATTTAGAAATACTTTTTGAAAAGGAATTTGTAAAATTAGTTTGGGAATTAATATTTTGCTTGATACTTTCCTTCGTAAGTATTCTTGTGTGATATTAATAAAACTTAAAAAATATTGATTTTTTTGCTTAACCTACCCCCCCCCCGCCCTTGGTGGTGGGACATTGAATGTTTCAAATACAAACAAGACAAAAATAACAATCATCAAACAAAATCCATAAGCGAAGAAAAGAAACAGACCAAACAAATATTCATGCAAACTGAAAAATATTCAGATTTGTAAAGAAAAATAACTATAGCCGTTAAGTGTGTGAATAAACTGTGAAAATGATAAAATACAACAATATTTCCTAAACACAGACTTGTATAGTGTGTTATGGACATTACATAGCCATATATAATATCTTAGAAGAGAAGTTCTCAATCTTTCTTCGTATCCACTGCGGACACAACTGTACCCACTGCATAGAGACATAAGTAAACTAGAGTACGCTAGTGCGTATGCATGCCATACGTGAACGTGTCCTCAGTTAAGAGAGAGAACGCTGCAGAAAGCCAGAAATTTGTTTACTCAAAGCAGCATTGTTTTGCATCATTAGTTACCATATAGAGATGAGAACTGTTCTCTCTCTTAATTGCAGGCACTTTCACTTAGTATTTCTATGATTCACCGCGGACATAACTGTATCCACCGTGGATATAAGAAAGTAAGATTCCGATAGGTACTATATTTTTTTTTCATACAGAGGGCCAGCGCTATTTTTTGGCGCCCTGTACAAAGTGAGCGTTCAACACTCTCTATTCCCCGCTACAAAAATTATAGCTTACGGTTGCGAGAGCTATTACAACAAAGACAAAAAACGCATTATTAATTTTACCTTTGAATTATCATTCTAGTAAACAAAAAAGATATAAACTAATATAGACAAGATGTCTCGGCGGGCCCGGTCTAGCGAGAAAAATCCCGGTGGGTTCATCCGCCCCTGAACAGTGATACGGCTTAATTTTTAAATCCTAACTCAACTATTGAGACTCCCAAAGGCTATGCTCCTAAAGGCTCCATTAAATTGAGCGAGTTTACAAGTTTACTCGCTCAGTGTAATCAGTTTACTAGCCAAGTAGCAGATTGTAAACTATCTGCGAGTAAAGTTGAAAGCCGGTCAACTTTACTCGCTACTCGCTGGCGTTTGGGATTGTTAGCTAGTAAACTAGCCGTGTGTCATCATAGTTGCTAGTGAACTAGATGCGTCTTGGTAGTTTCCGATTTCAGTGTCTACAAAATGTCGACGGAAATGAAAGAAAAACAACAACAAATTCACAATACGTGGTTCGTTAGCTAGTTGGCTAGTGAGCGAGTGAGAAGTTTGTGTGTCATCATCCGTATCTAACTAGCCAACTCGCCCGCTTCTAAACTCGCCAACAAGCAGCTTGTAAACTCGCTCAATATAATTGAGCCTTAACTCAACTATTGAGACTCCCAAAGGCTCTGCTCCTAAAACACATTATAAGGTTGAGAATCGCTGTTGGATCTGCGTTGTGATGTGACGTAGTATAATATGGAACGTTCAAACATTTCATGGACACTCGATTGATGAGAAGCATTATAAAATAAGACGGGATGGTTCTGGATGGACGCGTTTCCCATCACGGCTAGTGCCTCCTACAGGATATGCGTCTCTATGTATAACGTAGTATTTATATACCTGAATATAGTTATACAAGACAGGGATAAGATAACTAAAAACCATACATTTCTTTGATAAAATTTTGGATTAATTTTTAAAATCTATTTAAAAAATCAATTACTATTTCACTTTATATTGCAAACTGCTTGAAAACAAAATAGCATGAATCGTTTTTATAAAGTTTGTTTTTTTTAGGCTTAGAACTGGACACTTGTTACAGAGATATGGAAAGGCCATAGAATACATCTATATCTATATACTAATATATAAAGCTGAAGAGTTTGTTTGGTTGACCGCGCTAATCTCAGAAACTACTGATTCGAATTAATTTTTTTTTGTTCGATAGTCCATTTATCGAGGAAGGCTATATAATATCGCGCTACGACCAATAGGAGCGGAGCATCAATGAAAAATGTTGCAAAATATAACTCAAAATTTGTCCGTCCGACAACTTTTGAACGGTAACTCCAATCATCATGAAATTTGGACACAACATTAAACTAAGATAAACGTGCGTACTCATGTCCCTCCTCCCTATTCGTTCTTTTGCACCCAGGCGAAACCGAGCGGGATCGCTAGTACAATATAGACCTAAAGAGAAGAAGGAGAACACAGAAATGAAGTTGCCGATATTATATGTTTAGCGAGATTTCAGATATCGGGATTTCCATTGAATTCACAAACATGTTCCATTTTCAACTGTTGTGCCTTTTTTTAGAAATAGAAAAATAGTCGGAAACTAGGTAATGTTGGAAGGTGTCCCCCTGTATAAAATAATATTGTCATATTCGGATTCAGCGCACTCGAAACCATATTTCTAAATCTTAGGATTTTTTTATAATTGTGAATTCAATGGATATCCCTATATCTAAAATCTCGCTAAACATATCTGTAGCTAAAAATCTATTGGTCTTTAGGCTATGTGCCCATGGACACTTTTTCTTAGTGACCTTTAAACAATAAAATAAAACCATTTTCGATCAATTTAATCGAAAACCAAACCCCATAAAGATTGTTTGGGTGTATGTAAGAATCTGTTTTCTTTAAAATTTCCAATCGTTTATAATACGCGCCACGATTCTAAAAGGCTCGGAAGTTAGATGCAAATGCGGGCTTGCGCTTGTACAGTCTGTTGAAAAACTACAAACTCGCAACTTAACGAAATTAAAATAGCAATAACAACTATCAATAGCGTACTCGACTGTACTTTAAAGCAGGAAAGCGACAAGTGACAAAGGCAACGAGCGATCACGGCCAATCACCGACGAGCGCACGTTCCGTGCAAGTAGCCGGGAGGTGGTTGGAGTCTCAACGGCTCTATAAAATGTGTCTTTGCGACGTTGTTTGTGACTAACTTCCGAACCTTTTAGATCCGTGGCGCGTATTATACTACGAAACAAGTATCTCCATCCCTATTTATTATACCGGATTAAACCTCTCCGACACGTAGCTACAACATACATTGTTGTATGTGGTCCATTTGCGTGCTGTCTAGCGACTCACTCACTCACTCACTCATCTCTCACCTAGACGTGTCGCGCGAGCCCATTCGTCCTCTCAGTCATTTCCCATCTCCACTGTCAGCCTCTACCCTCTACGCTCAGTGTAACTACACTACTGCTGGTGTTATTCAAATCGCCCAACTACAGATTTCTAAACATTGACTACAGATTGACAAAACATTTATCGAAACTAACCTCGTTCAATTTTAAAATAAAAACTCGGGTCGCATTGCGAAACCCTGCCGATAATATAGTGTACCTATCATATATATTAATACGCTAAGGTTAAAGATGTTTGTCTCCCTTTTTAGAAAAAACCACACAATTTTTCCACATAAATTATATATCATTTTACAGATAATTGCTTGCTCTACTGACATCGACAACTAAAAAATTTATTATTGCTTTTGTTTTTGTAAATTAATTAATTATTAAACTTTTTGAACAACGTCTGCCATCTGACGGCTTTAATTTTGAAACAACCTCAACATTTCGATCTGTCATCTGACCTTCATATTGTAATACAACAGACACAATACTGCATACTGTCATCTGACGGCTTTAATTTTGAAACAGCGAGCAACGCTGAACACCGTCGCTCGTGAAAACTTGTTGCTTACACTGCATTACTAAGAGCTGTTACTGTGTACATTATTTTTTTGTGATGTAACTACAAATTTAATGCTTTCGGATTTTTCCCTTTACTTGTGGTATAAGACATTGCTTCTTGCCACATTTAATGATTAAGGGCCAACGGGAAATACCCTATAGGTTTTGATTCCCAAGAGTCTTGACAGACAGACGGACTCCAAAGTGATCCTATAAGGGTCTCTTTTTTCTTTTTGAGGTACGGAACTCTAAAAAATTAAGCAAGAAGTACAAATATATATTGCACATTTTAAAAAAGCGAGTGTGCTTTAGATCACACGACTGAAGTTAAACTTCTTCCTGCCATAATTATTTTAAATATATTTATTAAGAATAATGCGTAAATACATTAAATTCGCTCATGTGAAATTCATAAACGAACAATAATATGCAGTCGATTCGTCTCAAAGTTTATCGAACACAATATAACCTCACTCTGTAGCACATATCTACAAAATATAATTTTTGATTAATTAATAGGCAAAATATGTATATTATATTTATTAGCATAATTTATAATACATTTAAAAGGATTTATTAACTAACCTACATTATTTCCCGTTACAAAATGCAGCAAAATTCGATGAAATGTATTTTTTATACAAAAAAAAAAAAAAAATTTCATTTTAAAAAGTCAAATAGTTGTATTAATGCTCCGTCTTTGTCGCACTCACTAACTTATATTTCCCTCTCAACTTAATGCTCCGTCTTTGTCGCACTCACTAACTTATATCTCCCTCTCAACTCCGATGATGCACTTCCGTAAACGATTTCGTCAGGCATCGCGATATGATGCACTTCCGTAAACGTTTCGTCAGGAATTTACCAGCTTACTCCCCAAGTCAAGCGTGCCTAAAGAAGTTTTACTTAAAAAAATTGGTTGTCTGTAAAGTGGGTTTACGGACGATAGTTTTACGTGATAACGTATTCCGTAATACATAACCTAAATTCTACATATAATAATTATAATAATTCGAATCTATGATATTGCATCTTTCGCTTCAAATTTAGGTTAATTTTATGTATTAAAATACTCACCACCTATAATAATAATTGTTTTTTTAACTTTCTTTCTTTCGTATTTATTTTAAGTCTTAAAGATTAATTGTCATAATATTTTGAAAACAATTGTTTCACTGTTTATATAAAATTCCAAAACCTACTTACAATATTTAAGTATTTTCATACGTCAAAAAATTGATTTTTATAATGATAAAATTTGTATGAAAACGATTTTTTCGAGAGATGAGACCTAGCTAAAACGATTTTTTGCCCCCCAAAATCCCTTTTCAGTAAATTTCATCCAAATCGTTAGGGCCGTTTTCGAGAAAAGCACGCACAGGGTCAGGCGGAACGTTAGGAACGTTACACTTTTTCGTGCATGCAGCCGGTGTTTCATCAATTTATAAGATTGGTGATTCATCAATTTATAAGACGTTATCACGTCAAAAAAATAAAAATAGAAATAACTTTTAAATCTGCCTACAGTCAAGTGACAGTGCGTTATCGAAAATGATTCAATCTAGATATTTTTTATGAGTCGTTGGTTGTCGCTGTTGGTTTCGATGGACGGGTCCGATGAGAGATACTAATACGTAAGCCATCATTGTCAGCGCAAAGTGTCCAAGCGAGAGCGGTCATCCTTCAAACTTCATTTCGAAGTTTGTGTCGGATGTGGCAGTCCGCGACGGGGAGGGGTGATGGGGCGAAGCGCCGGCTGTCGTAACGTGAAGAACGCTTGACGGCGCCTCTCTTTTTATTACACCACATACCCTCAATATAGATATTTTACTGCACTGATATGCACCATTGTATAAAAAAAGTAAAACTTCACAAATATGTGTGAAATATATTTTTAATTGACTTTGTCTGTCATATTTGGAGCCCTACCTAGTCTATAGATAGGTATCTTTTTCTAGAAGCGATTCGGTGTTTTTTTTAACCCTCATAGCGTCGGTCTGAATAACACTTTTCAGGACAGAATTAAATGACTAAGTTTATATAATTAACCAAATATGATTTTTATAGCCGTGTTACTTTAGACTTTATTAATACAAAAAATTAATTACTCACTCATTTTAATATTTAGATTTTTTTATATTGAAAAACAAGATTTTCAAGTAAAACGGGTTGAAGAGCTATTTCTGCTGAAATCTATATCGTGTCACAATTTTGGCCGCGCTAATCTCCGAAACCACTGATCCGATTTTAATGAGATTTTATAAATGTGTCTTGCTTGCTGCAAATTACGCTATAGGATAGTTCTTATTAAATATTTTGTACAAAATAACGGTGTTTTCTCAAATAAAACTGTTTTACTAACATGTAGCGACATCTCTTAGAATTTACTCAAAGCTATTAGTTCAGAAGCAAACAAAAAAAACTGTTTTAGTACCAAGTAGCGACATCTATTAGAATTCGCTCAAAGTTATTAGTTCAGAAGCAAATCTGGTAGAACTTGCTAAAAGGTATTAGTTCAGACGCTGGGCCGCAAACGAAATACATTTTGCAGAATTATATCTATCGCACCCGGGTGAAACCGGGACGGACCGCTAGTTGTAAAGTGAACATCTGATGGAATTGACTCAAATCTATTAGTTCAGAAGCAAAAAAAAAAAAACAGTTTTAGTACCGAGTAGTGACATCTAGTAGAATTCGCTCAAAGCTATTAGTTCAGAGGCAAATCTGGCAGAATTTGCTCAAAGCTATTAGTTCTGACGCCGGGCCGCAAACGAAATACATTTAGCAGAATTATACCTATCGCACCCGGGTGAAACCGGGACGGACCGCTAGTTGTTAAGTGATTATTGATTAAACTACCTACTAAGAGTTATTTTTACAGAAAGTAAATCCAAATAAATGACTAAAAAACTGAACTCATTAGTTTCAATCATTTTTATTGGTCAAGCTGAACGATCAGAGAGAGTTTGTTCCATTAGTTGACAGATTTATTGTTTTCGGCCAAAATCAGTTTAATTAATAAACTCGTTTCACATACATATCAAGGTATGCGAGTTGTTATAATAAATATACATATTAATGTGAGGTCGAAAATTATATTTACAGTGTTGTAAAGATATAGCTCGGTGTGTTGATACGGACTGACCAACATACGCTGTAATAACATGCAATTAAATCTGTCAAACCGAATATTTTTCGGATCAGATATGTATAGGGCCTAATTACTACGCATTTTTTAAAGATTTAGTTTCAAAATATAGTTTAAAAAAACTAAAAAACACGCTTTATATCGAACTAAAAAGTAAAAAATATTTTTTTTAAAATAACCTTAAAACAATAATGAATGAAAAATACTAGTATTATTGTGAAAAAAGCGTTGGGCGCTTTGTTCCACATTTTCGTACATCGAGCGCCCCACGCTTTTTTCACAATAATACTAGTATTTTTTATTCATTATTGTTTTAAGCTTCATTTTAAAAAAATATTTTTTACTTTTTAGTTCGATATAAAGCGTGTTTTTTAGTTTTTTTTAAACTATAATTATTTTCCACTTTTTAGTTCGATTTATTGTCAAAAATTTTCCGAAAAATAAACAATTTTTTTTTCGGCGTGGACGGGATTAGAACCCACGACCCGTGATTCCGAGAGTTGACGTCAGCGAAGACCCGTGCTTTAGACCGCACGGCTACCCACTGTACTTACAGTGCTGGCATATTATACTACAGTAATAAATCACTTGCTGTCGTCCAAACGAGGTTACAAACAAACATACATACATACAAACTTACATGTGAAGTTAATAAGTATAAAGCGTGTAAAAATCGTTACCAACGTCAAATTTTCAAAAGAGTGTATTTTTTGTCTACAAGTCCGGCATTAATTTGCAAAATAGTGCGTATCTACAGTCGAACCTGCAAGAGTTAAAGGGACCGCGATCTCTTTTTAGCTTATGGAGGTTTTAATAACGTTCTACTCAAGAAGTGGTTGCCATTTTTTATCTTATGGCCATATTCACCGAACGTAAGTAGTTATTTATTCGGTTCATTTGTTCTACAAGTAGCTATTCCTCTGAATAAATAGCGATAAATCAATTCACCAACCGTGAAACGTTTACTGCAGGTATAAATCTATTCTGTCTTACTTCAAGCGTATAAATATTTATTCGCTTGATAAAATAATAATGGCCACTACATAGACCATAATACTTAACCTATAAACGTGGAGTATTAAATCTACAGTTGCTCTTGTGAATTTATTTGTGTTGTTTATTAACCTTTTGTGAAGTGTATAGTTGTAGGTAAAACATTAAAGTTGGTGGACGTTTTGTGTGCATTTGGGTTAGGAATAAACATTATTATTTTGTGAAACTTTTTTTGACGTTTACGACATCGGGAGAACATCAAAATATTCAACAAAAAGATCAAGGAGTATAGTGCAGTATATATTAACTACCTTTTCTATCTGATATTTTGCTTGGTCAATTGAAAGTGAATTTTATTCTAACGAATAAACTTGTTCCAAAATTAGTGAATTCTATCTGTAATACTGTTCGGTGAATATGGGCATTACGGCTAATTGTCAAGGCCACAACGAAAATGGAGTTGGCCAGTCCTATCTTTTTAGATTAAAGTGTAAACGGACAAGACCGCACCTTAGTTTTTCTGTAAATAAAATGATGATCTGGACTTGTCCAATACGTCAATGCATTTCAAAAGAAAAAGGTCAAATAATAATATTATAGTCGTATGACTGTAAGAATGTTTTAAGTCTTTTATTTATTTATTTTCTGAAACCAGTTTAATGGAAATCAACTTGAATTAACATCGGTTAAAATTGTCAATAAATTACCTACCGTGCTTAACACGTATTTTTATAATCAGTCTCTTAATTACTTTTAAAAATTTCTAGAAGAAATCTAAATTATGATTATGACACATGAATACGAGCGCCTCATGTAAAATTATGATTTTATAATATAACAAGGATTAAAATAAATTACATACATTATTAATTTTGTTATAATGTTATAATAATATACACACGACACATCTGCTCCAAATAACGCATTAAAATTTATTATATAACATTCACAGATATTAATATGAGTGGATACTATATATTTCATAACGAAGGCGAACCAAAAATTCTCGCAAGGTTTCCAATTATAAATTACTGTTAATTAATTTCAAACTGATCGTCTCGGAAACAGATTAACTTTGCATTTACAGTAGTTGTTCATAAAAATATATATTTTAAATGTACTGTTAATATTGGAATTAAAAGTATGTATATAAACACTTATTCATTTTTGTTGCAATTACTATTTCTGCGAGATACGGTATTAGAACTATACGCTAGAAAAGTATCTTTTGACAGGCGCCTTTTGCGTCCTCTCGTGGTTTTTTTCTCTAATCTGGTTCAGTCAAAACGTTAGTGTCGTATGTTATACGTGCATTTTAACAAGGATTAATTGTCGAATAAAATGGGTAAAAAGCTATCAAATCGGAAGTGCTGTGTTGTTGATTGTAAAGATACACCAACTAAACATCCAGAATTACAATTCCACCGTTTTCCTTGATTTTCTTATGAATCAGAGAGGGAAAAAAATGGACTGCAGCAGTACGTCGTCAAGGGTAATTAAATTTTATTTTACGTCTGTAATCATTATTAAATTCATGAAAAATATCATAATAAAGAAAAGATTTTTAGAAAATTCAAATGTATATCATTTATGTAGTTTTTTTACTAACATTTTGCGTAAATATTTTTTTATAATTAAGAATAACGCTGGTTTCCATGTGTTTTGTAAGTTTTGGGTAAACCACTTTTGAAAAATCAAACACGAGATGGTGCGAAGGTCGCGTGTCAAAGATACTTTCCTAGCGTATATACCTTCATCTGCCATTTGATTATGACAAAGATATTATGTTACATAATATCTATATTCTACATTGATAAATCGCACATGGGTTGCCTAGCTAAATCGCGTTCCGATGCTGATAAATTAAATAAATTCTGACTTTTTTGAATTAACTTCCCCGATTTGTTAGTCACAAAAATCGAGCCTATAAGATGAGAGAATATGACACAAATAAAATGTTACCAAAACAAACTCAAAGTACACAGAACACAACTATTTACAAGGTATGTTTATGTGGATGATCTAGATTTATCTATATAATCAATGGTATATTCCAATTCCTTGTGTCATATTCTCTCATCTTAGGCTCGATTTTTATGATTAATAAATCAAAGAAATTGATCCAAATAAGTTAATTAGAATTATTTAATTTAACAGCATCAGTACGTAATTTAGCTAGGCAACCCATGTGCGATTTATCAAATTATATAACAGATGAGGGTATATATTTCTAATACCGGATCTTAGACTATATGTAATAAATTAATAATAATATAGCTATACAATATGCGACGCAAAAAGCTTAGTGCTAGGAAGAATATGTACATACGTACTTTTCAAAAATATTTTACGTCGTAAATTTTGATTTCTATTTTCGGACTAATTACAATAACTTCCCTATAGGTATATCCAAAACGATATATAAAGAAGTTAAATTATTATTTCTCACTTTTGGCTCTTAACATTGATATCTATTTATTGTATGTCCATGTAGGTAGGTATAGTCACCCCCTCGAATTGCAGTGCATAAAGCATATATAGCAATATAAAAAGTACATTTTCCATGTTATTATTTGAAACAAACTGCCATTCCCGCAATTTAAATAAATAAAAGCACTCAAATTGAAATATAGTATAGTTTTTACTTTGAAGTGCAGCCATCAATTCACATCGTAATGCCGTAAGTTTTAAACAACAAAAAAGACAATATTCTCGGCGCATGAAGGTAAAAATATATAATACATACAGAGTGACCCATTTTAATCTATATGCGGGAACTTGCTGAAATAAATATAGTTTAAAAAAAACTGAACAAACACGCTTTATATCGAACTAAAAAGTAAAAAATATTTTTTTAAAAATAAGCTTAAAACAATAATGAATAAAAAATACAAGTATTATTGCGAAAAAAGCGTGGGGCGCTTTGTTCCACATTTTCGTACATCGAGCGCCCCACGCTTTTTTCACAATAATACTAGTATTTTTTATTCATTATTGTTTTAAGCTTATTTTTAAAAAAATGATTTTTTACTTTTTAGTTCGATATAAAGCGTGTTTTTTAATTTTTCTTTAAACTATATTTATTTTCCACTTTTGAGTTCGATTTGTTGTCAAAAATTTGCGGCGTGTACGGGATTAGAACCCACGACCCGTGATTCCGAGAGTTGACATCAGCGAAGACCCGTGCCTTAGACCGCACGGCTAACCACTGTAGTTACAGTGCTGGCATATTATACTACAGTAATAAACCACTTGCTGTAGTCCAAACGAAGGTTACAAACATACATACAAACTTACAAGTGAAGTTAATATAAAGCGTGTAAAAATCGTGTTGTTTTTATAAGGTTTCAGTTTATTGTCCGACACTCGGTAAATTTCCACGAACGTATGGGTAATTCTTGCACACAAGTTTCCTTGACTGATCGATTATGTACAACTAGTGATGGTTGGCGAGTGAAGGGATCCATCTTTCTGTCACAGTCGAACAAATGCAAAGGGCGAACTCTGTCGCTCCGTGTCCACTCGACAGTCCAACTAGGGCTGCCGTCGAATTCAAAACCTTTCACATCTTTCTTATTTCGTTCTTCTATACTTCGCAAGTGTATTTGATTTTTATCAAAATACGGCTGTAGGCATATTTTGAACCGACTTCAACAAAAAGAAGGAGGTTCTGTGTTCGTCTGTATATATTTTTTTTTTTTATGTATGTTCACCGATTTCTCCGTCAATAATGGACCGATTTTCAATTTTTTTTTTATTCGAAAGAGCGCACCTCAGAGGTGGTCCCATCGGAACCTAGTCAGGATCTGATGGTGGAATCCGGAGAAATCGAGGGAAACTCTCAAATTTCAAAGAAACGCATAATGTTTTTTATGTATGTTCACCGATTTTTAGTGTTAGATTAACACTAAAAAGAGAAAAATAAAATATTTTTAACAAAAAAATTGAACCGACTTCACACTAAAAAGTAAAAAATAATTGCGTATTGAAATGTTTTGGAGTCGGTGTAGTTCTCGGAATAGATTTCATTTTGCCTGACACCGACTCCAAAACATTTCAATACGCAATTATTTTTTACTTTTTAGTGTGAAGTCGGTTCAATTTTTTTGTTAAAAATATTTTTTCAAATATCTTTCCGTACCTCAAAAAAAGGAACCCTTATATCAGGGGTCGGCAAACCTTTTTTGACCGCGGGTCAAAATCAACCAAAATGTGAGTATTAAAGATACGTTTGAATCAGAGTAATTTTCGTATTAAAATCATAGAGATATAAGTTACTAGAGCTGTAACAAATCGTATGTATTCGTTACTGAGTATTGAGTAACAGGTACATCGTCTGACGAATCGTTACTTATAAATTCATTTCGTTACTCGCATTTGTCGTATCCATGTCAGTTCGACTCGTTTGATGCGGTTATACGTTATACGAACAAAGTCATACCGTATCACGTATGCGACGCGCCTCGATGTGATGGTACATGCTTGATGCTGTTAGTACACAATTGTATGTCGTATGAAAAGTAACGAGTAACGTAACGATACGAAAGTAACGGGTGCTGGTTCTTTAAGTAACGAAATTTGGCAAGAAGCAATGTCTTATAGCACAAGTAAAGGATAAAACGGTGCATTTATACAGAACTCTCGCATATAACACGGTACGATAACTACGTTATCAGATATAGCCACGAGGTGCAATACAGTTCAAGTAGTCCATCTGAACTCATTGCAATTACACGCTTAGTTGGAAAACTGACCGCCACGTTTGTCGATGAATGGGGACAACAGTTTTCCAACGGCTAAGCGAGAAAAATCTTCGAGACTCGATTCCCGTAATGTATTTGTTACCGTTAAAACCCGTTTTTAGTTAGAACTCGTATTTACTAGTTAAAACTAGTTTTAACTAAACGCTCTCGTTAAAACTAGAATTTCCTAGTAACAACTAGAATTTACTGAATTAGAAGATTGATTTTTAGGTAAAACTAGTTTTAACTGTGAGCGTTAGACAAAACTAGTAGTAACTAGAAAATTGTGTTTCAGAGGATTTATTTAATAGAATGAAGGCTTGATTAAAGAATAAACATTATTACTTATTATTTATTAAAATATTTATTGAGAACTATTGTGAATAGTAACATCTGAACAACGTTGATATTAATTAGTAATATAAAAATATCATTCTTCCAGCTTCCTTATGGAGATCAAACATCCATATTGGCAACTTTTATTAAAGTTTTATTAAAGTCTTACATATTTAACAAAGAAATTAATAGCGAACAAAAACAATTAGTACTCCTCTTAGTCATTTAAAAAAGAAACATTATATGACAACATATTATTTAATACAATATTTATTTAACTATTTACGAATTGAAACATCCCAAACAAATTTAATATTTAAAGTTAGTAACATAACACAGTAAAAGAACATTTTTCCTTATGAAGATCAAACAGCCATATTGGCAATTTTAATTACAGTTTTATTGGCCTTTACTTGTTATTGCAGGGCAAACTATCGCGGCATTTTGAGTGGAATCAGTTTTAACTGCTTGGTGCCGTTAAAACGCGTTTTGGCTAGTTAAAACTAGTTTTAACTGATATTCATTTTTACCAACAGTAAATTCTAGTTTTAACGAGGGCGTTTAGTGAAAACTAGTTTTAACTAGTAAATACGCGTTCTAACTAAAAACGGGTTTTTACGGTAACATATTTATATAGAATAGAATAGAATAGAATAAAATAGAATAGCATCTTTATTAAGAACCAGAGTAGGTATAATAGCGTTAAGAACAAATGCAATATAATATCACTTAAATTAAGAATTATCTATTTTTTTTAAATCACAGTTTAAAATTTGAACATTATCATAAAAGACATAGTCATTAAAAATTACAATGCACTATTTAAAAGATTTAACAAAAATACAACTTTAACATAATAAGAACCCTCGGTGCGCGTGTCCGACTCGCACTTGGCCGGTTTTTCTAAACTCAACTGCACGTTTCAAGAAGATGATAGCCCTAAAGCTCAATCCATCAGGACATTTCGATCGGACAGCTTGCGTGCATATGCTACCGTCTGCCCGCTGCCTTTTCCGCTGTCACATCACTACACCCCCACCCCCCGCGCGCGCGCCCACCTTACAAACTGTCACTGAACTTTCTATATGAATTAATGGTGTCCATCTGGACAGACCGATTCGATTTGTAAAATGTGCAATGGATCTAAGCCAAACTGCAACTAAAGCACTCTGTACATTATTCTATTGTTACAAAACTTATTACTTTCCATGTACATACCTGTACATATTTAGGTTTTCAGATAACAATTGCAGAAGCACCCCGTGACACACCTATAATATATTACTTACTAGCGGTCCCGCCCGGTTTCACCCGGGTGCAAAAGAACGAATGGGGAAGGAAGTGACATGAATATGCACATTCATCTCAGTTTACCGAGATGAATGTTGTGTTCAAACTTCATAATGATCGGAGTTACCTTTCATAAGTTTTTGAGTAAAGTAATAAATTTCTTTTAATATAATAAGTATTTAATTAAAAACACTGTAGGAAAATTATTTTTATATAGGTACCTATAGTTGTAACAGTTTTCAAATGAGCTATTAATTAGATTTATTTAATTTTAATTAGTCGTAATAAAATTTAAAAAAATTTAAATGTAAGCCTTAGAAAAACCAATGTAGAAAATAAAAAAAATAAAAATATATTCGCCGACGTGGGACTTGAACCCAAGATCCTGGCATTAGGAGTCTAACGCTCTACCGACTGAGCTATCCGGGCCTGTGAACGTCACGCGCTAATATTGCAATATTTAGTTACGGCATTTCACCTGATAATATTTATCGGCTGCATGCACGAAAAAGTGTAACGTTCCTAACGTTCCGCCTGACCCTGTGCGTGCTTTTCTCGAAAACGGCCCTAACGATTTGGATGAAATTTACTGAAAAGGGATTTTGGGGGGCAAAAAATCGTTTTAGCTAGGTCTCATCTCTCGAAAAAATCGTTTTCATACAAATTTTATCATTATAAAAATCAATTTTTTGACGTATGAAAATACTTAAATATTGTAAGTAGGTTTTGGAATTTTATATAAACAATGAAACAATTGTTTTCAAAATATTATGACAGTTAATCTTTGAGACTTAAAATAAATACGAAAGAAAGAAAGTTAAAAAAAACAATTATTATTATAGGTGGTGAGTAATTTTAATAAATAAAATTAACCTAAATCTGAAGCGAAAGATGCAATATCATAGATTCGAATTATTATAATTATTATATGTAGAAGATAGGAGAAATAGAACATAAATTACGAATTACGGAATACGTTATCACGTAAAGCTATCGTCCGTAAACCGACTTTACAGACAACCAATTTTTTTTTATTGATGTTCCGCTCCAATTTGTCATAGCGTTATATTATATAGCTTATAGCTTTCCTCGATAAATGCGCTATCCAACAAAAAAAAATTTTCTCAATTCGAACCAGTAGTTTCTGAGATTAGCACGTTCAACCAAACAAACAAACAAACTCTTCAGCTTTATAGAATAAGTATAGATTACACCTTAAATAAGCCCAACACTCTTAAAAATATGTGGTGTTTCAAAAATATAAAAAACAGGTCCGAAGTGGCTTCGCAGAGATGCATAGATTAAAAATCACAATAAACGTTACTTTACAAAAAAAATACTGGATTTGCAAATGTAACATATCCATAATATCTTCAGAATTCGAGTGTCTCTACGATGTCCACATAATATATCCAGCTATCTATCTTGGCACAACAGTATTCCAACCCAACCCAACCCAACCTACCATGTGAGTGGACGGTATCAGTATTATACTGACAGTAAAGCACTGCTGCATCATTTCTTCTTCGCACTCTTCCATTATTGATACGTCCCGACATTCAATTGTTACACTTCGTCTTCCGTGCGGCGGTAATGTCTCCACAATATGAAAAGTTTGATGTAATTTTGTTTCTGTTCTTACATATCACTGTCTGTCATATCAAAGAAAAGTTGTATCTATAAATACGTATTCGATGCACATCAATTTTAAATAAACACAGATCAAACAAAAAGAGAATAATAAAGGCGCAATGCATTTTAGAAATGCAAACTATCAATTTGTGTTAACCTAACCTAACTTTTACATAGGTACAATGTAAACTCGATTAGCGAAATTAAAGGGACCGAGTATGTATTCGCTAAACGGTGAGTAAAAGAGAACAGCATAATTTTACGAATAAGTGGATTTAATTTTGACTAAATTAAGTGAAAAAAAATTATCATGTGTTAACTTTGTCGTTTTTTACTAGGCCAGTATTTAATTATTTCTTACGTTGTATTTTAGTCACATCTTGGGATATAGTGGGAACATCTTAGTTGAATAAAAAAAATTTTTCTAAATAACTTTGCGGCATGCAGAGCTTGTTCAATGCTCGGTGGCGGCTCAAGATCTTGTTTCTCCCCAATTTTCCTCACTGAACCAAGAATTTCCCATTGGAGCAGATCATCAATGAAAAATGTTGCAAAATGTATCTCAAAATTTGTCCGTCATATTTCTTATTCAGGCGAAATGCCCTAACTAAATATTTCAATATAAGCGTCGTATATTCGCAAGCTCGGCTAGCTCAGTAGGTAGAGCATGCGACTCTTTATTTTAGGGTCGTGGGTTCGAGCCCCACGTTGGGCGAATATATTTTTAATTTTTTTTAATTTTTTACATTGCTTTCTTCTAAGGCTTACATTTAAATTTATTTACGACTAATTAAAATTAAATAAATCTAATTAATAGCTCATTTCAAAACTGTTAGAACTATAGGTACCTATATAAAAATAATTTTCCTACAGTGTTTTCAATAAAATATTTATTATATGATATAAATTACAGTAATTATTGATTTAAAAGAAATTTATTACTTAAAAAAGTATAAATACCTACTGCTTTTTATCATTGTATTTCTTAGCAAAACATGAAAGTATACTTAGAGCCATCTATAGACGGTTTATTCTGCTTGCAGTATACATCTCTTTACATTTACATTTATTCGACACTAGATGACACATACATGTAATTATTTAAATCAAAAATGGAGGTTTGAGTTTAAAATAAGTAACAAAGCAGAGAACTGCCGAAAACTGCAAAAAATTTCGACACAACATTCATCTCGATAAACTAAGATCCACGTGCGTACTCATGTCCCTTCCCCCATTCGTTCTTTTGCACCTGAAGCTGAAGAGTTTGTTTGTTTGTTTGAACGCGCTAATCTCAGGAACTACTAGTTCAAATTGAAAAAAAAAATTTTTTGTTGAATAGCCCATTTATCGAGGAAGGCTATAGGCTATATAATATCACGCTACGACCATTAGGAGCGGAGCATTAATGAAAAATGTTGCAAAATGTATCTCAAAAATAAGCTTCTATTCAGGTGAAATGCACTAACTAAATATAGGTATCTACTCATATTAGCTTTGCTCAATCGGTAGAGCATGCGACTGTCAATATCAGGGTCGTGGGTTTGAGCCCCACGTTGGGCGAATATATTTTTATTTTTTTTTATTTTCTACATTGCTTTCTTCTAAGGTTTACATTTAAATTTATTTTAATTTTATTTAATTAATTAAAAAAAAATTATTAGTTTAAAAAAGTATAAATACTGCTTTTTATCGACAAAAACTTTTGAACGGTAACTCCGATCATCATAAAATTTGGACACAACATTCATCTCGGAAACTAAGATGCACGTGCGTACTCATGTCCCTCCCCCCATTCGTTCTTTAGCACCCGGGTGAAACCGGACGGGACCGCTAGTATAATATATGCAGCACGTTAGAATAAATGAAAGGCAGAAGCTAATAATATAAACTGACAGAGAGATAAAGAAAGGAATCCAAACACACACACAAATCGCGCAGCAGTACGTTAATGGTTCACACTCATTAGCACAGGTTGACTCTACGACACGGGTCTACTTGATGCACTGGTGCGACAGAGACGCCGTTCCATTGGACGCTCCGGTGCGAGTGAGCGAAAGAACGCTTTTTTTACGACCAGTGTTAATTATAATCAAGTTAAAAACCCGTCTTGTGAGGTCTAAGGAGCCACACAGTATATTTTAATGCGGTGGTAAATGATACAGGAACGTCGGACGCGGCGCTGTCATCGGGCTTTAACTGCTTTCATCATATTGTTACCGTAGCCACAGACGTGTATAGAAAGATCTAACGTGATTCAAGATGATATACCATTAGTAAATAGTAACCAAGAAGAATACGTACTTAACTATGACGGAAAGGCAAGAGCGTTCATCTTGAATTTTTGAAGTTAAACTTCTTTAGGCACGCTTGACTTGGGGAGTAAGCTGGCGAATGCCTGACGAAAGCGTTTACGGAAGTGCATCATCGGACGAGGCGAACGGTGCGTGATCGTTTGAGGCAAACGATAGTTGAGAGGGAGATATAAGTTAGTGAAGATAGTGTAGCAAGCTTTGTTACACAAATGTAACAAAGCTTGCTACAATAGTAAGAGAGAGAGAGAGAGAGTTAAGTTTCGTATATTGGAAGTTGAGAGGGAGATATAAGTTAGTTAAAGACGGAGCATTAGTCGAAAAATATTTTTTTTTTGGACAACTATTTGACGTTTAAAATGAAAACAATTGTTTTTGTATCAAAAATACATTTCATCGAATTTTGCTGCATTTTGTAACGGGAAATAATGTAGGTTAGTTAATAAATCCTTTTATATATACATATTTTGCCTAATAATTAAATAATCAAAAATTATATTTTAAACATTTCGTCTTTGTAGATATGTGCTACAGTATAGTATAGTACCTATAGTATATTTATCATCTTGCAAACTGTACATTTACAGATAAGAATTGTCAGTACAGTAAAATAGGAAAATACAAGAAATATTTACAATTAGTAATAATTAATATAGCTATACAAAGTCGTTCACATTGTAAAAACATTTGGTAATTAAAAACTCTTTCAAATTTTTGCAGAATATTTTAAAATTTCTTTCTTGTCTTAACGTTACTGGCAGCCTGTTTGAAGAGTGAGGTTATATTGTGTTCGATAAACTTTGAGACGAACCGACTGCATATTATTGTTCGTTAATGAATTTAACATGAGCAAATTTGAGGTATTCAGGCATTATTCTTATTCTTAATAATTTAAAATAATATAGGCAGGAAGAAGTTTTACTTCAGTCGTGTGGTCTAAAGCACATTCGCTTTGGTATTAAATTTTATAAGTTATAGATTTTTTCCGTTAATCGGTTGCGAAATCAGAGGATAAATGCTAAGCAGATCTATTATAACAGTGAAATGAAATGATCAGTTAATTAAAATACATCTTTCAACACATTAACTCTACATAATAATCATTAGTAAACATATTATGTATATCTGTGTATCGCGTATCCTAAACATCTAAAGACAAACACAAGGTGACACAGATCAGGCTGGTTTCAATGTTCATATAACTGTTATAGTAAAACCCTTTACAGAAAACCGCATCTGAATTGATCAAACCGTTTTCCAGACAAATTCGAGTACACAAACAAACTAACAAGCAAACACTAACAAACAAACAAACAAATTAGACTAAACACGTATACCTGCCCAGTTCCGTCGTGGGTAAAAAATGTATTACGGCAAAATTTCAGTCAATTGGGCGACGGGACCATTCCAACTTTAAATGTTTACATTTGATATAGTATAATGAAGAAATAAAATTTCTGATATTGCGTGAGGTGACGCGTGTAATGGCTAGTATTCAATATGTTATTTACTATTCGTTGCCATGGTTTCTAACAGATCTGATTTTTTTTATTTTCAATATATTTCCAAAACTAAGTTAAAAATAGCATTTTTAACGAAACTTTCTTGAAAAAATAAATAAAATAATAAACCGTTATATATAAAAAAAAAATACCATTATTATATAAAAGTACAACATTAAAGCATTATTATCTTCTGCGCAAGCGCCGATTTTCCCCAAAAACGATAGGGCTCTTCATATTTGCATACCAAACATCCTCCCAAAATTTGGTTTCAATCCGTTCATCAGTTTGACCTGTGTCGTGCTCACAGCCAAACAGACTAATAGACGCACAGAGTTTTTCTAAAAATGTGTTTTTTGGATTCGAGGGACCTCGAAAAAATATTATAAAATTTACAAAAGTGATTTCTGACCTAAACTAGTACCATTCCCCGCTTGTGGATTGGAATTGTATAATACTTTGTCTGTGACATATAAATAGTATATGAAAAAATAATATTCACATTTATAAAATTATCTTTAATATTACGTTTGCCACTTAAGAGTCAATACTTTGCCTTAATTCATAAACAAACAAATTGTGTAATTTAACGCACACACTTGACCATAGTTGGTATACAAAATCGAGTTTATTTTTGTTTTATCTTAATGTTAAGAACTACTGTCAGCTACCGTATGACTTAGTATAATATGAATATTGCATACACAACACATATTTTAGGTATAATAGATACATGATGCTCAGTTTGAAATAATATGTCAAAGTGCTGTAAATACACAATTGCGCAGCTAGTGCGGTAAGTTGTCGATTGCCCACGATAGCAGAATTGCGTCCATCCACTCGAGTGTGCAATTGACAACACCGCACGCATCGCACATTATTGAAACACGATTATATTAACTCGCTTTTCGTGTATGTCGGGCGGAACTTTGTGATTGTTTTTATACTAACTTCCTGATGAGATAGAGACTTGAAATTTTTAACATAACTCAGAATTAGATGACAATACGAGAAAATACTTTACCACGTTAATTGCATTAACTCGCTTTTCGTGTATGTCGGGCGGAACTTTGTAATTGATTTTAAACTAACTTCCTGATGAGGTAGAGACTTGAAATTTTTAATATAACTCAGAATTAGATGACAATACGAGAAAATACTAAAATAGAGAAGAAAATAAAAGAAATAAATATAAATACATATAATTAATTCGTATTATTTATCGTCGTACGACGCCTGCCAATCATCGGTCGTAGCTCAGTTGGCTAGAGGGTCGTGGTATCTACGCGAAGGTTGCGGGTTCGACCCTCCATGGGCCATATAATAATTTACGATGTATTTTTGTATTTACCACGTTTTTATTAACTAAAAATAATTGATTTTTTTAATATCCCACGTTTTAAAAACGAACTAAAAAGTATAAAATATTTTTTTAACTTGTCGGATTTGAAACGAAAAACGTGGGGCGCATTATTCGTTTTATCTCATAAATAGATTTTTTCATTGATAGTTACTCTCTATACCAGTATTTCCCAAACTTTTTTGTGCCATGCCTCACCTTAGCGTTTCTAAAATTCTTATGCCCTCCTATGTTACATATTATTTAAGAATTTGCTTTTTTCGTTAAAGGCACCGAAATCTAGCATTGCATTTAAATGGCCCGAAGCGAAAGAGTTAAACTCGTGTCGAGTCCATTTTCGAACACCTCCCCCTCCCTTAACAATCAAATTGTCTTCCTGTGGAGCGTGGGCCCCACGTTGGCAAACACCGCTCTATACACTTCTTATATAACTGTCGCAAGTACCTACAAGTTATTACATTATTTTTTACTTTTTTATAAATTGATAAACACCAGCTGCACGCACGAAAAAGTGTAACGTTCCGAAAAGTGTCACGTTCCGCCTGACCCTGTGCGTTCAAGTGAGAGCGCAGTAATGTATTATTAAATATGATATTCGAGCGGAATACGTTATCACGTAAAACTATCGTCCGTAAACCGACTTTACAGACAACCAATTTTAGTTCCTTTTAAAACGTGGTATATTAAAATTTTTTTTTTATTATTTTTATTTTTAGTATCTCGCATGCGCAATAAAAAATAATAAACGACGTACGTTCAATAATTAACATGAAAATTTCCGTTTAGTGTCGAGGAGAAGAGAAGAAATGTAGAGTACCTACAAACGGTATAAAATGTTGGTACAACACGAAGCAGAGTAAGGTTTAGCGATACAGTTTCATAAAACATGTGCGAAAGACGGAAAAAGTGTCTAGGGGTTGGGAGGGGTGGGGGGCACGCGTAGGACTTATACACAACCACTATACTACACGCAGTAGTACCGAGTGAGGCCAGTAGGGGTGGTGTTTTTGCGTTCGGAGAGGAATGAGTCGGTACGAGAAGCTCGGTTTGGCGTGGCGAGGGTTTCAAGAGTACTAAGTGAAGGTGATTTGTCACCTACACCGTACCCTTCGTACGTCACTGGCCTCCCCCTCCTCCATCAGACCGCCGCTGGCATTGCTATGATGTTGATTGAATGACGTGATGGATATCTGCCATTAGGTGTGACGGTTTTAAGACCAGCCCTGTACGTCCCGCCGTCCACGATCGTCGACACATCAACGTCTGTAGTCGTTCCGCTCACCCACCGACGCGACGCCGAGTTACGGCGACGTACACGGCGTCGCTCAAATGTATAACACATGCATATTATACTATATACCCTGTGTACACTGATTGTCCAAAAGGTAAGTTGTTAAAATTACATTCATCATATATATTAATACGCTAAGGTTAAAGATGTTTGCCTCCCTTTTTAGAAAAAACCTCACAATTTCTCCACATAAATTATATGTCATTTTACAGAAAACAATTACTAAAACATAGAATTTACCAACACAGAATGGACTGTAGAAATATAAATTTATTAAGTGATAATAAGACTGCGTTGTCATCTCATCATTTCGACACTGGACATAAATTTCTATTTGATGAAGTTCAAATATTAGATAAAGAGTAAAATTGGAAGAAACGCAATATCAGTGAAATGTGTTTTATTAGAAAAAACAATTCTATTAATTACAGAACAGATACTCAAAATTTAAGTAGTCAGTATAACTATGTAATGAAATTGAACTAACTTTCGTATTTTTATTTATTTTTATTGTTTAAAATGAATACATAAACTTGCTGCCATGTTTTTGTCTTATGTACCTTAACTTTTGTTAATTGCTATGGTTAGTAATTAATGTTTATTTTCATAATTATTGTTTTAAATTTTCACATTTGTACTTGAAAAAGTCTAAATTTATAGACGAAACGTCGTACACTGAATAAAGAACTTTTTGTTCACAATCCTGCGATTTTTATTAATAATTGTCTCGATGGACACGATTTCTAATATATCATTTTACAGATAATTGCTTGCTCTTCTGACATCGACAACTAAAAAATTTATTATTGCTTTTGTTTTTGTAAATTAATTAAAATACAGCAACGCTGAACAACGTCTGCCATCTGACGGCTTTAATTTTGAAACAACGTCAACACTTCGATCTGTCATCTGACCTTCACATTGTAAATACTGCATACTGCCATCTGACGGCTTTAATTTTGAAAGAGCGAGCAACGCTGAACAACGTCACAGCAATGCTGCATGATGCCATCTGATGGCTTAGCTCAACGCTTTTGCTACTTGCGCGTCTATATGACAATTTTAGTAAAATATTTCTTCGATCTGTCATCTGAGCTTCATATTGTAATACAACAAAAAGAAGAACGTGATAAGCAGTGTGCAAAATTAGAAACGAATTGAATACCTGCAATCATATTTAAAAAATAATTTTGTAAAGTGATAATTATTATACTTATTTAGTGCGAATAATTCGCACAGGTCACACTAGTGAAAATGCATAAAAAACAACTATTATACTATTGTAACACCACGTCTTAAAAAGCCACGCCGCCACTGGTGTACTCTGGTGGTCATGTAGAGAAACAGAGGCAAGATGGCAGCGGAGCGTATGAACTAGGAAGTAGTGTTCATGTTAAATTAATAAATGTGCTGAATTAATTATTATCACTTAATAAATTTATGTTTCTACAGTCCATTTATTGGTAAATTCTATGTTTTAGTATCTGTTTTTATAAATCTCGATTTTTATGTCTTGCAGTTATAAAACCATTTTATTTCACTTGGCCTGTTTGTAGTAATTTTTAAAACTATTGATTTCGACTTAATAGTGAACACACTGTATATAAACTACCTTTTTCACTGGGTTGGGGGCGGTATGACCAAGACCCGTGTAATCACTCAACGGAATAATAACATCGCGTGCAGATGTTGCTCTGGCTACTTACTGACGATCGATTACTGCAAATATAGATTATATTGAGATTTGTCTAGGTAAGTTCTTACCGTCATTAGTGTTATGTTTAATTACCTACTTGAAAACTATCTGTAATCTTTGCAAGTTTTTCAATGTGACAAAAACGTTAAAAAAAATTCGCCAAATCTCTAATTTATTTTGAACAAAAGTATTGACGATGACTGACAGATTTATGGCACGTCGGCGCATATCAACGTAATGCTTTTTTGTTCGTTTGACATTAGTTACCATTCACACGCCATGAAACATTATACTTCATGGCCAGGCATCGTACGCGCCGTTTCTCAACAGGTGTGTCATGACACAATGACCAGTTAGATATGCACTTAACTAACTGTATTGACAGGTAAGTATTCTGTTATAGTAACTATTCTTTATAACTGAACTTGTCAACTAATAATTAATTACTTCTGTTTTGTAAGGTAATCATTGAGGTTAATTCGGAGGAAACGAATTGTTTTTTGAAACCATATACTTTTATTCTATACTGAGCATAGAAATAAAATCGCAATCGAATCATTAGGGTGCAAACATGTATTTCTGTCTTTTTTTACACGTCGTAAGCACTGGCGTATCCAGGAGGACAAAACAAGCACGGGAGACCCGGCTTAAGACATTTTTAATTTGCTTCCTCCTGGACCAAAAGCTGGACGTCATAGAAAAAGACAAAGTTTTTGAAACAGAGATACTTTATTCAGATTGAATGCAAGTACATCAACCAATCCTATAGATATATGTTTGATACGCTTTGTTGCCCTCGCTCACCGCACATTGAGTAGATAGACAATTCATATCGTAAATTATTAAATATATGTTAGAAACCAACGAAAGGAAAGAATATACAGAATGATTTTTAAGTTGATTCATCTTTTTTAACAGCGTGTAGAAATCAAATAGACGAACAAGTATTTTAAGTAACTTTTTTTATCAAAACTCAAAAATGAAAGAGAAAAGAGCTTTCAAAGTTTTATTACATTTTATCAAATTTTAAGGTCGGTTCTGGCGTTATGTTATGTCACTATGGAAATATGTTATGTCATTATCGAGTATTCACAGAAATTGTTCGAAGTTGTCCCTGTTTTGTTGGACACAAAGATGCGTGCGCAGTAGCGATAAGGAGCTTCCGCGAATTATTTTCTATGCATTTCCGATTCGTGCTATCATTTCTTCGCGTGTGTTAACCGGGATTTAAATTTATTAAATAAAATTTAAAAAATCAATTTTTGATGTTTTGATAAAAGAGTTATTTGTTCGTCTATTTGATTTCTATACGCTGTTAAAAAAGAAGAATCAACTTAAAAATCACCTGTACAGTACGAAGGGAGTAGTTATTTGTTCAAACTGAGAAAATTTTAAATACCTACAATAAAAGTTTTGGTACCGCTGATTTTATTCTAGTGTTACTTATTATTTTTGTGATTATATCTTATATCTATAGGTATCAAAAAACAATTCAATGGATATCCCTATATCTAAAATCGCGCTAAACATATCTGTAGCTAAAAATCTATTGGTTTTTAGGCTATGTGCCCATGGACACTTTTTCTACAGTATGTAAACACGTAAGGTGCACATAGGGAAATTAACATTGGGAAAAAATGACTGGATCAGAGTGAGTCTTGAAATCTTGTTTTTCAATTTAACAGATAATATTCTTTTGCAAAATGAATGTATATACTACCGAAGAAAATATTCAAATGATTACAACATAATCGGTCTTTTTTTATTAATGGGACATTAAATTCCCAAAAATACTTAAATATGGTGCGAGATCAAATATCTCCGCCTATTCGTGTTGAACCTAAAGACATTGGGTCATACCAGTCAGACAATTTTTGAATGAAATGTTTCCAAACAGAAGGAGTTGTTTTTTTGTTTTATTTTTGTACAAAAAAATTAAAATAATGATTTATAAGAGCCTTTCATTATTAAAAAAGCCAAGTAAAATAAAAATAAATCAAAATAAAATAGAAATCCTCAAGATTACCACGATAATTGAATAGAAATAACAATTAATGCAGTCATGGCTAACTCTGATCCAAGTATTTTTTCCCAATGCAAATTTCCCTATGTGCACCGTACGCGTTTCCATACTGTAAAGTGACCTTTAAACTATAAAATAAAACCTATTTCGATTTAACCCAGAACCAAATCCCATAAGGTTTGTGCAGGATCCTTAAAGATCTCAACAGTATACAGGGTAGCTCAAAAGGTTGCCGACCCCTGCCCTAGGGCAAAAAATTTTATAGGTACATAAAATGTTAATTTCTCAATAGAAAAGTCGGTAGCTGCAATCAACTCTCAAGTTGTTCCATAAACGAATATAAGAAAAAGTAGGGGAACGCAGATAATAAAAATAAAGTTCAATAGTTATGGAGAGTGTTCTTGTTGGATAGAGCTGATAAGCTAGAAATAAATTCTGGGATATACCTTGAATAGCGGAGATATCTGCGTGTGACTTGGACCAAATGTGTATAAGTTGGACCTGTATTGCAGATACATATATTCCTCCGCTTCTGCCAATGTCAGAGCTAGCTGACGCTATGATACAAGCCTTATGTTTAGTTTGTTTCTTCACTACTATAATGCGTTCACTTTGAAAATTATATCAAACCTAACCTAAAAAGTTTATTGTATTATACCATAGATTATTATATATTAATAGATTGCGGATACACTAGTGCCTCCTGTACCTTTTAGAAGCCATTTTGTACGTGGAAAACGCCGTAAAAAGCGCGCGAGATTCAAAAATATTAATTATTTTATAATATGATTTTATTGAGAAAAACGACAAAACTCACAGTAAACAGTGATATTTCGCTCCAAAAACTATTTTTATACTGAAACGTTTCAAAAATTACAAAATTGAACATAAATATAATGTAAAAGCTTAGAACATTTTACATTGTCAATTTGGCATCAAGGTTGACAAGCATTGATGCCAATCTGATAATGTAAAATGTTCTAAGCTTTTATATTATATTTATGCTCAGATTTGTAATTTTTGAAACGTTTCAATATAAAAATAGGTTTTGGAGCGAAATATCACTGTTTACTGCGAGTTTTATTGTTTTTCCATTAACATCATATTATTGAATATTTAATCTTTTTGAATCCCGCGCGCTTTTTACGGCGTTTTCCACGTTTTCAGTTTGTGAAAAAAAATGGCGCAATTTGCAATTAAGGAAACAAAAAAAAATGATCGTTAATTACTCGAGAAGTAATTGACCGATGATGCTAAAATTATTCATGCATGTTTGGGTCAACATAGACATCATTTTTGAAAATTTCCAGCCATCTATGTGCGGTCATTTCTTAGTAAAAAAATAGTGAAAAAAACGTGTTTTTTTAACACTCGGGGGGCTATTTGCAAGTTAACAATTGCACTTAGCGACCTCTGTCAGTGCTCATTCTTTTAGGAAATTTCATAAGGAACAACTTTCTGAATGCATATGCTCTACTAAAAGTCAAGAGGAACGGAGATATTAAAGGAAATAGAGAAAAAAGCACTATTTTCGTCACTAATAGGTCATATGCATGAGACTCCAAATTGGTTTAAATTTTTATTTCGAAATATATTTTAGTTCCTGATCATATCGTAATGGTTATTTTATTAATCTAATCACTGACAAAAATACAAATAATAAAAAAGAAATGTAGAAAATACGCGCTACTTTCGAATTTTCAAAACGCATCGTGACGTCAGAGTATATATCAACAACAGTTTTCATGACGACTGTGTCGTCTCACAGTAAGATTGTGTCAGTATTTAGAGAAAACAACAAATAAACTTCATTTAGAACATTGACAATTTGACATCAAGGTTGGCATGCATCGTATATCATGACGTCACATAAGCCCGCGAACATGGCCGATTGTTTAAACTGTCTATTTTTGAATGTAGAATTTAATATTTTTGTTCTTATGATAATATTACATTTTTAAATGATTATCAATTTTTTTCCGCATAATGGTTGACTAAATAATCTATTAAAAATATAAAAAAAATACATGCATATGACCTATTGTCAATTACAAAATCAAGCACACCAACAATTTGTAAGCAAACTTAGGGGGTTGAACTACACCCTAAAACGAAGCGATTCCAACAATAATCTCGCCTGTGCCCGAAAAATACACCCAAAACTCCTCGCCGTCTTGCCTACAAGTTGGGCGCAAGAAGCAGGTCTTTTGCAAGGTGAACGCACCTACTAGAGTGGCTCATTCTCGTCGTCCGACTTCCTGCAGCTGTAGTACTCTTGTACGCTATACATTCAGAGTCGACAAACGAACGTGTTGTACTGGGTGAGATGAAGGTCCCTCTACTCCCAATGCATCACTCAGTTGACACTTGGTGCCCCATATATCACGGCCACGTCGCGGCCGGGACGTCGGCTCTGCAGCTCGGAGCGGCGCGGGACGCGGTGCACAATCGCCCGCCGCACTACCACCCCACACATAGAGCTTGTTGCCGCCAACCAGCACCGCACCGGGTGGAGAGTTAACTCGCACCACACGCAGTATTTGCATACAAGTGTGTGTATGTATGTGTCACACAATATACACATATTATATAGATTCAGTTACTATAGCATAATATAGTTCGGCCTAAAAATCTAATGAATTATTTTTTGATTACTCATGCGGGAAAAGTGGTATCTTTACGCATGCTGTTACGGTTGAAAAGTAGCTATTATCATTTGCGTGCGGAAACTTTATTTGTCGCACTGAAATTATTGTTTGCCGCACGCAAATTCAGAGAAAAAAACAAAATAATAACGGTGTTAATGTCAACGAAACAAACTGTCATTTGAAGCAATTTTGAGGTTAAAATTTTCGATTATGGACTTTTATTCTCGACAATTTAACTGAATTTTCAACTTTTTAATGATTTAATTATAATTTTTATTACTTTTAATTTCTTTTTTTAATTTGTAATAAAATTTTAATTTAATTTAATTCGTAATAAAAAATAGTATGTCCAACTCGTGCGGCATTGTCGCACTAGTTGCACAATATACTATTAAAAATCAGTTAATATAAAAATTCAATTTTTTAATTTTTGAAGTAAAACTTCTTTTAGCACGCTTGACTTGGGGAGTAAGCTGGTAAATGCCAGACGAAATCGTTTACGGAAGTGCATCATATCGCGATACCTGACGAAATCGTTTACGGAAGTGCATCATCGCGATGCTTGGCGAAATCATTTACGGAAGTGCATCATCGCGATGCTTGACGAAATCGTTTACGGAAGTGCATCATATCGCGATACCTGACGAAATCGTTTACGGAAGTGCATCATCGCGATGCTTGACGAAATCGTTTACGGAAGTGCATCATCGCGATGCCTGACGAAATCGTTTACGGAAGTGCATCATCGGAGTTGAGAGGGAGATATAAGTTAGTGAGTGCAACAAAAACGGAGAATTAATACAACTATTTGACGTTTAAAATGAAAACAACTGTTTTTTTTGTATCAAAAATACATTTCATCGAATTTTTATGCATTTTGTAACGGGAAATAATGTAGGTTAGTTAATAAATCCTTTTAAATGTATTATAAATTATGCTAATAAATATATATACAATATTTTGCCTATTAATTAATCAAAAATTATATTTTGTAGATATGTGTTACAGAGTGAGGTTATATTGTGTTCGATAAACTTTGAAATGAACCGACTGCATATTATTGTTCGTTTATGAATTTAACATGAGCAAATTTGAAGTATTTACGCATTATTCTTAATAAATATATTTAAAATAATTATGGCAGGAAGAAGTTTTACTTGAGTCGTGTGGTCTAAAGCTCACTCGCTTTTTTTTCTATGTTCGACAGCCGACACACAGCAACGATGTTTTCCCACCGTTTTTAATGCTTCGATATACAGGAGTCGAGATTTTTTTGGGGTTTTTGCTTTTTTTTGCCAGAGCGCCACTCTAAAGGCCCTTTACGTAATCAAAATCATCTTTGAAGGCCAGTAATTCTTAAAGTATCACATTTACAGAAAAAAACAAGCCAGCATTTTTGTAGAAATTAATTTTTCTACAAAATGTTGTGTTCCTTATTTTTGATATTTTTTGTTTCAAGCGGTGGAAATCAGGGAGGCCAATTTGAAGGGGTTGCTGAGGAAACAAAAATTGTAGGACCGTCACCATCGTGTTCAGCGACCTCTAGATTGACGCTCTGGTACCTCTTCCGAATCTTGACCTCGACTGTACACTGGCCGATGCTGTACCGATTATGCGAACTTAAAGCGCTTGAAGTGTCGGAAAATGTTACAAGCTCGGCAACGTGTGAGTGTGTGTGTGTGTTGTTCTGGGCTGCTATGTTGTTTTTTCTCTGAGTGAGATTTATTACAAGACTAATGTAGGTACTCCTTCCGATTCCTGACCTCGATTATACATTTGCCGATGCTGTACCGATTACGCGAACTTAAAGCGCTTGAAGAGTCGGAAATTGTTACAACCTCGGCAACGTGTGAGTGTGTGTGTGTGTTGTTCTGGGCTGCTATGTTGTTTTTTCTCTGGGTGAGATTTATTACTAGACTAATGTAGGTACCCCTTCCGATTCCTGACCTCGATTATACATTTGCCGATGCTGCAACGATTACGCGAACTTAAAGCGCTTGAAGAGTCGGAAATTGTTACAACCTCGGCAACGTGTGAGTGTGTGTGTTGTTCTGGGCTGCTATGTTGTTTTTTCTCTGGGTGAGATTTATTACTAGACTAATGTAGGGAGCTCTAACAACTCGTCTCTCCGTGATACTGTGTTGTCTCTACTGAACTGATGTAATGTATAGTTTCGGAATTTTGTGTAGTAGTGTGATATGGTTTGGGGGGCTGACTGGAGCGTGGCGTGGTGTGTGTTATATTGCTTTAGATTATGAACTGGATGCTAGCTGCTCCAAGTTCCGAGAGCTGTAATTCAACACTGGTGACATTAATCTCCCACTCCTCTGTGTTTTCAATAAAACATTATGTGCACTGGAATTAGTCAAACAGCTACACTATTTACTAGTTTATTGCTTGATATATATTATTAAATTCATTAAAGTCAACCGCGTTTCTTTAAACTTCCAAGTAACTACAATGTCTTCTTTACTAAGCTCAAGAGAAATCAAATCGCAACAAATACTCATAACGAATATTTTAGGGTTCTAGTTAAATTATATCATATATTTAATAATTTACTATATATGAATCATTGTCTATCTACTCAATGTGCGGTGACTGAACGCAACAAAACGTATCGAAAATATATCTGCGTCTCTTTCTTCGATGTAATTCCCTGATTTCTCCGATGATAGGATTGGTTGATGTACTTGCATTCAATCTGAATATAGTATCTCTGTTTCAAAAACTTTGTATTTTTCTATGACGTTAACATGGGCGTACCCAGCTTTTGGCCCAGGAGGAAGCAAATTAGAAATTTCTTAAGTCGGGTCCCCCGTGCTTGGTTTGCTCTCCTGGATACGCCAGTGCTTACGGCTTAAAAAAAGACAGAAATATATGTTTGCACACTAATGGTTCGATTGCGATTTTATTCCTATATGCTCAGTATAGAATAAAAGTATATGAATTGAATGTATTTGTCCACCCGGACAGACAAAAGTGAGTTAAATAAAACGTAGTAATAAAAGACAGTCATTTTGTTTACTGACTAGCGATCCCGCCCGGTTTCACCCGGGGGGAGGGACATGAGTACACACGTTCTTCTTAGTTTACCGAGATGAATGTTGTGTCGAAATTTCATGATGATCGGAGTTACCGTTCAAAAGTTTTTGTCGGACGGACACATTTTGAGATATATTTTGTAAAATTTTTCATTGATGCTCCGCTCCTATTGGTCGCAGCGTGATATTATATAGCCTATAGTCTTCCTCGATAAATGGGCTATCCAACAAAAAAAAAATTCAATTTGAACCAGTAGTTCCTGAGATTAGCGCGTTCAACCAAACAAACAAACTCTTCAGCTTTATGTATTAGTATAGATTTAACGCAACTTTAAATGCACTGAAATATTCATCGTATACTCAAACACAAATAAAAGTTATTTTTGGTTTCCGAGCTTGTATGCCGTGGTCCATTGGTAATACTACCTGACGTTTCGTCTACAACTGCGGTAGACATTATCAAAGGCGATGTGGCAGCGGGCGAAGTCTCCTTTTCGGCTGCTCACAGGTAAGTGTGTCGACAAGTGTGGTACTTCCATCTTTTATGGTCAGCGTGCTCGTGTTCTCTACTCGGTCGTAGTTGACTATAAAAGACGGAAGTATCACACTTGTCGACACACTTACCTGTGAGCAGCCTAGAAGGACACTTCGCCCGCTACCACATCGCCTTTAATAATGTCTACCGCAGTTGTAGACGAAACGTCAGATAGTAATACCGATGGACCACGGCATACAAGCCCGGAAACCAAGAAGATTTGGATCAACACCGGCCGTGAAAGCCTACACACTTAAATAAAAGTTAATCCATATTCATAGTCGAATTTTTTTATAAACTAAAAAAACTATACTGAGGTTTACTACAATTTTTCAACATGTAAAAAAAATTATTAAATAAGTTTGTGAATTTTAAAATCACATAATTATGTATTCACAACAGACCAAACGGTCAGTAAATGTAATACAATTGTAATTTAGAAAGCTAAAATCAAAAAATTCAAAGCAATAAAAGAATAAAGACTACAAAACCGATTTTCCATTTTCAATTATTTTTAACAGTTTCCTTTGAAAATCACGTTTCTTTATTCTGTAAGGAATATGCTTGAATGCCCAAAGGCAAACTCGTAGTTTGTATAACTGAATGATGAAAAATAAAAATCTGTTAATTTAATTTATAAACATTCAAATATATACTTATATAATGAAAAATATCTGCGTTTGATATGCAGACAGGTAGAGAATATTTTGATTTCTTTTGAGAAAAATATAAAATGTCTAAATATATAAAAGCGTGCAGTTATAACGTTAATACGTATTACACAGGCGCGCATCCAAAGTTAACTGCATTCAATAGAAAAATAGCTACATTACACAATTTCCTTTGTAGGTTATGTTATACTCGTTATTACAGAAAATAAAATATAGTTTAAAAAAAACTAAAAAACACGCTTTATATCGCACTAAAAAGTAAAAAATAATTGTTTTAAAATAAGCTTAAAAAGCGTGGGGCGCTTTGTTCCACATTTTCGTACATCGAGCGCCCAACGCTTTTTAAGCTTATTTTAAAACAATTATTTTTTACTTTTTAGTGCGATATAAAGCGTGTTTTTTAGTTTTTTTTAAACTATATTTTATTTTTCACTTTTTAGTTTGAGGATCTATAAAAGAATTTATTAATCCTGGGGGTCCTAATAAGGATAATGGGAAACTGTTATCAAATTATTGCATTGTCATCGGTCCTTGATACGTATGCAAAGTTTCAAATTAATCAGACTTCGGGAAATTGGTGAAAATTATGCTCAAAGATTCCGTTACATACATAGTTAGTTACAACCCAAACTAATATAAAGCGTTTAAAAATATACAGCACGAAGAGGCATTATTTCTATATTTTCAAGCTATTAAATTTAAAAAAACATACACAGCGTAAAATAAAATAATAAATTGTTAGTAGAAGTTTTGTTCCAAAAATATGTATTGAAGGAAATTTATTTGGTTGAGGAACAATTGAAAAATAAGCTTTACCGGAGTATCGCTTGTGGCCAACGTTTCGAAAAATATATTTTCATCAGGGCCTCAATGCAAGTTGAGATGGTAAAATTGTATGAACTGTTGTAATATACATGACATATTTCAATAAATAAATAAATAAATAAAATAAAACTGGTAGTTATAAAGCTTATTTGTCAATTGTTCCTCAGCCAAATAAATCTCCTTCAATAAAATAATAAAATAAATATAAAAATAATTAGTATACCACGTTTTTAAAACCAACTAAATAGTATAAAATATTTTTTTAACTTGTAGGATTTGAAACGAAAAACGTGGGGCGCATGCGGCAGTTATATATAAGAAGTGTAGAGAGTATAGTAGTCATCAATGAAAAAATCTATTTATGAGATAAAACGAATAATGCGCCCCACGTTTTTCGTTTCAACTCCTACAAGTTAAAAAAATTATTTTATACTCTTTAGTTCGTTTTGAAAACGAGGTATATAGCAGTTTTTTTAATTTCTTCTTTTTAGTTAATAAAAAAATACAAATATTATATCGCCTATGAGGAGGTCGAACCCGCGACCTTCACGTTGTTACCACGACGCTCTAACCAACTGAGCTACGACCGATGATTGCAAGGCGTCGTATAACGGTAAATAAATAAGAATGAATTATAATATGTAGGTACTTATTAAAATTTATTTAGTTTTTTTATTATTTTGACAACATTTAAGGTGAAATTTTATATTTTTTTGAGTGATTTTTAACAGATTTTAGGATGAATTTTGCCATTTTTTGGGATAAATATTTACAATTTTTTGAGTTATTTTATTTTCATATTTTTTTGTCAGGTCACCAAGATTGAACTCCGATTTTTTCGATAATATTAAAATTGACTTTTAATCCCAATTTAAAGACTTATTCTAACAAAAAATGGGGCCTCATTGGACGTCAACAAGTCCTAGGCGCCAAAAAACCTAGATCCGCCCATGCAGGGTTGCTAGAAATAAGTACATATAATACAGAAATTATTTGAACTGTGCTTTGTCTTGTGGAAGTTAATTTTTATTTTGAACATGTGAAAAAGGATAATTTTATCGTTGTATGTACATTGTGCATGAATTTATCGCGCGGAGTGTACTAAAATAATCCATCTATCTGAGACAGAGTTACTGCTACACACACACACATAGAGATATGGTGGAGGTCGAGGGAAGTGGAGGGACGGTGGCGGCGTCTGGCGCACTCTGACAGTGACACTTGACAGGCAGTTCGCCGTTCGGCCGACACTGACGCATGACGCGAACGACGTGACGTGACGTGACGCGCAGCATTGCCCTTGTTTGAACGACTCGTCACGTTTGGGGCAAACATAAAACTCTATAATACCGTAACAAAACTGTTCTAGTTCGTTGTGGAAAATATTTATTTACAATAGTGAAACGTTGACAAAACAAAAACGAACGAAAAGTACTTCTTTACAACGTAACAACAATTCTAATAAAATAAAAGAATAAGTAATGAAGAATACAAAGTCACTATTTATGTACACAAAATATTTACAACACACTAAAATTTATTAACTATATACAAGAGATTATTTACGTTAAACTATTTATTTCGCGCACTGTTTATTTACACAGTTCATTTGTCTATTTATCTCAGCAGTTACCTCAGTACAGTTCACGCTACAGACTGTCAATTTATGTCACAACTATTTGTCGATTGTTAACTCGATAATATTAAAGTCGATAAAATGAAATAAATTAATAAAATTACGTTGTTATAACAACGTAATTTTATTAATTTATTTCATTTTATTTCTATCAAAATGTCTCCGTAGCCAGCTCTCCGTCTACATTGTGCGAGCCCGATTCGTATTTGAAATACAGTATTGATATATTATGCAAGTTTTAACATAATTGTCATTATTTATTCCGCCTGAAAACAGCTTTCGTCCTTTGAATACGTCCTTCGACGAGCCGCTTACTATAAGATAACAGAAAACTGAATGGTGTAGAGCACAGAGCAATGAATAAACGAAGTGAACGAGCTTTGCCAGCCTTCCGACGAACTGCACAGTATAATGTGCTGCTGTTACAGCTTTCTACAAAGCGAGAGAGAGCGCTTGGTTCAGCTGAACTGACGGCCTGACAGACGGACACACGAAGTGATGTGGTGAGACTGACACACAGCCAGCTAAGCTCATTCACTCATATTATTCCTATTTAGATGATACGACAATCCTCAAACTGCGGGACAACACATTCAATATAAAATGAAAAAAAAAATTGGTAGTCTGTAAAGTCGGTTTACGGACGATAGTTTTACGTGATAACGTATTCCGCTCGAATAATACATAACCTAAATTTTAGTAGCTGTCAAACTATATTTTTACCGACTAATAATTTGATCAACCAAAGCAAAATACATATTTTAAGCAATTATAAAAGACATTTAAAAGAATGTATATATTTGTTAACAAACCGTATAATTTATCTGGCCATCTGTCAGATGTAGCTTTCGCTGGAACAGCCGAAAAAAATGTTGAACGCACACTACTCTCTGACGTCACGCGAGAAGAGAGAGACTATCGCTTATATCGCGCTCTCGCTTGCGGAACGTTACTCTTTTTCGTGCGTGCAGCCGGTGTTTTATCAATTTATAAGACGTTATCACGTCAAAAAAAGGTGCAATACTTATGGCCTATATTCACCGAACGTATGTAGTTATTTATTCGGTCATTTGTTCTTCAGATAGTTATTCCTCCGAATAAACAGCGATAAATCAATTCACCAGTCGTAATTCTGTTTACGGCAGGTATAAATCTATCCTGTTTTACTTCCAGGGTATCATATATATTAATACGCTAAGGTTAAAGATGTTTGCCTCCCTTTTTAGAAAAAACCACACAATTTCTCCACATAAATTATATATCATTTTACAGATAATTGCTTGCTCTTCTGACATTGACAACTAAAAAATTTATTATTGCTTTTGTTTTTGTAAATTAATTAAAATACAGCAACGCTGAACAACGTCTGCCATCTGACGGTTTTAAGTTTGAAACAACGTCAACACTTCGATCTGTCATCTGACTTTCATATTGTAATACAACAGACACAATACTGCATACTGCCATCTGACAGTTTTAATTTTGAAACAGCGAGCAACGCTGTACAACGTCACAGCAATGCTGCATGATGCCATCTGACGACTTAGCTCAACGCTTTTGCTACTTACGCCTCTATATGACAATTTTAGTAAAATATTTCTGCGATCTGTCATCTGAGCTTCATATTAAATACAACAAAAAGAAGAACGTTATAAGCAGTGTGCAAAATAAGAAACGAATTGAATACCTGTAATCATATTTAAAAAACAATTTTGTAAAGTGATAATTATTATACTTATTTAGTGCCAATAATTCGCACACGTCACACTAGTAAATAATTATTTGCGTGATAAAATAATAATGGCCGCCACACAAATCATAATACCTAACCTATAAACGTGGAGTATATCTACAGTTGCTCTTGTGAATCTATTTATTAACCTTTTGTGAAGTGTAAAACACTACAGTTAGTGGAAGTTTTGTATTATTTTTGTGAAACTTTTTTTTTGACGCGTACACTAACGCCATCGGTCGGATTTTTGGGTGAACGTCAAAATATTCGACAAAAAGAGCAAGGAGTATAGTGCAGTGTATATTTTATTCTTTAATTGACTTTTCCACTTGATATTATGCTTGGTGAAATGAAAGTAAATTTTATTCTGACGATCCAAGATCAGTAACTTCTATCTTTAATATAAATAATAATAACAAAATATTCGTTCCATCATTACAGTCTGTGTTGTTATACTAATATGAATGCAGATCGTGAGTAAAAGGGTTGCCGTAAGGTAACGTATACTTTGTTAGTATGCAAAGTGCACCGCATTTACCTTTGTTATTATAATCGCAAATTGCGATTCTAAACCGACAATAAAATGGATTCGAATCGCAACCAGTGAAGACACATTTGCATATGTATAACTTGTTTTCACATTATTATTGACTACTAGCGCCCCGGCCCGGCTTCACCCGGGTGCGATATAAATCTGTGTTATCGGAAAATTCTGTAAAATGTTATAACGTTATATTAAAATCTTTAGAAGATTAAAGGATGAAACCTGATGGCATAGGATCAATGAAGAAAGCAAATACTGAAGTTTTTTTATTGCATTTTATTGTCCAGTATAATTTTAAACAAGTTACATTTGACACGTTTATACAATTTTCAGTAAAAAGCAGTCATTTTTTCAAGAAACATAGTAATTTTAATACCCGTTGATGACATTTTTTATTTTAATTTATTTTTTACATAACAACAATACTGAGAAAACAGACAGCATTGATTCTCCGAAGATCTCATATAGTTTGCCGAAACGTTAGACAATAAAATGCAATAAAAAAAACCTTCAGTATTTGCTTAGTTCATTGATCCTATGCCACCAGGTTTTATCCTTTAAGCTTCTTATATTTAAACAGGATCATCATCACTCTAAATTATTATTAGAGTTATTTTTCACAATTAAAATCTTTGATTAACGTCTGATTTCTTCAATAAATTGGTCGATAATTTTATTTAATAACGTTGTATTAATATGCTACACCATACATTATAATGTTTTAAAAAACTAGACTGAAGTATTGTAGCTAAAATAAAAACTTACCAACCAACACGTTTAAAAAGAGACTGGAGTTGAACTTACCTGCAAAAAAAATACCAAAATTAGTTATAATCTTAATTATACGCTTAATTTTTTATTTATTGTTTAATTAAATTATGATAAAAATACCTACATACCTAAATTTAGTGAAAAATAGTTATAAACATAGTATGTAAAACGAGGATTATACATTTATGAAAAATGTGAAAGATATGCAAATCTTTGATTAACGTCTGATTTATAAAAGATAGCGGTCTCGTCCGGTTTCAAACGAACGAATGAGGAAGGGAAGGACATGAGTACGGACGTTCATCTTAGTTTACCGAGATGAATGTTGTGTCCAAATTTCATGATGATCGGAGTTACCGTTCAAAACTTTATGTCGATAAAAAGCAGTATTTACACATTTTTTAAGTAGGTAATAAATTTCTTTTAAATCAATAATTACTGTAATTAATAAAATATAATAAATATTTAATTGAAAACTCCGTAGAAAAATTATTTTTATATAGGTACCTACAGTTTGTAACTGCAGTTTTCAAATGAGCTATTAATTAGATTTATTTAATTTTAATTAGTCGTAAATAAAATTAAAATAAATTTAAATGTTAGCCTTAGAATAAAGTAATGTAGAAAATAAAAAAAGTTAAAAATATATTCTCCCAACGTGGGGCTCGAACCCACAACCCTGATATTAACAGACGCATGCTCTACCGACTGAGCTAGCCGGGCTTGTGAATGTACAACGCTAATATTGGTATATTAAGTTAGGGCATTTCACCTGAATAGAACATTTTGCAACATTTTTCATTGATGCTCCGCTCCTATTGGTTGTAGCGTAATATTCTATAGTCTTCCTCAATAAATGGGCTATCCAACAAAAAAAAATTTAATTTGAACCAGTAGTTTCTGAGATTAGCGCGTTCAATCAACCAAACAAACAAACATACTCTTCTGCTTTATTATTAGTAGGTATAGATATACAAATCTTTGATTAACGTCTGATTTATAAGATCCTCAGCCAAGTAAATCAAAATACGCATTTTTCATGTTATTTATTCATAATATATCTTTCAATGGAGAGTTCAAGAGTGAGGAAAACATCAAAAAGAAAAAAAAAATCTTCTTGAAAGAACTATAATTACCCTAAATTTGTAAACGAAACGTGCATTACGGAAAATAAATTCAAGTAAAAGAAAAACAGCTATAACGATGTAAATAAGACAGATTTAAAAACTGAAGCTAATCAATAATGATTAATCACACTTGACGAAACATCTAACAGAATTAATCAAAAAAACACACACAAAGCATCCGCGATATCATAATACTTATATAATCGAATCATTAGCATAAAAAATCGAAAGTATAATATAATATACTCTCAAACTGAAATTGATATTTCATATAGTATAGAGTAATTTCTGGAAAAAAACGTTGACTAATCTACCGAACAGAGAGAGAGAGGGATGGAGAGGGAGAGAGAGAATCAGTCACCAGTCACTTGTCAATGTCGTCATCAGAAATGGACTGACGTTGGATTGAGTTGGTGATTTGTTGCGTGACAGGATGGATGGATGTTCTTTCCAGATACCGATACTCCATTATGCCTCCCTATAGACTGTCTTAAATGTGATTTGGAACACGTCTTTATTTAAAATTGCGTACGAACGTCTACTATTCTTTTTTTTTTTTGCTACAAACACTATAGTCAGTTTTGAATAGTGATCATGATCTACGTTGCAAAGATCAATTATCAATTCCGAAGTTTCGCACGACAAAATTCAAAGCTTTGTTTACGTACCTGGCTCCCCATTATTATAATATCGAGCCTTCTGAGCTAAAATGTTTAAGTTTCAACTCATTTTAAACGGGGAATTATAAAACGGTCGAATAAAAAAAATTGGTGACTGATGATGAGATACTGTTTTAATAACTTGAGATATTAAAATAATAGTTATCTGACTAAATTACTAAGTGAGCGACTAAATTACTAAGTGAGCGACTAGAATGCCTTCGGTAATTTTGAAGCAGATATCTTCTTTTGTTTTTACTTTTTATTTTTTTTTTCACTTTGAGACTACAACTTAAAACACACATTTTCATGAAGATTGAAAACCACCGCTTTTTATGATAAAGGGGTATGCGAATTGTTTCACAGTGAAACGCGATGGGGCAAAGGTGGAGTTTTTAAAAAAATAATTCCGGGGTGAACGATAACGGGGTATGCGAATTAAATAGTTAATTGTTTGAATAGAACTGCGTTTTCTAAAAAATGTGTATTTAATTGACAGTCAATTAAATATATATTTTTTAGAAAACGCAGTTCTATTCAAACAATTAACTATTAACAAAATGCCGGTCAGAATAAATAAATAATTTGCCAAATTTCCGCACATTGGGTACATAGGCAATGATTCATATAGTTAATTAGTAGATATATATGGACTTAAAATACTATCATTACGTGAACGTATATCTACTTGCTCGTTACTATAGCAGCACGGTGGCGCTTCACATTCGTACATACTTCCTAACCTAACACACGACTCAATAGAGACTGTCATATGTTTTACCCAATACAACGGGATTTCAGATTTGTGTCAAGTTCGATTTCCGTGTCCACCACTTCACTTCGCAGCCAGAAGAATATATATAAATTACACACAGAAAAGTGTCAATTACAAATATCGTCGCCATTATTTCACTGTTATGACAAAAGAACACTTGCGAATCACAATTATACGAAATTTGACCCACAGTTGTTTCATACTTTATCTATAGCTTAAGCAACGAATAATTCTAGATGGAAAAGTCGAAAGCAGAACATTTGACTTAGGAACTTTGTTTGGACTAGTTAGGAGATAAACATACTAAAAGTCCTTACCCCTCCGAGGTACGCCCGAAGGGGGGGAGCACAAAGAAGGTCCCGTTTTTTGGTTTTTTGCTTTCATCTCGAAAACAGTACGTCGTACGAAATTTTGTTGTAATACATAATGAAAGCTGATAAAATTTTCTACAACTTTAGCTTTCACACTTTTTATCTATCTCCAATCTTTGCCTAGCTATGAGCTCCGAAAAATGGTCGATTTTCAAAAATGTATTGAATTAAATAATGTTAATATTCATATTACAAACTTACGTTAATACGTTGAATAAAATAATAATTGTTACAACTTGGAGTCCATTAAAACTCTATCTTATGAGTCCAGAAGACAATATCAATCACCCAGTCCACGGACTGCACAAGCTAGTGCAAGGAACGAGGATACTGGACCGAGTGGATCGCGCCAAAAAAAACTATATCGGCCCAACTTTCTGCCGCGTGGTACATAAGCTTTTTAAGTAATTTGGAGCATTTATAGGCGGAATCTGAACCCATTTTAAGATAAGAGGGATAAAAAATGTCAAAGATGGCAAAAATGTGGTTAAAATTTAAAGAAATTTCTACCGCTTCATTTTTAAGTTCTGTTAGAGTCAAATGACCGGGAAATACCAGCGGCAAAAATTTTTGACCAATTGCACCCTCCCCAAGCCACTTCTAAGAAAGTTGATTTATGAACATAAATCCAATTTCTTAGGAGACAATATACATAAATAATATAAATATTAAATATATAATATAAAAAATATTCTATTTACATTATGTGTCCCTTTCTTTTCTAAAATATTATATACAAGCATGAGGGCACTAAATACATGATATTGTAACATTACGGTGTTTGTGTTTTAAAATAGCATTCCGTAATTGGTTGAACTAATAATTATTTAAATAGTTTTATTGAAAACAACATTAAGTATAATTTAACGCTGTCCCCAACTGTACATACTAACAAAATAATAAATCAAATGTTTTATTACTAAACCGAGCTTTTATGATTTATCTGACATTATTTTTGAAGCCTGCAGAGTTCAATTTAATTAATACTAATTATTTAAACACATTATCTATTTAAATTCTTCAATAGCACACTATGAAACAGGTTTCTATACAATAAAATAAAAACAAGGCCATTAGTACAATTTGTAACAGGTTATGCAATAATAAAAAAATAGTACGAAAATGTAAGTGAATAATCAAATATTACTATATTGTTGTCAACATGTTTTAATCTAAAAAAAAATTGGTTGTCTGTAAAGTCGGTTTACGGACGATAGTTTTACGTGATAACGTATTCCGCTCGAATATCATATTTAATAATACATAACCTAAATTTTAGTAGCTGTCAAACTTAGGCCGATAGTGCTTCTTTATCGCTTATACTGTGCTCTCGCTTGCACGCACAGGGTCAGGCGGAACGTGACACATTTCGGAACGTGACACTTTTTTGTGCGTGCAGCCGGTGTTTCATCAAATTATACGACGTTATCACGTCAAAAAGAGCAATTTAATTAAAATGACCATAATAATTTTAGTGGGCGTGTCGGCTAATGCTGTTTATACCAATTATTGTTTATCTAGGTCAGTTACAAACCAATAGTAGACACGATTAGACGGCATTAGTGGTCACGCCTCTTTGTTTATATGCTTGATCTCGTCTCGATGCCTAATTTTTCCTTAATTTTTAAAACGTATCTTAATAAATTAGTCAAGCTCACAAAAAAATACAAAAACAAGCAAAGTTCAGAGAAATTCGTACCTAGTAAACAATCTTTACGTAAGCATAGGCGTAGCAACGATTTTATCCTAGAGGGGGCCAAATTTTCAACTCTATACCTACCATTACCAACTGCCACTTATACATGATTGGAAAACTGTTCACAGAAGCGACTTTCTGGAGAAATTTCACGACAAAGAAAATATGTAGATTATTGTAGATTTATCTTGTTATTAGTACGTGAACAATTAATATTCTAGAGTAGGCTAAACTCATCTGCCCCCCCCCCTCTTTCTACGTCAATGTCCGTAAGAGAAAAACAATCCTCTTTATTATATTCATAGTATTTGTTTGTTCATCTACTTAAAATCAACTTAAATCATAGAAATCATGATTAGACAGATAAAAAATACTTTGTATATATTTAATTAAACGTTTCCGCACAATTTTTTTTACCACATGACCCCCTATGTCGCTCCATTTCTGCAATATCATCGCCAAACTGGTCTCATGTGATTCCTAGGAAATCAAAACGTGAAGATCTAATATCCAGAATTTTTTACATACCGTAGTGGAGATGGGAAGTAAAAAAAAATCAAGCGCAATGGTGCAAAAAGATTTTAAGAAATGATATAACACAATAAAATTACGAGCCTTTAATACAGTATATATACCGACGCACGTGGAGTGTCTGCACTCTGCAGTAAATAAGTACAGTAGAACCTCGATTATCCGAGTCGCAATTATCCGAGCTCTGGATTAACCGAGCCAATCTAATGCGAGGTACGCGCGTCTATAATCCAGATTAATCGTGCCACTAAAGACCCAATATCCGTATTAACCGGGCTTCTAAAATATAGTATGTAATGTATATATTTCCATTTAAAATCGTCGAGGCGATAAAATAATTTATTAATAAAAATATTTACATGGTAAAAACGTTTATGAACCGTTTAAAGTAGGTATATTTGTGTTTATTTCTTTAATGAATAAAAAATAAATCCGGATTATCCGAGTACGGTGTTCCCCATGTTACCTCGGATAATCGGGGTTCTACTGTATGTACGAGTATCCACAAAAGAATGGGTCTATAAAAATGTCTGATAACAATCGAAGTACCTATGACGGATCGACTCACACTAATGCGTTTTATTTTGGTTTATAGCTAATAATGATCATTTTAGCACGGACGAACTGTGCATTATTACCATAGACTGTTTTTCACTAAGCCTACTAGCGCCGCTAGTGGGTAATAGAAAATTAATAAACTCACTTTTTACGAAAATCGCGACATGTTTCTATGGTGATAAGTCAAAAACATTAGGTAGCCGTGATGTCAAAAAGAAAATGTAATAAGTAAAACTGATGTTAATTTTATATAGGTACCATAAAATTCAGATTGTAAACCATTATATAAATAGCATAACATAAAAGGTACGTGAGAATTGTTTATTTATCAATTATGACGTAAGTACAATATATAAATAATTAATTTGTTTACACTGACAGCAAAACGTCAAATTATGGCGCCAGTGGTCTTTATTTTACTTATTTGCCATCAGCGCAACAGCCTGGAGCACATCATCAAGCATTTTCAGATCGCTTAGTTTTGCCCATGTTTTCTCTGTAATTAAAAAACTTCATAAAATTATAACTGTTTTTACTTTTAATAAACATTGCTCACTGACATAAGGAAAATTTGAGGTTGAAGTTTCCCCTAGTGCTCACCACAAACGCTCGCATCGAAAAATTCGTAACTCCGCCTCCTTGCACATAGCCTATAGGCTTGTGCACGAAGTCTAGCGCCTCTAGTGGGTGATAGAGAATTATTTAACTCACTTTTTATGAAAAAAGCGACATGTTTCTATGGCCATAACTCAAAAACTTTAGTTGGCCATGATGTGTCAAAAAAATGTAATAAGGAAAGCTGCTGTTAATTTTATATACTACAATAAAATTCAGATTGTTTAATATTATTTTGAACTTAAATGGTATGTTTTGAAAAATGTATATGAAATGCAGCGTTTCTAATAGATAAAAATCAAAATAGTCAAAGTGTCAGTCAGAATCGATCAGTCAATCATGGTATTTTATTATAGTTCAATATCCACGGGCTATAAAATAATACCACGTAACAAACCATCGCCTTAGGGCAACACATAAATAACACAACCAACTTAATATTAATTGGCAATTAGTTTGCCTTTTTTTAAAAAATACAATACAACCGCAGAAGATAGCCACAAAGTAATAAATAAATAAAAATTTTGGACTAATTTTCAAGGCTTTATTTTTTTATTTTCACAAATTGTGAAACATGATCAAAGGCATTCATGAATTGTTTGGAAACCTCTTGTAATTTAAATATTTTAAGGAGGTTGAGTCTTCAAACGAAGATAATGAAAAAAATCTGAAATAAAGTTTTTTTAATAGATTTTTTTATGACACAATTTTCTGTAAAAAATCCAAAATCATTAGGAGATTTATAAAGTTAAAATTAAAAATTAAAAAAAACTTTTACATGTATAGCCTGGGAAAATTAAGAAATTCAGACCAAATAATTCGTGTAGTTTTGAAAGTTGGTACAGTTATTCCTAAAGGTGTCCAGATGAATATACTAAAAGCCCCCGAGGGAGGGACACGAGCCGGCGGTGGGGGAGGGGGGGAAAGGTCACTTTTTTTGGTATTCTCAATATAGGTCTTAAACTATGCATTTTTTTATAAAATATTTTTTATACGTTTTTAAGTAGACTAAAATTGCTACAATCTGAGACAAGAACCAGCTCTGTAGGTTCAATACTTACCGAGATACAGCTTTCCAAAAATTGACCAGTTTTTTCAACAAAGTGAAATTTTAAGATTTGGTCAATTTTTGACCCCGATATCGGGGAAAATACTCATTTTAAGGGAAATATCATAGGAACATATATTGTAGCAAATGTAATTAGCTTTAATTTAAGCAGAGAACGACGTCTGTAGGCCATATAGTTTACTCACAAATTTTAAAAATCCAAAAAATGAGAAAACTGCATTTTCGCAAATTTAAATTTAATACCTAATAATCGTTATGTAAATCCATTCAGTGATTTTAATGTGGTTGAGTAACCAAATTGAGTAGCATAGTAGCATAAACGAGTAACATAATAAAAAAAATAACATAATTGATAACATCATAAAAAAATTATGCAGTTTTTGAAAAAATACCGTCGTATTTCAGCCATTTTGTAAAAAATATTTACAAATTATATTCATGAACCTTCCTCGTTTATCGCTCTTTCTATTACCGAAAACAATTTCAAAATCCGGTGCGTGGTTTAGTAGAAGAGAGCGGAGAAAAAGACAGAGACTTTGTTTTTAACTGTGCAGTCTTTGACAAAATACCGTCGTATTTCAGCCATTTTGAAAAAATATTTACAAATTGTATACAGAAACCTTCCTCGTATATTGATCTTTCTATTAGCAAAAACCATTTCGAAATCCGGTGCGTGGTTTAGAAGAAATGACCGGTGGAAAAGACAAAGACAGTCAGAGACTCTGATTTTAACTATGTAGGCTTTGCTAAAATTCCGTCGTAGTTCAGTTATTTTGTAAAAAATATTTATAAATTATATACAGAAACCTTCCTCGTTTATTGCTCTTTCGACTACCGAAAACCATTTTTAGATCCGGCGCAGGGCTTAGAAGAAGTGAGCTGAGAAAAAGACAAAGACAGACAGAAGCTCTATTTTTAACTATGCAGTCTGAGCTAAAACACTGTCGTAGTTCAGGCATTTTGTAAAAACTATTTACAAATTATATACAGAAACCTTCCATGCTTATCGCTCTTTCTATTACCGAAAACCATTTTACGATCCGGCGCATAGTTTAGAAGAACACCGACGTTGTTTTGTCAAAGACTGCATAGTTAAAAACAGTCTCTGTCTGTCTTTGTCTTTTTCTCCGCTCACTTCTCATAAACCATGCGCCGAACCTAAAAATGGTTTTCGATAGTAGAAAGAGCAATAAACGAGGAAGGTTTCTGTATATAATTTATAAATATTTTTTACAAAATAACTGAACTACGACGGAATTTTAGCAAAGCCTACATAGTTAAAATCAGAGTCTCTGACTGTCTTTGTCTTTTTCACCGGTCATTTCTTCTAAACCACGCACCGGATTTTGAAATGGTTTTCGCTAATAGAAAGATCAATATACGAGGAAGGTTTCTGTATACAATTTGTAAATATTTTTTCAAAATGGCTGAAATACGACGGTATTTTGTCAAAAACTGCATAATTTTTTTATGATGTTATCAATTATGTTATTTTTTTTATTATGTTACTCGTTTATGCTACTATGCTACTCAATTTGGTTACTCAACCACATTAAAATCACTGAATGGATTTACATAACGATTATTAGGTATTAAATTTAAATTTGCGAAAATGCAGTTTTCTCATTTTTTGGATTTTTAAAATTTGTGAGTAAACTATATGGCCTACAGACGTCGTTCTCTGCTTAAATTAAAGCTAATTACATTTGCTACAATATATGTTCCTATGATATTTCTCTTAAAATGAGTATTTTCCCCGATATCGGGGTCAAAAATTGACCAAATCTTAAAATTTCACTTTGTTGAAAAAACTGGTCAATTTTTGGAAAGCTGTATCTCGGTAAGTATTGAACCTACAGAGCTGGTTCTTGTCTCAGATTGTAGCAATTTTAGTCTACTTAAAAACGTATAAAAAATATTTTATAAAAAAATGCATAGTTTAAGACCTATATTGAGAATACCAAAAAAAGTGACCTTTCCCCCCCTCCCCCACCGCCGGCTCGTGTCCCTCCCTCGGGGGCTTTTAGTATGTTCATCTGGACACCTTTAGGAATAACTGTACCAACTTTCAAAACTACACGAATTATTCGGTCTGATCGACGATTCTGAAACTAATTTTCTTAGACTAGTAGTCTTATGGAAAATATGTCAACCTAGCATGCAAACTGTACATTTTAATTTTTTGCTAATAACCAAATAATGTCAGCAGTTCCGAAAACTAACTATGTAAAGCATCGATGCCTTACGCATATTTTAATATTTTTTCCAATTTAATTAGGAGACTTTTAATCAATAAAAAAACAATTATTAAACCTTAGCACTTTTCGATTATGGACTTTTATTCTTGACAATTTTAACTAAATTTTCAACTTTTTAATGATTTTATTTTTAATTTTCATTATTTCTAATTTCTTTTTTTAATTATTTACTGCAAAAAATATGTAAAATACAGATATTTACATAAATTTATTTTTCCTAACCTAACTTTGTACAAACAATTCAAAAGTTAGTACATTAAATAAAATACTGAAATAATTAATTAATAATAAAAAAAGTGATTTATTTATGCCTTTATGGCAATAATTTATTGGTATCATCGACACCTTTTGTAAAAATTTATTCTCAAAAAGTTTCGATTTAGAATTCGACTTACTTTTGATTGGGACTGCAACGCATCAACCTCCTTAAGATAAACAATAATTTTTAAGGCCAGATTAAATACAAAATAAAATGACACATTAAAACTAAAGTAACAAATGATTCTGTCGGCGTTGAGCATCAAAAAGAACTTTTTATACACTTGAGTAAAAAGTTCACTATTTGTTCTGTTCATGCTTTGTCATTCAATCTTATTTTTCCGTCATCCCTCCACAACTACCTTTAGGGTACCTACATTATATCGGAGTCTATTTTACAATTACAATCTCGAGATCTGATCTATGAAGGGTGCTGTCAGCCATCGCTCACTCAATTTTATTCTCATCTATGAAGATAAATCACTCTTAAAATTGAAGAAATTCGATGAGACAGCTCGAATATTGACGGATTTTGTAAATGATTCACTGAACTATTAATATACGCTATGTTCCAGAAACCAATACATAAACACTAACTTATTTAGAACCAAGTTTTTAATAATAAAACTTGTATTAAATGCAAGAACTATCATCACGATGATTTTCATTGTAATATAAATTGTTTCTTGCGTTGTTCAGCAAAATCATCAACTAGGTATGACATGAGATATCTAATGATACACTTAGTACATAAATTAGGGTAGCATTTAAACGAGTGACTGTAAATTACAATTTTGGGTGACAAAAATAATCAATTTGGGTTACTGTATTACTAAGTGAGCGACTGACTGCGCGTGACGAGAAATCAACAGAACAGCAACTTACAAACATCCATTTGAGTTACTTAAAATACAAAATGGGAAACTTCATAACATTTGAGCGACCTAATATTTGTTTGAGTGACAACGTTACGTCCTGCATTTTTTTCAAAATTTGTCAAATGATTTATTTATTCTGAGCGGCATTTTGTTAATAGTTAATTGTTTGAATAGAACTGCGTTTTCTAAAAAATTTATATTTAATTGACTGTCAATTAAATATACATTTTTTAGAAAACGCAGTTCTATTCAAACAATTAACTATTTAATTCGCATACCCCGGAATTGTTTCTTTAAAAACTCCACATTTGCCTCTTCCCGTTTCACTGCGAGACAATTCCCATACCCCTTTATCGTTCACTCCGGAATTATTTTTTTAAAAACTCCACCTTTGCCCCATCGCGTTTCACGGCGAGACAATTCGCATACCCCTTTATCAAAAAAAGCGGTGGTTTTCAATCTTCATGAAAATGTGAGTTTTAAGTTGTAGTCTCAAAGTGAAAAAAAAAATAAAAAGTAAGAAAAAGAAGATATCTGCTTCAAAATTACCGAAGGCATTCTAGTCGCTCACTTAGTAATTTAGTCACCCAACTATTATTTTAATATCTCAAGTTATTAAAACAGTATCTCATCATCAGTCACCAAATTTTTTTTTTTATTCGACCGTTTTATAATTCCCCTATAAATTATAACATAATATGCACCTACTATTTATCGCTTAAAAATTAAAGAGGCTCTCTAATTTGTTAATATAGTAACGGTCCGTCCCGGTTTCTGCAAAATGTATTTCGTTTGCGGGCCAGCGTCTGAATTAATATCTCTGAACAAATTCTATACTAGATTTGTTTCTGAACTAGCTTTGAGCGAATTCTATCTAAAATCAAGGCACTTTCCTATTTATAAAAAATATTATTATTAATTGAAATATTCTACTTTAATAAACCAATTATTAAGGTTAACAAACTCCAAAAGCTTACAAAAAAACATTTAAAAGTGTCGTAAGTAATAAACCAATAATTAATTAATAGCATTGAAGATGAAAGCTTCGTTTTACGGCATTAACAAAGGTTAAAAATAGAACTTAGAATGATTTACACTATCGTGATGTCAACAATTTTAATAAAGTGCTTGATATAAAATTAATGAAAATTATTTTGGTTCCAACGGAGAATGTAGAGGTAATAAATCAATTAATTGTATCAGTCAAAGAGAACAGTAAATTAAGAGGCTATTCCCATACAACACACACACAATAATTATTTCATTTCAATTCGCAGTTGACGGAATCTTATTGTTCGTATTTAATAAAGATCATATGGTCGAACGAGCTTCGACACAAAACATGTCCATAATTTACGACCCAGAGTCCGTTTGCCGATCCGCGTTCTCTTCTTCATCCACACATACACTGTTATACTTTATGGACTAGTTGTGTCAAACATTTGAAATGTGTGTGTCTTGCTATTTGCGAAAAACGTGTTACCAATCGGCGATGCTGAAGAGATTCCGACAGAACAAATTATTCACTACATCTGCCGGCTTATTGCAACAGATCTTTTATATTTTCACTTCTTTGGTGTTGTGGATTAGTACGTATTTTTAACTCGAATATAAAATCGGTCCTTCTATATGGATCTGAAACCTGGAAAGTGACGAAAGCCATGACGACTAAGCTGCAAATCTTCATAAACAAATGCCTCAGAACAATCCTCAAGGTGAAATGGTATGAACACGTCTCGAGCAACGCACTTTGGAAACGTGCATGTCTTGAACAAATCTGTATAACTATAAAACGTAGGAAATGGAATTGGATAGGACACACGCTACGAAAGACAGATGACGACATAGCGAAGAGAGCCTTGGATTGGAACCCACAGGGATACCGAAAAAGAGGAAGACCAAAAATATCTTGAAGAAGAACTGTTCGGGAAGAAGTTATGGAACAGGGAACTACCTGGCTTCAAGTCACAAATATGGCAAAAGATAGGACTAGATTTAAAACTTTCGTAAAGAAGTTAAAGGAATTTATTATTATTATATTGAATCTCTTTACCGAGCGGGGTGACTTAGCGGTCAGAGCACTAGACTCGCATTCGGGAAGTACCGCGTTCGAATCCCGGCGGGGACAGATGTGGCTGGAATTTTTTTCTTCTCGCCGAGAAACGGTAATTCCTGTACAGGCCATCTTGTTGAGGTTTTCCATTCGGAACCCAAAGGAATGGTGAGACCTCTAGTGAGAAATGCGCCGAACTGTCCTAAGGGGGGTTTTTGACAGGTAAACATTGATTTAGAAAAGCATGATGGAAGCTAGGTTAGCCTCCATCATGCTTTTCTAAATCAATGTGTACCTTATGCCTCCACAGTTTACCTGTAAAAAACCCCCCTTAGGACAGTTCGGCGCATTTCTCACCAGATGTATCACCATTCCTTTGGGTTCCCTCAATAATTCCAGATAAATATCGAGATGGTTCCTTATTCAAGGCCGTGGCCGATTACCTGTCAAACTCCTATGCTCAAAATTTGCCTACCTTATCCTAAAAATTCCTTCATTCGCCCCCATTGCTATTAATTAAGTGGAAGTTTAAAAAATGTAGAAAATTACAGGCAGTGTGATAGATTGAAAATAGTAATGGTGCGAATGGCGCCTGTTTGCTGAAGATGAGAGCATAGCTCCCGAAATGTACATCCGCTAATAAAACTGTTGTGGTAAAAAGTAACTATTTTTATTTATATCATTTTATTTACAGAGAAAAGTAAACGTTTTCAGGAGCATCTGAACACAAAATGTAGCAAGTAAAGTTTAGAGAGATGTAGAGTGGAGAGAGAATTTAAGTATCGGCCGTTTGGCATCGTAGTTAGTCGCGGCTGACGCACCAAACCCATTCCCCTAACAACAAACTGAAGATTTACTATGACAGTTCTGACGGCATCTGCTCTCTCAAGCTCTCTCTCTCTCTCTCTCTCCCTGTGTGTTTTGCTCAAACACAATATAATGTGATCGTGACTATTCACAATGCGCATGACCGGTGATGTGTGGCACTCTATGTCGTCCGTCTCTTTTCTTCCTTTTCTTATATTATGCCTTCTGTTGGACTTACACTGGACACATACATATTCCACTTGAAAATTCATACTGAGGTCAAAAACAAAAACGGCCTATGAAGAATTTTTTGTAATAGACTGCAGTACTGTAATTCTTCGACTCTACATAACCTCAAAATTGCAACTGCATCCCCCTTCCAGCCTCACTTGGTAGTCTATTTTTGATTGCAATCAATAAGAAGACGCAGCGCATGGTTTGTACATCTTCGTACTAGAGTTGAGGAATAAATAACTTCACGATGAAAAAATCACTGTGACCAGCCGTCTAAAATGTTCACTGTGATATCTGACAAGAGGTAACTATACTATACATAAGTAGCGTATGTTGTTCCATGTCACCGCAATCACGACGCTCGTTCCAAACGTATCGTCCGACCGAGTGTTTGCTCGGTCGGGATCGACGTGACAAGGTCACGATGATTTTTCACTGTGATTTCAGTAACCGGAATAACAGTCACTGTGAGCACATAGTAACGACTTTTCCCAGGTCTATTTCGTACCTGACAGCTGTCTAACGAAGTCGAAAAAATTCACCAACGTAATTTTTTATCTGGGTGCAATGCATCTTTTTCTCGAAGCGATTCGGCATATTTTTTAACCCCCGTAGCTTCGGTTCGGATAACAATTCGGCTTACAAATTTTCAGGATAGGATGGAGTTACCAAACTTATGTAACATAACAAATTTCAATTTTATGTTATTCGCGATGCCGGTCCAAAAACTGATCAAATTGTCGTTATAATCTTGTTTTACCAACAATCGCCGAGCGGAGCACTAGACCAGCCGTACCGAGTTTGAATCCCGGCGGGGACAAATGTGGCTGGGACTTTTTCCTACTGCCTTTCGCCGAGAAACGGTAATTCCTGTACTAGCTATCTTGTTGCGGTTTTCCATGGTTTCCCTCAATAATTCCAGATAAATATCGAGACGGTTCCTTTATTCAAGGCCATGGCCGGTTACCTGTCAAACTCCTATGCTCAAAATTTGCCTACCTTATCTTAATTTCCTAAAAATACCTTCATTCGCCCATTGCTATTAAGTTGAAGTTTAAAAATGGTAGAAAATAACGGGAAGTGTGATAGATGGAAACTAGTAATGACATAAAGTTGAGAAACGGACGTTAAACACATTATTATTATTATTTTACCAACAATATTATTTGGCGTAAGCCATTTCGCATTGTGACCAAAGCCATATTGTTACGCATTCCTATTTAATTTATGAAGAAGTGTTCTTTGTACAATATTAGCCACAAATCATATTAACGCAGCTTTTATGCGTAATGTCAGTCCAAGGAGAAAGTGCATTTAGTTCATAAATTAAACAGTAGGTATGTTATACTGGTTTTGCCAACGGTTCCATATAATTTAAAAAGGCAAAGAAGCTGATGCCGCAACTGTTCAAATAATCGATGGTTGACTTCTGTAAGCTAACATTAATAAGGAAATATTATATTTTTAACAAAAAAATTGAACCGACTTCAAAATATGCACTAAAAAGTAAAAAAATAATAATTATTGTTATTTTTGGAAACGGTGTCACATCGGAATTCGAAAGTAGCAACTTAAATCTTACATGTCTCTATTTCTCGGAATAGATTTTATTTTGGCTGACACCGACTCCAAAAAGTAACAATAATTATTATTGTTTACTTTTTATTGCATATTTTGAAGTCGGTTCAATTTTTTTGTTAAAAATATTTTATTTTTCTCTTTTTAGTGTTAGATAAAGTATTGCAATGGGTACGCCAAGTATGCGTGCCTTTGAAATTTGAGAGTTTCCCTCGATTTCTTCGGATTCCACCATCTGATCCTGAATTGGTTCCGATGGGACCACCTCGGAAGTGCACTCTTTCGAATAAAAAAAAAAATTTTGAAAATCGGTCCATAATTGACGGAGAAATCGGTGAACATACATAAAAAAAAACAAAAAAAAATATATTGTCGAACATAGAACCTCCTCCTTTTTTGAAGTCGGTTAAAAAGGAGCAATTGAAATACCGATTTTATTTTAGAATTAACCCCCTAGCGCGCCTATATAGTTTCACTTCAACAATTAAAATCTTTGAATGAAGTAAAAATATATCATCATCGTTATTTAGTAGTGTTTTGTTTCAGGTGCAAATATTGACAAGTGACTGTACAATTCTTCTTTCAACACATAACCTCGTTTATCCTAACTAATAATATAAATGCGAAGGACGAAGGTGAGTTTGTTTGTTACGCTTTCACGGGTAAACCGCCGAACAGATTTCGATAAAATTTGGCAAGGAGATAGATTGCATCCTGACGAAAGACATAGGCTACTGTTTGTCTCAAAAAAACTACTCTGTACAAATGTACAGAGCAATGGCGCTCGGAGTGAGTTATTCACAAAAAAAAGAGCGCCTCGCTCCGCTCCGAGTAAGGAGTCGTTCGTTATGAACGACTCGCTCAGGAGCGACACATCACTAAATGATACGTAAATGTCCAGACTCGGGGATAATATGCAATGGTTGGTAGGGAATTTGAGTCACTGGAGTAATATTGCCATAAGAGCAACAAACTTAATGATAAATGTGAAGGCATTGTAGTTTGGAAGCTAACCCCTTTTGTAGCACACTGCACAATATCAATCCATAAATCAAAAGCCAATAGATAAATCTACAACGAAACCATTTGTGTAACACGATGTATGTACGTTAGCACACAGGACATATGTGTATTTTGGCTCGACGGATCCCTCGATATCTCTGCGACAATGCCCTACAGGTTGTGCCAAAACTTTCATAGATAATGATTTTTAAGTTGATTCTTTTTTTAACAGCGTGTAGAAATCAAATAGACGAACAAATACTTCAAATAACTGTTTTAATCAAAACTCAAAAATGACAGAGAAACGGGCCTTCAAAGTCTTATTAAATTTTAACAAATTTTGAGGTCGGTCCTGGCATTATGTTATGTCACTATGGACGTATGTTATGTCATTATCAAGTATTCACAGAAATTGTTCCCGTTTTGTTGGACACAAAGATGCGTGCGTCATAGCCATGCTTGTAGAGCCTTCCGCGAATTATTTGGGATGCATTTCCGATTCGTGCTATCATTTCTTCGCGTGTGTTAACCGGACTTTTGAATTAATTAAATAAAATTTAAAAAATTAAAGTAAACTTTGAATGGCTGTTTCTCTCTTATTTTTGAGTTTTTGAATCAGCCTGTATTATTATCTACCAAAAACAATTTTATAAAGATAAGATTAAGTTTCGTGAGAGCGTAGCAGTAAAAGTTTATGAAATCTAGTAGTAGCCATTGAAAAGCTTGGTTATTCTCAATTCCTACACCACACAAATTAATTATTTATCAATAATGATTCATTTTTCAATTGTTCAACGTTATAGTTTGTTTTTTTTTTTAATAAAAAGTTGTCTCGCAAATATAAGAATACATTTATTTTTTCGTATTATATCACGCTTTTCGATATTTTTAAAAAACAATCACAATTAAATTTATGAAATAGCTTCAATATTTAGGCTTTTGAAAAAAAAATAATTATCGATTTTTTTATTGTATTTTAAAACTTTATTATAAATAATATTGATAATCGATGCGAAAAACTTTCAAAAAACTTTTTTTAAATTAATTATAAGCAATTTAAAATTGATAAAATATTAAAAAAAGTCACGTGACTGCAAACGCACTAAAATTGTTTTTGACAGTTGTGACGTCATAATGGTAAAATGTATATACGCAGTATGCTATCAATGGCTTCTACATGTGTATTGACTAAAACATTATGACGTCACATTATGTTCGGGAAATGTCGGCACATCTCGGAACTGGGTACAAAAATTTATTTTTAATTTGATATAACTTTTGAATTATAACGAAAATAAAAAAAAGAAAAATAGTTTTGTTATAAAACTTATATACGATCTTTCCATTTATGACAAAAAAAAAATTCATTCAAAAGCCCAATTCAGTGCTCAAGAGGTACTTTTAATTATGTACGATTACTAATTACTATTAATTAATAATTTAAAATTAAGAGAATCAGAATCCGCAAAGGGTAAAAATTAAAAAAAAAAAACATTTCAAAAACAATATAAATTCGTTTTTAATTAAATTGATCCAGCATGGTCCGTATTAGAAATGTTCAGAAGTGCAATCAATGTATAAAATATAACGGACATTTTTTAAATAACATATTTTGCTAGGAGACCATACCTGTACTATACAGGGACAAAAATATTTATGTGCATAATATATGACATTTGCCAGAAGCGCGCCATCGTTGGTAGCAGTGTCTCAGTGTAAAAAATGTAACGCTGGGACTTGTGCTGGCCGGCAGACTGGCTACGAGGCTGGAAATGACGTCACTGCGGGCTCGCCTGCTAGCTCACAAGATGGATTTTAAAATTAGAACAGGGGCTATTTTTCTTGCTAGGTCCGCTGTTTGCTCTGAGCAAGAACCAATCAGGAAGCAGTACCTTGTCATGAACAAACGCCCACAAACCAACATGGCGTCATTCTGCTCAGAGTCAGACAACGGACACGTTTTGCTCTGTATTTATATTTAAACTGTCACTGCGCGCGTGCCACATCTATCCACAAAACAAGCTTGAAAAGACGTCTCGTGTGAAGCGAGCACACAAAAGCAATCGAGAAAACCAGTACAGTCAAGGAATCTAACGGCAAATCCAGCCTCGTGTGCAGCGGCTTTGATAAATAGATATCCCCGTCAACAAAAGGCATGTTGCAATCCAACACATACACACAGCAAGCGTTACGCGCTGACATCTAACGAAATACTAGTAACTAAAAGACTAAACTAGTAACTCTTCGCCCTGCTATCTAGATGTCGCCTTCAACTAAAGTCTTGTTTAATCACACACAAACGTAACGTCGTCCCAATAGGTCATATGCATGATTTTTTTTTATTTTTTTAATAGATTATTTAGTCAACCATAATACGGAAAAAAATTGATAATCATTTAAAAATGTAATATTATCATAAGAAAATAAATATTAAATTTTACATTCAAAAATAGACAGTTTAAACAATCGGCCATGTTCGCGGGCTTATGTGACGTCATGATATACGATGCATGTCAACCTTGATGTCAAATTGTCAATGTTCTAAATAAAGTTTATTTGTTGTTTTCTCTAAATACTGACATAATCTAACTGTGAGACGACATCGTTGTCATGGAAACTGTTGTTGATATATACTCTGACGTCACGATACGTTTTGAAAATTCGAAAATAGCTCTTATTTTCTACATTTCTTTTTTTATTATTTGTATTTTTTTCAGTGATTAGATTAATAAAATAACCATTACGATATGATCAAGAACTAAAATATATTTCGAAATAAAAATTTAAACTAATTTGGAGTCTCATGCATATGACCTATTGCACGATTTTAGTGCCAACCAAACGCGCCGTCAGATGTTTCGAATGTGTAAATGTGTACGAGCCGGCCCTGAATTCCCGCAGTGTGCATGTGTACACCCCATCGCCTGAATTCAGCCGAGTTTCATAATAAATTTGACGGTTTTGACGGACGGCCGAAACGACAGCATTCAACGTGTATGACATGAATGTTCTGCGTGTTGAGCTCTGATAGATGGCAGTCAGAAACATGGTTTATTGCTTTGCATTTACCAGAAAATAAAATATATGAACTATAATATAATATGTAGTACCTACATGTCCATTCTGACGTACACATTATAGATATTGCACATTTACAAGAATAAGCAGAACATATTTTGGTGAGCCACTGTATACAGTAGTGATGTGCCGGATATCCGTATCCGTTAGTTTTTGGAGGATCTTTTACCTTATTAATTTTCAACTCATAGATGAAATTTTATATATATAGGTGATTAGGTAATAATGAAAAACTGGTAAATTCCATTCAGATTATTTTTTATTTCTTAAAATCGTATTTGGCACCTTTATATTGCAAATATTTATCGTAGTGAGTACCATACCAATAGTACATAACTCAAAGGTACTAAAAAACTATCTTTATAATGAGATATTGCACATCGATCTTTGGAAAGAGACAATCTGTTATGAGAGTTAACTTTTTCCCATAACAGATAGTCTCTTTCCAAAGGTCGATATGCAATATTTACCGCCGCGTACTCTAAGAAAGTTAAGATCCGTATCCGTATCCGCGGATCTTGAAACCAAATATCCGTATTCAGATTCGTGTCCGCGGATATACATTTTTAACGATCCGGCACATCACTAGTATACAGTATGAGTAACTAAAAAGGCAACATACGAAAAATATGCGCTCTATTATCGCTTTGCGCGTCAGAGCTGAGTCTCGTTCATATACATATGTCTAGGTTATTTTCTCACGAAAACGTTCAAATAGTAACTTTTTGAAAAAGAAAGATTCTGCTCTATAAAACGGAACCATTTATATAGGTTGATTCGAGTTTATAATATTACTGATCAGATTGTAGTTGAAAATCGCGAACAGCAGTTGCCGGTTGGTCTGTACGTACTCAGTGATTATTTCGACCTATAAAGGGTTGAGATTTCGAGTAATGGAGGTTTTATGGTGTCATCTTAACACTTGAAAGAATAAAGTTCCGTTGAAAAAAATGTTTGAAATTTTTAAAACAGTGGGGCTATTGTTAACTAAATATTTTTTTTTTTTTGAAAAACCGTCTTCATTAAAAACAACAAAAAAGAAGAATATTTTTTCAATTTCCGCTATCGTATATAGTTTTTGAGGGGCTTTTTTGTCTTTTCGTTTTTTGTTAATAACAAATGCAATTTTTTGTTGGCGAAAAAATAAAAAAAAAACGTCTCTTTCGGAATATTTTTCCGAATCGAATAAGCTATTGCTCATATTTTTTGGCGACTTGGCTCTATTTTTCTCAAGAATCTCAGTTCTTGACTAGGCTATATAGCTTTATTGCATGTAAGAGGTCAATAATCTTATTGTCACAGTGTACCTTTTAGAACACAGAATGAACCATCATTAGTTGTAACGGTGAAATATTTGCCATAGTACGGAGAGCAGTTTCCTTATTTCTGAAACTGTATAAGCAAAAAGGTAAAAATACGGAAATTTGTGCAACAACATAGAAATCAATGGGTAGTCTGACAAGCGTGTCTAACATATACCCATTGTTCTATTTATGTCAGAAATCTTTTTGAGTGAAAATGAATTATTAGCCTAGCAAACTAGCTATTTATCTTTACACTGTCGACCTTCTACCATTCTTTTATTTAACTCGCACGTTTGTATTCAATAACACATAGGTAACTAAAAGAACGAAGTGTGATTTAAGTGAATACAAGCTCTCTTCCCAACACAAATGCGAAAAAATAAATCAACGTTTTAAGAAATCTCTCTTTTTTTGATGGACACGTTTTTAGAATTTTTCATTTTCTCTTTCAATTTCGGTGATTTATTAATATTTATTGTTCACGCAATTTAAGTCCGCACAGGTAAGTTACAAAAATGCTCCGTTTTGGAATACCCCAAATTAATTTAAGTATATACTCACTCTCGCGTACGTCCATAATACTCCAACCCTAGCACTGGCAATAGCCAAGTAGGGTTGGAAAATTCCAAATCGATTTTTTGTATACGATGTATTTTTTTTTCACGTGGAATAAATTATTATTATTATTATTATTAATAAACTTAAGTTTCGTCCTCGCTTTTATGAGTAACAACGTTGCAAGTTTCCAGTAATTTTTTTTTTACAATAATTTAATGATGATGAACACACAAAACGTATAGGATTTGTTTTACATAATAATTAGCGCTGATGACGATTTAAGTAAAATAAAGATCATTGGCGCCATAATTTGACGTTACGCTGTCAGTGTAAACAAATTAATTATTTGTATATTGTACGTCTGAATTGATAAATAAACAAATTCTCACGTACCTTTTATGTTATGCTATTTATAAAATGGTTTACAATCTGAATTTTATAGTATTTATGAGTTTTCCTTGTTACATTTTTTTTGACACATCATTGCCCAATAAAGTTTTTGACTTATCATCATAGAAACGTGTCGCGATTTCCATAAAAAGTGAGTTAAATAGTTCTCTATTACCCACTAGCGGAGCTAGTAGGCTTCGTGCACACAGCCTATAGATTATACAGAATTGTTTGGTGGAAACTAGTGATGTGCCGGATCGTTAAAAATGTATATCCGCGTATACGAATACGGATCTTAACTTTCTTAGAGTACGCGGCGGTAAATATTGCACATCGAACTTTGGAAAGAGACTATCTGTTATGGGAAAAAGTTATTGACCTCTTTAACAGTTAACTCTTATAACAGATTGTCTCTTTCCAAAGATCGATGTGCAATATCTCATTATAAAGATAGTTGATTTAGTACATTTGAGTTATGTACTATTAGTATGGTATCCACTACACAATATAAGGGTGTCAAATACGATTTAAAAAAATAAAAAATAATCTGAATGGAATTTAACAGATTTTCATTATTACCTAATCACCTATAGGTATATATAAAATTTCATCTATATGAATTGAAAATTAATAAGGTAAAAGGTCCGCCAAAAACTAATGGATACGGATCTTTCTTCTCCCTCGGATATCCGCGGATACGGATACGGATATCCGGCACATCACTAGTGGAAACCTTCATTCTTCTGTAATATTTAATATTTTTTTATATCCGCTTTCTATTAATTTTACAACTCAATTTTGATATAATATGTTTATCAATTTTCTTAAATCAGAAAAAAGCAAAGACACCCTAATAGATTGTAAAAATTACGATAGATGATCATTATTAATATCGAAGGAGATTTATTTGGTTGAGGAACAATTGAAAATAAGCTTTACCAGTGTATCGCTTGTGGCCAACGTTTCGAAAAATATATTTTCATCATCAGGGCCTCAATGCAAGTTAAGATGATGAAAATATATTTTTCGAAACGTTGGCCACAAGCGATACACTGGTAAAGCTTATTTTCAATTGTTCCTCAACCAAATAAATCTCCTTCAATACATATTTTGGAACAAAACTTCTACTAACAATTATTAATATCATTAATAAATTCGTTTCATATTGCTAATATACTCAAATCATTATTAATTTATTAAAAAGGGGGCAATATGGCTGTCACTTCAAAGTGTCGGTCACGAAAGCCATAATTAATAAAATAAGTTGAGAAATGACAGGAAGGAGAGGAATGCGTTACATGTAAATAATATTCACATGACGGACAGACGGGCGAGCGGTCGAAATGGGTGAGGTAGCCGGGAGTAGAGGGAGGTGGACATGACGCCGAGCGACGGTAGAACATTTGGTTGATGGCACAATAAGATGTCAACGTATGATGTTGATTAATTATGTAACTATACACAATTAATAACAATGCCTTGGTCACTGGTCAGTCTCTACACAGTACAAACAATACATGCGCATATCTACCCTCTATAGTAGGTATAATGTGCATATTGTGAACAAATTCAAGAACACGATAGTAATTTTCTCTTGTTATCCATGAATGCAAAGGAAAGACTGACTGAATTAAGATGATCTTGGAAACTAACAATCTAACTATACTAATATATAAAGCTGAAGAGTTTGTTGCTTGGTTGAACGCGCTAATCTCAGGAACTACTGGTTGGAATTGAAACATTTTTTTGTTGTATAGCCCATTTATAGAGGAAGGCTATAGGCTATATAATATAACTACACAAGAGTGCAGACTGCAGACGTGTGAACTGTCATCTTACATGCTCAGGAGTTACGTAGCATTGCACAGCACAATACACGCACTCAACTCTGAGCTCATTTTCATATGATTCTGATCTTATATTATCCGCATTTCGGATAAAGTATAAAGTACAATAAAAGCTTAACAATAATAATGTTTATATTGTTACAATATTATATCTTTGTCAACGACGTCAATGTGAATGGTTTAAGTCACTGTAAGCTTAGTACTAGTGCACTTACAGTGTGTCATTCCACATTAAATGACTCAGCATAGATAACTCCGTACGTGCAAAGTTCACTAGTATCTCTGTGGCCTGTGCTGTGTGCGCTCTGTAAATGTGCGAATGCAACAGTATAAAACAGCAATGGCGATCGGAGTAAGTCATTCACAAAAAAAAGAGCGACTCGCTCCGCTCCGAGAAGGGAGTCGTTCATTGTGAACGACTCGTTCAGGAGCGACACATCACTAATAGCTACCCCATCACTGTGGTAGGGGATACATATTATATCGACATATTTGTCAACTATAGGTATAATTATTAGATTTAATCACATTGCTTAAAATAATTGAAATGTTTTGAAAACAAGAGATTTTGAATCACTGTCTTTTATGATTCCAACTTTGCTTCAGATAAAAAATATTAAATCAAACCAATGAATCGAGAAATTACTTTTTCCAACAAAAAAACATAATTCATTAAATTTACTAGAAATCTGGCAAGCATACAGTGACAACAATATAAAATATGACTGTATTTTTGTGTGTAAATGAAGGAAGAGTTCCAACACTCTCGTGTACAAATCAAACAAAATTGTGTAATTATATAAATTTTCTAAAATTACAGAACACTTGAAATGTTTGAGTTCATTAGAGTTAATGTAAATTAAATATTTTACCCTGTACAGTGCCAGTCAATAGATGTTCCCTTTCTTTTATGTTTTATACGACACTTACGCAGAATAAAATAAATTGATATAAGTACTTTTAGTTGGTTTTGTTGTTGAGTGTTATTATAATTAGTTCTACCCGAAAAATATAATAAATAATATTTATGCCCATATTCGCCGAACACTATTAAAGATAGAAGTTACTAATCTTAAAACATTCGTTTCAATTCACCAAGCAAAATATCAGGTAGAAAAGTTAATTAAAGAATAAATATACACTGCACTATTAACACCTTGTTCTTTTGATGGAATATTTTGACGTTCACCCAAAAATCCGACCGATGGCGTTAGTGTAAAAGTCAAAAAAAGTTTCACAAAATAATAATGTTTTATCCAAGCCCAATTGCACACAAAACTGCCACTAACCTTAATGTTTTACAACTATACACGTCACCAAAGGTTAATAAATAACACAAATAAATTCACGAGAGCAAACTGTAGATATACTACTCCACGTTTATAGATTAAGTATTATGATCTATGTGGTGGGCATTATTATCTTGAATAAATATTTATACCCCTGAAGTAAGACAGAATAGATTTATACCTGCAGTAAACATAATTACGGTTGGTGAATTGAATTTTTGATATTTATTTGGAGGAATAGTTGCCTGTAGCACAAATGAACCGAATAAATAACTACTTACGTTCGGTGAATATATAGATAATTCTCTAAGAATCAGTTTTAAAACAATTGCATTGCAAATTGTCACACGCTGGTTTAGAAAAAAATTAAGAGCGCTTACGCGAGAGAAGAATTATATTTACGGAATTAGTATTTTTTAAATGCATTTCGAAGAAACGGTTGGTATACGAATACAAATAAACTTAGAAGTTCTACACAATGTACACAAAATATTTCATTGGCTTTATAGGAAAGTTGAAAAGTGGTCTTTAACTTCAATAATGGACACAAGAGAGAGCGAGAGAGAGAGAGAGAAAAGAGCGACAAAGAAGGAAAGCATAGTAGGCGTCTGAGCAACCAAGTGAGGAGCAGTGGTTTTTAACGCAGTAGACATAAATCACTCATAGTGGTTGTGTTCTATGTTTGTTGTCCGGAGACGCGGGTAGCAAAGAGACTTGAAGAAGATTTGCGACCAAGCAAATGATGTCAAGACTTACATCACGGACTAACAACAAACAACAACAAAACTATGGGATGAGAAAACGTTATCAGGAAGTCACTTGTTCTTTACTTAAATCGTCTATACTGGGTGTATGTGGGCAACGGCATACCTAACCAGACACTCCACAATCTGACACACGATATCATATATATTAATACGCTAAGGTTAAAGATGTTTGCCTCCCTTTTTAGAAAAAACCTCACAATTTCTTCACATAAATTATATATCATTTTACAGATAATTGCTTGTTCTACTGACATCGACAACTAAAAAATTTATTGTTGCTTTTGTTTTTGTAAATTAATTATAATACAGCAACGCTGAACAACGTCTGCCATCTGACGGCTTTAATTTTGAAACAACGTCAACACTTCGATCTGTCATCTGACCTTCATATTGTAAATACTGCATACTGCCATCTGACGGTTTTAATTTTGAAACAGCGAGCAACGCTGAACAACGTCACAGCAATGTTGCATGATGCCTTCTGACGGCTTAGCTCAACGCTTTTGCTACTTGCGCCTCTATATGACAATTTTAGTAAAATATTTCTTCGATCTGTCATCTGAGCTTCATATTTTAATACAACAAAAAGAAGAACGTTATAAGCAGTGTGCGAAATTAGAAACGAATTGAAAACCTGCAATCATATTTAAAAAATAATTTTGTAAAGTGATAATTATTATACTTATTTAGTGCGAATAAATCGTACAGGTCATTCTAGTTAAGAAAATTGGTGATGTAACACCACGTCTTAAAAAGACACGCCGCCACTGGTTTACTCTGGTGGTCGTGTAGAGAAACAGAGGCAAGATGGCAGCGGAGCGTATGAACTAGAAAGTAGTGTTCATGTTAAAAAACTTAAATTAATAAATGTATTGAATTAAATAATATTCATGTTACAAACTTACGTTAATAAATATGTTGAATTAAATAATATTCATGTTATACAAACTTACGTTAACAAATATGTTGAATAAAATAATAATAATTGTTACAAACTGGCCCCACGTTGGGCGCCAGTTTGTAACAATTACGTTTTAATGCATTGTAATAAGTCACATTTTTGGCATTTTTAATTGCAATTTTTTATAAAGTGAAATTTAAAAAAGTGGCGAATATGGCGCCATTGTGCGCAGAAAACAAAAACGGGTGCGCAACTTTCGAAAAAGTAGTGCGCGGCTTGGAGGGAACTTTGCTCCCAACCAAACGCACCATCAGATATTTCACATGAAAAAACCTTAATTATATTTTAAAGCAATAACAGAATTGTCATAATCAATCAATAAATTCATAAATAATAAATTTATATTTTATATTCGTATAAATAGCATAAAAACTGGAAATTGACTTCATCAAACGACATTCCAAATATTTTTTCACCTGTTATGTTGATTCAAAAACCGATGTTTATACCATATTATGCAAATTTAATGCCATGTATAAATAAACACAATACCTGTCTTTTTAAAATTATTTTTAGAGGTCATAAACGGTCAGGTCTGAGTTTAATATTCATTTTTAAAAATTCTGGGGTACAAACTATGAACATTTAGGTACAATAACCATAGCTCAACCTACGCGAAATTCTAAACTGAATTTTTCGTGTTTTAAAACATTCTGTCAAGTCCGTTAGAATAATTGCAAGTTTAAAGAATAAATTATATACACGTAAGATAACTGATTTAACAAAATTCCGTATTGATATTGACTAGTTGCTCATCCATAATTATACCTCCTATAATACATTCAGCTTAGTGATGTGTCCACATGACTCTTTATTGGGAGCTGGCTCCGTGCGCTCCGCTCACTAAAAAGAGTCGCTCAAAGGAGCGACACTAGACAGTACGCACTACACAAGAGTACAGACTGCAGAGGTGTGAACTGGCATCATGCATGCTCAGGAGTCACGTAGCATTGCACAGCACAATACACACACTCAGCTCTGAGCTCATTTTAATATGATTCTGATCTTATATTATTCGCATTTCGGATAAACTATAAAGTATAATAAAAGCTTAACAATAATAATGTTTATTATTACAATATTATATCTTTGTCAACGACGTCATTGTGAATGGTTTAAGTCACTGTAAGCTTAGTACTATTACATTTAGAGTGTATCATTCGACATTAAATGACTCAGCAAAGATAACTCCGTACGTGCAAAATTTACTAGTGCCTCTGTGGTTTGTGCTGTGTGCGCTCTGTAAATGTGCGAATGAAACAGTGCAGAATAGCTCAGTACAGAGCAATGGTGCTCGGAGTGAGTCATTCACAAAAAAAGAGCGACTCGCTCCGCTCCGAGAAAGGAGTCGTTCATTCGCTCAGGAGCGTTACATCACTAATTCAGCTATTTCTGATAAAAATTAAAATGTATTTTTTGTACATAGCAGTATCACATTACAACATTTATTGGGTTTCTAACCGCCTTTTAGTCTGGGAGTTTAAAAATTTTATTTAATCTTTTTTCAATTAGGTAAGTTTGCATCCGTCGTGTGTTTTTTCAAAATTTTTAATTTTTTTTTTATTTTTCCAAAGATTAATATCTTGAGCCTCAGCTATGAACTACAGCTGAGGGAGTAAACGAAATTCATGTTTTATTATAAAAATCAAATGGTGTATAAATTCAGACGACAAATCAATGTAGAGTTACAATAACAATTACATTACGGAAAGCAGAGAAAGTAAAATAAAAAGGAAAAGTAAATAAAACACTGCATGAAACTACCATAAAACATTTTATAGCCAGTAAATAAAGTAAAGGAGTCAAGCGGTAAGTACCTATGTGTTCATAATCTGCATCGTTGAGCGACTTCGCACTGCTCCACTCAAGTAGAAATGAGGCCTTCGAGTGCACGTTGACAGTTTTTTATCACAAAACAAAATCAGTTTAAGTAAATGAAGAGTATAAATATTGTTTTGTTACTTTTTCAACTGTCTCAAAAATAGGGACCTGTATCATGAGACACCTTTAGACTGTCTCATGAATAGGGTCGTAGAGCTTTATTTTTAAAATGCTTATTATCGACAATTTTTAACTCAAAATTTATTGGAATCAAGAAATATTGATCTAATAATCATGAAATAAGTCTATAATACAATAAAAATGATATTTTCTACTGAAATCCTACATTTTATATTAGCGAAAATGTTCGACCTATTGGAAATGTGTCTCATAATACGGACTTTTACCTTAGTATCCGATTTTATAATCGAACTAGCGGTCCCGCTCGGTTTCACCCGGGTGCAAAAGAACGAATGGGGGAGAGATATGAGTACGCACGTTGATCTTAACTTACCGAGATGAATGTTGTGTCCAAATTTCATGATGATTGGAGTTACCGTTCAAAGATTTTTGTCGGACGGACAAATTTTGAGTTACATTTTTCATTGTTGCTCCACTCCTATTGGTTGTAGCGTGATATTATATAGCCTATAGCCTTTTTCGATAAATGGACTATCCAAATCCAACAAACAAAATTCAATTCGAACCAGTTGTTCCTGAGATTAGCGCGTTCAACCAAACAAACAAACTCTTCAGCTTTATATATTAGTATACTAGCGGTCCCGTCCGGTTTCACCCGGGTGTAAAAGAACGAATGGGGAAGGGAGGAACAAGAGTACACACATTCATCTTAGTTTACCGAGATGAATGTTGTGTCCAAATTTCATGATGATCGGAGTTATCGTTCAAAAGTTTTTGTCGATAAAAAGCAGTATTTATACTTTTTTTAACTAATATTTTTTTTTAATTAATTAAATAAAATTAAAATAAATTTAAATGTAAGCCTTAGAAGAAAGTAAAGTAGTAAATAAAAAAATAAAAAAATATATTCTCCCAACGTGGGGCTCGAACCCACGACCCTGATATTAACAGTCGCATGCTCTACCGATTGAGCTAGTCGGAGTCGTGTACTGACAACGCTAATATGAGTATATTTAGTTAGTGCATTTCACCTGAATAGAAGCTTATTTTTGAGATACATTGTGCAACATTTTTCATTAAAGCTCCTCTCCTAATGGTCGTAGCGTGATATTATATAGCCTATAGCCTTTCTCGATAAATGGACTATCTAACAAAAAAAAATTCAATTCGAACCAGTTGTTCCTGAGATTAGCGCGTTCAACCAAACAAACAAACTCTTCAGCTTTATATATTAGAATAGATAGAAGTATAGATATAGATTATAAGGGCTTACTCATAACCCTTCCTTTTGGCTTCGTCGCAGTCGGGTAAAAAGATCTTTTGAATATTATTTTACCTTCAATTGACGCAGATTTAAATTAAAAAAAATAAATACGATAAACAACCCTATTTAATTAAGCAAATATAGCGTTGAAGTTTTTATTTAACATTTAAAAAAGGTGTGTTATCTGAGACAAAAACTTAAGTGTTGATAGACATAACAAGTGCCTACTGTAACAATAAAAAAGTTTTTATCTGTTTTACTCAATTAATTTTATTTCTTTTTATAATTAGCATAGAAAATCAACATTGTTTTGTATACATTGTAGTGAAATAAATAGCAGATGTTTACATATACATTGTGAAAAAAGCAGGTGTTTTGCTTCTTCAATGGAACGATAATGACAATATTATGCCTTCCAATATGCCATTTACGGTATAATAATTTTATAATAAAATTCACAGTGGCTTTTAGACACGCTAACTTTTTCTGACGACATTATACAATACAAATATACACTATACTGCCAAATTATGTAGTGTTGAACCGAAATCTAAACAGAAGCACTGCATTTTTTTATAAAATTTTAATTTTAAAAGCGAGCACTATAATATTGTATAACTAGCGGTCCCGTCCGGTTTCATCCGGGTGTAAAAGAACGAATGGGGAAGGAAGGAACATGAGTACACACATTCATCTTAGTTTACCGAGATGAATGTTGTGTCCAAACATAATGATCGGAGTTACCGTTCAAAAGTTTTTGTCGATAAAAAACTTTTTTTAACTAATATTTTTTTTAAAGTAATTAAATAAAATTAAAATAAATTTAAACTTAAGCCTTAGAAGAAAGCAATGTAGAAAATAAAAAAGAAATAAAAATATATTCGCCCAACGTGGGGCTCGAACCCACGACCCTGCTCTAGTCTATTGGCATTTTTATAGACATCTGAATATAAGAAAATAAAACTTTAAAAAAAGGTCAAGGTAAAGACAGTTCGAAGAAGTTGCAATGGATTTTTTGATTTCCTGTTTCAACTTAATACATTTTCGAGCCAAATAATGACAGCACATTTATTGTTTTAAACACACCTTTTTTATAAGAAGTATAAAATTTCTATAAAAATGCATCTTTGACATATTTTAAAAAAAGTGTTCGTCAAAAGATTAAAAATTCTTTATATGGTGTTTTCATCATTGAAAACAACACGTTAGTTATGTTCATGTTAAGATTCTATTTTCTGGCATTATTTCGTATAATATATAACCTATAATGTTGTATTATTACCACTTTTACTTTTAGTTATTTTGTAAAGTGCTTTTTATTATAATCGGTTATCGATATTCAATTTATTTCCTTCTGTTTTGTGGTTCAGTTAAACACATTTCATTCTTGCATGCCTACAAAACTATAATCCCAAACATAGCATTAAACTTGCTTCACTTTGAATAAAAAATTCCAGCCAATTCGGCAACGGGACCATTCCAACTTCAAAAATTTTGACATTTGATTATAATAAAGAAAATAAAATTTCTGATATCGCGTGAGGTGACGCGGGTAATGGCTAGTATTCAATATGATATTAGCTATTCGTTGTCATGGTTACCTACATAATATGTTACATGTCATGTAAAAATTAATCAAAGCATGCCTGACTTGAGTGACTAGTTTATTTCTGACAGATCCATAAAACAAAAGAGCGGCTGATTTTTTTTTATTTTCAAAATATTTCCGAAACTATAAAGTTAGAAAAAAATTTTTTAACTAAACTTTCTTGAAAAAATAAATAGAATAATAAGCCGTTATGAAAATTATATCATTATTATATAAAAAACAGCGTTTTAGCATATATCTCTTATGCGCATTCGCCGATTTTCCCCAAAAACAATAGGGCTCTTCATATTTGCATACCAAGCATCCTCCCAAAAGTTGGTTTCAATTCGCTCATCCGTTTGACCTGTATCGTGTTCACAGACTAACAGACGCACAGAGTTTTCCTAAAAATATATTTTTTGATTTGGGGGACCACAAAACGGAAAGATATTGTAAAATTTTTGAAAAGTGGAATTTGACCTAAACTAGTACCATTCGGAGACTTGTGGGTTGGAATCAGCGTTGCCAGTTTTTTTGGGATTTTGGAACTCTTTGAATGAAAACAGCGGGATTCTTTCGTTGAAAGCGGGACATAGTAAAAAAACGTATATAATCAGAAGTTTTCAAATACCTATTTATCTTTTTATTTGAATTAAAATTACGTTTACGTGACAATATAGATAGCAAAAATAGCCATAGAAAATATATTTTAATAAAAATATAATATTTTAAATCAGATTTATCCTACCGTTAAATAGTTGAGTCTTATTCGTCTTCAGAATAAAAAAAAAAAAAAAACAGAAATCAAAATCAAAAAAGTTTTATTCATTAGAAAAATATGGCGTTTCAAACAATAGTCTGTGGAGTGAGTGTTACAAATTGCAACTTACAATAAGAGAATAATTATTTATAAGGATTACTTATTCATGATATTTCTGTGAAGTTTTACCTTCTTTTAAAGTTATCCCCGAAAAGCGGGACTGAGCCTGTCCCGCGCGGGACTTAAATTTAAAATTGAGACGTCCCGCCAAAATCGGGACGTCTGGCAACTCTGGTTGGAATGGTTAAATTTAATCACGTTTGTTTCTTTTTCATTTTATTATGACACAAATGCACATAGGTAGCATATAATATAAGAACTGAAAATTTTCATTACGATCAGAGCGCAGGTGGACACATCGGAATAGCAAAGATATTCTCTCAATTATTTTAGGAAATGGGATTTGGTCCGTTATAGGCGCGAGTTGCACCTGTGCAAAAGTCCGCAAAACATGACAATAATAAAAACGCTTCAAGTGCGTATAGTGTTAAGGCTATGTCGATGTGTGGGCGTCTATCAACATTCTTTATTCACGCAAGCTAAAGAGTGGGAAAGAGCGGTCGAGAGAGCTGCCTTATCGGCCGATATCAGGGAGGGAGGGGGGTATTGGGGCGGCTGTTGGATGCGCACACTATACGTACAACACGTATTGTATACAGGCTGTTACCAACCAAAGATTATACCAACCCACAAGTGGGAATTGGAACTAGATTAGGTCAAAAATCACTTTTTAAAATTTTACAATATTTTCCGTTTTGAGGTCCCCCGAATCCAAAACACATATTACCATTCCAACCCACAAGTGGGGAATGGTACTAGTTTAGGTCAAAAATCACTTTTCAAAATTTTACAATATTTTTCCGTTTTGAGGTCCCCCGAATCCAAAACACATATTTTTGGAAAAACTCTGTGCGTCTGTTAGTCAGTGAGCACGATACAGTTCAAACGGATGAGCGGATTAAAACCAAATTTCGGGAGGATGTTTGATATGCAAATATGAAGAGCCCTATTGTTTTTGAGTATAATCGCCGCATGCGCAGAAGAGTTATATGTTATAACGGTGTTTTTTATATAATAATGGCATACTTTTCATAATGGTTTATTATTCTATTTATTTTTTCAAGAAAGTTTCGTAAAAAATATTTTCTAAACTTTATAGCTTCAGAAATATTTTGAAAAAAATTCAGCTGTTCATTTGTTTTGTATATCTGTCAGAAATGGCGACGAATATCAAATATCATATTGAATACTGGCCATTACCCGCGTCACCTCACGCGATATCAGAAATTATATTAATTTTGTTATCAAATGTCAATATTTTTGAAGTTGGAGTGGTCCCGTTGCACAATTCGCTGGAATTTTCATTGTCATATTGACACGAAAGAATATGATCAAATTAAACTTACCATTGTACAGTTTATTATAATAATAATTAGGTATATGAAAACCCGTGCTTACCTGAAACAAAAAAAAATTCATTAGTCAAGTACCTAATTACATTTTAATTTCAAATTTATTTTATAATATTAGAATTTTTCTTTGTAATCTACTTATATTTTTGATAGCTGAAAAGCAAACTGTCACTAATTGACATATAAATGCAATTGTTTTATCTAAAGCTTGCTCATAATATATCATTGTATTTTCAATAAATGCTTCTATAAAATTAACATTTTTACCACCAGATGGCGCGTGAAAGTCACGAAGCTCGGTCCCCATAGGATCATAATTTAGTTTCGTTGTCAAATCAAAATTTTGACAACCCTTTCTGCAAACCAGCATTAATCTGCCTGTTCTCTACGTTCCATAATTCTTCGATTGTAGAGGATCAGTATTTGGAAAAAAACCGTGGCATAAAGATAAAAAATGAAGAAATACTGAAATTTTCGATCCTTATGCCACCGAATTTTTTCCAAATACCTATCATTAATCTCAATGGATCACAGTTAGTCTATTTATTGAATAGAGTCAAATTCAAGTAATAATATATCTTACATCAAAAGAATATTGGCATTTCTGCGAGTGAAAAATGAACCGGCTGTATATACAGTAACAGTAAGTATAGGTACGGAGGACTCGAGGTCCGATCTACTCCGTTTGGTCCATAGACTTCATTAGGGAAGGGTAAATCGATCCCTCCATTCCAGAACGACGACTCATGCATAGAAAGCTGCTCATTGCTTTTAACGAAATTTTCGCTGAACTGGATTCTTTGTGTAGTATATAGCCAGTTGGGGACAAGAGGGTTAAAGTAAACATTTTTATAATAACATTACGTTGCAGCTCAAATAAAAAAAGTAATCAACATAAAACTGCGTTCGTGGTTTGTTTATTTCTTTCTTTCACCAAATCGGAAGAAATATATTTAAATACAATTAAATTGGATGTCGAAGATCACGTCGAAAAAAATACCGTAAGTAAAAAAAAATTCTAATTGTTACAAACTGGCGCCCAACGTGGGGCCAGTTTGTAACAATTATTATTATTATTTTATTCAATATATTTGTTAACGTAAGTTTCTAACATAAATATTACGTTAATAAATATGTTGAATTAAATAATATTCCTGTTAGAAACTTACGTTAACAAATATATTGAATAAAATAATAATTGTTACAAACTGGCCCCACGTTGGGCGCCAGTTTGCAACAATTATTATTATTTTATTCAACATATTTGTGAACGTAAGTTTCTAACATGAATATTACGTTAATAAATATGTTGAATTAAATAATATTCATGTTACAAACTTACGTTAATAAATATATTGAATAAAATAATAATCGTTACAAACTGGCCCCACGTTGGGCGCCAGTTTGTAACAATTATTATTATTTAATTCAACACATTTGTTAACATAAGTTTGTAACATGAATATTACGTTAATAAATATTTTGATTTAAATAATATTCATGTTACAAACTTACGTTAATAAATATATTGAATAAAATAATAATCGTTACAAACTGGCCCCACGTTGGGCGCCAGTTTGTAACAATTATTATTATTTAATTCAACACATTTGTTAACATAAGTTTGTAACATGAATATTACGTTAATAAATATTTTGATTTAAATAATATTCATGTTACAAACTTACGTTAACAAATATATTGAATAAAATAATAATAATTGTTACAAACTGGCCCCACGTTGGGCGCCAGTTTGTGACAATTATTATTCAACATATTTGTTAACGTAAGTTTGTAAGATGAATATTATGTTAATAAATGTGTTGAATTAAATAATATTCATGTCACAAACTTACGTTAACAAATATGCTGAATTAAATAATAATAATTGTTACATATTCTCTTTTTTTTAATACTATACTCGCCTGTAGTTATATGTATATAATATGTAAATGTAGTATATTCCGTGGCATTATCTAGACATAAAAGTATTGTAATGGTTGACGACACCAGTGAGAAAGAGGTGTAGGATACTTTTCTGCCACCTGCATATATTTTCAATAACATAATGCGCTTTTACTGGCACACTGCAACCATCACACTACCTACTGGAGTGTGGTAAATGGCAACCGCGTCTCTATATTATGCAGTATATATGCCATTTGCGGCGCGGTAAAAGATATAAAATAGATTTAATTGTAAAAGCTGTCACTTGGTCGAGCTTTTGAAAATACTAGCAGTCTGTCTATGTATACGTGAGGGCTGTACTTCTGTACTCTGAACACAAACACACACACAGGCGTTATCTGTGAATATGTCAAAGTATGTTACGTTATGTAGACTAAAGTATATCATAGTGCAATTTATACTTGCCTCACATACTCATACAGGTGATCGGCGTAGCTTAATTATCGTAAATTCATTTTTTTTGCATTAAAAAAAACCGGCCAAGCACGAGTTGGGCACACACATGGTTCCGTGGTGTTCGACAAATATCATACCCCAACCTACAAACACCTCATTGCAATATATTGATAGTGGTTTGAAAACTATTAATTAAAAAAAAATTAAGTTCAAAAACTAAAACCCGACTACTGAAAAGTATGAAACAAGAAAATATTCTCATCTTGTCATATGCGGTAGGTGGATATGACAAGATGAGAATATTTTCTTGTTTCATACTTTTCAGTAGTCGGTTTTAGTTTTTGAACTTTTTTTTTTAACTAATAGTTAAATTTCGTGGAACTGTTACAGCGTTGCCAGTTTTTTTTTTTTTGCCAAGTCGGGATTTTGGAACTCTTTGAGTGAAAACAGCGGGATTCTTTCGTCGAAAGCGGGACATAGTAAAAAAACGTATATAATCAGAAGTTTTCAAATACCTATTTATCTTTTTATTTGAATTAAAATTACGTTTACATGACAATACATAGCAAAAATAGCCATAGAAAATATATTTTAATAAAAATATAATATTTTAAATCAGTTTTACCCTATCGTTAAATAGTTGAGTCTTATTCGTCTTAACAATAAAAAAAAAAAAAAAACAGAAATCAAAATCAAAAAAGTTTTATTCATTAGAAAAATATGGCGTTTCAAACAAATAGTCTGTGGAGTGAGTGTTACAAATTGCAACTTACAATAAGAGAATAATTATTTATAAGAATTACTTATTCATGATATTTCTGTGAAGATTTAACTTCTTTTAAAGTTATCCCCGAAAAGCGGGACTGAGCCTGTCCCGCGCGGGACATTTAATTTTGATTTAAAAATCGGGACGTCTCGCCAAAATCGGGACGTCTGGCAACGCTGAACTGTTAATACATTCGACTATCGCTTATAGAGGTACAGGCAAGTAGTAGTCTCAGTTATAGAGGTTCGTGAGTGAAAAACGTCTTTCTGCTCCTCACTTATAGAGGTTTTAGAGGGTTACAAAGACGGTACCTAGCAATTACTGTCACTTAGAGAGTTTTCTCGCTTACCCAGTTCTCTCACTCAGGTTTGACTGTATATCAATCAGAATTCTGAATTGGTGCTTTTAGTCGAGCAGGCTGTGTATATTATTTAAACTTTCAACCTGTACGAACAACGAACGAATATGAAACGAAACGGTTGCGTTATCATTTGTTTTGAAACAATGCAACAGAACAACATCATCAAACAACTGACACATGCACCTATCTCACTCCCCCTCCTTCATATGGCTTCGTTGCTTTGTCTCTGTCTATGTCGTGTGTCACAGCATCGCGACGTCACCGACGCCAACACACTGTTGCCGATAAAACTTGTGTCTGTCGATCGACGCCGATGAATTTATAATAGCCAACAAGAGCTAAAAGAGTGATCGTTGCGTAGATATCAAGTGAAAACATTGCCTCTTATTGTGTTATTTACTTATGCGTGATGACACCGCGTCTCATTTATTATGCAACAACTCTCCCTGTAAGTTCTACAATCTAAATGGAGGTCATAGCAAACGTTATGTTTGGCCTCTTGTTAACGACAACATATAACGACCCGATTTTTATGACGGGCGACGGGCCGAAGCGCAGTATTAGTGTGGGTGTTTTTTAACGCGGCGGGCATGTAACCGTTGCAACTAAACTCAACGGATACACGCACGTCGCCCCTCGGCGCGACGGTGGTCGGTCCGACACAGTGAACACGTCATTTCATAGAATTATTGTTGATGACGACAGATGTGCGCGCACGTTTTTACCTATACCTACCTACCTACCTTGTGCTGCTCATTGTGAATATGGAGTTTAAAATTGATATTGATATGGATTTATTAATTAGCCTTGTTCATAATAGGCCAGTGTTGGGACAAGACTTTAGAAGAGTCAACTTCCAATATAAGAAACGTAACTCTCTCTCTCTTACCTTCTTCACTAACTTATATCTCCCTCTCAACTACCGTTCGCCTCGAACGATCACGCACCGTTCGCCTCGTCCGATGATGCACTTCCGTACACGCTTTCGTCAGGCATTTACCAGCTTACGCCCCAAGTCAAGCATGCCTAAAGAAGTTTTACTTCAAAAACATTATGACTTGAGTACACTCAATAATAAATGAAACAGAGTAGATCTGTGTTTAAAATACGGTGAAATATAATAAACTGTTTCATTTTGTGACATTCCTGTCGTTTTGACTCAGTATATAATATTGTGATTTTATGTCAGACGAAATCATTTTCAATACTGAAACAAATAGTAGGTAAAGATAATTTTCTCTGATAAGGAAATGACAAGACACAATGAGAAATTCAATCTATATTATAAACACACAAATTTCGAATAATTAAAGTGTTTACCTACACGTTCGCAATATGTATAAAATTTAAAAGCGAAATATGAAATTATTTGTTTCGTATTACTTCTACGTTAAATAAATTAAAAATAATCATATACAGACTGATTTTTAACAGCGTGTAGAAATAAAATATTTTAAGTAACTTTTTTATCAATACTCAAAAATACGAGAAAAAAGCCTTTCAAAGTTTAATTAAATTTTTAAGATTTAATTTAATTAATTCGAAAGCCGGATTAACACACGCGAAGAAATGATAGCACGAATCGGAAATGCATCCCAAATAATTCGCGGAAGGCCCTTATCGCTATTACAAGCATGGCTACGACGAACGCATCTTTGTGTCCAATACGGGGACAACTTCGAACAATTTCTGTAAATATTTGATAATGACATAACATATTTCCATAGTGACATAACATAACGCCAGAATCGACCTCAAATTTTGATAAAATTTAATAAAACTTTGAAAGCTCGTTCCTCTTTCATTTTTGAGTTTTGATAAAAAAGTTACTTGAAATATTTGCTCGTCGTTTTGATTTCTAAACGCTGTTTAAAAAAAGATTCAACTTAAAAATCATCCTGTACAATTAATAATGTACTTTTTCCTCCAAATTTCAACAATTAAATTAACAAAACAATATAAATGTTGCTTACTATACAGGGTGTCCCACGACATGACTGCCATAGCCTGGGACTGTGTTGCTGGGGTGATTTCAAGTCAAAAATGTCTAAGGAACATATACTCATAGCTCATAACTGAGCTAGAAGCATTTACAATTTTAGATAAGTAGTAGTAAGAATTCCCTACTAATTTTAAAACCATTTAAAAATAAATCGCTTTATTGAATTAGTTGCTCAAAATGTCCACCCAGTTGTTGTAAACACAGTCTAGCTCTTCTTAGAATTGAAGTAGTATAGCTCTGCGAAGAGTCTCAGGATCAGCATTATTAAATACTAATGGTGATTCACAGCCACCTAGTCTTTTTAATAATAACAAAACCATCAGCCGAACGTAATACTTGTAGAATAGCGTTCCGGGTATATGTTCATTAGACATTTTTTACTTGAAATCACCCCAGCAACACAGTCCCAGGCTATGGCAGTCATGTCGTGGGACATCCTGTATATATTTTATATACACCGATGTTTAAAAAAATTTTCACCTTCAACTTTCATTAACTTACAGATTGTTTTGATTTATAGTTGGAAAACATATCGATGTACCATTATAAATCAATTTGTTATTAGTAAAATTTAAATAAATTAATACTTTATTGACTTAATGTACGCACATAATGTGTATAATCGAATCGTTTTTAACAGCGTTCCTCAAACTGTGGGTGGCGAGTCGATTTTTGATGAGACTCAACAAGCTCTGTATATTTTGAAGATTTTTTTAAGTGGGGATATTTAGTGTAACATTTAAAAAATATGGAAACAGTTTATTCTAAACAAATAAAGAAAACAAACACACGCCTTATTGATGAGTATTTGGAAAGAATTCCGTGGCATAAGGATCGAAAATGAAGCAATACTGAGACTTTTTTAAACTTGCATTTAATACTAACGTTTCGATATGTTTTGTATCATCTTCAGAGTGTTCAAATGCTGTCACTCTGAAGATGATACAAAACGTATCGAAACGTTTGTATAATAATACTCATCATTAACTTCAATGGATCACAGTTACTCTATTTATTGAATAGAGTCAATCTACACGGCTTATTATTAAATTTTTTTTTTCTTTATAGTTCTTTTTTGACCCTGCTCATTAGGATTATTGTTTAGTAATAGACGTTAAATTTTTTTTTTTGTGGAGACGTTTTTCCTAGCTAGTCAAATATCCCTGGAAAAATCAATGCGCCGGGGATTAGGTTTCTAAAAAGTGGATTGCAATATTTAAAAGTTTGGGCGTCCCTGGTTTATAATACTGATTCAAGTTAGTCACGAAAAATAGAAAAATACTTCTATTTATTATATTAATAATTCAATAGGTATTTTATTTCTCATATTTCAAACAACTCAAAACCCTCATAGCACATAATTAACTATATGATATATTTTAGTAATCGTAGCAAACCTGTTATTTTTTAGAGAACATTTTGAAAAAGTCCTGCACTATGAAATACATATCTTACGAGTCTTGAACACGAAATTGTTAATAAACAAGTTCATAGCATATAGCATCGCAATCACGCGAACGAAGTGATTGTGGGATGTAGATAATGTAGATAATAGCGATTGACAAATATACATTTTTTATTAGTGTTACAACAATATTTCGGTGAATACCTATACACGCAAATATCCAGCTACATTTAAACAAATAAAAAAATTAAAAAATATAGCAATATTAGCGGCCTCCGGATGCGATAGATAAAATGTGTTTCGTTTGCGGCCCTGCATCTGAACTAATAGCTTTGAGCAAATTCTACCAGATTTGCTTCTGAACTAATAGCTTTGAGCGAATTCTACCAGATTTGCTCCTGAACTAATATATTTGAGCAAATTCTGCCAGATTTGCTTCTGAACTAATAGCCTTAAGCAAATTCTAACAGATTTGCTTCTGAACTAATAGCTTTGAGCGAATCCTATCAGATGTCGCTACTTGGTACTAAAACAGTTTTTTTGTTTGCTTCTGAACTAATAGCTTTGTGTACCAACAAAATTATTTTATCGCAGGTATAAGTCTATTCTGTCTTACTTCCATATTTATTCGCCTGATAAAATAATAATGGCCGCCACATAGATCATAATACCTACCCTATATAAACGTGGAGTATTATAACTACAGTTTGTTCTTGTAAATTTACTTATGTGTTGTTTATTAACTTTTTGTGAAGTGTATAGTTGTAAAATATTAAAGTTAGTGGAAGTTTTGTGTAATTAGGATAAAACATGATTATTTTTTTTTGACGTTTACACTAACGCCATCGGTCAGATTTTTGGGTGAACGTCAAAATAATCAACAAAAAGAGCAAGGAGTATTAAATTATACTATAATAAGCATATGTTATAATTTCACATAAATAAAGTTGTTACTTATTGTCTTTGGTCCAGAGGTCGACCCCCCCCCCAAGTTAATTCATGGCTACGGCCTTGCAAGCAGTAGCCTATGTCCTTCCTCATGATGCAATCGATCTCCTTGCCAAATTTGAACGAAATCTACTCAGCGGTTTACGCGTGAAAGCGTAACAAAAAAACTCACATTGGCATTTCGTCGTTGGTTCTGTAATAGCTCCTATGTGCATAATTGACAGATTTTACGTTTTTTAGATGAAAAGACTCAGGAAACGGAGCTCTATACACTAGTAAAACCTCCTATGTGCAAAAACGGAATTAAAACACTACTAGAGTGACCTGTGCGAATTATTCGCACTAAATAAGTATAATAATTATCACTTTACAAAATTATTTTTTAAATATGATTGCAGGTATTCAATTCGTTTCTAATTTTGCACACTGCTTATAACGTTCTTCTTTTTGTTGTATTGCAATATGAAGCTGAGATGACAGATCGAAGAAATATTTTACTAAAATTGTCATATATGTAGTAGCAAAAGCGTTGAGCTAAGCCGTCAGATGGCATCATGCAGCATTGCTGTAACGTTGTTCAGCGTTGCTCGCTGTTTCAAAATTAAAGCCGTCAGATGGCAGTATGCAGTATTGTGTCTGTTGTATTACAATATGAAGGTCAGATGACAGATCGAAGTGTTGACGTTGTTTGATGTTTCAAAATTAAAGCCGTTAGATGGCAGACGTTGTTCAGCGTTGATGTATTTTAATTAATTTACAAAAACAAAAGCAATAATAAATTTTTTAGTTGTCGATGTCAGTAGAGCAAGCAATTATCTGTAAAATGATATTATAATTTATATGAAGAAATTGTGAGGTTTTTTCTAAAAAGGGAGGCAAACATCTTTAACCTTAGCGTATTAATATATATGATTTTAATTCTGTTTTTGTAATATTAGTTAGGATTAATGGAAATCTTAGCTTTCATATGGACAAAGCTGTTTTTGAAATTGATCTCCTCGTATCATATCTGCAATATTTTGTGTCTACACACATATATGAACTGTAATATGAGCAGTAGATAGGAGAATGTGTCTTCATCAAAATAATGATGAGTAATGTTTATTACCAAACAGACATGAATGACGGACGCCAGTAAAAATGTCCAACGAATGCACGTATAAATTACTCAAACTGTCTGTCTGTCCGTCCTGTGCTGTTCGAATCGAAATTAACATTTGGGAGTAATAGAACGATATTGTAAAACGATAAATTATATCAAACCCTTATATGTTCGTATACAGGCTGCCACAATATGAAGGTCAATCATTCAAACAACATTACAGTATAATAAAACACGAGTTCATCCATTCAAGGTTTCCCTACTGAAATAGTTTCTATAGAAACAACACTTTGCGTATTACTCGACTGTACTTAAAAAGCGGGAAAGCGATCACGGCCAATCACCGACGAGCGCACGTTCCGTACAGGTAGCTAGGAGGTGGTGAGAGTCTCAGCGGCTCTAAAATGTGTTTGCGACGCTGTTTGTGACTAGCTTCCAATCCTTTTAGATCCGTGGCGCGTATTTATACATCCAGTTGGATTAGAAAACATCATATATATTAATACGCTATAAGGTTAAGAATGTTTGGCTCCCTTTTTAGAAAAAACCTCACAATTTCTCCACATAAATTAAATTTTTAATAAAATTCAAATAAAATGTTTTCGAATTTTTAATATCACAAATACCTATTATTAAAATTATGAACAAGTGCGGGCCCGCCGTTATTTCAATTTGCCATTATGTGGCCCTTGCTTGCCAAAAGGTTGCCGACCGCTGTATAAGAGCGTCCGTTATTTCCTAAGTCGTTTTTTTTACCCCCCCAAATTTATAGTTTTTGCCCTAAAAAAATGTATCAGACCAAAAAAAGCGTTTAATCATATATATTAATACGCTAAGGTTAAGATGTTTGCCTTCCTTTTTAGAAAAAACCTCACAATTTCTCCACATAAATTATACTTATATCATTTTACAGATAATTGCTTGCTCTACTGACATCGACAACTAAAAAATTTATTATTGCTTTTGTTTTTGTAAATTAATTAAAATAAAGCAGCGCTGAACAACGTCTGCCATCTAACGGTTTTAATTTTGAAACAGCGAGCAACGTTGAACAACGTCACAGCAATGCTGCATGATGCCATCTGACGTCTTAGCCTAACGCTCTTGCTACTTGCGCCTCTATTTGACAATTTTAGTAAAATATTTCTTCGATCTGCCATCTGAGCTTCATATTGTAATACAACAAAAAGAAGAACGTTATAAGCAGTGTACAAAATTAGAAACGAATTGAATACCTGCAATCATATTTAAAAAATAATTTTGTAAAGTGATAATTATTATACTTATTTAGTGCGAATAATTCGCACAGGTCACACTAGTTGTCTATATAACAAGCGGATGTTACGCACCGTGATCATTGTATCCCTTGTTCTCGCGTCCCTGTGTGGATTAAAATTTATTAATTAGTTAAATTTATAAAATAGTTCACTTCAATCAAATCAGTAGACTGAATTAGGAAGGTAGATAGTATATATGTTGCTTCATAGATAAATTGTGATATGATACTCCTCCCTGCTGGAAGTAACGCTTTAAAGAGAGAGAGAAAGACAGGGAGATTGTGTATTGTACTAGTGATGTGTCGCTCCTGAGCGAGTCGTAATAATAATGAACGACTTCTTTCTCGGAGCGAAGCGAGTCGCTCTTTTTTTTTGTGAATGACTCACTCCGAGCGCCATTGCTCCGAGCTGAGCTGTTCTGTACTGTTGCATTCGCACACTTATAAAGCGCACACAGCACAGACCACAGAGGCACTAGTGAATTTTGCACGTACGGTTGCTGACTCATTTAATGTTGAATGACACACTAAGTGTAACAGTACTAAGCTTACAGTGACTTAAACCATTCACATTGACGGATATAATATTGTAACAATAAACATTATTTTTGTTAAGCTTTTATTATACTTTATAGTTTATCCGAAATGCGAATAATATAAGATCAAAATCATATTAAAATGAGCTCAGAGCTGTGTGTATTGTGCTGTGCAAGTGACTCCTGAGCATGCATGATGACAGTTCACACTTCTGCAGTCTGCACTCTTGTGTAGTGCGTACTGTCTAGTGTCGCTCCTTTGAACGACTCGCTCTGAGCGACTGTTTTTAGTGAGCGGAGCGCACGGAGCCAGCTCCCAATAAAGAGTCATGTGGACACATCACTATATTGTACACTGCACATAACGAGTGAGGGGTCATGTAGTAATTTGGAGAGGTGCGTGCGTGGCACTCGTCAATCACACGGTTAAATGCGACAGCTCGATTGCTCTTGCATTTAAACGATCGGTCACCACATCCACCGCGCTTCGTGTAATGTACCTATAGAGAGAGTACCCTATAGGTAGGTATACATTTGGGACATCGCATGAAATAGGTAAATGCCACTTACACGATTGTGTCGCACACGCGCGCCTACAGGATCTGAGGGCTTTCTCTGCTCTTTATCAGGTCCATATCATATATATTAATACGCTAAGGTTAAAGATGTTTGCCTCCCTTTTTAGAAAAAAACCTCACAATTTCTCCACATAAATTATATATCATTATACAGATAATTTGCCTGCTCTATTGACATCGACAACTAAAAAATTTATTATTGCTTTTGTTTTTGTAAATTATTTAAAATACAGCAACGCTGAACAACGCCTGCCATCTGACGAGAAATTCTGACGCCGCCATCTTGTTCAGGATCCTCGAAAACGGGGGAGAAGGTATTTTCATTCCTCCGACTCACACACGTCACTATCTCTGCCTGTATGACAGACATTCAAAATTCTACAGAAATCAAAGATTATCGGGAGGTCGAAGTGACAAATGAATAAGGTAACCATTTTTTTTCTAATTCTAATCTCAGATCAAAACATTATTTTCCTTCTTTTCTAAAATTTTTATTAGTCATTAAGCACACTGCTATGATTGATTTTTGCACCCAAACTCTATGTTCGAAGAATATTTTTCATTTTTCATCAAAAAAATTGGTTGTCTGTAAAGTCGGTTTACGGACGATAGTTTTACGTGATAACGTATTCCGCTCGAATATCATATTTAATAATACATAACCTAAATAGTAGCTGTCAAACTTGGGCCGATCGTGCTTCTCTATCGCTTATACTGCGCTCTCGCTTCCACGCACAGGGTCAGGCGGAACATTACGGCGTTACACTTTTTCGTGCGTGCAGCTGGTGTTTTATCAATTTATAAGACGTTATCACGTCAAAATGTCTGAATTGTTCATTTTATTTCCTCGTCGACAATTCTAAGAAGATATACTGAGAACTCTTCATCTTGCAATTAATACGTTGGGTTACGTCACGTTATGTAAATGTGCACACTAAGGTCTGATGCGGCACGTTGCGTCACGTGAACTAGATGTATCTCTGTCTTTAATGAGATATAAAAAATCGATTAAAACTTATTTGGGAATTCCAATAATTCAGTTGCTCCTATAGTGATCAGAAACCATTCACAAAATTAAAATTATTAGTATTTCTCTGAAAAAGAATCTGTTTGCTTTGAAACGCTGATGAGTCATAATCGAAAATATTTCCATTAAAAACAATTTAAATAAACATTTCTCAGATAAATACGAATAGTTTAATTATATGACCGAAGATAGTTTTTGAATTAAACTATTAATAAACTAAATTTCTATGCGATGATTTTTGCCATCCCTTGAATTGGTGATAGCTAATGACGCAGTCCTGTTGTGATAACCAAACCTGTTATAATATCGGATGCACCAGCTGTTTGTCTCGGTAACACTGGTGCAGTCCTGCTATTAACTGATACTGAATGGGCACTTACGATGTCGTCTCCAAAACCGGTTAGATTAGAAATAGATTGTTTATACTCCATATATTCATATATTTTAATAGTTAACCGTTTTATGTATCTTAATCAACTCAAAACAATCTTTTCTTGGGATTTTTCTCAAACAATTTAATAATAATAATAATAATAATAATAATAATAATGCGTTTAACGTCCGTTTCTCGACTTTATGTCATAACAGACGCCATTCGCACCATTACTATTTTCCATCTACCATACACTTCCCGTCATTTTCTACAATTTTTAAACTTCAACTTAATTAATAGCAATGGGCGAATGAAGGATTATTTAGGAAATTAAGATAAGGTAGTCAAATTTTGAGCATAGGAGTTTGACAGGTATTCGGCCATGGCCTTGAATAAGGAACCGTCTCGATATTTATCTGGAATTGTTGAAGGAAACCATGGAAAACCTCAACAATATGGCCGGTACAGGAATTACCGTTTCTCGACTAGAGGCAGTGGGAAAACTCCCAACCTCATCTGCTCCCTTCGGGATTCGAACCCGGTACCTCCCGAATGCGAGTCTAGTGCTCTCACCGCTACGCCACCCCGCTCGGTCTTTTTTTCTTAAATAATTTACAAATAAGTTTCCAATAACAGATAACGTGTTCTATATTACAATATATCTCTTCTAAATGATTTAAGGATTTGTTTTTGGGGATTTATTAGTTCTAGTAAAACAAAAATTATAACCTAAATAATAAATGCAAAATCTACCATAGCATTTCTTTTGTTTTTTATCCTATGGTAGGAATAATTTCTTCATCCAAACATCATAATCAATCAAAGATCACATTCATCTCTTCATTGAGATAAGTTTTCTTTACTATTTTATAACCGAAAACAAACAATAGAAGAAAAAATTATAAAGCTGTTACCTTAACTGGTTGGTAAATAATGAACAGTTAATTGATAATGTATGTACAATAGTGAGTATAGAAAACACTGGACGGTGACAATGGTTTAGTATTTTAGATCATTTCTTATGACTACATTCCATCCGTTCTACGAATTAAGATAAGAAAATTTTAAATCCCAGTCATGCAACGTCTCAAAACAGTTTGTGAATGAGTGTATAATACAATTTTAGATTTACTGGAATGTCGATCTTTAGGTATATTTTGGATACAATAACCAGAAAAGTTCTTTCTTTTTGATACAATATAATTTATCACAACCTCTTTTTATAGTAGTTTTAACTGATTCTCAGTTACATTTTTTTATTTGGATGGTAATTGTGCTTATTTTTATAAACTAAGACTAAAATTTTGAATAGATAGATAGATAGATATAAACTTTATTCTGTTAATACTGTATATAGAATGTAGAATGCGTCATTAAAATATATCATTAAAACTTATGGTTAAAAAATTCCTCGACAGAGTATAATAATAATAATGCGTTTAACGTCCGTTTCTCGACTTGATGTCATACCAGACGCCATCCGCACCATTACTATTTACCATCTATCATACTTCCCGTTATTTTCTACATTTTTTCAACTTCCACTTAATTGATAGCAATGGTTGGATGATGGAATTTTAGGACATTAGGATAAGGTACGCAAATTTTGAGCACAGGAGTTTGACAGGTAATCGGCCATGGCCTTGAATAAGGAACCATCTCGATATCTGTAATTATTGAGGAAAACCATGGAAAATCTCAACAAGATGACCGGTACAAGAATTACCGTTTCTCGGCGAGAGGCAGCAGGAAAAAGTCCCAGCCACATCTGCCTCCGCCGGTATTCGAACCCGATACCTCCAGAATGCGAGTCTAGTGCTCTCACCGCTACGCCACCACGCTTTTGAATATATTATCGGCAATTACGGAATAATGGCAAGCGAAATAATATAATTCTAATTAATACCAAAATCCATGCTCAATATAATAATACGACATATTTGAATGATTTCTTTTATTTTCCCAAATATTATTTAGGTATAATTTCATGAGAGCCAAGGTAATAAAGTGTAGGTACTCCATAAATTATTTATAGGCCAGAACATTGAAATATATATTTTTTTTATTGGTGTCCTATTTTACCTATTTAAAGCACGCCTCAGAGTGTTTAAATCAAACTTTCAAAAACGCGCGTTTTTTAAAGTTACTATGGGAACATCAACAACTCGAGAATTTTTTGATTATTGATTTGACAGGAGTAGCGTGTAACGTCAAATAAAATATTACTATTAATGACAAATTGCAAATCAATTTCTGTTTTTCTCATTTCCATGACAACGAAAGGTATACTGATGTCACATCACGAATTCAACCATTTTACATTATTAGTTTTTATTTCCATTTTTTTGTAGTAATAATACCAGTATTTATGATTTCAAAGTGCACCAATAAAAAAAAATAGCGTAAAGTATTCGTGGATAACTGGTCTTAACACTTGCTCTATTTCGAGCACTCCGGCTGCGCCGTCGTGCTCGAAAAATCACGCGTGTTTTAAAGACCTTTTTATCCACTTACATTTTAATATACTATTTTGAACAGATGCAATTATATTAAAAATGCACTTTAAACGAAATTTACTAAATTGATAAAAAACTACTTTTATCGATAAAGAAAATAATTTATTAACAATGTTTATAAAGAGACAGTGGCACGGTACACAATTAATTCCAGAAATAATTAAAACTAGACGTCTTGTTTTAAGTCGAAATCAAGAATGCAACAAATGTGTCGAGTGTCTCCAACAGGTTGTACGTTAATTCGAAATACCTGTTCGCGTTGGTCCCGTATGCGCATATATAATTCTTCTTTTATGTTACTTTTGTTTTCTTTTCCACTTTCCGTCTCAGCAATCCAACTATCCTACACACCACTCCTTGTAACACAAGAATGTCGGATTTCTGCTTTGGTAAATTCAAAAAGAGATCTCTACCCTTTTTTAGCTGTTTTTTATCTTCAGTACAACATTATGGACCGCAGACTTAACTTACATATATCACGTATATATCGATTCCGATTGCGGTTTTACAGATGATCATTGAATTAAGAATATTTTCAGCATAACCATTCTGATTGCGAGAGCGAAGTAGTACAAAAGCCCGGGACGGTAATATCTTTAAACCATCGATTCTAGTAAGCATCTTTACTAATAATAAAAGCTGAAGAGTTTGTTTGTTTGTTTGAACGCGCTAATCTCAGGAACTACTGGTCCAAATTGAAAAAAAAATTTTGTTGGATAGCCCATTTATCGAGGAAGGCTATTTAATATTATGCTACGACTATTAGGAGCGGAACTTTAATGAAAAATGTTGCAAAATGTATCTCAAAAATAAGCCTCTATTTATGTGAAATGCACTAACTAGATATACTCATATTAGCGTTGTGAGAACACGTCAGGTGGCTCAATCGGTAGAGCATGCGACTGTCAATATCAGGGTCGTGGGTTCGAGCCCCACGTTGGTCGAATATATGTTTATTTTTTTTTATTTTCTACATTGCTTTCTTCTAAGGCTTTTGAAATTTATTTTAATTTTATTTAATTAATTTAAAAAAAATTATTAGTTAAAAAACTTTTGAACGGTAACTCCGATCATCATGAAATTTGGACACAACACTCATCTCGGTAAACTAAGATGAATGTGTGTACTCATGTTTCTCCCTTCCCCATTCGTTCTTTTATACCCGGGTGAAACCGGACGGGACCGCTAGTTATAGATATAACTATGATAGCAACTCATTCTAAAGGATTGAATTGTGAGCGTTGATGGTTACCATCAACGCTCACAAAATTATTTAAGCACAATTCTATGATTAATAAAACTTTTGGCCATATTCACGTAGGTAGTTATTTATTCGGTTCATTTGTTCTTCAGGTAGCTACTCCCCCGAATAAATAGCGACAATATAGGTATAAATCTATTCTGTCCAAATTTTCGGATATAAATAAAATAATTATGCCTGCTACATAGATCATAATACCTAACCTATAAACATACAGTATTTTATCTACAGTTCATTTATGTGTTGTTTATTAACCTTTTGTGAAGTGTATAGTTGTAAAACATTAAAGTTAGTGGAAGTTTTGTGTGCAATTAGGTAAGAATTATTATTTTGTGAAACATTTTTTTGACGTCTACACTACCGCCATCGGTCGGATTTTTGAGTGAACGTCAAAATATTCAATAAAATGAGCAAAGAGTACAGTGCAGTGTATATTTATTCTTTAACTAACTTTCCTACCTAATATTTTGCTTGGTGAATTGAAAGTTTTTATTCTGACGAATAAAGTTTCAGTAACTTCTATCTTTAATAGTGTTCGGTGAATATGGGCATTAAAGAAAGAAAACGCGAAATTATTTAATTAATATTTACGATGAACAAGTTCTAACTGTTAACCGTTTCAAAAACGTTTAATAATTTTCAATAGTCGGAGCTTAAAAAAAACTCTCTGAGCACTTAATTTGTTTGTCTATGCATTAAATAAATGACAGTGTGTAAACGATTTGATAAGTACCTAAGAAGACGCGACGCAACGGTCCACAAAAACCTTACACAAAGTCTTTGCGTGCGGTGCCTCTGTTGTTCAGAAGAAATATTGGAGCGGATGGTTTTAAAATTTAAATCAGTGGACTGGAAAGTGATCTCGCACCTGGAAATTGATTTTGAAAGGCTCACCACTATGTAGGTACGTTGTTGCATGGTCTTAATAGGCTTCTGTGTCTCTCACAGAGTAATTCCCAGCCACGGGATTCATTAGTTTATCTTATATGTGGTGTTTTGTATGCACCAGAAAGGCATTTTTTATACAGTTTATTACCTTTTCAAGCGGTAAATTAAAGGAAACCAAACTGCTAAAATATGCTAATTGTTAGTGTTTCTCTCTTTTCTTCATTGCCACATAATTTTAACTCGATAAACTTTATTTGATCGTTTTTAACAAATTAGAATACTAACGACTAACGAGTTTGTACATTTTTAATCACATATTGTATAAAATACCTTTAAAAGCGATAAACAAAACATTAATAAAAACGAATATAATTAAAAACCACAAACCGTATGGGATTTGGTTCTTGGTTAATTTGATCGAAAATGGTTTTATTTTATAGTTTAAAGGTCACTAAGAAAAAGTGTCTATGGGCACATAGCCTAAAAACCAATAGATTTTTAGGTACAGATATGTTTAGCGAGACTTTAGAATTTAGATATTGAATTCACAAAGATGTTCCATGTTTAACTTTTGTGCCTTTTTTTTAAATAGAAAAATAGTCGAAAACTATGTCATGTTGGAAGTTGTCGCCCAAAATATATCAAATAGCCTTATTATTATCAAACAAAAATTGTTTATTCAAACCGAATTTAATTATTCTCCATAAAGTGGATTCTATTATCTTTGCTTTTTTTAATTAACAATGTTTGCACTTTACAGGAGAGATAAAAATATGCAAGAAAATGAATTTGCTTCGGGAACACGTGCAATTTTTTTCTACATTTATTTTTTAAACAAAAGGCAAATTTCAAATACTTTATTGTATATATTTTATGTGCATACGTATTATATACAGGTTGTGCTGACTGTTGACCAAGGGCTACTGTTTCAAAAGACGATAATGATCTTGTAGCAGTCAGGGGCGCCTCGCTGCTATAGCATCAGACCCGCGTTTTCGTGACTCTAGACTGTTCACACACTGTCCCACTCGTACTGGGAACTCAGCATATAATGGACGTAAAATACAGGTAAAGGTTATATACAGGGTGTCCCACGACATGACTGCCATAGCCTGGGACTGTGTTGCTGGGGTGATTTCAAGTCAAAAATGTCTAATGAACCATATACCCGGAACGCTATCCTAATTGAGCTAGAAGCATTTGAAATTTTAAATAAGTAAGCCCACTAATGCAGGTATTAGGTTCGGCTGTTGGTTTTGTTATTATTAAAAAGACCAGGTGGCTGTGAGTCACCATTAGTATTTATTCGTGCTGATCCTAAGACTCTTCGCAGAGCTACCACTTCAATTCTAAGAAGAGCTAGACTATGTATACAGCAACTGGGTGGACATTTTGAGCAACTAATTCAATAAAGCGATTACTTTTTAAATGGTTTTTAAATTAGTAGGGAATTCCTACCACTACTTGTCTAAAATTTCAAATGCTTCTAGCTCAGTTAGTATAGCGTTCCGGGTATATGTTCATTAGACATTTTTGACTTGAAATCACACCAGCAACACAGTCCCAAGCTATGGCAGTCATGTCGTGGGACACCCTGTATACAAATATTTTCTATGCAGTGATTCAGAACTACATGTGAGATGACAGGGAAACTTATTTACGGAAAACTGTGCACATATCATTTAATGCAGATAATGCGATGAAATTTCTATATGCTCTCATCTTCAGCAAACACTAAACTTTAGTGTTTGCTGAAAATGAGAGCATAGCTCCCGAAATGTACATCCGCTAATAAAACTGTTGTGGTAAGAAGTAACTATTATATATTTTCGAAGTGAAAACTTCTTTAGCGGCGTTGTACACTTTTTTTGTAATGGGTAAAAAATGTTAAACTCGCGTCAGGAAAAGTAAGAACTGGGTGAAACTCTCTAAGTATAGTAATTGCCAGATACTTTTTATACAACGTTAGACATCTAGCGTTGAAATATCGTACATAAAAATGCAATCTATGATACAAACCATTTTATTTTTTATACAACGTTAGACATCTAACGTTGAAATATCGTACATAAAAATGCAATCTATGATACAAACCATTTTATTTACAAGTGTTGCCAATAAATAAACAATGCTTCTAAATGCAAAAAATTAAGACGTTAATATTCAAGTTTTCACTTCTGCCGGCACTCCCGGAGTGCAACCCGTCTTTTTTTTTATTTTTGTTTCAACCACACTGCTCTTAATATTTGTATGTTGAGAGTCACCCTGTATAAGACACAGAGCACAGATCAGCTTTCGCGCTACCAAAACAGTCAGCGTGTCAGCACAGAAAAAATACATGGCGCAGGTCTGCCACGGTCGAGACTCGAGACACTGTCTAGTTCTCGACACTTTTCTTCTTTCATACAATTGGGGCTGTTTTGATCTATTTATTGGTCACGTTTTGTACACTTGTATACGACAATATACTTTCGATTTCGTTTCTTGGTATTCTCTTGTATAAAATTATTGGCGATTTGGTACCGTGCTGTGTTTTTGACGATAATATAGCTACGTCTCTATCATAAAGATGTATTTTTACGAATGCCATTCATATAAATTTAAATATACGTGAATAACATTTTGAATTCTCATATACACAATAATATCACGCTACGATCAATAGGAGCAGAGTATAAATGAAAAATGTTGAAAAAATACTTATAACTCAAATTTTGTCCGTCCGACAAAAACTTTTGAACGGTAACTCCGATCATCATTAAATTTGGACACAACATTTATCTCGGTAGAAGATGAACGTGCGTATAATACGCGCCACGGATCTAAAAGGTTCGGAAGTTAGTCGTAAAGGCACATATTAGAGCCGTTGATACTCCCACCACCTCCCAGCTACCTGCACGGAACGTGGCCGTGATCGCTCGTAGCCTTTGTCACTTGCCGCTTTCCTGCTTTAAAGTACAGTCGAGTACGCTGTTGTCAAGTTATTGTTATTTTAGTTTCGTTGAGTTGCGAGTTTGTAGTTTTTCAATAGACTGTACAAGCGCAAGCCCGCATTCGCATCTAACTTCCGGGCCTCTTAGATTCGTGGCGCGTATTATACTCGTGTAACTCCCCCAAATTCGTTCTTTTGCACCCGGGTGAAACCGGGCGGGACCGTTAGTAATATATAAAAACAAGCTGTTTGTAGTGTATTTGCAAATGCAAATAATGATGAAAATAAAAAAAAAAAACCCTTTGCACTCCGCGAGTGCCGGCAGAAGTGAAAACTTGAATAGTAACGTCTTACGAATTTTCGATCAAAATGGTTTGTATCATAGATTGCATTTTTATGTACGATATTTCAACGCTAGATGTCTAACGTTGTATAAATAAAAGTTTTCGTCTTACGAATTTTCGATCAGGGTCACGTGTCCTGACGTAGATTAACATTTTTTACCCATTACAAAAATAGTGTACAACGCCGCTAAAGAAGTTTTCACTTCAATAATTATTATTTCTATTCAAATATCTAACACTGTTCAAAACAGAAACATTAGAAACGCCAAATATACTATATATACTCACAGTACCTATACCTAATAGAGGTGTTCGAGTTTTATAATTTGACGGTAAATACCAAACAAAAGATCTTATCCAATAATATTGAAAGCAATACACAAATGCAAATTGTGCATGCATATATCATTTTAATCTTCTAAAATTAATTTCAATTTAGTACCTATATCAAATATTTCCTACCTGCGTTGACTGTACGCGCGAGTATAAAATATTTTGTTACATTTTAAACTGCTTACAAAATAATATTTACGGATCGCAGTGGGTTAGTTTGCAATTTATACGTCGCTTAAAAACAACAAAATGAAACAACAGACAGCATGTAGAAGTCCCATTCGAAACATAATCTGTCAGTCATAAAATTGAATACATTACGAGTTGACCAGTCGTGGCACAGATACAGGTTATGTTATAGTCACAACACTGCATCCCGACTTTATTATAATTTCTTACTCTTTGCTAAAGTCCGTAATGTTTCATCTCTTTATATAATTTTTCTCAAATTGCCACATTAAGGCCCGATTCACACTATAGTGCCGGTCACGGTTCGTTCTCGGTCCAGTCTCGGTTTGGTAAAATCTTATAGATGGAGAGCTGGCTACGGAGAAAATGGGTGACTCGGTGCAGAGCTGAAAATTTGCAGAATAATAGGAGATAGTACAAGTAAGTAGGGAAAAAATTGCCAGAAGGCTAGGCGGAAGATAAAGAGCCGCCAGAAGGCGCTAATGTTGCGAAAAATCAGTGCACTTCTGGCAATTTCTATACTTATTCTGTAATTCAAAACTAGATTATATATTATATATATTATACATTATATAGTTATAAGTGCATACTGAAAATTCAAACATGATATAATAATTACATTCGACAAATATTCAAAATTATTAATGACATTTTGATAGAAATAAAAATAATCGTCATATATTTTCATTAATAAAATTACGTTGTTATAATAACGTAATTTTATTAATTTTATTTCTATCAAAATGTCATTAATAATTTTGAATATTTGTCGACTGTAATTATTATATCACGTTTGAATTTTCAGTGGGCCCTTATAACTATATAATGTATAATATATAATCTAGTTTTGAATTACAGAATCAGTATAGAAATTGCCAGAAGTGCACTGATTTTTCGCAACACTAGCGCCTTCTGGCGGCTCTTTATCTTCCGCCTAGCCTTCTGGCAATTTTTTTCCTACTTACTTGTACTATCTCCTATTATTCTGCAAATTTTCAGCTCTGCACCGAGTCACCCATTTTCTCCGTAGCCAGCTCTTAGACCATTACTGTATTCACATTATCATTCTGGGTTCGATCACGGTTAAATCTCGATTTGCAAGAAGTCTGATGTATTTCCTTTGCAATACATTTTACTTTATTTCATAAGTACAATTTTTCTAGCTGTCTGACAATGCCGTTCGATTTTTCAATTGAAGAATTAGCTATTATAGCTATTCTTCTTGATGAAGATACGGCAAATAAGAAAAGAGTGAAACGCAAGGCAACGAAGAGAAGAATGTGGGTGCATCCAAGATTATTAGCGAGGAAAACGGAAGGCGAATATTACACCCTGTACCGTCATTTAATAGACGAATACTGCATTTGAAACAAAAACCTATTCATAAGTCAGGCAAAGTCCGATCACGCTCCAGCAAAATATTCTTCTAAACGGATCGGTGCCGGAGCTTGATTGGATCCGAACTTGAGCGAAGCTGATAGTATGAATACGCTCATTGTTTCTTGTGTAAGAATCGTTTATCGAACCGAGACTGGACCGAGAGCGAACCGTGACCGGCACTATAGTATGAATCGGGCTTAATACTAGCCTTATATTGTGAACATGCATATTTCTCCATATCAAAAGCATTGTAGGGTTTTTAATCGATTCCACTCGAAGAATAATTGAACGATTAAAACAATATTTTTCTTAAACTGTGTATTCATGTATTTAGCATCGTTTTTTGTACAGTTTCTACTTCAAAACAACTTTTTTCTACGCATTTTGATCAATATTTAGCTTAATAAAAAGCGATCTTTTTTTGTAAAGATTAATCATTTGTTTTTGTTACAATCGAATGTTCTAGAATCTAGATGACAGGAAGTTTGAGTACAGCTTCTGATGTATGGAAACTGTAATTAGATCACAATCTAAGGACACTGTTAAATCAAATTTTTTGACAAACCTTTCTGCAACCCAGCATAGATTGCAGAACAGATTGTCAAAAAATTAGATGTTGACCACCCCATTTCCGTACTTCTTTTTGTTTTTAAATAATCTTAGATCACTTTGGCGTAGGCATACAGGGCGTACCTACTAAGTTTACGAGCAGACAATATCAATTACATAGAAAATGTAATCAGCGATTTTTTTGTTACAGTAATTAAAACAGCATTTTAATTTCGAATTATTAATACCAAAAATCATTAATGTGTTGAATATGCATATCCATATTTTATTATGAAGATAATTTATACATATTTATGTCTAATTACATCCATATGTAAATCTGATAACGTAGATGAAGATTTTCTTTCGAATATTAATAAAAGTCTGTATTTAAGAGTCATATTTCCTACCTACGCGAAAAAGGCATATGCTAAGATTATAATAAATAATAAGATCCCATTTCTACAGTCTGCTCACAATAACTTAACCGGAATATACTATAAATATGGGCTTTAATAAGTTTTATGGCTGATCACAAAATCGTCAACAACACCTGTTGTAACTAGCCGATAATCAAAGCATTAATTGGTATCAAATTTAAATATATTTTTTTTGACGATACAGTGATAGGTAAAAAAATTGGTTGTCTGTAAAGTCGGTTTACGGACGATAGTTTTACGTGATAACGTATGCCGCTCGAATATCATATTTAATAATACATAACCTAAATTTTAGTAGCTGTCAAACTATATTTTTACCGAATCTCTATCGCTTATACTGCGCTCTCGCTTGCACGCACAGGCTCAGGCGGAACGTGACACTTTTCGGAACGTTACATTTTTTCGTGCATGCAGCCGGTGTTTCATCAATTTATAAGACGTTATCACGTCAAAAACGAGTACATATAGGCGCTTTAGCTTACGCTATTCGCGCCTAATAAACACTACAAATAGATTCGTACACATCGTTATGAAACATCCCCTCATTAAAACGAGGGACAACTATGTACGTTTCATCATAATGTGTGGTGAATTAACACATTCAAATCGGTACCACGTTCTTTTTTTCTTCCCGTATTTACTTAGGTGTATATAATAATAATAATAATAATAATAATAATAATAATAATAATAATAATAATAATAATAATAATAATAATAATGCGTTTAACGTCCGTTTCTCGACTTTATGTCATAACAGACGCCATTCCCACAATTACTATTTTTTTTACCACACTTCCCGTTATTTTCTACAATTTTTAAACTTCAACTTAATTAAGAGCCAATGAACGAATAAAGGAATTTTTAGGAAATTAAGGATAAGGTAGGCAAATTTTGAGCACAGGAGTTTGACAGACCTTGAATAAGGAACCATCTCGATATTTATCTGTCATTATTGAGGGAAACCATGGAAAACTTCAACAATTGGCCGGTACAGGAATTACCGTTTTTCGGCGAGAAGCAGTAGGAAAAAGTCCCAGCCACATTTTCCCCCGCCGGGATTCGAACCCGGTACCTTCCGAATGCGAGTCTAGTGCTCTCACCACTACGCCACACTCCTCTCGGTTTTAGGCACATATAGATTCGAGACAATGCACCTTTCCTCAACAAAGCAAGTGCCCGCATTTTCCTTTTTCCGCATCGAAATATTTCATAGTCAAAATGTTGGATTAATAATTTATGAAATTATTCAATATACACACAACGAGCGTCGTATGATCCGCTTGATAACCGACAATGTAAGTACTAGAGCAGAGGTTCCCAAACTTTTTTGTCTCGTAGACCACTTGCCTTGTTTTTCGATTTTGGGTAGACCCTATGCTTATCTGATATTGATTTTTTGCAAATTCATTAATTTCAAATGTATTTTTGACAACCGGTATAGTACTACTCACTTTGAACGATTTAAATTTATAACGGTAGTGAAATGTTTAGTTTTATACATTTATTAATTAGATTCAAATTAAACGAATCAAATTAAAATTTACTTTCTGTTACATATAAAATAACCAAGCAAAAAATAAATGCTTTTAGTGTGAGGGATGAACCTGACGCTTTAATAATAAATTTTCAACATTTGGCATCAATTTAGTTAGATTTAATCTTAAATCTCTTCGGTTAACGATGTCCAGTTTGTTTCTTTTTTTGTTAGGAGATTCACTATCGTTGACCCCCATTTTCATTTCATGGACCCCCAATTTTTTTCCCGCTGACATGGACCCCTTGCAAGTTGTCGTCGACCCCTGGGGGTCGATATAGACCACTTTGGGAATCACTGTACTAGAAGTATAATAAGGTACCTTCTCCTATACCTATAAAGACAGAATGAGGTGGATATATTAGGCATCCAATATTTTTTATCGATAATTTAAAGTCTTGGGTTCATGAGAAGCGTAACTTTTTAGGACATAAATTATACTCTTTTCACATAAATCATGAACAGACACAATTTTAAGCGCGGACCGCAAAACCAGTTCGTTTAACACGTTGGCTGACGACGCTACGGCTGTAGGTATGTATGTATGTAGCGAGTTACGAACGGATGATGGGGCACTAGGCAGGTATTATTTTTATAAATCAAAGTTTACGCGGTACATGTGAATCAGTCACATAAATTTAAGTCATCTGCGTCATTTTTAACGAGAGAATACAAACGATGAAAGCTAATTTATGACACGGATTGCCAGCGCTGTGTGGGTGAGAAGAAATTACTGTCGAGCCTATTGGATTATGCAGTGTCGGGTACCGGCGGTTTCTACAAAAGGGACTACTGATTAATTTAAAAATTCCTTTAAGAACGTAGTCCTATGTTCAGGCTCGTTTTCAACCCTTATTTCAGAATTTTTTTTAATAACAAAATAATGTACAATCATTTCAATTTTGTTACATGTATTTACTGACATCGTAAGCTAAGAAAAACATTTTTTTTGCTGAATTTTACGCCATTTTATAATTGTTTTTTTAACCTAAAGTAGACAACTTTAAATGGAGGTAGGTGGGTACCGCGGATGATAACGTCACTTGGAGTCTTCTGAATTATAAAAATTAAATTGGTTAATGTTTCGTAGGCTTGTGGCTCTATCCCGTACTAGAAATAAACATTTTTATTGATAAATAACAAAATGGCGGGTTTAAAAAAAAACAAAGAGAAAATTGTGATTTTGTCGTTGAAAAACGGTTAAAAAAATAGAATTAATTTTTAAAATTAAGTAATTCTAGTACCGGACGGAGCTATTGCTGTGTAGAATACCCTGTGCAAAATTGAAAGCAATCGGTTGTATACAATTGTTTCAATCACACGCGCCGCTTACAAAAACGTAGTTTTGAGAAAAACACGTTTAAAGTTTTGATTTCAGATATCTTACAAAAAAAAATTGGTTGTCTGTAAAGTCGGTTTACGGACGATAGTTTTACGTGATAACGTATTCCGTAATACATAACCTAAACCTCTCAAAATTTGGTTTCAATCCGCTTATCCTTGGTGTCGGAATGATAAGAAATGTCAAAAGTGACGTTTGCAACTGTCAAAGTATTATGTTCTAATAATAATTAGTTATTCCAATACTTAACTTATAAGGCGTTGCATTTCACAAAATACTAATGTCAAAAAATTGAATTAAACATTAGAAATGCAGCCGTTTTCATGTTAAGACAAGACATACGTTATCTTCTAATTTCCATGTACGGCAAACAAAGACGACCGACCGCGTCGCGCCATGCATTAGACAACATTGCATTTATACAGCTATTTTTCTATATAAATTTGTATAAAATATTTTTCTATATAAATTTGTATAAAATATTTTTCTATATAAATTTGTATAAAAAAACTGTTTAGGCAAATTCTGTTATACGAAATCTATGTAAAATGTTCTCCTCTTTCGTTTAAGACTGGTTTCAAACCGATCTGATTTAAATTGAGCGAGAAATTAGCAAAAAGCACGCACAGGGTCAGGCGGAACGTTACGCGTTATGCGTTACGCGTTACGAACGTTACGTTACACTTTTTCGTACATGCAGCCGGTGTTTTATCAATTTATAATATTGGTGATTCATCAATTTATAAGACGTTATCACGTCAAAATAAAAATGAATATTTACACTAATCAGCTATCACAACACATCACCCTGGATATAACAAATATAGAACCGCCACTGGCTATATTCATGGAATAATGGAATGTAACGTATGATTTTATTTTGTCAACATTTGATTTGACGTGATTCCAAAAGTGTATATTGCAATATAAACTTTATACGAACGAGTATATTCACCTAGTATATATTATAGTCAGGTGTTGTGTTTACAATGATGAAATCACTCTTGAAAAAATATATCTGAATTATGTGGGAGGATAATGAATTACTTACATATACGCCGTTATTAATTATTAAGTACCTACAGTACATTTAAGATGCTTTGAAATTAACCAATGTCCAAATTAAAGATCAATAATTATAGGTAAGTATCTATCACTTTAATATTTTAAATATCGAATGACAGGTGTTAGATATCTAGAAATAGTACGTAAATCTGTATATGTTACGCTCTATACCCGAATTCGGCTCATGACCGAAATAAATGCGCAAAACTAGTTTTGACCAACGAATATTTACCAAACGGGTATTGAGTGTTATAAAATGAGCAAAACTAGTTTTGCGCATTTTCAGTTGGACAAAACTAGTTCTGTCCATTTCTGAACGGACAATACTAGTTCTGCTTGTTTCATTCAATCAACGTCCGAACCCGAATAAAAGTAGGGTTATGTTCTTGTTTATCTACCTATCTATTGAATTGTTCTCCTGAATGTTATAATTAATATAATTGTGGGACATTCAGTGCGATAATTAAGTAAAAATGCAATGTGAATTCGAGTCTCAACTAGATCGGCTATTGGAGGCTTCTGAAACATAATTTTATGACGAAACATAATTACCTTACTACACTAAGTGAGGTTAAGAAAGCAAATTTGTTGAAATCTGAATTAAAACCTCTGTCTGCTAAACAATACAGAAGAATAAATCGCTTTGATATAATAAGTATCATTGATGTGGAAAAGTTAATTAAAAAACGCAAAGAAGACTCTGATGCCATACTAGTACCGTCCGTTCAGAAATAGACACAACTAGTTTTGTCCAACTGAAAATGCGCAAAACTAGTTTTGCTCATTTTATAACGCTCAATACCCGTTTAAATGTAAGATTTCGGGTTTGGTAAATATTTGTTGGCAGTTTTGCGCATTTATTTCAGTCATTGACCGAATTCGGATATAGACCGTAACATATTATAAAAATCTCGTTTCACGATGTTCGTCCGCGATTAACCTCCGAAGCCACTGAACCGATTTGAATGAAATTTTGTAAATGTGTCTTGTTTGGTCCAACTTACGCTATAGGATAGTTTTTATAGCCTATAGTCAAGAAGTGAGATTCTTGAGAAAAATAGATCGAAGTCTAATTTTTTGCGCCGACAAAAATTGCAGTTGTTATTAACAAAAAATGAAAAATATAAAAAAATCCCTGAGATTTTTGGCAATTACTCAAAAATTATAAGCGATAGCGGAAACTGAAAAAAAAATCTTAAAGAGGAGAAAATTTCCAATAGAAAAGTACCCACCTTCTGCACTCTATATCTCTCTATTATTTATAGTTTTAATTTAACATTGAAAATAGGGTTCCGAGCGGCCGTTACTACTGTACAACTTGGACATAAGACAGATTTGTATCAACTTTTATGCAATTATTGTGCACTTATATATTTAAATTTATTAGCGTTGTCAATATGAATCATGAAAAACTGTTGAACATTTCTCAATTTGTTGTTGTCATTTTAAAACACATCACAAAAATTCTTGTTCAGATTTTATGTGCAATTAATAATTTTGATTCATAATTTATCACTGTTTTTTTGCCAGTAGAGTATAAAATGCCAACTGCTAAAATGTAAAAAATTACGTCCAAATGATGTGAACGGAAATCTAATAAAATTAATGAACATAAAAATAAACATAACCAAAGAACACTAGATTTTTACTTGACTGTACAACCTGTTTTGTTTTTAACAAATATTTCATTTTTTTTTAATTATAATTTTATAGTGCATATAAATATCCACAGGTACATCCCTTCAGAAACCGGTCAAAAGACAGAAAACCTATCTTAAGGAGGTTGACCCGTTTTACGAAGATAATGAAAAAAATCTGATATAAAATTTTTTGACGTGATAACGTCTTATAAATTGATAAATCACCAATATTATAAATTGATAAAACACCGGCTGCATGTACGAAAAAGTGTAACGTAACGTTCCTAACGTTCGTAACGCATAACGCGTAACGTTCCGCCTGACCCTGTGCGTGCTTTTTGCTAATTTCTCGCTCAATTTAAATCAGATCGGTTTGAAACCAGTCTTAAACGAAAGAGGAGAACATTTTACATAGATTTCGTATAACAGAATTTGCCTAAACAGTTTTTTTATACAAATTTATATAGAAAAATATTTTATACAAATTTATATAGAAAAATAGCTGTATAAATGCAATGTTGTCTAATGCATGGCGCGACGCGGTCGGTTGTCTTTGTTTGCCGTACATGGAAATTAGAAGCAAATGTATGTCTTGTCTTAACATGAAAACGGCTGCATTTCTAATGTTTAATTCAATTTTTTGACATTAGTATATTGTGAAATGCAACGCCTTCTAAGTTAAGTATTAATTATTATTAGAACATAATACTTTGTAAGTTGCAAACGTCACTTTTGACATTTCTTATCATTCCGACACCAAGGATAAGCGGATTGAAACCAAATTTTGGGAGGTTTAGGTTATGTATTACGGAATACGTTATCACGTAAAACTATCGTCCGTAAACCGACTTTACAGACAACCAATTTTTTAATAGATTTTTTATGACAAAATTCTCTGTAAAAAATCCAAAATCATTAGGAGATTTATAAAGTTAAAAATTAAAAAAAAACTTGTACATATAGTCTTATAGAAAATATGTCAACCTAGCATGCAAACGGTACATTTTAATTTTTTGCAAATAACCAAATAATGTCAGCAGTTCCGAAAACTAACTATGTAAAGCATCGATGTCTTACGCATATATTAATATTTTATTCAATTTAATTAGGAGACTTTAAATCATTAAAAAAATTATTAAACCTATGCACTTTTCGATTATGGACATTTATTCTTGACAATTTTACCAATTTTAACTGAATTTTCAACTTTTTAATGATTTAATTTTAATTTTTATTACTTCTAATTTCTTTTTTTAATTATTTACTCCAAAAGATATGTAAAATACAGATATTTACATAAATTTATTTTTACTAAGCTAACTTTATACAAAAAATTCAAAAGTAGACCAATAAGTAAAATACTGAAATAATTAATTAATATTAAAAAAATGTTTATTTATGCCTTTATAACAATAATTTATTGGTATCATCGACTTATAATCTTTTGTAAAAATTTATTATGGAAAAGTTCCCATTTAGAATTCGACTTGTTTTGATTGGGACGCATCAACCTCCTTAAAGTGAATAAAATTGTAAATTCATAATAATTGTGTTCATATTTGTGAATTTTCGGGTGAATAATAACAAATTATGGCAGGAAAAGTTTTACTTCAGTCGTGTGGTCTAAAGCACACTCGTTTTTTATTGCACGACACCTTGTATACTGTTGGTATATAATATGAACTATAAGTTAACACGATGTAGTTTTCTCTAAACTCTAATGCTATCACAGTGTCAATGTTTAAACACCACATAGCAGGGCACTGAGTACTGTATATTACTATTTAGTATACAACGGCCAACGTATAACATTTTAATGGCAATAAATCTCGACTGTGAGGTTTTCTGACATCAGATTCTAATTTAAGTATGTCATGACTATATAAGAATTCAATATTTAATCAAGCAGCCTTATTTATCACCTAAATCAACATAAATCCAGTGATTTATACATGTTTGCGCCATGAGATCATCGCCCTGCAATGTTTCGTTCAATTTCAAAACTACTGTACAATACGCGCTACGGATCTAAAAGGTTCGAAAGTTAGTCACAAACAGCGTCGCAAAGGCACATTTTATAGAGCCGTTGAGACTCCCACCACCTCCCAGCTACCTGCACGGAACGTGCGCTCGTCGGTGATTGGCCGTGATCGCTCGTTGCCTTTGTCACTTGTCGCTTTCCAGCTTTAAAGTACAGTCGAATACGCTATTGTCAAGTTGTTATTTTAGTTTTGTTGAGTTGCGAGTTTGTAGTTTTTCAACAGACTGTACAAGCGCAAGCCCGCATTCGCATTTAACTTCCGAGCCTTTTAGATTCGTGGCGCATATTATATTGCCTAACTCATCTAACATCAGTTGTAGATTTAAGTTAGTGATGGGACTAGTTCGAGATATGATAATTTACAATTAGTAATTCGTTCGATTATGAATCATTTTACTAAAAACTTAACTACCGAATCGAATTACTACTAAAATTGATCGAATGAATGCATGTATCGGAACGGAACACTAGTATCATATATATTAATACGCTATAAGGTTAAAGATGTTTGCCTCCCTTGTTAGAAAAAACCTCACAATTTCTCCACATAAATTATATATCATTTTACAGATAATTGCTTGCTCTACTGACATCGACAACTAAAAAATTTATTATTGCTTTTGTTTTTGTAAATTAATTAAAATACAGCAACGCTGAACAACGTCTGCCATCTGACGGCTTTAATTTTGAAACAACGTCAACACTTCGATCTGTCATCTGACCTTCATATTGTAATACAACAGACACAATACTACATACTGCCATCTGACGGCTTTAATTTTGAAACAGCGAGCAACGCTGAACAACGTCACAGCAATGCTGCATGATGCCATCTGACGGCTTAGCTCAACGCTTTTGCTACTTGCGCCTCTATATGACAATTATAGTAAAATATTTCTTTGATCTGTCATCTGAGCTTCATATTGTAATACAACAAAAAGAAGAACATTATAAACAGTGTGCAAAATTAGAAACGAATTGAATACCTGCAATCATATTTAAAAAATAATTTTGTAAAGTGATAATTATTATACTTATTTAGTGCGAATAATTCGCACAGGTCATTCTAAAGTACTACTATAATAATCAAGAACAGAATAGCCGATCAACAGCTAGCAGGTACACTTCACACAAGTTGTGCTGCAGGGAACCGATCGAGATAGATTTTACGATTCGATTATGGCAATCATTCGATTATAGTTTTCGGTGAATTGGGCATAAGTACAACCCTTAACGCGGTTTGACCATGCCCTAAAGTTTCATACGGCGATAGATTAAAATATGTGTACCGAATTTCGCGTAAATCGAACCTTTTGATCTTTAGAAACTTGAGAAACTAAAAATAAAAAAAAATGTATCAGGTAGGCTAATTGAATAAAAACAGTCTTTGATGTAAACACCAAAGTCTTTTATTCGAAATTGCAGAGACATCAAGTTGTCTGTATCAAATATGTAAACAAAAATAAGATTATAAGCCGATATTAACATATTTATTGTGCAGTAAGCTCGTAAACTTGTGTATTTGATAATATATCAGACAGTACATTCTTGTGATGCGGTGAATATCATCCATTGTTTATCAGGTATCATATATCACGACAAAATACAGTCAAACATATTCCGTGGCTGGTTTGGTAGGTACATTGAGCAATTGAGCGACCTGCAGCTCTATGCTAAAGCTATACAAGGATCCTCTATTGTAAATATAAGCCCCGATCAGAGTGAACTCTTCTTTGCTAGCTTCACTGTGATGTATTGCTATTAGCTTCACATCAGATCAAGAGTTGCCTTGGCCTTTATCGCTAAATTTGTGCTCGTCTTTTGCTCATCCACTTCTTAGAAATCGTTATAAAGAGACTGTGTTGTTTTATTATATAAACAGGGAGTTCGACAAAACACGATTGGCTAAATAACCTTTTTAGTTAGATAATTATGTTAATTTAAAAAACGCATTTTAACAATATGAAACCCATAAGGAGCAATCCTTAATACTGTGACAAAACTGTTCTTCTAAACAAAAACACACTAAAAAGCACTTCTCTAATAATAATGAAAAATGAAATAATAAAACAAATAACTAAAAACAAACGAATTCTAAAACAACAATAATAACACTAAACTACTAGGTATACAGCACATTTATTTCTCCCAGATGTCTATTTATCTCTATATTTATTTAGAACACATATATTTATGATGAGTATTTGGAAAGAATTCCGTGGCATAAGGATCGAAAATGAAGCAATACTGTGATTTGTTTAAACTTGCTTTTAATACTAACGTTTCGATACGTTTTGTATCATCTTCAGAATGTTCTGTAATTATATTTTTTGAGTTATAAAATTGTTTTGAATTAAAATGTAATTGTTTAAAAAGTTTAAGTTTAAAAAAATCTCAGTATTGCTTCATTTTCGATCCTTATGCCACGGAATTCTTTCCAAATACTCATCATTAACTTCAATGGATCACAGTTACTCTATTTATTGAATAGTGTCAATCTTCACATATATTTATGTCGCGCACTGTTCACTGACACTGACTCACTGCCTACCACGCTAGCGCTGTTTATATAAGTTCTTCAACTGCGTTTTAGAACACTCTTCGGCGTTCTAGAAAGCTTCGACATGCTTCTATGCAGCATAGCAATACGCGTAAATAATGCGCGCATTGTTGTTTATGCGGTCCCGTCAACAATGCGAGAATTGTTGCCTACGCGGTTCTGACAACAATACACTGCCACCGCCTCCAGTGGCGTCTCGTTACAATACATATAAACAAATTTATTGTTATCTTTTGGTCCGATGCTAATTTTATATTTAGAGACACATTTAAATCTAGAAATAATTTTAATATGCAATTAAGTACTGAAATCGATGAATTACAAATCTGCATCAATATTATATTTGCTATTCGTTGCCATGGTTACCTACAGAATATGTTCCGCGTCATGTAAAAATTAATCAAAGCATGCCTAACTAGTTTATTTCTGACAGATCCATAAAATAAAAGAGCAGCTGATTTTTTTTATTTTCAAAATATTTCCGAAACTATAAAGTTTAGAAGAAAAAAAATTTATCGAAACTTTCTTGAAAAAATAAATAAAATAATAAGCCGTTATGAAAAGCATACCATTATTATATAAAAAACAGCGTTATAGCATATATATCTTCTGCGCATGCGCCGATTTTCCCCAAAAACAATACGGCTCTTCATATTTGCATACCAAACATCCTCCCAAAATTTGGTTTCAATCCGCTCATCCGTTTGACCTGTATCGTGTTCACAGACTAACAGACGCACAGAGTTTTTCCAAAAATATGTTTCTTGGATACGGAGGACCTCAAAACGAAAAGTTATTGTAAAATTTTTGAAAAGTGATTTTTGACCTAAACTAGTACCATTCCCCACTGGTGGGTTGGAATGGTAATAAACTCTTCTAAAAAACTTGTCAATTAAAAGAATATCTCACTCTATTTTATAAGTGTTGCACATTGCGCAGCCGGGTTCGAGTAAAGCAAAGCAATCATCCAGTGTGCGTGTTAGTGTGTGTATACAGTAGAACACCGATTATCCGAACGCCGATTAACCGAATCGCCAATTATCCGAATCGGTCCTAAGCGTAATATAAAAAATTGAAACGTTAATGTATTAATTTTATATTTTTTGTTAATATATTGTCTGAAAAATTGGTCGATAATTTTATTTAATAAAAAATTAAAACCAATAGTTTTTCAATAAAAACAAGTTTTGTGGGGACGCCAGAATACAAAAATGCGAGTGACAATTGCCGTGTAGACGCTACAATAGTATCAGCACACGTTGAAGTTGGAACTCGCTGGAGTCCAGAAATAAAAGCTAGTGGCAAGACACTACATGTTTTGAGTCGCGCAGCTTCCGTGATATGTTGAACTCTAGTTCGTTTTTGACGTGATAACGTCTTATAAATTGATGAATCACCAATCTTATAAATTGATAAAACACCGGCTGCATGCTCGAAAAAGTGTAACGTTCCTAACGTTCGTAACGCGTAACGTTCCGCCTGACCCTGTGCGTGCTTTTTGCGAATTTCTCGCTCAATTTAAATCAGATCGGTTTGAAACCAGTCTTAAACGAAAGAGGAGAACATTTTACATAGATTTCGTATAACAGAATTTGCCTAAACAGTTTTTTTATACAAATTTATATAGAAAAATAGCTGTATAAATGCAATGTTGTCTAATGCATGGCGCGACGCGGTCGGTCGTCTTTGTTTGCCGTACATAGAAATTAGAAAATAACGTATGTCTTGTCTTAACATGAAAACGGCTGCATTTCTAATGTTTAATTCAATTTTTTGACATTAGTATTTTGTGAAATGCAACGCCTTCTAAGTTAAGTATTGGAATAACTAATTATTATTAGAACATAATACTTTGACAGTTGCAAACGTCACTTTTGACATTTCTTATCATTCCGACACCAAGGATAAGCGGATTGAAACCAAATTTTGGGAGGTTTAGGTTATGTATTACGGAATACGTTATCACGTAAAACTATCGTCCGTAAACCGACTTTACAGACAACCAATTTTTCTTTATTATTAGTCTATGTCCGATTATCCGAATCGACCCCGGTCCCAATTAATTTGGATAATCGGCGTTCTACTGTACCTCGATACATGTGTCACGCATAGAAACCCATGTCAACTATAGTCGAGGAGTCAAGCGAGTCGCCGGTGCCACGGCGGCAGCAGCAGCTAGTTGGTCGCCTTCCATCCGAACGTCTCGGAAGTTATTTCACACACAAATGATTAACTGGTATCAGTTTATCAGCTAAAACGTCCCGTCAACGACGCACCAGTTAATTTAATACGATTCATTACCGTCACTTCCTTCTCACTTTTTTCTGTCAAAACTAAGTCCGCACCTCCACGACTGTCGTCTTCTATCTACTAGACACAATCTCTATAATTCAATAACCTGTTATACCTACCCACAGACATATACCGAAATTTATATCATTGTTTTTGTGTTTGCGGTACGGACACGTAAAAAGTTAATGGAATCTCATGCAAACTTAGACTCATTTTGAAATAAATATAGTTTTAAAAAAAACTAAAAAACACGCTTTATATCGAACTAAAAAGTAAAAAATATTTTTTTTTAAATAAGCTTAAAACAATAATGAATAAAAAATACAAGTATTATTGTGAAAAAACTCGTGGGGCGCTTTGTTTCACATTTTTGTACATCGAGCGCCCCACGCTTTTTTCACAATAATACTTGTATTTTTTCTTTATTATTGTTTTAAGCTTATTTTAAAAAAAATATTTTTCACTTTTTAGTTCGATATAAAGCGTGTTTTTTAGTTTTTTTTTAACTATATTTAATTTCAAAATGAGTCTAAGTTTGCATCAGATTCCATTAACTTTTTACGTGTCCGTACCGCAAACACAAAAACAATGATATAAATTTCGGTAGTTCAATTCACCAAACATAAATATGTTTACCGCAGGCATAAATCTATTCTATCGTACTTCGAGGGTATAAATATTTATTCGTCTCATAACACCTAACCTATAAGCGAGGAGTATTATATCTACAGTCAAAAATTTAAGAAATACAATAACAATTTCTCTCTACTAACTACCAATTAAAAGAGTTTAGCTCTCCGTGACTATACAAGAGTTGAAGTTATCGAGATTTCAGTGGTTCATCTTTTTGTAAGTGTTTTGCTATACACAGCGTACTTTAATGTACATTGTTTACTTATTTATCACTCATATTCCGAGCGAGATAGACATACGACCGGAAGAAGATGACGGTGGGCGGGGTGAGGGGAAGACAAGGTGGGAGTAGGTCCGTCGTCGTAGTCCTGTGTTCGTGCCTGGTACATGTCACGTAAAACATTTCTAATTGCGACGCCAATCAATAACATAGTCTGTGTCAACCTGACATTGTCATACCGAATGAGTTATGTGTTCATTGGAATACGTACTATGTCATAAAGTTTCGAGGAGCATGCAACTACAAACTTAGTGAGAGGCACTTTTTTTTTGGAAAAAATGCATTTAAAAGGTCTGCCCTCACATTGATGAAACTAACTAAATTGCATTGAGTTCAGATGGACTACGCAAACTGTACTGTATACATAAGAGGTCCCCAAACTTTTTTGTCTCGTAGACCACTTGCCATGTTTTTCGGTTTTGGGTAGACCCCCTGCTTATCTGATATTGATTTTTAGCAAATTCATTAATTTCAAATGTATTTTTGACAACCGGCATAGTGCTACTCACTTTGAACGATTTAAATTTATAACGGTAGTGAAATGTAGTGTGAAATGTTTAGTTTTATACATTTATTAATTAGATTCAAATTAAACGAATCAAATTAAAATTTACTTTCTGTTACATAAAATAACTAAGCAAAAAATAAATGCTTTTAGTGTGAGGGATGAACCTGATGCTTTAATAATAAATTTTCAACATTTGGCATCAATTTAGTTCGATTTATAATCTTAAATCTCTTCGGTTAACGATGTCCAGTTTGTTTCTTTTTTTGTTAGGAGATTCACTATCGTTGACCCTCATTTTCATTTCATGAACCTCCAATTTTTTTCCAGCTGACATGGACCCCTTGCAAGTTGTCGTCGACCCCTGGGGGTCGATATAGACCACTTTGGGAATCACTGGTATACATCAACAGAAAATGTAGTCGAAACGGATAAATAATTATTAAAAAAGATATACCCGTTACTTCCACCACGTAACGTCAACTTTTGACTAGTCATTTCCTAATATTATGACTAGAGCAGTGGAAGTATTATTTTTTTTTTCCTAAATAAAGAAACTAGATTATTTTAATTACCTAACTCAAGTTAAGGTTGCCGTTTCTTATTCTAAATTATCAGAACAGTTTCTCTATTTTACTACGTTTTTGGTAACTCGCTTTCTTGTATGTCTGTCCGGGTGGAACTTTGTAATTGATTTTAAACTAACTTCCTGATAAGATAGAGACTTGAAATTTTTAACAAACTCAGAATTAGATGACAATACAAGAAAATACTAAAAAGAAGAAAATAATAAAAAAAATTACCACGTTTTATACAAAAAAGTATTAAATAGTTTCTTTACAGAGAGATTTTTAACTTGTAGGATTCGAAACGAAAAACGTGGGGCGCATGCGACAGTTATATTATATAAGAAGTGTAGAGAGTAGCTGTCAATGAAAAAATCTATTTATGAGATAAAACTAATAATGCGCCCCACGTTTTTCGTTTCAAATCCTACAAGTTAAAAATCTGCCTGTAAAGAAATTATTCTATACTTTTAAAAACGTGGTATATTAATTTTTTTTATCAAATATTTACATGATGTAAAATGTACATCTTTATTACAAGAATCGTGTATGCCATGTATTGAATGTAGTTAATCCGTTTCTTAAGTACATAATATATAAAAGGGGACCCTTGAAAAAAAACTTACAATCTATTCACACTATAAAAAGTTACCCTCGGAATAAAAAATTAACAAATATAACGCCTATTAGATTTCCCACATGATCAATATCAATTTGTAACCAATTGTAAAGATGTTAAAAGAGTATAATATAAAACACTATACACAAAAAACTATCGTGGTTCGTGTGTATATATAGCAAATGTTCAACCATTTATAATAATGATTTTTTTTAATAAAGACCCTATTTATAAGAAAAGATATACCAGTTATATGTCCTTTCAAGTTGTACTTAGATCCCTCAAAACATACCACCGGCTAATGCCGTTCATGAGGTCGTTCCAAACGCTCATTTTAAGGTAGTTCACTCGCAACAGTCGTAGACAAAAGTATAGCGTAGTGCATTTTTGTAAGAGACTGTACATATGTTTTTTCATTAAAATATGTATTCGTCACTTTAAACTATTTCAAAATAAACTAGCGGAAAGAATTAAAGGATCAAAAAAAATTTCCAAATTTTTCGAGGTTTTTCAAGTGGCTGTATTTCCCTTAAAAATTGTCGTACTGGAATTTTAAAAAAAGGATTTTAAAGCTCGAAGTTTCTAGTTTTGAGATCTTATGATGAAAAATTTTTTCAAGCAACGTGTTCCGCTCAATCCTAATGAATACCGAAGAAAAAAATTTTTCTAAATTTTTTCGGTTCTTTTTTTTGGTCTACGAACTTGGAAAAAATTTTTCCAACTTAACCACTATATGGATCGGATAACTTGTTCATTCAGCTTTAATTTGCTTTTTTAAAATTCCAGTACGACAATTTTTAAGGGAAATACAGCCACTTGAAAAACCTCGAAAAATTTGGAAATTTTTTTTGATCCTTTAATCCTTTCCGCTAGTTTATCTTTGTGGACAATTATAAAAATGTTATTGTACAGTCTTGATTGGGAATAATGATGATATAGATCATACATGATCATTTATTGTTACAAGTTTTCTGAGTACTTATTCATTAAATAATACATATATCAGCTTTTTTTGTAGTTTTATTAATAGCATTTTACACCACAAGGGCCGAAAAATTGAAATTTTTGCCATGATGCCTTCGGCTCGCATCGAGCATCATGAAGCGCAGTGCAAGAATATCAAACTTTCGGCCCTTGTGGCGCATACTATTTTTCTTCATACCTCGGTCGTAAGTACGCTTATTAAATACATTAATTAATTACATAAAAACACAGATAAATTCCAAGCAAGCAGCGTTGAGGTTATACGTAAAAACACGAATGACAGCTGTTCACGACTATTAGTTAAAATTTAATAGGGTTGGTATGGAAACTACATCTAAACAACAGTTGATAGGCTATTTTTCCTTTACTGCCGCCCGAACATACGTACTTCCCGCATCAGTGCGTGTAATCCAACCAATGCGTAAATGTTAGACTTTCTGCCTTACAATCGACGCCGAAAGTATGTAGTTTCGATCGAGGTACGAAGAAAAATAACAAAATAATTTTGTAAAAATAGTTTTAAACATAAATAATTCACATTTAAAAATATGAACATATTTTGCTTTAGTATTCGCGTTCGAAATAATCGCAATAAAAAGTATCCAGAAGAGCATCTAGGCGGGGCTTTATGCTATATAACATGGCTCATCACCATATCAATAGATATAAGGCCGGTCTTCTGTTTCTCGAGTGGGGTTGTTTTGAGCGGCTGTGTTGAATACAATCACTTGAAATTTCCTTTATAAAGAGGATCGCTGCAGATCTTCATATTATAAATGAACCACTCTCATTTGAATTTGATAATTATTATTATAAAACTGTTAGATTATGTTAATTAATATCTTTTCTTAAGAATCGGGGTATCATTCTTCTAAATAGGTATAAAAAACTGTTGGTTGCATTTACTAGTTAATAGAATTGCACAGCACACTACATAAATTATATCTCATTATAATATACAGTATGTAAACGCGTAAGGTGCACATAGGGAAATTAGCATTGGGAAAAAACACTTGGATCAGAGTTAGCCATGACTGCATTAATTGTTATTTCTATTCAATTATCGTGGTAATCTTGAGGGTTTCTATTTTATTTTGATTTATTATTATTTTACTTGGCTTTTTTAATAATAAAAAGCTCTTATAAATCATTATTTTAATTTTTTTGTACAAATAAAACAAAAAAACAACTCCATCTGTTTTGGAAACATTTCATTCAAAAATTGTCTGACTGGTATGACGTATGCGCGTTGGTAAATCAGTGACCCAATGTCTTTAGGTTCAACACGAATAGGCGGAGATATTTGATCTCGCACCATATTTAAGTATTTTTGGGAATTTAATGTCCCATTAATAAAAAAAGTCCGACTATGTTGTAATCATTTGAATATTTTCTTCGGTAGTATACACATTCATTTTGCAAAAGAATATTATCTGTCAAATTGAAAAACAAGATTTCAAAGCTCACTCTGATCCAGTCATTTTTTCCCAATGCTAATTTCCCTATGTGCACCTTACGCGTTTACATACTGTATATTTTGAACTCATCAATAAAATATTTTGTACTGTTTATCATTTGGGAATTGGATAAAATATCAGTGAATTTAGAAATTAAACAAAAAACGCTTACCAAACACTCAGAAAGTTTAAAGATGTCTTTAAGCAAAAAAAACTTACCTGAAAAAAAAGAAAATATATTAGTTCATACTTTTTTAAATCTTTAATATATAATTTTCAAAATAAGTTTAGTAATATCTTCTTGGTTTCCGGGCTTGTATTACTACCTACCATAGGTAGTTATACCAATGGACCATGGCATACAAGCCCGGAAACCAAGAAGATTTGGATCAACACCGGCCGGGAAAGCCTACACACTTGGATAAATTCAGTAATATATTGCTATTACTGTAATGTGTTGCTACAGTGATAAATTTTTAATTTTAATTTTTTTTAGATAATTTTACTGATTTTATCAAAAAACTAATTCTGAAGATGTAGGTACTAATAAGTCCAAAAGCGCTCAAAATATATAAATAAATGAATTTTAAAATTTTTGAAAAGGATTTCGTCTTATTATCATTTTCATCGTGGAGTTTTTAGTTATAATTCTATTGATGGGCCAAATTTCGAACTTTCAGAAAAAATCGGTTGACAGACGACTACTGAAGCAGCAAGCTTTTAATGGAAAGATGTTTGTTTAACTGAAATAAAGAGTCATAGCTTTCAGTAAAACGTCCTGATTGTGAATAGATTTTCAAGAATTCCCAACGAATGCATTAATATTATTACATTTTAACTGGACAGTTTCTATAACACTGTACGGACATTATCGTATCGGTATCGTGTAGGCACTATTATTATTATTATATGATCGAGAAGTCGGCGCACTCTTTGTGTGATGAACTAACATCATTTGATTTTATTGCGGTCTCAGATTGTGTTTAGCCATCATCATCATCATCGTAATAATAACCGCTTATAATATAAACTCACCCAAGCGACGCGACTGACCGTCTAAAGCCCGATTCACAATCACATAAAACAGTCTGAAATAATCATAAATTAATCCCTGACAAACATAATGTAATAACTAAACACAAATTAGAACTTGACCACAAAAAATTAATTGGGATAATATAAAAATTTTAGATAATGAAACTAATTTTTTTAAAAGAAATATTTCGGAAATATTTTTTCTTTTTTTTTTAGGTTTGACAATTATTTCCATGACTACTTCATAAAAAATTATCCGTTCTGAAGAAGATCCAAGTCCGGATCGAAACGTTAATGTATTAATTATATTTTTGTCAATATATTGATGAATTTTATAATATAGATTTTAGGAATTTTAGTATAGGTATAGATTTTAAAATTTATTTAATATTTTAATATTTGATGTTTTATTGATATTTTAAATCCTATTGACGCTATCTACGCTGTAACTAGCAATATGGAATAAAGGAAATTATTATTATTATTATTATTATTATTATTGTCTGAAAAATTGGTCGATAATTTTATTTATTGAAGAGTGTGAAATAATGTTAACTTTTTCAGTCGACTACGTTTGACTGTAGATAGAAACCCGCTAATTGGGCTTTTGAATGAAATTTTTTTTTGTCATAAATGGAAAGATCGTATATAAGTTTTATAACAAAACTATTTTTCTTTTTTTTATTTTCGTTATAATTCAAAAGTTATATCAAATTAAAAATAAATTTTTGTACCCAGTTCCGAGAACGAGCCGACATTTCCCGAGCATAATGTGACGTCATAATGTAAATTTCTATTATCATCACATGCAATTGACACAGTGTTTTAACCTCTCATTGATTGAATACAGTCAATATATTAAGAAATTTATCAAAAATGTCGAATCTTAAATGTTATCGTGCTTGCTTTGTACAAAGGTGTACGAATATTACATAAAAACTCCCCACAAAATGTTTTTAAATGTGCCACAAGATGTTACACGTCGAAAACAATGGTGTCAACATCATGAAACATCCATTTTTTTGTGTTGCAAGGATCATTTTGATGTAAGTATTTTAATATAATACTGTAATTAATAATAATTTATATCAACGTATAAATTTAAATATCTGGGTGACCGAACTTTGCTTGGAATAGTTCAATAAACATATTATTAATTTGCTGTGATTTGTTGATTTTGTACTATTTTTTTAGAAACGAATTAATTTCAATGTTATGTATTTTTTAAACGAGAAATCCAAGATTCAACTTTACCAACTATTTTTCTCTATAATAACAGTCGTTCCCTTTGTAAATATTATTTATGTAGGTCGTTATTTTGAAATCTGCCGCCGTTATTTTAGATCCTTTAAAAATTGTCGTTTCGGATGTAATTTTACTCACCCATTGTCATTTCTCGGCACTCATTTTTATGAATAATATGGTATATCAATTTTATCGATGTATTTTTCTTAGCAATGTCTTGTATAATATTTCAATCAATAATATTTGCTTTGCATAGGTCACAAAAAAACTCACAAAAATCGATATTCAAGGAAATGTAGTACCTACATACATAATACTTAATATCTTTTAATAATAGACTAGTATGAGCTATGTTTTTTCTCATATTAAGATAACAATTGAAAAAATTAGTAACAATGTGACAACAATAAAAATTTTCAAACAATGAAATAAAATAGTGTATTTCAGTTACAATGTTACATTATGATGTACCAGAATTTTTGAACCATAACTCGCATACACATGACAAAAATGGTGTGTGGTACATACGATTACCTAAGTATTTGCCAGGTGGTAAAGACTGTAAGTTCAGAACAGAGCGTCATTAAAAATATAAACCGATTTTCATACTTAAAAGCCGCTGTGTATTTTAATATGTCGTGAAAAGGTATGTTTCAACTAGAAATATAATCTTTATATATATCTTTCGAGTGACACCCTACAAATAATAATAATAAATAATAAATTAACTAATTATATTTAATGAAAAATATTTAGTTTCTCATAAATTACAGTCACATTATTATTTAAAAAAAAACTTAACCTCAGCTGAATTGAACCGAAAATGTATCATTTTTTAGAAAATCTGTGATCATAAATAATATCTACAGTAAGTATATTAGCAGAATTGGCTTTTATAAAAGCTTTGTCGCACATTATTAAATAGAATTACTTGTCAACAATATTTTTTTATACTAAATTTAGAATAGTTTTAGTCAATACACAATATGTAGAAGCTATTGATAGACTGCTTATAGTATACATTTTAACAATATGACGTCACAACTGTCAAATACAATTTTAGTGCGTTTACGGTCACGTGATTTTTTTAAATATTTTATCAATTTTAAATTGCTTATAATTAATTTAAAAAAAGTTTTTTGAAAGTTTTTCGCATCGATTATCAATATTATTTATAATAAAGTTTTAAAATACAATAAAAAAATCGATAATTATTTTTTTTTCAAAAGCCTAATTGTCCCAAGTATAAAATTAACCAGCAGCATTCCGACTTATTCAAGAGTTCAAGATGCTTCAATTTTGGGCCTAATTTAACTTGGAAAATTTGATTGAAATCGGTGAGCCTTCGTCAATAAGACGTTTGAATTGCTTCCAATATAATAAACGCTTATGGTACGGTACCAAAATTCAATGAGCGGAAAAGCAATTCGGAACCCAAAGGAATGGTGAGACCTCTAGTGATAAATGCGCGGAACTGTCCTAAGGGGGGTTTTTGACAGGTAAACATTGATTTAGAAAAGCATGATGGAGGCTAACCTAAATCAATGTTTACCTTGTGCCTCCATAGTTTAGGGTAGGACGGGGGAATGGCGTTCACTTAAGGAAAACATGGTATATTTTTTAAATTATTTATTATAAATCAAAATTAAGAAGAGTAACAAAGTCTTTAATTATCGAGTAATCAACAATTTAACAACAAAAGCATAATATATCTTTCACCTACTAGTAATAGGAAAACATTATTAAAAAAACATGCAGTGAGCGCCATTCCCCCTCCCTCCCCTACCTGTCAAAACCCCCCCTTTTATTTATTTATTTATTATTATAGTAATCAACAGGTATAAACCCAATAACAGATTACACTATAACAAATACCTATAAAGAAAGCCTTAGGTCAGAAGGGGCTAAATCTCAATTTCAAAATAGGTTATTTTTTCAATTTTCGTAAATAAGTAGCTGAATGTAACGATTTATTGTCTTGTTAACCGGCCTTTATTACAGCTCACATCTCGATAATAAAACGCAGGGGTTACAATCTGTATCTTTTATATAGTCTCGGTCAAATTATCCATCAACAGTCAACTTAGTGCTCTGTAACTCCGCCAGACAGCGCTATAAACTCTATACGTGCTTATTTACTAAATTATACTATACAAGTGAAGTGTGTTTGTAACATTATTATTTATGTATAACAAAATATTCATTCAATTGTAACTAATAAGATTTGCGGCTTTCGAATATCGATAACCAGATGTACCCAACTGATATGAACTACAAACTTTATCGTAATCCGCAATCATTAACCAATTTTTTTTTAAATTATCAATTTACTGTTCTGCTTTGGCGTTGAAATCTCCACTAGCACAATAAGCAAATTGCAAACAGCAGGTACCTAATTTAATCCGTCGATTAATTCTACAACTATAGATAGTTATATTAACTAATATTATAAATTGTTTGTTTGTTTGCTACGCTTCCACACGTAAGCCGCAGAACAGATTTCGATAAAATTTGGAAAGAAGACAGATTGCATCCCGAGGAAGGACATAGGGTGAAAGTTTGTACGGGGAACCCATCATTTCTTCAGTTAGAGATGTGAAAACTCATATCTAGGCTCTTGGTAAGAAATAAAGGATTACGTCAGTTCAGGGTTTCAGCAAATCATCCCTCAAGAGGGTGAAATAGGGGATGCTTTTAAAATTCACACGTAATATATACCTATTGTTACACGCTCCCCGTTGCGACGACAAAGAATTTCGTAAGACAACAATCGGCTCGTCATTCTAACAATGACACACGGATTGTTGTAGAACAACAATTGGCTTGATTGCAAGAAAAAGAAAGAACTATGCAGCGCATATATATACCACCCCGATAGCTCAGTGGACGGGCAGTCATACATTGTGCTTCATAGAGTTAACAATCGACAAATAGTTTGACAGTCAGTACCGTAAACAGTACTGAGGTAACTGCTGAGATAAAGAAATAAATGAACTGTATATAGTTAATAAATAAGTGTGCTAAATAAATTTTGGTGTTCCTGTGTTGTAAATATTTTGTGTACATACATAGTGACATTGTATTCTTTATTACTTATTCTTATATTTTATTAGTGAGAATTTGTCGTTTTGTTTCTGTTACCTTATATAGAAGTACTTTTGTTTGTGTGTTTAACTGCTTTGTTAACGTTTCACTATTGTAAATAAATATTTTCTACCACGAACAAGAACAGTTTTGTTACAATATATAAGTCCCATCAGTGTTTCTATCAGTGTTTCCAGTCTCGTGTGCAGAGGCCTATAGAATTATAATTGTTATCCATATATTTTAGGTACAGTTGAATATTATATGATTTATTAAAAGTATGAAAAGCTATAATTTGGTTTATGTCCCATAAAATCGTCAAACGTGAGAATAAATCCGGTGTGTTGATGTGTATTACATATATATAGTATTCACAAATTAACGCTAATGATTGGGGGTCATTACTGGACACAAGCGCCAAGAACTAATCAATGCCCGTCAGTCTTTATAATCATACAGTATCGATGCGCATTGCACATTCGCAGACAGTTTTTATTGCGTTATGGAGACCTCTTGGCCGTAATGGGCTTTATGGCGCTTGCTACCTTTACCTGTACACACCTCTGCAAAAACATTCGGGCTGATTGTTTTCAAGCGTTGTCAAAAAATAAACTCGTCAATCATCGAGCTAAAATTAAAAAAAAAACCGTTGACTTCGGACAGACAAGTTTCGAAACACCAGTTGATTCGTTTTTATTGGCTCACTATAAATAATCCAAGGGCTGTCAAACATTTTTGGGTGGGTATTCGAGGCAGCGTGTAAATTTGTTTAATACTTCTGTTATTTAATAAATAAAATTGTGCACCAATTTTTTTCAGACTATACCTATATATGTTACCGTAAAAACCCGTTTTCAGTTAGAACGCGTATTTACTAGTTAAAACTAGTTTTCACTGAACGCTCTCGTTAAAACTAGAATTTACTGTTGGTAAAAATGAATATTAGTTAAAACTAGTTTTAACTAGTCAAAACGCGTTTTAACGGCACCAAGCAGTTAAAATTGATTCCACAAAGTTTAGAGGTCGCGTAATGTGATATAAACCAAGGGACGTGATGGAAGGAGGCATTATTAACAAGGATATTACAGATTGATCAACATGAAAAAAAAAGAAAATCACTATAAAACTTTAATTAAAATTGCCAATATGGCTGTTTGATCTTCATAAGGAAAAATGTTCTTTTACTGTGTTATGTTACTAACTTTAAATATTAAATTTGTTTGGGATGTTTCAATTCGTAAATATTTAAATAAATATTGTATTAAATAATATGTTGTCATATAATGTTTCTACTAAGTACTAATTGTTTTTTTTCGCTATTAATGTCTTTGTTAAATGTGCAAGACTTTAATAAAAGTTGCCAATATGGATGTTTGATCTCCATAAGGAAAAATGATATTTTTATATTACTAATTAATATCAACGTTATTCAGATGTTACTATTCACAAATGTTCTCAATAAATATTTTAATAAAGAACATGTAATAATGTTTATTTTTAATCAAGGCTTCATTCTATTAAATCAATCCTCTGAAACACAGTTTTATAGTTACTACTAGTTTTGTGTAACGCTCACAGTTAAAACTAGTTTTACCTAAAAATCAATCTTCTAAATCAGTAAATTCTAGTTATTACTAGGAAATTCTAGTTTTAACGAGGGCGTTTAGTGAAAACTAGTTTTAACTAGAAAATACGCGTTCTAACTAAAAACGGGTTTTAACGGTAACATATATATTGACAAAAATAAAATTATAAATCAATATTACAAAAGATGACGTTTCTCCGTACATCGAAATCATCTTCAGTACTGTAAATATGAGTTGATAAAATACATATCTTGGATCACTGAGACATTTATACCTACACTTATCAAACTACGTACAAAATTTAGCTATGATTTACATTAGCTATGATATACCTACATTGATATTGTGTATATGTTATTATCTTCTTATATAAACGTAAACTTAGTATATAAATACTAGTACAGCGCGTATCACCGCCATATACATTTTGGCATGAATGAAATCTTTCGGATTCTCCCTCCACACTTTCACTCTATTCGATAAAGGCAAGTGCACACTTACTATATGATATTATAGTATATGTATAATGTATATATTATATATGAATACACAACACATGTAAACCTTCAGCACTAAAGTTAGAATAAGCCCACTACAGAAAAATCTTGAAGTATTATGTAGTTGTCTATAGACCTGCCTTTTTTATAGAGCTCTCGTTTCAAAACGATTCTCCTTACTCAGTATTTCCAATAAGAAGAATTGTATAAAAAACGGTGAGTTTGGTTTACACTTATAAATATTTAAAAACTGTAAAATGCAAAACACCAACAAAACTGTATTTACAAATTAAAAAAATGAGAACACTTTATTCCTCCGAATAAAATTTATTTTCAATTCGCCAAGCAAATTATCAGGTAGAAAAGTTACTTAAAGAATAAATATACACTGCACTATTATACTCCCTGCTCTTTTTGTTGAATATTTTGGCGTTCACCCAAAAATTCGACCGATGGCGTTAGTGTAAACGTCACAAAATAATAATGTTTTATCCTAACCCAATTGTACTCAAAACCTCCACTAACTTGTTTAACAACTATACACTTCACAAAAGTTTAATAAACAACACATAAATAAATTCAAAAGAGCAAACTGTAGATATAATTCACCACGTTTATAAGTTAGGTATTATGATCTATGTGGCGGCCATTATTATTTTATCAGGCGAATAAATATATATACCCTCGATGTAAGACAGAACCTGCAGTAAACATAATTATGTTTGGTGAATTGAATTATCGCTATTTATTCGGAGGAATAGCTAACTGAAGAACAAATGAACCGAATAAATAACTACTTACGTTCGATGAATATGGCCATAAGCATTATCTAAAAATATATAGGTATAGGAACCAGTTGCAGAGGCACATAGGTTACACATGCTTATTTCAGAGTCGCGGGTATATAGCGACGACAGCCAATTTTTAACTCACACTAAGAAGACGCCACGGATTCTAAGCCATAAACACCACCGCTAAATTGAGAGCAAGTGCATAAAAAACACAAAGAACCAAGTTACCGCTTACCAGCGTGATATGCCGTAGTAAAGACCGCCGCATACGAGGCTAGAGAAACGCTGCTAGATTCCTAGCTAGATTTGCCTACTAGTTTTCTAGCGCCAAATTTTGGAAGGATGTTTGGTATGCAAATATGAAGAATAGAATAGAATAGAATAGAATTTATTACTGTAAAAAGAGACCATAGGTCTAATTACAAAGTCAAACAAGTAAAACATCAAACAAGAGCCCTATTGTTTTTGGGGAAAATCGGCGCATGCGCAGAAGAAATATATGCTATAACTGTGTTTTACCATTCCAAACCACAAGTGGGGAATGGTACTAGTTTAGGTCAAAAATCACTTTTCAAAAATTTTAGAATATCTTTCCGTTTTGAGGTCCCCTGAATCCAAAAAAACATATTTTTGGAAAATCTCTGTGCGTTTGTTAGTCTGTGAACACGATACAGGTCAAACGGATGAGCGGATCGAAACCAAATTTTGGGAGGATGTTTGGTATGTAAATATGAAGAGCCCTGTTGTTTTTGGGGATAATCGGCGCATGCGCAGAAGAGATATATGCTATAACTGTGTTTTTTATATAATAATGGTATACTTTTCATAACGACTTATTATTTTATTTATTTTTTCAAGAAAGTTTCGTTAAAAAATGTTTTTTGTAAATTTTATAGTTTCGGAAATATTTTGAAAATAAAAAAAATAAGCCCCTCTTTTGTTTTATCGATCTGTCAGAAATAAACAAGTTGGCATGTTTTGATTAATATTTACATGACGTGGAACATATTATGTAGGTTACCATGGCAACGATTAGCAAATATCAAATTGAATACTAGCCATTACCCGCTTCACCTCACGCGATATATAAGATAGGTATTGTATTTTCTTTATTTTAATCAAATGTCAACATTTTTGAAGTTGGAATGGTTCCGTTGCCCAATTGGCTGGAATTTTTTATATAATAATGGTATACTACTCATAACGGCTTATTATTCTATTTATTTTTTCAAAACAGTTTCGTAAAATTTTTTTTCTATTATAGTTTCAGAAATATATTGAAAATAAAAAAAAAATCATCCGCTCTTTCGTTTTATGGATCTGTCAGAAATAAACAAGTTCGGCATGCTTTGATTAATGTTTACACGACGCGGAACATATTACGTAGGTAACCATGGCAACGAATAGCAAATATCATATTGAATACCAGCAATTACCCGCGTAACCTCACACGACATCAGAAATTTTATTTTCTTTATTACAATCAAATGTCAACATTTTTGAAGTTGGAATGGTCCCGTCGCCCAATTGGCTGGAATTTTTTTTAATATTATAACTGTAGAAATTAAAATATACCTATATATGTAAAGGTTAAGCCACGTAAGTATTATTACATTTAGTTTAGGGCATGTGAAAGTCTAGTATTATAGGAAATAGTCTGTCTAGTTGGAAGATATATTGTTCGAAATAGATGACATTACAAAACCTGACCGTAATAATTCTTCTAAAGTAGATAGGTTAAGTATAATGGATGCGTGACACGGAGCGTCGCCATCAATGACACATGCGAGAGGGACAGATGTCTGCGAGCGACGAACTGCCGACAGGGTGTTCCAAAAGACGCGAGCATTAAATTAAACATTATACCTAGGCTGTGTGCACGAAGCCTACTCAAAACTTTAGTTGGCCTTGATGTGTCAAAAAAAATGTAATAAAGAAAACTGGTGTTAATTTTATATATTGTGAACCATTATATAAATAGCATAACATGGGTCCAGTTCGATAACACTATGCACCCAAATTTTGAATTTTTTTTTTTTAAGTCATAGAAAACGCTAAATTTTGACGTTCAAAAAAAAAACTTTGCGGATTATTCACAAATTTCCTCAAAAATACGTGAAAAAAATGGAACTACTTTTCGTCTTTCACTGTCATTTTTTGAATCTAACCAATCAAAAATCACAAATACACGTCATAGCAACTGGTGTAGAATTATTGTATAACTATCTCACTTTGTATGCAGCTTTCGATTGTGTTATGGAAGCAGGGTCGTATTTAGATTCGCATACCCGTTTATCGTTCACACCGGAATTGTTTTTTTAAAAACTCAACATTTGCCCCTTCCCGTTTCACTGCGAGACAATTCGCATACCCCTTTATCGTTCACCCCAGAATTACAATTCGCATACCCGTTTATCGTTCACCCCGGAATTGTTTTTTTAAAAACTCCACATTTGCCCCTTCCCGTTTCACTGCGAGACAATTCGCATACCCCTTTATCAAAAAAAGCGGTGGTTTTCAATCTTCATGAAAATGTGAGTTTTAAATTAAAATTCGTTTTATAAATTAAAATTTCCAAATACGACTCTGCCCTGAACGTTCAATTGTATTTCATTCCAACCAATTGATATTTCTATCTTTGTTTATCATAGATACAGGTATATATAACTTTCTCTTTTCTTATCACTATATAAGACACGATAGCGATCGCTATAGTAAATAATATACTCTAAATCAACTTACTATACCATATTTAATTTTTTTAAATTAATTTATAAAAAATAATTTTCCGCACTTAAAACGACCAATAACGCTGTTATATGTTATATAAAACAATAATTGTGAATTTCCAGTGGATATTTTGCATAGCAAGTTATCGTACTCTTACCGCATAACATAAAAGGTACGTGAGAATTATTTATTTATCAATTATGACGTACAATATATAAATAATTAATTTGTTTACACTGACAGCGGAACGTCAAATTATGGCGCCAATGGTCTTTATTTTACTTAAATCGCCATCAGCGCAACAACCCAGAACACAACAAGCATTTCCAGATCGCTTAGTTTAACCCATGTTTTCTGTGTAATTAAAAAACTTCGTAAAATTACAACTATTTTAACATTTAATAAACATTGCTCACTGACATACGGAAAATTTGAGTTTGAAGTTTCCCCTAGTGCTCACCACAAACGCTCGCATCGAAAAATTTGTAACTCCGCCTCCTTGCACATAGACCATAGGTACAAACCCTTAACATCACCTATAGTTTACAACTTTAGGTTTTGTTATATAATAAAAATGTATGGTTTTTAAAAAAACCGACCAAGTATACCTCTCCTTTAATTTTACGTGGCGTCAAATCAAAATACTATACGTAAGTCAAATATGTCTGAGCACACATTTGATACTTGTGGTATCGTCAGTACTACCTTAATTGGGGCAAAGTACTAATAAGGTCTAAAATCAATTTTCACAATTTTACAATAATTTCCACCGACCATGTGAAAGTCGGACTCGCGCACCGAGGGTTCCGTACAAACTTGTATGTATGTAAATAGTTCGTTCGTTACAGGAATCGAGTCTCGAAGGTTTTTCCCGCTTAGCCGTTGGAAAACTGTTGTTTTCATCGACAAAGTTTGTCAACTAAGCGTGTTATTGCAATGAGTTCAGATGGACTACTGAACTGTATTGTACCTCGTAGCTTCAACAAGATGGCCGCTATCAACTGTCAAAGTTCGGAAGTTTGGAAGTCCTTTACTATGGACAGGCTAGCTGTCCTGTTTATAATACAAAATCTCGAACTAATAATTACATACTAACTAAATAATAATAGCATTCAGTATTAATATTATAAAAAAAAATAATTATGCCTAAATATATGCTTTATTACTTAGGTTATAGCTTCAGACGGCAATAAAAACAAATGGATTCATGCTTTGAGAATATAATCAAATCGAGGAAAGGAGGCCACTAGTACATTGTTCAACGTGCTCTTTAAAAATAGACGAAATTGTTTGCTCAATGCAACAAATGCTCACCTCTAATCACCAGAAAATATTAAAGAAATGTGGAAAAGGGCACATAAAAAGTTGAGATGGTGCGAAGGTCGCGTGTCAAAGATACTTTCCTAACGTATTGTAAGGGTTATGAAGGAAAAGTAGAAAAATGAGGCAACATTACCTTCTGTTTGTACACAGTCAATACCTCACGTCTGCATTCTTATCGATCGATAATTAGCAGGTATATAGATAGAACAAAAAGTTGTCTCGTAATTATTGTTAACATAATATTATACGAACATTCTATATTGCGATACTGTTTTAAAATTATACAGTATAGGTCTACTGTATTTTGAGTGTCGGTGGAAGACAATCTATACCGGTAAATAAAATTGAAGTGTCTGTTTGTAATGTAAAAAAACAGAAATAAAAAATATAGAATAGTTACTTCTTACCACAACAGTTTTATTAGCGTTATTTGTTAGTTTTTTTGTTTTGTTGTTTCTTTTGTTTTTACAGATCTCTCATCGACACGGATTGTTGTTTTGTTGACAGTATGTCTTAAGTTACTTTGGATTTCCATTTTGTTACCTATTCTTCCGCAAGTCTTTTGATTATAAGTTATATTACCTATATTTTTATTTTTTTTTATACCTGTTATTGTTATATTAAGTTAAGATTTTTGTTTAGTAATTTAGTTTAGTGTTTGCTGAAGATGAGAGCATAGCTCCCGAAATGTACATCCGCTAATAAAACTGTTGTGGTAAGAAGTAACTATTCTATATTTTTGTTTCAACCACAGTGCTCTTAATATTGGTATCAAAATAACAGCTTTTTACTAAATGCATATGAAAGTATATACGGTGCTTATAACAAAAAAAACAAACTATTTTTAAAGTTTTTGTCTGTTTATTTGTTTCGGTTAATCTCCTAAACGACTGAACCGATTTTAACGGGACTTTCACTGATAGATAGCTAATGTTATAAGGAGAAACTATTAAAAAAATAGAAGCTTTTGTAACACGAACATAAATCCTAAGTAAAATTGTTATAATTATAAAATTCGTTTATTATGAAACTGTTTTGGGTATACTGATACCTAACCTATTAATTCGGAATCCACAAAACCAAGCGACATAATTGAAGAAAAAAAAAAACATGCACATTGCGCAATATACAGTGACTCTATAATCGTTACCAATTTATGTATACCTATACGGGTTATGTGCAAGGAGGCGGAGTTACAAATTTTTCGATGCGAGCGTTTGTGGTGAGCACTAGGGGAAACTTCAAACTCAAATTTTCCGTATGTCAATGAGCAATGTTTAAAAGTGAAAATAGTTATAACTTATAATTATTTTATTTACAAAAAAAACATGGGCAAAACTAAACGATCTGGAAATGCTTGTTAATGTTGTGTTCCGGGTTGATGCGCTGATGGCGAATTAAGTAAAATAAAGACCATTGGCGCCATAATTTGACGTTTCGCTGTCAGTGTAAACAAATTAATTATTTATATATTGTACGTCATAATTGATAAATAAATAATTCTCACATACCTTTTATGTTATGCTATTTATATAATGGTTTGCAATCTGAATTTAATGGTACCTATATAAAATTAACTTCAGTTTTCGTTATTACAGATTTTTTTGACACATAATGGACAACTAAAGTTTTTGACTTATCTCCATAGAAACATGTCGCGATTTCCATAAAAAGTGAGTTCAATAATTCTCTATTACCCACTAGCGGCGCTAGTAGGCTTCGTGCACACAGCCTATAGGTAGATATATATTATTTTTAAAAAAATATTCTAATGGAATATAATTTAGTTAGTAAAGATCATTAAAAACTATAAATTCTTATTTATGTATAGATTTCGAGGTTATACGGAAAAGCAAGATTTAAAACCTTGCAAAAAACTATAAAGTACGAAATAGATGTACAGTGTACACAACTATATTAAACTAAAAATGTAGGAATCTACAAATTCTGGCTTCTGGCAAAGCTGGATCAGACCGCTAGTTATTAATACAATAGAACTCAAGTATTTTCAACTTGTTGGGACTTATCTATTCAATAAATTTTGTTATTAAAATCCCAAAATAAAACCATATTACGTCCATACTTTTGTGAGAGCCTTGTACATACTGATGTACAAGTGTAATGAAATACAAATCAATCTAAAGTTAATGAGAGATTAACCGTCGATTTTCTAGGTATGTTATTGGCAATCACTTTTCAAAAGTTGATGTGAAATTAAGTATCGGCGATTAAACGAATTCCTTGATTTCAAATTACTGACATAAACGCGATTTTAAAATTATAACAGTTAAAGCTGATTTCAAAGTAATAAAAATAAAACTCAAATGTACGCGAACGGAATAATATTATACGAAAAAGTGTCAAATAAGTCAAGCATATCCAAAAGTTGACATAGTATGCACGGTTTATGTTCTCAGCAAGTCCGCATCATAAAAATGTGAACTGTACATAATAAATTTTATTTACTTAACACTGAAAAGACAGCAGAATGGCGCGCAAATGCCATAAATTATAATTATGGGCAATAAATAAAAACATTCGATAAAATTATAATATATTAATGCGACTGACGTATCCGATAAAACGATGTTATAACAGGGCGCATGTGTTATGATACCATTATAGGGCGAAACACTTATTAAACTGGACTGTTAGAGTATAATGACATTAGAATTTAGTTCATGCACTAATGTTTTATTTTTGTACTAGAGTGACCTGTGCGAATTATTCGCACTAAATAAGTATAATAATTATCACTTTACAAAATTATTTTTTAAATATGATTCAATTCGTTTCTAATTTTGCACACTGCTTATAACGTTCTTCTTTTTGTTGTATTACAATATGAAGCTCAGATGACAGATCGAAGAAATATTTTACTAAAATTGTCATATAGAGGCGCAAGTAGCAAAAGCGTTGAGCTAAGCCGTCAGATGGCATCATGCAGCAATGCTGTGACGTTGTTCAGCGTTGCTCGCTGTTTCAAAATTAAAGCCGTCAGATGACAGTATGCATGTATTGTGTCTGTTGTATTACAATATGAAGGTCAGATGACAGATCGAAGTGTTGACGTTGTTTCAAAATTAAAGCCGTTAGATAGCAGACGTTGTTCAGCTTTGCTGTATTTTAATTAATTTACAAAAACAAAAATAAATTTTTTAGTTGTCGATGTCAGTAGAGCAAGCAATTATCTATAAAATGATATATAATTTATGTGCAGAAACTGTGAGTTTTTTTCTAAAAAGGGAGGCAAACATCTTAAACCTTAGCGTATTAATATATATGATGATATATTCTTTTACCATTCCAACCCACAAGTGGGGAATGGTACTAGTTTAGGTCAAAAATCACTTTTCAAAAATTTTACAATATCTTTCCTTTTTGAGATGTTATTTAAACGGGAAATGTTATGATTTCGGCACGTTTAATATAAAAATTAAGCACTTTTTTGGTCTGATACATTTTTTAGGGCAAAAACTAAAAATTTGGGTGGGGGGGGGGCGTAAAAAACAACTTAGGAAATAACGGACACTCTAATACAGCGGTCGCCAACCTTTTGGCAAGCAAGGGCCACATAATGGCAAATTGAAATAAAGGCGGGCCCGCACTTGTTCATAATTTTAATAGTAGGTATTTGTGATATTAAAAATTCGAAAACATTTTATTTGAATTTTATTAAAAATTTAACTGAGAACTTCAAAAAGGAACTGTTCTTTTATAAAAATTAGTGTGACGTTTGAGCTGCATTTGAGTGGCTATTTGTTGTATGTTAGCTTCCAGGTTTGTATTTGCAATTCGTAGAATAGCTCTCAAATGCTCATCTGTGAGACGAGAAGCATATTTATTTTTTCTGTAATTGAGAATCGAAAAGGTTTGTTCGCATAAGTAAGTACTACCAAAAATTGTAATTAATTGCAGAGCAAATCTTTTGAATTCGTCAAAATTAGATGGCAAACTGACATAAAATTCTTTAATTTTAAAGAAAGAGTTTTTGAGAGTATCATTAGATTGGAGATCAATCATGTTCATTTGTAAATGACTAGGTACATCCTCAATATCACAAGAAAAAGGATTTGTGAAAATTAATTTAATTATTTATTTATGTAGGTAGGTATATAAGACTTTTATTTATAAAAACAGTCAACGTATAGGTTCGCGGGCCGCGGGTTGCCGACCCCTGCTCTTATACATACAGATCAAGCTAATAAAAGCGTGTTAAAAACCAAGGCGAGTAGAAAAAAAATACCAAACATTTGACTTGAGTTGTTTTACCTTTTGGTTTCTCAGATATATGTATACATAGTATAGTACGTAGTAACGAGCGCAGAGAGTTTAAGTGAGTCAGTGCTCTTTGTAGTTCTGTTCTGCCTGCAAGCGTCACATAAAACAGACGAATGTCGAGCATGGCAAAGATGATAACGCGCTGGCCCATCACATAAATCGTCACCGTACATATCCCGATTTAGACTTTGTGGTGGTCGTTAAAGACAGGATCGGGCTTACACTATACGCGTACCCACCTATACCAACACACACACACACACACACACACGTATACAGTGCTTCAAAGAATTATCACCGCGCTTGATCGAAAAAAACAAATGAATTGTCGATTTATTTTATGCGAATGAAACTACCTGCTAGTTTATGACTATTAGCTTAGAGACAAGATCTCGTCATTTAAATAACAGCTGCCGTGATAAATAAATTTCTAGTTTCAAAAATATATAATATTATAGTGTTGACCTTATTATTTATACACAGAAATATAGATAATATGTAGATAAACCCTTTACAGAAAACGGCATCTGAATTGATCAAACAGTTTTCCAGATAAATGGCGACATTCGAGTGCACAAACTAACAAACTAACAAAAAAAAAACAAACAGACAATCTCTCAGGCTAAACGCATATACCTGCTCCGTTCCGTCGTGGGTAAAAATAGATTATAGACTTAAGGCCGCTGCACACGAGGCTGGATTTGTCGCTAGATTTGAGTATACTAGTTTTCAAGCGCTGGTTTTCTTATGTGCTCGCTTCACCCGAGACGTCCTGTCAAGCTTGTTTTGTGGATAGATCTGGTACGAGCGCAGTGACAGTTCAAATATAAATAGTCTAAATCTATAGACGAAACGTTGTACATTAAATAAATCCACAATCCATCGATTTTTCTTATTATTAGGATTTAAGTTTTCAAATCAAATTATTAATTAATTTTTATATTTTTTAGATCAGTTCTGAAGAAACTCCAAATCCGGACCGAAACGTTAATGTATTGAGTTTATATATTTTTTGTTAATATATTTGTATGAAAAATTGATCGATAATTTTATTTATAGAGGAGTTAATTTTCTTCAATTTCGTTACGTGTATAGTGATATTGGATATTTTGTATCGATATATCGGATCAAAATACATCGGCTAAAAATATCGATGTTTTGAATAAAAAATATCGATATATCGATACTTTTTCAACATCCCTACCGTGTTGAGAAGAGTGTCTTGCTCTTCTCAACACGGTATGTTGAAAAAGTATCGATATATCGATGTATCGATATTTTTTAACCGACGAAAAACAAAAACGGAGGAGGTTCTCAATTCGACGCGTATATTTTTTTTTTTTATTTTTTTTTTTTATTTTTTTTTTTTTTTATTTATGTATGACCAGTGACCACGCATAACTTTTTACAGAGTAGTCCGATTTTGATAATTATTTTTTTGTTTGAAAGGGTATACCCCGAAGTTGGTCCCATATAAATTTGGTAAAAAAATTCCAACCCTAAGGGTAGGAAAACAGGGGATGATTGATTGTTCACTCACTGATTGTAATGTATGACCACACATAACTTTTTACAGAGTGGTCCAATTTTGATAATTATTTTTTTATTGGATAGGGTATACCTCGAGGCTCGTCTCATATAAATTTGGAAAAAAAATTCCTACCCTAAGGGTGGGAAAATAGGGGTGATTTATAGTTCACTCACAGATTTTCATGCTTTGTGTATTACAATTATAAATTATATAGCCACAAAAAATTATAAAATAAAAACTTTTTAACAAAAAAATTAAACCGCCGAAAAACTGAAAAGCAAAAAATAATAAATCTTTTTATTTAACTAAGTAGTTGAACGTACGTGACAGTCTAGTCTAGTATATCTAAGTATTTTGAGTCGGCGTCAACAATCCTTCGCCGGAAATCTCTGAGAGTTCACGAGAGTTCTCTAATTTGATTTGGTTATTTCTTTTAGTGATCTTTGTTCATTGATTGTTTGACGCCGACTCAAAATTACTTAGATATACTAGACTAGACTGTCACGTACGTTCAACTACTTAGTTAAATAAAAAGATTTATTATTTTTTGCTTTTCAGTTTTTCGGCGGTTTAATTTTTTTGTTAAAAAGTTTTTTATTCAAAACATCGATATTTTTAGCCGATATAGTTTGATCCGATATATCGATACAAAATATCCAATATCGAAAATTGTATAAAAAACGATATATTTTTTTTATTTATGTAACTAAAATCACTAGAATCCGATACGTCTGAGTTTTTCTACTTTCGCTACCAGACAAATGCTGGTTTTCCTAATACAATAAATATGTTAAAAAATATTAGAAGATAGCTTTTTAGTTTTTGATATTTTTGTAACTATTATATTGCCTAATAAAAAGAAATACTGGTAAAAATACCTTCATTTTATTTGAGATTTTTGTACATTAAAATAATGTACATTTTGTAGAAAAATTACTATTGATAATATTAAGCTAAATACACTATTATTTTAAAAACGCAAAATCTTTTGAAAATTTGACCGATATATCGATATTTTTTCCTCGATGTATTGCATAGCTTCTATCGCGGGCTTCGAGCGCGGCGACCGAATCAAGAAATTCCGTAACGAAAAAAAACCTAACACCCCCCACTCCGACCGGCATAGCGGTGCGGCGTTGACAGCCGTGCATCGTCTAGCGTCGTTTCAGTTCGGCAGACTTCGGCACGGTGTTTGTGTGCTCATAACTGCATAACCTAAATTATTTAAGTTATGTGCAGAGAAAGTATATGTGATATTATATCTATATAAATGTACATCGCGCGAAATTCTATGATCAAACTCTTAATATCGTTCTTTTTGTTCAAATTTTTTGAATGAATAATTGTTTTGGTGTGTAATTACACTATTTATACCTTATTATTTATACCTAACTATTTTCGTTTTATAGAGAAGAAAAACTTAAAGACCTAAAAAGAATATGCAATAGCTTTACCACGGCAGTCCCCGAGTGCCACACGTATTTTTTTTTCACTTCCGACATCCCTACAACATGGTTACACGACGTCACCGGTCAAGGACCTGGTTTATGCGTAGGGCAAAATTTCAAACGATATTTACAGGCCAGGCCACATTTCAAGGAACGGGTCCCGTTAATGTGTAAACAAACCTTGCATCAAGCAAGTACCTATCTACACGTCCATATTTTCGTGTGTGTGGTTCATACATACACACATACAGAACGGCAACGTCGAAAGAGCATTTTGTGTGGAGCGAGGAGATTCGGGTTTCTAATTTATGACGACGTGATGAACAGACGTCATAAAGCACCGCCGCACCGTCGTCCCCACACCGCGTCGGACGGAGCGCGTCTCCTAGCTGCACACGTACGTACATACGTACGTACGGTACAGTACACACAGGGCGTCGAGACGTCTATGTGTGTGTATTGGGGGGCGGGGGGGGGGCGCTATCGCATTCGCTCGCGGCGTCGTTTCGTGCACCGCAGAGAACGTTATCGGCAACGTCCATGATTTGTAGCTATTGTCAGTGGCAGCCATCACCGATTCCACAGAACGCGAGGTTTCAGCTTATGTAGGTAGCTGCCTGGTATAACTACCTAACAATGCAGCGATCGTTAATCGATGGCGTAACACAGTCGTCGAATGTGTTCTAAAATAAGGAACGACAAAACGTAAGACTCAATACAACAATAAGCTAGCTTTTCGGTCGGGCTGAGCAACTTAGTTCCATAGCACGAAGATTTTCTCAGGAAAGTGTGTAGGCTTTCACGGCGGGTGTTGATCCAAATCTTCTTGCTTTCCGGGCTTGTATGTCGTGGTACATTGGTATTTCTACCAATGGACCACGGCATACAAGCATACAAGATTTGGATCAATAATAACACTAAACTTCTACGTACACAGAATATTTATTTCTCCCAGATGTCTATTTATTTATGTCGCGCACTGTTCATTGTCACTGACTGGTTGCTTTCCACGCTAGCGCTGTTTATATAAGTTTTTCAACCGCGTTCTAGAACATTCTTCGGCGTTCTAGAAAGCTTCGGAATACTTTTGGTAATTCTACCTGCCGACACACTTACTTGTGAGCAGCCTAGAAGGACACTTCGCCCGCTACCACATCGCCTTTGATAATGTCTACAGCAGTTGTAGACGTAACCAATGGACCACGGCATACAAGTCCGGAAACCAAGAATATTTGGATTTCTCAGGAAAATTCCCAAAGTTAATAGAAAATTGAATGTTTACGAATAGTAAATTTACAGTGTAACCTCTTTTAAATGAATCTCAAGGTACCGATCATTTTTTTTTCGTTATAAAGAGTTTTCGTTATATGGAGGGAAGAAAGAAAAATAACCAAAATTCACCTAATTAATTTATTCCAAACACATATGGTCTGTTAACTTTGCCTGACGTTTTTTGCTACGCCAATATTTGTTTTGTATTGTATTAAGTAGCTTATGCATGGCTTGGTATGTGGCGGAATCATCTTCATTAAACAATTGGAATTTTTCGATAAGTTTGGCAGCATCAAGTGCTTGTTGAATAGTTAGTGATGGTTCAGAATCGTCCTCTTTATGTCTGTAAATATTTGCTGACGCCTAAATATGAACATACTTCTTCGTAATAGAGAATGGCTGTTGCGCTATAATGCATGGGTTTTAAGGTAAACCAACCAAATTGCAAAAAGTTCTACGTTATAGGGAGTTTTTCGCTATAACGAAGGACGTTATAAAAAGGTTACACTGTATTTAACTTGCGGCCCAGTAGATTACCACCGTTTTTTTCGTCGACTTACGTTATAAACTCGATATCCGCGAAAAGCGCTTAACATTAAAATTGGTATAATCAGCTATCCTTAAAAGATAGACATATGCCATCGCGGACTTTTCTGTAGACCTATAAAAGAGGAACAATTCCCCTTTACATTATTTTGTAATATCTCAAAGGGATTAGGCAGTGTTTCCGATGAAAGCTTGATTTTTTCCGACATCTTCAACAACCATCGTCAAATTTCAACCGATTTACACAAAACATTAATGAGTTATACACATAAACCTTTCTCTTGAATCACTCCGCCCATTGGTGAAAACTGTATGAAAATCCGTTCGGTAGTTTTTGAGTTTGTCGCGATAGACATACGCGACCAGAGTGAAGTTATGCACAGAATTTACAAGCGGATAAATTAATATGAGCATAGCGATTAAATTTTGTGAACCGCTGATTGAATTACACCTACATATAAAACCGACGAAGACTATCGAGGGATGGTGTTTTTTTCACCTTCACGCCATCCACCCCGTTTTCTGATTACATATTCCGATACTGGTTTTGTTATTAACACACTACACACTCGTACTTTAGTCTATCTGAATTTTTTAAATGTTGAAAATTTAAACCATGCGTAAATACAAATTAATTGGAATATTTTTTGATGATTAAACTGTACATTATAGTGTAATTACAATAGTGAACATTGTATCAATTTTTTTTAACTTAAATAATGAGAAATTTTCGCTTACGGTATTATTGTTTATAACAATGAATTATATTAATTATTAATAATCGATATGATTAAATTCTTGTACAGCATCTTTTTCGCTGAAAAATAATTAATAACAAATGTACTAGTGATGTGTCCACATGACTCTATTGGGAGCTGGCTCCGTGCGCTCCGCTCACTAAAAAAAGTCGCTCAGAGCGAGTCATTCAAACTAGACAGTACACAAGGTGTCAAGCAAAATTTTAATTCCCAAAGCAATTTTACAATTTTTTTTTCAAGAAGTATTTCTAAATTTTATTTTTTAGCCAAGTATTCGTATTATTTTCAGTTTTATTTGTGTATAATTATGATTCTGGGGGCGGGTAATTACCCTCTTTACCCTCTCCCCTTATCTACGCCCTTATTCTGAGCTCATTTTCATATGATTCTGATCTTATATTATTCGCATTTCTGATAAACTATAAAGTATAAAAACTCGGGTCGCAGTGCGAAACCCTGCCGACAATATAGTGTATTTGCTATTATAGGCAGTGTGGCTCCCTTATATATACTTAACTTTATTTTTGAACAAAATCAAAAATTTAACCCCTTAATACACCCCTTAAAATAATATTTTTTCTTAATTTTAATATTGTTATCAATACAACAAATCGAATTCACCCTTCACTAAATAAATTCATATCTACAAACTAACGTTTTCATAACATTTTTAATTCCGGTCCTGTCGGGCCGATTTTAATAAAATTTTGGTAGCACATTTTAATCATTACTAAAGGGGTAAATTTCAATTTTGAAACGATTCGGAGAAATTTTTAGGTATTTTTGGGCCCAAAAATATTTTTCAACCCCTAAAACCCACCCTTAAAGTGGCCCGATTGGGCCCATTTTAAATAGGCTTCGTGCGGTGATGGATTTCAACATGTGGTCCAAATTTCGTTAAAATCAATTAACTCCTTCGAAAGTTATAGCCCGCACACATATATATATATATAAATATATAAATCAAATCTTTGATTAACGTCTGATTAGAACTCTTCAATAAATAAAATTATCGACCAATTTTTCAGACAATATTGTCTGAAAAATTGGTCGATAATTTTATTTATTAAATATATAAATATATATATATATATATATATACATATATAAACATACTTTTCCAAAAATGGTGCCAAAGTGTTTAGAAGGCTATGAAACGTCGAGAAATTTTGGTCCGACCCCTAGGTCCCGCCATCCGACCGACGCCAATAGTGTAAGTGCCTTATGGCAAATACACTAATAAAAGCTTAACCATAATACTGCTTATTGTTACAATATTGTATCTTTGTCAACGACGTCAATGTGAATGGTTTAAGTCACTGTAGATTAGATTAGTCACTGTAAGCTTAGTACTATTACACTTACAGTGTGTCATTCAACATTAAATGACTCAGCAAAGATAACTCTGTACGTGCAAAGTTCACTAGTGTCTCTGTGTCCTGTGCTGTGTGCGCTCTGCAAATGTGCGAATTATGCAACAGTACAGAATAGTTCAGCACAGAGCAATGGCGCTCGGAGTGAGTCATTCACAAAAAAAAGAGCGACTCGCTCAGTTCCGAGAAAGAAGTCGTTCATTACGAACAACTCGCTCAGGAGCAACACATCACTACTGTCGGCATTATCTTAGTATATTTTAGGATAATTCGTATTTGTGAAATAATATAAAACCGCGGTTACAAACATTTTCAACATTAAGTGGCCATATGTTCGCGACAATATTTGAACATCTGTAAATTATTATTATGCATCCAGTCTAATTTGGTAACGAATTATGTTTTATAGTCATGCACAGAAATTATCGTGCGTGTATAGATGACATATGACAGGCGCACATGGCCCAATCAATCAATCCATTTTACTTATCACTTGCACATGTTTTGTTCCGTTCACACTAAGCGTACACAGTGTAAGCAGTGCAGTGCACTAGTTCTCAATGTGGACATTGTGACTCTCCAGTGACGCCCGTACAATATTCCTAAAGAGGAGTTTAAGCAAAATATGGCCAGGTGAGGGTGCAGAGTGTACTGTATATACAGTATGTAGGTTAAGTTACGTATATATCAGTTGCAATGTAAACTGCAAACGTAGTAAGGAGGTTGATGCGTTACAGTCCCAATCAAAAGTAAGTCGAATTCTAAATGGAAACTTTTCCATAATAAATTTTTACAAAAGGTTATAAGTCGATGATACCAATAAATTATTGTCATAAAGGCATAAATATTTTTTTTAATATTAATTAATTATTTCAGTATTTTACTTAATGGACTAACTTTTGAATTTTTTGTACAAAGTTAGGTTAGAAAAAGTAAATTTTTCATAATCGAAAAATGCTAAGGTTTAATAATTTTTTTTATTGATTAAAAGTCTTCTAATTAAATTGGAAAAAAATATTAAAATATGCGTAAGACATCGATGCTTTACCCAGTTAGTTTTCGGAACTGCTGACATTATTTGGTTATTTGCAAAAAATTCAAATGTACCGTTTGCATGCTAGGAAACAAAAATAAAAACAAAGCTTTCAAATTTCAGATGTCACACAAAAGGCTTGTAAAATGAACAGCTCAAAATATCTATATAAAACGACTTTTTAAGTAAATTAACATATTATACCTACAGTCTTCAAAGTAATCGATGAATTAACAAACACGTAATGTTTGTAGTGTGGCAAAGAGCACAAAAACACTTCAATAGGATAGAACCACAGTGTAGTAGTGATGTGCCGGATCGTTCCGCGAATACGGATCTTAATACGGATATTTGGTTTCAAGCTCCGCGGATACGGATACGGATCTTAACTTTCTTAGAGTACGCGGCGGTAAATATTTCACATCGACTCTCTGTTATGGGAAAAAGTTATTGACCTTTTTAAGAGTTAACTTTCATAGCAGATTGTCTCTTTCCAAAGATCTATGTGCAATATCTCATTATAAAGATAGTTTTTTAGTACCTTTGAGTTATGTACTATTGGTATTGTACACACTACGATAAATGTTTGCAATATGAAGGTGCCAAATACGATTTAAAAAAATAAAAAATAATCTGAATGGAATTTAACAGTTTTTAATTATTACCTAATCACCTATATATATAAAATTTCATCTATGAATTGAAAATTAATAAGGTAAAAGATCCGCCAAAAACTAACGGATCTTTCTTCTCCCTCGGATATCCGCGGATACGGATATCCGGCACATCACTACAGTGTAGGGGTACAAACAGAGAAGCTGGAGTTAGCCAAGGTACATCCAGAAAGTACCTACTGCAGGAGCAGCTTTTGTCGCAACATTAACCAGTCATTGTACGTGAGCTTGCAGTGTGAGAGAGTCAGCTCACTCAGGCACAACACAAAGGGAAAATTAATTAGAACAACAAAGACGCGGACATTGTGTCGCACAAGAGTGACGTGTACGTCGCGGCGCCGGAGGCTTGATATGACCCAGTGTCTATATCGGTAGCTAAATATTATGTAATGTATGTAAACTCCGTAGACTGGCTATTCCGCATATACAGAATGATTTTTAAGTTGATTCTTTTTTTTTTCAACAGTGCGGCGCGTAAATATCAAGTAGACGAACAAATATTTCAAGTAACTTTTTATCAAAACTCAAAAATAAGAAAGAAACAGCCGTATTTTATTAAAAAAAAAATTGAAAAGAAGTATGACCCTGCAGGCCATCTTTGAAACTTCCCACCATTTTCGATATCAAAACACTTAAAAATATATAAGTAAAATATAGCTAGAAGTTAATTTTTTAGTTCTTCGAGCTCAAATAAAAAACATTCTTACGAATTTTTCGTTCACGATATCTCGTGAACAAATCAACCGATTTTGATGCGGTTTGCGGTGATCGCGGCAGTTGTTTTAACCTAAGAAAGTAATTTATTACAAAAAAATCGATCTGATAAGAATTTTACGAGTAATTTAAAAAAAAAACACTTTTTTACAAAATTTTCATTAATGATATCTCGTGAACAAATAAGTCGATTTTTATGCGGTTTGCGGCGATCGACGCAGTTTTTTTAACCTAAGAAAGTAAACTATTACAAAAAAATCGATCTGATAGGAATTTTAAGACTAATTTAAAAAACTTTTTGACGATTTTTTCGTTTACGATATCTCGTGAACAAATGAACCGATTTTGATGCGGTTTTCGGAAATCGGCGCAGTTTATTAAGGAGAAGAGCTGATTAGATTTTGGAATTAATCGGTTTAGCAGTTTAGAAAATATTCCTAAAAAACAAATTTCTAAAAAATTTTGAAACGTGTTTTTGAGATTTCTCAAAATTTATTGGGCCGAATCATTCAAAATTTTCAGGAAATCTAAGTTCAGCAAGGTCACGTCAGATGCCGCAAACCGCGTTTCAATCGGACACTCCGTTCAAAAGATACACACACACACATAAAGCCTTATACGGACATCATCGCCAAAATAGTCAGAATAGCTTCCTAGGACCTCAAAACGTCGAGATCTGGCGAAAAGTCGATTTTAGAAAATCGGGGTGAACACAATAGCTTCCCGATTTTTTTGAAAAAAAAATTTGATTTTTTTTTATAGCGGGAATTTAAAAATCATACTTCAAATTAAATCTCAATCTTGATTACACATTAATATTCATTATTATAATAACGTTACAGTAAGGTCTTATTTGTAATCTTTAATGTTCGTGACAATTGGGATCAGATATGATCACATGACCTGGAATACGATAGGTCAGGTCAGGATGATTAGAAAGTCGTTTCTCATTTTTTTTCTTTAAATACTGCCATTAAAAGTGTAATGCTTCAAAAAAGATTTATGCATCCAATTGTTCGAAAAATAATTTCATACATTTAATAATACACTGATCAAAATGTACGCTAATTTAGTAAAGTATTGAAATGATACTTAGTTTCATTTTTCTATACAGTATGTAAACACGTAAGGTGCACATAGGGAAATTAACATTGGGAAAAATGACTGGATCAAAGTGAGCCTTGAAATCTTGTTTTTCAATTTGACAGATAATATTCTTTTGCAAAATGAATGTGTATACTACCGAAGAAAATATTCAAATGATTACAACATAATCGGACTTTTTTTATTAATGGGACATTAAATTCCCAAAAATACTTAAATATGGTGCGAGATCAAATATCTCCGCCTATTCGTGTTGAACCTAAAGACATTGTGTCACTGATTTACCAACGCGCATACGTCATACCAGTCAGACAATTTTTGAATGAAATGTTTCCAAACAGATGGAGTTGTTTTTTTGTTTTATTTTTGTACAAAAAAATTAAAATAATGAGCTTTTTATTATTAAAAAAGCCAAGTAAAATAAAAATAAATCAAAATAAAATAGAAATCCTCAAGATTACCACGATAATTCAATAGAAATAACAATTAATGCAGTCATGGCTAACTCTGATCCAAGAATTTTTTCCCAATGCTAATTTCCCTATGTGCAGCTTACGCGTTTACATACTGTATATATTCGAGAAGTAGTATGGGCATGTCGTTTTAACAAAACGTCCAGAAAATCTACATTCTGTCACGTTATTATCACAAAACTGCATTGTGTATACAAAAACTCCGCTTTATTTTACTAGCCAAGACAATCAGAAGTTTTACAACTGTCTTCGTACATGAGAATGGATTGAGACGAGTTCTATTATAAAAATAGATACAATAAATTGAACTTCATGAAGTTAATACTCTCTTCTAGTGCGGACATAGACGAATTGAATGCAGTGCTGTATCAAAAAACATTTATTCAGCGCATAAACTGAGCATTACTAAACGGAGTCAATTTATTATTAATTATAAATATTTTTATAAAAAACAGTTTCCGTTAAGTTTATAATAAAAAAATATTTTCATGAAACTATCAGTTATTCTAACCGATTTTATAACGATTGAATATTGGAAAAGTTATATGGTTTTATACGTTTGTCTAAAATTGGTATCGCTAAAGAAATCGTTATAAAATCGGTTAGAATTAATTTTTTCCAAAAATTCCAACGGGATACTAAAGTTGAATGAATTTGTGATTTTTCTGGCTTGGTCCGACCAGCGAAACCCGTTTGTGAAAAAAATGGCGCAATTTGCAATTAAGGAAACAAAAAAAAAGTGATCGTTAATTACTCGAGAAGTAATTGACCGATGACGCTAAAATTATTCATGCATATACATCATTTTTGATAATTTTCAGCCATCTATGTGCGGTCATTTTTTAGTAAAAAAATAGTGAAAAAAACTTGTTTTTTTAACTTTCGGGGCTATTTGCAAGTCAACAATTGCACTTAGCCTCTGTCAGTGCTCATTTTTTAGGAAATTTCATAAGGAATAACTTTCTCAATGCATATGCTATACTAAAAGTCAAAAGGAACGGAGATATCAAAGGAAATTGAGAAAAAAGCACTATTTTCGTCACTAATTGTTAATTATAAAATCAAGCACACCAACAATTTGAAAGCAAACTTAGGGGGTTGAACTACACCCTAAAACGAAGCGATTCCAACAATAATCTCGCCTGTGCCTGAATAATACACTTTTTAATGTTTGTACCTCCTCGCCGTCTAGCCTATATTCGGTTCATTTGTTCCTCAGGTAACTATTCCTCCGAATAAATAGCGATAATTCAATTCACCAACCATAATTATGTTTACTGCAGGTTATGTCTTACTTGAAGAGTATAAATATTTATTTAGTCTGAAAAAATAATAATGGCTGCCACATAGATCATAATACCTAACCTATAAACGTGGAGTGTTATATCTACAGTTTGCTCTTGTGGATTTATTTATGTGTTGTTACAAATATTAATGTGCCGCCACTGAAAAAAACGAGATAGAATTGGATGTAATGTTTGACCGACGACAGGCGTCTATAAGGCCTCAATGTCTCGTTCTTAAACGTCGTCTGTCTGTCCGTCTTCTTTTCTGTCTGTCTGTCCTGTCTGTCTGATAACTTCACTAGGTAGTATCTGTGTTAGACAGACGCGAAGTTGCACTGAACTAAATAAGGATGCAATCAGTTTTGTTACAGTCAATTTAAAATCAATCTTTCTATAGAAAATAAACAATACTAATGACTTGAAAAGACATTATTACAAATGCGAGGAATTCTTGTCAAATTTGAGAGACGATATTTGAGGTTGAAATTTGACTCGTCCACAGTTTAAAATAGTCGGAATTGAATATAATCTAAAATGTATTTTTAAAATATCAAAAGAACAAAAAATAAGAATAAATTAATATAATTATTAAAAAAATATGATTTTTTATTTTTATTAAATGGTTTATCATAAATAATAATATTGAATACCGAAAAGGAATAACATTTTAGTCACAGATAATTAATAAGAAGTTAATTAAAAGTTACAGAACTTTATAAAATATCACGTGACTATAAAACGTTCCTGAGTTGTTTGTGACGTCATTATGTTAAAAGTTGTTTATTTGAATATAATATAGAAAAATTATTTATTCAACTCATGCGCGTTATTCATGTTTTATCATGCCTAAAAACCGAACCCTAAATAGCCATTTACCGACTGGTGACAATTACTTGTCATAACTCAATGAAGATTCCTACTAGCTCGGCCATTGTGGAGTAATGAAAATAAACGTAACTATTTTCTGAGTCGTAACGAAATAGTAGGTAACAACAACTCCGTTGTTACCCATTGAGACTAAAATTGAGAGGCCGAATGTTTTCGACATGGAGTTTATTCATAACCGGCTAACCTCAAACCAAAACATTGAATCGTGCTGTTTGGTGCTGTTAGTATTGACAGTTTTTTTTTATAAAGAAATAAATAGATATTTACAACATCTCATTATAATTAAAACATGAATAACACGCAATTGTTGAATAAAATTATGGGCGCAACTTGTAGGCTAAGTCATGACACGCCATGAATGACTTAGACTACTAGTTACGCCAATAACTATTTTGGCACTGCATTTTGTAATAAAATTCAAATAGTAAATATATCTAAGCGCCACCATTTTTATGCGTGCGGGACGAGATTTACATTAATTCATTGCTTCGCCGCTTCATTAAACGAACCGTACTACTACGGAAACAATTTAAAAAAGACATGCATTTCGTTTAAATTTTGAAAAAAAATCTACTTATAAAAAATTCACATCTAGGTCGTGTATGGATTTGTTGTCTAAAAAGTGTTTCCCCATGTTCTATGAAATAAATGATGAACGAAGTTCGGAACATTTATACAAACAATATGAAAGATAAAAATGGCTTTCCATATTTACCCAAATATTATAATATGATAATAAATACAGGTGACTGAATGATTTATATATGACATTACACTGTTAATAGACTACAAAAACAAACAAATACCTATATAGCTACATGTACATCAAACCGCATATTATGAGTGATAAGTTAGAAATTTTTATTCGTTGGACAAAGTACTTAGAACGAGGTAGACTACAGTGAAACAAATAGCGAAAGAGTCAAAGAGTAAAATAGTATATTACACCACAAGGACCGAAAGTTTGATACCTTGATTAGGGTTGCCATCTGTACAGTCAAAAACTAGGACAAAAAGCTAAAAAAAAACGAATTTTTGAACTCAAAACCCGGACATAACTGCCAAGAATAATTATTATTTTACTGATGAAATTAAATAATACCTTAAGAGTATTCGTCCCTGCAAATACCCCCTGCACCCTTCATCTCAAATCTTTTCCCCTCGCCTAAAAACGGTTCGCGCTCTCCCGACGCTATTTTTAAAGCTAGAGGGTTCTGGTAAACGCCAAATGAAAGACAAAGAATCAGACTACAGATCCTTCAAGCGAATTTTTTGAAAAAAAAAATCCTGAAAAAACTTACAACCTTTTGAAAAAAATAATAAATTACGTAATATTTTACACGTAGGCGAAACTTTTTTTCAAAAAATTCGCCTGAAGGATCTGCAGTCTGATTTTTTGTCTTTCATTTGGCGTTTACCAGAACCCTCTAGCTTTAAAAATAGCGTCGGGAGAGCGCGAACCGTTTTTAGGTGAGGGGAAAAGATTTGAGATGAAGGGTGCAGGGGGTGTTTGCAGGGACGAATACTCTTAACGGACAAGATTGAAGTAATCTATGGAATTTTACAAGTTTTCATTTAATTATATCTCTATTCTCTTTGGTAATTAAATTGAAGAGCGGAAACCAAACAATAACTCTACTTTCTTTATTCCAATAAGCAAAAATAAGTCTTTACGAATTGAAGAAACAAAGTTCTACTAACGTTTCTTGATGAAAAGAGATTTATCTAGTAACTGGACTGTAAACAAAACCCCGCCTAGACGCTCCCCGGACGCCCTTCGGGGAAATCCGGTCGGATGGGAACCCTAGTCATGATGCAAGATATCAAACTTTTGGCCCTTGTGGTGTAATAGACTATTTAATACTTTTGTGCATATAAACATGATCACCTACATTTCAGTATAATAATTTTTCACAAGGTTACAATCAAACATTAACACGAACGTAAGTAATCGATAATATGAAAAAAATTATACTTTCTCTTTAGGTTTAAATTATTGTCCATAAGAAACAATTAAGTGCGGTGATCTTTTGTTTCATACAAAAAGGAACTGTAGACATCAATTTAGAGCAGAACAAGTGACATTATGTCTCCTAAACACGATACTGACAATAAAAAGATAAATAGTTATAGATAAATATGTATTTCAAAAGTATTTTTCAACGGTCGCAAACAAAAGTTGACAGTTGATGGACGGAAAGACATGCATCAGACATAAATGATTGATTGACTTATTATTTAGTATACACACACTTGGGTGAAAACATGTGCTCGATTCGCATACGGTTTCAAGGCCATCGATACTGTTTTCGATTGTATGGTATAATAACGACGATCTGGTGGTGACTTCCATTAAATTAAATAATGGATTATTATTACACATAACCCGTTTTTTTTTGTGAAAATACAGATGCTATACCAATATAATTAGAAGTATATAGATCTGACATATGGACAGGTACAAGATCAACTAATAGATGATGGACACATCTTTGTTCGTTAAGGAGGTTGATGCGTTACAGTCCCAATCAAAAGTAAGTCAAATTCTAAATCGGAACTTTTTCAGAGTAAATTTTTACAAAAGGTTATAAGTCGATGATACCAATAAATTATTGTCATAAAGGCATAAATAAATCATATTTTTTTATTATTAATTAATTATTTCAGTATTTTACTTAATGGACTAACTTTTGAATTTTTTGTACAAAGTTAGGTTAGGAAAAATAAATGTATGTAAATATCTGTATTTTACATATTTTTTGCAGTTAAAATTGTGAAAATTGTCAAGAATTAAAGTCCATAACTAAAAAGTGCTAAGGTTTATTAATTTTTTTTATTGATTAAAAGTCTCCTAATTAAATTAGACAAAAAAATATTAAAATATGAGTAAGACATCGATGCTTTACCCAGTTAGTTTTCGGAACTGCTGACATTATTTGGTTATTTTCAAAAAATTAAAATGTACCATTTGCATGCTAGGTTGACATATTTTCCATAAGACTACATGTACAAGTTTTTTTTTTAATTTTTAACTTTATGAATCTCCTAATGATTTTGGATTTTTTACAGAAAATTGTGTCATAAAAAATCTATTAAAAATACTTTATTTCAGATTTTTTTCATTATCTTCGTTTAACGCCTCAACCTCCTTAATATAGACACTCTGCACTCATAAAAAGTTTGTTCTTCAAATTGCTCACTTTTCACAATTTACCTTGTACAAATAGTGTATTACACCACACTGGGCGAAAGTGTGATATCTTACCCTGCGCGCCATGATCATGGCACGCAGAGCAAGTTATCACACTTTCGGCCAGTGTGGTGTATACTATTTTTTTTCATACCTCGGTCGTAAGCACGCTTATCAAATACATTGACTAATTAATTATTTAAAGATTATTTAGTTAAGGCATTTCACCTGATAATATTTGTCGGACGGACTAATTTTGAGACACATCTTGCAACATATTTCATTGATTTTCCGCTCCAATTGGTCGTAGCGTGATTTTATATAGCCTACAGCCTTTCTCGATAAATGGGCTATCCAACAAAAAAATTTTTTTCAATTCGAACCATTAGTTTCTGAGATTAGCGCGTTCAACCAAACAAACAAACTCTTCAGCTTTATATATTAGTATAGATATGTATTATTAGATGGTGCAAAATACCCTATTATAACAAAAAAACATTATATTCTCAGTATCGCATGACACAATGCTAACTAGATAGCAGAAGTCACACCGTTAATGTACTTATTGTGTGGTTTAACTTTTTTCGTCGAATAAAGTTTTTTTGTGTTTATTATTATTTATATAAATGTTGTCGCAGGTCTTATCTGTGACAATTATTAATTGACTTGACAGTCCTAGATAATTACTCAACATGTATATAAATACATAAAAGTATATTTTTGTGTTATGACTTGAGGTGTTTGATAACAGTTTGTAAAGTTGATTGATTAAAAAGTTCATCTGTCAACATACTTGTTGCAGGTCATTTTTCTAAATCCGACCAACGTCTCTTAAGCCGGTTCCACACTATTATGGCACACAAGACGAACGTTGGACAATGGACGCACCTATACGTGAAGTTTGCCATCTAAGAAAAAATATAATTATTTCACATTCTTGATAGATTTTGTAAAAATCAAACGAGAAATGTTGATTTCTATTCATAATAATGCACTATATATTTTACAATTCAATTTTTTAATCTGTTCTTCAAAAGTCTAAAACGCTATTCGCCATGTTGGATTCCGGCGTGACGTCACTGCGTCTGTAAACTACCTACGTTTATGTTGTTCTGTGTGTTACTTTGAAGTTATTTAAAGTTATTATCACGTTTATAAACTTCTATTCCCTATTTTATTGATTTCGCATCATGGAAGACGGTTTCTTAAAATCAGAAAGGATAAATACGTTTAATAAATAAAAGTTTTAGTTACTTGTATACTTACTTACACTGGAACGTAATAATCATAGCACTCTTAAATATTTTTAATTGTACGCAGTGTGCGCTATTGTTATTATTTACGATCATAGTGACGTCATGAGTCGTTTTCGCGCCAAAATTCATAATGATAAATTCAAAGTGATTTTTATGGCACTATTCGGTTATAAAATATTATTATAAAAATTGTAGTGTTTCTTTATCACTTTAGGATTCATTTTCAAAAAAACGGTGTAATAGCCTATTCCATCAAAAACATTTCATCTAAAAAATGTAGCCAAGTTTCGCGTTGTTATTCCACTAAACCAAAATTTTATTATAATTATTATAGAAATAAAGATGTCTAATATTGATATGGTCACTATAAATGTTGATAGACAATTGATTAGGTAACAATTTATAACAACAAATACTTTTATAGACACTAACTAAAATAACTGATTTAGTTATACATGAGATCTCACAACTTTTCATAGCGGAAGAACTGCGTTGCGCGACTTGGCATTTTTTTACATTTTATGTTTTTGTAGGTTATCCCCCTTTTTTATCGGATAATATATCTTGTCCATCAGCTACTGATTTTCTTAAAGCCCTGTCTCTACTAATTTTTCTAATAATGAAATTTCGAGAATTTTCATTTTTTCCTTCCTTAATAGGCTAAACGCTAACTAAAATTCAAAATTTCAAGTTGGTGAGACTGCTAGAAGTGCCTTAGAATTTTGATGACAAAATTAAAAAACTTTGACTAGCGATAATTCGCAAACTACAAGGTATACAATAATTAGGTATGTTGGCAACATAGCCAGTTATAGTATATCCCTCTTGATAACTAAAAATTCAAACTTCTTGAATTATCCATAATGAAGTTACACGGGGGTCAAAAGTGCCGTGAGCCGCTTCGAGAAAAGGATGGTATACAATAATTAGGTATATTGGCAACATAGCCAGTTATAGTATGTCCCTCTTGATCACTAAAAATTCAAACTTCTTGCATTATCCACAACGAAGTTACACGGGGGTCAAAAGTGCCGTGAGCCGCTTCGATGGTACGCCAGTGTTCGACTTGGCCCCTGATAAGAATTTTATAGCCTGCAGAATAATAATATATCATTGTAATAACCTTTATAGTTGACATTTTTATCATTCATTTTCAGATGATATAAACAAAATTAAAATTTCAGTTTTCCACATTGCAATACAACATCAAGAAAATATAATCTGTCTGATGGAAAAATAGCACCGCACGCAAACAAAAATACATACATTTAGAAGTCGACTTCAGTCAATGTCAAAACTTTAATCATTGCTACAAGCAAATTTCCTGCTAAATATATCAAAAACTGTGCAGTATCTACGTACAGAATTTTTATCACAGTCGACTCGTCACTAAAATCCAACAGTTTTAAGTCCTTAACATACAAACTGATAATACAGTGTAAACTCTTTATAACGTCCTTCGTTATAACGAAAAACTCCCTATAACGTCGAAATTTTTACGATTTGGTTGGTTTACCTTAAAACCTATACATTAATACCCTCTTTATAACGCAACAGCCATTCTCTATTACGAAGAAATATGTTCATATTTAGGCGTCAGCAAATGTTTACAGACATAAAGAGGACCATTCTGAACCATCACCATTTATTCAACAAGCACTTGATGACGCCCAAACTATAGGTATATGTGTTTGGAATAAATTAATTTTGTGAAAATTGGTTATTTTTCTTTCTTCCCTCCATATAACGAAAATTCTTTATAACGAAAAAAATGTTCGGTCCCTTAAAATTCGTTATAAAAAGATTATACAGTACATTGAAGATTATTGTTAATTTGGTTGTTTTTCTTTCTTCACTCCATATAACGGTAACTCTCTATAACGATAAAAAATGCTCGGTCCCTTGAGTTTCGTTATAAAGAGTTTACACTGTAAATAATAATTAATCAGTCCGATGTAACAGGTGCCAAACAGGTAAAATTAAATTAAAATGTGTCATCATATTAAAGGCCTAGTCTTTGAAGATTTTTTGGAGAGTGCCTACACATATTTTTTTTAGTGTAATAAAAACTACATAAGTAAATAACATTAGGATTTTTCTCAATTAAACAATCAAAACTTCTGAGAAAAAATCATTTGTTTTAAAAGGTTATTTTTCAACTTTTTAAAATTGATTTCTCTAATAATTATTATCAATAAAAGTCAACCTATCTGTAATATTTCTATACCGAAGCAAGCAATTTTAAAATCCAATTTTGTTGCAACTGAATAAAGCTGGAATACTTAGAATAAATTAATATTACATAGGTAATAAAAATATCTTTTTATGATACAAAACAAAAAAGATATCTTTAGATTCAGTACACCTTATTTTACTCAAAGAAAAGCTTAGTAATAAAGTGAGAAAATTAAATTTTTACATGCTCTCGCTGGAATTTTTCCAAAAAGGGTGAGATGGGGAGACCCCGGGGGGCTTGAAGGATATGGAATACCTACACAACGGAAAGTTCGGGGAGGACTGCTCTGGAATTTTTTTTTGTAAATTATAATTTACAATTTCTTCTTTATAATATAATATTTTGTATAATATTAGTATTTTATACTTATATTTTTGATAACTGAAAAACAAACTGTCACTAATTGATATATAAATGCATTTTTTTTATCCAAAGCCTGCTCATAATATATTATACAGGGTGAGTTTTAAGTTGATGCTTTTTTTTTACAGCGTGTAAAAATCAAATAGACGAGCAAATATTTCAAATAGTTTTTTTATCAAAACTCAAAAATAAGAGAGAAACAGCCTTTCGAAGTTTAAATAAATTTTATTAAATTTTCTTTAATTTTGAGGTCGGTCCTGGGGTTATATTATGTCACTATGGAAATAAGTTGTTATTATCAAGTATGTTGGTGCTTATTTGAAACTGACATGTGTATAATTGTTCTATTTTTGAGAGATAATAACAACTTATTTCTATAGTGACATAATATAACCCCAGGACCGACCTCAAAATTAAAGAAAATTTAATAAAATTTATTTAAACTTCGAAAGGCTGTTTCTCTCTTATTTTTGAGTTTTGATAAAAAAACTATTTGAAATATTTGCTCGTCTATTTGATTTTTACACGCTGTAAAAAAAAGCATCAACTTAAAACTCACCCTGTATATTTTGAAAAAATTCTCCCATAAAATGAACATTTTTCCCACCAGTTGGCGTGAAAATCACGAAGCTCGATCCCCATATACAGTTTAGCTCTGATGTACTAAATATAAAATATGTTTTTGACGAAAGTCTTTGCATAGTTTAAAAGTAAGTGAGGCGACTTTTCACATAAAGATGCGCTAATGTACAATTGTAGTGTCACTCATTTTGCTATAACCAATCTAAAACCTGCCTGTCTCTGCTGTGACAGTTGTCAGTTGTTAGAATGTTAAACTGTACCGTCACAACGTTGTACCTATGTCGTAACTTACATTATTATACGCAACATATATTATACTAGCGGTCCCGTCCGGTTTCACCCGGGTGTAAAAGAACGAATGGGGAAGGGAGAAACATGAGTACACACATTCATATTAGTTTACCGAGATGAATGTTGTGTCCAAATTTCATGACGATCGGAGTTACCGTTCAAAATTTTTTGTCGATAAAAAGCAGTATTTATACTTTTTTTAACTAATAATTTTTTTTTAATTAATTAAATAAAATTAAAATAAATTTTAATGTAAGCCTTAGAAGAAAGCAATGTAGAAAATAAAAAAAAAAAATAAAAATGCATTCGTCCAACGTAGGGCTCGAACCCACGACCCTGGTATTGACAGTCTTGTGCTCTACCGATTGCGCTAGCCGGCGTTGTATTCTTACATCGCTAATATGAGTATACTTAGTGCATTTCACCTGAATAGAAGCTTATTTTTTAGATACTTTTGGAACATTTTTCATTAATGCTCCGCTCCTAATGGTCGTATAGCCTGATTTTATATAGCCTATAGCCTTCCTCGATAAATGGGCTATCCAACAAAAAACATTTTTTTCAATTTGAACCAGTAGTTCCTGAGATAAGCGTGTTCAAACAAACAAACAAACAAACTCTTCAGCTTTATATATTAGTATAGATAAATACTGTATTAATAAAAACATAGCAAACTCTAAAGTTTGCGAGGTACGTGTTACATTACGTAATATTGTAGACTATACTATTCATCCAGATGTAGGCTTTCAAAGATAGAAATAATTTTCCATGTTGGTTCAGTGGTTCTGAAGGTTCAAGAGTTAACATAGTATCTCTACCCTTTCTTTAAGGAGGTTGATGCGTTACAGTCCCAATCAAAAGTAAGTCGAATTCTAAATGAGAACTTTTCCATAATAAATTTTTACAAAAGGTTATAAGTCGATGATACTAATAAATTATTGTCATAAAGGCATAAATAATTTTTTTTTTTAATAATAATTAATTATTTCAGTATTTTACTTAATGGACTAGCTTTTGAATTTTTTGTACAAAGTTAGGTTAGAAAAAATAAATTTATGTAAATATCTGTACCTATTTTAGATATTTTTTGCAGTAAATAATTAAAAAAAGAAATCAGAAGTAATAAAAATTAAAATAAAATTATTAATAAGTTGAAAATTCAGTTAAAATTGTCAAGAATAAAAATCCATGATCGAAAAGTGCTAAGGTTTAATAATTTTTTTATTGATTAAAAGTTTCCTAATTTAATTGGAAAAAATATTAAAATATGCGTAAGACATCGATGCTTTACATATAGTTTTCGGAACTGCTGATATTATTTGGTTATTTGCAAAAAATTAAAATGTACCGTTTGCATGCTAGGTTGACATATTTTATATAAGACTACAATATGTAAAAGTTTTTTTTAATTTTTAACTTTATAAATCTCCTAGTGATTTTGGATTTTTTACAGAAAATTTCGTCATAAAAAAATCTATTAAAATAACTTTATTTCAGATTTTTTCACTATCTTCGTAAAACGGCTCAACCTCCTTAAGACCCAAGGATATAAAATATATAAATGAACCTAGCACATTCCCTGGATATTAGTTAATATAATCTATAGTGATGACAACATCCAATATGTGAGAAAAGCGCTCTTTTTTTCTAAATACCGATGACATATTATACGCTAGGAAAGTATCTTTGACACGCGACCTTCACACCATCTCCTGTTTGATTTTTTCCAAAAGTTGTTCACCCAGAACTTACAAACACATGGAAACAAGCGTTATTCTTAATTATAAAAAAAATTACGCAAAATGTCAGTAAAAAACTACATAAATGATATACATTTTTACTTTCTAAATTTATATTAAATCTTGTTTTTTTTTAACAAAATAACAATTATGATATTTTTCATGTATTTAATAATGATTACAGACGTACAATAAAATTTAATTACCCTTGACGACGTACTGCTGCAGTCCATTTTTTTCCTCTCTAATTCATAAGAAAATCCAGGATAACGGTGGAATTGTAATTCTGGATGTTTAGTTGGTGTATCTTTACAATCAACAACACAGTACTTCCGATTTGATAGCTTTTTACCCATTTTATTCGACAATTAATCCTTATTAAAATGCACGTATATATGACACTAAGGTTTTGACTGAACCAGATTAGAGAAAAAAAAACACGAGAGGACGCAAAAGTCGCCTGTCAAAAGATACTTTCCTAGCGTATAAGTGTTGTTATGTATTGCGTTATTTAAATGATAAAAATGATTATATAACTGGATGATGAGTAGAGTACAAATCTAAGCGTCAACTAAAGATTCTCATTCTAATTTTCATATTCAATGTACTATCACGAATAAAGTTATGCTTAATTAATTAATTCAGTTTTTTCTTAAATAAAAAAACATGACAGGTGTGCAGTTTTGAAGGATATACAAACGACAATTAATGAGGTTTATACGCTATACGAAAGTAATTTTGACAGCCTTCTCGTGTTTTTTTTAAATTCTGGTTCAGTCAAAACCTTAGTGTCATAATGTTATACGTATGCATTTTAATAAGGATTAATTGTTGAATATAATGAGGAAAAAACTATCAAATCGGAAGTGCTGTGTTGCTGAATGTAAAAATACACCAACTAAACATCCAGAATTACAATTCCACCGTTTTCCTGGAATTTCTTATGAATTAGAGAGGAAAAAAATCGATTGCAGCAGTACATCGTCAAGGGTAATTAAATTTTATTTTACGTCTGTAATCATTATTAAATACATGAAAAATATCATAATAATTATTTTTTTAACAAACATTAGATTTAAAAAATCTTGAAATAAATAATTGTTTATCATTATGCGTAAATATTTTTTTATAGTTAAGAATAAAGCTGGTTTCCATGTGTTTGTAAGTTTTGACTGAACCAGATTTTAAAAAATCAAACACGAGTTGGCGCAAAGGTCGCGTGTCAGATACTTTCCTAGCGTATAAATCTTATAATGTTAACAAAAAAATCTATCAGATTTTAGATTTGTTTAATCAAGTTTAACTGATCAAAAACTGGTCAAAAACATATTCTACACCTAAGGTAAAGTGTTGTAATTTATTTACCGACGAAATGACAGGTTGAAATAATTATTTCGTGATTTCTTAAATACATAACACTATAAGTTAACCATCTTTAAATACCCTTAAAAAATCGTGAACAAGTAAGGAATTCTCCAAAAACACTTTTTCAGTCACAGCAAAATCGCAAAAAAATCACTTTCGAAAAATATTAAAATAAAATAATATTCATGTGGTCTCCATGGTAATTTGGCTGCTACAGATTGACAAATCGCAACGTTGCCAAACCGGCTCTGCTCATATTTAAAAATTTTATTTCATCTATATCACTGATAACATCAATTACAAACTGGCTTGAATGTGTCATTTTTAATAATCCATGTTTTATCAATTATATCATTCAATGATCAGTTGCAGGTTAACAACATTGATAAAGATTTGTTTTTACTGAGCTCATTTAGAATGTAGGTAATTATTGCGGACGGAAAAAAATGTGTTCAAAGGTATCTCCTTCTATTAAGCATTTATTTCATTTTAGTTTATGTAAAACCAAATTTTAATAATTTTCCAACTAATCAGGCTGTTCACGACTATGATACAAGGCGAAAAACACACTGTGCAATTCCTAAACAATGCTTGTCTCTTTATAGTAAAGACCCATTTTGCTTTAACATTTTTAATAATTTACCTGACCAGATAAAAAATGTAAATATCAATCCATTTAAAACAGCATTAAAAAAATTTCTCATTCAGCAAGCAATGTTTCAACTCTATTGATGAATATTTCACATGAAATATTTTATATCAGAATTATGATATTTTAGTTTTGTAATGACACTTTCTTGCCTTTTTGGCGATATGAAAGTAAATCATTATTATTATTATTTACCTGAGGATAAATCGTAGTACCTATACCTATATATACCGTTGAGTTAGGTATCTACTAGATATAGAGTTTTACAGTTTTATTATACCGGACCAAAACTATCAACCGCATAGATATCTTTTTGATTATTATATTTTCCTATACAGAATATGTGCAGTTTTTTATGTTTGTTTATTAGTTAGGTATATATAAGTATTAAGTGTAGGTACACTTTGAGGAAGAATAATTAAGAAAATAATATAATCCCGGGCCGATATCATCGATGATCATAAAACATATCGGACATTAAAATACTCATAATTTTTAATGATTATTCTACAATTAACGACTTAGAGACATCAACTATTTGTATATAGTAGGTATTTGTGTTTTATAAATTTTTAATTTGTATAGGCATCATTTTACTGAGATATGAGGTATAGAGAGGATTAATAATAATAAATATTATATTTAATGCGTTTTGATACCATCGGTTTTTACATTAATTAAACGCAAGGTTGACTTTATATAAAATCAATAATTTATACTTCATTTTAAAATAATACCGGCATGGGCATACTTGTCAATTAATTAAAAAGGTACTACAATAAGTAAATCACATCATATTTTAAACGTCAACATTTTTTGTTCACTCTAAGTTGGGTACAAAATATCGTTTATCTTAATATTATTAATAAAATTTTCCAAAGTATATTTTTAACTAACACTTGATTTTTACCGAATTTAAACGCACATATTATAATGAAGTAAAGAATTAATTTTTATAGTATATCGTCGTTGGTTCTGTAATAGCTCTTATGTGCTTAATTGGCAGATTTTACGTTTTTTAAATGAAAAGATTCAGGAAACGGAGCTCTATACACTAGCAATACCTCCAAATTAATTTTACAGTAACCAACAAAGGGAAGTAACTGTTATGTGAAAAGTTGTATCAAATAATTCCTTCCATGTGCCAATAAATCCGAAATTAACGTTAAATATTTTTTAAGAAAATACTTCGTTGTAATTGAACATGTATAGTGAAGATAAGTATGAATTAGTAGGTAATATACCTCTAAAATTGCGAGTTCCTACCATCCATTGCTGAAATAACCACTTTTTGGCCTTTCCTGCAAATTTTACTTTTTGCACTTAAGAGGTATTACAGAACCAACGACGATATTTTGAAAGAAGTGTATGGATATACTGTCATACCATTTTTTAATATAATATAATAAATGTTTATTTGTTGCGCCATAATACAAAATGACTTCAAAACGTCAGTACCTACCGAGTTCAAACATGTTGAAATAATTAATCCGATATCAAGTCGTTTAAACTATATTAATTAATTATGTAGGTATTTTTTCAGCTTTTTATCAAAATCGGTGGAATCTTTTATTGGTTTTGGGATATAACCAAGATAGGTAGCACTCTTTTAAAAAAAGCCGTTTTACGCTTTATGCTGTAATTCTTTGGGCGCGTATTATAAGCGCTATTGTTTCTATTTTTGTCATCATCTATGTATATAAGTAAGCAAATCTATTGCATAAATTGCGGAATAGGTTGGAATACCAATGTTATTTTAAAGATGTGTCGACAAGTTTCTCTATGTTTTAAGTAGATTATATTATATTAAATGAGGGTGTGAGGCGCGCCTCATCGACACCGCGACCTTATTAGATCTATTGTGTAGCCCTGACTTGTTTATTCCTGAGTGATGTTAAAGCTTTCTGTTTTAAGTAAAAAAATTAACCTTATTATTTTCTTTTGAATGATAAATATTCGGTTCTTTGATTAACGTCTGAATATAGAACTCTTCAAATAAATAAAATTGTCGACCAATTTTTCTCAGACCAATATATTGACAAAAAATAATAAAATTACAATTATCAATTTTTCATAAATTTTTTTAATCATTCAAACTTTCGTGATCTCTATTAGATAATAAATAACTTAATACTAATTAATTTTTATATTTCTGAAGAAGATCCAAATCCGGATTGAAACGTCATCTTGTGTCATTTTATTATTTTTTGTCAATATATTGGTCTGAGAAAAATTGGTCGACAATTTTATTTATTTGAATAAATATTCGGTCTTTATCTTTCGACATTCCCCAGATAAATAATAGCATAATTCTGGCAAATGCAATGCACACATGATAGAATGTCAACAATATTTTTTGGCCAAACATTTTTTTATCTATTTCAGTCCTTAGTAATAAAAATTTAATTTTTTACACACATTACTAACATGTGCCGCTCATCTCAGGTTTTCAACAAGAATTACCTCCAAAAATAATAATATTACAGTTATCACTTTTGAAACGCGTCATTATAAACCCATCCCTGGTCACACGAAATAGGTACTATGTAACTATGATTTGCACATATCTGCTATAGGTATATATATCTATACCATAAATAAACGCACGTGCATACGAGAAAATGCCACACACGGAAAAATGCGAAAACTATACTATAATGGAATATTTTTTTAATGTAATTTAAAAATCATAATATATAGGCTTACAAAGATCAAATATAAAATCTTAATTTTTCAATTCTGTTTGCAGTAGGCACTTGTAAGATTTTATTTATTTGTTTATCTATGAGACTGTTTTCTTTTTTTTCGAAAAAACTAAAAAACAACTGGAAGAAGTGAGTATTTCTTAAAACATGAATAAAAACTTATAAATAGCTATTGAGCAAACCTTTAATTATGTTAATTTTTAGGTAACATCAGTTTTAAAATAAAGAAAAAAATCCGACATGGAAACGAAATTCAGACAAATGTAGTCAAATATCAAAGTGAAAATATATTCAGTGATAACAAAATATTGGTAATGTATATTTTTTATAATTTTTATTTATATTTGTTTTGTAATTAATAATTTTGTTATATCCATATTTTCAGAGCTTTGACAAAGTCAATATTTTTGATGAAACGTAGCAATAAAAAAAAAGAATGTGTCCGCATTCCCGTTATTCATAATTATTAAGTGAAATTAAGGTTAAATTATTAATAATTTGGAATCAAAACAAAAATCTCTAAGCCGACTTACATTTCATCCGTTTGGGACAATCCTGCTTCCTCCTGGGCATCTTGTTGATGATGAAGGATTGCGGTGTCGGTGGTGACGTGGTCAACGGCGGTGGTGGAGCCAAGAAAGGACGCTGCTGTAGCGTCGTAAGACGACGCCTGAATTGTCGAAGAATGGTGCTGACACTCTACTTGTATCAACAGGATTGCTTTTATTATATTTATTTCAAATTCCCATCAAGCAAATCTCTTCACCAATTCAACATTTCATTCAATCACTCGTTTCATCATCATCACTAAAACTATCATCCAGTTACAACTGCACTTTAAATCGGATTTTATCAACATAATTGCTCAGTAAAATGTTGATCACTTCACTATAAAATCCAATGTTATCGGAAAATTTTTACAAATCACAATCGGCACTGTTTATTTTTTTCTCTCTCAAGAATATCTTTATATATTATCACTTCAGTAATATCTATTCGTGTTTTTTTATTAAAGCACTGTCTTGTTATCAGCAATCGCTATCAACGTATATGAGTGAAATATTTTGTTATCAAAGCACGTGTCCGCGATTGTAGTTTCAGTAATATGCACACATAATCAAATAACACTGAACATAAATACTGTTGGTTACAATATTTTAATTGGTTAATTTATATTATTAATATCAGATGACGCACAGGTGAGTTTTGATGCAATATATGATCACACACACTATATTAACACAGGTGCCACGTTCAGGATAAATAAGTGTGAAGTTCCCGCAGGATAAGCTGGTGAGGTCAGTCAGCGTCGAACGTCACCGACTAACTGACAGACAACCCGACGCGGTCGTCGGTCCACCCGCTAGCGCGACAATCGGCGCAATCACCGGATAGCGCTCGGGCACTGTCGGTCCACACACTCTGTTTCTACATCCGTCTCGCTCGCACACCGCGTCGCGACGTCCCTGTCAACTCCTCGTCACAGAGGTGTACAACAAAACGGACGCGGTAAAAGACAAAATACACACGCGAGCACTGCACACACGACTGAAAGCCGAACGAAGCACGACTGCTTGTCTGATCGCGCCGCACACTTCTCATGCGTTCCTTGACACGGGGGCGGAGCCAGCGACGGCTAGCGCCGCCTTCAGGACGGTCGTCGGGCGAACTCGCCGCGGCCTCCGAAAGCGCGCTTGATATACTGCCGCCAGTGGTTTTTACGAGAACTACAGAAGCCTGGTGCAGTTATCCGATCTTATCATCTTACGAACATAAATTTCTTAATTTCGTGATTTTAGTGAATTAATGTTTAATAGACGCGCTAAAGTGTTCCTAGTTTTGTGGTATTTAGACTCGTGTTCGTGATAACATGACCAAAGTTTGACATAAAGTGCTGTATGTGTTTTGACATTTGCTGGAGTCACTTATTCAAGACACTGTAGACAATCAGGTACGGTTTTTTTAAATTATTATTTTACATGAATGTTAAGCGTGCCTTCTGTACATTGTCTACTGCTTTAAGGATTATTTTTTACAAATTTTTGCTTTAAAAATATAACCTCAAATTGAGGAAATATTACGATTTTATTACAAAGCGTGTGTACGTATAAATAGTACCTGATGCAGACACAGGTTGGCAGTAGTTGTCATGAGGTGTAGGTCAGCCTACTTTATGCGATGGGAGGAGCCTCGTAATGGTTCTTATACATAGCCACTCCATACAACATAATATATAATTCAATAAATATAGTGGAATGTCATTGATAAATCAAACTTGAAAAAAATCTCGTCTCACAAATCATAGAAGAAAAAACCTTGAGTAATAAATAAAATAGTTAACGTTCATTTTTTTTTTGATAGCATCAGATCAGTATGATTAATGCTAGCCAGAACATAAATTATAATGCTAGAGCAATTTATGTTCGTACCTCCTATAAAAGAAAATAATTAACAAGAAAAAAAACCGGACTGGCGCTCCGAGGGTTCCGTACAAACTTGTAATAGTTCGATCATCACGGGAATCGAATCTCGAAGATTTTTCCCGCTTTGCCGTTGGAAAACTGTTGTCCCCCTGCATACATCGATATATAGATGGACTACCCGAACTGTACTATATCTGATAGCCTAGCGGTCGTACCGTGCTGTAAGCGAGAGTTCTCATAATTGTATTTTAATAAAATATGTTTGAGTATATGTAAGTTTGAACGTCCCGCCAAACTGTGTTGTGGTTCTGTCAGTAAGAATCGGTGGTGGCTTGGGCTGATAGAAATGTCAAATGAAAAAGACAGTTGAATCTGAACTATTAATATTAGAATTAAATCGACAGTTGTATTGAATCAGTTATTTTTATATTATGTTATTATTAAATATATATAGTTATTTTACTGCTTCAATCTGTCTTTGATTTCAAGACTTACAACACAGTTTGGCGGGACGTTCAAACTTACATCCTACTGCTGATGTATATCTATCTATCTATAAACGCACCGTTAGCAGACGCTTGTAGGTAGGTACCTACGTATAAGTAGCGCGTTGTTGCGGTTTGTGTATGTATATCTATATAATGTAAGTATATGGTTGGTTATTTGGCTTTTCATAATTTGTTATTATAATATAGCGGCAACAGAAATATACACTCTGTGAAAATTTCAACTCTCTATTATAATTTCCACCACGGACTATAGAACAGTTTTGTTACAATATTTTATTCATTTCTATTCTAATAGCTATCTATGTATTATTCAAATCTTTGATTGACGTCTGATTAGAACTCTTCAATAATAGTTATTGGCGTAACTAGTAGTCTAAGTCATTCATGGCGTGTCATCGCGCTGACAGGTCATGACTTAGTCCACAAGTTGCGCCCATAATTTTATTCAACCATTGCGTGTTATTCATGTTTTAATTATAATGAGATGTTGTAAATATCTATTTATTTCTTTATAAAAAAAAACTGTCAATACTAACAGCACCAAACAGCACGATTCAATGTTTTGGTTTGAGGTTAGCCGGTTATGAATAAACTCCATGTCGAAAACATTCGGCCTCTCAATTTTAGCCTCAATGGGTAACAACGGAGTTGTTGTTATACCTACTATTTCGTTAGGACTCAGAAAATAGTTACGTTTATTTTCATTACTCCACAATGGCCGAGTTAGTAGGACTCTTCATTGAGTTATGACAAGTAATTGTCACCAGTCGGTAAATGGCTATTTAGGGTTCGGTTTTTAGGCATGATAAAACATGAATAAAGCGCATGAGTTGAATAAATAAAATTATCGACAAATTTTTCAGACAATAAATAAAAAATTGTTTGTTATTATTTTTTCAATATTTTGATATATAGATAGGTAGGTACTAATTAAATTATTTTGAAAGAATTTTATATAAAGCGAATTAAAAATTAAATATTAATTATTTTTTACATTTTTTAGATCCGTTCTGAAGAAGATCCAAATCCGGAACGAAACGTTAATGTATTAATTATATTTTTTGTTAATATATTGTCTGAAAAATTGGTCGATAATTTTATTTATTGAACTATGTATTATGTTTGTAATCTATCGGAAGAAAATATAATTAATTATCGCATTTGATGACAAACTAGGTTAGGTACTTACTACGTGCTTAAATAAATAAAATCAATTTGTCATAAATTGAATGGCAGAAATGTAGGTGCGTTATACACCATGTGTAACTAAAATAGTTGCATATCTTATACGTCACCTGATTAATATGCAAATTTCAAAAATTAAAACACAATTAAGTATATCTCTATTCGATCACATTATGGCTAACGCTCAGATATATACAGGATGTCCTACGACATGACTGACATGTTGCTGGGGTGATTTCAAGTCGAAAATGTCTAATGAACATATACCCGGAACGCTATCCTATAATTGAGCTAGAAGCATTTGAAATTTTAGATAAGTAGTAGTAGGAATTCCCTACTAATTTAAAAACCATTTAAAAAGAAATCGCTTTATTGAATTAGTTGCTCAAAATGTCCACCCCAGTTGCTGTATACATAGCTCTTCTTAGAATTGAAGTGGTAGCGCTGCAAAGAGTCTCAGGATCAGCACGAATAAATATACTATAATGGTGATTCACAGCCACCTGGTTTTTTTAATAATAACAAAACCAACAGCCGAACCATAATACCTGCATTAGTGGGCTTACTTATTTAAAATTTCAAATGCTTCTAGCTCAGTTATAGGATAGCGTTCCGGGTTTATGTTCATTAGACATTTTTGACTTGAAATCACCAGCAACACAGTCCCAGGCTATGGCAGTCATGTCGTGGGACACTCTGTATATGTTCGTTTGTTATTGAAAAATTTGAGACTCTTTTTAAATGATTTTATCTAGTGTCACTGTTAGCTAACTGCACTCATCAAATCTATTAATTGAATTTTCAAATCTTTGATTAACTGTTCAATAAAGAAAAAAAATTATTAACAAAATTTTCAAGTATGGGTTTTTTTTACCCGACTACGGCGAAGCCAAAAGGAAGGGGTTATGAGTTTAGCAGTCTATGCAGTATGTTTGTATTTACAGATGTTCCACCGTAGCGCCTAAACTATTCATCCGATTTTGATAAATAAGGTGTCACTCGATTCGTTATTATGGCCCGGGTAGCATAGGCTACATTTACTTATTTTTAAATTTTGGTCCCAGAGATGAGCAAATTGAAAACAAAGCAAAAAAATCAATTTTTAAAAAATTTTATTAGGTAATATCAAACAAGAATACTCACGAAGGAAGATGCCAAGCCAAGATATTATTTCCAAAACCAATTATTTTACAAAATACACTGCTGCAATCTTGCCTAAATTTTGTTTTTTAGTTAGGTATTAGTAATATTTTCAGTTTTATTTTTTTATTTCTTAATTCTTTACCCCCCCATATCTACGCCCTTGCAGATTCGGATAGTATTTTCTGTAGAAATAATTAAGTTGATACTATGATACTCTATTAATATAATTCTATATTCTTTAACAAAAGGAAAAATGCGTCGATCAAACTACTGATCATAAAGTATTGTAAATTGAAAATTCTTATTTCATTAAAAAACATTCTATACCAATTAATAAATCATAAAAAGTTAGTTTGCTAGTTGATCAATAAATCAGCAATGAATTCCGCATCACACTTTAATCTTTTTCAGTAGTTTGAAATTCCAAAAAGTGTGCATCATCCAGTAGATACAGAATTCCAGAAATATAAAACAAATAAATTAATAAGATCTTCCAAACGTATCCTATTATTTATGTATTTGGTATAATGCATACCTACATAGTATTACAATATGGCTATATCTATCGATTCAGATGAAATACGTGATTTATTCTCCTTTGTTTCATATAAAAAATAAAATATATTTCATTATTTCAATCCATATAATATATTGAAATAATGTGATCCTCGTTTCTGCTCAGTCAGCAGTTGTTTTTTTTTTTTTTTTTATAAAAAATCGTAAATATGCATACGGTTTATATGGGGTGATTTAAATGAACAGTTAGAAAGGAAACAGATGCTTATATATATTTAGTACCTTAGATACTAAAGTTACTGGATTTACCGAATACCGCAATCCATTGTACCCATGGCCAAGAGAGAGAGAGAAAGAGAGCTATTAGTGATATTTCCATAAGATGGCTGACTGACAGAAAATAGTAGGTAGTATAGGTATTTTTTTAATCTTACGGCGTCTCAATATATAGCATTTGTTTCAGGTTGCAATTAAAAAAATCACAACTTAACATTACAAAAATATACCTATATAAATTCATATATAAAAGTAGGTAGGTACATAAGAAAATATTCGAGAAAAACGTTATCAATTTATTGATAAGAACGGTGGTACTAACCTACAATAATTAATAATTACATACGATATACGCAGTGAATTTCATTTAAGACGCAATATATACATGAGTTTTGTTGATATGATAGCTATATATTAAAATCATTACATAGACCGGACGCCTAACAAAGAATTTTTGTGTCGAACGATTTTCTGTAATGCATTAATGATAATAATAATAATAATTTTATTCGTTTCAGAAAAGCTCTGTTGAGCATGAAACATAGTCATAATACAAAATTTAAAATTTAATCACTAAAAAATTCCAGAGTACTATAATAACACTTCTCAGTGAGGTACTTAATAAGACATATTTTAAATAATTTGATAGAAGCTGCATTTTTTATGAAATCTGGCACTTTATATGATATGATTTCCATAGCTACCGTATCAACAAAACTTATGTATACAGTGTGCTTTAATTAAAATGGCATTCACTATAATAACGCATGGTATTTAAACAATGACACTATTTTGTATGGTTAATGTTAAAATTAACAGCACTATTAAATTTCTGTTTCACTTTAACTTATGTGACGTTAAATTTATTAGAAAGTGACAAACAATTAACAGAACTCGAAATTCTTATATTGATCAAGTACAGAATAGCGCAATACCGTAAAAAAGGCATTGCCAGGTTCTTACATACATATTATTATTATGTATATAATAAGAGATTATATCTATTGTCAGTGTATGCGTGTATATAAAAATATTACAGTAGACATGTGCATGCGTGGGGAGGGGGATCTATGTCTAATACATTGATTTATTTGGACAGATCGTGCTATGTTATTGTCAATCTCATGGTCGCTGTTCTGTGTTCATGGTACCAAATGTAAACTCTATGACGATGTCATACGTATTTTTAAATATACTTGCACGGCGCGGTTGCGTTGGTTCTTCAGTGTGGGCAGACGAGGAAAGTTAGACAATTTGTCGACACATTTTTATAGTAGGTAATTAATGATTATTTAACCAAATTTAAGGAGTATAAAAATATTTAGAACGTTTTTCAACTCAAATCCGGCGTTATGAAGGTGTTTTTGTAAAAAAACAAAAATTGGTTGTCTGTAAAGTCGGTTTACGGACGATAGTTTTACGTGATAACGTCATAAAGAAACATTGATGAACTCTCTGACGTCACGCGAGAAGAGAGAGAAATGCGTACAAGCCGACGCTTGGGCCGATCGTGCCTATCTATCGCTTATACCGCGCTCTCGCTTGCACGCTCAGGCTCAGGCGGAACGTGACACCTTTTCGTGCGTGCAGCCGGTGTTTCATCAATTTATAAGACGTTATCACGCCAAAAACGAGTGTGATTTAGACCACACAACTGAAGTAAAACTTCTTTCTGCCATAATTTAATTATTCACCCGAGAATTCACAAAATATGAACTTTAAAATGAATTTACTATTTTATTCACTTTAAACGTAGAATATTTAATGTATTGAACAAAATATTAATTTATAAAATTGTTCAAGAACGAAATGAACAGTCTAATGTAAGAAGAAAGAAATATAAACATAAAGATAATGAAAACAAAAGTAATACATTGCAATTACTTAGCTCTCGTTGGATTTCAAGCGTAAATCTTTACGAAGTATTATTTAGCTCTGCAAGTTAAGTAGGTTTACAAAACTTTTTTCTGTCACCCGATAGCGCCACTGGCAAGTACAATAATATGTGTCATTCTATTGTTAGTACTGCTTATATTTTTGACCACCTGATGGCGCCACTGAAGTATTTGTCATCCAAATCACCATTCGCGTCAACTTCCGTTCGCCTCGCTCGATCACACTTTTCGTAAACGCTCTCGTAACGCATTCACCAGCTTACTCCCCAAGTCAAGCGTGCCTAAAGAAGTTTTACTTCAATAAAACATTTCCACCTGTCACGTCGGCCGATTTTTGAATTTTGGTTCCGCGTTATTGGAAGCTCATTATCATACTTTCGACATTTGTTAAGGCCGCTGCACACGAGGCTGGATTTGCCGCTAGATTCCTTGCTAGATTTGACTTCTAGCGCCGGTTTTCTTAATTGCCTTTATGTGCTCGCTTCACACGAGACGTCTTTTCAAGCTTGTTTTGTGGTTGGATCCGGTGCGCGCACAACGAGAGTTCAAATATAAACACAGAGCAAAACGTGTCCATTTTCTGCCTCTGAGCAGAACGACGCCATGTTGGTTTGTGCCGGGCGTTTGTTCATGTCGCCCACGTGACAAAATACTGCTTCCTGATGTTCTTGCTCAGAGCTAGCAGCAAATCAAGCAGGGAAAATAGCCCTTGTTCTAATTTTAAAATCCATCTTGTGGAGAGTCCGCAGTGACGTCATTTCCAGCCTCGTACCCAGCCTGCCGACCGGCAGAAGTCCAAGCAGTGTTTCCAGCCTCGTGTGCAGCGACCTTTACTGTCCGATTTTTATCCGATGAAACAACGCGACCATTCGATAAGCATCAGCGGTTGAGAGAAGTAAGCGACGCACAGGCACACACACAGACACGCACGTAGAGAATGGATATGATTGTGAGAGAGCGGTGGTGAGGATTCCTGCCAGCTCGATGTACGTCTCACAGCTGCCTGTCGCTGCCAAGCCGGCCTGCGGTGCGCCATGACAGATTTATTACTTAGTTTTGTGTAGTCTTAATATGACTTATGGACAGGAACAAAATATAATCCCCCCGATGTGTAATTTAACCGTCCTCATCTACTGTACTGTACAGACATCATGGATATGTCTATATGTGTGTAAATGTGTATATGTAGTCAGGGCATAGATATAAGGCCCGGTTTATGTTACACACGATACGTCATGTAGATGTTAATGCTTGATAGGATAAAGACTGTACAAGCCGGTAGCCCACAATCCAATGGCAGTTTACAAATAAATACGAATAAAATGCTGTGAATTTATTTTACACACAACTTTTATACCTAATCTAGGTATATTTTATATTGTTTATGTGTGGACATTTTTATATAAAAATGCATATTACAATAACGTACCAATTAGTAGGGGAGAGGGTGACATAGTGGGATAGCGGGGAATGAAACGCCGTTCAAAGTGTCGAATGGCTACAAAAAGTTGTGAGATCTCATGTAAAACCAAGTCAGTTATTTTATTTATGAATAAGTGATTTTTCACTAATTTCAAGCGCATATTCACTATTTGTCAATGCTAGAATCGTACCACGTAGAATTAGCGAATACTCACAATATATGAATTAGTGAATATAAAAATTCACTAATTATATAAGTAAGTGAATATAAAAATTCACTAATTATATAAGAGACCATTAAATTGCTATAGAACAATCTACATCAGCGTTGTCAAACGTCCCGATTTTTAAATCAAAATTAAATGTCCCGCGCGGGACAGGCTCAGTCCCGCTTTTCGGGGATAACTTTAAAAGAAGTTAAATCTTCACAGAAATATCATGAATAACTAATTCTTATAAATAATTATTCTTTTATTGTAAGTTGCAATTTGTAACACTCACTCCACAGACTATTGTTTGAAACGCCATATTTTTCTAATGAATAAAACTTTTTTGATTTTGATTTCTGTTTTTTTTTTTTATCCTGAAGACGAATAAGACTCAACTATTTAACGATAGGGTAAATCTGATTTAAAATATTATATTTTTATTAAAATACATTTTCTATGGCTATTTTTGCTATCTATTGTCACGTAAACGTAATTTTAATTCAAATAAAAATATAAAATAGGTATTTGAAAACTTCTGATTATATACGTTTTTTTACCATGTCCCGCTTTCGACGAAAGAATCCCGCTGTTTTCACTCAAAGAGTTCCAAAATCCCGACTTGGCAAAAAAAAAACTGGCAACGCTGCTAGAATCGTACCACGTAGAATTAGTGAATACTCACAATATGAATTAGTGAATATAAAAATTCACTAATTATATAAGTGACCATTAGAACAATCTACATTCTACATGAATAATAATAAGTATCTATAGTAACTGTATATGGAGGCGCCACAAGCGACACGTATAAAATCAGAGGTATCACTATTCTGACAGTGAATTTTACTTGAATTCACTATTCCGGAAGTGAATCAGAAGTCACTATTTCAAATAGTATCATTTTCACTATTTCAGTTTTAGAGAGTAAAATTAGTGAAAATTCACTAATTTGTTGTGAAAATCAGTGATTATCAAGTGAATACAGCTTCACTTACGCAATTAGTGAAAATTTCACTAATTCATGTTTAGAGAGTGTCTATGGAAACACCTGTCCAACAACTTTGTTATAAATTGTTACCTAATCAATTGAACATTTATAGTGACCCTATCAATATTTGACATCTTTATTTCTATAATAATTATAATGACTTGGCAATCGCACGGCACCATAATTATGAAAGAATAATCTACTATTTCGATTACTAAGTAAATCTAAACAGTGCACTTAAGAATAAAGTATTTTAATTTGTAGAATATGGTGCCGTGCAATTGCCAAGTCATTATAATTATTATAGAAAAAAAGATGTTAAATATTGATAGGGTCACTATAAATGTTCAATTGATTAGGTAACAATTTTAACAAAGTTTTTGGACAGGTGCTTCCATAGATACTAATAGTTGGCAAAACCAAAAGTGCACATCCCGCAAGTTTTCCACTGTAGGTACATATTATAGGTAATGAAAAAAAATTGAGAAAATAATTTTAAAAACCAATTAAAAAAATAGAAAAAAAATTTAAAACAAAATGGAATAGAAAAAAAATATTACTTGTGTCAGCGGGAATCGAACCCGGCACCTTGCTATGGACCAACGCTTTTAACCGCTCGGCCATTCCGATATCGGAGCTTGCGTTGTTATTGTGGTATAGCAGTGTAGCAGGTATTCTACGTAATACACTCCATATTTTACAATAACTGTAATAGGTATTTTTTTGTTTTTTTAAGGTTTTTTGTTTTAACTATTAGCTGTCAAAAATAATAAAATAAAACTGTTTATAAAAATTAAACTACTGAACACATTTATGTGAATTTAAATAGGGTTCTGGTCTGATACTAAACAAAGTGAATAAAATATAACCCAAGGCAATCCGACCAAAATTGCGATCTGTAGAGTCGCGACGTACATACGTACATACGTTCATACGTACATACGTTCATACGTACATACGTACAGACCAACCGACAACTGCTGTTTGTAATTTTTAATTACAATTTTAATAGTATTTATGAACTCGAATTGATTTAAAAATGGTTCTGTTTTATAGATCAGAATCTTCTCTTTTCAAAAAACTTCAATTTGAATGGATTTCGTGTGAAATTAACTTAGATATAACTTCTTATATGAACGAAAGTCAGCTCTGACGCACAAAGCGACAATAAAGCACATACCGCTAGTTTAGCGGTATGTGCAATAAAATAACTGACTTGGTCTTACACGAGAGCTCACAACTTTTTGTAGCGGAAGAACTGCATTGCGGGACTTGGCATTTTTTTACATTTTATGTTTTTGATGGGATAAATCTTTCCGTATAGAACGAAGGTCGGATTTAAAACACATCGTGTCAATTTATACTTGTCATTCAGGTTTCATGTTTTCATAGTCCCGCCATTGCCATTGTAATAATTTATGTACTTAAAAGATTCTATGACTTAATGATTTATTATTAAATTATATTATAGGTGTGGTTGAGTTTAGAAATTATTATTACCTACATGTGTAATATTCATGGATCAAAAATATGTTGTATGTTGTCAAGCTGTATATAATTTGTATACAGGGTGAGTTTTAAGTTGATGCTTTTTTTTGCAGCGTGTAAAAATCAAATAGACGAGCAAATATTTCAAATAGTTTTTTTATCAAAACTCAAAAATAAGAGAGAAACAGCCTTTCGAAGTTTAAATAAATTTTATTAAATTTTCTTTAATTTTGAGGTCGGTCCTGGGGTTTATATTATGTCACTATGGAAATATGTTATTATTATCAAAAATAATTGAGGCACACACAATTCTCTCAAAAACAGAACAATACACATACTTGATAATAACAACTTATTTCCATAGTGACATAATATAACCCCAGGACCGACCTCAAAATTAAAGAAATTTAATAAAATTTATTTAAACTTCGAAAGGCTGTTTCTCTCTTATTTTTGAGTTTTGATAAAAAAACTATTTGAAATATTTGCTCGTCTATTTGATTTTTACACGCTGTAAAAAAAAAGCATCAACTTAAAACTCACCCTGTATAGCTTGCCGCTTGTGTGAAATAAACATGTTCCTTTTCACCTTGATTTATTGATCTTCAAAATTAAAAAAAAAAAACTAAATCAAGAATTGTTAAAGTGTCCTTCCAGACAGTTCACAGGTAAGTGTGAGCCGCCTAGAAGGTAGAAATACCAATGGATCGCGACCTACAAGCTCGGTAACCAAAAGATATGCTGTTTGCAGTTTTTGAGATTATTAACTCGAAGAAAATTAATATGTTGATTTCTTCGTATTATATATTATACCTATCTACATACAGTATGTTTTTTTAAAAACCGAACACTTTTTTATTTCTTAGAGGAAGGGTTTTCGAAAAAAAAGTTTCGTACAAAAGTTACAGGGAATCAAGGGGGAAGAACAGTGATGTAGTTTTTTTTCGTTTGGTGGAGGTGTCTCCAAAATATCAAGGTCACCTACACTTTCTTAAATACGACCCTGTATTTTTTATCTAGGATTATTGTTCTTTGGGTCAAAGAGATCAACTCTTTGACCCAAAGAACAATAATCCTAATGTTACCTATATAATATTATATTAAATTATTATTTTACTATCTTCTTCCATATGATTAAAAATTTTCCAAAATAATAATTTTTTGAAGTTACGGAACGCTCGGTGCGCGAATTTAACTCGCATTTGTTTTGTTTTCTTCTGCGTTTTTGGTTAAACGATGTAGCGCTCTAAAATGATCAAAGATATTCATTTTGGCAGTTCTCAAATGTAATCTTCTATAGAAAAGGTTAATAAAAAATTAATCACCAGAAAGTTTTAATAAGGTAATTATTGTTAATAAATGTTTAATTGCACATTTAGAATTAAAACCGTTAATTATAATATATCTATATCTACGTAAATATTTTAAATATGGCTTAAAAATACATAGAATAATCATTTGCTGGTCACAATTATGTACACTTTAAATTGTGGACATGAGTAGCTTAAATTATAGAACAGTTAATTTATACCTACACTTTCATTATTAACATAAGAATTGATAATAATTGGAAATATACAACAGAAGTCTTTAAAATTGTTCCATTTTTTATAAATTCATGCAGTGCTATTAAACCTATACTAATATATAAAGCTGAAGAGTTTGTTTGTTTGTTTGAACGCGCTAATCTCAGGAACTACTGGTTCAAATTGAAAAAAAAATTTGGATAGCCCATTTATCGAGGAAGATTATAGGCTATATAATATTACGCTACGACCATTATAGGAGCGGAACTTTAATGAAAAATGTTGCAAAATGTATCTCAAAAATAAGCTTCTATTCATGTGAAATGCACTAACTAGATATACTCATATTAGCGTTGTGAGAACACAACCTCAGGTGGCTCAATCGGTAGAGCATGCGACTGTCAATATCAGGGTCGTGGGTTCGTGCCCCACGTTGGGCGAATATGTTTTTATTTATTTTTTACATTGCTTTCTTCTAAGGCTTACATTTAAATTTATTTTAATTTTAAAAAAAATTAGTTAAAAAAAGTTTAAATACTGCTTTTTATCGACAAAAACTTTTGAACGGTAACTCTGATCATCATGAAATTTGGACACAACATTCATCTCGGTAAACTAAGATGAATGTGTGTACTCATGTTCGTCCCTTCCCCATTCGTTCTTTTACACCCGGGTGAAACCGGACGGGCCGCTATTAACCTATATAAAAGTAAATTATTAAGTTTACATTACATGTTAAACATTTGACGCCACCTACTAGATTTTTTGTAAAAAAAATGGTGGGCCACTAGTATCTGGACTTTTCTTCGTTTTGATTTTTTTGTTAGAAGTGGTCGCCCAGTGATCGAAATTCGACCGTAAATTATTAGATTTTTAAGTTTTAACGTAATTATTTTGTCATTACATATATGGATTTCTCCTGAATCGATTTTACCTGTGTTAATTCGTCACACATCGTGCTAAAACGTATATTGTCATTAAAACGAAGAGAACACGATGTATGTTTCATCACAATATTGTGTTCGAATTAACACACTTAAATCGGTACCACACTCTTTTATTCCTTCCCGTATAATTATATATACCTATTGATTTACAGTGAAAATTTTAATATATAAAATAGTAGTATATATGTATTTAGAATGTTTCGGCTTGTACGAGGGGTGACAATATAATAAATACATCAAGTGTTAGCAAATTTTTAAAGTCACACGAGTCATAATACCATTACGTTTGAGATGCATACTAGAATTTTTACACGTACCTTCTTGTAAATAGATAATATTCATTTTAATTTTGGTAGATATATTTAAAACATTTTTTAGACAGATCTATGAGTAGGTATTAATATTATGAAAATTACGCCTAATTATGTTTTTTTAGTGGTAGCTGTCAGGTCGTTTACGGAAATTATTGTTACATTGGTTAGATCGCATTTATTTGTTTTACTTTACAACCCTAGTGTTCAATGGGTAATTTTAGTGTCGCTATACAGACATGAAATTTCGGTATTTTACATAGAAGCGTGCAAAAAATTATTATCAAAACGCCTGTACTCTTTATTTTATTGAAATGCTATGATATCAAAGACAGAAGGAAATCGCACATACAATCCAAACACATAACACATATTTTTGGGGTTCGGGGGTTAAAAAAGTTTACGACCACTGTGGAACACAAAAATATTTTGACTGATTAAAAATGTTATTCACCGCAATCATTAATTAAATCGATAGAGATATAACATTACAGAATACAAATTTGTTTTTAACTAAAAAATATCTACATCAAGCGGACAAAATTATAAACAAGTTTTTTTTCTTCTTTCAACACAAACTACTATACGTTTCTAGACACAGTAGTTAAACACGAGAGTATTAACATAAATACAATATTCCTCATTCATTGAAAACAAACCGAACAACAGGAAGCTGAACTACCGATTTGGATCAATTTCAGTAAATCCGCTTTAAACTTTATCTGGCTAAGCACAGAAAGTAAATAATTAAGATTTTTCTGCACAGCTATCCGTATGGTAATTAAAAAAAGACGGCCAAGTGCGAGTTGAACTCGCGCTCTGAAGGTACAGTACCGTTATTTCATAACAATTAAATATATAATTTATGTTTTTCGAATTATTTTCTTTACTTGTTCTATACACAATTTTCTTTCGCGCCAAACAAGATTCTAGGTTAACGGGAAACATTAAAAGTTTTGATAAGTGAGTCAGTATAAAAAAAAATAATCAAGTGATTTGTAATTCTAAAAATACAAAAATTAATAAATCAAGTAATTTGCAATTCTAAAAACAAAAAAAGATAATTGCATCGGCCGGGAGTAGAACACAGGGCGCGCGGGTGTCAGACGAGCGTTCTACCACTGAACTACCGTCGCTAGTGAAGACTTGTTGCTTACACTGCATTACTAAGAGCTGTTACTGTGTACGTGCGTAGCACATTGTTGCGGTTTAATCGTTAACTCATGCATTTGCGAATCGATTTTGAGGAATCTATTCAAACAAATTCTAAACAGAACTTTTAATAAAAAAATATTCAGGTGGTTATGCGACAGAAAACAGTCTGAAGTCATAATATCTTAAACTAATCCTCAAAAAACCAATAACTTTTTAAATAAAAAAAATGTATCATTTGCTTGCTATTATTATTATTATATTCTTTTTTTTTCCTTTTTTCTTTAATTTTAAGTATATACTCACTCTCGCGTACGTCCATAATAATCCAACTGTAGCACTGGCAATAGCCAAGTAGGGTTGGAAAATTCCAAATCGATCTTTTGTACCTATATGATGTATTTTTTTCTTTAAGTGGAATAAATTATTATTATTATTATTATTATTATTATTATTCAATATAGGGCATACCTACCTTCAGAGTGGTCTCACATAAATTTTACTTCAATCGATTCAGCGGTTTTTTTTTAGTTTAGTATTAAAGTATTGTAACAATTATTATTATTTTATTCAACATATTTATTAACGTAAGTTTGTAACATGAATATTATTTAATTCAACACATTATTATTAATTTAAGATCTTTAACATGAATACTATTTCCTAGTTCATACGCTCCGCTGCCATCTTGTGTCTGTTTCTCTACATCACCACCAGAGTACACCAGTGGCGGCGTGGCTTTTTAAGAAGTGGTGTTACAGTATTAAGTCAGCAAAAAGTAAAAAAATAGAACCTCTTTCAAAAAGGGTCACTATAAAGCGTAAAATAACAAAGTTTTGAGGTCGGCGCCTATTTTATACTTACTTTAGGTTATTTTAAGCTTTTTAGTGACCCTTCATTAAGGAGGTACAGTTTGTTTTAAAGTTTTTTCTATGTTAGGTTTGTTATATTGTATAAAATTATGTCCGTTCGCTTTATCGATTAATCTAAGGATTTTTAGAAGCAATATTACATATATATTTTCTCTGTTGGGAAGAACACTGATAAATTACTACAAAAATTAAGATTAATAATAAGATTTGAATAAGAGATCATTGACTACTTGACATCAATTTCAAAAGAAATGTATAAGCTGCTTGTTTGCTGTACAAATAACTCATTGATCTTGCGCAGATAAAATTGTTCTTTTATAAAATTAAAAAAAAAAAACAAGATAAATACATGAAGTGCATAAAAATCAAATAACTGTTCAGTAATGGAAAAAGTATCTATAATCTTTTCAGAAATTAGGGCCTAAAAGCTAAGCATCCAAAAAAAAAGTGTGTGTGTGTCAGCTCCGACGCACGACTGGAGTTAACTCCTTAGATACGCTGTGTAATGTATTCCATCTCATTTTTTCGCCCGTTAAATCCTACAGATATATATGTTTGTCTCTTTTGTATTCCATCTCATTCTTTCGCACGTAAAATCCTACAGATATATGTTTGTCTCTTTTGAAGCGGACGAGCGTAACGCCACACTTGAAGCGGTGGAGCGTAACTGATTTTACTGCTCATAAAATTTTGCATACCGGGCCTTATAACTCAAAATCGTTTCTTAAGGAGTAAACTCCAATAAAATTTTATCTAAAATCATTTTTTCTTTTGACCTGTACAATCAGCCATTAAAAATAAAACAGGTTAATCGAGAACACTCTATATAATATAATCATTTTCAATAAGGAATTGTGTTTTTGTACATAAAAATTGCACAAAAAATGTGCAGAATTTTGTCATACACTTTTATATAATAGATTTGTAATTTATTATGAAATAAGTAAAATATATATTTTGAAAATTAAAATTTAATACAGCTTAAAAGATAAATATTAACAAAATCTGACATGATTTATTTTTTCATAGAAAATATGAGATTAGTGTATGCTATTTAAGCGGTAAAAAGATTGATTTAAATATTTCGTTTGTTATTTTATTTGCTTTATAGTATTCAACTAGTTTATTATCGTGTTTAATTTTAGTTAAATGTGTGAATATATAAGGTGTAACAAATAAAAAATGTAAAAAACTTATAAAAAAACTAAAAACTCTTCTATCAACCACTGTTAAGTAAAAATAGTTGATTTTAGTGCTCTAATGGAGTGGTGTTACGTATTTTAACAACAAAGTTATTATTATTATTACCACGTTTATATTAACTTGCTTTTCGTGTATGTCGGGCGGAACTTTCTAATTGATTTTAAACTATCTTCCTAATGAGATAGAGACTTGAAATTTTTAACATAACTCAGAATTAGATGACAATACGAGAAAATACTAAAATAGAGAAGAAATTCAATGGATATCCCTATAAAAAAATATAGAATAGTAACTTCTTACCACAACAGTTTTATTAGCGTATGTACATTTCGGGAGCTATGCTCTCATCTTCAGCAAACACTGATTTTAGTGTTTGCTGAAGATGAAAGCATAGCTCCCGAAATTTACATCCGCTAATGAAACTGTTATGGTAAAAAGTAACTATTCTATATTTTTTATTTTTGTTTCAACCACAGGACTCTTAATATTTGGATATCCCTATATCTAAAATCTCGCTAAACATATCTGTAGCTAAAAATCGATTGGTTTTTAGGCTATGTGCCCGTGGACTCTTTTTCTTAGTGACCTTTAAACTATAAAAAAAAATATTTTTTTTTAAATACTTAAGCTTAAAACAATAATGAAAAATATAGTTTAAAAAAAAACTAAAAAACACGCTTTATATCGAACTAAAAAGTAAAACATTTTTTTTAAATAAGCTTAAAACAATAATGAATAAAAAATACTAGTATTATTGTGAAAAAAGCGTGGGGCGCTCGATGTACGAAAATGTGGAACAAAGCGCGCCACGCTTTTTTACAATAATACTTAAGCTTATTTTAAAAAAAATATTTTTTACTTTTTAGTTCGATATAAAGCGTGTTTTTTAGTTTTTTTTAAACTATATTTATTTTCCACTTTTTAGTTCCATTTATTGTCAAAAATTTGCCTAAAAAAAACAATTTTTTTTGCGGCGTGGACGGGATTAGAACCCACGACCCGTGATTCCGAGAGTTGACGTCAGCGAAGACCCGTGGCTTAGACAGCACGGCATATTATAATGCAGTAATAAACCACTTGCTGTAGTCCAAACGGAGGTTACAAACAAACATACATACAAACTTACAAGTGAAGTTAATATAAAGCGTGTAATAAATTTCGATCAATTTAACCGAGAACGAAATCCCATAAGGTTTGTACGGGGTCCTTTCAAGTATTCATTTCTTGTTAGCAGTCTTTTGCAAAACATTCTATATTGTTATTAGGATGAAACAAACAATAATTATAAATCTTTATTCATCACAGTATGTGTTTAACTATTCGTTGCATATACCTAATATTGTGGAAGAACGATTTATGAGAAATCCACTTTGTTGATGACTCTTCGAAAGACCCAGTCGGTAGACTGTCGCTTTCTTGCAACGAAACACTTGTCTCATAAAATATCTCGAACTGTGTTCAAACCTTCGGCGGGATTAATTTCAGCTTTTGGTAATTACCAAGTTGAGATTCATATTTTTTTAAACGTCAACTGTATAATCAAGTGTCACTGCTGCAAATAACTGATCTATATTTTAGGTAATATCAACCAAATTCTTCAAATTTAGAACATCATTATATCATATATATTAATACGTTAAGGTTAAGATGTTTGCCTCCCATTTTAGAAAAAACCTCACAATTTCTCCACATAAATTATAAGTATATCATTTTACAGATAATTGCTTGCTCTACTGACATCGACAACTAAAAAATGTATTATTGCTTTTGTTTTTGTAAATTAATTAATTAACAACAACGCTGAACAACGTCTGCTATCTGACGGCTTTAATTTTGAAACAACGTCAACACTGCGATCTGTCATCTGACCTTCATATTGTAAATACTGCATACTGCCATCTGACGTCCTTAATTTTGAAACAGCGAGCAACGCTGAACAACGTCACAGCAATGCTGCATGATGCCATCTGACGGCTTAGCTCAACGCTTTTGCTACTTGCGCCTCTATATGACAATTTTAGTAAAATATTTCTTCGATCTGTCATCTGAGCTTCATATTGTAATACAACAAAAAGAAGAACGTTATTAGCAGTGTGCAAAATTAGAAACGAATTGAATACCTGCAATCATATTTAAAAAATAATTTTGTAGAGTGATAATTATTATACTTATTTATTGCGAATAATTCGCACAGGTCACTCTAGTTACTTAAAATTGCCTACATGACAACTTGACAATAGCGTACTCGACTGTACTTTAAAGCAGGAAAGCGATAAGTGACAAAGGCAACGAGCGATCACGGCCAATCACCGACGAGCGCACGTTCCGTGCAGCTAGCTGAGAGGTGATGGGAGTCTTAACGGCCTAAAATGTGCCTTTGCGACGCTGTTTGCGACAATTTTCGAACCTTTTAGATCCGTGGCGCGTATTATACACCATTTCCTAATATTAAATATGGAAAATAATTATTACTAAAATTTTGAAGTAGCTAAAATTTTGGTTGTTCTGGAGCTCTGCAGCGTTCATAGAGAAATCGCCACTGGAATGCCTATATAATATGCAAACTGATTTAATACTTAATGACCAAGTTAATATGTAAAAAAACTAGTTTTATTGTTCAATAAATAATATAAACGGCGTTGAAAAATTTTAAGTATACGTATAATTAATTAAAATAAACAAGAAATTAAAATAAAAATACAATATAATAATTCACCCTTACAACAATTAACTTTTTATTCAGTAAGAAAGGAATTAATATACGAAAGAGAATAATATTAATATTTACGTTCTTCACATGTTAATAGCGAGCCATGTCATGGCGTTGATGATTTCTTACCAACACCTCCAATAAACAAGAGAGTTAACGTGAACATTATGTGATATTGTACATGGCGTTATGTTATAGCTCAGGCCAGTGACGACTCGTCTTTGCATGAGGCTGAGCTTCACTTCACTTACACCGTGGACCTTAACATCCGATGCCCATATTCACCGAACACTATTAAAAATAAATAAATAAATAAAATTATCGACCAATTTTTCAGGCAATATACGAACAAAAAATATATAATTAATACATTAACGTTTCAATCCGGATTTGGACCTTCTTCAAAACTGATCTAAAATATATAAAAAATAATTAATATTTTAAATCTAATTAGCTTTTTATAAAATCTTTCAAAATTATTAATGATTATCAAAATAATGAAAAATTGGTCGATAATTGTATTTATTGAAGAGTTCTAATTAGACGTTAATCAAAAATTTGAAAAATAAATAAAATTTACTTTCAATTCATAGTAAGAAAAGTGTATATACAAAAAATAAATATACACTGCACTATACTCCTTGCTCTTTTTGTTGATTATTTTGACGTTCATCCAAAAATCCGACCGATGGCGTTAGTGTAAACGTCAAAAAATAGTTTCGCAAAATAATAATGTTTTATCCTAACCCAACTGCACACAAAATTTCCATTAACTTTAATGTTTTACAACTATACACTAAATAAATTCACAAAAGCAAACTGTAGATATAATACTCCACGTTTATAGGTTAGGTATTGTGATCTATGTGGCGGCCTTTATTATTTTATCAGGCGAATAGATATTTATACCTCCGAAGTAAGACAGAATAGATTTATACCTGCAGTGAACATAATCGTGTTTGGTGAATTGAATTATCGCTATTTATTCGGAGGAATAGCTACCTGAAGAACGAGAACGGGACATTGACGCTTTATAGACACCTGTCGTCGGTCAAACATTACATCCAATTCTATCTCGTTTTTTTAGTTGCGGAACATTAATATTTGTAACAACACATAAATAAATCCACAAGAACAAACTGTAGATACAACACTCCACGTTTGTAGGTTAGGTATTATGATCTATGTGGCAGCCATTACTATTATTCCAGACAAATAAATATTTTTAGCCTGGAAGTAAGACAGAATAGATTTATACCTGCAGTAAACATAATCGTGTTTAATGAATTAGATAGGTAGATAGATAGATGTTTATTAATTGTTAGTTAAATCGAATAACAATGCGTCATATAATCAATATTAATTAATAGTAATAAATAATAAAGTCAGCATAACATTTTAAAAACTAAGATACTCGTTTATAGTGTAAAAATTGGTTGTCTGTAAAGTCGGTTTACGGACGATAGTTTTACGTGATAACGTATTCCGTAATACATAACCTAAATTTATATAATAATTATAATAATTCGAATCTATGATATTGCATCTTTCGCTTCAAATTTAGGTTAATTTTATTTATTAAAATTACTCACCATATAATATAATTGTTTTTTTTAACTTTCTTTCTTTCGTATTTATTTTAAGTCTCAAAGATTAGCTGTCATAATATTTTGAAAACAATTGTTTCACTGTTTATATAAAATTCCAAAACCTACTTACAATATTTAAGTATTTTCATACGTCAAAAAATTGATTTTTACAATGATAAAATTTGTATGAAAACGATTTTTTCGAGAGATGAGACCTAGCTAAAACGATTTTTTGCCCCCCAAAATCCCTTTTCAGTAAATTTGATCCAAAACGTTAGGGCCGTTTTCGAGAAAAGCACACACAGGGTCAGGCGGAACGTTAGGAACGTTACACTTTTTCGTGCATGCAGCCGATGTTTTATCAATTTATAATATTGGTGATTCATCAATTTATAAGACGTTATCACGTCAAAAACATTTCTTCATTAAAAAGTCACGAAGATTGCACTTATAATTTTTTAAATTGTCAATATTTTGAATTATCGCTATTTATTCGAAGGAATAGCTACCTGAAGAACAAATGATTCGAATAAATAACTACTTACGTTCCGTGAATATGGCCATTTTGAGAAAATATAGCCGTTCATCTGAGATAGAACAAATAAAACGAATAAAATAGCGTTTCAAATGCCTTGTGTCACGAGTGGCCTATGGTAATTATTTACAGAGAAGACTCAGTGTATATCATCTTTCACGGACTTCTTACAAGAACACAACTCCGTTCAGACTGATTCAGTTGACTTCACCATATCTTGCTATTTATAATGGACACGTTAAATCACACCGTGTAGCGCGTAAAGGCCGCTGCACACGAGGCTAGTTTTGCCGCTAGATTTCGCGGCTATAGGTTTCAAGCGCGCTGTATTTCGCGATAGTTTTCTGTGTTTGCTTGACAGCCTACTTTATTTAATTTAATAAAAGTGCTACAGGGTTGCAGATTGTCGCAGAATAATTCAGCTTGACTTTTTCTATAAGTTCGGTTCATATAAAACAGGTCAAAAAGCGTTTAGTGTCTTAAAAAGTTGCATATTTGCATGAACAAATGAAACGATTTACGATATTAATTGGAAAAATATGTAAACGTTCCCGATATGCTTAATATTGACTTGACATATTATGTAAAAAAGTACGCTGAATCGATTAGGCCTAAGCGCAAATTCGTATCTCTATTAGTTTATACCAGAGGTTCCCAAACTTTTTTGTCTCGTAGACCACTTGCCATGTTTTTCGGTTTTGGGTAGACCCCCTGCTTATCTGATATTGATTTTTTGCAAATTCATTAATTTCAAATGTATTTTTGACAACCGGTATAGTGCTACTCACTTTGAACGATTTAAATTTATAACGGTAGTGAAATGTAGTGTGAAATGTTTAGTTTTATACATTTATTAATTAGATTCAAATTAAACGAATCAAATTAAAATTTACTTTCTGTTACATAAAATAACTAAGCAAAAAGTAAATGCTTTTAGTGTGAGGGATGAACCTGATGCTTTAATAATATAAATTTTCAACATTTGGCATCTATTTAAGTAGATTTAATCTTAAATTTCTTCGGTTAACGATGTCCAGTTTGTTCCTTTTTTTGTTAGATTCACTATCGTTGATCCCCATTTTCATTTCATGGCCCCCAATTTTTTTCCCTCTGACATGGACCCTTTGCAAGTTGTCGTCGACCCCTGGGGGTCGATATAGACCACTTTGGAAATCACTGGTTTAGACGCTATGACGGTTTAAAATGTATAAAAATTTAAACAGTTAAAATTAGCTATATCTCCGAAACTACAAGAGATATATGATTGCGGATGGTCGGAATCGATTCAGAATGACTTTTTCTATAAGTATGTACAATATGAAACGAAACAGAGGGAACTTTTTCTTCAAAAATTTTACAATTTTGATAGAAGATAAACATTCCTGACATCGTCGTTGGTTCTGTAATACCTCTTATGTGCAAAAAGTAAAATTTGCAGGAAAGGCCAAAAATGGTTATTTCAGCAATGGATGGTAAGAACTAGCAATTTCAGCGGTATATTACTAATTCATACTGATCTTCACTATACATGTTTAATTAAGACGAAGTATTTTCTTAAAAAATATTTAACGTTAATTTCGGATTTATTGGCACATGGGAGGAATTAGTTGACACAACTTTTCACATAAGAGTTACTTCTCCTTGTTGGTTACTGTAAAATTAATTTGGAGGTATTACTAGTGTATAGAGCTCCGTTTCCTGAATCTTTTCATCTAAAAAACGTAAAATCTGCCATCTATGCAGAACCAACGACGATATGCTTAATATTGAACAGTAGCCATTACCCGCGTCACCTCACGCGATATCAGAAATTTTATTTTCTTGGTTATCATATTATATATTAATACGCTAAGGTTAAAGATGTTTGCCTCCCTTTTTAGAAAAAACCACACAATTTCTCCACATAAATTATATATCATTTTACAGATAATTGCTTGCTCTACTGACATCGACAACTAAAAAATTTATTATTGCTTTTGTTTTTGTAAATTAATTAACAGCAACGCTGAACAACGTCTGCCATCTGACGGCTTTAATTTTGAAACAACGTCAACACTTCGATATATCATCTGACCTTCATATTGTATAAATACTGCATACTGCCATCTGACGGGCAACGCTGAACAAAGTCACAGCAATGCTGCATGATGCCATCTAACGGCTTAGCTCAACGCTTTTGCTACTTGCGCCTCTATATGACAATTTTAGTAAAATATTTCTTCGATCTGTCATCTGAGCTTCATGTTGTAATACAACAAAAAGAAGAACGTGTGCAAAATCAGAAACGAATTGAATATCTGCAATCATATTTAAAAAATAATTTTGTAAAGTGATAATTATTATACTTATTTAGTGCGAATAATTCGCACAGGTCACACTAGTACTATATCAATTAATGTCAACGTTTTGAAGTTGAAATAGTCCCGTCGCCCAATTGGCTGGAGTTTTTTTAATATCCTACATTTAAAAATATTACGAAATATCAAAACAGCAATGTGTTAGCAAACATTGCACATACCTTACAGTATATCGCGGGGTCGCAAAGAACAGATCTTTGTGCCGAGGTAGTAGGTTTGGGGATGGGAATTAAAGGGTATCTGAAGGTGGAGGGATAGTGGAATTGAGAGAATAACACACACACACACAAACACACGTGCATATCATGTGTGTATATGCATGCAGACATGTCATGCATTGTGTGAGTGTGTATGTAAGTGAGAAAGAGAGATCGAGTGAGTGAACAGGCCGAGTGGCGTTATGTCTAATCGATGCCGTAGCGTCTGCCTGCGCCGCATGGTCTTACTAGTGGCCGCCCATTACGCACCTTAATGGCTTTTCTGTATATAACCCGACACCCCCGTCTAGCCTGTTCGCTGTCCCGTCCTCGAAATGGAACCCATTCGAGACCAAACACTATAGAGATGAGACAAACAAGTCTTTTTAGTGATCTGCATCTTTGCATCTGGATTAGGGTTGGGTAACTCAGATCTGAACCGGTTCAAAGAGCCGGCTCCAACAGAAGATCCGTGAGAGCCGGCTCACTTTTTTATGAGCCGACGGCTCAACGGATCCGCATAACTCAGTTAAGTACACATAGAAGCACTGTCAGCTCAAATGACTCATGCATCATAATATGTCTGGCTATGGTACACAGACACACTACGCACAGGCGGTTATAAAGCTTATTACAATGTTTTTAAGGTATTGTATTGCATATTGTAATATGCTTTCTGTAACATAGCAAGTAGCAACCTGTAAAACCCCGCCTTATAATATGTGAGTCAGTCACTGGCATAATATTAGGTGATATGATTGACTTGACTCAACTAACTCAGTTGGCTCAGTTGACTCGAATAACATATTCAGAACTCGGCTCTTTTTGAACCGGTTCAGGCAGCCGGCTCACATACGGGATCCAGATGCAAAGATGCAGATCACTTAAAAGACCCGTTTATCACATCTCTAATCTGGATCCCGTATGTGAGCCGGCTGCCTGAACCGGTTCAAAAAGAGCCGAGTTCTGAATATGTTATTCGAGTCAACTGAGCCACTGAGTTAGTTGAGTCAATCATATCACGTAATATTATGCCAGTGACTGACCCACATATTATAAGGCGGGGTTTTACAGGTTGCTACTTGCTATGTACGCAATACAATACCTTAAATAGTTGTGACTTAAGTGAAACACTGTAATAACTGTATCGCCTGTGCGTAGTGTGTACCATAGCCAGACATATGATGCATGAGTCATTTGAGCTGACAGATACTTATTGCTTCTGTGTGTTAAGTGTTCCACTGAGTTATGCGGATCCGTTGATCCGTCGGCTCATAAAAAAGTGAGTCGGCTCTCACGGATCTTCTGTCGGAGTCGGCTCTTTGAACCGGTTCAGATCTGAGTTACCCAACCCTATACCAAACACAATAATACTGTAAAGGCACACGAGGCTGGAAACACTGCTTGGAATTCTGCTGGCCGGCAGGCTGGATACGAAGCTGAAAATTCGGACTCGCCTGCTGGCGCACAAGATAGATTTTAAAATTAGAACGTTGGGTATTTTTCTTGCTAGGTCTTCTGCTTGCTCTGAGCAAGAACCAATCAGGAAACAGTGTCTTGTCACGTGGACGACATGAACAGACGCCCGCACACCAGCACGGCGCCATTCTGCTCAGAGTCAGACAATAGACGCGTTTTGCTCTGTACTTATATTTGAACTGTGATCAGATCTACACAAAACAAGCTTGAAAGGACATCTCGATGAAATGTATTTTTGATACAAAAACAGCTGTTTTCATTTTAAACGCCAAATAGTTGTCAAAAAAAATTTCGATTAATGCTCCGTCTTTGTCGCACTCACTAACTTATATCTCCCTCTCAACTTAATGCTCCGTCTTTGTCGCACTAACTAACTTATATCTCCCTCTCAACTTCCAATATACGAAACGTAACTCTCTCTCTTACTATCTTCACTAACTTATATCTCCCTCTCAACTACCGTTCGCCTCGAACAGTCACGCACCGTTCGCGATGATGCATTTCCGTAAACGATTTCGTTCGCGATGATGCACTTCCGTAAACGATTTCGTTCGCGATGTTGCACTTCCGTAAGCGATTTCGTCAGGCATTTACCAGCTTACTCCCCAAGTCAAGCGTGCCTATAAATAAGTTTTACTTCAAAAAGGTGAGCACTAAATCGATTCAGGCATAGTTTGGACTCATTCGGAATTTAATCAGTCTGTGTTAATTAGTAGACGCTGCGGGGCAAGATGGGCTAAGAGATTTTCTGTGTTTATGTAACCCTGAAGCCCCTTCTACCCGTTGACTGTCCTGGTAGCACCGCACACAATACAACCGCCGCTCCTCTTCTTCTTTCATCTGCACCTACACGACGTCCTGCTACAGGACCAGGATGGCAGGATACAACACACACACATACACACATGACCGGATTGCAATGGAACTGTCCTGTGACCGAGTTTAGTATACTTATAATAATACCTACACATTATTTTAGTACGATAACTTGATGTGCAATATATCCACTGGAAATACACAATTATTATTATTTTATATAACACTAGCGGTCCCGCCCGGTTACACCTGGGTGCAAAAGAACGAAAGGGGGCGGGGAGGGACATGAGTACGCACATTCGTCTTATTTTACCGAGATGAATGTTGTGTCCAAACTTCATGATGATTGGACTTACCGTTCAAAAGTTTTTGTCGGACGGACTAATTTTGAGTTACATTTTGCAACATTTTTCATTGATGCTCCGCTCCTATTGGTCGTAGCGTGATATTATATAGCCTATAGCCTTCCTCGATAAATGGGCTGTTCAACAAAAAAAAAAATTCATTTCGAACCAGTAGTTCCTGAGATTAGCGCGTTCAACCAAACAAACAAACAAACTCTTCAGCTTTATATATTAGTATATATATAACAGTGTTATTAGCTGTTTTAAGTGCGGAAATTGTATTTTATAAATTTTTTTTTCGCAGTGAAAAGGGGAAGGAATTTGGGGAGAAAAAAAACAATTATGGTGACGTGTCGATGCGATGGCCTTTTTTGCGCAATTAAAAAGGGAAGGCGTTTGGGGGGAGTTCTTTAAAAATTAATTACGGTGTCGTGTCGATGCGATGGCGTTTTTTGCGCAATTAAAAAGGGAAGACGTATGGGTGGAGTTTTTTAAAAATTAATTGCGGTGTCGTGTCGATGCGATGGCGTTTTTTTGCGCAGTGAAAAAGGAAGGCGTTTGGGGGGAGCTCTTTGAAAATTAATTGCGGTGTCGTGTCGATGCGATGGCTTTTTGCGCAATGAAAAGAGAAGTCGTTTGGGGGGAGTTCTTTAAAAATAATTGCAGTGTCGTGGCGATGAGATGGCGTTTTTTGCGCAGTGAAAAAGGGAAGGCGTTTGGGGAGAGTTCTTTAAAAAACAATTACGGGGTCGTGTATACAAAGTGAGAGAGTTAATATACAGTAATTCTGTACCAGTTGTACATCAAACTGAGAAGTGGCCTGTGATATAATTTTTAACCGACGAAAAACAAAAACGGAGGAGGTTCTCAAGTCGACGCGTATATTTTTTTTTTTTTATTTTTTTTTTTTTTATTTTTTTTTTTTTTATGTATGACCACGCATAACTTTTTACAGAGTAGTCCAATTTTGATAAATATTTTTTTGTTTGAAAGGGTATACCCCGAAGTTGGTCCCATATAAATTTAGTAAAAAAATTCCAACCCTAAGGGTAGGAAAACAGGGGATGATTGATTGTTCACTCACTGATTGTAATGTATGACCACACATAACTTTTTACAGAGTAGTCCGATTTTGATAATTATTTTTCTGTTTGAAAGGGTATACCCCAAAGTTGGTCCCATATAAATTTGGTAAAAAAATTCCAACCCTAAGGGTAGGAAAACAGGGGATGATTGATTGTTTACTCACTGAATGTAATGTATGACCACACATAACTATTTACAGAGTTGTCCGATTTTGATAATTATTTTTTTATTGGATAGGGTATACCTCGAGGTTCGTCTCATATAAATTTGGAAAAAAAATTCCTACCCTAAGGGTGGGAAAATAGGGGTGATTTATTGTTCACTCACAGATTTTCATGCTGAGTTGTGTATTACAATTATAAATTATATAGCCACAAAAAATTATAAAATAAAAACTTTTTAACAAAAAAATTAAACCGCCGAAAAACTGAAAAGCAAAAAATAATAAATCTTTTTATTTAACTAAGTTCTATTTAAGTAGTTGAACGTATGTGACAATCTAGTATATCTAAGTAATTTTGAGTCGGCGTCAAACAACCAATGAACAAAGATCACTAAAAGAAATAACCAAATCAAATTAGAGAACTCTCGTGAACTCTCAAAGATTTCCGGCGAAGGATTGTTGACGCCGACTCAAAATTACTTAGATATACTAGATTGTCACATACGTTCAACTACTTAAATAGAACTTAGTTAAATAAAAAGATTTATTATTTTTTGCTTTTCAGTTTTTCGGCGGTTTAATTTTTTTGTTAAAAAGTTTTTTAACGATATTTATTTATGCTATGAATATGATCAAAATCCGCAGAGCTGGCGTTTTTAGAATTGAGTGGTAAATATTCAGAACATTATCGCATTTTGATCAATGTCTGATATAGTTTTGTTTCGGGGGTGTTTTTAGATAATTCTAGATGTGAATAACCTGATTGACCAAAGTTAGAAATTCAATTTGGACTTGGACTAGTCAATTTTATACGTGGCTCAATTTGGACATTGAAATGTCCGAAATAAGACTTACAACTTTGCGTTGTATTTTTTATGATAAAAAGCACTCAATCCAAAATATTATCAAATCAACAAGACATATACACAATAAAATAGATTTAAAATTATTTATATCAACACAGAAATCTGTTATCTTTAAATAGGACTCTTGGTAAAAAAATTTATAGATTGGTAAAACTGTGAGAGTGCACATATCGCAATTTCATCTATTTAGAAAGAAATGAACAATGAACTTACCTATTTCGACAATAGATGACGCGGTTTGAAGACCTTCAATGTAGCTCACAGTCTAACGTTCTGCTGTGATATGATCTCACGCGATTTTCGTTGAAAAAATAAGAAAAAATCGTGTATCGACGAAATATAAGAAAAAATCCAGTAGTTATAAATTTATTTAGCGAATTATTATCATAATAATTGAAAAATAATCGAAGGATTATTATCTTTAAATGTTCCGTACCAAAGGACGACGCACAAACCTTATGGGATTTTGTTCCCGGTTAAATTGATCGAAAATGGTTTTATTTTACCTATACCTAGTTTAAAGGTCACTAAGAAAAAGTGTCCACGGGCACGTCATAACCTAAAAGCCAATAGATTTTTAGCTACAGATATGTTTAGCGAGATTTTAGATATTGAATTCACAATCTTAAAAAATCCTAAGCTCTAGAAAAATATATGCGCTGAATCCGAATATGACATTATTATTTTATATAGGGTGACACCTTCCAACATTATCTAGTATAGGTACTTTTCATAATGGTTTCTTATTAGATCTATTTTTACTAGTTTTGTAAATTTTTTTGGGAAAAATCGGCGCATGCGCAAAAGAGATACATGCCATCATTGTTTTTATATAATAATGGTGTAAATGGTTTATTACTAGATCTATTTTTAATAGTTTTGTAAATTTTTTTGGGAAAAATCGGCGCATGTGCAAAAGAGATACATGCCATCATTGTTTTTTATATAATAATTGTGTTCTGCTTGTTTCATTCAATCAACGTCCGAACCCGAACAAAAGTAGGGTTATGTTCTAGTTTATGTACCTATCTATTGAATTGTTCTCCTGAATGCTATAATTAATATAATTGTGGGATATTCAGTGTAATAATTAAGTAAAAATGTAAGATGAACTGTAGTCTCAACTAGTTCGCCTATTGGAGGCTTCTGAAACATAATTTTATGACGAAACATAATTACCTTACTACACTAAGTGAGGTTAAGAAAGGAAATTTATTGAAAGCTGAATTAAAACCTTTGTCTGCTAAACAACACAGAAGAATAAATCGCTTTGATATAATAAGTATCATTGATGTGGAAAAGTTAATTAAAAAACGCGAAGAAGATTCCGATGCCATATACTAGTACTGTCCGTTCAGAAATGGACAGAACTAGTTTTGTCCAATTGAAAATGCGCAAAACTAGTTTTACTCATTTTATAACAGTCAATACCCGTTTAAATGTAAGATTTCGGGTTTGGGTAATATTCGTTGGTCAAAACTAGTTTTGCGCATTTATTTCGGTCATTGACCGAATTCGGGTATAGACCGTAACATATACACCGGTTTTCAAACATAACGCCGGGGTATATTATGTAAAATTTCGCGCCTTGTAATTCTTGAATTACTTGCGCATATACTCCCACTGTTTTCTTTTATCTGCATCTATAATTAAATCATCAATTATTGATTTTATGTATACATTGTACAGTATACATAATATAATATTTCATTTTGTTAGTTTGGCGAGTTTTAATTATCTGCTAAATTACTTTGCGATGTGGTTATATGCAGCGACGTCAGTAATAAATCTTTTAGAGCCACAACCAATCAGTGTTCGATGAGTGATGACAAACAAGAAACTAATCTCCTAATACTATAGCAAAATATAAGTTGATGACGTTACTTATGATTCGCTGATATAGTATCACGTGTCTAGATTATCCCACCAATCATAGGTATTGTGTATTATAAATACATTTTAATTTTATAATATTTAAATTAAAATATGTGTGATGTAAAGGCATCGTATTTCAAAGATATAGACTGTTATAGATTGTTTAATAAATAAAATTATAGACCAATTTTTTAGACAATATATTACAAAAATATTTAATTATAAATTCAATATATATTAATGACCTTTCGATCCGGATTTGGATTTTTTTCAGGATTGAGCTAAGAAATATACAAAAATTAATTAATAATTATATTGTAATAAAATTAAAAATGAATGAGTTTGCAAAATCGAAATATTATAGTATCACAATAAATTATAAGTGAAAATTATTAATGAAAAAATAATAATTATAGTATGTGTCATTCTATTGTTAGTACTGCTTATATCTTCGGCCACCTGATGGCGCCACTAGCCAGTGAAGTATTTGTTGAGGAAGAAAGAAAGAAAATGTGCGCGCGCACCTCTCTCTCTTGCCTCTACAGTAAAATACGAAACGTAACTATCTCTCTTTGTATCTTCACTAACTTATATCTCCCTCTCAACTTCCGTTCGCCTCGTCCGATCACGCACTTTCCGTAAACGCTCTCGTCAGGCATTCACCAGCTTACTCCCCAAGTCAAGCGTGCCTAAAGAAGTTTTACTTCAAAAAACAGTTGTGTGGTTTTAAGAAATCACGACGCAAGTGAAACTTTTATTGGATTGTAGGCGTTGGATTGTAGACACTTATCCATCACGATTAATTATAAACAACAATATTCACATGAATACACGAATAAAAACATGTTAACACTGTACAGCACTTGCCCGCATGACAGACTGACTATGTGTTATACATACTACACGGTCAGCTGATGCTAACCATGGGCGCCGCCATATTGGCCTTGGCTGCTCTACCGAGCGCCTACTCCGAACGTCTTTCACTTTATACCCCTACTCCGCGGCCGCCTGTAATGCGACATGCAACAGACGGCCAGAAAAATTCGGGGCGATAGAATAAAAGTTTCACTTTAAATACAATCGTCGACAACATTACTTAGGCACTATCAATGACCAGGAGAGTCGTTTTTGTTGAGCGAATCTGCATTTTTATAAATCGTTGATTTGCCGCACACCTATGACGGTAGTTTTTATCCAGTTTCAGCGCGCAATGCGATGCAGAAGAAGAATTGAGCGTTCTCATAAGCGACGCGGCCGCTCATTGTCTCGTGGGATGATGGATCCATTACTTTAGTGCTCACTGCTGTCACTGTTCTGTTCCAATGTGTTATTGCCTAGGAACCGTGATGCCTGCCCGCTCGGCCACCACCACTTCTCTCCATGTACAATGTACATACCTCCAACCCTACCCCTGCCACCCACCCGTCGCGGCTTGTCTGCCGCTCCACTAATTATTATTAGACATATACTTCGTACAGATATACCTTTCAAGTCTTACGCAATCAATAATAATCCATAATCATTGATGTTACTGTACATCAGCAAGTTGTTGTATACTGGCTCATTTTTTTCTCTATCGTAAACTTTTGTGTATCGTCGTTGGTTCTGTAATAGCTCTTATGTGCATAATTGGCAGATTTTACGTTTTTTAAATGAAAAGATTAAGGAAACGGAGCTCTATACACTAGTAATACCTCCAAATTAATTTTTAACCGACGAAAAACAAAAACGGAGGAGGTTCTCAAGTCGACGCGTATATTTTTTTTTTTTTTTTTTTTTTTTTATTTTTTTTTTTTATGTATGACCACGCATAACTTTTTACAGAGTAGTCCGATTTTGATAAATATTTTTTTGTTTGAAAGGGTATACCCCGAAGTTGGTCCCATATAAATTTGGTAAAAAAATTCCAACCCTAAGGGTAGGAAAACAGGGGATGATTGATTGTTCACTCACTGATTGTAATGTATGACCACACATAACTTTTTACAGAGTAGTCCGATTTTGATAAATATTTTTTTGTTTGAAAGGGTATACCCCGAAGTTGGTCCCATATAAATTTGGTAAAAAAATTCCAACCCTAAGGGTAGGAAAACAGGGGATGATTGATTGTTCACTCACTGATTGTAATGTATGACCACACATAACTTTTTACAGAGTAGTCCGATTTTGATAATTATTTTTCTGTTTGAAAGGGTATACCCCGAAGTTGGTCCCATATAAATTTGGTAAAAAAATTCCAACCCTAAGGGTAGGAAAACAGGGGATGATTGATTGTTTACTCACTGATTGTACTGTATGACCACACATAACTTTTTACAGAGTAGTCCGATTTTGATAATTATTTTTTTATTGGATAGGGTATACCTCGAGGTTGGTCTCATATAAATTTGGAAAAAAAATTCCTACCCTAAGGGTGGGAAAATAGGGGTGATTTATTGTTCACTCACAGATTTTCATGCTGAGTTGTGTATTACAATTATAAATTATATAGCCACAAAAAATTATAAAATAAAAACTTTTTAACAAAAAAATTAAACCGCCGAAAAACTGAAAAGCAAAAAATAATAAATCTTTTTATTTAACTAAGTTCTATTTAAGTAGTTGAACGTATGTGACAACTAGTATATCTAAGTAATTTTGAGTCGGCGTCAAACAACCGATGAACAAAGATCACTAAAAGAAATAACCAAATCAAATTAGAGAACTCTCGTGAACTCTCAGAGATTTCCGGCGAAGGATTGTTGACGCCGACTCAAAATTACTTAGATATACTAGTTGTCACATACGTTCAACTACTTAAATAGAACTTAGTTAAATAAAAAGATTTATTATTTTTTGCTTTTCAGTTTTTCGGCGGTTTAATTTTTTTGTTAAAAAGTTTTTATACAGTAACCAACAAGGGGAAGTAACTCTTATGTGAAAAGTTGTATCAAATAACTCCATCCGTGCCAATAAATCCGAAATTAACGTTAAATATTTTTTAAGAAAATACTTCGTCTTGATTAAACACGTACAGTAAAGATAAGTATGAATTAGTAATATACCTCTGAAATTCCTAGTTCTTATCATCCATTACTGAAATAACCACTTTTTGACTTTTCCTGCAAATTTTACTTTTTGCACATTAGAGGTATTACAGAACCAACGACGGTATGCTGTTTTTGTTGTAAATATTTCTTTTAAAAACTCGTTTTATTGTAACGAAACCTATGTAACTGAATTTGTCACGAAATTGTACTTAGTAACCCTGTATAAACAGTAGTTCCCAGCGAGCATCCGTAGCTCAGTGGTAGAATCCCGGTCTGCCACGCGATCGGTCCGAGTTCGATTACCGCCAGGTGCGCGTAACAATTTGGTTTTTATATATTTTTTTTTCTTTACAGTTGCAAATCATACGATTAATTTCTTTTAATAATCGCTACTATATATAAAAGAAAATTTTATTTTAAAAAAATATGCGAATAATTTTTCAAACCATGGAGTTATTTATTTGCAGTAAACCTGCGAAAAAAATTAAAAATGTGTTACGAGAACGCATTACAGAAGTGAAACTTCTAGTTGCAAATCATATGATTGTATTTGGACAAGAGTAACAAATGTGTTACGAGATAGTTTTACGTTCAGATTAACTTGTACAGGCGAAATATTTGAACGTGAAACTATCTCGTTACACATTTTTACCACTTGTCCAAATACAATCGTATGATTTGCAACTAGGAGTTTCACTTCTGTAATGCGTTCTAGTAACACATTTTTTATTTTTTTTATTCCGTCCCGATTTCACTCGAGTGCAATGGATATAATTCTACAAAATGTATTTCGTTTGCGGCCCGGCGTCTGAGCTAATAGCTTTGAGCAAATTCTACCAGATTTGCTTCTAAACTAATAGCTTTGAGCGAATTCTACCAGATTTGCTTCTGAACTAATAGCTTTGAGCGAATAGTATTAGATGTCGCTGCTTGATACTAAAACCATTTTTTTTTTTTTGCTTCTGAATTAGGTAATAGCTTTGAGTAAATTCTAGCAGATGTCGCGACATGTTCGTAAATCAGTTTTTCTTTTTAAGAAAACATTAATTTTTTACAAAATATTTAATAAAACTATCCTAAAGCGTAAGTTGGACCAAGCAAGACACATTTACAAAATGTCATTAAAATCGGTTCAGTAGTTTCGGAGATTAGCGCGGACGAACATCGTGACACGAGAATTTTATATATATAGATATAAAGATATAGAGACATCGTCACATGATAGGTGCCTGTCTGGACAATGACTCCCCAGGCCCCTGGCACAACGATACACGATTTCAAGGTAGACTTGAACATATTTTCTGATATATTCTGTCTCTCTCTCTCAATCTCTCTTTCTGATAAATTTGAATATTAAATATGAATTACAGATTATTTATCTGTCTATCTTTATCCGCGAATATAATAATAGATTATCATATTTTATTGGCTTGATATTTAGAATTAATGCTTTTTGCTCTTAAACAAATTTATACAATTTATGATCTAATCGAAATAGGTAATACGTGGTTCGTGGTTTAATTGACTGATACATTTAAATATATTTCTCCATCGGCGTAGCAAGAGGGGGGTCAGGTGGGTCTGGCCCACCCTATAGAATATTAATTGTTCACGTACAAATAACAAGATAAACCTACAATACTCTACATATTTTTTTTGTCGTGAAATTTCTCCAGAAAGTCGCTTCTATGAACAATTTTCAAATTATGTATAAGTAGCAGCTAGTAATGGTAGGTCATAGAGTTGAAAATTTGGCCCCCCTACGCCTATGTATTTCTCTGGTACACAAATTAATAAAGAATATTTATTTTCTGTCATGTCGCATATTAGGCTTCATTAAATCACAATTTTTCTGCTTGAAATATTTGAGAGCTTTACTAGCTTTAATATGCCAGTTTTTGAAGTAAAACTTGTTTAGGCGCGACTTGAGAATAACTTAAACCTTTTTTCGGAGGGAAGTAACGTGTTTTCGTAGTTACTGCTATTTAAAGGTATCGATTGACAGATGACGAAATTAAAACGTAAGTTGGAAAAAAATGATTTTAACTACGGCGAAACTTGTAGAATAATAATGCGTTTAACGTCCGTTTCTCGACTTTATGTTATAACATTTGCACCATTACTATTTTCCATCTATCACACTTCCCGTTATTTTCTACATTTTTTCAACTTCAACTAGATTCAATGGACGGATGAAGGAATTTAGGATATTAGAATTAGTGTTTTGAGCATAGGAGTTGACAGGTAATCGGCCATGGCCTTGATTAAGGAACCATCTCGATATTTAATCTGGAATTATTGAGGGAAACCATGGAAAACATCAACAAGACGGCCGGTAGAGGAATTACCGTTTCTCGGCGAGAGGCAGCAGGAAAAAGTCCAAGCCACATCTGCCCCCGCCGGGACTCGAACCCGGTACCTCCCGAATGCAAGTCTAGTGCCCTCGCCACAGCGCTAGCTCGCTCGGTAAATACCGTTCAGTCGAATGATGGTGTCATAATTTCTCGATTTCTTGCCTTTCCGCCCATAGGGATCATCCATGAAAACTTTACAGTCTAAAATATGTACATGGATATTGTGAGGAGCTGTGGAAATCGCCGCAGCACCACCGTTGCCGTGTGTCTGTAATAATGATGTGCCGCTCCTGAGCGAGTCGTCCATAATGAACGACTCCTTTCGCGGAGCGGAGCGAGTCGCTCTTTTTTTTTGTGAATGACTCACTCCCGAGCGCCATTGCTCTGTACTGTTGCATACGCACATTTAAAGAGCGCACACAGCACAGGCCACAGAGGCACTAGTGAACTTTGCACGTACGGAGTTATCTTTGCTGAGTCATTTAATGTTGAATGACACACATAGTACTAAGCTTACAGTGACTTAAACCATTCACATTGACGTCGTTAACAAAGATATAATATTGTAACAATAAACATTATTATTGTTAAGCTTTTATTATATACTTTATAGTTTATCCGAAATGCGAATAATATAAGATCAGAATCATATTAAAATGAAATCAGAGCTGAGTTTGTGTATTGTGCTGTGCAATGCTAAGTGACTCCTGAGCATGCATGATGACAGTTCACACCTCTGCAGTCTGCACTCTTGTGTAGTGCGTACTTTCTAAGGTCGCTCTGCAACACCACCAAGACTTTAATAATGTGTTAACGGGTAAAAAAATAAAATAAAATGAATATAAAATTCATCAAAAACGTAATATAATATTTGTTAACGTATTTACGAAAGAGTAGCATATAAAAAACTTTTAATGTACATGCAAAAATCAATTTTACTTAAAATATTGTGCACTTCTATTATTTTTCTGAGCAGGCGTGATGTTTCTCAAATGAATGCTATCACCCTACTACCTTAGCGGGTCCTCTTACTTACTTATGCATCCGTTTCTTTTTTATATTACTAAGCATTATTTTGTTTTATAAATTATTACTATTGCCGATTGTTCACTTTCCTGATAAAGATTTTATTTAACCCTGTTCGGGTCGTTACAGCTCCCTTGAACGACTCTTTTTAGTGAGCGGAGCGCACGGAGTCAGCTCCCAATAAAGAGTCATGTGGATACATCACTAGTCTGTAAGCCGTGTCCGCAAGCACAGCAGAGCGGAGCGAAGGTGTCGTCGTCCGAATAACGAGCGTCAACTTGCATCGCCAACGTCGATCGATTGCAAAATCCAACGCGAATGGAATTTTCACCGGCACAATGTATGCACCAAGGAGGATTAAATAGAGGGAAGGCTCCCGCACAAAGAAAAACGTATAACGACTTTCAGCGTCATCACGGGTTTATCCTAAAAACATTAATTATTAAAAAAGAGCACGGCCAAGTACGAGTCGGACTCGCGCAACGAGGGCTCCGTAGCACTAGACTCGCATTCGTGAGGTACCGGGTTCAAATCCCGGCGGGGGCAGATGTGGCTGGCAGTTTTTCCCACTGCCTCTCGTCAAGAAACGGTAATTCCTGTACCGGCCATCCTGTTGAGGTTTTCCATGGTTTCCCTCAACAATTCCAGATAAATATCGAGATGGTTCCTTATTCAAGGCCATGGCCGATTACCTGTCAAACTCCTATGCTCAAAATGTGCATACCTTATCCTAATTTCCTAAAAATTTCTTGATTCGCCCATTGCTATTAATTAAGTTGAAGTTTAAAAATTGTAGAAAATAACGGGAAGTCTGGTAGAAAAAAATAGTAATGGTGCGAATGGCGTCTGTTATGACATAAACGCATTATTATTATTATGTGATTCTTTTTTGAGAAACTGATTAAATCAGCTGATGCAAATAAGTAGTAATACCTAAATGAATAATATCAACGTTAATCGCTCGTGTAAATGTTTTCATTGTCAGAACTCACTTTATTAATAAGTCCATTGTTGTAATGTCACTGCACTATAAAACTGTCGCTTCTCCATTGCAGTTGACATTCTTTCCGTATACAATCCCTTAACATTTTCATATTTCACACGCCATTCGCGCTCTTACTGCCATCTATTGCACCCTTCTCGTTTTATACTCACACTGCGAAATGTACGAATATGTGATTCACATACATAGGTATACTGACTAGTGACGTAACGTATGTCAATTTTTAAATATTATCTGTCGCTGATATTCGCGAATGCAAATATTCTGTTTCTCCAGATTGGCGAGAGGAATAATAAAAACTCCGGGTCGCAGTGCGAAACCCTGCCGACATATAGTGTATTTGCTTTTATAAGCAGTGTGGCTCTATTATATGAACTTAACTTTGTTTTTGGACAAAATAAAAAAAATTACCCCTTAATACAACCCTTAAAACATTTTTTTACCTAATTTCAATACTACATATCAATTCAACATCTGTACCAAATTATATACCTACACTCTTCAGTATGTAAAATCCATATCAGAAACTTGTGTTTTCATAAAATTTGTAAGTCCGGTCCTGTCGGGCCGATTTTATTAAAATTTTAGCAGCACATTTTAATAATTACTAAAGGGTTAAATTTCAAATTTGAAACTGTTCCGAAAATTTTTTCGGTATTTTTGGGCCCGAAAACTTTTTTCAACCCCTAAATACCACCCTTAACATGGCCCGATTGGGCCCATTTTAAATAGGCTTCGTGCGGTGATGGATTTCAACATGTGGTCCAAATTTCGTTAAAATCAATTAACTCCTTCGAAAGTTATAGCCCGCACATATATATATATATATATATATATAAATATATATATATATATATATATATATATATATATATATATATATATATATATATATATATATATATATATATATATACATATATATATAAACATTTCCAAAAATGGTGCCAAACTTCTTAGAAAGTTATGAAACGTCGAGAAATTTTGGTCCGACCCCTAGGTCCCGCCATCCGACCGACGCCAATAGTGTAAGTGCCTTATGGCAAATACACTAATAATAATTTCGTCATAAGGATCATCAGCGCCGAGTAACACGTATGTACCACGCTTCTCTGTAATCCCGCCAGTCCAGCGGGATCCCACAAAAATTTCGACCGAGATTAGTCCAGCAAAATGCATGCGGGATTATTTCGGGATCCTGGTATCCCGGTATTGCATTCCCTAGTTCAGACATTTCTGCGCTATACCACAAAATATATCTATCGTACTACTTTGTTTGGGTTTTTTTCCGAATTTTTCCCAAATTGTACAATTATATGTTTTTTTTTCTCTGTTTATTTTATTTTCTAGACAGCAGGTATACGTGGAACGCTTTTTTTTAATTTTAATTATTGTCTTATGTACATAATTGTATTTTTAGTAAAAATATATCAATCTTATCTATCGTACCCGGGTGAAACCGGAACGACCCGCTAGTCTGTCTAAATTGTTATTTTTCAGTTTGCTTTCTTTTCCAACCGTTTGGCGCAATCATTTAATTTTCATGTATGTGTTACGTTCAATGTCCGGAATCCGGGCAATGTCGACAATGCTCGAGCCACATCGGGCAATGTCCGAAATCGGACAAGATTCAAAAAATACATTTTTTATAAACATGAAACGCTGACATTTGATTGTATCTTTATATTATCAACTATTGAAGAATATATTTTTCAGCTTTCTTTATTACAAATTATTGATGATTGAAAACACGTACAATTTATTTATTATTTATCTGATATGAACAATAAACAATATATCTCAATGCATTAAATTTCAGAACTCACATTTATTCCAGCAATAAAAATAAAAATCATAACTACAGATAATTTATTTTCACACATTTTAGTTATTTTAATAAATGAAAATATGTTTATTGCTCTCTTAAGCTGATCTACTCATATTCTTCTTATTACTCAAATACAAAAACCATCCATTTTTTACAAAATTCGGCCTCATAAGACGTAGGTAAGTTCATTGAAATAAATAAAATGTGTGGAAATAAATTATACGTGGTTTCAATCATCAATAATTGTAATAGAAAGCTGAAAAATATATTCTTCAATAGTTGATATCAGTTATAAAAATTCCATAAAGGGTTAATGATAACTTATCATGATAAAGATACAATCAAATGTCAGCGTTTCATGTTTATAAAAAATCTATTTTTTAGACTTTGTCCGATTTCGGACATTTCCCGATGTGGGTCGGGCATTGTCTACATTGACCGGTCAATGTCGACATTGGCCGGGCATTGTCGACATTGGCCGGGCATTGTCGACATTACCCGGATTCCGTACATTGACCGTAACATATGTACCTACATAAGAACACATTTAAAGCAGTGAGCACTGTGGTCTCGTAAACTAGAATAATGATGTCTCGTCAAATGTCAGTTGATATTTGATAATTGTCCTGACATTTCACTTTAACATGCCTAATAATTATTAATTTGTACTTAACGCTGCTCCTATTTAAATAATAATGTAGATACAAACTTGACGACATTATGATAATTTACATATATCAGTTTTATTATAACATTATCGAATAAATTAACCTGGATTTCACTATGTCTTCTGACAGTGATTTATCACACTGTTCTTGGTAATTATTTTATTCTATTTTTTTCATTTTTAGTGTTTTTGCCGTACGGCACTTACACTATTGGCGTCGGTCGGATGGCGAGATCTAGAGATCGGACCAAAATTTCTCGACATTTTATAGCCTCCTGAATGTTTGTGTGTGTGTGTGTGTGTGTGTTAGCACGATAATTCTCGACAGATTTAATCAATTTGAACGAAATTTGATCCACACATTAGAACCCATCACCACACAAAGTTTATATTTAAAATGATCTCTATCGAATCATTTTAAGGGTGGTATTTATGGGTTGAAACTAAAAAATAGCGAAAAAAATACTCAGAATCTATACCTAGTAAATACAGAAATGGTAAAAACTATAATGAATACTTGTGATGTAGGTTTTTCATGGTGAAAGATCTCCCATTTGAAACAAAGGGAAAAACAATTTTTCCTAGTACGGGGCTCTACAAATTCATGGTACCTATATTAATAGTACGATCATGCATGTAAAAATGCAGCTTGCTAAACTTATGATCAATAGTGTATTCGTATATTTATTATAATGTTTTAGTTTTTGTTCATTAGAGAAGAAATACATTTGCAGGATTTTTGAAGTATAAATGTAAGAAATAAGTTTACTAGCGTATTAAATAATTTAGCAAAAAAAAAAATCATTTTTATAACACAAGTACACTCACGAAGGAAGGTGTTAAGCAAAATATTAATTACTAAACTGTTTTAATAATTTTTTTTTTTTAAATATTTCTAAATTTTATTTTTTATTACTATGGTATTGGAGGGGAGGGGTAATTAGTACCCCCCATATCTACACCCTTGAAAACCAAACTCGTGTGCAGCGACCTTATGAATAGATATAGGTAACTTTATCATTCACTAGCGGTCCCGTCCGGTTTCACCCGGGTGCAAAAGAACGAATGGGGGGAGGGACATGAGTATGCACATTCATTTTAGTTTACCGAGATCATATATTTAATAATTTACTATATAAATCATTGTTTATCTACTCAATGTGCGGTGAGTGAAAGCAACAAAGCGTATCTAAAATATATCTGCCTCTCTTTCTTCGATGTAATTCCCTGATTTCTCCGATGTTAGGATTGGTTGATGTACTAGGATTCAATCTGAATATAGTATCTCTGTTTCAAAAACTTTGTATCTTTCCATATGATGTTAACATGAGCGTACCCAGGTTTTCGCCCAGGAGGGGGCAAATTAGAAATTTCATAAGCCGTGCTTATTTTGCCCTCCTAGATACGCCAGTGCTTACGGCGTAAAAAAGGCAGAAATATATGTTTGCATTCTAATGGTTCGATTGCGATTTTATTCGTATGCTTAGTATAGAATAAAAGTATATGACCGAGATGAATGTTGTGTCCAAATTTCGTGTTGATCGGAGTTACCGTTCAAAAGTTTTTGTCGAACGGACAAATTTTGAGTTACATTATGCAACATTTTTCATTGATGCTCTGGTCGTAGAGTGATACTATATAGCTTATAGTCTTTCTCGATAAATGGGCTATCCAACAAAAAAATATTCAATTCGAGCCAGTAGTTCCTGAGATTAGCGCGTTCAAACAAACAAACAAACTCTTCAGCTTTATATATTAGTATAGATATAGATGGTAAGTAATAACAGTACCGTAAAAGTAATATGTATAGATAGATATAACATAACATTTCACATTATATTGTGTTCGTAGAGTTAATACGTATATAAGTCTCAAGCTAAATTAAAATTAAAACACACATTATGCGGTCTACAATAAATTATGGTAAATTGCATTTTGCACGTTTGCATTTATATGAAGTTGGTTGCAATGCGTGCGTGTCGACAATATATCACATTAGTTGTATCTACTCACATATATGTGTGTCGATACATTACCGGCCAGAAATCCACAAAATCTATTGAAAGCTACACTCAAGGGTGTGTATAATACGCGCCATGAATCTAAAAGGGTCGGAAGTTAGATGCAAATGCGGGCTTGCGCTTGGAGTCTGTTGAAAAACTACAAACTCGCAACTCAACAAAACTAAGATAACAATAACAACTTGACAATAGCGTACTCGACTGTACTTTAAAGCAGGAAAGCGACAAATGACAAAGGCAACGAGCGATCACGCCCAATCACCGACGAGCGCACGTTCCGTGCAGGTAGCTGGGAGGTGGTGGGAGCCTCAACGGCTCTAAAATATGCCTTTGTGACGTTGTTTGTGACTAACTTCCGAACCTTTTAAATCCGTGGCGCGTATTATAGGTAATTAATGCTGGCCTTTCATAAATATCATTTGTGGTATAGATTTAATAAACGAATATTGTAACATTGCGCTGGTTTTCAGACCGACGAACTACCTTCCATGTAGACATGTAGCCATCTGTAACACTGTCACCACCTCTCTCGCTTGTCAATACCAAATGTAACTAGAACTGGCGGTTTATTTGAATTTGAAATAAGGAAATTGCTATAGGTGGGTGGTTTTTTGAAAAAATCATCGCCGTTAGATTTATGGCCATATTCACCGAACGTAAGTAGTCACATTTATTCGGTGTATTTGTTCTTCAGGTAACTATTCCTCCGAATAAATAGCGATAATTTAATTCACCAACCATAATTATGTTTACTGAAGGCATAAATCTATTCTGTCTTACTTCGAGAGTATTTTTAATAAACTAATGCTTTATACTTGTTAGAAAGACAATTTTTGGTATTAGAAATAATTTTTTGTTTCGTTTTTTTCAGATACCTCATCATGATTGACTTATCGAACGATATAGAAGATGAAGACGACACACACGTCTGTCTTAAATGCCAGACGACCATAATCGGACTCGACAATTATGTCGCACATCGGAAAAGCATGTGTGAAAAATCGAAAAGTATTCAATCTAATGTCGAATCATCAGAACAAGCTGTAACGGAGTATCCTCTCAGAGCTGACGACTTTTTTTCATCATTAGAACTTCAGAGTAGTGCAAAAATATCTTCTTCATCCAAACCTTCCGCTGGAGGTATTTTAACAAGAAGTAAAACGTCAGCCGTTATGTTGGCTTCCAGTTCGAACCGAAACGTCACTACCGACAGGGGTGTCGATTGGATTGGCGGTCACGAACTCAAAGTGTCAGGGTCGGACAATCAGACAAAACTCATAAAAGCTGTGGACAATATAAGCGGAAGTAGTATTAAAAAAGATGAAGTTATATCGAAATTCCGTTACGATATTTTGGAAAGTTATAAAGGAGATGAAGATTTGAATGAAGTTTTCGAAGATGACGATGATGATTACGATGACGAAGACAATCAGCCATCTACTTCTTATGCTGAAAGTATTTGGAAGCCTAGCAGTCTTTCAAGATCTCCTATACAGTGGGATGGCGCCTCGACATCACATGAGGACAGAAACAGTTCCGAATGGGAACATCCACCGTCCAGTTTTACTGGTGGTAAATGGAAACCAATTCCACCACCAACTCATACTGGTGGAAAATGGAAGCCGATTCCACCACCAAATTTTACTGGTGGTAAATGGAAACCAACAACGCCAAACCCTCCGCCCAATTTCACTGGTGGCAAGTGGAAATCGAGTCCTCCCCACCCACCGTCTGGTTTTACTGGTGGTAAATGGAAACCCACATCGCTATCGCACGAGAGAATCGAACATGGTTACCAATCGGACGAAGAAGATTGCGATTTAAAAGTTGCTATACCGCCACCTAACTACACTAAAGGGAAGTGGATTCCAGGACGTCACCTGGATCATAGAAGAAATGCAAGAAATGAAATGATTCCGTTAACAAAAGCTGGTGGCATAATTCAATACTGGTGTGGCCCGTGCAACAGAACTCTGGCATCAAAAATTGTTTTTGATCGCCATCTTAAATCTGACTTTCATCAAAAGCGAATAATGTACGAACGAGAATTTGACGCAATGCCATTTCTAGAAACCAGCCATCAAATTAAATCAAGCAGAACTAAAAGACTTGCCAAGAAACCGGGCATTTTCGACAACAGTATTTGGGAAAACGATATCAACAAAGACTTGGAAAAACAAAAAGGAAATGAATTTAATACTAAAAAGAAGCAAAGAAGAAAAAAACTTGAATCTGTCAGATGCGAAGTATGCAGAGCAAAAGTTATGAGTCATTTGAAAGGTAAACATTTAGTTTCACATTATCATTGTCGAAAAGGCTCGAGTTCGCATCCTGCTGCACAGAAACTTATTCTAGATAATATGCACAATATTGTTCGACAAGCACCCTTTCAATGCGCTCCATGCAGGTACTATTTTAACCGGCAAGCTGACTTCATGGAACACTGGCGTTCCAAATATCATTATGATATAATTTCTAAAACGGCAGGCACGTTTTCTTGTTCGTTTTGCAAATATGAATGTGACGATTCTTTTAAAATGGAGAAGCATTTATGTAGCGAAATGCATCAAGAGGTGGTGTCGGTGATCAATCGTTCTGTACCAATTATTATTCAGAAACGCACTGCAATCGAATGCAATGTCTGCTCGTCGACATTTAAATACAATATCGAATTGAAGCGACACTGCCTTCAAGAAAATCACGATAGTAGTGGCACTACTGTCTCGAACTTATATCAAAATCGTTATTGTTGCAAATATTGCAAATGCGAATTCAGATCAGCGGTCAGTCATCAAAGACATTTGCAAAACATTCATGGAAAGTCTGTTTACATTTGTTCTGTTTGTTCGATGGAGTTCGATAGCTTAGATGCTGTAAAACAACATCGTAAAACTCAGCAACACAAATATAACAATTTGGATAAAGACATTGAGCATGGGAATTGCAAAGTTCGGCCGAAGAAATGCACAATGTGTTCTAAGGTGCTGAAAAACGTTCAACAACTTAAGGAACACATCAGAGAGCAACATAAGGACTTTCTTTTGAGGTAAGCTTAAGGCCACTGCACACGAGGCTAGAAACGCTGCTAGATTCCTTGCTAGATTTGCCTACTAGTTTTCTAGCGCTGGTTTTCTTGATTGCTGTTAAGTGCTCGCTTCACACGAGATTATTTTTCAAGCGTGTTTTGTGGATAGATCTGGTGCGCGCGCAGTGACAGTTCGAATATAAACACAGAGCAAAACGTGTCTGTTGTCTGGCAGAATGACGCCATGTGGGTGTTTAAGTGCCCACGTGAAGATACTGCTTCCTGATTGGTTATTGCTCACACCTAGCAACAAATCTATCAGGGAAAATATGCACTGTTCTAAATTATTTTAAAACCTATCTTCTGAGCTAGCAAGGCAGCCCGCAGTGACGTCGCTTCGTACCCAACCTATCGGATAGCAGAACTCCTAGCAGCATTTCTAGCAGCGTTTCTAGCCTCGTGTGTAGCGGCCTTTAGTTATTTTTGAAAATTGTGAAATTGATGACATTCCCCTGTCTGTGAAAGCAGAGTCTATCCCTTGAAAAGCTGAGGAAGAACATACTTAAAAATAAGCAAATCATTTAAATTTGTAAAATTGTTATAATTTTTTTCAGTTGTCCTTTATGTTCGATGAAGTTCAGTCTTCCTCAAGAAGTTTCGAGTCATATTCGATCGAAAGAGTGTCTTTTTGTGGAGCCTGGCAAAGCGGAAAATACCGAAACATGTAAAATATGTCCGTATACAACGGAATCCAAAGCGGAATTATTGTTTCATGAAGTATTGCATGATAATACGCAAAAAGATAATAAATTAAACAAGAAGGTCTATTCCTGCCCGATATGTTCGAAAAAATTTACGAGAGCATCTTTGCGTTGTCATTTGCGTCTGCATACGTCAGAGCGTCCGTATAAATGCGACATCTGTCAGACAGGATTTGTCAGAAAATACAATCTAAACGCGCATATCAAATATGTTCACAATAAAAACGACTCCGCCATTAATGAAGAGGATCGACCCGCTCAACAGGAACGGTCTTATCTTTGCGCCATCTGCGGTGATGGTTTCAGCAGAAAGTGAGTACTTTAATTTTGCTTATTTACTAGTGACCCAGTCACAGAAATTGTCATACTGCCGAGCGCGGTGACGTAGTGGTGAGAGCACTAGACTCGCATTCGGAAGGTACCGGGTTCGAATCCGGGCGGTGGCAGATGTGGTTGGGAATTTTTCCAGCTGCCTCTCGCCGAGAAGCGGTAACTCTTGTACCGGCCATATTGTTTAGGTTTTTCATGGTTCCCCCTCAATAATTCCAGATAAATATCGAGATGGTTCCTTATTCAAGGCCATGACCGATTACCTGTCAAATTCCTGTGCTCAAAATTTATCTACCTAAAGGCGGCACTTCACATGGCTATTTGTGTTCGCTATTGGGTGTTTGTTGTATTTGGCAAAATATATGACGTTCAAGACAAACATGCAAACAGAGGCAAATACAACCATCCACACGTGGCAGTCAAATAGCAAACACACAAACATTTGGCAGCAGAACGGAAGGTTCAAAATTCCAGGAATTTTAGCACTGTTTCATTGTCCCCCAATTCATTTTCAATAGTAATTGTTCCAGTTCTCGCTCACAGCACAGACACAAAAATACTGCACGTCCGTACAGGTTCACGGCGCGTTCGCTTCTGAATATGGCCATTGTGTGGACGGTTTATTTGCGTATTTGCCTATTTGACTCCTTTGATGTGCCTCGAAAAACCGACAAGCGCACGGTAACGCGTATTTGGTATTGGCCTTATTTGTCAAATAGGCAAATAAGGCCAACACTTTGTCAAATAGACTGTCCACACTTGGTAATTGTTTGCCAAATATGCCAAATACACAAATACAAATAGCCATGTGAAGTGCCGGCATTATACTAATTTCCTAAAATTCTTTCATTCGCCCATCGCTATTAATTAAGTGGAAGTTTGAAAATGTAGAAAATAACGGGAAGTGTGATAGATGGAAAATTGTAATGGTGCGAATGGATTCTGTGTTCGCTTGGGTATTTAACGTGTGCCTAAGTGTAGATACCAAACGGTTAGTTAGGTCGTTACCTTCGGCGCGTTACTTATTACGACAGATAATGTGAACCGTTTACGAGTATGTAAACAATCAACTCTAGCGATGAACACTTAAACTGCCGTAAAATGCGCTTCACAAATAACTAAACTGACAGTTTATGAGCGATGTGCCACTACCGCGCTGCTCGTAAAATTCACGTGCCGTGCAGCAGTACAGCAGCATCGTCTACACGTCGTGTAGCTGCTAAATGTGGTCGCATACTCTCCACTTCATGTTTTATATACTCGTATGTACTTTGGGGCAAAATCGACTGGAATCGACAAAAAAAAATTTGAAAAGAAGTTTGACCCTGCAGGCCATCCCAGTAACTTCCCGCCATTTTCGAGCTCAAAACGCTCAAAAATATATAAAATATAGCAAGAAGTTTATTTTTTAGCTCTTCGAGCTCAAAAAAAAAAACACTATTACGAAATTTTCGTTCACGATATCTCAAGAACAAATGAACCGATTTTGATGCGATTTGCTGCAGTCGACGCAATTTTTTAACCTAAAAAAGTAATTTATTACAGAAAAATCGATCTCATAAGAATTTTACGAGCAATTTAAAAAAAACACTTTTTTACAAATTTTTCGTTCACGATATCTCGTGAACAAATGAGCCGATTTTGATGCGGTTTGCGGCGATCGACGCAGTTTTTTTAACCTAAGAAATTAAATTATTACAAAAAAATCGATTTGATAATAATTTTACGAGTAATTTTAAAAAATTACTTTTTTCCTAATTTTTCGTTCACGTTATCTCATGAACAAATGAACCAATTTTGATCTGGTTTGCGGCGATCGACGCAGTTTTTTTAGCCTAAAACAGTAATTTATTACAAAAAAAATCGATCTGATAACAATTTTAAGAGTCATTTTAAAAAAACACTTTTTTACGATTTTTTCGTTCACGGTATCTCGTGAACAAATGAACCGATTTTGATGCGGTTTGCGGAAATCGACGCAGTTTGCTAAGAAGAAGAGCTGATTAGATTTTGGAATTAATCGGTTTAGTAGTTTAGAAAATATTTTACAAAAACAATTTTTTACAAATTTTTGAAACTTGTTTTTTTAAGATTTCTCAAAATTTTTTGGGCCGGATCATTTCAAATTTTCAGGTGGTCTAAGTTCACCAAGATCACGTCAGATGCCGCAAACCGCGTTTCAGTCGGACACTCCGTTCAAACGATATAAAAGGTTTACATACATACACACACACACACACACATACAGCCCTACAGACATCATCGCCAAAATAGTTTCAATAGCTTCCTAGGACCTCAAAACGTCGAGATCTGGCGAAAACTCGATTTTCGAAAATCGGGGTGAAACCAATAACTTTCCGATTTTTGAAAAATTTTTTTTTTTTTTTTATAGCGGGAAGTTAATAACTGTGACAAAAAGGCAAAGCGATTTTTTTAGTAGTTCCAATATCCTCAAAACCTATTTCTTAAATACAGTGTAAACTCCATTTAACGTCACTCGATATAACGACAAACTCCTTAAAACGTCGAAATTACTTAATTCTAGTTGGTTTACCTTGTTGATCATACAATGATACACTCTAAATAACGACACATTCACTCTAAATAACGACAAAAATACGTCATAATTTTGAGCAATTAACAGTACTTGTTTGTTATTTTGTTGCTTTGTTGTCGGCACCGTGCGTACCGAAGACTGAAATGAAGAAACTTTAGTTCGGTATTTGATACGTTTGTCCCAAAACCGTGAGTGTAAAAAATTAACAAATGACTTGACACTATTGGTCGGTAATTAAGATGCCATAATTTGTCCGCGTCAATCACTATAAAAATATTCTGGTGATATCATCATAAAACCATAGAGGATTGCCGTCATGAAAATATTTTGTACAAAAATTAGAAATGTTATAGTCATTTCAGATTCTAATTTGTAGTCGTTTTAAAGTGGGCAACTTTCCTCAGCTTCTTCGGCGCCTTTTACATGCGTTAAGACTGCTTTCATATGAACCGCTCTACTATAAAAATATAAACAAACATTCTTTAACCACACTTTATTTAGATAAAAAGCTCATTATGAGTTGTTCAAAAAATGGATAGGTACCTACTTATAATATGGTAACTATGCGAATTGAAAATTTTTGGGTTAAGAACCATTAAAATTCGCATTAATGCTCCCCTGGCAAAATTATCCTCATAGATGGGGTTTTACAAAAATATCAAGAACTATTAATTAAAAAAAAAATTGGTTGTCTGTAAAGTCGGTTTACGGACGATAGTTTTACGTGATAACGTATTCCGTAATACATAACCTAAATTTATATAATAATTACAATAATTCGAATCTATGATATTGCATCTTTCGCTTCAAATTTATAGGTAAATTTTATTAAGTAGAATAATAAAACACTATAAAAAGTACACTATTATTATATAAAAAACAACTATGGCATGTATCTCTTTTGCGCATGCGCCGATTTTCCCCAAAAAATTTACAAAAATTTCTAGTAAAAATAGATAGAGTAAAAACCGTTTTAAAAACTATATTATTATTATATAAAACATCATTATAAGAGATATATTCTTTTACGCATGCGCCGATGTTCCCCAAAAACAATAGGCCACTTCATATTTGCATATCAAACATCCTCCCAAAATTTGGTTTCAATCCGCTTATCCTTGGTGTCGAAATGATAAGAAATGTCAAAAGTGACGTTTGCAACTGTCAAAGTATTATGTTCTAATAATAATTAGTTATTCCAATAGTTAACTTAGAAGGCGTTGCATTTCAGAAAATACTAATGTCAAAAAATTGAATTAAACATTAGAAATGCAGCCGTTTTAATGTTAAGACAAGACATACGTTATTTTCTAATTTCCATGTACGGCAAACAAAGACGACCGACCGCGTCGCGTCATGCATTAGACAACATTGCATTTATACAGCTATTTTTCTATATAAATTTGTATAAAAAAAAAATTGGTTGTCTGTAAAGTCGGTTTACGGACGATAGTTTTACGTGATAACGTATTCCGTAATACATAACCTAAACCTCCCAAAATTTGGTTTCAATCCGCTTATCCTTGGTGTCGGAATGATAAGAAATGTCAAAAGTGACGTTTGCAACTTACAAAGTATTATGTTCTAATAATAATTAGTTATTCCAATAGTTAACTTAGAAGGCTTTGCAAATCACAAAATACTAATGTCAAAAAATAAACATTAGAAATGCAGCCGTTTTCATGTTAAGACAAGACATACGTTATTTTCTAATTTCCATGTACGGCAAACAAAGACGACCGACCGCGTCGCGCGCGCGCCATGCAATAGACAACAATGCATTTATACAGCTATTTTTCTATATAAAGTATAAAATATTTTTCTATATAAATTTGTATAAAAAAACTGTTTAGGCAAATTCTGTTATACGAAATCTATGTAAAATGTTCTCCTCTTTCGTTTAAGACTGGTTTCAAACCGATCTGATTTAAATTGAGCGAGAAATTAGCAAAAAGCACGCACAGGGTCAGGCGGAACGCTACGCGTTATGCGTTATGCGTTACGCGTTAGGAACGTTAGGAACGTTACGTTACACTTTTTCGTACATGCAGCCGGTGTTTTATCAATTTATAATATTGGTGATTCATCATAATATTGGTGATTCATCAATTTACAAGACGTTATCACGTCAAAAACTGTTTAGGCAAATTCTGTTATACGAAATCTATGTAAAATGTTCTCCTCTTTCGTTTAAGACTGGTTTCAAACCGTTCTGATTTAAATTGAGCGAGAAATTAGCAAAAAACGTTACGCGTTAGGAACGTTACGCGTTACGCGTTACGAACGTTACACTTTTTCGAACATGCAGCCGGTGTTTTATCAATTTATAAGATTGGTGATTCATCAATTTATAAGACGTTATCACGTCAAAAAATCAAATAAAAATTGTTCCATATTAGATCGCTAAAAATTTTATTTTCACATTTTCGAGTATATAAATGGAAACGTATGATCAGAAAAATGGTTCCAAAATTCAAAGTCGCGGAGTTTTTGTCTTCTTGAAAACCAATGGCTAAAACTTTAGATATTATGGTCTGTATCGATTTTAAATTAAAAATATATATGTTCATAAAACAAAGAATGCCCTAAATCGTGCTTTTTGTCCTATATCGAAATCTTTAAAAATTAAGAAGTTTATGGCCATATTCACTGAACGTAAGTAGTTATTTATTCGGTTCATTTATTCTTCAGGTAGCTATTCCTCCGAAAAAGAGCGATAATTCAAATCACTAAACATAATTATGTTTACTGCAAGTATAAATCTATTCTGTCTTACTTATATACGTATAAATATTTATTTACCTGATAAAATAATAATAGCCGCCACATAGATCATAATACCTAACCTATAAACGCGGAGTATTATATCTACAGTTGCTCTTATGAATTTATTTATGTGTTGTTTATAAACATTTTGTTAAATGTATAGTTGTAAAAAATTAAAGTTAGTGGAAGTTTTGTGTGCAATTGGGTTAGGATAAACATTATTATTTTGTGAAATTTTTTTTTTGACGTTTACATCGGTCGGATTTTTTTAGTGAACGTCTAAATATTCAACAAAAATATCAAGGAGTATACTGCAGTTTACAATTATTCTCTAACTTCCTTTTCTACGTGATAATTTGCTTGGTGAATTGAAAGTAAATTTTATTCTAACGAATAAATTTGTTCCAAGATTAGAAACTTCTGTCTTTAATAGTGTTCGGTGAAAATGGGTATTAGGCAGTTAAAGTTGAAATCACCATAGAGCAGAAAATAAATAGGTATGGTAAATATAATTGATTTTTCGATTTTTACGTATTAAAAACGACGGAAGAAAAAAATTGTTACACAATGTTGAGCGAAGATAATACTATCGTGACAGAAATTTAAATATTTTGAATACGTATCATGTATACGAGTAGACAAGGCTACCATTTCATGAAAATTGATAAATTGCAACATTGACATAAACAATCAAATCGATAACGGTCGAACTGGTCCACATATAATTATATTTTTATTTGATAAATTCTGTTTATGAAGTGTCAAATGTTCACACCCAATAATCTAATAATAAAACGTATTATTAGTCCAGGTATAATAGTCTTCCCAAAGTGCACACGAGGCTGGATTTGCCGCTAGATTCCTTCCTAGATTTTGACTAACTACTAGTTTTCTAGCGCTGGTTTTCTTAAGGGGAATTATAAAACGGTCGAATAAAAAAAAAATTTGGTGACTGATGATGGATACTGTTTTAATAACTTGAGATATTAAAATAATAGTTGGGTGACTAAATTACTAAGTGAGCGACTAAATTACTAAGTGAGCGACTAGAATGCCTTCGGTAATTTTGAAGCAGATATCTTCATTTGTTTTTACTTTTTATTTTTTTTTTTTCAATTTGAGACTACAACTTAAAACTCACATTTTCATGAAGATTGAAAACCACCGCTTTTTTGATAAAGGGGTATGCGAATTGTCTCGCAGTGAAACGCGATGGGGTAAAGGTGGAGTTTTTAAAAAAATAATTCCGAGGTGAACGATAACGGGGTATGATAATTTAATAGTTAATTGTTTGAATAGAACTGCGTTTTCTAAAAAATGTATATTTAATTGACAGTCAATTAAATATACATTTTTTAGAAAACGCAGTTCTATTCAAACAATTAACTATTAACAACTTAGTAATTTAATCGCTCACTTAGTAATTTAGTCACCCAACTATTATTTTCTCGTCACGCGCAGTCAGTCGCTCACTTAGTAATACAGTAACCCAAATTGATTATTATTTTTGTCACCAAAAATTGTAATTTACAGTCACTCGTTTAAATACTACCCTTTTCTTAATTGCTTTTATGCGCTCGCTTCACACGACACGTCTTTTCAAGCTTGTATTGTGAATAAATCTGGTGCGTGCGCAGTGACAGTTCAAATATAAACACAGAGCAAAACGTATCTATTGTCTGACTCTGTAGTTCATGTCGCCCACGTGACAAGATATTGTTTTTGATTGGTACTTGCTCCGAGCAAGCAGAGGATCTTCCAAGAAAAATAGCCTCTGTTCTAATTTTAAAATCTATCTTATGAGCTAGCAGGCGACGTCATTTCCAGCCTCGTACCTGTCGGCCTTTTTTGAGCATTGAAAAGGGGAAGGCGTTAGAGGGGAGTTCTTTAAAAAAACAATACGGGGTCGTGTATAAAAAAACAATTGGGGTCGTGTCGATGCGATGCGTTTTTTTTGCGCAGTGAAAATGTGAGGGCGTTTGAGGGGAGATTTTCAAAAAACAATCATGGGGTCGTGTATACAAAATGAGATAGTAATACAGTAATTCTACACCAGTTGCTATGACGTGTATATGTGATTTCTGATTGGTTAGATTCAAAAAATGACAGTGAAAGACGAAAAGTTTTTACGTATTTTTGAGGAAATTTGTGAATAATCCGCGAAGTTTTTTTTTTTTGGAACGTCAAAATTTAGCGTTTTCTATGACTTAAAAAAGTCAAAATTTGGACACAACGAGTTATCGTACGTACTGGACCCAACATTTTCATTTTTATTATCGAATCCATTATAACAACTTCCAATGTACCAGGAAGTTAATAATAAGAATTACTTACGGACGACTGTACCTACGTTGTTGTGACAGATATTGTTGTGCAACATTCATATTGTGGACGTTAGTGATCGATAATTAGTATTTGTCACCTGGAGGCCGCGCGATCATGGCGTGCGGTGGGCATTATCTCAGTTCGTACAAAATATGTCAGCCTGCACAACATCCGACATCGGTCAAAATATTGGTCTGTCAATAAAACAGGTGCCCCTATCAACAGCTATTTGCATATTACATTTCTCTCTAATCAGCATCATATATATTATTATGTAACCTGCATTATATGTATATCACTATATACCGACGTTATATTTAAGTCCGCTGCACACGGGGCTAGATTTGCCGCTAGATTCCTTGCTAGATTTTACTACTAGTTTTCTAGCGCTGGTTTTCTTGATTGCTTTTATGTGCTATCTTCACAAGACGTCTTTTCAAGCTTGTTTTGTGGATAGATCTAGTGCGAGCGCAGTGGCAGTTCAAATATAAACACACAGGCTAGATTTGACTACTAGTTTTCTAGCGCTGGTTTTCTTAATTGCTAGTATGTCCTCTCTTCACACAAGACGTCTTTTCAAGCTTGTTTTGTGGATAGATCTGGTGCGCGCGCAGTGACAGTTCAAATATAAACACAGAGGCTAGATTTGACTACTAGTTTTCTAGCGCTGGTTTTCTTAATTGCTAGTATGTCCTCTCTTCACACAAGACGTCTTTTCAAGCTTGTTTTGTGGATAGATCTAGGGCGCGCGCAGTGACAGTTCAAATATAAAAACAGAGGCTAGATTTGACTACTAGTTTTCTAGCGCTGGTTTTCTTAATTGCTAGTATGTCCTCGCTTCACACAAGACGTCTTTTCAAGCTTGTTTTGTGGATAGATCTGGTGCGCACGCAGTGATAGTTCAAATATAAAAACAGAGGCTAGATTTGCCGCTAGATTTGACTACTAGTTTTATAGCGCTGGTTCTCTTAATTGCTTTTATGTGCTCGTTTCACACGAGACGTCTTTTCAAGCTTGTTTTGTGGATAGATCTAGGGCGTGCGCAGTGACAGTTCAAATATAAAAACAGAGACTAGATTTGCCGCAAGATTTGACTACTAGTTTTCTAGCGCTGGTTTTCTTAATTGCTAGTATGTTCTCGCTTCACGCGAGACGTCTTTTCAAGCTTGTTTTGTGGATATCTGGTGCGCGCGCAGTGACAGTTCAAATATAAATACAAAGGCTAGATTTGCCGCTAGATTTGACTACTAGTTTTCTTGATTGCTGTTATGTGCTATATCTTTACAAGACGTCTTTTCAAGCTTGTTTTGTGGATAGATCTAGTGCGCGCGCAGTGACAGTTCAAATATAAACACAAATGTCAAATGTTATTATTTTTGATGTTGGAATGGTCTTGTCGCTCAATTATCACAAGCTATTTCGGTACACATTTCCTTCCACTAATCGAAAAAATAATTTGGACCTCTGTATCTCTAACACAGCAACTCAAAATTAGTTAGAATGAATCTTAACCTCCACAAGTCGAATATTTCCTTACAAAAATCCGCCTAAGTCGAAATACTTCATAAGTCGAAAACTCTATTAATACTCGAATTTTTTGACGTCTCCCTTACAGTTTGACTTACAGCTATGTAATATGACAAATGTTAATATTTTTGATGTAGGGATGGACATTTTTAAAATTTTTGACGTGATAACGTCTTATAAATTGATGAAACACCGGCTGCACGCACGAAAAAGAGTAACGTTCCGCAAGCGAGAGCGCGATATAAGCGATAGTCTCTCTCTTCTCACGTGACGTCAGAGAGTAGTGTGCGTTCAACATTTTTGTCGGCTGTTCCAGCGAAAGCTACATCTGACAGATGGCCAGATAAATTATACGGTTTGTTAACAAATATATAATATATATATATATAGATTCTTTTAAATGTCTTTTATAATTGCTTAAAAATATGTATTTTGCTTTGGTTGATCAAATTAGTCGGTAAAAATATAGTTTGACAGCTACTAAAATTTAGGTTATGTATTATTAAATATGATGTTCGAGCGGAATATACGTTATCACGTAAAACTATCGTCCGTAAACCGACTTTACAGACAACCAATTTTTTTTTTGACGTGATAACGTCTTATAAATTGATGAATCACCAATCTTATAAATTGATAAAACACCGGCTGCATGCACGAAAAAGTGTAACGTTCCTAACGTAACGTTCGTAACGCGTAACGCGTAACGCGTAACGTTCCGCCTGACCCTGTGCGTGCTTTTCTCGAAAACGGCCCTAACGATTTGGATGAAATTTACTGAAAAGGGATTTTGGGGGGCAAAAAATCGTTTTAGCTAGGTCTCATCTCTCGAAAAAATCGTTTTCTTACAAATTTTATCATTATAAAAATCAATTTTTTGACGTATGAAAATACTTAAATATTGTAAGTAGGTTTTGGAATTTTATATTATAAACAGTGAAACAATTGTTTTATAAATATTATGACAGCTAATCTTTGAGACTTAAAATAAATACGAAAGAAAGAAAGTTAAAAAAAAACAATTATATTATATGGTGAGTAATTTAAATAAATAAAATTAACCTAAATTTGAAGCGAAAGATGCAATATCATAGATTCGAATTATTATAATTATTATATAAATTTAGGTTATGTATTACGGAATACGTTATCACGTAAAACTATCGTCCGTAAACCGACTTTACAGACAACCAATTTTTTTTTTTTACGAGTGACTGTCTCGCATAACGATTCGTCCATGGACTTGTGTCCGACAGATCAGTATAAAACGGCGCGGCACAGGCAGGACGCGGGACTCTGACACTGTTTATTGGCATAGCGGATGGCAGAGTGCTAACTGCTAATTACTAGAACGGAATGGTGCCATATAGACAGATATATGGGGCGCACCACCTGCTCGTCCCCCAACTCGCCACCCACCTTCACTGTATCGTGTACAAAGAGTAGACGAATGCCGGAGTTGTTCTGTTACCTACAAAGTATGGAGGGTAGAGGTAAGGAGGACTATCTTATAAGGAAGATATGTTGAAAAAGTGGCCATCTAAAATAACAAATCTTTGATTAACGTCTGAATAGAACTCTTCAAATAAATAAAATTGTCGACCAATTTTTTTCAGACTATATATTGACAAAAATAAATTTATAAATCAATATTACAAAAGATGACGTTTTAATCCGGACTTGGATCTTCTTCAGAAATATAAAAAAAAAACGGCTCGATGGATTGAATCGAAACTTTGTGGGGTTTTTGTGGGCATATTGAACTGTAAAAGGCACACTTAACATTACTGGTTTTCTCGATATTTCCAACTTAGCGCCTGATTATCCCAAAAGCCACCAAAAGCTCTTTTTTTCTTGATTTTTCAAATTAATGTAAAGAATGAAAAAAATATTTTGACGTGATAACGTCTTATAAATTGATGAATCACCAATCTTATAAATTGATAAAACACCGGCTGCATGCACGAAAAAGTGTAACGTTCCTAAATCCTAACGTTCCTAACGTTCGTAACGCGTAACGCGTAACGTTCCGCCTGACCCTGTGCGTGCTTTTTGCTAATTTCTCGCTCAATTGAAATCAAATCGGTTTGAAACCAGTCTTAAACGAAAGAGGAGAACATTTTACATAGATTTCGTATAACAGAATTTGCCTAAACAGTTTTTTTATACAAATTTATATAGAAAAATATTTTATACAAATTTATATAGAAAAATAGCTGTATAAATGCAATGTTGTCTAATGCATGGCGCGACGCGGTCGGTCGTCTTTGTTTGCCGTACATGGAAACTAGAAGATAACGTATGTCTTGTCTTAACATGAAAACGGCTGCATTTTTAATGTTTAATTCAATTTTTTGACATTAGTATTTTGTGAAATGCAACGCCTTCTAAGTTAAGTATTGGAATAACTAATTATTATTAGAACATAATACTTTGACAGTTGCAAACGTCACTTTTGACATTTCTTATCATTCCGACACCAAGGATAAGCGGATTGAGACCAAATTTTGGGAGGTTTAGGTTATGTATTACGGAATACGTTATCACGTAAAACTATCGTCCGTAAACCGACTTTACAGACAACCAATTTTTTTTTAGAAGGCTTATATATAAGAAAAATTAAATGTCACTGTCGGGACTTGAACCCGAAACAACCAATTTCGCGTTGGCTGAGTTACATTACTCTACAGTGCCCACGACAGTTAATTCATGATTTCTCTTATATATAACACAATGCACCGCAGAATCGACTACCTGCGAGAGCTAATAATTTTAATAACCACACTACAAGAGTGTTGACTTTCTCTAATTAGCCGGACATGCTGATGTAACTAATAAACAATGAGAAAGATTTAATTAAATACTTGCAATATCTACTTATTTTATAATAGAATGAAGTTAATGAATTATCGAAAATTAATATATAGTCTAAAAAAATTGGTCGACAATTTTATTTATTTGCTGTAAATAACAGTTCAAAAATCGTCCGGAATGGCGCTAGCGCTGTATCCGAGTATAAAATGAGTTTAGCAGTTGTTTACCTTTCAAACAGTTATAGACGAATTGAAGTGCGCTGAGTTGGAAAATTTAGTATTTTTAATGATTAGAGTCGTTAATAACACTGCAGTATATAAAATCTAAACTGTTTACGTAGTCCAAAATAAATTAATAAATATAACCTAAAAACCTGCTGTGAAAAAGTGTTGAGAGTGATTTAATTTTTTTGTTAGCTATTACTAATATTTTTGTAAGTAGTCATTTTATAGTTTGTTCATATCAGTATAATTGTTTATTTACAACTAAATGTATAATACATAATAGCACGTTTAAATCAAAAATTAATATTTTATCACATTGTATTTTTAATTTTTTATGTTTTACTTTCGAAAAGTGCGCCATAAAAAAGCGTAAATTCTTTTTTCCTCGTTTACTTTTCTACCCTGCTCTAATAGTTTTTGCCCTCCATACGCTTGCTTCAAAATTTACCCTTTTGCGACAGTGGCGGTCTCCTAATTTAACGCTTTTTGACGGACACTTTTTCGGACACAAAGATGGTTCTCCTTAATCTCTACCCTCCATACTACAAAGGTATCGCACGTTATGTATGTACCTAGAGATAGCCTCCTACATTACCGGCATTGCAAAGTATGAACGCGAAGCACGAAATAAAAATACTGTTTGTTGAATATCTTGAAGGCAAGATGCTAAATGTGCAGCGTGGCACTTGCTTTTATCACTGGACACTTAAAAACATTGTCTAATTTTATTACGTTTATTAACACATATATAGGCGTGATAAAAAAATTGCAGCCAATTGGGCGACGGAACCATTCCAACATAAAAAATATTGACATTTGATATGTAGTATATTAAAAAAAAATCTGATATTGCGTGAGGTGACGCCGGTAATGGCTAGTATTCAATATGATATTTGCTATACGTTGCCATGGTTCAATGTTTAAGGTAGTACAAGCACCAAGGCAATTTTAAATAAAAGGCTTGATTTTTTTATATTTCGGTAGATGGATGATATGTTTTCATTGATTTCTCCAAAACTAGTCGGTGGAAGTTAAAAAAAAACTATTTAAATTAAATTTAAAACCTTAATTATTGAAAACAAAAAAAAACCATTGTGCCCGACTAATTAAAAAGATATTTAATCTTTTTAATTAGTCGGGCACAACGGGTTTTCTTTGTTTTCAATAATTTATTAAGGTTTTAACTTTAATTTAAGTAGTTTTTTTTTTAATTTCCGCCGACTAGTTTTGGAGAAATCAATGAAAACATATGATCCATTTACCGTTTTACCATATAAAGCCAATGTTAAATACGCCTACTTTTGAAGTCATTTATTTATTTAAATAATCGGGCAACCCCCCCTAAAATTTTCAGAATTGGTTTAGACTTAGTCCAACTTCATATTAAAAAAAAATCAAACCTTTTATTTAAAATTGCCCCGGTGCTCGTACTACCTTAAAAAGAACAGCTGATTTTTTTTTATTTTCAAAATAGGTCTTTCGGAAACTATAAAGTTTAGACAAAAATTTCCTTAACAAAACTTTCTTGAAAAAATAAATAACATAATAAATCGTTATAAAAAGTATACCATTATTATATTAAAAAAAAACTCCGTGATAGCATATATCTCGCTGGCCTCTCATTTTACCATGATGTCACACTGAGGCATAAAATAATAATTCACGTACTGTTAGATAACTTACTATTAGTGTCTACTAATTAGTGTCGTATATTGAAGCTGATTTTGTACTTTTGTGTCGTCCGTAGTTTTTTTTTTTTTATAAATTCCATTAAATTTAAAATATCAATTAAATACCAATACAAATAAAATAGTATTTCCAATTTCGTGTCGTTACATCATTTTTAACATCCGTATATTAGCATGGCTATAATCCTATACATATAACAAAAATTAAAAGTAATAAAAGCAAGTGGTGGGAGTGACGGTTTTGATGGTGGGAAAACGTGTCTCTAGCCATTATATACCTCAAAGCTGCTTGCTTGGAATTTATCTGTGTTTTAATATAATTAATTAATGTAATTAATAAGCGTACTTTCGACCAACGTATGAAAAAAATAGTATACACCACACGGGCAGAAAGCTTGAGAGCCTTGTAATGCCCTCGGCTCCCTTCGGGCATTCTGACGCGCAGTGCAAAAATCTCAAACTTTTTGCCCTTGTGGTATAATAAAGTATTTGTGAGTATTTGCGAGAGACGGAGGAGGTTAGACTTATTTTAACTATAGAATTATATCGTGTGTAGCTTACATACCAACAAATGCATGCTTTAAGGGTAGTACGAGCACCAAGGCAATTTTAAATAAAAGGCTTGATTTTTTTTTATATGAAGTTGGACTAAGTCTAAACCAATTCTGAAAATTTTAGGGGGGGTTGCCCGATTATTTAAATAAATAATTGACTTCAAAAGTAGACATATTAACATTGGCTTTATTGTAAAACGGTAGATGGATGATATGTTTTTATTGATTTCTCCAAAACTAGTCGGTGGAAATAAAAAAAAAAAAAACTATTTAAATTAAAGTTAAAACCTTAACAAATTTATTGAAAACAAAAAAAAAACCGTTGTGTCCAAAAAATTAAAAAGATTAAATATCTTTTTAATTAGTCGGGCACAACGGTTTAATCTTTTTAATTATTTGGACACAACGGTTTTTTTTTTGTTTTCAATAAATTTATTAAGGTTTTAACTTTAATTTAAATAGTTTTTTTTTAATTTCCACCGACTAATTTTGGATAAATCAATAAAAACATATCATCCATCTACCGAAATATAAAAAAAACAAGCCTTTTATTTAAAGTTGCCTTGGTGCTCGTACTACCTTAACCGTTTTTTTTTTGTTCATTTCGGTTGAATTAAATTTATAGCAATAATGTAAAATGTGCTTTTAAGCTAAAAGGTAGAGATATTAGAAATAGCATTTTATATGAACACGGAACGTAATACGGGCTCTGAATGAAACCACAAAAACACTGCACAACAATATTATACTATATTATAGAATAGTAGAACGGCTGCCAACTAACGTAAAAGTGAGGTTATGTGGATATAAATATGTTTTAGAACGAGCAGCGGACTTTGCAGATCGTAGACGTTACTCTTCCGTGAATTATGAGAACTTAACTTATTAGGAATACCAAAGATAATATTAGAACCCGGAACTGATATCTGGTTGTTTGGTTTGATTTGTCAATTGTTTGATTCCCTGAATTATCAGATGAGAACTTTGGTTGAATAAATTATTTATTGTTTTTTTTTTACTCAACATATACCTATTTTATTATAAATTATTCTTGTAGAATGAAACAAAAAAAATTCTACCAATTAACAAACAAGCTAACAAATAAACCAAACCACAAATGTGGAAAATAAAAAAAAACAAAAACATGCGACCCTGATATTAACAGTCGTATGCTCTACCGACTGACCTAGCCGGGCTTGTGTATGTGCGACGTTAATATTGGAATATTTAGTTACGGCATTTCACCTGAATAGAAGCTATTTTCGAGATACATGTTGCAAGATTTTTCATTGATGCTCCGCTCCTATTGGTCGATATTATATAGCCTATAGCCTTCCTCGATAAATGGGCTATCCAACAAAATTTTTTTTTTCAATTTGAACCAGTAGTTCCTGAGATTAGCGCGTTCAATCACACAAACAAACTCTTCAGCTTTATATATTGGTATAGATTAGTGATGTGCCGGATCGTTAAAAATGTATATCCGCGGATACGGATCTGAATACGGATATTTGGTTTCAAGATCCGCGGATACGGATACGGATCTTAACTTTTTTAGAGTACGCGGCGGTAAATATTGCACATCGACCTTTGGAAAGTGACTATCTGTTATGGGAAAAAGTTATTGACTTCTTTAAAAGTTAATTCTCATAACAGATTGTCTCTTTCCAAAGATCGATGTGCAATATCTCATTATAAAGATAGTTTTTTATTAGTACCTTTGAGTTATGTACTATTGGTATGGTACTCACTACGATAAATGTTTGCAATATAAAGGTGCCAAATACGATTTTAAGAAATAAATATAATCTGAATGGAATTTAAGTTTTTCATTATTACCTAATCACCTATATACAGGGTGTCCCATTAAGAATGGGACATAGAACAACCGCAGATTCTCCAATTCAAAATAAAACGATTAAGCGAAATATGCTTAGATAAAATGTTACTCGTTTCCGAAATACGGGGTGTTGAAGTTGAAAACTGAAAAATTATTAATGTCCATAATTTTTTTAATACACCGTAGGTATAATTTTACTCAAATCGGCACACTTTTTAAATATCATAAAATGCACCTAACAATAAAAAAATAGTTCAGTACGCTCTACCAGTGGCGTACGGCAGGAGTAAGTAATGCTTGTACCCCTTATAAATGTTACGCCGCTGTCTAAATTTTAATGTTGACTATAATTTTAATTTTTTTGATATTTTCTATGTCAATAATGTACACTTGTTAGTTTGTTGTAAAGTCATTGGTTTTCGAGATATTCGCAGTTTTTTTAAGACAAAATTGTAAAAATGAATATTATTAATTATAATACAATTAAAAAGTACATGTCTATTCATCTTTAACTGCGAATATCTCGAAAACCAATGACTTTACAACAAACTAACAAGTGTACATTATTGACTTAGAATATATCAAAAAAATTAAAATTATAGTCAAAATTAAAATTTAGACAGCGGCGTAACATTTAGAAGGGGTACTTACTCCTGCCGTACGCCACTGGTAGAGCGAGTAACATTTTATCTAAGCATATTTCGCTTAATCGTTTTATTTTGAATTGGAGAATCTGCGGTTGTTCTATGTCCCATTCTTAATGGGACACCCTGTATATAAAATTTCATCTATGAATTGAAAATTAATAAGGTAAAAGATCCGTAAAAGATCCGCCATAAAACTAACGGATACGGATTTTTCGTCTCCCTCGGATATCCGCGGATACGGATATCCGGCACATCACTAGTATAGATTAATAACATGTAAGATTCAAAATTGCTTGTTTAAATATATAAAAACAACGGCTTCATTTGGAAGTTCAATTTTGTCAATTTTAACTGAAAAGGAGTTAGTGACGAAGAAACATCAAATTGAGGATAGCAAGTTGTCCTTTGTAGCGTGGACATAATTAACTTACGTTGTCCATTTAAGTGTCCGAAGGAGTTATGGGCACCCACGCTACGACGCAGCTCGTCGCTTGACCATTAATGTAAATACAAATCAAGTGACCGCTAAGCTACATAAAGGACTATCAAACGAGACAGCAATTTGTCCGCTAAGTACAGGATGATTTTTAAGCTGATTCTTTTGACGTGATAACGTCTTATAAATTGATGAATCACCAATCTTATAAATTGATAAAACATCGGCTGCATGCACGAAAAAGTGTAACGTTCCTAACGTAACGTTCGTAACGCGTAACGCGTAACGTTCCGCCTGACCCTGTGCGTGCTTTTCTCGAAAACGGCCCTAACGATTTGGATGAAATTTACTGAAAAGGGATTTTGGGGGACAAAAAATCGTTTTAGCTAGGTCTCATCTCTCGAAAAAATCGTTTTCTTACAAATTTTATCATTATAAAAATCAATTTTTTGACGTATGAACATACTTAAATATTGTAAGTAGGTTTTGGAATTTTATATTATAAACAGTGAAACAATTGTTTTATAAATATTATGACAGCTAATCTTTGAGACTTAAAATAAATACGAAAGAAAGAAAGTTAAAAAAAACAATTATATTATATGGTGAGTAATTTAAATAAATAAAATTAACCTAAATTTAAAGCGAAAGATGCAATATCATAGATTCGAATTATTATAATTATTATATAAATTTAGGTTATGTATTACGGAATACGTTATCACGTAAAACTATCGTCCGTAAACCGACTTTACAGACAACCAATTTTTTTTTAACAGCGTGTGAAAATCATCAGACGAACAAATATTTCAATTAATTTTTTCTATCAAAACTCAAAAATAAAAGAGAAACAGCCTTTCAAAGTTTTATTAAATTTTATCTATTTTTGAGGTCGGTCCTGGCGTTATGTTATGTCACTATGGAAATATGTTATGTCATTATCAAGTATTCACAGACATTGTTCGAAGCTGTCCCCGTTTTGTTGGATTTTAAGCTGATTATTTTTTTAACAGCGTGTAGAAATCAAACAGACGAACAAATATTTCAAGTACATTTTTTATCAAAACTCAAAAATAAGACAGAAACAGCCTTTCAAAGTTTTATTAAATTTTATCTAATTTTGAGGTCGGTCCTGGCGTTTTGTTATGTCACTATGGAAATATGTTATGTCATTATCAAGTATTCACAGAAATTGTTCGAAGTTGTCCCGGTTTTGTTGGACACAAAGATGCGTGCGTCGTAGCCATGCTTGTAGTAGCGATAAGGGCCTCCCGCGAATTAATTGGGAGACATTTCCGATTCGTGCTATCATTTTTTCGCACCAACTAAAAAGTGATTTATTAAAAATCAATCCCTAAGAAGGTCAAACGACTGAATAATTTTTTTTTTAGATACTAACTCTTCTTTAAAAATAAACAAACCGTTATTTGAACATTTTTTTAAATTCAACCCTTAAGGAGGTCAAACGTGACTGTAGAGTTTATTTTTTTACTAATCAACGCCGAGGTAAAACCGCTGAAGCTAGAAAAAACTTGCAATTAGGACAGTATGTTTCTTTTATGACATAAGCATCACTATAAGGAATTTTTTCGAAATTTAACCTCTAAGTTTCCAGCGACAGGACCTAGCTAAAACGTTTTTTTTTGGCCCTCGACACCCATTTTCAGTAAATTTCATCCAAATCGTTATAGAACCGTCTTCTAAAAAATGTAATAGGATTATATATTAGCGCCATCTCTCGGTATAAAAATGAAAAGCCAAACCGCCTTTGAATTACGTTAAATAAGGCTTTTTAGTAAATCGTCTGTCTCACGAGCTCGACGATCCACCGATTAGCCCTGTTAACTCCAATAGTAATGTGTCGACATGACTCTTTATTGGGAACTGGCTCCGTGCGCTCCGCTCACTAAAAAGAGTCGCTCAGAGCGAGTCGTTCAAAGGAGCGACACTAAACAGTACACACTACACAAGAGCGCAGACTGCAGTAGTGTGAACTATCATATATGCTCAGGAGTTATACGTAGCATTGCACAGCACAATACACACACTCAGCTCTGATCTCATTTTAATATGATTCTGATCTTATATATTATTCGCGTTTCAGATAAACTATAAAGTATAATAAAAGCTTAACAATAATAATGTTTATTGTTACAATATCATATCTTTGTCAACGACGTCAATGTGAATGGTTTAAGTCACTATAAGCTTAGTACTATTACACTTACAGTGTCATTCAACATTAAATGACTCAGCAAAGATAACTCCGTACGTGCAAAGTTCACTAGTGCCTCTGTGGCCTGTGCTGTGTGCGCTCTGTAAATGTGCGAATGCAACAGTACAGAATAGCTCAGCACAGAGCAATGGCGCGCGGAGTGAGTCATTCACCAAAAAAAAGAACAACTCGCTCCGCTCCTAGAAAGGAATCGTTCATTATGAACGACTCGCTCAGGTTAGATCGCAGAGAGCTATGCATTTGCGGAGCTATACGAGATCGACATGACAGTACGTAATATTAAGGCATGTTTATGTGGAGTGCAAAGCAGCTCACATTTACAGCTCGCGCTATAGTGCTCGGGCATCACACAGAGCGACGATTATGTGGCAAAGTCGTATCAAGTTTAATCAGCTTGCACGTTAATGAGCACCTGCAAAAGCTCGTTGCACCAGCCAACTACGACCTCCAACCAGTTGCAGCGGCAGGAGTACCCGCTAACCAGGATATACGACAATGACTCTTTCGTCTACGTCATAACGTGTTAGCCGTGCTAGTGCGTTATATGCGACAGACGCGGCGTCTAAACTTCTTCTAGGCCAGTGATTCCCAAAGTGGTCTATATCGACCCCCAGGGGTCGACGACAACTTGCAAGGGGTCCACGTCAGCGGAAAAAAAATTGGGGGTCCATGAAGTGAAAATGGGGTTCAACGATAGTGAATCTCCTAACAAAAAAAGAAACAAACTGGACATCGTTAACCGAAGAGATTTAAGATTAAATCTAACTAAATTGATGCCAAATGTTGAAAATTTATTATTAAAGCATCAGGTTCATCCCTCACACTAAAAGCATTTATTTTTTGCTTAGTTATTTTATGTAACAGAAAGTAAATTTTAATTTGATTCGTTTAATTTGAATCTAATTAATAAATGTATAAGACTAAACATTTCACACTACATTTCACTACCGTTATAAATTTAAATCGTTCAAAGTGAGTGGCACTATACCGGTCGTCAAAAATACATTTGAAATTAATGAATTTGCAAAAAATCAATATCAGATAAGTAGGGAGTCTACCCAAAACCGAAATACGTGGCAAGTGGTCTACGGGACAAAAAAGTTTGGGAGCCTCTGTTCTAGGCTAAGAGCTAGTGAACTATTCGAGTAACCCGTCTCCCACAAAGCTAGACAATTTTGAAATGATGTTTTATTATCGGTATTTAGGAAAATACCGTTCTGGCAGGCATCTCGCGGTTGCGTCATCATCCCTTAAATTTTTGAAAATGTCAAAAAAATAAATTGTTTTTAATCCACTCCCACAAGGCAAAATGTTTTTCTAGTTATAACGATTATTATACCATATTTTTTCGTTAAAAAATGTGATATAATCGTTGCTAACTAGAAAAAAAATTTTTTTTATTCTATATTAATACGGTAGATCATTTTGACGTGATAACGTCTTATAAATTGATGAAACACCGGCTGCACGCACGAAAAAAAGTAACGTTCCGCAAGCGAGAGCGCGATATAAGCGATAGTCTCTCCATTCTCGCGTGACGTCAGAGAGTAGTGTGCGTTCAACATTTTTTTCGGCTGTTCCAGCGAAAGCTACATCTGACAGATTGCCAGATAAATTATACGGTTTGTTAACAAATATATAATATATATACATTCTTTTAAATGTCTTTTATAATTGCTTAAAAATATGTATTTTGCTTTGGTTGATCAAATTATTAGTCGGTAAAAATATAGTTTGACAGCTACTAAAATTTAGGTTATGTATTATTAAATATAATATTCGAGCGGAATACGTTATCACGTAAAACTATCGTCCGTAAACCGACTTTACAGACAACCAATTTTTTTCATCAAAATATTGTTTTTTACCATGTCAGATTCAGTAGCGCCGTGACAGCGTTTTTTCATAAACAAATCAGTTTTTACAAAGGCCGTGACAAAACACCACCTTAATTTTTTTCTGAAAGAAGGGTTGACATCTATTTTCTGCATAAAAATTGGTCTGTCTGCGAAAAAATGTTTTTTACTATGACAGACTTCATAAAAAAATTTATAACAAATGAAGTCTGACAAATTTATTAACAAAAACTGTCAGCCAGACAAGTTGTATTAGACAGAAGAGATCTTAAACTTTATTAAAAAAAAATTCAAGGGGGTGTTATGAAATGTATTTTCATAAAAAAAATAATTTATAACAAATGAAGTCTGACAAATTTATTAACAAAAATTGTCAGCCAGACAAATGGTACATTATTTACTACAAATTGTATAAATTTCAAGCAGGTATTTTGGAAAAAAAATCATGTTTTTTTTAAATACAAAAATTCATAAAAAATAACAATTAACAAATTTTTACTTGTCTGGCGGGCGTAACATCTTTCTTACATGTTTTTTGAGCCATTTTCACATTATAATTTTGAGGTGTTTTCGTTGGGGTAAATTTTTCTGTCATGGGAGCTTGGACTAGTATATTTATTCTTTAACTATCTTTTCTAACTGATAATTTGCTTGGTGAATTGAAAAAAAATGTTATTCTAATGAATTTTGTTTCAAGATTAGTAACTTCTATCTCTAATACTGTTCATCAAAGTAATATGTACAGGGCTTAGATCTCTGAATATAGACTACTATTCTTAATATTAGACATTATGTGCAAGATGCATTTCCGTTGCTTCTTATGTGAAACAATGTGTGCGAAATAATACGTCACATTTTAATTCTATATATGCAAAAACGAATATATATTTTAGATTGTAATGTTTGCATCTGTTTAAAGTACCTACACACAGATATTATTATGTACATGGTATAGATATAGAAGACCCTCTTGATGTAAAGCATAGACCGGAGTAGGAAGGAGTAGGTATGATGCAGAGATGAGCCCGAGGGTGTGGTGGGGCGGCGGGTGACGGCGGTGCAGCATCCAGTAGTAGCCGGCCAGCTTATCCACTGTAATAAGCAGCACAGCATACGAATTTATTGTAAATGAAACGCGTTGCCGTTCGTATATTATAAACTAAATTATATACATCGGGTTCACAATTAGACGAGTATTTATAAACACAAAACTGTACTATCATCTATACTAATATATAAAGCTGAACAGTTTGTTTGTTTGTTTGAACGCGCTAATCTCAGGAACTAGTGGTTCAAATTGAAAAAAAATTTGTTTGTTGGATAGCCCATTTATCGAGGAAGGCTATAGGCTATATAATATTACGCTACGACCATTAGGAGCGGAGCTTTAATGAAAAATGTTGCAAAATGTATCTCAAAAATAAGCGTCTATTCATGTGAAATGCACTAACTAGATATATTCATATTAGAGGTGTGATATCTCAACCTCAGGTGGCTCAATCGGTAGTTTTTATTTTCTACATTGCTTTCTTCTAAGGCTTACATTTAAATTTATTTTAATTTTATTTAATTAATTAAAAAAAAATTATTAGTTAAAAAAGCTTAAATATTGCTTTTTATCGACAAAAACTTTTGAACGGTAACTCCGATCATCATGAAATTTGGACACAACATTCATCGCGGTAAACTAAGACGAATATGTGTGTACTCATGTTCCTCCCTTCCCCATTCGTTCTTTTACACCCGGGTGTAACCGGACGGGACCGCTAGTTTGAGTATAAATGGAAAATAACACCGAACGAACACTATCAAAGGTGGAAGTTACTAATATTGGAACAAATTTATTCGTTAGAATAAAATTTACTTTCGAGCAAAGTATCAGGTAAAAAAGTTAATTAAAGAATACATATGCACTGCGTTATACTCCTTGCTCTTTTTGTTGAATATTTTGAAGTTCACCCAAAAATAGGACCGATGGCGTTAGTGTAAACATCAAACAAAAGTTTCACAAAATAATAATGTTTTATCCTAACCCAATTGCACACAAAACTTCCACTAGCTTTACTGTTTTACTACTGTACACTTCATATAAGGTTAATAAACAACACATAAATAAATTACCGACTCCACGTTTATAGGTTAGGTATCATCTATGTGACGGCCATTATTATTTTATCAGGCAAATAAGTATTGATGCCCTTGAAGTAAGTCAGAATAGATTTATATCGCCAGTAAACATAATAATGTTTGGTGAATTGAATTATCGCTATTTAGTCGAAGGAATAGCTACCTGAAGAACAAATTATCCGAATAAATAACTACTTACGTTCGGTGAATATGGCCATTAAATAAAGTAATTTATAAGGCGCGACAAGTAATAACTTTATGTCTTAAGACCGCTGCACACGAGGCTAGAAACGCTGCTAGAAATGCTGCTAGGTTGGGTACGAAGCTGGAAATGACGTCACTACGGGTTGCCTTGCTAGCTCAGAATATAGGTTTTAAAATTAGAACAGGGGCTATTTTCCCTGCTAGATTTGTTGCTAGGTGTGAGCAAGAACCAATCAGGAAGCAGTATCTTCACGTGGGCATTTGAACAAACGCCCACATGACGTCATTCTGCCAGACAACAGACACGTTTTGCTCTGTGTTTATATTCGAACTGTCACTGCGCGCGCACCAGATCTATCCACAAAACACGCTTGAAAAATAATCTCGTGTGAAGCGAGCACTTAACAGCAAACAAGAAAGCCAGCGCTAGAAAACTAGTAGGCAAATCTAACAAGGAATCTAGCAGGGTTTCTAGCCTCGTGTGCAGCGGCCTTTATACTTGGTCTTGCTTTGCTCGATTATTACTATTCAAAAACTCGCTGTAGCTTGTATACATCGTACACAGCACACTAGATTTATACACTAGAGTTAATTCATACAAGCGAATACGTAATTCTTATTTATTAACGTTTTTTTACGTATACAAAATGAAATTGTATTTATAGGAAGTTCAGTTAATTCTGATTATATTAAAGCAAAATAATATTAGAAGAAAACGGCAATAGATTATTTCTAAGTTTAAAGCGAGTTAATTAGTACATTGTACTGCTTTATTACAACTATGCCTTGTTTTATTATAAATTTTACTGTTTTTATAAAAAAATATTAAGAGCTTAGTTATCCATCTGTCAAACAGAAAAAAATAGTGTACTTATTATTTTAGGCAAGATGCTGGAAATTAATCATATATATTAATACGCTAAGGTTAAAGATGTTTGCTTCCCTTTTTAGAAAAAAACCTCACAATTTCTCCACATAAATTATATATCATTTTACAGATAATTGCTTGCTCTACTGACAATCGACAACTAAAAAATTTATTATTGCTTTTGTTTTTGTAAATTAATTAAAATACAGCAACGCTGAACAACGTCTGCCATCTGACGGCTTTAATTTTGAAACAACGTCAACACTTCGATCTGTCATCTGACCTTTATATTGTAATACAAGACACAGTACTGCATACTGCTATCTGACGGCTTTAATTTTGAAACAGCGAGCAACGCTGAACAACATCACAGCAATGCTGCATGATGCCATTTGACGGCTTAGCTCAACGCTTTTGCTACTTGCGCCTCTATATGACAATTTTAGTAAAATATTTCTTCGATCTGTCATCTGAGCTTCATATTGTAATACAACAAAAAGAAGAACGTTATAAGCAGTGTGCAAAATTAGAAACGAATTGAATACCTGCAATCATATTTAAAAAATAATTTTGTAAAGTGATAATTATTATACTTATTTAGTGCGAATAATTCGCACAGGTCACACTAGAATTATAAATTATTATATTACTTATGTACATATATTTTATTACTATTTTAATTATTCAATTACTGCGTTATTTATACAGAAATATTCTCAAATTTTACATAGGTAAATATTCTTCACTTGTGGACTTAAAACAGTAAAATGTAATAAAAAAAAATTATAGGTGGAATATGAAATAATTTAAAGAATTATATTACCTTATTTATAGTGATTTTGTTTGAAATTTATTTCCCCTATCACCTTATTGCGTTTGGATGGCTACTTTTGGGACAGCCTGTATATTACTAAAGATAAATGATCTCAATTTTATTCCATAACTACACACATGTTTTCATATTGTAAAATAAAAATTGTAAGGCTGATCCATATATCTATTAATTAACTATATGAATCATTGCCTATCTACTCAATGTGCGGTGAGTGAACGCAACAAAGCGTATCGAAAATATATATCTGCGTCTCTTTCTTCGATGTAATTCTCTGATTTCTTCGATGATAGGATTGGTTGATGTACGTGCATTCAATCTGAATAAAGTATCTCTTTTTCAAAAACTTTGTCTTTTTCTATGATGTTAAATTGGGGGTACCCAGGAGGAGGATTAGAAAATTCTTAAGCCGGGTCCCCCCGTGCCTGTTTTGCTCTCCTGGATACGCCAGTGCTTACGGCGTAAAAAAAGACATAAGTATATGTTTGCACCCTAATAGTTATTTTATTCCTATGCTCAGTATAGAATAAAAGTATATTGGCTGATCCCATACCTATTTCGATTTATCAGGCAAAAGCGGCATCTATACGTATCGGGAACAAATTCAAGATCTCGACAGATAATAATGAATTAATTATCCTCACACTTTCACTTTATTTATCTCTTTTAAAAGTGCCAATTTTGTTATTTAAAGATACTTGTTTATGTAATGATTTAATAGTATTTTCCTGAAAAAGTTTATTTTTTAATAATTAAATGCAGATCTTTATGATTTTCAATTTATTTTTGCTAGTTGACAAGCTGTAAATTTATGGAAGAATATTCTGCCAATAAAATTATAATATTACGAATTCTTCAATAATAAATAATTGAAGAATTTTTTATTTGTTTGAATATTTTTATATTATAGTAACAATAAATTTAATATATTATCACAAACAAAACACGGAAGAAATATCTACATCAATCGCATTTGTTATGCAGTGTTAATATACAAGCTGTTACAAAAAGTTTAAAAACATTAAAGTACAATGCATCACTACGTTATAATAGACAAGTCTGTGATAAACTAAGCTTCGATGTGCGCAGACGCGAATATTTTGTAGAAGGCGGGAATTTAAACGATATAAGGACAAATTATATTTTTAACGTAGCAAACTCGCAAATTTAGTTTATAAAACGTTTAAGGGGCTACTCGCTCGAATTTTCGGAAAAAATCATACATTTTTGAACGGGTGTCAAAGAAAGAGGAAGGCAGATAGAGAATTGATTTTTTTAATTTTATTTACATAATATCCTTCTACCATAATTCCATTTTTTTGACGCGCGCGCTCCACGCGCATGCGCACAGCTGCCTGTATCTCAGAAGACAATTAAAAAAAGTCTCGAAACGGTGGGTCTGATCAACGCTTTCCAGAACATTCTAGAACAAAAAAAATTTATTCTTAAAGTAGAAGAATCAAATTAAAAAAAAATCGATTTTAGAGAAATGGCGCATATCTACGAAAAAAAACCTCGAAAACGCTAGAAAATTTGAAGAAAAAAAGGTTACTGAATCGCGAAAAATTTTTTTATTAGAATTTCCATCCGTCAATGGGAAGTTTGACTCTTCTACTTTAAGAATACATTTTTTTTATTCTAGGATGTTCTGGAAACCGCTGATCGGACCCACCGTTTCGAGACTTTTTTAAATTGTCTTCTGAGATACAGACTGCTGTGCGCATGCGCGTGGAGCGCGCACGTCAAAAAAAATGGACATATTATTATGGTAGAAGGATATGTAAATAAAATAAAAAAAAAATCAATTCTCTATCTGCCTTCCTCTTTCTTTTACACCCGTTCAAAAATGTATGATTTTTTAGCAAATCTGGTAGAATTCGTTCAAAGATATTAGTTCAGTAGCAAATCTGGTAGAATTCGCTCAAAGGTATTAGTTAAGAACAAATCTGGTAGAATTTGCTCAAAGCTATTAGTTCAGAAGCAAATCTAGTAGAATCTGCTCAAAGCTATTAGTTCAGTAGCAAATCTGGTAGAATTCACTCAAAGCTATTTGTTCAGAAACACATCTGGTAGAATTCGCTCAAAGCTAGTTCAGTAGCAAATCTGGTAGAATTCGCTCAAAGCTATTAGTTCAGTAGCGAATCTGGTAGAATTCGCTCAAAGCTATAGTTTAGAAGCAAATCTGGTAGAATTTGATTAAAGCTATTAGTTCAGTAGCAAATCTGGTAGAATTTGCTCAAAGCTGTTAGTTCAGACGCCGGGCCGCAAACGAAATACATTCTGCAGAAATATATCTGTCACATTCGGGTAAAACCGGGCCTCTATCTAATTACTATATTACTATTATTTGAACAGTCTGTAAACAAGATCGTATTGACGAAACTGAATATATTTGTACATAATAATACGTAAAATGAAAGAATTTGAGAAAGGATAAAATGGAGATGAAGACTATGAATATTGACTACGGAGGTTTCAACTTTCAACACACAAGCACACACGCACATACAATCAAACATACAGATTCTCGATAATATTACGTCACATAAATTAGATACCATCAGACTTTAATATCACACTAAATTTTCATAAATTGTCTAAAAGTCTCTGGCTAAAGAGCATCTCTTTTCTAAAAGCTGTCATGAAATTTTGAAATAATGTCGCGGCTATATAAAAATAAAGTATAGACTATAAGATGCGGCAAAGAATACGTAGACCTAAGATACATACAGTAGAACGCCGATTATCCGAACGCCGATTAACCGAATCGCCAATTATCCGAATCGGTTCTAAGCGTAATATAAAAAATTAAAACCAAGTAATTTTTCAATAAAAACAAGTCTTGTGGGGACGCAAGAATACAAAAATGCGAGTGACAATAATTGCCGTGTAGACGCTACAATGGTATCAGCACACGTCGAAGTTGGAACTCGCTGGAGTCCAGATATATTTCAACTGTTATGGTTGAAAGCTAGAGGCAAGACACTACATGTCCGATTATCTGAATTTTCGATTATCCGAATCGACCCCGGTCCCAATTAATTCGGATAATCGGCGTTCTACTGTATTTACGTCGAGGGTTGGGAATCATTTAATTTTACAGGACCTATAATACAGTAGAACCTTGATAAGCTAGAAACCTCTGTAACTTAAAAATTTGTTGAATTCCCTTTCGTTACTTAAAGCACAAAACCACAGTAACTTAAATAATTAATTTGAACGTTGGCCCTCGATAACTTAAAATACAATTTAGGTGACCTCCATAACTTAAATTATTAAATAGTGAGTCATCGTGAATAAGTATACAAACACAAGGTTTTGCCAAGAACTTTATTAATTTTCACAAATTTATTAGCAATTTATTAAAACAGTTGAACCTCGTTAAGTTAAAAGTTGAACTTCCAAAACCTCTCGAACTTCAATTCTCAATAATTTAATTTTATCAACGTTTCCCTTGAATTTTAACTTATCGAAGTTCGACTGTAATATACAATAAATAAAATTTCCGACTTATATTTCAGACCAAATGACGTTTCGATCCGGATTTGGATCTTCTACAGATTAGTTGAGCTAAAAAAATAAAAAAAAATTGGCAATAATTGGCAAGTTTTCAGCAAATCGAATTATTTAATTTGTGAAGATTCTGAAAGAGCGGGAAATTTCCTACAAAAAAGTCTCATCTCACGGAACTCTACCACCAATATTTCTAATTTTAGTTTAGAGGTGAAAGTAGGTCTAATTTTTTTTTTCAATTTTTTATACAAGCTAAAAAAACACGAAAATATTGAAATTTATGTAAAAAAAAAATTTTTTAGCCCTATTTTCACCTCTAAATTAAAATTAGAAATATTGGTGGTAGAGTTCCGGGAGATGGGACTTTTTGGTAGGAAATTTCCTGCTCTTTCAGAATCTTTTATATCTGCAATAGTTTTTGAGATACTCGCTTGCAATTTTTTCGTCCCCAACTTCATTTTTTTCAAAAAGTTTCTAGATGTCATTCCGAATCGAATGACACCATGATCATAATTTTCGGAGAAGGAGAACTGGAATTCATCAAAAAAGGACATGTGAACTAGACTAATATCTGAGTTTCTTACTATGATCAAATACCTACTGTTCAGTATTTGATACTGTAACAAAACTGTCCTTTGTTGTGGTGGAAAATATTTATTTACAATAATAAAATTTTAACAAAACAAATGCACAAACAAACTAAAACTACTTCTCTTATATAATGGAAATTAAATAGAAATAATGTAACAAACAAAACAGCAACTTTCAAGTAATAAAAATAATACAAAGTCGCTATGTACACAGAAACACATACAAGAAATATTTATCTAAGCGCTCTAGGAATTTATATCCGAACTCAATGATTTATGTCTGACGACCGAACACTGTATATTAACACTATACCGTCTCTGACGATACACACGCTGTATGTATATGCGTGGAGTACCCATTCTAGATTATTCTCGAATGCTCGAAACTTTTTCTACCTGCTTCTAGTGCGCAGTGTCGATTGCGTTCGGCATTAAATGGCAAAGCCATTCAATCCAACAACGCACATTTCCTTGTTTATTTATTTAGAGAGAGACAGAGGGAGAGAGAGAGATGGGAAAGAAAGAGATCTCATGTCTATGGCGGCAGCGACTTGTGCACCCGATTGATGATTATAATACGAAAAGATGATTTCCACATAAATTCTGACGAACACAATATCGCCTTGACAGATTTATATGGCGAGAAGCCGAACAAGGGCACCGCCTAGTCAAGTCAAGAGGGGGATTATGTTTTTGTTGTATATATGCATAGGTACATACGTGGCATAGTGGTACTGTTTTCATATAATAATAATATGTACATAATATAACTCACAACTCTATGCTCTTTAGCTTGATCCTGATCCCGTTCTCTCATTGCATGCGCCCTACGGCTGCGTCATCTATTGTAAAATTGTTTTGCGTAAAGTTTTGAGAAATTTATTGTCTATTTTTGTAGGTATACAACGACTGCCTCACTTGCCTGCTTTCTAAAGTATAAAACTGAAGGGAAAAATCTGCATGTTTTCTATCAAATGATATACGGGCATACCTATTATTACCTGCAGGATAAAATCCATCCAGTTTGGTAATTTTCTTTAAGATGTGAAAGCACCGTCCATATGATGTTTTCTCTTTGGGAGGATCACATCGCTATAGACGGAGAGCTGGCTACGGAGAAAATGGGTGACTTGGTGCAGAGCTGAAAATTTGCAGAATAGTAGGAGATAGTACAAGTAAGTAGGGAAAAAATTGTCAGAAGGCTAGGCGGAAGATAAAGAGCCGCCAGAAGGCGCTAATGTTGCGAAAAATCAGTGCACTTCTGGCAATTTCTATACTTATTCTGTAATTCAAAACTGGATTATATATTATATATATTATACATTATATAGTTATAAGAGCATACTGAAAATTCAAACATGATATAATAATTACATTCCACAAATATTCAAAATTATTAATGACATTTTGATAGAAATAAAATTAAATAAATTAATAAAATAACGTTGTTATAACAACGTAATTTTATTAATGAAAATATATGACGATTAATTTTATTTATATCAAAATGTCATTAATATTTTTGATTATTTGTTACGAATGTAATTATTATATCATGTTTGAATTTTCAGTATGCCCTTATAACTATGTAATGTATAATATATAATCTAGTTTTGAATTACAGAATAAGTATAGAAATTGCCAGAAGTGCACTGATTTTTCGCAACATTAGCGCCTTCTGGCGGCTCTTTATCTTCCGCCTAGCCTTCTGGCAATTTTTTCCCTACTTACTTGTACTATCTCCTATTATTCTGCAAATTTTTAGCTCTGCACCGAGTCACCCATTTTCTCCGTAGCCAGCTCTTAGCCACTAGGCTATATTCTTTTATAAAGAATTTATTTTATTTATTTTTACACAAACATTTTGAATGATGCATTAGAGCAACTCTGTCTTGGGTAATTCTGGACATGTATAGCTCCAGCATCTGCCCTCTGTCAGATATGTTCGTTAGCTTTCCTTAGAACGTATCTAAACATGTGTGTTATAGTCCAATTTTCATCACAAGATCTGTCGCCATTCGTCAAATCCAAAACAAAAGCCGCTGCAGTATGAGCATTCGTTCGTTTCCGAATGTTCATCGAGCGTCTGACATGTTCAGGTGGTAAACAAGACGGCGAGGAGTTTTGGGTGTATTTTTCAGGCACAGGCAAGATTATTGTTGGAATCGCTTCGTTTAAGGGTGTAGTTCAACCCCCTAAGTTTGCTTACAAATTGTTGGGGTGCTTGATTTTATAATTAACAATTAGTGACGAAAATAGTGTTTTCTTCTCTATTTCCTTTAATATCTCCGTTCCTTTTGACTTTTAGTATAGCATATGCATTGAGAAAGTTTTTCCTTATGAAATTTCCTTAAAAATGGGCACTGACAGAGGTCGCTAAGTGCAACTGTCAACTTGCAAATAGCCCCGAAAGTTAAAAAGACACGTTTTATTTACTATTTTTTTACCAAAAAATGACCGCACATAGATGGCTGTAAATTTTCAAAAATGATGTCTATGTTGACCCAAACATGCATGAATAATTTTAGCGTCATCGGTCAATTACTTCTTCGAGTAATTAACGATCACTTTTTTTGTTTCCTTAATTGCGAATTGCGCCATTATTTTCACAAACGGGTTTCGCTGGTCAGACCAAGCCAGAAAAATCACAAATCCATTCAACTTTAGTATCCCGTTGGAATTTTTGAAAAAAATTAATTCTAACCGATTAGCACTATTTTTGTCACTAATTGTCAATTATAAAATCAAGCACACCAACAATTTGTAAGCAAAAGGGGGTTGAACTACACCCTAAAACGAAGCGATTCCAACAATAATCTCGCCTGTGCCCGAATAACGCACTTTTAAATGTTTTTACCTCCTCGTCGTCTAGCCTATGGGTTCGATGTTTTACACTACGAAGTACATTTCCTGTTTGCTTTGACTTGAAAACTGTGGAATGTGGCTCCAATCAGCGGATATTAATAATTTCTGTCAATCAGCGCAAACGAGATCATTCCTCGGACAAATACAAAACTTTCACTAAATGTTGTAATAATAAATGTTAGGATCCTTCTGTGCTCGCGGATTTCTCGAGCCGGGGGGGGGACGTGGCATTATGCCCGTTCTGCCACCCTATTGTCACGCCACTGCCCCTAGGTCCCGTATATAAAGTGCCATATGGCAAATGAGTGACCAAAGAATCATTACCATATCAATTTGTTCGTCCTGCTGGCGTGGATAGGTACGATTATCATATGTACATATACGTATAAATTTTAACACAACCGAATGATTTTAAAATTTAGTAGACAAGCAAAATAATAAATAATATTTTTTTGTCAGTTCTTAACCGTCCAGTCGTTTACAAGTAAATTGTTTTTCTCAACTTTGCCAATAAAGATTAATACTGACTCTACTGAGTTCCTGTTTGCGTGAGAAATGGTCAATTAAAATAAAGATTAAATAGGTATAAGAGCTACATATACCTACATTGTCATCACTTGACAGATATATGATCGGCAAGTACCATGGAGACTGTATTCTATGTATGGATAACTAAGTGGACACTTCGCTTTTCATTTTAATATATGAGATGGGACTGGTTCATATTATTATATAGATATGTTTTTACATATATATAATGTACCCATATATATGTATAGTATTTGTCGTGTACCAAAAAATAGGGCTGTGATAACTGCACCACTGTTATCTATACTAATATATAAGGCTGAAGAGTTTGTTTGTTTGGTTGGTTGAACCATAGATATTGTTGCGTGATGCGCCTATGAGAGTTTCTAGAAAAGTCTACACAATACTCGAAGGTCAACTGACAAACAATGAAAGCAGGTAACGGACATCCGACCGTTAGAGACACCCACGCATGTAAAGACAAGCAACAATGGATGCAGGTAGCCAGCACTTGACCTTAGAGACTCGCACGCGTGGAGAGGAGAGGAAATCTCGATTCGAACTTTCTGGAAGCATAGACCGAAAACTATAAAAAGGCGAACAGAGGAAGGAAACAGGTCAGTCAGTTATTAGAGCTGGTCGTGTGTTGACACCGTGTTCTGGCATTATGACATAAATTCCGTTAATCTGCAGTGGAAATAAATATAACTCTAGTGAGTGGTTTTAAATAAATGTGTTATGGTGAATAGACAAGTGCGCTGATAAACTCTGTGTTGTGTTCCTGTGTGTTGTTAATACTTCGTAATTTGTACATAATTTAGCGACTCTTTATTCTCTGTTACTTAGTCTTACATTGTATAATTTAGAACTATTAGTTTTATTTCTGTTAACGTTATACGCTTTCGTTTGTGTGTTTTTACTGTTTGTTAAACAGTTAATATTGTAAATAAATAATTTCCGCCACAGACTACAGCAGTTTTGTTACAATATATATTTAACAGATTGCGGATAAACTAGCGCCTCCTGTCCTTATAAGAAGCTATTTTGACTGTGAGAAACGTCGTAAAAAGCGCGCGAGATTCAAAAATATTAAATATTCTATAAAATGATTTTATTGAGAAAAACAACAAAACTTATAGTAAACAGTGATATTTCACTCCACCTATTTTTATACTGAAACGTTTCAAAAATTACAAAATTTAACATAAATATCCGGCGTTTTTTCAAAAATGCTTTAATACTACTATATGTAGTTTCTACTTTGTTTTCATGAAAATTATCTCTTGTGTAAATTCCGTTCAAAACCAAAACATTGCGTAGAACAAAATCGACAGTGGAATGAACAAGTTTTTCACGATTTACTAATAGGTCATATGAATGTGCTTTTTTAATATTTTTAATAGATTATTTATTCAACCATAATACGGAAAAAAATTGATAATCATTTAAACATGTAGTATTATCATAAGAAAAAAATATTAAATTTCACATTCAAAACTAGACAGTACAATCGGTCATGTTGGCGGGCTTATGTAACGTCATGATATACGATGCATGTTAACCTTGATGTCAAATTGTCAATGTTCTAAGCTTTTTCATGATATTTATGTAGGGTTACCAGATGGTCTGAATGAAAAAACGGGACATTTTACAGCAACCCCCCTCCCTATTGATAATTGAAGAATGAAAAAATATTTTTGAAATTTCTGAAATCTAAAAAAATTTGTTGTAAAAAAATTATTTTTTTTTATTCCTATCTGTCAGTTCCCAATTTTTACACTTCTATCTCAGTACCGAGCAACTGTCAGGAACGAAAAATCCTCCGACCCTAATAATAACTTTAAAAAACCCTTCTTCAGACAAAAATTGATGAAACATCTGAAGTGTGCTGTGTGTATCAATCCACAATCGATATCTATCGAAATCGTGTAATTTAATATGAGACGAACACGATTTTGAATAATTTGAGGATAGAAATATAGTGAAAAAAGAGACTTAATTATAGTGGTCAGTCTGTTTATTTGTTCATAACACATCAATCATGAATATATACATGTGTAAAATATACTTCGAGACACAAATTTCAGTCGGGTCGATTAACAATATTTTTTCGAGTCACTGATTTTTTGCAATAGTTTCGAATGTTCAGGCTCGAGTAGATATTTGTAAAACTGTTTACAATTCATGTCATTGAAATTGAAGGTGATCATCATAAGGTCGCGAATAATTTTGACTGAGAGTCGGTTGCGTTCATCGCTCCATTGGGATTTTATTAAAAACCGGGACATTTGCATAGATTTTGAAAAAATTCCGGGACACCGGGACAGGAGGGCGAAAACGGGACATGTCCCGGAAAACCGGGACGTCTGGTAACCCTATATTTATGTTCAGTTTTGTAATTGTCAAATCACATTTTTTTACAATCGTTTGTGCAACCCAGCATTAGTCTTATTTCAATTTTAACCAGCCCTTCCCGATAACTGCCCATAAAAATAACTATTTTATCAAAAATCTATCTGAAACACGTCATCGCAGTATGGGGCACGCCTAAACACTTTGATTTACTAAAGCCAGTTAATATGAAACTATACAACAAATGTTAACATAATATACTGACTATTTAAAAGGAAATTATTTTTCATATTTGTGTATTATTTGTTCGTATAGGCGATAACTGAATATTGAATAAATACTGATCGACTGACTCCTCACGAAAATCATTTTCAATCTGTGCCCATTCATATACAGTGTGGTCACTTAAGGACGTAGTCTGGAGTTCGGGTTCCGGAAAATCAAATTTATTTTTTTTTACATTTATAGTACTTAAGTATAATATATTGAGAAAATACTGTAAAAATTTTAGACCGAAATATTAAATATTTACAAAGCTATAGCATATAGTCGAGAGCAGCAACGGTCTTACGGTAAGACTCTTACCTGCCCTTACCTCTCAATTGTTATCATGTCACCCTTATACTCTCGCAGAGTAGAGCAAACAAATTAGCTGAAAACGATGCCTTTGAAGAAACGGAAGATTTAATATACACCAGGCATAGCTGATTAGTGTAAATATTCATTTTTTTGTAAAAAATCTGAAATTAAAACTTTAAACGCGTTTTTCTCAAAACTACGTTTTTGTAAGCGGCGCGGGTGATTGAAACAATTGTATACAACCGATTGCTTTCAATTTTGCACAGGGTATTCTACACAACAATAGCTCCGTCCGGTACTAGAATTACTTATTTATAAAAATTATTTCTATTTTTTTTAACCGATTTTCAACGACAAAATCACGATTTTCTCGTTGTTTTTTTTTTAAACTCGCCATTTTGTTATTTATCAATAAAAATGTTTATTTCTAGTACGGAACAGAGCCACAAGCCTACGAATAAATAACCAATTTAATTTTTATAATTCAGATGACTCCAAGTGCCGTTATCACCCGCGCTACCCACTTACCTCCATTTAAAGTTGTCTACTTTAGGTTAAAAAAACAGTTATAAAATGGCGTAAAATTAAGCAAAAAAAAATTTTTTTTCTTAGCTTACGATGTCAGTAATAAAATGTAACAAAATTGAAATGATTGTACATTATTTTGTTATTAAAAAAAAATTCTGAAAAAAGGGTTGAAAACGAGCTTGAACATAGGACTACGTCCTTAAGTGTGCAACATATGGGAAAATTTTTAATTAAATGCACAACCAAAATACAAATATTGCCAAAAGTTGGTGCATGTTCGATAATCATTTTAGGTGCTCTTAGAATTGTTGAAACTCAAACAGCATACCAAAAAATATAAAAATTGTACAAGAGTAAAGTGCCCTTATTTCAAAAAATTCAGCGAAATGTTATGAGAAAAAGTTGTTTAGAATTAAAAGTTATGCCTAAATACCAAAACATGGCTTTCTAAGAACAAAACTTTTTTTTTTTTTTGAAAAACCAAAATTATAATTTTTTTGAAATTTTTTTTTTATACTTACCTTAAACACACTAATAAATTATTCAAAATCAAATCAATTTCGTATTACTTTGTTCAAATTCAGGCATATTTGTAAAATTACTTTAGTTTTTTAATTTTTTATGGAATCACAAACTTTATGTTTGTTGCAACGATATTAAACACCCTGTATGTTGTTTGAACTCCAACAATTCTAAGAGCACCTAAAATGATTATCGGACATGCACCAACTTTTGGCAATATTTGTATTTTGGTTGTGCATTTAATTAAAAATTTTCCCATATGTTGCACACTTAAGTGACCACACTGTATATTATCTATGAAAATTTAATGGAATATATTTTAAATGAATATTTCGTCTTGCTGCGCTTCGACATGTCAGTTACGAGATAAGTGTAATTATTTTAAATTTATACCAATTAGTTGATGTTATTTATTTCAAGTCTTGGAATTTATTTGATGTACTCTGGTCAAGTTGAATCATTCCAGTTACCGGTATTAAATTACTGGAACTTTTTTTTTAGTTTACTTTCAATGAAAATATTTTCTTCACAATTAATACCGGTATTTCAGAGATTTAACATAAAATTTTACAGTAATTAAATAGAAAAAAAACTGTAATAATAATTATTTGATTTTTGATTTGCACAACATTAGCTCTGTTCCAATATCTCTGCGAACGGTAATATTATCGTCAGTCTTGCGCAGTAGCTCAAAAACCCACACAAACCGTTACGTTTTAGCTACCTCGCAAAACTGTGACGATAATATAATAATAATATTATTTTTTACGATGTATTTTTGTTTTGTTTTTACCAAAAAGTATAAAAATAATAATGGAAATTTAAAAAAATGTTTAATACCTATACCACGTTTTTAAAGCGAACTAAAAGGAATAAAATAATTTTTTTACAGAGAGATTTTTAACTTGTATAGGATTTGAAACGAAAAACGTGGAGAGCATTATTCGTTTTATCTCATAATTAATAGATTTCTTCATTGATATATTCTAATTATCGCATGCGCCCCACGTTTTTCGTTTCAAATCCTACAAGTTAAAAATTTGTCTGTAAAGAAATTATTTTATACTTTTTAGTTCGCTTTAAAAACGTGGTATATTAAACATTTTTTTGATTTCTATTATTATTTTAAGTTGTTGCCTTACATTGGCTTAATTTTTTTACTCGCTTATAGTGGCTATAAATATGATAAAATACTAGTTGTGTGTTTCGTAGGCATGAGAATGTTAATCAAAAATATATTGAACAATTTAAACAACGTAGCCACATTTGTCACGTCATTAAATCCGGTAAACAGACATCTTCAGCGGTCTTAATTTGCATACTTAATTGACGACAGTTTGACTGCTGTTTACCGCCTAGGTTATAGGTAATGCAGATATAGTTTGTTCACATCATCATATCATATATTATATTAATACGCTAAGGTTAAAGACGTTTGCCTCCCTTTTTAGAAAAAACCTCACAATTTCTCCACATAAATTATATATCATTTTACAGATAATTGCTTGCTCTACTGACATCGACAACTAAAAAATGTATTATTGCTTTTGTTTTTGTAAATTAATTAAAATACAGCAACGCTGAACAACGTCTGCCATCTGACGGCTTTAATTTTGAAACAACGTCAACACTTCGATCTGTCATCTGACCATATTGTAATACAACAGACACAATACTGCATACTGCCATCTGGCGGCTTTAATTTTGAAACAGCGAGCAACGCTGAACAACATCACAGCAATGCTGCATGATGCCATCTGACGGCTTAGCTCAACGCTTTTGCTACTTGCGCCTCTATATGACAATTTTAGTAAAATATTTCTTAGATCTGTCATCTGAGCTTCATATTGTAATACAACAAAAAGAAGAACGTTATAAGCAGTGTGCAAAATTAGAAACGAATTGAATACCTGCAATCATATTTGAAAAAATAATTTTGTAAAGTGATAATTATTATACTTATTTAGTGCGAATAATTCGCACAGGTCACACTAGTTAAGTTTTACTTTCGTATTCCCGATCTATATATGACAATGAATCGATTTTTTTAAATACTTTTTCATCATACCTCGATCGAAAGTACGTACTTTTGGCATCAATTGTAAGGCAGAAAGTCTAACATTTACGCATTGGTGGGATTACACGCACTGATGCGAGAAGTACGTACGTTCGGGCGGCAGTAAAGAAAAAAGAACTATCAATGATGTCGTTTCCATAGCAACCCTAATACATTTTAGCTAATAGTCGTGAACAGCTGTCATTTAGACTGAATTCATATGCCCTTTTATAGATTTTTTATGTAATATTTCTGCAATAAATATGTTTATTATTATTATTATTATTATTATTATTATTATTATTATTATTATTCGTACTTTGACGTATAACCTCAAAGCTGCTTGCTTGAAATTTATCTGTGTTTTTATGTAGTTAATAACTAGTTAATTAATTAATGTATTTAATAAGCGTACTTACGACCGAGGTATGAAGAAAAATAGTATACACCACACTTAACCCCTTCGAACATTAATTTTATATTTTTGAAACACAAAATATTTTTTAGGATGTTGAGCTTATTTAGGGTATAATTAAGGTATTCAATAAATAAAATTATTTATTGAAGAGTTCTTGAGTAATTAAGGTATTATTCAGTCAAAAACTAAATTTAACATTTACAGAATTTTGGAAAATCCTATGTCTATTGAAATTGACAACGGGTTAAAAAAAATCATTTTTTACGGTAATCACTATGTTTAATTACTTTTTAAGTATAATTAGTAAAGTTAACATCATAAAATTAAAATAGATATCCGCACAAGAAAAATAGATTACATCATGAAAATGCGTAAGTAATGCGTCTGTGATCAGGCAATTTTACACGCTTTATATTAACTTCACTTGTTAATTTGTATGTATGTATGTTTGTTTGTAACCTTCGTTTGGACTACAGCAAGTGGTTTATTACTGTAGTATAATATGCCAGCACTGTAACTACAGTGGTTAGCCGTGCGGTCTAAGGCACGGGTCTTCGCTGACGTCAACTCTCGGAACCACGGGTCGTGGGTTCTAATCCCGTCCACGTCGAAAAAAAATTGTTTTTTTTTCGGCAAATTTTTGACAATAAATCGAACTAAAAAGTGGAAAATAAATATAGTTTAAAAAAAACTAAAAAACACGCTCTATATCGAACTAAAAAGTAAAAAATAATTTTTTAAAAATATTGTGAAAAAAGCGTGGGGCGCTTTGTTCCACATTTTCGTACATCGAGCGCCCCACGCTTTTTTCACAATATTTTAAAACAATTATTTTTTACTTTTTAGTTTGATATAAAGCGTGTTTTTTAATTTTTTTTTAAACTATATTTATTTTTTTCTGGTAATTTTGATGCCCCGTGAAATAGGAACAAACTAGGTACGTTTGACTGTTGGCTTCCTGTGATACGCTTGCCTGTGTAGGTGACGGATGCGTTTCACTGACCCGTGTATGTATCTAAATATATTATGACAGTTAACTGCACTCCAAACATATTGAATGCAGTGTTGACGTGTTCTACTGGTGGCAGCACTGATATAAACGATTCTTGAAATAGCCGACCTGCTGAAAATAATAATAACAACAGACATGAATCAGTTAGGTGCGTTTTACTGAAACCACCATTGCGAAATGAAATTATGATGGCTGTCAATTTCTCAGTCGTCTCGCATATTTTTTTTGTCTGCTTGCCAGTCAGATCGACTGTTGCCATCAATGATTCAAGAAAACGGCTGTATATCCAAGTGTGTAGACTTTCACGGCCGGTGTTGATCCAATTCTTCTTGGTTTCCGGGCTTGTATGCTACGACCGAGTAGAGAACACGAGCATGCTGACCATAAAAGATGGAAGTACCGCACTTGTCGACACACTTGCCTGTGAGCAGCCTAGAAGGACACTTCGCCCGCTACCACATCGTCTTTGATAATGTCTACAGCAGTTGTAGACGAAACCAATGGACCACGGCATACAAGCCCGGAAACCAAGAAGAATTGGAACGATTGTATATTTTGAACATCCTACTGTAATGAATTTAAAAATGGCAGTTTTCATTAGGCCAGGAGGGATATGATATGATAAAAAGTCTCCTAGTAGAAGTCAGGAGTCGGGATTTTTTTGGGTTTTTGTTTTTTTTTTGCCAGAACGCCAATTTAGAGACCCCGTCCCGCCGTTTTCAAGGTCGCTGAACAAGATAGTGTGGGTCCCACAATTTTTTTCTTCTGCAACCCTTTTATATTGGCCCCCTTGATTTCCACCCCTTGGAACACAACAATTTTTAAGGAAAATTCTCTAGAAAAAATCTTTCTTGTTTTTTACTGTAAATGTGATACTTTATAATTGAAGTGAAAACTTCTTTAGCGGCGTTGTACACTTTTTTTGTAATGAGTAAAAAATGTTAAACTCGCGTCAGATCGAAAATTCGTAAGACCTGATCGAAAATTCGTAAGACGAAAACTTTTGTACACATTTTTTGTAATGGGTAAAAAATGTTAAACTCGGGTCAGATCGAAAATTCGTAAGACCTGATCGAAAATGCGTAAGACAAAATTCGTAAAACGAAAACTTTTGTACACTTTTTTTGTAATGGGTAAAAAATGTTAAACTCGCGTCAGGACGTGACCTGATCGAAAATTCGTAAGACGTTAATATTCAAGTTTTCACTTCTGCCGGCACTCCCGGAGTGCTTGCTTTTTTTTCCAAGGGGTGGAAATCAGGGCGGCCAATTTGAAGGGGTTTCCGAGGAAAAAAATTGTGGAACCCTGAGGATCGTGTTTAGCGATCTTTAGATTAGCGCTCTGGCAAAAAAAAAGGTACTCCTTCCGACTTCTGACCTCGACTATCCGTAGAAAACCGAAGAGGAAGCAGGGAAGGATTCTGATCCGTATGTGTTCTCAGTTTTTCACAAATATCTTGGAAACCACCAAACGTAGAGCATACATTATTCTATACAAAATTAAAGTACATTAAATTTCCCATAAAATAGCCTAATACATTTTTTTGCTGCGCTTAATAATTTCGGAGACACGGAGGGATTAAATATAGGTAAATTTATTCATTCAGCATTTTTGCACAACTCTACGGGAACTAATCTAGTATTCTATCTATTAACATTAAATTCCCACATCAGGGCTGTAGACTTACTGAGGACTGTCTGTTTCTTTATGGTAAATTTAACCTGAAAAAAATCAGTTCTGTAGTGTAACTAGCTTCGAAGATAGAAGGGGGGTCGAAAAGGACTCGAAATGGTTCGTGTAATTATAAACAGCAAGGTAGTGTATTGGGACTTGTTCTATTTATTTTATATGTGAACAACATGTCTACTAGGATAAAAAACCATTTCATTATCCAGTTTTCCGATGATACATCAGCAGCTATATCTAGTTCAAATATAGAAACTTTAAGTGATAAGGTGAATGACTGTGCCTCAAAAATGACTCAGTACTGTGAGATGTCTGGTCTTGTATTGAACAGTTCTAAAACGGACCTTATGCTGTGCTCCGCTAAAGAACCTAAAAATCAAAGTATTTTATTACGATTAGGAAATAAAACCGTTAAACAAAGCAGTGAAGTGAAGTTCCTAGGACTATACCTAGATTTCAACTTGTCCTGGCATAGCCAAATCAACAGTATAACTAATAAACTAGCTAAAAGCTGCTTTGTGTTATGGCAATTACGGAACTTTGTCAACTTAGAACTACTATTAACATACTATTACGCCCATGTGTACTCAATATTAAATTATGGAATTTTATGTTGGGGTACTGCAACAAAAACTTATGAAGTATTTTTAGCACAGAAAAAAATCATAAGAACAATGACTTTTAAAAATAAAAGTAACTCGTGTAGGGAACTCTTCAAAAAACTAAATATTTTAACTGTCACAGCTATGTATATTCTTAATTCGGTTGTATATGCAAGGAAGAACATTGATAAAGTTTCCCGACTGTCAGTAACTATAATCTTAGAAACGAAAATTTAACGCTACCACAGCATAGACTGGCTCTTTCAGCAAAAGGGCCTTTGATTATGTCTATAAAATGCTTTAATCATCTGCCAATTGACTTAAAGAAAATAAACAATTCTACTCTTTTTAAAAGAAAAGTTAAACTACTTTTATTAAAGCATAGCATTTATTCTATGGACGAATTTTTTAATATTGTATTTTAAATATATTGTATTTTTTGACTTACTCTTCACTTTTGGTGTACACAGAGTGAAATAAATATTATTATTATTATTATTATTATAACACAGTGTTTTGCGAGAACTTGGCCAACGCACTCCTTGCGCTTTGATAATAGCTCGCACCAGTGCAGAAAGATGTACAACTAGCCTGCATATAAATAGCATTTAATTGCATAGGACATTAAATACTCTATCTTTGCATTCCTTGTGTATAGTTATGTGTCATACAGCAGCAGTATATTCTTGTTTGCCTGCGCACTTTTTTCCCGAGAAACTTGATTCCCTTATAGTGTCGAATATATCACACGGTATTGACATCATTTGCATTAATTAATTACTAGTGTGACCTGTGCGAATTATTCGCACTAAATAAGTATAATAATTATCACTTTACAAAATTATTTTTTAAATATGATTGCAGGTATTCAATTCGTTTCTAATTTTGCACACTGCTTATAACGTTCTTCTTTTTGTTGTATTACAATATGAAGCTCAGATGACAGATCGAAGAAATATTTTACTAAAATTGTCATATAGAGGCGCAAGTAGCAAAAGCGTTGAGCTAAGCCGTCAGATGGTATCATGCAGCATTGCTGTGACGTTGTTCAGCGTTGCTCGCTGTTTCAAAATTAAAGCCGTCAGATGGCAGTATGCAGTATTGTGTCTGTTGTATTACAATATGAAGGTCAGATGACAGATCGAAGTGTTGACGTTGTTTCAAATTAAAGCCGTCAGATGACAGACGTTGTTCAGCGTTGCTGTATTTTAATTAATTTACAAAAACAAAAGCAATAATACATTTTTTAGTTGTCGATGTCAGTAGAGCAAGCAATTATCTGTAAAATGATATATAATTTATGTGGAGAAATTGTGAGGTTTTTTCTAAAAAGGGAGGCAAACATCTTTAACCTTAGCGTATTAATATATATGAGATATTTATCATATATTTTTATTCTATACTGAGCATAGGAATAAAATCGTAATCAAATTATTAGGGTGCAAACATATACTTCTGTCTTTTTTTACGCCATATAAGCACTGGCGTATCCAGGAGGGCAAAACAAGCACGGGACACTCGGCTTAAGAAATTTCTAATTTGCCCCCTCCTGGGCCAAAGCTAGTTACACCCATGTTAACGTCATAGAAACAGACAAAGTTTTTGAAACAGAGATACTTAATTCAGATTGAATGCAAGTACCTACATCAGGCAATCCTATCATCGGAGAAATCAGGGAATTACATCGAAGAAAGAGGCGCAGATAATTTTTCAAATACGCCATAAATTTGGACAGTTTCAGATGAAAATGAGAGGAAATCCTTTCCAAAATTTTATTTATTTTTTATTATTTAATTGTTGAGCGCTTTCGGACGTATTAGTGTATCTTCAGAATAGTTTTTTTATAAAATCAATAAAATTAGGTATAATAAATTAAAAGTAAAAATCTATCACTAAAAGCAAATTAAAGGCTGTCTGCCCATAACAAACTACCCAGATAGACAGGTTTACAGCAAATTTACTGCAAATTTAGATCATTTTTGATACATGAAATGAACTCACCATGGACCTATTATGAGTGCCTGTGTGAGCTCATAGTGAATGAAAATCATGACAGAATTCGTTGAGTATATATTGTAGAAATATTGAATCAAATGGATACTAATAATCTTCAACTAAAAGTTGTCTTCATATTAACAGTAGATCATGATAATATTTGAAAGATTCAACATTCCTACAAAATATACTTATTCCTATGATGAATATCGTTGACTCATATTTGCTTCATATTATGTACATTCTATGACGTTGTTTGAAAATTACATCAAATTTGCTTATTTTAATGATGAATATCGTTGACTCATATTTGCTTCATATTACGAACATTCTATGATGGTGTTAAAAAGATTAAATATTACTTCAAATTTGCTTATTTCTGTGATGAATATCGTTGACTCATATTTGCTTCATATTGTGAGCATACATAAGAAAATTTCAAAATTCCTAAAAATATACTCATTTCCATGAAAAATTTATTTGAATTATGCATATAATTCAAATAAATTTTTCATGGAAATGAGTATATTTTTAGGAATTTTGAAATTTTCTTATGTTGTCATGAAATGATCACAATATGATAATCATAGATGAATACACACAGATAAATAATAAAATATACAAAAGTTTTATTCAGCTGACGTTTGATTTTATTATTTTAATTAAATACAAAGTGAGACAATTACAGTAAAAATATAATGATTAAAGTGTATTGCGTATTTAACATATCGTTGCTTGAAAAACTTATATTTAATTATGTTCCTCATCATCTGACAACAAATACGAAGTTTCTTCTTGTCTTTGATTAATCAACGTTCTCTTCTTTTTTGCATTCTTGGACATTTGCTTAAACGTGTGTAATACTTCCGTGATATCAGTCGCGAATTCAGCTAATGTAAATTTGTTCTTTTTGCTGCGCCTGTAATAAAGATAAAATATAAGAAATCTGGTGGAATACTATAATAACTTGTTAAATCTTATTAAACATAATATCTTTCTTCGACAAATAAGAAGCCATACTTACTCATGAATACTTTCATCATTTTTGTCCCCAAAAATTTCCTTTTTTTAGACAATTTGGTCCGCATTTTTAATTTATAATGTCTCGCTTAAATTCACTGGTCATCTGGTGTAATCACACGAACGTCCTTACATACATAATTATAATTATTATATATTAATTCGCACCACGATAGAGCTCTGGACAGCAAAACTCGTTAAAGCTTACAGCAAACTGACGCTCAAATATATTTTCTTGGTCGAAATTCTTAGAAAAATTTTATTTCTTGGTAGGGGATGCATTTTAATTGGTCAAAATAAGATAAGAGTAAGAGAAAATAGTAGTGGTATATTTTTGTATTGAATTTATAATTATGAATGGAGTCGACACCATTGTCCCATTGTTTACATTAAATGAATACACGGAATGTCACACATTGGATGCAAAATATAATATATTTTATGTATCTAATATTAGTTACATATTGTCGTCATGAGATGTATCAAAGTTGCTGCAATCAAAACCAACAATGTTGATCTAATCAACTTAGTTCATGCGAATGTCACATTATGTTTACAAAAACTATGCATCGGATGCATTCACAATTAGCTGCATTTTTCCATCATCAGATGTATCATAAATGCTTCAAATTCAATTATGAATGTTGTCTTAATTAAATGACCCAAAAAATTGTCACATTGTTGATACACTATTCATTCAATACTTTTCTACATTTTCGGTGCTTACATTACACGTTTCTGATGATGTCAATTTGATCTAAATCTCTCATATACTAATTTCGTCAAATAAAATACGTTCAATATTCTGTAAAATTTGGATAATTCATTTTCATCATACCCATGAGTCTCATACTTGTCTATCTGGGTATATAAATATAATTTTCCTGCAGTGTTTTTAATTAAATATTTGTTATATTTTATTAATGACAGTAATTATTGATTTAAAAGAAATTTAGTACTTAAAAAAAGTATAAATACTGCTTTTTATCGACAAAAACTTTAGAACAGTAACGATCATCATGAAATTTGGGCACAACATTCATCTCGGTAAACTCAGATGAATGTGCGTACTCATATCCCTCCCTTCTCCATTCGTTCTTTTGCACCCGGGTGAAACCGGACGGAACCGCTAGTACCTATATAAAAATCTCGGGTCGCGATATTCGTCCAAAACCATTGAACCGATTTTAATGAAATTTTGTAAATGTGTCTTGCTTGGTCCAACTCACACTATAGGATAGTTTTTATTAAATATTTGTATATATAATAATATATGAACGAAAGTCAGCTTTGACGCACAAACCGATAATAGAGCACATACCGCTAGTTTAGCGGTATGTGCAATATTTGTCGTGTCTCCGTCACTGAACTCAACAAAACGTACGTCAAAAGACAAAGAAAGAACCGAACGATTTTATTACGGAGGTAACTGCACCTCCCCCCCTTCCCAACAAACACACACACACAGGGAAGGGGCAAAGCAACGAAACTTTTGCCATTTGTCGCAAACGCAATTATCATATATTCTATCAGCATGACACTTCGAATTGCACGATCATGCAAAGCAGGGGATGTGTCAGTCCAGTAGTTTCGCAAATCACCGAACAAATGTGTTTTTACGACGTCGGCGTCGCTCTAAGAGCCGTAAAGCACGTTTGACAACGGAAATAGGAAAATGATGAGAAATTCGCGCATAAAATTTATGTACTATTTACGCTGCACATTTTTATCGGTAACAACACTTCCGATACCTCAAGTTTTTGGTGAAGATATAAATTTGTTCTTTATTCTGGAACGTAACTAATTTGGAATGTCCTCGAAAGTTTTCATTTTATGTTAACATCACTCTCGTCCAAACTGCGAGTCGCCATATAAAAATAATATCGATGAATAATATTGTAACAAAACTGCTATTCGATGCGGTGGTACACAGAGCCGGATTAAAAAGCAAAGGGGCCCGTAGGCGGGACCCTGGGGGGGGGGGCTATCGCCTATGTAAGGGGACGAAAATTAATTGAAATAAGAATAGCATTTTAAAATGAGATCTTAAAAGAAATTATGACGAAGAATTTTGAACAAAAAATTAACAATTTTCTAGCTTTCATGTTTGTATGATATGAATTTTTTTTCTAATCCAAAAAAAAAATTCATTTTCATTTTTTTTTTTAATTCATTTTCATTTTTTTTTTTAATTCATTTTCATTTTTTTCTCAATTTTTCACTTTGGTGGGGCCCTAAGATTTGGGGGCTATAGGCGCCGCCTATAACGCCTACACAGTAAATCCGGCAATGGTGGTACATATTGATTTTCAACAATAAACATGCTAACAAAACAAATAAACAAACTAAAAATACTTCTCTTATATTGTTACAAACTCCCAGTTGAGACGACAAACAAGTTCGTGAGACAATAATCGACTTGTCAATCTAACAATGAGACACATATTGTTGTGGGAGACAACAATCGACTTGATCGTTTTTCTAACAATATGTGTAGTTAAAAAGGGCTTTGTTGCCAAATTCCAGACAACAAAGAAAGCAACAAAGGAAAAAACGATTCAGCGCCTATATAAACCACGAGATAGCTCACGATCGGGGGTAGTCTTGATACGACAGTGATACAGAGTGATGCGGGGACAGTGATATATTGCGTGAACAATCGACATAAATTAATAGTCAGTGAACAATACTGAGGTAACTGCTAAGAGAAATAAATAAATGAACTGCTTAAAAATAATGTACTATATATAAATAGAACATGTATATATATTTAATAATTAAGTGTGTTAAATAAATTTTGGTGTGCTCCTGTGTTGTAAATAATCTTGTGTATAGTGACTTTGTATTCTTCTATTTTATTATTTAGAACTGTTGTTTTGTTTCTGTAAAGTTAAAGAAGTACCTACTTTTCGTTTGTGTGTTTAACTGTTTTGTTAAATGTTTATTATTGTAAATAAATAATTTCCACCACGAACTAGGACAGTTTTGTTACAATATAATGGAAATAAAATAGAAATAATGTAACAAACACAACAACGACTTCTAAGTAATAAAAAAAATTATACAAAGTCACTATATACACAGAAATTCATACAAGATATATTTATCTAAGCGCTCTAGAAAACAAATGATGTATGTCTAGCAACTGTCGTGTACTTACACAAACTGTCTAACTGACTTGTGAACTGCAGGCGCGGTGATCTCTGCTGCCGCGTGATCGACCATTCTGGAATAAAAATCTACCTGCGTCGATATTCAACTTACGCAATTCTGCGGGCTTTTTCTCGAATGTTCGAAAACCCTTCTCTACCCGCTTCTACAAAAACTCTTCTATCTGCGACCTGCGCGCAGCATTAGTGGCGGCTGATGTGGGTAACAATATTAATTGACGATTTTTATTTTATAATAAAACTAGCTGCCCACGCGTATACGTTATTTTACCGTATAATATTATTATAGTATTGGGTACTTATGCACCTTGTCTGTGTCTTGTTTCTTTCTCTCTCTCTCTCTGGCATTCACATCACGCCCCCTACCTGCATCATCGTCATCATCATTATCATCATCACAGCCGCTATACAGAGGGCGGATTTTTAAGCGGCCATGAAGGGGATTTATTGCATACTTTTAAGCCGGTGATGGTCGTAAATTTGAGGTGGTGTACGGGACTACAAACCTCCTGTCGTTCTGCTTTGCCGCGCATACTGACTGTCTTCAACTGTTCCTTAAACGATTCTAAACCTTTGTTTTATTTTATCAAAATCTGTATTGCTCAATTAAGAATTTGTTCATAAATTTTAGAATGCTTATCTTTAGTTTTAAAATGTGTACATAATGTTTTGAAAGCATTGGTGGCGTTATAGTTGCTATTGGTTTCTGTTATAACAGTCGTTAATTTAGTGTACCAATTGATCACGTGAATGGTTGCTATAGGTAGCTATATTTATGCGACACTAACTATGTCTTCCGTGTAGATATTACTATTATTTATTGGGTAGTATTTAAACGAATGACTGTAAATTACAATTTTGGTGACAAAAGTAATCAATTTGGTTACTGTATTACTAAGTGAGCGACTGACTGCGCGTGACGAGAAAATAATAGTTGGATGACTAAATTACTAAGTGAGCGACTAAATTACTAAGTTGTTAATAGTTAATTGTTTGAATAGAACTGCGTTTTCTAAAAAATATATATTTAATCGACTCTCATTTTTTAGAAAACGCAGTTCTATTCAAATAATTAACTATTTAATTCGCATACCCCGTTATCGTTCACCCCGGAATTGTTTTTTTAAAAACTTAACATTTGCTCCATCGCGTTTCACTGCGAGACAATTCGCATACCCCTTTATCAAAAAAAACGGTGGTTTTTAATCTTCATGAAAATGTGAGTTTTAACTTGTAGTCTTAAAGTGAAAAAAAAAAATAAAAAGTAAAAACAAAAGAAGATATTTGCTTCAAAATTACCGAAGGTATTCTAGTCGCTCACTTAGTAATTTAGTCGCTCACTTAGTAATTTAGTCACCCAACTATTATTTTAATATCTCAAGTTATTAAAACAGTATCTCATCATCAGTCACCAATTTTTTTTTTTATTCGACCGTTTTATAATTGGGCTTTTGAATGAATTTTTTTTTGTCATAAATGGAAAGATCGTATATAAGTTTTATAACAAAACTATTTTTTATTTTATTTTCGTTATAATTCAAAAGTTATATCAAATTAAAAATAAATTTTTGTACCCAGTTCCGAGAACGCGCCGACATTTCCCGAACATAATGTGACGTCATAATGGTAATTTATATTATTATAATAATACATGTAGAAGCCATTGATAGTATACTGCGTATATACATTTTACCATTATGACGTCACAACTGTCAAAAACAATTTTAGTGCGTTTGCAATCACGTGATTTTTTTTAATATTTTATCAATTTTAAATTGCTTATAATTAATTTAAAAAAAGTTTTTTGAAAGTTTTTCGCATCGATTATCAATATTATTTATAATAAAGTTTTAAAATACAATAAAAAAATCGATAATTATTTTTTTTTCAAAAGCCTAATTCCCCATTTAAAAATACCTTATCTGAGTAATAAGTGAAGTATTGTTGGCGGTAACTGGCTGTATAGATCTACAACATGAAATATCGTTAACAAGAAAATACTCACGTAAAAAATTGCTTTTATCTTTGAGTCGGCAGCATTTTAAGCGAAATTGTTTGATTTCTATTTGTAAACATACCTTTCAGCACAATCCGTGAAAAATAACTAGCACTGTATAGTAGTGATGTGTCGCTCCTGAGCGAGTCGTTCATAATGAACGACTCCTTACTCGGAGCGGAGCGAGTCGCTCTTTTTTTTTGTGAATGACTCACTCCGAGCGCCATTGCTCTGTGCTGAGCTGTTCTGTACCGTTGCATTCGCACATTTACAGAACGCACACAGCACAGGCCACAGAGGCACTAGTAAACTTTGCACGTACGGAGTTATCTTTGCTGAGTCATTTAATGTTGAATGACACACTGTAAGCGTAATAGTACTAAGCTTAACAGTGACTTAAACCATTCACATTGACGTCGTTGACAAAGATATAATATTGTAACAATAAGCATTAGGACTCACTTCTCGGAGCGGATCGAGTCGCTCTTTTTTTTGTGAATGACTCAGTCCGAGCGCCATTGCTCTGTGCTGAGCTTTTCTGTACCGTTGCATTCGTACATTTACAGAGCGCACACAGCACAGGCCACAGAGGCACTAGTAAACTTTGCACGTACGGAGTTATCTTTGCTGAGTCATTTAATGTTGAATGACACACTGTAATCGTAATAGTACTAAGCTTAACAGTGACTTAAACCATTCACATTGACGTCGTTGACAAAGATAATATAATATTGTAACAATAAACATTATTATTGTTAAGCTTTTATTATACTTTATAGTTTATCCGAAATGCAAATAATATAAGATCAGAATCATATTAAAATGAGCTCAGAGCTGAGTGTGTGTATTGTGCTGTGCTACATGACTCCTGAGCTATGATGACAGTTCACACCTCTGCAGTCTGCACTCTTGTGTAGTGCGTACTGTCTAATGTCGCTCCTTTGAACGACTCGTTCTGAGCGACTGTTTATAGTGAGCGGAGCGCACGGAGCCAGCTCCCAATAAAGAGTCATGTGGACACATCACTACTGTATAGTAGTGGTCACTTAAATGTAGAAAATAAACTTAACTGAACATAAAAATAATGATATATTATGCCACATTTGAAATAACGATATAAATAATGAAGATACTGTAAACATTACACTTTTTTAAAATGATCGTTACATTAAAAATAAATGAGTTGTCAGAATAAAAAAATTAACATTTTATAATGTCTCCCTTTGACTTATTAGCGTGTTAATTTTAAATATAAAATTAATCACAGTGCGTGTAGTCATTAATCAATTATCAAAAAAGAAATACGCACAAACGATTGGTAAAGTGGGCAGGGATGGTCTAAACTCACCTCAACTTATCTATAAGTACAAAATTTTTAAATGCAAATTTTCATAATTGATCGTGGACCTAACAGCCCCCTCCCCCTTCCAGTCGTCCCACCGCGAACCTATAAACTGCACATCTAATTTGAAATTTCGTCAAAAACTTAAAATCTATATATACAGATTGTATCAAATCAAAACGGTCCATAGGACATTCTGTGTGTAAGACAGAGACGATATATAAAGATCTAAAGCAGTAAGTAAGAATGAGATAAATGATCGCTAATATAGTTACTGTGGTTACGTAAATAAATAATTACGTACACTGTAAATCTTTTTACCAATTTATCAATTAAAACAACTACAAATACATTTATTATGTTGGCGGTTGAATTACAACCATAAAACCATTTAATTATTTGGATTTTTTCCCGAACAGTATAAATAGCCATTTTATCAATAATTTCACTAGTGAATACTGACATTTGATAAAATTGTGATTTTTACTGTAGAAAACAAAGACGATACTATCAGATTGTATAACCACAGTAACTATTAGCGATCATTTATCTCATTCTTACTTACTGCTTTAGTGCTTTATATAATATCGTCTCTGTCTTACACACAGAATGTTCTATGGACTGTTTTGATTTGATACTATCTGTATATGAATAGTAGGCCAAACTAGTTTGTCCTGAAATCGGGTTTGGCCGGTAACATAAATATATAAAAATCTCGTGTCACGATGTTCGTCCGCGCTTATCTCCAAAACCACTGAACCGATTTTAAATTACATTTTCTAAATGTCTTGCTTGGTCTAACTATAGGATAGTTTTTATTAAATATTTTCTACAAAATTACGGTGTTTTCTCTAAAAAAATGTTTTGGTAACATGTAACGACATCTGATAGAATTTACTCAAAGCTATTAGTTCAGAAGCAAACAAAAAAAAAACTGTTTTAGTACCAAGTAGCGACATCTGTTAGAATTCGCTCGAAGCTATTAGTTCAGAAGCAAATCTGGTAGAATTTGCTCAAAGCTATTAGTTTGTAGTGGATACATCAGTAAGTAGGATATAGTTACGTATATCATTATTTTGAAATGTAGAACTGCAAGATATGTTAATTTAAAACGGTTAGTAATAATCGTTCTAGTTTATAACGCGACGTTTGCATTCTGAATGATATAAATATATGTGTATTTGGAAGGAAGGAAGAAGTCAGGTGGTGGACGTACGTGGCTATACCAGCGCGAGCTGGCGTAGGTCGACGTTGGTAAAGTAAATAAAGCATTATTAAATCAAATTCAATAGTTTTACTAATTTAAAAGAACCTGATTAACCACCAACACTACACGGCGATCCTGCCAGTTAACGGCAATACTACATGGCGATCTTGCCAGCTCAAGGCAACAATACAAGTTCAGAAACAAATCTGGCAGAATTTGCTCAAAGCTATTAGTTCAGAAACAAATCTGGCAGAATTTGCTCAAAGCTATTAGTTCAGAAGCAAATCTGGTAGAAATTGCAGACATTTCTGCACTGTAGTCGTTTGCATTACAGTTAGCAGACTTTTCCGATAACACAAAATATATCTATCGCACCCGGATGAAACCGGGCCGGGCCGCTAGCTATTAGATAAAGTAGGGTTTTTTTTGTTTGTTAATACGTACTGATTCGTTTCTATTTTGTTTATAACAGACACACGTTGCAGCAACACATGATTCGACACGGTACTGGCATCCGATGTGACCGCGAGGGATGTGTGTTTAGTGCGCGGTCCAATTCCGAACTGAAAAGCCATGTGCAAGTAACTCACAGCGATACACGACCCTACTCATGCAACATTTGTGACTATCACGGCAAGACCAAGGTTTCACTTAACAGGTAAATATTTTTCAAGGGAAATTTTTGAACACTAATTAATTATATTAACATATTAACACTAATTATATTCACCGAACATAAGTAGTTATTGGGTTCATTTGTTCTTCAGATAACTATTCCCCCGAATAAATAGCGATAATTCAATTGACCAACCATAGATATGTTTACTGCAGGTATAAATCTATTCTGTCTTACTTCAAGGGTATAAATATTTATTCACGTGAAAAAATAATAATGGCCGCCACAACCTATAAACGTGGAGTATTATATCTACAGTTTGCTCTTGTGTTGTTTATTAACCTTTTGTGAAGTGTATATAGTTCTATACTAATATATAAAGCTGAAGAGTTTGTTTGTTTGGTTGAACGCGCTAATCTCAGGAACTACTGGTTCGAATTGAAATTTTTTTTTGTTGGATAACTCATTTATCGAGGAAGGCTATAGGCTATATAATATCACGCTGCGACCAATAGGAGCGGACCATCAATGAAAAATGTTGCAAAATGTATCTCAAAATTTGTCCGTTCGACAAAAACTTTTGAACAGTAACTCCGATCATCATGAAATTTGGACACAACTTTCATCTCGGTAAACTAAGATGAAAGTGCGTACTCATGTCCCTCCCCCATTCGTTTTTTTGCACCCGGGTGAAACCGGGCGGGACCGCTATTAAAAATGAATTATTTCTTACATAAGTTTAAATTTTGACTTTGCTAAAATAGGATCCTAATTGGGATATGCGCATCATGCACTTAACAGTTTACAAATTGAGGTAAGATTAGTATAAAATGGTATTTTAACATACGTATTACGTACTATCGTACGTACGTTTGCGTCGCGTTGGCGTGAGCATTCACAACGTGACCTCAAGAGACTGGTTGAGTGTTTAGTGATGTGTCGCTCCGGAGCGAGTCGTTCATAATGAACGACTCCTTTCACGGAGCGGAGCGAACCGCTCTTTTTTTTGTGAATGACTCACTCCGAGCGCCATTGCTCTGTGCTGAGCTGTTCTGTCCTGTTGCAGTCGCACATTTACAGACCGCACACAGCACAGGTCACAGAGGCACAAGTAAATTTTGCACGTACGGAGTTATCTTTGCTGAGTCATTTAATGTTGAATGGCACACTGTAAGTGCAATAGTACTAAACTTACAGTGACTTAAACCATTCACATTGACGTCGTTGACAAAGATATAATATTGTAGCAATAAACATTATTATTGTTAAGCTTTTATTATACTTTATAGTTTATCCGAAATGCGAATAATATAAGATCAGAATCATATTAAAATGAGCTCGGAGCTGAGTGTGTGTATTGTGCTGTGTAATTCTAAGTGACTCTTGAGCATGTATGATGACAGTTCACACCTCTGCAGTCTGCACTCTTGTGCAGTGCGTACTGTCTAGTGTCGCTCTTTTGAACGAGTTTCTCTGAGCGACTCTTTTTAATGAGCGGAGCGCACGAAGACAGCTTCCAATAAAGAGTCATGCGGACACATCACTAGTTCAGTGGCAGATAACGACGTATATGAGTGACTCATGTTTCCAATAATTTACTGCTCATCCGCAGGTTTAAAAGTCATGCATTTCAGTTTCTGTGGATGTCAAATAGTTAAGGCAATCGTTAACTGTATCGTTGTACAGGTGGGCCATTGATAGCAAAGACGTTAACAACGGTTGATAGATCAAGATCCCAGACCCGCCATACCTACGTCATTTCAGTACTGCTAAGATTTAATGTCAAATCTTCATAAACAAATGTCTCAGAGCAATCTTCAAGCACGTCTCGAACAACGAACTTTGGAAACGTGCATGTCTTGAACAAATCTGTATAACTATAAAACGTAGGAAATGGAATTGGATAGGACACACGCTACGAAAGACAGTTGACGACATAGCGAAGAGAGCCTTGGATTGGAACCCACAGGGATACCGAAAAAGAGGAAGACCAAAAAGATCATGGAGAAGAACTGTTCGTGAAGAAGTTATGGAACAAGGAACTACCTGTCAAAAATATAGATAGGACTAGATTCAAAATTTTCGTAGAGGCTCTATGCTCCACTTAGGAGTTAAAGGAACTTATTATTATTATTATATTATAAGATTTTATCAGTAAATGTACAATATTTAGTTAAGAACGTATGCCAATTTGCTAGCTTGAAAACGGGGGCTTTTTTCCTTCCACTACAGCGAAGCCAAAAGGTAGGGTTATGAGTTTAGCAATCTATGCAGTATTTATAGTCAGAGTGCCCGTCGGCAAACCATTAATTAAAATGTCTGACACCTCGAATATGGTCGACATATTCGAGGTGTCAGACATTTTAAATGGTTCATGTTATTTGTCAGAGAACATTATTTTAGCGCATTGGTTGAAGTTTTTAAGCTACCCAATTAAAAAAAAAACAAACAGTATCTATAAATTTTTACATGTCGTCAAAACGACATCTTTCGGAAAGCTTAGAGGAAAAACGCCCCAAAATCAAGGAAAGTCATAGAGGAAATAGGTGTCAGACTAGGCCTAATGAAGCCATATACAAAGTTTGGGGAGAGTATGTACTATGTATCAATAAAATTTTTGCCGACGGGCACTCTGGCTATAAATATTGTACATTTACCGATTAAATCTTAGCAGTACTGAAATGACGTAGGTCTGGCGGGTCTGGGATCTTGGTCTATTACAAGTGACAGCACAAAAGGAAAGCATTGTTTCCAAAGCCTCCTTCTTACCGTTTTGACTGTTTTCTTCAATAACTCGCTAACCTTTCCGAATCGAACCTATGTTGATATAACTTTTCCTCATTAAAATGACGCAAGGACTACACCACTGGAGTTTGGCAGATTCCTCCCGGAACACCATGTATATAATCTGTATATTAGAGTTGTACACCGTAATAAAACAAGTTTTATTTTATAGCAGATTTCAGTAGAGATACGGCGCATTTAATTACCTACAATTCAGAATAAATACATGCATGAACACAACGCCAGGTACCTGACATGCCTGTGTTTAGTTACAGACGCATGTAGGTAAATATTATAGATTATGTCCGATAGTACTGTCAGAACTATTGATTTATTGTGAGCTAGTACAGTAGTAGTGCATACCGTATATACCTACAGAATGATTTAGTTGATTCCTTTTTTTTAACAGCGTGTAGAAATCAAATAGTCGAACAAAGACTTTAAGTAACTTATTTATCGAAACTCAAAAATGAAAGAGAAACGTGCTTTCAAAGTTTTATTAAATTTTGAGGTCGGTCCTGGCGTTATGTTATGTCACTATGGAAATATGTTATGTCATTATCAAGTATTCACAGAAATTGTCCCCGTTTTGTTGGGCACAAAGATGCGTGCGTCGTAGCCATGTTTGTAGTAGCGATAAGGGTCTTCCGCGTATTATTTTGGATGCATTTCCGATTCGTGCTATCATTTATTCGCGGGTGTTAACCGGGCTTTTGAATTAATTAAATAAAATTTAATTAAACATTGAAATTCTGTGTCTCTCTTATTTTTGAGTTTTGATAAAAAAAGTTATTTAAAATATTTGTTCGTCTATTTGATTTCTACACGCTCTTGAAAAAGAAGAAACAACTTAAAAATCAGCCTGTATTATGTTTGCTCGTATTTATATTGATGGTGATTTGGAGTTACTTATGCATGGCGGCAAAAAATTGATCATAACATTGCAGCTTGAGATTTCTAACTTACACACCGGAAATCTTTAAAAAAAAAATGCTATTTCTTGATCAGTATATAAAAGCCCGGATAAGTGCGAGTTAAATTCACGCGCCGAGGGTTTAGTTAAGTACCATCTGATGGCATTTTATTTGCTTTTGATTTAATGACGCAAAAATGGCAAACAGCTAAATCATCACTACCGTATAGGCATGTAAAATTTTCAATTAATTGATAGCTGAATAGCATTATATTACAAGTTGACTTGGGAATAATCAATCGATTTTTATAATCTAAAGATTACTATTGCTTTTTTATCATCGAATGATTCATTCAAAATGAAAGGTATCATCATAATAATAGTTGTGTTGGTATTATGCGTGGATGAATGTTTCGACTCTCGAATGAATTTTGCTCTCCGTATCGATTGTCAGTTTTGAGAGAGCCGCCTGCATATAGTGTTTCATAAAACAGACGAAGATAAGTAAGTAATCGTATTCAGACTGTGCAATTCATTCATACTTCAAATGGTTAGATACTATGCGTGTGAAAAACACAATTCATTCCATCTGTCTATGCATTCTATATTATAATGAATTAATTTAGCACTCGTATTCGATTGTGACACTTGAGAGAGGCAACTGCATGCAGAGTTTCATGGAACAGAGGCAGATAAAAATATTTTTAACAAAAAAAATTTAACCGACTTCAAAATATGCACTAAAAAGTAAAAAATAACAATTATTGTTATTTTTGAAGTCGGTGTCACATCGGAATTCGAAAGTAGCAATTTAAATCTTACATGTCTCTAGTTCTCGGAATAGATTTCATTTTGGCTGATACCGACTCCAAAAATAACAATAATTGTTATATTTTTTACTTTTTAGTGCATATTTTGAAGTCGGTTCAATTTTTTTTGTTAAAAATATTTTATTTTTCTCTTTTTAGTGTTAGATAAAGTATTGCAATGGGTAGGCCAAGTATGCGTGCCTTTGAAATTTGAGAGTTTCCCTCGATTTCTCCGGATTCCACCATCAGATCCTGACTTGGTTCCGATGGGAACCTCGGAAGTGCACTCTTTCGAATAAAAAAAAAATTTGAAAATCGGTCCATAATTGACGGAGAAATCAGTGAACATACATAAAAAAAATATATATACAGTCGAACTATAGAACCTACTCCTTTTTTGAAGTCGGTTAAAAAGATGTAAACGGTGCAGTGTTTCAAAGAAGAAAAAAAGAGACTCAAAAATTATTAAATTCATGATCCTAGTTATATTCCTTCCCATGTAATAAAAAAAGGTTATACAAAAAATCTACTGCTTTAATTCTCGACCCTGAAAATAATTTGTTGAGCACGTCGAGAAGAGTATTATATCGTGCATATAACTAAGACGGCGGTTAGATGTTTTCTGTGATCAAACATGAAAGACTCAGTTACGATTTATCTATAGGTACTTACTGACTGGTCGATTAATGTCCGTGTTAATTTTAATGGAACGTTTATTAGATATGTTACGGTCTATACCTGAATTCGGCTAATGACCGAAATAAATGCGCAAAACTAGTTTTGACCAACGAATATTTACCAAACCCGAAATCTTACATTTAAACGGGTATTGACTGTTATAAAATGAGCAAAACTAGTTTTGCGCATTTTCAATTGGACAAAACTAGTTCTGTCCATTTCTGAACGGACAGTACTAGTATGGCATCGGAATCTTCTTTGCGTTTTTTAATTAACTTATCCACATCAATGATACTTATTATATCAAAGCGATTTATTCTTCTGTATTGTTTAGCAGACAGAGGTTTTAATACAGCTTTCAACAAATTTGCCTTCTTAACCTCACTTAGTGTAGTAAGGAAATTATGTTTCGTCATAGAATTATGTTTCAGAAGCCTCCAATAGGCGAACTAGTTTTGATCTTGCATTTTTACCTAATTATTACACTGAATATCCCGCAATTATATTAATTATAACATTCAGGAGAACAATTCAATAGATAGGTACATAAACAAGAACATAACCCCACTTTTGTTCTGGTTCGGACGTTGATTGAATGAAACAAGCAGAACTAGTACTGTCCGTTCAAAAATGGACAGAACTAGTTTTGACCAAATGAAAATGCGCAAAACTAGTTTTGTAATTTTTTTATCAAAACTCAAAAATAAGTGAGAATCAGCCTTCCAAAGCTGAACTAAAATTTTAAAATGTTCTTTAATCAATTCAAAAGCCCGGTTAACACACGCGAATCCCAAATAATTCGCGGAAGGCTCTTATCACTACTACAAGCATGTACAGAAGCATGGCTATGACGCACGCATCTTTGTGTCCAACAAAATGGGGACAACTTCGAACAATTTATGTGAATACTTGATAATGACATAAGATATTTCCATAGTGACATAACATAACGCCAGGACCGACCTCGAAATTTGATCAAATTTAATAAAACTTTGAAAGCCCGTTCTTCTTTAATTTTTGAGTTTTGATAAAAAAGTTAGTTGAAATATTTGATTTCTACACGCTGTTAAAAAAAGAATCAACTTAAAAATCAGCCTGTATAAGAAAATTTTAATTAATGATGAAATTGTTACAGGCATTTAAAAACACACGGCGACGTCAAACCGCATCAATGTCCACACTGTAAGTTTGCTGGCCGATCAGCTCACCATCTGAGGCGCCACTTGCGACTTCACACAGGCGCTAAACCATTCAAGTGTCCCCACTGTACCTATTCATGTAACAATCAGGTATGTTATCAAAATTATGGTCTTTGTTTAAAATTAAAACCAAATTTCAAGAATCAAAATTTTGTGATCGGTTTCCGCTATTTAAAGACATCGACTGACAGATGGCAGCATCGACTGTAGAAACCATCTTGAACGAAAGGTGAAACATAGCTACGAACGCAATAAGCATAGCCAACGTAATTAGATTTACGAACGAGCGGTGTAGCGTAGTGGTGAGAGCACTAGACTAGCATTCGGGGGCAGATGTGGCTGGGACTTTTTCCTGCTGCCTCTCGCCGAAAAAACGGTAATTCCTGTACCGGCCATCTTGTTGAGGTTTTCTATGATTTCCCTACTAGTTTAGGTCAAAAATCACTTTTCAAAAATTTTACAATATCTTTCCGTTTTGAGGTCCCCTGAATCCAAAAAACACATTTTTGGAAAATCTCTGTGCGTCTGTTAGTCTGTTTGTCTGTGAACACGATACAGGTCAAACGGATGAGCGGATCGAAACCAAATTTTGGGAGGATGTTTGGTATGCAAATATGAAGAGCAATATTGTTATCGGCGCATGCGCGGAAGAGATATATGCTAAAACGGTGTTTTTATATAATAACGGTATACTTTTAATAACGGTTTATTATTTATTTATTTTTTCAAGAAAGTTTTGTTAAAATTTTTTTTTTCTAAATTTAATAGTTTCGGAAATATTTTGAAAATAAAAAAAAATCAGCCGCTCTTTTGTTTTATGGATCTGTCAGAAATAAACTAGTTAGGCATACTTTGATTAATTTTTACATGACGTGGAACATATTATGTAAGGCAATGCATAGTTAATATCATATTAAGTACTAGCCATTACCCGCGTCACCTCACGCGATATCAGAAATTTTATTTTCTTTATTATAATCAAATGTCAACATTTTTGAAGGTGGAATGGTCCCGTCGCCCAATTGACTGGAATTTTTTTACATGACGTGGAACATATTATGTAGGTAACTAAGGCAACGAATAGTAAATATCATATTGAATACTAGCCATTACCCGCGTCACTTCACGCGATATCAGAAATTTTATTTTCTTTATTATAATCAAATGTCAACATTTTTTAAGTTGGAATGGTCCCGTCGCCCAATTGGCTGGAATTTTTTTACATGACGTGGAACATATTATGTAGGTAACTAAGGCAACGAATAGTTAATGTCATATTGAATACTAGCCATTACCCGCGTCACCTCACGCGATATCAGAAATTTTATTTTCTTTATTATAATCAAATGTCAACATTTTTTAAGTTGGAATGGTCCCGTCGCCCAATTGGCTGAATTTTTTTAACTGCAATAAATAATTTCAGTATGAATAATAACCTCGATAAGCATCTTCCACTAAGTAGTAATCTTTAATTTATTTTTGGTACTTTAGTAAACGAGAGTAAAGTGTCTAACATACAGTGGGTATAATAATAATCTGTAAGTGATCTTTTTAGGTACGACAATAAATTAAAATCTCTGTATAAAATCTCGACAAAAATGTGACGCTAGAGCACGGACTCGAAGCAATTATGAGACATAAGTGAATGAGGTTGGTTGAAAGTGTCTCAACAGTGCTAACAAAGTAGGCAGTTCTGTCTGATAAGTGCGTGAATGCAAACGTGAGATAGCGAAATGAATGGCCGTGTTGTCTGTGAGCGAAGTGGTGTGGAGTAGCGTGCCTGAATGGCTGCACTGTACGGCAGCGCACTCCGCGCATATACCACCTGCCTATAATAATAATAATAATGCGGCGATGCTTTCTCAGACGACTTCCTTGTTTGTAAAACAAAACTAATATAATATTCATAATACAGACTGCTGTTGAATCTTTTGTATACACATTGTAAATTGTCACGGTTTATATCAGAAAGAAAGGTACAGGCGGTATGTTGTTCCGGTCGCGACACATATCAGTGTTTCTCAATCGGTGAGTCGAGAAACGTCAGTAAAAATTCCAGCCAATTGGGCGACGAGACCATTCCGATATAAAAATTCCAGCCAATTGGGCGACAAGACCATTTCAACTTCAAAAATATTGACAATAAAGAAAATGAAATTTTTGATATCGTGTGAGGTGACGCGGGTAATGGCTAGTATTTAATATAATATTTTTTAAATTAATAAAATTGTCGAACAATTTTTTTCAGACTATATTATATTGACACAAAACATAAAAATATAAATCAACTAGCGGCCCTGTACGTGCTTCGCTACGTATAAAGTGAAATAATAAAAAAATTTAATTGAAACATCTATCTATCTACCTATTTTATTAATTGCTAGCTATTTTAAAATATACATGTGCGTATATGTGTGTATGGAAATATATATGACTGCATACGTCAATAAAAAAAAAGCGTAAAGTATTCGTGGATAACTGGTCTTTAAAACACTTGCTCTATTTCGAGGGTTCACTCCGGCTGCGCCGTCGTGCTCGAAAAAAAATAGCGTAAAGTATTCGTGGATAACTGGTCTTTAAAACACTTGCTCTATTTCGAGCACTCCGGCTTCGATGGTTCACTCAAAAATACTGCACGTCCTAACAGGTTCACGGCGCGTGCGCTTCTGAATATGGCCATTGTGTGGACGGTTTATTTGCAAATTTGCCTATTTGACTTCTTTGATGTGCCTCGAAAAATCGACAAGCGCACGGTAACGCGTATTTGGTATTGGCTTAATTTGTCAAATAGGCAAATCGCCAACATTTTGTCAAATAGACTGTCCACACATGGTAATTGTTTGCCAAATATACCAAATACACAAATACAAATAGCCATGTGAAGTGCCGGCATAAGAGTTGTGGTTAATTTCAATGAGCTAAATACGACACTGTACCGACAATTAAATTCACCTCTGAATACGACAATCCGAAGCTGCATTTCGTGATTACGATAAAGTAAATAGGCATTACGCATTGCGGATAAGAAATCAAATATACGATATTTAACTTTTGTTCAACGCTGCACATTGTGTGTGCCATATTCTGATATTTGCACTACGCAATCAAACTTGACTTATTCAAAATAAAAGATTCACGCAATATTGATATACAGTGTAACCTCTAACCTCTTTATAACGAATTTCAAGGGACGACAGTGCATTTTTTTTTCGTTATAAAGAGTTTTCGTTATATGAAGGGAAGAAAGAAAAATAACCAAATTTCACCTAAAACACATATAGTCTGTTCACTTTGCCTGACGTTTTTTGCTATGCACACAAGATGGCCCTGACTTTCGCTGAATTGCGATGCTGTTTTCATATATACAAATCGCTACTGCGTTCCTATTGGTCCAGAAACTATGCTGTAATTTATTACCGCACAGTTTCGGCTCATTATTCGCACTCTACGCGTCAACATGAATAATTTATTATTTCTCCTGAATTTAGCAGGGCCCCGAAATTATATATTGCTCACGCGTGTTGAATAAATATGCTTTTTTTACAGGAAAACTTGAGGAAACATGTAATGTCTACGAAAAAGCATCCGGGAAAATGTCTCTATGAGTGCAAATTTTGTGAGTACGAAGAAGAGTACAGCACTAATTTTGCCAAAGACTACAAGGTGCACCTGTTGACAAAACATCCGAATCAATTTCCGTCAACCAAAAAGGTGGCGACCTACATTGCCGGCATTTACGATGTCGATAATGATCCAAAGCAAACAGTCACGCCTCTTGAAATTATACCTAAAGATAAAGTGTGCGTATATATTTGGTATTTGATAAGAACTAAAAGTCACTGCATACGAGGCTGGTTTTTCCGCTAGATTCCTTGCTTTCAGGCGCTGGATTTCGTGATTGCTTTTACGTGTTCGCTTCACACGATGCGTGTTTTGAAGGCGGGTTTGGTGCGCGCGCAGTGACAGTTCAAATGTTAACAAAAGTGAACGTTTATTGTCTCTGAACAAAACACACGCTATGACGTCATGTTTGTGGACGTTTGCTATGGCAAGACTATTTTCTGATTGGTTCTTGATTAGATTCAGCAAAGGAGCAAGCACGAAAAATATTCCCGGTGAAGTCATTTCCATCCTATCAGCTAGCACGGCAGTGATTCCAGCGGACAAACCAGTCTCGTGTTAAAAAAATTGATTTTTTCAAAAAGCGACATTTTTTAAAGGGTAAACTTTTCTATACTCCCATTAAAAATCAATGCAAAAAAACATAAAGAAATTCATTCATTCTGTGTTCCGAAGTTTTTGATTTTTTTAGTCTAATTGGCAGTGGCGTAACAATGATCCTAACACTTATTGTGACAACATTCAGTGAAATTTGCCACGGCCCACGGGCCTCAAACGGGATAGTCATGCCACTGCTAATTGGACTCCATTTTATAAAAATAAAATTAAACTTGAAATGCATTTTATAAAATTAATGAAATCTTAAATACGCTTGAACTATTATAAATATTCACATTTATAGGAAACGTAAAAAGCAAGAATTGCAGCAAAAATCTGCAACTAATCGAAAAATCATCAATCCTTGTGCAACATCATCAATTAATGAACAAAATATTACATCGGCTTCAACTATGTTACTAACTTCTGCTGCCCAACCCGAGGATGACTTGATGAATTCAGCAGAAAGTAAGGTTATGTTGGAAGGAGTCAACGAGGAAAATAACAAAGTTGTGTATGTAGTCCTGCCATCGAATGTCTCAGAATCATGGATGATTGAAGGCTATTATGGTGTAGAAGAATCGGGAACATTGGTGCCGTTCCAGCCAGATCGCCAAATTGACGCGGAGACGGAGTTTTAAAAGAAATAAAAAAAAAACTGTTATTATCCATTCACGTATTATTTTTATTTTAAATACAAAAAAGACTGGATTAAAATATACCGAACGCATTATTTATTGAGCTATTAGTGATGTGTCGCTCTTGAGCGAGTCGTAACGACTCCTTACTCAGAGCGGAGCGATTTTTTTTGTGAATGACTCACTCCGAGCGGCGTTGCTCTGTGTTGAGCTATTCTGTACTGCTGCATTCGCACATTTACAGAGCGCACACAGCACAGGCCACAAAGGCACTAGTGAATTTTGCACGTACGGAGTTATCTTTGCTGAGTCATTTAATGTTGAATGACACACTGTAAGTGTAATAGTACTAAGCTTAACAGTGACTTAAACCATTCACATTGACGCCGTTGACAAAGATATAATATTGTACTAATAAACATTATTGTTAAGCTTTTGTTATACTTTATAGTTTATCCGAAATGCGAATAATATAAGATCAGAATCGTATTAAAATGAGCTCAGAGCTGAGTGTGTGTATTGTGCTGTGCAGTCTGCACTCTGCGTACTGTCTAGCGTCGCTCCTTTTAACGACTCCCTCTGAGCGACTCTTTTTAGTAAAGCCACACTGCCTGTATTAGATTATACACTAATTGTCGGCAGGGTTTGGCACTGCGACCCGAGTTTTTTATAAATCTGCAAAGCACCGTTCGTAAATACGATCCTGCGATGTGTGTATATGAAGAACAACAATACATAAATATGAAGGTACATAATATTATAGTTATGGGCTGCCCACACCCACACATTGTTATCTGAGCATCTTAATTAAATAATATTTATGCGTTAGGTGTCAGCAGTCAGAGTAGTGCCTGAACACTGCGATCAAAACATCTCCCAACACTCTTCGTGCCTCTTTCTTCTCTCCTCCTCTCAAACTTTATAGTTAAAAGTTAATTGGAAAACTTTATCTTCATGTCATACGTACGTACGTACGTACGTACAACAATACAGAGCACCTGGCACGTGTATAAAACCGCGAAACCGAAAAACCATACGATAAACAAATAATGGCCTACATGTAGAAACCTACGTGCAAGGCCGTAGCCAGGAATTCACTTCGGGGCGACGGGGGGTCGAGCTCTGGGCCAAAGACAATAAGTAACAACTTTATTTATGTAAAATTATAATATACTAGAGTGACCTGTGCGAATTATTCGCACAAATAAGTATAATAATTATCACTTTACAAAATTATTTTTTAAATATGATTGCAGGTATTCAATTCGTTTCTAATTTTGCACACTGCTTATAACGTTCTTCTTTCTGTTGTATTACAATATGAAGCTCAGATGACAGATCGAAGAAATATTTTACTAAAATTGTCATATAGAGACGCAAGTAGCAAAAGCGTTGAGCTAAGCCGTCAGATGGCATCATGCTGCATTGCTGTGACGTTGTTCAGCGTTGCTCGCTGTTTCAAAATTAAAGCCGTCAGATGGCAGTATGCAGTATTGTGTCTGTTGTATTGTAATATGAAGGTCAGATGACAGATCGAAGTGCTGACGTTGTTTCAAAATTAAAGCCGTCAGATGGCAGACGTTGTTCAGCGTTGCTGTTAATTAATTAATTTACAAAAACAAAAGCAATAATAAATTTTTTAGTTGTCGATGTCAGTAGAGCAAGCAATTATCTGTAAAATGATATACAATTTATGTGGAGAAATTGTGTGGTTTTTTTTAAAAAGGAAGGCAAACATCTTATAACCTTAACGTATTAATATATATGGTTATAATATATGCTTGGAATAGTATATAATAGTATAGTATTTAATTTCATGTCCTAGTTTATTGACATTACAAATGGCAACCCTACACAACTATCACTCGTGGAAAACCCCACTAAATAGACGAAGCATCAGTAAGTTGTTGCATAAGTGGTCCCGTAAATCCAGAAGCTATAACGGGAAAGGCAAACAAATAAAAATTTGTCAGAACGTCAAAGCAATTCAATTAGCTAAAGGAATCGTAATGGCGTTGTAGATTCTTAGGTCGTTAGTAAAGAATTTACAAAAGTAAAATAGCAAAGGCACTAGATATACTCTAATAGAAGTGTTTTCTGCGATTCTAACACATCGTCTAGTAATAATAATCTAGTTCCACGCTGTAACAAGAGCAGACGTTTTTAATGTGATCTGATGAAACAAGCCAGATCACCGCCGCGCCACTGTCTCCCGGTCTTCGGCGCTATTTTATGGTACAGCTGAGCTTATTCACGCCACCGCTAACTGAAGAAGACGTCCTCTTCAATGACACTCCATCAATGCGGCGTTTTGATATCTTCGATGGATAATATTAAAGAAATTACAAAGGATACTATACGCATAAAAACATGGGATACTTTACTTTGCACAATGCCGGTTTCTTTATGAGCGCTACAGAGCTGCATTTTTCTAACTTTACCAGACGTTTCGAAATAGTTATTGGCGTAACTAGTAGTCTAAGTCATTCATGGCGCTGACAGGTCATGACTTAGCCTACAAGTTGCGCCCATAATTTTATTCAACAATTGCGCGTTATTCATGTTTTAATTATAATGAGATGTTGTAAATATCTATTTATTTCTTTATAAAAAAAAACTGACAATACTAACAGCACCAAACAGCACGATTCAATGTTTTGGTTTGAGGTTAGCCGGTTATGAATAAACTCCATGTGGAAAACATTCGGCCTCTCAATTTTAGTCTCAATGGGTAACAACGGAGTTGTTGTTACCTACTATTTCGTTACGACTCAGAAAATAGTTACGTTTATTTTCATTACTCCACAATGGCCGAGCTAGTAGGAATCTTCATTGAGTTATGACAAGTAATTGTCACCAGTCGGTAAATGGCTATTTAGGGTTCGGTTTTAAGGCATGATAAAACATGAATAACGCCCATGAGTTGAATAAAATATATGAATATATATATACAGTATGTAAACACGTAATTAGCATTGGGAAAAAATACTGGGATCAGAGTTAGCCATGACTGCATTAATTGTTATTTCTATTGAATTATCGTGGTAATCTTGGGGATTTCTATTTTCTTTTGATTTGTTTTTATTTTACTTGGCTTTTTTAATCATAAAAAGCTCTTATTTTAATTTTTTTGTACAAAAATAAAACAAAAAGACAACTCCATCTGTTTGGAAACATTTCATTCAAAAATTGTCTGACTGGTATGACGTGTGCGCGTTTGGTAAATCAGTGACCCAATGTCTTTAGGTTCAACACGAATAGACGAAGATATTTGATCTCGCACCATATTTAAGTATTTTTGCGAATTTAATGTCCCATTAATAAAAAAAGTCCGATTATGTTGTAATCATTTGAATATTTTCTTCGGTAGTATACACATTCATTTTGCAAAAGAATATTATCTGTCAAATTGAAAAACATTTCAAGGCTCACTCTGATCCAGTCATTTTTTCCCAATGTTAATTTCCCTATGTGCACCTTACGTGTTTACATACTGTATAATGAAGACGAAAATATATTTTTCGAAACGTTGGCCACAAGTGATACTCTGGTAAAGCTTATTTTTCAATTGTTCCTCACCCAAATAAATCTCCTTCAATACTATGCATATAGCACGACAACTACCTTAATTAAAAATCAAAAGTTATTAGCATTTAATGTCAAAAGTTAATTAATCATTGTTATGAATAAAAGGTACAAAAGCTACAAGGAAATGGATAGGATTTACAGAGCAAGATGTAAAACATAGCCTTGGTCCACCATTCTAAACACATACACATAAAACAGGGTAAATTACACAGAAAGTGCCTTAAACTCGGAGTAGCGCGATCGCTAACGGCGGTGTATGAGGATAGAAAAGCGCATTCATCCTTTTACCCTGATTAACACTATATTGTTGTCACGTGCATTGAATATCGCCCTTCTTTTAACTGGAGTAAATCTTGCGAACCTCGTGCGCAGAAGTACTCAACAGTATTTTACCATTCCAACCCACAAGTGGGGAATGGTACTAGTTTAGGTCAAAAATCACTTTTCAAAAAATTTACAATATCTTTCCGTTTTGAGGTCCCCCAAATCCAAAAAACATATTTTTGGAAAAACTCTGTGCGTCTGTTAGTCTGTCTGTGAACACGATACAGGTCAAACGGATGAGCGGATTGAAACTAAATTTTGGGAGGATGTTTGGTATGCAAATATGAAGGTCCCTATTGTTTTTGGGGAAAATCGGCGCATGCGCAGAAGAGATATATGCTAAAACGGTATTTTTTATATAATAATGGAATACTTTTCAATACGGCTTATTATTCTATTTATTTTTTCAAGAAAGTTTTGTTAAAAAAATTTTTTTCTAAACTTTATAGTTTCGGAAATATTTTGAAAATAAAAAAAAAATCATCCACTCTTTTGTTTTATGGATCTGTCAGAAATCAACTAGTTAGGCATGCTTTGATTAATTTTTACATGACGCGGAACATATTATGTAGGTAACCATGGCAACAAATAGTTAATATCATATTGAATACTAGCCATTACCTGCGTCACCTCACGCGATATCAGAAATTTTATTTTCTTTATTATATAATCAAATGTCAACATTTTTGAAGTTGGAATGGTCCCGTCGCCCAATTGGCTAGAATTTTTTGTTTGTGATTATTGTGCGGGCACCGAACAGCTGCAGAATTTTGTTTATATTGGAGGCCCGGACCGGCTTAACTCGGATGCACATTTAGTGTATATACATATATAGAAAGCAGCGGCCCGTCCCGGTTTCACCCGGGTGCGATAGATATAATTCTGCAAGATGTATTTCGTTTCTGGCCCGGCGTCTGAACTAATAGCTTTGAGCAAATTCTGTCAGATTTGCTTCTGAACTAATAGCTTTGAGCGAATTCTATCAGATGTCGCTATTTGGTACTAAAACAGTTTTTGAAGTGAAAACTTCTTTAGCGGCGTTGTACACTTGTTTTGTAATGGGTAAAAAATGTTAAACTCGCGTCAGGACACGTGACCTGATCGAAAATTCGTAAGACGTTAATATTCAAGTTTTCACTTCTGCCGGCACTCCCTGCAATTTTTTTTGTTTGCTTCTGAACTAATAGCCTTGAGTAAATTTCATCAGTTTGTTATCAGTCGTTTACCGAAAACATTTTGGAAGCTGCCTCTTCAGGATGTAATATTTATGTATGGAAGGTAGGTTGCTCGACTGCCATTGAGATTTACAATTATAGCGAAAGGAGAATTGTTCGTTAGATATACAATCAAGATGTTGCGATTTTGTTAGATTTACTGCAACAAAAACAAAGTTCACGCTAATTAATTATAAGTAGTTTTAGGGCCAAATTCTTCATTTATAATAATAAATAATAATTTATTTGTTTCATGCCTACACAGGTGTACAGGAAATCGTCAAATAGGTATATAATAAAAACAGTTGTGTGGTTTTAAGAAACCACGACGCAAGTGAAACTTTTATTGGATTGTAGACGTTGGATTGTAGACATTTATCCATCACGATTAATTATAAACAACAATATTCACATGAATACACGAATAAAAACATGTAAACACTGTACAGCACTTGCCCGCATGACAGACTGACTATGTGTTATACATACTACACGGTCAGCTGATGCTAACCATGGGCACCGCCATATTGGCCTTGGCTGCTCTACCGAGCGCCTACTCCGAACGCCTTTCACTTTACCCCTACTCCGCGGCCGCCTGTAATGCGACATGCAACAGACGGCCAGAAAAATTCGGGGCGATAGAATAAAAGTTTCACTTTAAAAATTACAAAAACATATCAACACAAAGTCATCATCCAAGAAAAGTAAGAACATAATAGGTATATTTAGCAGAAATTTTCCTCCAAAAGCAGCCAGATTTAAGTTCCCAAGCTAAGAATATATTTGTACTCCGGGTCGCCCCAGCCAAAAAGGTTACGACCCGCTGGTCTACAGGTACTTAAGGCCGCTGCACACGAGGCTATAAACGCTGCTAGATTCCTTGCTAGATTTGCCTACTGGTTTTCTAGCGCTGGTTTTCTTGATTGCTGTAAAGTGCTCGCTTCACACGAGACTATTTTTCAAGCTTGTTTTATGGATAGATCTGGTGCGCGCGCAATGACAGTTCAAATATAAACACAGAGCAAAACGTGTCTGTTGTCTGACTCTGAGCAGAATGTAGTCATGTTGGTTGTGGGCGTTTGTTCAAGTGCCCACGTGACAAGATACTGCTTCCTGATGGGTTCTTCCTCATACCTAGCAGCAAATCTCGCAGGGAAAATAGCCCTTGTTCTATTTTTAAAACCTATATTGTGAGCTAGCAGGCCAGCCCGCAGTGACGTCATTTCCAGCTTCGTACCCAGCCTAGCGCCTAGCAGAACTCCTAGCAGCGTTTCTAGCCTCGTGTGCAGCGGCCTTTAGATGGAAGAACTAGTTCGGAAGCTAAACTATCTGAATAAAAAATTGATAATTTTTTAAATTAATCATAAATGTTTGTGCCGTGTTGTGCTAGTAAACAAATATGTCTGCCAGTTTGGTATTATGTAAATTGACCAGTTGTTGATGAGCACAAGTTTGAAAAATTAATAACGAATCGACCATTTTGTTGGGTTGTCAATTTAAGAGAATAAATTTGGGTCTTCCACTGACAGCCTACAATAATGAGACAAACATGTATATGAATTATGCACTGGCTCCATAAAACTTGATTATAATTATAATACCTGTGTTGATCTTCAAAAAACATAATTTTATAAAAAATGGAACGTCACATTCTGTCAGCTTGAAATAAATATTCTATATATTATGTACTTTGTGGTGTACAGTGAAACAACATTGTAATGAACGTTAATTAAACGAAGATAATGAAAAAAATCTGAAATAAAGTTTTTTAATAGATTATTTTATGACAAAATTTTCTGTAAAAAATCCAAAATCATTAGGAGATTTAAAAAGTTAAAATTAAAAAAAACTTTTACATGTAGTCTTATGGAAAATATGTCAACCTAGCATGCAAACGGTACATTTTAATTTTGTGCAAATAACCAAATAATGTCAGCAGTTCCGAAAACTATATGTAAACTGTAAAGCATCGATGTCTTACGCATATTTTAATATTTTTTCCAATTTAATTAGGAGACTTTTAACCATCAAAGAAAATTATTAAACCTTAGCACTTTTCGATTATGGACTTTTATTCTTGACAATTTTAACAATTTCAGCTGAATTTTCAACTTTTTAATAATTTAATTTTAATTTTTATTACTTCTAATTTCTCTTTTTAATTATACACTGCAAAAAATATGTAAAATACAGATATTTACATAAATTTATTTTTTCTAACCTAACTTTATACAAAAACTTCAAAAGTTAGTCTATATTAAGTAAAATACTGAAATAATTAATTAATATTAAAATATTATTTATTTATGCCTTTATGACAATAATTTATTGGTATCATCGACTTATAACCTTTTGTAAAAATGTATTATGGAAAAGTTCCCATTTAGAATTCGACTTACTTTTGATTGGGACTGTAACGCATCAACCTCCTTATTAGTGGTGTTATGAGATACACAGTAGAATCTCTTTAAGTCGAACCTCGATAAGTCGAAAACCTCCAAAACTCGAAAAAATGTTTTGTTCCATTCCCCTCCAGCCCCAAAACCTCAATTACTCGCAATCTCAACCCTCTATAGGTCGAAATAATCAGTGAGTCCCTACAAGCCATTTCGGTACATTTTTTCACTCCATAACTCGAAAAAATAAATTGGACCTCTGTATCTCGAACATAACAACTCAAAATTAGTTATAATGAATATTAACCTCTACAAGTCGAATATTTCCTTACAAAATAAGTCGAAATCCTTCATAAGTCGAAAACTCTATAACTCGAATTTTTTGGCGTCTCCCTTGAAATTCGACAGAGATTCTACTGTATTTCTAACGAGTTGTGACAATATCTGTATCAGCTTCCGCATCGGCAGATGTGAACGTCAAAAAATCCGCATCTGCAAATGTCAGTAAAAACCACATCTGTAACATTCCTGATTCACAAGACTAGTTTACCGAATTTATTAAAACAGGAATGGTTAAGATAAAAGTGACTGTTAAAATCATAAATCTATTAATTAACTATATGAATCATTGCCTATCTACTCAATGTGCGGTGAGTGAAGGCAACAAAGCGTATCGAAAATATATCTGCGTCTCTTTCTTCGATGTAATTCCCTGATTTCTCCGATGATAGGATTGGTTGATGTACTTGCATTCAATCTGAATAAAGTATCTCTGTTTCAAAAACTTTGTCTTTTTCTATGACGTTAACATGGGCGTATCCAGCTTTTGGCCCAGCAGGGGGCAAATTAGAAATGTCTTAAGCCATGTCCCCCGTGCTTGTTTTGTCCTCCTGGATACGTCAGTGCTTACGGCGTAAAAAAAGACAGAAGTATATGTTTGCTTCCAAATGGTTCGATTGCGATTTTATTCCTATGCTCAGTATAGAATGAAAGTATATGTTTAAAATCTATACCTAATAGAAAAAAAGTTCACTGTACCTGCTAGAACTTCAAGTATTACTGCTTTATGTTGGTAGAAATCAGTATAATATAATATATGAAATTTAACAGTGGGTTCAAATCAAAAGCTAGCATTTATGAATTTAAATTAGATATCACATGTGGAGAATATCATTTACTTGGAAGACCATAATTTCACTATATTTTATTGGTTTTTCTTAACAGATTTAATAAAGAATTTTTAATTATAAGACATATGATACCTACTCGTAATACACTTACGTATTCGACGTATATATATATGTCCACAAACATTTTATTGCATGTTAAAATGTTAACATGTTGGCTTCTATTTTAAACAATCGTTAAAATTACGAATTTTACATCGCTACAAAGATTCAGCTCAATTATCAAATATCTCAAATTACACGCTTCAAAAAATTGTGAACAATCTAAAACTGTTATGTATTGTACATATCGTTTTCCGTACTGAAATGGGAAAAACGCATATATTAATAATAACCTATATATGAATCATTGCCTATCTACTCAATGAGCGGTGAGTCACAAGCTCCCCGAGCCAAATGGCACAATCTAAAGACTTGAAATTTCGCACAGTTAATAGTTATTGGCGTAACTAGTAGTCTAAGTCATTCATCGCGCTGACAGGTCATGACTTAGCCTACAAGTTACGCCCATAATTTTATTCAACAATTGCGCGTTATTCATGTTTTATTTATTGTTATTAATGAGATGTTGCAAATATCTATTTATTTCTTTATAAAAAAAACTGTCAATACTAACAGCACCAAACAGCACGATTCAATGTTTTGGTTTGAGGTTAGCCGGTTATGAATAAACTCCATGTCGAAAACATTCGGCCTCTCAATTTTAGCCTCAATGGGTAACAACGGAGTTGTTGTTACCGACTATTTCGTTACGACTCAGAAAATAGTTACGTTTATTTTCATTACTCCACAATGGCCGAGCTAGTAGGAATCTTCATTGAGTTATGACAAGTAATTGTCACCAGTCGGTAAATGGCTATTTAGGGTTCGGTTTTTAGGCATGATAAAATATGAATAACGCGCATGAGTTGAATAAAGCTTGTTGTGATATAATTATGTGGTTTAGATGTGAATAAATTATCTATATACTATATAAAATTCTCGTGTCACAATTTTGGCCGCGCTAATCTCCGAAACCACTGAACCGATTTTAATGAAATTCTTGCTTGGTGCAACTTACGCTGTAGGATAATTTTATTAAATATTTTGTACAAAATTACGGTGTTTTCTCAAAAAAAAAAACTGTTTTAGTAACATGTAACGACATCTCATAGAATTTACTCAAAGCTAGTTCAGAAACAAACAAAAAAAACTGTTTTAGTACCAAATAGTGACATCTGTTAGAGTTCGCTCAAAGTTATTAGTTCAGGAGCAAATCTGGTAGAATTTGCTCAAAGCTATTAGTTCAGACGCCGGGCCGCAAACGAAATACATTTTGCAGAATTATATCTATCGTACCCGGGTGAAACCGGGACGGATCGCTAGTACTACAATAAATTTACCCAAAACATGTCAAAATTGATTTAAAAAATTGTCAAAAAATCACCCAAAAACTGTCAAAATTCAGCCAAAAAAAAAATAGTGTCAAAAATCACCCCAAAATATTGTCAATAATCACTTAAAAAATTGTCTAAATTTACCCAAAAACTTGTCAAAATTCATTCAAGATAATGAACATTAATATTAAGAAATGTGAATTTTAATACGGTATAGTGCGTACTACTATTTTAATAACTTTAAAGAATAGCTTCTGTTGCTACATTGTTGAAACACCCATTGTTACATGTCTATATTAGAAAAATTTATTTCTCAAACAATGTCACCATCGGGATACGAACCCCGAATCTTTCCACTATCGCGACGGACTGAGTTACATTACTCCACAGTGACACAGTAAGGTCAATTCATCAATAGCCATTTGTAACTGTATATTTCACATCATGCGAGAGCTAATTTTTATCTTAGATAACGTCAGATATGAACCTTCACAGTAACAATGGGTGTTTCAACAATGTAGCAACAGAAGCTATTTAAAGTTATTAATATTAAGTATTTTTAGTATATACGATAAGCGCTCATTGTTAATGAACAAGTAGTTATTAAAAATGTATCGATTTTTGTGCGCCCTTGACATTTGGAGGCCCAGGGCTTAAGCCCTATTTGTCTTTATGTAGATCCGCCCCTGCATAATGAACAATAAAGACAATGAAATATTCCGTATAAATGATTATTTATTAGATTAATCTCGCGGGTCTTTGTCCATGTGCATTAATTTTAATTATAAAGATAGAGGTAACGTTTATATAATATAGTGACTGTACGTAGAACTGTAAGCTGTTGTACTCTAGGTACTCGCTATGCCAACACTGTGACAATCATTCCAGCTGCCCGCGCCATGTGTATTAACTATTACTAGTGTTAATATAGGCTAGACGGCGAGGAGGTAAAAACATTAAAAAGTGTATTATTCGAGCACAGGCGAGATTATTGTTGGAATCGCTTCGTTTTAGGGTGTAGTTCAACCCCCTAAGTTTGCTTACAAATTGTTGGTGTGCTTGATTTTATAATTAACAATTAGTGACGAAAATAGTGGTTTTTTCTCTATTTCCTTTAATATCTCCGTTCCTCTTGACTTTTAGTATAGCATATGCATTGAGAAAGTTGTTCCTTATGAAATTTCCTAAAAAATGAGCACTGACAGAGGTCGCTAAGTGCAATTGTTAACTTGCAAATAGCACCTAAAGTTAAAAACACGTTTTTCTTCACTATTTTTTTTAGTAAAAAATGACCGCACATAGATGGCTGAAAATTCTCAAAAATGATGTCTATGTTGACCCAAACATGCATGAATAATTTTAGCGTCATCGGTCAATTACTTCTCGAGTAATTAACGATCACTTTTTTTTGTTTCCTTAATTGCAAATTGCGCCATTTTTTTCACAAACGGGTTTCGCTGGTCGGACCAAGCCAGAAAAATCACAAATCCATTCAACTTTACTATTCCGTTGGAATTTTTGGAAATAATTAATTCTAACCGATTTTATAACGATTTCTTTAGCGATACCAATTTTAGACAAACGTATAAAACCATATAACTTTTCCAATATTCAATCGTTAGAATAAAATTTACTTTCAATTCACCAAGCAAAATATCAAGTAGAAAAGTTTGTTGAAGAATAAATATACACTGCACTATACTCCTTGCTCTATTTGTTGAATATTTTGACGTTCATCCAAAAATCCGACCGATGGCGTTAGTCTAAACGTCAAAAAAAAAAAAATTGGTTGTCTGTAAAGTCGGTTTACGGACGATAGTTTTACGTGATAACGTCATAAAGAAACATTGATGAACTCTCTGACGTCACGCGAGAAGAGAGAGAAATGCGTACAAGCCGACGCTTGGGCCGATCGTGCGTCTCTATCGCTTATACCACGCTCTCGCTTGCACGCTCAGGCTCAGGCGGAACGTGACACTTTTTCGTGCGTGCAGCCGGTGTTTCATCAATTTATAAGACGTTATCACGTCAAAAAAAAAAAAAAAAAAAAAAAAAAAAAAAAAAAAAAAAAAAAAAAACAAGGTTGCTAGCTCGTTCGATTACCGACCTTGAGAGTACAGCACGTATTTTTTTCTGGATCGTTTTTCTCTGAAAATAATAATTATTGTTGTTTCCGTACAAAAATCAGGTATTTATTAGACTTGTAAATATACATTGGACAACTGTAAGTATTATTTTTCAGTTTTATACCATAATTTAATATTTTTTTTTTATATATTTATACTTTAAAAAATTTTGAGGTTAACCAAAATCACTAACAGCGCACGTAATTAGTATCATTCGAACTGAACCGTCCTGGTTTGTTTCCAGGACGGTATAGCTAAAACCTTGCAGATATGCAACTAAATATACATGAGTGATAATCCAACAGATGTAGAATTTCCACAACCACAAGTCTTACACCCTACCAATATGCAATCAATTACCGAAACTAATAACACAGCACCCACAACAATGCGCTCACAAAATACCAATAATCCAAACACACAGACCTTTGCAAATGTAGTTAGGAGACAACCAACATTTCAAACCCCAAAAAAAGATCAGGGTATAATAATAAATTCTCTAAATGGCGTTAAAATAATTGACTACATTAGAGCCGTAGCTAATTTAATACACGGAAAAAATATTATAGCAGCTTCCAGAATCGCTAACGAAAGAATTTGCATGTACTTATCTAGCAAAGAAATGGTTGATAGATTAATTAGTGAACATGAAACTATTCTAGTCAATGAACAATCTGTCAATATAAGAAGAATGATAACCCCTGCAAAAAGACTAATCATATCAAATATAAACCCTCTCATTCCTAATGATATATTGGAAGAAAAATTACACAACATGAGTATAAATCTAGTATCGCAAATTTACTATATGAGGGCAGGTGCAACAGACCCAGATCTATCACACATAGTTTGTTTCAGACGCTATGTTTATATAGTACCTGATGAAAAACATGAAATCCCAGACTCTGTCATAATAAATTTCGACAATGATGATTACAGAATATATTTAAATATAGATATTCAAAAATGTTACAGATGTAATCAAACTGGACATATTTCATCTAAATGCCCTAAACCTGATACTTCTGACACTTCATCTTCAAGATCTGCTTATCCGCTACCTCCTACAACTCTTGAAACCCCTGAAACTTGTCTATTTGGCAATGAATCGGACTGTTCTGACAGTCAACCTGACGACGAAATGCGACCTAGAGCTCAAAAGCGTCCTCCTCCCCCATCCACTTCCACTACCGAAACAGACCCAGACCTAGTGGCTGAAATCGAAATTGAGCGTCCTACAGGAACTGTAGATGAAGATCCACCTGAAACAGAAAATAAATCAATTAATACATGTTTATCTTTTCGTAAACCGGAACCTAAAAAACTAAAAGTAAATCAAAAGGAACAGGTAACCCTAGCTACAGGAAAAGTAAGTAAATCACCCACCGATATTGCTCTTCTACCACTGGAAACTAAAATAAGAACTGTACGTTACGTACTTACTTATGATAAATTTGTGAGTTTCATAAAACAGGTACAAAAATCAAAAGATCCTCTAAGCTTAGCTCGCACATATACACACAATATTGAAGATCTCCTAGCAATGATGAAAGACCTATACCCATTTTTAAGGGAAAAAAATATGAAAACAAAATTCACAAAAATTTCAAACAAATTAAACAAACGGTTAATAACAGAAAAGGACATAGAAAATGAGATACCCCCCTCCCCAATGACCCTCTCACCAGACAACTCGGAAGACGAACATTAAATTCAACCTAATACAATGGAATTTGAATGGCTACTTCCCGCACATCACAGACCTTAAAAGATTAATATCAGAGCACGAACCATTAACAATCTGTTTACAAGAAACTAATTTTAAAACAACTCATACTCCATACCTAAATAACTATTCTTTTTATCGCAAAGATAGAACAAACACAGATCACGCTAGCGGTGGGGTTGCCATACTGGTTAAAGATACATACTACGCAGAAACTCTCACACTTGACACTGACTTCGAAGCAATTGCAATAAAACTTCACATACCTCAACCTATAACAATATGTAATATATATATACCTAACAATAAATATATTTCTGTTCAAGATATAGAAAAAATAATAGCTCAGCTGCCCACGCCTTTCGTAATAACAGGAGACTTCAACGCTCACAGTTACCTCTGGAGTTCAAAACAGGACAGCAGAGGAAAAATCATGGAAAAAATACTAGATCTAGAGAACATATCACTGCTAAATGATGGACAACCAACCCATCTAAGTCTATCCACAGGAACACTCACCGGCATTGACCTAACCTTCTGCCACGCGTCCATCACTCCCATCCTCGAATGGACTGTTCTTCCAGAACTTTACAACAGCGACCACTTTCCAATACTCACTAACATTTCCACTCAAAATATTGACGTTTCTTACCCACCTAAATGGAGACTAGAAAAAGCTGATTGGAACGCATATCAAAATGAAGTATCCAACAAAATTAACAATTTCAATATAAATAATAATAATAATAATATAGATACAATAATAAAACAGTTTACAAAAATAATAATTGAAACAGCAGAACATTATATCCCACAAACCAAATCAAAAAGCAGACGCACACAGAATCCCTGGTGGAATAAACAATGCGAAGAAGCCACCAATAATAGCAAAACAGCGCTAAATAAATACAAAAAACACCAAACTATAGAAAATCTAATAAATTTTAAAAAACTAAGAGCTATCGCAAAAAAAACAATAAACGAGAGCAAAAAACAAACCTGGGCAAATTATATAAATAGTATTAACTCATCAACGACAACCAAAGAAGTTTGGGATAAAATAAATAGAATAAAAGGAAAACCTAAAAATTTCCACATTGCAGCTCTAAAAATCGACAACAGAACAATAACAAACTCCAAGGAAATATCAAACTCACTAGGCGAAATCTACCAAAAAAACTTCAGCTCTGAAAATTACGACAAGAACTTTTTAAAATTCAAAATCAAAAGCGAAAAACAACAAATAGATCACATGAGCCATAACAAAGAAGATTTTAATCTTCCACTCTCAGAGAGTGAATTAGAATCGGCCCTCCAACAATGCCGAAACACTAGCCCAGGAGCTGATAAAATACACAACGAGTTTTTAAAAAAGCTCCCCCAGTCTGCCAAACATAAATTACTACAAATCTATAATCACATATGGAATGAAAACATATTTCCCACAGAATGGCGAAAGAGTATAATACTGCCTATTCTGAAGCCAAACAAAGAAAAAACTAACCCGGAAAATTACAGGCCTATAGCCCTTACATCATGTCTATGTAAATTAATGGAAAGGATGGTAAACAACAGGCTCATGTGGACCTTGGAACATCAAAAATTACTAACGCCTGCACAGAGTGGTTTCAGAAAAGGTATGTCAACAATAGATCAAATAATAAATCTTCAAACTGAAATATACAACTCTTTTGCAACCAAACAACATCTACTTGCAATTTTCCTGGACATAGAAAAGGCTTATGATACAACCTGGCACAGAAACATCCTCGAAACCCTTAAAGAATGGAAGATAGTGGGCAATATGGCTTCTTTTATAAATAACTTTCTTACAAAACGTAAATTCCAAGTCAGAACAGGAAATATATTATCAAATGTATATAAACAAGAAAATGGTATCCCTCAGGGTTCTGTTCTTGGAGTAACTCTTTTCTTAATTGCTATCAACAAAATAACAAATAAAATAACATTTCCTACAAAGATTTCCCTATATGCAGATGATGTGGTAATATACTGTGCTAATAAAAACCTTAAAACAATTCAAAAGGAATTAACCTCAGCTCTACTTTACCTAGAAAAATGGTCAGCAACTACCGGGTTCAAATTTTCAACTGGAAAAACCAAATGTATTTTATTCACAAAACATAGACGTGCTTCAAAACCAACTTTAAAATTAAATAGTGTACAGCTAGAATATGCAAAACAAATAAAATATTTAGGCGTCATCCTTGATGATAAGTTAAATTGGAAATCGTATATCACTGACCTAAGGAAAACCTGCAGAAAAAGCATTGATCTCATCAAAACACTGTCTCACCACACTTGGGGAAGTGATACTAAACAACTTATACAGATATTTCAAGCATTGGTAAGATCGAAAATTGAGTATGCATGCATAGCATATGCAGCCGCACAAAAGAACATTGTAAATATCATCAATACAGTATATAATACAGCATTACGACTAGCTTCAGGTGCACTAAGAACCACTCCGTTGGAAAGCCTTTATGCAATCACAGGTGAAATGTCACCTGAAATGCGTAGAGAGATGTTAATATTACAATATAATGCAAAAATAAAACTAAACCCTACTCATCCAAACTATCAAATGATTACAAATCCACATTACCAATGCACATACGAATCAAATGAAAAATATACAAAACCGTTGCCTATAAAAAACGAACAAATAATTGAAAAATACCATATTGAAAACATATCATTAAAAGTGAACGTGCATAACAAAATACCACCTTGGTTTTTCAGTAAGCCGAATATCAATTACGATCTATCAATATATAATAAATCCGAAACCACCCCGGCTATATTTCAAAGTCATATAAATCAAATTTTGGATCTACATAAAGAATATGTCAAAATTTATACAGATGGTGCAAAATCTGAACTTGGAACCGCTTGTGCATTTATACTTAATAACAGACCGACAGAAATTAAACTCTCAAAATTCGCAAGTATATTTACAGCTGAACTATTTGCTCTAAAAAATAGTCTAACTGAATTTAAAAAAAATTACCAAGAAAATAACAAATGCATAATACTGTGCGACTCACTCAGCGCACTACAATCAATATCGCGGCTATACCCTACAAATTCTATAATTCAAGACATTCAAAATTTGTTATATGAACTTCAAAATAGATCATGCACAATAAATTTTATTTGGATACCCTCCCACGTTGGTATTTATGGTAATGAACTAGCTGATACGCACGCTAAACAAGCGATAACTTCTAAAAACACATCTGTAGATGAAAATACAATATATAAAGATATAAAAAACTATATTAAACAACAAATAAAAACATTTTGGGCAGAAAAATGGTTTAATACTGAGGGCAATAAGCTGAGGGAAATAAAACCTGATATAAACTACTGGGCTAATCCCACAAACATGAAAAGAAAGGAAGAAATAGCTCTAGTACGTCTCAGAACGGGCCATAGCAAATTGACCCATAACTACATCTTCAAAAAAGAAAACATACCAACCTGCGATATGTGCCATGTCCACTTAACTATTAAACATGTTCTCACAGATTGCATAAAATACTTTCAGGCCAGATATGATTGTATACTCCCGGAAAGCCTAGAAGAAATATTAAATAATACACCACTCAACATAAATAAATTAATGAAATTTCTACAACAAACAGGACTTACCAATCAGCTCTAACAAAACGCTCTCTCAAATCCACCATCTACATTCATAACCTACTTTCCTCCCCATCTCCTAAATACCATGGTGCAGTGTTTCTGAAACAAAACAAAAAAAATTAATAAATAAATAAATAAATACCTAAATTAAAAAAAAAAAAACACAAAAAAATTACTAAGGCTCTATAATACAAAAATATTGACTTTATCTAACTACACTATATCAACATTGTACTTACCTTATTACTTTACTTACCTTCTATTAACTACTGTACTTACTACTTACCCTTTACTACTATATTATCTACTATTTATTAATGTCTATACTTACCCTCTAGCTTAGTAACTTTATACTTACCTAATTAATATCTTATAATATTATAATATTTTGTATTCCATAACATATTTTGTAACCTATTTTTATATTATGTGCTAATGACCTGAGTAGTCGAAGCGCATTTCTTTTTTTTTTCTCTAAATAAAAAAAAAAAAACAAGGTTCTTTCATTTCCGCACCGCTGTACCCCCCATATCTACACCCTTGGATGGACAGCGGAATTGCTTTTAGTTACATGCAAATAGATAGCAAACAGATTAATTTAATCAGATTTTTAAATAAATTAATGAGAAAATCTTGCGAACTAATGAAGAAAAGATTGGTTCGAAAACTTGTTTACGCACAAGGAGTTATTGAAAGCAGCTATTGTAGTTTGCAATTTTTACTGTACATTAATGCACTGTATGTTTTTTATATGCTTATATATGAGATAAAGAATATGTAAATACGTATATGTCTCACCCCTGAATGTATAATTCACTCAGTATCTACAAACGCATTAACATTGGAGTCTTGTAAGTGACAATGTCAGTATAATAAACTATACCCAATAATAATAATAATCAAAATTTATTTGCAAATAAAGTGCTGAATGTATTTGAAGCGGGATGCAATTATGTGCATCACACGCGGAGATGCTGGACCATTCGCGGGGCGGAGCGCCGGCGGGACAAGTTATGTGGCGAGCGGAGATAGAGGTGACATATTTTTAAAAAAAACTGGTGTGGTATGTATATTATGCCGCCTTGCCACCACCAACGTAACTTAAGTGGGATCCTATGTCGTTTATTGAGTTTTAACTATTAAACACAACAGTTTGAAACAAGGGCGTAGATAGGGGGGGGGGGTAAAGGGGGGTTATTACCACCCACAGGATCATAATAATAAGTAAATAAAACTGAAAATAATACGAATACTAAAAATAAAATTTAAAAATACTTCTTGAAAAAAAATTAGTAATATTGCAGGTTTGGTATTAATATTTGGCTTGACACCTTCCTTTGTGAATACTATAAAAATATTGATATTTTTGCGTTCAGAACACCTCTAAAAAGTTTAAAATAAAATAAAACAAAAATGTTAAAAAACCCACGACGAATGTAAACATTATAATTGAATAATATTTTGCAAGAAATCTCTATAAAGTTTAAAATAAAAAACAAAACTAAAAATTTTTAAGAAACCCACGACAAATACAAATGTTGTAATAGAAAAAGAGTTAAATTAAATTCTAAAATCCCCGACTTAAAACAGGTAGTAACTAGTGACGTGCCGGATATCCGTATCCGCGGAGCTCCGAGGGAGAAACAAGATCCGTATCCGTTAGTTTTATGGCGGATCTTTTACGGTGATTAGGTAATAATGAAAAACTCAAAGGTACTGATAAAAAACTATCTTTATTATGCGATATTGCACATCGATCTTTGGAAAGAGACAATCTGTTATGAGAGTTAACTCTTAAAGAAGTCAATAACTTTTTCCCATAACAGATAGTCTCTTTCCAAAGGGCGATGTGCAATATTTACCGCCGCGTACTCTAAGAAAGTTAAGATCCGTATCCGTATCCGCGGATCTTGAAACCAAATATCCGTATTCAGACCCGTATCCGCGGATATGCATTTTTAACGATCCGGCACATCACTAGTAGTAACCAAGGAAAATCCGTAGGGGGCTGCAATTCGCTGCCCTGAATTAAGAATAGAAGAATTTAAATTAGACTATAGTTAATTACGTACATCAAACGTGATTTCAATCAGCCACATACTCTAAAATTGCAGTATTTTAGATCATTTCAGGGCAACGAATGGCAGCCCCCGACGAATTTTCCTTGGTTACTTACCTGTTTTAATTCGAGGGATTTTAGAATTTTATTTAATTTTTTTTCTATTATAACATTTACATTCGTCGTGGTTTTTTTCAAAATTATTAATTTTGTTTTTGACGTGATAACGTCTTATAAATTGATGAATCACCAATCTTATAAATTGATAAAACACCGGCTGCATGTACGAAAAAGTGTAACGTTCCTAACGGTCGTAACGTTCCTAACGCGTAACGTTCCGCCTGACCCTGTGCGTGCTTTTTGCTAATTTCTCGCTCAATTTAAATCAGATCGGTTTGAAACCAGTCTTAAACGAAAGAGGAGAACATTTTACATAGATTTAGTATAACAGAATTTGCCTAAACAGTTTTTTATACAAATTTATATAGAAAAATAGCTGTATAAATGGAATGTTTTCTAATGCATGGCGCGACGCGGTCGGTCGTCTTTGTTTGCCGTACATGGAAATTAGAAAATAACGTATGTCTTGTCTTAACATGAAAACGGCTGCATTTCTAATGTTTAATTCAATTTTTTGACATTAGTATTTTGTGAAATGCAACGCCTTCTAAGTTAAGTATTGGAATAACTAATTATTATTAGAACATAATAGGCCCCACTCACGATCAAACTTCATGCCACAGTTCAGTGTTCAGTGAAGTTGGACAGATTAATCGAAAGACTGACTGGCACCACACACAGTTCATGCAAACTGCTCAGTTTTTTAAATTTTTTGTGTTCAGTTTGGTTCAGTTGTTGGCATACATAAGATACATATATTATATTATATACACACTATAATATTATACTATAGAGTATAGTTCATTAATAAGAACTAAATGAGTAATTTAAATGGTGAGGATTGGCTGTTCAGAGCTATGGGATTGTTTTTAAAACAGAGAAATAAGAAAAAAAAAGAAGAATATGGGTGAAAAATTGGTTAGAAATGCGTGATTCAAGAAGTCATGTTTATTTGATTAATGAATTACATCTTAAGCCGCTTGATTGCAATAATTATTTACGAATGAATGAATTAACTTACAATTATTTACTGAAATTAGTTACCCTATTTATTAAGAACCAGGACACAAATATGTGAAAATCTATTTCTGCATGTAGTGTTTGAAAAGTACAGTTTCACTGTACTTTAGAATTTGATTATTTTATTATATTATGTAATAGATGGTGTCAGTTACCTAATAACTAAAATATGCTTTGTGTTAAAAATTGTATTGAAATTATTCTCTATTTTAATCACTTGATTTCTAAACTTTAATAAAGAAACATTATTATTAAAAAGGCGTTCAATTATTTTATCTCAATACATTACATTTTATGGCGACGAGGATTAAAATTAAAAAAAAGAAACAATTTAAAGTTCTAATTTTGCAAAAGTAGTAAGACAAAATTAAGATTATAAAAATTGTTAAAAGTGAAATCATGACTGCAGAAACTCCACCTTCGTATTCTGGCCACGTGACAGAATTCAATCACTCTACATCAGAATTCTACATTTTTAAAAATAAACTGCAGAATTTTTTCTCAATTAATCGAGTAACTGACGATGCAGAGTTGAAGCGTGCGTTTTTTTTGAATGCCTTAACTGAAAATACATACAAGTTGCTAGAAACTTTATGTATACCGTCAAAACCGGAGAATAAGCCGTTTGCGGAACTGGTAAAGTTATTGGAAGATCATTTAACTCCAGTCAGATCCTACTTTGCTGCTAAGATTGCGTTCTATGGAGCACGACAAATGGATGCAGAGTCAATCGCAGATTGGATGGTTAGACTACAAAGTTTAGCTACACCGTGTGGATTCGACGCTGTTAATTTGAAGGCAGCATTACGCGATATTTTTGTCGTTGGAATGAAGCCCGGTCCAATCAAAGATCGCTTGTTGGAGGAAGATGGTACTACTTGCGAGTTGGCCAAGCTGAAAGAAATCGCGCTAGCCAAGGAGTCTTCAATGAAGGAGAAGTTATCGTTAGCGTCTGGTTCCACAGTTAAGAATGCGCCGACCGAAGTTTATCATACACAGGTAAAAGATAAAAAAAATTGTCGAGTATGCGGTAAAAGTAATCATAAATCATTTAATTGTAAATTCAAAGAGTATTATTGTAATATTTGTAATAAGCAGGGACATCTTGCTAACGTGTGTAGGAAAAAAAAGGAATTTTTGAAAAATAAAACTGAAAAAGTCGAACCAAATCAAAGAAATTCTAGAAATAATTATGTAACAGAAAATGATTCAAGTAATTGTAATTACGTAAGCGAAAATACTGAATATTTTAGTTCATTTTTTAATTTAGACTCTAAAATGGATAGTGATGATCATAAATTTAATTTAACATTAGAAGTTGAAAATAAGCTCATTAATTTCCAAATTGACACTGGGTCAGCATTTTCAATAATTTCTGAAAAATTTTATAAAAACAATTTCGCACATATTCAAAGTAAGCAATCTAAAGTTATTTTGAGTGATTACGCTGGCATTAAAATTTTCCCTGTTGGCGAAATCATTTTACATGCTAATTATAAAAATAAAACTTTTGAAATGATTATTTTAATTATTAAAAATGGGGGACCGCCGTTGTTAGGTAGACGAGACTTAGTTAAATTAAACAAGAATGTTACGTTCTCAGAATTGTTTTACACTAAAGATGGGACGCAGTTGTTACAAAACTTAATTGAAAAGTATAGCCTTGTTTTTGCTGATGGTATCGGTACTTATAAAAATGGAAAAATTAATTTAACCTTAAAACCAAATACAGTGCCTAAGTTTTTAAAAGCTAGGCCGATTGCTTTTGCTTTAAAAACAAAAGTTGAGAGTGAACTTAACAGACTGGTTAAAGCGGGTATATTAACTGCTGTCGAAAATTCGGAATGGGCTACTCCGATAGTGCCTGTTTTGAAAGAAAATGGACAAATACGCATTTGCGGAGACTTTAAATGCACATTAAATCCAGCACTAGAGCAACAGTACTACCCACTGCCAAGAATTGAATATTTATTCACTCAACTGCATAACGGAAAAATATTTTCAAAAATTGACCTAAAGGATGCTTATCAGCAAGTGTTATTAACTGATGAAGCTAGTCAATTAACTGTGATCACGACTCACAAAGGTTTGTTCAAATATACACGGTTGCCATTTGGTATATCTGTAGCTCCGTCTGTTTTTCAACGTATTATGGAACAATTAATAATTGATATACCTGGAGTTGCTTGTTTCTTAGACGATATTATCGTCTCTGCTCCAGACGTAGAAACACATCTAGAGAGATTAAAATTATTATTTAATAGATTAATGGTAGCTGGTTTGCGAATAAAAAAAGAAAAGTGCAATTTTTTTCAAAAATCTATTAGCTATTTAGGTCATATAATTGATCAACACGGTCTTCACACGTCCAAAGACAATGTTGATGCGATTGTTAAAGTTCGTGAACCCAAAAATGTCTCAGAATTGAAATCTTTTATCGGTATGGTAAATTTTTATTACAAATTTTTACCAAACTGTGCAAGCTTGTTAAGTCCACTGTACAACTTATTAAAAAAGGAGGTTAAATGGATATGGAATGAACCATGCAAAAAAGCATTTAATGATGTCAAAAATTTGTTATCATCTTCTGATGTGCTAGTTCACTTTAACCCTGATCTCCCGATTAAGCTAACGGTGGATGCTTCCAGTACCGGTATAAGTGCTATTTTATCACATATTTTTAGTGAAGGTGAAAGAGTGGTAGCGAATCAGAGTAGAGTACTGTCAAAGGCTGAGAAAAATTATGGTCAAGTGGAAAAAGAGGCCCTTGCGATAATTTTTGGCGTTCAGAAATTTTATCAATATCTCTACGGTCAGAAATTCATAATTGCCACTGATCACAAACCCTTATTATCGATATTTAGCCCCAAAAAAGGATTACCCAGTATGGCAGCAAGCAGACTGCAGAGATGGGCTAGTTTTTTATCACAATTTAATTTTGAAATTATATATATAAAATCAGAAAAAAATTACGCTGACTGGTTATCCAGGGCAACAATAATTAACGAGCTTAACGAAACTAAAGATAATTCTGTATTTTTAAATTATTTTACTGAAGCAAATATTTTTGACTTAGCAACTATAAAAAAAGAAACTCAAAAAGATAATATTTTAATCAAGGTTGTAAATTACACTTTAAATGGTTGGCCGACTGGTGAAGTTTCTCCTGATTTTAAACCGTTTGAAAGTCGTAGAAATGAGTTATCTGTGGAACAAGGTATTCTTTTGTGGGGATATCGGGTAATAATTCCTGTAACTTTGAGAAATATTATTTTAAAAAATTTACATTTAACCCATTTAGGGGTTGTTAAGTCGAAATCTTTGGCGCGCAGCTATTTTTGGTGGCCTTCATTAGACCAACAAATTGAAGAATTTGTCAAAAGTTGTGTTGCATGTAGTTTTTATCGAAATGCGCCGCAAAGTTCAGAATTGTCACCATGGCCGTGGCCATCTGAGCCTTGGACGCGCATCCATATTGACTTTTTTGGTCCGTTTATGAATAAATATTTTTTGGTAATTGTTGATGCCACAACCAAGTGGATTGAGTGTTTTGAAGTTTCAAATATGCATGCAAATACGACCATTGAAAAATTACGAGAAACATTCGCTAGGTTTGGATTGCCAAAATATTTATGCAGTGACAATCAAACAACATTTTTATCGGACGAATTTCAATCGTATCTTAAAATGAATGGTATCATACATAAAACTGGAGCCCCATTTCATCCACAAACTAATGGATTGGCAGAAAATGCGGTGAAAACAATGAAAAATGCTATTCGTAAAGCTAAATATATGGACAAAAGTGTCTCAATTTCTACAGTTATTAATCGCTTTTTATTTGACTATAGAAACACTGCTCATTTGACTACAAATGAGAGTCCGGCAAAAATGATGTTTGGTCGCAATTTAAAATGTCGTTTTAATTTAATTATTCCGTCAGTGAAAAATACTGTCGAAACTAAACAAGATAAACAAATACAAAATTATAGAGGGAAAAGAATAGTGAAATTTGACGAAAATGAATTAGTTCTTGTGAGAGATTATCGTGGACAGAAACCGTCTTGGATTGACGCAACTATTGTTAAGCCAATTGGTACAAAATTATATCTTTGCAAAACTGTTGAGGATAAGATTTGGCGTAGACACACAAATCAGATCCTTAAAAAAGAATCAACAGATTCAGTTCTTCCTTCCACCCAGATGATTCCACGATCATCTCTCATCACCAATGAAAACATGAACCCTAATAATCTGGAAAATAATAATGATGATGTAAGAGTTCTGCGACGGCGAAGTCAATTGCGACAACCCGTTCGCTTTCCCGAAGGATTGTGATTTATTTAATTATTATTGGTATTTCAATTTTTTTTTATTATTTTCTTGATTGGGGGAAGATATTGTAGTGTTTGAAAAGTACAGTTTCACTGTACTTTAGAATTTGATTATTTTATTATATTATGTAATAGATGGTGTCAGTTACCTAATAACTAAAATATGCTTTGTGTTAAAAATTGTATTGAAATTATTCTCTATTTTAATCACTTGATTTCTAAACTTTAATAAAGAAACATTATTATTAAAAAGGCGTTCAATTATTTTATCTCAATACATTACACTGCACAAGAAAGGCAGCAACATTGAGATTTTTGGCTTCTGGTTGTACAAAACACAGAACTCCAAAAACTGAACTGAAAAACACCCACACACACAACAGTTTACTTGAACACTGAACACTGAAGTCGTTCAAAAATCAAGATGCATTTGATGAGTTCATGCTTGACTTCAGTGTTGGTTTCAGTGTTTATTTGTCCCACACACTATCATGCTTCACTGAACTATAAGTTTGAACACTGAACTGTTGCATGAAGTGTGATCGTGAGTGGGGCCTATAATACTTTGACAGTTGCAAACGTCCCTTTTGACATTTCTTATCATTCCGACACCAAGGATAAGCGGATTGAAACCAAATTTTGGGAGGTTTAGGTTATGTATTACGGAATACGTTATCACGTAAAACTATCGTCCGTAAACCGACTTTATAGGCCCCACTCACGATCACACTTCATGCAACAGTTCAGTGTTCAAACTTATAGTTCAGTGAAGCATGATAGTGTGTGGGACAAATAAACACTGAAACCAACACTGAAGTCAAGCATGAACTCATCAAATGCATCTTGATTTTTGAACGACTTCAGTGTTCAGTGTTCAAGTAAACTGTTGTGTGTGTGGGTATTTTTCAGTTCAGTTTTTGGAGTTCTGTGTTTTGTACAACCAGAAGCCAAAAATCTCAATGTTGCTGCCTTTCTTGTGCAGAAATAGATTTTCACATATTTGTGTCCTGGTTCTTAATAAATAGGGTAACTAATTCCAGTAAATAATTGTAAGTTAATTCATTCATTCGTAAATAATTATTGCAATCAAGCGGCTCAAGTTGTAATTCATTAATCAAATAAACATGACTTCTTGAATCACGCATTTCTAACCAATTTTTCACCCATATTCTTCTTTTTTTTTCTTATTTCTGTTTTAAATACAATCCCATAGCTCTGAACAGCCAATCCTCACCATTTAAATTACTCATTTAGTTCTTATTAATGAACTATACTCTATAGTATAATATTATAGTGTGTATATAATATAATATATCTTATGTATCTATACTCGACGAGTGTATGCCAACAACTGAACCAAATTGAACACAAAAAATTTAAAAAACTGAGCAGTTTGCATGAACTGTGTGTGGTGCCAGTCAGTCTTTCGATTAATCTGTCCAACTTCACTGAACACTGAACTGTGGCATGAAGTTTGATCGTGAGTGGGGCCTATTACAGACAACCAATTTTTTTGTTGAGTTGCAAGTTTGTAGTTTTTCAACAGACTGTACAAGCGCAAGCCCGCATTCGCATCTAACTTCCGAGCCTTTTAGATTCGTGGCGCGTATTATAGCTATCGAGTTTGAGCTACATCTATTTGTATTAATGCCTATAGCTAAACTCGATTCATCAATAAATGTGACAGAATGACATAACCTCAAAATTTAATTTAGCTAGGCATTAAAATCAAAACACGACAGTCGCGCCATCACAAAGTATTTGTTGACAACAGCGTCTTGTCCATTAACGCGGTCGGTCATCTGTTCAGTACGATAGCGAACGGACAATCCCTCTGTAACTAACTTTAAATCTGTCTTCTCAACATGTCAATTAAGTACGTGGTGAGCTGTAGAATTATGAAGACACATTTCAGTGTCTATCCAATTCAGAGTTCATAGTCGTACGTTGAATGATAAACACATGTTCAAGGAATCGTTGCGTTTAAAAATTTGAAATACAGTGTAAACTCAACTTATTCACGAGGCTAAAAACGCTGCTAGATTCCTTGCTAGATTTGCCTACTAGTTTTTCTAGCGCTGGTTTTCTTGATTGCTGTTAAGTGCTCATTTCACACGAGACTATTTTTCAAGCGTGTTTTGTGGATAGATCTGGTGCGCGCGCAGTGACAGTTCGAATATAAACACAGAGCAAAACGTGTCTGTTGTCTGGCGTTTGTTCAAGTGCCCACGTGAAGATACTGCTTCCTGATTGCTTCTTGCTCATACCTAGCAACAAATCTAGCAGGGAAAATAGCCCCTGTTCTAATTTTAAAACCTACCTTCTGAGCTAGCAAGGCAGCCCGCATTGACGTCATTTCCAGCTTCGTACCCAGCCTACCGGCTAGCAGAACTTCTAGCAGCGTTTCTAGCCTCGTGTACAACGGCCTTAATGTCACTCGATATAACGTCGAAATTACTTAACTCTAGTTGGTTTACCCTTGTTGCTCATACAATGATAGGTACACTCTAAATAACGACACACCTACTCTAAATAACGACAACAATACGTCATCATTAAGCAATAAACAGTACTTGTTTGTTATTTTGTTTGTTGTCGGCATCATGGGTACTGAAGATTCTAAGAAATTCGTTTTTTTGTTTGTTGGGATTATCTTTCTTATGTTTAACTCAGCTGCTTATCGAATAGTTATTATAAGCGTCATCAATAAGCCTTGAAATAAATGTTTGTTGGTCAGTTGTAAATTTTATGTCTATTTATGAGTAAATACACATAGCAAAAAAAAATAAAGGATTATTTCTTCTCTTCGTTTAACGACAACTCTCAATAACGCCACAAAGTTCAAAGTCCCTTGAGTGTGCAATATTTTATACTTTTATTTTATTAAAAATCTTATTAATCTCAATGTTTATATTAACACTGGGCCATTTTTTAGAATCATTTCAACATATTGTAACAAAACTGTAGTTCGTGGTGGAAACTATTTATTTACAATAATAAATGTTTAACAAAACAGTTAAACACACAAACGAAAGCGTACGTTTAACTTAACAGTAATAATTACGTTCACAGAAATAAAATAACGACAGTTCCAAATAATAAAATAGAAAACTAAGTAGGTAACAGAAGAATATAAAGTCCTAATTATGTACGCAAAATATTTACAACACACAAACACAACAGAGTTTATCAGCACACTTGTCTATTAACTATATTCATACGGCTATTTAAAAAAAGTTATTTATGTAAAACCATATTTATATAATTGCACTCAATGGTTTATTTATCTTCACAGTATAATGATTTATGTCGCAACGCCAGACTTGTATCAACACAACTCACGAACAGCTGACTAATTGACTGACTCATGCCAGTGACACGCTCGCCTTTTATAGCTTCGATCCCCACAACATCGAAAATTCTAGAAGGGCCGAGTACCTCTCTTTACCTGCATTGCATTCTCCAGGCGATTGTCTGAAGGTCGGGGTTTTTTTACCCGCTTTCGATTGTTGTTGTTGCTAGAAGATTCTACAGAACCCATAGTCGTCCCAACAGGGGGCACGCAACAATACATTTTTCTCTAAAACCATAATTCTTTGATTCCTTTATACTGTCATCATGCCTATTGATCGGGATGGTAAACATAATATTTCGATAGTATTAGCAGTTGTACGTAAAAATACTTATTTAGAATTTAGCAGTAGATACGCACATGACGTGGGACGGATGTGAAGAAGGGGCAGAAGAGTCTAAGGTAGAACGCATTACCACCGTCACGCGCGTAGCCCCACGGGACTGACCATCCATTAGAATTATACACGCATTAATGTGTTGGTCTCCGAGCCGTGCAGCTTTGTAGACTTTACAATATCATATTAGAAACTAAAGATCCATTATTAATTCAAAATGTCAAGCAGGAAGATCTAATTACATTCAATGCTCTAGCCAGATGACGTATCTCCTCTTTGTGGTAGCTGGACTCTGCACTGTTTAACCATCTTGCATCAAATCCACAATCTAGCCATGCTGGACCGATCTAGTGTGTTAGTTGTGTGCCGTTTTCATTAACCCCTTAGGACCTGAGTTTTATTCTTTTGAAACAAAAATCATATATAATTAATACGCCAAGGTTTAAGATGTTTGCCTCCCTTTTTAGAAAAAACCTCACAATTTCTCTACATAAATTAGGTATATATCATTTTAATGATAATTGCTTGCTCTACTGACATCGACAACTAAAAAATTTATTATTGCTTTTGTTTTTGTAAATTAATTAAAATACAGCAACGCTAAACTACATCTGCCATCTGACGGCTTTAATTTTGAAACAACGTCAACACTTCGATCTGTCATCTGACCTCCATATTGTAATACAACAGACACAATACTGCATACTGCCATCTGACGGCTTTAATTTTGAAACAGCGAGCAACGCTGAACAACATCACAGCAATGCTGCATGATGCCATCTGACGGCTTAGCTCAACGCTTTTGCTACTTGCGCCTCTATATGACAATTTTAGTAAAATATTTCTTCGATCTGTCATCTGAGCTTCATATTGTAATACAACAAAAAGAAGAACGTATATAAGCAGTGTGCAAAATTAGAAACGAATTGAATACCTGCAATCATATTTAAAAAATAATTTTGTAAAGTGATAATTATTATACTTATTTAAAAATAACCTATCAACTGTTGTTTAGATGTCGTTTACATAGCAACCCTATTACATTTAAGCTAATAGTCGCGAACAGCTGTCATTCGTGTTTTCACGTATAACGTCAACGTTGCTTGCTTGGAATTTATCTGTGTTTTTATGTAATAATAAATTTATTTAATAAGCGTACTTACGGCCGAGGTATGGAAGAAAAATAGTACACATCACACTGGCCGAAAGTTTGATATCCTAGAATTCGCCTCAGGCATCATGGCGCGCAGTGCGAGAATATCAAACTTTCAGCCCTTGTGCTATAATCTACCATTTTTAGGGTTTTTTGGGGTGTAATTAAGGTATATTCAGTGAAAAACTAAATTTAACATTTACAGAATTTTGGAAAGTCATAGGTATGTCCATTGAAATGGACAACAGTTCTAAAATGTTTATTTTTTACGGTATAGTCACTAGAATATCTATACTAATATATAAAGCTGAAGAGTTTGTTTGTTTGTTTGGTTGAACGCGCTAATCTCAGGAGCTACTATTTCAAATTGAAAAAAAAATTTTTTGTTAGATAGCCCATTTATCGAGGAAGGCTATATAGGCTATATAATATCACGGTACGACCAATAGGAGCGGAGCATCAATAAAAAATGTTGCAAAATGTAAATAAATAAATAAATATTTATTTCCCAACAGATATCAATCTCAAACTCAAAATTTGTCCGTCCGACAAAAACTTTTGAACGGTAACTCCGATCATCATGAAATTTGGACACAACATTCGTCTCGGTAAATTAAGATGAATGTGCGTACTCATGTTCCTCCTTTTGCACTCGGGTGAAACCGGGCGGAACCGCTAGTTTTTTATATAAATAGATTCAAACTGACCGCATTCTGTAATCCACGAAAGCTTGACTGGCTGTTACTGTAATAAGCGAATAAATGTTTTCACATCGTAAATGTGTTGCTTTTCAGAATCTGTCAAAAATGAGAAGGCAGATGCCATATACGAACTGTAACTGCAGTTCACGAAATGTCCGGACTATGAATTACTTGTTCATTTACGCTATGTGGCTACGGCTTAACAATGTACAATAATGATTTTAATATAATATCTGTTAGAGAAATGTCATGCGTCAAACCTAACACGGGTCTTGTGTGATATATTAGATATTAGTAATGTATCGTCACTTATTGTCCATTTTACTAAGACAGATTATGTCGCTATCATACCTCGGGTTGCGACTCTCTGATCATAATTAATTAATTATTCGTCGAATCTAAATAATATTTGATGACAACAGTCTAAATCTTCATTCATTTATTACGTTTAAAAGGATTCTTTACTATACGCTAGGAAAGTATCTTTGGCACGCGACCTTCGCACCATCTCGTGTTTGATTTTTTCAAAAGTGGTTCACCCAAAACTTACAAACACATGGAAACCAGCGTAATTCTTAATTATAAAAAAATATTTACGCAAAATGTCAGTAAAAAAACTACATAAATGATATACATTTTTACTTTCTAAATTTTTTAAATCTTATTTTTGTTGTTACCCTTGACGACGTACTGCTGCAGTCCATTTTTTTTCTCTCTAATTCATAAGAAAATCCAGGAAAACGGTGGAATTGTAATTTTGGATGTTTAGTTGGTGTATCTGTACAATCAAACACAGCACTTCCGATTTGATAGCTTTTTACCCATTTTATTCGACAATTAATCCTTATTAAAATGTACGTATAACATATGACACTAAGGTTTTCACTGAACCAGATTAGAGAAAAAAACCACGAGAAGGCGTAAAAGTCGCATGTCAAAAGATCTTTCCTATAGCGTCGAATTTTCGGTTTCGGCTGCTAACCGGCCGAAACAACGATCGAACTCGAAACTACATTCGGGAGGTTCCGCGCTGAAATCAGACGTGTTTGGTACAGCTGCGAGCGACGAAGTGTCTTTTATGCCCCCTAAAGTTAATGATTAGTTAAAAAATCAGAGGCTGAATGATTAATTTAAAAATAAAAAAAAATAAAGACTGATTGTGATAATCAAATCTTTGATTAACGTCTGATTAGAACTCTTCAATAAATAAAATTATCGACCAATTTTTCAGATAATATATTAACAAAAAATATATAATTAATACATTAACGTTTCGATTGTATTAATTATATATTTTTTATTAATAAGTATATTCTCTGAAAAATTGGTCGATAATTTTATTTATTGATTGTGATAATGTTTACTTTATTTTTCCCAACGAAAAAATGAAATTTCGGTTTTGGTTTCGGCCGTTAAAACTAGTTTCGGTCGGACACTACTTTACTAATTAATAATTTAATAATACTAGTGGTCGCCAAGGGGTTGAAATTCGACCTTAATTCATAAAATTCTTAAGTTTGAACGTTATTGAGGTTTTTATATGATTTCTCTCAATCTATTTTACACATCGTGAGAAAATATATACTATGCACTTCCCCTCATTAAAAGTCTCGTAAACGTTCACAAACGATTGGCATAAGGGAGAAATTAAAAATTCTATTTTTTGAAATTTTTTTCTAATCGGCAGTGGAGCTTTGCTACACTGCCTGTGTATGTATTAAGTCCATAGTCTAAGGTGGGCAGGGTTTGGCACTACGCTGTAAGTTTTTTTTTATACTTGCGAGCAGATGTCACTAGCTGTTCCGCATAATGTAAGATAAGGTTTTTATTTTTTTGTGAATTATATTAATATTTTTGTTTAATATCCACATTAAACGATTTTGAAATATAATTTGCAGCTTATATATCAATCTTTGAATGTTCCCATGTCTCAATTTTCATTTTCATAAATATTTTATAATTTTACACAGTTCTATACTCCTGTCATCACTTGACAAATAAATAGATAAAATGCTTCTGATAAGAAGAAATAAATGTACAATCAAAACAAAGTAAGCAGGAATGTGTCTGTACCTATATGGAAAATTAAATAATCTCTAAATATGTGGGTTAAACCTGAAGAAGTGCTGTTGGCAAATGCACTTTGGTAAGTTTTTTGGTTTTCCGAATGAAACAGCTGATGTTGACATTTTCTTAAAGTCAAAATTTGACATTTGTAGGGAAACTGAAAAGTCGACCATATATTTTGTTTTACAACACAGAAAAGGTCATGGCAGGTCTAAGGGTTTATCTTCAATACTCGTCGGGACTATGGATAATGTTTTCGATAAGAAACCACCACCATACAGAATTTTACATCAAACGCCTTCATCCGAAGTTTATTATGGTAAATCATCACTGATTGATATCAATATAGATAATCGAATTGTTTGCGTGTGCATCCCATAGATGCGTCACTAAATCTGATAACAGTTTACTGAATTAACGCTTCCGATTTTAGCGAATTTTAAAACGTAAAAACCACCCCGTTATCGTTTTTTTAAGGAACTCCCCCGAAACGCCCTCTATCCATTACCTTTTCACTGCGCAAAATAAACGCCATCGCATCGACACCACCTCGTTATAAGAAAGTATAGACTTTGATTTTAATTTATTGGTGCACAGCATATACTAATTATAAAGTTCTTGCGATAGCCCCAACATTCCAATTAAAAAATACCGCATCTAACAGTAGACGATAGAATTATTCTGCAAAAGTATCGTATAAAATGAATTCGAATGATAATCGAGACCAACGTTTGGACAGGTTCCGTACGAATGAAATTTTGTTGTCCCGTTGCCATTTTCTAACTCTGCGTGTATTTTTATGCATTAATACTGAATATCAAACTTTATCGAGAAAAAAAATTCCCTATGGTATCATCTTAGCCACGCCCCGTAAATTTCAAATGCTATTTGACAGTCATTTATTGAAATTTACCGACAGTCATTTATTGAAATTTACCGTCAAATTTTTTTTCGCAAAAATCGATGTTCAAAGATTGAATATCTTTTTAAAAAATTTTCCTAACGCTATTCTCGCCTAACTAGGTAAGTAGGTAACTGTATAATATTTGTGAACTCGCGCTTTTTTTTAATGATTAATGACACAAACACAAATCTAACTCGCTTTTTAACAAGCACCACCCGATAACCTCAAAAACAAATTTTTTTGGCGTCATTTCATCCCCCCAAAGCTGCCCCAAATTCAAAATCAGCTTTTTCATCTGTAATTGTGATTCCAATTTCATAAGTGTTCCATTTTACAGAACAGTAAAAACATTTCCATTTTTAAGCCGCGTATATTTTCCATAAATACCTATATTTTCAGATTTTCGTAACTTGGTTAATTTTTTTCTTATCGATACGAAAGTTTTGTATTATTCCAGAAATATTTAATTACAGTTCGTAAGTTTAAACGAAAATATAAGTCCTTCTTTAGTTGTAGCTTGTGCGCTAAGACATGATGAAATTTTGCAAAATTGGCAGTGGCTATTCAACAATGTCTCTGAAACATTGCATTCATTTGAGACAGAAGAAGAAGTTACAGAATTTGTATTTTGTAAAGTCAATTCTATGATTGCCACAAATCAAGAATTAACTACGGAAGGTAATCGTAGACTGTTTTGTAGTGCCGTAATATTATATTTTTTGCACGTACCTTCTAATAATAAAATAGCTGATTTTCACATCATTTTCAAAACGTTTAACTGTGAATCTGAAGTGTCAAATACATCGATATTAAATGTATACTTATTATGAAGTGAAAATCAGCAATTTTTAAGGAGATACGCGCAAAAAATGTAGTGTGTATCTCGATTGTTATGTTTTTATGACTCCTGTGAATGTTGAAGATCTCTGGTCGCTCGTTTTAACATAATGTCACAGCTCGTACTTAAAATAATGCATTACAGTCTAGATACATAAACTACTGTATTAATTCTGTGAAAGTGTTGCATTATTCTATTTAAAAATAATTTTTAGATGAGGAATCTGAGTCGTTTAAAATGACATCACATAAATTCCATCGATTGTTCAGTATGCCGAATGAAGAAAAATTGGTCAATTATTATTCATGCAGGTACATCAAAACTAATTATTTCTCTAGATAGGTAATTATATAATTAAGGAGGTTGAGCCGTTTTACGAAGATAATGAAAAAAATCTGAAATAAAGTTGTTTTAACACGTTGACTGCCAACCAGTTTTCGACATTTGGTCACCTCAGGCCAAGAGTGTTTGTTGACAAATTTGTTGTTAAAATTTTATAAAAGTAGTCAATATGATATGTAATTGTGTTTTATTGCACTTTTTTTGACTGTGTATCTTTAGCGATACACCCGGCTTGGACTGAGAATGGCCATAAAATATCTCACAGATGACGAGGTAGCGCCCCGTGTTTTAACATTTTACATTAGATCCTCCATTACCTCCTTACAATAGATCTTTTTTGTACCATTTTTTCTATGTTTTCATATTTTATCGTAAATATTTTTTATGATATTTAGTTTTTTCTTAGGAATCACATTTCTTTATTTTACATTTTGATTTACATTTGCTTTTCATTTTTATGCAGTTATTCAATAAATAATGAACGTTTTTTATTGCATTTTAGTGTTTATTTTGTTTTATATACGTTCCTTTGTATAGCATAAAAGATACCTTGTTTTAACTTATAATCCCTTTTCTCAGGCCAAAATTCTGTATGTCACTATGTTCGTACAGGCAAAGAGAAGCTATATCCACTATTAAACCAATTTAAAAGTGAACGCTAACGATACACCGGTGTTCGGAACAGAGACCTACTCGGTGTATCTCTAACGCAGCCATTCTCAAAGTGTGCTCCGCGGAACCCTAGGGTTCCGCGAAACCCCTGTAGGGGCTCCGTAAGAATTTAGAAAAATATTAAAAAAGAATATTGCGTATAATATTTTTTAATATTGTGCTATACGTACGCCGACAAAAGAGGCAGTGCGAGCTGATCAGCCAGCAAGAAAACAACGTTCATGCCTATTTAAAAGAAAACTTTAAAGGACATTTTGATTTTGTATACTGGAATAGTTAATAAAATTATTATTATTTAATGTTTGAATGTGTTAACATTATAATTATTTTCATAAAAAAAAAAAAAAAAACAATACCTCCCTTTAGATTTTTTTTAATAAGTAACTGTTACATTGTACCTACCTACTCGTATTAGGCTTATTAATAAAGAATGCACATAAAGACATTTTTGTTTTATTGGAGGGTTCCGTCAAGTATTTCGCTTTCCAAAAGGGTTCCGTCACCAAAAAAGTTTGAGAACCGCTGCTCTAACGATACACGCGGCCTACACAAAGCACACCGGGTGTATACACGTGGCAGCCAACGTGTTAATAGATTTTTTAATGACAAAATTTTCTGTAAAAAATTCAAAATCATTGGGAGATTTATAAAGTCAAAAATTAAAAAAAAAACTTTTACATGTAGTCTTATGGAAAATATGTCAACCTAGCATGCAAACGGTACATTTTAATTTTTTGCAAATAACCAAATAATGTCAGCAGTTCCGAAAACTAACTATGTAAAGCATCGATGTCTTACGCATATTTTAATATTTTTTCCAATTTAATTAGGAGACTTTTAATCAATAAAAAAATTATTAAACCTTAGCACTTTTCGATTATGGACTTTTATTCTTGACAGTTTTAACAATTTTAACTGAATTTTCAACTTTTTAATGATTTAATTTTAATTTTTATTACTTCTAATTTCTTTTTTTAATTATTTACTACAAAAAATATGTAAAATATAGATATTTACATACATTTATTTTTTCTAACCTAACTTTGTACAAAAAATTCAAAAGTTAGTCCATTAAGTAAAATACTGAAATAATTAATATAAAAAAAAAAATTATTTATGCCTTTATGACAATAATTTATTAGTAGCATCGACTTATAACCTTTTTTAAAAATTTATTATGGAAAAGTTCCCATTTAAAATTCGACTTACTTTTGATTGGGACTGTAACGCATCAACCTCCTTAAGGTTTGTTAGTCGGTTTGTCTGTTAGTCTATTTGTCTGTGAACAAGATACAGACCAAACGGACGAGCAGATAAGAACCAACTTTTGGAAGGATGTTTGATACGCAAATATGAAGAGCCCTATTGTTTTTGGGGAAAATCGGCGCATGCGCCAAAGAGATATATGCTTTTTATATAATAATGGTATACTTTTGATAATGGTTTATTATTCTATTTATTTTTACAAGAAAGTTCATTGTGATGGTTTTGTTACTGTTTGCAGAGAGGTTATAATAAATTGTTTTGTTGGCGGGGTTAGGCACTGCGACCGGTGTTTTTTGGATAATTATTATTGTCTTGTTTCAGCTATTGGAAGGGAAAAGTGCCACGTCAAGGATGGCTATACTTAACAGTGAATAATGCCTGTTTTTACGCTTATATTCTCGGAAGAGAAACCAAAGTTGTAATAAGATGGGCCGATGTTACAAAATTAGATATTACAAATAGTTTTCTTTTTCCGGACTGCATACGAATTGCTACAAGAGACAAAGAGCATTATTTTTCATTGTTTTTACATAAAAAAGAAACTTTTCAATTGATGGAACAACTTGTAAACTTGGCAATGAAACAGTAAGTGTAAAATATACGCAACTATAATAGTGATGTAACGCAGGGCCGGATTAACCCACTGTGTGGCCCTTGACAATTTCTTCTTACCGGGGACCCTCACTTATGGAAATATCAGTTAATGAAATGAACAACAAAATAGTCTGAAATATTAATTTTGATTAAACTTAAATAATATGTTTTTGCTTTTAAGGAGGTTGAGCCGTTTTACGAAGATAATGAAAAAAATCTGAAATAAAGTTTTTTAATAGATTTTTTTATGACAAAATTTTCTGTAAAAAATCCAAAATCATTAGGAGATTTATAAAGTTAAAAATTTAAAAAAAACTTTTACATGTAGTCTTATGGAAAATATGTCAACCTAGCATGCAAACGGTACCTACATTTTAATTTTTTGCAAATAACCAAATAATGTCAGCAGTTCCGAAAACTAACTATGTAAAGCATCAATGTCTTACGCATGTTTTAATATTTTTTCCAATTTAAAATTAGGAGACATTTAATCAATAAAAAAAAAAATTAAACCTTAGCACTTTTCGATAATGGACTTTTATTCTTGACAATTTTAAGTGAATTTTCAACTTTTTAATGATTTAATTTTAATTTTTATTACTTCTAATTTCTTTTTTTAATTATTTACTGCAAAAAATATGTAAAATACAGATATTTACATAAATTTATTTGTTTTAACCTAACTTTGTACAAAAAATTCAAAAGCTAGTCCATTAGGTAAAATACTGAAATAATTAATTAATATTAAAAAAAATTATTTACTTATGCCTTTATGACAATAATTTATTGGTATCATCGACTTATAACCTTTTGTAAAAGTTTATTATGGAAAAGTTCCCATTTAGAATTCGACTTACTTTTGATTGGGACTGTAACGCATAACCTCCTTAAATAGAGGTGATTTTTAAGTTGATTCTTTTTTTTTAACAGCGTGTAGAAATCAAACAGACGAGCAAATATTTCAAGTAACTTTTTTATCTAAACTCAAAAATAAAAGAGAAACAAGCTTTCAGAGCTTAATTAAATTTGATTAAATTTCGGGGTCGGTCCTGGCGTTATGTTATGTCACTATGGAAATATGTTATGTCATTATCGAGTATTTTGGTGTCTATTTGACAGTGACGTGTTTATTGTTCTGTTTTTAAGAGAATTGTGTGTGTATTTGTTATATTTATCAGTTTTTATACTAAAATAGAACCTGCAGATTTTTTGATTTTTTTTTTGAACTATTACATTGTTCTTGTGTTGTCATTTTTGGGATAAACTTATGCTGCCAACCCGTTATAGTACGCGCCACGGATCTAAAAGGTTCGGAAGCTAGTCACAAACAGCGTCGCAAAGGCACATTTTAGAGCAGTTGATACTCCCACCATCTCCCAGCTACCTGCACGGAACGTGCGCTCGTCGGTGATTGGCCGTGATCGCTCGTTGCCTTTGTCACTTGTCGCTTTCCTGCTTTAAAGTACAGTTGAGTACGCTATTGTTAAGTTGTTATTGTTATTTTAGTTTTGTTGAGTTGCGAGTTTGTAGTTTTTCAACAGACTGTACAAGCGCAAGCCTGCACTCGCATCTAACTTCCGAGCCTTTTAGATTCGTGGCGCGTACTATATTTGCACTTTGTGTGCTTAATAAAAATTTGTATTCTAGATTGATTGATGACAAAGGCGGCTTCAGCGAAGACAGAGATTTACTTAATAAGTTATGGTAAGTTTGAAATTAATAAAAAAAGACATGTCATAATTTTTAATCATCACTAAATGTGTATTTTGTGCTTACCCACTTTGTAAAACCGGTTTCTCAGGAATGATGATCCTGGGTAAAAAAATTGGTTGTCTGTAAAGTCGGTTTACGGACGATAGTTTTACGTGATAACGTATTCCGTAATACATAACCTAAATTTTAGTAGCTGTCAAACTTGGGCCGAAGCATACTGCGCTCTCGCTTGCACGCACAGGGTCAGGCGGAATGTTACACTTTTTCGTGCGTGCAGCTGGTGTTTCATCAACTTATAAGACGTTATCACGTCAAAAAATGATATACTTCTGTAGCGTGTAGTGTGAAATACAGTCTCTTTACGCCAATAGTAATACCTTGTTCTTGTGTTTTAGTAAAAATGTTCAAAAAAAACCTTCCTTTTTGAAACGCGATCTAGATGCTAAGGCTCATTCGGAAGCGTACAGGATAAAGTTCCGTCTTCCTTCTTCGGAGAAACTAGACGGCAGTATCGATACGACGTTGTGGACTCCGTACAATCGGAAATATGTTTGCGGCCGGATGTTTCTTTCTCAAAATTACATTTGTTTTGAGAGCCGGGTATGTCGCGTTTCGTTACCGGAAATGTATTTTGTGTTTTATCTAAATCGTTACATTTATCGTTGTAGGTAAAGAGACTCGTAAGCTTAGTGATTCCCTTACGAGATGTTAGGTTAGTTGAAAATGCTCAGAATCATGCCTCGAAATCGGACGAAGACAAAGCTGTATTAATAACAACGAGTTTAGCGAGTTTCCTTTTCGCGCAGATTCAAGACCGAGACTTTGTTGTCCAAAAAATTTCAGAATTATTGTCTCGAACGAGGATTCCGTCGATCAATGCTAGCGACACTGCTAGCGTTTACAGCGATACCACTAGCGCGAGCAGTTTTAGTCATTGCGATGAAGTCCGAGCAGAACAGTGGACACTCCAGCCTCCTTTAATGACCATATTTCCTTTGAGTAACAACGAAGAGCTCACTCAGATACAAAATGAAAAAGAGAAGCAGTGGTACCTACACTTCGAAGAATACGGAAGAGGCATCAGCATTTACAGAACGACAGAAACTGCCAAACTGATTTTACAGGGCATTCCGGACAGATTAAGAAAAGAAGTTTGGTTATCGTTCTCGGGCGCTATGAATGAGATGGCAATGCATCCTGGCCTCTACCAAAATCTCGTAGATCAATCTTTGGGCAAACCTTCGACCGCAAACGACGAAATCGAAAGAGATCTTCATAGATCCCTACCTGAGCATCCGGCATTCCAAAACGAAATCGGCATCGGTGCGTTGAGACGAGTTCTTTCGGCGTACGCGTGGAGAAATCCACAGATCGGCTATTGTCAGGCAATGAACATTGTCGCTTCTGTACTGCTTATATATTGCTCCGAAGAAGAAGCTTTTTGGCAATTAGCTTGTCTCTGTGAGAATTTACTTCCTGATTATTATAATACGAGAGTCGTTGGAGCACTGGTTGACCAAGGCGTTTTGGATGATTTAATTTCAGAACATTTAAAAGACTTGCATGACAAATTAGATCAGCTAGGAATGATCAAAATGATTTCACTTTCGTGGTTCTTAACTATATTTCTAAGCGTAATGCCGTATGAGAGCGCCGTTAATATTATGGACTGTTTCTTTTACGATGGCGCCAAGGTTATATTTCAGGTAGCTTTGACTATACTGGAATGGAATAAAGATAAACTTCTTGAATGTAGAGATGATGGTGAGGCAATGCAGCTGTTAGCAGACTTTCTAGAAGGAGTTTATAACGATCAAGGAAAAAGTGCACTTAAAGCTACTGGAAATAATAAAATTGAAAAAAAGGTAATTTTTAATTTAAAATTTCTTTTATATTGTAACAAAACTGTTTTAGTTCGTGGTGGAAACTATTTATTTACGACTAGCGGTCCCGTCCGGTTTCACGCGGGTGTAAAAGAATGAATGGGGAAGGGAGGAACATGAGTACACTCATTCATCTTAGTTTACCGAGATGAATGTTGTTTCCAAATTTCATGATGATCGGAGTTACCGTTCAAAAGTTTTTGTCGATAAAAAGCAGTATTTATACTTTTTTAAACTAATAAATTTTTTTTAATTAATTAAATAAAATTAAAATAAATTTAAATGCAAGCCTTAAAAAATAAAAAAAAAAAATAAAAATTTATTCGCCCAACGTGGGGCTCGAACCCACGACCCTGACATTGTCAGTCGCATGCTCTACCGATTGAGCCAGCCGAGGCTGTGTACTCACAACGCTAATATGAGTATATTTAGTTGGTACATTTCACCTGAATAGAAGCTTATTTTTTAGATACATTTTGCAACATTTTTCATTAATGCTCCGCTCCTAATGGTCGTAGCGTGATATTATATAGCCTATAGCCTTCCTCGATAAATGGGCTATCCAACAAAAAAATCTTTTTTCAATTTGAACCAGTAGTTCCTGAGATTAGCGCGTTCAAACAAACAAACAAATTCTTCAGCTTTATATATTAGTATAGATAACAAACTTTTAACAAAACAATTAAACACACAAACGAAAAGTACTTCTCTAACGTAACTGAAACAAAACAAATTCTGACTAATAAAATAAAAGAATAAGTAATGAAGAATATAAAGTCACTATTCATGTACACAAAATATTTACAGCACATAATCACACAAAAGTTTATTTAGCACACTTATCTATTAACTATATACAAGAGATTATATTTTGTTAAACCAGATTTTATATAATTGAAATCAATGTTATTATACCGCACTCTGCACTAGTTATTTATTTCGCACACGTGTTTGACTATGAGCTCACTCACACACGAAATCTGACTGACTGACTGACGCGCGCCGTATTTTATATGCGCTGGGTATGCTTTCCAGCGATTTCTGATCCTTTCTTATACCTGCATTCATTGTTGTTACAAGTTTGGAATTTGGCTTCTTGCCACCACAAAAACTCTTTAACCTGAGTGCGTTATTGTTGTTGTCTTCGAGAGCATTCGACAGAAAGCAGTGTCGCCTCAACTGGGGGGGAAACGTGTAACAATATTAATTTTTAAGGTTGCTGCACACGAGGCTGGTTTTGCCGCTAGATTTAACTGCTAGTTTTCAAGTGATCTGAGTCAATCCAGTTAGTCTTAAACGATTAGAGTTAATATAGGTATATTTTGTTTGCAAAAATGTTTCAGAAAATGTCCATACAAACATTAATTTATGAAGCATATACCCGTTACGGTTCACTTGCAACTGGAACCATTGAAAGACAACGATTAAAGCATCGATTGCGGGTAGTACAGCAGCTAGAAGAAAGTATTGAGCGCAACGCAATTCGAAGCGTTCAAAATGATGGCTACTTCACTGTGGAAGAAATAACCGACCTCCTTAGTTTGGTTAGAGAAGAATTACTTAGTCAAAGAAGATCTATGTCAGAGAAGCATGATCCAACTCTACCACCTTACGAAGCTTACAAAGTTGACTTTGAATTTTTCAGGCTACTTTTTATTGGCATTTCTCCTTGGGGAAAAGGAATTCATGCGGAGTCGTTAGCCGCTCGATTGTTTCGCGTAAGTAATTTTTGTTTTGTAAAAGATTCGGGGTAGTTTCGATTAGGAGACACGTCCGATTGGGATGAAACTTTGGGTATTTGTTGATCTTGGTGGAACATGAAAAACCTTCACGGGATTTTTGGCGGGAATGCTCCATACCAGTTTTATAGCGGTTTGAAGATTTTACCATTTTCAGCTGTTTGTTCGTAGTAGGGGGAGGTCTAGGAATGGTGAATTGCGCCAAAAATCTCTTTGGGCATTTTCAAAATTAATGAACTTCACTTATTTTTAAATGCTTGATTTTTATATATGTTACTAGCGGTCCCGTCCGGTTTCACCCGGGTGTAAAAGAACGAATGGGGAAGGGAGGAACATGAGTACACACATTCATCTTAGTTTACCGAGATGAATGTTGTGTCCAAATTTCATGATGATCGGAGTTACCGTTCAAAAGTTTTTGTCGATAAAAAGCAGTATTTATACTTTTTTTAACTAATAATTTTTTTTTAATTAATTAAATAAAATTAAAATAAATTTTAATGTAAGCCTTAGAAGAAAGCAATGTAGAAAATAAAAAAAAAAAATAAAAATGCATTCGCCCAACGTAGGGCTCGAACCCACGACCCTGGTATTGACAGTCTTGTGCTCTACCGATTGCGCTAGCCGGCGTTGTATTCTTACATCGCTAATATGAGTATACTTAGTTAGTGCATTTCACCTGAATAGAAGCTTATTTTTTAGATACATTTGGAACATTTTTTATAAATTCTCCGCTCCTAATGGTCGTAGCCTGATTTTATATAGCCTATAGCCTTCCTCGATAAATGAGCTATCCAACAAAAAAATGTTTTTTCAATTTAAACCAGTAGTTCCTGAGATTAGCGCGTTCAAACAAACAAACAAACTCTTCAGTTTTATATATTAGTATAGATTCAGACAACTATTACAAAATTATATTTCAACAGCCAGACAAATTGTAATGACCAGACGTAAAAAATAGTCAGCTGTTAGTATGAGCGCGAGAGCTTTATGACTATTTTTTACGTCTGGGGGGATGTTTGGTCATTACAATTTGTCTGGCTGTTGACATAATATAATGATATAATTTTGTAATAGTTGTCTGAATAACATATATAAAAATCAAGCATTTAAAAATAAGTGAAGTTTATTAATTTTTCTCTGAGCTTTAAAGTGTAGACTGTAGGGTATTTTCATCGGCAATCGAGATAAACACATAAAAAAATTTGGTCTAAATTGGGCGTGTCCGCTAATGGGAACTTTATCCAAGATTTGACTATAAAAATGCTACATTTTAAACGAAAAGCAATTTTTCAGTTAGTGGATCGTAATTCCGACGGGTACATAAACTTTCGAGAATTAATCGTAGCTTTGGGACTAACTTGTACAGCGGACATAACTCGTCGTTTAAAGCTTCTTTTCGCATTACATTTGCCGCCATTACTGTCGCCGGAAGAGTTTGAGTCTCCTGTCCAAACAGAATGCGGAACTGAAGTGGCAGCTGAGGCAACCAATTTCTTCGATAGCATAGACTACGCTGCGACAGCTGTCGATTGTATGGACCCAACAACGGGAACAGAACCGTTATCAAGGTCCATTAGTACTTCGAGTCAAGTTGGTGCTGGTGAACCGTGTTGGGAAATTAAAAGTTTGAGTAGTCTAAGATATATTATCGAATCACAAGACAGTAAATCGGATTTGAAACATTTTCCCAAAATGACACAGCCGCATTTTAATATACTGTGGATGTCGCTCTATGATATGTTTCATAATCATATGTCATACTCTACCGATCAAGACTGTATTGCTACTATTGGTAATTTTTTTTTATTTTATGTTGGCTAGTAAATATGGACTGGCTACGGAGAAAATGGGTGACTCGGTGCAGAGCTGAAAATTTGCAGAATAATAGGAGATAGTACAAGTAAGTAGGGAAAAAATTGCCAGAAGGCTAGGCGGAAGATAAAGAGCCGCCAGGAGGCGCTAATGTTGCGAAAAATCTGTGCAATTCTGGCAATTTTTGTACTTATTCTGTAATTCAAAACTAGATTATATATTTTATACATTAGCGGTCCCGTCCGGTTTCACCCGGGTGCAAAAGAACGAATGGGGTTTACCGAGATGAATGCTGGGTCCAAATTTTTTGCAGTTTTCGACAGTTCCATGCTTTTATTACTTATTTTAAACTCATCCCTCCATTTTAATGAAAATATTTTTTTTAAGTCATAATTATTTCTTTTAAATCAATTATTACTGTATATTTAATACAATATAATAAATATTTAATTGAAAACACTGTAGGAAAATTATTTTTATATATAGGTACTGTAATAGTTTTCAAATGAGCTATTATTTAGATTTATTTAATTTTAATTAGTCGTAAATTAAACTAAAATAAATTTAAATGATAACCTTTGAAGAAAGCAATGTAGAAAATAAAAAAAAAAAAACATTAAAAATATATGCGTCCAAGGTGGGGCTCGAACCCACGACCCTGAGGTTAAGAGTCGAGCGCTCTACCGACTGAGCTAATCGAGCTACTATGCGTTTGCCGCTAATATTGGGATATTCAGTTAGGGCATTTCACCTGAATATAAGTATATTGTGAAAAATTTTGAGTGACATTCTGCAACATTTTTCATTGATATTCCGCTACTATTAGTCGTAGCGTGATATTATTTAGCCTATAGTCTTCCTCGATAAATGGGCTATCCAACAAAAACATTTTTTTTCAATTCGAACCAGTAGTTCCTGAGATTAGCGCGTTCAAACAAACAAACAAACTCTTCTGCTTTAATAATTGCATTCCACAAATATTCAAAATTATTAAAATTAATGTCATTTTGATAGAAATAAAACTAATCGTCATATATTTTCATTAATAAAATTACGTTGTTATAACAACGTAATTTTATTAATTTATTTAATTTTATTTCTATCAAAATGACATTAATAATTTTGAATATTTGTCGAATGTAATTATTATTTTCAGTATGCCCTTATAACTATATAATGTATAATATATAATCTAGTTTTGAATGACAGAATAAGTATAGAAATTGCCAGAAGTGCACTGATTTTTCGCAACATTAGCGCCTTCTGGCGGCTCTTTGTCTTCCGCCTAGCCTTCTGGCAATTTTTTCCCTACTTACTTGTACTATCTCCTATTATTCTGCAAACTTTCAGCTCTGCACCGAGTCACCCATTTTGTCCGTAGCCAGCTCTCCGTCTAATATCACTGTCAGTGATCAGCGTAAAAAGATACGAAAATTTGCCTGAATCAAAATTTATTATAGGTACGTTACTTCTTCAACTCGGAGATGTAGGAAGAAAATTTGCTGTTGAAAGAGATGAATCTACCGATAGCCTCCTTTCTGCAGCAAGCAGTGCGCTGAGTTTAACACTTCAACAGGTAAGAAAGATTATTTTTTGCACATTATACAGTTTTCAAAATTAAATACGGGTCTGTATTTTCATTTGAAGATTAAAGGAACTATACTCTAGGAAAGTATCTTTGACACGTGACCTTCGCACCATCTCGCGTTTGATTTTTTCAAAAAGTGAATCACTCAAAACTTACAAACACATGGAAACCAGCGTTATTCTTAATTATAAAAAAATATTTATGCAAAATGTCAGTAAAAAAACTGCATAAATGATATACATTTTTAATTTCTAAATTTTTTAAATCTTATTTTTGTTAACAAAATAACAATTATGATATTTTTACAGACGTAAAATAAAATTTAATTACCCTTGACGACGTACTGCTGCGGTCCATTTTTTTCCTCTCTAATTCATAAGAAAATCCAGGAAAACGGTGGAATTGTAATTCTGGATGTTTAGTTGGTGTATCTTTACAATCAACAACACAGCACTTCCGATTTGATAGCTTTTTCCCCATTTTATTCGACAATTAATCCTTATTAAAATGCACGTATAACATATGACACTAAGGTTTTGACTGAACCAGATTTAAAAAAAAAACCACGAGAGGGCGCAAAAGTCGCCTGTCAAAAAATACTTTCCTAGCGTATAGTCAAATTATCTGAAAAAAAAACATTAGGTATCTACAAATATTGTAGCGACATAAAAAAATAATTTGGATGTCTACGAAGCTTTTCTAAGTAATTCTCCCCTCCCTCCCCTGACACCACGTCGTCGCTCGCGCCATTTTTTAAATTGCGCGTGAAACTTTCCGATAAACTGTTTATCGGGAGATTTTATATTTTGTCTGGAGTCTGCACATCATATAAAATATCTGGAGAATCCAAACTATCTGGTAATCCTAACCGCGATCGTTCACCATTTTTGGGGCAAACAATTCAAGTAAGTTCTCGGAAAAAATAAGTCCAAAAATTTATATTGGTGACAGATAATCATTTTCATATTCAAAAATACATAAATTACTCGCTTGAAGTTATATTACACAACCTGAAGTTAGTGTTACTGAGAACATGTCAAACTTAAAATCACTATTTTCTGTCAATCACCATATTGGGGCGGTTTCATTGTTTTCACATGGATTGTGACTGTGACTGTTCTGTTACCGTTCTCAGAGAGGTTAGAACACGGCCATAATATTCAAGTTTAAGCATTGAGTAAATATCCCGATAGTTCACTCGTTCTGCAACTTACTGGTGTTTGTTTTTCAGTCTCCGGATAAAAACGGGAATCCCAATTCCAAAGGTGAACGGGAATGGTGTATTACAATTGAACAATTCCTCGCAACGACACTTACTGCACCGCCTATCACCGAGTTTTTTTCAAAACGGATAAATTTATGCGAAGCTATTGAGCATTTTCAGAGACGCAGATTAACTCGATTGTACAGTTTTACCGAGGCGCCCATAATGATAGTATAAATAAAATATCAGCTATATTGTAAAAAATTTTTTAGTTAGAATTGTTTTTAAACTGTTAAAATTTATCATTTTAGTATACGTACATTATATAATTTTGTTGCTCTAAATTAAAAAAAATTAGAATTTTTTATTGCATTTATATTAGATTTTATTTTATTGTATAAGAAATATGATTTTTTGTGCCCCAAGTACCTAAACCACTTCTGGCGCTTTAAATATGTACCTATATTTTTAAAAAGTGTTTGCCTTTTTAGAATTCTGCCAAATTGAGACAAATAATTAACTTATATATTATACATTTTAGCGAAATTTTTAATTTTGAAATATATCTAATGAACAATAAAAAAACAGTAGAACAGATTAAATATGTCGTGATTTTATATCCAGTAATGAACAAAATAACAGAATTAAAATTTTCAATACTTACGCTTATTTAGTTATGTTGATGTAATCTGAATGTTATAAAATGTTATTTTAAACTTAGGGCAAAAAAAACGTGATTTTTTTAAAAAAAATTTCGATGGTTTACCTTCAAACTGTTGAATAAATGAAATTTCACAGGAAGTAGCGTGAAGAGCTTTTAATTTTGATATGGAAAAATACATGCAAAACCGCCCAAGTTGATTTTTATGTATAAGGTTAACATGATGTTTATGATGAAGCCTCATAACCTTCAGTTGCTATACCAGCGGTGGATTGGCCGGGAGAAAATGCAATATACACATGAGTTTTGTTGGTATGGTAGCTATGAAAATCATTTAAAATCCATACGAACCTCCTTTGGGCGCCTAGTCTATGTTGCATATTTGTGGAACGATTTTCTGTGATGCATTGATCTCCATAGCTACCATATACAAAAGGCATCTTGGCCCAACATAACCATGATTTTGAAGTAAATGACGTTTTGAAAACTGTATGCTAGGAAAGTATCTTTGACACGCGACCGTCGCACCATCTCGTGCTTGATTTTTTCAAAAATGGTTCACCCAAAACTTACAAATACATGGAAACCAGCGTTATTCTTAATTATAAAAAAAAATATTTACGCAAAATGTCAGTAAAAAAACTACATAAAATTTTTTAAATCTTATTTTTGTTAACAAAATAACAATTATGATTTTTTTAGTGTATTTAATAATGATTACAGGCGTAAAATATAATTTAATTTCCCTTTACTATGTACTGCTGCAATCCATTTTTTTCCTTTCTAATTCATAAAAAAATCCAGGAAAACGGTGGAATCATAACTCTGGATGTTTAGTTGGTGTATCTTTACAAATTTACAATCAACAACACAGCACTTCTGATTTGATAGCTTTTTCCCCATTTTATTCGACAATTAATCCTTATTAAAATGCACGTATAACATGAAACTAAGGTTTTGACTGAACCAGATTAAAAAAAACCACGAGAGGGCGCAAAAGTCGCCTGTCAAAAGATACTTTCCTAGCGTATAAATTGTGAATAAATGCTCAAAATCTGCAGAAAAAATATAATAAATTATAGTTAAAAGAAAAATTATAAATTTTGTAGTAAGTCAGTATATATTCGAAAATAAAAATAATTTTGTTTATTGAATTAAGCTGGGTTATCTGTATGCATCACATGGAAATTTTTTTTTTCGCGTTACATTATTTGGGCCAGTGAACTAACACAATACAACTAATAAAAAATTTTCTTTTGCACACTGTAACGCCAAAATTAACAGAGTGAAGTTGTTCACAGAAAAAGGTTAATAGTTGTATTAATACTAATCTCACTCCGTCATTTTGTTACTTTATTTCAATAATTTATTTGCAAAATAAAAAAATAGTTGTGATACTATTTAAGATCCTTGATTATGTAAATAATTTAATAAAAATCAGAGGAATAGGATCAGGAAATCAGTCAAAACTTCATGCTTACTCGCAACGTTTCGGCTTTAATTAAGCCTTTCTCAACGATAGTTTATGAACGCCTGAGGAAGGCTTAATTAAAGCCGAAACGTCGCGAGTAAGCATGAAGTTTTGACTGATTTCCTGATCCTATTCCTCTGATTTTTATTGAATTATTAAAAAAATAGTTACACCATTGAAATATAACTTCATACATAAGTACACGCATCCATTTGTTTTAACTTACGTTTTTTGTTTTTGACGTGATAACGTCTTATAAATTGATGAAACACCGGTTGCACACACGAAAAAGAGTAACGTTCCGCAAGCGAGAGCGCGATATAAGCGATAGTCTCTCTCTTCTCGCGTGACGTCAGAGAGTAGTGTGCGTTCAACATTTTTTTCGGCTGTTCCTGCGAAAACTACATCTGACAGATGGCCAGATAAATTATACGGTTTGTTAACAAATATATAATATATATACATTCTTTTAAATGTCTTTTATAATTGCTTAAAAATATGTATTTTGCTTTGGTTGATCAAATTATTAGTCGGTAAAAATATAGTTTGACAGCTACTAAAATTTAGGTTATGTATTATTAAATATGATATTCGAGCGGAATACGTTATCACGTAAAACTATCGTCCGTAAACCGACTTTACAGACAACCAATTTTTTTTTTACTCTAAAAATTTTACCATAAAGTAGTTTTCATCTTAGAAAAAAAAAATTATCAAGTGGAATATCGAATAAATATAAAAAAGAATGCTTCTGCCGGGATCTACGAACAGTTCCAATTAAATTCAGCAAAATGGCCACTCGTTTCTCTTCCGGTTGTTTGTTGTATGTAGTGACAGTCATGTAGATATTTTTTCTAATTTTCACTAAGGTTCACGTTTAAATTTGGGGTTAGGATCAACACAAAATTAGACATTTCTTACATTTCCGACTGCGCCGTGTGTTAAACTCAGGTGTCGGTTAACATCTAATTTTTATTTCAGTAGTAATAATTAGTTACAAGAATAATTGATTACAATAAACTGTACAATATATTTACATAACTATTAGTGTACAATAATTTCTCTAAAATTAATATATTATTAATAATAAAGTGTGGTGTACTTCAGCTGGGTCAGTAGTGGATTTGGCTACGGTAGGCTTCCGCGCGCGTCAGTTAATATTTAAAAAAGGGAGAAACCGCCAAAGCTGAAAAGTCATGTTTTAAGTATGTTTTTTTTTTAATTATTAATTCACATGTATGGGAGGCTACCGTAGCCAAATTCACTGCCTGTGCCGCAGCCAAAGATCACGGGGCTTCATTATAACATCGTATTAACCTTACAAATAAAAGTCAGCTTTGGCGGTTTTGGTCGTCAAAAACGGTCGCGGGTTCCCAGACCATATTCACAGATCACTACAGCCTTCAAGTACTTTATACTAATTTGTTTCAAAGGTGCCCGTTGAATTGTGTTGAAATAAAAAAATTGCTACCTTAAAATAATTAAATGCTTGGGAAAATTTTTAAAACCAGGTATAGGCAACTCCCTCGTCATTTTTGGGGCCAGTGTTAGAAACCAAAATCTATAGAAACACAAAGATCTACATAATTAGACATATTGTGTTGAAAGGTTGTCGAACACAAAGCTAATAACATATTTCAGAACGGTTACAATATATATATATACATATATACATTTGTAAATTGGTGGTTTTAAAAATGTCAAAACATTTTACTTTTAACCTTTCGGCCAGGTGAAGATTTTTTGTTTCAACTGTTAGGTAATTGCTCGTATTCCTCTCGGAAGAAGCAACTATGACTAAGTTGGAATGATTTAACCTCATCACTTGGGGTCGGAATGTGTATTTTCGAGAAAATCTACTTCGGTTTTCTTTTTACAATCCGAATTTTGGGAGTTAAAAATATTCTCACTTTTGGCCTGAATTTATCCATGATCAGATAGCTTACTAATTGGCCAACTTTCCTAAAGCTAAAAACCACCAAATTTACTGTTCGACTATGTTGTGTGTTAAAACTTACAATAAATAATAATAATAACGCGTTTAACGTCCGTTTCTGGACTTTATGTCATAACAGACGCCATTCGCACCATTACTATTTTTTTTCTATCACACTTCCCGTTATTTTCTACAATTTTTAATTTTCAACTTAATTAATAGCAATGGGCGAATGAAGGAATTTTTAGGAAATTAGGATAAGGTAGGCAAATTTTGAGTGTGACAGATAATCGGCCATGGCCTTGAATAAGGAACCATCTCGATATTTATCTGGAATTATTGAGGGAAATCATGGAAAACCTCAACAAGATGGCCGGTAGAGGAATTACCGTTTCTCGGCGAGAGGCAGTAGGAAAAAGTCCCAGCCACATCTGCCCCCGCCGGGATTCGACCCCGGTACCTCCCGAATGCGAGTCTAGTGCTCTCACCGCTACGCCACCCCGCTCAGTAACTTACAATAAATAAAAAAAATAAATTAATTAATTAAAAATTCTTCAGCCCCAAATGATAATGTTAAATCATTCCGAATTAGTCATAGTTTTTTTCCTGATAGGAATACGAGCAATGAGCCTTTTTCCTGAAGTACAAAAAATTACTCACTAGTAGCGCTAGTAGTTCGGTAGGGACAAACACTGTCAAATCCCCATATAAACACACATTAAAGTGTACTTGAAAAAAAATGTTTTTAACAGAAGATGATGTTCCTGGAGCAAAACTAAAATTTGCAACTGTAAAAGATAACAATGTAGTAACATTAAAACATTGGCTTGCGTGTCGTAATTTAAAAGTATCTGGAAAAAAAATGAATTAATAGACAGGTTAGTATGCAGACTCTAGTAAAATATTAGCGATAAATTCAAACTGTAATAAGAGAAATTGAAAATAATTATGAATTTCAGATTTATTTCCAAATGAAATATGAATAAAAAATATATGGTAATAAAATAAATTTAATTAAATATAATAAATGAATATAATTTAATAAAAGATTGAGGTTATATCTCATTCTAATCAATGGTAATAAACTGTGAAAAATTTACTATTCATTTTTTATTCATTTAATTAATTTTAAAAATAATTTCGATAACATATGTAAATGATGACTCTCAGTGATAAGTTTATCAGTTCAAATTTTTTTTATTTCAGATTTATATTTTTAAATAATAAAATAAATATCACGTAAATAACATTGGTTGGCATGTAAATATTTTATGTTTGTCCCTACTACTAGTGCTGCCTCTCGTGACACTTTCGCTGCACTATTCTCAGGAAAAAGGCTCATTACCGGTCACCTATATAATCAAATTTCGGTTTTGACGGTATCACTAAACTTAACGTTCGTTTTGGCGTCTACACATGAGCAGCTGAAGTATAATTCCCCGCATTTGACTCAACTGAGCGTGTTTTTGAATGTCTACAACATAAATGTTCAGCTTTGGCAGAATGCCTGACCATAAAAGCTCACAGGCTCCCTAATGTATTTAAAACGCGTTACATTCAAACATACGTTGATGCAAAACTGTCGCATTTGCACTAAAGTCAACGCATGCGCACAAATGCGATTGTTCACCGGCCCACAGAGCCGTCAGTTTTGTACCTCAAACACATTGCGGGAACGCATTGGCTCCGAGTGCAAATGTGACAGTTTTGCATCATCGTGTTTACAAAACCGAGTTTCAGACTACGCCTAAACGATTTGACCGGCTTTATTGTATGAGTATAGACTGCTATGCATGTCCGGTCTGACAGAAACAGAAAACATAACCTCAAACAGTTTAAAATCAAATCAGCTGTCGGAAATTCAACTAGCGACCTTGTGAATTCTAATGCGCATGAACGCTTTTAAAAACTGCTGTAACATCGAGGCCAGAACTCTTAACGCAATCGCGCGCAAACAGAACCAATCTAGGCAAGGAATAATAAAATGCTCAGCAAAATTAACATAAAAATTAAAAAAATAATTTAGTTACAAGCAAACCATTTAAGTCAGGGGTAGTGAACCTTTCTACATGTACGCGCATATTTTTTTTTCAAAAATTTTTAATGTAGCTGCGACGTGCTGATAAGCAACCAAAAAAATTTAGTTGAAAAGAATAATTTCGATAATGCACTAGCGTCATGAAACTTCTTCCGTTTTGGTAGTTTGTAATAGTTAATTTTTTTCGACATCTAGCATATCATATATATTAATACGCTAAGGTTTAAGATGTTTGCCTCCCTTTTTAGAAAAAACCTCACAATTACTCCACATAAATTATATATCATTTTACAGATAATTGCTTGCTCTACTGACATCGACAACTAAAAAATGTATTATTGCTTTTGTTTTTGTAAATTAATTAAAATACAGCAACGCTGAACAACGTCTGTCATCTGACGGCTTTAATTTTGAAACAACGTCAACACTTCGATCTGTCATCTGACCTTCATATTGTAATACAACAGACACAATACTGCATACTGCCATCTGACGGCTGTAATTTTGAAACAGCGAGCAACGCTGAACAACGTCACAGCAATGCTGCATGATGCCATCTGACGGCTTAGCTCAACGCTTTTGCTACTTGCGCCTCTATATGACAATTTTAGTAAAATATTTCTTTGATCTGTCATCTGAGCTTCATATTGTAATACAACAAAAAGAAGAACGTTATAAGCAGTGTGCAAAATTAGAAACGAATTGAATACCCGCAATCATATTTAAAAAATAATTTTGTAAAGTAATAATTATTATACTTTTAATTATTTCGATTTTTGCACCTCAATCAATGCCGTGCCCATAATAATCTGTCACGTGCCGCCTGTGGCACGCGTGCCATAGGTTCGCCACCCCTGATTTAAGTAACGCAACCGGTCTAAAAACGTGGTATTAATGCTGTCCGTAACGTTCCGAGTTCCAAACTCGGTAAAAGCATCAGTTTAATATCAATATAATAAATTATAAATACATAATAATGTATAGTATTTCTATTATCTACAATTTTGTTTTCACACAACGATGCATTTTACCTATTATTATTTATGTATGATTAAGTAACATCGGTAAAATCATAGTACACCCATCCCCCGATTTACACGGTACTTGTTTTACACGTTTTCGCTTTTACACGGTTTTCCAAATAAGTTTTTTTTTTGTTTTTATCGCACTCTACTAAATGCTACTGTGATTGAACACGTGCGCTGTGTACACATCTCACGGGGAATCCCGAGCTTATGTGCTGACTTGCTGCACACGCACACTGTGTCTGTATTTCTTCGCATAAAATTAATGTTTTATCTACAGAAAATTGTATTTGAGTGAAAGTTTCACAGTTTCAGAAAGATTTAATTTTCCATATTCGTACACCTGTGTACACCTAAAAATATTGAAAAAAATCACAACTGTTAAATAGCAAAATTATGCATTTTCTGCAAGTTTTTCGATTTACACGGTTTTGACTTGAAAATTTTAATTTTCGATTTACACGTTTTTCTCAGGAACGTATCTACCGTGTAAATCGGGGGATAGGTGTATAATCTACTGTCAATATTTAGCACAAATTTAAATCTTGTACTTTCTATATTGAATCTGTAACTATACAGTATATATTTTATATTTGCAAAAATAGAAAGCTTTCTTTTTTTATTATATGCAAGAATTGTTCTGTTATTATAAAATTTTGTACATCAGTTTGCGGTATTTCGCGAAGCCATAAAACGTCACACAGTATCACTCGGTTTAGAAGAATCGTCTCGCTCTTTGAAAAATCCTTTTTCAGTTTTGCACTCCCGAATCGTAACAGTTTTCAAATTAACGGTTACGTCCGTAATAAACACTTGATCTGCCACCGGATTCCTTACGAGCCAGTACTCCGGACTGGGACTCGTAAGGACCTGATTAACTACAACTTGACTCGATTTGATATCACTTACATTGTTATTGTTATTACAGAAACTATGTCCGTTAACTGCACTCGGGGCACTATTTACTCTATCAGCTGCATTATTTATTTCAGAAGTTTCTTCTAATGGAGATTCTAAGTGTCCGTTCGTTTTATTCGCACTTTGCACAGTTCTGACTTGTTTAGGAGGCTCGTCACTTCCGGGGCTTTTGGGCACGGTAGCAGCAGGACAGCTCGGCTCGTCTTTGGTTGCCGAAGGAAGAGGAACAGCAGCCGGCGTGAGTTCAGGCCGTTTGTCGACGTTAGATCGCGGAGCGGCCGCTAGAGTCGCAGGCGGTGAAGGTATCGCCTCGCTCGCATCCTCTTTGGGTTCAGATGTTGAATGCGAGCTCGATGCAGACGATCGTCTTCCGTTCACCCTCTGATTCGACGTTGGAGACGTCGCTGCTGTATTTTGCTGTTTGACCGGCAATAATTTAGGTATTTTATTTGGAGGAGGACTACTAGACCCACTCGTGGGACTGCTAGTCGTGATTGTAACACCGATTTTTCCGGATTCTTTCGAAAGAACCTCCGCTTTACGTTTAGTTCCGAGTAGTTCCCTTCTACTCAATATTGGCCTGTCTTCACTGCTACTGCTACTTGAATTTTCATCGACCACACTACTTATAACCGGTATATCGACTGGATTTGGTGTACTGTCCTTTTCAATGGCCAAAGCAGGTCGTGCATCTTCATCTTCAGGATGACTTACCAATTCCAGTTTTGGAACAGAATTTGAGCGACTACTTCTCGGAACGGGAACATCATCTCTGCTAGATTCGTCTCCCGTAGCTTGTCTATCCTCTTCCCTTTCGATGTGAATTGCTTGTTTCTCTTTCTTTTTGGGTCCTCGTTTGCCCGATTCTGATTTATGACTTTGTTCGTAGCTGCTGATTAATCTGACGTCTAAAATATTCTCTTCTGGCTCCCACGTACTGTGTTTCAGGCTCCAGCCTTTCCATTTCACAAAGTATTCCACCTTCCCCTAAAGTAAGCGTAAAGTAATTAAAAAAATGAATTTAAAATATTTTTAAAAATTGTGAAAGATAACTCTAATAATTTAGAGAGATGATGATCCTGTTCAAATGTTGGAAGATTAAAAAGGAAGAAATAGGATCGATGAACAAAGCAAATACTGAAAGTTTTTATTGCATTTTATTGTCTGACGTTTCGGCACTCTTTATGCCATCTTCGGAGAATCAATGCTGTCTGTTTTTACTTTATACATAACAACAATACTGAGAAAACAGACAGCATTGATTCTCCGAAGATGGCATAAAGAGTGCCGAAACGTCAGACAATAAAATGCAATAAAAACCTTCAGTATTTGCTTTGTTCATCGATCCTATGCCACCAGGATTCTTCCTTTTTAATCTTCCAATTTTTAAAAATTGTCATGGTTCTCTGACCATAGTACAGGTACTAAAAATTGACACCGGTTCTCCATTTAGTAGCTATAATGCCACAGACAAACACAATCGCTAAGCTCACGATTTTTTAAAGACATTTTTCTACATATCAAGGAGCAAAACGAAACTCTCCAAGAAGTAAAACCGGGAGGAATTATGTTGACTGCTTACCATAGAGATATAAGTAACCAGAGTACGCTAGTTTGTATGCTTGCCATAAGTGAAAGTGTTCTCAGTTCAGAGAGAGAACGCAGCAGAAAACCAGATATTTGTTTACTCAAATCAGCATTGTTTTGTATCATTAGTTACCATAGAGATAAGGAACTGTTCTCTGTCTGAATTGCAGACACTTTCACGGCTCACTCGCGTACTCTAGTCTAATATGTCTATGTGTTTGTTTATTAATATTATTGTTATTATCTAATTCCCTTTGAAAAAATAATTATGAAATCTAATAGTTTAACAAAACAATCATTATTTGGCAATGTTACACAAGTAATTTTACCATCAAGAGATTAAGGTACGTAATGATTGTTTATTTTGGTACATATCCTGATCAGATTGAAAAATTCTAAAATTTTTGTCATCAAATATTAAAATTTGTACATTGTTTAATAGGAAAGTTTCCCAAAAACTTTTTGAAAAATACCAAATAAGTTCACAGATTTCATGGCTTGACTGTTGATGCTAAAAGTACCAATTCAATCATTTTGACAGCAGCTGTAAGCTTTCTCTCAAAAATTTTGAAATATACAATAGGTAGTCATTAAGTTCCTGATATTTTTGAAAATAATAAACAATCTTCTGACGAACCAAAAATTTTGGAAAAGTTAACGAAGCGGAACACTATAAGCATTTATAAAGATGAGTCGATTTCACTTACCCGCCTCACCCTCTTTTTCATTATTCTTTCCGCTGCATATACTCTATCCATGTTTGGTTCCTCCATGTTGAATTATTTGTTAATGGTTATAAATTATAAAACACAGACACAATCGAATGGAAATTTTAAAATACAACATAAATTACAATTACTTCACTCCATATACAATAAAAACACTTGTTTTCGTTTGCACAAATAAATACAAACTTGTGTTGTTGTCGTCCTTTTGGACAAAAAAAAACTTACTAGTTACTGGCGACTGGCCTTCATTCTTCAACGCTTAGCAGTTGGTACACGACTGTGTACAGAGCTGTTAGGAGCATAGAAAAGGTTGGTCTCTGGTTGGGAGGTCAGTTAGAAAACGCGGTACTATTCTGACAAAAAGCTGGTATTTTCAATGTAATATTGATACGTCACATGTAGGTTCGGAATTGGAATAAAACAATAACTTTTTATTTGAATTAACAATAGGAATTCCATAGTATTATATATATTTTATTATTTTATAATAGTCTTCAAATACAAAGTCGAGACCATGCTCTTCTAAAAACAAATCTTCATTCTTTTCCTTATCCTGTTCTATATTGTTATTTTTATCCTCATTTTCTATGTTGCTATTATTTAGATGTCATTGGACAATAATACAAAATATCTTGAACACATCGGCTATATTGAACCATATATCTGAACCATATCTGTACGTTCAAACTTATATTAAAAGGACATGTTCAAACTTAATTATTCTCTAAGGTTCAAACAGAATTTGGAGTGGTGTTTAAAACATTCGTAAAAAGACAGCACATAATAATACTGTTATCTTTTGCGCGTATAGTTACATGTTTATTGCTGTTTAAATCCATACCTACCAGATGGCGGACTCAGTTAATTTTGTCTAACAATACCCTCCTTTTTGTCGCTATTCTATAGTACTTATACGTGGCGCTTTACGTGTTAAACACCGAAGCAACATTCGAACGTCTCTATCTCCGAAACGGTATTAGATACAAACCTCTGGGTGCGCTCATTGAATTCAGCGTGTCGTTTTCTATCAGTACACCGAATTTTGAATGCATCCGATGCGTATTCCAGACTTTCCAGAAAACCACTTCGAACGGGTCTATCTTCGAAACGGTAAGTGATACGAAGCAACGGAGGGGCTTACTGACTTCAGCGTGTCATTTTACATAAGCCTACCGAATTTGAATCGGATCGGAGACATTGTCCAAAATTGTCTTAAAAAAATCACAAAAAAACTAAGGCTATACCTACTATGGGAAAAATCGCGTTTTTAGTCGATTTTCGACATTTTCCAATAACTCGGTTTTCTGGTCCAGACGGCTTATACTAACACTAAATGACACTCCGAATCAAAATAAAATCTCAACTTTAAGTCCTGTGGGCGTTTGTAGTAAATTTAAGTGTAGAAGAAACATTTAAACGTCTATATCTCCGAAACGGTATTAGATACAGACCTCTGGGTGCGCTCATTGAATTCAGCATGTCGTTTTCTATCAGTACACCGAATTTTGAATGCATCCGATGCGTATTCCAGACTTTCCAGAAAACCACTTCGAACGGGTCTATCTTCGAAACGGTAAGTGATACGAAGCAACGGAGGGGCTTACTGACTTCAGCGTGTCATTTTACATAAGCCTACCGAATTTGAATCGGATCGGAGACATTGTCCAAAATTGTCTTAAAAAAATCACAAAATAACTAAGGCTATACTATGGGAAAAATCGCGGTTTTAGTCGATTTTTGACATTTTCCAATAACTCGTTTTTCTTGTCCAGACGGCTTATACTAACACTAAATGACACTCCGAATAAAAAAATAAGCTCAACTTTAGGTCCTGTGGGCTTTTGTAGTAAATTTAAGTGTAGAAGAAACATTTAAACGTCTATATCTCCGAAACGGTATTAGATACAGACCTCTGGGTGCGCTCATTGAATTCAGCGTGTCGTTTTCTATCAGTACACCGAATTTTGAATGCATCCGATGCGTATTCCAGACTTTCCAGAAAACCACTTCAAACGAGTCTATCTTCGAAACGGTAAATGATACGAAGCAACTGAAGGGCTTACTGACTTCAGCGGGTCATTTTACATAAGCCTACCGAATTTGAATCGGATCGGAGACATTGTCCAAAATTGTCTTAAAAAAATCACAAAAAAACTAAGACTATACTATGGGAAAAATCGCGTTTTTAGTCGATTTTCGACATTTTCCAATAACTCGTTTTTCTGGTCCAGACGGCTTATACTAACACTAAATGACACTCCGAATAAAAAAATAAGCTCAACTTTAGGTCCTGTGGGCTTTTGTAGTAAATTTAAGTGTAGAAGAAACATTTAAACGTCTATATCTCCGAAACGGTATTAGATACAGACCTCTGGGTGCGCTCATTGAATTCAGCGTGTCGTTTTCTATCAGTACACCGAAAATTGAATGCATCCGATGCGTATTCCAGACTTTCCAGAAAACCACTTCGAACGGGTCTATCTTCGAAACGGTAAGTGATACGAAGCAACGGAGGGGCTTACTGACTTCAGCGTGTCATTTTACATAAGCCTACCGAATTTGAATCGGATCGGAGACATTGTCCAAAATTGTCTTAAAAAAATCACAAAAAAACTAAGGCTTACTATGGGAATATTACCAAGCTATTAGTTTCTATAGTTTTTACGCTTAAGTATCTTTTTTGTCAGATGTCGCTAACAAGCGCTAAGTAAATACTAGCGAACTCCGACGGAATTTTTTAGAAGCTACTAGTTCTAAGTTTTTTGCGCCTTAGTCGTTTTTCATAGACACTTCCTAAATGAAATACGTTGTATGTTTATACAAGGTACAATTTTTCTTAAAGGACATATCTACGCATATAAATTTGGAAAAAGAATATATTTTGGAATATCTCCCTATATTCAAAGCAATGGCACGTCAATCCGGTGTCGGAGAGGCAACCGGATGGTGAGTGGTAATCTGGGCCTATGAGTGGTACAGAACCCTCTGGTAGCGGCCAAAGTGACCCCAAATGGACGGGGGCGGCGATATGGGGGTGGGGCAAAATCGAAAAATGTTTGAAAAGGCAACCGGATAAAAATGCGGTTGCATTGAAGGAAATACCCTAATTATATAATAAATTTTTTTTGCCATCCGAACCACGTGGGCCGTTTTTGCACTAGCGAATAAAAAAAAAATAAAAAAAAACTGAAAAGGCAACCGCTTCAAAATTAGTGAGCATACTTATTGACACCACCAAACGTTGGGAAAAAATTGCCATCCGATCCTGATGGGCAGTTTCGGAGAAACAACCCCTCAAAGTCGCCGAAAAACCCTTTTTTTTCGATTTTTTCAACAATAAGTAAAAAAATACACTAAAAATTGTTCAAATCGGATGGCATTCGAAATTTATACTGTCCTAAGTACAAATAATAGTGTGTATCAATGCCATCCGATTTTGATTATTTTTACCCCTATTAAGCCAACCCCCAAAACTCAATAACAATAAAAATAATGCCATACGCTGCATAAAATTGTTATTTTCATGAGTTTTGGGGGGTGGCTAAATAGGGGTAAATTTAATCGGAATCGGATGGCATTGATACACACTATTATTTGTACTTAGGACAGTATAAATTTCGAATGCCATCCGATTTGAACAATATTTAGTGTGTTTTTTTTACTTATTGTTTAAAAAATCGAAAAAAAGGGTTTTTCGGCGACTTTGAGGGGTTGTTTCTCCGAAACTGCCCATCAGGATCGGATGGCAATTTTTTCCCAACGTTTGGTGGTGTCAATAAGTATGCTCACTTATTATGAAGCGGTTGCCTTTTCAGTTTTTTTTAAATTTTTTTTTAATTCGCTAGTACAAAAACGGCCCACGTGGTTCAGATGGCAAAAAAAATTTATTATATAATTAGGGTATTTCCTTCAATGCAACCGCATTTTTATCCGGTTGCCTTTTCAAACATTTTTCGATTTTGCCCCACCCCCATATCGCCGCCCCCGTCCATTTGGGGTCACTTTGGCCGCTACCAGAGGGTTCTGTACCACTCATAGGCCCAGATTACCACTCACCATCCGGTTGCCTCTCCGACACCGGATTGACGTGCCATTGCTTTGAATACTATGAAAGTCGGTAGGCTTGTAGAAAATGACCGTCGCTGTGGAAACAAGCTCAACTTATGATTTTATGGGCATTTTATCTTCGTGAATACAAACAGCTTTGAAATCTCTCAAGAAGTCATGGCTGAAAAACAAATTTTTTTTAACCTCCTTTAAGAAGTAAGTGTGCGTGGAATAACAAAACAATTATATACGATAGTTTTTTTTTTATATTTCTTTGATATAAAAATATTAAATTCAATTACAATTTATTAAGAGTGCCATTAGCACTCAAATAATATTTTGTCGCTTATATACAATATAAGATTCATTTTATTTATTTTACACATTTTCATAGAAAATAATTATTATTAAAATAGTTCAATACATGCTTACTTAATATGAAAACAAAAATCACTTACAAGCACCTTAGAAAACAAGTTTAAAATTATTTCATTATACGAACAGGGCGCACATGCTATTTTTTGTATCGCAAAATTGCGATGTAGTTTCGATGCTGTTTCCAAATCTCGCGATTAAATGAGAGATTACGAGCAGTTGAATAAATTGCGATACAATTGCTTAAGCGCGAGTTCTCGATACGAGTGGCAATATGAGTACAATATTAATTTGCCAGCTGTCACCCGTCGTTAAATCATTATTAAAATCAAATTTTGATTGACAAAGCGCCCTGTCTAGAGTCGGCCTCTTTCGCACCCCCTTTCGGACGACCCTCAATGGGCGACATAAGTAAAGGCCGCTGCACACGAGGATTGATTTGCCGCTAGATACCTTGCTTGATTTGACTACTAGTTTTCTAGCGCCGGTTTTATGTGCTCGCTTCACACGAGACGTGTTATCAAGCTTGTTTTGTGGATGAATCTGGTGCGCGCGCAGTGACAGTTCAAATATAAACACAGAGCAAAACGTGTATGTTGTCTGACACTGAGCAGAATGACGCCATGTTGGTTTGTGGGCGTTTGTTCAAGTCGCACACGTGACAAGATACTGTTTACTGAGTGGTTCTGGCTCAGAACTAGCAGAGGACCTAGCAAAAAAATAGTACCTGTTCTAATTTTAAAATCGATCTTGTGAGCTAGCAGGCGAGCCCGCAGTGACGTCATTTTCAGCCTCGTACCCAGCCTGCCGGCCAGCAGAAATCCGAGTAGTGTTTCCAGCCGTCTTAACTTAAGGCCGCTGCACACGAGGCTAGAAACGCTGCTAGGAGTTCTGCTAGCCGGTAGGCTGGGTACGAAGCTGGAAATGACGTCACTGCGGGCTGCCTAGCTAGCTCAGAAGATAGGTTTTAAAATTAGAACAGGGGCTATTTTCCCCGCTAGATTTGTTGCTTGGTGTGAGCAAGAACCAATCAGGAAGCAGTATCTTCACGTGGGCACTTGAACACCCACATGGCGTCATTCTGCCAGACAACAGACACGTTTTGCTCTGTGTTTATATTCGAACTGTCACTGCGCGCGCACCAGATCTATCCACAAAACACGCTTGAAAAATAATCTCGTGTGAAGCGAGCACTTAACAGCAATCAAGAAAACCAGCGCTAGAAAACTAGTAGGCAAATCTAGCAAGGAATCTAGCAGCGTTTCTAGCCTCGAGTGCAGTGGCTTTCATAGACAGCTGAGATCAAGTGGCTATCTTGTACGTCCTTGTGGAAGTTATTGAGTCTGCGCTGACAATGTGCGCAGTTGTATAATATGCGTTTAGATCAGTAGTTCTGCAATTTTAAATTATCTGTATTTGTGTAAAAATTCAAATGAGATCTGATTATCTTTGGATTGAAATTGATAATAAAAATAGTTTTTAAATAAATAATCTAAACTCAAGGAGCTTATAAATACTTTAATAGTATTTAATAAATTAATTATAATATTTATTATTAATTATTTTTGGCCAAAATAGTAATAAAATAAATATAAACTTTGGCTTAGGTTTATTATCATACCTTAATGTATATATTACACACGAATCTAATATTTTGAGGAAAATTCAGCAACAAATTAACACAAAAAATATTTAATATTAATCATATTACTTATAAGAATTTTAATTAATTTTGTAATTGATTAGCTACTATTTAAAAGATAATTTGATAATTAAAATTTTATAAGGATGGGTTTTTTAACGGATTGTACACATTTTATACCTATAAACTTATTTTTAGCAATCGCTTTATAACAATAGAATTTACCATAGATATATATATATATTTAATAGATTGCGGATACACTAGCGCCTCCTGTACCTTTTAGAAGCCATTTTGTACGTGGAAAACGCCGTAAAAAGCGCGCGAGATTCAAAAATATTAATTATTTTATAATATGATTTTATTGAGAAAAACGACAAAACTCACAGTAAACAGTGATATTTCGCTCCAAAACCTATTTTTATACTGAAACGTTTAAAAAATTGCAAAAATGAGCATAAATATAATGTAAAAGCTTAGAACATTTTACATTGTCAATTTGGCATCAAGGTTGACAAGCATTGATGCCAATCTGACAATGTAAAATGTTCTAAGCTTTTACATTATATTTATGCTCAATTTTGTAATTTTTGAAACGTTTCAGTATAAAAATAGGTTTTGGAGCGAAATATCACTGTTTACTGCGAGTTTTATTGTTTTTCCATTAACATCATATTATAGAATATTTAATCTTTTTGAATCCCGCGCGCTTTTTACGGCGTTTTCCACGTACAAAATGGCTTCCATATGGCTTCTAATTGGAACCATTCCGCACAATGCTTAAGGATAGGCATCCGCTATCTATTAATATATATATATCTATGGAATTTACCTACAAAAAAATAATATAAAATTAAATAATAATCAATTAAGTATTAAGGCACAAAAATCGTAAATTATGAGACGAAATAGGGGACCCATAATTAATTTGGTCTAATTATTGTAATACATGTTACAAATGAACAATAGAACATAAACAAAAAACGACTCAGAATTCAATTGTTCTGGGTATACAATAATGACTTAAATTAATTGAGTTTGGACTACAATTAATAATATCTGTTAACAATCGTTTGATTGTTAGTAGATTGTTTAAATTCTTATTATAAAATTTATAACTTTTTACGTTTCATTGACAAACTAAACATCAGTTCTGGAACAAATTATTCCTTATAATAATATCAAATACATATTTACATATTTTGTCTACTTTTAATTTTTTTCTACTAATCACTTTGACACTTTGCAAACTTTTAATTATGTTAACATTTAGGAGAAAATTTACAATTTTTTTAGTTCTGAAAACTTGGCAGAATCTATTATCACTTATAAAAACTTCCTATTTTTAACAAAAAAAATATTTATTCAACACGCGTGAGAAATATATAATTTCGGGGCCCTGCTAAATTCGGGAGAAATAATAAATTACTTCATGTTGACGCGTAGAGTGCTAATAATGAGCCGTACTGTACGATAATGAATTTTCTGGACCAATAGGAACGCGGTAGCGATTTGTACCTATGAAAACAGCATCGCAATTCAGCGAAAGTCAGGGCCATCTTGTGTGCATCGAGGGCGGTGGGTACGTCAATCAATGAAGTGGTTTATTATTTTTCCCTCTTTTATCAGGGCCCCGATTACATATTACTCGTGCTAGTTGAATCAAGTATTATGTGCGACTGCATTGATCGAAGGAGAATATTCCAGTCGCGTGTTACCGCACTCGCTACGCTCATGCGGCAAATTTCACGCTCATGGAATCTTCTCCTTCTCTCACTAGTCGCACAATATACTATTTTTGTAATTTCATGTTATTATTAAAAACTCGTGTTAGTGAGCTACTAATAAGTATGTATATAAGATTTTATCACAGCCTTATTTGAATAATAAATAAGTTTTTAATTAATAATTATTGAAGATTTAAAAAGAGGGAAAAAAATGTCAACCAGTGGGCTTACTTTCATTTTCTAATTTCTTTAAATAGAAAAAAAAATTATTAGATATGTGTAGACTGAACATTCCAAATAATAAATAAAATATAAAGTGTTTTCGATACTACTGATAAAATAAATAAATATAAAACCAACTTAACAAAATCTTTGGAAAAAGAGTTGATCTACTACAAGATGTCTTTTAGGTTTCATAAATTGTACTATTTACGACTATCAAAAAATAAATTTAAAATCATAAAAATAAATTATTGCAGTCGCTATTCTCTTTTTATTCAGCTAATTGAATATAGGAACAAATAATAAAATATTTGGCATACAAATTTCCATATGGCATAATGAACTCTCAAGGTTTTAACAAACTGTTTTGCCTATATCAGAATCATCTTCTGTTGTTACCGTCGATGTTCCAATCCCATTTTCCTCAATTTCTTCATCCTCTTCACGAATTTGTCCACGCACGCTCGTAGCCGGCGGTTTACTGGTTTTCCTGGTAGTCCCGCTTCCATGCGAAACAAATATCACAGGAATCCCACTTCCATTCGGTTCAGTCGTTGTCCGATTCAATAAATAATCTAAATCGTGCGATATTCGGTCCAACATTCCGTCCAAATTATCTTCTCCCGCTTTTTTCACCGACTTTTCCCTACCTTCCGGTTGTCTTCGTTCAACTGTTTCACCATCTTTGAGTTTATTATCAGATTTCATGCCGCTAATCCTATCAGACGCTGCACTAGAAGATTCCGTTGTACTGGAGTCATCCTGGTCGAGAAGCTTGTCTTTTCCGTTGCATAATGTCGCCGTATCTAAACTAGTTTCAGCTGTTTCGTGTATCGGCTCAACATCAACGCTACACAAAACATTTGAAGGTGTTTCAACGGAAATGCTCGCTTCTGCGCCGACGATTTCCGAATTATGTTGAGCTGATTTGACCAAACCAAGTTCAACGCATACGCGCGTGGTCATCATCTCTGGTGTTGGAACCAGAGTTACATCTCGGATGTAACATTTACCGGGAGCTGGACGGGTTATCGGTGAATCAGAATCACCATCCGGATAATAATTTCTAAGGATATAATCATCGGGATAATGTTTTTTAGGATTGGTATCTTGTTCGACATATTCGGAATACATGTCTCTCTGAACCGGCGGTATGTGCATAAGATTTTTGTATTTCTTTGGACTACTTTGATATCGTTCTAAATCTACTTCTTCCTGTCCGTCGGCGCGATGAGACGACGCGTCTAAATCGTTGTACGCGTCGATTGAACTGTTTACACTACTGTGGACGTATGTTTCGATGGTGCTGGACGCCTGTTCGGGATAGCGATAGAAACCGCCGGTACAAGATTCGGAAAGTAAAAGTCCTTCGGTAGGATCGCCGCCAGAATGACCGACTGCCCTTCCACGAAATTCGCGTGAGATTATTCTTGGCGGTGCTGCCGAATCGGTTTCGACTTCGCCGTCCTGTTTCGTAAAAACTGCGAACAGAAGAAATACCATACCGTCAAAGTGAAGAACAATAACTAAGCTCTAAGGTCAGGAGCGGATCTAATTATTAGGGCTTAAGGACGTAGTCCTATGTTCAGACTCGTTTTCAACCGTTATTTCAGAATTTTTTTTTAATATCAAAATAATGTACGATGTTTCCAATTTTGTTATATGTTTTTACTGACATCGTAAACTAAGAAAAAAAAATTTTTTTTTGCTTAATTTTACGCCATTTTATAATTGTTTTTTTAACCTAAAGTAGACAACTTTAAATGGAGGTAGGTGGGTAGCGCAGGTGATAACGTCACTTGGAGTCAACTGAATTATAAAAATTAAATTGGTTATTGTTTCGTAGGCTTGTGGCTCTATCCCGTACTAGAAATAAACATTTTTATTGATAAATAACAAAATGGCGGGTTTTAGAAAAAAAACAACGAGAAAATCGTGATTGTTTCGTTGAAAATCGGTAAAAAAAAATAGAAATAATTTTTATAATTAAGTAATTCTAGTACCGGACGGAGCTATTGTTGTGTAGAATACCCTGTGCGAAACTGAAAGCAATCGGTTGTATACAATTGTTTCAATCACCCGCGCCACTTAGAAAAACGTAGTTTTGAGAAAAACGCGTTTAAAGTTTTAATTTCAGATTTCTTACAAAAAAAGAAAAATGAATATTTACACTAATCAGCTATGCCTGGTGTATATTAAACCTTCAGTTTCTTCAAAGGCATCGTTTTCTGCTAATTTGTTTGCTCTACTCTGCGAGAGTATAAGGGTAACGTGATAACAATTGAGAGGTAAGAGCAGGTAAGAGTCTTACCGTAAGACCGTTGCTGCTCTCGACTATATGCTATAGCTTTGTAAATATTTAATATTTCGGTCTAAAATTTTTACAGTATTTTCTCAATATATTATACTTACTAAAAATGTAAAAAAAATAAATTCGTTTTTTCAAAACCCCAACACCAGACTACGTCCTTAAGCCCAATGGCTCACAAAAATTGAACGATCATTCTAAATTTTTAATACTTTTTCATTAACAATGCGCACTTATCGTGTAATAAAAAAACGGTAGAACAATCCGCGCCACGGATACAAATGGTTCGGAAGTTAGTCACAAACAGCGTCGCAAAGGCACATTTTAGAGCCGCTGATACTCCCACTGCCTCCCAGCTACCTGCACGGAACGTGCGCTCGTCGGTGATTGGCCGTGATCGCTCGTTGCCTTTGTCACTTGTCGCTTTCCTGCTTTAAAGTACAGTCGAGTACGCTATTGTCAAGTTGTTATTGTTATTTTAGTTTTGTTGAGTTGCGAGTTTGTAGTTTTTCAACAGACTGTACAAGCGCAAGCTCGCATTCGCATCTAACTTCCGAGCCTTTTAGATTCGTGGCGCGTATTAATCGTTTATTTATGCCATGCATCTATGATTGGATCATCTAACTCCTATATATGCACCAAACTTTTTTCTTCGCCCCCTATTTCTAAAATCAGTACTAGTGATGTGCCGGATCGTTAAAAATGTATATCCGCGGATACAGATCTTAATACGGATATTTGGTTTCAAGTTCCGCGGATACATATCTTAACTTTTTTAGAGTACGCGGCGGTAAATATTGAACATCGACCTTTGGAAAGAGACTATCTGTTATGGAAAAAGTTATTGACCTCTTTAAGAGTTAACTCTCATAACAGATTGTCTCTTTCCAAAGATCGATGTGCATTATCTCATTATAAAGATAGTTTTTTAGTACCTTTGAGTTATGTACTATTGGTACTCACTACGATAAATGTTTGCAATATAAAGGTGCCAAATACGATTTAAAAAAATAAAAAATAATCTGAATGGAATTTAACAGTTTTTCATTATTACCTAATCACCTATATATAATATAAAATTTCATCTATGAATTGAAAATTAATAAGGTAAAAGATCCGTAAAAGATCCGCCAAAAACTAACGGATCTTTCTTCTCCCTCGGATATCCGATCTGGCACATCATTAATTAGTACAGCTAAAATTTGGTATAAAAACGTCGTAATGCCTGATTCAATATTATTGTTTTTTTTTTTTTAATTATTTTATACTTACAGCTAAGCGGGCTATTGACTGATTCCGAACTGTAATCTTCCTCCATTCCTTTTTCAAACTTCAGTTTACGAAGAAGTTGATGACGTAATGAAGACTCGCATTTCAATATGTAGCAAGTGAAAATAGTTATTCCCTGTAAATGTACAAAGAATAATAAACTATTGATTTACCTATTTATGAAACGTAATTATAGGTTTTTTTTAAAAGCAACTTAGGAAATTTAAACAGGCTACCTATTGTTCACCAATTATAAATAAAAATAATTAAACAATCAAACAATTTAAATTTTGTTTACAATAAAACGTACAGCATTTATCCATAGTTTACTTTGAGTCGAGATTTTCGAAAAAAAAAATCTTTATTCAACACGCGTGAGTAATATATAATTTCGGGGCCTTGCTAAATTCGGGAGAAATAATAAATTACAGCCATCCCCCGATTTACACGGTACTTGTTTTACACGTTTTCGCTTTTACACGGTTTTCCAAAAAAGTTTTTTTTTTGTTTTTATCGCACTCTACTAAATGCTACTGTGATTGAACGCGTGCGCTGTGTACACATCTCACGGGGAATCCCGAGCTTATGTGCTGACTTGCTGCACACGCACACCGTGTCTGTATTTCTTTGCATAAAATTAAAGTTTTATCTACGGAAAATTGTATTTGAGTGAAAGTTTCACAGTTTCAGAACCTGTCAATGCATTTTATTTTTATTTCTGTGTACACCTAAAAATATTGAAAAAAATCTGTTAAATAGCAAAATTATGCATTTTCTGCAAGCTTTTCGATTTACACGGTTTTAACTTGAAAATTTTTAATTTTCGATTTACACGTTTTTCTCAAGAACGTATCTACCGTGTAAATCGGGGGATAGGTTTACATCATGTGGACGCGTAGAGTGCGAATAATGAGCCGAAACTGTACGGTAATATATTACTGCACAGTTTCTGGACCAATAGGAACGCGGTAGCGATTTGTATATATGAAAACAACATCGCAATTCAGCGGAAGTCAGGGCCATCTTGTGTGCTTCGAGGGCGGTGGGTACGTCAATAAATGAAGTGATTTTTTATTTTTCCTTCTTTTATCAGGGCCCCGATTACATATTATTACTCGTGCTAGTTGAATAAAATATTATGTGCGACTAGTGAGAGAAGGAGAATATTCCATTCACGTGTTACCGCACTCGCTACGCTCGTGCGGCAAATTTCACGCTCATGGAATCTTCTCCTTCTCTCACTAGTCGCACAATATACTATTTCTCATTAAAAAAATATGGGTTAATATTTATTTCAAAACAAAATAATGTATGTATAAAATATTTACCAAAACTACGCTAGAAATGCTGAAGACATAATAGCTCGTGACGTCAGCGAGGTTAATATAAAATATGCTTGCAATTTCCATTGCAACAACGGAGAAGAATATCACAGCAGCTCGACATAGAAGCCCGATTCTGAAAGAGAAAATTAAATGAAACAACCAGTTGCGTAGAAAATAGTTTGCATACATAAAAAAAACAATTATTTAAAAAAAACATGAAATCCGACTGCACAAAAATGAAACTAATGTAACAAAACTGTTTTAACTCGTGGTGGAAAATATTAATTTACAATAGTAAAACGTTAACAAAACAGATATACAACAAAAAGCACTTCTCTATAACGTAACAGAAACAAGACAAATTCTTATTGCCCCGGCAGAGTATTCTTCATTACTTATTCTTCTATTTTTATTTCTTCTATTTTTATTAGTTAGAACTGTTATTTTGTTTCTGTTACGCTATAAAGAAGTGTTTTCTGTTGTTTATTTGTTTTGTCAACGTTTTACTATTGTAAATAAATATTTTTCCACCACTTTTGTTACACTAATAATTGAAAAGATGAAAATCGGAAAACATCAACACGCAACTAGAGAAGGCCTATTTGTCTCTTTCTTTTGTTTTTGAACGGGTCACCACCTGCTAAATGTTGAGGTTTTCCGACTTGTTTTCTTCTTTTTAATTATTAGTTTCGTATTTGTGCAGTCGGCATTCATTTTTTATATAATTAATGTAAAATGTTTAATTTTCAGTTAGTTATAGTTACGCATTGTTATAATACCTTAAATAACAATTTAAAAATTTGAATAAATTATGGTGTTATCTTAACACTTGAAAGAATAAAATTTCGTTGAAAATTTTTTTTCGAACAATAACAATCGGCTTGTTATTGTCATAACAACAAGCCGATTGTTGTTCCACAACAATTTGTGTGCCATTGTTTTAAAAGTATAAAATTTCGTTGACATTTTTTTTTCTGACACTAACAATCGGCTTGTTATTGTCAGAACAACAAGCCGATTGTTGTCCCACAACAATTTGTGTGCCATTGTTTTGAAAGAATAAAATTTCGTTGAAATCTTTTTTCTGACAATAACAATCGGCTTGTTATTGTCAGAACAACAAGCCGATTGTTGTCCCACAACAATCTGTGTGCCATTGTTAGAATGATATTTCGTTGAATTTTTTTTCTGACAATAACAATCGGCTTGTTATAGTCAGAACAACAAGCCGATTGGTGTCCCACAACAATCTGTGTGTCATTGTTAGAATGACGAGCCGATTGTTGTCTCACGAAATTCTTTGTCGTCGCTTGCTGGGGGGTCTCTGTTACAATATGCATTTATTTAATTTAAATTAGACATTTATTTTAAAAGTATCTTCTGCAAAACGGTTTATGATGTCTCACAAAATCTAGGGGGGCAGCTGCCCCCCTCTGCCCTCCCCTGGGTACGCCCATGAAAGAGATTAATCTCTGAGTAGAATTTCATTCAAAGTTGTATTTAAAAAAATGACGCCGCGACACTGTGAATAATTTATAATGGATGGGCATGTTCTGTATTCAAAACAAGTGACTGTAATAATTTAATAAGTTTTAAATAGAAGTCTTGCTTTTGACACTCTGAAAAGTAAGGGTGTAGGTCCACATCATAGTCCAGTTAAAAGCTGTTAAAGCACCGATCTCTAACTGATGGATAGCGAACGACGCCCATTGTGTTATTCACTATCTTCGAAAAAAAGAAAAACACCTCTTTGAAAATTTCAGGGTCTTTTAAAAATAGAGGTAGTCAACAAAAAAATTTGTACTAGTTTTTGATTTATTGAATTTTGAAAATTTCAAAATTTTGGAAATCTGATTTTTGAAATTTTTTTCCAGAAATATTTTTTTTGTAGCCCCAAATATCCTCTTTAAGGAGGTTGATCCGTTACAGTCCCAATCAAAAGTAAGTCGAATTCTAAATGAGAACTTTTCCATAATAAATTTTTACCAAAGGTTATAAGTCGATGATACCAATAAATTATTGTCATAAAGGTATAAATAAATAATTTTTTTTTAATATTAATTAATTACTTATAACTTTTGTTTTTTTTGTACAAAGTTATGGTTAAAGAAAATAAATTTATGTAAATATCTGTATTTTACATATTTTTTGCAGTAGATAATTAAAAAAAGAAATTAGAAGTAATAAAAATTAAAATTAAATCATTAAAAAGTTGAAAATTCAGTTAAAATTGTTAAAACTGTCAAGAATAAATAGTCTATAATCGAAAAGTGCTAAGGTTTAATGATTTTTTTATTGATTAAAAGTTTCCTAATTAAATTGAAAAAAATGTTAAAATATGCGTAAGACATCGATGCTTTACATAGTTAGTTTTCGGAACTGCTGACATTATTTGGTTATTTGCAAAAAATTAAAATGAACAGTTTGGATGCTATGTTGACATATTTTCCATAAGACAACATGTAAAAGTTTTTTTTAATTTTTAACTTTATAAATCTCCTAATGATTTTGGATTTTTTACAGAAAATTTTGTCATAAAAAAATATATTAAAAAAACTTTATTTCAGATTTTTTTCATTATCTTCGTAAAACGGCTGAATCTCCTTAAAATAAACCAAAGTTGAATTTTGTAACTAGAATTTTGAGATATTCGAAAAATAAACTTAGAAGATTCCAAAAAATGATAAATTTAAAAATTTTGCAACTCTTCTGAAAATTTTTTTTCAATTCTTTTCCGTTGGTAAAACTTCGTTATAAGATGAAAGAAAACTTCTGACCAAATTTCATCCAAATCGGAAGGGGTCGATTTGACATGGAATGACCTGGGTCCGTTAGGGTAAAGATAAAGTTTTTAATAATCATGATCACTCAATTGTATATATAGAAAAGAAACGAAACGGTTGATTTATGAAATCTAAATTCATACTTTACTTTAACAACGATCGCAATAAACTAAAAGTTTATTGCGATCGTTGTTAAAGTAAAGTATGAATTTAGATTTTGTGATGTGATGGTCAATTAATGTCTTTTAATTAAAGACCTGAGGAAGACACCAAAACAGGTGTCGAAACGTAGTCTTCCTACAATAAAAAAATTTTGACTCATAAATCAACCGTTTCGTTTCTTTTCTAAAGATAAAGTTCTCGTAAAAATCGATATTAATGTCGATTTTATTTTAAACATGAAAAACTATAGTCCGGACCTGCTTGAATAAAGAATTATAAAAAACCTTTGTGACTTGAAAACAGCACTTTGAATTTTACACAACTGAAAAGTCTAAAATTCACAGAAGAAGGCGTATATTTGAATTTTCTCTGCGCGTAGGCAATTACAGAACATTTAGTTACCTCTTTACAGGCCAAAGTAAATTTTTAATGTTATTTTAGTACCATAATTATTTTTAAATTGCGACTGAACATACAAATTAAATTACTTAATTATTCATTTTAAATGAACGAGTGCAAATACACTTAATAAATAAATTTAAATTAGAAAAACATATTTATACAACGTAATAACTCATTGAGAATTGTTCTACCGGCGTGCCCCTTCAAGCATTAACCATTGGCGTGTGAGTTAACATCAGCAGTCTTAGTGATTTCAAAAACACCCGTTCTTTCCGTAATGACAGTACCTGTTAGCTCGACATATAAAGATATTTTTTCATTGCAGAGCTACGGCTTCTCCTATAAACTGGGTCGTAATTTTAGAAAACAGGCTACGGAATATTTTTTTCTAGTTATATTAAGGATCAATCTAGGTCCGTATTGTAACAAATTTTTCATTTTTTACTTTGCTAATTAATGGAGATTGCTTTTAAAAGACACTTTTTACGGTTTTTAAAATATGTTTAAAAAATTTTCTGCTAAAAAAATTAAAAAAGTGGTACAATAGGGGCATAGATTGACCCTTAATCTTCATAAAAATAATTTTTCATAATTTTATCTCTCGTCTTACGATCAGATTTATAGGAGACCGCAGACCACTGTATTGCATTGAGAAAACCAGGGTTCACTATAGCCTTCCTCGATAAATGAGCTATCCAACAAAAAAAAATATGGACATCATTGTTCACATTAGATTTGGATAGTTCTGAACAAGTCTTCTGTTGGAGACAGATCTTTTATATATAAGCAGAAAACAGTCTAACGTCGTTGTTGACCCTCTTACTAAGTAAGACATTAGACTGTATTAATAAACAAACAAATGCATAGAAAATATCATTTTCCAGGCTGATCCAATTGCCCAGAAAAATGCTGTTTTAAAGAGAGAATTTTAGAAAAAAGTATGTTAAATTATTTATGCACACACAGTTTAAAAAAAATATCGTTTCAATAGATCAATAATTTGAAATTCTACAATGTTTTCCTTAAGCGGCCTACCCACCTTGATACAAGCTGCGATGCAGGCATCGACTCTTATGTTTCATGAAGCAAGTAGCGTTGTGTGTAGTACTGAATCACGTATTTGGCATCAGTTGCGGCTTGCAGCGATGCAGAGTCTGGAATCCCATTTTGGTCGGCGAGCCACGATGCCGATGCAAGTTTCAGCGTGTATAGAATTGCGTCGATGCCAAGACGATATTAATTTATTTTCCCGCGCCATTTTAGAGGTTACTTTGTTGTTTGTGTGTGTAAATTCCATGATGGAAAGTGATCGTGTATTTTGAGAAGAGTTCATAAACATTTATCATCTGCATACGTGTCTTTGGAATAACAAATGTACTTTTAGCTCTTTCAATAAAGCATTTTCTTTCTATAAACCATCTTTTTGACCATTTCCTTTTTCTTTTATGGAGTGCCCCAACTACTGCTAATAAAACTGGTGTTGGCAAAACGTACCTCATTTTATTCGTCAAGAACTAGGCACCTAGAAAATAACTTAACCTACTGTTCTTGTGTTGCATGAACATGGAGTCGATTCAGACATCGCAATAGGTTTCGATTTAAGTAGGCGTTTATGCAACTGATGCAAGTTTCATGAAACATAGAGTCGATGCCTGCATCGCAGCTTGCATCAAGGTGTGTAGGCCACTTTATAGAGAAATAGTGCCGTCATAATCCAATTGTTAAATCATATTTTCTAATAATGCGTTCAACAACCCAAACTATTGATGGTACTTGAATTAAAGCAACAACAACAAAAAAACATCAAAATTTAAATAAGTACATTACCTTTTATGAAGAGCTTTAGTCTTATCAAGGTGTTTATCCACAAGTTGGCGAAGTTTCCTCATCAAACTGAAGTACAAAAAGATAAAGAGGAAGATCATCAAGCTAGCTGTGGCGACGAATATAACAAACATCATTGTATCGGTGATCAGCCACCAGGAGGTCAGCTGTCTGCCAAGAGATCGGTGAGCCAGATAATTGATGAGTACCGCGATGACGGGTACGCCCGTGATTACGCCGACGACGCTCGCGTGAAGATGATTGACTCGAGCGACCTGATGAACTATCGGAACTACTTCCGTGTACACGATCAGGAGTTTGCTCAGGTGAGACGACATGCCGATCAGGAGAAACAGTTCGAGCAACGTTGCTATCATCTCGTAAGATTCCTGCAAACCAAACAATGAACATGATAAAAAAGCAGTCCTGGATTTATAAATAGGCTGTATAGGCCACGGCCTAGGGGCGGCAGATTTCAGAGGAAGGTCACTTGAGTTCAGAGGACTATTAAATAGTCCCGTAAAAAATTGTATATCTTGTTTCTTTTTTACGAATGACTAATTCATTCGTTTAATTTACTTTAAGGCCTTCTTTACTACAAATGAAAAATTATTATTTTAGAAAGGTATGTACATGGGGCGGCGGAAATAAAGTGCCCTACACTCAAAAAATATAAATCCGGCACTGCAAAAAGTGTGCGTAATTGATTAAGTTTTAACTTTAACAGACAAAACAAACTAACAAGCAAACAAACTCTCAGGCTAAATGCATATACCTGCTCCGTTCCGTCGGGGGTAAAAATGATTTTAATGTAGGTAAAAAAAAATTAATTCAGCAATTTTTTTTAACGCAAATTATCACATTTTTATCTTTCTATTTTGAAGTAATCGCGGAACCGCTAGTGACGTCACGCCTTAGTGACAGCTGACATGAGATGTTGTATTTATGGGTGTAGAGATGTCGTGCAGAAGTATTGCGTAGGAAAATAGACATAAAAATATTTTTTTTTAAATAAAACGAATTACATTAGATGTTGAATTTATGGGTGTAGAGCTGTCATGCAGAGGTATTGCGTAGGAAAATAGTAATAAAAATCATGTTTTCAAATAAAACAAATTACATTAGATGTTGAATTTATGGGTGTAGAGCTGTCGTGCAGAGGTATTGCGTAGGAAAATAGAAATAAAAATCATGTTTTCAAATAAAACAATTCAATTTTTTTATATATTTTTTTTTTTCACGTCAACAAATATTTTATTTAGAGAAAAAAAAAAAAAAAAAGCGCTTCGACTACTCAGGTCATTAGCACATAATATTATAAAAATAGGTTACAAAGTGTATGTTATGGAATACAAAATACTATAAGATATTTAGGTAAGTATAAATTTACAATGCTAGACTGTAAGTATAGACAGTAAGTTATAGTGGGTAATATAGTAATAAAGGGTAAGTAGTACAATTGTTAATAGAAGTTAAGTATAGTAATAAGGTAAGTACAATGTTGATATAGTGTAGTTAAATAAAGTCAATATTTTTGTATTATAGAGCCTAAACAAAAAAAATAAAACAAATTACATTAGATGTTGACTTTATGGGTGTAGAGCTGTCGTGCAGAGGTATTACGTAGGAAAATAATAATAAAAGTCAAATTTTCAAATAAAACAAATTACTGATGAGTATTTGGAAAGAATTCCGTGACATAAGGATCGAAAATGAAGCAATACTGAGACTTTTTTAAACTTGCATTTAATTTTAACGTTTCGATACGTTTTGTATCATCTTCAGAGTGTCCAAATGCTGTCACATGTTATCATGTTATCATGATACAAAACGTATCGAAACGTTAGTATTAAATGCAAGTTTAAAAAAGTCTCAGTATTGCTTCATTTTCGATCCTTATGCCACGGAATTCTTTCCAAATACTCATCATTTACTTCAATGGATCACAGTTACTCTATTTATTGAATAGAGTCAATCTTCATGTAAAACAAATTACATTAGATGTTGACTTTATGGGTGTAGAGCTGTCGTGCAGAGGTATTTCGTAGGAAAATAGTAATTCAAATAAAACAAATTCAATTTTGTTTTCAGATTTAAATGTCTTAGGACGACCCTGATCACAGTATTTTATCTTAAACAAGTTGTTCTGTCACAGCATGTGTTAAGCTGTCGTAGAATATAATTCGTATTTTAAATTTCAATCATGTTGAAATAAAAACTATAAAGAAAGAAAGATACTTCACAGCATTTCCCTTGAGTTGCACGTTTTCGCATTACTATTTACAGCGCATAAATGTAAACATAGAAAAAGCTACCTCAGTTCATTGCAAAATACAGTTTTCAACATTCTATACTGTGCTCCAAAAATATATTATCTCCTAACCAAAATCAACGCACTAATCGGGTTTTCCCTTATATATTTAACTAGCGGTCCCGCCCGGTTTCACCCGGGTACAAAAGAACAAATAGGAGGGGGAGGGACACGAGTACGCACATTCATCTTAGTTTACCGAGATGAATGTTGTGTCCAAATTTCATGATGATCGAAGTTACCGTTCAAAAGTTTTTGTCGGACGGACAAATTTTGAGTTACGTTTTTCATTGATGCTCCGCTCCTATTGGTCGTAGCGTGATATTATGTAGCCTATAGCCTTCTTCGATAAATGGGCTATCTAACAAAAAAAATTCAATTCGAACCAGTAGTTCCTGAGATTAGCGCCTTCAACCAAACAAACAAACAAACTCTTCAGCTTTATACAGTATGTAAACACGTAAGGTGCACATAGGGAAATTAACATTGGGAAAAAATGACTGGATCAGAGTGAGCCTTGAAATCTTGTTTTTTAATTAGACAGATAATATTATTTTGCAAAATGAATGTATATACTACCGAAGAAAATATTCAAATGATTACAACATAATCGGACTTTTTTTATTAATGGGACATTAAATTCCCAAAAATACTTAAATATGATGCGAGATCAAATATCTCCGTCTATTCGTGTTGAACCTAAAGACATTGGGTCACTGATTTACTAACGCGCATACGTCATACCAGTGGGACAATTTTTGAATGAAATGTTTGCAAACAGATGGAGTTGTTTTTTTGTTTTATTTTTGTACAAAAAAATTAAAATAATGATGTATAAGAGCTTTTTATTATTAAAAAAAGCCAAGTAAAATAAAAATAAATCAAAATAACATAGAAATCCTCAAGATTACCACGATAATTCAATAGAAATAACAATTAATGCAGTCACTCTGATCCAAGTATTTTTTCCCAATGCTAATTTCCCTATGTGCACCTTACGTGTTTATTAGTATAGATATCAAACCATCAGGTATCATGGCGCGCAGGGCAAAAATATCACAGTTTCGGCCCTTGTACTCACTGATTACCATTCGTGTGACATTATGTATATTGGAAATATGCTAGCACGTATCGCGTATTTTCTATAAAATCAATTTCTGAACAGAAATGTAATATTTTAAGTTTCAAATTACAAACAAGTTTACAATAAGTACCATATTTACTCTTGAACACAGATGCAGTACCTACTGCTGCCATAAACTTTTAAACTAAAATGAACAAGAAAAAACAACACCACATGTTTGTTTATATTATTACATTTGTGCATAAATTTCAAATTTATTTTTGTATTATCGTAAATAGATAAAAAAAACCCCTTTTCACTCCGGGAGTGCCGGCGGAAGTGAAAACTTGAATATTAACGTCTTACGAATTTTCGATCAAAATGGTTTGTATCATAGATTGCATTTGTATGTACGATATTTCAACGCTAGATGTCTAACGTTGTATAAAAAGTATCTGGCAATTACTATCACTTAGAGAGTCTCACCCAGTTCTTACTTGTCCTGACGCGAGTTTAACATTTTTTACCCATTACAAAAAAGTGTACAACGCCGCTAAAGAAGTTTTCACTTCAAAAATCGTACTTAAATGCAGTAAATTTTAATTATCTCTTCAAAAAACATTTCCTATGCAAAAAATATGCAATTACACATATTGAAAAACATTCGCCATGAGTTGTTTTCAAAAAGAAACATGAAAATATTGCATTTTGCATGGCGGGAGCGACGGGCCGTTTACGGTGGATGTGACGGGACAGTTACGGAAATATCGATGATTACTCAAACTAAATCTTCATAAAAATAATTTCAAGTCGATGGGATAATAGATTAAATTTGACTCTAACTAACAATTGAAGTGAATAAGTAACTTGTAATAAAAATTATTATATTACTCCTAAGCTGTTTATACATTTTCAAATTCGTTAAGATCGGACGATTCTGAGATTACAAGATGGCGGCGTTTTTCTATTTCAGTTGTATCTTATAATCTTCCCGCTGAAAAAATCTGTCGTGCAAAGAAATCCACATCAAAATCGGTCCACACGTCAAAGAATTATTATGAGCCGTGGACAGACAAGATGGCAGATTCAAGATGGCGGAGTGTCTGCTGTATCTCTTATAATCATCCCGGTAAAATATTCTGCCGTCAAAATAAATACCATTAAAATTATATACTCGATGAAGAATTGTGATCTCACAAACAGACAGACAGACATACGACTCATATATCCCTCTTTTTTACAATGTTTTTATTAACTCGCTTTCTTGTATGTCTGTCCGGGTGGAATTTTGTAATCGATTTTAAACTAACTTCCTGATGAGGTAGAGACTTGAAATTTTTAACTTAATTTAGAATTAGATGGCAATACAAATTAAATGCGGAAATAATAAATGTAATAAAAGAAATATATTTTTTTAATATACCATGTTTTCAGAACGAACTAAAACGTAGAAAAATAATTTAAAAAAATAGAAAAAAAAATTAATATACCACGTTTTTAAAAAAGACTAAAAAGTATAAAAGCCTTATGAGTAGGATTTGAAACGAAAAACGTGGGGCTCACGCGACAGTTATATAAGAAGTGTAGAGAGTAGCTAATCAATGAATGAGATAAAATGAATAATACGCCCCACGTTTTTCGTTTCAAATCCTACTCGTAAGGCTTAAAGAAATTATTTTATACTTTTTAGTTCGTTTTAAAAACGAGGTACATATATTAAACAATTTTTTTATTTGATTTATTTTGGATTTGTTAATAATATAAAAGCATTTAGAGAGAGATTGTAGATTGGAGACTGAAGTTATCCGCGTGTATTTACAGAATTGTATTAGAATAGTAACTAGATATTTATTTAGTAATTAATTATACATAAACTATTCCGCAAGGAGACTTATTCTGCTATTGCAGGACCATCTTATAGAATTTCCTTATTACCTGACTTTAACGTTGTTTTTTAAAGAAAAGAAGTCTAGCGTTTCTTTTAAATTTCAATAAAAGAACAGTAAAACACATTTCCTTTAGAGTTAAAGGAGTTTATTTTAATGAAAAGTAAGATTCCGATACGTACAATTGTGTTAACAATGTCTAACAGGGAAAAATGTTAAACAAATAAAGAACGTTGTCTGATTTTGGTCTGTATGTTGATCAAAGCAATCGAAATAGATTGTCATAAATAACACCTTATTCTATTGCACCAAAATTATCTACCCCACTATAAAGCCGGCTGTAGAACAGTAAGCTGAGTTGGCGGCGAGGTAGAATACTTGCCTCGTAACTTAAAGTTCGCAGAATCGATCCCGGCGGCCAATGCCATTATTACTTTATTTTTACAATTAGGTATATCAGTTTTACTTCTGTAGTGTGTAGTGTAAAATACATAGTACCTTTTTTACCATTCCAACTAACTAGTGGGAAATGGTACTAGTTTAGATCAAAATTAACTTTTCAAAATTTTACAATATTTTTACGTTTTGACGTCACTCGAATTCAAAAAACATATTTTTGGAAAAACTCTGAACGTCTGTTAGTCTGTGAGCACGTTACAGGCCAAACGGATTGAAACTAAATTTTGGGAGGATGTTTGATATGCAAATATGAAAAGCCCCATTGTTTTTGGGGAGAATCGGCGCATGCGTAGAAGAGATATATGCTATAACGGTGTTTTCATATGATAATGGTAGATATACTTTTCATAACGGCTTATTATTCCACTTATTTTTTAAAGAAAGTTTCGTTAAATTTTTTTTTCTAAACTTTATGGCTTTGGAAATATTTTGAAAATAAAAAAAAATCAGCTGTTTTTTTTGTTTTGTAGATCTGTCAGAAATAAACTAGTTAAGCATGCTTTGATTAATTTTTACATGATATGGAGGTAACCATGTCAATGAATGGTAAATATCATATTGAATACTAGCCATTACCCGCGTCACCTCACGCGATATCAGAAATTTTATTTATACTATATCAAATGTCAATATTTTTGAAGTTGGGACGATCCATCGCCCAATTGGGCTTTTGAATGAAATTTTTTTTGTCATAAATGGAAAGATCGTATATAAGTTTTATAACAAAACTATTTTTCTTTTTTTTATTTTCGTTATAATTCAAAAGTTATATCAAATTAAAAATAAATTTTTGTACCCAGTTCCGAGAACGCACCGACATTTCCCGAACATAATGTGACGTCATAATGTTTTAGTCAATACACATGTAGAAGCCATTGATAGTATACTGCGTATATACATTTTACCATTATGACGTCACAACTGTCAAAAACAATTTTAGTGCGTTTGCAGTCACGTGATTTTTTAAAAAATTTTATCAATTTTAAATTGCTTATAATTAATTTAAAAAAAGTTTTTTGAAAGTTTTTCGCATCGATTATCAATATTATTTATAATAAAGTTTTAAAATACAATAAAAAAATCGATAATTATTTTTTTTTCAAAAGCCTAATTGGATGATTTTTTTTAATAAAGTGAGATCTTACCAGATTAGTTGAATGGCGTATTGCGTAAACAAAGACGACCATGGCACCGGATATGGCTGCGCAACACTGAAGCTTCAAATATATCAGGCAAGACCGATGCTGCCACCAATATGGCAATAGAAGACATAGCGATAGCAAAGACATTGCCAGACAAACAACGCAGCCGGTAAGTACCACCGCCTTTGAGCCGTTATTTGTAACTGGTTGGATCTGAAAATTAAAAATTAAGCTTGTTACAAACGATCCACGTCGAGAAACAAGCGAGTTGCGTAAGCGCATTGATTTGACTCAATAAACACATTCTCTTGACGGTCAAGACCTCCTCACAGACTTTATTATACTGTCTCAGAAAAAAATTAAAATATTGAAAAAATTTATTATAATCCGAAATAATTATACGCAACATTTTTTTTTCGACTTTTCGTTTTCTTATTCTTGTAGAAAATTAAATTCCCTACAAAATCGGTCTCTTATGTTTTCCACTCAAACTTGATAGAAAAAAAGTTACAGAGTCTAGAAGAAGAGGTTAAAAAAGCAAATTGTTGATCATAGCAAAACATTTTTGCTTTTTAAAAAGACCGATTTTGTAGGGAATTAAATTTTCTACAAGAATATCAAAAAAAAAAATTGCATATGATTATTTCGGACATATAAAAAAAAATGTTTTTCAATGTATTTTAAATTGGAAATTAGGGGACCGCTTCATGCGCCAGCTCAATTTTCAAGATAACGAGCTGAAATTTTGAGAGAATTTTTTTGTATCAAAGAAACTTTTGAAAAACATTTATTAAAAAAAAATTCTGACACAATCTAGTCTTTAAACGCAGAAACAAATGACCTTCTAGATAGAAAGACAACGAAGTCTCATAACAAAGGTTTCATTTCCTAGACCATTCTGATAAGGAATTCTAAAAATCTAAAAACATTTAAAATGATTTATAGCTTTTTATTTTTATAAAATCTGAAAACAATTTGCAAAATAATTTAACAAAAGAACTCCGTTTAAAAACAAGTGCGTAACGTAATAATATATTGTGCAACTAGTGCGACAATGCCGCACGAGTTGCACATACTATTTTTTATTACGAATTAAATTAAAAATTTTATTACGAATTAAAAACAGAAATTAGAAGTAATAAAAATTAAAATTAAATCGTTAAAAAGTTGATAATTCAGTTAAAATTGCTAAAATTGTCAAGAATAAAAGTCCATAATAGAAAATTTTAACCTCAAATCTGCTTCAAATGACAGTTTGTTTCGTTGACATTAACACCGTTATTATTTTGTTTTTTTCTCTGAATTTGCGTGCGGCAAACAATAATTTCAGTGCGATAAATAAAGTTTCCGCACGCAAATGAAAATAGCTACTTTTCAACCGTAACAGCATGCGTAAAGATACCACTTTTCCCGCATGATTAATAAAAAATAATACCGCGATTTACGATGAAAAACACTTACATGCGACGATAGTTGATGGTATGTCCACAGGACGGCATATGTTCCCGGTTTGTTGCATGTGCATTTTGTAAAAGTCCGGTTCATCGGCCGAGTGGTGCAGGAATTGATTGCCCAGGTGGGAGAGTTCGTCGCGACGTCGGTGACGCCGCACGTCGCATTCCATCCTTTCATACTATAGTTGCCTTCGACGTGCTGCAGTTCCAGATCTACCCAGAATAGACCCAGCGATGGCACAACACGTTTGCTGACGCGACCCAATTCTATGTTTATTATCCGCGATATTATCTCGAACTGCAAATCCGTTCCGTCGCTGTAATCAGAAAACCAAAATGTAGAAGATACTCAGGCTCTTCTTCCCCACTGCGATCGATAGGGGCTCCCTAGTTCCTGATAGATCACTAAACGATAACCGATATTTATTAGCAAAAACATATTTAAATCTTTGATTCGTCTGAATAGATCAAATAAATAAAATTATCGACCAATTTTTTTCAGACTATATATTGACAAAAATAAATAAAATAAATCAATATTTCACTAGATGACATTTCGATCCGGATTTGGATCATCTTCAGAAATAATCTAAAAAATATAAAAATTAATCGAAACGTCATCTGGTGAAATACTGATTAATAATTTTATTTATTTTTGTCAATATACAGGGTGAGGCACATAAAGTGTTACAGAGCAATAGCACTCAAACTATTGATCATATCCAAAAATGTTTCAGACAAAAGTTTTAGTGTTCGAGAAAGTCGTCATACTTGACCACCCTATTTTATTATCGGTGGAGGCGCTGAAACTACGTCAAGGTCAACTTCACTTTTTTTAACGAAACCATGTATTTTTTTTCGATGACATTATTAGCGATTTTAAGACGAATTCAGCAACCTACAACACAAGGTCATTCAAATTATTTTATTTCTATTTATTTAAAAAAAAAAAATTATTTTTTGAATATTCTGTTCAATATTCAGAATATTCAAAATAGTCACGTATGTACCGAAATTACACCACAAATGTCATCATTTCGAGCATCTTCCGTAGGCAGACCCAAGCAAAGGTTAGTGGATTCTTTAAAAGTGAATATTCCGATATGTTTAGATTTTTCGACTACGATTTTGATCGGTCAATGTCGACAATGCCCGAGCCACATCGGGCAATGTCCGAAATCTGTCAAGGTTAAAAACTTTTTATAAACATGAAACTCTGACATTTGATTGTATCTTTATCATGATAAGTTATCATTAACCCTTTATGGAATTTTTATCACTGATATCAACTATTGAAGAATATATTTTTCAGCTTTCTATTACAATTATTGATGATTGAAAACACGTATAATTTATTTATTATTAATATGATATGAGCAATAAACAATATATCTCAATGCATCGAATTTCAGAACTCACATTTAAATAAATTATACGTAGTTTTTTTTTAATTTTTATTGCTGTAATAAATGTGAGTTCTGAAATTTAATGTATTGAGATATATTGTTTATTGTTCATATCATATAAAAAATATAATTATTTATATCAGTAATGCCTTTTTGTATTTTTTTATTCATTAAAATGTGTGGAAATAAATTATACGTGGTTTCAATCATCAATAATTGTAATAGAAAGCTGAAAAATATATTCTTAAATAGTTGTTATCAGCGATAAAAATTCCATAAAGGGTTAATGATAACTTATCATGATAAAGATACAATCAAATGTCAGCGTTTCATGTTTATAAAAAAATCTATTTTTTGAACCTTGTCCGATTTCGGACATTGCCCGATGTGGCTCGGGCATTGCCGACATTGACCGGTCAATGTCGACATTGTCCGGGCATTGTCGACATTGCCCGAATTCCGGACATTGACCGTAACATATTCATTTAATGTGACTGTAAAGAAATAATATAACAATTTTAATTTTAAAAGGCACTTACGCTTTCTTTGTTGAATAACGCATCGGTAAAAATCCTGATATGTTCTTGTAAGCAGTTACGGCAACTGTGAAGGAGCCGTTCCCAAAAGTTTCTGTGTGTCCACTTTCGATATGGATGTCTACTTTATCAGCGAACCAAGCTGGATAACTGCAGCAAAAAACGAAATTTGAGTGCAATTGGGCCATTTTAAAGGCTGTATTTGCGGCTGATTTTTTGAGGTATAAACATCGTTTGTTCCAAAATCGAAATTTAATCTTTTAGTAATGTTTTCCATAAAATTTTAGAAAAATTGCTCAGACAAGTACGGGCTTACAAAACACCAGTTTGCTAATACAATTAGTTTCTGTAACACTTCTTGTTCTTGTCGAATGAGACCCACTTTTTCGTTTCAAATCCTACAAGTTAAAAATCTGTCTGTTAAGAAATTATTTTATACTTTTTAGCCCGCTTTAAAAACGAGGTATATGAAATTTTTTTTATTACTTTTATTTTTTTTATACTAACAAAACAAAAATACATCGTAAAAAAAATATTGTATGAGCGATGGGGGTCGAACCCTCGACCCTCGCGTTATTACCATGACGCTCTATATGCCTTACAACGGTAAACAAGTAAGAATGAATTATATGTATCCACCCGGACAGACACACGAGAAAGCGATTTAAATAAAACGTGATAAAATAGATCGCTGTAATAACGAAAATCTTTACAGATAATTTTGAAATACTTTAATCTCAATTAAAGAAAATCAAACGCAATGCTTTTTCTTCTTGTTTATCGACTTTCAGATTAAACAAAAACATTTACATAACTTTCCTGAAGCTTAAATTACAGATATACAGTTAATCTAAGATATTTTAAAGACGAGCTAAGCCAGGATTTATCAGACAATTAAAACTTTTCTTAACAATAAAATAAATAAGAATTACACAGGTGAATGCGTGCCAGAGAAGGAGAAATGAAAGGTGTTTTCAAACTAAAATAACATGTTTTGAAAAACACTTCATTACGAAATATACAGGGTGTTCCCGATTTACTTATTTTGTAGTTAAAATTTTTTCAACGGTTTCGAAGTGGCGGAACAATAAAAACTAATTTTCTTTCTATAGCTTTACGTTTAAAAAAACGTTTACTTTTTGTTTAAACACAAAAAAGCTATAGAATGAAAATTAGTTTTTATTTTCTTTCATATTGTCCCACCACTTTGAAACCATTGAAAAAATTCCTGAGTATAGAGGAGTATATTAAAAGGCATTTTCTGACAAAATTTAGTAAGTGACACACTTCAAAAACGTGGTCAAAAAAATATTTTTATTTCATTTCTTTTTTTAAAAATTTTAACTTTAACCTTGAATAACTTATGACAGAGTGAATTTATCGAAAAATCATAAAAGACCTTTTTTGTAGAGCGTTCAATTCCCTACAAAAACATGTATTGCTCATTGATGTACGTTCATTTTATTTCGGAGAATAAAAAAATTAAATGTAAAAAGTGAAAAAACCCTTTGTTATTTAAAACGGAAATGTATCATGATTTCGGCAGGGTTTAATATCAAAATTAAGTGCTTTTTTGGATTAGACAATTTTTTTAGCACAAAAACTAAACAATTGGGACGGGGGGCGCAAAAAATAACTTGGGAAATAACGGACAATCTAATATATATTAAAGATATACAATATGTCGAATTGATAACCTCTTTTTTAAGCCTGTAACAGAGACCCCCCAGCACTCAGACAACAACAATCGGCTTGTCATTCTAACAATGACACACAGATTGTTGTGGGACAACAATCGGCTTGTTGTTCTAACAATGATACACAGATTGTTATGGGGCAACAATCGGCTTGTTGTTATAACAATGACACACGGATTGTTGTGGGGCGACAATCGGCTTGATTGTTGTTCCACAACAAATCAGTGTGTCATTATTAGAACAACGAGACGATTGTTGTCTCCCGAAATTCTTTGTCGTCGCCTGCTGGGAGGTCTTTGTTACACTACAATGCGAAATGAAAGCGGAAATAGGTACCTGGTCGCGCGCAGTGGGATGCGTATGTTACGCGTCGGACTCTCCAGAGAGGCGACATCCAGTACAAGTGACGTCATTTGAACGTGCGCCGCGTCGGGACTCTTCAGGTGCGAACCCCAAACCAACGCTTGACTCCTGACCAACTGCTGGAGCTCGGCTACTTTCTGTAATAAATAAAAAAATATTATTAACTATTAAAGTCCCAAGAGAGGACAGCTTGTTATAACGGTTAGCTCGCTGGCTTTAGGATCGAGCTGTCGTGGGTTCGATTCCCAACTACACTCATCAATCGGTTTTTAATAGTACCACAAGGGCGGAAAGTTTGGTATTCTTGCACTATCCGAGATGAAGCCGAGCGAATCATGGCGCGCAGTGCAAGGATATGAAATTTTCGGCCAGTGCGGTGTATACTATTTTTCTTCGTAAGTACGCTTATTAAACACGCTAAATAATTACTTATTAATTACATAAAAACACAGATAAATTCCAGGCAAGCAGCTTTGCACTTATACACGAATGACAGCTGTTCGCGACTATTAGCTAAAATGTAATAGGGTTGCTATGGAAACGACATCTAAACAACAGTTGATATAGGCGATTTTTCTTTGTTGTCGCCCGAACGTACGTACTTCCCACGCGTCAGTGCCTGTAATCCCACCAATGCGTGAAGGTTAGACTTTTTGGCTTACTTGATGCCGAAAGTATGTACTTTCGATCGAGGTATGAAGAAAATTTGTTTTTATTACTCATGCGGGAAAAGTGGTATGTTCACGCACGCTGTTACGGTTGAAAAGTAGATATTTTCATTTGCGTGCGGAAAGTTTATTGTCGCACTGAAATTATTGTTTGCCGCACGCAAATTCAGAGTTACCATAGTTACAATAACAATTTTAACTGAATTTTTAACTTTTTAATGATTTAATTTTAATTTTTATTACTTCTAATTTCTTTTTTTAATTCGTAGTAAAATTTTAATTTTAATTTAATTTAATTCGTAATAAAAAATAGTATGTGCAACTCGTGCGGCATTGTCACACTAGTTGCACAATATACTATTAAAATACTTTGTTTTGTAAAAATTTCGCTCATTAAAACAGCAAACATCCTATATAGATTCATTTTTGATCTAACATTAGCCAAATTTGCTGATAATTTTCCAATTAAAAAGATGATTGCACAATAATAATTTTGCAATTATTGAACAAGATTTCAATTAAAGCCGATTCGAAAAAAAATGTCGTTAATTATAAAACTGATTAGTCCACAAAAGCTGCTACAACAATCGAATAAATAATGAATTCGGCAAATAAATAATCCGAATAATACCTTTCATGAATTAATTTAGATTAGAGAGAGCGAGAGAATATGTGTGAGTGAAAGAGAGGATAGAGAACATTATATCAATAGCCGTTAACTTGTTAAATCGCATAATAGAATGTCAGTGGCGATACTATAGAATATTTCCATATATTTTCATTAATTCAAAAATACAGTTAATTAAAACTTGGTGGCAAAGCAAAAACAAAACAAAGACGAACAAGTGCGAGTAGAACTCGCGTCCTGAGGTTCCGTACCGTTATTTTATAAATCTAATAATTCTGTATATATAGAATCAGAAGGGGGGCCATTCGGCGTGATCACCGGTCTAGTGATCTGACAAGAGAGAACCACGTCCCAAAGTATCGTTTGTTGTTCCATGTCACCGCAATCACGACGCTCGCTCCAACCGAGTAGCCGACCAACGCCGATGTTTGCTCGGTCGGGCGGCATTCGACGTGATCAGCCGCCTAAAATGATCACTGTGATCTGACAAGAGAGAACCACGTTCCAAAGTTCCATGTCACCGCAATCACGACGGTCGCTCCAACCGAGTAGTCGACGTAACGTCCGATCGAGTGTTTGCTCGGTCGGGATCGACGTGATTTTTCACTGTGATTTTTGTGTAACTGGAATAACAGTCACTGTGATCACATAGTAACGACTTTTCCCAGGTATATAATAAATACTGTTATTTGAAGTGCGCGGATTAAAGATGGGGCGTCTATGGAGAATAATCTGACTGCAGAGTACAGACATAAAGGCGGAAGTATCGTCAGACCACACAACTAGCTGATCGTTACCACAAATGTATATTTAACAGCTAATTTCACGTATAGGTATATAAGGGGCAGGTAATACATTTGGTAACTATCTATGAATTAATGTAATAATAAGGACACGTTCAGATAGTGCTTTAGTTTACTAACGATGGATTTCTAAGGGAATTAGTATTGCATTTTATACAGGTGGATTTTTAAAATCCGAACATCCTTTTGTTTCGTAGAGGAAGGGGTTTAGATAAAATTTGCAGGCAGTTAAAAGAGAAGAAGTGTAGTTTTACCATTCCAACCCACAAGTGGGGAATGGTACTAGTTTAGGTCAAAAATCACTTTTCAAAAATTTTACAATATCTTTCCGTTTTGAGATCCCCCAAATTCAAAAAACATATTTTTGGAAAAACTATGTGCGTCTGTTAGTCTGTTTGTGAACACGATACAGGTCAAACGGATGAGCGGATTTAAACCAAATTTTGAGAGGATGTTTGGTATGCAAATATGAAGAGCCCTATTGTTTTTGGGGAAAATCGGCGCATGCGAAGAAGAGATATATGCTAAAACGGTATTTTTTATATAATAATGGTACACTTTTCATATAGGCTTATTATTTTATTTATTTTTTCAAGAAAGTTTCGTTAAATTTTTTTTTTCAAAATTTTGTAGTTTCGAAAATATTTTGAAAATAAAAAAAAATCATTCGCTCTTTGTTTTATGGATCTATCAGAAATAAACTAGTCAGGCATGCTTTGATTAATTTTTACATGACGTGGAACATATACTATGTAGGTAACCATAGCAACGAATAGTTAATATCATATTGAATACTAGCCATTACCCGCGTCACCTCACACGATATCAGAAATTTTATTTTCTTTATTATAATCAAATGTCAACATTTTTGAAGTTGGAATGGTCCCGTCGCCCAATTGGTTGGAATTTTTTTTATGTGAAACATCTATTGGCGCATCTTGGCAGCAAAACGTCACGGCAACCGGCATCTCTCTCCGCCTCCGCGAATACTATACGCTTCTCTGTGTGAGCTGTGTGCTGCGTGTGCGACTATAGTATACGTGACACGTTCACCGCTTGTATACGCATTTTGTATCAGTTCATATAGGTGAATTTTTTTTTGATATGATAGGGCAAAATTTAGTTACAGGGTGAAATTTAGTTACTAGAATTTCGTAAAAATTTGTTTTAGGTCTGCCAAGCGCCCCACGACAACTCCTCTTTTTTTAATTTGATGGAGGCACCTCCGAGATAAAAAACATTATATGGGACCAATCCGTTAATATTCTGAAGAAAATGGCGTCGACATTTTTTTAATTGGTTAACCACTCAAGACGTAATATGGCTGAACAAATATTAAAAAAATATGTATGACGAATTGATAATTTTTAAGTCGATTAAAATCATTAGAAACACACTGAAATAAAAATAGTAATATTATTTAGATCAAATCCTTTAGTAAAATGGGTAATGTTCTTTGATGAACACATAATCCTCTACAGTCGGCCAAATTAAGATTCCTATTGTGTGAATTTAAGGTCATTATACAACACAGGTTACAAATGGAAAGTTCCTAATTGCTCACAGGCTTCCTGATTTTTTGAAGCCTGTATCATAGATATATATATTTAATAGATTGCGGATACACTAACGCCTCCTGTACCTTTTAGAAGCCATTTTGTACGTGGAAAACGCCGTAAAAAGCGCGCGAGATTAAAAAATATTAATTATTTCATAATATGATTTTATTGAGAAAAACGACAAAACTCACAGTAAACCGTGATATTCGCTCCAAAACCTATTTTTATACTGAAACGTTTCAAAAATCGCAAAACTGAGCATAAATATAAGCTTAGAACATTTTACATTGTCAATTTGGAATCAAGGTTGACAAGCATTGATGCCAATCTGACAATGTAAAATGTTCTAAGCTTATATTTATGCTCAGTTTTGTGATTTTTGAAACGTTTTAATATAAAAATAGGTTTTGTCACTGTTTATTGCGAGTTTTATTGTTTTTCCATTAACATCATATTATAGAATATTTAATCTTTTTGAATCCCGCGCGCTTTTTGCGGCGTTTTCCACGTACAAAATGGCTTCCATATAGCTTCTAATTGGAACCATTCCGCACAATGCTCAAAGATAGGCATCCGCTATCTATTAATATATATATATATATATATATATCTATGGCCTGTATACGTTGTTCGATTTTCGTAAACGGTTGGCAGTATTGTAGACACTGAAGTGATTTTATAGTCGGCCTTCTAAAACCAATTCTTTGTAATTCGGTTAGCCGTTAGCTAGACTGTTCAGTGTGCATAGAATATAGATCGTAGTTAGTGGTCGGTTTATATATGCTTTAAACAAGAAGCCAAATGGGCATTAAACGGTTGATTGGAGGTCAACCTACCGAGACTGAAAATCTTGCGTAATTAGCATGTTAAGTGAGGTGCGTTTCAAAAGGGATGTACATAGTACGTACTCTCGTTCGCCATTGTTGATTTAATTAAACTCACCTTGATTTAAATAATTAAAATCCAACCCTATATTCGCACAATTATTTTGTCTACTGTTCAAATAGTACAGAGCCATGCGTCTGGACTTAATGGAAGGTTATATCAAAGAGGATATTATGTATTATTGAGTTGCCATGGAACGTTCCAGTCAAGAGCGTGTTGGGCACATGATATAGTCTAAGATCCGGTATTAGAAATATATACCCTCATCTGTTATTAATAATAATAATAATTTATTGTCAATCCTACATAATTAATGTACATGCTGACAGTCAAGGAATTCCTTTATGCTATAGAAACAATTTTCTAATAACAATTTCTTCACATTTCTTTTAAAATATCTTGTTTCTAAAGTTCTTATTTCCAATGCAATTTATTAAAAAATTTTACACTATAGAAATTTGGTCCGTACGTAGTCTTAGCATATTTGTGTAATGGTACGCAAAGATTTAACTTTTTCCTAGTATCATGATTATGCAACACAGTATGATTATTGAAATTGTTCATATTATTTTTAACAATAATTAAACAGCTATATATATATTATTATTGACATGGCAATGACAAAATATTTAATCGCTTAAATAATGGCCTGCATTCCTGTATAAACCCAGCATCCGAGATCAATCTTATAACTTTCTTTTGTTGCAAAAACACTTTCGAAGCAGAGGCGGCATTACCTCACAATTCGATACCATAAATCATTTTAGAGTGAAATAATGAGAAGTATGCCATTCGAAGCACTGTTTGTGAAACACTATTTTTTTAGTTTTAGCAGCAAAAAAAATATTTTCGATAAACTTTGATGATGACAAAGATTTTATATTAGATAGCGGTCCCGTCCGGTTTCACCCGGGTGTAAAAGAACGAATGAGGAAGGGAGGAACATGAGTACACACATTCATCTTAGTTTACCGAGATGAATGTTGTGTCCAAATTTCATGATGATCGGAGTTACCGTTCAAAAGTTTTTGTCGATAAAAAGCAGTATTTAAACTTTTTTTAACTAGGTAATATTTTTTTTTAATTAATTAAATAAAATTAAAATAAATTGAAATGTAAGCCTTAGAAGAAAGCAATGTAGAAAATAAAAATATATTCGCCCAACGTGGGGCTCGAACCCACGACCCTGATGTTGACAGTCACATGCTCTACCGTTTGAGCCACCTGAGGTTGTGTTCTCACAACGCTAATATGAGTATATCTAGTTAGTGCATTTCACATAAATAGAAGCTTATTTTTGAGATACATTTTGCAACATGTTTCATTAAAGCTCCACTACTAATGGTCGTAGCGTAATATTATATAGCCTATAGCCTTCCTCGATAAATGGGCTATCCAACAAAAATTTTTTTTTCAATTTGAACCAGTAGTTCCTGAGATTTTGAATATGTGAGTCATTTTTAATTAACAATTGTCTCGTTGAAACTAGAACACCTGACAAGTATAATATAGAATTCACTAACCTGTTGATTGGTGATGGAATGTCTGTATCCAAGAAGTAAATCAATAATGGCGTAAAAAAGTCGCGTCGCGGCGTCCAGTTCAGTTGTTGCACCGGTCCTGTTGATGTAGATCATCACTTCGGTGATCAACGTCAAAAATCGTTCGCCTTCGTTGGGATATAACATACCACGACGACTCCGAAGGAAGTTTAAATATTTCTGAAGTGTTTCTACACCGCTCGTGTTTTGATAACCGTATGTAAGACTGCGAAACTGAAAAGAAATAAATTATTGAGATATTAAAAATATTCACGTGATTATAACTCGTCTATTCTGAATTAAGTCGGTGTCCCGTACATATAGAAATTGCAGGTTATGTACTCCGACCGATACCTTTTGTTCTGATGGTCGTTGCAGGTGCTGGTCTACTTAAGGTAGTTTGGTCCAAATGACTTAAACTTGAAATCTTTGATTATTTTTTCAATATTTCAATATTAAAAAATCTTTCACGAATTTCATTAAAAATAAATAGAAACTAAATATAAATTATTTTTTATATTTTTAGATCAGTTCTGAAGAAGCTCCAAATCCGGATCGAAACGTCAATGCATTAATTTATATTTTTTTTTGTTAATATATTGTCTGAAAAATTGGTCGATAATTTTATTTATTGAAGACTTAAACTTGACCCTACATTTTTTTATATTTATTCATAATATTAATAAAAAAAAAAAAAAATAATTTTCAATTTGTACTTGAAAAAGTCTAAATTTATAGACGAAACGTCGTACAATCATAAATACAACTATTGTCCACAAACCTGCGAATTTTCTTATTAATTATTATCGATGGACACGATATCTAATATATATTCAAAATATTATAATTAAAGACACCTACTGAAAAAGAATCAGATTTTTTTACTACACCGTTTAAGAGATATAATAATTAATTAATTAAAGTTATGCAAAAATACACGAGCCGTTATGAGTGTCCTTGTTCAATAACTCCGGAAATTGAGGGTTTGTAAAAAATAGACAAACTTGGCCCCACAAAAAAAACTTTTTAATGGATAGAACGATGTCTGAAATAGACACTGCGAAAATTTCAGAATAATTTACCACGTACTTTTGATTTTATTAATTTTTTAATACTGACATGTGGCCTCTATCTCTGTTGTTTATCGGAGACACTCTCTCCTCTATATTTGCTAGGGGAAAAATGGCCTCTGTACCTTTTGTAATTTTTTGTAATTTAGATTTTTTTACAAATCTTTTAGTCTCTAGATAATCTTGCCCGCTTCATTTTAATTCAATCAAGTTGACAGCTTGAGGTTATGTTTACAAATGCGCGCGACCATAGTGACGGTGACTAGTGACAGCTGAGTACTAATCAATTAATATTTTATTAATTACATTACTATAATTATTTAATTATAATTCGCATTAAATTAAATCAAATAAATTTTTATGTGAATTTCTATTAATTATATTATAGCATGATTTGGGTAATTATTTGAGGGAAAAAAAGTCATTTATTTGACTTGGAATTGCGGCTCCCAAAACTACCTTAAACAACATGAACTAGAGTTAGGGAAAAAATAACTTCACGATGAAAAATCACTGTGACCAGCCGCCTAAAGTGATCACTGAGGTAATGGTCTAAGAGCTGGCTACGGAGAAAATGGGTGACTCGGTGCAGAGCTGAAAATTTGCAGAATAATAGGAGATAGTACAAGTAAGTAGGGAAAAAATTGCCAGAAGGCTAGGCGAAAGATAAAGAGCCGCTACAAGACGCTAATGTTGCGAAAAATCAGTGCACTTCTGGCAATTTCTATACTTATTCTGTAATTCAAAACTAGATTATATTATATATATATTATACATTATATAGTTATAAGGGCATACTGAAAATTCAAACATGATATAATAATTACATTCGACAAATATTCAAAATTATTAATGACATTTTGATAGAAATAAAATTAAATAAATTAATAAAGTTACGTTGTTATAACAACGCAATTTTATTAATGAAAATATATGACGATTAATTTTATTTCTATCAAAATGACATTAATAATTTTGAATATTTGTCGAATGTAATTATTATATCATGTTTGAATTTTCAGTATGCCCTTATAACTATATAATGTATAATATATATAATATATAATCTAGTTTTGAATTACAGAATAAGTATAGAAATTGCCAGAAGTGCACTGATTTTGCGCAACATTAGCGCCTTCTGGCGGCTCTTTATCTTCCGCCTAGCCTTCTGGCAATTTTTTCCCTACTTACTTGTATTATCTCCTATTATTCTGCAAATTTTCAGCTCTGCACCGAGTCACCCATTTTCTCCGTAGCCAGCTCTCCGTCTATAACTACATTCCAAAGTAACGTATGTTGTTCCATGTCACCGCAATTTTTTACTGTGATTTTTGTGCAACTGGAATAACAGTCACTGTGATCACATAGTAACGACTTTTCCCATGTCTAACGTGAACAAAATCAAAATCTTGCCGGACGAAGCCGGGTTAGAAAACATGATAACAATATGTTAAGCGTATACTCACGTTTTCGTGTATAGAAATCAAGTCATTGGCAAAACAGGTAGCGTAGTTCGGTAATTCCCAGGCTGCGCTGTTTGTATCCCTGAGGGTACAGAGACGACTCGCGTTGCCTATCAAGTGTGCTGGACAGTCGACGATGCTTTCGACGCCCGGCGCCGTTTCCGGCCAGCGTTGATTCAGGAATCGTTCTTCCGGACACAGCGGAATCAAACTACGGTTTACCACCTCGACTCGAATGCTTCGTGTTGTGGCCTCGTAGTCGCCGTTCACCGAACATTTGTACGTCGCCGATTTCTGGGCGAAGGAAGAAAAGTGACAAATTTACTCGACTTGATTGGCATTACTATGCTTAACGTATGTCGTAGCTAGTGTCTTATAATTAAACTAGCGGTCCCGTCCGGTTTCGCCCGGGTGCAAAAGAACGAATGGGGAAGGGAGGGACATAAGTACGCACATTCGTCTTAGTTTACCGAGATGAATGTTGTGTCCAAATTTCATGATGATCGGAGTTACCGTTCAAAAGTTTTTGCCGATAAAAAGCAGTATTTATACTTTTTTTAAGTAATAAATTTCTTTTAAATCAATAATTACTGTAATTGATAAAATATAATAAATATTTAATTGAAAACACTGTAGGAAAATTATTTTTATATAGTTGTAACAGTTTTCAAATGAGCTATTAATTAGATTTATTTAATTTTAATTAGTCGTAAATAAAATTAAAATAAATTCAAATGAAAGAAAGCAATGTAGAAAATAAAAAAAAAAATAAAAATATATTCGCCCAACGTGGGGCTTGAACCCACGACCCTGATATTAACAAGCGCATACTCTACCGACTGACCTAGTCGGTCTTGTGAGTGTACGACCTAATATTGATATATATAGTTACGGCATTTCACCTGAATAGAAGCTATTTTTGGGATACATTTTGCAACATTTTTCATTGATGCTCCGCTCCTATTGGTCGTAGCGTGATATTATATAGCTTATAGCAGGGGCGGGCAAATCTTTTGATCGGCGGGCCACATAGCTGATGAAAATTTGATCGCGGGCCGGATAGCTGACGAAAATTTCACCGCGGGCCAAAAATTTGCAGAAAAAAAGATCCTCACATTCTATTTCCGCATTCGGACAGCAAAAAAAAAAGGTCCTCACATTGTACTTCCGTATTCGGGGAGTAAAAAAAAAAGTCCTCACATTCTATTTCCGCATGTGGAGAGGAAAAAAAAAGGTCCCCGCTACTATTTTTCTAAAATTTTCTAAAATGCTTCGCGGGCCGGATAAAATTGCGCTGCGGGCCGTCATTTGCCCAGGCCTGGCCTATAGCCTTCCTCGATAAATGGGCTATCCAAAAAAAAAAATGTTTTTCAAATTGAACCAGTAGATCCTGAGATTAGCGCGTTCAACCAACCAAACAAACAAAAATTTTTTTAGTAACACGTAACGACATCTGTTCTATCAGAAGTACTTTTGTTTATTTGCTTCTGAACTAATTCAGAAGCAAACAAACAACACTGTTTAGTACCAAATAGCGACCGCTATACTATTATAAAGAGGTAAAGTTTGTAAGTTTGGATGTAGGAGGTAATCTCCGAAACTACTCATCCGATTTCAATTTTTTTTCACCAATATTTAGAATAGACCTTCAGGATGGATACAAGCTATATATTATCATTATTTAAATAAAAGCGCTTTTCATGGAGACCAATTTTGCAACGCAAGTCGACGAAAAAACGGCGACAATCTACAAATTCGGGCGAAGCCGAACCGAACCGCTAGTATATAAGTACAGGGTGTCCCATTATGAATGGGACATAGAACAACCGCAAATTCTCTAATTCAAAATAAAACGATTAAGCGAAATATGCTTAGATAAAATGTTACTCGCTCTACCAGTGGCGTACGGCAGGAGTAAGTAATGCTTGTACCCCTTCTAAATGTTACGCCGCTGTCTAAATTTTAATTTTGTAATTTTAATTTTTTTTGATATTTTCTAAGTCAATAATGTACACTTGTTAGTTTGTTGTAAAGTCATTGGTTTTCGAGATATTCGCAGTTAAAGTTAGATAGACATGTACTTTTTATTTGTATTATTATTAATAATATTCATTTTTACAATTTTGCCTTAAAAAAACTGCGAATATCTCGAAAACCAATGACTTTACAACAAACTAACAAGTGCACATTATTGACTTAGAAAATATAAAAAAAATTAAAATTATAGTCAAAATTAAAATTTAGACAGCGGCGTAACATTTAGAAGGGGTACAAGCATTACTTACTCCTGCCGTACGCCACTGGTAGAGCGTACTGAACTAATTTTTTTATTGTTAGGTGCATTTTGTGATATTTAACAAGTGTGCCGATTTGAGTAAAATTATACGGTGTATTAAAAAAATTATGGACATTAATAATTTTTCAGTTTTCAACTTCAACACCCCGTATTTCGGAAACGAGTAACATTTTATCTAAGCATATTTCGCTTAATCGTTTTATTTTGAATTGGAGAATCTGCGGTTGTTCTATGTCCCATTCTTAATGGGACACTCTGTATATAATACGGTCGAGCAAATAATTCTAAAACGAACCCTTTTCAAACGTCAAATAAATACCAACTATAATTTTTAATTATTACAGCAGATTTTAATGGCATTATATTTAAATCTGGCACGAATCCCAAATAATGATAGAAATGACAAACATCATGCATATATATATATATATATATATATACCGTGTAAACAGAGATAATAAGTGTTTATAAACAAACAAACACACACACATATATACGAAAGCACGATTAATAGTAAACACAGTCGCAGATTTGAACGTGGTTATGCATTTAATGAGGGAGATAGCGTAAATGACAGAAAGTAAACGAAATAATCTGTTGTTGCAGAGCATGCTTAAATATTAAAAAAAACATGTGTTCATGTCACATATTTGATCAGGCTATCGAAACATCAGTCATGCGTATACCGTAATTAGTTAATAACATTATTTTTGCACATACCGCTAAACTAGCGGTATGTGCTTTATTATCGCTTTGTGCGTCAGAGCTGACTTTCGTTCATATAAGAAGTTATATCTAAGTTAATTTCACACGAAATCCATTCAAATTGAAGCTTTTTGAAAAGAGGAGATTCTAATCTATAAAATAGAACCATTTTTAAATCAATTTGAGTTCATAAATACTATTAAAATTGTAATTGAAAATCACAAACAGCAGTTGTCGGTTGGTCTGTACGTATGTACGTACGTACGTATGTACGTACGTACGTCACGACTCTACAGATCGCAATTTTGGTCGGATTGCCTTGGGTTATATTTTATTCACTTTGTTTACTATCAGACCAGAACCCTATTTAAATTCACTAAAATGTGTTCAGTAGTTTAATTTTTATAAACAGTTTTATTTTTTATTATTTTTGACAGCTAATATAGTTTAAAAACAATATAATAATCGCTGTGAAAATATAGTGTAATCCATAAAACAAGTGCTACACTTGTATACCGTGATAACACCACTATACGTATTAGGCCTAGTTTATATGAGAGGCGTTCAACGCGCGTTGGCCCAACGCGCGTTTACAGTTTCTATACAATTGTATAGGACTGTTTATATGATAACGCGCGTTGGTGGCGCGTTGAACGCGCGTTATCATATAAACAGTCCTATACAATTGTTCAGAAACTGTAAACTTTTTATTTTGTTTTATTTTATTCCACTTGATATTAATTATATATTATATTATGTATAGTTCTTAATTTTTTTTATTTTTGCAAACTTAAAAAAAAATATTTTTTCAATTTTTAATTATTTATTTCTTTAAATTTTTAAATCTTTTTAAATTTATTAAAAATATTTTTTAATTGTTATTTTTTTATCATACAGTGGAAAACTTGCGGGATGTGCACTTTTGGTTTTGCCAACTATTTTTTAATATATTGAAACGCTTGATTACTTATTAAGAGTACAGATTCTCAATCGACCTATGGTCGATCGCTTTGGTATTTGGTATTGGCAGAAGAGATGGTTATTTTCAAATCTTTGATTAACGTCTGATTAGAATTCTTCAATAAATAAAATTATCGACCAATTTTTCAGACAAATATATTAACAAAAAATAATAATCAATACATTGACGTTTCGATTCGGATTTGGATCTTCTTCAGAACTGATGTAAGAAATATAAAAATAATTAATAATTAATTTCTAATTCGTACTTAAAAATATTCGCTTTAAGTTTTTAAATTAATAATCAATGTATTAATTATTATTTTTTGTTAATATATTTGTCTGAAAAATCGGTCGATAATTTCATTTATTGAAGATGGTTATTTTAATAAAATTAATAAAAAAAAAGTTCAAAAACTAAAACCCCATTACTGAAAAGTATGAAACAAGAAAATATTCTCATCTGAGGATAGCCGTGGTTATATGCCATCTACCCTAACAAAATATTACATTTTAACAATAGTAAGCGATCATAAGCTCTAGGGCAAAGTGCATCACGCTAGACATCTAGAGGGTCCTCATGTTATATATGAGATGGCATACGACCACGGCTATCCTCAGATGAGAATATTTTCTGTTTCATACTTTTCAGTAGTCAGGTTTTAGTTTTTGACCTTATTTTTTATTTAAATTATTTTTTTAAAACTTATTTTTTATTTGCTTTCAATTTGCTCTCTTCTGGGACCAAAATTCAAAAATAAATGTAGCTTATGTTACCCGGGCCATAATAACGAATCGATTGACACGAAAAAAATGTTTTTACTGTCTGATACCTCGAATATATTCGACATATTCGAGGTGTCAGACATTTTAAATGTTTCATGTTATTTATCAGAGAACAGTATTTTAGCGTTTTGGTTGAAGTTTTTAAGCTATCCAATTAAAAAAACAAACAGTATCTATAAATTTTTTACATGTCGTCAACACGACATCTTTCGGAAAATTTAGAGGGAAAACGCCCAAAAATCAAGAAAAGTCATAGTGGAAATAGGTGTCAGACTAGGCCTAATGAAGCCATATACAAAGTTTGGGGAGAGTATGTATCAGTAAAATTTTTCCCGACGGGTACTCTGACTAATATATCTCTTTTGCGTATGCGCTGATTTTCCTCGAAAACAATAGGGCTCCTCATATGTGCATATCAAATACCCTCCCACAATTGTTTATATTTGATATTTAATTACGCTGACTTAAATAACACGCGTTAGAATAGTATGTCCATTGAAATGACCGCCAGGATCGAATGGGTTAAATTTTAAATAAGTGAAAAGTACATATTTTTCCAAACATCTTGTATAACTCGTGTGAACAACAGCCTACTTAAAAATGCTGAGTAATAAAACTGAACACTAACAAACTCTGATTATTAAAGAACATCATAATTTACAAGCCAAGCACAAACGCGTTTTACAGAAAAGTTTTGTTTCTTTTACAAGCGCGTAATTTATAACAAAAAAAAAAAGTTACGGCACATTAAAACAAACGTCTGCGCGCAGTTAAAAGTCATACAAAAAGAAAAAAGAAATCAGTAAAGACAGAGCGGCGAAAAAATAAACTTCTTAATACAATATCGCGATGTGATTTAGAATAAGCAATAAAAAAAAAGAAACAAAGAAAGAGTGAGTACAATTCGTCACTTCCTACTTGGGCGTTATAAATCTTGAGTATGCTACCGGTGGGGTAAAGATCTTCAGTCACTTCTTCAGCCGGTATCATTTTCAGTAAATTGTCGTTCTTACGCCAGCCATATCCAAACTTTTCATGCACTCCGTCATTAGACGACACGCACTGGATAGTGATGTTGTCACCCTAAAACAAATGAACGTATAGTCTGTGTGAGTCGATTGTTTTAACAGTTGAGCGGTCGTTGAAGGCTGCGTTCAAAATTAAGTAAACTGTTCAACTGTTTTACTGAAGTGGATGCGTTATTTTCTGCAACTTTTTGTACGACAATGTTCGTTATCGCACAGAAAAAAAATGGTGAGGAAATTGTTTATTTTTAATGTCGATATTTCGTGAAAAATCAATGAAGCGGCTACGCATAGACTTAGATACTGCGATTAAGAAAATTCTCGTAGACCGCTGGAGGAGATTTGTTTTTAAAATTAGTACAAAGGACATATCGTCGTTGGTTCTGTAATAGCTCTTATGTGCATAATTGGCAGATTTTACGTTTTTTTAATGAAAATATTCAGGAAACGGAGCTCTATACACTAGTAGGGGAGGGAGGGGGAATGGCGCTCACTGGGTAATGGCGCTCACCTCTGTACTCTGTCAAAAAGGAACGTAGCAACACGTCACATCGCGTGAAGCGCGAGGGGAGGGGGCCTCTAATAGACAGCGATGTAATCGGACAGTCAGCTCGCGTCATGCGACCGTGAAAAGCGTTTCTTTGTTTGCGGCCGCGCTGATCTAATTTTTAATTAGGTGCTGAACAAGTTAAGTTGCTGGGCTCGCTATACTATGGACTCAGTGTTGCAGATTTGCGTAAACTTGTTTATAAATTTGCTGAGCGCAACAATATCAAAAACAATTATGATCAAAGCAGTAAAACAGCCGGATTGGATTGGGGACACTACTTTATGAGACCCTGAGCGGCATTACCCAAAGTCAGGGGCAATGCCGCTCAAACATGTTTTTTTAATAATGTTTTCCTACTAGTAGGTGAAAGATATATGCTTTTGTTGTTAAATTGTTGATTACTCGATAATTAAAGATTTTGTTACTCTTCTTAATTTTGATTTATAATAAATAATTTAAAAAATACACCATGTTTTCCTTAAGTGAACGCCATTCCCCCGTCCAACCCTAATACCTCCAAATTAATTTTACAGTAACCAACAAGGGGAAGTAACTCTTATGTGAAAAGTTGTATCAAATAATTCCTCCCATATGCCAATAAATCCGAAATTATCGTTAAATATTTTTTAAGAAAATACTTCGTCTTAATTAAACAAGTATAGTTAAGATAAGTATGAATTAGTAATATACCTCTGAAATTGGTAGCTCTTAACATCCATTGCTGAAATAACCACTTTTTGGCTTTTCCTGCAAATTTTACTTTTTGCACATAAGAGGTATTACAGAACCAACGATGATATATTAGATATCGTGTTCATCGATGTAATAATTAATAAGAAAAATCGCAGGATTGTGGGCATAAATTTCTATTTAATGAAGTTCAAATATTAGATAAAGAGTCAAATTGGAAGAAACGCAATATCATTGAAATGTGTTTTATTAGAAAAAACAATTCTATTAATTATAGAACAGACACTTAAAATTTAAGTAGTCAGTACAACTATGTTATGAAATTGAACTAACTTTCGAATTTTTATTTATTATTTTTTATTGTTTAAAAATTTATACATAAACTTGTTGCCATGTTTTTGTCTTATGTACCTTAACTTTTGTTAATTGCTATGGTTAGTAATTAATGTTTATTTTCATAATTATTGTTTTGAACTTTCATATTGTACTTGAAAAAGTCTAAATCTATAGACGAAACGTCGTACATTAATAAATCTAGCTGTTTGTTCACAATCCTGCAATTTTTCTTATTAATTAAGATACAAAGTTTAAAGGCCACTAAGAAAGTGTCCATGGGTGCAAAATCTAAAAACCAATAGATTTTTATCTACATATTATGTGTTTAGCAAGATTTTAGATATAGGGATATCCATTGAAATCACAATCTTAAAGAATCCAAAGTTCAGAAAAATGTTTTCGAGAGCGCTGAATCCGAATATGACATTATTATTTTATACAGGGTGACACCTTCCAACGAGTTTTCGACGATTTTTCTATTTCGATTTAAAAATCACAAAACATGGAACATGCTTGTGAATTCAGCGGATATCTCTGTATCTAAAATCTCGCTGAACATATCTGTACCTAAAAATCTATTGGTTTATTGTTTATTGGTCTATCGCTGTTAAGGAGGTTGATCCGTTACAGTCCCAATCAAAAGTAAGTCGAATTCTAAATGGGAACTTTTCCATAATAAATTTTTACAAAAGGTTATAAGTCGATGATACCAATAAATTATTGTCATAAAAGCATAAATAAATATTTTTTTTTAATATTAATTAATTATTTCAGTATTTTACTTAATGGACTAACTTTTGAATTTTTTGTACACAGGTTAGAAAAAATAAATTTATGTAAATATCTGTATTTCACATATTTTTTGCAGAAAATAATTAAAAAAAGAAATTAGAAGTAATAAAAATTAAAATTTAATCATTTAAAAGTTGAAAATTCAGTTAAAATTGTTAAAATTGTCAAGTTTAAAGTCCATAATCTAAAAGTGCTAAGGTTTAATAATTTTTTTTATTGATTAAAAGTCTCCTAATTAAATTGGAAAAAATATTAAAATATGGATGCTTTACATAGTTAGTTTTCGAAACTGCTGACATTATTTGCAAATAATTAAAATGTACCGTTTGCATGCTAGGTTCACATATTTTCCATAAGACTACATGTAAAAGTTTTTTTTAATTTTTAACTTTATAAATCTCTTAATGATTTTGGATTTTTTACAGAAAATTTTGTCATAAAAAAATCTATTAAAAAAACTTTATTTCAGATTTTTTTCATTATCTTCGTAAAACGGCTCAACCTCCTTAAAAGATCCTACCTTTTGTACGGTGACGCTCATTGGTGACACTTTGACTTGAGGTAGAAGTTTGACGCCGATATGCACCGATTTACACTGTTGGACGCCCCAGTCCATCACCTGACAGGTGTAGGTGCCGGCGTCGAGGGCAGTTACGCCGTGGATTACGAGAATGGCGCTCTTCTGGTCGTTCACGTTTGGAAGAGTGTAGTCCATGCTGATTGTTCGTCTGTGGTCACTGCAGATTGAAGAACAAACAAGTCAGTTAAATTCCCGGCAATGACAAAATTTTTTTGATGCAATATTTCTAAACCCTTTAAAACTGGCGAAACTTTTTTTGTTTTTGATTATTGATTCATCTTCAGCAAACACTAAACTTTAGTGTTTGCTGAAGATGAGAGCATAGCTTCCGAAATGTACATCCGCTAATAAAACTGTTGTGGTAAGAAGTAACTATTCTTTATTTTTTATTTACAATCTTACGATGTTTGTTCAAAAGTTTTTCTCCACCATAAATACCCGGCATCTTCGCCAGTCCACTGAGTAAATTTAGAATTATTTTCCCCATAACAGTTAGTCGCGAAAAATTGATAAATTAAAACGTGATCGGCACAATTTTGGAATATTTGTTAAACATTTTACCTCCACCATAATAACCCGGCACCTATGCCACTCAACTAAATAAAATTGGGTAGTATTTAAACAAATGACTCTAAATTACAATTTTGGATGACAAAAATAATCAATTTGGGTTACTGTATTACTAAGTGAGCGACTGACTGCGCGTGACGAGAAAATAATAGTTGGGTGACTAAATTACTAAGTGAGCGACTGACTGCGCGTGACGAGAAATCAACAGAACAGCAACTTACAAACATCCATTTGAGTTACTTAAAATACAAAATGGGAAACTTCATAATATTTGAGCGACCTAATATTTGTTTGAGTGTCAACGTTACGTCCTGCATTTTTTTCAAAATTTGGCAAATGATTTATTTATTCTGAGCGGCATTTTGTTAATAGTTAATTGTTTGAATAGAACTGCGTTTTCTAAAAAATATATATTTAATTGACTGTCAATTAAATAGACATTTTTTAGAGAACGCAGTTCTATTCAAACAATTAACTATTTAATTCGCATACCCCGTTATCGTTCACCCCGGAATTGTTTTTTTAAAAACTTCACATTTGCCCTTTCCCGTTTCACTGCGAGGCAATTCGCATACCCCTTTATCAAAAAAGCGGTGGTTTTCAATCGTCATGAAAATGTGAGTTTTAAGTTGTAGTCTCAAAGTGAAAAAAAAAAAAATAAAAAGTACTAACAAAAGATGATATCTGCTTCAAAATTACCGAAGGAATTCTAGTCGCTCACTTAGTAATTCAGTCGCTCACTTAGTAATTTAGTCGTTCACTTAGTAATTTAGTCGCTCACTTAGTAATTTAGTCGCTCACTTAGTAATTTAGTCGCTCACTTAGTAATTTAGTCGCTCACTTAGTAATTTAGTCACCCAACTATTATTTTAATATCTCAAGTTATTAAAACAGTATCTCATCATCAGTCACCAAAAATTCTTTTTTATTCGACCGTTTTATAATTCCCCAATTAAAATTTGATGGGCACAATTTTGAAATATTTGTTCAACATTTTACCTCCACCATAATCACCCGGCACCTACACCACTCAACTAAATAAAATTATGATATTTTTCTCAAAAGGTTTATTCGCACAAAGTCTTCGATTTGAACGAGTTTGAAGTCCTGTAGAGGTATCTACAAGGTCTGTGATTTATCCATTCATCAAATTATAATTATACACAGAACAAGTGAGTAAGTTCAACAATAAAAGAGCTAGAGAGAAAGAGATATTAGAATGTGTAGCAGTACGTGAAATGAATGTGTCACTTGCCTGGTTGCCTTGGTGACGTTGACAAGAACGCCGTCCTTATAGTAACGGAATTCCATGTACGACGAACCCTGAGCCATGCACGACAGTATTATTTCGTCACCTTCGCGAACAAGCGATGAACCAACGTGTAAGCTCTGGAAATATCGTTTAAAAAGTCGTGTTTCAATAGAAAAATTCCAGCCAATTGGGCGACGGGACCATTCCAACTACAAAATGTTGACATTTGAGTATAATGATGAAAATAAAATTTCTGATATCGTGTGAAGTGACGCGGGTAATGGCTAGTATTCAATTAATTTTGCTATTCGTTGCCAATTAGGCGAAGGGACTATTCCAACTTAAAAAATGTTGACATTTGATTGTAATAAAGAAAATAAAATTTCTGATATCGCGTGAGGTGTCGCGGGTAATGGCTAGTATTCAATTAATTTTGCTATTCGTTGCCAATTAGGCGAAGGGACTATTCCAACTTCAAAAATGTTGATATTTGGTATAGTATAATGATGAAAATAAAATTTCTGATGAATTTCTGAATAATGATGACGTATTGTTGTTATTTAGAGTTGGTGTGCCGTTATTTAGAGCAGTTTCTCAACCAAAAAATCCAAAAATGTTTACGAACCATCAACATTAGAATAAAATAATCATCATATATATTAATACGTTAAAGTTAAGATGTTTGCCTCCCTTTTTAGAAAAAACCTCACAATTACTCCACATAAATTATTATATATCATTTTACAGATAATTGCTTGCTCTACTGACATCGACAACTAAAAAATTTATTATTGCTTTTATTTTGTAAATTAATTAATTATTAAACTTATATATATATAGATATACATTAAGACACAATACAGCAACGCTGAACAACGTCTGCCATCTGACGGCTTTAATTTTGAAACACTTCGATCTGTCATCTGACCTTCATATTGTAATACAACAAAAAGAAAAACGTTATAAGCTGTGTGCAAAATTAGAAACGAATTGAATACATGCACTAAATTTTGATTCATTAAATTGAGTTGAATGATTTATTTACATAATATATACATTAAGACACAATACTGCATACTGCCATCTGACGGCTTTAATTTTGAAACAGCGAGCAACGTTTAACAACGTCACAGCGATGTTGCATGATGCCATCTGACGACTTAGCTCAACGCTTTTGCTACTTGCGCCTCTATATGACAATTTTAGTAAAATATTTATTCGACCTGTCATCTGAGCTTCATATTGTAATACAACAAAAAGAAGAACGTTATAAGCAGTGTGCAAAATTAGAAACGAATTGAATACCTGCAATCATATTTAAAAAATAATTTTGTAAAGTGATAATTATTATACTTATATTTAGTGCGAATAATTCGCACAGGTCACTCTAGTAAATATTTCATCGTATGCTGATATAGCAATATTTAAGTCTATTAAAACAGATAGTTACAAAAAAATATGGGCTAAAAATCTCAAAAATCTTCGTGGACCACCGGTTTGAGAAACTATGATTTAGAGTGTATCATTGTATGAGCAACAAGGTAAACCAACTAGAGCTAAGTAATTTCGACGTTTTAAGGAGTTTGTCGTTATATAGAGTGACGTTAAATGGAGTGTACACTGTACGTGAATTTTTTACCGGAGTTATCATGCAGGATGCGAATATTATTCATTGTCTAGTCAAAAAAGGGACGAGATATTTTATTAGTGTAAAAATTGACATTGTAGTCACATAAACGATAGTGATTCAGAGCCGTAGTATTCTCGCGAAGAGCCAACTTGTTAAAAAAAGAAAAACTCACGCCCAGTTCTCGTATAGCGTTCTCGCATCATTTCACTGGAGTTAAACAGAACTGAGAAAGAAAGATCACAGAAGTGAAAGAAGACGGTGGAGGGTTTTGTGGGTAAAAAAGATTCACTGTGAAAACAATTTGTCTTCTGTTATATGTCTGACGCCGGCTTCTTCCAAAAGAAAATAAGAAAAAATGGGAGCTGATTCTTGTTGTTGAAGATTTCTCAGTTTATATCATTTGGTCTAGGATGCCTTGAAAATAAGCTCAGATCAACGTCTCGTATATACCTACCTACAGTGTGTACCTTCGATGTGGACACGGTCTTATAGGCTGGTCGGACCAAGCCAGAAAAATCACAAATCCATTCAACTTTAGTATCCCGTTGGAGTTTTTGGAAAAAATTAATTCTAACCGATTTTATAACGATTGAATATTGAAAAAGTTATATGGTTTTATACGTTTGTCTAAAATTGGTATCGCTAAAGAAATCGTTATAAAATCGGTTAGAATTAATTTTTTCCAAAAACTCCAACGGGAATGGATTTGTGATTTTTCTGGCTTGGTCCGACCAGCGAAACCCGTTTGTGAAAAAAATGGCGCAATTTGCAATTTAGGAAACAAAAAAAAAGTGATCGTTAATTACTCGAGAAGTAATTGACCGACGACGCTAAAATTATTCATGCATGTTTGGGTCAACATAGACATCATTTTTGAAAATTTTCAGCCATCTATGTGCGGTCATTTTTTAGTAAAAAAATAGTGAAAAAAACGTGTTTTTTTAACTTTCGGGGCTATTTGCAAGTTAACAATTGCACTTAGCGACCTCTGTCAGTGCTCATTTTTTAGGAAATTTCATAAGGAACAACTTTTTCAATGCATATGCCATACTAAAAGTCTAAAAGAACGGAGATATTAAAGGAAATAGAGAAAAAAGCACTATATTCATCACTAATTGTTAATTATAAAATCAAGCACACCAACAATTTGTAAGCAAACTTAGGGGGTTGAACTGCACCCTAAAACGAAGCGATTCCAACAATAATCTCGTCTGTGCCCAAAAAATACACCCAAAACTCCTCGCCGTCTTGCCTATTACGCTGTGGGTTGCAGAGAGCGTTGTAAAAAAAAACGAACCATAGCGATTAACAAATTAATTGCTATGGTTAGTATTTAATATTTATTTTCATAATTATTGTTTTGAAAATTTTTTATTGTACTTGAAAAAGTCTAAATCTATAGACGAAACGTCGTACATTAATAAATATAATTTTTTTGTCCACAATCCATCAATTTTTCTTATTAATTATTATCTCGATGGACACGATATCTAATATAATATGTATAATATTTAAATTTAATTGAAATACGTAGGGTAATTTAGTGATTCGTATTGTGATTAAACTTGTTCAAAACTATTTCCAACATTTTATTTCACGCACAACAAGCATTTAACACATTTTTTCTATAGTATCGAAAGTACCGAATTTCTCGGTACTGGATCTCCTCCAGTACCGGGAAATACAAATTCGATTTCAGTACCGATACTGCAAACCCTATTCGCAAAGTTACAATTTTATATATTTGCAATTAGTATTGATGTGGACAAGCCTTTTCATTAGCTGACTGCAATAAATGGTCTACATTTTCCTCCAACATCCTGTATAATTTCACATATTGTGAAGGCCGAGATTCAAATGGAGCGAAAAAACTGGTATGCGCAATACATAATATTATGTATTTGTATAGATAAATGTATGTGCAGTGATTTTCAATCTCGAAATTACTGCGGTCTTCTTTTTCTTTTATAAAAAAAAAATGTTTGAGGTTTTTTTGCATAGATGGCGTATATTTCGTAAAGCTGGCGCGAATCTACAACTATTTTATAAATGAAATACCTGCCTCGAACAATTAAGGAGGTTGATGCGTTACAGTCCCAATCAAAAGTAAGTCGAATTCTAAATGGGAACTTTTCCATAATAAATTTATACAAAAGGTTATAAGTCGACGATACTAATAAATTATTGTCATAAAGGCAAAAATAAATAATTTTTTTAATATTAATCAGTTATTACAGTATTTTACTTAATGGACTAGCTTTTGAACTTTTTGTACAAAGTTAGGTTAGAAAACATAAATTTATGTAAATATCTGTATTTTACATATTTTTTGCAGTAAATAATTAAAAAAAGAAATTACAAGTAATAAAAATTAAAATTAAATCATTAAAAAGTTGAAAATTCAGTTAAAATTGTCAAGAATAAAAGTCCATAATCGAAAAATGCTAAGGTTTAATAATTTTTTATTGATTAAAAGTCTCCTAATTAAATTGGAAAAAATATTAAAATATGCGTAAGACATCGATGCTCTACATAGTTAGTTTTTGGAACTGCTGACATTATTTGGTTATTTGCAAAAAATTAAAATGTAACGTTTGCATGCTAGGTTGACATATTTTCCATAAGACTACATGTAAAAGTTTTTTTTTAATTTTTAACTTTATAAATCTCCTAATGATTTTGGATTTTTTACAGAAAATTTTGTCATAAAAAAATCTATTAAAAAAACTTTATTTCAATTTTTTTCATTATCTTCGTAAAACGGCTCAACCTCCTTAAATATAAAAAATATAAGAAGATTAAAGGATGAAACCTGGTGGCATAGGATCATAATTTTAAACAAGTTACATTTGACACGTTTATACAATTTTCAGTAAAAATCAGTCGTTTTTTCAAGGAAAATAGTAATTTTAATACCCGTTGATGACATTTTTTATTTAAATTTATTTTTTACATAACAACAATACTGATAAAACAGACAGCATTGATTCTCCGAAGACAATAAAATGTAATAAAAAAAACCTTCAGTATTTGCAAAGTTCATTGATCCTATGCCACCAGGTTTCATCCTTTAATCTTCTAATATTTAAACAGGATCATTATCACTCTAAACTATTAGAGTTATTTTTCACAAATAAAAAATATAAACACAGTAGACTCTCTTTAAATCGAAAACCTCCAAAACTCGAAAAAATGTTTTGTTCCCTTCCTTTTCCTCAAAACCTCCATTATGTATTCGAAATCTCAACACTCTATAGGTCGCAATAATCAGGAGTCCCAACAAGCCTTTTCGGTACATAATGTTCTCTATAACTCGAAAAATAAATTGAACCTCTGTATCTCGAACTTAGCAACTCAAAATTAGTTAAAATGAATCTCTACAAGTCGAATATTAATTCTTTAAAAAATCCGGTTAAGTCGAAATCCTTCATAAGTCGAAAACTCTGTAACTCGAATTGTTTGGCGTCTCCCTTGAAGTTCGACTTACAGAGGTTCTACTGTATATATTTTTTTATATAATGGTTTACAATCTGAATTTTATTGCATATAAAATTAATAGCAGTTTTCTTTATTACATTTTTTTTGACACATCATGGCCAACTAAAATTTAGAGAACAGAAACATGTCGCGATTTCCATAAAAAGTGAGTTAAATAGTTCTCTATTACCCACTAGTGGCGCTAGTAGGTTTCGTGCAGCGAGAAAACTATGTAGGTATGGTGTCGATGATATTATAAAAAATAATCAGTTAATACCAACCTGAAGAAGTAAGGTGGATTCTTGCTTAAACGAAAGATGAGTTGGCACCAGAGTCAAATTTCCCAATCGTCCTTTTTCGACAAGCTTGTTCATAGCTTCACGCACTCGGCTGCTGTCGTTTTTGTTACCAAAAAAATGAAACGTAACTTCGCCATTTCTGTAAGAGGAAACTAGAATAAGGATTTTGTCACAATTGTAGTCAAACAAACTATCCGTACGCAGTGTTCAAGAATGTCACAAGTTAGCTTTACAATTAGCGAGATCAGTTTGATAGATGTATTGACTTCAGTGAAATTCGACTATGCAAAGCATATAAACAAATGAGTGATTCTGAAAAACAAATGCATTTTGTTACAAAAAGCGGGGTTAGTTGAACCACGTGCACAACTAACCCCAAACACGTGTTTCAAATATCATATTAAAACTAAAACTGTAAACCACTTAACCGATTTGATGTTGAAATAATAAAACAGGGTCATCGTATAACAGAAAAACACATATTTTAACTTAATTTATCAAGCGATTTTGTTTTCGGGCAAAAAACAATTCCAAAAAAAAATTTACTTATAGTTCAAGCTGAAATCAAACAACAGTCACGTGTTATTTATTTTAGTTCGTATGATGCACAGTTTCCGAGATTTAGCTATGTGGCACAACCTGCCCCACGCTCAACCATCCCCTCGCTACCCTATGGAATCCTAAAAATAACGATTTTAAAGCATTTAGACACAGTGTCATTAATTTAAGTTCGTATGCTGCACAGTTTCCGAGATTTAGCTGTGGCACAACTTGCCCCACGCTAAACCATCCCCTATCTACCCTCTGTAATCCTAAAAATGACGATTTTAAAGCATTTAAACGTAGTGTCATTAATTTAAGTTCGTGTGCTGCACAGTTTCTGAAATTTGGCTGTGGCATAACTTGCCCCCATGCTCAACCAGCCCCTCTCTACCCTACGCAACACTAAAAATAACAATTCCAATGTACCGCTGCAATAATCATTATGATTGCGAGCGGAAACCGAGCAATGTAAATGTATATCAAAGAATTTAAGCGTAGTGCCATTCATTTAAATTCGTATGCTGCACAGTTTCTGAGATTTAGCTGTGGCACAACTTGCCCCTTGCTCAACCAGCCCCTCTCTACCCTACGCAACACTAAGGCATAGTTTATATGAGCGGCGTTCAACGCGCGTTGGCCCAACGCGCGTTTACAGTTTCTATACAATTGTATAGAACTGTTTATATGATAACGCGCGTTGGTGGCGCGTTGAACGCGCGTTATCATATAAACAGTTCTATACAATTGTATAGAAACTGTAAACGCGCGTTGGACCAACGCGCGTTGAACGCCTCTCATATAAACTAGGCCTTAAAATAACAATTCCAATGTACGGCTGCAATAATTATTATGATTGCGAGCGGAAACCAAGCGAAGTGAATGTATAAAAGCATTTAAACGCAGTGTCGTTTGCGAAACTGCGGTATGCAACTTTTGATTAATGTAAGACCCTTATTGACGCACTTTATCATTGAGAAATCGCGTACGCACTTCCTTGTAATGGCATTTCAACTAGTTTCTAGGGTTCTTACGGTGATCTATATCCACAATTCGCGGCACAGTTTTACCAACCCATAGAACTTATATAACTGGGACGAGAATCAAGCTGCCCTAGTTGTAGTCATCGTCTGTTTACCAAAATCTTGAATGCGCATGCGTCTCGAGCATATAACATATATAAGTTACCAATCAAAATTATGATATTAAAAAATTAAATATTTATGCTATCGTTATTTTTAATAGCAGAAATTGTAATAAAATTATACGGAATGTAAAAAATAATAATGACAAACAACGGTAGGTAGTTTCTAAGTTTTTTTTAAGAAAAAAAATTCCAGTCAATTGGGCGACGGGACCATTCCAACTTCAAAAATATTGACATTTGATAGAGTATAATAAAGAGAATAACATTTGTGATATCGCGTGAGGTGACGCGGGTAAGGGCTAGTATACAATATGACTTTTGCTATTCGTTGCCATGGTTACCTACATAATATGTTCCACATCATGTAAAAATTAATCAAAGCATGCTTAACTGGTTCATTTCTGACATATCTACAAAACAAAAGAACAGCTGATTTTTTTATTTTCAAAATATTTCTGAAACTATAAAGTTTAGAAAAAAAACATTTTCACAAAACTTTCTTGAAAAAATAAATAGAATAATAAGCCATTATTATCTATAGCAAAACACCATTCTAGCACATATCTCTTCTGCGCATGCGCCGATTTTAAGATATACAGTGTGTCCCCGGATTGAGTTCACAATAGGTGAGATTGACCAAAAATTTTCGAATTGGAATTTCATGTTTTGGGATTCCGCCCTACTTGGTCTGAAACTTATTTTTAGTTTACTTTCGATTTTTTTAGATCAAGTAGGCCTTTACAGTTGAGTAAAACCTCTTTTCGTTTCAGGTAAAGTACCTTTTCCGTTCATAGTATGCAAAAGTGTCATTAAGAAAAGTTGTTCACAATGAAAAATTATGGCGTTATGCAAATTTTCAGAATGATCGGTCTACTTTGATAATAATAGAAGATAATGACAGTAAATTGTTTGCTTTACTACGGCGCGATTGTTTTTCAAACAAAACCGAACAAAAGCGGATTTTATCAAAGTAGGCCGATCATTCTGAAAATTTGCATAACGCCACAATTTTTCATTGCGAACAACTTTTCTTAGTGACACTTTTGCGTACTATGAACGGAAAAGGTACTTTACCTGAAACGAAAAGAGGTTTTGCTCAACTGTAAAGGCCTACTTGATTTAAAAAAAGACGGGTTGCACTCTGGGAGTGCCGGCGTAAGTGAAAACCTAGATGTACTTAAACTAAATTTCGCTAGTAGCAATATAAGTTACATGCAGTGCAAAAAATTATAAACATTAAGAGATGTCGCTATGCATCCAGGTTTCGTAAAACTACACATTTATAAAATTACATGCAGCCAGTCACTGGATGTAATTTTTTAAATTAATTGTAGTTTTACGAAACCTGAGTACATGGCGACATCTCTTAAGGAATTTTTTGCACTGCATGTAACTTATATTGCTACTGACATCTAGCGAATTTTAGTATATGTACTGCCGAAGCAAGTACGGTAGACCGTCTCAACAACTCGTCAGGGTCACGCGACCCTGACGCGTCAGATCTGACGCGAGTTTAACAGTTTTTACCCATTGGCCATTACAAAACATTAGAGAGTTTTCTCGCTCACCCAGTTCTTACTTTACCTGACGCGAGTTTATCATTTTTTACCCATTACAAAAAAAGTGTACAACGCCGCTAAAGAAGTTTTCACTTCAAAAATCGAAAGTAAACTAAAAGTTTCAGACCAAGCAGGTCGGAATCCCAAAATATGAAATTCCAATTCGAAAGTTTTTAGTCAATCTCATCTATTGTGAACTCAATCCGGGGACACACTGTATAAAGTACTGTTCTGGGATATGACAGTTCTCTAGTCATAGGAACTAGACGCTCTTTTTCCAGTAATCGAAGTTCTATGCTCTTAACCACATCTCTTGTTCACTGAACTCTGCTATACTACTCAAATTGCTTTTTATGTGTACTTTCTTGTTTGCGTCGACTAAAATATGCACTGTCTAATAAATTTTAAACAAAATTATTGCCAGCGAATATAATGTTCCTACGGCTTTTTAAAATTTATGTTGCGTTTATAGTAGACTACATTTAATATGAAAAATGATATGTTGCTCAATAAGGCTTAAAATTCATAAAATATATCGTATGTTCTAAATATATGATATTTCTGGAAATTAATATTTGGAATCAGAAAGATATTTATTCTGAACTAGCCGTTACCCATGGCTTCGCACGCGATTGTGACGAAACACGTATGCATACCCATATCATTTGGCATAGTTACTGTTTTTTCGACGTAGCTCCCCCTAATAAGTTTCAAATTTGACGATATTCACGTGATCCTTGAAAATGACACCCATGTTGATTTTTAGATTGTTTACCTCTTTTCACCTCTGAAGAGGTTGTTTTTGAAAAAGCAGGAAACAAGTCTTTATTTATTTGTTGACAGGAGTAATCCTGCGCATTTTCGAATTGATACATCGGTCTAATATGATTTCTCCATGAAAATTTTGAAGCCGATATTTTTGAAAATTCAACCCCTAACAGGGTGTAACTGTTAGGGGTTGAATTTTCAAAAATCGGTACTTAGCGGACGCCTACGTCATAATAACTATATGTTTGCTAAATTTCAGCCCAATCGGTCCAGAGGTTTCAGCTGTAAGTTGATAGATCAGCCAGTAAGTCAGTCAGTCACGGTTTCCTTTTATATATTTAGATAACATAGGTACTCCTTTTCTTCGTGACACTAGCTCATTAACGGCACATACAGAATGATTTTTAAGTTGATTCTTTTTTTAACATTGTGTAGAAATCTAATAGACGAACCAATATTTCAAGTAACTTTTTTAACAAAACTCAAAAATGAGAAACGAACTTAAGTTTTATTAAATTTTATCAAATTTTGAGATCAATCTTGGCGTTATGGTGTGTCACTATAGAAATATGTTATGGCATTATCAAGTATTCACAGAAATTGTTCGAAGTTATCCCCGTTTTGTTGGACACGAAGATGCGTGCGTCATAGCCATGCTTGTAGTAGCGATAAGAGCCTTCCGCGAATTATTCGGGATGCAATTCCGATTCGTGCTATCATTTCTTCGCGTGTGTTAACCGGGATTTTGAAGTAATTAAATAAAATTTAATTAAACTTTGAACGACTGTTTCTCTCTTATTTTTGAGTTACTTAAAATATTTGTTTGTCTATTTGATTTCTACACGCTGTTAAAAAAGAAGAATCAACTTAAATATCACCCTGTATATCAATTAACTTTCTGCTCCCAGAATTGTTTTCTTTATTTCACTCTGTTGTCCATGGGCTGTCGATCATAGACACCCTGTAGATGCTCCTACCTGGCGCCGAATCTAAGGTGAGATTACAGGAACGTTTACCCCGGGATTCCATAAAGCAGGAATCAACCAAACTCCCCATATCAATTTTCAAAAACATAAAGGTATGCAAATAAAAATAAATGACGAAAAAAATATTTCACATCTTTTGAATTTAAAAGTTTGTAAATTGTATACTTACGTTATTTTTAACACTTTCAGCTCGTCCATTTTGGATAAATTCAAATTTTTCAGGTATCTCGTTATCTGAAACAATAATAAAACAAAGTATAATATTGACTGACATTAAATAAATACAGGGGTGCCGCTTTTGCATATATATTTTGTATATATAATATATTATATACATATGATTTCCATATAAATTGTTAATATTGCATGTAAAAAAAATTGGTTGTCTGTAAAGTCGGTTTACGGACGATAGTTTTACGTGATAACGTATTCCGCTCGAATATAATATTTAATAATACATTACTGCGCTCTCGCTTGCACGCACAGGGTCAGGCGGAACGTTACACTTTTCGGAACGTTACACTTTTCGGAACGTTACACTGTTCGGAACGTTACACTAATTTTTCGTGCGTGCAGCTGGTGTTTCTCAGGCGGTACGTTACACTTTTCGGAACGTTACACTTTTCAGAACGTTACACTTTTTCGTGCGTGCAGCTGGTGTTTCATCAATTTATAAGACGTTATCACGTCAAAAGGTTCCTTAGATTCAAAATTATTAATTTTTATCTTTAAATATTTTATTGCACTTATTATTATACTTCGTATCGGCGGATATACATTTTAAACGTTCCGGCACATCACTAATATATACCAAAATGATGTTTAATTTTATATAGGAATACAAAATATTATGTAATATTATAAATAGTATCAAATAAAATATCTGCATAATAATTTACATTTAAATAACTTTTTCACAAATATTATGCAAATACTATATACGTTGCAATTCTATTATAAAGCGAATCCAATGATCCAAGAAATAATCCAATTTAAAAACTAATTTTAAATAGCCACTGGTTTAATTTGCATATTTTGTACAGGCAAAAATTTTTGGAGAGAGCACTAGACTCGCATTCGGGAGGTACCGGGTTCGAATCCAGGCGAGGGCAGATGTGGCTGGGACTTTTTCTTACTGCCTCTCGTCGAGAAACGGTAATTCCTGTACCGGCCATCTTGTTGAGGTTTTCCACGGTTTTCCTCAACGATTCCAGATAAATATCGAGATGGTTCCTTATTCAAGGCCATGGCCGATTACCTGTCAAACTCCTGTTTGCCTACCTTAACCTAAGGTCCTAAAATTCCTTCATTCGCCCATTGCTATTAATTAGTTAAAGTTGGAAAAATGTAGAAAATAACGGGAAGTGTGATAGATGGAAAATAGTAATGGTGCGAATGGCTTCTGTTATGACATAGAGTCGAGAAACGGACGCTATACTCGTTATTATTATTATTAATGGGTAGAAAATGCAGTTTTTAAAAATTTGATTAGTTCTTTAACATTGATCTCAGATACTTATTTAAAAAAAATCCCTTATTAGTATCTATGAAAAAAACTTACTTTTTTTAAGTTAAAATTTTTAGTGGTTTTTTTAGTGTCTAATGAAATTATTACAATATTTCTTTGATTTTTGTTAATTTTCTAAAAAACTGCTGAACCGATTTTGCTATAATTTACATAAGACCAACTTCGAGACATAAAAAAATAGAAAATTATAGACAAGTAAATAAAATAAAAAATAATACCTAATTAAAAAAATAATCATCGAAATCGGTTCACAGCCGGCGAAGATATCAACGGACAGACATACAAAAAAAAACAATCGAATCCCGAGAACAGGGGTAAAAACCGCAATTGTACTGAATTCGTCGAACTGTTACATACGATATAGCAATATAATGGTGTTTCATAGAGATTCGGAACCAAACCACTATTAATAATTAATTAAATCACTCTTGAGACGCAGTCAAGTGAAACAAATTCACCTACGAATGCTTTTTCTTGAATGGTGTAGAAGAAAGAAGAGAATTGGTGTTTAAAGGAGAAAGAACTATACTTGAACCATTGACGTAGACTATCAAGAATGGACTCTGCACGCATTTCCTATCTCAGCAATTCGCTGAACATATCCGCTCTTGCGTGAGTGAGATTATAATAATAATGCGTTTAATGTTTTAAGTCACATCACACGCAACTTGCACCAATACTTACTATGCTGGACATATTTTTGAAGTAAAACTTCTTTACGCACCCTTGACTTGGGGAGTAAGCTGGTGAATGCGTGACGAGAGATTTACGGAAACTGTGATCGGGCGAGGCGAACGGAAGTTGATACAGAGATATAAGTTAGTGAAGATAGAAAGAGTATGACAAATACTTCACTGGCTAGTGGCGCCATCAGGTTGCCGAAACAAATACTTTACTGGATAGTGGTGTCATCAGGTGTCCGAAAATATACGCAGTACTAACAATAGAATGACACATACTTTACTTGCCATGACGCTATCGGGTGACAGAATAAAGTTTTGTAAATCTACTTTAAATAATATTTCATAAAGATTTACGCTTAAAATCCAACGAGAGCTAAGTAATTGCAATGTTATTACTTTTGTTTTCATTATATTTATAACAAGAATATTAGGAGCACAGTGGTTTGAACCTTATAAAAAATAGAGAATAGTTACTTCTTACCACAACAAGTTTATTAGTGGATGTACATTTCGAGAGTTTAGTGTATTGCTGAAGATGAGAGCATAGCTCTCGAAATGTACATCCACTAATAAACTTGTTGTGGTAAGAAGTAACTATTCTCTATTTTTTATTATATTTATACTTATATTTTTTTCTTCTTACATAAGACTGTTCATTTCTTTCTTAAACAATTTTATAAATTAATATTTTGTTCAATACATTAAAGATTCTACGTTTAAAGTCATTTTAAAGTTCATGTTTTGTGAATTTTCGGGTGAATAATAACAATTTATGGCAGGAAGAAGTTTTACTTCAGTCGTGTGATCTAAAGCACACTCGTTTTTTTATATGAATTTGATTCTATTCAATAAATAGAGTAATTGAAGTTAATCTAGTAACTATATTTTGCCCTGTTATCGAGATTAGACTAAAGCTATTATTAATCCAACGTCCTCTCATAAAAATATCGCGCCAATTGCACGGTTTTACTCCCAACCAAACGCGCCATTAGATGTTTCACATCAAAAAGTTCGCGCGTAAAAAGTCAGTATTTTTATAATAATTTTTTGTCAACATAATATGGTCTGGAAAAAAATTGGTCGACAATTTTATTTATTTGAAGAGTTCTATTCAGACGTTAATCGAAGATTTGAAGTCAGTAATGGCTTACAATGAAACAGTTGCAGCCCTGTAAATAGAGTTACCCTTTAAAAAAGAGAGCAGTAAATCACGTCTGGCCTAAACTCGGGCAGGAGATACAAAACAATTGTTACTCAACAGCAGATTCTATAAATAAATGCGACTTTATGGTAAAGGTTTCCCTCTTGTACTGACATTAATTCTGCTCGTAACTCTGACTGGTCAGTTCGGCCGCCTCCGCCGCCGCGCGTCGTTCGCCCGAGAGGCGAACTCTTTGAAAGTTCCCATTATGGTGCCACCGTTCGCCGTACAAAACAATACTGCAGTGTTGTTTGTTCATGTCGATCCAGCTACGTTTACAAACAAGTCATTTGAGAGTTGTATAATTTACGACACGCTTTTTCTCAAAAAGTGGCACGCATGCCACTGGGGATCTGAAGATACAGTGTAAACTCCATTTAATGTCCCTCGATATAACGACAAACTCGTTAAAACGTCGAAACTACTTAACTCGAGTTGGTTTACCTTGTTGCTCATACAATGATACACTCTAAATAACGACAACAATACGTAATAAACAGTACTTGTTTGTTATTTTGTTGCTTTGTTGTCGGCATCATGCGTACCAAAGATTCTAATAAATTCGTTCTTTTGTTGTTGGGATTATCTTTCATTATGTTTAGCTCAGCTGCTTATTGACAAATGATCATACTCTTAGTTGGTCAAGTGTAAATTTTATATTTACACTGTATGTCATTAACTTTCAAAATCAATATAAGTATTGTTTTTTTTTAAGATACTTTTTTTAACCAAATTGTAACTTAGATAGCAGTTCATGATATCTTGTTCGTAAATAAAGGTATATTAACGAGAGAATGACATTATGTTAAAATGAAGCGACAGCCCAAAAATACCGAAATAATTCTCAGAATCGTTTCAAAATTGAAATATAATCCTTTAGAAACGATTACAAGGTTTCGCTAAAATTTTAATAAAATCGGTCAGTCAGGATCGGATTTACAAATGTGATGAAAACATTGATTTGCGGATATGGATTTAATCTAACAGCCGATATTAGAAATATACACTCTCTGTTGTTATTTGATAATGACAAAGATTATATGTTAGATAATATATACATTGATAAATCGCACATGGGTTGCCTAGCTAAATCGCGTACCGATGCTGTTAAATTAAACGAATTCAAATATACTTTTTTTGGATCAGCTTCCCCGGTTTGTTATATCATAAAATTTGAGCCTAAGATGAGAGATATGACACAAGGAAGTGGAATACACCATTGATTCTATACATAAATATTGATCATCCACATAAACATACCTTGTAAATAGTTGTGTTCTGTATACTTTGAGTTTATTTGTTTTATTAACATTTTATTTGTGTCAAATTCTCTTATCTTAGGCTCGATTTTTATGATTTACAAATCGGGGAAGTTGATCCAAAAAAGTCAATTTGAATTTATTTAATTTCACAGCATCGGTACGCGATTTAGCTAGGCAGACCCATGTGCTCAAAAACTATGAATATTTACATTGACCATTGGATATCTCTATAATAAATTATAAAAACTTACATATTATAAATGAAATACATAATATTACCAATGCTAAGTTATTCTTTAAGGTATTTATCATTTTTATTAATGTAATTTATTATATATGTATTTATTGTATTTTAATTTATATTATGTATTTTTTGTAGAGCCTGAGGAAGTTTTAATAATTAAAACGAAACGTTGCGATTAAAAATATAGCTTAACAGCATATATCTTTATTGATCTATAATCCTCTGAAAAATAATATTATAAATTTAATAGATCTGAAACACATACATTGACCTTTTTTGGAACGATTGTGAACCGGTACGAACAGCTTAGACAGAACGATAGCATCTGTATTTATTTCCGCATGATTACTGGATTTAGAGTGTCTCAGCGCTGCCTAGATTTGATATGGAACGCGTACTGAGTGTTGTTATTTTGTTTTTTATACGACTGTAAAAAGAATACCTAGCATCCGTCTATATGTGCTTGTATCAAATGATTGCACCACCCCATTTTAAGAACCGCCGGATAGGTTTCCGTATCTTTGGAATTGTTCTTCTTATTCTTTTAAGAACGCTTCAGACTATAAAATATATAATATAAGAATTTTAGTATATGACATAATTTTGTTGCTACCTTGGCTTTATAGGTACTACAAACGTTTTAAGATATTTTCTCGAGTTTATTTGTCAGAAATATTTTCTTATTTTCCACTTGGTTTCATAAAAAGCTTTTCTTTTGCAAATATAAATTTTATATTAATTTTTACAACCCATCAAAGAGAGATGTTTTAATTTATTGCACTAAGAAAAAACTTCTTCCGATATTAGTGATTTAATTCTTGGAGAAAATCTAAAAACTATTTAGTATTGTAACACCACGTCTTAAAAAGCCACGCCGCCACTGGTGTACTCTGGTGGTCATGCACAGAAACAGAGGCAAGATGGCAGCGGAGCGTATGAACTAGAAAGTAGTGTTCATGTTAAAAAACTTAAATTAATAAATGTATTGAATTAAATAACATTCATGTTACAAACTTGCGTTAATAAATGTATTGAATTAAATAATATTCATGTTACAAACTTACGTTAATAAATATGTGGAATAAAATAATAATAATTGTTACTCTATTTTTATTTTAGTTAGTATTATTAAAAGAAACAATTACTTATTATTATTTTATTCAACATATTTATTAACGTAAGTTTGTAACATGAATATTATTTAATTCAATACATTTATTAATTTAAGTTTTTTAACATGAACACTACTTCCTAGTTTAAAAGCCTACTTCTTCCAAGTGGCGTAGGCTATCCATATATCCCATATCTTTAAGAATTAAAAAGTTGAATTTATCTTAGAGCTTTACATGTTTTTTTTTTGACACGTGTTACGAATACTTACTACAAAAAAACTCCATGGAAAATTTAATACTCTTAACGATGCTTCTTATCCACGATAATACAATACCTAATCTATTTAAATATTTATAAATAATTTATATAGATTGATTACTTAACTTGAATACCCGTATATGTGATTTTTAGTAATATAATTAAAATTATAGTTAAAAAACACTTTTTCAAAGCAAAAAAATTAAAAATAAAGTTTTACATATAATTTTGTTCAACAGCGATAGAATGTCCCTTAACTGGATTTCATATAATTTTTTGAATAAGCCATTCTCGTTTTAATCTTAATCAAAAATTTAATTAAATTGAGTTTGGGAACATCCCATCGCTGTTGAACAAAATCATTATATTCAAAAATTATTTTTTACCCATTTACTGATTTTACAGTTTTTTTAAACTATCATTTTAATTTTAAACGATATTCCTTGACGCCAGTACTTATCAAAAAAAAGAACATTATAAATAACACAGAGATAAACACCAACGAGAAAGCTATTAATTTTGATAAACAGAAATAACTAGATATATAAAAAGAGAATTACATATAATACAAACTAAGACGGAAACGCTTGCCTGTGTGCTGGGCTAGGGCGGGAGCGGGAAGGGGAGTTGGGGGGTTGTTGGTGTATGTGTGCCGCGCAATGCGGCCGGTCAGGGGGCGCTCTTATGAGCACGTGATTTATAGAGCGGCTAACCATGTCATCATGATTCATGGACCGTGGTAGACCCCGCGTATACAGGCTCAACTATACGTATACAGGCTAAGCAAACTTCACACTCAGCTCTGTATAATACTAGCGGTCCCGCCCGGTTTCATCCGGGTGCAAAAGAACGAACTAGTACGCACATTCATCTTAGTTTACCGAGATGAATGTTGTGTCCAAATTTCATGATGATCGGAGTTACCGTTCAAAAGTTTTTGTGGATAAAAAGCAGTATTTATACTTTATTTAAGTAATACATTTCTTTTAAATCAATAATTACTGTAATTAATAAAATATAATAAACATTTAATTGAAAACACTGTAGGATAATTATTTTTATATAAGTACCTATAGTTATAACAGTTTTCAAATGAGCTATTAATTAGATTTATTTAATTTTAATTAGTCGTAAATAAAATTAAAATAAATTCGGAGGGACAAATTTTGAGTTAGGATATTTTTCATTGATGCTCCGCTCCTATTGGTCATAGCGTGATATTATAATATAGCCTATAGCCTTCCTCGATAAATGGGCTATCCAACAAATTTTTTTTTTCAATTCGAACCAGTAGTTCCTAAGATTAGCGCGTTCAAACAAACTCCTCAGCTTTATATATTAGTATAGATTACAATTAGTACTTAATTTAAGGTATTGTTTCTTACGGACAAGTTGTTTTTAAGAAGTTAAGTAAGAATTATGAATAATTTAGTAATGTGTAAATTTTTTATGCTTTTTCATGTAATTCTAATATTAATACGCTAAGGTTAAAGATGTTTGCCCCCCTTTTTAGAAAAAAGCTCTCAATTTCTCCACCTAAATTATATATCATTTTACAGATAATTGCTTGCTCTACTGACATCGACAACTAAAAAATTTATTATTGCTTTGGTTTTTGTAAATTAATTAAAATACAGCAACGCTGAACAACGTCTGCCATCTTACGGCTTTAATTTTGCAACGTCAACACTTCGATCTGTCATCCGACCTTCATATTGTAATACAACAGACACAATACTGCATACTGCTATCTGACGGCTTTAATTTTGAAACAGCGAGCAACGCTGAACAACATCACAGCAATGCTGCATGATGCCATCTGACGGCTTAGCTCAACGCTTTTGCTACTTGCGCCTCTATATGACAATTTTAGTAAAATATTTCTTTGATCTGTCATCTGAGCTTCATATTGTAATACAACAAAAAGAAGAATGTTATAAGCAGTGTGCAAAATTAGAAACGAATTGAATACCTGCAATCATATTTAAAAAAATAATTTTGTAAAGTTAATTATTATACTTATTTAGTGCGAATAATTCGCACAGGTCACACTAGTACTTTTGTAATACTTTTTGTAAAATGCAAGTCTCAATTATATTATATATTATTATTATTATTATATAATTCCAGATAAATATCGAGATGGTTCCCTATTCAAGGCCATGTCCGATTAACTGTCAAACTCCTGTGCTCAAAATTAGCTTACCTTGTCCTAATTTCCTAAAAATTCCTTCATTCGCCCATTGCTATTAATTAAGTTGAAGTTTAAACATTGTAGAAAATAACGGGAAGTGTGTGGTAGATGGAAAATAGTAACGGTGCGAATGGCGTCTGTTATTAATTAAAAATGCAACGCTCACTTTCGCTATCGGTATATTATTTACTATCGAACGATATAATATGATGACGAAAGATAATGGGCAGCGCGCCAACCGTCTGTATTAATTTGAACAAGACACCGGATTTAGAATGCAGCCACTGAACGCTGCGCGGTGGTGGGAGTTACGGTGCCTGGTGGTGGAAGTTACGGCACACTGCCAACTGTTTATTAGAGACCATTAATTACCATTTTTAGCTACTTTTACTTTAGATGAGTGGCTAGTAGAGTATAAAACTCGAATTCGGAAGTTCCAATTGGGGGATAGATTTGAAATAGAACTTTTTCGAAGTGAAACTTCTTTTGTAACGCATCTGTTTGAAATTGTTTGTTACGTTAAAGGGGAAATGATGCAACAGCGGGGTAATAATAATAATAATGCGTTTAACGTCCGTTTCTCGACTTTATGTTATAACAGACACCATTCGCATCACTACTATTTTTTTTTACAATTTTTAAACTTCAACTTAATTAATAGCATTGATCGAATGAAGGAATCTTCAGGAAATTAGGATAAGGTAGGCAAATTTTGGGCATAGGAGCTTGACAGGTAATCGGCCATGGCCTTGAATAACCATCTCGATATTTATCTGGAATTGTTGAGGGAAACCACGGAAAACCTCAACAAGATGGCCGGTACAGGAATTACCGTTTCTCGGCTAGAGGCACTGGGAAAAACTCCCAGCCACATCTGCCCCCGTCGGGATTTGAACCCGGTACCTCCCGAATGCGAGTCTAGTGCTCTCACCGCTACGCCACCCCGCTCGGTATATTTGTTAAATATAAAACGAGCGTAATTAAATAAGGTTTTTTTTTAATTGATTTTGATCAGGAAGCTTATAAAAAGATTATAATCATACAAAGAATTTTACGTGTTAGTATAGATACATAAAAACGTATATAATAAAAAACAGTTGTGTGGTTTTAAGAAACCACGACGCAAGTGAAACTTTTATTGGATTGTAGGCGTTGGATTGTAGACACTTATCCATCACGATTAATTATAAACAACAATATTCACATGAATACACGAAAAAAAACATGTAAACGCTGTACAGCACTTGCCCGCATGACAGACTGACTATGTGTTATACATACTACACGGTCAGCTGATGATAACCATGGGCGCCGCCATATTGGCCTTGGCTGCTCTACCGAGCGCCTACTCCGAACGCCTTTCACTTTACCCCTACTCCGCGGCCGCCTGTAATGCGACATGCAACAGACGGTCAGAAAAATTCGAGGCGATAGAATAAAAGTTTCACTTTAAAATATAAAATAAACTAACGTGACGGTTTTATTTGAACACACTGTATATTATGTGTATCGCGCGAGTAATGCCCGCATCGTCACCGAAAAACACGAATCTCTGTTTTCAATAAACACCTCGGTTTAACGATCTTCCTCCATACATACATATTATGTGCCAGTTCCACTGTGTGGAAATGTATGACGTGAGAAAATTCTCTCTTTCTCTGTTGCAGATAATGTATAGTGTGTTCGTTTACCAAAAGTCACACGAAAACAGTGCGACAAACTTATTATTGGTACTTGTTTTGTATAAGAATTTCGTTTAGAGTTTGTATGTAATTATGTATAAACCAGCTTTGATCTCGAACGGATAGATCAATATTGATGAAAAATAGTGCATTAGTAGTGCACTAGTGACTTAATTCAAAATACAGTGCACTTTTTATAGATAATAGTTTAAGAGCTTAGTGTAGCCAAACTAAAAAAAGTGCATAGGTGGTTTTTTTAGGTGGCGTAGGGATGTTAAAAAAATTAAAAGACATTAAAAAATTAATTATTTAAGAACAAAAAAAAAACTGCCCGATATAATGTATATTAAATTGCATATTGCACATACCGCTAAACTAGCGGTATGTGCTTTATTATCGCTTTGTGCGTCAGAGCTGACTTTCGTTCATATAAGAAGTTATATCTAAGTTAATTTCACACGAAATCCATTCAAATTGAAGCTTTTTGAAAAGAGGAGATTCTAATCTATAAAATAGAACCATTTTTAAATCAATTTGAGTTCATAAATACTATTAAAATTGTAATTGAAAATCACAAACAGCAGTTGTCGGTTGGTCTGTACGTATGTACGTACGTACGTATGTACGTACGTATGTACGTACGTCACGACTCTACAGATCGCAATTTTGGTCGGATTGCCTTGGGTTATATTTTATTCACTTTGTTTACTATCAGACCAGAACCCTATTTAAATTCACTAAAATGTGTTCAGTAGTTTAATTTTTATAAACAGTTTTATTTTTTATTATTTTTGACAGCTAATTAATAGTTTAAAAACAATATAATAATTGCTGGCTAAACATAGTGTAATCCATAAAACAAGTGCTACACTTGTATACCGTGATAACACCACTATACGTATTAGGCAGCCGTGGCGTAATGGTTATGCCGTCGGATCGCCAAGGGCAAGGTCCTGGGTTCGATTCCTTACGATATCATTGATTTTTTTCTTTTTTTTTCTTTTTATTTTGTTTTATTTTATTCCACTTGATATTAATTATATATTATATTATGTATAGTACTTAATTTTTTTTATTTTTGCAAACTTAAAAAAAAATATTTTTTCAATTTTTAATTATTTATTTCTTTAAATTTTTAAATCTTTTTAAATTTATTAAAAATATTTTTTAATTGTTATTTTTTTATCATACAGTGGAAAACTTGCGGGATGTGCACTTTTGGTTTTGCCAACTATTTCAAAATTTTATGACATTAATGCCATTTGTACTTTATAAGCTACTAGCGGTCCCGCCCGGTTTCACCCGGGTGTAAAAGAACGAATGGGGAAGGAAGAGACATGAGTACGCACATTCATCTTAGTTTACCGAGATCAATGTTGTGTCCAAACTTCATACTGATCGGAGTTACCGTTCAAAAGTTTTTGTCGTTAAAAAGCAGTATTTATACTTTTTTTAAGTAATACATTTCTTTTAATATAATAAATATTTAATTGAAAACACTGTAGGAAAATTATTTTTATATAAGTACCTATAGTTGTAACAGTTTTCAAATGAGCTATTAATTAGATTTATTTAATTTTAACTAGTCGTAATAAAATTTAAAAAAAATGAAATGTAAGCTTTAGAAGAAAGCAATGTAGAAAATTAAAAAAAAATAAAAATATATTTGCCGACGTGGGGCTTGAACCCAAGACCCTGGCATTAAGAGTCTTACGCTCTATCGACTGTGCTATCCGGGCTTGCTAACCCCTAAAAACAAGCTGTCCTCTAAGTTTCTATCGATTAAATTTTGTCGTGTTTATAGCAGATTTTAGCAGAAAAAGAAATGGAGAAGCTCGCTGGGCATTCGATCAATTTTCTAAAATGCCAAAAAAAAGAAAAAAGTTAATTCTATCTATAGCAATTTTGTAATCACTTTTTATATATATTATTCAAGTTTAAAACGGATTTGGCTGAATCAAATCTACCAAAAAACGAAAAAAATATTTACCAGCTTTCTAATTATAAAGTTTCTGTCATATCCTGCATGAACTTCGGAAATTCAAAATTTTACAGACTGTTTGATACATTAAAAGTGCTTTTTAATTTTTTTTGTAAATTAATAGACACCATTCTATGTTGCGACATTAATTAAAATCGAAATTCAAACAAACTTTTTTAACCCTTAAACGGCAACACATTCGGTCTTAAAGAAATTTGGAGATAAATTGTTGTTATAAACTGGCAAGTATCCTGACAAAAAACAATTTCGTTATATGAAAAAGCTCAATATGAACAAGGTACTTTTTTGGTTCATCCGGTGAAATAAATAAACATTTTTCTATTATTTACACCACAAATGTTCCGTCCAAAAAAGCTTGTTTTTATTTGGAAACGCTTCAACCAAAAAGGTGCGCTGTACCAATGAAAACTTTCATATCTTTTTAGCCCAAAACGATTTTCATACTTAAAATATGATTCTTGAAAAGAAGTTTTTTAAATTAAATTTTCTATCGATACATTTTTCATATTTTTTTACCATTCCAGCCCGCAAGTGGGGAATGGTACTAGTTTAGGTCAAAAATCACTTTTCAAAAATTTTACAATATCTTCCCGTTTTGAGGTCCCTCGAATCCAAAAAACATATTTTTGGAAAAACTCTGTGCGTCTGTTAGTCTGTGAACACGATACAGGTCAAATGGATGAGCGGATTTAAACCAAATTTTGTGAGGATGTTTGGTATGAAAATATGAAGAGCCCTATTGTTTTTGGGGAAAATCGGCGCATGCGCAGGAGAGATATATGCTAAAACGGTGTTTTTTATATATTAATGGTATACTTTTCATAACGGCTTATTATTCTATTTATTTTTTCAAGAAAGTTTTGTTGAAAAAGTTTTTTCTAAACTTTATAGTTTCTGAAATATTTTGAAAATAAAAAAAAAATCAGCCGCTCTTTTGTTTTATGGATCTGTCAGAAATAAACTAGTTAGGCATGCTTTGATTATTTTTTACATGACGTGGAACATACTATATAGGTAACCATAGCGACGAATAGTTAATATCATATTGAATACTAACAATTACCCGCGTCACCTCACGCGATATCAGAAATTTTATTTACTTTATTATAATCAAATGCCAACATTTTTTAAGTTGGAATGATCCCGTCGCCCAATTGGCTGGAATTTTTTCAATGATCTTTTAGCGGTTCAGTATTTATGGTCGAAATCTAAATTGTAGTTTATTGCGTTATCACTAAAGGGTTAATAAAAGACGAAATCATTGAAGGCAAAATAACGCGAGCGATCATTTGTTTAAATTCCTCATTCGGGCGTTTTGATCAAATTCTGCGACAGCCTAATTTCTGATTACAATTTCAATCAGATAAAACCTTATACATAAATCATTCGGGACAGATTTGATGATAATATATGATAGATATCTACTACAGACGCTGTCACTGCAGAGATTGATATACCCTCAAAGTTTTGTATCGCACAAAGCGGACCGTTTTGCGCGCGCTTTACAAGGGGCGTTACACTAATATACGAAGGACGCCGCACCAAATACATGAGGAAATGTCTTTCGGTGAAATTCTTTTTAACTGGGGGGAATAATAATAATAACAATAATTGTGAAAAAATAACTCTAATAATTTAGAGTGATGATGATCCTGTTTCAATGTTGGAAGATTAAAAAGGAAGAATCCTGGTGGCATAGGATCGATGAAACAAAGCAAATACTGAAGGTTTTTATTGCATTTTATTGTCTGACGTTTCGGCAATCTTAATGCCATCTTCGGAGAATCTAGAAGATTCATATATGAAAAGTTTTAAATTATTATTGTTACAGTTGTTATTGTTAAAGTTATTGTTCTTAAAGTTGTTATTGTTAAAATTAAAGTTAAAAATTTAAGAACAATAACTTTAACAATAACAACTGTAACAATAATAATATAAAACTTTTCATATACGAATCTCCGAAGATGTCATAAAGATTGCCGAAACGTCAGGCAATAAAATGCAATAAAAACCTTCAGTTTTTGCTTTGTTTCATCGATCCTATGCCACCAGGATTCTTCCTTTTCAATCTTCTAATAATAATAATGCGTTTAGCGTCCGTTTCTCGACTTTTTCGACTAGCTCAATTAATTCAAATAAATAAAATCGTAACGTAGTCTATCACTGAACAGTTTTAAAGATTCCTAGAGCGAATTTTTAGTATTCATCACTTTTCTGTTTATATTTTTTTGTAGTACCTATAATCTTCTATCTATACTAATATATAAAGCTGAAGAGTTTGTTTGTTTGGTTGAACGCGCTAATCTCAGGAACTGCTGGTTCGAATTGAAAAAAAAAATTGTTGGATAGTCCATTTATCGAGGAAGGCTATAGGCTATATAATATCACGCTACGACCAATAGGAGCAGAGCATCAATGAAAAATGTAACTCAAAATTTGTACATCCTACAAAACTTTATGAACTCCGATCATCATGAAATTTGGACACAACATTCATCTCGGTAAACTGAGATGAATGTGCGTACTCATATCTCCCTTCCCCATTCGTTCTTTTGCACCCGGGTGAAACCGGGCGGGACCGCTAGTATGTCATATAAAATTATAATTGTGTATTTGCAGTGGATATTTTGCACATCGAGTTATCGTACTTTAACCCACCTCTTGAATGTATTTTTTTAAAATTAATTTAATGCCATCGATTACGAGGATTATTTGAACTTAATTAATATTCATATTTTCGACTTTTTTTTGCAATGGCTGAATTTTTTTCGGTATAAATCGCTTTAAGCACGATGGTTTTACATAATTATGAAGGATTTAGATGTATCAATAAAACGCTCATTTGTGTTCGACGGCAATAATTTACCAAACTGTTTGAGTGACCCTCGTAGACGAGTTCATAACAACGTCGGGACTATCGTCGCACTGATCATCCTGGAAGCAATCCATTTTCCAATCGTTTCAGCGACACAATTGAACGCTGTTTCTACACTAGCTCTATTTAAGTAGAAAATAAAAATTGTATTTCAGTCAACAGATAAACGCATCACAACGGAGCTTGGTGATTGGTCGAAACAATAACGTTTGAACGAGTCGAATCAAAAACTGACTTGGCGATTTTCATTGAAAGATTGGAGACTGTGTATTTGACACTACACACTACAAAGCAAAGCTGCGGTATACAAATCTTTGATTAACGTCTGATTAGTCTTCAATAAATAAAATTATCGACCAATTTTTTCAGATTGTATATTGACAAAAAATTATAAAATTATAATTTAATATCTCAATAAATGACGTTTCGGTCCGGATTTGGATCTTCTTCAGAAATATGTAATTTAAAAAATATAAAAATGAATTAGTATCTACTTATTTTACAATAGAATTAAGACTGATTTTTTTTTTAATAATTTCTGAAAATTAATGAAAAATTAATAACAAACAATTTTTAATAAGTAGTCATTTATTTACTTATTTGAAGATTTCTATTCAGACGTTAATCTAAGATTTGAATATATAATTATAATTCAGTTAATCGACGTTTCGGTCCGGATATGAAGTTTCTTCAGAATTAAGCTAAGCAATATAAAGAAATATAAAAATTAATTAGTAATTAGTATCTACAAAAATGCAATTTGAGTTATTTTATTTAATACCGAAATATTAATAAAAAAATAACAACAAAAAAACTAATTAATTTTTATATTTCTTTTACATATTTTAGCTCAATTCTGAAGAAATAAAAATTCGGACCGAAACGTCAATTAATTGAATTATAATTATATATAGTTTGTCGATATATTGTCAGAAAAATTGGTGGATATAATTTTATTTCTTAAAACTGGTATAAGTGTAAATAAAGAAAAAAATAATAATTACAACACCGGCCGTCAGGATCAAACTTACGACCTTTAGGTTACAAGGCAAGTGTTCTACCTAGCCGCCAACTCAGCTTAATGTTAATAATAATATTTTTATTGGTCAAATTGACTGTTTGACACAGGGTATATAGTCAATAGTGTTTACATTTAAATTTCATAATTAAAAAATTCATTAAAATTCTACAGCCGATTTTTATAGTATATGGTATACGTACATCGCGTTCGTTTTAATCTGAAGAATCAATTAAACCCTATACCGTGCCAAATTCCTAATTAAAATTTCTTTAATGTTTTTTCTTTAAAATATAGTATTTTTAAATCTTTAAGAATTATTTCAATGATCATATAATTAGTTCGTATAATTAACAGAGAGTTTTTCGAATTTGAATTAAATAACTGACCTCCCCCAATAAATTCCATTGTCTGAGTGCAGACAGTTTTATGTGTAATTAAACGCGGAGACATTGTTAATGGAGTTACGAATGCTCGTAACTGTGTACACTACTGAACAAAAGTAACCGATCTGTTCAATTATTATACTGTAATGACCAAGCGTATGATAGAATTCTGTAGTGCAGTGATGGCGAACCTATGACCCGCGGGTCAGACGCTGACCCACGCAGGCTTTCTAAATGACCCACGTGTTTATTTCTATTAACTCATTTTTTATATCATAAAAGAGAGAACAGTCAATATTACTCAAAAAAGACGGACAAGTGAGAGTAGAACTCGCGCCCTGAGTGTTTCGTACTGTTATTTCAAAACAATTAAATTTGTCATGTAGTAATTCTGTACATAAAAACAGAAATTTATAATTTTCGGATTTTTTTCTTTACTTGTGCTATGCAACCTTCATTCGCGCCAAACAAGATTCTAGGTTAACGAGAAACATTAAAAGTTTTGATGACTCAGTATAAAAAAATTAATCAAGTGATTTTCAATTCTAAAAATAAAAAAATATAAATAAATCCAGTTATTTGCAATTCTAAAAACAAAAAAGATAATTGCATCGGCCAGTAATAAATCACAGGGCAGGCCGTAGTTTCCAAACTAAAAGAGATACAGACGTTTGCTTACGATCATTGAATTCAGCGTATTTTTTTCTATAAGCATTCTCAATTTCAATGGTATATTAAAGAATTCGATTTTTGCAATTTTTTCAAGGCTATCCCTTTAAAAATGCGATTTTTGACGAAAACCGAAATCTTTCGGAACTTTGGCAAAATCATCATGCTATAGAAAAAAACACGCTGAATCCAATGAGCTCAAACAAACGTCTGTATGTCGTTTGGTTTAGAAGTTATTTGCGTTTATAGTTTTCAGAAAATCATATAAAATCTTCGAATGGCCGTAGTTTCCAAACCAAAAGAGATACAGACATTTGCTTACGCTCATTGAATTCAGCGTATTTTTTTCTGTAAGCATTCTCAATTTCAATGGTATATTAAAGAATTCGATTTTTGCATTTTTTTCAAAAATGCGATTTTTGACGAAAATTGAAATATTAAGGAACTTTGGCAAAATCATCATGCTTATAGAAAAAAAACACGCTGAATCCAATGAGCACAAACAAACGTCTGTATGTCTTTTGGTTTAGAGGTTACTTGCGTTTATGTTTTCAGAAAATCATATAAAATCACTCTAACACCTGTACAAAATTACATTCTTCGATAATTCACTAACCGCAAATTTGTGTTCTCATTTAATTTTGACAAATCGGTTGATTTTGTTGAAATTTTGTGACACATTTTGATGTTTACTTAAGGGTTAAGTTTCGATTTTGTACACATTCCAATAACCAAAAAAAAAATTGGTTGTCTGTAAAGTCGGTTTACGGACGATAGTTTTACGTGATAACGTATTCCGTAATACATAACCTAAATTTATATAATAATTATAATAATTCGAACCTATGATATTGCATCTTTTGCTTCAAATTTAGGTTAATTTTATTTATTAAAATTACTCACCACCTATAATATAATTGTTTTTTTTAACTTTCTTTCTTTCGTATTTATTTTAAGTTTTAAAGATTAACTGTCATAATATTTTGAAAACAATTGTTTCAATGTTTATATAAAATTCCAAAACCTACTTACAATATTTAAGTATTTTCATACGTCAAAAATTGATTTTTATAATGATAAAATTTGTATGAAAACGATTTTTTCGAGAGATGAGACCTAGCTAAAACGATTTTTTGCCCCCCAAAATCCCTTTTCAGTAAATTTCATCCAAATCGTTAGGGCCGTTTTCGAGAAAAGCACGCACAGGGTCAGGCGGAACGTTAGGAACGCTAGGAATGTTAGGAACGTTACACTTTTTCGTGCATGCAGCCGGTGTTTTATCAATTTATAAGATTGGTGATTCATCAATTTATAAGACGTTATCACGTCAATAATAATTTAAATACCTACTTGAAACGATTTTTTTCAAATACGATTTATAATTGAATTATTAATTATTTTTAAATTTTTTAGATCAGTTCTGAAGAAAATCCAAATCCGGACCGAAACGTCAATGTATTAATTATTATTTTTTGTTAATATATTTGTCTGAAAAATTGGTCTATAATTTGATTTATTGAACATTCCAATAACGTTTTCGATGTTTTTGACTCCCCTCAAAACAAATACTAAGTAGCGTTTTAGAGAAAATCAACTGTATGAGAAATTAATTATTCTCGCAAAAATAAACTAAGTCTAGGTTGATTTAAGTCTCTCTATATCCGGAGCACTATCAGAGCATAGCGGCGAATGCGGTTTGTTGAAACTTGCGATTTGAAATTAGACACTCTCACGCGATTCGTCTGCAACGTCATCTTAAATGTTAAATTATTAATGTGTGATAAAAGGAAATTTACTGCGCATGTCAGAGAAACCGCAGTATAATCAGCACTGAAATTAAAATTTAGAAAACAGACAGTAGTAAGTTTTATCAAAAATCTTCCCTGTGATAAGTTATGGCCGCTGCACACGAGGCTGGACTTGTCACTAGATTCCTTGCTAGATTTGACTACTAGTTTTCTAGCGCTGGTTTTCTTCATTGCTTTTATGAGCCCGCTTCTTGCGAGACGTCTTTTCAAGCTTGTCTTGTGGTGCGCGCGCAGTGACAGTTCAAATAAACACTGAGCAAAATGTGTCTGTTGTCTGACTCTGACCAGAATGACGTCATGTTGGTTTGTGGGCGTTTGTTCATGCCGGCAACGTGACGTGATACTGTTTCCTGATTGGTCATTGCTCAGAACAAGCAGAGGACCTAGCAAGATAAATGTCCGCCGTTCTAATTTTAGAATCCATCTTGTGAACTAGCAGGCGAGTTCGCAGTGAGGTCATTTCAAGCCTCGTACCCAGCCTTCCGACCAGCTAAAGTCCAAGCAGTGTTTCCAGCCTAGTATGCAGCGGTCTTTACTTTTCAGACCAATAATAATAAGGTCGTTCCGCCTATCAAAATTTGATAATTTTAAGTTATTTCTTATACATAAACAAATAATTTAAATATTTCGTTCTTAGTCTTTCCTCTTAATTGCAAACAAGAATAAAAAAAATGTATTATTTTCAAACGGCTGAGTTTAGGCACCATATGATGACGTCAAAGCTGGACCTATCCAGCAAATCAAGAGAGGTACGTCTATGGAAAGAGATGTACATACCAGTTATCGCATGATCCAAGTCTTAAAAACTAGTGTATTTCGCATAAATGACCAAGTTGTCAAAAATGCACTTTTAATAAAAAAAAAAAAAAACTAGTGGACGTGATTCAACTACAGGCAACCAATCAGTTGTAGCTGTCTAGCGATGACGTATCTCCGTATATTATAAAATTACTTTGAAAAATACACACATTTGAATTTTCTTAGCATCATTTAACATACATTTGTTAAAAAAAACTAAAAAATGTTAATATCACGTTTTTGATACAGTTTTTAGGACGAAAATGTGTGTTTCTTATGAAATTTCTAAGCAACAAGATAAAAAATAAAAATAGAAACAGATGTAAAATGACTTTTGAGACCAGTTTGAAATTTGCTGAGAGTATAATATTTTAAAATCTGAATGAAGATCCATTTTTTTTGGTATAACTAACATATACTCGAGGCTAGTTGAGAATAATTAGTCCGCTATTGCCGCAGTTAGCATTTCAACAAAAAATTAGATTAAAATGCAAAATTGTTAAAATAATAATATGTTGAACAAATGAACCATTAAAAATATTGCGTATAAATATGAGAGCAAAATGTAAAGAAAACATTAAAAAGTGCAACTATTTTTATTTCATTATATGAAAAATATTAATTTTACTATGAATAAAATTGTCCAATGTTTATAAATATTGTAAACAAATGAAAATACACGGAAATTAAAAAAATATCAATTTTTTCCATCGCTCAAATTTGGAAGTAGGACTACATCTATGAGCGCGGTTATAAGCCAGTCACGCAAAATTTTTTACGATAAAGGCAAAATCGCCATAATTTTGTAAAAATCGAAGATGATATTTGAGGTTTTATATCATCTCCAAAGAAGTTACGTAAAAAATAAACGTTTTAAATTTTACGTAAAATTGCGGTATCTACAGCCAGGGCTGAGCCCAAGGTTATATGCGTTTATATAAATCAGAGATTCCCAAACTTTTTTGTCTCGTAGACTACTTGCCATGTTTTTCGGTTTTGGGTAGACCCCCTGCTTATCTGATATTGATTTTTTGCAAATTCATTAATTTCAAATGTATTTTTGACAACCGGTAAAGTGCTACTACTTTGAACGATTTAAATTTATAACGGTAGTGAAATGTAGTGTGAAATGTTTAGTTTTATACATTTATTAATTATACTCAAATTAAAACGAACCAAATTAAAATTTACTTTCTGTTACATAAAATAACTAAGCGAAAAATAAATGCTTTTAGTGTGAGGGATGAACCTGATGCTTTAATAATAAATTTTCAACATTTGGCATCAATTTAGTTAGATTTAATCTTAAATTTCTTCGGTTAAGGATGTCCAGTTTGTTTCTTTTTTTGTTAGAAGATTCACTATCGTTGACCCCCATTTTCATTTCATGGACCTCCAATTTTTTTTCCCGCTGACATGGACCCTTTGCAAATTGTCGTCGACCCCTGGGGGTCGATATAGACCACTTTGGGAATCACTGATACAAATGTATTTTGTGACAGCTAAGTATGATAAACATTTTAAAAAAACCCGACAAAAGTGTTTTTGTCGTACAAAGAAAACCGTATTAAAATCAACTCACTCATTGAAAAGCTATGCAAGTCATACAAACATTCGACCCAAATCTCGTGTCACAATTTTGGCCGCGCTAATCTCCCAAACCACTGAACCGATTTTTATTACATTTTGTAAATGTCTTGCTTGGTGCAATTTACGCTATAGGATAGTTTTTTATTAAATATTACTTGTATAAAATTACGGTGTTTTCTAAAAAAAAACTGTTTTAGTAACATGCAGCGACATCTGGTAGAATTTGTTTAAAGCTTAGTTCAGAAGCAAACAATAAAAAAGTTGTTTTAGTACCAAGTAGCGACATCTGATAAAATTGGCTTAAAGCTATTGTTCAGAAGCAAATCTGATAGAATTGGCTCAAAGCTATTAATTCAGAAGCAAATCTGGTAGGGTTTGCTCAAAGCTATTAGTTCAGATGCCGGGTCGCAAACGAAATACATTTTGCAAAATTATATCTATCGCACCTGGGTGAAACCGGGACGGACCGCTAGAAGTAAATATATGAGACTCATTTTTGTGGGCGGTAGGTTAATTAAAAATAAATACATTTTGAGGCTTACTAATATTAATTTATCTCTTGCATTAAAAAGGGATTTGATTAAAAAAATCCAAAATCCAAAAGAAGGAAATATATGACGTTATATGTAATATTTCATTATAACAATATTTCAAAGCAAACTTTCCTCGCAGAAAAAGTATGTTATAAGCTACTCTCTAAAGTATGGCAGTATCTATGAAAGCGAATATGTGTTTCAAAAAGAGAACAACAAAATATGTGAGCTTTTTTTCATTTTAGAATAGAAGAGTCCCATGTTTTTTTTTTTTTAAATGTTCGGCACAGAACAATGTTTTTACCAAAACAAAAAAGTTATAACATACCGGAATCTTCGAACAGGTAAATTTTATAGTTTTAACGTGAATGTTTCTTGATAGTCGTCTTTTTTACCCACACTTCCATTTCGGAATGACGGTATCAAAATTCTATTCTGTCTTACTTAGAGGGTATAAATATTTATTCACTTGATAAAATAGTAATGGCCGCCACATAGATCACAATACCTAACCTATAAACGTGGAGTATTATATCTACATTTGCTAATGTGAATTTATTTATGTGTTGTTTATTAACCTTTTGTGAAGTGTATAGTTGTAAAACACTAAAGTTAGAGGAAGTTTTGTATGCAATTGGGTTAGTATAAAACATTATTATTTTGTGAAATTTTTTTTTTGACGTTTACACTAACGCCATCGGTTGGATTTTTTGGTGAACGTCAAAATATTCATCAAAAAGAGCAAGGAGTATAGTGCAGTGTGTATTTATTCTTTAACTAACTTTTCTACCTTATAATTTGCTTGGTGAATTGAAAGTAAATTTTATTCTAACAAATAAAGTTTCAAGATTAGTAACTTCTATCTTTAATAGTGTTCGGTGAATATGGGCATTAATCTGTTCAATATTATATTAAATTGAACAAATAATTCTGATTTGAAAAATCGTGAAACTATCTGTTCTGCGCATTCCATTTTAGCTAAAAAAAATCGGAACGCCCTGCGAAAATCAGGACGTCTGACAACGGTGTAGTGATGTGTCGCTCCTGAGCGAGTCGTTCATAATGAACAACTCATTTCTCGGAGCGGAGCGAGTCGATCTTTTGACGTGATAACGTCTTATAAATTGATGAATCACCAATCTCATAAATTGATAAAACACCGGCTGCATGCACGAAAAAGTGTAACGTTCCTAACGCGTAACGTTCCTAACGTTCGTAACGCGTAACGTTCCGCCTGACCCTGTGCGTGCTTTTTGCTAATTTCTCGCTCAATTTAAATCAGATCGGTTTGAAACCAGTCTTAAACGAAAGAGGAGAACATTTTACATAGATTTCGTATAACAGAATTTGCCTAAACAGTTTTTTTATACAAATTTATATAGAAAAATAGCTGTATAAAATATAAATGCAATGTTGTCTAATGCATGGCGCGACGCGGTCGGTCGTCTTTGTTTGCCGTACATGGAAATTAGAATATAACGTATGTCTTGTCTTAACATGAAACCGGCTGCATTTCTAATGTTTAATTCAATTTTTTGACATTAGTATTTTGTGAAATGCAACGCCTTCTAAGTTAAGTATTGGAATAACTAATTATTATTAGAACATAATACTTTGACAGTTACAAATGTCACTTTTGACATTTCTTATCATTCCGACACCAAGGATAAGCGGATTGAAACCAAATTTTGGGAGGTTTAGGTTATGTATTACGGAATACGTTATCACGTAAAACTATCGTCCGTAAACCGACTTTACAGACAACCAATTTTTTTTTGTAAATGACTCACTCCGAGCGCCATTGCTCTGTGCTGAGCTATTCTGTACTGTTGCATTCGCACATTTGCAGAGCGCACACAGCACATGGCACAGAGACACTAGTTATCTTTGCTGAGTCGTTTCATGTTGAATGACACACTGTTTACAGTGACTTAAACCATTCACATTGACGTCGTTGACAAAGATAAAATATTGTAACAATAAACAGTATTATTGTTAAGCTTTTATTATACATTATAGTTTATCCGAAATGCGAATAATATAAGATCAGAATCATATTAAAATGAGCTCAGAGCTGAGTGTGTGTATTGTGCTGTGCAATGCTAAGTGACTCCTGAGCATGCATGATGACAGTTCACACCTCTGCAGTCTGCACTCTTGTGTAGTGCGTACTGTCTAGTGTCGCTCCTTTGAACGACTCGATCTGAGTGACTTTTTTTAGTGAGCGGAGCGCACGGAGCCAGCTCCCAATAAAGAGTCATGTGGCCACATCACTAATGCAAATGTATCACTTTAAGTTGGACGTGGGAAAGTTCATTGTCGACGTGATGATATAAAAAGTTAAAGGAGTAAAGTACAGAGTATATATGCGCATGCGCCACAATAACAAGTCTACAGGACGTGCATAGCGAGGTTGACACGCGTCCTGTCTATGAGATAAAACATATAAATGATGAATGCGGCCTGAAAGACTCGTCGTATTTCTGCGCTGAAAAGGAAGTGACTTGCTGAAGCGCCAACTGAACGAATAAACTGATTGTGTTTTGTATTTCAGTGCTTGTTAAATCCGTGCTTGCCGCTAGAATTTTAACAGTTGGTATCACGTTTATACCAGCTTTATATTAGTTTCACTTGTAAGTTTGTATGTATGTATGTTTGTTTGTAAACTCGTTTGGACTACAGCAAGTGGTTTATTACTGTAGTATAATATGCCAGCCTTGTAACTACAGTGGCTAGCCGTGCGGTTTAAGGCACGGGTCTTCGCTGACGTCAACTTTCGGAATCACGGGTCGTGGGTTCTAATCCCGTCCACGTCGAAAAAAAAATTGTTTTTTTTCGGCAAATTTTTGACAATAAATCGAACTAAAAAGTGGAAAATAAATATAGTTTAAAAAAAACTAAAAAACACGCTTTATATCGAACTAAAAAGTAAAAAAATTTTTTTTTAAATAAGCTTAAAACAATAAAGAATAAAAAATACAAGTATTATTGTGAAAAAAGCGTGGGGCGCTTTGTTCCACATTTTCGTACATCGAGCGCCCCACGCTTTTTTTCATAATAATACTTGTATTTTTTATTCATTATTGTTTTAAGCTTATTTTAAAAAATATTTTTTACTTTTTAGTTCGATATAAAGCGTGTTTTTTAGTTTTTTTAAAACTATATTTTATTCATTTCATTTGTTAGCTCTTATTTTTGTAATCTGATCTTGATCCAATTTTAGATATTCAATTGACTTGAAACGTGCAAATATACGTAGTTCCAATGATAATACAGTATAGTAGAACCTCTGTAAGTCGAACTAGGGAGACGTCAAAAAATTCGAGTTATAGAGTTTTCATAACTTAGGCGGATTTTGTAAGGAAATATTTGACTTTTAGAGGTTAAGATTCATTCTAATTTTAAGCTGCCATGTTAGTGTAAATTTCACAAAATAATAAAGTTTTAAGTTGACACAATTGCACACAAAACTTCCAATACTTTGAATGGGTTTAAAACTATACACTTCACAGAAGGTTAATAAACAACACATAAATAAAATCACAAGAGCAACTGTAGATATAATCCTCTACGTTTATAGGTTAGGTATTATGATCTATGTGGCGGCCATTATTATTCTATCAGGCAAATAAATATTTATACCTTCGAAGCAAGACAGAAATACCTGCAGTAAACATAATTGTAAATGGTGAATTGAATTATCGCTATTTATTCGGAGAAATAGTTACCTGAAGAACAAATGAACCGAATAGATAACTACTTACGTTCGGTGAGGCCATAAGGACAGTAATTTCATTGATGCAACGTTTTACCATGTACAAAGATCGTATAACTCAGTTGTAAGTCATTGATTACGTCAATTCAAAGCATGAATGATGCTCGTAATTTCTTTTGTGACTGAAATATTAAACTAGTTTTATAGAGGAGACGTCATAAAAGTGAAACAAAGCAACAACAACTATTCAGTGTAGGTAAATTATATTGTTCTATTTTATTTAACGATTATTTTATGTCTGTACAGATAAGGATAAAAAATAGTCTGGCTATTCTGGGTGCAAATCAACTATATTAATCAATTGTGAAAAATAACTCTAATAATTTAGAGTGATGATGATCCTGTTTCAACGTTGAAAGATTAAAAAGGAAGAATCCTGGTGGCATAGGATCGATGAAACAAAGCAAATACTGAAGGTTTTTATTGCATTTTGTCTGACGTTTCGGCAATCTTTATGCCATCTTCGGAGAATTAATGCTGTCTGTTTTCTCAGTATTGTTGTTATGTATAAAATACATTAAAATATAAAATGTCATTTAAAGGTATTAAAATTACTATTTTTCTTGAAAAACGACTTAATTTTTACTAAAAACTGTATAAATGTGTCTATGTTACTTGTTTAAAATTATGCTGACAATAAAATGCAATAAAAACTTCAGTATTTGCTTTGTTTCATCGATCCTATGCCACCAGGATTCTTCCTTTTTACTCTTCCTATATTAATCAATGCCAATACTATAGATATGATGAATATTATACAAACTCGGGTCGCAGTGCCAAACCCTGCCGACAATAATAGCGACACTCAAGGGACTCCTTTGTGACGTTATTGAGAGTGAACGTTAAACGGGGAGAAGAAATAATCCATTAATATTTTTAACTATAATATGTATTTACTCATAATATATAAAACTTACAACTGACCAACAAATATTCATACTATCACAAATTACAACAATGTAAGATAACCTCAACAAACAAAAAAACGAATTTCTTGGAATCTTCGGTACGCATGATGCCGACAACAAGGCAACAAAATAACAAACAAGTACTGTTAATTGCTTAATGATGACGTAGTGTTGTCGTTATTTAGAGTGGGTGTGTCGTTATTTAGAGTGTACGAGCAACAAGGTAAACCAACTAGAGTAATTTAGACGTTTTAAAGAGTTTGTCGTTATATCGAGTGACGTTAAATGGAGATTATACTGTATTTTCTATAAATTGTACATAGATATAATTTTTCTATATGTGTATAATCTAGAGAATGTATTTTCCCACGACATAAAAAATGCATTAAGTACAGCTGAGAAAATATTTGCAACATTCGAAGAAACTTTTTTCTTTTTTATTCTTGGTTTTTATTCCTATTTCATGATAAAAATTCCATTCAAATTAAGACGACTGTTATTTCAAAATTTCAAATAACTTTTATCGACAAATGTTTTTTTTTTGTGTCTATATATTTTTCTTGCAATATATTTTCAATTTTTGTGGAAATATACTTTCATCAAATGAAAATAAAAATTATATTGCTTATTTCAGCCTTTAGTATGAGTGGCTTCACTCGCGTTAATTTTTCTTGAAACACTTTTTTTAAGAATTGGTTCGTGAAAAAACGGTTCTTAAAGACAAGTTATAAAAAATCGGGTCCTAAAAAACAGGTTTATTAAAATCTTTGATTAATGTCTGATTAGAACTCTTCAATAAATAAAATTATCGACCAATTTTTCAGACAATATTATATTCTGAAGAAGGTCCAAATCCGGATCAAAACGTTAATATATTAATTTTATATTTTGATAATATTATCTGAAAAATTGGTCGATAATTTTATTTATTGCAGGTTTATTAAAACCTAGTTCTGAAAAAAAGATAATTTTAAAAAACGATTACTTTTTCTCAATATGTATAAGGTACGTTCCAATCAGCCAGAGAACGGATACGAAACCGTTACCGTCATGCGCAGGTAGCTAAAACGTGTTCCAAAACTGATACAAACAGTTTCGTTTTAGCTACTGCGCATGGCGGTGACGGTTTGGTGTCTGTTCTCTGACTGCTTGGAACATACCTATATAATCTCCATAAATTGGGAACAACAAATGGAAGTTAATGAAGACTGGTTATTTTTACCAAAGTACAAATAAATATAGTTTAAAAAAAAAACTAAAAAACACGCTTTGTATCGAACTAAAAAGTAAAAAATAATTTTTTTAAAATAAGCTTAAAACAACAATGAATAAAAAAATACTAGTATTATTGTGTAAGTAAAAAATATTTTTTTTAAAATAAGCTTAAAACAATAATGAATAAAAAATACTAGTATTATTGTGAAAAAAGCGTGGGGCGCTCGATGTACGAAAATGTGGATCAAAGCGCCCCACGCTTTTTTCACAATAATACTAGTATTTTTTATTCATTATTGTTTTAAGCTTATTTTAAAAAAAATATTTTTTACTTTTTATTTCGATATAAAGCGTGTTTTTTAGTTTTTTTAAACTATATTTATTTTCCACTTTTTAGTTCGATTTATTGTCAAAAAGTTGCCGAGAAAAAAAAACAATTTTTTTTTTCAGCGTGGACGGGATTAGAACCCACGACCCGTGATTCCGAGAGTTGACGACAGCGAAGACCCGTGCTTTAGACCGCACGGTTAAACACTGTAGTTACAGTGCTGGCATATTATACTACAGTAATAAACCACTTGCTGTAGTCCAAACGAAGGTTACAAACAAACATACATACTTACATACAAACTTACAAGTGAAACTAATATAAAGCGTGTAAAAAGACGGTTATTTTAAAAGTGTTATTTAGAACATGTTCCTTAAACAGAACAGGAACGGTAACATGTGTTAAGAACTGTTTGCTGTATAACTATGGAGCATTGTATGGAGTATGGACACACATCGACTGTGAGAGTACCCACTCGAGTTTGGCATCATTCCACAAGAAACCGAGGCCTATCTCTACGATACGAGAGTTTTGATGTTTTGGGGCCAGACTTAATGCCGACATTGAACCCATAGGCGCAACACTGAGAAATAAAGATAAATATGAACTAGGTTCTGATATACAATACACGCCAAAAAAGCACTCTAAGAGTTCCTTATAGACAGATAGATAGATAGATATTTTTATTCTATAATACTGGAATCAGCTTAGAATACGTCAATACAATAGGTATAACACAGTTAGTTTAAAAAGTCATTCATTTTATAAAAACATTTTTCAATTAAAAAAAATTTGTTGTCTGTAAAGTCGGTTTACGGACGATAGTTTTACGTGATAACGTATTCCGTAATACATAACCTAAACCTCCCAAAATTTGGTTTCAATCCGCTTATCCTTGGTGTCGGAATGATAAGAAATGTCAAAAGTGACGTTTGCAACTGTCAAAGTATTATGTTCTAATAATAATTAGTTATTCCAATACTTAACTTAGAAGGCGTTGCATTTCACAAAATACTAATGTCAAAAAATTGAATTAAACATTAGAAATGCAGCCGTTTTCATGTTAAGACAAGACATACGTTATCTTCTAATTTCCATGTACGGCAAACAAAGACGACCGACCGCGTCGCGCCATGCATTAGACAACATTGCATTTATACAGCTATTTTTCTATATAAATTTGTATAAAAAAACTGTTTAGGCAAATTCTGTTATACGAAATCTATGTAAAATGTTCTCCTCTTTCGTTTAAGACTGGTTTCAAACCGATCTGATTTAAATTGAGCGAGGAATTAGCAAAAAGCACGCACAGGGTTAGGCGGAACGTTACGCGTTACGAACGTTAGGAACGTTACACTTTTTCGTGCATGCAGCCGGTGTTTTATCAATTTATAAGATTGGTGATTCATCAATTTATAAGACGTTATCACGTCAAAAATTTTTAAAAGACTGTCTGAATTTGTCATAATTATTAATATTTTTTATTTCTATAGGCAACTTATTGTATAATTTTGTACATGTACATAGCGGCCCCCTATTGTACAAGGAAAGGCGGTAATTATCAATATATAATGAATTTCTTTGCCGGGCGTTATGATAGTGAATATCTGTTATCTTTTGAAAATCGGCTATGTTTTGCTTGACAAATTTACAGACTTCATAAATAAAAATTGAATTAAAAGCTTGTTATTAATAAAAAGTGAACGGCATGACTCCCGGCGACCAATAGTCGCTTAAATTTGAATAAAAGGTCCCCAGCCCATCTAGAGGGGTAACTATTTTTAATAAACTGCCTGTACATATAAAATTAGCTACAGATGTAAAACATTTCAGAAATTCTCTGAAAATTTATTTGCTGGAAAACGCTTTTTATAATTTAAATTAATATTTACTGTAATGTTCATTCACCTGACATTTTTAATACTGTGCTTTACAGTTTCTTAAAATAAAAGCTTATTATTATAAGAAAAACCGGCCAAGTGAAAATCGGACTCGAGCACCGAGGGTTCCGTACAAACTTGTAGGAATGTAAATAGTTCCAGTCTCGAAGATTTTTTCCTCTTTTCCGTTGGAAAACTGTTGTCCCCACACATCGACAAACGTCGCGGCCAGTTTGCCAACTAAGCGTGTAATTGTAACGAGTTCAGATGGACTACTGAACTGTGTTGTAACTCGTGGCTATATCTGATAGCCTAGTTGTCGTACCGTGTTGTATGCGAGAGTTATCATAAACGCACCGGTAGCAGACGCTTGTTTTGTATTAGAACTGTTACTGTGTACGTGCGTAGCATGTTGTTGCGATTTTAAAACATTATTTTTTATATTTACGGTTTACGGATTTTTCCCTTTACTTGTGCTATAAGACATTGCTTTTTGCTAAATTTCAAGATTCTAGGTCAACGGGAAGTACCCTATGACCTATGTGCAAGGAGGCGGAGTTACAAATTTATCGATGCGAGCGTTTGTGGTGAGCACTAGGGGAAACTTCAAACTCACATTTTCCGTATGTCAGTGAGCAATGTTTTTATAAAGTTTTTTAATTACAAAGAAAATATGGGCAAAACTAAGCGATCTGGAAATGCTTGTTGTGTTCCGGACTGTTGAGCTGATGGCGATTTAAGTAAAATAATAGTATATTGTGCGACTAGTGAGAGAAGGAGAAGATTCCATGAGCGTGAAATTTGCCGCACGAGCGCAGCGAGTGCGGTAAAACACACGCGAGTGGAATATTCTCCTTCGATCAATAGTCGCACATAATACTTTATTCAACTAGCAGGAGTAATATGTAATCGGGGCCCTGATAAAAGAGGGAAAAATAATAAATCACTTCATTGATTGACGTACCCAACGTCAGAGTATAAACACAAGATTGCCTTGACTTTCGCTGAATTGCGATGCTGTTTTCATATAAGTATACAATACCGCCTACCACGTTCCTATTGGTCCAGAAGCTACTTGCAGTTTTTTTCATTATTTAGCGCTTGGGCTTGCTACTGAGTTTCTATTGGTCCAGAAAATTCATTATTACACTAGTGAAGTAATATATTATTTCTCCCACGCCAGAAAATTCATTATTACACTAGTGAAGTAATATATTATTTCTCCCACGTTTAGCAGGGCCCCGAAATTACATATTACTCACGCGTGTTGAATAAATACCATTGGCGCCATAATTGGACGTTACGCTGTCCGTGTAAACAAATTAATTATTTATATATTGTACGTCATAATTGATAAATAAATAATTCTCACGTACCTTTTATGTTATGCTGTTTATATAATGGTTTAAAAATATAAATTTTACTGTATATATAAATTTCCTTATTACATTTTTTTGACACATCATGGCCAACTAAAGTTTTTGACTTATCACCATAGAAACATGTCGCGATTTCCATAAAAAGTGAGTTAAATAGTTCTCTATTACCCACTAGCGGCGCTAGTAGGCTTCGTGCACACAGCCTATAAGACATTGCTTCTTGCCCAAGATTCTTTAGGTCAACGATAAGGGTACTTCGTTTCCTAAGAGTTTTGGCAGACAGACGGCTTCTCGATTCACTCTTTCACTCGAATTTACATCCATTCAAAAGCATTATGAGTGAAAAATTTCAGTAAAAAAAATTAAACCGCCGAAAAACTGAAAAGCAAAAAATAATAAATCTTTTTATTTAACTAAATTCTATCTAAGTAGTTGAACGTATGTGACAGTCTAGTATATCTAAGTAATTTTGAGTCGGCGTCAACAATCCTTCGCCGAAAATCTCTGAGCGTTCACGAAGTTAATGTCAGCGACAGAGCAACCCGAACGGGCACACACCGAGGGCACACGTCTTTGCGAGTGGTCGTGTGGAGAGCGCATGTTTGGAATGTTAATGTTTATCGCTGGAGATTTCACGTATCATTGTTAATTTGATTTGTTTATTTCTTTTAGTGATCTTTGTTCATTGATTGTTTGACGCCGACTCAAAATTACTTAGATATACTAGACTGTCACATACGTTCAACTACTTAGATAGAACTTAGTTAAATAAAAAGATTTATTATTTTTTGCTTTTCAGTTTTTCGGCGGTTTAATTTTTTTGTTAAAAAGTTTTTATTTTATAATTTTTGTGGCTATATAATTTATAATTGTAATACACAACTCAGCATGAAAATCTGTGACTGAACAATAAATCACCCCTATTTTCCCATCCTTACGGTAGGATTTTTTTTTCGAAATTTATATGAGACCAGCCTCGAGGTATACCCTATCCAATAAAAAAATAATTATCAAAATCGGACTACTCTGTAAAAAGTTATGCGTAGTCATACGTTTACAATAATGTTTTCAGCTGTTAATAAATCAATCTATCAATCTATCTATCTATCATTACAATCTGTGAGTGAACAATCAATAATTCCGTTTTCCTACCCTTAGGGTTGAAATTTTTTTTCCAAATTTATATGGGACTAACTTCGGGGTATACCTTTTCCAATAAAAAAAGAATTATCAAAATTGGATTACTCTGTAAAAAGTTATGTGTGGTCATACATTACAATCAGTGAGTGAACAATCAATTATCCCCTGTTTTCCTACCCTTAGGGTTGGAATTTTTTTACCAAATTTATATGGGACCAGCTTCGGGGTATACCCTTTCAAACAAAAAAATAATTATCAAAATCGGACTACTCTGTAAAAAGTTATGCGTGGTCATACATAAATAAAAAAAAAAAAAATAAAAAAAAAATATACGCGTCGACTTGAGAACCTCCTCCGTTTTTGTTTTTCGTCGGTTAAAAATTCAAGGCACCGCCAATGTAGTTGCAAAACAGTAGCTTTCAGTAGCAAGTTGTGTGTAGTTACAGCGAACTGTGTGCAGGTCGAGTTGTGCCGGCAAAGCTTCTGTTTTGAATTATTTAAAGGACGGAAGGGAGCACTATGTCTGACAGTGCCCTTGTCGTTCGTCCGTTATATTACCGACTGCGTACTATAATAATACGTACTGTTTCTGTCAATACAAGATGGTGTCTGCTCGTGCGTCTCGCCATCTCATTCTAACAATACAACTTACATATTTATACAGACTGAGACAGCTACAGAGACCAATTCCATTTGCATTGAGATAACTGTCGAGTAGCGTAGAAACGAACCACGGCAACCGAAAATACCGTTTATGGCCACATTCACTAAACGTAAATAGTCATTTATTCGGTTCATTTGTTCTTCAGGTAGCTATTCATTCGAATAAATAGCGATAATTCAATTCACCAAACACAATTATGTTTATTGCATGTATAAATATATTCTTTCCAAATCAATTATTCGGTTCGTTTGCTCTTCAGGTAGCTATTCCTCTGAATAAATAGCGATAATTCAATTCACCAAGCACAATTATGTTTATTGCAGGTATAAATCTATTCTTTCCAAATCATTTATTCGCTTCATTTGCTTTTCAGGTAGCTATTCCTCTGAATAAATAGCGATAATTCAATTCACCAAGCACAATTATGTTTATTGCAGGTATAAATCTATTCTTTCCAAATACTCGGGTATAAATATTTACTCGACTGATAAAATAATAATGGCCGCCACATAGATCATAATGCCTAACCTAACGTGCAGTATTATATCTACAGTTTGCTTTTGTGAATTTATTTATGTGTTGTTTATTAACCTTTTGTGAAGTGTAAAACATTAAAGTTAGTGGGAGTTTTGCGTGCAACTGGGTTAGGATGAAATGTTATTATTTTGTGAAACTTTTTTTAAACGTTTACACTAACGCCATCGGTCGGAATTTGGGTGAACGTCAAAATATTCAACAAAAAAGGCAAGGAGTATATATTGCAGTGTATATTTATTCTTTAACCTACTTTTCTACCTAATATTTTGCTTGGTGAATTGAAAGTAAATTTTATTCTAACGAATAAATTTGTTCCGAGATTAATAACTTCTATCTTGAATAGTGTTCGGTGAATATGGGCATTAACTGAACTAACTTCTATATAACCCTCGCAGTATGTGGACTTTGCAATCTGTTGCTATACAGTATGTAAACACGTAAGGTGCACATAGGTAAATTAACATAGGGAAAAAATGACTGGATCAGAGTGAGCTTTGAAATCTTGTTTTTCAATTTGACAGATAATATTCTTTCACAAAATGAATGTGTATACTACCGAAGAAAATATTCAAATGATTACAACATAATCGGACTTTTTTTATTAATGGGACATTAAATTCTCAAAAATACTTAAATATGATGCGAGATCAAATATCTCCGCCTATTCGTGTTGAACCTAAAGACATTGGGTCACTGATTTACCAACGCGCATACGTCATACCAGTCAGACAGTTTTTGAATGAAATGTTTCCAAACAGATGGAGTTGTTTTTTTGTTTTATTTTGTACAAAAAAAATAAAATAATGATTTATAAGAGCTTTTTATTATTAAAAAAGCCAAGTAAAATAAACAATTAATGCAGACATGGCTAACTCTGATCCAAGTATTTTTTCCCAATGCTAATTTCCCTATGTGCACCTTACGTGTTTACATACTGTAGTATACAGTATTTCATTATAGGCCGCACAAAAATACCACCTTTGTTCATAACGGCAAATCACTGAATAGACCCTTCCGAAAATCGCAAAAATTTGTCTAAAGAAGTTGTACTTTAATAAACGAATGAACGCAAGGAATTTTCCCACGACTGTACGAAATATGTGTCCTACGCAGTCAAGGCAGATGTGATGCTCTTGCATAACACCAGCGGAAACGTTGACACACTTTTTCAAAATAAAATGTCTCTGCCCAAAAGCTGAAATAGGCACAGAGACATCTATGAATTTATATCGTACTAGTTATATACAAACTACTTTAATACTGAGATCAACTAATGCTGCCTTCTCATTGCTTACACTCGTTTTGTTTTTCGTTAAACATTAACATAATGACGTCATGATTAATGGGGTCATCCCGTTAAATTAAAATTCACATCTCTGATATAGCCCAGTCATTGTTACTTGGCTAAGGTGCAGTTTGGCATTTATGATAAGGATTAGGCAGAAGAAAATCGCAATTTTACGTGAAACTATAAAATTATTTATTTCAAACGCTAACTTTTCACGTTTTCTCTATTTCCAATTTTCCTATTCCCCTCCTATATGTTGCTCTCACTCGTTTTTTTAGTTCCGCAATAATGTTACATTGCTGTTCCTCAATTTTGAGTTTTTCTTTTTCGATTTTCTGATCCATGTTTTGTATGCTTCCCCCTTTCTTTAATTATTGTAATTTTCCATTTACCAGTATTCGCTATCTTTCCATCGATTCGGATGAAATTGTACAGGCAGGTGTCTTATGCGAAAAGACATTTAATGATCACTTATATAATTCGTAAACTTTTATATTCACTTATATAATAAGTAAAGTTTTATATTCACTGATATAATTAGTGAATTTTTATATTCACTTAATTTAATTAGTAAATTTTTTATTCACTTAATTTAATTAGTGAATTTTTATATTCACTTATATAATTAGTGAATTTTCATATTCACTGATATAATTAGTTAATTTTTATTATAGTATACACGGATATAATTAGTGAATTTTTTTATTCACTGATATAATTAGTGAATTTTTTTATTCACTTAATTTAATTAGTGAATTTTTATATTCACTTAATTTAATTAGTAAATTTTTATATTCACTTAATTTAATTAGTAAATTTTTATATTCACTTATATAATTAGTGAATTTTTATATTCACTGATATAATTAGTTAATTTTTATTATAGTATACACTGATATAATTAGTGAACTTTTTTATTCACTGATATAATTAGTGAATTTTTTTATTCACTGATATAATTAGTAAATTTTTTTATTCACTGATATAATTAGTGAATTTTTATTATATTCGCTGATATAATTAGTGAATTTTTATTATAGTATACACTGATATAATTAGTGAATTCTTTTATTCACTGATATAATTAGTGAATTTTTATTATATTCACTGATATAATTAGTGAATTTTTATTATAGTATACACTGATATAATTAGTGAATTTTTTTATTCACTGATATAATTAGTGAATTTTCATATTCACTAATTCATATTGTGAGTATTCATTAATTCTGCGTGGTACGATTCTAAACACTTGTAATTAAAGTGAAAAATCACCGATTCATGTTGAGAGAGAATACTGTTTTTCCCGATTCCGCATCGCTGTGTTTTCCGCTCTCAATTCCGGCCATTTGCGGCCTCGCATCCTTAATTTTCTAATTGACATTTCCATAAACACGCAACTAATGCACCGCGTGCGATGCGCTTCAACAAGAGACGGCATAGACGCAAAACAAAACTGTTTATTCGTGTTATAAATCTTTTTGTTTTAAGTAAGTTATTACCATATATTCAAATGAAATCTCTCACAGGAGAATTCTTATTTACTTCATTGTCAATGCAAGCGAACAAATGAAACACGCTCGACCCTTTTCTTGTCTTTTTTAATGAATGTCGCCCTATTCTGTAAGTTCTTAGTCGACACCCAAGTGCTACCAACGTAACGACGGCGCAGACCCCGTTATCAGATCTCCGTAAGATCTAGTGCTTTTGTGTTGACTTAATTAATCTGTCTACACAGAAAAAACACTGTGTTTTCATGCAAAATATTGTCGCGCTGATAATATTAATTAGTTTAAAAATATGCCAGTTAACTACGTTCTTTGCTACCATTATTTATAGTGAATGTTTTTTTTTTATTTACTAGTGGCCCTGTCCGGCTTCATCCGGGTTTGTAGATTGACTATTAAAGATAAACATACTTTCTAAACATAAATTAGTGAAATTTTCACTAATTGCGTAAGTGAAACTGTATTCACTTGGTAATCAGTGATTTTCACAACAAATAAGTGAATTTTCTCTCTAAAACTGAAATAGTGAAAATGTCACTTATATAATTAGTGAATTTTTATGTTCACTTACATATAATTAGTGAATTTTTATATTCACTAATCATATATATTAATACGCTAAGGTTAAGATGTTTGCCTCCCTTTTTAGAAAAAACCTCACAATTTCTCCACATATCATTTTACAGATAATTGCTTGCTCTACTGACATCGACAACTAAAAAATTTATTATTGCTTTTGTTTTTGTAAATTAATTAAAATACAGCAACGCTGAAATACGTCTGCCATCTGACGGCTTTAATTTTGAAACAACGTGAACACTTCGATCTGTCATCTGACCTTCATATTGTAATACAACAAAAAGAAGAATGTTATAAGCAGTGTGCAAAATTAGAAACGAATTGAATACCTGCAATCATATTTAAAAAATAATTTTGTAAAGTGATAATTATTATAATGGGTGTTTTTTTTAGAGGTATACAAATTTAAAATGAAATAAAACACGTAAAAATAAGGTTGCTGGCCACGTTGTTGACTTTATTTAAAATATAATTTTATGCCATTAATGTTTAAATATGATTTCGGGCATATGGGCGCCACGGCTGGCTTGAATGAAGCGCAATCGGGAAGTCCAATTTTCGATCACTTTATCGAGCATCTGGGGCCGTATATCGCCAATAGCGCGGCGAATGTTGACTTCCAAGTGATCCAACGTCTGTGGTTTATCGGCGTAGACTAGTGACTTCACGTATCCCCAAAGAAAGTAATCCATAGGTGTGAGATCAAAATTTTGCGTTGAAAAAGAGGATCAAGCTGAATATTGTTTTCGGCCCATTCACCGAACGTACGGCGCGCATATTGGTCACGCGGCTTTAACTCTTGCACAAGCTGGATCTTGTTAGCCCATAAGCCAAGATCTTTTCGCAAAATCTTCCACAACGTGGATGGGCACAGTCCCAATTGCTGTGCACGACGGCGTATCGACTCATTCGGGTCCTCCTCAACACTACGCACCACAGCAGCAATGGCATCTTTTGTGCGCACTGTATGGCATCTTTTGGACGCGTATTATCAACTAGAGTATGCGTAGTTCGAAAACGATCCATGGTTTTCCAAATAACTTGCTCGGATGGACGATTATGTCGACCGTAAAATGGACGTAGCGCACGGTTAGTTTGGCAAACTGAACCATAATTTTCAAAATAAATTTGCACAATTTGCAAGCGTTGTACTGATGTAAGTCTATTCATGGTGAAATGGCAAAACATACTGACCACAAATCATCTGTCAACTGTCAAATTAACTGTCACTTGAAACGGTGTTGCCAATTTCAAAACCAAACCTCCAAAAAAAACACCCTTTACTTATTTAGTGCGAATAATTCGCACAGGTCACTCTAGTTTAGGTATATTGTGGGTATTCACTAATTTTACCTGGTACGATTCTAGCATTGACAAATAGTGGAAATGCACTTGTGATTAGTAAAAAATCACTGATTCATGTTTAGAGAGTATACAGAGTGTTTTTAAGTTGATTATTTTTAACAGCGTGTAGAAATCAAATAGACGAACAAATATTTCAAATAACTTTTTTATCAAAACTCAAAAATGAAAGAGGAACGGGCTTTCTAAGTTTTCTTAAATTTTATCAAATTTTGAGGTCAGTCCTGCCGTTATGTTATGTCACTATGGAAATATGTTATGTCATTATCAAGTATTCACACACATTGTTTGAAGTTGTCCTCGTTTTGCTGGACACAAAGATGCGTGCGTCGTAGCCGTGGTTGGAGTAGCGATAAGGGCCTTCCGCGAATTTTTCGGGATGCATTTCCGATTCGAGCTATCATTTCTTCGCGTGTGTTAAGCGGGCTTTTGAATTAATTAAATAAAATTTTAAAAAATTGAATTAAATTTTGAAAGGCTGTTTCTCTCTTATTTTTGAGTTTTGGTAAAAAACTTAAAATATTTGTTCGTCTGATTTCCACACGCTGTTAAAAAAGAAAAATCAACTTAAAAATCAGCCTGTATTGTGGGGCATCAGACTTTCTTCTAGAACAGTAGCCGTATTTTCAGAGCGTTGCCATATAATAATAATAATAATGATAATAATAATAATAATAGCCGTTACTCGCGGCTTCGCAACGCGATTGATACGAAACACGACAGCGACAACCGTAGTGAAGCCTTCGACTCCACCGTATTCCGGGAAACTTTCCCAATTATTCTTTCCCTAAAAACGTTATTCGGAATATCATAAACATAAAAATTAAGATACTTTTGTAAAGCTTATTTGTATTGTTCCTCAACCAAATAAATCCCCTTCAATACATACTTTGGAACAAAACTTTTGCTAATAAAAATTAACCAAATCGGTCTAGTCGTTCTTAAAATCCGGGGAAACTCGGAAGGATGGCAACTCTAGTTTAGAATAAACGTTGACAATTAGACTTTTGAAACGTAACAATTTGAAAAATATTTCAAGCAAGTTGATTGTCTCTATAATACTTTATTAATAACGATTTTAAAAGCATAAATATCGTTCTAAAACAAACAAGGAACTACATAAAGGAAATAAAACCATTTAACTAATGAATTTAAACTTCGATATGGAATTACGTAATTAGTACCAACTTAAGAAATATCAAGGGAAGTTTCAAACTAGACGATTCAAATGTATACCTACTTCACTATTATACACTTTAGTTTTATTATCCTCAAAAGTAGAGTAAAGGTACCGGTTTACGGCCATTTTTAAGGTTCCGTAGTTAAATGACAAAACACGGAACCCTTATAAATTCGTCATGTCTCTCCGTCCGTCTGTCTGTCCCAATGTCAGTCTTATAACTCCGCCATATTTCAAACGATTCAGATGTCATCTTGAAGGCAGGTGTCTTACGTGAAGCACCATACAACTGGCTAATGAAATTACATAAAAAATAGTGGTAGATTTCCATATACAGTATGTAAAAACGTAAGGTGCACATAGGGAAATTAGCATTGGGAAAAAATACTTGGATCAGATTTAGCCATGACTGCATTAATTGTTATTTCTATTGAATTATCGTGGTAATCTTGAGGATTTCTATTTTATTTTGATTTATTTTTATTTTACTTGACTTTTTTAATAATAAAAAGCTCTTATAAATCATTATTTTAATTTTTTTGTACAATAATAAAACAAAAAAACAACTCCATCTGTTTGGAAACATTTCATTCAAAAATTGTCTGACTGGTATGACGTATGCGCGTTGATAAAACAGTGACCCAATGTCTTTAGGTTCAACACGAATAGGCGGAGATATTTGATCTCGCACCATATTTAAGTATTTTTGGGAATTTAATGTCCCATTAATAAAAAAGTCCGATTATGTTGTAATCATTTGAATATTTTCTTCGATAGTATACACATTCATTTTGCAAAAGAATATTATCTGTCAAATTGAAAAACAAGATTTCAAGGCTAACTCTGATCCAGTCATTTTTTCCCAATGTGCATCTTACGTGTTTACATACTGTATAGAACTGTGGGCTTAAATTTGTATTTTCACATACCCAACTGCATGGGATATCGATGGATAGGTTTTTTAAAAATGCAACGAAAGTTCTATATAGCGATATTCAAGGGACTGTGCACTTTGTGGCGTTATTGAGAGTTGTCGTTAAACGGAAAGAAGAAATAATCAATTGGTATTTTGTTTACTTAATATGTATTTATTCATAAAATGAATATGATAACTTATCGATAAGCAGCTGAGCTAAACATATTATGAAAGATAATCCCAACAAACAAAAGAACGAATTTCTTAGAATCTTCGGTACGCATGATGCCGACAACAAAGCAGCAAAATAACAAACAAGTACTGTTTATTGCTTGATGATGACGTATTGTTGTCGTTATTTAAAGTGGGTGTGTCGTTATTTAGAGTGACTCATTGTATGAGCAACAGGGTAAACCAACTAGAGTTAAGTAATTTCAACGTTTTGTTATAATTATCGAGTGACGTTACACTGTACTTTAAATTGATGGATCGAGAATTGTGCTTCTTTACCCTATTTAAAGAAGTTCTCCTATATAAATCGCTTACCTATACTTTTTTTAACACGGAAAGATATAATTATATTCTTTTTTACTGGAAAATCGCCTTTATTAACAACGCGAAAATTACAAATCTTTTCATTGTTCTATTTGTTTTTTCTTAGACAAATTTCAAGTAAAATATGTCTAGTTTACGAAACTAAGAACTATTAAAAATAGGTTAGCTGTTCAAACTTTGCTGTGTAAAACCATTCCACAAACTGTGAGACTGCTGAATAAAGATATTTTCTCTGCCATACAGTATGTAAACACGTAAGGTGCACATAGGGAAATTAACATTGGGAAAAAATGACTGGATCAGAGTGAGCCTTGAAATCTTGTTTTTCAATTTGACAGATAATATTCTTTTGCAAAATGAATGTGCATACTAACGAAGAAAATATTCAAATGATAACAACATAATCGAACTTTTTTTATTAATGGGACATTAAATTCCCAAAAATACTTAAATATGGTGCGAGATCAAATATCTCCGCCTATTCGTGTTGAACCTAAAGACATTGGGTCACTGATTTACCAACGCGCATACGTCATACCAGTCAGACAATTTTTGAATGAAATGTTTCAAACAGACGGAGTTGTTTTTTTGTTTTATTATTGTACAAAAAAAATTAAAATAATGATTTATAAGAGCTTTATATTATTAAAAAAGTCAAGTAAAATAAAAATAAATCAAAATAAAATAGAAATCCTGAAGATTATCACGATAATTCAATAGAAATAACAATTAATGCAGTCATGGCTAACTCTGATCCAAGTATTTTTTCCCAATGCTATTTTCCCTATGTGCACCTTACGCGTTTACATACTGTATATACGAAGTACAGAAAGCAAGTTTTGTGATAGTGCAAGAATTCGATTTTAATTTTTTTAGAGAACATACATGTTTTTTAGGTTATTATAGTATTCAGACAGCAAGTGAGTAAGCGTATATATAACCGTGTGGAAGTAATTCCAAGCAGATAACACCTTTGTGTTAGCGGTTTTTAAATTGCAAAATCCCAGAACTAGCATTCAAGGCATGCACATATATTTATACAAAACGGCTATATTTATTTCTATAACGATTTAGTTTTTTATTGCACCGCTTTTAATGTAAATAAAAAATCGTTTTAATGTAGTTCAATGGCGACAGTCGTAGACAAAAGGGTATAATGCCCATAGTCATCGAAGACTATTAACGATAGGTAGTAGTTACTAATCTCGTCAGAACAAAATTTAGTTTCAATTCACCAAGCAAATTATCGGGTAGATAAGTTAGTTAAAGAATAAATATATACAAAGCATTATCCTCCTTTTTAATTTTGTTGATTATTTTGACGTTCACCTAAAAATCCGACCGATGGCGTTAGTGTAACGTCAAAAAAAAGTTTCACAAAATAATGTTTTTTCCTAACCCAATTGTTCACAAAACTTCCACTAACTTTAATGTTTTACAACTATACACTTCTCAAAAGGTTAAATAAATTCACAAGAGCGAACTGTAGATATAATACTCCAAGTTTAGAGGTTAGGTTTCATGATCTATGTGACAGCCATTATTATTTTATCAGGTGAATAAATATTCATACCCTGGAAGTAAGACAATAAATTTTTAACTTTAGTAAACATAATTATGGTTGGTGAATTGAATTATCGCTATTTATTCGGAGGAATAGTTACCTGAAGAACAAATGGACTTACGTTCGTTGAATATGGCCATTAGATTGCCTTTGAATATCTCGTTACACTGTTGCTACTTCCGTAGATGATCTGTCAAATTTGTCAATAAGTAATTGGATCGAAAATGATTTTGGAGTCTGGACAGCTTCGGTAACATATAAATATGCATGCCGGAACACAGAAGGCACGAACGACGTTGACTCGACTATTATCTCGCCGAACTTCCAGGAGAGACGTCTCTCATACCACGCCGCTACGCCCCAAGACGTGACATACTTATTAATAGTAGGTTCGTTCATTCTTATCACATTCAAAACAAGCGGTCGTTAACATTTTTAATGATGATAATTCTCAGACAGTGTCACAAATGCAATCACCAAGTACAAGTGTGCTTGTATTTTTTTCATTTTGAATATTAATTTCAACAGAAATCAAGCGTAAACAGCAAACTCGATCTTTATAATTGCATTAATAATATATTATGTGGTGGAGGAGCAGTTAATAATCACGGTACTTCCACCAAATAATATCGAAGAATCTCGTTGGAGATTCTCTTCTGTGCTATATTCCGCACATAAAATAGTTTCTGTACCAATAGGAACGCGGTAACGATTTGTATATATGAAAACAGCATCGCAATTCAGCGAAAGTCAGGGCCATCTTGTGTGCATCGACGGCGGTGGGTACGTCAATCAATGAAGTGATTTATTATTTTTCCCTCTTTTATCAGGGTCCCGATTACATATTACTCGTGCTAGTTGAATAAAATATTATGTGCGACCATTGATCGAAGGAGAATATTCCACTCGTGCGTTACCGCACTCGCTACGCTCGTGCGGCAAATTTCACGCTCATGGAATCTTCTCCTTCTCTCACTAGTCGCACAATATACTATTGTCAATATAATTGTCTGAAAAATTGGTCGATAATTTTATTTATTAAAGAGTACTAATCAGACGAAATCAAAGATTTGGATATTTAATATATTCAAAACAGTTTTGAATAACCTAGAAAAGCAGAAAGTACATTAAGATTTAATGGATGGAAGATTTACACAAAAAATATATTAAATTAATGAACTTCGTTTAAAAATTATATCGGTAATTAAAAATTTTTTCAGTCACTGTACTTTCCATATTAGCCAATAAATTACTAGACACGGGCTAGTCTCGGTACAATGTAACAGTTTAGTTACGTTATGAGTACGACAACGGAATGGTAATTATTCTATAAGAGATTTATTTCGCTTAGGTGTTGTAACTTGAAGATGGCGTCTTTGATTGTATCGATTGGGTGTTTTGATTGCGGTCGCGGAACAAAGATAGACTACTAAAGGCGTGAAATTGTGTCAGCAATTTAACACTCACGCGATCATTTGTCATTATACCGAATGTTCCAAAAAACGAAACTCTTGTATTTAGACAAACGAACATTATTAATGTTTATGTGAATTTGACTCTATTCAATAAATAGAGTAACTGTGATCCATTGAAGTTAATGATGGAGTATTTGGAAAAAATTCCTTGGCATCAGGATCGAAAATGAAGCAATACTGAAATTTTTTAAACTTGCATTTAAAGCTGACGTTTCGATACGTTTTGTAGCATCTTCACGTAATTAAAAAATTTCAATATTGCTTCATTTTCGATCCTTATGCCATGGATTTTTTTCCAAATACCTATCATTAATGTTTATTATTATTAATAAAAATCGCAGGATTGTGGACAAAAAGTTATTTATTTAGTGTACGACGTTTCGTCTATAAATTTTTGTTCTTAATTTACGATGTCAGTAAAAACATGTAACAAAATTGAAAACATCGTACATTATTTTGATATTAAAAAAAATTCTGAAATAACGGTTGAAAACTAGCCTGAACATAGGACTACGTCCTTAAAGGGGTGTCTCACTTAATTTTTACATTTCAGTCTAAATATCAGATCATGATGTTGGCTGTTGTCAAAGGCGTAGATATTTTTTTTCTGGAGGGGGGGAGAAAGCAAAAAATCAATATTTTTTTAAGTTTTATTAATATCACACAAGAATACTCACGAAGGAAGGTGTCAAGCAAAATATAACAGAGATAGAGAGATCACAACGACCTATGATTGATCCGTTTTTCGTCAAAGATAGAGAAATCACGCCAAGCTATGAATGGTCCGCTTTGCGACAAAAGACAGAGATGGAGAGACCGGACTAATCTGTGATTTGTATACGCTCTGCATAATAAAACATATTAAATATCTGGAGTTCTGAAGACAAATGGCTGACATAGGTCATGTCCAATCTCTTATTAAAAGGTCTCTAGAGATATTCTGCAAATAATGCTTATGTTCGGGCAGAGAGTTTGTGTCGTCAGAGTGAATACGGTATTACCTGCATATGAATATATTTCGGAGGCAATATACACCACATATCATATATATTTATCAGCAACATTCTGCAGATTCACTAATGCAGCGGTTTTCAAACACTACCAAAATTATGTTCTGATGTGTTTCAAGCCCGAACATTTTGTTAAATAATATTGGTATTGTCCGGCCGAACTAAGTTTGGCTCATAACTCGATATTTGAAAATGGGGAATTATAAAACGGTCGAATAAAAAAAAAATTTGGTGACTGATGATGAGATACTGTTTTAATAGCTTGAGATATTAAAATAATAGTTGGCTGACTAAATTACTTAAGTGAGTGACTAAATTACTAAGTGAGCGATTAAATTACTAATGAGAGACTAGAATGCCTTCGGTAATTTTGAAGGAGATATCTTCTATTGTTTTTACTTTTTATTTTTTTTCACTTTGAGACTACAACTTAAAACTCACATTTTCATGAAGATTGAAAACCACCGCTTTTTTTGACAAAGGGGTATGCGAATTGTCTCGCAGTGAAACGAGAAGGGGCAAATGTGGAGTTTTAAATAAACAATTCCGGGATGAACGATAACGGGGTATGCGAATTAAATAGTTAATTGTTTGAATAGAATTAAATTAAATATATATTTTTTAGAAAACGCAGTTCTATTCAAACAATTAACTATTAATAACTTAGCAATTTAGTCGCTCACTTAGTAATTTAGTCACCCAACTATTATTTTCTCGTCACGCGCATTCAGTCGCTCACTTAGTAATACAGTAACCCAAATTGATTATTTTTGTCACCCAAAATTATAATTTACAGTTACTCGTTTAAATACTACCCTTTGAAAATTTTAAAACATAAAAACCACACAAAATCCACGGCGTCTAGTTGACAACAACGTGCAGGTGAATCGTTAACATTTAATGCCTCAATAACCTCATACATATTGAAGCATATACATGCATGCATAATATGCTTTAGAGCATAGTGCATAACGTAATTAACAAACGCATAATCAACATGGCTTACGGCCAATTTCTGCAGAAATATCTGGATATGTAAAAATTAATGTCCTTACAAATGTCCCATCCTACGCTATTTATTTTTAATCATAGTCTGTAACACCACGTTTTAAAAAGCCACGCCCATACTGGCGTACCCTGGTGGTCATAAGAAGAAACAGAGGCAAGATGGTAGCGGAGCGTATGAACTAGGAAGTAGTGTTCATGTTAAAAAACTTAAATTAATAAATGTCTTGAATTAAATAATATTTATGTTACAAACTTACGTTAATAAATATGTTGAATTAAATAATATTCATGTTACAAACTTACGTTAATAAATATGTTAAATAAAATAATAATAATTGTTACAAGGCCTAGAAATCGTCGAATTTTTTTTTGCAATATCAACAGCACCCCGTAGTCGTTTTTTTAAGGAACTCCCCCATACTTCGCTTTTCACTGCGCAACAAAAACACCATCGCATCAACAATGTTGAATTAAACAAAAAATGAAGACAAATATTGACTTTAATAATAAGAATTGAAATTAGTTGTGCTATATTATTTTGATGTTTGGGAAAATCTGTTAGATTACATCCGGAATTGTTTAGATGACTTGATGACTTATTCTTTCTGTACGAAATTTGAAATTTTCGATTTATAAAGTTATTTTCCTAACCGCAATTGAGATATTGTTTGCATTTTATCACATTGATTGACCGTAAGTAGGACCGCAATTGACACGACCGCAAGTGGGAGTTGACACCGAATTAACACAGGTGAAATCGATTCAGGAGAAATCCATATAATGAAAAATTTAAAGAATTACGGATCACTATTTATTATAATTCGATTTAGGTACTGTCCTGAACAGGTCCTATTTCCATACGCAAATACTATTTTCATGTTTGTAGAGCGTTCTCTTGTTCATTCACATAAAGTAACCCTGTAAGACGACGACATATTCCTTTTGTCGGGGTACGAACTGGGGACTGTTCTCACAACATATACGGGTCTCCAGATACACCTATCAGCCCCAATATGTATTGTTTGATATCTATCTCGTGGGGAATTCCCCATCTTCTTGTATACGTATACAAGAATGCATACAGTAGGTATTTCAAGAAAGCACAACCGTCTCGTTATTATATTTTTGAAGCTATGCTTTTTAACGCAGGACTCGGGACTGACAGTGAACTTAGAAAAAAACGATCGAGCGTCACAAAATAAATGCGCACAATTTTGTATTCAGATGTTCGCGCCTGTTTTGAGAGAGACATTTCTGTCACTAAAAAGCGTGAATTAAAAAATTGGTTGTCTGTAAAGTCGGTTTACGGACGATAGTTTTACGTGATAACGTATTCCGTAATACATAACCTAAATTCTACATATAATAATTATAATGATTCGAATCTATGATATTGCATCTTTCGCTTCAAATTTAGGTTAATTTTATTTAATAAAATTACTCACCACCTATAATAATAATTGTTTTTTTTAACTTTCTTTCTTTCTTATTTATTTTAAGTCTCAAAGATTAATTGTCATAATATTTTTAAAACAATTGTTTCATTGTTTATATAAAATTCCAAAATCTACTTACAATATTTAAGTATTTTCATACGTCAAAAAGTTGATTTTTATAATGATAAAATTTGTATGAAAACGATTTTTTCGAGAGATGAGACCTAGCTAAAACGATTTTTTGCCCCCCAAAATCCCTTTTCAGTAAATTTCATCCAAATCGTTAGGGCCGTTTTCGAGAAAAGCACGCACAGGGTCAGGCGGAACGTTAGGAACGTTACACTTTAATAATAATAATAATAATAACTTTATTTCACATTGACTGGAAAGTGTGTGATTCGTCATAAAAAGTTGAAAAAAGTTACATTAAAATAGATAAAATTTACATTAAAAATCATATCACTTTTTCGTGCATGCAGCCGGTGTTTCATCAATTTATAAGATTGGTGGTTCATCAATTTATAAGACGTTATCACGTCAAAAATAATTTTAAAAATTTCAACAGACTCAAAAAAAAGGATGAAATAATTTTGTTCCACGTTTTACAATAACCTTCCGTACTTACGCTTGATTAGGAGTCGACTTAAAAGATAGATTTTTAGTAGATAGCCGCCATGATCATTTCGTGTGTGACGTCACTATTATAGTAAACAAAGCAACGATTTCGTAGAAATTGCGTCGCTGCTTACGTTTGTATACTCGATATACCTACTTATATTTTGTACAGATGTTGTGGAAAAAAATGTTTTAATTTTAAACAACATCCCTACAATTTGGGTCGTCTTGCAATTAAACGTTTAAAATAAAACGCACCCAGTGTTTTAATATTTAGACGCTGACAAACGTATAAAAATCGGGACAAGCATTTAAACGCCTATGACGTTTTAAAATGAAACGTTAAGACGTCTTATTATAAAACGCAAAACGTTCGAAATAAAACACACCCATTGTCAAATTTAAACGCTTAAAAACGTATAAAAATCGGGACAAGAATTAAACACTAAAACGTTTTAAAATAAAACGTTTAGTCGCCTTAAATTAATACACTTAGATTTACAGTGTATACAGTGACGTCACACCAAAACAAATCAAAGCGTTTTCGCGCGGAATGTCAAAATTGAAATTATAAATGCAGTTTGAGACTATTGAGTGATTTTATTGACGTGATAACGTCTTATAAATTGATGAATCACCAATCTTATAAATTGATAAAACACCGGCTGCATGCACGAAAAAGTGTAACGTTCCTAAATCCTAACGTTCGTAACGCGTAACGTTCCGCCTGATCCTGTGCGTGCTTTTTGCTAATTTCTCGTTAAATTTAAATCAGATCGGTTTGAAACCAGTCTTAAACGAAAGAGGAGAACATTTTACATAGATTTCGTATAACAGAATTTGCCTAAACAGTTTTTTTATACAAATTTATATAGAAAAATAGCTGTATAAATGCAATGTTGTCTAATGCATGGCGCGACGCGGTCGGTCGTCTTTGTTTGCCGTACATGGAAATTAGAAGATAACGTATGTCTTGTCTTAACATGAAAACGGCTGCATTTCTAATGTTTAATTCAATTTTTTGACATTAGTATTTTGTGAAATACAACGCCTTCTAAGTTAAGTATTGGAATAACTAATTATTATTAGAACATAATACTTTGACAGTTGCAAACGTCACTTTTGACATTTCTTATCATTCCGACACCAAGGATAAGCGGATTGAAACCAAATTTTGAGAGGTTTAGGTTATGTATTACGGAATACGTTATCACGTAAAACTATCGTCCGTAAACCGACTTTACAGACAACCAATTTGTTTTAAGGAAATATAAATTAAGAATAATTATTAACCCTACATTAACAATTTTAAAACACTTTAAAAAAATAAATATCCTATTTTAGTAACGTCTATAAAATATGTAGGTATGGTAGCTGACTCTAAGATGTAGAGAAAAATTATTCCAACCTTATTTGAGGTCGATTTATTTTATGTCTTATTACAGTCCTGAAAATCTTTGCAGTTTCCTGAAACTGGAGACGAATAAGACGATTAAGAAAAGAAAACAAAAAGCATAATCCACGGAAGTTTTTTAATGGCGTACTAAAATATTTATTTTACAAATTAAAATTCCTAACGTGAACTTCAAACAAAGTTGTAAAATTTGTAACCACTGTTTTACACATATTTATTTTTCATTTCTGTTTATAATTTATTCAAATCCCAACATTCATTAAACTATTCATGTAAAGCATTATTTAAAAACTTTTTTCAAACATTGTAAAATTACTTATGGGAATTGTAAGTTTTCAATGTGTAATTTAATTTTTATACAACATTATAACATTTGAAAAATAAACATTATTTTAAAGACCTTTTAAAAACACCAATCAAAATATATTGGCTGCGACAAAACATCCATTATAAGCTGTGTGCACGAAGCCTACTAGCGCCGCTAGTGGGCAATAGAGAATTATTGAACTCACTCTTTATGGAAATCGCGACATGTTTCTATGCTGATAAGTCTAAAACTTTAGTTGGCCATGATGTGTCAAAAAATGTAATAAGGAATATAGGTATCATAAAATTCAGATTGTAAGCCATTATATAAACAGCATAACATAAAAGGTACGTGAGAATTATTTATTTATCAATTATGACGTACAATATATAAATAATTAATTTGTTTACATTGACAGCGGAACGTCAAATTATGGTGCCAATGTTCTTTATTTTACTTAATACACCATCAGCGCAACAGCCCGGAACACGTGAATAATTTCGCGACGGATCACTCCGTTTTGAGTTTGTTTCAGCTTATTTTAATATGACTTCAGCTTTTATTCAAACTAGAAATAGTATATTGTGCGACTAGTGAGAGAAGGAGAAGTGAAATTTGTCGCACGAGCGTAGCGAGTGTGGTAACACGCGAGTGGAATATTGTCCTTCGATCAATGGTCGCACATAACACTTTATTCAACTAGCACGAGTAATATGTAATCGGGGCCCTGATAAAAGAGGGAAAAATAATAAATCACTTCATTGATTGACGTACCCACCGCCCTCGATGCACACAAGATGGCCCTGACTTTCGCTGAATTGCGATGCTGTTTTCATATCGCTACCGCGTTCCTATTGGTCCAGAAACTATGCAGTAATACATTATCGTACAGTTTCGGCTCAATATTAGCACTCTACGCGTCAACGCGAAGTAATTTATTATTTCTCTCGAATTTGGCAGGGCCCCGAAATTATATATCGCTCACGCGTGTTGAATAAAAATATTTTTTGTTTTGAGGCTTACGTTTAAGATATTACAATGTTAGTCTTTTATGTTAAAACGGATTTTTTTATTAATATGAATAAACGAGTGTTAACTTTAGATTTTATGCTGTACGAGACAAGCGCAATATTTTTTATATTTTCCCGTTCAATAAAAATAAAAAAAAACATTTTAAGCTGAAAATATTTTAGCAAATCTATTTTAATGCTTTTACGGTCAACTCCAATATAGGATTAACGATACAAAAAGAATATTGTATTTTTTTTATTTAAGAAAAAAAAAACCACTTACGTATTTCTCAAAAAGAGCTTTGAGCAAAGCCTCAGAAGATTGACCAACAAGTGAACTCTGCAGCGTTGTCAGATTTGCTACGCGCACTGTGCCCTCAAATCGAACTTTATCTGAAACAAATGAAAATACTGTTACACACTTTCCGTTGGGACGACAAAGAAATTCGTGAGACAACAATCGGCTCCTCATCCTAACAATGACACACAGATTGTTGTGGGCAACAACAACGGCTTGTTGATCTAACAATATGTATAGGTAAAAAGGACTTTGTTGCCAAATTTCAGACAACAATGAATGCAAGAAAAGAAACAACTATCCAGCGCATACAAATACCAGCCCGATAGCTCAGTGAGGCAGCCATACATGGTGTTGCATCGAGTGAACAATCGACAAATAGTAGTGACATACATTCACAGTCAGTATCGTGAACAGTACTGAGGTAACTGAGATAAATAAATAAATGAACTGTGTATATAGTTAATAAATAAGTGTGCTTAAATACATTTTGGTGTGTTCCTGTGTTGTAAATATTTTGTGTACATAAACAGTGAAATTGTATTCTTTTATTTTATTAGTTGGAATTGTTGTTTTGTTTCTGTTACGTTATGAAGAAGTACCTATCGTTTGTTTGTTTATTTGTTTTGGTAACGTTTCACTATTGTAAACAAATATTTTTCACCACGAACTAGAACAGTTTTGTTAAAATACTATTTATAAAAACTTTGATGCAGGGGTTTCCAATTTTATGATAAATGTTTCAGTAGGGATATAAAACAATGATGAGCGGGTCGAGAATATAAACACAGAACAAAACGTGTCAAAACAGGGCAAAATGACGCCGTGTTGGTTGGTGGGCGTTTGTTCATGTCGCCCACGTGACAAGACACTGTTTCCCGATTGGTTCTTGCTCAGAGCAAGCAGTGGACTTAGCAAGAAATATAGCCCCTATTTTAATTTTAAAATTCATCTTGTGAGCTAGCAGGCGAGTCCGCAGTGACGTCATTGCCAACCTTGTACCCAGTCTGCCGGCCAGCAGAAGTCCAAGCAGTGTTTCCAGCCTCGTGTGCAGCGGCCTTTCGCGTTTTTATTCCGTAAAGAACTATAAGTTCAAATAAATAAAATTATCAACCAATTTTTTCAGACTGTATATTGACAAAAAATTGGTTGATAATTTTATTTATTTGAAGATTTCTATTCAGACGTTAATCTAAGATTTGAACTATAAGTTCATCTTAAACATATTAGTTACATATCGTCGGTCTAATTTTAAAACCCCGTAAGTCAATTTTGGTTATTTTTTACGAGGTTTTACAGAAGTGTAGATATAAAATCCTAAAGCATTATAGCCTAAAATCATAATTTCATAAAATTTTGACTTACGAGGTTTTAAAATTAGACCGACGATATAGCAATCGAATAACCGTTATGCCGGCACTTCACTTGGCTATTTGTATTTGTGTATTTGGCATATTTGGCAAACAATTACCAAGTGTGGAGGGTCTATTTGACAAAGTGTTGGCCTTATTTGCCTATTTGACAAATAAGGCCAATACCAAATACGCGTTACCGTGCGTTTTGTTGGTTTTTCGAGGCACATCAAAGGAGTCAAATAGGCAAATACGCAAATAAACCGTCCACACAATGGCCATATTCAGAAACGCACGCGCCGTGAACCTGTACGGACGTGCAGTATTTTTGTGTCTGTGCTGTGAGCGAGAACTGGAACAATTATTATTGAAAATGAATTGGGACAATGGAACAGTGCTAAAATTCCTGGAATTTTGAACCTTGCGTTCTGCTGCGAAATGTTTGTGTGTTTGCTATTTGACTGGCATGTGTGGATGGTCGTATTTGCCTCTATTTGCATGTTTGCCTTGAACGTCATATATTTTGCCAAATACAACAAACACCCGATAGCGAACACAAATAGCCATGTGAAGTGCCACCTTTAGTTACATATTATGGCAATCGAATAGCCGTTAAATTTAAATATTCGAAAGAAGTTTTCTGTATTTACATTAAAAATGTGGGGAACAAAAATTAATTTTAATGTCTTGAGTTTTGTTGTGTTAAACTGCTTGGGAAATTGAAGAGACTATTACAAAGTACTAACTAATATAAAAGGACGAGAAGTTTTCTTGGAAAGAAGACTTTACAAAAGTGTGTTTGGAAAGCACTCTTCCTTTTAATGACTCATCGTCTACAGGCTACGGGTTTGATCAATATAATAAAGAAAAGAAGAAACTTTTATTATTGTCATTTAAAACTCTTTACAATTCTTCTGGCAATTTCACAACGTGCAATACATGTTGACTTAGTACTCGTTAATGGTTACGCAACGTAAATGTCTTAAGGCTAGAAACGCTGCTAGGAGTTCTGCTAGTCGGTAGGCTGGTAACGAAGCTAGAAATGATGTCACTGCGGGCTGGCCTGCTAGCTCACGAGATAGCTTTTAAAACTAAAACAAAGGCTATTTTCCCTGCTAGGTATGAGCAAGAACCAATCAGGAAGCAGTTTCTTGTCACGTGGGCACTTGAATAAACGCCCACAAACCAACATGGCGTCATTCTGCTCATAATCAGACAACAGAAAACGCTGCTTGAAACACTGCTTGGAGTTCTGCTGGCCGGTAGACTGGGTACGAAGCTGGAAATGACGTCACTGCTATAGCTCAAAAGATAGGTTTTAAAACTAAAACAAGTGCTATTTTCCCTGCTAGATCTGCGGCTAGGTATGAGCAAGAACCAATCAGGAAGCACTATCTTGTCACGCCCACAAACCAACATGACGTCATTCTGCTCAAGAGTCATATAACAGACACGTTTTGCTCTGTGTTTATATTCGAACTGTAACTGCGCGCGCACAAGATCTATCCACAAAACAAGCTTGGAAAATAGTCTCGTGTGAAGCGAACACTTAACAGCAATAAAAAAAACTGGCGCTAGAAAACTAGTAGGCAAATCTAGCAAGGAATCTAGCAGCGTTTCTAGCCTTTTAGAAATAGTGAGCCGTGCTCCATTCGTACAAAAGTCAACTGAATAGAAAGTGTACGTTATTGTGTTGCAGTCATAACCTGCAACTACCCCTCGAGCTGAGAGACTGTTACGGTCCCACAACATAAATGCTCGGCTATTCTGAAAAGCTCGCGCCTCGCTTGGTGCATTACTTTGTTTTCTCGATACCAAGTTCGGGGCGTCTGTGTTTTGTTCTTTTCAGTTTTCTATTTGCAACGTCTATTGGTTTGTGTTTTATACAATAGAAAACTATCGCAACATTTCAAGATTTTTTTTCTATTTTCTAGATACTGTATTAAGTTTTCAAGCGATACAGCAAATAATTTTAAACTTTTAATACTTTTTAAATTGAGTTTTTAGCATACAAGTCTATCGTTTTAGAGTGCTATAGCGGTATAAGTTTTATTATTAAATGCAACTAAAAATTGTCAGAATGAAACGGGGTGTTCCCCACTACGATGTACGTAATTTAAATATAAATATTACAGTATTGTATGTATCATGTACTGTGCGATCGGCGAAAGAAGACCGGTGGGGAAAGGGCAAGAAGTCGCTGATGTGTTCCCAAATTATCGGAATTCATAGGCGGCGCATAGCAAGGCATGCAAACAATGTATAGCTTTAAATTTTAAAGCATTATTTGAGCCTCTAACTCGCACATTTTAATTACATTCGCTATGACCTCCCTAGCGCCACTTCTAACTGTTTTTCCCTTTTTACTTTCCATTTTGATGATATTCAGACAACGCCCCTCAACTTAGTCCGTGGACGCACACCTATGTAGTGTCTGGTGTATGATTTTTTTGTACTGTTAGCAAGTGTCGCTGTATAGTCGTACGGCTATAGCAATAGTACAATTATCGCGATAACACAATTGTTAAACGTTTGGTCGACTGGACTCCCTTATTGCATAGAAGCGGTTCCAGGATCATTACCTTTTACTAATATTATGTAATATAAAATACATGTGCGCTCTTCTGCAATAAGGTCATAGGACTACATTCCATAGACCGGTCTTCTTTTAAAAATTCAACAGTACCTATGTATGTATGTATGCATAAGAAATGCACTACCTCCGAAAATCTCATATACTTTTATTCTATACTGAGCATAGGAATAAAATCGCAATCGAACCATTAAGGTGCAAACATATAAGTACTTCTGTCTTTTTTTACGCCGTAAGCACTGGCGTATTCAGGAGGGCAAAACAAGCACGAGGGACTCGGCTTAAGAAATTTCTAATTTGCCCCCTCCTGGGCCAAAGCTGGTTACGCCCATGTTAACGTCATAGAAAAAGACAAAGTTTTTGAAACAGAGATACTTTATTCAGATTTAATGCAAGTACATCAACCAATCCTATCATCGGAGAAATCGGGGAAATATATGCTTTGTTGCGTTCACTCATCGCACATTGTGTAGATAGGCAATGATTCATATACAAATCTTTGATTAGCGTCTGATTAGAACTCCTCAATAAATAAAATTATCGACCAATTTTTCAGATCGAAACGTTAATGTATTAATTAGGTATATATTTTGTTAATATTTTGTCTGAAAAATTGATCGATAATTTTATTTATTCAACACGCGTGAGTAATATGTAATTTCGGGGCCCTGCTAAATTCGGGAGAAATAATAAATTACTTCATGTTGACGCGTAGAGTGCTAATAATGAGCCGTACTGTGAGATAATGAATTTTCTGGACCAATAGGAACGCAGTAGCAAGACCAAGACGTTAAATAATGAAAAAAAAACTGCACAGCTTCTGGAGCAATAGGAACGTGGTAGGCGGTATTGTATATATGAAAACAGCATCGCAATTCAGTGAAAGTCATGGCCATCTTGTGTGCATCGAGGGCGATGGGTACGTCAATCATTGAAGTGATTTATTATTTTTCCCTCTTTTATCAGGGCCCCGATTACATATTAATCGTGCTAGTTGAATAAAATATTATGTGCGACTAGTGAGAGAAGGAGAATATTCCACTCGCGTGCGTGTTACCGCACTCGCTACGCTCGTGCGGCAAATTTCACGGTCATGGAATCTTCTCTCACTAGTCGCACAAATATACTATTATTGAATGATTTATATAGTTAATTAATAGATTATGAAAAATCTCTATTTTCCATGAAAAATCATATCCAATATTTGATGGTAATGCTTTCAAGATAAACTTAAAGTATGCTTCATTCTTTGCAAATGATTTTTAGCCAGATTTTTACATACTGATTGATCTACACAAATTATTAAAAATTTATATACGGAGAAAAATATTTAAAAAATTGTTGACAAAAAACTTAAAAATATTAGATAGACTTCCCGTAATTTCAAATTTTATGTCGAGCTGTAAGGAAACCTATATATAAATACAGGAAGAAAAAAAAGAGTGTTGTATCGCCTTTATATTTAACAAAATTCGCATTACACAACGTTCTATACTCTATACATGTTGGTTTATAAAGATTGGTTAATTAACGTAACAAACAACACACATATTGTACTTAGTTTAGCACGTTCAACAAATGTTTACTCAACTTGAAGTAGTTTAAACATGACAACGGCGTTAGAATTTTGTGCCTACAACCGATAGATATATTGTTTTCTAAACATATTGTAACAAAACTAACAAAACTGTTCTAAACTTGGTTGTAAAAAGATTTATTTACAATAAATATAGTTTAAAAAAAACTAAAAAACACCTTTATATATCGAACTAAAAAGTAAAAAATAAGCTTAAAACAATAATGAACAAAAAATACTAGTTTTTAGATGAGTTTAGTTACAGTTAGTAATTATTATAATATATTACAGAGTAGTTACTGTTTGCTACAATTGTTAAGAAACACCCATTGTTACAACGCTATCAACATAGAAAAATTAGTTTATTTTTTTCAAACAATGTCACCGTCGGGTTACGAACCCCGAATCTTTCCACTTTTGCGGCGGACTGAGTTACATTACACCACAGTGACACAACTATCAAACTATCATTCTAATATTTATAGCATTGGTAACTGCTTTTTTCACATCATGCGAGAGCCAATTATATTAGTTAACGCTAGATATGAACCATCACAGTAGTGAGAGCTATGAGTGTTTGGGAACCCCTGCTAATCTATTAAGCTGCGCACACTAGACCTTTTTAGGTATACACCGTGCAAAACTCAACAAAAGCCACGCAGAAATTGAAGGTTAATAATTAGCGTTAGTTTATAAAGAATAACTAATTATCTCAACAGTTTGTACGTAAACAATATGCATTGTAAGTAAGGTCACAGTGAAAGGTGCTGCATGTACAGTGAATTCCACTTAAGACGCAACATACGCGGGTTTTGTTTAATTAGTAAGAGTACTGCAGTAGTTATGGAAACATTAATGAACTAAAAAAAAAAACGTTTCACTTAGAATGCAACATTCACTGAACAAATAATAAATAAGACAGCATCGGGAATCATGACGCGCAGTGCAAGAATCTCATACTTTCTGCCCTTGTGGTGTAATCTATACTAATATATAAAGCTGAAGAGTTTGTTTGTTTGTTTGAACGCGCTAATCTCAGAAACTACTGGTTCGAATTGAAAAAAAAATTTTTTGTTGGATAGCCCATTTATAGAGGAAGGCTATAGGCTATATAATATTACGCTACGACTAATTGGAGCGGAACATAAATGAAAAATGTTGCAAGATGTGTCTCAAAATTAGTCCGTCCGACAAATATTATCAGGTGAACTGCCTGAACTAAATACTGCAATATTAGCGGGTCAATAGTACGAGCCCGGATAGCTAAGTCGGTAGCGTGTAAGACTCTTAATGCCAGGGTCTAGGGTTCAAGCCCCACGTCGGCGAATATATTTTTATTTTTTTTTTATTTTCTACATTGCTTTTTTGTAAGGTTTACATTTCAATTTTTCAAAATTTTATTACGACTAATTAAAATTAAATAAATCTAATTAATAGCTCATGTGAAAACTGTTACAACTATAGGCACCTATATATAAAAATAATTTTCCTACAGTGTTTTCAATTAAATATTTATTGTATTAAAAGAAATGTATTACTTAAAAAAAGTATAAATACTGATTTTTAACGACAAAAATTTTTGAACGGTAACGTCGATCATTATGAAGTTTGGATACAACATTCATCTCGGTAAACTAAGATGAATGTGTGTACTCATGTCCCTTCCTTCCCCATTCGTTCTTTTTCACCCGGGTGAAACCGGGCGGGATCACTAGTATACTATTTATTTACAAATGTCTGTTATTGAGAAATTGGTGAGAATGGTCTCTGTTATGATATAAAGTCGAGAAACGGACGTTAAACGCATTATTATTGTTATTAACTTTTGTTACGTGGGACAATCTTATTGAAAACAGGTAAAAAATTTGAAAATATTACAACTAAATAGACATAAGAGCTTGTGTCTTTTGACCACATAGAATGTATATCCCCGTATAATCAAGTGTTGTCGGGAACAATATGAAGGTTTATTGCAGAGGTCCCCAAACTTTTTTGTCTCGTAGACCACTTGCCATGTTTTTCGGTTTTAGGTAGACCCCCTGCTTATCCGATATTTATTTTTTGCAAATTCATTAATTTCAAATGCGTTTTTGACAACCGGTATAGTGCTACTCACTTTGAACGATTTAAATTTATAACGGTAGTGAAATGTAGTGTGAAATGTTTTGTTTTATACATTTATTAATTAGATTCAAATTAAACGAATCAAATTAAAATTTACTTTCTGTTACATAAAATAACTAAGCAAAAAATAAATGCTTTTAGTGTGAGGGATGAACCTGATGCTTTAATAATAAATTTTCAACATTTGGCATCAATTAAGTTAGATTTAATCTTAAATCTCTTCGGTTAACGATGTCCAGTTTGTTTCTTTTTTTGTTAGGAGATTCACTATCGTTGACCCCCATTTTCATTTCATGTACCCCCAATTTTTTCCCGCTGACATGGACCCTTTGCAAGTTGTCGTCGACCCCTGGGGGTCGATATAGAGCACTTTGGGAATCACTGGTTTATTGTAATGATTACTCTCGTAGGGCCCTTTACAAAACTCATTTCTGTCGTTCCTCAGAAGAAGATAAAGCCTCGGTTACATAATTACTGTTTTACCTTAAGCACAAGTAATTACTAACCTTTATCCAATGCTTCGCTTATGATAAAGGCGTTCCGCTCTACTCCCGGCCAAAAAGTCTAATACACGCTTCCTAACATTATTTTTATTCGCGATTTTTGTGACATCAAATTAAAACTAATCGTACACTTTTGGGAGATTGCACTTTGAAAAATGATCGTTTTTAACACTCATGCAAAATTTGAGCGAAATCGATCTGTGGTTTTGATACGATCACAATCAGACATATATTTTTTTAAAACAATTTTTTTAGAATCAGAGAAAATCGGAGCTCTACTGTACTTACTATTGCAGCTCATTATTATGGATAATTGATAAAGTGTTATTATTTAATGATGCGAGAATGCTTCGCGATTATTATTAACTGTTTTAATATACTTATAAAAAGCATACAAAAAGCTAGTAATAATGTTTCTCAACTAACAAGATAGATTATTAAAGAGCTATTTACAACGCTCTGTAATAGAAGAGTTATCAACTAGTTTTATATGGACTATTAAATGCAGTGTTTTCAAAGCTATTTTACGACTTTAAAAAGCCAGAAAATTTAATACAGTTTTCTTGTGAAAGTAGGTACAATCATGTCACATTATTTTTATTGTATCGCCATAATTAAGTTGAAGTTTAAAAATTGTTGAAAATAACGGGAAGTGTGGTAGAAAAAAAATAGTAATGGTGCGAATGGCGTCTGTTATGACATAAAGTCGAGAAACGGACGTTAAATGCATTATTATTAATATTATTAGTCGGGTAAAAATGTAAACACCACATTGATGATTTTGGTCATTCCCAAACCATGTATGATTATAAACTCTAGACGCTCGATAACTCAAGCCACGTGGTAAATACAACGAGTATATTGTTATATTTTCAAATCATATCTTGAAATAAAATTGCAGCAAAAAAAAATACCCAAAATAAAATGAAATATAAAATGTTCTAATATTACATTTAATTTAGAGCAAACGAACTCGGAGGGGAGACGACAAAATATAGGCTCAATACATTGGGAATATTATCACCAAAACCACATTTATAGAAATTCCTTGGTTGTTTGTATAGTTGAACGTATATAAGATGACTATCACGTCATCGAAATACACTTTTTAGCCTGTAGCAAGTGCTCTAAGTATAAAGCAAAATGCTTTTCGCAATGTGCTTTTAATATAAGCGCTTTAAGCTGACTTCAGAGCACGAATATGTTAGATACGTAAGGGCGAGTTTGTTGCCTAAAGGCCGCTGCACACGAGGCTGGAAACACTGCTGGGACTTCTGCTGGCCGGCAGGCTAACTACGAAGCTAGAAATGACGTCACTGCGGGCTCGCCTTCTAGTTCACAAGATGTATTTTAAAATTATTACAGGGATCATTTTTCTTGCTACGTCCTCTGAGCAAGAACCGATCGGAAATCAGTATTTTGTCACGTTGGCGACTTGAACAAACGCCCACAAACCAACATGACGTCATTCAGACAACAGACACGTTTTGCTCTGTGTTTTATATTTGAACTGTCACTGCGCGCGCACCAGATCTATCCCCAAAACAAGCTCAAAAAGACGAGCACATAAAAGCAATCAAGAAAACCAGCGCTAAAAAACTAGTAGTCAAATCTAGCGGCAAGTCCAGCCTCGTGTGCAGCGGCCTTAAGTCAAAAACGTCGTGTAGATGTTCAAAGTATTGTAACAAAACTGTTCTTGTTCGGGGTGGAAATTATTTATTTACAAACAAACGTTTAACAAAACACTTAAACACACAAATTTAGCGGCAAATCCAGCCTCGTGTGCAGCGGCATTAACAGATAAGTGCAGTCGGGTCTAATGACGTCACGACTGCGTTACGTGCATTCAACAACAAGCAGAGGAATACGTTAAACACGTTACGAGTGTGAAGTAGAGGAGTAGGGAGGGGGGGAGTTTGTTCGCCGACAGAGTCGAGGAGACAACCTGTGAAAGCGACATAGTTTGACATGGGTCGAACAATAGACTGTCGAGTTTACGATGGTAACCGTCAGTTGCCCCCACCGACCTTGTCCCAGTGTTCTAGCCCCCCCCCCCCCCTCCCCAAACCGTATACGGGTGCTTGTGTACACGTACTTTGTGTACCTTTGTAGAGGGTGTAGTACTACGCAAACAATCTACCTAATTAAATTCACAATATGATAAACTTAATATAAACAATATTAAACCACACCCAAATATACGTATATGGACCACAGTGTTGACCAAACGTTGCGCATTTGTTAAGGATATGTAAAGTTCTTTCAGTCACTCATTAATCCAGATATTGTAGAGTATAGACGCTCGACAACCCAGGTTATTAGTGTCCGTTTATATTTCGCCTAAATGAGACACAGAAGTTTTCTTTGGAATCAGCGTGTCTTTTTCTATGAGTTAGGTAAAAAGCTGCAGCACACGAGGCTAGATTTGCTGCTAAATTTGTGTGTTTTAACTGTTTTGTTAAACGTTTGTTATTTCCGCCACAAACAAGAACAGTTTTGTTACAATACTTTGAACACCTACACGACGTTTTTGAGTTAAGGCCGCCGCACACAAGGCTGGATTTGCTGCTAAATTAGTGTATTTAACTGTTTTCTTAAACGTTTGTTATTGTAAATAAATAATTTCCACCACGAGCAAGAATAGTTTTGTTACAATACTTTGAATACCTACACGACGTTTTAAGGCCGCTGTGCACGAGGTTGGATTTGCCGCTAGATTTGACTACTAGTTTTCTAGCGCTGGTTCTCTTAATTGCTTTTATGTGCTTGCTTCACACGAGCCGTCTTTTCAAGCTCGCTTTGTGGATAGATTTGGTGCGCGCGCAGTGACAGTTCAAATATAAACACAGAGCAAAACGTGACTGTTGTCTGACTTTGAGCATGTTGGTTTGTGGGCGTTTGTTCGTGGCAACCACGTGACAAGATACTGTTTCCTGATTGGTTCTTGCTCAGAGCAAGAAGAAGACTTAGCCCGTGTTCTAATTTTAAAATCTATCTTGTGAGCTAGCAGGCGAGCCCGCAGTGACGTTATTTCTAGCTTCGTACCTAGCCTGTCGGCCAGCAGAAATAAAAACAGTGTTTCTAGCAATGTTTCCAGCCCCGTATGCAGCGGCCTTAAGTTTAAAATAATTATTCTTAACCCAGGCCTTGAACCGGGCATTTAAATACAAAAAATCGAGCGAAATGATAGCACGAATCGGAAATGAATTCCAAATAATTCGCAGAAGGCTTTTATCGCTACTACAAGCATGGCTACTACGCACGCATCTTTTATAGAATAAAAGTATATAGTTATTCACCGAAAGTAAGTTGTTATTCATTCGGTTCATTAGTTCTTCAGGTAGGTATTCCTCGGAATAAATAGCGATAATTAAATTCACCAAGCATAATAATTTATGTTTACTGTAGGTATAAGTCTATTCTGTCTTATAAATATTTATTCGCCTGATAAAATAATAATGGCCACCACATAGATCATACTACGACGCACGCATCTTTTTGTCCAACAAAACGGGGACAACTTCGAACAATTTCTGTGAATACTTGATATTGACATAACATATTTCAATAGTGACATAACATAACGCCAGGACCGACCTCAAAATTTAATAAGACTTCGAATGCCCGTTCCTCTTTCATTTTTGAATTTTGATAAAAAAGTTACTTGAAATATTTGTTCGTCTATTTGATTTCTACACGCCGTTAAAAAAAGAGTCAACTTAAAAATCATACTGTATATCAGTGATTCCCAAAGTGGTCTATATCGACCCCCAGAGGTCAACGACAACTTGCAAGGGGTCCATGTCAGCGGGAAAAAAAATTCGGGGTCCATGAAATGAAAATGGGGTCAACGATAGTGAATCTCCTAACAAAAAAAGAAACAAACTGGACATCGTTAAACGAAGAGATTTAAGATTAAATCTAACTAAATTGATGCCAAATGTTGAAAATTTATTATTAAAGAATCTGGTTCATCCCTCACACTAAAAAGCATTTATTTTTTGCTTAATTACTTTATGTAACAGAAAGTAAATTTTAATTTGATTCGTTTAATTTGAATCTATAATTAATAAATGTATAAAACTAAACATTTCACACTACATTTCACTACCGTTATAAATTTAAATCGTTCAAAGTGAGTAGCACTATATCGGTTGTCAAAAATACATTTGAAATTAATGAATTTGCAAAAAATCAATATCAGATAAGCAGGGGGTCTACCCAAAACCGAAAAACGTGGCAAGTGGTCTACGAGACAAAAAAGTTTGGGGACCTCTGGTTTAGTGCATCAAAGTAAGCGGAGAACAAATATTCACATCTTGTTGAAGCAGTAAATGATCGAAAAGACGAACTTTTTTTTGGAATAGCAAGTTAAATTAATTATTCCATTCTTGCGTAATGAATAATTTAGATTGTAGATTAAAAGACGCTCGACAAGCGAGGTTATATGAATAATTTATCGAAGAAATGGAAGTATGCTGCTGTGAAGATGCATTTCAAACGAAGTATATAAGAGCTGGAAAACTATAATCGTATTACCTGACAGGAGAGAATTCTAATTATCACCGTAGTTAGTACTTGCGCGTTCTTTTGTACGTTTAAATGTTTTAGATACTTACTGATTAATACAATTATTTGAAAACTTATCAATTTCCTGTATTTAATTAAAAATGTTTTATTGCACTTTATTTTCAAAGTTTTTACAATAAAACAGCTTATTCTCAGATTTAAGGGGGTTGAGCCGTTTTACGAAGATAATGAAAAAATCTGTAATAAAGTTACTTTAATAGATTTTTTTATGACAAAATTTTCTGTAAAAATCCAAAATCATTAGGAGATTTATAAAGTTAAAAATTAAAAAAAACTTTTACATGTAGTCTTATGGAAAATATGTCAACCTAGCATGCAAACGGTACATTTGAATTTTTTGCAAATAACCAAATAATGTCAGCAGTTCCGAAAACTAACTATGTAAAGCATTGATGTTTTATGCATATTTTAATATTTTTTCCAATTTAATTTGGAGACTTTTAATCAATAAAAAAAACATTTAGCCTTAGCACTTTTCGATTATGGACTTTTATTCTTGACAATTTTAACAATTTTAACTGAATTTTCAACTTTTTAATATAGATTTTAATTTTTATTACTTCTAATTTCTTTTTTTAATTATTTACTGCAAAAAATATGTAAAATACAGATATTTACATAAGTTTATTTTTTCTAACCTAACTTTGTACAGAAAATTCAAAAGTTAGTCTATTAAGTAAAATACTGAAATTATTAATTAATATTAAAAAAAATTATTTATTTATGCCTTTATGACAATAATTTATTGGTATCATCGACTTATAACCTTTTGTAAAAATTTATTATTTATAATTCGACTTACTTTTGATTGGGACTGTAACGCATCAACCTCCTTAAACAATGATTAAAAGCAACATTTTAATATAACATAGCGAATGAAAAAAATATTTTTTCTATTGGGATCCGCGATATGGACTACTCTATCTGGCGGCGAAACTTACTAACTAACATGTGAGAAACAAGTATATGAATCGTACTGTCAATGAATAAGCTGTTAATCGTGATTTTTTTTATAATAATTGTCAGTAACAACACAAAACAAACGTGATCCGCTACCGGTGCGTTTATATATCACAATATGAGAACTCTCGCATACAACACGGTACGACAACTACGAGTTACAATACCGTTCAGTAGTCCATCTGAACTCATTGCAATCACACGCTCAGTTGGCAAACTGACCGTGACGTTATTGTCGATGTATGGGGACAAAAGTTTTCCAACGGCTAAGCGGGAAAAATCTTCGAGACTCGATTCCCGCGATGAACGAACTATTTGCATACCAACAAGTTTGTACGGAACCCTCGCACTTTGCCGGTTTTTGAAGTGAAAACTTCTTTAGCGGCGTTGTACACTTTTTTTGTAATGGGTAAAAAATGTTAAACTCGCGTCAGATTCAGATTGAAAATTCGTAAGACCTGATCGAAAATGCGTAAGACAAAATTCGTAAGACGAAAATTTTTTTGTTTTTTTTGCTTAGCTATTTTAAAATAAATACAAAATGTAATCACATATTTTAATGGAGTAAGCAATTGTCTTTCAAATGCAAGAAACAGTTTTTTGATTTAATGAATATATTTTGACAAAATCAAATGTTTGTAAAAACGATTCTCACTAGTAGTGGATTTCTGAGTAACGCTAAGTATATATACGAGTTGTTGAGGCACATCTACCGTAGGTACTTGCTTCGGCAGTACATATTATACTAAAATTGGAACGATACAAAGAAGATTCAAGTTTTCACTTCTGCCGGCACTCCCGGAGTGCAACCCGTCTTATATTTTAAATTGATATTGTAGTTCTAATTTATTTAATTAAAGGAAGTTTATTTTCGTGATTTTATCCCAGTCCTAGCACTGCCCGCGCCAACACTCCTAAATTAATCTAAATGGGTTGCAAGCGTTGCTATGTAACAAACGGCTACCATAAAACACATTTACTCACAATAAAAAAGCACACATTAAAATGATATGTACACATTGTTACATATTATATCTACGTTGTACGAGAACATTAACAGAAATTAAAAAAAATAAAAACAATAATTGTTTTCATCATTCAAGTCAGATTTAATCTTTCTTTTTTTTTGGCAAATATGTATATTCTAAAATCTGCATACTGTGCGCTCAACTGCATGTGTTATTAATGTGGTGAACTTTTTGAAAAATTACGTTCTATTTTGATTTAGTTGGCGGTGAAAATTATTATTTGAAAAAGCAATGCCCTCGGTTCGTTCATTATGGGAATCAGCTGCTTCCTGATGATCTTAAGATAATTAAATAGTTGCCAAAACCAAAAGTGCACATCCCGCAAGTTTTCCACTGTATGATAAAAAAAAAATTGAAAATTTTTTTTAAAAATTTTAAAAAGATTTAAAAATTTAAAGAAATAAATAATTAAAAATTTGAAAAAATAAAAAAAAATTTTTAAGAACTATGCATAATATAATATATACCTAATTAATATCAAATGAAATAAAATGGAATAGAAAAAAATAATAAAAATCAATTATTTCGGAAAAGAATCGAACCCAGGACCTTGCCCTTGCGGATCTAATGGCATAACCATTACGCCACGAAGCTTGCTAGGTGTGCCGGTGTTATTACGGTACAGAAGTGTAGCACTTGTTTTATGGAAATGTACACAGTATTTACTAGTGATGTGCCGGATCGTTAAAAATGTATATCCGCGGATACGGATCTGAATACGGATATATGGTTTCAAGATCCGCGGATACGGATACGGATGCTAACTTTCTTAGAGCACGCGGCGGTAAATATTGTACATCGACCTTTGGAAAGAAACTATCTGTTATGGGAAAAAGTTATTGACCTCTTTAAGAGTTAACTCTCATAAGAGATTGTGTCTTTCCAAAGATCGATGTGCAATATCTCATTATAAAGATAGTTGATTTAGTACCTTTGAGTTATGTACTATTGGTATGGTACTCACTACGATAAATTTTTGCAATATAAAGGTGCCAAATACGATTTTAAAAAATAAAAAATAATCTGAATGGATATTAACAGTTTTTCATTATTACCTAATCACCTATATATATAAAAAATCACCTATGAATTGAAAATTAATAAGGTAAAAGATCCGCCAAAAACTAACGGATACGGATCTTTCTTCTCCCTCGGATATCCGCGGATACGGATACGGATATCCCGCACATCACTAGTATTTACACAGTAATTATTAATAGTTATATCTATCGTACCCGGGTGAAACCGGGCCGGGCCACTATTAGATATGTATAGATTAAAATTAAGTATTTATTTAAAAGCAGTTTTCCCAAATTCTCATAAAAAATATTACTAAATTACAAAAAAAGTAAAAACATTTTTAAGTCTTTTTTGCTATTTGTCTGTCAGTATATAGTTAAAATAAAATGTTGGTTTTAAACGAAAACAAAGTATCACAAAATTAAATTAAAAAAGTTTTCTCAATATTAAATAGAATGTAGCAAAAACGGCATATGTGAAATGAAAAATTACAAAAAAATCACATATTTTCCTCTATTTATCAAAAATAAAGTGTGCAAAAAAGGTCGAGAAATTAATAGTATTAAGTTATATATCGCGTATAAGCAGTGGGAAAGTGGCAAAAAGCCAGCCGGACACTCATGAAATCCAATTTATTTAATTGTCTTTTGACAGCCGCTGAAGGATGACACTCTTCGCATTCAGAACAGTGGACCTCAAACAGTTGCCAACGACACTATTTTACACTTTCAATACTTTTTAGGGTTCCGCACATTCGATGAAAAAACGGAACCTTTATATAAAAAGATGTCATCAGCGTCTATCGAAAAATAATATTTGTACAATACGCGCCACGAATATAAAAGGCTGGGAAGTTAGATGCGAATTCCGGCTTGCGCTTGTACAGTCTGTTGAAAAACTACAAACTCGCAACCCAACAATAACAACTTGACAATAGCGTACTCGACTGTACTTTAAAGCAGGAAAGCGACAAGTGACAAAGGCAACGAGCGATCACGTCCTATCACCGACGAGCGCACGTTCCGTGCAGGTAGCTGGGAGGTAGTGGGAGTCTTAACGGCTGTAAAATGTGCTTTTGCGACGCTGTTTGCGACTAACTTCAGAACCTTTTAGATCGGTGGCGCGTATTATATCTCGTGCATGATGATGTTATGGTTTATGTAACTATTAAAACTCGCTGTCACTCGTTTGTAACAATGTCGCATTCGCAACAATGTATGTCATCACGCACTAGAAACAATAACATACTGGCTACTGTTATCAATATTTGAAGTATTTTACCATTCCACAAGTGGGGAATGGTAATAGTTTAGATCAAAAATAACTTTTCAAAAATTTTACAATATCTTTTCGTTTAGAGGTCTCCCGAAAAAAATATTTTTGGAAAAAAACTCTGTGCGTCTGTAAGTCTGTGCGCACGATACATGTCAAACGTATGAACGGATTGAAACCAAATTTTGTACGGATGTTTGATACGTAAATATGAAGAGCTCTATTGTTTTTGGGGAAAATCGGCGTATGCGGATATATTCTATAACGTTGTTTTTTGTATAATAATGGAATACTTTTCATAACGGCTTATTATTCTATTTACCTTTTCAAAAAAGTTTTGTTACATTTTTTTTATAAGCTTTATAGTTTCAGAAATATTTTGAAAATAAAAAAATCATCAGCTGTTCTTTATTTTTGTTAGAAATAAACTAGTTAAGCATGCTTTGATTAATTTTTACATGACGTGGAACATATTATGTAGGTAAACATGGCAACGAATATAAAATATCATATTGATTACTAGCCACTACCCGCGTCACCTCACACGATAACAGAAATTTTATTATCTTTATTATTATTATATTGTTGGAATGGTCCCGTCACCTAATAGGCCGGATTTTTTTAACTTCTACACGTCTGATTTGACGTGAAAATCTGCGCACATACGTAGTTCTGATGAAAAGTTAATTTTTTTAACCGGTTCCTTCGCCATCAAAAGTTCCGCAACTGACCCGCCACCTCCACCACAAACGACCCGTCACCTCCACCACAAACGGCCCGTCACTTACACCACACTCGACCCGTCACTCCCGCCACTCAAAATATAGTTTTTTACAACTCCGAAAAAACTGCTTTTTAAATATGTTTTTAAGTCAAAAACTGTGTTTCGCTTTAATTCAATTATTTTCTTGATCTGTAACTCTCGATCGGAGACGAAACTGTGCAACCCTAAACAGGAACGAGCCTGAAACGCAAGATTGTATAGGAATCGACTGAAGGTTTGAGCTGAAGGAAGGATGTGTAACTCAGTTATCCTGATTGGTACACGATCCTGTTCCTTCCGCGTCTAAGACGCGATCTCCAGTTTTTCTAGCTGTCACGTATTATCTATTGACTAACAGAAATCTTCACATGAACGAAATAATTCCCGTCGGCCGTATATTTAGAAATTACAACGCAAGAAAAAAACTTTTTTTTATTCAATAACCACTAATAATACTACATAAGACATAAATAAGAAACTCATGAAGAACTTACAGACAAAATTATTGTGAAAAAGCATTAAGACGACTTGTCTAAATGCCCTTTGCTCTTTTTGTTGATTATTTTGACGTTCACCCAAAAATCCGACCGATGGCGTTAGTATAGACGTCAAAACAAAACATTTCATAAAATAATAATGTTTTATCCTAACCCAATTGCACACAAAACTTCCAACGTTAATGTTTTACAACTATACACTTCACAAAAGGTTAATAAACATAATTCACAAGAACAAACTGTAGGTATAATACCCTACGCTTATAGGTTAGGTATTATGATTTATATGGCGGCCATTATTATTTCATCAGCGCATCAAATATGTATACCCTAGAATTAAGACAGAATAGATTTATACCTAATAATTGAATTAGGGGAATTATAAAACGGTCGAATAAAAAAACAAATTTGGTGACTGATGATGAGATACTGTTTTAATAACTTGAGATATTAAAATAATAGTTGGGTGACAAAATTACTAAGTGAGCAACTAGAGTGCCTTCGGTAATTTTGAAGCAGATATTATCTTCTTTTGTTTTTACTTTATATTTTTTTTTTCACTTTGAGACTACAACTTAAAACTCACATTTTCATGAAGATTGAAAACCATCGCTTTTTTTGATAAAGGGGTATGCGAATTGTCTCGCAGTGAAACGCGATGGAGCAAAGGTGGAGTTTTTAAAAAAATAATTCCGGGGTGAACGATAAACGGGTATGCGAATTGTAATTCCGGGGTGAACGATAAAGGGGTATGCGAATTGTCTCGCAGTGAAACGGGAAGGGGCAAATGTGGAGTTTTTAAAAAAATTGGTTGTCTGTAAAGTCGGTTTACGGACGATAGTTTTACGTGATAACGTATTCCGTAATACATAACCTAAACCTCCCAAAATTTGGTTTCAATCCGCTTATCCTTGGTGTCGGAATGATAAGAAATGTCAAAAGTGACGTTTGCAACTTACAAAGTATTATGTTCTAATAATAATTAGTTATTCCAATACTTAACTTAGAAGGCGTTGCATTTCACAATAAACTAATGTCAAAAAATTGAATTAAACATTAGAAATGCAGCCGTTTTCATGTTAAGACAAGACATACGTTTGCTTCTAATTTCCATGTACGGCAAACAAGACAACCGACCGCGTCGCGCCATGCATTAGACAACATTGCATTTATACAGCTATTTTTCTATATAAATTTGTATAAAATATTTTACTATATAAATTTGTATAAAAAAACTGTTTAGGCAAATTCTGTTATACGAAATCTATGTAAAATGTTCTCATCTTTCGTTTAAGACTGGTTTCAAACCGATCTGATTTAAATTGAGCGAGAAATTAGCAAAAAGCACGCACAGGGTCAGGCGGAACGTTACGCGTTACGCGTTACGAACGTTAGGAACGTTACGTTACACTTTTTCGTACATGCAGTCGGTGTTTTATCAATTTATAAGATTGGTGATTCATCAATTTATAAGACGTTATCACGTCAAAACAATTCCGGGGTGAACGATAAACGGGTATGCGAATTGTAATTCCGGGGTGAACGATAAAGGGGTATGCGAATTGTCTCGCAGTGAAACGGGAAGGGGCAAATGTGGAGTTTTTTAAAAAAACAATTCCGGGGTGAACGATAACGGGGTACGCGAATTAAATAGTTAATTGATTGAATAGAACTGCGTTTTCTAAAAAATGTATATTTAATTGACAGTCAATTAAATATATATATTTTAGAACACGCAGTTCCAATCAGTCGCTCACTTAGTAATTTAATCGCTCACTTAGTAATACAGTAACCTAAATTGATTATTTGTGTCACCCAAAATTGTAATTTACAGTCACTCGTTTAAATACAGTGTAAACTCTTTATAACGAAACTCAAGGGACTGAGCATTTTTTATCGTTATAGAGAGTTACCGTTATATGGAGTGAAGAAAGAAAAACAACCAAATTAACAATAATCTTCAATGTACTGTATAATCTCTTTATAACGAATTTTAAGGGACCGAACATTTTTTTCGTTATAAAGAATTTTCGTTATATGGAGGGAAGAAAGAAAAATAACCAATTTTCACAAAATTAATTTATTCCAAACACATATTCAAACACATATACCTATAGTTTGGCGTCATCAAGTGCTTGTTGAATAGATGGTGATGGTTCAGAATGGTCCTCTTTATGTCTGTAAACATTTGCTGACGCCTCAATATGAACATATTTCTTCGTAATAGAGAATGGCTGTTGCGTTATAAAGAGGGTATTAATGTATAGGTTTTAAGGTAAACCAACCAAATCGTAAAAATTTCGACGTTATAGGGAGTTTTTCGTTATAACGAAGGACGTTATAAAGAGTTTACACTGTACTACCCATTGAATTATCGCTATTTATTCGGAGAATAAGAACAAATGAACCGAATAAATAACTACTTAGGTTCGGTGAATATGACCATCAATAAGATAAAGATGCTGCACAATAGAGATACAGAATCAGTGATATTTTGAATTCATGCACATGACGTATTAATCTAGTAGCTCTCTATACGTACCTATATTGAATTAATTTGGCCACAATATAAACGTATTAGCTACAACCAAAATCAAATAACTGAAATACTTACTGAAGCTTGTCTGTTAGTCTGTAGTTTGTTTTCAAACAAACCGCGGCTAACCGCCAGACTAACGGACCTGCACGTGTACTTAGGTTTTATTAGTCCAGTGGTCTTAAAACTTTTTACCTGTATGTTTTCAATGTATAGAATAGAATAGAATAGAATAGAATAGATTCTTTATTTTGGCGAAGTCCAGCCAATGGCTGTTCTGCTTAACCATCTTCAATTTTTACATATAATATACATAAACAATATTTTACATATAGATGTACAATTATGTCTTTTATTCTTGGAAAAATACATACACTAATTAACCGATATGAAAAATATGAAAAAAATGTATCAATCTATTTTTGTACACCTTTATATACAGGATGTCCCACGACATGACTGTCATAGTCTGGTATTGTGTTGCTGGGGTGATTTCAAGTCATAAATGTCTAATGAACATATACCCGGAACGCTATCCTAACTGAGCTAGAAGCATTTGAAATTTTATATAAATAAGCCCACTAATGCAGGTATTAGGTTCGGCTGTCGGTTTTGTTATTATTAAAAAGACCAGGTGGCTGTGAATCACCATTAGTATTAATTCCTGAGACTCTTCGCAGAGCTACCATTTCAATTCTAAGAAGAGCTAGACTATGTATACAGCAACATTTTGAGCAACTAATTCAATAAAGCGATTTTTTTAAAATGGTTTTTCAATTTGTATAGGAAATTCCTACTACTATACTATTATCTAAAATTTCAAATGCTTGTAGCTCAGTTAGGATAGCGTTCCGAGTATATGTTCATTAGACATTTTTTACTTGAAATAACCCCAGCAACACAGTCCCAGGCTATGGTAGTCATGTCGTGGGACACTCTGTATATAAATACCTCGTGTCACGATGCTTGTCCGCGCTAATCTCCGAAACCGCTGAACCGATTTTAATGAAATTTTCTAAATGTGTCTTGTTTGATCCAATATAGGATAGTTTTTATTAAATACTAGCGGTTCGTCCCGGTTTCACCCGGGTGCAAAAGAACGAATGAATGAGCACGTTCATCTTAGTTTATCGAGATTAATATTGTGTCCAAATTTCATCATGATCGGAGTTAAAGTTCAAAAGTATTTGTCGGACGGACAAATTTTGAGTTTTAAATTATATATTTTTTACTCCGTGAGTTACATTATTGGAGGTTTCGTATAGGGATCCCTAATTTAACCCGATTAACAATATAGCCTATGTTATTTAGTGATAATGAAGCATTCTATTAGTGAAAAAATTCTCAAAATCGGTCCAGTAGTTTTTGAGTTCATTTATTACAAACAAAAATACACATATTTTTCCTTTATAATATTATTAGTATGGATTTTGTACAAAATCACGGTGTTTTGTGAAAATAAACTGTTTTAGTAACATGTGGCGACATCTCATAGAATTTCCTCAAAGCTATTAGCTCAGCAGCAAACAAAAAAAAAACTGTTTTAATACCAAGTAGCGACATCTGTTAGAATTCGCTCAAAGCCATTAGTTCAGAAGCAAATCTGGCAGAATTTAAAGCTATTAGTTCAGATGCCGGGCCACAAACGAAATACATTTTGCATAAAAGCTATCGCACCCGCCTGAAACCAAGCCGGGCCGCTGTATTTCAAGCGCTGAGGGTTATTTCCGAAAGAGAAACCCACACTTACGAATAATACATTTTTGCAAATGAAAAACATTTTAAAATAAAAGATTCGTCGCATTTTTCACGATTTGTCTGACGATTCGAGTGTATACGGATAAAAAGTATAAATAAAAGTTTGAGTGTCACTGTTCTAGCGTAGGCAGTGGAATGTGGTCACACAGTAGTTAGTATATACTTATATATATAATACGTTATATAAGTTTGCGTATTTTATTTGCACGTCTGGTTAGATAACTGTTACTGCATGATCTGTTTGAAATAAACTTTTGTTTCGAATTACGGAAGTTAGCAAAAGTTGATGTAGTTCCAGGTAAGAAGATTTATTTTGGCAATAAGCTTACAAGTACAAGAAATTTACTGATAAATAATTTGGATTCCAATATTCGCCAGTGGGATCCCCTACTTGTTCTACGCTTTCGCTCATTATTACCCTTGCGTCGTATCGTTACTCGAGAAGAAGTTTATAGTGAAAGAATTTTTCAAATTGGTTGTGTGGTTCTCGAGATATAGGCAGACAGACGGAGCGACGTTGCTTTTTTATATACAAATAGCTATAGTTTGCTATTGTATTATCTTTTCTAAGATTGCAAATTTTATGCCGGCACTTCACATGGCTATTTGTATTTGTGTATTTGGCATATTTGGCAAACAATTACCAAGTGTGGACAGTCTATTTGACAAAGTGTTGGCCTTATTTACCTATTTGACAAATAAGGCCAATACCAAATACGCGTTACCGTGCGCTTGTCGGTTTTTCGAGGCACACCAAAGGAGTCAAATAGGCAAATACGCAAATAAACCGTCCACACAATGGCCATATTCAGAAGCGCACGCGCCGTGAACCTATACGGACGTTCAGTATTTTTGTGTCTGTGCTGTGAGCGAGAACTGGAACAATTACTATTGAAAATGAATTGGGACAATGAAACAGTGCTAAAATTCCCGGAATTTTGAACCTTGCGTTCAGCTGCCAAATGTTTTCGTGTTTGCTATTTGACTGCTATGTGTGGATGGTCGTATTTGCCTCTATTTGCATGTTTGTCTCGAACGTCTATATTTTGCCAAATACAACAAACACCCAATAGCGAACACAAATAGCCATGTGAAGTGCCACCTTTATAGTTTAAAAAAATATAAATATATAATTATCCAAAGAAAATTTTACAAGGTGATAACTGATAGTTTTAACATCTTGATATTAAAAAACGTTTCGTTCATTTTTTGTAATAAGAAACAATGATAAAATATTACACTAGTAATACGTCATTTTTTCCCTTATTTAAGTACGATTTTCTACCACCAGATGTCATATTTGACGAATCCCAATAGTAGAGTTTACAAATTGATCAACAATAATCCATACGATCGCAATTTTAAAGGATTATAAAATCTCGGAGTTAAAAATAATCCTCCGACACAATCTAGACACAGATATTTTCAACTAAATGCAAAATAAAAAATGAGAGCAGACTTCTCTTACGCGGTGTCGAGAGAAAAGCTGTAGCTCCATATTTATATTTTTAATTTAACGGACAATTACCAACAATGAAATCCCTGTTAACAGTCATTTAACAGACAATGAAATGGGAGTTAATTGTTGTAATTTAACGGTTGTTTTGGTAGCAATGGTAGCGGCAAAACGACACCATATACGTGTACACAGTTAATATAAAATATATATGTTCCGTCAATGGATGCTGTTGATACATTTGCTGTTAGCTACTGACCAGAACTTCCGTTTCCGGGATACAGAGCTTGCGGCCGGAGTTACGTAATACGTTCCATGTATGTGTAGCGTACATAGCTGAGGGCGGATGGTGGTCGCCTGTGCTCTAATCCGCTCAGCGGCCTCTACTACAGCTCCCATAGCTCTCTCCGACAGTCGGCTCTGTCGATACGAAAGTTCCGATCTAACCACGGAGCTTTTAATGACCGAGAGAAAACTAGAGATGGGACAAACGGGTCTGTTTAGTGATCTGCATCTGGATCCCGTATGTGAGCCGGCTCCCTGAACCGGTTCAAAAAGAGCCGAGTTCTGAATATGTTATACGAGTCAACTGAGCCACTGAGTTAGTTGAGTCAATCATATCACGTAATATTATGCCAGTGACTGACTCACATATTATAAGGCGGGGTTTTACAGGTTGCTACTTGCTATGTTACAGAAAGCATATTACAATATGCAATACAATACCTTAAATAGTTGTGACTTAAGTAAAACACTGTAATAACTGTACCGCCTGTGCATTAAACTTCAAAAGGCTGTTTCTCTCTTATTTTGAGTTTGGATAAAAAAGTTACTTAAAATATTTGTTCGTCTATTTGATTTCTACACGCTGTTAAAAAAGAAGAATCAGGTAAGAGTACGATAACTTGCTATGCAAAATATCCACTGGAAATTCACAATTATTGTTTTATATAACATATAACAGCGTTATTGGTCGTTTTAAGTGGGAAAATTAATTTTTAAAAATTAATTTAAAAAAATTAAATATAGTATAGTATGTTGATTTAGAGTATATTATTTACTATAGCGATCGCTATCTTGTCTCATATAGTGATAAGAAAAGAGAAAGTTATATATACCTGTATCTATGATAAACAAAGATAGAAATATCAATTGGTTGATATGAAATACAATTGAACATTCAGGGCAGAGTCGTATTTGGAAATTTTAATTTATAAAACGAATTTTAAATTTAAAACTCACATTTTCATGAAGATTGAAGGGGTATGCGAATTGTCTCGCAGTGAAACGGGAAGAGGCAAATGTGGAGTTTTTAAAAAAACAATTCCGGGGTGAACGATAAACGGGTATGCGAATTGTAATTCTGGGGTGAACGATAAAGGGGTATGCGAATTGTCTCGCAGTGAAACGGGAAAGGGCAAATGTTGAGTTTTTAAAAAAACAATTCCGGGGTGAACGATAAACGGGTATGCGAATCTAAATACAACCCTGTTTCCATAACACAATCGAAAGCTGCATACAAAGTCAGATAGTTATACAATAATTCTACACCAGTTGCTATGACGTGTATTTGTGGTTGATTGGTTAGATTAAAAAAATGACAGTGAAAGACGAAAAGTAGTTCCATTTTTTTCACGTATTTTTGAGGAAATTTGTGAATAATCCGCAAAGTTTTTTTTTTTGAACGTCAAAATTTAGCGTATTCTATGACTTAAAAAAAAAAATTTTTAAATTTGGGTGCATAGTGTTATCGAACTGGACCCGAAAAATCAACTTAAAAATCATTCTGTGTAGTTCAAGTTCTTCACGAAATCTGTCGTCATTCGTGTCTACATTATGATCACTCATTCGTTCCCGAATGAGAGTTTTTTTGTACTTTTTAACTGAGTCCAAGACTACGTGTTCAAAAATCGCAAAACATTTTTTAAGACTATTTTGAGATTAGTAATTGTTAAGCAAGTAAGCGGTAGGAACCTTTGTAATTGGGGCGCTTTAAAAGAAAGCTTGCTTTTCTCCTTGAATACGAAACTCAATGGCTCTATCAGATATCTTTTAGAAGTCTCGAAAGCTTCGTCTTAAGGGTCAGACGTTAAACCTTTTGATCATTTTATGAGATTTGGTAATATAACTATAAATACAGTTTGTGACGTATACTTTTGATATTTTGATATTTGATGACTTTTTTATTGCATAACCTCATTTATATTATACGTGGATGTTTTCTCCTCCTACTGCTTCCTTCATTCGTTTTTGGGATACGTCTGGAAGTTTTTACACATATGCATTCGTTTTTTTATTAGGATATCATTTCTCATGAAATAAAGTATAGAAACGCTAGTAACAATAATGTGTTTAACTTAGGTTTAGCGACTCTATGCCATAGCGGGCGCTGCTCGCCCCATTAATATTTCGCCAAATTAAAAAAACATTTAAAGTTTATTCTTCAATATATCAATTCCCTTTTTTAATAAGTTTTGTAAATTAATTTTTAACACTACCTTTACGTTGCACTTGTTTTATTTCAATTTCACACCATAGCATTCTATGTCCGTGTTATATGCACCCTGCTTTACCGACTCGGAGTGCGGCAAATTCAAATTGAAAGAAATACATTTTCTTTACATGCATTTAGCACTTTCTCGTTATTTTCTGCACAAAACATCCAGCGATGAGTATTTGCATAAACCTTTTTTTTGTGTTACACATATTTTTTGTACTTTTGAAGCCTTCCTCTCGACGGAAGCACTTTAGGGCTTATTATGACCTCTCAATCTCTTATATCATCCGATCCAGTTACCTCGTTCCTTGCACTAGCCTGCACAGTCCGTGAATTGAGTGGTTGATACGGTCTTCTGATCCATTCTTGATTGCCCATAAATTATCTGTCTTCAGCGATTCGGAGTCTCGGATTCGCACAGGCTTTGGTACGCTGCTTGTCTCCTTGTTACACTCTCTGTTCCCATTAAACAGTCCGATTTTTTTAAGGTGTCCTGTCAGGGCACAATGCCCTGTTATAATTTAATTTAAAAATCTAACCAGAAATTAAACAGAACATATATATTAGATATCGTGTCCATCGAGATAATAATAATAAGAAAAATCGCGGGATAGTGGACAAATTAGATTTATTAATGTACGACGTTTCGTCTATAGATTTAGACTTTTTCAAGTACAATAAAAAAAATTTAAAATAATAAGTATGAAAATAAACATTAATTACTAACCATAGCAATTAACAAAAGGTAAGGTACATAAGACAAAAACATGGCAACAAGTTTATGTATAAATTTTTTGTCTTATGTACCTTATCTTTTGTTAATTGCTATGGTTAGTAATTAATGTTTATTTTCATAATTATTGTTTTTAACCACTATCCTGCGATTTTTCTTATTAATTAAACAGAACCTTTAAAAATTGCATCAGTTAGTGGAAACACGACGGAAGTATGCATTTTTTTGTATTAATGTTTAAAATTTCCGCATTACACAAAAATTAAAAAACCGAAAAAACAAACACTTTTTTATACCAATGTGAACTAAACAGTAAAAAATAATATTGGTTCAACAGTGGTAGGAATGCGTTTGGAAACTTTCTATCGCGTGAATGACGTCACGAAAAACGTGTACATAGAAATAAATGATTGCAGTTTTATCGGTAGCTGGGGCACCACCGGAAAAAACAACTAACTAACTAAACATGAATGAATGAATGAATAAATTAGGGGTTGTGGCTTAATAGTCCGTTATGCACGTCATCCTAAAATAATTTTTGTGCTCCCCCTTGTCCTGGATCTAGTCCTCCATAGTTTGGATCTCCTTATGAACTCCAGAAGACATTTAACTAAAAAAAGTGAAGTTAAGAAAAAAAGTGTGTGTGTAAGCTCCGACGCACGAATGGAGTTTACTCCTTAGATACGCTGTATAATGTATTCCGTCTCATTCTTTCGCACGTTAAATCCTACAGATATATATGTTTGTCTCTTTTGTATTCCATCTCATTCTTTCGCTCGTTAAATCCTACAGATATACAGGGTGTTTGGCACATGAACCGACACAATTTTTTGGGGGGTTCTCGTGGTCATTGTGATCATTTTAACCCCAATGACTTTTGCCCTAAGTGTCATGGTTATCGAGATACGATTTTTTTTAGTTATTTTCGAAAAAAAGCCTAAAAATTGCCTTCAAAAAATCGTAACCTGTTTGTTTTTGGTACTAGAGACACGAAAATACATTTATTGAGTTCTCGAATGACTCCTTGTTCTAAATGAATCATAATTTTATGCAAATAGTATCAGGAAAAAGACCCTATGGACTTTTAAAGTGCCTATATTAATAAAAACCAGTAGAAAAAAATAATTTAAAAATAATTTTTAAAAAAATTAACGGGTATTTAGAAATTAGTTTTGTTTAGAAAAATACTCCACTTTATCCTCTTTTCAACGATATGCCAAATGTCATATTTATCATTCAGAATGTAGCCAAATTAAACATTACCAGTTTGCAAAAGTCAACTCGTGCGCCAAAAAATATCAAGTCAGGTAGTCAGCCGTTATGGATCTAGGATGTAAATAACAAGTCTTGTTTCACTTTTCATTTAACGATATTGACTGTTAAACAGGTAGACAATGATTACAAAATTTGCTCAAATTGTGCCCCTCCCATCGGATACAAGCACGACACCTATTTCTAATTTCAACAGTTGTTGTTCTCAAAAGCATTTCCCTTTTCATTATTTCAAATGCAGCATCTATTCTTTCTATTAAATTTTCTCTGCTGGGTACCTCCGTTGCGTATACTAGATCTTTAGCATGTCCCCAGACATAAAAACCTATAGGTGTCAGGTCTGGGGATCGCGCGGGCCACGGGATTGGGCCCATTCTTCCAATCCACGAATTGATGAAAGAATAATTTAAAAACTCGCGTACTGATCGTTGGTAACGTGCCGGACAACCGTCATTCTGAAACACTATCGGCACGTCTTCTTCGTACACAGGCACTTCTGCCAATAACTCTGGGAGATTATTCTCTAAAAATTCCAAATATGCATCTCCGTTTAAGCGTTGGGGTAAATAAAACGGCCCAATAAGATTTTTGTTATTTACATCCTAGATCCATAACGGCTGACTACTTGACTTGATATTTTTTGGCGCACGAGTTGACTTTTGCAAACTGGTAATGTTTAATTTGGCTACATTCTGAATGATAAATATGACATGTGGCATATCGTTGAAAAGAGGATAAAGTGGAGTATTTTTCTAAACAAAACTAATTTCTAAATACCCGTTAATTTTTTTTTAAATGATTTTTAAATTATTTTTTTCTACTGGTTTTTATTAATACAGGCACTTTAAAAGTCCATAGGGTCTTTTTCCTGATACTATTTGCATAAAATTATGATTCATTTAGAACAAGGAGTCATTCAAGAACTCAATAAATGTATTTTCGTGTCTCTAGTACCAAAAACAAACAGGTTACGATTTTTTGAAGGCAATTTTTAGGCCTTTTTTCGAAAATAACTAAAAAAAATCGTATCTCGATAACCATGACACTTAGGGCAAAAGTCATTGGGGTTAAAATGATCACAATGACCACGAGAAACCCCCAAAAAATTGTGTCGGTTCATGTGCCAAACACCCTGTATATGTTTGTCTCTTTTGTATTCCATCTCATTCTTTCGCTCGTTAAATCCTACAGATATATATGTTTGTCTCTTTTGAAGCGGACGAGCGTAACGCCACACTTGAAGCGGTGGAGCGTAACGCCTCACCAATTGATTTTACTACTCATAAAATATCCACACCGGCCCCGTATAACTCAAAAATCGTTTCTTAAGGAGTAGACACCAAAAACTTTTTTAAAAAATATAGGTACTTCGTCTGCGTGGTATTCCTTGGGGAATATTTATAAAGCACATGATTACAGGAATGTTGATATATATTTTTTTAATAAATAATAAGAAGGATTGAGGAAATAATTATCCGGTCGAGCTGCTAAATAATGCGTAGGGAAAACCGGCATCATTTCGGCGCCCGTTAGATGGCTGGAATTAAAATCTATACCCGGTATAATAAAATATTCAGTAAGGTGTTTAGAGACGCAGGCATGCAATACGCATGCGCACCAACGCATTGTATCGGGTACTTCATTTTCCACGTTTACCGCAATGTATCCGAAACAACGTATTTATAGCTCATATAGCTCGAGTGTGCCTTCATAACAGCTCCCGGTATACCGAGTATAACAAAAAAAATAAAGCGCTATAAGTAAAAAAAATCAAGCCAATTGGGCGACGGGACCATTCCAACTTCAAAAATGTTGACATTTGACTATAATAAAGAAAATAAAATTTCTGATATCGCGTGAGGTGACGCGGGTAATGACTAGTATTCAATATGATATTTACTGTTTGTTGCCTACATATGTTCCACGCCATGTAAATATTAATCAAAGCATGCTAACTAGTTTATTTCTGACAGATCTACAAAACAAAAGAATAGTTTTTGATTTTTTTAACTTTCAAAATATTTCCGAAACTATAAAGTTTAGAAAACTTTCTTGAAAAAATAAATAGAATGAAGACGTAATGAAAAGTATACCTACCATTATTATATAAAAAACAGAGTTTTTTGCGCCGATTTTCCTCACACACAATACGGCACTTCATATTTCCATACCAAACATCCTCCCAAAATTTGGTTTCAATCCGTTTGACCTGTATCGTGCTCACAGATTAACAGACAAACAGACGCACAAAGTTTTTCTAAAAATATATTTTTTTGGATTCGGGGGAATATGTGTATTGCAATGCGTGATGGAACTATTCCAACCTGCAAGAGTTTGATTCAAAGGCCAGCGCGCTAACCGTCACATCAAACTGTCCTTCGCAATATTTGAGAAGCGCTGGTTTAGAGTATAGTAAAATAGAATTTGCGAAGAAAGGATTTGCTCTGTAAACAGAGAGACGATGCTAGCGGCAAGATTTCCTAAATAAATGGGCATATTTTGCACAGCTATTTTCACATTAGTGATGACGCTAATGCAAACGGTATATCCCGGGTTATATGAATCGAGTACGCACATTCATAATAGTGAATGCTCGATTATCCAGCTCGAACACTATCGGTTTGTACATTTTTGGTACTCTTTTACCATTCCAACTCCCCAGTAGGCACTTGAATGATGATGAAGATCTGATCGACTTAAAAATTTGATGACAATGTTTTATAAAGATTTAACCGAGCGGGATGGCGTAGCGGTGAGAGCACTAGACTTGCATTCGTGGAGATACCGGGTTCGAATCCAGGCGAGGGCAGATGTGGCTGGGACTTTTTCTTGCTGCCTCTCGTCGAGAAACGGTAATTCCTGTACCGGCCGTCTTGTTGAGGTTTTCGATGGTTTCCTTCAATAATTCCAGATAAATATCGAGATGGTTCCTTATTCAAGGCCATGGCCGGATTACCTGTCAAACTCCTATGCTCTAAATCTGCCTACCTTATCCTAATGTCCTAAAATTCCTTCATTCGCCCATTGCTATTGATTAGTTGAAGTTGAAAAATGTAGAAAATAACGGGAAGTGTGATAGATGGAAAAATAGTAATCGTGCGAATGGCGCCTGTTATGACATAAAGTCGAGAAACGGACGTTAAACGCATTATTATTATTATTTGTTATAGTTGCACCGTCTCGAATTTTCCATAACGGTTCTGTTACTTCCACCATAAACGACCGGTTCTTCCACCATGATCCATACTAATAATATATATGCGAAAGTAACTCCGGCTGTTACGCTTTCGCGGCCAAACCGCTGGGCCGATTGTAATGAAATTTAACACGGAGATATTTTGAAGCCTGAGGTAGAGCATAGACTACTTTTTTACAAAATTTAACCCCTATAGGGATGAAGTCAGGGGTTGTAATATACCATGAAGTTACGCTTTCACGGATTAGTTTTTTAACGCTTCACACGAGACGTCTTTTCAAGCTTGTTTTGTGGACGGATCTAGTGCGCGCGCAGTGACAGTTCAAATATGAACACATGTATGTTGTCTAGCTCTGAGCAGAACGACGCCATGTTGGTTTGTGAGTGTTCGTGTCGCCACGTGACAAGATACTGGTTTCTGATTGGTTCTTGCTCATACCTAGCAGCGGAAATAGCAAAAAAAGCCCCTGTTCTAATTTTAAAATCTATCTTGTGAGCTAGCGGGCGAGCCCGCAGTGACGTCATTTCAAGCCTCGTAGCCAGCCTGCCGGCCAGCAAAAGTCCATGCAGTGTTTCCAGCCTCGTGTGCAGCGGCCTTTAGTTCTGAAAAAAATATCCGAGGTGGGTCGTGATCAAAATAATCGAGAATATACCGTAAGTTGTGGATCGTTGTTTATATACTTTATATAGTAGACAAAAACGGTATTCGAAAATGGTGCACACGAGGTATGTATGTTAATAGTTACTTTTGATATTAATTGCACATTAAATTCCCTTTAACAGTTACGCCTTTTAGGGCCTACTATATAAATACAATTTTATTAAAATATAGTCCCGCAAATTCCAGCTAAACGGTTTAAAGTATTTTTGTAACAATTATTATTTTATTCAACATATTTATTAACGTAAGTTTTCTACATAAATACGAGTATTATTTAATTCAACACATTTATTAATTTAAGTTTTTTAACATGAACACTACTTCCTAGTTCATACGCTCCGCTGCCATCTTGCCTCTGTTTCTCCACATGACCACCAGAGTAGACCAGTGGCGGCGTGGTGTTACATTTTTACATTTATCATGTATCTCTAAAAAAAAATTTCGGCTGTGTTTAACGAACTCAAAAATTCAAGCGAGGCATAAAAATAAAATTGATTTCATAATTATGTCTTATTTCTTATTTAAGGCTTTCTTTATATTTCCTAACATTTGTTATGACGTAATCTGTTATTCGGTTTATACTTGTTGATTACTATAATAGTAATAAAAAACATCATCACACACGAGATACATATTGGTTTAAAATAGCTCATTTTCACATAATTTGCTAAATTGTTTACAGTTCAATTTTGAGCAAGTTCAATTCTAATTTATGAGTTTGAGTTTTCATATTTTTACTATGGAAATGGAAGTACGACAACGTTTTTTTATTTTAAGCTCTAGTGCGAAATGAATCATTTTATATCCATAAATAAAGTTGTGACTAATGTAAATTTTTGCAATTAATTTTATTTTCATTTTTGAATTGTTATACATGCATTTTAAATTTATATTTGACAGTAGATAATAAAATATCGTTGTTTATACTGCGTTGCTATAACTTCGTCGTCACTCATGTGTGTCACTGTTTTTCGTTTCATTCATTTTATCCTCCAAATCGGCCATGTGCCGCATAAGAAGTTTCACAGTAATAAAAAAAAACATCTGCCTTCTTATTATTATAAAAAAGTGCGAAACAATTCGGTTATAATTTGGAAAAAATTTCACGATTTTTTTTAACTGGTTTTATTGAGGGAAAAACCTCAACAGAATGGCCGGTAGAGGAATTTCAGTTTCTCAATCCCCTACCGGGATTCGAACCTAGTACCTTGCAAATTTGCGTCTAGTGTTCTCACCATTAGACCACTCACTCAGTATAACTTTCATAGCCCAAGATAATTTATCTAATAAATAATTAAATTAACACCTAAATTACTCGCTATAAAGCAAGTGACATTTTAGTACCGTCACATGTAAGGTAACAGTCCCATAGCAACCGACCCTTTTATTTAATTATTCATTATGAAATACAAGAATAATTTACCGGGATACGGAAATAATAAATGCGGTTTTATACGTTTATAATTACACTCGAATAACAATAGAATTACTACATACATATATTATTATGGGATGTTGGATCATGTACTGTTATTTTCTCACATTAATTTTGCATATCGCCGAGTAGTTTTATTGTAATGAGCACGGAGAAGAGTTGAATGTACAAGAAAAAGAATAAAAAATACTTCAGTTGCAACTTTATTCTGCAGCTTGCAACGCAGGTGACTTGTTCGCAGGGGATTTCACAATAAAAATTATTGGCTATTTCCGAAGCATTTTAATATACTAAATGAATCACTTAAGCGGCCTATACACTAGTAATATTATTGCGCAATAATATTGCACAAAAAATTGAAAATTTCAGGTGCGGCCCCTAGACTGACAATAATATTGCGCAATATTTTATATTGTACAATATTATTGACAGTCTGTGAATGATATTGAAATATTGTACAATATATTGAGATTGTAAAAAAACAGCCCCTAGACTGTCAATAATATTGCGCAATATTTTATATTGTGCAATATTATTGACAGTCTGTGAATGATATTGGAAGCATTGTACAATATATTGAGCAACCACAGACTGTAACTTTTTTTAGATTGCACAATAAATATCAAACCGATTTTGATATACTCAATATATTGCACAATGTTTCAATATCATTCACAGACTGTCAATAATATTGTGCAATCTAAAGTATTGCGCAACAATATTGCTAGTGTATAGGCCGCTTTAAACACAACATTCTAAAATATAGTTTCAGTAATCTGTACTACTTAATATATAAAGCTGAAGAGTTTGTTTGTTTGTTTGGTTGAACGCGCTAATCTCAGAAACTACTGGTTCGAATTGAAAAAAATTTTTTGTTTGTTGGATAGCCCATTTATCGAGGAAGGCTATAGGCTATATAATATCACGCTACGATCTATTGGAGTGGAACATCAATGAAAAATGTTGCAAGATGTATCTCAAAATTAGTCCGTCCGACAAATATTATCAGATGAAATGCCTTAACTAAACATTGCAATATTAGCGCCTCACATACACAAGCTCAGTCGGTAGAGCGTAAGACTCTTAATGCCAGGGTCTTGGGTTCTAGCCCCACGTCAGCGAATATATTTTTATTTTTTATATTTTCTACATTAATTTCTTCTAAAGCTTACATTTCAATTTTTTTAAATTTTATTACGACTAATTAAAATTAAATAAATCTAATTAATAGCTCATTTGAAAACTGTTACAACTATAGGTACCTATATAAAAAAAATATTCCTACAATGTTTTCAATTAAATATTTATTATTTTAAAAGAAATGTATTACTTAAAAAAAGTATAAATACTGCTTTTTAACGACAAAAACTTTTGAACGGTAACTCCGATCATTATGAAGTTTGGACACAACATTCATCTCGGTAAACTAAGACGAATGTGCGTACTCATGTCCCTTACTTCCCCATTCGTTCTTTAGCACCCGGGTGAAACCGGGCGGGACCGCTATCTGTCTATAAAGTTTAAATGTGGAAAAAAAATTTGGGAACAATAGACTTATAATGCAGTGTATTTATTTTAATACATTTTATTTGCCAAAGTTTCGATTTGGATCCAGTCTTTTTCAAGGCGCTAAAAAAAGAGTATTTTAGCGCCTTGAAATAGACTGGATCCAAGTCGAAGGTGTGATAACCTTGCCCTGCGCGCCATGATGCCCTCGGTTTCGCCTCAAGCATCATGGCGCGCAGGGTAAAATATCACACTTTCGGCCCTCGTGGTGTAATATACTATTATTTTGTTGAGGAAATGGTCAGATTTAATTGTGACAGTTAAAAGTGTTTACTAGCTGAGACTTGTGAAAGTATGTTATAAGCTGGCTTTTCAGTCAACTTTTGTTATTAATGTTTTAAGTGAATACCTAGTTTCTTTACTGTCTTCATGACAAGAGTAAAACTCATAATGTGAATTAGTAGAAAAAACTTTTATACCGCAATTTGAAAAACTGTACTGTTTAAAGGTATATAATGAATAATTAAACTAAGTTTTATATTTTAATTTCAATTTAATTTTTGCCGCTTTTGTGTTATTTTTTTAAAGTAACAGTTTTAAACTTGAAAAGCGGAAGTAAAAAGTTAAAACGTCTGTAACTATTACTTTTAAAATGACTTTTTAATAAGAACTTTTATGCAAGTTTTAAATTTCTCTTTTTAAGTTCCATTCTTGAATAATAAAAAAACAAAACTGAAAATAATACGAATACTTGGCTAAAAAATAAAAGAAATAAGTACTGCTTTTTGAAAAAAAAAATTTGTAAAATTGGTTTGGAATTAATATTTTACACCTTCCTTCGTGATTATTTTTGTGTGATATTAATAAAACTTAAAAAAAATATTGATATTTTTTGCTTTACCTCCCAAAAAAAAAATATATCTACGCCCTTGTAGGTAGTGCATTGATGGAGGACACTCGATGGGCACGCCCCCTTTCGTTTCATAGTAGAAAGAATACCCAGGGTTGAATAGCAAGACGTCAAGAGTATAGTATAGCCATCTGTGATTATCGGATGGAATTAATTATATGCATAATGTATAATATAGTTCAATAAATAAAATTAGCGACCAATTTTTCAGACAATATATTAACAAAAAATATATTTTTCTAATCAGACGTTAATCAAAGATTTGTATAATATAGTTCAGTTCAGTACCAACATATCTTAGTGTTTAATTCGTATTTACACATGGAATTAATTTCAGACAGGTGAATTTTTTTAGTACTACCATTCTTCATTTGGGGAGTTGAAATTAAAAAAAAATTACCAGAGTTTCGACAAATGCGACTTTGCCGTTTGGCCACAAAATTATTCTTGTCTTTATTAAACTATTCAATTTTATGATACGCGCCACGGATCTAAAAGGTTCAGAAGTTAGCGTCGCAAAGGCACGTTTTAGAGCTGTTGAGGCTCCCGCACCACCTCCCAGCTACCTGCACGGAACGTGCGCTCGTCGGTGATTGGCCGTGATCGCTCGTTGTCTTTGTCACTTTCCTGCTTTAAAGTATAGTCGAGTACGCTATTGTCAAGTTGTTATTGTTATCAGAGTTTTGTTGAGTTGCGAGTTTGTAGTTTTTCAACAGACTGTACAAGCGCAAGCCCGCATTCGCATCTAACTTCCGAGCCTTTTAGATTCGTGGCGCGTATTATACACAAAGGCTTGATGTTCTTTAAGAATGAATATGTTATTTCTAAGTAGATATCAACTTATATCAACAAGCGTATTGCATATATCTTAATTAAAACATATTTTACGCTTAAGTCTAGAAATACCTTAAAGGCGAATTAATTAGTAAATATGAGCCTTTTAATATTGAATAAGACTTGACAAAACTTTGCGTTGAAATTGTTGAAAGCGAATAATAAAACAAAGATAGAAAGTTTATATTCCGAATTAAAATTAAGTATATTCAAAGGGAACATAATATTTAAAATTTGATGTCTTGTCATTTCTGTTCAAAGTATTATTCGTGTACTTTACATAATATATTTGAAGGTAGTGCGTATTATTCGTAAGGCCGCTGCACATGAGGCTGGATTCGCCGCTAGATTCTTTGCTATACATTTGACTACTAGTTTTCTAGTAGTGCTCTATACAAGCTTATTTTGTGGGTAGATCTGGTGCGCGCGCAGTGACAGTTCAAATATAAACACAGAGCAAAACGTGTCTGTTGTCTGACTCTGAGCAGAATGATGCCATGTTGGTTTGTTCATGTCGCCCACGTGACACGATACTGTTTTCTGATTGGTTCTTGCTCAGAGCAAGCAAAGGGCCTAGCAAGAAATAGCCCTGTTCTAATTTTAAAATCTATCTTGTGAGCTAGCAGGCGAGCCCGCAGTGACGTCATTTCCGGGAAGTAGACATACAAGAAATGTTTCTAGCAGCGGCCTTTATATAAAAATCAGTCAGATTAATTATTTAACGAAATTTTATATTCTCAACATATTTTTATTAGTCTCGATAAGAGTAATTTCGTTAGGCAGTGCGACAAAAAAAACGCACCATCAGGAGTGGTGGAAATGAAATGAGTTGTTAGGGTGGGGAACCGATCGGATTGGCTGCCAGGTAGTGCGCTGAAGGGGAAACTCGATCGACACGCCCCTTTCTGTTCGCATAGTAGAAATAATACTCACATGAACTCTTATCGCGCACTCTCAATAGCGGTAAAATACATATAATAATAAAAAATTTTTGGCACTGCAGGGTTTTTTAAAGTGAAACTTTTATTCTATCGCCCCGAATTTTTCTGGCCCGTCTGTTGCATGTCGCATTACAGGCGGCCGCGGAGTAGGGGTAAAGTGAACGGCGCTCGGTAGATCAGCCAAGGCCAATATGGCGGCGCCCATGGTTAGCATCAGCTGACCGTGTAGTATGTATAACACATAGTCAGTCTGTCATGCGGGCAAGTGCTGTACAGTGTTTACATGTTTTCATTCGTGTATTCATGTGAATATTGTTGTTTATAATTAATCGTGATGGATAAGTGTCTACAATCCAACGCCTACAATAAACAATAAAAGTTTCACTTGCGTCGTGGTTTCTTAAAACCACACAACTTTTTTATTTGTATTGATAGTAGAGATGTCGACAAAGTAACGACACGATACGAAACTACACGTTACTCTAGAATACCCGAAGTAACGATTACCGATTTGAAAAGTAAATCGTTACTTTTACTTGAATGATTACTATTGATTATTGATTACTATTGATTATTTTATTATGCGAGTATAAGGATATTCATTGAGTTCCTGCGAACCTTAAGATTTCGGAGCACTACAAAGGAGCCGCTGATAGCTGATACGTATAATATAAATATGCTGCCGATATCAATAGCCCTTAGCAAAATTGTGTATCATTGTATTGTTATGTTGATATTTCGCGGTCAGTAATCGTCTTGTGTCGATATTTATTTTATTCAGTACGTTTTTATACGCAATATTATTTGTTGGTTCAGACACTACGTACTACATTTTATGTATGTAACTTAAGTAATCAAAGTAACCAGTAGTTGAAATGATTACTTAATACCCAAGTACCTATAGTAGTAACAATACATAAAAGTAACGATAATCGACATCACTAGTACATAACCTAAGTAATCAAAATAACGAGAAGTTGAAATGATTACTTAATACTGTTGGATTTTTAAAAGAAGACCGGTCTATGGAATGTAGTCCTATGACCTTATTGCAGAAGAGCGCACATGTATTTTATATTACATAATATTAGTAAAAGGTAATGATCCTGGAACCGCTTCTATGCAATAAGGGAGTCCAGTCGACCAAACGTTTAACAATTGTGTTATCGCGATAATTGTACTATTGCTATAGCCGTACGACTATACAGCGACACTTGCTAACAGTACAAAAAAATCATACACCAGACAGTACATAGGCGTGCGTCCACGGACTAAGTTGAGAGGTGTTGTCTGAATATCATCAAAATGGAAAGTAAAAAGGGAAAAACAGTTAGAAGTGGCGCTAGGGAGGTCATAGCGAATGTAATTAAAATGTGCTAGTTAGAGGCTCAAAATAATGCCTTAAAATTTAAAGCTATACATTGTTTGCATGCCTTGCTATGCGCCGCCTATGAATTCCGATAATTTGGGAACACATCAGCGACTTCTTGCCCTTTCCCCACCGGTCTTCTTTCGCCGATCGCACAGTACCAAAGTACCGAATAGTAACGAATACTTAAAAGTAACGATAATCGACATCACTAATTGATAGATGAGATTTGAAAACGTCACAGCTCAATCTATACCAGTTTCTATAATGAATGCCATTAACTAATGTGAAAATTTAATCATAATTAGCGAACAAAATTATGTCTTCATATTTGAATGTGATGCGAGACTTTGTTCTTCATCATAAAAGAGCACACACTTTCAACGTGCATAGACACAGAGGAACGGTGCATTTTAAAGCAGTGCTTTTTAAGTATAAAACATGATATCCGCAAACTGAATTATTCAAAATTAAACCAGAAGTAAGAAATCACACATTTTTAGGAATGGTTTTGAACGGCGACAGTAGATTTTAAACAGAAAGGGGCGTGTCGATCGAGTTTCTCCTTCAGCGCACTACCTGGCAGCCAATCCGATCGGTTCCCCACTCATTTCTGCATTTCTCCACTCCTGACGGTGCGTTTTTTTCGTCGCACTGCCTAACGAAATTACTATTATCGTGACTTAAGAGTATTCGTCCCTGCAAACACCCCCTGCATCCTTCATCTCAAATCTTTTCCCCTCGCCTAAAAACGGTTCGCGCTCTCCCGACGATATTTTTAAAGCTAGAGTGTTCTGGTAAACGCCAAATGCAGGACAAAGAATCAGACTACAGATCCTTCAGGCGAATTTTTTGAAAAACAGTTTCGCCTACGTGTGAAATATTACGTAACTTATTATTTTTTTCAAAAGGTTGTAAGTTTTTTCAGGAATTTTTTTTCAAAAAATTCGCCCGAAGGATCTGTAGTCTGATTCTTTGTCTTTCATTTGGCGTTTACCAGAACCCTCTAGCTTTAAAAATAGCGTCGGGAGAGCGCGAACCGTTTTGAGGCGAGGGGAAAAGATTTGAGATGAAGGGTGCAGGGGGTATTTGCAGGGACGAATACTCTTAAGAAAATATGTTGAGACAGAGTAAAATTTCGTTAAATACTTAATCCAAGGCCAATTTATTCATCTAGTCTACGAGACTGCGTCTATGAAAATTATAAAATAAATATTACAAAAACAAATTAAATATGATTAAGAATCGGTCGATTATTTCAGATTATTAAAGTGGGTTGCGTACTGATAAAAAAATAACATTTTTTTAATATACCATGTTTTTAAAGCGAACTAAAAAGTATTTCTTTAGAGACAAATGTTTAACTTGAAACGAAAAACGTGGGGCGCATTAACTATTTTATCTCATAAATAGATAGCAACTGTCTACACTTCTTATATAACTGTCGTATGCTCCCCACGTTTTTCCTTTCAAATCCTATACAAGTTAAAAATCTGTTTGTAAAGAAATTATTTTATATTTTTTAGTTCGCTTTAAAAAAGCGATGTATTAAATTTTTTAAATTTCTTTTATTATATTTATACAAAAAAAAATTGGTTGTCCGTAAAGTCGATTTACGGACGATAGTTTTACGTGATACGTATTCCGCTCGAAGGTCAGGCGGAACGCGACAGATTTCGGAACGTTACACTTTTTCGTGCATGCAGCCGGTGTTTCATCAATTTATAAGACGTTATCACGTCAAAAAATACATCGTAAAAAAAATTGGTTGTCTGTAAAGTCGGTTTACGGACGATAGTTTTACGTGATAACGTATTCCGTAATACATAACCTAAACCTCCCAAAATTTGGTTTCAATCCGCTTATCCTTGGTGTCGGAATGATAATAAATGTCAAAAGTGACGTTTGCAACTTACAAAGTATTATGTTCTAATAATAATTAGTTATTCCAATACTTAACTTAGAAGGCGTTGCATTTCACAATATACTAATGTCAAAAAATTGAATTAAACATTAGAAATGCAGCCGTTTTCATGTTAAGACAAGACATACGTTATTTTCTAATTTCCATGTACGGCAAACAAAGACAACCGACCGCGTCGCGCCATGCATTAGACAACATTGCATTTATACAGCTATTTTTCTATATAAATTTGTATAAAATATTTTTCTATATAAATTTGTATAAAAAAACTGTTTAGGCAAATTCTGTTATACGAAATCTATGTAAAATGCTCTCCTCTTTCGTTTAAGACTGGTTTCAAACCGATCTGATTTAAATTGAGCGAGAAATTAGCAAAAAGCACGCACAGGGTCAGGCGGAACGTTACGCGTTATGCGTTATGCGTTACGCGTTACACTTTTTCGTACATGCAGCCGGTGTTTTATCAATTTATAACATTGGTGATTCATCAATTTATAAGACGTTATCACGTCAAAATAAAAATATTATGTCTCATAGGGGATCGAACCGCGACGCTCTAACCAACTGAGTTTATTAAATATTATAAATTAATTTATAATACAATGAAACTAAGTCATGGTACAGGGCCGGCATCTTACAATTCTTTCGTCTTATATCTCGTTTTATGCTTAAAAAAATCATATTTCTCGTGTTAATATAACATTGAGTAAATTTAACGCAAAGACGAATGTTTAGGGATTTCTGGTTTTGGTATTACGAAAGGTTGGTATGATGTTCATAGTCGTTTGCTAAGGTGCAACCGTTCTTTATTATCATTAATATTTGCATGGCTCACCTTTTTAATGGATATCTCAGCAAATGTGTGTGTGTGCTACGAGATACGACCGCTGTGCTACAGCTACGAAATATTATTAAACCAAAGAACTAAGTGAAACTTCGACATACATGCATGATCACCAAAAGTGTGGTAACACCTTTATATTTCTGTTAGTTTTATGGCCATATTCGCCGAACGACGAACGCAAGTAGTTATTTATTCGGTTCATTTGTTCTTCAGGCAGCTGTTCCTCCGAATAAATAGCGATAATTCAATTCACCAAATATAATTGTGTTTACTGCATATATAAATCTATTCTGTATTACTTCGAGGGTATAAACATTTATTCGTCTGATAAAATAATAATGGCCGCCACATAGACAGTAATACAAAAACTATAAACGTGGAGTATTATGTCTACAGTTTGCTCTTGTAAATTTATTCACTTGTTGTTTATTAATATTTTGTGAAGTGTAAAACATTAAAGTTAGTGGAAGTTTTAGGATAACACATTATTATAATAAAACCGTTTAAGGAGGTTGAGACGTTAAAAGAAGATAATGAAAAAAATATGAAATAAAGTTTTTTTAATAGATTTTTTATGACAAAATTTTCTGTAAAAAATCCAAAATCATTAGGAGATTTATAAAGTTAAAAATTAAAAAAAAACTTTTGCATGTAGTCTTATGGAAAATATGTCAACCTAGCATGCAAAAGGTGCATTCTAATTTTTTGCAAATAACCAAATAATGTCAGCAGTTCCGAAAATTAACTATGTAAAGCATCGATGTCTACGCATATTTTAATATTTTTTTCCAATTTAATTAGGAGACTTTTAATCAATAAAAAAAATTATTAAACCTTAGCACTTTTCAAGTATGGATTTTAATCTTGACAATTTTAACTGAATTTTCAACTTTTAGATGATTTAATTTTAATTTTTATTACTTCTAATTTCTTTTTTTAATTATTTACTGCAAAAAATATGTAAAATACAGATATTTACATAAATTTATTTTTTCTAACCTAACTTTGTACAAAAAATTCAAAAGTTAGTCCATTAAGTAAAATACTGAATTAATTAATTAATATTAAAAAAAATTATTCAATTATGCCTTTATGACAATAATTTATTGGTATCATCGACTTATAACCTTTTGTAAAAATGTATTATGTAAAAGTTCCCATTTAGAATTCGACTTGCGTTTGATTGGGACTGTAACGCATCAACCTCCTTAACTTAAAATACCTCAAAAAATGTTGTTTCGGAGTGCAAATTATCTAATATACAAAACTGTGTCAAATACACAGTTAAAAAAAAACTTGAAATTTGATGTTTCGATCGATTAATTATTTTTCGATCAGAATCGATTTCAAATTCTATAATGCTTTTCTTATGGAGAAGGATGAGTGATCACAATGTAAGGTCATTGTGAAATCAGATTTCCTGACAATGCTTTTTGCAAATCCGCATAAATACCTTACAATCACTGCAACCTAAATGATTTTTTGTGAATCCCTTTATGAGAAAGTAAAAGAATTGCAAACTTACTAATAAAATAATGCAAATTGCGTCATTAATCATTCTAATCAACACAAAAGAAACCTAACAAAGTTAAGAAATTAGTAATGTGGAATTTTGTTGAAGAAGAAATGAAATACTAACCAGTGAAGTAGTACTTTCAGAACGTTTAAACACTTTCTTTTCATGTCTATTGTACTTCAACTTGAGTATAGAAAGAACAACACTTTCTGCAGTTCGGAAAAGTTTCAAGTGCATAGACGCTGTCTCTAAAGCGAGACTAGCATATTGATAACGGAATACAATACAGTCTGTGTCAGAAGTATTCTATTCTTTTATATTTTTCGAACGACGCGACGTAACGTCATCCAACCAAATTACAGATGCCTCGTATTTAATCTATACATACAGATAGATAGATAGATAAGAAACTTTATTCTGTTAATACTGTCAGAACAGTATAGAATGCGTCAGTTACATATATAAAACTATAGCGGTCCCGTCCGGTTTCACCCGGGTGTAAAAGAACGAATGGGGAAGGGAGGAACACGAGTACACACATTCATCTTAGTTTACCGAGATGAATGTTGTATCCAAATTTCATGATGATCGGAGTTACCGTTCAAAAGTTTTTGTCGATAAAAAGCAGTATTTATACTTTTTTTAACTAATATTTTTTTTTAATTAATTAAATAAAATTAAAATAAATTTTAATGTAAGCCTTAGAAGAAAGCAATGTAGAAAATAAAAAAAAATAAAAATGCATTCGCCCAACGTAGGGCTCGAACCCACGACCCTGGTATTGACAGTCTTGTGCTCTACCGATTGCGCTAGCCGGCGTTGTATTCTTACATCGCTAATATGAGTATACTTAGTTAGTGCATTTCACCTGAATAGAAGCTTATTTTTTAGATACAATTGGAACATTTTTCATTAATGCTCCGCTCCTAATGGTCGTAGCCTGATTTTATATAGCCTATAGCCTTCCTCGATAAATGAGCTATCCAACAAAAAAAATTTTTTTCAATTTGAACCAGTAGTTCCTGAGATTAGCGCGTTCAAACAAACGAACAAACAAACAAACTCTTCAGCTTTATATATTAGTATAGATTAAAATTTATGATTAAAAAATTCCTCAACAGAATAAAAATTTGTCTCTAATAAAATAGATTTTAATTTTTGTTTAAATTTTGTAGCCGATAGATTTTTGATTTCAGGGGGCAACTTATTGAAAATTTTCAACATAGCCTTAAGAGCCCGTTTCCCCTGGTTTTCTCAATGCAATACAGTGGTCTGCGGTCCCGTATAAATCTGATCGTAAAACGAGAGATAAAATTATGAAAAATTATTTTTATGGAGATTAAGGATCAATCTATGTCCCTATTGTACCATTTTTTTAATTTTTTTAGCAGAAAAATTTTTATAAAAATTTTAAAAACCGTAAAAAGTGTCTTTTAAAAGCATTCGCCATTAATTAACAAAGTAAAAAATGAAAAATTTGTTACAATACGGACATAGATTGATCCTTAATATAACTAGAAAAAAATATGCCGTAGCCTGTTTTCCAAAATTACGACCCAGTTTATACAGGAAGCCGTAGCTCTGCAATGAAAAAATATCGTAATATGTTGAATTGACTGGTGCTGTAACTACGGAAAGAACGGGTGTTTTTGAAATTATCCTCTGTGCTGGCATGTGCCGTTAAAATTTAGGGCTGGGTTGTATACTATATAGTGGTTTGATATATTCGTTGCAACGATTTTAATTTAAAGTTCGCTGCATACGAGGCTGGATTTGCCGCTAGATTTCACTACTAGTTTTCTTAATTGCTATTATGTGCTCACTTCACACAAGGGCGTAGATATTTTTTTTTCTGGGGGGCGGGGTATAAAGCTAAAGAAATCAATATTTTTAAGTTTTATTAAGAGGAACACCAAAACCAAACGACTAAACTAAAAAACTTTATTTTGGGTAGAATTTGAAGAGCCAAAAAAAAGTCTTTTTCATATAGCCACACGGGTCTCGTAAAATTCACGTAATAATGCGGGACATTTCCTATAATACGGGACACGGAACTTTAATGCAGGACTGACCAGGGGTATGAAACTCAATGCTATTCGAGCTTCTCTTATTTGTCTGAAGGAATAATTTTAATGCCAACATGATAGCATGAAAATTAATGAAAATGTACTTTTGACGAACTTTTTTCAGTCATTGGCATCGCTGAAATGGCGCCAGCTCACCAAAGCGCATCAAAGCGGGAGTTTCAAAATTGTCTACTTATGTTATGAACAATATTATTTAATAAAAAAGGATAAAAAACTGTTCAATTCTTACAAAATTACAATTATAAGAGGAAATGTATTTTAAACATCAACCATTTTGTTGGAAACGTGCTTGTTGTGACAACACCATTCCCAGGGCAGCTACGATACACACATCATTTTACACAGTTGGTATTAAAATCATTCCTTGTCATTTAAGAGGTCACCTTGCCATCACACGAGACATCTTTACAAACACACACTATGTCATAATGTTTGTTTGTGGGCCTTTGTTCATGTCACCCACGTTACAAGATACCGTTTCCAGATTGGTTCTTGCTCAGAGCCAGCAGATGACCTTGAAAGAACAATAGCCCCTGTTCTTATTGTAATTTTGTGAGCTAGCAGGCGAGCCCACAGTGACTTCATTTCCAGCTTTGTACCAACAGAAGTCCAGCGTTTCAACATGGATTATCGCCTTGGAAAATAAACAAGATTACCTTTGTCAGCAGTACGTAAGAAAAAATGTAACATTGCCAAATATAATAGGTAAATATTTTATCTATAATACTTATTTTATTGATTTATATTGATATTTAACTTCCAATAGGAAGTTATTGTATTTAATAGTAAAAGAAAAATTATCTGAAAAGTGAAAACAGAAAAAAAATTTTGTCACAGCATAATTAAAATGGAAGAGATTAATTTTACATCTATACACATAGAATATATTGAGAATTTTAATTATGAAGAGATAATAAAATAAATATGAATTCAAATAAAATTATGTACCTACATAATAAAAATTCAGAATTAATGACAAAATAAGAATTTTGAATTAAAATGATGTAAATAATAAAACTGTTTTAATTACTATGGCACTAGTACAGGTAATAGAGAATTTTTTTCTGCATTATCCTACAACTTTTTTTTTTTCTTAAATAGGTTCAGTATCACGTACTGACCCTAAATGCACAAAATCCTTACAAATTAGGAGGGCGGAAGTGCCGCCATTTTGACAAAAACCGTTTCAGCCTATATCTCCCTAACCGTGCACTTGAGGCGAAAAAAGGTAATAACCTTTATTGTAGATAAATAAATTTACTATCTTTTTTGTTCAATACTTTTTTTTGTATCACTTACCGTTTACGACTTATTCAACTATTACGATTTGTTTATTGACTTTTGGATCCATATCTCTTCTAATAATTGTTTAAACAATAAAATGCTAATGACTTAAGTTTTAAATCTACAAATTTTCTACAGCTTTAAATTCAAACTTTTTTTCTAAAATTAATATTTTTAAAGTTATAACGCGCTAATGTCAAAAAAACTCCGGGTCGCAGTGCGAAACCCTGCCGACATATAGTGTATTTGCTTTTATAAGCAGTGTGGCTCTATTATATGAACTTAACTTTGTTTTTGGACAAAATAAAAAAATTACCCCTTAATACAACCCTTAAAACATTTTTTTACTTAATTTCAATACTACATATCAATTCAACATCTGTACCAAATTATATACACTCTTCAGTATGTAAAATCCATATCAGAAACTTGTGTTTTCATAAAATTTGTAAGTCCGGTCCTGTCGGGCCGATTTTATTAAAATTTTAGCAGCACATTTTAATAATTACTAAAGGGTTAAATTTCAAATTTGAAACGGTTCCGAAAATTTTTTCGGTATTTTTGGGCCCGAAAACTTTTTTCAACCCCTAAATACCACCCTTAACATGGCCCGATTGGGCCCATTTTAAATAGGCTTCGTGCGGTGATGGATTTAAACATGTGGTCCAAATTTCGTTAAAATCAATTAACTCCTTCGAAAGTTATAGCCCGCACATATATATATATATATATATATATATATATATATATAAATATATATATATATACATATATATATAAACATTTCCAAAAATGGTGCCAAACTTCTTAGAAAGTTATGAAACGTCGAGAAATTTTGGTCCGACCCCTAGGTCCCGCCATCCGACCGACGCCAATAGTGTAAGTGCCTTATGGCAAATACACTAAAAACCTGTGCCTAGGCGCATGAGTGGACATAATAAAATAAGAATGAATTGTAATAAAATTATGTACATAATAAAAATTCAGAATTAAAAAACCAAAAAAATAAAAAGTGTGCATTCATTTTTTTAATTGATTTCTAGTAAATTAACTGATTTATTATTAACTTCCCGCTTAAAAAAAAAAAAATTTTTTTTTTCAAAAATCGGGAAGTTATTGGTTAATGGTTTCACCTCGATTTTTGAAAATCGAGTTTTCGCCAGATATCGACGTTTTGAGGTCCTAGGAAGCTATTGAAACTATTTTGGCGATGATGTCCTCAGGGCTGTATGTGTGGGGGTGTGTGTGTGTGTATGTATGTATGTATGTATGTAAACCTTTTATATCTTTTGAATGGAGTGTCCGACTGAAACGCGGTTTGCGGGATCTGACGTGAACTTGGTGAACTTAGACTTCCTGAAAATTTGAAATGATTCGGCCCAAAAATTTTGAGAAATCTTAAAAAAACAAGTTTCAAAAATTTTTTAAAATTTGTTTTTGTAAAATATTTTCTAAACTACTAAACCGATTAATTCCAAAATCTAATCAGCTCTTCTCCTTAACAAACTGCGTCGATTTCCGCAAACCGCATCAAAATCGGTTCATTTGTTCACGAGATACCGTGAACGAAAAAATCGTAAAAAAGTGTTTTTTAAAATGACTTAAAATTGTTATCAGATCGATTTTTTTGTACTAAATTACTTTCTTAGGCTAAAAAAACTGCGTCGATCGCCGCAAACCAGATCAAAATTGGTTCATTTGTTCATGAGATAACGTGAACGAAAAATTAGGAAAAAAGTAATTTTTTATAATTACTCGTGAAATTCTTATCAATTCGTTTTTTTTGTAATAATTTACTTTCTTAGGTTAAAATAACTGCGTCGATCGCCGCAAACCGCATCAAAATCGGCTCATTTGTTCATGAGATATCATGAACGAAAAATTTGTAAAAAAGTGTTTTTTTTTTAAATTGCTCGTAAAATTCCTATGAGATCGATTTTTCTGTAATAAATTACTTTTTTAGGTTAAAAAATTGCGTCGACTACCGCAAATCGTATCAAAATCGGTTTATTTGTTCATGAGATATCGTGAACGAAAATTTCGTAACAAAGTGTTTTTTTTTTGGGCTCGAAGAGCTAAAAAATAAACTTCTTGCTATATTTTATATATTTTTGAGCGTTTTGAACTTGAAAATAGCGGGAAGTTACAGGGATGGCCTGCAGGTTCAAACTTCTTTTCAAATTTTTATTTATGCAACTGTATTAGATTCCATAGCTCATTCGTTAGCTCATAAGTTGGCTAATAGTTGTGTCACTGTGGAGTAAAGAAACTCAGTCATAAATTAAATAATTAAATAAATAATATATAAAACAAATAATGAAAGTCCTATATTTTTGCAACTTTAAAAAATTACTTTTTTTTTTCGAAAAAAAGGTGGCAACCCTAATTGTAGCAAACAGTACTGTATTATAGTTATTATTATGAATATACAATACATTTTTTTTCCATATTTTTGTGACATTTAACATAATTCTATTTTTTGTAAACTATTTCTTTGCAGATAAATTATATGTTGTAAAGTTTTGTAATTCTGGATATAAAATGAATATAGCACATCCCTATTTGATATCTGCAGTCTATACGTGTCTGTGTTAGTATACTAACACATGTAATTGTATGTATATCACTATAACGAGGCATATAATAATTCGGTTCTCTTTGTCAATCCTTCTCACATGTGTGAAAGATAGAGAGAGAGCATTCAATTCTCATAGACCACAATAATTAGGTGTACTATTATGAATGGAATGTTTCAAAATGTTTCCTCACCACACGCCGCAAAATACAGCTTCCCCTCTGTGATCGGCAAACGGGCTCTTAACAGGACCTTTGTTCACAGTAGTTATGTCGTGTAGTCTCGTCTAAAGTTTGTTCGTGTTCTTGTGCTGTATGTGTGACTAGTAGTATTTTTAGAGAAAAGATTAAAATTAAATTTAACAAAACTTGCACATTCTAGTACATAAAGGTCATGAAATGTTAAGATCATTAGTGATGAAATCTTTAAAGATGAAACATAATTACCTTACTACACTAAGTGAGGTTAATAAAGCAATACAGAAGAATAAATCATTTTGATGTAAGTATCGTTGATGTGGAAAAGTTAATTAAAAAACGCAAAGAAGATTCCGATGCCATACTAGTACTGTCCGTTCAAAAATGGACAGAACTAGTTTTGTCCAATTGAAAATGCGCAAAACTAGTTTTGCACATTTTATAACACTCAATACCCGTTTAAATGTAAGATTTCGGGTTTGGGCAATATTCGTTGGTCAAAACTAGTTTTGCGCATTTATATCGCTCATTGACCAAATTCGGGTATAGACCGTAACATAGATAATGACGCAAACAAAGCAGAGAATTTTGGAATTCCGTATACTGCCAGGTGGAAATATCATTCGTAAAATGCATAGAGAAATTTGTGCATATGGAAAAACGTACTTAATGTGCATGTATAATAAAAAGACACGACGCCATATTCAGCAAAATAAATGGCTTGTCTGAATATTCTGTTCAAGTCGTTAAGACATTGTCGTGTTCACTTAATACTCGCCTGGTGCAATTGCAATAGTCGTTCCATTTCTCTGCGCAAAGATATTATTTTATACAACCGAAATAAAAAGATGAAGCGGAAACTTTATTCCCACAAAGCATATTCTGTATTCACAACAGCTCTGTTCCAACGGAACCGTCACGGTCGTGCGCAGCAGCTAACTGTTTGTAGTTTTAGAACACGTTCCAGCTACTGCGCATGACTTGTGACAGTTCCGTTACCGTTCGCAGAGAGGTCGGAACAGAGCTTATTGATGATAACATTTTCTGATTTTTTTTTTCAAAAATATAGGTCAACCTTGATTAGTAGTTTGTGTATCAAGGTTTTAATGCAATATATTTATGTACGAGTTTATTAAGAAAAAACGAGCGGCAGCGAGTTTTAAAAGCATACCTGGGTGACCGAGCTTTGCCCGGAAAGTTAAACAAAATACTGATATTCAAATACGTATTTATTTTAAGTCTCACTTGGATAGTAATGAAAGATTAACTGTCATAATATTTTGAAAACAATTGTTTCATTGTTTATAAAATTCCAAAACCTACTTACAATATTTAAGTATTTTCATACGTCAAAAAATTGATTTTTATAATGATAAAATTTGTAAGAAAACGATTTTTTCGAGAGATGAGTCTTAGCTAAAACGATTTTTTGCCCCCCAAAATCCCTTTTCAGTAAATTTCATCCAAATCGTTAGGGCAGTTTTCGAGAAAATATTTAGGGACATAGGTAGATACAAGATTAGCTCGTTTAATAATATAGGGATTACATTCGAGATACTGCACGACCTCCTATAAAATAGCTATTTTTCATGCCCGTACAGCGGTAGTAAAATGACCTATTTCTAACTAGTGCGTAAAGTAAAACAAAAGAAATACGAAACGTATTCGTACTACTATTAATTCTATAGTAAAAGTATGAAACTCAACCGGATGTGAATTTACTCAAAATTGAATTGTTTTTTTTTAAATTACATGGAAATTAGGTATTTTAAACGAGGTACGTGCAAAAAATACTATGTATCTCTCGTGCGTGATGATATTGTGGCTCATGTGACTTAAAATTCGCTGTCGCTCGTTTTTAATACACTGTAAACTCGATATAGCGAACTTCTATTTTATGAAAAACTCCTCAAAACGTAGAATTTGCTAAGGTTTGTTTGGTTTACATGTTATCCATATAATATTGAAATGTTCTATATAGCGTAGCAACCACTCTCAATAGCGAAACAATACGTCATTATTGTTAACACTAATTCATTTCCAAATATAAATGTAACTGTTGGTATTAAATAAATAAGTTATAGTTTTTGAAATTCAAAAGAACATAAAATAATTGGTCAGACACGCATGTTCAATTTTTTAAAATAATTTAAATTCAGTAGCTTTCATACTAAAAGTCGTACAGAAACACGCTTGAGCATATTGTCTTTACAAGTATTTCGAATTTTCTGAAAAATTACAATTTTTCAAATAGCGTATTTCCTTCTTTAATTTTCTTGACTCCATGACACAGACACATTACGCTATGCAGCTTACTTCATATGTTCTACCTTTTCTTACTTAACTTTATTATTCACAGATGACTCTTAAGTCGCGATGGTCGCAACACTTCAATGTTAGGTAGGTGAAAAATGGTACACGTTGTTTTCTCAAGATAATAAAGTTTGCAAAATGAATGTAGTATCTACGTACCTATACCTACATGATATTTTTCAGTACGACCAACAACGTTGTATTGTTTTTATTTCGAAACTAAAATTTGCAAAACAAAAACATCGCGTCTTCCGAAATGTGCCCTGATAAAAAAATTCAGTTATTTCAGTGCTGTATGGCACGCCGTTTTACTATTTAATAGTAAAATATTTTTTCAAAAATTATAAAAATATTTAACAATATTAATTTCAGAAAAAAAATTTAGTGAATTTTATTTAGGTATGTGGTGACTAGGGAATGCAATCTCGAACCAAGATTGACCATTCGAGATCTTGGAGTCTTTTTTCTGAATCAAGATTGGTCCGTTCGAGATCTCGTCGAGATTCGGGTCGAGATCTCGATCTCGAATCAAGATTATCGGGATTTTCGAGATTGAGCAGAATAAATGAAAATGACGTCATTTTTGTGTAAAATACTGTAAATTGATATATTTTAGGATTATTTAATATAATTAAGTATATTTTTCAAATTAAACAACATTATATGAACACAATAATCAACGTTTATTTTAAAAATGAACAAGAAACAATCAACATTTTAGTGACCAAAATGAAATAAATGCAATAATGCAATGAGATCATAAATTGAAACCTATAATTATGTAATGAAGAGCAACAATTTTTAAACATTTTAAAAATGGCTTCTCAATGAAAGTCTAATGAAGAGCAACAATTTTTAAACATTTTGAAAATGGCTTCTCAAGAAGCACAGTACACTTAAAGTGTCATCAACTCGCTTCATTCCCCGTCGGGCCGTCCCGCGACCCCAGACACACCCCGCTCCGTTGCTAGTCGCCAGTCGGACGGTCGGCCGAGCGCGGCGCGGGAGACAGACAGTTCGCGCGTTGCCGCGCAGGTATGAACACGTATGACACTTTACGCGTGCTCCGTCTGAAAATCTCGAAATCTTGTTACAATCTTGGTCTATTTTGTCGAGATCGCGAACAAGATTTCACAATTCGAGATTCATGGCCTTCGAGATTGAATCTTGGAAAATCACTCGAGATCTTGGTGGAATCTCGATCTCGCAAGATCGAGATTGCATTCCCTAGTGGTGACACAATAAAAATACAATATTATTATGTCATGACATAATAAAAATACAATATTATTATGTCATGACATAATAAAAATACAATATTATTATGTCATAACATAATAAAAATACAATATTATTATGTCATGACATAATAAAAATACAATATTATTATGTCATGACATAAAATTAAATGCTTATACATAGGAAGAGATGGGAAAGACGACGAATTATAATTATGTGGTGGCATAATTATAATTATTTAGGATTCTTCTCTTGGAAAAATAAAAATATTTTTATTATCTTGTGACATAAAAATATCATATTAGTATGTCATGACATAATTATAATTTGTCGTCTTTCCTATCTCTTCCTATGTATAAACATTTAATTTTATGTTATGACATAATAATATTGTATTTTTACTATGTCATTACATAATAATATTGTATTTTTATTATGACACCACATAAAAAAAAATCACTCAAAATTTTTTTTCTGAATTTAAAATTGTAAAATATTTTTATAATTTTTGGAAAAATATTTTACTATTATATAGTAAAATGGCGTGCCATAATTCTGGTTGTACTGCAATGTCTTTTTTTTGAAAAATATTACATTACACCACAAGGGTCGAAAATTTGATATTCTTGCACTGCGCGTCGTTTTTTCTATCCCTAAACACCACCCTTAAAATGACCCGATTGGGCCCATTTTAAATAGGTTTCGTGCATATTTTCGAGGTCTTGAATGTTAGGGGGCCCCTGGGCCCGGTCAGTCCACACCTAAAGACGGCACCGTTGCAATGTGATATGTTTAGTACCTAATAAAATAAATTTACTGTATAAACCAGAGTAGAAATCAAATTTCATATTTATCAAGCTTGAAATAAATAGCTTACGTTCTGCACAGCGTAGATTTATTACAAACCGCAAATTTATATACTCGATTCGCTGCAAATATGTTAACACGTCACCATTATTACCAAGAGGGCACAATTTATCTGAACCGTCTTACAAACAGTTGAACTTAAGTAACTAAATTCTGTTAACAGATCTTGTTCGTTTGCTAAATTAAGATATGCATGGAAATATTTTCAAAAAAAAATAGTTCGATGATAAATTTTGAGAAGAGAAATCAAATTTAATTGATAATTACGATATGTAGAACGTCTGATTCTATTTTCCTCTTTTTATAATTATTTGTGGTGGAGTATATTTAGTTGGTTATTATAAAGTATATACCCGTACTCCCACCATCTATGACCACTAAAAAAATTTATCAAAAGTCAAATCAATACGACACTAGAAAGTTATGATCAGTATAAAAATAAAAAAAAAATGCTTTTTTTAACGCTTAAATTCATATTGTAGGTTGCAGCCTACATAATATTATAATGGCTGAATATAATGCGCCTTTGTCTTAAAAAAATAAATTACTATAGTGTACGCTGCATCCTACAGAGACAAAATGGGGAATTAAACGGACTGAAACTTCAAAATATTTTTTTAATTATTTTTGCAGTAATCCCTATACCCAGAGACATACATAAATACTATATTTAAATGTGAATTTTAATACGGTATAGTGCGTACTACTATTTAATAACTTTAAAGAATAGCTTCTGTTGCTACATTGTTGAAACACCCATTGTTACATGTCTATATTAGAAAAATTTATTTCTCAAACAATGTCACCATCGGGATACGAATCCCGCGATAGTGGAAAGATTCGGGGTTCGTATCCCGATGGAGACATTGCTTGAGAAATAAATTTTTCTAATATAGACATGTAACAATGGGTGTTTCAACAATGTAGCAATAGAAGCTATTCTTTAAAGTTTAAACTATATTTAAATATAAATAAAAAATCATGCATTTAAGGTCTAAATCGAAACATGCCATAAAAGGAAATAGTTTCTGAAAAGTGATTTTTGATGAATATTCTGAAAATTTTGACAAAAAATTTTTTTTTGGGAATTTTCAAGAATTTATCTAAAATTAACATAAACTGCTATTTGAATGTTTCCTTTCAAAAAATGAATTATCAAAATTCAATTTATTTATTATCGTAATTTTTACACGATACACAAGAAATATTTTAAAGAAAACTGCAAGTAATTTTCATTGTTTAGTTACTACTAGTATAGAGTAATGGAACATTTTTCATAATAGAAGAGTACAGTAAATGAAAACAAACTTGTGTTTTTCACAGCTGCAATATAAGACAAAGGGGCTTTTATGGGTTGTCGAGTCGTAAAATTTTTTTTAACAAGCCTCTTAGGATTTCATCCTCATCGGAAGACGGTAACAGATTGTTATCAAAAGAGACGCCGTAAAAATGTTGTTGAAAACCATTTGACTTAATATTATAATATGGCCGATGGTTTAGAATATTAACCTCTCGAAATAGCTTAAATACTGATCATGATTTTATTAGTCAATGCACTGGTCTTATACCGTATGTTCAAGAAGTCGCCGTTTTAAATGATTTCACTTTGCAAAAACGCTCTATTTATTTTATATCCTAGATGGCTCTGCAAAAAAATTGTATCTATTTAAATTTTTAGCCGAAATAGAAGTCCGTCCCGGTTTCACCCGAGTGCGATAGATATAATTCAGCAAAATGTATTTCGTTTGCGGCCCGGCGTCTGAACTAATAGCTTTGAGCAAATTCTACCAGGTTACTAAAACAGTTCTTTTTTTTGAGAAAACACCGTAATTTTGTACAAAAAAATAAACGGGTTGCACTCCGGAAGTGCCGGCAGTGGTGAAAACTTGAATATTAACGTCTTACGAATTTTCGATCAAAATGGTTTGTATCATAGATTGCATTTTTATGTACGATATTTCAACGCTAGATGTCTAACGTTGTATAAATAAAAGTTTCCGTCTTACGAGTATAGATGTACAGTCAAACCTCATAGTGAGTGAGAACTGGGTAAGGTGTCCTGACGCCTGACGCGAGTTTAACATTTTTTACCCATTACAAAAAAAAGTGTACAACGCCGCTAAAGAAGTTTTCACTTCAAAAACTACCCTATAGCGTAAGTTGGACCATTTACAAAATTTTATTAAAATCGGTTCAGTGGTTTCAGAGATTAGCGCTGATGAACATCGTGACGCGAGATTTTTGACGTGATAACGTCTTATAAATTGATGAATCACGTCAATATAAAAAGATGAAACACCGGCTGCATGCACGAAAAAGTGTAACGTTCCTAACGTTCCGCCTGACCCTGTGCGTGATTATTTAAATATCGTCGGTCTAATTTTAAAACCGCGTAAGTCAATTTTGGTTATTTTTTACAATGTTTTACAGAAGTGCAGGTACTAAAATCCTAAAGCACTATAACCTAAAATCATAATTTTCATAAAATTTTGACTTACGAGGTTTTAAAATTAGACCGACGATATGATATTCGAGCGGAATACGTTATCACGTAAAACTATCGTCCGTAAACCGGCTTTACAGACAACCAATTTTTTATTTATATATAAAGATTCCTTTGAAAAATATTTGTTAATTCATCAGAAACAAAATAATTTTTAACACAGACGCAATACAAAATTATTTAGAAATATCAATCCGTCTGGCTTTCTAAACTTAATTCGCGCGAATCCTGGTAACAATTTACACGCATATTGCACGTCTATTATGTCGTGAAACACGTTAAAAAACGCACCTCGCACCGATAAGAATGTATACATTTTTTGTTGTTTGAACAGAAAAATGCACAAATCCGGTAAAACAGGCCGAGGAGGGTGTATCAATGATATAATATGCGCAAAGAAAAGGATGAGCAATAGTTTCTCAGGCTACAGACATGAATACCTGTGTATATTACACTCGGAGGTATTCGATAAAGCTGATTCAGATGATTTGTCTACCCTTTTTATTACGTACCCACACACATACACACACCTGCGATTCAAATGTTTCGCTATAAACGAGAATATCCAACGAGATACGCAGAATATAAAAGTTTACAAACATCGACGATCTAACAGCGTATTAAAATCCGGATTTTTAAAATGAAACTCTTTGGCTCGCTGTTAGGTAGAATTTTTTGCAGTTACCTCAGTACTGTTCACTGTACTGACTGTCAATTTGTGTCGATTGTTCACTCGATGAAACACACGATACCTGACTGTTTACTGAGCTATCGCGGTGGTATATATACTATGCGCTGGATAGTTCTTTCTTTTTCTTGCATTCATTGTTGTCTGGAATTTAGCAACAAAGCCCTTTTTTTACCTACGCATATTGTTATTGTTTGAACAATCAAACTGATTGATGTTTCCCAACGATCCGTGTGTCATTGTTAGAGCAACAAGACGATTGTTGTCCCAACAACAATCTGTGTGTCATTGTTAGAATGGCGAGCCAATTGTTGTCTCACGAAATTTTTTGTCGTCGCCTGCTGGGGGGTCTCTGTTACAGTATATAAGACTAGCGGTCCCGCCCTGTTTCACCCGTGTGCAAAAGAACGAATGGGGAAGGGAGGGACATGAGTACGCACATTCATTTTAGTTTAGCGAGATTAATGTTGTGTCCTAATTTCATGATGATTGGAGTTTCCGTTCAAACGGTTTTGTCGTTAAAAAGCAGTAATTATACTTTTTAGTATAGATAATAAATTCCTTTTAAATCAATAATTACTGGAATTAATAAAATATAATAAATATTTAATTGAAAACACTGTAGGAAAATTATTTTTATATAGGTCCCTATAGTTATATCAATTTTCAAATGAGTTATTAATTAGATTTATTTAATTTTAATTAGTCCTAAATAATTTTAATTAGTCCTAAATAAAATTAAAATAAATTTAAATGTAAGAAAGTAATGTAGAAAATAAAAAAAAAATTAAAAATTTATTCGCTCAATGTGGGGCTTGAACCCAAGAGTCACGTACTCTACCGACTGAGCTAATCGGGCTTCTGATACGCTAGGCTAATATTGGTATATTTAGTTACGACATTTCACCTAAATAGAAGCTCATTTTTGAGATACATTTTGCAACATTTTTCATTTAAGCTCCGCTCGTATTGGTCGTAGCGTGATATTATATAGCCTATAACCTTCCTCGATAAATGGGTTATCCAACAAAAAATTTTTTTTCAATTTGAACCAGTAGTTCCTGAGATTAGCGCGTTCAAACAAACAAACAAACTCTTCAACTTTATATATTAGTATAGATTACTAGCTTCTATCTTTAATAGTGTTCGGTGAATATTGGCATTGATTACTTAACTGTGCTGTATTTAAGAACGCCGTATAGAGCAAAAGGCTGACTACTTGTGAAGATGTATAAGAAAATGAAGAATTCTTGAAGGTATTCGCTTTCTTCGTACATACAGTCAAAGCTATTGAAAATCGGCATTCCGTCGGCATACAAAGCAGTCAAGCGCGAATCCAATTCTTATTCACGTTTAACGTGCCACATGATAACATGTTTTCAATGGAAGATTACCCCCTCCCCCCCGGATCGACACAAGTTTCCTGTTATATTACCGTCTCTTATTTACACCAGGGATGGGCGATGTTTAATAGGATGGACACGAGTAGAATTCGTGCCATGAAGGGTTCCGTGCCGTTTTGACATTTTGTTGAGCTTGACAATTGCCACACAATAAAAAATATCTGGCGTTATCTGAAGGCCGCTGCACACGAGGCTGAAAACACTGTTTGGACTTCTGCGCTGGTCGGCAGGCTGGCTAAGAGGCTGGAAATGACGTCATTGCGGGCTAGGCTGCTAGCTCACGAGATGGATTTTAAAATTAGAACAGAGGCTATTTGTCTTGCTAGGTCCTCTGCTTGCTCTAAGCAAGAGCCAATCAGGAAGCAGTATCTTGTCACGTGGATGACTTGAACAAACGCACACAAACCAACATGGCGTCATTCTGCTCAGAAGACACGTTTTGCTCTATGGTTATATTATTATTATTAAATTATTATTTTTTTCCTTGCTAGGTCCGCTGTTAGATATGAGGAAGAACCAATCAGGAAGCAGTATGTTGTCACGTGGATGACTTGAACAAACGCCCACAAACCAACATGGCGTCATTCTGCTCAGACAACAGACTTGTTTTGCCCCGTGTTTATATTTAAACTGTCACTGCGCGCGCACCAGATCCATCCACAATACAAGCTTGAAAAGACGTCTCGTGTGAAGCGAGCATATATAAAATCAATCAGGAAAATCGGCGCTAGAAAACTAATAGTCAAATCTAGCGGCAAATCCAGCCTCGTGTGCAGCGGCCTTAATGTAATGATTAGCTCTCGCACGGTGTGAAATAATGGTTACAAATTGATTTCAATATTAGAATAGTTGCCTGTCTAGATATTTTACTGTGGAGAAAGGAAACTCAACCCGCCGCGATAGTATAGCAAACAATAGCTGTATCTGTGTTATTAATATCTATCAATTCACCAAGCGGGGTGGCGTAGTGGTGAGAGCACTAGACTCGCATTCGGGAGGTACCGTGTTCGTATCCTGGCGGGGGTAGATGTGGCTGGGACTTTTTCCTGCTGCCTCACGCCAAGAAACGGTAATTCTTGTACCGGCCATCTTGTTGAGGTTTTCTATGGTTTCCCTCAATAATTCCAGATAAATATCGAGATGGTTCCCTTATTCAAGGCCATGGCCGGATTACTTGTCAAACTCCTGTGATCAAAATTTGCCTACGTTATCCTAATGTCCAAAAATTCCTTCATTCGCCCATTGCTATTAATTAAGTAGAAGTTTAAAAATGTAGAAAATAACGGGAAGTGTGGTAGATGGAAAATGGTAATGGTGCGAATGGCGTCTGTTATGACATAAAGTTGAGAAACGGATGTTATTATTATTATTAATATCTATCAAGTCAGTCATGATATTCGGATAAAGTACCCAGCCTTAGGCCCTACTGTGCCTATAGGCATCTAATATTATTATTAAAATCGCTGTTTTCACGATATAATATTTGCATGTTATTTAATCTAGCTTTCATCAAAGAAATTACTATGAAAATTTTCATTAAACGCATTATTTCAATGTCTTTCTCATCTCTTTTTTCTAAATTCATCTACTTATGAAAGTTTATTCAACTCATGCGCGCTATTCATGTTTTATCATGCCTAAAAACCGAACCCTAAATAGCCATTTACCGACTGGTGACAATTACTTGTCAAACTCAATGAAAATTCCTACTAGCTCGGCCATTGTGGAGTAATGAAAATAAACGTAACTATTTTCTGAGTCGTAACGAAATAGTAGGTAACAACAACTCCGTTGTTACCCATTGAGGCTAAAATTGAGAGGTCGAATGTTTTCGACATGGAGTTTATAACCGGCTAACCTCAAACCAAAACATTGAATCGTGCTGTTTGGTGCTGTTAGTAATGACAGTTTTTTTTATAAAGAAATAAATAGATATTTACAACATCTCATTAATAACAATAAATAAAACATGAATAACGCGCAATTGTTGAATAAAATTATGGGCGTAACTTGTAGGCTAAGTCATGGCCTGTCAGCGCGATGACACGCCATGAATGACTTAGACTACTAGTTACGCCAATAACTATTATATGCTCTCCTATGTCTTATAGTTGAGGACAGGAGTCGCCAGAGCGCCAATCTTGAGACTTCCCTCCGTTTTCGAAATTTTATAAAGGTAAGCACTGAAACCTTACAAAAGTAGACTTTATAACTTTCTGTTTTTCGCATAACGATATCCGATTTTGCGTCCAACATTTTCTGTTTGACTGAGAGCTTTTGGCTTGACTTTCAAATGAGCTTTAATTCTGCATGTGAATAGTTAATTGAATGTAAGCTTCTTGTATTAAGCTTATTTTAAGAAGTTATACAAACTGAACCGAGAGAGTTTGATTTTAATTTAAATATTGACTCTTTCAATCGAGATATGTTCAGCTCAACAATTTTATCGATACACTAGCCATTACCCGCGATTTCACTTGCGCTAATGTCATTTTGGTATATTTATTAGTGATGTGCCGGATATCCGTATCCGCGGATATCCGAGAGAGAAGAAAGATCCGTATCCGTTAGTTTTTGGCGGATCTTTTACCTTATTAATTTTCAATTCATAGATGAAATTTTATATATCTATAGGTGATTAGGTAATAATGAAAAACTGTTTAATTCCATTCCGATTATTTTTTATTTTTTTAAATCGTATTTGGCACTTTCATATTGCAAACATTTATCGTAGTGAGTACCATACCAATAGTACATAACTCAAAGGTACTAAAAAACTATCTTTATAATGAGATATCGCACATCGATCTTTGGAAAGAGACGATCTGTTATGAGAGTTAACTCTTAAAGAGGTCAGTAACTTTTTCCCATAACAGATAGTCTTTTTCCAAAGGTCGATGTGCAATATTTACCGCCGCGTACTCTAAGAAAGTTAAGATCCGTATCCGTATCCGCGGATCTTGAAATCAAATATCTGTATTCAGATCCGTATCTGCGGATATACATTTTTAACGATCCGGCACATCACTAATATTTATATAAAAATCTCGTGTCACGATGTTCGTAAATTTTGTAAATGTGTCTTGCTTAGTCCAACTTTATTCTATAGGATAGTTTTCATTACATTTTTTGTACAAAACTACAGTGTTTTAGTAACATGCAGCGACATCTGAAAGCATTTCTTTAAAGCTATTAGTTCAGAAGCAAATCAGGTAGAATTTGTTCAAACTATTAGGTCGCGGGCCGCAAACGAAATACATTTTCCAGAATTATATCTATCGCACCCGGGTGAAACCGGGACGGACCGCTAGTCAATCATATATAAATACAAATCAGATTTTGGTGTAATGTCTGACACAAATAGATCGCCGGCTCCCGGACTAAATAGGGCAGTCTTGTTTAATTATCCGGAATTATTAACATGACGATTCAAAGTGAAGATTTCGATACAATGGCGACTGTCACGTACAATATTGTTAGCGACAAGGATCTAATGAGCTTAGAATAACATGCTCAGCGAAGCCAGTTAAGCTCAAAGACCACTTCAGCTACCCGATTGCTGAATAGGAAACACTGACCTATTCGCCATGGGAAGTGATTCTAGTGCTCTCTGGTGGCAGAAAATAAAAACTACAGTAAAACCTCGTTAACACGAACTCGTAAAAATCAGGCAAAAAGTTCGTGTTATGTGGGAGTTCGTGTAAACCGAGTATGGCATAAAATACAGTCATTTTTTAAGTGTCAAATCATGATTTATTTTAAGTAAACATTGAATAATTATTTATTATAAATTGTTAAGAAGCCTTTGCCTTTGTTAATTAGTTTACAACCTTTTCAATAAATAAGAGGGGAAAAATTTTGAGGTATATATGTTTCTATTTATAGGATTTCGAGTGAATTTTTAATCTCTCAATCCTTTGTCTATTTTTAGAATGTGAGTTAATTACTTTTGTAATCCCTTAAGCGAATCTTTTCTTTTAGTTGTATTGTATATTCATTGACCAAAATGATTAAAATATATGATTTGAGAATTTTTGTAGTTCGTATTATCCGACAATTAACCGTGAAGGGACGAAAAAGTTGTTCGAAGTTCGTATTAACGAGGGTTCGTGTTAACCGAACATAATTACATTAAAGCTTATGTGACCATTGTCAAGAGCAGATTTTTGTTCGCGTTAAACCGAAATTCGTGTTAACCGTGTTCGTGTTAACGAGGGTTTACTGTATATGCTTTAAACACATTTATATATTTCATCTCACAGTTAGTTTATTATAATGAGTGAACTAAAGAAAAATAATTTATTCTTGTCTGAGATCTGTGCATGTTATGGTTTCTAATGCAAATATATCATTGCTACAAATAAATTTAAAATATAGTTTAAAAAAACTAAAAAACACGCTTTATATCGAACTAAAAAGTAAAAAATATTTTTTTTTAAATAAAACAATAATGAATAAAAAATACAAGTATTATTGTGAAAAAGCGTGGGGCGCTTTGTTCCACATTTTCGTACATCGAGCGCCCCACGCTTTTTTCTTAATAATACTTGTATTTTTTATTCATTATTGTTTTAAGCTTATTTCAAAAAAAATATTTTTTACTTTTTAGTTCGATATATAGCGTGTTTTTTAGTTTTTTTAAACTATATTTATTTTTCACTTTTTAGTTTGATATAAAGCGTGTTTTTTAGTTTTTTTTAACCATATTTTTTTCCACTTTTTAGTTCGATTTATTGTTAAAAATTTGCCGAAAAAACAAATTTTTTATTTCGACGTGGACGGGATTAGAACACACGACCGGTGAATCCGAGAGTTGACGTCAGCGAAGACCCGTGCCTTAGACCGCACGTTTAACCACTGTAGTTACATTGCTGGCATATTATACTACAGTAATAAACCACTTGCTGTAGTCCAAACGAAGGTTACAAACAAACAAACAAACATACATACATACAAACTTACAAGTGAAGTTAATATAAAGCGTGTAAAAAAGAGAATCTATAGCGACACTCAAAGGACTGTGCACTTTGTGGCGTTATTGAGAGTTGTCGTTAAACGGAGAGAAGAAATAATCCATTAATATTTTTTTTACTATAATAAGCATTATCTCATAATATATCAACTAACCAACAAACATTCATACTATCTTGCTGAACGTATATGAAAGATAATCCCAACAAAAAAAAAACGAATTTTTAAGAATTCTCGGTACGCATGATGCTGACAACAAAGCAACAAAATAACAAACACGTACTACTTATTGCTTAATGATCACGTATTGTTGTCGTTATTTAGAGCGTATCATTGTATGAGCGACAAGGTAAACCAACTAGAGTCTAGAGTTAAGTAATTTCGACGTTTTAAGGGGAGATATCCACCTAAGAGCGGGAAAAGGTCATTTTTGTGAATTTTTTCAAGGAAAACTATATGAATTTTTGGATTTGGAGTTTTACTATCTTAAAGTATACACATTCAGAAATACTATGTTAATTTTTTTATTTAAAAATATCAAAAATTGACAAGATTATTGTATAAACTTTGAAGCGCCGTAAAAAGATCTGCGTAATCGGTATCCACTGGCGTTTCTTCAAAAATCATCTCAAACAAAAAAAAAAAAACAAGAATATTAAATTAGATACTATAATCTAGTACTTGTCATAGGATATTTTCTTTTGTTTATTTTTGGTCCAAAATCGCTATTTATGTTCAAACATCCGCCATTTAGTCCAAAATCAATATTTTCAAAATCGGCTATGACAAGTACTAGATTATAGTATCTAATTTTAGTAATTTTTTTTTTTTAGATGATTTTTGAAGAAACGCCAGTGGGTTAATTTTTGATATTTTTAAATAAAAAAAATAAACATAATATTTCTGAATGTGTATACTTTTAGATAGTAAAACTCCAAATCCAAAAATTCCCATAGTTTTCCTTGAAAAAATTCACAAAAATAACCGTCTTTTCCGGCTCCTAGGTGGATAGCTCCCCTTAAGGAAAATGACGATAAATTTTAGACTGTATGTGAATTTTCTACACTGTATTATCAATTTGCCGTGTTTTTATGTAGTAAGCGAAAAGGGATGAGCGGTGACCCAAAAGATGTAAGAGTTGTTAATGCATTTTCTAATACACCCTGTAGTGATCTCAACGCAGTCAGGGTAACGATTGTGATTACGCATCCGGGTTGTCGGTTTGTTCGACAAGTAGCTTTAACATGGATATCTATCAACAGTATCCCGTGTGACAGGTGTCTGAATTAACGCTTGTCGTCACTAATATAGCAGACCGTGTTTTCACACTGGGATATATATTATATTCGTCCCAATAAGTTCCCTGTCTCCCGGATTCCCACATATCTACACCTAACCAAGTCGACCTCTCACGTCGAAAAGTAGAAACACATTAATATATATATATATGTTACGGTCAATGTCCGGAATTCGGGCTATGTCGACAATGCCCGGGCAATGTCGACATTGACCGGTCAATGTCGACAATGCCCGAGCCACATTGGGCAAGGTCTGAAATCGGACAAGGTTCAAAAAATATATTTTTTATAAACATGAAACGCTGACATTTGATTGTAATTTTATCATGATAAGTTATCATTAACGCTTTATGGAATTTTTGTCACTGATATCAACTATTGAAGAATATATTTTTCAGCTTTCTATTACTCTATATTTTTTCTGTGAGCACGGATGAATGGATTGAAACCAAATTTTGGGAGGATGTTTGATACGTAAATATGAAGAGCCCTATTGTTTTTTAGGGAGAATCGGGAGAATTCGATTTTTGCAATTTTTTCAAGGCATACCCCTTTAAAAAAATGCGATTTTTGACGAAAACCGAAATCTTTTGGAACTTTGGCAGAATCATCATGCTTATAGAAAAAAACACGCAGAATCCAATGAGCATAAACAAACGTTTATATTATGTCGTTTAGTTTAGAAGTTATTTGCGTTTATAGTTTTCAGAAAATCATATAAAACCTCCGAATGGCCGTAGTTTCCAAACTAAAAGAGATACAGACGTTTGCTTACGCTCATTGAATTCAGCGTATTTTTTCTGTAAGCTTTCTCAATTTCAAAAGTATATTAAATAATTCGATTTTTACAATTTTTTCAAGGCACACCCTTTAAAAAATGCGACTTTTGACGAAAACCGAAATCTTTTGGAACTTTGGCAGAATCATCATGCTTATAGAAAAAACACCCTGAATCCAATGAGCACAAACAAACGTCTGTATGTCTTTTGGTTTAGAAGTTATTTGCGTTTATAGTTTTCAGAAAATCATACAAAACCTCCGAATGGCCGTAGTTTCCAAACTTAAAGAGATACAGACGTTTGCTTACGCTCATTGAATTCAGCGTATTTTTTCTGTAAGCTTTCTCAATTTCAAAAGTAAGTATATTAAAGAATTCGATTTTTGCAATTTTTGTTCAAGGCACACCCTTTAAAAAATGCGATTTTTGACGAAAACCGAAATCTTTTGGAACTTTGGCAGAATCATCATGCTTATAGAAAAAACACCCTGAATCCAATGAGCACAAACAAACGTCTGTATGTCTTTTGGTTTAGAAGTTATTTGCGTTTATAGTTTTCAGAAAATCATACAAAACCTCCGAATGGCCGTAGTTTCCAAACTAAAAGAGATACAGAATTTTGATTAAGCTCATTGAATTCAGCGTTTTTTTCTGTAAGCGTTCTCAATTTCAAAAGTATATTAAAGAATTCGATTTTTGCAAATTTTTCATGGCATACCCCTTTAAAAAAATGTTACTTTCGACGAAAATAATAGAAGTCTCCCTTTACCATTTTCATTTACTGTTGAAGTAAACTTGATAGAGTTTTATGAAAAGACCGAAAACCACAACAATAATAGCCTCCAGTTCGGGAAAGTTCGTTAACAACCTAAATGTTTCAAAGTTGGAAAAGAAATCAGAGAGCAAAACTGTGAAATATTATCAGGCTCTTTATGAAAGATAATTAGTGAGTTCAGATTGTTTTAAAACTGATAGAGAAATAAATGAAAAAGAAGAAATTAGAGAAAAGTTCGTTTGATATAGAGATGGTCCTAAATTTGGGGAACTAACAACTGTATTCATGGTCCTCACATCCTGTAGCGACCCCCCAACCCATTGATAATTTTCTTCTTTTTTATAAACTTTCCTCAAGTTTTTTGACGTGATAACGTCTTATAAATTGATGAATCACCAATCTTATAAATTGATAAAACACCGGCTGCATGCACGAAAAAGTGTAACGTTCCTAAATCCTAACGTTCGTAATGCGTAACGCGTAATGTTCCGCCTGACCCTGTGCGTGCTTTTTGCTAATTTCTCGCTCAATTTAAATCAGATCGGTTTGAAACCAGTCTTAAACGAAAGAGGAGAACATTTTACATAGATTTCGTATAACAGAATTTGCCTAAACAGTTTTTTTATACAAATTTATATAGAAAAATAGCTGTATAAATGCAATGTTGTCTAATGCATGGCGCGACGCGGTCGGTCGTCTTTGTTTGCCGTACATGGAAATCAGAAGATAACGTATGTCTTGTCTTAACATGAAAACGGCTGCATTTCTAATGTTTAATTCAATTTTTTGACATTATTATTTTGTGAAATGCAACGCCTTCTAAGTTAAGTATTGGAATAACTAATTATTATTAGAACATAATACTTTGACAGTTGCAAACGTCACTTTTGACATTTCTTATCATTCCGACACCAAGGATAAGCGGATTGAAACCAAATTTTGGGAGGTTTAGGTTATGTATTACGGAATACGTTATCACGTAAAACTATCGTCCGTAAACCGACTTTACAGACAATCAATTTTTTTTTTAGTTTTAATTTTAATTTATCAAAAGTTATTTTAAAAGAAATTGCAATCAAAAGTATCGAGGATTAAATAAAGAAGATAACAAAAGTTAGTTGATATTGCGATAAAAAATGAAGATTTCAAGTATTGTAATTTATATTAAAAACAAGACCCGATTACTTTTAAAATGAAATCATTAAATACTTTAAAGTTTAAACTTTAAAAAGGATACAAAGCTACAAAATACGAGTATATTAATTAGAATTATTTTCTACTACAATTGCAGCATTGTTGTGCAAAGAACACTTAGGAGTTATACATAAGGAGTATAAAAGCCATCTTAAACAAAACAAAATACAAGAAAGATGTTATATTCCTTGGCGAAGCATACACCATCTCTTGATAAAATTATCAGTTGAACTAAGTAGCTACATTCATTTTTTTATATTAGTTTCAATTCATTATTATTAGGAACAGTTCTACAGTATGTAAACACGTAAGGTGCACATAGGGAAATTAACATTGGGAAAAAATGACTGGATCAGAGTGAGCCTTGAAATCTTGTTTTTCAATTTGACAGATAATATTCTTTTGCAAAATGAATGTGTATACGACCGAAGAAAATATTCAAATGATTACAACATAATCGGACTTTTTTTATTAATGGGACATTAAATTCCCAAAAATACTTAAATATGGTGCGAGATCAAATATCTCCGCTTATTCGTGTTAAACCTAAAGACATTGGGTCACTGATTTACCAACGCGCATACGTCATACCAGTCAGACAATTTTTGAATGAAATGTTTCCAAACAGATGGAGTTGTTTTTTAGTTTTATTTTTCTACAAAAAAATTAAAATAATGATTTATAAGAGCTTTTTATTATTAAAAAAGCCAAGTAAAATAAAAATAAATCAAAATGAAATAGAAATCCTCAAGATTACCACGATAATTCAATAGAAATAACAATTAATGCAGTCATGGCTAACTCTGATCCAAGTATTTTTTCCCAATGCTAATTTCCCTATGTGCACCTTACGTGTTTACATACTGTATATCGCTGTCAAATGTTTCATGTGAGTACTTAGAATAAAAGACTGTACAGAGAAAACAAATTACACACTAGTCATACACGGCATTTTTCATATCAACTATTATGCGTAACAAGTGACAGTCGTGTGAAAAACAAAAAAGAAAACGGTGCATTTACGCACAAACTATTAACATGTAGAATCATTTGATATCATACTCATGTTACATATTAAAAGTTCTATAAAAATTTATAAAACTCTACAGAAATAGTAACCGCAAACAAAAGACAAACTATTCATTTGTATTTTATTTGCGTTTTCCTTCTGCACAGGATTTCTGTTAAAATTTATACGTATTTCATAAACTAAATATCTTTTATTTTGCACATAAACAAAGCTCTGTAAAGCAGAGTGAGTTTGCAACAGTTATATAATACAAAACGTGTAATAATATTTTCTCTGCTATCTCTATCTGCGTCGTTGTTAGTAATTATTATAGCACTACTATCAGTCCAGCCCGGATTCGCCCGGGTGCGATAGATACATAGTTCTGCAAAATGTATTTCGTTTGCGACACGGCGTTCGAACTAATAGCTTTGAGCAAATTCTACTAGATTTGCTTCTGAACTAATAGTTGTGAGCGAATTATAACAGATGTCGCTACTTGGTACAAAAATAGTTTTTCTTTGTTTGCTTCTGAACTTACAGCTTTGAGTAAATTCTATCTTACTAAGACAGTTTTTTTGAGAAAACATCGGAATTTTGTACAAAATATTTAATAAAAACTATCCTATAGCGTAAGTAGCACCAAGCAAGGCACATTTGCAAAATTTCATTAGCGTCGGTTCAATGGTTTTGGAGATTAGCGCGGACGTACATCGTGACACGATAATTTTTTATATACAGGGTGTTCCACGACATGACTGCCATAGCCTGGGACTGTGTTGCTGGGATGATTTCAAGTCAAAAATGTCTAATAAACATATACCCGGAACGCTATCTTAACTGAGCTAGAAGCATTTGAAATTTTAGATAAGTACCTAGTAGTAGGAATTCCCTATTAATTTAAAAACCATTTAAAAGAAAAAGAAAATTACTTAAGTATTAAAGGTTCCATTTTTAAGTTTCCAATGTTGTTCTGGACATGTATCATTCAAAAGGTATGCGATTTAGTGATGTGTCGCTCCTGAGCGAGTCGTTCATAATGAATGACCCCTTCCTCGGAGCGGAGCGAGTCGCTCTTTTTGACGTGATAACGTCTTATAAATTGATGAATCACCAATCTTATAAATTGATAAAACACCGGCTGCATGTACGAAAAAGTGTAACGTTCCTAACGGTCGTAACGTTCCTAACGTAACGTTCCTAACGCGTAACGTTCCTAACGCGTAACGTTCCGCCTGACCCTGTGCGTGCTTTTTGCTAATTTCTCGCTCAATTTAAATCAGATCGGTTTGAAACCAGTCTTAAACGAAAGAGGAGAACATTTTACATAGATTTCGTATAACAGAATTTGCCTAAACAGTTTTTTTATACAAATTTATATAGAAAAATAGCTGTATAAAATATAAATGCAATGTTGTCTAATGCATGGCGCGACGCGGTCGGTCGTCTTTGTTTGCCGTACATGGAAATTAGAATATAACGTATATCTTGTCTTAACATGAAAACGGCTGCATTTCTAATGTTTAATTCAATTTTTTGACATTAGTATTTTGTCAAATGCAACGCCTTCTAAGTTAAGTATTGGAATAACTAATTATTATTAGAACATAATACTTTGACAGTTGCAAACGTCACTTTTGACATTTCTTATCATTCCGACACCAAGGATAAGCGGATTGAAACCAAATTTTGGGAGGTTTAGGTTATGTATTACGGAATACGTTATCACGTAAAACTATCGTCCGTAAACCGACTTTACAGACAACCAATTTTTTTTTTTTATGAATAACTCACTTCGAGCGCCATTGCTCTGTGCTGAGCTATTCTGTACTGTTGCATTCGCACATTTGCAGAGCGCACACAGCACCGGCCACAGAGGCACTAGTGAATTTTGCACGTACGGAGTTATCATTGCTGAATCATTTAATGTTGAATGACACACTGTAAGTGCAATAGTACTAAGTTTACAGTGACTTAAACCATTCACATTGACGTAGTTGACAAAGATATAATACTGTAACAATAAACATTATTATTGTTAAGCTTTTATTATACTTTATAGTTTATCCGAAATGCGAATAATATAAGATCAGAATCATATTAAAATGAGCTCAGAGCTGAGTGTGTGTATTGTGCTGTGCAATGCTACGTGACCTCTGAGCATGTATGATGACAGTTCACACCTCTGCAGTCTGCACTCTTGTGTAGTGCGTACTGTCTAGTGTCGCTCCTTTGAACGATTCGCTCTGAGCGACTCTTTTTAGTGAGCGGAGCTCGCGGAGCCAGCTCCCAATAAAGAGTCATGTGGACACATCAATAATGCGATTGTATACCTGCATATAGTCGAGACTTCGTCACATAAAAACAAATGACGGCGGAAAACTCCTTCGCATTAAAATATTATATCGCAGTTGAAGTAAGTCTCAATGGAAGATAATTATGCATGAGTCTAAACGCCGCGCCGAGTACAAATGCAGTCTTTAGGGTTTGACACCATGATCTACGCCCTCCCTCCCCCCACAACAGGCACCGCGCTGGGATATGACTTCATTTTGTTGGCGCGAACTACCAGAGTTGAACTAATACTCACCGAACAGGATTTACAGTTAATAACATAATATCATATATATTAATACGCTAAGGTTAAAGATGTTTGCCTCCCTTTTTAGAAAAAACCTCACAATTTCTCCACATAAATTATATATCATTTTACAGATAATTGCTTGCTCTACTGACATCGACAACTAAAAAAATTTATTATTGCTTTTGTTTTTGTAAATTAATTAAAATACAGCAACGCTGAACAACGTCTGCCATCTAACGGCTTAAATTTTGAAACAACGTCAACACATCGATCTGTCATCTGACCTTCATATTGTAATACAACAGACACAATACTGAATACTTCCATTTAACGGCTTTAATTTTGAAACAGCGAGCAACGCTGAACAACGTCACAGCAATGATACATGATGCCATCTGACGGCTTAGCTCAACGCTTTTGCTACTTGCGCCACTATATGACAATTTTAGTAAAATATTTCTTCGATCTGTCATCTGAGCTTCATATTGTAATACAACAAAAAGAAGAACGTTATAAGCAGTGTGCAAAATTAGAAACGAATTGAATACCTGCAATCATATTTAAAAAATAATTTTGCAAAGTGATAATTATTATACTTATTTAGTGCGAATAATTCGCACAGGTCACACTAGTATTTTATAATTTACTATACGAATCACCGTTTACTTAAGAGTGGGTCGCGACCCGACACCGGGCCGTAGAAAAAAAATTGTAAAACCACAAAAAAATTCAGCAACTAAAGTTTTAAACGAATATAATTGTAAATTTTTTAATTTCATACCTACTTACATATATTTTTCTTATATAATTATTTTCCAATTTTGTGCATAAAATAAGCAAACAAATATTAAAAAATAAAATTTGTTTTGTAATTATATGTTTTTTTTAAAGGTGGGTCGCAAAAAATTTGTATAACCTCGTACCGGGCCGCGGTCAAAAAAGTTTGGGAAACGCTGATATGAATCATTGTCTATCTACTCAGATGAGTGAAGGCAACAAAGCGTATCGAAAATATATCTGCGTCTCTTTCTTCGATGATACGATTGGTTGATGTACTTGCATTAAATTTAATTAAAGTTTCCATAGCAACCCTATTACATTTTAGCTAATAGTCGCGACCAGCTGTCGTTCGTGTTTTTACGTATAACCTCAAAGCTTCTTGCTTGGAATTTATCTGTATTTTTATGTAATAAATTAATTAATGTATTTTATACAAGCGTGTTTACGACCGAGGTATGAAAAAAATAGTATATATACCACACTGGCTAAAATTGTGATGCCCTTCGCGCCATGATGCCTGGGGAAAGCCGAGGGCATCATGGCGCGCAGGGCAAGCATATCACACTTTCGGCCCTTGTGGTGTAATATACTATTGCAAATCTAAAATAAGCCGGCTCTGTCAAACGAGGGAAACTACAAGATTAAAGTTCTTAATAGAAAATTAATTGTTTTAAGCAGGCGGCAACAGCGTGTACTTGTAAACCGGTCTGCCGGTATGTTAGAGCACTTCCAACTTTGTGTTGGTGTCGCGGTTACGACGTTACATAACCAACTTTCGTCATATTTAAAATAAAACTACATACTAATAAAAAAACAAGACGAGGAATTACCGTACTACATTAAAATTTATCTTAAAAATTAATTTAGATTGCGAAAATTAAAAAATACTCATAGCAAAGTTTCACAATCATACTTATATATTAATACGCTAAGGTTTAAGATGTTTGCCTCCCTTTTCAGAAAAAACCTCACAATTTCTCCACATAAATTATATATAATTTTACAGATAATTGCTTGCTCTACTGACATCGACAACTAAAAAATATATTATTGCTTTTGTTTTTGTCAATTAATTAAAATACAGCAACGCTGAACAACGTCTGCCATCTGACGGCTTTAATTTTGAAACAACGTCAACACTTCGCTCTGTCATCTGACCTTCATATTGTAATACAACAGACACAATAATGCATACTGCCACCTGACGGCTTTAATTTTGAAACAGTGAGCAACGCTGAACAACGTCACAACAATGCTGCATGATGCCATCTGACGGCTTAGCTCAACGCTTTTGCTACTTGCGCCTCTATATGACAATTTTAGTAAAATATTTCTTCGATCTGTCGTCTGAGCTTCATATTGTAATACAACAAAAAGAAGAACGTTATAAGCAGTGTGCAAAATTAGAAATTGGATACCCGCAATCATATTTAAAAAATAATTTTGTAAAGTGATAATTATTATACTTATTTAGTGCGAATAATTCGCACAGGTCACTCTAGTATAATAATAATAAATTAATTCAGTTGTCCAGCGTCCATAATATACATTTATTTTGATGAGAAAAAATAACTTTAAAAACTAAAACCCGACTGACAAGTATGCAACAAGAAAATATTCTCATCTGAGGATAGCCGTGGTCATAAGCCACCTACCCTAACAAAAAATACATTTTAACAGTAGTAAGCGATCATAAGCTCTAGGGCAAAGTGCATCACGCTATACATTTAGAGGGGTCTCATGTGATATCATACGACTACGGCTAACCTCAGATGAGAATATTTTCTTGTTTCACACTTTTCAGTAGTCGGGTTTTAGTTTTTGAACTTATTTTTTATTTGTTTTCAATTTGCTCACGCCTGGGACCAAAATTCAAAAATAAATGTAGCCTATGTTACCCGGGCCAAAATAACGAATGGATTGACACCTCATTTATCAAAATCGGATGAATAGTTTAGGCGCTACGGTGGAACATCCGTAAATGCAAACATACATAGACTGCTAAAATCATAACCCTTCCTTTTTGCTTCGCCACAGTCGGGTAAAAAGAGCGATGTCAAGAGGTAAAACTTTGTGCATGAAAAATGAGAGCTTTAACCATTTTTATTTAATTATTATATTTTTTTTTATCTTTAGAATATGTCGGTTTTGGTAACATCAAAAGTAATTCAAGTGATGTGAATACATTTTACATAATAAATATGTCAAGAAAAGATACCAGATTTATGATGAAAATCGTTTAAAATTAACGAGTCGAAATAAATCGATGACCTCAGGCATCAAATTTATGTTAGCTTATTCAAGGCACATAAGTTCAAGCTTTTGTTATAGGAAGATATATATAGAATTCTTGTAATACAAAACTTTTTACTATATTTTACGTTAAGTTTGCTTAAAGTTAATTTTGTTAAAGTATAGGTGCTTACGGAACAGGCCGTAATAAACAACTAACTTCACAATGCATACATATACTCACATAAGTAGATATGGCAGGTTTCAAAGAATGACCAAAATTCAAATAAAATACCCAGCTGCTTTTGTATTTTTATTACTTACGGTGAAAATTCATAAACTTTGAAATATTATGAAAATGTTTAATTTATTACTTTTTGGATTCCAAAAGCATCTAATTTATTTATCTTATAATATGATGTAGTTTTAATTTTTTTATTAATTAATATTTGATATTCCTTCATTTATTAGTGATTGGTTTAAAGGTTGGTAGCGACACAATGCCCGAATTGCAAAAAAGAAATTAATTGATATTTATAGGTTAGTTTTGGTTTGAGTACGATAACTCGATGTGAAAAATATCCTTTGGAAATACACAAATATTATTTTATATCGCATATAACAGCTTGTTATTAGCTCTTTTAAGTGCGGAAAATTGATTTTTATATTTTTTTTTGGTGAAAAGGGAAGAGCGTTTGGGGAGAGTTTAAAAAAAAACAATTACGGGGTCGTGTAGAAGTACAAAGTGAGATACTAATACAGTAATTCAACACCAGTTGCTATGACGTGTATATGTGATTTCTGATTGGTTAGATTAAAAAAATGACAATGAAAGACGACAAGTTTTTACGTATTTTTGAGGAAACTTGTGATTAATTAGCAAAGTTTCTTTCTTTGGAACGTCTAAATTTAGCGTTTTCGATGACAAAAAAAGGTGAAAATTTGGGCACAATCGAGTTATCGAACTGGACCCGTTAGTTTTTGTGATTTAATTATACGTGGTAGATTGGTACCTATATGTATATAAATTGCACTCAAAATCCATAAGATAATATAAAAAATATAGTTTAAAAAAAACTAAAAAACACGCTTTATATCGAACTAAAAAGTAAAAAATAATTTTTTTAAAATAAGCTTAAAACAATAATCAATAAAAAATACTAGTATTATTTTGAAAAAAGCGTGGCGCGCTTTGTTCCACATTTTCGTACATCGAGCGCCCCACGCTTTTTTTACAATAATACCACTATTTTTTATTCATTATTCTTTTAAGCTTATTTTAAAAAAAATACTTTTTACTTTTTAGTTCGTATAAAGCGTGTTTTATAGTTTTTTTTTTAAATTATATTTATTTTCCACTTTTTAGTTCGATTTATTGTCAAAAATTAGCCGAAAAAAACAAATTTTTTATTTCGGCGTGGACGGGATTAGAACCCACGACCGGTGAATCCGAGAGTTGGCGTCAGCGAAGACTAGCGCCTTAGACCGCTCGGTCAACGATTGCTCTTACAGTAGTGGCATAACATACTAACAGTAATAAACCACTTGCTGTAGTCCAAACGAGGTTACAAACAAGAATACGTACTTACATACATACATACAAACTTACAAGTGAAATTAATATAAAGCGTGTAAACAGTATAAGAAAAGATGAAAGTGTTAAAGAAAACAAATCACTCACCGAAAACAGCCGCCATAGTACAATCATGAAGATTACACGACACCACACAAAATTTACATACGAAAACAGGTTTTTGAATTCAACCGCAACGCGACAAAATTGATGCAATTTGATTATAATTTTATCTATATTATTCTTCTTTTATATTTTCTCATATTGCGAAATCTGTCTGTACATGAATTATGCAATATGCTGTCCATTTTTATAAATTTAAAATTACATTGCAAAAATATTTCAGTTCAATGCTAAGCGCGAAACACTGCGATATTAATTAATATTTCGTTGTATTTAAAACAAAGATTTTTGTTAAATACATTTGTTGAAAATGATGTGCATTTTTTAATTACAGACAAAACTTTAACTTGTTAGAACAAAATTCCGACGCATACTGCAGTTAAGTAAATGACATTCGACAGTATGACAATCGATTACGTAACTTTTGTATTTTATATTATGTGAGTTGATCACTAAGCCTAGACTTAGGTGCTAAAGCTGGCCACACACGATCTATTATGAATGACAAAATTTAAGTCGGATCACTTTGTTTTTTTGAAGTAAAGCTTCTTTAGGCACGCTTGACTTGGGGAGTAAGCTGGTAAATGCCTGTCGAAATCGTTTACGGAAGTGCATCATCGCAAAAAATATTCAAACAATTTTTATTCACTAGAACATTATTTATTGGTCAAAGTTTCGGCAAAATTTCTTGTCTTCTTCAGAACCTTAAACATCTTAAATAATAATTTTAAATTATTTTATGTTTTTAATTTTGTGACTTTTCACTTAAGATTTTTAAAGTCCTGAAGAAGGCAAGAAATTTTTGCCGAAACGTTGACCAATAAATAATGTTCTAGTGAATAAAAATTGTTTTAATATTTTAGCCTTGTATCCCGCATAATTTTATCATAAAAAGAAAATCGATTTTTTTTTCGATTCTACACCATACTCCCTCCTTAAGGAGGTTGATGTGTTACAGTCCCAATCAAAAGTAAGTCGAATTCTAAATGGGAACTTTTCCATAATAAATTTTTACAAAAGGTTATAAGTAAGTAAGTAAGTACTTAAGTAAGTAAAGCTCTTTATTTCATTTGATGAGAAAAACTCATATAGAAAACGTCATACATATAAATTACAAATTAAAAAATTCAGACAAATTGTAAAATGTGTTCCCCAGAAGGAACGTTTTTAACAAACGAGAAAAAATATTTAAGTTGTTACAATTCTTAATTTGACTTGGAAGTTTATTAAAAATTTTTACACCTATGTTGAGAGGAGAATTTTTGCTTACATCAAGTTTGCTAAAGGGAGAACTAAGGTCATGCCTAAAACGCGTATTGTAAGAATGATAGTCACCATTCGTGACAAACTGATTATAGTTTTTAAAAACAAACAAAGAAATTTCATAAACGAAAATTTGACAAAGAGTCATAAGTTTGAGATTATAGAAAGAATGGCGACAAGACTCTTTAGAAGAAATGCCAGCAATGGCACGGATTATTCTTTTCTGAGAAATAAAGACGTCATTAGACAGAGTTGAGTTACCCCAGAAGCATATGCCATATTTTAACCTAGAAACAACTTGAGCATTGTAAAAATTGATTAGTCGATGATACCAATAAATTATTGTCATAAAGACATTAATTATTTCAGTATTTTACTTAATGGACTAACTTTTGAATTTTTTGTACAAAGTTAGGTTAGAAAAAATAAATTTATGTAAATATCTGTTTTTTACATATTTTTTGCAGTAAATAATTAAAAAAGAAATTAGAAATCATAAAAATTGAAATTAAATCATTAAAAAGTTGAAAATTCAGTTAAAATTGTCAAGAATAAAAGTCCTTAATCGAAAAATGCTATGGTTTAATAATTTTTTTTATTGAAATAGCCAGTTGATAAAACAATTCCAAAAATTTTAATATTTCTTTTATAACAATTGTTTGAGCGCTTTCGGGAATAGGTGTCCCATCATCAGAATCTACAATAATTTTTAATCTATGATAAAGATCAGTCATCAAAAAAAAAAAAAATTTTTGGAATTGTTTTATCAACTGACTATTTCATTACAATCATCCAAACTCATCGTCACAATCTTATAAGTATTTTTTTTTATTGATTAAAAGTCTCCTAATTAAATTGAAAAAAAATATTAAAATATGCGTAAAACATCGATGCTTTACATAATTAATTTTCGGAACTGCTGACATTATTTGGTTATTTGCAAAAAATTAAAATGTACCGTTTGCATGCTAGGTTGACATATTTTCCATAAGACTACATGTAAAAGATTTTTTTTAATTTTTAACTATATAAATCTCCTAATGATTTTGGATTTTTGACGTGATAACGTCTTATAAATTGATGAATCACCAATATTATGATGAATCACCAATATTATAAATTGATAAAACACCGGCTGCATGTACGAAAAAGTGTAACGTAACGTTCCTAACGTTCGTAACGCGTAACGCATAACGCATAACGCATAACGCGTAACGTTCCGCCTGACCCTGTGCGTGCTTTTTGCTAATTTCTCGCTCAATTTAAATCAGATCGGTTTGAAACCAGTCTTAAACGAAAGAGGAGAACATTTTACATAGATTTCGTATAACAGAATTTGCCTAAACAGTTTTTTTATACAAATTTATATAGAAAAATATTTTATACAAATTTATATAGAAAAATAGCTGTATAAATGCATTGTTATCTATTGCATGGCGCGCGCGCGACGTGGTCGGTCGTCTTTGTTTGCCGTACATGGAAATTAGAAAATAACGTATGTCTTGTCTTAACATGAAAACGGCTGCATTTCTAATGTTTATTTTTTGACATTAGTATTTTGTGATTTGCAAAGCCTTCTAAGTTAAGTATTGGAATAACTAATTATTATTAGAACATAATACTTTGTAAGTTGCAAACGTCACTTTTGACATTTCTTATCATTCCGACACCAAGGATAAGCGGATTGAAACCAAATTTTGGGAGGTTTAGGTTATGTATTACGGAATACGTTATCACGTAAAACTATCGTCCGTAAACCGACTTTACAGACAACCAATTTTTTTACAGAAAATTTTGTCATAAAAAAGTCTATTAAAAAAACTTTATTTCAGATTTTTTCATTATCTTCGTAAAACGGCTCAACCTCCTTAACACGTGCTAGCCCACGGATAACAACTACTTGAAATACAGTCATATGTTTTGGATGTTGGTGTCCAAAAATCTAAGTTGCCCCGTTATAGATCGCTGTGGTCAACCCTGTCCACATACACTGCAGTAACCCATTCAGCGAGTAGTGAAGCCGAAGCGAAACTGTGTGTTTATTTAGTGCCGAACCTCTGGGCACTGCGGGTTGGGGTTTTAGCTACACTATATCACCGACGCCGCTTGCCTTGCTACTGCTGGCAACGCTGACCAACCGAAGACCAGCAGCTGCTGTGCTCCATATTTGCTGCGATACGCGGTTTCTGGGAGAATGAAAACGACTGTTGAATGCAGTGGCATAAATCGTTTTCAAATACTCGATAGAAAACTCGAATTATTATACCGTTACATTTATGAACGAGGGTTATAAGGTGTGCCAAAATTTACTTCGAGTTTTCGAACAGTTGCAACCAGTGGCGTAACTATGCCACCTGAGGCCCCCGGCAAATTCATCGGATGGGCCCCTCCCTTAATATAAATAAATAAACGAGGATTTTTTTATTTTAAAACAAGCTTTTTTTAGTTGTTAATAAAAATGAACTAAAAAATTGGTTGTCTGTAAAGTCGGTTTACGGACGATAGTTTCACGTGATAACGTATTCCGCTCGAATATCATATTTAATAATACATATTAACCTAAATTTTAGTAGCTGTCAAACTATATTTTTACCGACTAATAATTTGATCAGCCAAAACAAAATACATATTTTTAAGCAATTATAAAAGAATGTATATATATTATATATTTGTTAACAAACCGTATAATTTATCTGCTGTTATGAAATGCAGATATCTCCCAAGATTTGTTTTTTATACAAAATGTAGCTGCGTTTGTGTACAAACTATCAATTGACAAATGACGATGTATTATCTGAAAAATTGCTTTAAAAATTCGATAATTTATGACATTTTTATTAGATATCTTGATTTTAAATCTTAATTTCCACGGTTTATAAAACAAAGGCCATCTGTCAGATGTAGCTTTCGCTGGAACAGCCGAAAAAAATGTTGAACGCACACTACTCTCTGACGTCACGCGAGAAAAGGGAGAAATGTGCACAAGCCGACGCTTAGGCCGATCGTGCATCTCTATCGCTTATATCGCGCTCTCGCTTGCGGAACGTTACTCTTTTTCGTGTGTGCTGGCGGATTTTATCAATTTATAAGACGTTATCACGTCAAAAGGTAAAAATAAGTTTATTCCGATTAGAAATATGTAAGTCGTTTTATACGTACTTATCACAGTCTCAAGTTTTCAAATAAAAGCGTGTTACACCGCCTCTTTTTACAAGCTTTTTATTTAGTTTCACCTGTCCCAGTTTCTGTCTGTCTGTCTGAAATCAAATCTTGCAAGTTAAATTTGATTCACTTCCCGTTATCCGATGGAGTTGAAATTTTGGATACGCATGTAGTCCCGATGACAACACAATATTATAATAACTAATTGATCGTTCCGGCTTTAGCCCGGTTGCAAATCGCAATTTTAACTACTTCCCGTTATTCGATGGAGTTGAAATTTTGCATACGTATGTAGTTCCGATAACAATACAATATTATAATAACTCACTGACCCGTCCGGCTTCTGTCCGGATGCAATCTGCACTTTTAATAAAGTACACTAAAAACTTAAAAATAAATAAACGAATTTAAAAAAAAGCTTTTATTAGTTGTTATCAAAAATGAACTAAACAGTTAAAAATAATTTTATATCGATTAGAAATAAGTCGTCTTATACTTATCACAGTCTCAAGCTTTCAAATAAAAGCGTGTTACATAGCAAGAGAGAGAAAAAAGACGGTGTAACACGCTTTTATTTGAATACTTGAGACTATGACAAGTACGTATATAAAACGACTATTTCTAATCGGAATAAAATTATTTTTAACTTTTTAGTTCATTTTTATTCACAACTAATAAAAGCTAGTACCTACTTTATTAAATTATTACATTTTGGTTTTAAACAAATGTAAAATCTTCAAAACTTCATTACGCCGCGACCTTTGTCAACTTGTCATTTATTTGGTTCTGTCAGATGACTGATTTAAATAATTTTTATACAAAATGGTAGTCGCATATTGAAAAACTAAATCGCATATTTTTAATCTTGCCGTATTTTAATATCTGTCTAAAAATGTGTCTAGTACTTTTTTCTGTTGAAATGTCAAGCTAACAGTTCGTTTTGCAATTATACTAAATTCAAAGAGTCAAGGCAAGCATAAAAACTGTGCATTAGAGCTGTAACAAACCGTATGTATTCGTTACTGACTCGAAGTAACGAATCGTTACTTACAAACTCATTTTGTCACTCGCATTTGTCGTATCCATGTCAGTTCGACTCGTTTGATGCGGTTATACGTTATACGAACGAAGTCATACCGTATCACGTATGCGACGCGTCTCGATGCGATGGTACATGCTTGATGCTGTTAGTACAAGATTGTATGTCGTATGAAAAGTAACGAGTAACGTAACGATACGAAAGTAACGGGTACTGGTTCTTTAAGTAACGAATACATACGGGTACACAATTTCTCGTTACTTTTACAGCTCTACTGTAAATCTACATATAGGTAGTAGTAGAGCTCTCAAACATTTTTGGGTAGGTATTTGAGACCCGATTAAATGATCTGGCTTATTTATTTTTTTATTTTATTAAATACTAAACGCATTAAAATTTTAAAATGCTTCAAGAACCTTTTTTTGCAAATAAAATTTCGCAAAGTTAAAAATTCACATCTTGGTTAGGTCCCAGCCAGGTTTTCGATTTTGTGTTTAGACATTATAAAAGAAGTGTTATACAAATTTTCACGCCTTCCCCTTTTCACTGCGCAAAAACAATTTATAAAAAAAAATCCGCACTTAAAACGACTAATAACACAGTTATATGTTATATAATAGTTATTGGCGTAACTAGTAGTCTAAGTCATTCATCGCGCTGACAGCTCATGACTTAGCCTACAAGTTGCGCCCATTATTTTATTCAACAATTGCGCGTTATTCATGTTTTAATTATAATGAGATGTTGTAAATATCTATTTATTTCTTTATAAAAAAAACTGTCAATACTAACAGCACCAAACAGCACGATTCAATGTTTTGGTTTGAGGTTAGCCGGTTATGAATAAACTCCATGTCGAAAACATTCGGCCTCTCAATTTTAGTCTCAATGGGTAACAACGGAGTTGTTGTTACCTACTATTTCGTTACGAGTCAGAAAATAGTTACGTTTATTTTCATTACTCCACAATGGCCGAGCTAGTAGGAATCTTCATTGAGTTATGACAAGTAATTGTCACCAGTAGGTAAATGGCTATTTAGGGTTCGGTTTTTAGGCATGATAAAACATGAATAACGCGCATGAGTTGAATAAAATAATAATTGTGTATTTATTTCCAATGGATATTCGCACATCGAGTTATCGTATTCTAACCTAAAATTTCTTTAGATATTTAGCTAGATACTTTTTGAATGCTTACTTAATTATACAGCCTTTATTGCATTCTAAATTTGTCGCGTTACTCAAATTTGCATTCGAACAAACAAACCTTTTAGAATGCTAACATAAATAATACTAAAGGAAAAAAAACTGTCTAAAACATGCGTCGTGAAGTTGTTTCACTTGATTCAGCGGATCAAGTATAGCCGGCAAAGAAATCTGAGTTTGAAATTTATAACGTTTGTGGAACGGGATAGTGATAGTCGTTTAGCGTTTTCAATATTATTAATCAGGCTAAAGAAACGATTTCCGTAGCGTATATATCAGTGTCTAAATCTCTTTCACTAATGTCAATTTATTCATCTGTAATGACCTGCATCTGCAACTTCTTTAACTCTATCGTTATCGTCGTGTGGAACTATCGTAGGTCCAAATCATCGCGTTATAATAGCTCCTCTGTTACAAGTCCCAACTTTCCAGGGAAAAAACTTTTAAAAAAATTGAACCTCCTTCAAAAAATAGTCACTAAAAAGCGTAAGATAACAAATTTATGTTTTTAATTTGTGACTTTTAATAGACATTTTTAAGGTAAGCCGTAATAAATAATTATTTGATATACAAAATTTTATAAAAAAAAAATTTAATTTTAAATGTTAAGTTTATGTTTAGATGTGTAGAGTTTTGTTTGTTTGTTATAGGTCCTGAAGAAGGCAATAATTGCTTGCCGAAACGTTGACTATTAAATGAAGTGCTATTGAATAAAAATTGTTTTAGCCAATTGTATCCCGTTAACTTCATCAAATTTTTGAGGTTTACTATCACGTTTTATAGGAGCCAACCTTAAACTTGTTATTTTATGCTGTTTACTGTTTAGTGACCCTTTTATGAAGGAGATTAAATTTTTTGGAGTTTACTCCTTAAGAAACGATTTTGAGTTATAAGACCCGGTACGGAAATTTTATGAGTAGTAAAATCAATTGGTGACGGGTTACGCTCCACCGCTTCAAGTGTGGCGTTACGCTCGTCCGCTTCAAAAGATACAAACATATATAGCTGTAGGATTTAACGTGCAAAGAATGGGATGGAATACAAAAGAGACAAACATATATATCTGTAAGATTTAACGTGCGAAAGAATGAGATGGAATACATTACACAGCGTATCTAAGGCGTAAACTCCAGTCGTGCATCAGAGCTGACACACTCACACTTTTTTTTGTTTTTTTCCCTCGCTCTTTTAGCATTATACACTACCTTCTTCTTCGGTCAAAAAAAAAATGTTTTTTGGTAGGACTGATTATTTTCGCTACGACAAAAATGGATGAGTAGTGAGCGAAAATACTGATTTGCACCGGGGCAAAGTCGGACTGGACTGGACAGATGTTTTACAACAGCGAGAAATCAACCATAAACTAATATATGTCATAAACTTGGTGAATTTTTTATCTTTCGTGTAGGCAGTTTTCTCAGTTCGAAAGAAACGAACTTTTAATCTTTCGTTTGCCCAGAAGTGCCAACCTACACATACAACTTAAACAGTAAGACGGACAAACGAAACAAAAGCTATAACTTTTGATATATTTTATAGTTGTTTATTTTCTACCAAGTCGTTTTCTTCGTTTATAGTTTTGATAAATGGTATTAAAAATATTCTCTTCGTGGATGACCAAAAGATTTTTTTCTTCTGTTTTGTTTCATTTTATTTTATCCAACTCAGTAATTTCAATTAAATCAACAAATCATTTTTCTGGTTGAGATCAATTTTTGCGTCAATTAAGGCCGCTGCACACGATGCTAGAAACGCTGCTGGGAGTTCTGCTGGCCGGTAGGCTGGGTACGAAGCTGGAAATGACGTCACTGAAGACTCGCCTGCTAGCTCACAAGATAGGTTTTAAAATTAGAACAGAGGCTATTTTCTTGCTAGGTCCGCTGCTAGTTATGAGCAAGAACCAATCAGGAAGCAGTATCTTGTCACGTGGACGACTTGAACAAGCGCCCACAAACCAACATGGCGTCATTCTGCTCAGAATCAGACAACAGAAAACGCTGCTTGAAACACTGATTGGAGTTCTGCTGGCTGGTAGACTGGGTGCGAAGCTGGAAATGACGTCACTGAAGAATCGCCTGCTAGCTCACAAGATAGGTTTTAAAAATAGAACAGAGGCTATTTTCCTTGCTGGGTCCGCTGCTAGTTATGATCAAGAACCAATCAGGACGCAGTATCTTGTCACGTGGACGACTTGACCAAGCGCCCACAAACCAGCATGGCGTCATTCTGCTCATATTCAGACAACAGACACGTTTTGCTCTGTGTTTATATTCGAACTGTCACTGTCCACTATCCACAGAACAAGTTTGAAAAGTAGTCTCGTGTGAAGCGAGCACTTACCAGTAATCAAGAAAACCAGCGCTAGAAAACTAGTAGGAAAATCTAGCCAGGAATCTAGCAGAGTTTCTAGCCTCGTGTGCAGCGGAAGTATTGTATTATAAGGTCGCTATACAGCCTTAATAAGTAAAAATATAGGTCATGAATTTAAGATTTATCAAGTACTATAGCGGTCCCGTCCGGTTTCACCCGGGTGTAAAAGAACGAATGGGGAAGGGAGGAACATGAGTACACACATTCATCTTAGTTTACCGAGATGAATGTTGTGTCCAAATTTTATGATGATCGGAGTTACCGTTCAAAAGTTTTTGTCGATAAAAAGCAGTATTTAAACTTTTTTTAACTAATAATTTTTTTTTAATTAATTAAATAAAATGAAAATAAATTTAAATGTAAGTCTTAGAAGAAAGCAATGTAAAAAATAAAAAAAAATGAAAATATATTCGCCCAACGTGGGGCTCGAACCCGCGACCCTGATATTGACAGTCGCATGCGATTGAGCCACCTGAGGTTGTGTTCTCACAACGCTAATATGAGTATATCTAGTTAGTGCATTTCACATGAATAGAAGCTTATTTTTGAGATACATTTTGCAACATTTTTCATTAAATCTCCGCTCCTAATGGTCGTAGCGTAATATTATATAGCCTATAGCCTTCCTCGATAAATGCGCTATCCAACAAAATATTTTTTTTCAATTTGAACCAGTAGTTCCTGAAATTAGCGCGTTCAAACAAACAAACAAACTCTTCAGCTTTATATATTAGTATAGATATAGATGCCAAACTTCAATACATTTATTATATTGTTATTTGTTTGTTGTCTTCGTGGCTTGCTATATTCTTGTTTATTACAAATATGACGTCACACGTATTGAAAACTCAAATTCTGAAGTAGCACTATGTACTTTGTGTCTGTTATTTTTTGAGGACTGTGATTAAGAATTTAAAAAAATTTAGATTACTTCCTATTTCTTGCTTTCGAGATTAAAGTTACATTTCTCGTCGTGGAGTGTCGACAGCACAAGCTAGTCAGCAGGGATATTATGTAGATATGAACTAAAATAGTTTGTAAAACTGGAATATGTTAAATTTGTTATTAAGAACAATTACATGACATGAGACTCTGAAATGTAATGTAGATATTTAAATAGAAGTCTAATCAAACATGCAGATTTATTATGAATTTCTACTGTGGTGGCAAAACTTTGGGCGCTGTGGGCTTCAAAATAATTATATAACCGCAGGTTGACAATTATTTCTGCTTTAACAGCAATTGTGTTTAATATCGCATGCATTTAGAAAATTATTTTTTTTAAACCAAATCTTCTTGGTTTCCAGGCTTGTATGCCGAGGTCTATTGGCATTTCTACCTGACGTTTCGTCTACAACTGCGGTAGACATTATCAAAGGCGATGTGGTAGCGGGCGAAGTGTCCTTCTAGGCTGCTCACAGGTAAGTGTGGTACTTCCGTCTTTTATGGTCAGCGTGCTCGTGTTCTCTACTCGGTCGTAGTATGCTCTTCTGTGATTGGTCGTTCCATTCAGTGGGTTGGTATTGCACAGTGCTGGTGTCTACCGCAGTTGTAGACGAAACGTCAGGTAGAAATTCCAATGGACCCCGGCATACAAGCCCGGAAACCAAGAAGATTTGGATCAACACCGGCCGTGAATACATACACATTTGGATATTTTTTTTAAGTCTGAGATTATTACGCATGATTTTTTCATTCGATTCAGTAATAGTACAGTCATTTGGTGCCGATAAAAGAGGATACCTGGAAAGTTTTCCGGGAGTTTTGAAAATTGGCGAATTTATAGATTTCAATGTGCTCTTTCTGAATTTCTACTTTGAAACTTTTTATCTTTGCCGCTCGCGCCGCCATTTTGGAACAATGGCGCCTAAAAACATTTTTCTGACAATATCTCCTTCGCGAGTCATTTTTAGAAATAATGAATAGTGCCATCGGAATGAAAATTTCACGTGAAAATTTCACATGAAATACGAGCTAGCAGAAATTTGTTAACTATGGTCACAAATTGACACGCGTCGATCGCCTGCTCAGATTGCAATAGGCTTGTGGGAGCGCGCGCGCTATACGGAAATGGCTGTAGCTTTTGACTGGGACAAGCAAATGATAATTGCAGATGAAAAAGTATCATTTACTTGAAGTATAACGTGTGTTCCTAACATTTTTAAGTACTTTAACAATTATATATGTAGCTCTACATTGCAGCACTGCGTAGGTTTTCAATTATTTGACAAATTTCGATGAAACATTTGTTGAAAAAAAATAATACTTTGATAGCATACTTAAAGGGTTTGTCTACAATACTTCTTCAGCCAAAAAAATAGAAAATGAGAAACAAGAATTGATACGCGTCGATCGCCAGCTCAGATTGCAATAGGCTTGTGGGAGCGCGCGCACTGTACGGAAATGGCTGTAACTTTTGACTGGAACAAGCAAATGATATGAAACCAATTGCAGATGAAAAAGTATAATTTTCTTGAAGTATTACCTGTGTCCCAAACACTTTTTAAGTACTTTAACAATTATATATAAGGTTCTGCATTGGAGCACTGGTTTTCAATTATTTGACAAATTTCGATGAAAAATTTGTTGAAAAAAAGAATACTTTGATAGCATGCTTAAAGGGTTTGTTTAAAAAAAAATATAAAATGAGAAAAAAGATCTTCTAAGCCTTCAGTGTCTGACGAAAGTAAAAAAAAAAAACTATTTCCCAATTAAAAATGTTGTGTGAGGGTTTTTTTTTATTTACTTTCACAGTGAAATAAAAACGCATCACTTTTTTCTGATGTTGTTGAGTTTCAATATTTACTAAGCAGATTAAAAGGTGATAGTAAATGAAAAACAGAAAAAACAAAATAAGCAAATGTCACGTTTCAAATTTCAGTAAAAAGGAAACATCTGCTTATTTATTTAAAACATAATACGCACGAACGATTGTCAACAAATATGCAAAGGAAAAAAGAACAAAAAAATAAACGTAAAAAAAAACAAATGAGCGCATTGTACCTTTTACCCACATGTAACCGGTTTTCAATTTTCCGATCAGAAAATCACGCCGGCAACCCTTTGTTGTGACTAGAATAAACACCTAACATACGATACAGGTAGATATACAGGGTTCTTCAAATAAATAAAATTGTCGACCAATTTTTTTCAGACTATAATTTGACAAAAAATTATAAATCAATAATACAAAAATGACGTTTCGATCTGGGTTTAGATCTTCTTCAGAAATATCGAAAAATATAAAAAATTAATTAGTAAAATACGACCATAAAGTTAATTGGAATAGTACTAAAATTTTGGATAATGAAACAAATTATTTTAATAATAATAATAATAATAAAAATTCTCTTAATGCTCAATTAGATACGGAAAATTTAAGTAGTATTTATGATTTTGAAATAATATTTTGTTTTTTAATGGATTTTTCTTTCTTTTTAGGTACTTTGATATCCATAACTACTTATTAAAAAATTGGTTGTTACTAATTTTTCATAATTTTCGATAATTAACTTCTGCATTCTATTATAAAATAAGTGGGTTTTACTAATTATTTTTTATATTTTTAGATATTTCTGAAGAAGATCTAAACCCAGATCGAAACGTCATTTTTTGTATTATTGATTTATAATTTTTTATCAATATACCTATAGTCTGAAAAAAATTGGTCGACAATTTTATTTATTTGAAGAGTTCTATTCAGACGTTAATCAAAGATTTAGATATACAGGGTACCTAAAAGTCATGCCCCCTAAGAAATTTATTTATTAATCTATTTTAATCAAAAGTCGTTTATGCCCATATTCACCTAACACTATTTAAGATAGAAGTTACTGATCTTAGAACAAATTTATTCGTTCGAATAAAATTTACTTTCAATTCACCAAGCAAATTATCAGGTAGAAAAGTTAGTTAAAGAATAAATATACACTGCACTATACTTCTTACTCTTTTTGTTGAATATTTTGACGTTCGCCCAAAATTCAGACTGATGGCGTTAGTAAACGCCAAAAAAATTTCACAAAATATTAATGTTTTATCCTAACCCAATTTCACACAGAACTTCCATTAACTTTAATGTTTTACAGCTATACACTTTACAAAAGGTTAATAACCAACACGTAAATTCACAAGAGCAAACTGTAGATATAATACTCCACGTTTATAAATTAGGTATTTATGTGGCGGCTATTATTATTTTATCAGGCGAATAAATATTTATACCCTGGCAGGGAGACAGATTAGATTAATACCTGCAGTAAACATAATTATGCTTGGTGCATTGTATTATCGCTATTTATTCGGAGGAATAGTTACTTGAAGAACAAATGAATTATGATTTTTGGTACACTCTGTATATATATATATATAGCGTTCAATACAGTTCAAGAGATATGTTGTTTATCAAATTCGGTATGTCATGCGGGTTAAAGCTGGATATACATAACATTTGAATGTATCTTTGAAATAAAAAAAATATAAAAAATTTCTAAATAATTTTCCCAGTTCAAAATGTACTCACATTCTACTTGCAATTTTAAAGTTATATCTGCACGGAGCTTTACCCGAGAAAAGCCGGGTTCATAGCTCATGCTAATAGTAAAACGGCAAAGTGAGCCCATAATTTATTAAACCCTTCATTCGATTTCAGTTAATTTTGGCTCTTGAACTCAAATGATAAGTTACTTTATATCCGGCTTCACTCGCGTTAACGTAGGATTCTCATACATATAAATATATTTTATATACAAAATCAACAGACTGAACGGATTTTCAGTAAAACTCGATACATTTATCATAGGGCTTCAATACTCAAAGGGTATACACACTTTGATCTAATCCACCAACATTCCCAGTGGATTTTGATCGCGAACTTTATAAAATATAGTCCAATTATTATTGTTATACGTTTAATGATTTCTACACTTACTGTACCTAATTAAGTATGTTGTTTAAAAATTGTGTTACGAGAACGCATTACAGAAGTGAAACTTCTATTTGCAAATCATACGATTGCATTTGAACAATTGAAAAAATGTTTTACGTTCAGATTAACTTGTACAGATGAAATATTTGAACGTGAAACTATCTCGTAACACATTTTTAATTTTTTTCACTTGTCCAAATGCAATCGTATGATTTGCAACTAAAAGTTTCACTTCTGTAATGCGTTCTCGTAACACATTTCTAATTTTTTTCGCAGGTTTACTGCAAATAATAAATAACACCATGGGATGAAAAATTATTGTAATATTTTTTTTAAATACATTTTTTGTATATATAATAGGATTATTAAACAAAAATTAATCGTATGATATATATGCAACTCTAAAAAAAATAAAAAATAGAGAAAAAAATTGTTGCGCGCACCTGGCGGTAATCGAACTCGGGCCGTCCGCGTGGCAGACCGGGATTCTACCACTGAGCTACGGATGCTTGCTGAGAACTATTGTTTATATCCCGTTTTTAAAGAAGTATTGATTTCAAAAAATGCAATACAAAAAGTTATAAATTTTAAACGAAGCAGGAAATTTCGAATACAGATAACGTAAATAAGAAAAGGTAATAAATGTGTTGTAAATTATCTGATAACTTACTAGATAATGGCGTTTGACTTGAAGTTAAATACAGTTTAGCGCAATATTGCTTTGAACTTTATAATATTAAATATTATGTCATACTTACTTACAACACGCGAGAATACAATATTGGAATATATTATATTGAAATGAGAATGCGTCGACACAATGAGACAAAAGATGGAATTGCAATATGGAGGACGAGAGAGAGAGAGTGATAGAGAAGAAAACAAAGTTGTTAGAATACAACTTATACGATTTCCTGTTCCTGTATGTCGCGGTTACGCGTGTTGCCACTACACAAGTAATAAAGGTTGTGATTTCCTCGGAGAGGGATTTAAGCTGAGCGTAAATGTCAGATTAAAACAAAATGTTTGAAAGTTGAAGTCGTTTCTGCTATCAGCAAACCGAAAAGAAAAGAAAAAAACTCCGGTCGCAGTACAGAACACCGCCGATAAAATAGTGTATTTGCTCAAACATGCATTATGTAAACTTTATGCAAAATAAAAAAAAAACAAACTGTGTATTTTATGCTAGAAGCAAAATTGAGGTAATTGTAAAAAAGAGAAACATAAGAAATAATAGCATGGCACAGACAGTCAGGATCGAACCTACGATCTTTAGGTTACGAGGCAACCACTCTATCTCAGCTTAATGTTCTACAGTAAGTTTTAATAGAATAGTGTACACATTTGTAGTGGTTCTCGGTACTAGATTTATTACTAATACAAAGTCTAAACTCTAAAGCTTTATTGCTTAAAGTAAGGTAAATACTGATCTATACAGATAAATAAAATGGAAGTAATGTCAAAATAACAGCTAGTAAATGCATATGAAAGTACTTATAACAAAAAAAACAATTTTTAAAGTTTTTTCCTCTCTGTTTGTTCCTCCTAAACGACTGGACCGATTTTGACGGGACTTTAAATGCAGATAGCTAATGTTATAAGGAGTTACTTAGGTTATTAAAAACTGTAGTGCGTCAAAATACATTCAATAATTAGATTTCACATTGTTACAGTTACAATACTATACAGATGAGTTTTAAGTTGATGGTTTTTTTTACAGCGTGTAAAAATCAAATAGACGAGCAAATATTTCAAGTAGTTTTTTTATCAAAACTCAAAAATAAGAGAGAAACAGCCTTTCGAAGTTTAAATAAATTTTATTAAATTTTCTTTAATTTTGAGGTCGGTCCTGGGGTTATATTATGTCACTATGGAAATATGTTATTATTATCAAAAATAATTGAGGCACACACAATTCTCTCAAAATTAAAGAAGATTTATTAAAATTTATTTAATCTTCGAAAGGCTGTTTCTCTCTTATTTTTGAGTTTTGATAAAAAACTACTTGAAATATTTGCTCGTCTATTTGATTTTTACACGCTGTAAAAAAAAAACATCAGCTTAAAACTCACCTGTATAAGAAAAATTTACTTTCCAACAATGACACATCATGGTCAACTAAAATTTTTGACTTATCACCGTAGAAACATGTCGCGGTTTCCATAAAAAGTGAGTTAAAGTAGTTTGGTAGCCAAATGACTTAAACTTGACCCTACATTTTTTAAATTTATTCAAAACATTAAAATTAAAAACACCTACAGAAAAAGAATCAGATTTTTTTACCACACCGTTTAAGACATATAAATAGTTAATTAAAGTTATGCAAAAATACACGAGCCGTTATGAGTATCCTTGTTCAATAACTCCGGAAATTGAGGGTTTGTAAAAAATTGACAAACTTAACCTCACAAAAAAAACTTTTTAATGGATAGAACGATGTCTGAAATACACACTGCAAAAATTTCAGAATAATTTACCAGGTACTTTTGATTTTATTAATTTTTTAATACTGACATGTGGCCTCTATCTCTGTTGTTTATCTCTGTTGTTGTAGTGACAGTGACTAGTGACAGCTGAGTACTAATCAATTAATATTTTATTACATTACTATAATTATTTAATTATAATTCGCATTAAATTAAATCAAATAAATTTTTATGTGAATTTCTATTAATTATTATAGCATGATTTGGGTAATTATTTGAGGAACAAAAAAAAAAGTCATTTATTTGACTTGGGATTGCGGCTCCCAAGCTACCTTAAATAATTCTATATTACCAATTAGCGGCGCCAGGCTTCGTGCACACAGCCTATAGGCATCTGACAAATACACTAAAAACTACTGGGACCAAAAATGCGAAAAGAAATATGGAAGAAAAGTAGCGTGTGTTTACCTTAAAAAAGAAAGACGTTGAAAGTTATGTAAACTAGAAACGTGTCGTGCCGAAGACAGAGAAATGCTAAATTATATTTGTGCGTAACGCACGAGTACTGTTCGTTTTCTTTTAAAATGGTTGTGTCGCGAAAAAAAGTTTATCTCAAACGCTGTCACAATTAGAAAAGTATCTTGTAATGCAGTTCAAGAACTACTGGAATTTTTGGTAGCTGATTTAGGCATGGAGGTGAAATTTTTTATAAGGTAGTTTAATAACGAAAATAAAAGAAATATTTTTTTTAATATGCCACGTTTTTAAACTAAAAAGTGTAAAATAATTTCTTTACAGACATATTTTTAACTTGTAGGATTTGAAACGAAAAACGTGGGGCGCATTATTCGTCTTGTCTCATAAATAGATTTTTTCATTGATAGCTACTCTCTACACTTCTTATATAACTGTCACATACGCCCCACGTTTTTCGTTTCAAATCTGTCTGTCCTCTTATTTTTCTGGAGCAGCGAGTTATTGCGCCTTTTGCTGTTCTGCCAGTGACTATATTATAGGCATTGTTTTGCTTTACTTTACTTCACGCACTCCCACCTGCGCATATAGCCTTTGTAACTGAGCGCGGTTTATAAAGAAAAAAAAATCTTTGTGTAAAGAAATGATTTTACACTATTTAGTTCGCTTTAAGGAGGTTGACCCGTTTTATGAAGATAATGAAAGAAATCTGAAATAAAGTTTTTTTAATAGATTTTTTTATGACAAAATTTTCTGTAAAAAATCAAAAATCATTAGGAGATTTATAAAGTTAAAAATTAAAAAAAAACTTTTACATGTAGTCTTATGGAAAATATGTCTACCTAGCATGCAAACGGTACATTTTAATTTTTTGCAAATAGCCAAATAATGTCAGCAGTTCTGAAAACTAACTATGTAAAGCATCGAAATCTTACGCATATTTTAATATTTTTTCCAATTTAATTAGGAGACTTTTAATCAATAAAAAAATTATTAAACCTTAGCACTTTTCGATTATGGACTTTTATTCTTGACAATTTTAACAATTTTAAGGGTTCTGGTAAACGCCAAATGAAAGACAAAGAATCAGACTACAGATCCTTCAGGCGATTTTTTTAAAAAACAGTTTCGCCTACGTGTGAAATATTACGTAACATATTATTTTTTTCAAAAGGTTATAAGTTTTTTCAGGAATTTTTTTTCAAAAAATTCGCCTGAAGGATCTGTAGTCTGATTTTTTGTCTTTCATTTGGCGTTTACCAGAACCCTCTAGCTTTAAAAATAGCGTCGGGAGAGCGCGAACCGGTTTTAGGTGAGGGGAAAAGATTTGAGATGAAGGGTACAGGGGGTATTTGCAGGGACGAATACTAACTGAATTTTCAACTTTTTAATGATTTAATTTTAATTTTTATTACTTCTAATTTCTTTTTTAATTTTTTACTGCAAAAAATATAAATACAGATATTTACATAAATTTACTTTTTCTAACCTAACTTTGTACAAAAAAGTCAAAAGTTAGTCCATTAAGTAAAATACTGAAATAATTATTTAATATAAAAAAAAATATTTATGCATTTATGACAATAATCATCGACCTATAACCTTTTGCAAAAATTTATTATGGAAAAGTTCCCATTTAGAATTCGACTTACTTTTGATTGGGACCGTAACGCATCAACCTCCTTAAAAACGTGGTATATTAAAAAAAAATATTTCTTTTATTATTTTTATACTTTTTAGTAAAAACAAAAATACACCGTAAAAATATAAAAATGTTATATGTCCCATGGGGAATCGAACCCGTGACCTTCGCGTTATTATCACGACGCTTTAATTAACTGAGCCATTGACCAGTGATTGCTTTCTGCCAATTACAACGGTAAACTAGTAAGAGTGATGTATCTGTCGACTGTCCACCCGGGCACATGATAAAATAGAAAAGTTTTCTTTTAGTGAACGAGTTGTGGACTGTATGTAGATTAAGTTTGCTCGACGAAAGGGATTCTAGAAGGAAATGACACAACTGAAATTAAAATCTGTTCGAGGTAGAATACTGCAAAGCAACGTTTTGCATTACAGAACTGGCATTCAATGTTATTTTTTTCCACGGTGCGTTTAAATCATAGCCTTAATATAATATCACAATATTTAAATACATAAAATAGAGCTGTACGATTTTACCGACTGACTAACAAACTGACTGGTGCACTGATGAGCTATTAGTGCAAGATCCGGTATAAGAAATATATACCCTCGTCTGTTATTTGATGATGATGAAGCTTATATATTAGATAATATACTCATTGATAAATTGCAAATGGGTTGCCTAGCTAAATCGCGTACCGATGCTGTTAAATTAAATAAATAATTCTAATTAACTGTTTCGGACAGAATATGACACAAGGAATCAGAAAAATAGAGGTTGCCTACTTTCCCCGCAGCACAACTGTGAAGTTTCCAGGTATAAACAGGTAAGCAAGAGTAATTATTTTGGAAGATTAAAAGGATGAATCCTAGTGGCATAGGATCGATGAACTAAGCAAATACTGAAGGTTTTTTTATTGCATTTTATTGTCTGCAATAAAAAAACCTTCAGTATTTGCTTAGTGCATCGATCCTATGCCACCAGGATTCATCTTTTTAATCTTCCAACATTTAAACAGGATCATCATTACTCTAAATTATTAGAGTTATTTTTCACAGTAATTATTTTATCAATTTTTTTATGAAATGAAAGGTAATTTCATTCCCTACCAAACAGTATTAGTAGTCGAATGCAATTAGTCATTTTAAATGAAAAATGACGGAACCCAGTTATAGTGAACGGATTTGAATGAATTTTTTTTATTGGATTTGTAATACCATAAGCAAAAATGTTTACCTATTTAAAATTACCTCTGCAAAATTTGTCACATTGATGGTTGCCTAGATTTTATAGTTCTTCTAAAAGAAAATTTTTCCGATTGTTAATGTTTAATCTGATTTAAATCTAGTATTTGATCCATGGAGCGCGCATACGCAATCGGAAAAATCTTCTTTTTGTTAGAATCAACGTCGCAAATAAATTTTGAAACAACTTTTTTGATTTTTTTTCAAAAGTGTATTTTTTATGATATTGTAGCTATGGAAATCATTGCATTACAGAAAATCATTCCACAAAAATGCATACGAACTTCACTTGGGAGTTCGATGTATGTTGCATTTTATGTGGGATGCATTAATGATTTCCATAGCTACCATATCAACAAAACTCCTGTATAATATACTGCCTTTCAAACGAAATTCATTTGTATACGCTAGGAAAGTATCTTTTGACAGGCGACTTTTGCGCCCTTTCGTGGCTCTTTTTTAAATCTGGTTCAGTCAAAACCTTAGTGTCATATTATGTTATACGTGCATTTTAATAAGAATTAATTGTCGAATAAAACGGGGAAAAGCTATCAAATCGGAAGTGCTGTGTTGTTGATTGTAAAGATACACCAACTAAACATCCAGAATTACAATTCCACCGTTTTCCTGGATTTTCTTATGAATTATAGAGGGAAAAAATGGACGTCGTCAAGGGTAATTAAATTTTATTTTACGCCTGTAATCATTATTAAAAACATGAAAAATATCATAATTGTTATTTTGTTAACAAAAATAAGATTTAAAAAATTTAGAAATTAAAAATGTAGGTATATCATTTATGTAGTTTTTTTACTGACATTTTGCGTAAATATCTTTTTATAATTAAGAATAACGCTGGTTTCCATGTATTTGTAAGTTTTGGGTGAACCACTTTTGAAAAAAATCAAACAAGAGACGGTGCGAAGGTCGCGTGTCAAAGATACTTTCCTTGCGTATGAATTCACTAAAACTTTATCCGTTGTAAATATTGCTGTCAGAATGAAAGAATAAATCACAAATTTGTGTACCGAAGAAAACCGTGTATAGAGATGAAAACTAAAACGCAACTTGCATCGGAAAAGCGTAATTACTTATTTCCCTCGATGAATTAACCCATTTCCTTCCGATTTGCATTTCAGTTATTTTTGTCAGGAAAATAAATTTTTACATCGGTTGTTACAGCAATGCAAAAAAACATTATTCATCCAGCTCATAGACTTTTATGGCGCATACTAAACAGCTGACTTCCTTTTAAAACTACAGGGGCAAGTCGCCATTTGCAATTTAGAGTAGACATCGAGCTCTTCTAAGTGACACGCTGTGGAACCGACATCATTCTTTCGTACGAAAACCAAAATGACTTCTCCTTGTCGTTCTTTTTCAGAGAATTTCTGGGTATTATTCTTTTCCCAAAGTGTGTCTTATTCGAGATCTTTCCGTGACTATCTTCCGTTTGTCTTTCTCGCAGAGAATTTTGAAGAGAATCTCTTTCCAAGTGAGATACTTCTTAGAGAAATTTTCCTGTAACGAACCCTAAAACAGCATCTCATACCAAAATAACTTCTCCTTACGTTTATTTATTTTCTGGAGAGTTTTGTGGGAAACGTTCCCTGGTAGCGTCTACTTACAGAATTTTTCAGTATTCTCTGTTTTTTCAATGTTGCAATAGAGCTTCTTAAGTATCGTTCCCTTTCAGAGAATTTTTAGAGATTGTTCCTTTTCCTTCGAGACATTTCCTTGACTGTTGTGAAGTGCTGACACCAAAGCTTTTCCTTGATTGTGTTTCCCGCAGAGAGTTTTGAAGAGAAGTGAGATAGTTCTTAGATAAGTTTCTCTGTATTTAAAATTTACGAAAAAAAAAATGGTTCTCGTGATAACTTATGTAAAATATATACATAGTAACTAATATTTAACTGTAACAGGGTGACCGGTAATTGCTCGTATTCTTCTCGGGAGAAGAAACTATAACTAATTTGGAATGATTTACCTCTATCACTTAGAGGTCGTAACTGCGTTATTTTTTATGATAATAACACTTCTCTGAAGAAACGGTAAATTTCGTGTTTTTTTTTAGCTTTATAGTACTAACAGACGGTCGAACTTGGTTCGAAGCAGACAGCGGATCTGGTCCGCTCCGTACCAAATCTGTTCGTCTGTACAGTAGTCTGCGTGTCCGCCCGGTTCGATGGGAACAGATTCGGTCGTCTGTTGCAAGATCCGCCGTACCATGTCCGTTGTCGGACCGGACCAAGTTCGACCGTGTGTTAGCACTATTAGGAAGGTTGGCCAATTAGTAAGCTATCAGATCATGGAAAAATTCAGGCCAAAAAGTGTGACTATATTTTTTTAAATTTTTAACTCCCAAAATTCCGGATTGGTGTAAAAAGAAAAACCGAAGTAGATTTTCTCGAAAATGACTGATTTCCGACCCCCAAGTTATAGCGGTTAAGTCATTCAAAATTAGTCATATTTTGTTTTCCCGATAGGAATACGAGCAATTACCGGTCACCCTGTATAGTATCTAGTTATTTTTTCATTTTTTCGTGTTGCAAAAATCATGGAAATTGAGATTTATGAAAAAAACAAAAAAGCGAGTATACAAGTCTATTAAATTTTGTAGACAATAATAATATCACACTATTATCCTCTGGGATTTTTCAGGTGCAACAGAAAATATTATGTAAGAGAAAAATGCTACAGCGCAGTGAAAATAAAATGAAAGGAACTTATGTGTAAACTAGATAATGGATATACATACAATACACCTTGGGTACACGGACAATGCTGCATTTTATATAAAATAAAATCAAATAACAACAAAAAAAAATCTTAAATAAATATAGAAGCATAATATTGAACAACGCTTGGACCATTTACTTCTTGGATTTATCAATAGTGATCTAAAATATTATTTCTTTTGAGGAGAAAAATAGCTGCTTTTACTTCGGCACTTTTATTCAACAATACTTTTAAAAAATGCTCCTTTTTAACATGTTTGGTTGCAATCCAGTGTTAGGATGGGAGCAAGAAATACTTTTTAAATCGGATGCCTTAAAAGAACAAAAATAAAGAAGACGAAACAGAAAAAATATAGGAACTATGGACTATGGGCGGAGTTACAAATTTTTCGATGCGAGCGTTTATGGTGAGCACTAGGGGAAACTTCAAGCTCAAATTTTCCGTATGTCAGTGAGCAATGTTTATTAAAAATGAAAATAGATAGAATTTTATGAAGTTTTTTAATTACAAAGAAAACATGGGAAAACTAAGCGGTCTGTAAAATGCTTGTTGTGTTCCGGGCTGTTGCACTGATGGCGATTTAAGTAAAACAAAGACCATTGACGCGCTAATTTGACGTTCCGCTGTCAGTGTAAACAATAGTTATTGGCGTAACTAGTAGTCTAAGTCATTCATCTCGCTGACAGGTCATGACTTAGCCTACAAGTTGCGCCCATAATTTTATTCAACAATTGCGCGTTATTCATGTTTTAATTATAATGAGATGTTGTAAATATCTATTTATTTCTTTATAAAAAAAACTGTCAATACTAACAGCACCAAACAGCACGATTCAATGTTTTGGTTTGAGGTTAGCCGGTTATGAATAAACTCCATGTCGAAAACATTCGGCCTCTCAATTTTAGCCTCAATGGGTAACAACGGAGTTGTTGTTACCTACTATTTCGTTACGACTCAGAAAATAGTTACGTTTATTTTCATTACTCCACAATGGCCGAGCTAGTAGGAATCTTTATTGAGTTATGACAAGTAATTGTCACCAGTCGGTAAATGGCTATTTAGGGTTCGGTTTTTAGGCATGATAAAACATGAATAACGCGCATGAGTTGAATAAATTAACATCAGTTTTCCTTATTACATGTTTTTTTTTGACACATCATGGCCAACTAAAGTTTTTGACTTATCACCTTAAAAACATGTCGTGATTTCCAAAAAAGTAAGTCCAATAATTCTCTATTACCCACTAGCGGCGCTAGTAGGCTTCGTGCACACATCAGCCTATAATTCTGTTAAAATTATTAATTCATCAACGAATGAGATCGTACTAATTTTTAATCTGTCTATTTATATCCAAAATTAGTCATTTCACTCAAATTAATATATTTCCATCAAAAGCCGCGATTCAAGTCTAGTGACTAGTCTATATAAAAAAAAATCTCGTGTCACAATTTTGGCCGCGCTAATCTCCGAACTCGCTGAACCGATTTTAATGAAATTTTATAAATATCTTGCTTGATGCAACTTACGCTATAGGATAGTTTTTATTAAATATTGTGTACAAAATTACGGTGTTTTCTCAAAAAAACTGTTTTAGTAACGACATCTGATAGAATTTAGTCAAAGCTATTAGTTCAGACGCCGGGTCACAAACGAATTACAGTGTAACCTCTTTATAACGTCCTTCGTTATAACGAAAAACTCCCTATAACGTAGAAAATTTTACAGTTTGGTTGATTTACCTTAAAACCCATACATTAATACCTTCTTTATAGCGTAACAACCATTCTCTATTACGATGAAATATGTTCATATTTAGGCGTATTTAACAGTGTAATTGTTTTTATACAACAAAATGAAGATGAAGAAGATGATAAAGAGGATGATTTTTAACCATCATCAACTATTCAACAAGCACTTGATGCCGCTAAACTTATCGAAACATTCCTATTGTTTAATGAAGGTGATTCCACCACATCCCAAGAGTCAAGACATGCATAATACTTAATAAAATACAAAACAAATATTGGCATAGCAAAAACGCCAAGCAAAGTTAACAGACTACATGGAATAAATTAATTAGGTGAAATTTGGTTATTTTTCTTTCTTCCCTCAATATAACGAAAACTCTTTATAACGAAAAAAAATGCTCGGTCCCTTGAGATTCGCTATAAAGAGGTTACACTGTATATCTATCGCACCCGGGTGAAACCGGCAGTAAGCAATAAAATTGGTTATGTTTGTTGTCATTGTTAGTCATAAATGTTGAATGCTAAACACACTACTAAAATGATTTCATTTAAATGCTTTGATATTTAAATTTCACAGATGTATGTTGAATCCGCACTGCAAAAGGCACGTAATTAGAAATAAATTTTAATTACAACCACCTGCTTCTATTTAAATAATTAATTAAAGCATTAATTGTAGATTAATTCCGAGCACATAATGTTAGTTTTGTGTAAATAATTTACGAAGGGATGAAAGAGGGAACCGAATAAGGGAGCGTTCCATTAGTGCATATAGGTAGTACTTAATACGCACAAATGCACAATTATTGTGTTATCAAGCTTACGAATCTTAGTCAGTTAACTACAAAATGGTTTGACTATAAGCACTTAAAATTAGTGATGTGTCCACATGACTCTTTATTGGGAGCTGGCTCCGTGCGCTCCGCTCACTAAAAAGAGTCGCTCAGAGCGAGTCGTTCCAAGGAGCGACACTAGACAAGAGTGCAGACTGTAGAGGTGTGAGCTGTCATCATGCATGCTCAGGAGTCACGAAGCATTGCACAGCACAATACACACATTCAGCTCTGAGCTCATTTTAATATGATTCTGATATTATATTATTCTCATTTCGGATAAACTATAAAGTATAATTATAAACAATAATAATGTTTATTGTTATATCTTTGTCAACGACGTCAATGTGAATGGTTTAAGTCACTGTAAGCTACTATTGCACTTATAATGTGTCATTCAACATTAAATGACTCGGCAAAGATAACACTGTACGTGCAAAATTCACTAGTGCCCTTGTGGCCTGTTCTGTGTGCGCTCTGTAAATGTGCGAATGCAACAGTACAGAATAGCTCAGCACAAAGCAATGGCACTCGGAGTGAATCATTAACAAAAAAAGAGCGACTCGCTGCGCTCCGTGAACGACTCGCTCAGGAGCGACACATCACTATTTCAAATACGTGCAACCGACTGACAAACATTCCTTTTAATACCTCTTTTCCAAATGTTGTCGGTTTCCGGGCTTGTAGGCCGTGGTCCACTGGTATTTCTGCCTGACGTTTCGTCTACAACTGCTGTAGACATTATCAAAGGCGATGTGGTAGCGGGCGAAGTGTCCTTCTAGGCTACTCACAGGTAAGTGTTGTTCTTCCTTCTTTTATGCTCAGTGTGTTAGAGCTCTCTGTAGTTTGATCTTCTGTGGTTGGTCGTTCGATTCAGTGGGTTGTTACCGGTGTCCAGGTTTTACTTGGATTCAAGCACTGAGCCATACCAACCCACTGAGTGGAACGACCAATCGCAGAAGAAAAAAATACGACCGAGCAGAGAACACTAACACGCTGAGAATAAAAGAAGGAAGAACAACAGTTGTCATCACACTTACCTGTAAGCAGCCTAGAAGGATACTTCGCCCGCTACCACATCGCCTTTGATAATGTCTACCGCAGTTGTAGACGAAACGTCAGGTAGAAATCTAGAATATTTGGAAAAGGGGTATTAATTACATCCAAACATGCTAATTTTACCTCTTTATAATACAGTAAGACTAGCTAATCCGGCACTATTAAAAACTGGGAGGTTCCAGATTATTGTAATGTTCAGGTTTATTGGATTGTATAAAAAAAATCATAACATGTAAATAAAATAATAAAATTTCATAAAAAGATAACAGATGGGAGGGGTGATCGGAGGGTGCCGGATTAGTGAGACTCTACTCTATTAGTATAGACAACAATAATAAAAAGCTGGCTGAATATAGCTTTTGTTATTTTTTTGTCCAAAAATTTTCTCGTTAGGTAATACATTCCGTAAAATGATTAAATTTTTCAATATTCGTTTTTTTTCAATATATTTGAACTAAATTAAGTACACCCTTCAGTAAGCAATCATGAAACGAATAGTGCTCCTATTGGTTGATTTCATTTAATCTTTAGGTTTCCTCAGAAGGTAGTCGGGTACCTTTTGAAGAAAGTTTTTTGTCAAAACCGGCATTAATTCACGTTCAATGTAATATTAAAATATAAATAATAAAGCGTTTCCGCGAATTAAACCAAAGACAGATGTAAGACCCATTCGGTATTAATTATTATTATTACACAAAGTCAGGATTCCAGCTTCATGATGCATGAACTATGAATGAATAGCGTAAACTTATGAATGAACATAAATAAAAGATAGCGGTCAGTTCTGATTCTCACACCAAAGGTACAAACCCATATTAAAAGATGCCTGCACAAAACAAAGCTGGAGATACTGAAATAATACAGAGTAATTTATCTTATGCCTATATTCACCGAATACTATTAAAAATATATAAGATACTAATCTTGATTCGTTAGAATAAAATTTATTTTCAATTCACCAAGCAAAATATCAGGTAGAAAAGCTAGTTAAAGAATAAATATACACTGCACTATACTGCTTGCTCTTTTTGTTGAATATTTTGACGTTCACCCAAAAATCCGATCGATGGCGTTACTGTAAACGTCAAAAAATAATAATTTTTTATCATAACCCAATTGCACACAAAACTTTTATAACTATACGCACTTCACAAAAGGTTAATAAACAACACATACATAAATTCACAAGAGCAAACTATAGACATAATTCTCCCCGTTTATAGGTTAGGTATTATGATCTATGCATATACTTTTATTGTGTACTGAGCATAGGAATAAAATCGCAATCAAACTATTAGGGTGCAAACATATACTTCTGTCTTTTTTTACGCCGTAAATACTGGCGTATCCAGGAGGCTTAAGAAATTTCTAATTTGCCCCCTCCTGGACCAATGTTAACGTCATAGAAAAAGACACAGTTTTTTAAACAGAGATACTTTTTTCAGATTGAATGCATGTACATCAACCAATCCTATCATCGGAGAAATCAGGGAATTACATCGAAAAAAAAGACGCAGATATATTTTCGAAACGCTTTGTTGCGTTCACTCACCGCACATTGATTCATATAGTAAATTATCGTAACAAAACTGTTGCATTCCGTGGTGGAAATTAATGATTTAACTTAACAGTAATAATAACGTTAACAGAAATAAAATAACGACAGTTCCAAATAATAAAATAAAGGACAAAGTAACAGAGAATATAGAGTCACTAAATATGTACACAAAATATTTACAACACACGAACACAACAAAGTTTATCAGCACACTTGTCTATTAACTATATTCACACGACTATTTACAAAAAGTTATTTATGTAAAACCAGATTTATAGTATATCTATCTGACAGTCATCATTATTATTATTATAAAAAATTAGATCGACTTAATTACTTTTGGTCATATAATTATAGCGTATACCTATATTAATTTTAAAGGTTGCTTTTGAGACGAATCTATTTAATTTTTTTTTAAGAGAAATTTTGAAGTTAGACTTGCATTACTGTATGTAAATGTGTACATTAGTTCTGTTTCACTAACTCACAAACTTCAAGTTCTCATAACTTCGACTTACACCGTCTGTTTCATACATCAATGGAATATTTGTGCCGGCCGAAAAAGCAGAGCCGGACCCATATCACTTGTTTCGGAATTTATTTTTGTATTTTGCTTTGATAATATCCAAGCTCGCAGAGCTGCAAGATGGCAGTTCTAGGTCCCGTCTATTACAAATCCTCTGCTTTTATATTTTAGTTCAGTAGAATATACAGGGTGTCTCAAACCGAACGTCTACAGTACAGTGAAATAAAGAAAACAAAGCTGAGCGAAAAAGTCCTTAGACATTTTTGAATCCGAGGTACTGCTAATGAGATTGTAAATAATTACTCTTAATGAATGAATTGACCGAATTTAAAAAATAATATTGATAAACCACGCCTACTTCCCGTATTTTCGAAAACTATAAAATTTAGAAAAAAAAATTTAACGAAACTTTTTATGAAAAAATAAATAGAACAATAAGCCGTTATGAAAAGTAAGCCATTATTATACAAAAAAAAACATCGTTATAGCATATATCTCTTCTGCGCATGCGCCGTTTTTCTCAAAAACAATACGGCTATTCATATTTGCATACCAAACATCCTCCCAAAATTTGGTTTCAATCCACTCATCCGTTTGACCTGTATCGTGCTCACAGGCGCACACAGTTTTTCCAAAAATATGTTTTTTGGATTCGGGGGACCTCAAAACGAAAAGATATTGTAAAATTTAGAAAAATGATTTTTGACCTAAACTAGTACCATTCCCCACTTGTGGGTTGGAACGGTACAAAATAATGTTATCTATCAAGTGCAATCTTACCGAAATATAACCCAGTATACTGCTAATAACGCCATAAATCCGACGCCATAATTGTACTGGTGTGCCACCATATTGTACTGGTGAGACAGATGTGACGTAGCATAAATATTTAACCTAACGTATGTGCATCAGACTTTGTAGAATTTTTTATTTTATTATTTGCAATAATGTCTGCTCAAGAAACTAAATAATTACTCTTGGTGGACAAGGAAATAATAATACAGTGTAATCTCACTAATCCGGCACTATTAAAAACCGGAGGGTTCCGGATTATTGGAATGTTCGGATTACTGGGTTATAGTGAAAAATTCATAGGCTATTGAGGTTAGACTGCTAGTCGACGACGCAGAGACCGAAGCGCACAGGTATAGAGGGGCAAGGGAGGCGTGGGCGGAGGGTGCCGGATTATTGGACGTGCCGATCTATCGAAGTGCCGGATTAGTGAGATTATACTGTACTTCAATGCGCTGGCCAGTATATTTTGAAACGAATCAACAGTATGGCGTCGATTCATGACGTCATTAACACTGGCAAGTACACTGAGTTATATTTCGGAACATACCCATTAAAAAGGGAGCATATTTTAAGTGTGCAACCCTGTTCTTTGTAAAGCCACATCTGTAAAACAACACTGCACTAGAGTACATATATAAACGGAATAGATAATCACAGTACTGTGCATAGAAAAACTTACTATGCTGATGCAAAAGTTTGCGTCAGATTGTGAGCGCGTATCAAAGAGGATGTATATTATAGAGTCGCAACGCAACGTTACAAAATCGAGACTTAAGGCCGCTGCACACGAGGCTAGAAACGCTGCTAGGACTTCTGCTGGCCGGTAGGCTGGGTACGAAGCTGGAAATGACGTCTCTGCAGGCTGGCCTGCTAGCTCAGAAGACAGGTTTTAAAATTAGAACAGGGGCTATTTTCCCTGCTAGATTTGTTGCTAGGTATGAGCAAGAACCAATCAAGAAGCAGTATCTTCACGTGGGCACTAAAACAAACGCCCACATGGCGTCATTCTGCCAGACAACAGACACGTTTTGATCTGTGTGTAATGTTTATATTCGAACTGTCACTGCGCGCGCACCAGATCTATCCACAAAACACGCCTGAAAAATAATCTCGTGTGAAGCGAGCACTTAACAGCAATCAAGAAAACCAGCGCTAGAAAACTAGTAGGCAAATCTAGCAAGGAATCTAGCAGCGTTTAATGGTCAAAATCGACTTAAGCGCTTTCGCTTTTCGGATATAGATATGCTTTGAGGCGTTTCTAAAGTTTGGGGGACAAGTTTCAAATCATCTATATGACGAGCCTATTATGGATGCAGAAGTGTATTATATAATCCCAACCCATATTAAAGCAGCGGTTCTTAAACAGTGGTTGACACTCCTAAGGAAGTAGATTTATGATCATAAATACACTTTCTTACGAGAGGCTTGGGAACGGTGCAATTGGTCAAACAATTTTGCGGCTGGTATTTCCGGGTCATTTGGCTTTAACAGAACCTAAAAACGAAGCTGCAGAGATGTTTTTTTAAATTTTAACCTTTTTTTACCACCTTTAAAATTTTTTTCCCCCCTATCTTAAAATGGGCCCAGATTCCGCCGATACCTATATCATGTAAGAAAAATGTTCTAAATTACTTAAATAGCTTATATACCAAGTGGCAGAACGTTGGGACGACATGGTATCTTTGCGTGTCAGCTCCTATATATTGAATAGATCAAAAGTTTTAGAGCCGTCGCTTTAAAGCAGTGATTCCCAAAGTGGTCTATATCGACCCACAGAGGTCGACGACAACTTGCAAGGGATCCATGTCAGTGGGAAAAAAAAATTGGAGGTCCATGAAATGAAAATGGGGATCAACGATAGTGAATCTCCTAACAAAAAAAGAAACAAACTGGACATCGTTAACCGAAGAGACTTAAGATTAAATCTAACTACATAAATTGATGCCAAATGTTGAAAATTTATTATTAAAGCATCAAGTTCATCCCTCACACTAAAAGCATTTATTTTTTGCCTAATTATTTTATGTAACAGAAAGTAAATTTTAATTTGATACGTTTAATTTGAATCTAATTAATAAATGTATATAAAACTAAACATTTCACACTACATTTCACTACCGTTATAATTTTAAATCGTTCAAAGTGAGTAGCACTATACCGGTTGTCAAAGATACATTTGAAATTAATGAATTTGCAAAAAATCAATATCATATAAGCAGGGGGTCTACCCAAAACCGAAAAACATGGCAAGTGGTCTACGAGACAAAAAAGTTTGGGAACCTCTGCTTTAAAGGAATACTATTTTACACCTTGTTTTGTTGAAAGCATTCAGATGTAATAGAATACCACTAATATACAATACCTGGGTATATATTAATAACAGCAATAATAGTTTGTTCACTTGTCATGCTTCCCTAATACTCGATTCAAGACACAGCAAAATACTATATTTCTGGTGGCAAATGGCAAAATCGCCTATGCCTAATTTTTCGTACTTTTGAAGTAAAACTTCTTTAGACACGCTTGACTTGGGGAGTAAGCTGGTAAATGCCTGACGAAATAGTTTACGGAAGTGCATCATCGCGATGCCTGACGAATTCGTTTACGAAATTGCATCATCGCGATGCCTGACGAAATCGTTTACGGAAGTGCATCATCGCGATGCCTGACGAATTCGTTTACGAAAGTGCATCATCGCGATGCCTGACGAAATCGTTTACGGAAGTGCATCATCGCGATGCCTGACGAATTCGTTTACGAAAGCGCATCATCGCGATGCCTGACGAATTCGTTTACGAAAGTGCATCATCGCGATGCCTTACGAAATCGTTTACGGAAGTGCATCATCGCGTTGCCTGACGAAATCGTTTACGGAAGTGCATCATCGCGTTGCCTGACGAAATCGTTTACGGAAGTGCATCATCGGAGTTGAGAGGGAGATATAAGTTAGTGAGTGCGACAAAGACGGAGCATTATGTTGAGAGGGAGATATAAGTTAGTGAATGCGACAAAGACGGAGCATTAATATACGACTATTTGACGTTTAAAATGAAAACAACTGTTTGTTTGTATCAAAAATACATATCATCGAATTTTGCTGTATTTTGTAACGGGAAATAATGTAGGTTAGTTAATAAATCCTTTGAAATGAATTATAATTTATGCTAATAAATATATATTATACATATTTTGCCTATTAATGAAGCTTGAATTTTTTGCAAGACTATGACGTCGTAGACATTTGATATTAATTTCAACTTGATATCTCTTACCGTTTTTGAGATACAGGGATTTGACGGACAACAAAGTGATCCTACACGAATTCCGTTTTGTTTTTGACGTGATAACGTCTTATAAATTGATGAAACACCGGCTGCACGCACGAAAAAGAGTAACGTTCCGCAAGCGAGAGCGCGATATAAGCGATAGTCTCTCTCTTCTCGCGTGACGTCAGAGAGTAGTGTGCGTTCAACATTTTTTTCGGCTGTTCCAGCGAAAGCTACATCTGACAGATGGCCAGATAAATTATACGGTTTGTTAACAAATATATAATATATATACATTCTTTTAAATGTCTTTTATAATTGCTTGAAAATATGTATTTTGATTTGGTTGATCAAATTATTAGTCGGTAATAATATAGTTTGACAGCTACTAAAATTTAGGTTATGTATTATTAAATATGATATTCGAGCGGAATACGTTATCACGTAAAACTATCGTCCGTAAACCGACTTTACAGACAACCATTTTTTTTTCATTCAGAGGTAAAAATAAATTACTCTACTTTAAATACGCGGCACCAAAAAACACAGATTAGAACATGAACGTCATTAGAGCCAGTATTACAATAATACGACAGTATATTAATAAGTCATTATGCAAAGACGATGGCTGGTTAATTGGAAATTCAAACAGGAAGTGTGAGAGCTTTGAGGTTAAGTGACTTCGGGGTTCACATTACATACATGTATATACCGATATACATGAATATTATGTAAGATCTTTATACAAACCTAATACCGAACAATGTCACATTATACAGTATGGCTAACTTAACACTACGGGAGTCTATACTAATATATAAAGCTGAAGAGTTTGTTTGTTTGTTTGAACGCGCTAATCTCATGAACTACTGGTTCAAATTGAAAAAAAATGTTTTTTGTTGGATAGCCCATTTATCGAGGAAGGCTATAGGCTATAATAATATTACGCTACGACCATTAGGAGCGGAGCTTTAATGAAAAATGTTGCAAAATGTATCTCAAAAATAAGCTTCTATTCATGTGAAATGCACTAACTAGATATACTCATATTAGCGAGAACACAGCCTCAGGTGACTCAATCATTAGAACATGCGACTGTCAACATCAGAGTCGTGGGTTCGAACCCCACGTTGAGCGAATATATTTTTATTTTATTTTCTACATTGCTATCTTTTAAGGCTTACATTTAAATTTATTTTAATTTTATTTAATTTAAATAAAATTAGTTAAAAGAAGTTTAAATACTGCTTTTTATCGACAAAAACTTTTGAACGGTAACTCCGATCATCATGAAATTTGGACACAGCATTCATTTCGGTAAACTAAGATGAATGTGTGTACTCATGTTCCTCCCTTCCCCATTCGTTCTTTTACACGCGGGTGAAACCGAACGGGACCGCTAGTTTTTGAAGTTAAACTTCTTTAGGCACGCTTCACTTGTGGAGTAAGCTGGTGAATGCCTGACGAGAGCGTTTACGGAAGTGATCGGACGCGACGAAAGCTGGGTGATCGTTCGAGGCGAACGGTAGTTGAGAGGGAGATATAAGTTAGTGAAGATAGTAAGAGAGAGAGAGAGTTACGTTTCGTATATTGGAAGTTGAGAGGGAGATATAAGTTAGTGAAGATAGAAAGAGAGAGAGTTACATTTCGTATATTACTGTAAGGGCAAGAGATAGAGGTGCGTTTTGATTTTTTAATAACAAATCAAAAATCCAATTGATCCTTTCACCAGTTCTGGGATTGGAGTCTGGAAACCGAGGGCTTGTAATCGAAATTATGTTTTGAAAATCAATTAATACAGATATACGTAATGTCTAAAATAACGTTTGGCATTACTCACCCGTCGAGACTTTCGGGCCACCTCGGGGACAGTCGCAAACGTGTTCGAACCTTTCGTCGTATGAGCACTGGGATACGCAGCCTCCGTCTGGACAATCTGCAAACAAAATAAGTCCATTTTCAGTCGATTCAAATTCTCGTGTCAGGTAATTTCAAAACGATCTATCATTCCCGTTTTTGTACATAAATATCTGATAATAGATATTACGCCACAAGGGCGTAAAGTTTGAGATCTCGCCTCGGGCATCATGACGCGCAGGTTAAGGCTCTCAAACCTTCTGCCCGTGTGGTGTATACTATTTTTTCTTCATACCTCGGTCGAATACGCTTATTAATTACATTAATTAATTAATTACATAAAAACATAGATAAATTTCAAGCAAGAAGCTTTGAGGTTATACGTAAAAACACGAATGACAGCTGTTCGTGACTATTGGCTGGCGGCAGCTTTTGGAGCGATGTACATGATAACTATTTTTCTTCATATCTCGATTGAAATCAGGCTTATTAATTAATTACATAAAAACACAGATAAATTCCAAGCAAGAAGCTTTGAGGTTATACGTAAAAACACGATTGACAGCTGTTCGCGACTATTGGCTGGCAGCAGTAGCGGTAGTGCCTGGAGCGATGTACATGATAACTATTTATCTTCATATCTCGATTGAAATCACCCTTATTAATTAATTACATAAAAACACAGATAAATTCCCGGCAAGAAGCTTTGAGGTTATACGTAAAAACAGGAATAACAGCTGTTCGAGATTATTGGCTCTCATGGAGCGGTGTACATAATAAATATTTTTCTTTTTATAGCCGGTCGAAAGTTCGTACTTCCGGCATGTGTAATCCCACCAATGTTAGACTTTCTGCCTTAAAATTAATGCCGAAAGTATGTACTTTCGACCGAGGTATGCAGAAAAAAAATTTTTTTTTTTGGATTTTCGGACCAATTACAATAATTTTCTAATGTACTGGGAACTTACAAAAATGTTTTTTCTGTTGCAAATTGTAGCGGCCTTTTTATTAAAATTACTTACATTTTGATTAAACATATAATTTAGAATGTTGTTGACATTAGTGCGAGGAACTATTTCAAAATCAATTTCTATATACATATTTCCCTTTCCTCATGAAACATCTGTATAAGACAGGGGTCGTCAACTTTTTGAGACGGAAGAGCCAAAAGCTACAATTTTTAAAATTTCTCAATTTTTTAAGAGAAATTAAAACTTTTCATTTCAATGTTACAATAGGTATTATATTTGATTTTTGATTTAAAATAAACGACTTTAATTCAATGCCGGATTAACCTATAAGCAAATTAAGCAATTGCTTAGGGCATCACGTCTCAGGGGGCACCAAGAAGCACCACTCAGAAATAAAATGTACCTCACTAAACCGCGTTACCAATTTTTTTCTCTTTTTGTCATGTTCTCAAAAATTTTAAATATATATACTGGCATGTTTTTAGAAGTATAAAAGTTAAAAATAAATAATAATTTATTTTTGGAAATGAAAACGAAAAAAACATTACTTCTTAAGACTTTTTTCTAATTTTAAAGTTTTGAAACTTTTTTTCTATTAATTGTATAAAAATGCCTAAGGTCTGATTTTTTAGACAGCTAAATTTTCAATGAAAGAAAAAATTCAATTTTACAAGCAATGCCCTGCTTGTAAAATTGAATTTTTTCCTAAAAATCTATCCTTTTTAATTTTTTCTATCAATTTGATTTTTTTTTATAAACGGAACATATTAGAGATGGGGGCCCATAAGCAAGAAATGTTTAGGGCATCAAGGAATCTTAATCCGGCACTGCTTTAATTACGAAATAATATTTATTCATATAAAAACACAAATGTTTTAAGCACAAAACATATTAAAGTATTTTAGCTAGAATAATAAAATAATAAACCAACTCACGCACGAACACCCGTTTTTTTGTTGTTAATTTTATATTTCCCTTTAAAATAAGCAGTCTGCAGTAATATTTTTGGACTCCTGCCCTAGCACTGGTCACGCAAGTTGGGCAGGATATCCTCTATGTAACAATATATCATATAAATTGTATATTTTTTATTGAGGAAATAAATAAATAAATAAAATAAATAAATAAAGTTTTGCATATGGAACTGGAGAGCCGCAACCTTACATCGAAAGAGCCGCAGGTTGCCGACCCCTGGTATAAGACGTATATTTTACGTCAGATTTTTATTAGAATTTTAAACTTAATTTAGAACTTTGTGATATCAACAAACTGAACAAGATGACCTTAGAAACTATCTATGAAGTTATGAACTGCAAATAAAATGCAAGAACGTAAAACTTAATGACGCATTTCGAATCCTGACAGCAAACAGTCAACAAATAAGAAATATCAAAAAAAAAGTCCGTCAACGAAGAAGTTTTTACTTCACATGAACAATTTATATCTACAAAACGAAAAGACGGAACGAAATATACACTACTTTATAACAATGGACTGCAGTGAACGACTTGTCTACATTGTTGCAAATGCTGTTTTGTAGAAAAACGTCACTTGCTTGAAAATCGAGATGGCTAATTTTGAGAAAAGCTGCATTTGATTGATGCAAGAGTAACTCAATTCCAATTAATTGTGTTTTCAAGCATTTTCTCAGAAACCTGTCGAGAAGTAAACAAAGTTATCAAATTTCAAACATTCGACTGACAATTAATAAGGATCAAAAACCGAGCAGGGTGGCTGATATGTACATTTAATTATCTTTTTTGATTTGACTGTACAATTGTACTTTGAACTTAGATTACATAAGATTGGTTTTGCAACGCTTAACACTGTTTTTTCAATCTGAACATTTTTGTTAAAAACTAAAATTAGTACAATTTTGTATTCATGAGAATAAAGACATTTTCAGTTTGATATAAAGATTGTCTATTCTTTTTATGAAAAAACATATTAGTGGCGTAGTGGTGAGAGCACTAGATTCGCATTCGGGAGGTACCGGGTTCGAATCCCGGCGGGGGTAAATGTGGCTGGGACTTTTTCTCCTGCTGCCTCTCGCCGAGAAACGGTAATTCCTGTACCGGCCATCTTGTTGAAGTTTTCGATGGTTTCCCTCAATAATTCCAGATAAATATCGAGATGGTTAACCTTATTCAATAAATAAATGTCATAATAAGTTTTCAATATTTGCAATTGTTTTTTTTTTTGTCGGAAAATACTTAGAGGTACCCATAGCATATCTAGAAGATCTCATCAGTGTTAAATGGAAAACAGTTAAACATTAATTATGGCATTGTTTAATTAGGTAACTAGATTTTAAATGCCGACTTTTAAAATTAAGTTCGTCATTATGGCACGTTAATTTAATAATTTCAAACGAATATTACTTAACAGGAGTGGCAGTAACAAAAAAAAATGTCCTACAAAACTTGCTTATTTTTTAAAGATCTTTTCAACAATACCACTTTCGACCTATCGTGCCATTTAATATTCCGGAGTTCTGAACATTCTGGAGCAAACTAATAGGGAAGCCGACCTTTCCGGGGAAAAAAATATCACCATTCGATTCTTCAATAGGGCTTTTATAATACAGATTTTTGACTCTCTACGACTAACCGTTTCCGAAAAAAACGAACGGTACGGGTGGTCTGACTCAGCCTGTATTATAAATAAGATTTCTGACTACTTTTCAGATAATCTTTCGTACTAACCAAATTAACATGTGATCTATGGAGGGTAGAGATTTCTCTATGATGTGATCAATAACGCAGCCATATTAGATTAATTGTCAAAAACCGAAAAGAAATGGAATAGAATATATTTCTTTCCTTGTCAAAAACTTAAGTTGTTCATGATTTTAATAAAGATTGTCTGTAAAATTAGTTCAAAACAATATTTGATCCTAAAAAAATGAAACTCCAAAAACATTATCCTAACTTTGTAATTATCTGGAATAATACCTAATAACCAAATTTACATGTGATCAATAACACAGCAGCCATATTGAATGAATTGTCAAAAACTCAAAAGAAATGAAATAGAATATATTTCTGTCCTTGTTAAATCGTCTAATAAATAGTTTAATAGGTGGGTCTTCTACCTATTAAATTACTGGACGATTTAAAATCCAATAGCACTATATGTTCTTTTAGAATACCAAATCTGTTTATTAGTTGGTTTATTAGTACAATCTACCTTTAAATTTATTATTGGTTCTTTATGAATACGACCGCAAAAGTAATAGAGAATGGGTCTATGGATATTTTGGCTTCAAAATTGTACAACTGGTGCAATGTTCTTTCTAGTAGTTAGATAGTAATTTAGCTGATTGCATAATGCAGCTCTATGTAATCTACACGAGCTTATTTGACATGTAGCCATAAATGGCACGACGTTCATTTGAATTCTAAAAGCTCAGCATTTTAAGTGCTTCACAAGATAATTGATAATTACTATTTTGTGCAGCTTTGCATCAAATAACAACGGACTGCGACAAACGAACTCGTTTTTTTATTCAGTAGGTACTTAAATAGTTCAGAAACAGTCAATAGTATAGTTATAACAATATATCTCGCAGCAGTATTCTGCAATCTTGAAATTTACAGTTCTCTAATAGTAGACTATATTATGCCAGTGATGGCGAACCTATGACCCGCGGGTCAGACGCTACCTACGCAGGCTTTCTAATAAAGTCTGATGTACAGGGGCAGGAGGAAGATCAAACTCTGGGTTGATCCCATCCCTATTGCCTAAATTTGTACATTTAGAGCAATAAACATTTATTATTATTATTAAATGACCCACGTGTTTATTTCTACAAACTCATTTTTTATATCCTAAAAGAGAGAACAGTCAATAATACTTAAAAAAGACGGACAAGTGCGAGTAGAACTCGCGCCCTGAGTGTTCCGTAACGTTATTTCATATAAAAATAAAATTTGGCATGTAATAATTCTTTATATAAAATCAGAAATTTATGATTTTCGGATTTTTTTCTTTACTTGTACTATGCAACCTTCTTTCGCGCTAAACAAAATTCTAGGGTAAACATTTAAAGTTTTGATAAGTGAGTCAGTATAAAAAAAATTAATCAAGTGATTTGCAATTTAAAAACAAAAAAGATAATTCCATCGGCCAGTAAACGAGCAAGGGCGGGTCGTAGTTTCCAAACTAAAAGAGATACAGACGTTTGCCTATATACGCTCTTTGGATTCAGCGTATTTTTTTTCTGTAAGCATTCTCAATTTTAAATGTATATTAAAGAATTCGATTTTTGCAATTTACGAAAACCAGAATCTGTTGGAACTTTTGCAAAATCATAATGCTTATAGGAAAAAAAACACGCTGAATCCAATGAGCACAAACAAACATCTGTCTGTCTTCTAATTTAGAAGTTATTTGCGTTTATAGTTTTCAGAAAATCATATAAAACCTCCGAATGGCCGTAGTTTCCAAACTAAAAGAGATACAGACGTTTGCTTACGCTCGTTGAATTCAGCGTATTTTTTCTGTAAGCATTCTCAATTTCAAAAGTATATTAAAGAATTCGATTTTTGCAATTTTTTCAAGGCATGCACCTTTAAAAAATGCGATTTTTGACAAAAACCGAAATCTTTCGGAACTTTGGCAAAATCATCATGCTATAGAAAAAAACACACTGAATCCAATGAGTACAAACAAACGACTGTATATCTTGTGATTTAGAAATTATTTGCGTTTATAGTTTTCAGAAAATCATATAAAACCTCCGAATGGCCGTAGTTTCCAAACTAAAAGAGATACAGACGTTTGCTTACGCTCGTTGAATTCAGCGTATTTTTTCTGTAAGCATTCTCAATTTCAAAAGTATATTAAAGAATTCGATTTTTGCAATTTTTTCAAGGCATGCACCTTTAAAAAATGCGATTTTTGACAAAAACCGAAATCTTTCGGAACTTTGGCAAAATCATCATGCTATAGAAAAAAACACACTGAATCCAATGAGTACAAACAAACGACTGTATATCTTGTGATTTAGAAATTATTTGCGTTTATAGTTTTCAGAAAATCATATAAAACCTCCGAATGGCCGTAGTTTCCAAACTAAAATAGATACAGACGTTTGCTAACGCTTGTTGAATTCAGCGTATTTTTTTCTGTAAGCATTCTCAATTTCAAATGTATATTAAAGAATTCGATTTTTGCCTTTTTTTAAGGCACACCCCTTTAAAAAATGCGATTTTCTACAAAAAACTAAATTTTTCGGAACTTTAGCAAAATCTGCTTATAGAAAAAAAACACGCTGAATCCAATAAGCACAAACGTCTTTAATCTGTATGTCTTTTGATTTAGAAGTTATCCGCGTTTATAGTTTTCAGAAAATCATATAAAACCTTAGAATGGCCGTGGTTTTTAATTTACCCTCGAAGTAAGACAGACTAGATTTATACCTGCAGTAAACATAATTATGTCTGGTGAATTGAATTATCGCTATTTATTCGGAGAAATAGCTACCTGTAGAACAAACGAACCGAATAAATAACTACTGTAACAGGTTCTTAATGTAATAATAGTATATTGTGCGACTAGTGAGAGAAGGAGAAGTAACACGCGAGTGGAATATTCTCCTTCGATCAATGGTCGCACATAATATTTTATTCAACTAGCACGAGTAATATGTAATCGGGGCCCTGATAAAAGAGGGAAAAATAATAAATCACTTCATTGATTGACGTACCCACCGCCCTCGATGCACACAAGATGACCCTGACTTTCGCTGAATTGCGATGCCGTTTTCATATATACAAATCGCTACCGCGTTCCTATTGGTCCAGAAACTATGCAGTAATACATTATCGTACAGTTTCGGCTCATTATTATAGCACTCTACGCGTCAACACGAAGTAATTTATTATTTCTCCCGAATTTAGCAGGGCCCCGAAATTATATATTACTCACGCGTGTTGAATAAATATATATTATTATAACTTACGTTCGGTGAATATGGCCAAAGGTCAGTTAATTATAAAATTAAATAAATTTTAAACAAAACAGAAAATTGTACAAGAAATATTTGGCGAGGCGCTTGAAGTCATAGAGTGTTGACATAATTTATATATTATACAGTACATATGTAGAGTAAAGTAGGTACAATATAATATGCAGAAGAGTGACCCGACCTGACCCACCACACAACTACATCATAGAGTATTTAGCACGAAGCCGTGGCTGTTTTCAACGAGTGAAATATTACACACACAAAATGATAAATGTCGCGTAAAACACTGTATGGTTTATATGATAACCGTGTACACTGCGGTCGCGGTAATCTGGTTCTCGTCTAATAAGCATGACGACAGTATAAAAGAATCATATATTAATACGCTAAGGTTAAGATGTTTTCTTTCCTTTTTAGAAAAAACCTCACAATTTCTCCACTGACATCGACAACTAAAAAATGTATTATTGCTTTTGTTTTTGTAAATTAAGTAATTATTAAACTTATATATAATAGATATACATTAAGACACAATACAGCAACGCTGAACAACGTCTGCCATCTGACGGCTTTAATTTTGAAACAACGTCAACACTTCGATCTGTCATCTAACCTTCATATTGTAATACAACAAAAAGAAAAACGTTTATAAGCTGTGAGCAAAATTAGAAACGAATTGAATACCTGCAATAAATTTTGATTCATTAAATTGAGTTAAATGATTTATTTACATAATGTATACATTAAGACACAATACTGCATACTGTCATCTGACGGCTTTAATTTTAAAACAGCGAGCAACGCTGAACAACGTCACAGCAATGCTGCATGATGCCATCTGACGGCTTAGCTCAACGCTTTTGCTACTTGCGCCTCTATATGACAATTTTAGTAAAATATTTCTTCGATCTGTCATCTGAGCTTCATATTGTAATACAACAAAAAGAAGAACGTTATAAGCAGTGTGCAAAATTAGAAACGAATTGAATACCTGCAATCATATTTAAAAAATAATTTTGTAAAGTGATAATTATTATTCAAATCTTTGATTAACGTCTGAATAGAACTCTTCAAATGAATAAAATTGTCGACCAATTTTTCTCAGACCATATAAATTGACAAAAAATAATAAAAATACAAATCAATATAACACAGGATGACGTTTCGATCCGGATTTGGATCTTCTTCAGAAATATCTAAAAAATGTAAAAATTAATTAGTATTAAGTTATTTATTAACTAATCGATTGTACGCAAGATTGAAAGTTTGAAAGATTCTGAGAAAAATTGGTCGACAATTTTATTCATTTGATAATTATTATACTTATTTAGTGCGAATAATTCGCACAGGTCACTCTAGTCGAAGAATAATAGCCTAGTCAAGAACTGTTATTCTTGACAAAAATAGGTCCAAGTCTCCAAAAAATAATAGCTTGTTCGATTCGGAAAAATACTCTGAAAAACGTTTTTTTAAATTTTTTTTCGCCGACAAAAATTGCATTTGTTATTAACAAAAAACGAAAAGATAAAAAAGACACTGAGATTTTTGGCAATTACTTAAAAACTATAAGCGATAGCGGAAATTTAAGAAAAGATTCTTGAAGAGGAGATAAATTCTAAAAAAAGAGTCTCACCTCTCGCACTCTATCTCTATTATTTATAGTTTTTATTTAACGCGCGGCCGTTACAGCTTGAGTGCTCAACTTGTTGAGAGAGTACAACACATAAAATAATTTTTTATAGTATTAAATAACAATAAATTATGGTATCATCTTAACACTTGAAAGAATTCTGTTGAAAAAATTTTTTTTTATTTATTTAAAAAAAAAAAAATTAAATTTTTTAAACGGAATTTTATTCTTTCAAGTGTTAAGATGATACCATAATTTACTCAAATTTTTTATGCAAAACGTATTCTCGATTACCGCGACCCCAATGTATATATAGAAACGAACCAGTTAAATATTAAGGGTCCAATTTATGTTCCTACTTTCGTCGAGATATCCGCTCAGTGAAATTTTTATCTTTGTCATACACACAATAACATAATAAGTGATCCTCTGTATTGACAAATCGCGATCATGGTGGCAGAAATGGAAACTGAACAACTGTAGGTATTTGCAGAATTTATTATTACAGTGAAATTATTTTTTATGGTTTTATTAATCATGTATACAGATTGTATCAAATCAAAACGGTCCATAGAACATTCTGTGTGTAAGACAGAGACGATATATAAAGCAGTAAGTAAGAATGAGATAAATGATCGCTAATAGTTACTGTGGTTACGTAAATAAATAATTACGTACACTGTAAATCTTTTTACCAATTTATCAATTAAAACGACTAAACCGTAATATTAATTCGTATTATTATTTATATCTGGTACAAAAGTTTTAACAATACTTTTAATAATTAATTTATTAAATGTTCAAAAAGACTTCCACGTTCTGCCAAACAATATCCTAATCGATTATAATAAATACCCATTTTATCAATAATTTCACTAGTGAATTGTGATTTTTACTGTAGAAAGCAAAGACGATACTATCAAATTGTATAACCACAGTAACTATTAGCGATCATTTATCTCATTCTTACTTACTGCTTTAGTGCTTTATATAATATCGTCTCTGTCTTACACACAGAATGTTCTATGGACCGTTTTGATTTGATACAATCTGTATACGAATAAGGCCTCGCCTAAAAATGTGGACAAAACGTTTGGTAGTTACATTTTTTTAGTGTGGGAAACTGATAAAATAATAATTTTGTTATTACCTAATACATTTTAAAAATGCAATATACTTATTATGAATAAAATATTTTTAACAAAAAAATTGAACAGACTTCAAAATATGCACTAAAAAGTAAAAAATAATAATTATTGTTATTTTTGGAGTCGGTGTCACATCGGAATTCGAAAGTAGCAATTTAAATCTTGCATGTCTCTAGTTCTCGGAATAGATTTCATTTTGGCTGACACTGACTCCAAAAATAACAATAATTATTATTTTTTACTTTTTAGTGCATATTTTGAAGTCGGTTTAATTTTTTTGTTAAAAATATTTTATTTTTCTCTTTTTAGTGTTAGATAAAGTATTGCAATGGGTATAGGCCAAGTATGCGTGCCTTTGAAATTTAAGAGTTCCCCTCGATTTCTTCGGATTCCACCATCAGATCCTGACTTGGTTCCGATGGGACCATCTCGGAAGTGCACTCTTTCGAATAAAAAAAAATTTTGAAAAACGGTCCATAATTGACGGAAAAATCGGTGAACATACATAAAAAAAATATACACTCGAACATAGAACCTCCTCTTTTTTGAAGTCGGTTAAAAATGAAAATTTATAGTAACAGGCAACAGCGACCCGTCGCTATACGAACAATAAATCGTATTTTCTAATCGTTTTTCTTTAATTCTTTAAAAAAATTAATTTAATCTCATTCAAATGTGCCACCAAAATTTTTAAAAAATCGGCCAAAAACGAATTATCAAAAATTGAACATTATAATTAAGTTTAGCAAGTATGTATTTGAATCTGTAGATTTTTACTTTATTGAAAATAAAGCTTTGGTTTAGCGACTATAATATAACGGTCAATTGCGTAACAAAAACCGTGTGCATCTGAAAGTTTGCGTTAGAAGAAATGCACGTAATAGAAAATCCACAGGTGCTGATATTTATATACAGCGGTTGTCAACATTTAAGACAATCTGTTGCACCAGCAGGTAAACAATATGCATGCGAATACAATGTGGCTAAAGTTCAGCGTGTAATAGAAGAGATAAAGTTAGTACGGTTGTAAATCCCAGCGAATCGTAAGGCAAGCTGCATGCACTTTAAATGCAATACATCAGAAGCGTATATTACGTAATACAACGTTAGCGGCAGCGCGCTTGCAATGGCGGACGTGATTTAGCGAAGTGGAGAAGGCTGTGACTTCAAACCATATATTTAATAATCTACTATATGAATCATTGGCTATCTACTCAATGTGCGGTGAGTAAAAACAACAAAGCGTATCAAAAATATATCTGCGTCTCTTTCTTCGATGTAATTCCCTGATTTCTCCGATGATAGGTTTGGTTGATGTACTTGCAGCCAATCTGAATAAAGTATCTCTGTTTCAAAAACTTTGTCTTTTTCTATGACGTTAACATGGGCCCAGGAGGGGGAAAATTGGAAATTTCTTAAACCGGGTCCCCCGTGCTTTTTTTGCCTTCGTGGATACGCCAGTGCTTGCGGCTTAAAAAAAGACAGAAGTATATGTTTGCACTCTAATAGTTCGACTGTGATTTTATTCCTATGCTCAGTATAGAATGAAAGTATATATGCTTCAAACAAATACATTAATAGGCATGATGACATATTTTGAAATTATAATGTAGGCACACGCATAATATTTCCGGAAAAAACATTATTTCAAAGTTAAATTAAATTTTAACGCAAATTATTGCATTTTTATCTTTTTATTTTGAAGTAATCACGAAAACACTTGTGACAGCTAATATTAGATGTTGTATTTATGGGTGTAGAGTTGTCGTGCAGAGGTAATTCGTACTAAGGTTTGTAAATTTACTTAGGTAATGATATGATTTATATTATTCTAAGTATTGTCTTAAAAGTAGGTACTTAGAAGTAAAAATAGTAGAGTTTTTTAAGCTGCAAGTTAAATAAAAATAACCTATGACATAGTGTTATAAAATATCACAAAAAAACGAATAAACATCAAATCAACTAATTAAATGGTGCAGACGTGAATGATCGCAACAAAAATTAAAGCGACACGGTGATTATTTACTTCAAGTGTTTAATTTTCTTTGATTTAAGAACGTCATTCGGTGTTTCAGTCAAAATGTCCGATTGCAGTATTTTATGCCTTTTATTTTAGTAAAAATCTTATTAATCTTAATGTTTATATGGGTCATTTTTTTGGAATCCTTTGAACATATATTTTTCTCTAAAACCATTTATTCTTTGATTTTTTTAGTAATAGTATTGATAATGTCGATTTCTTTGCATCAATAATGTACTCAAATTTGAAAATAAAAATTATACAGAATTGGACAGTATTCATAATTTTAAACTAATTCTTTTTCTGATGATTCCTATGAATTTAATTTTCAAGTATTGATAACAACAATAACAATAAAAATCTATTCTGAGTTGTCGAGAATTGGAACCTTTACCCTATTTTTTAGTGATTTCAGATGCATAAATTCTTGATCAACAACGATTATAAATTTCAAATTGTTTTTTACTGAATGCGAAACAAATGGTCACAACTTAAAAATGGTCGTAGCCTTATATTAACAACGAATTGCTTTTGACACACAATGGAATCTCAGAGTCGTAAAATTTTATCGCGGCAGTTGTTGGCCTTTTTTGAATTTTCACTATAGAGTCCGTTATGTAAGCTTATGTAAGTAAATCTAGTCCAAGCTCTAACCTCACAAAAGCCTACTGAACAACATTACTAAATATTAAATCGGTAACAAAGTTTTAAATTTTGATAAAACATTTTTTCATTCGCCCATTGCTATTAATTAAGTTGAAGTTTAAAAATTGTAGAAAATAACGGGAAGTGTGGTAGAAAAAAAATAGTAATGGTACGAATGGCGTCTGTTATGACATAAAATCGAGAAACGGACGTTAAACGCATTATTATTATTATTATATATTAGGTATATATATTAGATATCGTGTTCATCGAGATAATAATTAATAATAAAAATCGCAGGATTGTGGACAAAAAATTAGATTTATTAATGTACGACGTTTCGTCATAGATTTAGACTTTTTCAAGTACAATAAAAAAATAAATATTTTTTTTATTGTACTTGAAAAAGTCTAAATAATTTTTGGTCCACAATCCTGAGAGTTTTCTTATTAATTATATATTATAATTCCAAATCTTATTAAATATATGGAAATAAAAAAAATTACATAAAAAATATTTAATTGATAGTATTAAGGAATTTTTAAATTTGTAGTGCTATTTTTTCGACTTTTGTAAGATATTTTACATTATTCTCATGAAATAGAGTATAAGTAAATAAATTACGATAAGAAGAACTTCTTCAAAACTCCAAATTCAATAACAAAATTTTAGTAGCGTTGTTCAGTAGACTTTTGTACAGCCAAAGCTTGGACGAACCGTTAAATGCGAAAAGTCGTAGGAGAGCAATATTACCAACATAAAGTGACAAACAGTCTGATATAAAATAGATAAAAATTGTTTTACGACTTAAAAATTAAATAGCCAACAAGAAATGTTATAACCCGACTTCAAACCTTTCAAAGGAGTTCGTCCAACATTTTTTCTTAAAACTTTATTGCAAACAGATTACGAAACAATTTTTTTTTAATCTTCCTGAAAAATTTCGATGAAAAAAATTTCCAAAGTGGGTAGTTTTCAATCGAATTTTAATAGAATTATGCCGCTTCAGAAATGTCATAGGTCAGGGGTGGCGAACCTATGGCACGCGTGCTACAGGTGGTACGCGACAGATTATTATAGGCACGGCAAACTTAAAAATAAAATTGACTATCACCAAATAACAAATACGAAAAAGTTTCATGGCGCTTGGTGTATTATCGAAATTATTATTTTCATTTATGTTTGATCCTAAATTTCTTTAGCTGCTTATCGGCACGTCATGGCTACATTAAAAACTTTTGAAAAGAATTGGCACGTGAGTTTAGAAAGGGTCGCCACCCCTGTCATAGATAACGTTTAAGCAGACACTTGTATCACGTCCACTTATCCGTCGAATCGAAAGAAAACCATAAGTAAGATAATTTCTATAGATAAAGAAATGCTACTGTCTTCTAGGCTATCACATGGCTTAAAATAGGCATAAAATTCTTTAATTGAGTATTGTTCCATTTTGACTTTACTTCTATTTTTTTATGTCTGACCTAAAACTTGGTTCTAGCTACAACCCTAATGGAATTTAGAACTTTATTAGCAATATTTTCAGGTAACAGTTACTAAATAATTGTCACTAGTACAACTGGTTTTGTAATTCTGGATATAAAATGAATATAGCACATCTCTATTTTATACCTGCTGTATACTATATGTGTGTGTTGGTGTACCAACACATGTAATAGTATGTATATCACTATAGTATAGGCATATGATAATTCGGTTCTCTTTGTCAATCCTTCTCACATGTGTGAAAGATAGAGAGCATTCAATTCTCATAGGCCACAATATATTAGTTGTACTATTATGTATGGAATGTTTCAAAATGTTTCCGCCATACTGGAGTGTACTTACCACTATCTCCAGGATCCGGTAGCGGGACTTCGCACTTCTCTCCGGTGAATCCCGGTGTGCAGTGGCAACTGACTGCGGCCGCTCCCACGTGTCTGCAACAAACATTAAATCACAGTTAGCCGTGGAACAACAAAACACAAACATGACATTGTAATAACAAAGTAGGCACTGTATAATAGTGTTTGGCTGTAATTAGCCATCCATCTTATCTGAGTTTCAACTAGCGAAGACACTTGTTGAGCACGGTATGCCATCACAAACAACAAAGGTTTGTTGTTATTTCACCATAACAACGAAACAAAGTCACTTTAGCAAGAATGGGAATTGAATGTTCATTTTCCCAATTGTTTTATAACTTGAGTATGCTGGTTTTACTGAGGTAGATAAATGATTGTAAAAACCATTTCAATGGGGAATTTTAACGCCAACTGATGGCAAAAATGTTCATTTTATGGGAGCATTTATTCAAAATATAATGATATATTATGAGCAGGCTTTGGATAAAAAAAATACATTTATATGTCAATTAGTGACAGTTTGCTTTTCAGTTATCGAAAATATAAGTCAATTACAAAATAAAATACTAATTAAAATCTTTGATTAACGTCTGAATAGAACTCTTCAAATAAATAATTAACATTTTGTCAATATATTGGTCTGAGAAAAATTGGTCGACAATTTTATTTATTTGATAAAATACTAATATTATACAGAATATTATATTACAAAGAAGAAATTATTTTTACATAGGGTAATTTTTACATTATACACTTTAGACACTGTTGTTTGTAGCACAACTTTAACAACTTGCCCATTTAAATAACCTTCGACAACATCATATACATGACCAGAATTATATAATTTTTCGCCTTTTGAGCTATTCTGTCCATGTACACAAATATTAATTACAGGTTGAAATGCGACTTCTTATTTCTTCCATTTTTTCAAATAATTTTCATTGTTTACTATTATAAAATGATCCCATTTACTTCATTAATTAGATACTAGAAAGCCCCAACTTCGCCAGTAGTGCTGCCTCTATGTTTCACGCACGGTCCCCATAGCATCCTTTCGGTTATTTCCAAGTCTACTGTGTTATCCACATGCAGTTATAAAAATTAAGTTCAAAAACTAAAACTCGACTACTAAAATGTATGAAACAAGAAAACATTCTCATCTGAGGATAGCCGTGGTCGTATGCCACCTTATATAATATATAGTATATGGTCATATGGCGCCCCCTATAGTCTACAATCCTCACTGGATAGATTCTGGTCGCGGGCCGTATTAAGATGGCTTGAGGGCCGAATTCGGCCTGCGGGCCGTATCTTTAACATCACTGATTTAGAAGTTATCAGGGAACAGATGAACATACATACATACATACATACATACCCACATACATACCGGTCAATCACATAACCTTCCTTTTTGCTTCGCCGTAGTCGGGTAAAATTCAAGTAAGATTTCGTTAGAAATAAAAAAGACAGATTCAATAATAAAAATTGGTTGTCTGTAAAGTCGGTTTACGGACGATAGTTTTACGTGATAACGTATTCCGTAATACATAACCTAAACCCCCCAAAATTTGGTTTCAATCCGCTTATCCTTGGTGTCGGAATGATAAGAAATGTCAAAAGTGACGTTTGCAACTGTCAAAGTATTATGTTTTAATAATAATTAGTTATTCCAATACTTAACTTAGAAGGCGTTGCATTTCACAAAATACTAATGTCAAAAAATTGAATTAAACATTAGAAATTCAGCCGTTTTCATGTTGCATTTATACAGCTATTTTTCTATATAAATTTGTATAAAAAAACTGTTTAGGCAAATTCTGTTATACGAAATCTATGTAAAATGTTCTCCTCTTTCGTTTAAGACTGGTTTCAAACCGATCTGATTTAGATTGAGCGAGAAATTAGCAAAAAGCACGCACAGGGTCAGGCGGAACGTTACGCGTTAGGAACGTTAGGAACGTTACGCGTTACGAAAGTTACACTTTTTCGAACATGCAGCCGGTGTTTTATCAATTTATAAGATTGGTGATTCATCAATTTATAAGACGTTATCACGTCAAAAAAATTGTTTGTTATTAATTTTTTATAATTTTCGATAATTAATTAACTTAATTCTATTATAAAATAAGTAGATATATACTAATTAATTTTTATATTTTTTAGATTATTTCTGAAGAAGATCCAAATCCGGATCGAATCATCATCTTTTGTAATATTGATTTATAATTTTATTTTTGTCAATATATAGTCTGAAAACAATTGGTCGACAATTTTATTTATTTGAAGAGTTCTATTCTGACGTTAATAAAAAATTTAAAAAAGACAGATCTTTTTCTTTATTAAAAGTAACATTTTGCATAAAATCTTGAACATACGTTACATAACTATTCTATGACCGCGAGGAATTAATCACAGTAGAAGATGGATAACTAATTGCGTTGTTATATATTTAAGTGAGTATATACATCTTCTGCACATGATTGCTGTAATCCGTCATCTCAGGATATTGTATTCCTGCAGTAAAGATCATGGAGCTTTTATTTGTTTTATGCGCTTTGTGTTGCAGCTTTCATTTCTTTACATCACAGACGTGTCAAACTCAACTGAGAGCGGGTCAATTTCCGTAATGTAAAGGCCGCTCTATACGAGGTTAGATTTGCCACTAGATTTGACTACTAGTGCTGGTTTTCTTAATTGCTTTTATGTGCTCGCTTCACACGAGACGTCTTGTTTTGACGATAGATCTCGCGCAGTGACAGTTCAAATATAAACACAGAGCAAAACGTGTCTGTCGTCTGAGCAAAATGACGCCTTGTTGGTTTGTGAGCGTTTGTTCAAGTCGCTCACGTGACAAGATACTGCTTTCTGATTGGTTCTTGTTCCAGAACAAGCAGAAAACTTAGCAGGAAAAATAGCCCCTGTTCTAATTTTAAAATCCATCTTATGAGCTAGCAGGCAAGCCAGCAGTGACGTCATTTCCAACTTCGCAGCCAGCCTGCCGGCCAGCAGAAGTCCCAGCAGTGTTTCCAGTCTCGTGTGCAGCGGCCTGAAGTCACGCCTGCGCATCACTGCTTATATCTTTATCTATATTTAGGCATAGACTGTTGTAGATTTACAATATCTAGCTAACCACTTCACCGATTTAGACGAAACTTTGAACATATTATTTACAATTGTATAGGGAAGGGTTTTTTTCTCATCGCATTGCACGAATCGTCTGGACAAAAATAATTCCCAAGAACACTGAAAAGTGCAAATAAAAAATAATTAAACTAACTTAAAATATCAAAATGCCTTTAAAATGGATAAAATCATTTTTCTCTTCTGAACCCACGAATGGTTAGTTTGACATGTCTGCTTTACAAGATGTTTAAAAATTATAGTTAAAAGACACAGGGGTTCCGTTATTTATACGCAATTTCCTTGGCTAAACATTACAGTAGCGGATGTGCCTGTGATTGTTTTGGGAACAGCTATACCTGTTCCTGTTATTTGAAAATAACTAGTATCAAATAACTGTTAAAAATAACAGCATGTCATCATCGAGTTTTGTAATTTTTTTACAAGTTTTACATTATAGTAACGGACGTGTCTGTGATTTTTTGGAACAGCTATAACTGTTCCTGTTATTTGAAAGTAACTAGTACCAAATACTTGTTAAAAAATAACAGCATGTCAAAACCGAGTTTTGTAATTTCATTTACAAGTTTTACTTCGGTGACTATGTCATTGACGTAAAAATTATTGAACAAACATCTATTATACATAATATATGAGGATTTGAAACAATCAGCTATATGTGTACTACTACAATGGATATTGCATCATCAACTTTACGAGCGAATGCTCAAAGCTCTGTTTGCACATAGCTTTCACATCGACTCTCACTTATAAAACCCTGTATGCGCATTCTTTGGATTTACTGGGTGTACTTGAAATAAAGTGTTATACCGAACTATTGTTTTAAACGATTCATAATAATAGGCTCTACATATCATGTTTTTGTGAACATTAATTATGCTTGAAAATTTTTCTATACACTACTGAAATTTTAATAAATATATCATAAAAAGTTCAAAGTTCCATCTTTTTATTGGTTGTCAAAAAAAAAAACTTAAAAATGTTTAAAAAACCACCCGTCACAAGGGGCGACCCCCTTAATTTAATTATAAATTATTATATAATTTGTTAATATATTGTCCGAAAAATTGGTCGATAATTTTATTTCTAAAGGAGCTATTTTTTTGGAACTTTTTCAAAGTAAGTATTGGGATTAAGAATCGGCAAGTGTGAAGCAACATCTTTGTTTACTTATTGTTCTCAGGCTCCAATCCTAGAACTAGTGAAAGTATCAATTGCATTTTTAAAATAATAATGAATGAGTAAATTAGGGGTTATGGCTTAATAGCCCGTTATACACGTCATCCTAGAAGAATTTTTGTGCTCCCCCTTGTCCTGGATATAGATTGGATCTCCTCATGAACTCCAGAAGATTGGTGATTAGAATGTCCTGAGGAATTATTCCGCTCTCATCAATGTGTCCAAAGATGGTTGTTCTCCTGTAGGATAGGGCCTCGCATTCGAACAGTAAATGGTTGGCTGTTTCGTCCTCAATTTAAAATAATAATAAATAAAATTATCGACCAATTTTTCAGACAATATATTAACAAAAAATATAATTAATATTTTGATACTAATTAATTATTTTGAAATAATTTTATATAAAGCGAATTAGAAATTAAATATTAATTATTTTTTATATTTTTTAGATCCGTTCTGAAGAAGATCCAAATCCGGATCGAAACGTTAATGTATTAATTATATTTTTTGTTAATATATTGTCTGAAAAATAGGTCGATAATTTTATTTATTGAAAAATATACATGATCATTATTGTTATTATCATGTATATTGTTAGAAGGCCCTGAAGATGAAAATACATTTTTCGAAACGTTGGCCACTAGCGTAACACTGGTAAAGCTTATTTATGATCCTCAACCAAAACCTTCCTTCATCATTTAACATAATAATAAACTGAGTAGAAACATGAATTTGAATATCGAAAGTCGTTATTTTCCGTGACAGTCTGTAGAAAGTAGATCACAAAGTGAGATATTCTTTATGGCTGGCAACAGAGGGATGACCCCATTCATCTTGTATTGGATGTGCGACGAGCGTTTGTCCTTTCTCAGTCGGTAATATCTTACGCATCGTAGCCAACGCTTGTGACAAGATCTTTTCGAAGACCTCAGGAACTTACTAACCATGTACGTTTCTGTAAGCCACATCATAAGGTTCATAGTTCTTCAAAAGGCCGAAACGATTCTAAAGATAGTCACAATGCAATCTGCAATGGTGACAATTCAACCCTATGTTCATTTGATCAACGAAGACAATTATTTATGTTGCAGTGGCGTCACAATCGGGTGGCAGCACAGGCCCCCGGCCTGAGCCCCCCCCCCCGGCTCGAAAGGCCTTAGAACCTAACATTTATTACAAAATTTGGTAATAATAATGTACCAAGTATTAACTCTCTCTCATTGTTTGTAATATTGTCAAAATTAGTTTACCCTAGCTACGCAGGAAAAATGAATGTTGTTATCAATTTGGAAAATATTCATTAATTAATCAGATCTTGAAAAAGAGTTTATCACGATTTTTTTATAATTCAAGGTTTAACGTTTTAATTATTTTAAAGTAAGAACTTTATTTAGTGCTTACAGTATATTACACCACAAGGGCCGAAAGTGTGATATCTTGTCCTGCGGGTCACGTCATGATACCTGAGGCGAAGCCGAGGGCATCATGGCGCGAATTTTGTTACGACCTGTATCGTGAGGTCATTTGATAAACATAAAAGACAATAAAATTGTCACACATTGACTCAAAATTTAATAAATTGCGTGGATTAGCATTTAAACTGCCAATATTTATCTCTACATTGCCGACATGTACGATGAAAGAAAATATTTCATTGACTATTTAACGCCATCGGTCGGATTTTTGGGTAAACGTCAAAATATTCAACAAAAAGAGCAAGGAGTATAGTGCAGTGCATATTCATTCTTTAAACAATTTTTCTACTTGATAATTTGCTTGGTGAATTGAAAGTAAATTTTATTCTAACGAAAAAATTTGTTCCAAGATTAGTAACTTCTATCTTTAATATAATATATTCGGTGAATATGGGCATTAATAGTGTCGAAAATAAAACCTGTTGCACTCATTAATGTTCAAAATAAATTTCGGACAATCTGTATGTATGGTAAAATGGGAAAAACACGTTTAAAATTTACATAACGATGTCGTATGCTGATATTTTTAAGTCGGAAACGAGGGGAAAGTGGTTTAAAAAATAGATGAATATATTTCAGTTCACGTCAGGGGAGGTGTAAATGACGTCATAGTAACTTGACACAAACAAATTGAGATTCTGCAGAGTAATGACACATAACGCAGAAACGGTTACAATGGCGTGCCTCTAATAACATACATTCACGCCTTGTCATTTCGAACGTAGATCTTCGAAAGCCCTAGCTCAGGGGTCGGCAACCTTTTGAGACGTAAGAGCCAAAAGTTACAATTTACAAAATTCCCCAGTTTTTAAAGAGCCACTAAACATTTTCGTTTCAGTATTATAGTATTTGCTTATATATAGGTATAAGTAATATATAGACTAGTATGACCTGTGCGAATTATTCGCACTAAATAAGTATAATTACTATCTTCAAATAAATAAAATTGTCGACCAATTTTTCTCAGACCAATATATTGACAAAAAATAAAAAATCAATACAACACAAGATGACGTTTCGATCCGGCTTTGGATCTTCTTCAGAAAAATATAAAAATAAAAAAATTAATTAGTATTAAATTATTAATTATTATCTAATTGCACGAATGATGATGTTTGAAAGAATCAAACAAATTAATGAAAAATTAAAGATTTTAATCAAAGATTTTATAATAATTATCACTTTACAAAATTATTTTTTAAATATGATTGCAGGTATTCAATTCGTTTCTAATTTTGCACACTGCTTATGACGTTCTTCTTTTTGTTGTATTACAATATGAAGCTCAGATGACAGATCGAAGAAATATTTTACTAAAATTGTCATATAGAGGCGCAAGTAGCAAAAGCGTTGAGCTAAGCCGTCATATGGCATCATGCAGCATTGCTGTGACGTTGTTCAGCGTTGCTCGCTGTTTCAAAATTAAAGCCGTCAGATGGCAGTATGCAGTATTGTGTCTGTTGTATTACAATATGAAGGTCAGATGACAGATCGAAGTGTTGACGTTGTTTCAAAATTAAAGACGTTGTTCAGCGTTGCTGTATTTTAATTAATTTACAAAAATAAAAGCATTATAAAATTTTTTAGTTGTCGATGTCAGTAGAGCAAGCAATTAGCTGTAAAATGATATATAATTTATGTGGAGAAATTGTGAGGTTTTTTCTAAAAAGGAAGGCAAACATCTTTAACCTTAGCGTACTAATATATATGATTTTTTCTTACATGGTGCAAAATATGTTATTGAGTTCTGCAAGTCAACATAATTTTAATTTAATAATCGTGATGCAGTGACGAGCCGCTCGTGTGGTCATGATTGATACACGCCTGTTGGCTACGCAGAAAAAATACTGCCGTTGTAATATATTCCTATTATTAAGAATGATTTCTAGGCTTTAGGGCTCAACAAAGAGATGCCTTTGATAATGGCCGTGCGTCATTTGATATTTTCGGTAATTCTGTTTTGACTAAAATAAAACATGAAATTCTGACACAACTAATTATATTTTCAGTTGCGATTTCAGCGTATAGTCCAAGCTCCCATGACAGAAAAAGTTACCCCTACGAACACCTCAAAATTATAAAGTGAAAATGGCTGAAAAACATGTTACGCCCGCCAGACTAGTAAAAAATTGTTAATTGTTATTTTTTATGAATTTAAAAAAAACATGATTTTTTTTTCTAAAACACCTGCTTGAAATTTATACAATTTGTAGTAAATAATGTACCATTTTTGAAAAAATTTGTCTGGCTGACAATTTTTGTTAATAAATTTGTCAGACTACATAAATTATTTTTTTTATGAAAATAAATTTCATAACACCTCCTTGAATTTTTTTTAAAAACAAAGTTTAAGATCTCTTCTATCTAATACAACTTGTCTAGCTGACAATTTTTGTTAATAAATTTGTCAGACTTCATTTGTTATAAATTTTTTTTTATGAAGTCTGTCATAGTAAAAAACATTTTTTCGCAGACAGACCAATTTTTATGCATAAAATAGATGTCAAACCTTCTTTCAGAAAAAAATTAAGGTGGCCCTTGTAAAAGCTGATTTGTTTATGAAAAAACGCTGTCACGGCGCTTAAAAATTGAATTTGACATGGTAAAAAACAATATTTTGATGAAAAATGTATTAAATTAGGTATATAAAAGGGATCTACTGTATTAATTTAAATTAAAAAAAAAATTTTTTTCTAGTTAGCAACGAATATTCCATATTTTTTCATTAAAAAATGTGGTATAATCGCGTCTAACTAGAAAAAAAATTGGTAGTAGCGTAATATTATATAGCCTATAGCCTTACTCGATAAATGGGCTATCCAACAAAAAAAATGTTTTTCAATTCGAACCAATAGTTTCTGAGATTAGCGCGTTCAACCAAACAAACAAACAAACTCTTCAGCTTTATATATTAGTATAGATTTCAATAATTGTATGATGATTTCGCGAACCATTTTGGGTACTCTTAGGGACAACCGGTTAAGAACCACTGGTCTAGATAGAAATATCTTAAATTCGGCCACACATACATATGTAGAGAGTACAAAAATCCCTTGTTAATTCGTCACTGGATTAATGTTTGTTTGTAAACCCACTAAAACCCGAAAGCAGATGTTTGAATGTACAGAGAATAAAATATATAATGTTATGTAAAACAACAAAACGTGGCAAAAGTAAATCCTATAATGGCAAAGATAACAGAAAAACGTAAATAAGGTTTTGTTTTACAGAACGGATGCGATATATTGGGTACGAGATACACTTCCTCTACGTCACAGGTTAATAATGCCACTTTATTTTCGAAAAAAACCTGTCACAATAACCCTTATTTTCTTGTTTCCTGTTAGGTGGTTTCATTTTTATCATTATGAAAAAATTCCAACCAATTGGGCGACGGGACCATTCTAACTTCAAAAATGTTGATATATTTGATTATAATAAAGAAAATAAAATTTCTGATATCGCGTGAGGTGACGCGGGTAATGGCTAGTATTCAATATGATATTAACTATTCGTTGCCATGGTTACCTACATAATATGTTCCATGTCATGTAAAAATTAATTAAAGCATGCCTAACTAGTTTATTTCTGACAGATCCATAAAACAAAAGAGCGGCTGACTTTTTTTTTCAAAATATTTCCGAAACTATTAAGTTTAGAAAAAAAATTTTTAACGAAATTTTCTTGAAAAAATAAATAGAATAATAAGTCGTTATGAAAAGTATACCATTAATCAAAGCATGCTTTACTAGTTTATTTCTGATAGATCTACAAAACAAAAGAACAGCTGATTTTTTTTATTTTCAAAATATTTCCGAAACTATGAAGTTTAGAAAAAAACTTTTTAAACGAAACTTTAAAACAATAGGGCTCTTCATATTTGCATACCAAACATCCTCCCAAAATTTGGTTTCAATCCGCTCATCCGTTTGACCTGTATCGTGTTCACAGAAAACAGACTAACAGACGCACAGAGTTTTTCCAAAAATATGTTTTTTGGATTCGGGGGACCTCAAAACGGAAAGATATTGTAAAATTTTTGAAAAGTGATTTTTGACCTAAACTAGTTCCATTCCCCACTAATTGTGCGTAGGAATGGTAAAATAATAATTATTATGTTTATTAGTTGAGTATGAACCGCTGGAGGATTGTTAGAATTAGAGAACGGTTTGCTACGATGAAGGAGGGTTTTGGTTGAGGATCATAAATAAATAAGCTTAATGGTTTGTGTTTTAAAATTTATAATCCAAGTCGCAGGTCAACAGTGTATATATATTATGTCTATGGTTATCTTTTCTACTATTTTAAATATCGGTAGGTAGGTAGGTACCTACATATATCTGTTGGGTTGTGACGATTTATTCATTTGAGGATCAGTTCTACACAGGTTAGTAAATTATAACAAGCGTTGTCAATTATTTGCTTGACTTAATAATATTTATCTAATTTATTTAAACGTCCAAAAAGTGTTATCGATAGTGAAGTGATATTAAATTATAAAAATGGCTAATCAAATTGATATGAGTCTGGACGTGATTATAAAATCGGGCAAGAAACGTGGGGACACACAAAGGGCCGGTGGACAGCGGCGTGGTACATTCCGAGGCACACAACGAGCTGGGGGCGGCGTCCAACGAGGAAAAAATCGTGGTGGAATACAACGATCGCACAAAAGCGCTGGACACAACGCTTTGAAACATGATATTATCTTTGAAGGACTTGGAGCAAGAAAGTCAGTTTCGACTGTTAGAGGTACATCGGCATCAGGAGTGAGTCATACAAAATTATTAGTGTCAAATCTCGATTTCGGCGTCATAGACTCGGACATTCAAGAACTGTTTGCCGAGTTTGGACCACTCAAGAATGCGGCGGTTCATTACGATCAATCCGGTAGATCACTAGGCACCGCCCACGTAACTTTTGAACGTAAGGGTGATGCTATCGTAGCCATGAAACAGTTCAACGACGTTCCGTTGGATGGACGACCGATGCGTATACAATTGGCAGAATCCGAGATCCCTTCGATTTTTAGCAGCGGAAGATTGGGCGGCGGAGATGTTAAAAAAACCGTTCAGTCACAATCGCGTCCTCATAGATCCGGTGGAAATAGACGCAGTAGTCATGGTGGAAAACAACTACAAAAGAAGTCACCGACGACGGAAGAACTGGATGCTGAACTCGATGCTTATATTAAGAAGAGAACGAAGAAGCCATCAACGAAAGAAGATCTAGACGCTGAACTCGACGCCTACAATAAGGGAAGAAAGCCACAAAAGTCATAGTTTATATTTTTTTATTACCAGAAAGCAAGTTTGCAAAATGTATTTAATAATTATGATTGTTTTATAAAATAAATATTTTTGTTGTTACTTTTATTTTTCTTTTTAATTAACAAGAATAAGTCTAGTTTTGGTTAATTATTATATTTATTTTACCTGAATGGTATTTTGATTAATTTATGATATCAAACTTGAAAAAGGGTATAAAATATTGGTAAGATGTCCGACATATAAATATGAAGAGCAATTATGCCGCCGTAAAAAGGCATAAGTCAGTAAGTGGCTAATTTATGAATTTGAGTAAATCAAGATTTACTAAAAATGTATTGACCGTCCAGAATTTTAGATTATGGAAACCAAAACATGGGGGAAACATTTTTTAAAGAAATTATTGCTGCAGCACTTACTGCTGTCGTTGGTTTCAGTATGAACTTATTTTTCAACAAATGTCACTTACTGCCCTTTGCCTTTTTAGGGCAGTATGTACATGTCTGAAACCTTTAACGATCGACTGAGGAATTATAGCTATTACCTTATACTACATATATATAAAGACATATTCCCGGAGGCATATAACATACTTTGTTATCCTATAACAAAACACCGAATATCAGCTTATGAATTATAATTTAGAACAAAATTTCACATTCTCAAAATACGCATAAGTAAGTTATTTTGACAGACGTCATCGAATTGAGCTATTTCATTTATGGATATATTACAATTTCAGCTGTCTCAAAAATAGACTTTTGATGGCATATTTCTTGTGAAATTTCGGATAGGAAAGTCCTTCACTATTTTGGTCTAGAAGTATAAACATAAGTTTCTTTATATATTACATAATATTTTTGTGGTTTAATGTTTGAACAATACTCCTTGCTCTTTTCGTTGAATATTTTGACGTTCACCCAAAAATCCGACCGATGGCGTTAGTGTAAACGTCAAAAAAAAGTTTTACAAAATAACAGTGTTATCCTAACCCAATTGCACACAAAACTTCTACTAGCTTTAATGTTTTAACTATACACTTCGCAAAATGTAAATAAACAACAGACAAGAACAAACTGTAGATATAATACTCCACGTTTATAGGTTAGCTATTATGATCTATGTGGCGGCCATTATTATTTTATCAGTGAATAAATATTTATACCAGAGTATTTAGACAGGATAGATTTATACCTACAGTAAACATAATTATGTTTGGTGAATTGAATTATGGCTATTTATTCGGAGGAATAGCTACCTGTAAAGCAAATGAACCGAATAAATAACTACTTACGTTCGGTAAATATGGCCGCATATGAATATTTAAATTTTAATTTTCACTTTTTAGTTTGATATAAAGCGTGTTTTTTAGTTTACTATATGTAGTTTCCACTTTTTAGTTCGATTTATTGTCAAAAATTTGCCACAAAAAAAAACAATTTTTTTTTTCGGCGTGGACGGGATTAGAACCCACGACCCGTGATTCCGAGAGTTGACGTCAGCGAAGACCCGTGCTTTAGACCGCACGGCTACCCACTGTAGTTACAATGCTGGAATATTATACTACAGTAATAAATCACTTGTTGTAGTCCAAACGGAGGTTACAAACAAATATACATACAAACTTACAAGTGAAGTTAATATAAAGTGTGTAAAAAGAAATTAACCGCAGCAACTGAAATATAATGATAGGTGCTAGTGAGAGGTTTTTTAAAAATTTAATGGTCAATAAGTTCGTTGTTACAATTCAAGGACTCTACAGTTAAAACTGCTTTTAGATCCGGAAATACACAAGGACTAGTTACGTCATCAAAATCCTCAGCGCTCCACTTCTGAGACATTCTGCGTCTTCCTTTTAAAAGCACTTAACAAGAGCCAGCTTCTTAAAGTAACTGATATTGAAACATTATCGAATACACGAGGGATCTCGCATTATCATAATGCTTTTGTTGAAAAAAACGATTGTAACACTTGGGTATTCACGCAAGTTTTTTACTTACATTCAGCAAATAGACATTTCTTTAATCAAACGCTTATTTGATTTAAAGAAATCGTAATCAAAATCATTTAAAAATAATTTATAGGCATGATGACAGATTTTGAAATCCAGTACACATCTAGGTACTAATTCCGAAAAAGAAGCATTATTTCAGCAATAAATTAAATTTATTGCATTTTTAACTTCCTATTTTGAAGTAATCACAAAAACGCTTGTGACGTCACGCCTCAGTGACAGCTTACATTAAATGTTGTATATATGGGTGTAGAGCTGTGGTTCAGAGGTAGAAAAATATGTAAATTTACTTAATGATATGATTTATATTAAGTATTTTCTTAAAAGTAGGTACTTATTAGTAAAAATAGTACGGTTTTCTTTAGTTGCAAGTTAACTAACCTCAAAAATAACCTATGACATAAGTGTTGTAAAATATCACATAAAAACGAATCAACTAGTTAAATGATAAAAAATAGAGAATAGTTACTTCTTACCACAACAAGTTTATTAGTGGATGTACATTTCGAGAGCTATGCTCTCATCTTCAGCAATACACTAAACTAAGTTATACACTAAACTAAGTTTAGTGTATTGCTGAAGATGAGAGCATAGCTCTCGAAATGTACATCCACTAATAAACTTGTTGTGGTAAGAAGTAACTATTCTCTATTTTTTATTAGATTCAAACCACAGTGCTCCTAATATTTTTGTTATTAAGATGGCTTTTCGGCCAAATGAGCTTAATTTATTTTTTAGGTACAACCTTAGAGTAAAATTCTTACGGGCTGATATTAAGTTTTTAATAAACTGTAAAAAATCCAATGTTTTTCCTAAGTTCATCTCAGAGTTTAAAAACAAAATTACTAACGAACGCGTTAAAAAGGCGAAAGATGCTGCAAAAACCAAATGGCTCAATTTAGAAATGCAATTTTTACATGGTAAATTAGCTAAATTGGAATTAGAATTATATCAATTACACTTAAAAAAACTCCGGGTCGCAGTGCCAAACCCTGCCGACAATATAGTGTATTTGCTTTTATAGGCAGTGTGGCTCTATTACATGAACTTAACTTTTTTTGGGAAAAATAAAAAAAAATTATCCCTTAATACACCCCTTAAAATAACTTTTTTTTCTTAATTTCAATACTACATATCAATTCAACATCTGTACCAAATTATATACACTCTTCAGTATGTAAATCCATATCAGAAACTTGTGTTTTCATAAAATTTGTAAGTCCGGTCCTGTCGGGCCGATTTTATTAATATTTTAGCAGCATATTTTAATAATTACTAAAAGGTTAAATTTCAAATTTGAAACGGTTCCGAGAATTTTTTGGGTATTTTTGGGCCCGAAAACTTTTTTCAACCCCTAAATACCGCCCTTAACATGGCCCGATTGGGCCCATTTTAAATAGGCTTCGTGCGGTAATGGATTTCAATATGTGGTCCAAATTTCGTTAAAATCAATTAACTCCTTCGAAAGTTATAGCCCGCACACATATATATATAAATATATATATATATATATATATACATATATATATAAACATTTCCAAAAATGGTGCCAAACTTCTTAGAAAGTTATGAAACGTCGAGAAATTTTGGTCCGACCCCTAAGTCCCGCCATCCGACCGACGCCAATAGTGTAAGTGCCTTATGGCAAATACACTAATAAGTAATTTAATGGCAAAATCAGATTGGGATAAATTCTTACAAAAAGTTAGTGAAGTAAATTTTAATAAGTATGAGTCAAAAATACACCGTCTTAGAAAAAAGTTCAAAAAATTAAAACCAGTTAATTTTAAAAACACCGATAGTATCTCCTCAATTAATAACTTTGTAAAGAACGAATCCTCGGTAGCATTTAATCCCGAAGAAATGAGTCTCCTGTCAAATGGTTTAAAACATTCCATCCCTGCGAAATCCACATTAATTAACATAATTGCTGACATTGAAACCGGTATAAAACATCTAAATGATGAAAATAAAAATTATATTAGAAAGGTTTAGTTTAGTGTATTGCTGAAGATGAGAGCATAGCTCTCGAAATGTACATCCACTAATAAACTTGTTGTGGTAAGAAGTAACTATTCTCTCTATTTTTTATTAGATTCAAACCACAGTGCTCCTAATATTTTTGTTAGTTAAATGATGATCGAAGTGACACGGTGATTATTTACTTCAAGTGTTTATATTTTCTTTAATTTAAGAAGTAGTGACGTCATTCGGTGTTTCAGAACAAAATGGCCGATTCCAGTATTTTATACTTTTGTTTTATTAAAAATCTTATTAACCTCAATGGTTTATATTAGCACTGGGTCATTTTTTTAGAATCCTTTCAACATATACTTTTTTTCTAAAACCATTTATTCTTTGATTCTTTTATATTATCATTATCACAGCTAAGGAAAATAAGGTAAAAAATATTGAAGGTTTTTAATCATAATGCATCCATAAATGAAATTTGTTTTTACCAACTGTCTTTTTACAAAATACAGTCACATAAAACACCAAACTCATGTATTCTGTCCAAATAAATTACTCTTTCTTTTCAATCGTTTCATTTTGCAAATTGACGAATGAGTTCAATCGATCACTACAAAGCTCTTGCATATGAATGCATTACTGTTGGTTTCATAAACGTAAAAACATTGTTTCAGAAGCTTTTGACACACGATAATTTCAACATGTGTAATCAATAACAATAGACTAGACGGCGAGGACGTAAAAACATTAAAAAGTGCATTATTCGGGCACAGGCGAGATTATTGTTGCTTCGTTTTAGGGTGTAGTTCAACCCCCTAAGTTTGCTTACAAATTTTTGGTGTGCTTGATTTTATAATTGACAATTAGTGACGAAAATAGTGCTTTTTTCTCTATTTCCTTTAATATCTCCGTTCCTCTTGACTTTTAGTATAGCATATGCATTGAGAAAGTTGTTCCTTATGAAATTTCCTAAAAAATGAGCACTGACAGAGGTCGCTAAGTGCAATTGTTAACTTGCAAATAGCCCCGAAAGTTAAAAAAACACGTTTTTTCACTATTTTTTTACTGAAAAATGACCGCACATAGATGGCTGAAAGTTTTCAAAAATGATGTCTATGTTGAACCAAACATGCATAAATAATTTTAACGTCATCGGTCAATTACTTCTCGAGTAATTAACGATCACTTTTTTTTTGTTTCCTTAATTGCAAATTGCGCCATTTTTTTCACAAACGGGTTTCGCTGGTCGGACCAAGCCAGAAAAATCACAAATCCATTCAACTTTAGTATCCCGTTGGAATTTTTGAAAAAAATTAATTCTATCCGATTTTATAACGGTTGAATATTGAAAAAGTTATATGGTTTTATACGTTTGTCTAAAATTGGTATCGTTATAAAATCGGTTAAAATTTATTTTTTATTCGCTAGATAAATTTTTGATTGACTGTCAATTGTAATATCAAAATTATTTGTTTTTATACTTATTCTGAAATCCTCAATTATGTATTTTAGTAATTTTTACATTTTTTTTCCATTCCAACCCACAAGTGGGGAATGGTACTAAATTAGGTTAAAAATCACTTTTTAAAATTTTACAATATCTTTTCGCTTTGAGGTCCCCCAAATCTAAAAAAACATATTTTTGGAAAAACTCTGTGCGTCTGTTAGTCTGTGAGCACGATACAGGTCAAACGGATGAGGTGACTGAAACCAAATTTTGGCAGGATGTTTTGTATGCAAATATGAGGAGCCCTGTGTGTTCTGGTTATGATTTCGTGGTTTCTATATTTACGAAAGCAATATTAGTGACAGTGATAAGTTGGAATACGAATGACTCGTTATTCTATAATTTGAAACTGAATATCTCGTACATCATTTGAAAATATAAAATATTAGTTTTTGTTTAGTTCTTTATCTGAATGAAAAATGATACAAAGTATAAAAATAATGAACAGACAGATTAATTTTTCATCCAAATTAATGTATCATATAGTTCAATATAGTGTCAAAAATATTACTTCTGTCAATTTTGAATTGTTTTAAAGCGAAAAATATTAATAGTGCAGTCAAATAAGCTAAAAAAGGAGACAACCTCGGAATGAAATGGAATAAGCTGAATATTTGTATATTTTGGCATTCTAAATGTTGTCTCAAAAGTCTCATACGGTCACGTGTGAGTAGGGAATACAATCCCGAGCATGTTTTTCAATCCCGGGATTACGGGATTTTTGATGCGTAATCTCGGGATCCCGGGATTAGAGTATGTGGTTACTCAAATGAAAAAAAAAACTTAAGTAATTAAAAAATGTTTTTAATATCGTTGCACAACACAAATCACAATATAGTAAGAAAATAAAATAGACAAAACAAAAAAAATAACTTTACTTTTGCAAAAAATCAAAAATACAACACAAAAAAACTATTTAGAATTTCGAAAATACAATCGCAGAAATATCAAAGCATCCAATGTTTGACTTCCAAGCCTACTTTGTAGTTTATTGCCAACATAAGCAGCAGCTGAAAACGCTCGCTCAGGTTCTACGCTGGTTGGAGGAATAATAGACAATAGATATACTTATATGCTGTTTCTAAGTGATATCCACGAACTCCTCCTTTTTAAACCAGGCTTATTTCACGTCTAAATACTGTTTGCCAACCCCGATTCATTTTGTACTTGTACTTCAGGATCTGAAGATTTCATATTCTTACATATCGTACCGCGTATTTAAGGATTGTTTTTTGTCATTATGTAACAAATAATATAAATATAATCTAGACAAGGTAATTGTCAAGGCACTACGGATTACGGAATGCAAACTAGATCTGTTTGTGGCAATCCCGAAAATCCCGAGATTAGCCAAGTACGGTCCCGGGATTTTCAGAGCCAGAAAACGGCCGGGATTCCGAGATTCGGGATCCCAGAATTGTATTCTCTCTACGTGTGAGCGTCCTTACATATTCAAGGTCAACAGTCGCAAAATCAGTTTTTTGGAAATATCTCGCTTCCTTTGCCTCAAATTGTATTCGCATTTATTATAAAAGATGTAGAGTGTAGAATTCTCTACAAATTTCGTCCCAACCAATTTTAACCGCTTTTGAGACGCCGGGGTACAAACGAAATACATTTTGCAAAATTATATCTATCGCATCCGGGTGTAATCGGGACGGACCGCTAGTAGGTATATAATAAGCGCTATTCAACTTGTTAATAACTATCAGTCGCTGTCTTCAGTTTTCGAATTGATCTACAGTCTTTGCTCAGATCATATGCATTTCTAAACATTGTTTTTGTACTTCCGAATTGCAGATTAGCGCAGCAAACAGAGTTATGCAACTATGACGTCATGAACACAAAGTTCTTGCCGTTGTCTTCTGTAATATTCCATGCACTTCACAAACACATAAGGCTGCAGCCTGTAATGGACATTAACACAATAATTACTACCATCGTCTGTAACAATTAGCTTTAGTAGTAACTATCCCAGTACCAAGTAAAAATAGAGTTCCTGTCGTAGTCCGATTTACTCGCTTAAATGGCACTAATATTGTATCAACTGTTGTAGTCCGTGGTGGAAATTATTTATTTACAATAATAAATGTTTAACAAAACAGTTAAACACACAACGAAAGCGTATTTCAGAACAGAAATAAAATAGCGACAGTTCCAAATAATAAAATAAAAGACTAAGTAACAGAGAATATAGAGTCACTAAATTATGTACACAAAATATTTACAACACACAAACACAACAAAGTTTATCTAGTATACTTATTCACACTTGTCTGTTAACTATAAGTTATTTATGTAAAACCAGATTTATATAATTGCACTCAATAATTTACACACACCCAAGTTTATTTATCTTCACAGTATAACTGAATGATTTATGTCGCAACGCCAGAGCACTTGTTTCAACACATTCTAAGAAGGTCGGGTTTTGTAAGCTACCTGTTTTCCATTGTTGTTGTTGCTAGAATATTCTACAGAATCCATAGTCGTCGCAACAGGGGGCACGCAACAATATAATAGCTGTATTTAAGCCTGTTTTAGCTATATTTAGAAAGAATAAAACAACTTTATTACTTATTTGAAAAGCTTAGGTATGCGAATCTCGAAAAACGTCCAAATTTAAAATTTCTTGAAAATAAAAGTTTTCAAGATTTTGAATACCGTTCAGGTGTCGATTTAGGGTTAGCTGACGGAAATCTCAAATAGCATATTACACCACAAGGGCCGAAAGTTTGATATTCTTGCACTGCGCGTCATTATGCCCTCGGCTTCACCTCGGGAATCACGGCGCGCAGTGCAAGAATATCAAACTTTCGGCCAGTGTGGTGTATTTTTCTTCATACCTCGGCCAAAAGTATGCTTATTAAATACATTCATTAATTACTTACTAATTATATAAAAAACACAGATAAATTCCAAGCAAGCAACTTTGAGGTTATATATTAGCTAAAATGTAATAGGGTTGCTATGGAAAAGACATCTAAACAACAGTTGATAGGCTATTTTGTCTTTACTGCCGCCCGAACGTACGTACTTCCCGCATCAGTGCGTGTAATCCCACCAATCCGTAAATGCGAGATTTTCTGCTTTACAATTGACGCCGAAAGTAGGTACTTTCGATAGAGGTATGAATACAATAGGGTTGTGTTGGAAACCCCCGGAAATCGAATAGAACGTAAACTTTATTTTTTGTTTGTGAAAAATAACTCTAATAATTTAGAGTGATGGAAGATTAAAGGATGAATCCTGGTGGATTTTTTGTGTCTCAAGCACTTACTTGGGTCACCGGTTCAATATAATATTACAATGTGTTATTACGGGACACTTTATGGTCATAGAATTGTTCTTATAAATTACATAACTTCTTGCGCCTGGCACTTTCATGAACAATATATGTAATCCAGTTTAAGCAAAAGCCGTGCATGCAAAATTCAACCCGGTGCACTGTCTTCAGATAGTACTTCGATGGAACTTGCGTGTTTACAGGGTGTATAAAAAGTCAAAAAAAAATTAAAATTTCTCGCAAATTCAAAGCACGTTTGAGAAAATTACTTTTCAAAAATTTAACAATATCTTCACGTTTTGAGGTCCCCCGAATCCGAAAAAAATATTTTTGGAAATACTGTCTGTGAACACGATACAAGACAAACGGATAAGCGGGTTGAAACCAAATTTTGGGAGGATGTTCGGTATGCAAATATGAAGAGCCCTATTGTTTTTGGGGAAAATCGGCGCATGCGCAGAAGAGATATATGCTAAAACGGTATTTTTTATATAATAATAGTATACTTTTCATAACGGCTTATTATTCTATTTATTTTTTCAAGAAAGTTTTGTTAAAAAAATTTTTTCTAAACTTTATAGTTTCGGAAATATTTTGAAAATAAAAAAAATCATACGCTCTTTTGTTTTATGGATCTGTCAGAAGTAAACTAGTTAGGCATGCTTTGATTAATTTTTACATGACGTGGAACATACTATGTAGGTAACCATGGCAACGAATAGTTAATATCATATTGAATACTAGCTATTACCCGCGTCACCTCACGCGATATCAGAAATTTTATTTTCTTTATTATAATCAAATGTCAACATTTTTGAAGTTGGAATGGTCCCGGCGCCCAATTGGTTGGAATTTTTTTTACATATCGTGGAACATATTTAACCATGGCAAATAATAGCAATTATCGTATTGAATACTAGCTATCACCCGTGTCACCTCACGCGATATCAGAAATTTTATTTTCTTTATTATACTATATCAAAATATGTCAACATTTTGAAGTTGGAATGGTCTCGTCGCCCAATTGGCTGGAATTTTCTTATATAGTAAGTATATAAATAAATATAGACATTAATGTACGGATTTCCAATTAAATCATTTTGTGAACAGCTTGTATAATAAGGCACAGAGGTGGTGACTAGTGACTGCAATTGAGCTAGTAGAGAATACAGTCACTTAAAATTTGCATTCACAATCTATTAACTGTCTACAAAATATGCAAATTGGATTATCATACGAATATTTGAATACTGAATATGAAAACTATGATTTTATATCAAATTATATCTGAATATAAAATTATTTTTTTCCCACTTCAAAAATAATAATATTCGAAGAAGTTTTATTTCCATATTTCAGGCAGGTCTATATAGTAACAATTCCATTCTGGTTTTTACTCGTTTGTCATCTCTGGCGGACAGTGGAATATGGTCTTTAGTAGGTAGATGAATACCCAAATCAGTTACCAGAAATAATAAATATAGTTTAAAAAAAACTAAAAAACACGCTTTACCTATATCGAACTAAAAAGTAAAAAATATTTTTTTTAAAATAAGCTTAAAACAATAATGAATAAAAAATACAAGTATTACTGTGAAAAAAGCGCGGGGCGCTTTGTTCCACAGTTTCGTAAATCGAATGCCCCACGCTTTTTTCACAATAATACTTGTATTTTTTATTCATTATTGTTTTAAGCTTATTTTTAAAAAAATATTTTTTACTTTTTAGTTCGATATAAAGCGTGTTTTTTAGTTTTTTTGAACTATATGTATTTTCCACTTTTTAGTTCGATTTATTGTCAAAAATTTGTCGAAAAAAAACAATTTTTTTTCGGCGTGGACGGGATTAGAACCCACGACCCGTGATTCCGAGAGTTGACGTCAGCGAAGACCCGTGCCTTAGACCGCACGGCTAACCACTGTAGTTACAGTGCTGGCATATTATGCTACAGTAATAAACCACTTGCTGCAGTCCAAACGAAGGTTACAAACAAACATACATACATACATTATTGCATACAAACTTACAAGGGAAGTTAATATAAAGCGTGTAAAAAAGAAACAAACTGGACATCGTTAACCAAAGAGATTTAAGATTAAATCTAACTAAAATGATGCCAAATGTTGAAAATTTATTATTAAAGCATCAGGTTCATCTCTCACACTAAAAGCATTTATTTTTTGCTTAGTTATTTTATGTAACAGAAAGTAAATTTTAATTTGATTCGTTTAATTTTAATCTAATTAATAAATGTATAAAACTAAACATTTCACACTACATTTCACTACCGTTATTTTAAATCGTTCAAAGTGAGTAGCACTACACCGGTTGTCAAAAATACATTTGAAATTAATGAATTTGCAAAAAATCAATATCAGATAAGCAGGGAGTCTACCCAAAACCGAAAAACATGGCAAGTAGTCTACGAGACAAAAAGTTTGGGAACCTCTGATTTGCACTATAAAAAGTTCTCAGTTACAATTGCATAAAAATGTTAGCTAATATTTAACAATAATTAATTACAAAATAACGTGATGTAATTCAAGCCGTTGTTTTGCAAGATAAAACTGCGAAAATATTAGATTGTACAATATTCAGCGTAAAATAAAAAAAACGTAACGTAATAAACAGAAATCGAGAAAAAAATATGCACACTACACTTCTGAGTATAGTAAAAAAAACAGACGTATTTTGTATGGAATGCGAAATATGCAAATACTTTTACAGACAGAGAGAAAAAATGAGTTTGCAGAGAATTTTGTGTACTCGAAATGTAAATGAAAATATGCAAATTTATATTATATATATCTGAAACAACACAAATAATACTCTACATTACTAGGAAACATAAGTACTAAATACATACATCTGCAGCGGTTAAACTATTATGAAATATCAACCCTTTGCTTATCATTTATTGAAAATACAAGACGCTGATTTCATTTCGAGCGAAATAAAATATCACATAGCCGCTGCACACGAGGCTAGAAACGCTGCTAGATTCCTTGCTAGATTTTCCTACTAGTTTTCTAGCGCTCTTTTTCTTGATTGTTGTTACACGAGACGTCTTTTCAAGCTAGTTTTATGAATAAATCTGGCGCGCGCGCAGTGACAGTTCAAATATAAACACAGAGAAAAACGTGTCTGTTGTCTGACTCTCAGCAGAATGACGCCATGTTGGTTTGAGGGCGTGTGTTCAAGTCGCCAACGTGATAAGATACTGCTTCCTGATTGATTCTTTGCTCATATCTAGCAGCGGACCCAGCAAGGAAAATAGCACCTGTTCTAATTTTAAAACCTATCTTGTGACCTAGCAGGCCATTCCGCAGTGACGTCATTTCCAGCTTCGTACCCAGCCAGCAGAAGTCCAAGAAGTGTTTCTAGCTTCAAGTTGCAGCGGCCTTAATCCGCTGCACACGTGGCTGGAAACACTGCTTGGATTTCTGCTGGCCGGCAGGCTGGGTACGGGGCTGGAAATGACGTCACTGCAGGCTCACCTGCTAGCTTACAAGATAGATTTGGAAATTAGAACTGGGGCTATTTTTCTTGCTAGGTCCTCTGCTTGCTCTGCGCAAGAACCTAATCAGGAAACAGTATCTTGTCAGTGGGCGACTTGAACAAACGCCCACATACCAAACTGGCGTCATTCTGCTGAGAACAAGACAACAGACACGTTTAGCTCTGTGTTTATATTTAAGTTTTTTTTTTAATGGGTCATCATACATACACTATGAAATTTCTTCTCACGTCATTGAGAAAAAAAAAACCCCTTTGCACTCCGGGAGTGCCGGCACAAGTGAAAACTTGAATATTAACGTCTTACGAATTTTCGATCAAAATGGTTTGTATCATAGATTGCATTTTTATGTACGATATTTCAACGCTAGATGTCTAACGTTGTATAAATAAAAGTTTTCGTCTTACGCATTTTCGATCAGGACGCAAATATATGCCCTGACGCGAGTTTAACATTTTTTACCCATTACAAAAAAAGTGTACAACGCCGCTAAAGAAGTTTTCACTTCAAAAATGAAAATTCCGAAAAAAATACAGACAAAAGTCCGGTTACAATTTTTGAAATATCAATTATTATCAGTGTGATGACAGAGGGTTGACGTGTGTGCTGTTAAATAATAAATATTATGATTTAAATTTTAATGAACTTTCCGCTTTCTATAAAAAAATCATAAATTATTCACACGGTAGACTGGGATAATTAAAACAGGCTTTTTAGTAATTATTTTGACAAACATGTTTCATCTGCTATTTCTGTATTTAATAATTTGTCGATAAAAACATCCCAGTGTCTAATGCACTAGCGTTTCACATAAAAAAACATGAATATTCTTTTATAAGCTTTATATCAACTTCACTTCGTGGTAAAGACATAAAGAACCCCGCATAAATCCTTATGGGATTTGATTCTCGGTTCAATGAAACGAAAATGGTTTTATTTTAGAGTTTAAAAGTCACTAAGAAAAAGTGTCCATGGGCGCATAACCTAAAAACCAATAGATTTTTAGCTACAGATATGTTTAGTGAGATTTTAGATATAGGTATATTCATTGAATTCACAAACATGTTCCATGTACTTCTTTTGTGCTTTTTTTTAGAAATAGAAAAATAGTCGAAATCTAGGTAATGTTGGAAGGTGTCACCCTGTATAAAATAATATTGTCATATTCGGATTCAGCGCACTCGAAAACATATTTCTAGAGCTTACGATTTTTTAAGATTGTGAATTCAATGGATATCCCTCGCTAAACATATCTGTAGCTATAAATCTATTAGTTTTCAGGCTATGCCATGGAAACTTTTTCTTAGTGACCTTTAAACTATAAAATAAAACCATTTTCGATCAATTTAACCGAGAATCAAATCCTATAAGGTTTGTGCGAAATCCTTTGAGTAATTTTAATTTCTTGTTTCGTAAATTTTTAAAACACAAATCGATAACACCTTAGGAAACAAAATTAACAATCCTTCTAAAAAAATTATTTTGCTGTTGTAAAACATTTATTAACAGAGCAACTACTAAAAACTGTTTTTTAGCATTATTTATTTATTGATTAATGAATCTTCAATGATATGACAGATAGTTATGCATATTAATGCGTATATTTGCATGTTGGAATAATTCTATATATAGCTATATATTCTACAACATAAATAGATCATCAAATATTTTATTCTGAAAATTCTTCAGAAACTTTACAATAAAAAATATCCCAAAAGTTTTTTTTTTCAATCGAATTTTAAACATGAAATTATGCCACTACCGAAATGATTTAGCTGTGCAGATAAAATCTACAGTGATCAGTCAAATTGAAGGCAAACCACGAAGAAGATAATTTACATCTTCTATGTTACACTATCAAATGATGGTATATGTTCATCGATTAATGTTTCTTTAATTTTTATTTGAAATTAACAAAAATGATATAAGAGCAAATCATCATTTGTTTATCAACAAACTCTATTGAGTGTTTATTATTCTTTAGTATTATCCACGGTAAAATACGGCATTATTTTTTGGGCAAACAGCACAAACAGTGCTAGAGTCTTTATAGCCCAGAAAAGAATAATAAGGCTAATTTTCAACTGAAAGCCTAGAGAAAGCTGTAAAGCAATTTTTAAAAATAAAAATATCTTAACTTTCTGGGGAGTGTACATCTATGAGCTTATAACGTTTCTTTACGATTCGAATTTATTGCTAACCAACAAAAATGAAGTTAAAAACTATAGTACAAGACACAATAATTTGTCTATAAAACATAGAACATCCTTTTACGAAAAATGTCCTATATATAAAGGCAATAAACTATATGAAAAACTTCCTCAAAATTTGAGGAAATGTAAATACAAATATAAATTCTCTAAAAAACGGACTAAAAAAATTCCTGCTCGGAACTGCACCATACAAAAATGATTTGTAAACCAATCGATTGTATTTGACGTTTGTAACCAATTTTAATTATTGGATCAGCAATAAATTATTATCTATCTATCTATCTATCTATCTATCTATGTGTGAAGAATAATATGCAATGTTCATAAGTATCAAATTTTGATATGTGGAACAAATCTCTTTTCAAAAAGAAAAATGTCCATACCACAATATGAAAAATATATTATTTAACTTTCAATTGACTATATATCTGATATTCAAAATCAAAATACTAAACATTATTTATTTGAGAAGTTTGCCTACATTTTTATATCAAACTTTTCCTATTAGTGGTGGCTGTCTGCGGCTGTAGATAGGTCCGATACTGAACTATACTCTGACTTCACTTAAAATTGCATTTGCATAAAAATCGCTTTCTGAGTTTATTTTTTATAATAGGTAAATACTAGAACTTTTAATTGATGGTATAAAATAGACTGTCATTACTCGATACAAGTTACATATTTTAATGTAGGTATATAAAAAAATATTAAAAAATAGAAATCATATCTCCAGTGTGTCTGGATACAAGAACAAAAAAAAAACTAAACAAAACTTAAATTTTGTTTGTCGAAAACGTATGCGTTTCTTTTTTGTTTCGCTCTATTAGAGTTCAAAATCATACTGGTGTTATTATTAATTTCAAAACATACACTGAAAAAGTTTGAACTTGATTATATCATAAAAACTTTTTTAAACTTTCAAAATGTACCCATAAAAAGTTAAAAATCCGTACAAAAAATCGATCTTAAATTAAATTATAAATAATACAACACAGTGATTCAATTTTTATCCCAAAAATTGTCAGCGATAAAAAAATATTTTTTTTAATGAAAATATGTCTTTTTTGTTATAAGCCCTCCGTTTCAAAGTTCTAATCTAACAGTATCAACTGGGATTGCAATTTATTAATCATATATATTAATACGCTAAGGTTAAGATGTTTGCCTCCCTTTGAGGAAAAAACCTCACAATTTCTCTACATAAATTATATATCATTTTACAGATAATTGCTTGCTTTACTGGCATCGACAACTAAAAAATTTATTATTGCTTTTGTTTTTGTAAATTAATTAATTATTAAACTTATATATATAAATATACATTAAGACACAATACAGCAACGCTGAACAACGTCTGCCATCTGACGGCTTTAATTTTGAAACAACGTCAACACTTCGATCTGTCATAAGACCTTCATATTGTAATACAACAAAAAGAAAAACGTTATAAGCAGTGTGCAAAATTAGAAACGAATTGAGTACCTGCAATAAATTTTGATTCATTAAATTGAGTTGAATGATTTATTTACATAATATATATGTTACGGTTAATACAAGAAAATAGTTAATTCGCGAATTAATCGGCTAATTACCCGAATTAACCAATCCTTGACGTCGGTTAATTCGGGTATTAGCCGGTTAATTCGCGAATAAACTACTTTCTTGTATTAACCGTAACATATACATTAAGATACAATACTGCATACTGCCATCTGACGGCTTTAATTTTGAAACAGCGATCAACGCTGAACAACGTCACAGCAATGCTGCATGATGCCATCTGCCGGCTTGGCTCAACGCTTTTGCTACTTGCGCCTCTATATGACAATTTTAGTAAAATATTTCTTCGATCTGTCTTCTGAGCTTCATATTGTAATACAACAAAAAGAAGAACGTTATAAGCAGTGTGCAAAATTAGTAACGAATTGAATACCTGCAACCATATTTAAAAAATAATTTTGTAAAGTGATAATTATTATACTTATTTAGTGCGAATAATTCGCACAGGTCACTCTAGTTAACTAAAAAAATTGAAATTAATTGATGCAATCGATCGGAACGAAGTCACCTCTGTATCTAATCATCTTGGTTAAATACCATGTCCGAAATCGGCCGAAGGTTCACGAGCACTGTCGAAAACATATGTACGCAGCGCCGAGTCCGTTTGTCCGTCTGTCTATGCAGACGCCGAGCGTCGACGTTGGCCGTTCGTCGACTGTTTGAATTATAGTTGCCAACCAAAAACAATAAATTTGCGGTCGAGTTAGTTTAGAACGAACGGGAGAGCCGTTGCGTTGGCACGATTGTAGTTACAAAACACTATAGAATTACGCTGCACATAATATAGCGTTCTCGGTCTGACTAATACACATATGTTACACGATCCATTTAAGTAAACAGAGATGCAAGACTTTTGTGTGTACGCGAAATATATCGTATTAACATAATCACGACTGTAATTATTCTCCTGGGATGTAAAATTCATAAAAAATATATTTTTAAATATTGAGTAAGGATGAGCAAACACTTCAGTAATCAAGTAGGACTAGGTACTAGCTGAGTAACTAATAGATACGTATTTAGACGTCCAGAAAAGTAGAAGAATAAACAAGTATAGTATTACTATATACAGTATGTAAACACGTAAGGTGCACATAGGGAAATTAGCATTGGGAAATAATACTTGGATCAGAGTTAGCCATGACTGCATTAATTGTTATTTCTATTGAATTATCGTGGTAATCGAGGATTTCTATTTTATTTTGATTTATTTTTATTTCACTTGGCTTTTTTAATAATAAAAAGCTCTTATAAATCATTATTTTAATTTTTTTATACAAAAATAAAACAAAAAAACAACTCCATCTGTTTGGAAACATTTCATTCAAAAATTGTCTGACTGGTATGACGTACGCGCGCTGGTAAATCAGTGACCCAATGTCTTTAGGTTCAACACGAATTGGCGGAGATATTTGATCTTGCACCATATTTAAGTATTTTTGGGAATTTAATGTCCCGTTAATAAAAAAGTCCGATTATGTTGTAATCATTTGAATATTTTCTTCGGTAGTATCTATACACATTCATTTTGCAAAAGAATATTATCTGTCAAATTGAAAAACAAGATTTCAAGGCTCACTTTGATCCAGTCATTTTTTCCCAATGCTAATTTCCCTATGTGCACCTTACGTGTTTACATACTGTATATAGGTATATCAATTGAATTCACAGTCTAAGAAAATCCTAAGCTCTAGAAATATGCTTTCGATTGTGCTGAATCCGAATATGATTTTATTAATTTATACAGGTTTTTAGGCTATGTGCTCATGGACACTTTTTCTTAGTAAGCTTTAAACTATAAAATAAAACCATTTTCGATCTATTTAACCGAGAACCAAATCCCATAAAGTTTGTGCGGGGTCCTTTAGCCTAAGCTGTGCCCAAATACCAGGTTAAAATCCGTAACATTGTTAATTTAAACAACTACGTCATATTTTCTACGAATATTGATGTTTTATTATTTCTTATAATTCAAAAACACTTTTCTGAATATCCCTCTCCCCGAATTTAGAAGGAAACAATTTAGTCATTTTCATTGCATTTTGAACTGGACAATAGTACCTCTGAATAAGCTTTTGGATTAAAAAACAAAATAAAAAACAGAGCGATCAGACAATAATCCTTTTATATTGTGTCTAGACTCCTATAAAATAAGTTACAGAATAGAAAAAACATAAAAATCGTGTCCATAAAATAAAATTGAGTTTATATGTTTCTTTAAGAAACAGAAGTAGTCCAATGACCGGGCCGGCCGTTCATTTCTAACCGGCGTCAAATAAATCTCATTATAATACAGGGTGTCCCGGAAAGACTCTGCCAAACTTCAGGAGTGTGTTCCTTAGGTCACACGAAACAAAAAGTTATATATCAACATAGGTCCGATTCGGAAAGGTAAGCGAGTTATGGACTGCTGTAACTTTTTTTTTCAATAATCAGACATAATGCTTTTTATTTATTTTTTTATTGCTGCATAGATAAGCTAACCTATCCGAATCGAACATATGTTAATAGGGGTGAGTGGGGCATAGCGGGGAATGAATGAAACGCCGTGCAGTGTCAAATGGCTCGTTTTGATTGGTCGTCAGTCGACGCGTGACCTTCAGAAGCGATCCACGGCATTTCGACAGCCGTTTATGCTATATCAACAAAAGTCTCGAAATCAGCGTTTTCGTTCAAAAAACAGCACTTGTTTTTCTAACCTGTTTATGTATTGTGGTGGTTAAATATTTAGTTTTGTTGTAGTGTACATTTAATTAGTAACGTTGATTTGTTTGTTCTTTTGTTTCGTTAGTTTTAAAAGAGAAGTATATAATTATTGATAATAAAAACTATTAGGGTATCCCACTTTACTCCCATGTACGGGGCATAGCGGGGCAAATGCCATATTTCATTTATGTATTCACATATTGTAGATTTCTTATCGTCATCGAGAAAAATATATCCATAGTATCGTTATCAATGCGTCAAACCATGATAATGATATTGAGTTAAAATTTATTGTTTAATCATAATATTTTATCTGGTAGGTATGCCCCACTATCCCCCCCTTTCCCTATTACTTTTTTTGTTTAAATAAATAAAATTGTCGACCAATTTTTCTCAGACCATATATTGACAAAAAATAATAAAAATACAAATCAATATAACACAAGATGACGTTTCGATCCGGATTTGGAACTTCTTCAGATATACCTATCTAAAAAATATAAAAATTAATTAGTATTAAGTTATTTACTATCTAATAGATTGCACGTTTGAAAGTGTGAATGATTCAAAAAATAATTCAAAAAATAATAATATTCAGACGTTAATCAAAGATTTGAATTTTTTTGTTTAAAATGACTAAGGAATAACACTCCTAATATTTGGCAGATTTCTTTCGGGTGACTCTGTATAATAATAAATCAGAATAACTAATTTGTAATGTTTGAAGTTATACCATTTGGAAATTCCAAGAACGTAATTTTGCGAGTCTTGAAAAAAGAGTTATCGGTTTCTAGATTTCTCTTATGTGATTGCAAATTCCATTTATAACGCGATGGTACCAGAAAATGATGGTGACTTTTTTCCAGTAGTGGTAACAATGCTCGTATAATATTAGGGATGTAAAAAAATTATAAATATAAGTAGTCAAATTATATCTTTCACTGAAATTTTCATAGTTTTATAGTAAGAACTTCTAAAAGTGCAGACCCTTCGTTTTGGCTCAATCCTTCAATCTATATAACAATCCTTGTTATTTAATCCTTTGAATAATGAATTTGTACGACAATAACTTTGTTGATTTTATTGCTCTCGAAATGTATATCAAATAATAAAGTTGTAGATAAATTATAAAATCTTTCATTTATTTTGTTTATTCTGATAGTAAAATATAGTGAAGATTGACTCTATTCAATAAATAGAGTAACTGTGGTCCATTGAAATTAATATGAGTATTTGGAAAGAATTCCGTGACATAAGGATCGAAAATGAAGCAATACTGAGATTTTTTTAAAGTTGCATTTAATACTAACGTTTCGATACGTTTTGTATCATCTTAAAATATAGTAAACCAAGTCGATTCGTCAAGGTTCGCGACCTGTAGAGCTCGGACGTAGGTACGTATAGGCTGTGTGCACGAAGTCTACTAGCGCCGCTAGTGGGTGTAATAGATAATTATTTAACTCACACTTTTTATGGAAATCGCGACATGTTTCTATGGTGATAAGTCAAAAACTTTAGTTGGCCATGATGTGTCAAAAAAAATGTATAATAAGAAAAACTGCTGTTAATTTTGTATACAACACAATTCAGATTGTAAACCATTATATAAATAGCATAACATAAAAGGTACGTGAGAATTATTTATCAATTATGACGTACAATATATAAATAATTCATTTGTTTACACTGACAGCGGAACGTTAAATGATCTTATTTAAAAAACAGTCGCGAATCGCAAAGGGGGACTCGTGTGCCTCAAGGGTCTCGTGGCTTCTAACTCTGAGCTCTTCCGTTTATCATTCAGTTTATCTTTTTTTAACGTTCATATATTAGATGTAGTAGTGACATAAGGTCGAGAAACGGACGCTAAACGCATTATTATTATTATTATTATTATTATTATTATTATTATTATTATTTTTATTATTATTATTATTATTATTATATTTGATGTAATACAGGGACGTAGAAGTTACTTAGTAAACCAACACGGGTTTACATATTTTGGCGTTTAATTTAATATAAACAAAATCAACACTATCCTTTATCACTTTAGTAATTAGGATCTGCGGGTACAGTTTTCAGCCCTGCTCTCGCATGTAGTTGGTATCAGTGGCGAGAGGCGGCAGCATTTCAAACGCGATGTAGTAGGCTATGAATTATCGCTGTGCGCACTAACAGCTCTTTTATCTCTTACTCCCATTCTCTCTCTCTGTTCTAAAACATAGCCGTACCCAGGCTATGCGTTTTTATCTACTGCGTAATCGAAAAAATACGAGTGTTGATAAAATCAAAAAGAAAAATGCGCCATTTATTTTTTCGAAAAAAAACAATTCGAAATTTATGTTCTACTAGCGGTCCGTCCCGGTTTCGCCCGGGTGCGATGAATATAAGTCTGCTAAATGTATTTCTTTTGTGGCCCAGCGTCTGAACTAATACAGCAAATTCTACCAGATTTGTTTTCGAACTAATAGCTTTGAGCGAATTCTATCAAATTTTTTTGTTTGTTTCTGAACTAATAGCTTTGAGTAAATGATAGATGTCTCTACATATTACTAAAACAGTTTATTTTCACAAAACACCGTAATTTTTTACAATATATTTAATAAAAACTATCCTATAGCGTAAGTTGGATCAAGCTAGACACACTAAAAAAATGTCATTAAAATCGGTTCAGTGGTTTAGTACAATTTCAACAAACAACGTTCTTCTTATTTTAAAATCAATAGTTTTCGAAATAGTTTTGAAAATGCATGATTTTGGATATTTTCAAAATCTTGAAATTACGTAAAAAAATTGGTTGCCTGTAAAGTCGGTTTACGGAAGATAGTTTTACGTGATAACGTATTCCGCTCGAATATCATATTTAAGTAAGGCGGAACGTGACACATTTCGGAACGTAACACTTTTTCGTGCGTGCAGCCATTGTTTCATCAATTTATAAGACGTTATCACGTCAAAACAGTTAGGTATTTTTTTTTATCAAGTACTATCTTTAGCATCTTCTTTCAATTCTGCAGAATAATCTCTGCAGGGGCAAGTTCATTATTTTTAACTTTTAACATTATTTTTAATTCGCAGAAAATCTGTTCTACACGTCAGTGCGACAGAGCAAAACAACAGACTCGACTAGTTCTGTCTCTTTCGCACTGACGTGTAGAATTGCCAGTCCCGCTATACTGTTTTGTGGCACGACGTCATAACAAACTTTCTGTTTTAAAGCTAATTTTCTCGGTACTTTTTGCACGCTACTGAAATGCGTCAGTTTTATTAATAAAGCTATTTTTGTCTTCATAGCTGATATCTGCTTGAATTCTGACTATAGGGAATAGTCAGCTGCCTCTATTTCTAATTTCTATCAAGATATTAAAAAACTAAGTACATACATATAGTATAATCAATTTGACTTGAATGTTTGTTTCCCGAAAGTCCTATATTTTTCAACTTAAAAAAAATACTATTTTTTTTTTCAAAACAAAAGGTGGCAACCCTAATTGAAGCAAACAGTAGCTACACTTTAATGTATTATAGTAGTACGCACTATGCCGTAAAAACGAATGTATTATAATTATTATTATGATTATGCAATACATTTTTTTTCCTATTTTTTTGTGACATTTAATATCATTCTATTTTTGTAAAATATTTCTTTGCAGATAATTTATGTTGTAATGTTTTGTAATTCTGCATATAAAATGAATCCCTATTTTATACCTGCTGTATACTATGTGTGTGTGTTGGTGTACCAACACATGTAATAGTATGTATATCACTATAGTATAGGTATATGATAATTCGGTTCTCTTTGTCAATCCTACTCACATGTGCGAAAAATAGAGAGAGCATTCATTTCTCATAGACCACAATATATTAGTTGTACTATTATGAATGGAATATTTCAAAATGTTTCCTCACCACACGCCGCAAAGTACAGCTTCCCCTCTGAGATCGGCAAACGGGCTCTTAAAAAAACACAGAATGACACAGCAAAGTGATGTGTCGCGGAAGTGATGCCTAACTCCATCGTCGGTTATATCCAAATCTCTTTGACCATTCTCCGTAACATGTAAATTATATTGTGCAAAAATTCAATTTTTTACTGTCAAAATACTACACCACGTTTGTATTATAAATTATGCCAACAAAGACCAGTTTAGAAGCTATGACGGTTTAAAATGCTAAACGCATGAAAACATGACATTTCAAATAAATAAAATTATCGACCAATTTTTTCAGACTGTATAAAATTTATTTATTTATTTGAAGAGTTCTATTCAGACGTCAATCTAAGATTTGAAAACATGAACATATGTATTTATAATTTTTGGAAAAATATATAATTATGTCATATATGCTTTATATTAACGTATCTTATAGAAAAAAGCACGCTGAATCGATTAGGCCTAAGCGCAAATTCATATCTCGATTAGTTTAGAAGGCATGTCGGTTTAAAATGTATAAAATTTAAACAGTTTTAAACGGCTATATCTCTGAAACTAAAAGAGATACAGGGTTGCGGTTGGTCGGAATCGATTCAGAATTACTTTTCTATCAGTATGTCTAATATCAAACGAAACAGAGCATTTTTTTTTAAATTTTGCAATTTTGAAAGAAGGGCCCTTCTTACTTTTTCCGTTAAAAAAAAAAAAAAAAAACAGAAATCGGCAACCTATAATGTTTACATACGACCTACAACTGAGGTTATTCTTATAAAAAAAATCGCGCTCAATCGATTCCGACCACTCCCAGCTCGGTATCATAAGTCGTTTAGAAGTTATGCCGTTCTTAAGTTTTTCACAAATAATATAAATAAACGCTCATATCTCTGAAACTAAAAGTGCGGATTGTCGGAATCGATTCAGCTTGACTTTTTCTATGTAAGTACGGTTAGCATAATACGGGCCAAAAATCGTTTAGTGTCTTAAAAAGTTGCAGATTTGCAAAACGCATGAAAACATAAACATATTTACGATATTTAGACTAATATATAAATATCTCATTGGTTAATATAAATTTTAAATTTTTATTGTAACTTTTAATATCATCTTATTTTTTTTTGTTCTTCTTGTATATATGACGTATTTATAGCATTTTTTATGCTCCACAAATAAAATATTTATCTATCTATCTATCTATCAATGTTATAATGTGGTGCTGCGGTGCATTATAATAGCCATTGGCAAAACGTTATTTTTGTAACATTTTTGATAAGCCTTTAACTATTTTAATAACCCAGCCACTGTTTACTGTTTCATTGCAAATATTGTATTTGATAAAAATCATGTTAGTGACTAGTTCAGTTTTCGCACGGATTGGTGTTTAATTTGGCCGACAAGGAGAGCGCATACGCTAAATGTAAACGTCTAAGTGAGATCGCTGCGAACAGGTACATCGAATAAACACTGTACCGTGATGCTAGCCAGATACGCTAAGGCCGTGAGACTGTGCGACACGGAGATGATGTTCTGATGAACATTTAGGCGGAATTGATTTGTTTTGGAAGACTGGTTGATTAGGTAGTTTTAGTGTTCAAGGATTCTGATCTTTAATTTCGTATTCGATTTTACCCTGTCTTGTTGTGGATTTTTGACGTGATAACGTCTTATAAATTGATGAATCACCAATCTTATAAATTGATAAAACACCGGCTGCATGCACGAAAAAGTGTAACGTTCCTAAATCCTAACTTTCCTAACGTTCGTAACGCGTAACGCGTAACGTTCCGCCTGACCCTGTGCGTGCTTTTTGCTAATTTCTCGCTCAATTTAAATCAGATCGGTTTGAAACCAGTCTTAAACGAAAGAGGAGAACATTTTACATAGATTTCGTATAACAGAATTTGCCTAAACAGTTTTTTTATACAAATTTATATAGAAAAATAGCTGTATAAATGCAATGTTGTCTAATGCATGGCGCGACGCGGTCGGTCGTCTTTGTTTGCCGTACATGGAAATTAGAAGATAACGTATGTCTTGTCTTAACATGAAAACGGCTGCATTTCTAATGTTTAATTCAATTTTTTGACATTAGTATTTTGTGAAATGCAACGCCTTCTATGTTAAGTATTGGAATAACTAATTATTATGAGAACATAATACTTTGACAGTTGCAAACGTCACTTTTGACATTTCTTATCATTCCGACACCAAGGATAAGCGGATTGAAACCAAATTTTGGGAGGTTTAGGTTATGTATTACGGAATACGTTATCACGTAAAACTATCGTCCGTAAACCGACTTTACAGACAACCAATTTTTTTCTGGACTATTTATCTTTCTCCGTTAGCCAGAATTGGCATTTTTACAGATTCTTATTGTTGATTGTTGTCATTTGTTTTAATCAGTAGGTCAGTGACGTACTGCGTTGTCTGGGATAGCGTATCTTATTTTATTTCGTTATTCCTTTATTGTTGATTATTTGTTTTATTTATTTCCTGGGAATCCATTCACCCTTGTGGGTATTGTTTTGATTTTATTGTGCTTGTCGGTGTCGTAAATATTTGCATTATAGTGCATGTAAAAAAAACACACGGGTTGCACTCCGGGAGTGCCGCAGAAGTGAAAACTTGAATATTAACGTCTTACGAATTTTCGATCAGGTCACGTGTCCTGACGCGAGTTTAACATTTTTTGCCCATTACAAAAAAAGTGTACAACGCCGCTAAAGAAGTTTTCACTTCAAAAATTATTTTTTACTTTTTAGTTCGATATAAAGCGTGTTTTTTAGAGTTTTTTTTAAACTGTATTAATTTTTCACTTTTTAGTTTGATATAAAACGTGTTTTTTAGTTTTCTTTAAACTATATTTATTTTCCACTTTTTAGTTCGATTTATTGTCAAAAATTTGCCGACAAAATCAATCTTTTTTTTCGGCGTGGGCGGGATTAGAACCCACGACCCGTGATGCCGAGAGTTGACGTCAGCGAAGACTAGCGCCTTAGACCGCTCGGCCACCGATTGCTGTCGGTGTAGTGGCATAACATACTAACAGTAATAAACCACACGGTACCTAGCAATTACTCTCACTTAGAGCGTTTTCTCGCTTACCCAGTTCTCATTTGTCCTGACGCCTGACGCGAGTTTAACATTTTTTACCCATTACAAAAAAAAAGTGTACAACGCCGCTAAAGAAGTTTTCACTTAAAAAAAAACAAATTTACTGTGATCATTGGTTGAATTTTTCTGCCACCTCTTTTGGACACGGAGGTTGTGCTCTGTTAGATCTTACTGTCCTGGCGCCCATTTTCTAGTTGAAGATCTGACAGTATTTTACATTCAAATTCTTTACCCTTGATTACCAGTCTAGTGTTAGGTTTTTGGTATTGTTTGTTGATTTTATACCTCATTATTTAATTCTTCTGTTTTGGTTGTCATGTCCTCTAGTCGTGGACGACATACATACTTTAAGACCACGACTTCGCGCCGATTCACTCTTGCTAGTCAGGTTAAACGTTACAATGTATAATATTATAGAAAAAAGCTCGCTAAATCGATTCGTATTTCGATTTGTTTAGAAGGGTTGGCGGTTAAAAATGTAAAAAAAATTAAACAGTCAAAATTAACTACAGTGTAAACTCTTTATAACGTCCTTCGTTATAACGAAAAACTCCCTATAAAATCGAAATTTTTACGATTTGGTTGGTTTACCTTAAAACCTATACATTAATAACCTCTTTATAACGCAACAGCCATTCTCTATTACGAAGAAATATGTTCATATTTAGGCGTCAGCAAATGTTTACAGACATAAAGAGGACCATTCTGAACCATCACCATCTATTCAACAAGCACTTGATGACGCCAAACTTATCGAAAAATTCCTATTATTTAATAAAGATTATTCCACCACATCCCAAGGCATGCATTAGATACTTAAAACACAAAACAAATATTGGCATAGCGAAAAACGTCAGGCAAATTTAACAAACTATAGGTATATGTGTTTGGAATAAATTAATTTTGTGAAAATTGGTTATTTTTCTTTCTTCCCTCCATATAACGAAAATTCTTTATAACGAAAAAAATGTTCGGTCCCTTAAAATTCGTTATAAAGAGATTATACAGTACATTGAAGATTATTGTTAATTTGGTTGCTTTTCTTTCTTCACTCCATATAACGGTAACTCTCTATAACGATAAAAAATGCTCGGTCCCTTGAGTTTCGTTATAAAGAGTTTACACTGTATATCTCCGGAGATATAGGGTTGCTGCTCCGCTTACCTATATAGCCCTTCAGTTGCATTCTGAAACATTATCGAAGCGTCTGCATTCTTCTACGCGGTTCCGACAACAATGTGCGTATTGTTGTCGCCTCCAGTTACAATACGAAAAATTTTGTATAATAAATAAAATTGTCGACCAATTTTTTTCAGACAATATATTGACAAAAATAAAATTATAAATCAATAAAACAATATATGCCGTATCGAGCTGGGTTTAGATCTTCTTCAGAAATATCTAAAAATATAAAAAAATAATTAGTAAAATCTACTTATTTTATAATAGAACGCAGAAGTTTATTGATTTATAATTTTATTTTTGTCAATATATTGTCTGAAAAAAATTGGTCGACAATTTTAAAGTGAAACTTTTATTCTATAGCCCCGAATTTTTTTGGTCGTCTGTTGCATGTCGCATTACAGGCGGCCGCGGAGTAGGGGTAAAGTGAAAGGAGTAGGCGCTCGGTAGAGCAGCCAAGGCCAATATGGCGGCGCCCATGGTTAGCATCAGCTGACCGTGCAGTATGTATAACACATAGTCAGTCTGTCATGCGGGCAAGTGCTGTACAGTGTTTACATGTTTTTATTCGTGTATTCATGTGAATATTGCTGTTTATAATTAATCGTAATGGATAAGTGTCTACAATCCAACGCCTACAATCCAATAAAAGTTTCACTTGCGTCGTGGTTTCTTAAAACCACACAACTGTTTTTATTTATTTGAAGAGTTCTATTCAGACGTTAAGCAAAGATTTGAATTTTGTATAATAGCTGAGTTGTGTTGGCCTGTTTATTTAAACAATTACTTATTTATTGGAGCCACATAGCACACGCATAGTCTGTCTAATGTTTAATCGAAACATAAATGAGCCAAATCAGATAAAATCCATTGCCCTGGACATACATACATATACAAACTATGTCCAAACTAATTGAATCTAGTTTAATTCGATTTAAATTGCGCGTTCTATATAGACCAACTGTTCTGTTTTATAAGAAGGGAAATACAGCACTTAGACAGATCAAAGCAATACAAGGATTGCTTTTACTCGATGGTAGGTATTCTGTTTGGTATTGCAGCAATTAAAACGGAATTATTGACACTCGGCCTTATTCAATGGATATAGGAATGCATAGAATTTGTTACAACTTAAAGTTGAAGATACTTTGCACAAATACCGAGTAATCATTAATTTCTGGTGACGTTCAAATAGCTATAATTGCCAAAAATCTGAGGGGTCTTTTTGAAATAAAACTTCTTTACGCACGCTTGACTTGGGGAGTAAGCTGGTGAATGGTTGACGAGAAATTTACGGAAAGAATGATCGGGCGAGGCGAAACAAAGTTGAGAGGGAGATATAAGTTAGTTAAAATAGAAAGAGGATGACAAATACTTCACTGGCTAATGGCGCCATTAGTTGGCCGAAACAAATACTATAAAGTTGAAGATACTTTGCAAAAATACAGAGTAATCACCAATTTCTGGTGACGTTCAAATAGCTATAATTGCCAAAAATCTGAGGGGCCTTTTTGAAGTAAAACTTCTTTACTTGGGGAGTAAGCTAGTGAATGCCTGACGAGAGATTTACGGAAGTGTGATCGGGCGAGGCGAACGAAAGTTGAGAGAGAGACATAAGTTAGTGAAGATAGAAAGAGAATTACAAATACTTCACTGGCTAGTGGCGCCATCAGGTGGCCGAAAATATAAGCAGTACTAATAGAATGACACATACTTTACTTGCCAGTGGCGCTATCGGGTGACAGAAAAAAGTTTTGTAAACCTACTTTAAATAATATTTCATAAAGATTTACGCTTAAAATCCAACGAGAGTTAAAAAATTGCAATGCATTACTTTTGTTTTCATTATCTTTATGTTTATATTTCTTTCTTCTTACATTAGACTGTTCATTTCGTTCTTGAACAAATTTATAAATTTATATTATGTTCAATACATAAAATATTCTACGTTTAAAGTAAATAAAAATGTAAAATCATTTTAAAGTTCATATTTTGCGAATTTTCGGGTGAATAATAACAAATTATGGCAGGGAGAAGTTTTACTTCAATCGTGTGGTCTAAAGCACACTCGTTTTTTTTTGTCTTTTCGTTTTTTTTTTTAATAAAAATTGCAATTTTTGCCGGCGAAAAAAATAAAAAAAACGCCTTTTTCGGAATATTTTTCCGGATCGAATAAGCTATTGCACATATTTTTACGATACTTGGATCTATTTTTCTCAGCTGTTCTTGACTAGGCTATTAGTTGTCTATAAAAAAGAACTAAAAAGTTAAAAATAATTTTATTCCGATTAGAAATAAGCCATTTTATACGTACTTATCACAGTCTCAAGTTTTCAAATTAAAGCGTGATAAATTTCAATAGCGCGAGAAAAAAAAGAGGGTGTAACACGCTTTTATTTGAAAACTTGAGACTATGATAAGTATGTATAAAATTCATTATTTCCAATCGGAATAAAATTATTTTTAATTTTTTAGTTCTTTTTTATTAACAACTAATAAAAGCTTGTTTAAAAAAATATTTTTTTCGTTTGTTTATTTATTTATAAACTAAATATGACCTGATCTGAAAAATTCTTGATTTGAACATGAGCTCTTAGCTACAGTATTTTCAATATGCATGTTTCAAACAATAATGTACGAACATTTTACATTTCTATGCTTGAATAAATGTATAGAAATTATCTCCAAACTCAAAACTGTTTGTTTTACATTTGTAGAACACATGGAAAATAAACAGATACCAGCACGTTTCAGTGGCTCAATTTCACATGTGTCTAACTTTAATATTAATTTCCGCGGAGTAATGTTGTCACTATCCAATAATGCCCCGGGAAATACTACACGATGTTCTCATTAGGCAGGTTTCTCTCTCTAAAACTCATTTCTCTCTTTCGTATTGTTGTAAAATAACACTCAGGTGCGTCAAAGCATAAAAACTCTTATGCCCATATTCACCGAATCGAAGAATCTCGTTCGAGATTCTTTTCTGTGCTAAATGCCGACGAATCTCTAACGTATTCTTATACATTGATTTTGCCTGTTTTACTATTATACGATGAAGGCAGGTTTTGGTTGAGGATCATAAATAAATAAGCTTTACCAATGTTTCGCTAGTGGCCAACGTTTCGAAAAATTTATTTTCATCTTCAGGGCCTATGAACATGTATATATGTTTATAGTTTAGATCATAATATTATATCTAACAGTTACAATAAGTTTTTTATTAGAGCTACTATATAATAGTGAAAAACCTATTACATACCTCAAGCTGGTCGAAAGGTGGTAAATTGTTAAAACAACATACATAATCATATTATTATGAGTTAAAACATATTATTATGAACATCTTATTATAAAAAACCATTAAAAAAATTATTAAATTTTCATAAAAATGTCACGCAGTAAAAAATTTATTGAAATATTTGTCTGAAAATATATAACCAAAACGCAGTTTCTGTGGACTGATATTTGATACTGATCAAATTGTGATTAAAACATTGTATCTAGATGGTCGGTGCTGATTGCCTGTTATGTATTGTCAAATTTTGTTAGTTATAGTGCGATATATATGATTTAACCCTTCTATGTCCGATCTTTTGTTTATGCTGTTAGTATTTCTTTTATGTAAATCATTTCTAAAAATAATCTTTTTGATAGATTAGATTCTTTGTGTAGAATAGATGGTTCGTTAAAGTTGAAATTATGGTCATTGGTGACAGAGTGGTGTACTAGGGCTGAAGTATTATTGTAACGCTCGGCTCTTTTAGCGCTACTGTTCTTACAGATGTTACAATTATTTATGTCATTGTCTGTTCGTATAAATTTTTTTACATCATTTTTATGTTGGTATATGCCACTTTTTAAATACTATTAAAGATAGAAGATAGTAGCCATGGAGCAAATTTATTCCTTCGAATAAAATTAACTTTCAATTCACCAAGCCAAATATCAGGTAGAAAAATTAGTTAAAATATAAATATACACTGCACTATACTCCTTGCTCTTTTTGTTGAATATTTCAACACAACATTTTTTTACAACAAAACATTGAAAGTACTGCTAAAATACTCGAAAAGTACTAAAAGTCAAAATTACCTATTCCGTTGCATAATTAATAATAATCAGTTATTTAAAAAAATTCAAGTCGACTAGAAAAAATACACCAAAAAATTACAGTCAAAATTTTGTTTAAAGTTCTTTTAACAATTTTTTCCAACGTCAAATATTGTATTTCGCATGGCGGGAGTAACGGGCCGTTTATGGTGGATGTGGCGGGACAGGTACGGAAATATCGATGACAAAGAAAATGGTTATCAAAAATGGATTTTCTTTAAAAAATGTATTGTCATTAAAACTATTATACATATACTAGCGGTCCCGCCCGGTTTCACCCGGGTGCAAAAGAACGAATGGGGTGGAGGGACATGAATACGCGCGTTCATCTTAGTTTACCAAGATTAATGTTGTGTCCAAATTTCATGATAATCGGAGTTAGCGTTCAAAATTTTTTGTCGGACGGACAAATTTTCAATTATATTTTTCAACATTTTTCATTGATGTTCATATTGGTCGTAGCGTGATATTATATTATAGCCTATAGCCTTCCTCGATAAATGGGCTATCCAACAAAAAAAATTACCGTAATATTGACATCTTGCAACCCTATTGCGGTGAAAATTTAGGGCTATAAGTATTTTTTAATGGCAAATCATAAAAAAATTAAAAAAAATTTGTCCCAAAAATAAAAAAAAATTCTGGAGAAAGCCACCCTTATCACCTAGGGGTATAAAAAATAGCCTACGACCTATTCTCAGACCTACCAAGTATACACAAAAAATTTCAAAAAAATCGGTCAAGCCGTTTCGGAGGGGTTCAATAACAAACACAGTGACACGAGATTTTTATATATATAGATAGATTAAAGTTATTTACATATCAATTAGATATAGTAGGCCGAAATTGGATTATATACTTTGATCCTAACTAACAATAATTATTATAATTAAAATCGGCTTCAGTGAAGACTTGAGCTAAATATAGGTACTTAAATCGACCGTTCTATGACTATACCGGTTACACAAAATAGTATCAGGCAGCTTTACCTTATAATGACTGTGTACAAAATTCCACCAAACTTTGTGTTTCAACTAAATTCCATTTAACAATATTACTATATTTAATGTTGGAATGAGTTTTTGACATATTTTTGACAGTAGACACGGTACTTGTCAGAGAAATTAACAAACAGCTGGAGGGGTGATGAAACGCTTTCATCATCTATTTTATTTGTCAGGGAAATAATACTTTTCCGTCTGTTTTCGAAACCAAATCAATACTTATACGTAAAATACAATCGGCTGTTTTCATTTTCTCGCTGAATTATCCGGAAAATATAGCCAATTTTAAGGTTATATTGTGCTCCAGTTCAGAATTTAAGCGATTTTTATAAATGACAATATAAATGCAACCAAAATATTACGAAAAAAAAATCTTTTTCTTCATACCTCGATCGAAAGTGCATACTTTCGGCACCAATTGTAAGGCAGAAAGTCTAACATTTACTCCTTGGTGCGAATACACGCTACAATACAGGAAGTTCGTACGTTCGGGCGGTCGTAAAGCAAAAACAACCAATCAACTGTTGTTTAGATGTCGTTTCCATAGCAACCCTATTACATTTTAGCTAATAATCGCGAACAGCTGTCATTTGTGTTTTTACGTATACAGTCAAAGCTTTCTTGGAATTTATCTGTGTTTTTATGTAAAGGTGGCTATTTGTGTTCGCTATTGGGTGTTTGTTGTATTTGACAAAATATATGACGTTCAAGACAAACATGCAAATAGAGGCAAATACGACCATCCACACATAGCAGTCAAATAACAAACACACTAACATTTGGCAGCAGAATGCAAGGTTCAAAATTCCAGGAATTTAAGCACTGTTTCATTGTCCCAATTCATTTTCAATAGTAATTGTTCCAGTTCTCGCTCACAGCACAGACACAAAAATACTACACGTCCGTACAGGTTCACGGCGCGTGCGCTTCTGAATATGGCCACCGTGTGGACGGTTTATTTGCGTATTTGCCTATTTGACTCCTTTGATGTGCCTTGAAAAACCGACAAGCGCACGGTAACGCGTATTTGGTATTGGCCTTATTTGTCAAATAGGCAAATAAGGCCAACACTTTGTCAAATAGACTGTCCACACTTGGTAATTGTTTGCCAAATACAAATAGTCATGTGAAGTTCCGGCATAATAAATACGTAATTAATTAATTAATGTATTTGTGAAAAAACAAAAGGGAATCGGAACGATCTTTATCCCTTCGAATTGAATGCGTTTATATTTCTGTCCCCTACTGTTTCGAGTTCTACCGATAAATGACACTTGTTTGGTGAAGGACACCAGCGCAACAACCGCTATACATAACCTCAAAGTGAAGCACAGTTAATTGGAACGACGGTGAACGGTAGCGAAGTTCAAAGGGCGTGACTACAGTAGAACATACTTATTAGTAGGGATCCGTTTCCCGACATTACGTCAGAACAGACACTATTTTCATTTATTTACTACTTTCCAATTATTTTCTACAATTTGATTCTTCAACTTAATTAATAGCAATGTGCGAGTCGAAGAATTTTAAGAAATAGGTCATAATATGCATGATTTTTTTTATATTTTTAATAGATTATTTAGTCAACCATAATACGGAAAAAAATTGATAATCATTTAAAAATGTAATATTATCATAAGAAAAAAAATATTAAATTCCACATTCAAAAATAGAAAGTTTAATAAACTTTCTATTTTTGAATGTGGAATTTAATATTTTTTTTCTTATGATAATATTACATTTTTAAATGATTATCAACTTTAAACAATCGGCCATGTTCGCGGGCTTATGTGACGGCATGATATACGATGCATGCCAACCTTGATGTCAAATTGTCAATGTTCTAAATGAAGTTTATTTGCTGTTTTCTCTAAATACTGACATAATCTTACTGTGAGACGACACAGTCGTCATGAAAACTGTTGTTGATATATACTCTGACGTCACGATGCGTTTTGAAAATTCGAAAATAGCGCTTATTTTCTACATTTCTTTTTTATTACTTGTATTTTTTTCAGTGATTAGATTAATAAAATAACCATTACGTTATGATCAAGAACTAAAATATATTTCGAAATAAAAATTTTAACCAATTTGGAGTTTTATGCATATGACCTATTGGGTAAGCAGTCGGGGAAGAAATAGGGGGCCTTGTAACATAATTTTGTCTGTCCGTCAAGACCATTTTCCTCAATGGCGGCTAGATGTATCAAGAATTAATATCGAATACTGAGGTTTACAATAATGAGCCGTTATGAAAAGTATACCATTATTATATAAAAAAACACCGTTATAGCTTATGTCTCTTCTGCACATGCGCCGATTTTCCCCAAAAACAATAGGGCTCTTCAAATTTGCATACCAAACATCCTCCCAAAATTTGGTTTCAATCCGCTCATCCGTTTGACCTGTATCGTGTTCACAGACTAACAGACGAACAGAGTTTTTCCAAAAATATGTTTTTTAGATTCGGGGGTCCTCAAAACGGAAAAATATTGTAACATTTTTGAAAAGTGATTTTTGTCCTAAACTAGCACCATTCCCCACTTGTGGGCCGGAATGTAAAAGTTGTAGGTTATTAATTTATAATTTTTATTACATTCTTATAACTGTAAAAAAAAATGTCTGAAGACACAAGTAATTCAAGAATTACAAGGCGCGAAATTCTATAAAATATACCCCGGCGTTATGTTTGAAAATTGTAGAATATTTTTAACGACACTTTGAGCTTAATAATATAATTTAATTAACTTAATCTACGAAAAAAATTACAGTTGAAAATATTGAAACACAGAAAGGAAAAAATCATTTTAATAATTTATTAATAATTAGTCACAACCAACTTTTTTATAATTATTACCCTAAATTATTAAAACAATTATATTTCCATTTTGGTACATTTCAATAAAAACTTTCTTTTTATTATTATTTTATTTTTCTTGTAATAACATATATCTCTGATGCGCATGCGCCGATTTTTCCCGAAATAAAATACAAAAATTTCTTATAAAACAGATAGAATAATAAGCCGCTATGAAAAGTATACCATTGTTATATAAAAAACGTTATAGCACATAATATCTCTTGCGCATGCGCCGATTTTCCCCAAAAATAAATTACAAAACTTTCTTGTAAGACAGATAGAATAATCAACCGTTATGAAATATAAAGCATTATTATATAAGAAACAACGTCATAGCCCATATCTCTTTTGCGCATGCGCCGATTTTCCCCAAAAAATTTACAAAACTTTCATGTAAAAATAGATAAAATAATAAGTCTTTTTAAAAACTATATTATTATTAGTATATAAAACAACATTATAAAAGATATACTCTTTTACGCATGCGCCGATGTTCCCAAAAAACAATAGGCCACTTCATATTTGCATATCAAACATCCTCCCAAAATTTGGTTTCAATCCGCTCATCCGTGGTGTCGGAATGGTAAGAAATGTCAAAAATGACGTTTGCATCTGTCAAAGTATTATGTTCTAATAATTAGTTATTCAAATTGTTAACTCAGAAGGCGTTGCATTTCACAAATATTTGAAATGCCATCCGTTTTTGAACAAATACAATCGTTTTATTTTAAGACAGAACAAACGTAATCTTTATATTACCATATTAAACCGTGCAACAGAGAGAGATAACCGAAAGATGTTTGCCATCGATTATATCAAATTGAATTTATTTCTAAATAAATTTGTATTAAAAACCTGTTTTGGCAAATTCTGTTGTACGAAATTTATGTAAAATTTTCTCCTCTTTCGTTTAAGACAGGTTTCGAACCGATCTGATTTAAATTGAGTGAGTTATAAGCAAAAAACTTCGTTTTTTCTTTATTGCTCCCCTCTGGGGTCAAAATTCAAAAATCGGGCGACGTTAGGATTTAAGTTACCCGGAGACGAATCGAACAAAAAAAAGTTTTTTAAAATCGGTTAAGGCGTTTGGGCTGTACGCTGGATACAAAAAGCGTGACTCACAGATTCACAGACAAAGCGAGTACATATAAGGCGCTTTAGCTTACGCTAATCGCGCCTAAAAACCTTCAAGATGCGCTTTCAACTCGCACTTGTACGTGACAATCCAAAGGTGATATAAAGATGTTTCGACTGTACATGCGTCTTTGTAGAATACAAACGAAAATAACGCATCTATGCGAAATAGAAAGGAGGGTGAAGTAGCGTACATACTGACAAATATTGAGGACCTTAGTGTCGAATTAGGAACCAGGCGTACACTGTGATGTGATACAGTCGTCCCCAAAATGTCTATAACTAGCTTTCGAGTCGGCTTCTTCCGGATGGAATTTAGTTTAGCAACGAAATAATACAGAGCAGCTACAATTTAGCCAGGTATTAATAACAAGTTTATTGTTGGATGCACATTGCGAATTCTAGGCTCCCACATTCAGCAAAATGGTTGCGTCTTCCTAACCGCAAACAAAACGAACGTTTTTCTTAAGATTTTTTTTGAGTAGGTATATAAAGTTGACAATTAAATAAATTAAAAATGACGTTATTTATTGAAAAACAAAGACAGCAGTCTGTTTTATAAAAAATAGAACATAATTTATTATGTGGTTTTTAGAACTATTCGCATGATAACTACCTACTTGAAAAATTGATGAATCTGAAAGTTTATTGTAAAGTAAGGTTACCTCTATCATGGATGGAGTTTTATTATAATATATATTTCAGAAATTTCTTATAAACAATTCATTATTAATATTTTGCTAGGAAAAAAATAATTTCAAACTGTGATAAAAATTTTAAAAAAGTTCCATAGGTATTGAAGGCAAACTTTCTTCACAATAAACTCTGAAATTAAAACATAAAAAACTAGCGTCTTCATAATATTAGTAGAGACTAGTGGACCTGGCTCAAAACTTTTTTGATGGTGACTTAACACTGTCTTCAAAGATCAATGTTTTTTGCCAACACAATTTTTTACACGTGCTTTTGGGTTAGTTTTCAAATATTGATATGTTTTGATACAGGTTCGCGGCGCAACTATTAATTACTTACACAAAACATTTTTCATTTGATTTTAGCGTAGTTTTTAAAAATTGGTGCGTTTTGATACATCTTCACAATAAACTCTTTGAATTAATTAAAGTCGGTTTACGGACGATAGTTTTACGTGATAACGTATTCCGCTCGAATATCATATTTAATAATACATAACGTAAATTTTAGTAGCTGTCAAACTATATTTTTACCGACTAATAATTTGATCAACCAAAGCAAAATACATATTTTTAAGCAATTATAAAAGACATTTAAAAGAATGTATATATATATTATATATTTGTTAACAAACCGTATAATTTATCTGGCCATCTGTCAGATATAGCTTTCGCTGGAACAGCCGAAAAAAATGTTGAACGCACACTACTCTCTGACGTCACGCGAGAAGAGAGAGACTATCGCTTATATCGCGCTCTCGCTTGCGGAACGTTACTCTTTTTCGTGCGTGCAGCCGGTGTTTCATCAATTTATAAGACGTTATCACGTCAAAAAAACCATAATAGCATTACAGATGAAAGAAAAAAGAAAAGGTTTATTTTTTGACGTGATAACGTCTTATAAATTGATGAATCACCAATCTTATAAATTGATAAAACACCGGCTGCATGTTCGAAAAAGTGTAACGTAACGTTCCTAACGTTCGTAACGCGTAACGTTCCGCCTGACCCTGTGCGTGCTTTTCTCGAAAACGGCCCTAACGATTTGGATGAAATTTACTGAAAAGGGATTTTGGGGGGCAAAAAATCGTTTTAGCTAGGTCTCATCTCTCGAAAAAATCGTTTTCTTACAAATTTTATCATTATAAAAATCAATTTTTTGACGTATGAAAATACTTAAATATTGTAAGTAGGTTTTGGATTTTTATATTATAAACAGTGAAACAATTGTTTTATAAATATTATGACAGCTAATCTTTGAGACTTAAAATAAATACGGAAGAATATATTATTTATTAAGAAATATTATATGGTGAGTATTTTAAATAAATAAAATTAACCTAAATTTGAAGCGAAAGATGCAATATCATAGATTCGAATTATTATAATTATTATATAAATTTAGGTTATGTATTACGGAATACGTTATCACGTAAAACTATCGTCCGTAAACCGACTTTACAGACAACCAATTTTTAATTGTATAAAATCAATACTCGGAACCTCTAGTTTGAAAACGCTGGACAATGAGGTGTCTTCGGAAAGAGAACGTAATATATATACTTAGAAGAGAAGGGAATCGGAGGTTGGTCTTCTCAATCAGTCAGTTTCCTCCCGTGACCCGTCAGTTGAGAGTACTTAGACGCATCAGACTGTAACCTCTTGAGACTTGAGACAGCTTCGTTGTACGCGACATGCTGGCACAGTCACAGGGCCGAACGGGTCAATATCGAATTTAAAACCGGTCAAAAATAGCCAATTCGTTATTCACATCTATACTAATATATAAAGCAGAAGAGTTTGTTTGTTTGAACGCGCTAATCTCAGGAACTACTGGTTCGAATTGAAAAATTTTTTTTTTGTTGGATAGCCCATTTATCGAGGAAGGCTATAAGGCTATATAATATCACGCTACGACTAACAGAAGCGGAAAATCAATGAAAAATGTTGCAGAATGTCAGTCAAAACTTTTAACATTATAATTATATTCAGGTGAAATGCCCTAACTGAATATCCCAATATTAGTGGCACAGGTACAGTAGCTCGGTTAACTCAGTCGGTAGAGCGCTCGACTCTTAATCTCAGGGTCGTGGGTTCAAACCCCACCTTGGACGAATATGTTTTTAATGTTTTTTTTATTTTATTTTCTACATTGCTTTCTTCTAATTTCTAATTTAAATTTATTTTAGTTTTATTTACGACTAATTAAAATTAAATAAATCTAAATAATAGCTCATTTGAAAACTATTACAGTACCTATATATAAAAATAATTTTCCTACAGTGTTTTCAATTAAATGTTTATTATTTATTAAAAGAAATAATTATTACTTAAAAAAAATATTTTCATCAAAAATGGAGGTTTGAGTTTAAAATAAGTAATAAAGCAGGGAACTGCCGAAAACTGCAAACAATTTGGACCCAACATTCATCTCGGTAAACTAAGATGAATGTGCGTACTCATGTCTCTTCCTTCCCCATTCGTTCTTTTGCACCCGGGTGAAACCGGGCGGGACCGCTAGTAATACATAATTATAGATTGACTTAGGCGCGTAATGGCCTCGAAAATAATATTTATTTATTGGGGTGTTTGGTTCGGTCCCAGCAGGTAGCAGATTAAATAAAACTTTCTATACCCTTTTATATATAACGATAACTATTATCCTTGAAATAATAATAATCATAAACAAAAATTGGTTGTTTGTAAAGTCGGTTTACGGACGATAGTTTTACGTGATAACGTATTCCGCTCGAATATCATATTTAATAATACATAACCTAAATTTTAGTAGCTGTCTATTTTTACCGACTAATAATTTGATCAACCAAAGCAAAATACATATTTTTAAGCAATTATAAAAGACATTTAAAAGAATGTATATATATTATATATTTGTTAACAATCCGTATAATTTATCTGCTGTTATGAAATGCAGATATCTCCCAAGATTTGTTTTTGATACAAAATGTAGCTGCGTTTGTGTACAAACTATCAATTGATCAATACATTTCTATTCGTTGTGAATAATATCATATTTTATCCATAATGACGGCGATCAGTTATTTTTAACAAAATAAAATGACATTTATTAATTATTATTAGCGCCATATTGCCATTTCTCTATCGCTTATACTGCGCTCTCGCTTGCACGCACAGGGTCAGGCGAAACGTTACACTTTTTCGTGCGTGCAGCTGGTGTTTCATCAATTTATAAGACGTTATCACGTCAAAAACTATAAATACAATAACAATACTTAATAAAAATATTTATTTATTCATAAAACTATAGACATACAAAACACAAAAAATTATAGATAATATACAAAACACAAAAAATTATAACCATACAAAACAAAAAATTATAGACATACAAAACACAAAAAAAAAATATAGATATACAAAACACAAAAAATTATAGATATACAAAACACAAAAAATTAAAAATATACAAAACACAAAAAATTATAAATTAATAAACACCCAGCTCTACCGCCGCATTTGCCTTCTGTGGGGCATTACGACAATTGCACTCTTTAGTGCCAACGCAGTTGTTTTTCCACCTGACCGTGTCTGGTTGCCACCCAATCTGCCGCTTTTAAAAATCGAATGTCGCGATGTTATGAGTTCGATGTCTATCGGCCGACCGTGAAAGGAAATGCCATTAAGTTCTTCCATCGCGAACACTGCGTAGTCATGACGATCGAACAGAACTTCAGCACCGCCTAAAGATCTGCCCGATCTGTCACAAACGACTGTCGCGTTCTTACGCGGTTTAAACGGCTTGAAAAGTTCTTGGACATCAATTTCCGGAACGTTGAAATTTAGGTTTGTCACTACTAATTTCGTAAAAACCGGTGCCGTGTTTCTTGTTTCAAACCCGCCCAACATTTCAACTAATTGAATGCTTATCGGTCGTCCGTCCAACAAAACGCCGTTTAAGTGTTCTTTAGCGACGACAGCATACTCATTGTTGCTGTATATTACGTCTGCAGTCCCTAGGGACCTACCAGATCGGTCATAATGTATGGCCGCGTTCATGTACGGCTTAAATGGCCTAAAAAGCTCCTGAATCTCGGATTCTAATACTCCGAAAGCAACATTAGATAAAAATAATTTTGTGTGACTGGACCTTAATTCTGGAGCACTTTGTTCAATCAGTTGGATTCTGATCGGTTGTCCGCGCAACATAAAGCCGTTTATCCGTCCCAAAGCGAGTATAGCATCAGCTTTTCGTTGAAATAATACGTCGGCTGTGCTCAGGCATTTTCCGGATTGGTCGTAATGGACTTCCGCACTCTTGATCGGTCCAAACTCGCAAAACAGTTCTTGAAGTTCAGATTTGAATACACTGGAATCGATATTGGATATTAATAATCTTGCCTGAGTCGTTCCAGTTTTCCTTGGTCTATATTCTTCAAACACATCACGTTTCAGAGTATTATTAAGAGCACTTTTATGCGGTCGTTGTATTCCGCCATGACTTCTACCTCTTTGGACACCACCTCCAGCTCGTTGTGTGCCTCGGGTTGTTCCATGACGCTCTCCACCGGCACTTCGTTCATCTCCACGTTTCTTGCAGCACATTTCAATTGTATTAACCATGATGATTGTCTTTACGTTCTGACGATTTGATGGTTTAAAATATCACTTCACTACCGATAACACTTTCTTGATATCTATAACAATAAATTACTTTTAATGCGTTGAATAAATTTCGATTAGTTCAACAAGCCAACTGACAGTGATGTTGATATTCACGAATTCTGAATGATACTAAAAACGGATATCAAAATCATTAGTTTTATACCTACACAGGTAGGAAAATTTCAAAGACTGGAAAAGATTAACCATAGAGGTATCAAATCCAATAGTTTTTGTGTTAGGTATAAACTTAAGAAAATAACAATATCTTTCTATGTCGTAAATCTTTAACGAATTTAAATAAATTGAGGTTAGGTCCCTGATAAATTACCCCGATTAAAAATTACTAGAATAAATTAAGCACCAATTACAGTAATACGTACTTGATATATTTAATTATTATTTGACAACAGATAAGAAATAATTACAATATGAAAATATAATGAAGTGTAATAAAAAATTTGTTTGCCAAACCGAGATCCCCAGGAAGGAGAGAAGAAAATCAGGTAAGTATGAATGAGGAAATTAAGGTAAGTAAAATAGAATATGAATTAAAATAAAGGATAAAAAAATACTGTAGAAACTCATCGCTACAACGTTAAAAATTATAATAAGTTATACTTTTAATTTCTGAAGAATCTTTTCAAAATTATTTATTACATAAGTTCGTTTTTTTATGGTTTGCATAATACATTTTTATTAACGCGCAGATCATTGATTTTAATACTTTTCGAGATAGATTTTATAATTGATTTTATTATTTTAACTTCAACGATAGAAAATAAAAATGTTACATTTTGACCTACGATTTACAATTGAAATAAATATTAACATCTGCTTTAAGGACGTAGTTCTATGATCAGACTCGTTTTCAACCCGTATTTCAGATTTTTTTTAATAACAAAATAATGTACACATCATTTGAATTTTGTTACATTTTTTTAGTGACATCAGAAACTAAGAAAAAACATTAATTTTAATTAATTTTACGCCATTTTATAATTGTTTTTTTAAAAGTAGACAACTTTAAATGGAGCTAGGTGGATAGCGCGGGTGATAACGTCACTTGGAGTCATCTGAATTATAAAAATTAAATTGGTTATTGTTTCGTAGGCTTGTGGCTGTATCTCGGACTGGAAATAAACATTTTTATTGATAACAAAAGGGCGGGTTTAAAAAAAAGCAACGAGAAAATCGTGATTTTGTCGTTGAAAATCGGTTAAAAATATAGAAATAATTTCTATAATTAAGTCATTCTAGTACCGGACGGAGCTATTGTTGTGTAGAATATCACGTGCAAAACTGAAAGCAATCGGTTGTATACAATTGTTTCAATCACCCGCGCCGCTTACAAAAACGTAGTTTTGAGAAAAACGCGTTTAAAGTTTTGATTTCAGATTTCTTACAAAAAAATAAAAATGAATATTTACACTAATGAACTATGCCTGGTGTATAGTAAACCTTCCGTTTCTTCAAATGCATCGTTTTCTGCTATTTTTTTCTCTCTACTCTGCGAGAGTATAAGGGTAACGTGATAACAATTGAGAGGTAAGAGTCTTACTGTAAGACCGTTGCTGCTCTCGACTATATGTTATAGCTTTGTAAATATTTAATATTTCGATCTAAAATTTTTACAGTATTTTCTCAATATATTATACTTACTAAAAATGTAAAAAAAAAATAAATTCGATTTTCCGAAACCCGAACACCAGATTACGTCCTTAACACAAGTGATTTTGGATATTTCTTTTAATAATAAGCATTAATACATAATCTAAATAATTTAACTAGCAGTTTGACATCCCTGTAACGTAACTAGAAAATAATATCCACCTTTCGGTCGATTTAAACTTCTTGACATGTAAACTTTCACAAACAAATCCTTTGACTTATTAGGTAATAGATTTTCGGCAATGGGAATAGTCCGTCCCTGACAGGATGAAGAATTGTTTCGATCAAGAAAAGAATGAGCGGCCATTTCGTTGCGCGCCTTGGAATAATTCCGAATGTCGCAGTCTCTACAGATAATCGAATCGCTGATATCTATTCACATGTACAAAGTCCTGCCGACTGTCCTGAGGTTTATTTCATTTTCTTATCTTTCGGTTAACTTCAAAGGCGGGATTTTCCCAACACTTAGCTAATAGATTCATACTATCTACATTTTTCAATCCGCTTAATTACATCTTATATTCCTGTGTAATGTTTGTGTGTAGGTATATAGAACGATTTTTAAGTTGATTTTATTTTTTTAACAGCGTGTAGAAATCAAATAGACGAACAAATATTTCAAGCAACATTTTTACCAAAACTCAAAAATGAAAGAGAAACGGGCTTTCAAAGATTTATCAAATTTTTAGGTCGGTCCTGGTGTTATGTTATGTTGTAGTGCTGGTGGTTAATCCTGGCAGGATCGCCATGTAGTGTTGGTGGTTAATCAGGTTCTTTTAAATTAGTGAAACTATTGAATTTGGTTTAATAATCATTTATTTACAATACCAACGTCGACCTACGCCAGCTCGCGCTGGCATAGCCACGTGCGTCCACCACCTGACTTCTTCCTTCCTTCCAAATACACATATATTTATATCATTCAAAATGCAAACGTCGCGTTATTGACTAGAACGATTATTACTAACCGTTTTAATTTAACATATCTTGCAGTTCTACATTTAAAATGATATACGTAACTATATCCTACTTACTGATGTATCCACTACAATGTCACTATGGATATATGTTATGTCATTATCAAGTATTCACGAAATTGTTGTCCCCGTTTGGACACAAAGATGCGTGCGTCGTTGTATGCTTGTAGTAGCGATAAGGGTCTTCCGCGAATTATTTGGGATGCATTTCCGATTCGTGCTATCATTTCTTCGCGTGTGTAAACCGGGCTTTTAAATTAATTAAATAAAATTTAATTAAACTTTGAAAGGCTGCAGTTTCTTTCTTATTTTTGAGTTTTGATATCTCAAAAGTTATATAACAAAAGGTTATTAAAAATAAATATATTTTCATATTCCGCAAATTCTATTATTAATACTGCAAATTTAATAAGTTTTTTTTTTTATTTTTAATAATATCTAGCAAAAGTTTGAAGCTGAAACCGGTTAATCTTTTCCATGATGAATTTATAATTAAAAAAATAATAAAATTACATTAAAACAAAAATGAGAAAATACTAATTAACTTATAAGTTTCGTGTAAAATATTAACAATAGCTTTGATTCTTACTTGGATTTTAATACAATAATATTAGCTTCGCGATTTTGGTACATAATTTTTCATATTTTTATAGGAACATTTTTCTGAGATGTTATATTTATGGTCGTAATAATTTTTTTATTTATTTTTTGACGTGATAACGTCTTATAAATTGATGAATCACCAATCTTATAAATTGATGAAACACCGGCTGCATGCACGAAAAAGTGTAACGTTCCTAACGTTCCGCCTGACCCTGTACGTGCTTTTCTCGAAAACGGCCCTAACGATTTGGATGAAATTTACTGAAAAGGGATTTTAGGGGGCAAAAAATCGTTTTAGCTAGGTCTCATCTCTCAAAAAAATCGTTTTCATACAAATTTTATCATTATAAAAATCAATTTTTTGACGTATGAAAATACTTAAATATTGTAAGTAGGTTTTGGAATTTTATATAAACAATGAAACAATTGTTTTCAAAATATTATGACAGTTAATCTTTGAGACTTAAAATAAATACGAAAGAAAAAAAGTTAAAAAAAAACAATTTTTATTATAGGTGGTGAGTAATTTTAATAAATAAAATTAACCTAATTTTGAAGCGAAAGATGCAATATCATAGATTCGAATTATTATAATTATTATATGTAGAAGATAGGAGAAATAGAACATAAATTACGTATTACGGAATATGTTATCACGTAAAACTATCGTCCGTAAGCCGACTTTACAGACAACCAATTTTTTATTTTATAAATCTCCTTTATTACAAATTAGGGTTTACACAAGTGTGTATGAACGATACTTCCCCCCACTAGAGCGAATTTTGTGTCGAGGGACAAATTAAATGTTTTATTCTTCGATAAATACATTAATAACAAAGGATTGGGAAACCAGTGGTAGGTAATTACTATGTTTCCCTAGAAATCAGAAATCGCGGTAAAATTTCAATGAATTATTATTCTTTGGTTACGTATAACCCTCAAAGCTACTTGCTTGGAATTAATCTATGTTTGTTTATATAATTAATAAGTAATTAATTAATTAATGTATTTAATAAGAGTTATTGCGACCGAGCTATGAAGAAAAATAGTATACACCACACTGGCAGAAAGTTTGATATTCTTGCACTGCGCGCCCAGCTCCCGAGGCATAATTTACTATTGCGAAAACAAACAATTATGTGCTTAAAATGATACGCTCTACGGTCGTACTGCATATTATACACATATTATATAATAAAACATATTATTATGCAATATACACATTATGCAATAAACATATTAGGATGCAGTATATATTGTAACAGAGACCCCCCAGCAGGAGACGACAAAGAATTTCGTCAGACAACAAGCGGTTCGTCATTCTAACAAAGAAACACAGATTGGTCTGGTACAACAATCGGCTTGTTGTTCTAACAATGAAACACAGATAGTTATGGAGCAACAATCGGCTTGTTATTCTAACAATGATACAAGGATTGTTGTGGGGCAACAATCGGCTTGATTGTTCAAACAATAACTATATGCGTAGGTAAAAAAGAGCTTTGTTGCCAAATTCCAGACAACAATGAATGCAAGAAAAAGAAAGAACTATCCAGCGCATATATATAACCACCGCGATAGCTCAGTAGATAGACAGTCATTGAGTTAATAATCGACAAACAGTTGTGACATAAATTGACAGTCAGTACAGTGAACAGTACTGCGGTAACTGCTGAGATAATAGACAAATTAACTGTGTAAATAAATAGTGCGAAGTGGTTGAAAGGCCATTGATTTCAATTATATAAATCTAGTTTAACATAAATAATCTCTTGTAAATAGTTATACAAGTGTTTAGTGTACATTAATAGTAACTTTGCAATTCTTTATTACTTATTCTTTTATTTTGTTAGTTAGAATTTGTTGTTTTGTTTCTGTTACGTAAGTGCACTTTTAGTTTGTTTCCTTATGTTTTGTTAACGTTTCACTATTGTAAATACATATTTTCCATCACGAACTAGAACAGTTTTGTTACAATACATTATATAATAAACATATTAAGATAGAGTATACACATTATTATAATTAATAATAACAGGTAAGGATTAATTTTCAGGTCGATATTATGTCTCACGAACTGAAAGGTCTACCGTTCGCCTTTATGATAAATAATATTATGTCGTAGCAGAATTAAAAAATACCTTTCGTTTTTCAATTAGCTGAGTCAACAAACTCTTAATTTTCATAACAAAAATTTGAAAGCTACTTGTCACTCTAAAAACAACTTTAAAAAAAATTTGGAAGTAAAATTTTATTATTGATTTTAAATCATCAAACAAAAATAAAAGTATCCAGGAATTGTAAGTTCAATCTTCCAATAAATAACCAAACAATTCATTTTTAAATATTGTTTGAATGGACGACTTGAAACGAAATTAATTTTTACCCTTTGAGTACGTTTAATACAGTACCAACTGCGAAACGACAAAAAATATTGACATTCAACCCTTTTCCTATATTTATTTTGTGCTGTATAAATGAAACATTTTGTTATTTCACGTTGAATATGTAATTTTGACGGGACGATACAGTGAAATGAAGACGGTCCAAACCTTATAAATTAATTAATAAATCATTCTATGCAAATAGTGTCGTAATTGGTGAAACTTGCTATATTCTATATAATGCATATCTACATGTTAAATCGTATGTACGAGGTGTGATATAAATGTAATCCCAACAAAAACATAAATGTGAAAAAGGGAGTCAAGTTTAATATTCCAAATGACCTAGAAAGTTGAAATGTGGTGTCCAGCAAGGTAATTGTGTAAAGGAAAAAATCATAAACTTTTAAGATTTGAAATATTTTCCAAGCAATCGATTTTGACGTGATAACGTCTTATAAATTGATGAAACACCGGCTGCACGCACGAAAAAGAGTAACGTTCCGCAAGTGAGAGCGCGATATAAGCGATAGTCTCTCTCTTCTCGCGTGACGTCAGAGAGTAGTGTGCGTTCAACATTTTTTTCGGCTGTTCCAGCGAAAGCTACATCTGACAGATGGCCAGATAAATTATACGGTTTTTTAACAAATATATAATATATATACATTCTTTTAAATGTCTTTTATAATTGCTTAAAAATATGTATTTTGCTTTGGTTGATCAAATTATTAGTCGGTAAAAATATAGTTTGACAGCTACTAAAATTTAGGTTATGTATTATTAAATATGATATTCGAGCGGAATACGTTATCACGTAAAACTATCGTCCGTAAACCGACTTTACAGACAACCAATTTTTTATTAACAAGTGGGGAATGGTACTAGTTTAGGTCAAAAATCTCTTTTCAAAAATTTTACAATATCTTTCCGTTTTGAGGTTCCTTGAATCCAATTAAAACATATTTTTGAAAAAACTCTGTGCGTCTGTTAGTCTGTGAACACGATACAGGTCAAACGGATGAGCGGATTGAAACCAAATTTTGGGAGGATGTTTGGTATGCAAATATGACGAGACCTATTGTTTTTTTGGGGAAAATCGGTGCATGCGCAGAAGAGATATAAACTATAACGGAGTTTTTTATGTAATAATGGTATATTTTTCATAACGGTTTATTTATTTTTTTTATTTTTATTTATTTATTTATTTATTTTATTTCCTCAAAACATGTTACAATAAGTTCCAAATTTTATAAATGAATAAGGATTTCCTGTTTATTATTCTATTTATTTTTTCAAGAAAGTTTCGATAAAAAAATGTTTTTTTCTAAGCTTTATAGGTTCGGAAATATTTTGAAAAAATAAAAAAAAAATCAGCCGCTCTTTAGTTTTAATGGATCTGTCAGAAATAAACTAGTTAAGCATGCTTTGATTAATTTTTACATGACGTGGAACATATTATGTAGGTAACCATGGCAACGAATAGCAGATATCATATTGAACACTAGCCATTACCCGCGTCACCTCACGCGATATCAGAAATTTTATTTTCTTTATTAATATCAAATGTCTACATTTTTGAAGTTGGAATGGCCTCGTCGCCCAATTGGCTGGATTTTTTTTTCAATGTTACCATTCCAACGCTACTAGTGGGGAATAGTATACTAATTAAAGTCGAAATTCACATTTCAAAATTTTACAATATTTTTCGTTTTGAGATCTCCCAAGTCCATAAAACATCTTTTTGGAAAAAGTATGTTTGTTTTATACGATACATGTGAAACGGCTAATCGGATCGAAACAAAATTTTGACGTTTAAAAATTAAGAGTCGTTCTTTTGAGGGAAAATTGGACTGCCAAATGTAGCTGGCTCCCGTGAATCAGGCTCATTACTTTTATTTCAGACCTCGTAGTCAGTGAGTCGGTATATGTACCTACAAGACGTAAGCGTTACAAAATGATATTTAAATGTCCGTTGATGGGTTGCCTGAAGAATAATTTATCCAAGATACTCGCCTCCTACTGAAACAGGGATGTGTAAACTATACAGCATGGGTCTTCAACCTTTTTTAGGTCACCAGTTTTTAGGCGCGGCCCAAGCTTTAGCTGGAAGCTCAGTTTGTCTGTGAATCTGTGTGTCACGCTTTTTTGTGTCACGCGTACAGCCCAAACGCCTTAACCGATTTTAAAAAACTTTTTGAAGTGAAAACTTCTTTAGCGGCGTTGTACACTTTTTTTGTAATGGATAAAAAATGTTAAACTCGCGTCAGGACACGTGACGTGATCGAAAATTCGTAAGACGAAAACTTTTATTTATACAACGTTAGACATCTAGCGTTGAAATATCGTACATAAAAATGCAATCTATGATTCAAACCATTTTATTTACAAGTGTTGCCAATAAATAAACAATGCTTCTAAATGCAAAATATTAAGACGTTAATATTCAAGTTTTCACTTCTGCCGGCACTCCCGGAGTGCAATTTTTTTTGTTCGATTCGTCTCCGCGTAATTTTTGAATTTTGACCCCAGAGAGGAGCAATAAGGAAAAAACAAAGTTTTTTGCCTATAACTCGCTCAATTTAAATCAGATCGGTTCGAAACCTGTTTTAAATGAAAGAGGAGAAAATTTTACATAAATTTCGTGCAACAGAGTATGCCCAAACAGTTTTTTTTTATTTCTAGTTTAGTTTCAAAATATTAAGAAAGGCGATTAATAACGTGCAAAGCCACCAAAAAGTCAAAAATAAAAACACTTAAAAAATTGAGCCTCCTTCAAAAAGGGTGATTAAAAAGCGTCAAATAACAAAGTTTCGATTTTTTCGCTTTTTGGTGACCCTTTTTTGAAGGTGGTTTAATTTTTTTAAAAGTTTTTTTTTAGTCAAATACTCAAATCTGAGACTGAACTACATTAACATTTAATATTGCTTAAAACCGACGTTTTTTTGTGCAAGGTGGGTAGTTCGCCCATCCTTAGCTATGCGTCTCGGTACATTTGCCGAGTGTCAGAATATATATATGTGTCAGAAGGGCGAATGAATTGTGCATGGCTAATACGAACGGCAGATTACGTTGATGAGAAGATGGAATTGGCACCGCGTATTCTCTCTACTTCACTGCCGAACTAACCGTCTTCCACCGCAACTCCAACGTCTCCAACTTATTTACCGAACAGATACAGAACATTGTTACGACACAATTTAAAAATCTCAAGAGCAAGCCGCGAGGTGGGTCCATAATTATATTTTTGCTATATACCGAGTATAGGAATTAGTGATGTGTCCACATGACTCTTTATTGGGAGCTGGCTCCATGCGTTCCGCTCACTAAAAAAAGTCGCTCAGAGCGAGTCGTTCAAAGGAACGACACTAGACAGTACGCACTACGCCAGTACACAAGTGTGCAGACTGCAGAGGTATGTATGCTCAGGAGTCACGAAGCATTGCACAGCACAATACACACACTCAGCTCTGAGCTCATTTTAATATGATTTTGATCTTATATTATTCGCATTTCGGATAAACTATAAAGTATAATAAAAGCTTAACAAAAATAATGTTTATTGTTACCTACAATATTATATATTTGTCAACGACGTCAATGTGAATGGTTTAAGTCACTGTTAAGCTTAGTACTATTGCACTTACAGTGTGTCATTCAACATTAAATGACTCAGCAAAGATAACTCCGTACGTGCAAAATTCACTAGTGCCTCTGTGGCCTGTGCTATGTACGCTCTGTAAATGTGCGAATGCAACAGTACAGAACAGCTCAGCACAGAGCAATGGCGTTTGGAGTGAGTCATTCACAAAAAAAAGAGCGATTCGCTCCGCTCCGAGAAAGAGTCGTTCATTATGAACGACTCGCTTAGGAGGGACACATCACTAATAGGAATAAAATCGCAATCGAACCATTAGAGTGCAAACATATACTTTTGTCTTTTTTTAAGAGCTCGTTAGTTCTGATTGGCGATACGCTTTATGACCGCTTACCGCATATTGAGTTAATAGTCAATGCTTCATATAGTAATTATTGGGTGTTTTTTTGAAAACTTTGGACGCTTTTCTTTAAAAAATAACGGGTTGAATAAAAAAAAAGTTGTTGGGTTTCGAGGGGGATCCGTTTGGACACAATACCCACCTCACCCCTTAGCAGAGGAGGGGGTGACTTGTTTTTTAAATGGGAACCTCCATTCTTTATCATCGGATTGTTTTTTTAATGTAAAAATGGACATCTTTTGTCTGATTTTTTTTAATTTGGATAGTAGTTTTTTTGCAAATCGCTACTGATGACTTATTTTAATAAGCGTTTTGGTAAAAAACTACGCCCCGAATTGAAGAAACGTTCAGACAAAAAAATGTTTTTTTCCTCCAAAAAACAATATCCGAGCATAAAAGCCACAAAAAAAATACGTGTGGCACTCGGGGACTGCCGCGGTAAAGCTATTGCATATTCTTTTTAGGTCTTTAAGTTTTTCTTCTCTATAAAACGAAAATAGCTAGGTATAAATAATAAGGTATAAATAGTGTAATTACACACCAAAACAATTATTCATTCAAAAAATTTGAACAAAAAGAACGATATTAAGAGTTTGATCATAGAATTTCGCGCGATGTACATTTATATAGATATAATATCATATATGCTTTCTCTGCACATAACCTAAACAATTTAGGTTATTTTTATAGCAGTATTATATATAAATTAAAAAAAAATTAAAAAAAATACTTCATTTGTGATAATAATAAAATGTATGTATATAGAGTACCCACTCATTTTCTTTCACTATTTTTTAATCACTTTCTTCATTAATAAATGCACTTTGTTTATTCATGTTTAAAACACTTTATACACAAATAAAGATAGAATCAGTTATGAGCAGTTAGCAGCTAGTCTACACGCATATTACGTCTAGTCGCACGCACATAAACACCGTGCCGAAGTCTGCCGAACTGAAACGACGTTAGACGATGCACGGCTTTCAACGCCACACCGCTGTGCCGGTCGGAGTGGGGGGTGTTAGGTTTATTTTCGTTACGGAATTTCTTGATTCGGTCGCCGCGCTCAAAGCTCGCGATAGAAGCTATGCAATAGCTTAAAAATTGTCAACAAATAATTAATTTGTGTGTTGATTGTCAAATAAAATTCGAGTATACACAAAGTTAAATACACATCCCAAAGAGTTATTGATGTGAATAAGGACTTATTATCCCGAATGATCGCTCTTCGGACTGCATAAATTTTGCTAGAAAACACGTGACGAGGTTATAAAAACTCGCTGTTCGGAAAGAATTTATTAATTGGATAGATTAAAAATTTATGACTTGAGATATTGATTAACCAAACCCTAATACATTAACATCGTCAGACAAACTTCTGGCTGTCAGTAAAATAATTCCTTGCACTAGTAGCGACCCATCGACGCCTTGTGCCAGCCGTCGGACATGTTCCCAAAAGGCAACATATGGAGTGTTGAATACTGACTTTAATGTTCAGATAACTGGATAGTGGATAATGACACAACATGTTCCCTTTTATCAATATCTATTGGTGATGTGTCCACATGACTCTTTATTGGAAGCTGGCTCCGTGCGCTCCGATCACTAAAAAGAGTCGCTCAGAGCGAGTCGTTCAAAGGAGCGACACTAGACAGTACGCACTACACAAGAGAGCAGACTGCAAAGGTGTGAACTGTCATCATATATGCTTAGGAGTCATGTAGCATTGCATAATGCACAGCACAATACACACACTCAGCTCTGAGCTGATTTTAATATGATTCAGATGACGAAGTCCCTAGTTTAGTGTTAAAACACGTGATAAAAAATGTTGCTCATGTATTTGTTTATATTTTAAATATGTCTTACATTCAAGGTTGCTATCCTGATGCTCTGAAAAACACGCTTGTCTGTCCAATCTACAAAAAGAATGATCAAAGGGATATATATAGGCCCATTTCTCTGATTTCTACTCTTGCTAAAATATTTGAAAGTGCGACGTACAACAGATTAATTAATTTTCTGGAAAAAAATAACCTTCTAAGTGAATGTCAGCATGGATTCCGACCTAGTCGCTCTACTTGTACGGCCTGCATACAGTTTTCAGAATATGTTTTGAAAAAGTTAGACCAGGGCTTCCATGTATCTGTTCTTATGTTTGATCTATCATCTGCATTCGACACAGTGAACCATACGTTTCTGTTAAAAAAGATGTATAACTTTGGAATAAGAGGCATATGTCTGAATTGGTTTCAATCTTATTTGGCAAATCGTAACATGACCATCAGCATCAATAGTTGCAAATCTGACAATTATGAAATTCCAGTTGGCGTGCCCCAAGGAAGTAATCTTGGTCCGATTCTATTTTTAATTTTTATAAATGACTTATCTAATTATATATCGGAAGGCGAGATTATAATGTACGCTGATGACACGTCAGTCATAATAACTGCTAAAACTGTTGACGAACTATACGATTGTTTGGAAAGAGTTCTGCTTCAATTTTCTCACTGGTGTCAAATGAACCAATTAATTGTCAATCTCGACAAAACAAACTTTATGATTTTTGACAGGCCTACGCATATTTATAATGTTAACTTACAATTTAGAAATATGCAAATTAACAAAGTTAACACATCTAAATTCTTAGGTATTTTGGTTGACAGTGATCTAAAATGGTTCAGTCAAGTAAATGCGGTGTGCAGGAAACTTAATTTGACATACTATTACATAAGAACATTAAGAGAAAATTATACTATCGACACTCTTTTGTCAATATATTATTCCTTTGCTTATAGTGCTATGTCGTATTGTGTAGTTCTTTGGGGACATTCAACGGAATGCGTCAGAGTATTCAGGGCGCAAAAAAGGATAATAAGACTTATTTTTAAGCTTAACGCAAGACAGTCTTGTAGGCAAGTGTTTGCTGAAAAGTGTATCTTAACTTTTTATGCAATTTACATATTTCAATTAATTATCAACGTTAAAAATAAAATAAACAGTCTGAAACTAAATTCTGATGTACACAATTACAACACTCGTGCTCAAAATAACATCCATCTAGAACGTTGCAGAACTGCTCGATCAGATAACAGCGCAATTAATAAGGGTAGTTATTTTTATAACAAACTCCCTGTTTTCATTAAGGACAGCCCAAATATTAAAATTTTCAAAAAACGTTTAAAACACTATTTAATAAATGCTTGCCCATATGACGACGCTTTTTAATTAGTTATAATCATGTATTTTATTTTATACAATATTGTATTGTTTTTGACGTTCGCTTCCCTTGTGGCTACGCGAAAAAATATATATCTATCTATCTATCTATCTATATTATTCGCATTTCGGATAAACTATAAAGTATAATAAAAGCTTAACAATAATAATGTTTATTGTTACAATATTATATCTTTGTCAACGACGTCAATGTGAACGGTTTAAGTCACTGTAAGCTTAGTACTATTGCAATTACAGTGTGTCATTCAACATTAAATAACGCCGTACGTGCAAAATTCACTAGTGCCCTTGTGGCCTGTGCTGTGTGCGCTCTGTAAATGTGCGAATACAAACAGTACAGAACAGCTCAGCACAGAGCAATGGCGCTCGGAGTGAGTCATTCACAAAAAAAAAGAGCGAGTCGCTCCGCTCCGAAAAGGGAGTCGTTCATTATGAACGACTCGCTCAGGAGCGATACATCACTAATATCTATGTTTAGGGAAGCTTAAAGTACATCAGTGAATTTTCATTGAGAAGAATTTTGCCGGCAAAATAGTGCATTTGGTAATAATATAATAGAGAACTTGCCTGTTACATTTTTATACTAATATTAATAGCTTCGCAATGAAATAGGAGCTTGTTAGTTATAATACGCGCCACGAATCTAAAAGGTTCGGAAGTTAGATGCGAATGCGGACTTGCGCTTGTACAGTCTGTTGAAAAACAATACACTCGCAACTAAACAAAACTAAAATAACAATAACAACTTGACAATAGCGTACTCGACTGTACTTTAAAGCAGGAAAGCGACAAGTGACAAAGGAAACGAGCGATCACAGCCAATCATCGACGAGCGCACGTCCCGTGCAGGTAGCTAGGAGGTGGTGGGAGCCTCAACGGCTTTAAAATGTGCCTTTGCGACGCTGTTTGTGACTAACTTCCGAACCTTTTAGATCCGTGGCGCGTATTATACTAAGTTATTCAAGGCTATTACACCGTTTTTTGAAAAGTGTTTTAAATGAATTCTATAAAGTGATAAAGAAGCACTACCATTTTCATAATATTATTTTATAACCGAATAGTGCCATATAAAACGACTTTTAATTTATCATTATGAATTTTCGCGCGAAAACGACTCGTGACGTCACTATGCTCGTAAATAATAACGATCGTGCACAGTAACCATAGTGACACAGATTTCCTATGCTTATTACGTTACCAGTGTAAGTATATATAAGTTAGTAAAACTTTATTTATTAAACGTATTTATAGTACTTATTTTCTGCTTTTACGAAACCGTTTAACATAATGCGAAATCAATAAAATACGGGATAGAAATCTATAAACGTGATACCTTGAAATAACTTCAAAATAACACACAGCACAACATAAACGCAGCTAGTTTACAGACGAAGTGACGTCACGCCGGAATCCAACATGGCGAACAGCGTTTTAGATTTTTGAAGAACAAATTAAAAAAATACAATTCTTAAAATTGAATTATAAAGTTTATAGTATGCATGATTATGAATAGAAATCAACATTTCTCGTTTGTTTCTTACATAACCTATCCAGAATATGTATTATTAGATTTTTTCCTACATGGTGCAAAATATTTCCGAACTGAGAAGAATTTATCTACTCCTTTTTGTATGTAAACAATGTTATACAAACATTTTTTGTTGAACTAGGAATATTTATCTTTATTAGCCAAATATAGTTGGTAGAAGACGTCAATTGAAGATCAACGTTAACTCTAACTTATCCATGGATAAATACTGGGAAACATAGTAATCAATGATGGCAAACAACGTATATATAAAGATGTGAGCACGTCTTAGCGCTAGTCTTTGGTTAGTTTAGGCTACACGAGGGACTGGGTATAGTAGAGTGGTGTGGTAGTGCCAACTGATTAGACTGAAATGTATCTGTAGCTTGCAAACACAGCGGCGAGGCAGATAATTTTAATGATGGGAATAATCGAGGTATTTCGATAATCGAGACATTAATAATTGAATGATTGACATAATCGAAACATTTTACTAATTTAGTAGTTATTGCGCATTAAACGGCAACACCGATTCGAAATAATTGAATTATATTGCTCTCTCTCCGCTATTGCAGGGAACCGAGCGAGATAGATACTACTAAATTAGATAGATATAAATTTATTCATTAATTAATACCGAAAAATTGGCGTAGAATAAGTCAATACATATTATACAAAAATTACAAAGAAAATTTAAAGGGGAATTATAAAACGGTCGAATAAAAAAAAAACTTGGTGACTGATGATGAGATACTGTTTTAATAACTTGAGCGGTATGAAATAGAGTAAGCGAAAAAATAACTAAACTCTATATTGGTTAATAATAAAATCCAGAACGGGCTTACAAACATTGGGTTGTGAATAATCCATTTGAGATATTAAAATAATAGTTGGGTGACTAAATTACTAAGTGTTCGACTAAATTACTAAATGAGCGACTAAATTACTAAGTGAGCGACTAGAATGCCTTCGGTAATTTTGAAGCAGATATCTTCTTTTGTTTTTACTTTTTATTTTTTTTTTCACTTTGAGACTACAACTTAAAACTCACATTTTCATGAAGATTGAAAACCACCGCTTTTTTTGATAAAGGGGTATGCGAATTGTCTCGCAGTGAAACGCGATGGGGCAAAGGTGGAGTTTTAAAAAAAAATAATTCCGGGGTAAACGATACACGGGTATGCGAATTGTAATTCCAGGGTGAACGATAAAGGGGTATGCGAATTGTCTCGCAGTGAAACGGGAAGGGGCAAATGTGGAGTTTAAAAAAAACAATTAAGGGGTGAACTGCGTTTTCTAAAAAAATGTATATTTAATTGAGTCAATTAAATATATATTTTTTAGAAAACGCAGTTCTATTCAAACAATTAACTATTGACAAAATGCCGCTCAGAATAAATAAATCATTTGCCAAATTTTGAAAAAATGCAGGACGTAACGTTGACACTCAAACAAATATTAGGTCGCTCAAATATCATGAAGCTTCCCATTTTGTATTTTAAGTAACTCAAATGGATGTTTGTAAGTTGCTGTTCTGTTGATTTTTCGTCACGCGCAGTCAGTCGCTCACTTAGTAATACAGTAACCCAAATTGATTATTTTTGTCACCCAAAATTGTAATTTACAGTCACTCGTTCAAATACTACCCAAATTTAAATAACGCTATAATATCGAAGTAGTCTGTGAGTTTGTTCGTGTGTGCGACAGTCGAACTTGTAGAGAGAACTTAGCTTGCTTTCTCAGTGTGTGTTTAAGAGCTAAAAGACTAAAGACAGGAATGATCCAGCGACCTTTTCTCAAGCCGCCGTACCGACCGCAACTCGCAGGCCCGCCTGACATAGAGATAGAAGATAGGATTCAGGAAATGAAAATCTTTTAACTCTGTTTTCGCTCAAAACATTGTGTGAAAGAAATCTATGTTATTCTTAGTGCAAAATGAGTTTTCGTTGCCGGCCTCCATTTTCGTTGGTGTAATAATATTTTCTATTTTGATACTGTGTACCTACCGTGTTAAACGCGTTTAATCAAAAAATGCAACAAAAAATATTTAAAATCCGCAAACCCGACTGTTTAGTTTTCTGAACAACTTTTTTATTTATATTCATAAACTAGTGGAAAATTTAAGGGATCAAAAAAAAAATTCTAAATTTTTAAGTGATTTTCAACAGGCTGTAACTTGGAGAAAAATGGTTGTACAATAAATTTCAAAAAAGGAAATTGTAGCTCTAAGTGTCTAGTTTTTGGATCTGAACTTCGAAATTTTTTAGCGTTAGCGGTTTTCGAGTAATCTTAAAAAAAGCACCGACAAAAAATGTTGGTAATTTTTTTGTGTGTTTTTTTTTTGGTATAGGAACTTCAATTTCCTTTTTTTAAAGACCTCGAGATACGACCACTTCTCGACGAGATATCAGTCTTTGAATTGAAAACGATCATTTTGTTTTTGATTTTCGATATCTCAGCAACCAATGATCGCACGAAAGTTAAAGATGAGTTTCGAGAACTTGAAAAAAGCTCTCTACAAGGGTTAGCCATCGGCTTCTCGAAAAAAAATTGTTGTTTCCATTCTTTATATCAATTTGAAAAAGCAACAAAAAAGAAGCTTTTGGTGGTTTTTTGGAAAATCAAGCGCTGAATCAAAAATATCGAGGAAACTACTAATGTTAAGTGTGCCTTTTACAGTTAAATATAGTACCCACAAAAACCGTATACAGAGATTCAATTCAATCCAGCCAGCCTTTTTTGTTTTATGATTTTTTAAAAACTTTCTGGACGATTGGTCGCTCAGATATCGATAATTAAAGACAAAATGTTACTTTTCCATTCAAAAACTGCTATCTCGGCGAGAAGTGATCGTAATGTAGCAAGTTTTGTTACATTAACTCTCTCTCTCTTTATTTTGTAATATTGTCAAAATTAGTTTTCCTTAGCCACGCTGGAAAAATGAATGATGTTTTCTCTAGAGAAGAAATTAATCAGTTAAATTTTTCAAAAATAATAACAACATTCATTTTTCCAGAGTAGCTAAGGAAAACTAATTTTGACAATATTACAAAAGAGAGAGAAAGAGTTAACGTAACAAAACTTGCTACAGTATCAAAGCCTTTCAAAAAAAGAAATTGAAGCTGAATGAAAAAGTTATTCGGTCCATATGCTGGATAAATCAAGCTCCAAGTCCGTAGACCAAAAATTATTATTCATAATTTTTACGATTTCTTATTTAGAAAATTGTTTTAATAAACCAAATTATTATTTACGAATTGAAATTTAATATTAGGTGCAAGGCTGGTTTTACGCAATTTTACTTTCTATGGATTAATTCCAGAGAAATGAATATGAAAAAGGGGCCAGTTTATACTTCACAAATATACGTCAAATGATATAATATAAAGTATGTAATTCACATTTCGAAGCCTTTCAAATACAAATTTTAATTGAGATTTGATGAAAGACTCGAATAAACAAAAGATACCTACCCAAATGTTCAAAGTAAAATCACACAAATACGTGTAACACAAACACAATGCAATTTTTGTCTATACACTTTTTTGTCTTCACGAAACAGTAAATTAATTTTGCTTCCTAAATCATTTATTCCGTGAAAACATCATATATATTAATACGTTAAGGTTAAAGATGATTGCCTCCCTTTTTAGAAAAAACCACACAATTTCTCCACATAAATTATATATCATTTTACAGATAATTGCTTGCTCTACTGACATCGACAACTAAAAAATTTATTATTGCTTTTGTTTTTGTAAATTAATTAATTAACAGCAACGCTGAACAACGTCTGCCATCTGACGGCTATAATTTTAATACAACGTCAACGCTTCGATCTGTCATCTGACTTTCATATTGTAAATACCGCATACTGCCATCTGACGAGCCACGCTGAACAACGTCACAGCAATGCTGCATATTGTAATACAATAAAAAGAAGAACGTTATAAGCAGTGTGCAAAATTAGATACGAATTGAATACCTGCAATCATATTTAAAAAATAATTTTGTTAAGTGATAATTATTATACTTATTTAGTGCGAATAATTCGCACAGGTCACGCTAGTTATCAAAAATTTAATTAAACAAGTAAGGTGTTGAAACCATTTTAAATAGAAAAACTCGGGTCGCAGTGCGAAACCCTACCGACAATATAGTGTTTTGCTACACTAGCAGTGTGGCTTTATTATGTGAACTTAACCCTTTTATTTTTGGACAAAATACAAATTTTAACCCCTTAATACATCCCTTAAAATAATATTTTCTTCTTAATTTCAATATTACTATCAATTTAGCAAATTAAATTCACCCTTCACTAAGTAAATCCATAACTACAAACTAACGTTTTCATAAAATTTCTAAGTCCGGTACTGCCGGGCCGATTTTAATAAAAATTTGGCAGCACATTTTTATCTTTACTATCGGGTTAAATTTCATTTTTGAAACGATTCTGAAATTTTCAACATTACATATTTTTATTTATATGGATATCCGACACAAAATTTACACGCAAAAAATTAATTAAAAAAACGCCAAAGATAACCAATTTATAAACTTGACAAACACAATTCATTAAAAATTAAATTACTGGCAATTTACACATTCGTTGCGAAGAAAAAAGAACAATAGACGAAAGAGAAATGATATTAATTGTTTTTCGCCTGTCAATTATTTTAAATAGCCATATTGTTTTAATTCATATTAATGCTGCGTCCTTTGTTTTAGATGAAATAACACTTGTCGCTTCCTGGAAAACCGGTAATTGCTTTCAACTTAGCGTTTCGCTAATTGATTAAATGTCATTAACTTCACTTTTGCATTATAACTTGTTATTGATAGCTTATAAATAAAATAAATGTAGGTATACAGGGTGAGTCAGACCACCCTTATCGGTAGTAGAGAGTTGTGTCAAAAATCTGTATTATAAAAGCCCTAATGAAGAATCGAATGGTGATATTTTTCCCCCCCGGAAAGGTCGGCTCCCCTGTTAGTTTGCTCCGGAATGTTCAGAACTCCGGAATGTTTAATGGCACGATAGGTCGAAAGTGGTATTGTCGAGAAGATCTTTAAAAAATAAGCAAGTTTTGTAGAACATTTTTTTTTTGTTAGTGCCACCCATGTTAAGTAATATTCGTTTGAAATTATTAAATTAACATGTCAGAACAACAAACTTAATTTTAAAAGTCAGCATTTAAAATCTAGTTACCTAATTAAACCATGTCACAAATGTTCAAACTGTCTTCAATTTACTTCTAAACATTGCGGAGCTCTTCTAGATATGTACCTGGAAGTATTTTCCGACAAAAAAAAACAATTGCAATTATTGAAAACTTATTTTGACAATGTTTAATTAGGTAACTAGATTTTAAATGTCGACTTTTAAAATTAAGTTTGTTATTCTGACATGTTAATTTAATAATTTCAAACGAATATTACTTAACAGGGATGGCAGTAACAAAAAAAAATGTCCTACAAAACTTGCTTATTTTTTAAAGATCTTTTCAACAATACCACTTTCGACCTGTCGTGCTATTTAACATTCCGGAGCAAACTAACAGGGAAGCCGACATTTCCGGGGGGGAAAAAATATCACCATTCGATTCTTCATTAGGGCCTTTATAATACAGATTTTTGAGACAACTCTCTACGACTAACCGTTTTCGAAAAAAACGACCGAAACGGGTGGCCTGACTCACCCTGTATATGTTACGGTCAATGTCCGGAATTCGGGCAATGTCGACAATGCCCGAGCCACATCGGGCAATGTCCGAAATCGGACAAGGTTCAAAAAATAGATTTTTTATAATTAATTAATGTTCGAATACCTATAGACTATAGGTACCTACCATATTTTATAGAGCATAATTAATATTTTATAATAACAGAGAAAATTATTACTTACTTGCACACACCGCCATTTTGACAAACTTGACGTCCATCGTCCAGACATAAAGGTCCCTGACCGCAGTTTGGTCCAGAATAATTATTAAAACAGGAACAACTAAAAACCCTGTAACAAAAATAAATCTTATTTAAAAAAAAATACTCATAAATAAGATAGTAATAGAATTAAACCCATTTTTAAGAATATTCGTCCCTGCAAATACCCCCTGCACCCTTCATCTCAAATCTTTTCCCTTCGCCTAGAAACGGTTCGCGCTCTCCCGACGCTATTTTTAAAGCTAGAGGGTTCTGGTAAACGCCAAATGAAAGACAAAGAATCAGACTACAGATCCTTCAGGCGAATTTTTTGAAAAAAAATTCCTGAAAAAACTCACAACCTTTTGAAAAAAATAATAAGTTACCTACGTAATATTTCAGAGGTAGGCGAAACTGTTTTTCAAAAAATTCACCTGAAGGATCTGTAGTCTGATTCTTTGTCTTTCATTTGGCGTTTATCAGAACTCTCTAGCTTTAAAAATAGCGTCGGGAGAGCGCGAACCGTTTTTAGGCGAACGGAAAAGATTTGAGATGAAGGGTGCAGGGGGTATTTGCAGGGACGAATACTCTTAACTGAATTTCAAACATAATGACAATTATTTTTCACCAATAAACACGAGGTCTATAAAATAATTTTTTAATTTTGAGAAATATTTTTTATCAGTTTTTTGAGTTAATCGATTTTGCGATTTCGCCTCAAAGATAGAAATTTTAAACAAAATCGGTGATTTGGCGTGACGGCAGACTTCTTTTTAAAATTTACTAAAAATTAAAAACCGTTTTTTTGCACGATCACAAAACTTTGCCTCTATAGTCGGGGTCGACAACCTTTTGAGCCGGAAGAGCCAAAATTTACAATTTACAAAATTTCCCGGTTTTAAAGAGCCACTAAACATTTTCGTTTCAGTATAATAGTATTTGCTTATATAGGTATAATATATATATGCGAGGACGACACGTCGCGCGGGGGCCCGATCTAGGGGAGGGCAAACCGGGCAATTGCCCCGGGCGGCAAAATTGAGGGCGGCGCGGCGTCGACGGCGAAAATTTGAAAGATGGTTAAACAAAAAAAAATTACACCATCTATGGAACAACGCATGGGTAAAGGGCTGCAAATATTATATTGCCCGGAGCGGCGAAATAGCTGAATCGGGCCCTGGACGCGAGTGGAAATGGCTGAGAGATAGACATGGTACTCAATCATGGATCGATTGGACGATTTTTAAGGGTTTATATAATAAAATAATTATTTTTTGCGTACGGAACTGGAGAGCCGCAACTTTACATCAAAAGAGCCGCAGGGTGCCGATACCTGCTCTATGGGTATACTACCCAGTAAATGGGAATGTAAAAAACGTGTTCGTAAGTATTTCATAATGGCAAAAAAACAACAACATAATAAAAACCAATTTATTTGACGTATAGGTTGTAATATGTAAATATCTAATGTTTCTACGCATTGAAATGTATTTAAATTTACTTCGAAACGAAACGAAATACAAAAAAAATCTAATATATTACACGAATTGTACATAAATAATACATTTGCAGCATAAATCTAATCAAGTATAAGACTCGAGAGAAAAATTTAAAAATTTGGAATGCAGATTTTTAACCCGCGCCTATTTGAATATTTTAATTTTTATTATCCTCGCAAAACCGATTGCAGTCACTTCATTTGAAAATATGGGTCGTCATTTTCAGAAAGTTTCCTTTTCAGATTGTGGACGAAAGTGTACGTTCGTATACAGGGTCATAGTCAGACCACCCGTACAATAAAAATTTTTATTGTACTTGAAAACGTCATCTATAGACGAAACGTCGTACATTAATAAATATAATTTTTTGTCCACAATCCTGCGATTTTTCTTATAAATAACTTCTATATTGCTAGTGGCCGTAAGTGGCACCGTGGTCCATGAAGTGAGACAGCAAATGACTGTTTTCTATCTCTGTCTTTTTACTTGACCCGTTGTGCGCAAGTGTCGCGTTCGTAGTGGGGCAATTAATAAGTGGAGTAGAGCAAGCCACCTACTTTTCACAGCTTAGTTGCAACTGACGCGCATCCATTCACGGACATGCGCATGAGACTCAGAGTATAATAAGTGAGACAGATGTATATATGTCTGCACTGTAGTGTTTAAGTCTTTCTCTCGTTCTTTGCTAGCGATATAGAGGGTAGGTATTAAATATATTATACAGTATGTAAGCACGTAAGGTGCACATAGGGAAACTAACATTGGGAAAAAATGACTGGATGAGAGTGAGCCTTGAAATCTTGTTTTTCAATTTGACAGATAATATTCTTTTGAAAATGAATGTGTATACTACCGAAGAAAATATTCAAATGATCACAACATAATCGGACTTTTTTTATTAATGGAACATTAAATTCGCAAAAACACTTAAATATGGTGCGAGATCAAATATCTCCGCCTATTCGTGTTGAACCTAAAGACATTGGGTTACTGATTTACCAACGCGCATACGTCATACCAGTCAGACAATTTTTGAATGAAATGTTTCCAAACAGATGGAGTTGTTTTTTTGTTTTATTTTTGTACAAAAAAATTAAAATCATGATTTATAAGAGCTTTTTATTATTAAAAAAAAATTGGTTGTCTGTAAAGTCGGTTTACGGACGATAGTTTTACGTGATAACGTATTCCGCTCATTTAATAATACATAACATAAATTTTAGTAGCTGTCAAACTTGGGCCGAAGCCTACTGCGCTCTCGCTTGCACGCACAGGGTCAGGCGGAACGTTACACTTTTTCGTGCGTGCAGCTGGTGTTTCATCAATTTATAAGACGTTATCACGTCAAAAGCCAAGTAAAATAAAAATAAATCAAAATAAAATAGAAATCCTCAAGATTACCACGATAATTCAATAGAAATAACAATTAATGCAGTCATGGCTAACTCTGATCCAAGTATTTTTTCCCAATGCTAATTTCCCTATGTGCACCTTACGCGTTTACATACTGTATGAATACAGCGATCTAACGACGGGTGTTTCTCAACAATTGTAGCAAACAATAGTTATATCTAGTGTTAATATAAACAATGTTTATTTCCAAAATACTTATTCAGTCGAAATTTGACGAAGCCAGTTCAAATAATAGTACGTCAATCAGTTGGACAGAACTTTAATGTATCTGGCAAACTGTAGCCAACATAAAAAAGTAAATTGGAATGGAATAACTGTTTTGAAAGTAATATTAAAGCATTATTTGTGTAATGCATACGGAAATATGTAAAACAAAAAATAATATATCCAGAGTTACCAAACAAATAAACTTTTACATATAGCTAAACACAAATTAAATCAATTCTTTGAAAACAAAGTAAAACAAACCGATTCTATACATATTTTTATTTGCACATGATTTTGAATGCAAATATCTACGTTGAATAAACATGGAATAATTTTTTATCAAAATACTAGGTTATGTTTTTAGTGCGTGATGACATATATTATAGCGAATGTTAAAAACGAGAGCTAGCGAATTTTAATAGTCACATGAGCCATATCATCACGAGTAAGATACATATACTGGCGTAAAAAGACAAAAGGCAGTAAGTGACCAACTTATAAATTTGAGTAAATCAAGATTTACTATAAAAATGTATTGACCGTCCAGAATTTTAGATTATGGAAACCAAAATATGGGGGAAACATTTTTTGAAGACAATAAAATTATTGCTGCAGCACTTACTGCTGTCGTTTGTTTCAGTATGAACTCATTTTTCAACAAATGTCACTTACTGCCCTTTGCCTTTTTAGGGCAGTCTAGTATTTTTCGCACGATTCCCTCTATAAATTAGCTGATTTTCACACCATTTCAAAAAATTTTTACAGTTCAGTTTTGAACGAGTTCGCTTCTAATTTGTAGTCTGCATTAGATTTGAATATATTTACTTACGCACTAGTACGAAATAAGTCATTTTACTATCACTGCAGATCAATCAAAAGAGGCTATTTTATGGGGGGGGGGTGCAAAAATACTTTTTCTATTTCCTTATTCGATTACGCAAAAACATAATAGGTTTTATGTAGATATTGTAGATTATAGATGCTCGACAGCTAAGCACATTCCTTGAAGTTAGGTGACATTTATTATCAAAATGAATACAAAATGAAAATTCTGCAAATAAGTAAAGAATTTTCATTTACAAATTTTATTTTCAGTATCTATACCGACAACGATTTCAATTTTCAATTAAAATAACACGCGAGTCCTGAAGGGTTAATAAATTCCACGAGCTGTTAAAAGATTAATTAATTTTTACAAGTGCATTTTAAATTTTTGCTGGCAATTAAATTCTTGTTTAATATAGTTTTTTAGGATACATTTTACGTTTCAAAATTCAAGCATATGTTTTTTGTGAACACTACTTTACATTAAATTATCTGACTTTAATGACTAACTACTTTATGAAGTGTGTAATAATATAGTCAAGCAAATATAAGAATATATTTGTATCATTAATATTAATATTATGAAGAGGTAAGTTTATAAGTTTGGATGTAGGAGGTAATCTCTGGAACTACTAATCCGATTTCAAAATTTGTTTCACCAATATTTAGAATGGACCTTCCGGATAATAGGTTATATATTATCGCATTAAAATAAAAATGCTTTTCGTGGAAATCAATTTTGCAACGTAAGACGGAACGAAGCGGTGACAATCTACAAACTCGGGCGAAGCCGGACCGGGCCGCTAGTCAAATATAAATTTGTATCGCATATTTAACATTGCTATGATTATTACATTACCGCAGTAAGTATACAAGTTATTAAAACTTTATTTATTAAACGTACTTATCCTTGATAGAACAGTACTTTCTGGTTTTACGAAACCGTCTTCCATGATGCGAAATCAATAAAATACGCGGTAGAAGTCTATAAACGTGATAATAACTTGAAAGAACTTCAAAATAACATACTGCACAACATAAACGCAGCTAGTTTACTAACGAAGTGACGTCACGCCGGTATCCAACATGGCGAACAGCGTTTGAAGAACAGATTAAAAAATTGAATTATAAAATTTATAGTACATTATTATGAATAGAAATCAACATTTCTCGTTTGCTTTCTACAAAATCTATCATGAATATGTACTATTATATTTTTTTTTAGATGGTGCAAAATATACTATTCAACGGCAAAATCTGCGGCGTTTGCAGCTTTCTCTCCAACTTTTAAACTACAAAAGAAAAATCGTGTCGCTACTTCGAGATTGTATATTTGAATTGTCAATTTCGGAAAAGTCTCGCTATAGACGCGAGAAAAGTACCCCCAGGAAAGAGACGAGACGACACAACAGTCGCAAATTTGAGGAGAACGAGATGAGACACTTACCTGAACATTACTTCAAAACTATTCGACTAAACATATAGTTATAGACGGAGAGCTGGCTACGGAGAAAATGGGTGATTCGGTGCAGAGCTGAAAATTTGCAGAATAATAGGAGATAGTACAAGTAAGTAGGGAAAAATTGCCAGAAGGCTAGGCGGAAGATAAAGAGCCGCCAGAAGGCGCTAATGTTGCGAAAAATCAGTGCACTTTTGGCAATTTCTATACTTATTCTGTAATTCAAAACTAGATTATATATTATATATATTATACATTATGTAGTTATAAGGGCATACAGAAAATTCAAACATGATATAATAATTACATTCGACAAATATTCAAAATTATTAACGACATTTTGATACAAATAAAATTAAATAAATTAATAAAATTACATTATTATAACAACGTAATTTTATTAATGAAAATATATGACGATCATTTTATTTCTATCAAAATGTCATTAATAATTTTGAATATTTGTCGAATGTAATTATTATATCATGTTTGAATTTTCAGTATGCCCTTATAACTATATAATGTATAATATATAATCTAGTTTTGAATTACAGAATAAGTATAGAAATTGCCAGAAGTGCACTGATTTTTCGCAGCATTAGCGCCTTCTGGCGGCTCTTTATCTTCCGCCTAGCCTTCTGGCAATTTTTTCCCTACTTACTTGTACTATCTCCTATTATTCTGCAAATTTTCAGCTCCGCACCGAGTCACCCATTTTCTCCGTAGCCAGCTCTTAGACCAATATGCTATCTGCATGTAGGTACTCTCGGTACATAGATGGATATTATATACACGTTATGAAGTGGTTATGTGAGAATAGACGCGAGAAAATGGCGTCATAAACGTGTAATCACGAGTTGGGAATTGTTAAATTTCGCGTAGTGATTCATGGTTGTGCTCAGAGTTAAATCGTCTATGAATACTACGTACAATAAATTGATTGTTGGAAGTTAAACCGGCGCGGCGTTAGCTTATGTAACCTATTTACACTCCATACTCGATGCATTTAAATATATTCTACGTACTTATACAAAAACTGAATGTGCATTACTCATATATTTAATAACTAGCGGTCCCGCCCGGTTTCACCCGGGTGCAAAAGAAAGAATGGGGAAGGAAGGGACATGGGTACGCACAATCATCTTAGTTTGCCGAGATGAATGTTGTGTCCAAACTTCATATAATGATCGGCGTTACCGTTCAAAAGTTTTTGTCGTTAAAAAGCAGTATTTATACTTTTTGAAGTGAAAACTTCTTTAGCGCCGTTGTACACTTTTTTTGTAATGGGTAAAAAATGTTAAACTCGCGTCAGATTGAAAATTCGTAAGACCAAATTCGTAAGACCTGATCGAAAATTCGTAAGACAAAATTCGTAAGACGAAAACTTTTGTACACTTTTTTTGTAATGGTTAAAAAAACTCGCGTCAGGACACGTGACCTGATCGAAAATTCGTAAGACGTTAATATTCATGTTTTCCCTTCTGCCGGCACTCCCGGAGTGCAACCCGTCTTTTTTTTAAGTAATAAATTTCTTTTAATATAATAAATATTTAATTGAAAACACTATCGGAAAATTATTTTTATATAGGTACCTATAGTTGTAACAGTTTTCAAATGAGCTATTAATTATATTTATTTAATTTTAATTAGTCGTAATAAAATTTTAAAAATTTGTAATGTAAGCCTTGGAAGAAAGCAATGTAGAAAATAAAAATATATTCGCCGACGTGGGGCTTGAATCCAATACCCTGGCATTAAGAGTCTTACGCTCTACCGACTGAGCTATCCGGGCTTGTGAACGTGACGCACTAATATTGCAATATTTAGTTAAGTCATTTCACCTGATAATACAAGCTAATATTTGATTCGATTTCTGCAGGGAGAATTTTACAAAATATCAATTTAAATATAATCCTGTTAAAATATTTTTTTTTTTAATGAGAAAATCAATCAAAACGCTGACTTAACCTCATTCAGTTCATTACCCGGTACGGTACGGCCACCGATTTGGTTTCCCTTATCGTATTTTCATTCAGCTTTACGACTTAACGTACAAAATCATTACAGAGGCAGCTGGCTATAAAATGATTCTAATAGTACAGGACTGTTCAACCTTTCACTGAAACGATGAGCCAACAATGGATAAATCGTGCCTGTACGTGTTTGTCGCGCAGGGTTTGTTCGTCGAAGCACTGTGAGTGATGGTCGTGGTCCCGCCCGGTTTCACCCGGGTGCAAAAGAACGAATGAGATAAATGTTATGTCCAAACTTCATGATGATCGAAGTTACCGTTCAAAAGTTTTTGTAGGACGGACTTTTGATTTATATTTTGCAATATTTTTCATTGATCCTCCGCTCCTATTGGCCGTAGCGTGATATTATATAGCCTATAGCCTTCCTCGATAAATGGACTATCCAACAAAAACAATGTTTTTCAATTCGAACCAGTAGTTCCTGAGATTAGCGCGTTCAACCAAACAAACAAACAAACTCTTCAGCTTTATATATTAGTATAGATGTATAACGTAGAAATGTTAGTTTTCCAATCCTGATAGAAATCCTGATAGAGTAATTACGTCACCGTTTCATCCCGCTCCAGGCGTGTATCCTGTCATTCTAATGGACAAGAGGTAATTAGCTACTTGTGGGATGACTTTATACGTTCAATGAATGCGTCCACCAGGAATAATGATACAACATACGATAGATTTGCCAGGGTTGTAAAGCATAGTTCATTCATACAAAATTCATATATAAACGCAGTAACTGGTTTATTAACTACTTTTATATCGTTTAAATTAGAGGTTCCCAAACTTTTTTGTCTCGTAGACCACTTGCCATGTTTTTCGGCTTTGAGTAGACCCCCCTGCTTATCTGATATTGATTTTTTGCAAATTCATTAATTTCCAATGTATTTTTGACAACCGGTATAGTGCTACTCACTTTGAACGATTTAAATTTATAACGGTAGTGAAATGTAGTGTGAAATGTTTAGTTTTATACATTTATTAATTAGATTCAAATTAAACGAATCAAATTAAAATTTACTTTCTGTTACATAAAATAACTAAGCAAAAAATAAATGCTTTTAGTGTGAGGGATAAACCTGATGCTTTAGTAATATATTTTCAACATTTGGCATCAATTTAGTTAGATTTAATCTTAAATCTCTTCGGTTAACGATGTCCAGTTTGTTTCTTTTCTTGTTAGGAGATTCACTATCGTTGACCCCCATTTTTATTTCATGGACCCCCAATTTTTTTCCTCGCTGACATGGACCCCTTGCAAGTTGTCGTCGACCCCTGGGGGTCGATATAGACCACTTTGGGTATCACTGGCTTAAATCAACGCTTCTCAACATTTTTTGCGAATCCCTTTTGAAATTTCATTTACCTTTAATTTTTCACATGTCGCTTTCAGTCAAAAACTAAAAAGGTATATTAAAATATCATCCGTTTTATTTAGATAATTAGATATTATTTTAGATAAGTATAGTAGTAGGAATTCCCTAGATACTAATTTAAAAACCATTTAAAAAGAAATCGCTTTATTGAATTAGTTGCTCAAAATGTCCACCCAGTTGCTGTATACATAGTCTAGCTCATCTTAGAATTGAAGTGGTAGCTCTGCGAAGAGTCCCAGGATCAGCTCGAATGAATACTAATGGTGATTCACAGCCACCTGGTCTTTTTAATAATAATAAAACCAACAGTCGAACCTAATATCTGCATTAGTGGGCTTACTTATTTAAAATTTCAAATGCTTCTAGCTCAGTTAGGATAGCGTTCCGGATATATGTTCATTAGACATTTTTGACTTGAAATCACCCCAGCAACACAGTCCCAGGCTATGGCAGTCATGCCGTGGGACACCCTGTATACCAAACTACACATTCTAAATAAATAAGTAAAAAAAAATGTACTCACTTGTAACGGTTATCCACGTAACAATTTCCAGTAAATGAACAGTCTGTTACCGTACACGAATCATTATTAACAACACCGCCTTTACTTACTTCATAAGTAATATTAAACCCGTAAACATCCAGCAGGTCATCCAACACTCTCAAATGATTACTTTCAAGATTATTCAACTCAAACTCAATACCCAGAAACGGTCTAGGCGTTTTTATCCACCGCACTCGAGTCAACTTCTCCTCAGTCACTTCGTACAACAACCGTTTATCAAATTCAGGCTTATAGTCCGCGTACTCGTAAAATTTCAACCCGGTAAACACGTAAAGTTGAGTAAAATAAACGTTAATGGATGTATTAGGATCCGTGATGGAAGAAGCGTCAATAATCCACAAACATCTGATCGGTGTTGGGAAAGGACCGGGGAATCCCGGCGTTTGAATAACACCGTGCGTGCCGTTTAACTCGCCGCCGCATAGCACGTGTTTCCGACGATGGTGTTGACTGCCGCCGCCGACGCCGCCGCCGCGACTTCCGTCTCTGGCATCGGCGACGCTGTACCACGTCTCGCTCCGGCTGATTCCACCGATGATCATCAGCAAGGTGATCAGTACCGATGTCTGTAACCTCATAATATTGGCGCAGCAATTTGGGGCCGGATTATTGCTGCGTCGTTTCGTACAGATTTTGTCAAACGGATTTCATCACTGCATCAATTTTTGTGACACGTGGTCCGTTCATAGTTTTGTCTCGCTTACTCTTGTTTTCATCACGAAAGTTCTTTTGAGTCCAAATTCAATGGTGGATATCTGTAACAAAGAAAGAACGTTTTAGTAAAAAACTATTCACAAATCTGGGGCAGAATCAGTGCCAAGTTTAATGGTTGACGACGCCTTGTTAAAAAATTACGGCAGATTATCTCATAAAATCCAAATCTTCTTGGTTTCCGGGCTTGTATGCCGTTGTCCATTCGTCTACAACTGCGGTTGACATTATCAAAGGCGATGTGGTAGCGGGCGAAGTGTCCTTCTAGGCTGTTCTCAGGTAAGTGTATCGACAAGTGTGGTACTTCCGTCTTTTATAGTCAGCGTGTTCGTGTTCTCTACTCGGTCGTAGTATGCTCTTCTGTGATTGGTCGTTCCATTCAGTGGGTAAACGTAAATGTGTAAAGGCCCCCATACACCTCGTTCTTTTTTGGCAGTTTTCATCGTCACGATAAAACACGTCGGTCAAAACCGAAGTGTATGGGCAAAAACTGTCGATGAAACACGGCAGTTTTTTTATCTGCCGAAGCTTGATTTTAAACACGACGTGTTTGCTGGTTGTCGTTTTAAATCGTAATGTGTGGCGCTTTCCGATAAGAATCGACGTGTTTATTCAGTGGTGCGACGTACAGCAAATAAGTCATATTAATTAAATGATTGTAATTAGTTTGAGTATTGATTTATATTTTAACCGTTTTAGTGCTAAGCAATTTTGACAAAAATAAATGAAAATTGCTATAAACATATTGATTAATTTAGAGGAAAAAATAATGGTGTCAAATAAAACACTCTAATTTAGACTAATATCAATCAATTTTATTAATTATTTTTGCATTATATTGTTTATTAATGTTTATTAAACATAAAATAATATCAATATTATTGTATTTTCCATCAAAACAGATCGTATTAATGATGCCACGACTTCAGAAAAACTGAACGAAACTACGCCTCTGTGTGGATATGGCCGTTGTTCGTGTTTAAATTAACCGTACAGTTTTACCAGTGCGGTTAAAACTGCCATAAAAGAACGAGGTGTATGGGGATGGCCGTTGTTCGTGTTTAACCGTACAGTTTTACCCGGCGGTTAAAACTGCCAAAAAAGAACGAGGTGTATGGGGGCCTTAATACCAAGTACCAACCCACTGAATGGAACGACCAATCACACCAAACATCGGTTTTCATTATTACCTAATCACCTATATATATTATATAAAATTTCATCTATGAATTGAAAATTAATAAGGTAAAAGATCCGTAAAAGTTCCTCCAAAAACTAACGGATACGGATACGGATTTTTCTTCTCCCTCGGATATCCGCGGATACGGATATCCGGCACATCACTAGTAATAACATAATAATCGTTTACAACAATTTATTTTCACGTAAAATTTTTTTGTTTTTTCTATGCCTACCGTAAAATTGTTTAAAATGTGTTAAAAACTTTCCAGCAGTGATTTTCTTATAAACGACAAAACATTGAGAAGTTTTTTATAACATCAGGGAATATACTTACACGTGATATATACTGCTGAACAGTGTCTTGTAGAAACATTTTTATCCAGAAAAAAAGTTTTAAGAAAACATTTTTATTAGACACGGGGTAAATCACGTTAAACTTTTAAAACACGCCACCCGAATTCGTTACAAAACGTCACAACAACTAAATTAACTTTATTAACTGAAAAGTATCGGTTTAAAAAGAAAGAAAGTTTTATTTTATTGAGAAGTAACAATTTTAAAGCAGTCGATCGCCAAACGAATAAATAATAATAAAATATAGTTTAAAAAAAACTAAAAAACACGCTTTATATCGGACTAAAAAGTAAAAAATAATTGTTTTAAAATAAGCTTAAAAAGCGTGGGGCGCTTTGTTCCACATTTTCGTACATCGAGCGCCCAACGCTTTTTAAGCTTATTTTAAAACAATTATTTTTTACTTTTTAGTCCGATATAAAGCGTGTTTTTTAGTTTTTTTTAAACTATATTTTATTTTTCACTTTTTAGTGAGGATCTATAAAAGAATTTATTAATCCTGGGGGTCCTAATAAGGATAATGGGAAACTGTTATCAAATTATTGCATTGTCATCGGTCCTTGATACGTATGCAAAGTTTCAAATTAATCAGACTTCGGTAAATTGGTGAAAATTATGCTCAAAGATTCCGTTACGGACATACATACATAGTTACAACCCAAACTAATATAAAGCGTTTAATAATAAGGATAATGGGAAACTGTTATCAAATTATTGCATTGTCATCGGTCCTTGATACGTATGCAAAGTTTCAAATTAATCAGACTTCGGGAAATTGGTGAAAATAAAGCGTTTACTACAGAGGATCTATAAAAGAATTTATTAATCCTGGGGGTCCTAATAAGGATAATGGGAAACTGTTATCAAATTATTGCATTGTCATCGGTCCTTGATACGTATGCAAAGTTTCAAATTAATCAGACTTCGGGAAATTGGTGAAAATTATGCTCAAAGATTCCGTTACGGTAGTTAGTTACATACATACATACATAGTTACTTAAAACCCAAGCTAATATAAAGCGTTTAAAAATGAACATCGGTTGTCATCTGTTTTGACCTTGAAGGTACTGCAATTGCACTAAGAAATAAGAATTACATAACGAACAGGGACGTATTCAGTTGAATAGAATTTCTGCTTATGCGTGTATCTTTGTCATTCTAATCTATACTAATATATAAAGCTGAAGAGTTTGTTTGTTTGTTTGAACGCGCTAATCTCAGGAACTACTGGTTCAAATTGAATAAATTTTTTTTTGTTGGATAGCCCATTTACCGAGGAAGGCTATAGGCTATATAATATTACGCTACGACCATTAGGAACGGAGCTTTAATGAAAAATGTTGCAAAAAGTATCTCAAAAATAAGCTTCTATTCATGTAAAATGCACTAACTAGATATACTCATATTAGTGATGAAAGAACACAACCTCAGGTAGATCAATCGGTAGCGCATACGACTGTCAATATCAGGGTCGTGGGTTCGAGCCCACGTTGTGTGAATATATTTTTATTTATTTTTTTTTTATTTTTTACATTGCTTTCTTCTAAGGCTTACATTTAAATTTATTTTAATTTTATTTAATTCATTTAAAATAAATTATTAGTTAAAAAAAGTTTAATTACTGCTCTTTATCGACAAAAACTTTTGAACGGTAACTCCGATCATCATGAAATTTGGACACAACATTCATCTCGGTAAACTAAGATGAATGTATGTACTCATGTTCCTTCCTTCCCCATTCGTTCTTTTGCACCCGGGTGAAACCGGGCGGGACCGCTAGTAGACAATAAGTAATTAGCTATACTACCACCTATGATTGGATAAACTCCACTAAGCGCTATCGTGGGCAATCATATATATTAATTTACTACATGAATCATTGCCTATCTACTCAATGTGTGGTGAGTGAAAGCAACAAAGCGTATCGAAAATATATTTGCGTCTCTTTCTTCAACGTAATTCCCTGATTTCTCCGATGATACGATTGGTTGACGTACTTGCATTCAATCTGAATAAAGTATTAATACAACTATTTGACGTTTAAAATGAAAACAACTGTTTTTTTTTTTATCAAAAATACATTTCATCTAATTTTGCTACATTTTGTAACGGGAAATAATGTAGGTTAGTTAATAAATCCTTTTAAATGTATTATAAATTATGCTAATAAATAGATATACATATTTTGCCTATTAATTAATCAAAAATTATATTTTGTGGATATCTGCTACAGATTGAGGTTATATTGTGTTCGATAAACTTTGAGACGAACCGACTGCATATTATTGTTCGTTTATGAATTTAACATGAGCAAATTTGAGGTATTTACGCATTATTCTTAATAAATATATTTAAAATAATTATGGCTCGAAAAAGTTTTACTCTAGTCGTGTGGTCTAAAGCACAATCGCTTTTTTTTGGAACACCCGGTACATGTCTACAGACTTCAGTTCATAGAATAATAACGTTAAAATGAACAAAAACATATTTTGAATAATTGTGGAGAAACCACAAAATAAACAGAGCTTGTGTACAAAACATGGCGTTATCATACTCCCATTACGATAATTAAAACTTTCTATTGTAAGTTACGAGCATTACCAACATACAGAAAAGAAGTCACTCCGCAACTCTAAAGTTATATTATGAATTAAAGTAGAAGGTTGACATGCATTATTATATTTTATACATATTTGCCATTCATAACAACAGGCTTGTAAATTAGCAGAGCGAAATTGTATTCATAACATTGTAGATATTGTTCAATATGTAATAAACTAAACCCATATATCTATACTAATATATAAAGCTGAAGAGTTTGTTTGTTTGTTTGAACACGCTAATCTCAGAAACTACTGGTTCAAATTGAAATTTTTTTTTTTGTTGAATAGCCCATTTATCGAGGAAGGCTATAGGCTATATAAAATCAGGCTACGACCATTAGGTGCGGAGCATTAATGAAAATGTTGCAAAATGTATCTCAAAAATAAGCTTCTATTCAGGTGAAATGCACTAACTAAATATACTCATATTAGCGTTGCCAGAATACAACGTAGGCTAGCTCAATCGGTAGAGCACACGACTATCAATATCAGGGTCGTGGGTTCGAGCCCTACGTTGGGCGAATATATTTTTATTTTCTACATTGCTTTCTTCTAAGGCTTACATTTAAATTTATTTTAATTATATTTATTAATTAAAAAAAAATTATTAGTTAAAAAAAGTATAAATCTGCTTTTTATCGACAAAAACTTTTGAACGGTAACTCCGCTCATCATGAAATTTGAACACAACATTCATCTCGGTAAACTAAGATGAATGTGTGTACTCATGTTCCTTCCTTCCCCATTCGTTCTTTTACACTGGGGGAAACCGGGCGGGACCGCTAGTTTAATATAATTTACTAAATAATTTATTAAAAGTAATTTGAAAGTATTCAAGACCAAGTGGTTTTACCACCACAATTTCCAGTCGATATTTCTGGGTTACCACTGCTTTTACTTGCTTTAATCATTTGTAAAAAGCCACAGTTTAACCACTGCTGAAGCTTCAAAGAGGTTTCCGAACGAGTAATGTACCGATGAAGAAACATTTTACCATAAATTACCGTAGCAAATATGTTTACCTCATATATCTATTAAATAAGTATATGAATCATTGTCTATCTTCTCAATGTGCTGTGATTGAAAGCAACAAAGCGTATCGAAAATATATCTGCGTCTCTTTCTTCGATGTAATTCTCTGATTCCTTCGATGACAGGATTGGTTGATGTACTTGCATTCAATCTGAATAAAGTATCTCTGTTTCAAAAGCTTTGTCTTTTTCTATGACGTTAATATGGGCGTACCCAGCTTTTGGCCCAGGAGGGAGCAAATTAGAAATTTCTTAAGCCGGGTCACCCGTGCTTGTCTTGCCATACTGGATACGCCAGTGCTTACGGCATAAAAAAAGACAGAAGTATATGTTTGCACCCTAATGGTTCAATTGCGATTTTATTCCTATGCTCAGTATATAATAAAAGTATATGACTAAACCAGTCTATTCAAAGACATTAATGGTAGGTTGCAGAAAGCGGTATCAAAAAAAATCCAACTCCAGAAATATTGACATTTGATATACGCGATCTTTGCGCCCTCTCGTGTTTTTTTTTTTTAATTCTGGTTCAGCCAAAACCTTAGTGTCATATGTTATACGTGCATTTTAATAAGAATTAATTGTTGAATAAAATGGGTAAAAAGCTATCAAATCGGAAGTGCTATGTTGATGATTATATAAAGATACACCAGAATTACAATTCCACCGTTTTCCTGAATTTTCTTATGAATTAGAGAGGAAAAAATGAACTGCAGCAGTACGTCGTCAAAGGTAAAAAAAATTTGTAATAGAATAATAAGCTGTTATGAAAAGTATACCACTATTATATAAAAAAAACTCGTTATAGCATACATCTCTCTTGCGCATGTGCCGATTTTCCCCAAAAACAATAGGGCCCTTCATACTTGCATATCAAACATCCTCCTAAAATTTGGTTTCAATCCGCTCATCCGTTTGACCTGTATCGTGTTCACAGACTAACAGAGGCACAGAGTGTTTCTAAAAATATGTTTTTTGGATTCGGAGGACCTCAAACCGAAAAAATATTGTAAAATTGTGAAAAGTGAATTTTGACCTTGACTAGCAGGTACCATTACCCACTTGTGGGTTGGAATGGGTAAACAATCAGACAAATAAGGCAGTCCGATAATTTTGTAACAACTTGTACACATAAACTTATATTATGTAAAATAGCGCGAAGTCAGACGCGCTAACCACATCTGAGTAGTGTTGTAAGTTATTTATTATTAATGTAAAGTTTGCACTTCATTTTAGAATGCAGCTGGGTGTACGACTTGAACACTTATATAACATCTACAGAACGTACAGCACCGGTCAAATTAGAAATCGGTCATGCATATGGATTTTTTATTGTCCGACGATATTAAAAAAAATTCCAGCCAATTGAGCGACGGGATCATTCCAACTTCAAAAATGTTGACATTTGATTATAATAAAGAAAATAAAATTTCTGATATCGCGTGAGGTGACTCGGGTAATGGCTAGTATTCAATAAGATATTAACTATTCATTGCCATGGTTACCTACATAGTATGTTCCACGTCATGTAAAAATTAATCAAAGCATGCCTAACTAGTTTATTTCTGACAGATCCATAAAACAAAAGAGCGGATGATTTTTTTTTATTTTCAAAATATTTCCGAAACTATCAAGTTGAGAAAATTTTTTTTTTGACAATACTTTCTTGAAAAAATAAATAGAATAATAAGCCGTTATGAAAAGTATACCATTATATAAGAAATACCGTTTTAGCATATATCTCTTCTGCGCATGCGCCGATTTTCCCCAAAAACAATAGGGCTCTTCATATTTGCATACCAGACATCCTCCCAAAATTTAAATCCGGTCATCCGTTTGACCTGTATCGTATTCACAGACAAACAGACTAACAGACGCACAGAGATTTTCCAAAAATGTGTTTTTTGGATTCGGGGGACCTCAAAACGGAAAGATATTGTAAAATTTTCGAAAAGTGATTTTTGAACTAAACTAGTACCATTCCCCACTTGTGAGTTAGAATGGTAAAATATTTAATACCAGCAGTCCGGTCCTGCTTCATCTGGATTTGTACATTGCCTAATAGGCCCCACTCACGATCAAACTTCATGCCACAGTTCAGTGTTCAGTGAAGTTGGACAGATTAATCGAAAGACTGACTGGCACCACACACAGTTCATGCAAATTGCTCAGTTTTTTAAATTTTTTGTGTTCAGTTTGGTTCAGTTGTTGGCATACACTCGTCGAGTATAGATACATAAGATATATTATATTATATACACACTATAATATTATACTATAGAGTATAGTTCATTAATAAGAACTAAATGAGTAATTTAAATGGTGAGGATTGGCTGTTCAGAGCTATGGGATTGTATTTAAAACAGAGAAATAAGAAAAAAAAGAAGAATATGGGTGAAAAATTGGTTAGAAATGCGTGATTCAAGAAGTCATGTTTATTTGATTAATGAATTACATCTTGAGCCGCTTGATTGCAATAATTATTTACGAATGAATGAATTAACTTACAATTATTTACTGGAATTAGTTACCCTATTTATTAAGAACCAGGACACAAATATGTGAAAATCTATTTCTGCACAAGAAAGGCAGCAACATTGAGATTTTTGGCTTCTGGTTGTACAAAACACAGAACTCCAAAAACTGAACTGAAAAACACCCACACACACAACAGTTTACTTGAACACTGAACACTGAAGTCGTTCAAAAATCAAGATGCATTTGATGAGTTCATGCTTGACTTCAGTGTTGGTTTCAGTGTTTATTTGTCCCACACACTATCATGCTTCACTGAACTATAAGTTTGAACACTGAACTGTTGCATGAAGTGTGATCGTGAGTGGGGCCTATAACAAATATTATTCCGCAGCTGACTTTTTATAAAACCCGGTTTCACCCGGGTGCGATAGATATAATTCCGCTAAATATATTTCGTTTGCGGTCCGGCGCCTGTACAATTCCACCAAATTTGTTTCTGAACTAATAGCTTTGAGCGAATTCTAATAGATGTCGCTACTTGGTACTAAAACAGTTTTTTTTGTTGCTTCTTAACTAATAGCTTTGAACAAATTCAAACACGCCTGATAATATTTTGGAAAAAAGTTATATATCGCTGCTTTTTTGTACAGTAGTGTACATGTCTCACATGGTATCAAAGTCTTAACATACAGTATAACCATGGTATATTTTAGCAGGAAGGAGCATCTCCGTATAGAGCACAAAGCTTTATAAGTAATAACTTGAAACGTGTAGTTTGTGAATTTATAAACAATCCTAGAAATTATGCAATGTATTAAAATATTTATAGATAAATATATATGTCCATTCCAGATATCTTGGGATCGATAATAATCAGTACATAAATAAAATCGTAACTTAGTTTGTAATTGTTTGCCTGTAATAATTGACACACGGGCTTAGAAACGCTGCTAGAAGCACTGCTTGGAGTCCTGCTGGCCGGTAGGCTGGGTACGAAGCTGGAAATGACGTCACTGCGGGCTTGCCTGCTAGCTCACAAGATAGGTTTTAAAATTAGAACAGGGGCTATTTTCCTTGCTAGGTCCGCTGCTAGGTATGAGCAAGAACCAATCTTGTCACGTGGGCGACTTGAACAAACGCCCACAAACCAACATGGCGTCATTCTGTGACAACAGCCACGTTTTGCTCTCTGTTTATATTTGAACTAGCTTGAAAAAACGTCTCGTGTGAAGCGAGCACATGACAACAATCGAGAAAACCAGCGCTAGAAAACTAGTAGGCAAATCTAGCAGCGTTTCCAGCCTCGTGTGCAGCGGCCTTTAGATATTGTACAGTTTTTATACCTTAGTAGAATGCAAACGGAATAACTTAATTTCCAAAAATTTCGACTTCACTTTTCAAGCAAACGTGTTTTTCTGTAGAATTAGTAAAGCGTGGCCATTTTGTTTTACCACACTAATGCATAATAGGTCACTGACAATCATGTGTAGAAGATATTATTACCAGATTTAACGAGGTTGAGCCGTTTTACGAAGATAATGAAAAAAATTTGAAATAAAGTTTTTTTTAATGATTTTTTTATGACAAAATTTTCTGTAAGAAGTCCAAAATTATTAGGAGATTTATAAAGTTAAAAATTTAAAAAAAAATTCACATGTAGTCTTATGGAAAATATATCAACCTAGCATGCAAACGGTGCATTTTAATTTTTTGCTAATAACCAAATAATGTCAGCAGTTCCGAAAACTAACTATGTAAAGCATTGATGTCTTACGCATATTTTAATATTTTTTCCAATTTAATTAGGAGACTTTTAATCAATAAAAAAAAAATATTAAACCTTAGCACTTTTCGATTATAGACTTTTATTCTTGACAATTTTATTTTTAACTGAATTTTCAACTTTTTAATGATTTAATTTTAATTTTTATTACTTCCAATTTCTTTTTTTAATTATTTACTGCAAAAAAATATGTAAAATACAGATATTTACATAAATTTATTTTTTCTAACCTAACTTTGTACAAAAAATTCAAAAGTTAGTCCATTAAGTAAAATACTGAAATAATTAATTAATATTAAAAAAATTATTTATTTATGCCTTTATGACAATAATTTATTGGTATCATCGACTTATAACCTTTTGTAAAAATGTATTATGGAAAAGTTCCCATTTAGAATTCGACTTACTTTTGATTGGGACTGTAACGCATCAACCTCCTTAAATATCGGAGCACAAAACAACTATGTAAAAATAAAAATGAAAAGTTTCATAAGTAGTTCAGAATAAAATGAAGGAACACTTAAAAACAATGAGCATTTATTATGACGGATCATAAAATCATATTTAAAAAGGGAACGATATTAAGAAAGGAAAAATCTCATTTAACAAGGATAACTCAATAAAGCCTGTCGTCCTTGGATATACGTAGGTGTACTACTTATCTAGCTGTAGCTGACATCAAAGAGATTTGACAGTTTTAACTGTGCTTTCGCATATATTATAGGTATATAAAGCTTCGTGTCCACTGGAACCATAATTTACCGGCTACATTAATATTAACTACATTGAATCCGTCGAAATTTTGGGAGGATCTTTGATGCGCAAATATGAAGAGCCCTATTGTTTTTAGGGAAAATCGGCGCATGCGCAGAAGAGATATATGATATAACGTTGTTTTTTTATTTTACAATAGTATACTTTTCATAACGGTTTATTATTTAACAATGGTATACTTTTCATAACGGTTTATTATTCTATTTATTTTTTCAAGAAAGTTTAGTTATGAAATTTGTTTTCTAAACTTTATAGTTTTGGAAATATTTTGAACATTAAAAAAAACCAGCTGTTCTTTTATTTTGTAGATCTGACAGAAATAAGCTAGTTAAGCATGCTTTGATTAATTTTTACATGACGTGGAACATATTATGTACGTAACAGCAAATATAATATTGAATACTAGCCATCACCCGCGTCACCTCACGCGATATCGAAAATTTTCTTTTCTTTATTGTACTATATCAAAGTAGTGAAGGAGATTTATTTGGTTGAGGAACAAAATAAGCTTTACAGGAGTATCGCTTGTGGCCAACGTTTCGAAAAATATATTTTCAACATCAGGGCCTCAATGCAAGTTGAGATGGTAAATTGTGCAAATTATTGTAATTATTATTAATTTCAACAGTTTTTAAATTTAAAAATATCATAAAACAGTTTTTATAAAAAATTGTTCTGTCGAATGTAAAAATAAATATTGTACTGACTTATTTATTTATTTTCACATTGGACAGAGCAATTTTATTAAAAACTGTGTTATGATATTTTTAAATTTAAAAACCGTTGAAATTCATAATAATTACAATAATTTGCACAATTTACCATCTCAACTTGCATTGAGGCCCTGAAGATGAAAATATATTTTTCGAAACGTTGGCCACAAGCGATACTCTGGTAAAGTTAATTTTTCAATTGTTCCTCAACCAAATAAATCTCCTTCAATACATATTTTTGGAACAAAACTTCTACTAACAACTCTATCAAAGGTCGACATTTTGAATTTGGAATGATCTCGTGGCCCAATTGGCTGGAATTTTCTATACAAAACTAAACGTTAACCTAGTGGATTCGAGTCTCTAACATGTAGTTTAAATTGTATGTTCGCGTTTTATACGAAAAGGCACGCGCGTGCGCACAAAGAAGAAGATTTGAAGTGTAATACGAGGCCTAATCGCATACCAAGATATTCTGCATGAATTAACGTACTCCGTACGACAAATTAACTAACGTCTTAAATTTAATCTCTTGTTCGACTCATAATTGCCGTCCTGGCTCACTGAATCACTGACTGACTGACTGACTTTATGTTTGACAGTACAGATTGAAATGTACAGTCCGTACAGTCAACGACTCAACATCAAAATTAGAGTAAGAGTTATAACTTTTCAAAAAGTATTGAAATCTCACCAAAAACATAAATATGAAAAAAAGGGGTCAAGTTCTCGTCAAAACTGCGTCTTGTTATCTTAAAAAAAATAGCTGAAATGTAGAAAATATGCCAAGTTCCTTGTCTACACGTTTATAAAATACGTCGAACTTTGCAAGTTTTCATTAAAGAAGTGATCATTATTGAGACCCAAGTTTGGCGTGTAAATTAATAATCGTGTAAGGCAAGAAACTTGGCATATTTTCTACAATTAAGTCATTTTTTTAAGATAACAAAACGCAGTTTTGACGAGAACTTGGCCCCTTTTATCACATTTATGTTTTTGGCGGGATATAATCTTCAGCAATGACCAAAGCCAATGAATCTCTCGGATCGGAAGAAATGCACACACACATCCATACGTTAACAACGAAGAGGAGTGGTATTGCAACGTCAATTCGTGTCACTCTACCGTGCGTAAAGAAGTTATTGTTTTGTAGTTAATTCTTAATACTCAGTATCCATCAAACGTCTAGAAATTCATGGAACACTTTTTTTTCAAGACCACCACTAGCTACTTTCATATTAATATTTTTAATAATAAACTAGTGTGACCTGTGCGAATTATTCGCACTAAATAAGAATAATAATTATCACTTTACAAAATTATATTTTATATGATTGCAGGTATTCAATTCGTTTCTAATTTTGCACACTGCTTATAACGTTCTTCTTTTTGTTGTATTACAATATGAGGCTCAGATGACAGATCGAAGAAATATTTTACTAAAATTGTCATATAGAGGCGCAAGTAGCAAAAGCGTTGAGCTAAGCCGTCAGATGGCATCATGCAGCATTGCTGTGACGTTGTTCAGCGTTGCTCGCTGTTTCAAAATTAAAGCCGTCAGATGGCAGTATGCAGTATTGTGTCTGTTGTATTACAATATGAAGGTCAGATGACAGATCGAAGTGTTGACGTTGTTTCAAAATTAAAGCCGTCAGATGGCAAACGTTGTTCAGCGTTGCTGTATTTTAATTAATTTACAAAAACAAAAGCAATAATAAATTTTTTAGTTGTCGATGTCAGTAGAGCAAGCAATTATCTGTAAAATGATATATAATTTATATGGAGAAATTATGAGGTTTTTTCTAAAAAGGGAGGCAAACATCTTTAACCTTAGCGTATTAATATATATATGATTGAAAATCAAATTGTCACTTTAACCAGGCATCTCGGTTTAGACTCTGGGAACTGGGGGCTTGTAATGGAAGAGCCATTTGAACAGCGGCATTGCTACACGCTCGGCTGAAGACGTGTTTTATTTTATAAAGGAAATAATTTTTGCGCGGAAAGTACGGAGGGTAGATTTCTATTCTTTATTATTCTGTCCTTTTGAAATTACGCGATATCAAGATAGAATTATGCACACCTTATTAACTTAAACAAAGTAAATATCTGCGGAATGCATTTCTTTCAAGTTTTAAAGTTTAATTCCTTTTCCTATACAAAATTAGTCTCCGATATCTTGATACAAATTTTAATACAATAATAATAATGCGTTTAACGTCCGTTTCTCGACTTTATGTCATAACAGACGTCATTCGCACCATTACTACTTTCCATCTATCACACTTCCCGTACTAACGAATAAATTTGTTCCAAGATTAGTAATTTCTATCTTTAATCTGATAATCGTCAGAACAAACTGATACTTTTGGTAATGTAAATTTCACTTCACTAATATACTAACCTCACTTTATGTACTACTTTAAAGGTCGTCTGTAAGATGTCATCAACTAAGAAAGGCCTCTATGAAACGCAACAAAATTACGTAAGTGATTTCTGACGCCATTGAAATGAGGCGTTAATATTTAAATGGCGCTTGTGTCAGCAATATAATATTACGTTTCTAAAAGCGTTTTTGTCGGTTCTGAAAAGAGATGAGAATAATGCAGTATATTTAAAATTAATGTCGCGTTCTTTGTCGCCCAGTGTCAGTTATTACTTCTATAAAGACATTTTTAGACTAAAGTCAACATCTAGATGCCCGACAAAAAAGGATGTGAATTTTACATAAAAATATTGTATGTTTGTTGGTTTTTTGCTCGTTTACGGTGCAATTTTTCACTTTTTTGTTTTCTCTGTAAATTCAGTTTTTTTTATTTTCTGTTCTCCATTTCGTCACTGTTTATACTGGCCAATCATAAATAAGCTTATAGTTTGAGTTTTTGAATATTTGACAACTGCATTTTTTAACTGAAGGTTATCTGGGACTGCTAGTATTTCATATGTTTAATTTAAAAACCACATTAATAGTATAATCATATATATTAATACGTTAAGGTTAAGATGTTTGCCTCCCTTTTTAGAAAAAACCTCACAATTTCTCCACATAAATTGTATATCATTTTATAGATAATTGCTTGCTCTACTGACATCGACAACTAAAAAATTTATTATTGCTTTTGTTTTTGTAAATTAATTAAAACACAGCAACGCTGAACAACGTTTGCCATCTGACGGCTTTAATTTTGAAACAACGTCAACACTTCGATCTGTCATCTGACCTTCATATTGTAATACAACAGACACAATACTGCATACTGCCATCTGACGGCTTTAATTTTGAAACATCGAGCAGCGCTGAACAACGTCACAGCAATGCTGCATGATGTCATCTGACGCCTTAGCTCAACGCTTTTGCTACTTGCGCCTCTATATGACAATTTTAGTAAAATATTTCTTCGATCTGTCATCTGAGCTTCATATTGTAATACAACAAAAAGAAGAACGTTATAAGCAGTGTTCAAAATTAGAAACGAATTGAATACCTGAATAATTTTGTAAAGTGATAATTATTATATTTATTTAGTGCGAATAATTCGCACAGGTCACTCTAGTAACTCTAAATAGGGTAAATGCATCGCCCGATTCCCAACTAATTAGTTGAGAAATAAAAAGACTAGAGTAATATTGTGGATTATGTCTTTTGGTTTAGAAGTTATTTGCAGAAAAAATGTGATAAAACTGAAAATTCGGTCTAGGAATCTTTAAAACTGTTCAATTACAGACTAAGTTACGATTTTATTTTTTTGAATTAATTGAGCTAACGTCTGCATAATTCATTAAAAAAACAACTCTCACAGTATGTGGATTTTGTAAACCGTTCCTATATATAAAGACACCGTACAGCAATACCATATTGTATGTAAAATATATTATAAACAAACTCTTCAGCTTTATAATATTAGTATAGATAAAAAATAATCGATGACACAGAGGTGGCCGGGAATTGGTACCTTTACCCTACTGCATTAAATTTAATATTAGTCTAAATTTGACTCAACAAAACAGTGAATATTATACACAGTGTAAGAAGAACAGGAAAATCTTTGTCCCATTCTGTGCTCATACTTTGACAAAAGTTTTAACAAAGAGACTGGAAGATAACAGGCCAAATGTTTCCGACATTTTGTACCTACACCAGGCCACCCCACCGTAGCACGTCTAATAAACTTTAACGACGAATTCTTGGAAGTTTTGCTGCACTCCATGATATAACGTGAAAATAGAGTAGTTTAGAAATTAATAAAACCATGCTTTATTTTCTATCTGTCAGAAGTTTTCAGTTTAAAACTATTTAAGTTCTCGATGATTAATATGCATTTTAATAAAAAAACAAAAACAAAACAATTACTGTAAAGTTATAGTAATTAATTCATCACGTTTAGATTTTAACATCTTCTTGGGCCCCGGTATGTATACCAACATGTCCAGTTAATCACTCAATGTATATGTTACGGTCTACACCCGAAATCCGAATTCGGTCAATGACCGAAATAAATGCGCAAAACTAGGTTTGACCAACGAATATTTACCAAACCCGAAATCTTACATTTAAACGGGTATTGACTGATAAAATGCGCAAAACTAGTTTTGCGCATTTTCAATTGGACAAAACTAGTTCTGTCCATTTCTGAACGGACGGTCTAGTATGGCATCGGAATCTTCTTTGCGTTTTTTAATTAACATTTCCACATCAATGATACTTATTATATCAAAGCGATTTATTCTTCTGTATTGTTTAGCAGACAGAGGTTTTAATTCAGATTTCAACAAATTTGCTTTCTTAACCTCACTTAGTGTAGTAAGGTAATTATGTTTCGTCATAAAATAGGCGAACTAGTCGAGACTCGAATTCATCTTGAATTTTTACTTAATTATTATACTGAATATCCCACAATTATATTAACTATAACATTCAGGAGAACAATTCAATAGATAGGTAGATAAACAAGAACATAACCCTACTTTTGTTCGGGTTCGGACGTTGATTGAATGAAACAAGCAGAACTAGTACTGTCCGGTTAGAACTAGTTTTTGGTTACATTTCCTTTAAATAAAACACACATTTATTAAGTTGATTCATAACTGCTTGTACCGCAACCGACGATTCGCAATTTTAGAGGAATTTCCAGTATAATTAAGATGCAAAGATTCCATACACAATTTTGCGAAGCAATATTATTATTCATAAGAGAGAAATCTCCATTCCATCCACCTTTCTTTTCAGATATTAACACAGTCAGAGTATGTATTACAAAACTTCGAAGGCCTACTGGCACTTGACAAGCACGCAACACAGAAAAACCTTCCAGAAGCGACACTCACAGCACAAACAATTTTCAGAAACCTTGAAACCAGCAGTAACACATTTTTTGCATCTAATAAGTTTATCGACTCTTATAGACGTTCAATCTGGGGAATAAGTGCCCGTTTAATTTTTTAAAAATATACGGGACCCCCATGATTGCATGTAAATAACAGCGGAAGCTGGAGGATTAAAAAAAAAATAAAAAAACACGATGTTTAAAAAATTACTACAAATATTGAATTGGACATTGACGTAATAGTATATTACCGAAAGTTTGATAAAGTTCTTGCATTGCGCGCCATGATACCCGAAGTTAAGAAAAAGTGTCCATGGGCGCATATAGTCTAAAAACCAATAGATTTCTAGCTACAGATATGTTTAGCGAAATTTTAGGGATATTCACTGAATTCACAATCTTAAAAAATCCTATGCTCCAGAAATATAAAAAATGAAGAATAGTTACATCTTACTACAACAGTTTTATTGGCGGATGTACATTTCGGGAGCTATGCCCTCATCTTCAGCAACAGTAAATAAGTGTTTATCTTCAGCAAACAGTAAGTTTAATGTTTGCTGAAGATGAGAGCATAGCTCCCGAAATGTACATCCGCCAATAAAACTGTTATGGTGCGAAGTAACTATTTTTTATTTTTTATATTTCTAGAGCTTAGGATTTTTTAAGATTGTGAATTCAATGGATATCCCTATATCTAAAATCTCGCTAAACATATCTGTAGCTAAAAATCCATTGGTTTTTAGGCTATGCGCCCATGGACACTTTTTCTTAGTGGCCTGTAAACTATAAAATAAAACCATTTTCGATCGATTTAACCGAGAACCAAATCCCATAAGGTTTGTGCGGGGTTCTGTAAGTCGTGTTCTGCAATGGTATACACCGCTGAAAACTGAAGGAGTTTGTCAGTCGCCGAGACCCACGGATGCGATAAATTAGACTCATTTATTCGTAACAGCGTGCTTGGTTTAAAAGCTTCCCGCCCGTTCTATATATATATTACCAAATCATTGCCTCTACATCACGGCCTTAGTACTCACCGAATCAGACACGTAGGCCACAACTAGGGAGGAATGATTTTCTTTTCAACTACAGTAAAAGCCATTTACAACGATGTCGGTTATAACGATTTTCAAAATTTTCTTAAAAATTCATTCAGTTATAATAATCATAAGCTACTGCGTGAAAAAAAATTACTGTAATTATGTGTAAGTATTAAAAGGCTCCATTAAAATAATGAAGAAATCATTAATGAGTGTCTTATACGCCGGTATGGGCTTAACTCGACTTTGCAACGGAAGTGTGTAAGGGGAAATTAAATCTGCGCAGGCGCAGTCGCTTGGCTATCATCAACGAACCTTGTAGGTTACACACTAACTAGACAGGGTTTGAGGTTATTAATAATTTTCATAACATTCAAATCTTTGATTAACGTCTGAATAGAACTCTTCAAGTAAATAAAATTGTCGACCAATTATATATAAAATTTAATAAAAACTCTCGCTCAATTAGATACGGAAAATTTAAGTAATATTTATGGTATTATTTTGAAATAATATTTTGTTTTTTCAAATAATTTTTTCTTTATGGGTACTTTGATATCCATGACTACGGTTTATAAGTTTTGTTTTTTATTAATTTTTCATTATTTTTTGAATCATTCAAAGTTTCAATCCATTTTTATATTTTTTAGATATTTCTGAAGAAGATCCAAATCTTGTGTTAAATTGATTTGTCTTTTTATCATTTTTGTCAATATATCGTATGGTCTGAGAAAAATCGGTCGACAATTTTATTTACTTAAAGAAATTTTCATAACAAATATGTATTATTAAGTGAATAATAATATAAAAATGCGTAGAAAATGATTGAATAAATAATGAACTAAATAAATAATCATAATTGAATAACGGAATAATTAATTACATATGATTTGACCGAAAAAATAAACCTATATTAATATATAAAGCTGAAGAGTTTGATTATTTGGTTGGTTGAACACGCTAATCCACAGGTACTACTGTTTCGAATTGAACATTTTTTTTTTGTTGGATAGCTCACTTATCGAGGAAGGCTATAGGCTATATAATATTACGCTACGACCAATTGGAGCGGAACATCAATGAAAAATGTTGCAAGATGTATCTCAAAATTAGACAAATATTATCAGATGAAATGCCTTAACTAAATATTGAAATATTATCGCGTCACGTTCACAAGCCGGGATAGCTCAGTCGGTAGAGCGTAAGACTTTTAATGCCAAGGTCTTGGGTTCAAGCTCCGCATCGGCGAATATATTTTTATTTTTTTTATTTTCTACATTGTTTTCTTCCAAGGCTTACATTTCAATTTTTAAAAATTTCCTTACGACTAATTAAAATTAAATAAATCTAATTAATAGCTCATTTGAAAACTGTTACAACTATGAACCTATATAAAAATAATTTTCCTACAGTGTTTTCAATTAAATATTAATTATATTAAAAGAAATTTATTACTTAAAAAATAAAATACTGCTTTTTAACGACAAAAACTTTTGAACGGTAACTTCGATCATTATGAAGTTTGGAGACAACATTCATCTCGGTAAACTAAGATGAATGTGCGTACTCCCCATTCGTTCTTGTGCACCCGGGTGAAACCGGGCGGGACCGCTAGTAAATTATATTCACTAAATTATACCTGTATCAACTTTTACAAAGTACTACTTGCTGGTGTAGTATATTTATTTAGCTCATCTGAAAATATTATCTATTCCAAAACTCTTGACATTTTTGATAGATAGATAGATGTTTATTAATTGTTAGTTAAATCGAATAACAATGCGTCATATAATCAATATTAATTAATAGTAATAAATATTAAGGTCAGCATAACAGTTTAAAAACTAAGATACTCGTTTATAGTGTAAAAACATTTCTTCATTAAAAAATCACGAAGATTGCACTTCAAATTTTTAAAATTTGAGACTAATATTGTCTTGTCACTGATGGGAACTGCATGTATGTTACTTTATGCATAATTCAATGTGTAGTATATATGCACCACGTACAAAATGGAGTTTTCTTTCATCGCATAATATGGAAAATGCATGGAATCATTCGGGCCAAGGTGCATCCAAATATCGTAATATCATCATTTGAAACTAGTAGGTACTGTTTGTTCGTGTTGAAAAATCAATGATTTCTATAAGTTTTCCCCGTTTATTTTTTAACAAATTATACACTGTATCGACACAAGAATTAGTAAACAACCATCAGAAGCGTAACTCGGATGTGGTACCTTTTATGTGCTTTGATGTATAGCGTGATGCACTTTGCCCTAGGAGCTTATAACCATTTAAAATGTCTGACACCTCGAATATGTTCGACATATTCGAAGTGTCAGACATTTTAAATGGTTCATGTTATTTGTCAGAGAACATTTTTTTAGCGTTTTGGTTGAAGTTTTTAAGCTATCCAATTAAAAAAACAAACAGTATCTACAAATTTTTACATGCTGTCAAGACGACATCTTTCGGATAATTTAGAGGGTAAACGCACCAAAATCAAGAAAAGTCATAGAGGAAATAGGTGTTAGACTAGGCCTAATGAAGCCATATACAAAGTTTGGGGAGAGTATGTATCAGTAAAATTTTTGCCGACGGGCCCTTTGACTATATGATCACAGCTATCCTCAGATGAGAATATTTTCTTGTTTCATACTTTTCAGTAGTCGGGTTTTAGTTTTTGAACTTATTTTTTATAGAATTCAAATCTTTGATTAACGTCTGAATAGAACTCTTCAAATAAATAAAATTGTCGACCAATTTTTCTCAGACCAATATATTGACAAAAAAAAAATAACAAATCAATATAACATAAGATGACGTTATTAATCTTTTGATTCTTTCAAAAATTTCAATCATCGTGCATTCTATTACATAATATTAAATAACTAATACTATAATAATTTTTATATTTTTCTGAAGAGGATCGTAACGTCATCTTATGTTATATTGATTTGTTATTTTTTTTTTGTCAATATATTGGTCTGAAAAAAATTGGTCGACAATTTTATTTATTTACACATTGCAATCATTAGATCAGGGGTCGGCAACCCGCGGCCCGCGAGCTTATACCTTGCGGCTCGTGACTGTTTTATAAATAAAAGTCTTTTATTCCTAATTCCTATACCTACATAAATAAATAAATAAATTTTCACAACTCCTTTCTCTTGTGATATTGAAGATGTACCTGGTCATTTACAAATGAATGATCTCCAATCTAATGTTACTCTAAAAAACTCTTTCTTTGAAATCAAAGATCTTGTTAAATTTTATGTCAGTTTGCCATCTAATTTTGACGAATTGAAAAGGTTTGCTCTGCAATTAATTACAATTTTTAGTAGTACTTACTTATGCGAACAAACCTTTTCGATTCTCAATTACAGAAAAAATAATTATGCTCCTCGTCTCACAGATGAGCTTTTGAGAGCTATTCTATGAATTGCAACTACAAACCTGGAAGCTAACATACAACAAATAGCCACTCAAATACAACCTCAAACGTCACACTATTTTTTGTAAAAGAACAGTTCTATTTTGAAGTTCTCAGTTAAATTTTTAATAAAATTCAAATAAAATGTTTTCGAGTTTTTAATATCACAAATACCTATTATTAAAATTATGAAGAAGTGGGGCCCGCCTTTATTTCCCTTGCTTGCCAAAAGGTTGCCGACCGCTGGATTAGATCATAGACGCCCGATAAGTAAAACCAATGCGTTTACAACAGAAACTTTTGAATACAAACAAATGATAGTAGAGTTACTCAGGATTGCATTCAGCATTTTGTGAGGTTATTATCATTGTGCAATATAGTAAGATTGGTTCTTACACACCAGTGCAGTGTTATCTATACGCCGCTCTGCTATCACATACATACTACTAAACTGTACAGAGAGAGAGTGCCGCATTGCATTGGTACATCAGTAAAACTATACAGAGGAACTCGGGGTAATTTTGGACATTTGTATAAAGATGCACGTGAACTAGAAAAATCGAGCACTCGATATCCATGTCGAGAAGAAAAAATTCTCGATAAAAAAATTGAGTTGAACAGTTAAAAATGCAGTGAATACCCAGTACTTTCAATAAATAGGATTCACACTCGAATTCAGTTACTTAATATTATAACCTCAAAAAAATCAATTTATCAAAGTAGATGACTAGCGGAAATTCTAACAAAAACGCGTTGTGTTGTTCATAAATATTTTCATTCTTAATATATCTACTTCTATCACGTTGCTTTTTCGTTTCATTAGCTCACGAATTTACCATCGATATGGCAGTTTGACTTAAAAAGTCGATTGTGATTTATCATAGACAGTTACATAATAACGTTTGTATTCTGCCAATGTCCAATATAACCCCCCGCTACCCTGTACAGTTTTTTTCATGACGCAGCAATAAGTCTTTTGAGTTACAATTTCGTGTACTGCATGACTGATAAAAACCAGAGAGAGACAGACAGAGAGAGAGAGAGACTTATAACGACGTGCTACCTAGAGATGAGCTTATTATAAATGTTTTTCTATGGTTGATTTGTGGAAATAACGTGCTTTCATTAAATTCATTTGAAAGCTTTTCAACAACTGTTCACCTTTTTTTAATGAAATATGTTTCAAACAAGCAACTGTGTTTATAAAATAGATATTTCGTAGATATTTGTAAATTGTTACAGAACATTACTTCATTACTTTTAATTACAGTGAAACCTGAGTGAGTGAGAACTGGGTAAGTGAGAAAACTCTCTAAGTGATAGTAATTGCAAGGTACCGTCTTTGTAACCCTCTAAAACCTTTATGAGTGAGAAACAGAAACCTATATAACAGAAAGACGTTTTTCTCTATATCTGAGACTACTACTTGCCTGTACTTCTATAAGCGATAGTCTAACTCTAACGTATTAATAGTTCCACGAAATTTAAGAATGAGTCATAATTAGCTGAACTAACTAAAATTGGTTTTGAATCATTGGTTTTTTGTTTTCTTTTTTTAGCATCTATGTCGAATAATACATACTGTAACAGTTATTATTATTTTATTCAACATATTTATTAACGTAAGTTTGTAACATGAATATTATTTACTTCAATACATTTATTAATTTAAGTTTTTTAACATGAACACTACTTCCTAGTTCATACGCTCCGCTGCCATCTCGCCTTTGTTTCTTCCACATGACCACCAGGGACACCAGTGGTGGCGTGGTTTTTTAAGAGGTGGTGTTACAATACGTGTTTATCACTACATATTTGCTGTATTTTTATAGACCTATATAAGTGATAAAGGCCACTCCTGTATCTCTATAAGCTAGAAACTTGGGTTAGTGAAAAGCCTCCATAAGCGAAAATAAGATCGCGGACTCTTAAACTCTTGCTTATCTAGGTTCGACTGTAGGTAAATATCAATCATTTGTTTTTGTGTTATAGCTAGTTTCACAAGACTGTTCCTGCGGGTATAAAAATTGTAATTATATGTTCTCAATCTAAGGCCACCGATAAAATCATTTTTTTTTTGACAAGGATTTCTGCAACCTACGATTGATTTTTTATATTTAAAATCATCGATGACACTAAATTTTCGGAGTCCATAAATGTATGATCTTAGAAAACGAATTTACTAAAAGCAAGAGTGGAAAAGGATACATCTAAAATATTACTGTAAGAGAGAGAGGGAAACTTAGAGACTACAATATTGGTCGAATGTGAACAATATGTTAAAGAAACCCCGTTTTCAGTTTAGAGTATGTTCTACAAAAAGCTTTGTCTGTGATCTATTTATATTCTACGTAAAACATATAATACAGTTGAACCTGGATAAGCAAGAGTACAAGGGATCGGGATCTCTTTTTCGCTTATGGAGGTTTTTTACTAACCCGAGTTTCTAGCTTATAGAGGTACAGGAGTGGACTTTCTCTCTTATAGAGTACAGCAAATATGTAGTGATATTTGTGATAAACATGTATTTTAACACCACCTCTTAAAAAGCCACGCCGTCACTGGTGTACCCTAGTGGTCATGTGGAAGAAACAGAGGCAAGATGGCAGCGGAGCGTATGAACTAGGAAGTAGTGTTCATGTTAAAAAACTTAAATTAATAAATGTATTGAATTAAATAATATTTATGTTACAAACTTACGTTAATAAATATGTTGAATTAAATAATATATGTTACAAACTTACGTTAATAAATATGTTGAATAAAAAAATAATACTTAATTGTTACAGTATGTATTATTCGACATACACAATAATTCGACATAGATGCTAAAAAAAGAAAAAAAAAACAATGATACAAAACCAATGTTAGTTAGTTCAGCTATTTATGACTCATTCTTAAATTTCGTGGAACTACTAATACGTTCGACTATTGCTTATCGATGTATAGGCAAGTAGTAGTCTCAATTATAGAGGTCCATGAGTGAAAAACGGATTTCTCTTATATTATAGATGTTTTTGTTTCTCACTTATCAGGGTTTTAGAGGGTTACAAAGACGGTACCTGGCAATTAATCTTACTTATAGAGAGTTTTCTCGCTTACCCAGTTCTCACTCACTCAGGTTTCACTGTATCTACTGAAGTTTTGAAGAGAAAAGTGCACGATATCGTTTAAAGTTTCTAAATGAAAAAAAAGACAGTTAAGGCAATAATATGAAGTTTTAAACAGAAAAAATAATGTTGTGTTTTACGTTTTGTCTATGAACTTTTAAAATGAATAAAATTGACTTTAGTTAGCATTTTCATAAAAAACTTTAGTATTTTGTACACTTAAACTTCACAATATAATATAAACGGCAAGATTTTTATGCATGGGTATGCTTTAATATTCATAGTGTAAATTATGTCTGCAATGGTTAGAGAACGATCGCTCGATGTGCAAAATATACACTGGAAATACACAATTATTATTTTATTCAACTCATGCGCGTTATTCATGTTTTATCATGCCTAAAAACCGAACCCTAAATAGCCATTTACCGACTGGTGACAATTACTTGTCATAACTCAATGAAGATTCCTACTAGCTCGGCCATTGTGGAGTAATGAAAATAAACGTAACTATTTTCTGAGTCGTAACGAAATAGTAGGTAACAACAACTCCGTTGTTACCCATTGAGGCTAAAATTGAGAGGCCGAATGTTTTCGACATGTAGTTTATTCATAACCGGCTAACCTCAAACCAAAACATTGATTTGTGCTGTTAGTATTGACAGTTTTTTTTTGTAAAGAAATAAATAGATATTTACAACATCTCATTAATAATAATAAATAAAACATGAATAACGCGCAATTGTTGAATAAAATTATGGGCGTAACTTATAGGCTAAGTCATGACCTGTCAGCGCGATGTTTTCAGCACTCGTCTCCAGTGCGCAGTATGCACTCGCTTCGCTCGTGCCTGCTCACCTACGACTCGTGCTGAAAACATCGCGCTGACACGCCATGAATGACTTAGACTACTAGTTACGCCAATAACTATTATATAACAGTGTTATTAGCCGTTTGTGCGGAAAAATGATTTTTAAATATGGTCTTTATCATCATATATATTAATACGCTAAGGTTAAAGATGTTTGCCTCCCTTTTTAGAAAAAACCTCACAATGTCTCCACATAAATTATATATCATTTTACAGATAATTGCTTGCTCTACTAACGTCGACAACTAAAAAATGTATTATTGCTTTTGTTTTTGTAAATTAATTAAAATACAGCAACGCTGAACACCGTCTGCCATCTAACGGCTTTAATTTTGAAACAACGTCAACACTTCGATCTGTCATCTGACCTTCATATTGTAATACAACAGACACAATACTGCATACTGCCATCTGACGGCTTTAATTTTGAAACAGCGACCAACGCTGCACAACGTCACAGCAATGCTGCATGATGCCATCTGGCTTAGCTCAACGCTTTTGCTACTTGCGCCTCTATATGACAATTTTAGTAAAATATTGCTTCGATCTGTCATCTGAGCTTCATATTGTAATACAACAAAAAGAAGAACGTTATAAGCAGTGTGCAAAATTAGAAACGAATTGAATACCTGCAATCATATTTAAAAAATAATTTTGTAAATTGATAATTATTATACTTATTTAGTGCGAATAATGCGCACAGGTCACTCTAGTTTTACTTAATTCGCCATCAGCGCAACAACCCGGAACACAACAAGCATTTCCAGATGGCTTAGTTTTCCTATATGTTTTCTTTGTAATTAAAAAACTTCATAAAACTATGACTAATTTCACTTTTAGTAAACATTGCTCACTGACATACAGAAAATTTGAGGTTGAAGTTTCCCCTAGTGCTCACCATAAACGCTCGCATCGAATTTGTAACTCCGCTTCCCTGTACATAGCCTATAGGTCCGATGTCTCATTGTACCTCTTATACATTCTCGTATTGTGAACCTAATCTAAAGAATTCAGACATGTACCTTTACTATATCCAGAGTTTCAACACGGTCAAAATCAAAACTCATTCAAGATAAATTGTAAGCCATTTGTACCGGACATACTCGCGAGCTTTTTTTATTCGACTAACTGAAAGAAATATATTCCAATCGATAAATAAACCAATTGTCTGCCCTTTTCACGCCATTTACTAATATATCGACCATTAAATTTTTAACACATTGGCTACCGCTGTAATTTATGTAGTACAAAACTACTGAATAGCTTTTTTATGGAAAAAATTGTCCTTCATTCATCCAGTTACGCACTTTAATAAATTTCTCCAACAGGGTTGTGAAAAATTCTCACAATAGGGTCGTCCCACTTATTAAAATTTGATTATTTTGAACAGTACATTTCGTAAACACACTTCTTTATCTATAGAAAGAGATGTATATAAGTTACCTTGCCTTCAATTTTAAAGAACAGTGGGCGTGATACAGTATAGCGACTCAGTCAACCACATCGCTTAAAAAATATATATTTTTAAATCTTGTTTGCAAATAGGTATATAGTGTCTGATCGAAACTAGTTTTTACGGCCGAAACCAAAACCGAATTTCGGCTTCAGTCTCAGTTTCGGCCAAAAACCGAAACCGAAATGTCGTTTTCGTGGGAAAAATAAAGTAAACATTATTATAATCAAGCTTTATTTTTTAGGCGCGAATAGCGTAAGCTAAAGCGCCTATATGTACTCGCTTTGTCTGTGAATCTGTGAATCTGTGAATCTGTGAATCTGTGAATCTGTGAATCTGTGAATCTGTGAATCTGTGAGTCACGCTTTTTGTATCCAGCGTACAGCCCAAACGCCTTAACCGATTTTAAAAAACTTTTTTTTGTTCGATTCGTCTCCGGGTAACTTAAATCCTAACGTCGCCCGATTTTTGAATTTTTGTCCCAGAGGGGAGAAAATTAGGAAAAAAAAAGTTTTTTGCTTATTTCTCGCTCAATTTAAATCAGATCGGTTTGAAACCAGTCTTAAACGAAAGAGGAGAACATTTTACATATATTTCGTGTAACAGAATTTGCCCAAACAGTTTTTTTATCCCGATTTATATAGAAATAAATTCATTTTATACATAATTATATAGAAATGAATTCAATTTAATTGTTGCACGGTTTAACATGACAATTTAAAATACGAGCACCAAGGTAATTTGAAATAGAAAGGATTGATTTTTTTTTAAGTTGGACTAAGTCTAAACCAATTCTGAAAATTTTAGGGGGGGTTGCCCGATTATTTATATAAATAAATGACTTCAAAAGTAGGCATATTTAACATTGGCTTTATGGTAAAACGGTAGATGGATGATATGTTTTCATTGATTTCTCCAAAACTAGTCGGTGGAAATCAAAAAAAAACTATTTAAATTAAAATTAAAACATTAATAAATTATTGAAAACAAAAAAACCCGTTGTGCCCGACTAATTAAAAAGATATTTAATTAAATAAATATCTTTTTAATTATAAATAAATATTAAAAAAAGGCAAGCCTTTCATTTAAAATTGCCTTGGTAGTACTAAAATAAAAAGTTTGCATTTGTTCAAAAACGAATGCCATTATAAATATTGGTAAAATGCAACGCCTTCTGAGTTAACAATTTGAATAACTAATTTAGAACATAAAACTTTGACAGTTGCAAACGTCATTTTTGACATTTCTTACCATTCCGACACAACGGATGATCGGATTGTAACCAAATTTTGGGAGGATGTTTGATATGCAAATATAAAGTGATTTATTGTTTTTTTGGGGAACATCGGCGCATGCGCAAAAGAGTATATCTTTTATAATGTTGTTTTATAAAATAATAATATAGTTTTTGACGTGATAACGTCTTATAAATTGATGAAACACCAATCTTATAAATTGATAAAACACCGGCTGCATGTACGAAAAAGTGTCACGTTCCGAAATCTGTACCGTTCCAAAATGTTCCGAAATGTGTCACGTTCCGCCTGACTTAAATATGATATTCCAGCGGCAGATATCATCAACCGATTGAGATGAAAATTTGTATACACGTTTAGTTTGAATGACAATGCATGGTTAGCTGTATGACGTCACTCTAAATCCAATATGGCGGACTTCTAAAGATGGCGGAAATGCCTTCGGTAATTTTGAAGCAGATATCATCAACCGATTGAGATGAAAATTTGTATACAGGTTTAATTTGAATGACAATGCATTGTTAGCTGTGTGACGTCACTCTAAATCAAATATGGCGAACTTCTAAAGATGGCGGACTAATTTTATTATGCTTTCCTACAATATGGGTATCAAATGAAAGGGCTTGCTGAGAATAACTCGAAAAATAAAGTGACGTCACTCTAAATCCAATATGGCGGACTTCTAAAGATGGCGGACTAATTTTATTATGCTTTCCTACAATATGGGTATCAAATGAAAGGGCTTGCTGAGAATAACTCGAAAAATATAGTGACGTCACTCTAAATCCAATATGGCGGACTTCTAAAGATGGCGGACTAATTTTATTATGCTTTCCTACAATATGGGTATCAAATGAAAGGGCTTGCTGAGAATAACTCGAAAAATATAGTGACGTCACTCTAAATCCAATATGGCGGACTTCTAAAGATGGCGGACTAATTTTATTATGCTTTCCTACAATATGGGTATCAAATGAAAGGGCTTGCTGATAATAGCCCGAAAAATAAAGTGACGTCACTCTAAATCCAATATGGCGGACTTTTAAAGATGGCGGACTAATTTTATTATGCTTTCCTACAATATGGGTATCAAATGAAAGGGCTTGCTGAGAATAACTCGAAAAATAAAGTGACGTTACACTAAATCCAATATGGCGGACTTCTAAAGATGGCGGACTAATTTTATTATGCTTTCTTACAATATGGGTATCAAATGAAAGGGCTTGCTGGGAATAACTCGAAAAATATAGTGACGTCACTCGAATTCCAATATGGCGGACTTCTAAAGATGGCGGACTAATTTTATTATGCTTTCCTATAATATGGGTATCAAATGAAAGGGCTTGCTGAGAATAACTCGAAAAATAAAGTGACGGCACTCTAAATTTAATATGGCGGAATTCTAAAGATGGCGGACTAATTTTATTATGCTTTCCTACAATATGGGTATCAAATGAAAGGGCTTGCTGAGAATAACTCGAAAAATAAAGTGACGTCACTCTTAATCCAATATGGCGGACTTCTAAAGATGGCGGACTAATTTTATTATACTTTCCTACAATATGGGTATCAAATGAAAGGGCTTGCTGAGAATAGCTCGAAAAATAAAGTGACTTTAGTTTAAATCCAATATGACGGACTTCTAAAGATGGCGGACTAAGTTTTTGACGTCAAGAGAGGTTTAAAAAAAAAGTTTTTGACGTGATAACGTCTTATAAATTGATGAAACACCAGCTGCACGCACGAAAAAGTGTAACGTTCCGTAACATTCCGCCTGACCCTGTGCGTGCAAGCGAGAGCGCAGTAATGTATTATTAAATATGATATTGAGCGGAATACGTTATCACGTAAAACTATCGTCCGTAAACCGACTTTACAGACAACCAATTTTTTATAACGGCTTATTATTCTGCATATTTTACTAGAAATTTTTGTAATTTTTTTTGTGGATAATCGGCGTATGCGCAAAAGATATTATATGCTATGATGTTTTTTATATAATAATAGTAAACTTTTCATAAATGATTATTATTCTATATGTTTTACAAGAAAGTTTTGTAATTTATTTTTCGGGAAAATGGGCGCATGCGCAACAGAGAAAGAAGTACCTACCTTTCAATGTTGTTTTTTTATAATTATGATATACTTACATGTCATAACAGTTTATTAGCCTGTATATTTTTACAAGATAGTCATGAAAAAATGTGTTTTTCTAAATTTGTACTTAGTTTCAGAAATATTTTGAAAATAAAAAAAATCTAATGTTAGTTTGTTCCGTAGATGTTAGTTAGGTATTTGACAAGCATTCTTTGTTTATTTTTAACATCATAACGTGATAACATATAGAAAACCATGAACACGAACAGCAAATTTTATAATGTTTAGTGGTAACTATACGCGTTACTATACGCGTTAACGGAAATTTTATTTTCTTTGTTATTATATGTCAAATGTCAATATTATAATTTATTAGTTGGAAAGGCCCCATAATCTAATTGCTGCAATTTGTTCGACTAGATTAAATTAACTAAAGCTTTGAAATTTCACACACATGCAAGTCTGGTGACAATGTATATATCCAATATGGCGGATGCCCTAAGATGACGGAATACCTTTTCCTTCTCAACCATCTTGAATAAAATAATCAAATAATTTTTATAATTTATTGTCATAATAGTTAAAATTTTGAAAGACTATAAAAACAAGAAAAATAAAATACTAATAAAAAGAAAGTTTTTATTGAAATGTACCAAAAAGAAAATATAATTTTTATAATTTAGGGTCACAATTATATTATTAATTGTGACTAATAAACGATCATAGAGTTTACAGCTAACGCTTTTATATTTATGAACCTAAATTAATTATTAATAAATTATTAAAATGATTTTTTCCTTTCTGTGTTTCAATACTTTCAACTGTTATTTTTTTATTAGATTAAGTTAATTAAATTATATTATTAAGCTCAAAGTGTCGTTAAAAATATACATCAATTTTCGAACATAACGTTGGGGTATATTATGTAAAATTCGCGCCTTGTAATTCTTGAATTACTTGTGTCTTCAGACAATATTTTTTTTTTTATTTTTAAATTAATCACACATTAATCATTCAGCCTCTGATATTTTAACTAATCATTAACTTGTCATATCAAGCATTTGTCAAGCACAAATAATTATACTTTTTTTTTAAAGCGGCCTATACACTAGCAATATTATTGCGCAATAATATTGCACAAAAAATTGTAACGTCACTAGACTCTCAATATTATCGTGCAATAATATTGCACAAAAAATTGAAAATTTCAGGTGCGGGCCCTAGACTGACAATAATATTGCGCAATATTTTATATTGTACAATATTATTGACAATCTGTGAATCATATTGAAATATTGTACAATATATTGAGAATATAAAAAAACAGCCCCTAGACTCTCAATAATATTGCGCAATATTTTATATTGTGCAATATTATTGACAGTCTATGAATGATGTTGGAAGCATTGTACAATATATAGAGCATATCAAAATCGGTTTGATATTTATTGTGCAATCTAAAAACAGTTACAGTCTAGGCCGAAACCGAAACCAGTTCTTTTGCCGAAACTAGGTCGAAAACAAAACCAGTTCTTTTGCCGAAACCGAAACTTCGGTCGGACACTATAAAGTTTATTCCAATCAGCCAGCGAACGGTTTCGAAACCGTCACCCGCATGCGCACTAGGTAAACCGAAGCTGTTAGTGGCGATTTTAGAACACGTTTTAGCTACTGCGCATGCGGGTGATGGTTTCGAAACCGTTCGCTGGCTGCTTGGAACGAACCTAATATGTATGTATAATGTGTTTTGTTGAAAATGATCGAATTTTGACTTTGAACTTTGAAAAAATTAAAAGTGTCATTTACCTTAAATATTATTATAAACACTATACAAAGATTTAAATTACAATGACAAGTGATATTCATTGTTAATGACGTGCATCCTAAAACAGTGTTTTGTCATTATGGGAAACGTATTGTTGTCTGTTTCAAAATAATAATAATATTTGCATACGCGTTCAAAACATACCGTAAGTGTCAAGGTTTATGCCGTATGAATGACATTTCAACTGATGAAAGTGTATACATAGACAGGCAACCCTCGTATAACGCGGTATTACTACAACACGATTTCGCTCTTCTATATACTAATATTATAAAGAGAGAGTACAAATTTTCGACAACGGTCACGGATAACGGACAACAAAGTGATCCTATAGGCTGTGTGCACGAAGCCTACTAGCGCCTCTAGTGGGTAATAGAGAATTATTAAACTCACTTTTTATACAAATCGCGACATGTTTCTATGGTGATAAGTCAAAAACTTTAGTTGGCTATAATGTGTCAAAAAAAATGTAATAACGAAAACGGATGTTAATTTCATATACCATAAAATTCAGATTGTAAACCATTATATAGGTAAATAGCATAACATAAAAGCTACGTGAGAATTATTTTATTATCAATTATGACGTATAATATATAAATAATTAATTAATTTGTTTACACTGACAGCGGAACGTCAAGTTATGGCGCCAATGGTATTAAATCGCCATCAGCTCACAAAAAGCATTTCCAGATCTTTTAGTTTTCCTATGTTTTCTTTGTAATTAAAAAACTTCATAAAATTATAACTATTTTCACTTTTAATAAACATTGCTCACTGACATACGGAAAATTTGAGTTTGAAGTTTCCTCTAGTGCTCACCACAAACGCTCGCATCGATAAATTTGTAACTCCGTCTCCTTGCACATAGCCCATAAGGGTTCCTGTTTTACCTTTTGAGGCACCGAACCATAAAAAAAAAATTGGTTGTCTGTAAAGTCGGTTTACGGACGATAGTTTTACGTGATAACGTATTCCGTATAATAATTCGAATCTATGATATTGCATCTTTCGCTTCAAATTTAGGTAAATTTTATTAAGTAGAATAATAAAACACTATAAAAAGTACACTATTATTATATAAAAAACAACTATGGCATGTATCTCTTTTGCGCATGCGCCGATTTTCCCCAAAAAATTTACAAAAATTTCTAGTAAAAATAGATAGAGTAAAAACCGTTTTAAAAACTATATTATTATTATAGAAAACATCATTATAAGAGATATATTCTTTTACGCATGCGCCGATGTTCCCCAAAAACAATAGGCCACTTCATATTTGCATATCAAACATCCTCCCAAAATTTGGTTTCAATCCGCTTATCCTTGGTGTCGGAATGATAAGAAATGTCAAAAGTGACGTTTGCAACTGTCAAAGTATTATGTTCTAATAATAATTAGTTATTCCAATAGTTAACTTAGAAGGCGTTGCATTTCACAAAATACTAATGTCAAAAAATTGAATTAAACATTAGAAATGCAGCCGTTTTCATGTTAAGACAAGACATACGTTATTTTCTAATTTCCATGTACGGCAAACAAAGACGACCGACCGCGTCGCGTCATGCATTAGACAACATTGCATTTATACAGCTATTTTTCAATATAAATTTGTATAAAAAAACTGTTTAGGCAAATTCTGTTATACGAAATCTATGTAAAATGTTCTCCTCTTTCGTTTAAGACTGGTTTCAAACCGATCTGATTTAAATTGAGCGAGAAATTTGCAAAAAGCACGCACAGGGTCAGGCGGAACGTTACGCGTTAGGAACGTTACGTTACACTTTTTCGTGCATGCAGTCGGTGTTTTATCAATTTATAAGATTGGTGATTCATCAATTTATAAGACGTTATCACGTCAAAAGATCAGACACGTATTTAAACCAAGCTTTGGTTAAATTATATTTTATTGTGTTTTATTTCTTTTAATGCAATATCAAAATCAGTGATAAATATTATAATTTTTGGTCATTATACCTATTATCTATCGCGCGTAAATGAGTTTCACTACAATACGAAAAAATCGTCGGTAATAGCAGCTAATGTGAACGATTATCTGCAAATTCGAGCGTAGAATAACGGACAATCAATTATTTAAATAATTTTCCATGCGTATTTATATACATAGTACGAACGTAGTGATCCAACTTCAACAATAGCATGCACGGCCCAGTTGAATTATTAATGTTGCCCATGAATAATTCCGTGCAATGTAGACACATAAAATATAATAATGAATAAATTAAATTATACTTACATGAGAAGCGAAAAAATACATTAAAATAGCAGTTTTCTGTCACCAATGTGAACTTGTATGTTACATATTGTTGTACACAACACTACCTTTCCAATCCGGCTTCGCCCGGGTAGAGTTCGATTCGAAATAAAACTAATCAAGATCAACAGATTTCTCTTAAGGCCGCTGCGAGGCTAGAAACTCTGCTATAGTGATGTGTCGCTCCTGAGCGAGCTGTTCTCGACTCCTTTCTCGGAGCGGGGCGAGTCGCTCTTTTTTTGTGAATGACTCCCTCCGAGCGCCATTGCTCTGTACTGAGCTGTTCTGTGCTGTTGCATTTGCACATTTACAGAGCGCACACAGCACAGGCCACAGAGGCATTAGTGAATTTTGAACGTACGGAGTTATCTTTGCTGAGTCATTTAATGTTGAATGACACACTGTAAGTGTAATAGTACTAAGCTAACAGTGACTTAAACCATTCACATTGACGTCGTTGACAAATATATAATATTGTAACAATAAACATTATTGTTGTTAAGCTTTAATTATACTTTATAGTTTATCCGAAATGCGAAAAATATAAGATCACAATCATATTAAAATGAGCTCAGAACTGAGTGTGTGTATTGTGCAGTGCAATGCTACGTAACTTCTGAGCATGCATGATGACAGTTCACACATCTGCAGTCTGCACTCTTGTGTAGTACGTACTGTCTAATGTCGCTCCTTTGAACGACTCGGTCTGAGCGACTCTTTTTAGTGAGCGGAGCGCACGGAACCAGCTCCTAATAAAGAGTCATGTGGACACATCAATGCTAGAAATTACGTCACTGCAGCGGGCTGGCCTGCTAGCTCACAAAATAGGTTTTAAAATTAGAACAAGGGTTATTTTAGTAAATGAGTTCAGTAGTTCCTGAGATTAACCGCGGTAAAAAAACAAACATACTAAATTTTTTAATTATAATATCACAAAAAATACTACAGCAAACAAAACTATTAAAAGTTTGTCAAACAACTGTATTTCGTGATGTGCTGCTATTCATGACTAAATTTGCACAGAGAGAGCTCGTCAGAGCGCGATAAATCGTTGCATTTTTAATGGCCATATACGCGTTTCCATAGCAACGATATTGTATTTCTATTTCGAACAAAATTTATGAAAACAACAAAAATCTGTACCTATAAAATGCATATACAAATTATTTCATAATAGAGGAATTTTTTTACTGTATTTGTATAGCTCTGCGCAATTTAAATATCCTTTTCGTGCGTTTTTTATGTTTTCACATTCATATCCTGTTTTAGTTTTGATTCCATCAATATGTTTCGCTTCTCGCCACTACGGGCGCTGTAAGTTCTATTCTATTAAAGTTTCTAGATTGATAAAGTAGCGCAATCGTCCAACAATTTGGGGCATATTTTTATTCAATTATATTATGATTGAATAAAAATATATAAATTATCGTAAATAATTAAAAAATAATAAGTTCAAAAATAAATATCAATAACAGATTACCATTTTTATATTCGAAAATAGTTAAATTACCCACACTGTACAAATCTAAAATTGTGTAAATGTTTTTGTAAGGTTAAGTTGTGATTATTGCAATCTATAAAGTATTTATATGTTACTGGGAACACGTAAGACTTAAAAGTCAGCCATCTTGGGTCGAATTGTTATCTCTCTCTAGCACACGGTGGATTGAGTATAAAGAGAGAATGCGACTTTTGTGAGTTTGTGTGTATGCGGAGGGTAATTTCCGGAGCCCCTGCACCTATTAGAAAAATTGTTTCACCACTGTTTAGAATGAACTTTCAGGATGGATTATCGCGTTAAAAAAATTGCTTTTCGGGGAGACACCATTTTGCAACGCAAGTCGACGAAAAAAGAGGGGCAATTTACAAATTCGGGCAAAGCCGGATCGGGCCACTATAAACAATAAAGACGGGAAAATAATAAAAAATTAAAAATAGGTTTCTTTAGCTCTTCGAAAGATAAATATAAATGTGAAAAACAATCAAGTATAATAATCATATAATATATTTATACGTTAAGGTTAAGATGTTTGCCTCCCTTTTTAGAAAAAACCTCACAATTTCTCCACATAAATTATATATCATTTTACAGATAATTGCTTGCTCTACTGACATCGACAACTAAAAAATTTATTATTGCTTTTGTTTTTGTAAATTAATTAATTATTAGCAACGCTGAACAACGTCTGCCATCTGACTGCTTTAATTTTGAAACAACGTCAACACTTCGATCTGTCATCTGGCCTTCATATTGTAATACAACAAAAAGAAAAACGTTATAAGCTGTGTGCAAAATTAGAAACGAATTGAATACCTGCAATAAATTTTGATTCATTAAATTGAGTTGAATCATTTATTTACATAATATATACATTAAGACACAATACTGCATACTGCCATCTGACGGCTTTAATTTTGAAACAGCGAGCAACGCTGAACAACGTCACAGCAATGCTGCATGATGACATCTGACGGTTTAGCTCAACGCTTTTGCTACTTGCGCTTCTATATAACAATTTTAGTAAAATATTTCTTCGATCTGTCATCTGAGCTTCATATTGTAATAAGTACAACAAAAAGAAGAAAGTTATAAGCAGTGTGCAAAATTAGAAACGAATTGAATACCTGCAATCATAATTAAAAAATAATTTTGTAAAGTGATAATTATTATATTTATTTAGTGCGAATTGCACAGGTCACTCTAGTAAACTATATTTTCACATTTAAAATCTCTTTCATTGCGTAGATTTCATATCAAAGGCTTTCTTAATATATTAATGCAAAACCCATTAAACAAGAGATTAAAAGAACATATCAAATTTAAATTCGAATTTTTCGCAATAAAAAAGTACCTTAAATTCATTAAAAAGCGAAAATAAAAACCTATAAAACAAATTTCTATTAACCGCACAGACATTTTGCTTCTTAAAGTAAATTAGATTTCTTTATAATATTCCCGCTCTAGAAACTTTGATAGAAATGTAATCAGAATCACATTCTTTGACAAAGTAAAAAGTTCAATAAAAATTTTATTTTTGTTTAAATTTAAAAAGCACTATACGTCATTTTCTCTTTCCAACAGGATCTTCATTATGTTACTAGAGCTGTTAAGCCCGGCGTCGTCCGTGTTCCAGACGTTAAAAATATGTTAAGAACACCGACAAAATAAAAAATAATGAGCGCTGTTGTCAAATTTCCGATACAAAGCACGTAGTGAAATGAGCTTATTGCCGCTTGAACTGCCGCCAATCAGCCAATCAGACAGTAGTAACGAAGAGCGCATTGGCCGGAGACGCGTTCGGGTCAGACAACTTCTCACTTGTAGTGTTTACGTAAACAATATTTGGGATTTTTAATTGTTTTGATTAATATACCTTGTGTAAATATAATATAAATCCTGCGTTTTTGTGTTATTAATTAATAACCTCAAAATTATCACTTTCCTGTGTATCAATTTTATTCCTTCATAATAAGAACTAGCTACCGAGCGGTGTAACGTAGTGGTGAGAGCACTAGACTCGCGTTCGGGAGGTACCGGGTTCGAATCCCGGCGGGGGCAGATCTGGCTGGGTTTTTTCCTGCTGCCTCTCGCCGAGAAACGGTAATTCCTGTACCGGTCATCTTGTTGAGGTTTTCCATGGTTTCCCTCAATAATTCCAGATAAATATCGAGATTATTCAAGGTCATGGCCTATTTACCTGTCAAACGCCTATGCACAAAATTTGCCTACCTTAGCCTAATGTCCTAAAATTCCTTCATTCGCCCATTGCTATTAACTAAGTGGAAGTTTAAAAATGTAGAAAAATAACGGGAAGTGTGATAGATGGAAAATAGTAATGGTGCGAATGGTGTCTCTTATGATATAAAATCGAGAAACGAACGCATTTTTATCTATACTAATATATCAAGCTAAGGAGTTTGTTTGGTTGAACGCGCTAATCTCAGAAACTACTGGTTCGAATTGAAAAAAAAAATTTTTGTTGGATAGCCCATTTATCGAGAAAGGCTATAGGCTATATAATATCACGCTACAACAAATTGGAGCGGAACATCAATGAAAAATGTTGCAAGATGTATCTCAAAATTAGTTCGTCCGACAAATATTATCAGGTGAAATGCCTTCAACTAAATGTTGCAATATTTGCGCGTAACGTTCACAAGACCGGATAGCTCAATCGGTAGAGCGTAAGACTCTTAATGCCAGGGTCTTGGGTTCAAGCCCCACGTCGGCGAATATATTTTTATTTTTTTTATTTTCTACATTGCTTTCTTCTAAGGCCCACATTTCAATTTTTTAAAATTTGATTACGACTAATTAAAATTAAATAAATCTAATTAATAATAATAGCTCATTTGAAAACTGTTACAACTATAGGTACCTATATATAAAAATAATTTCCCTACAGTGTTTTCAATTAAATATTTATTATATTAAAAGAAATGTATTACTTAAAAAAAAAATAAATACTGCTTTTTAACGACAAAAACTTTTGAACGGCAATGCCGATCATTATGAAGTTTGGACACAACATTCATCTCGGTAAACTAAGATGAATGTGCGTACTCATGTCCCTTCCTTCCCCATTCGTTCTTTTGCACCCGGGTGAAACCGGGCGGGACCGCTAGTAATATATAATCTTGTTTTGAATTACAGAATAAGTATAGAAATTGCCAGAAGTGCAGTGCTTTTTTGCAACATTAGCGCCTTCTGGCGGCTATTTATCTTCCGCCTAGCCTTCTGGCAACTTTTTCCCTACTTACTTGTACTATCTCCTATTGTTCTGCAAATTTTCAGCTCTGCACCGAGTCACCCATTTTCTCCGTAGCCAGCTCTCCGTCTAAATCAAAACCACCTCCTGCCAACATCACTAATCGCATCAGATAAAAAAAATCCAAGGATAGCATTTGGTAGAAGTGGTTGAGGTACCGCTACACGGTTAACAGATCCTTTGTTGAAGCGTGCAGCGTATAATAAACCGCATCAAAGTGCATAGTCCTCGATGCAACCTGAACACGAGCACTACGCTTAATATAGATAAGTTTACAAACGTCTAACTATATTCCTAAAAGTCTGTGCATTCGGTTATGGCGAAGTTTATAAAGCATTGTACATAACACAAACACGCCTTTTCGCGTGTGTCTCATATAAAGGTGGCACTTCACATGGCTATTTGTGTTCGCTATTGGGTGTTTGTTGTATTTGGCAAAATATATGACGTTCAAGACAGTCATGCAAATAGAGGCAAATACGATCATCCACACATGGCAGTCAAATAGCAAACACACAAACATTTGGCAGCAGAACGCAAGGTTCAAAATTCCAGGAATTTTAGCACTGTTTCATTGTCCCAATTCATTTTCAATAGTAATTGTTCCAGTTCTCGCTCACAGCACAGACACAAAAATACTGCACGTCCGTACAGGTTCGCGGCGCGTGCGCTTCTGAATATAGTCATTGTGTGGATGGTTTATTTGCCTATTTGACTCCTTTGATGTGCCTCGAAAAACCGACAAGCGCACGGTAACGAGTATTTGGTATTGGCCTTATTTGTCAAATAAGTAATTGGTAATTGTTTGCCAAATACACAAATACAAATAGAAATGTGAAGTGCCGGCATAACGCTAATATTGTTGCCAACTTATGCCCATATGCACCGAACACCATTAAAGATAGAAGTTATTTAATCTTGGAACAAATTTATTCGTTAGAATAAAATTTACTTTCAATTCACGAAGCAAAATATCAGGTAGAAAAGTTAAATATACACTGCACTATACTCCTTGCTCTTTTCGTTAAATATTTTGACGTTCACGCGAAAATCCGACCGATGGCGTTAGTGTGAACGTCAAAAAAAAGTTTCACAAAATAATAACCCAATTGCACACAAAACTTCCATTAACTTTAATGTTTTACAACTATACACTTCACAAAAGGTTAATAAACATAATTCACAAGAGCAACTGTATATATAATATTCTACGTTTATAGGTTAGGTATTATGATCTATGTGGTGGCACTGGTGGCCATTATTATTTTATCAAGCGAATAAATCTTTATACCCGAGAATTTCTACAGAATAGATTTATACCTGAATGTAAACATAATGAAGTATGTTTGGTGAATTGAATTATCGCTATTTATTCGGAGGAATAGCTACCTGAAGAACAAATGAATCGAACAATTAACTATTTACGGTGAATATGGCCATTAGTGGAAAAGTAATTGAAATCTCCATTTCTCTAAAAAAAAGTAGTTCCATTTATTTACGTATTTTTGAGGCAATTTGTGAATAATCCGCAAAGTTTTTGGAACGTCAAAATTTTGCGTTTACCAAGTCAAAATTTGGACACATCGAGTTATCTTACTGGACCCATAAATGCACTCCATGTTATATTCCTAACATGGCGAATAGTTTCATCAACGACTTATATGACGATAATTGTCAGTTGTTTCTGCGTTTGAAATAGAACGGAATCAAGTTTATTATAACAACGCTTGATAATACAGGAGACGTGGTAACTAAAGCAGAAGACACGAGAAATATCGTGTTTCACTTCAGATAGATGTAATGTAATCAATATTTGCCTCTGGTTCTCATTAATCTTATATAAACTAATTAAGTGAAACAATGCGTAATTAATGAGATCCGTAAATAGCAGAACATCGCAATTATGAATAAACACCCAATCAAGCTTTTTACCGCCTGAATAACTTAATAAAGACAAATGTCCCCATTTGTTAACCTACTGAAATATCGACTAGCGGATTTTTCGGCGAATTCAAATCAAAATTTTAGTCCAACCACTTTATATTTTAAAGCTTTTTTAACACCTCAATAAATTAATAACAGCAAACCATCTGTTAAGGGAGCGTTCGAACATTATCTCTTGTCGGCATAGGGTGGGGTAGAATCAGCAGCGTTTATTTTTACCGTAACTGGCTTCAGTCTCTAGGACTCCCAATCTCTTATATCACTCGATGCTGTATCCTCGTTCCTTGCACTAGCTTGTGCAATCCGTGGACTGGGTGATTGATATAATCTTCTGGACTCATTCTACATTGCCCATAGACTATCTGTCTTCTACGATCCAAAGCCTAGCATTCACACAGAATGTGATAAGCTGTTTCCATCTCCTTATTGCACTGTCTGCACTTTAAGTGCCCGTTAAGCAGTCCGATTCTTTGGAGGTGTCCTGTCAGGAGGCCAACCACAAGACGAGGATTGTTTCTACTGAATTGTAGTAGTTCTTCATTCATCTTTCGGAATGGCCCTTTAATAAAAGCCTTGCCTTGTTGCTACCCGAAAATTTGATTCCAGTATGTCTTGTGTTGATTTTTTAACCATTTCCTTATTTGATCCAGTACTGTGCTTTTGGACACTCCCAGGTTCTGGGCTAATGTATGGAAAGTTGACGATCCTTTCCTCGCCAGCTCATCAGCTTCTACGTTGCCTTCGATTCCAGAGTGTCCTTGCACCCACAGTAATGTTACTTTGTTGTGTTCTGCCAGAACTCTAAGTTTTCTTATGCATTCCCATACCAGCTTTGATGTAAGTAAGTAAATATACTTGTTCAAGTGTGTAGGCTTTCACGGCCGGTGTTGATCCAAATCTTCTTGGTTTCCGAGCTTGTATGCCGTGGTCCATTGGTATTTATATCTGACGTTTCGTCTACAACTGCGGTAGACATTATCAAAAGCGATGTGGTAGCGGGCGAAGTGTCCTTCTAGGCTGCTCACAGGTAAGTGTGTCGACGACTGTTATTCTTCCTTCTTTTATGCTCAGTGTGTTGGAGTTCTCAGCTCGGTTGTAGTATGCTCTTCTGTGATCACAGAAGAGCATACTACGACCGAGTAGAGAACACGAGCACGTTGACTATAAATGACGGAAGTAGGTACCACACTTGTCGACACACTTACCTGTGAACAGCCTAGAAGGACACTTCGCCCGCTATCGCATGGCCTTTGATAATATCTACCGCAGTAGTAGACGAAACGTCAGGTAGTAATACCAATGAACCACTGCATACAAGTCCGGAAATATATTTGTTTCTACAAGTACATCATAAAAATTTTACAAAGGGAAATAAACTTTAAAAAAATGTAGAACCATACTCGCTACCTTTTGAGTTAGCAGCTTTACTATTATGTTCCAATCTCTTTGCGAACGGTAACAGAACCGCCGCAGGCATGCGCAGTAGCTATAACGCGTTCCAAAACAGATACAAGCAGTTTCGTTCTAGCGCATTACTGTCACGAAACTATCAAATTGAAGACCGAAATACGATTTTTCTTGGTTACTTAGAAAGCAACTTTGAAGTAATAAAGATAAATTAAGTTGAACAGCTTGAATAATTGTAAAGATAGTTAATTTATAATCACTCTGAGTGTACAAAGCGTTGCGTAAACTTGAATAAGTTGTATTTTAGGCAGATGCTAGTTTTCAGAATAATAATTATTTACTGAAATAACATTATATTATCGTCAAACAATGTGAGTTTATATAGTGTGACTCGAAAAATAGGTCCAAATTTAAGATTAAATAGCTGAAAAGTGTTGATTACAAAAATTTAGCTGAGGCGGGTGTGTTTTGAGTCTAAAAAAATTCCAACCAATTGGGCGACGGGACTATTCAAACTTAAAAAATATTGACATTTGATATAGTATAAATAAAGAAAATACAATTTCTGATATCGCGTGAGGTGACACGGGTAATGGCTAGTATTCAATACATTTGCTATTCGTTGCTATGGTTATCTATATAATATGTTCCACGTCATGTAAAAATTAATCAAAGCATGCTTAATTAGTTTATTTCTGACAGATTTACAAAATAAAAGAATTTTTTATTTTTTTTCAAAATATTTCCGAAACTATAAAGTTTAGAAAAAAACATTTTAACGAAACTTTCTCGAAAAAAAATATATAAAATAATAAGCCGTTATAAAAAGTATATCACTATTATACAAAAAAAAAAAAAACGTTATAGCATATATTTCTTCTGCGCTTGTGCCGATTTTCCCCAAAAAGAATAGGGTTCTTTATATTTGCATATCAAACATCCTCCCAAAATTTGGTTTCAATTCGCACATCCGTTTGACCTGTATCGTACTCACAGACTAACAGACGCACCGAGTTTTTCCAAAAATATGTTTTTGGATTCAGGGGACCTCAAAACGAAATAATATTACAATTTTTTGAAAAGTGATTTTTGACCTAAACTAGTACTGTTCCCCAGTTGTGGGTTGGAATGGTAAAAATATTGATGTTTTCATGATACAGTCAAATTAAGATTTCAATAAATTTTGAAAATAGTTACTAAGAAGTGCAATAGATCTCAAAAACTACGCGCCCTTAAATAAAATCATACGATACCCTACTAAATCGAATGGAAAAAAATTTACCTTTCATTTTAGTTAGCTAAATCTGTTTTCCTTTTGAGGTAAGGAACTCTAAAAATGGGAACCTTTGGATCGGCGAGCTCTCAGCTTTCGTCAGAAAAATAAATCTTCTGTTTTGAATCACAGTGTATATTAAAGGACAATAAAGCATTCTGTTTTTCTGTATGCCAAAGTCTCGACGGCCTTGTAATTACTACAGTAAAGCTGTAAACAGAATTGAATATAGCAACCGCAGGAAATTATTTTATATGTTAAACTAAATTTACTGCCAGCTGTATATACTGAGATATGGAGGTTTTAGTTTACTTTGTTTTGTTAGTAATTTTGTCTTTGCTGTAGAAGATGGTCTTTGAAATAATCCCATATATCATATACCAGCAAAGGATAAACTTACACAAGTTGAAATTGAAATTTGTATCTGAAAATTTATAAGCTGACACTTGTAATTAGGTATCAGCACGAAATAGAACGAAATTATGGAAACGCTCATAAAATAAGCTGTCCAATACAATCGCGCAAAAAAAACAAATTTTCTGCATTTTTAACCGACTTCAAAAAAAGGAGGAGGTTCTATGTTCGTCTGTATATTTTTTTTTATTTATTTTTTTTTTATGTATGTTCACCGATTTCTCCGTCAATTATGGACCGGTTTTCAATTTTTTTTTTTACTCGAAAGAGTGCACCTCAGAGGTGGTCCTATCGGAACCAAGTCAGGATCTGATGGTGAAATCCTGAGAAATCGAGGGAAACTCTCAAATTTCAAAGGCACGCATAATTTTTTTTATGTATGTTCACCGATTTTTAGTGTTAGATTAACACTAAAAAGGGAAAAATAAAATATTTTTAACAAAAAAATTGAATCGACTTCAAAATATGCACTAAAATAATTGGTTGTCTGTAAAGTCGGTTTACGGACGATAGTTTTACGTGATAACGTCATAAAGAAACATTGAACCATACTCGTAAAGTGTTGAAAAATAACTTTTTTTATTTTTCACATTATACGTATACGTTTCCAAACATTTATTTTTACATATTTAAATAGTAAAATTAGAGTTCTAACCAACTGGAGAAACGGTTTTTAAATATAATGAACCGTTTTCAAAATACACGCAGTTTTAATAAACGGACGGTCGGGTGGTGTGGATTTTTCACTCCCTGTAAGTATATATACGAGCGAACTGTAGCAGTCTATTGGAAGTTTGTGTCTTATGATATTTAATAAATAAATTTTTGTAGCTGTCAAACTTGGGCCGATCGTGCTTCTCTATCGTTTATACTGCGCTCTCGCTTGCACGCACAGGGTCAGGCGGAACGTGACACATTTCGGAACGTGACACTTTTCCGTACATGCAGCCGGTGTTTCATCAATTTATTTAGACGTTATCACGTCAAAAGTAAAAAATAAGTGCGTATTGAAATGTTTTGGAGTCGGTGTCAGCCAAAATGAAATCTATTCCGAGAACTAGAGACATGTAAGATTTAAAATGCTACTTTCGAATTCCGATGTGACACCGACTCCAAAACATTTCAATACGCAATTATTTTTAACTTTTTAGTGCATATTTTGAATTCGGTTTAATTTTTTTGTTAAAAATATTTTTCTATATGAGTAAATAGCAACATTGGAAAAGAACATAATAGAACTAATCTAATTATATAATATAAAATTGACAGGAATGGATATTTGAACAACTGGCGGTAGAGATAATTCAATACAATGCAATATAAAATAATTTGTGCTATTTGTATGTGGCATTTAACCGTACTACCAACCGACGAACATGAACATTAGTGTTAGAGTGGTTTTATTGCAACGACAGCGTTTTAAAATGAATAATCAATGACTGTTATTATTGCACAACAGGCTGCCTACCCGGCCAGGCCCTGCCAACTACCGTCTCTGTATTTAGCCATCACGAGTTCCAGGTCTGTTCAACCACGTTTGCGTTTTAAGGCCGCTGCACACGAGGCTAGAAACGCCGCTAGATTTGCCTACTAGTTTTCTAGCACTGGTTTTCTTGATTGCTATTAAGTGCTCGCTTCACACGAGACTATTTTTCAAGCATGTTTTGTGGATAGATCTGGTGCGCGCGCAGTGACAGTTCGAATATAAACACAGAGCAAAACGTGTCTGTTGTCTGGCAGAATGACGCGTTTGTTCAAGTGCCCACGTGAAGATACCGCTTCCTGATTGGTTCTTGCTCATACCTAGCGACAAATCCAGCAGGGAAAATAGTCCCTGTTCTAATTTTAAAACCTATCTTCTGAGCTAGCAAGGCAGCCCGCAGTGACGTCATTTCCAGCTTCGTACCCAGCCTACCGGCTAGCAAAACTCATAGCAGCGTTTCTAGCCTCGTGTGCAGCGGTCTTTATTTGATCTATAATACTACTAGCCGTTACCCGCGGCGTTGCTCGCGATTGAGACGAAACACGTATGCATTCCCATTATTTGGCATAGTTACTCTTTTCTCGATGTAGACCTCGCTAAAAATTTCAAAATTGATGACATTAACGTGATCAACGTCCTGACAAACTTTGAAAATGAGATCCATGTTGATTTTTAGACTATTTACTTCTTTTCACCCTCTGAAGTGATTCTTTTGAAGATTTATATGTTGACAAGAGTAAACCTGCACATTTTCGAATTGATACATCTATCTTATATGGTTTTTCCACGCAAATTTTGAACCCCCTTTTAGGGGTTGAATTTTAAAAAATCTGTTCTTGGCGGATGCCTACATCATAATAACTATCTGTGTGAGAAATTTCAGCCCAATCCGTCCAGTAGTTTGAGCTGTGCGTTGATAGATCAGTCAGTCAGTCAGTCACGGTTTCCTTTTATATTTTTAGATTGCCCAAGTGTGTAGGCTTTCACGGCCGGTGTTATTCCAAATCTTCTTGGTTTCCGGGCTTGTGATGGTACTTCTGCCTGACATTTCGTCTACAACTACTGTAGACATTGTCAAATGCGATGAACGACCAATCGCAGAAAAGCAAACTACGACCGAACAGAAAACTCTAACACACTGAGCATAAAAAAAGGTAGAACAGCAGTCGTAGATTGTGATATATATTTATTTAGCACACTTATCTATTTATATCGCTCGTGCACCGCTCACTGCTCACTGACACTGACTTCTAACTGACTGCCCAGCGCTGTTTATATAAGTTCACAGCCGCGTTCTCGAACATTCCACGACGTTCTAAAAGCTTCGGCATGCTTCTACGATGTTTCGATAACAATACGCGCATTCCGACAACAACGCAAGTATTGTTGTCTACGCGGCTCCGACAACACTGCACTGCAACCGATTTGAGTGGTGTCTCGTTCCAATAGGTTATCAACCGTAACACCAAATATCACAATATGGCGTTGGCTAGATTAGTTTCATAGAATTGCCGCCATTTGCTATCCAGTGGTTGGAAATCAGTGGTCCCAATATCACAGTCCATATCAAAGTTTGGTCGACCAGATTAGGTATTGTGGTAAAGTTAATTTAACTGCATGGATAATTTTATGAAATTAGATTACATTTGTTAAAATTTGCATACATCGATTAAAAAGGTTATACATAGTTCGTTGTATGCAAATATGTGGGTATACACAAAATGGATACAATTACAGCTACCGAGTGAGAAGCCTGAAGGTACTGGGATCGAATCCCGGCGAGGACAGGTGTGGCTACGATGTTTTTTACTGCATCTCGCCGAGATACTATAATAGGGTATTTTACACTACGAGGAATTGCAAGATACTGTAATTATTACGATGGTCTGTGGATTGAAGCATCCAAACATTATGCATAATAATACAAACTTATTATTCAGATTTTAAAAAGTGATATTTTTTAAACAATGTCACGTTGATTATGAACTGCCGTGAAGAGATATTTCGTAGAAAAGTATGTAAATTTACTTAATGCTATGATTTATATTTAGTATTTTCTTACAAGTAGATGTGACTGTCTTTCGTTGCAAGTTAACTAACCTCAAAAATAACCTATGACATAAGTGTTATAAAAATATCACAAAAAAAAAAACGGATAAACAACAAATCAACTAATTAAATGATGCAGAAGTGAACGATCGCAACAAAAATTTAAGGGACTCAGTGATTATTTACGTCAAGTGTTCATATTCTTTTTGATTGGGTAGTATTTAAACGAGTGACTGTAATTTACAATTTTGGGTGACAAAAATAATCAATTTGGGTTACTTTATTACTAAGTGAGCGACTGACTGCGCGTGACGAGAAAATAATAGTTGGGTGACTAAATTACTAAGTGAGCGACTGACTGCACTTGACGAGAAATCAACAGAACAGCAACTTACAAACATCCATTTGACTTACTTAAAATACAAAATGGGAAACTTCATGATATTTGAGCGACCTAATATTTGTTTGAGTGTCAACGTTACGTCCTACATTTTTTTCAAAATTTGGCAAATGATTTATTTATTCTGAGCGGCATTTTGTTAATAGTTAATTGTTTGAATAGAACTGCGTTTTCTAAAAAATATATATTTAATTGACTGTCAATTAAATACACATTTTTTAGAAAACGCAGTTCTATTCAAACAATTAACTATTTAATTCGCATACCCCGTTATCGTTCACCCCGGAATTGTTTTTTTAAGAACTCCACATTTGCCCCTTCCCGTTTCACTGCGAGACAATTCGCATACCCCTTTATCAAAAAAAGCGGTGGTTTTCAATCTTCATGAAAATGTGAGTTTTAAGTGGTAGTCTCAAAGTGAAAAAAAATAAAAAGTAAAAACAAAAGAAGATATCTGCTTCAAAATTACCGAAGGCATTCTAGTCGCTCACTTAGTAATTTAGTCGCTCACTTAGTAATTTAGTCACCCAACTATTATTTTAATATCTCAAGTTATTAAAACAGTATCTCATCATCAGTCACCATTTTTTTTTTATTCGACCGTTTTATAATTCCCCTTTTTGATTTAAGAAGACGTGACGTCATTCGGTGTCTCAGGCAATATGGCCGATTGCAGTATTTTATATTTTTATTTTATTAAAAATCTTATTAAATTCAATGTAGGTACAATACGGGGCCGCTATGTACCTGTACAAAATTATACAATAAGTATAATAAATAAAAAATATTAACAATTATGACAAATTCAGACAGTCTCTTAAAAAATTTTTAATTGAAAAATGTTTTTATAAAATGAATGACTTTTTAAACTAACTGTATTGACGTATTCTAAGCTGTTTCCAGTATTATAGAATAAAAATATCTATCTATCTATAATAATAATGTTTATATATATTGACACTGGGTCATTATTTATAATCCTTTAAACATATATTTTTCTCTAAAATCATTTATTCTTTGATTCTTTTATATATTCATCATGTCTACTGTCAACTTTTGATCTTTAGTGACAAACATGAAGCGCGTAATTTTCAATGTTTTATTAAAAAAAAAAACACACTAAAATTAGGCTTTTGAAAAAAAAATAATTATCGATTTTTTTATTGTATTTTAAAACTTTATTATAAATAATATTGACAATCGATGCGAAAAACTTTCAAAAAACTTTTTTTAAATTAATTATAAGCAATTTAAAATTGATAAAATATTAAAAAAATCACGTGACTCCAAACGCACTAAAATTGTTTTTGACAGTTGTGACGTCATAATGGTAAAATGTATATACGCAGTATCAATGGCTTCTACATGTGTATTGACTAAAACATTATGACGTCACATTATGTTCGGGAAATGTCGGCGCGTTCTCGGAACTGGGTACAAGAATTTATTTTTAATTTGATATAACTTTTGAATTATAACGAAAATAAAAAAAAGGAAAATATTTTTGTTATAAAACTTATATAGGTACGATCTTTCCATTTATGACAAAAAAAAATTTCATTCAAAAGCCCAATTGTTTATTGGTTTTAAACAATTGAAAACAAATGGTTTAAAATTGGCCAATAAATAATTAACAAGTGATGCATGCTGCATATATACATGAAAAACAAATGAACCAACTCCAATAAAACAATTTACTAATTATGGGTCACCGGAATGAACAGTATTAATAATTTAATGTATTTACCCGCATTATGAAGGGTTTTTCATTACCGCGAAAATTGAAACCGGACGAAATTAAACACAACAAAACACAAATATTGTTTTCTGTTTGTTATTTTAATGCACTATACATATATATTATGGTACTACGCGCCGTGAAAATGAGTTACACCCGCGGGAATTAAAAAGGTAGCCGGGGAGTTACGAAATACGCGATGTCTCAAAATCGACAAGTAATTTTGTACAATAAAAAAAATATTAAAAAAAAATTGGTTGCCTGTAAAGTCGGTTTACGGACGATAGTTTTACGTGATAACGTTTTCCGCTCAAATATATTTAATAATACATAACCTAAATTTTAGTAGCTGTCAAACTATATTTTTACCGACTAATAATTTGATCAACCAAAGCAAAATACATATTTTTAAGCAATTATAAAAGACATTTAAAAGAATGTATATATATTATACATTTGTTAACAAACCGTATAATTTATCTGGCCATCTGTCAGATGTAGCTTTCGCTGGAACAGCCGAAAAAAATGTTGAACGCACACTACTCTCTGACGTCACGCGAGAAGAGAGAGACTATCGCGCTCTGGCTTGCGGAACGTTACTCTTTTTCGTGCGTGCAACCGGTGTTTCATCAATTTATAAGACGCTATCACGTCAAAAACTAAAACTCGACTACCTACGTAAAAGATAAAAGAAAGAAATTAAAACGTGAGACAGTATTTTTTTTATTTTATATCAGTAGTCGGGGGCCTGTTCGGAAGCTGAGGAAAAAAATTCCAGCCAATTGGGCGACGGGACCATTCCAACTCCAAAAATGTTGACATTTGATATAGTATAATAAAGAAAATAAAATTTCTGATATCGACATGTGACGCAGGTAATGGCTAGTATTCAATATGATATTTGCAATTCGTTGCAATGCTTACCTATAACATAAAATTTTTCAAGTCACGTAAAAATTAATCTAATGCTAAACTACTTTATTTCTGACAGATCTACAAAATAAAATAAGAGCTGATTTTTTTATTTTCAACGAAAAAAATAAATAGAATAATAAGCAGTTATGAAAAGTATACCATTATTATATCAAAAAACACCGTTATACGATATATCTCTTCTGCGCATGCGCCGATGTTCCCCAAAAACAATAGAACTCTTCATATTTGCATACCAAATATTCTCACAAAATTTGGTTTCGATCTGTTTGACCTGTATCGTGTTCACAGACAAACAGACGCATAGTGTTTTTCCAAAAATATGTTTTTTTTGGATCCGGGGAACCTCTAAACGAAAAGATATTATAAAATCTTGAAAAGTGATTTTTGACATAAACTAGTACCATTCCCCCCACTTGTGGTAAAAATCTGTCTGAATGGAAACTGATAACGAACTGTCGATAGAAAACCGCTTGTATTTTAAACTAGCGGTCCCGTCCGGTTTCACCCGGGTGTAAAAGAACGAATGTGGAAGGGAGGAACATGAGTACACACATTCATCTTAGTTTACCGAGATGAATGTTGTGTCCAAATTTCATGATGATCGGAGTTACCGTTCAAAAGTTTTTGTCGATAAAAAGCAGTATTTATACTTTTTTTAACTAATAATTGTTTTTTAATTAATTAAATAAAATTTAAATAAATTTAACTATAAGCCTTAGAAGAAAGCAATGTAGAAAATTAAAAAAAAAATAAAAATATATTCGCCCAACGTGGGGCTCGAACCCACGACCCTGATATTGACAGTCGCATGCTCTACCGATTGAGCCATCTGAGGTTGTGTACTTACAACGCTAGTATGAGTATATTTAGTTAGTGTATTTCACCTGAATAGAAGCTTATTTTTGAGATACATTTTGCAACATTTTTCATTAATGCTCCGCTCCTAATGGTCGTAGCGTGATTTTATATAGCCTATAGCCTTCCTCGATAAATGGACTATCCAACAAAATTTTTTTTTTCAATTTGAACCAGTAGTTCCTGAGATTAGCGCGTTCAAACAAACAAACAAACAAACTCTTCAGCTTTATATATTAGTATAGATATAGAGATTTGGACAGTACTGTATACGAAAACGAGCAATGCTCAAAACATTTGGATACAATAAGGAAGTTTTTCTGGCGTATACTTTAAACGGGCTATGAAGATTAAGCTACCCTAGTGCTGTAGTAATATAAAAGGGGTAACGACCTAATTCCGTTAATGTTGTTATACTGTTTGTACAAACGTTTCCAGACAATAATTTCACTTTTATCCGGATAAAAGATATTGGCCTTGTTTATTTTATTTTAAAACTAACCGCTATTTTCTTCTTTAATGAAAACCATTAAACGTAATTTACTATGGCAAAGCAAATATTTATTGAATGTTTTATTCAATTGATTTATTTTATTACTGTTTGCGTTTAAGATTCTTAACGAGAACTTGCAGGGATGTAATACGTTCCCGTGGTTTGTCTGTCATCTACATTGACCTTTCTACAGTTCAGAAAGCTGAGATGGCGAGGGTGTCCTTAGTTTTGAAGACGTCGCGCGCTCGAAGTACATTCTAACTGAAAACACTCATTCCATCCTAGTTTCCCGATCATCCAGAGGATGAGAGGCGTAGACCATGACGTTTCCCATCTTCTGGATCATTGGGAGTGTCCTCAGTTTCGAAGAGATCATTCTAAACAAACTCGCAGACAAACGAGTAAGCAAGCTAGACTAGATTTACACACATGCCAATTGTGTGACCCAAAGTCATTGGCTAATATTTGCTTCCAATTGCCCCAACTCCAATGAAACAACAGCAGCGTAGACTTGCTACACACTGGGCCAAGTTGGCTCAATATTCTTTGACGAATATTTGCTTCCAGAATCAAGGTTATTAGCGCTCAATTATTTTGCACTATAATAATCATTAATACCTTTCAATAATCATTCCATCCAACCTTCAACCATAAAAATCTTAATTGAAACTAGTGTACCCATGCAAAACCTTTTGCATGTATTTTCATATTGTTTTCAGAAATTGATATTTTGATACAGACCTATGAAAATAATTTTATTCGTCTTGCATTAGTTTCCATTTACAGTTATTTTTCTTTTGATTTAGCTTGATCCATCAAGTTGTCTCTATATTTAATTGGTTATAAATTCATCGTTGTCATGGTTACCCCGCAAGAGCTGTCACAATTCATTTTTAGAAAATCTAACCTCATTTGATACATTTACGATTTTCACTATTTTTTTCTGATCTGAAACCAAATTTTAGACTTGGTACAGTCCATGTAATATTTAAAAACTCTATTTTGGCATTAAATTAACATAAACTTACACGTTCTTAAATTATTTGGAAAATAAAATAAAATTTATTTGTGTATTAATATTTGGAATATTTGCGCTAAAAAACTAACTAATTTAAATATACACTTCAATTGTCAAAGTCGACTTGTCAAACTGTTTGTAAAATCTCCGACATACGTACATATTTGCATTTCTCTCACACTCATGTCTCGTGAACATCGAAGGAATTCCTCTCTTTACGTTCCTCTTCACCCCGCTACCCCCTCGTCTTTTTTTCTATTATCGGTTGAAAGAAGCCCTTTCAAATAAATTTCACCAAAAAAAAAATTAGTGATAACAGATCTGTGGACTAAAGGCTTTAGTTTAAAAAAAAAATGTGTCAATCGGTTGAGTAGGGATTGCTGGCGGATTGGCTAGAGAAATAGGGCTTGTGTTTTAAATATATAGATTAATTACAAGCAAACAAATATACGGAAAGTGAAGTTTAGAAATGCAAATAATACCTTGTTTTTCTATTTACGTGACGCTTTTTGCCGTACACATTGTATTGTTTTAACAACTAATTACATTGATGGACGTGCTATAATTCAGTCTTAAAACGTCTTACGCAAATCCATTAATGAAATACTTCATTACCATATAATAATTTCATTAATGACTTGCAAATATCGTAGCACATATCTATAGTCAGCAATTGAATTCATTCATTGTTCACTAACCCAAAAAGGATTACATTGGTACCCTACCTTCCTTTACAGCACTTAATACCTATTCTAGAATGTTCAACCAGTCAACAATACTATGTGAATATCGTTCACCAAATCACTTGGCTATCAATGTACAGGCTGATTTCTAATGTAGCAAGCTTTGTTACATTAACTCTCCCTCTCTTTTTTGTAATATTGTCAAAATTAGTTTTCCTTAGCTACACTGGAAAAATGAATGTTGTTATTAATTTGGAAAAAATCAATTCAATTATTTTCATTTGAGAAAACAGATCATCACGAATTTTGAATAATTCAAGTCTAAGCGTTTTATTTATTTTAAAGTAGTGCTTACAATTGGTGACCCCTGACAGCTGACTGAACACGATTCTTATTTTTGAGATAAGTAATTTTTTTATCACTAATATGTCAAATAAAAATATACAAATTGAACTTCCAGAATTCAGTGTTACTGATCCTGAAATTTATTTTTTACAAGTTAGTTGAGAGACTTTTTTCTCTCAATAATATTAGGAGTTCTATACAAAAATATTAGGCACCTTTTAGTGTCTTCTTTACCAATTTCAATTGCTTCTCTCGTAAGTAATCTAATTTTTAATATCCCAGATGCCGATCCTTATGAAACTTTAAAAAATGAAATTTTACTTAGATTTGATATTGACCAAATGAGTAATTTTAAAAAGCTTTTTTCGATTAGTGATTCAAATAATTTTGAAAAACCGTCTCATATTCTTAACAAAATTTAGCGGTATTCCAGAAATTTAAACTTAAGTGAAGAAAATCTTAAATATATTTTTATTAATAAACTTCCTAATAACATTCAAATATCTCTAATTCCAAATTTAAATCAAAACTTAAATTCACTTACTATTATTGCTGATAAAATTTTTTTAATTAATCAAAACTCATGCAATTCAGTTGAATCCTCTATTGATGATAACATTTTAAAACCACTTACAGATTCTATCACTAAAATTACTGACCGTCTCAATTCTCTCGAATCATATTCATCTAATTCTAATTCCAAAAAAATGTTTTCGAATAAAAATTCTCATAATATTTCATACAAGAATAAACCCTTTATTTGTTTCCATCACAAAACATTTGGTCGTCGTTCCAACAAATGTGTTCCTGAATGCATTTTTAATGATAATTCTGAAAGCAGAATTGGAATAGTTTCTGAACTCTCTAATACACAAATGCAATCTCCTCAATTAATATTTTGTCTTGATAATATTACAAAAAAGAGAGAGAGAGTTAATGTAACAAAGCTTGCTACACTAAACAAACTGTGGTCGGAAGGGGTACCTTTTTTGCCAGAGCGCCAATAGAGACCCCCTTCCTCGTTTTTGAGGTCGCCAAAAGCGATGGTGAGGGTCTCACATCGCCTTCCCGCTTACAAATGATTTTCGTTTTCTTTTTTTGGTCTGGTTACGACTTCTTCGAGTGGTTTGGCTCAACTGCCTCAAAGACCGGAACATCTGTACTCTAAAAAGTCTTGACCAGGCCAAAAAAGGGAGTCGAAAATCATTTGTAAGCGGGAGGTCGGTTTAGGGGTGGCTTTAGACCCTCATTATCGTGCTCAACAACCTCGAAAACGGAGGGAGGGTTAGATTGGTGCTTTGATAAAAAAAGCAAAAACCTCAAAAAATCCCGACTCCTAACCTCGACTAATGTGTTCTAAAGTAATGATGCAGAATGTTAAAATATCCAAATTTTTGCTACGTTATTTCGTAAACTTTGAAATTTTAACAATCTGAAAAAAAATAGTCCCAATAATTCGCAATAATGGATTTTCTTATTCGAGTCGATCCAAAAATTTGATAAATATGCCGTTTTTCTTTTCAAGTCTCTGCGATTAGAGACAAAAGTGTCGTCAAGGAACGATTTTAAAAACGAGTATTTATTAAATACTTGACTTGAAAAGAAAATCCATTCGTCTTTCATATTGACTTAAATCCATAGCCAGACGTCTTTTTCTACGTTCCTTTTGCGCCTTGGCCAATCACTTTCGCATGGCTGCCAACCGAAACTGTTGCTTTCAATTTATTGCCGACTGTGTGTAGATTACTTCCTGGAGAATATGTAAGGTGGAAAGATACATTAATCTAGTCTTCGACAGACAGTAATAATAATAATAATAATAATAATAATAATAATTTTATTTCCAACAGACCTCGAAGGATGCTTGGATAGTCAAAAAATACATAATATAGTTACAATTTATAAAAAGAAATCGCTAGTTTTATAAAAAGACTTTGCGACTAAAAACTGTCTAAGAGCTATTTTAAACTTAGAGATAGGCGTAATATTTTTCAAAGGTATTGGTAATTTGTTAAAAACAGCTATAGAAAAATTAATAGGACTCCTTTGAAAGCTTGTTGTGTTGCATTTGATGCCTTTAATAGCTCCGCCATACCTAGTATTGTATTCATGTGTGTCACCTACCATAGGTAAGGAATGACTTCTTGATTTTATGTATACGGCTGCATAAAATAATAAAATGCAAGGCAGCGTCAATATATTATGTAATTTAAAATAGGGAACACATGAATCAGTTCTTTTTAAATTAAACATATACCTTAAAACCATTTTTTGTTTGACAAAAACTTTTTGACTTGGTCCTGCTTGACCCCAGCAGAGAATACCGTATTTTAAAAAAGGAAAAATAAAAGAATAATACGCTGTTTTAATGTGCTCTACGAAAAAAATATCTTTTAATGATGATGTTGTTTGGCCAAGACTGAGGGTCATATAATTGATCTTTTAGCAATTCGGGAGCACCCACTTTGAAACTCATATAGCGACCTTTGTCAGAAAGTAGATCACATTCGAACTGATCCTTAAAATCAGAGAATGTTTTTTCCAGATATGCATTGATGTCATCAGGTTTGGTACCTTTTTGAACCTGGCCAACGAATAACCAGATTTTCTTTTCACCTGCCTGGAATGTGCCACTGCTATTATTGTTATTACCAACAACAATTTGACGCCGCCTTCTAGATCTAACTACAACAAAGTCGTCTCCCTCATCCTTGATACTACTATTCATGTCTTCAGGTTGTGTTGCAGTTTCCTGAGATGATTCGGTTTTATAAGTTGAAGCGGCAGCTGTTACTTGAGGAGCTTTATTTCTTTGCTTGGGAGCGGCATTAATTTTAGCTGCACCTGCATATGTTGTTGGTGCTAACACCTTAGAATCACCCTTATCATTTATAAATTTGCTTAATTGTAACTTGATATCGTTCAGCTCACTTAGAATAGGTTTTATTGCTGTTTCAACAGCCGAAAGCACAATTTTATTAACCATTACGTTAAAACTATCACTGTAGAAAACATTTTTTAATATTTCATTATAATCCGGAACATCCGAACTATCGTTGGCTCTGACTAAACCAGAACGCGTCATTAAAATAATTGTTTTAAAAACTATCACAGAGCACACAAAAAAACACGTCCGATCGGTACGAGTTGCAAACTGAATGTTTACGTATCATACTAAACTTAATCATATATATTAATACGCTAAGGTTAAAGATGTTTGCCTTCCTTTTTAGAAAAAAACCTCACAATTTCTCCACATAAATTATATATCATTTTACAGATAATTACCTGCTCTACTGACATCGACAACTAAAACATTTATTATTGCTTTTGTTTTTGTAAATTAATTAAAATACAGCAACGCTGAACAACGTCTGCCATCTGACGGCTTTAATTTTGAAACAACGTCAATACTTCGATCTGTCATCTGACCTTCATATTGTAATACAACAGACACAATACTGCATACTGCCATCTGACGGCTTTAATTTTGAAACAGCGAGCAACGCTGAACAACGTCACAGCAATGCTGCATGATGCCATCTGACGGCTTAGCTCAACGTTTTTGCTACTTGCGCCTCTATATGACAATTTTAGTAAAATATTTCTTCGATATGTCATCTGAGCCTCATATTGTAATAAGTACAACAAAAAGAAGAACGTTATAAGCAGTGTGCAAAATTAGAAACGAATTGAATACCTGCAATCATATTTAAAAAATAATTTTGTAAAGTGATAATTATTATACTTATTTAGTGCGAATAATTCGCACAGGTCACTCTAGTAAAACATATTTCGTCTATCTTTTATCATTATAATTTCGTTTGGTATGGGTTATGTGCAGGGAGGCGGAGTTACAATTTTTTCGATGCGAGCGTTTGTGGCGAGCACTAGCGAAACTTCAAGCTCAAATTTTCCCAATGTCAGTGAGCAATGTTTATTAAAAGTGAAAATAGTTATAATTTTATAAAGTTTTTTTTATTTACAAAGAAAACATGGGCAAAACTAGGCGATCTGGAAATGCTTGTTGTGTTCCGGGCTGTTGCGCTGATGGCGATTTAAGTAAAATAAAGACCGTTGGCGCCCTGATTTGACGTTACGCTGTCAGTGTAAACAAATTAATTATTTATATACTGTATGTCATAATTGATAAATAATTCTCACGTACCTTTTATGTTATGCTATTTATATAATGGCTTACAATCTTAATTTTATGGTACCTAACAAAATTACCATCAGTTTTCCTATTTACATTTTTTTTACATATCATGGCCAACTAAAGTTTTTGACTTATCACGATAGAAACATGTCGCGATTTCCATAAAAAGTGAGTTCAATAATTCTCTATTACCCACTAGCGGCGCTAGTAGGCTTCGTGCACACCGCCTATTAGAGATCCTTTTCTTATTTAGATACTGTTTTAGCATAGATTTGTTTAAGAAAACACTATAAAGCATAGCAGTGAAAATTTTAGTATAAAACAAGAAAACGTCATGGCAGTACAACATTCGATATTCTCGAAAACAATAAAACTGAAAAAATAAACCGCTCGACAGAAAGACATCGTAAGTGTTCTCTGCAGATTTAAGACAACAAATCTAGTATTTATCAGTAGATAAAGTTGGTAGCATGCCATTCGCATCTATAGCGTGTATATAACTGTAACAGAATTGAGAAGGCATGCGCGTTGGGGAGCGTTCAAGCGATGAACAACGATTCGATAAAGTAATACAGACAGGACGACCGCAGAAATCATACTACAGTTATTTCACTCTGGTTCGTAATATCGTAATATCGCTTTATATCCGTCGGGAAACGTTTAATTTATCGCACTTTATCGCTTCATGTCGCTGGATCAAGGGGGGAGTACAGTGAAGAATAAATATTTTTTTAAAATAAGCTTAAAACAATAATGAATAAAAAATACTAGTATTATTGTGAAAAAAGCGTGGGGCGCTCGATGTACGAAAATGGGGCACAAAGCGCCCCACGCTTTATTCACAATAATACTAGTATTTTTTTATTCATTATTGTTTTAAGCTTATTTAAAAAAAAATATTTTTTACTTTTTAGTTCTATAGAAAGCGTGTTTTTTAGTTTTTTTTAAACTATATTTATTTTTCACTTTTTAGTTTTATATAAAGCGAGTTTTTTAGTTTTTTTTTAAACTATATTTATTTTCCACTTTTAAGTTTGATTTATTGTCGAAAATTTGCCGAAAAAAAACAATTTTTTTATTTCGGCGTGGACGGGATTAGAACCCACGACCGGTGAATCCGAGAGTTGACGTCAGCGAAGACTAGCGCCTTAGACCGCTCGGTCAACGATTGCTCTTATAGTAGTGGCATAATATACTAACAGTAATAAACCACTTGCTGTAGTCCAAACGTGGTTACAAACAAACATACATACTTACATACATACATACATACAAACTTACAAGTGAAACTAATATAAAGCGTGTAAAAAGAATGGATTTTCTTTTTATTGGCTTAAAAAAATCTCCTGTCTTTCCTGGACAGAATGCGGGCACTCCGAGCATTATGTGGCGCCATCATTAGTGTGTCAAGAAAACTAAACATAGTCAACAGTGGCGCCGCGTCACGGTTAACATACTTAACTAGTGAAATACTTAGTTTTCACTGCAAATAATTTATACATAAATGAAATAATACAAAAATAAAATTTATTTACAAAACAAAAAAACCAAAGCCTTTTTTATCTCAAGTTGAACCCGCCATTTGATAACTTCTGTTCACTAGGTACCTGATGGACAATAGAGAAACCAATTAACATGATGTTTGAACAGTATTAAAGATATTAGTAGATAATCGAATCATATTGAATGAAAACAGAGTGCAGATTATAGACGCTCGAAAACCGACATCAATAGCGTGTACAAAAACATAATTAAAGTTTGCGTATGTAAAGTTTACGAGCGGTTGAAACAAAACATGTAAACAGCATATTAATTCCTAGGTTTACAGACAGACAGACAAAAATGATGAAAACTGAAAATTCGCTCTAGAAATCTTTAAAAGTGTATACTGACTAGGTTACGATATTATTTATTTGTAGTGTCCGACCCAAACTAGTTTTTACGGCCAAAACCGAAACCGAATTTCGGCTTCAATCAGTTTCGGCCAAAATAGAAACCGAATATCATTTTTCGTGAGAAAAATAAAATAAACATCATAATCAGTCTTTAATTTTTTTTATTTTTAAATCAATCACATATTAATCATTCAGCCTCTGATATTTTAACTAAACATTAACTTATCATAACATATTATTACACCCTGTTTTTCATGAAGCACAAATAAATATACTTTTTTTAATATGAAATTAAATAAAAGCTACAAAACAAAATGACTTTTTAGTAAAAACTATTTACCTAATAAATATGTTTAGGTAGATACACAAAACAATAAAATATAGTTTAAAAAAAACTAAAAAACACGCTTTATATCGGACTAAAAAGTAAAAAATAATTGTTTTAAAATAAGCTTAAAAAGCGTGGGGCGCTTTGTTCCACATTTTCGTACATCGAGCGCCCAACGCTTTTTAAGCTTATTTTAAAACAATTATTTTTTACTTTTTAGTCCGATATAAAGCGTGTTTTTTAGTTTTTTTTAAACTATATTTTATTTTTCACTTTTTAGTTTGAGGATCTATAAAAGAATTTATTAATCCTGGGGGTCCTAATAAGGATAATGGGAAACTGTTATCAAATTATTGCATTGTCATCGGTCCTTGATACGTATGCAAAGTTTCAAATTAATCAGACTTCGGGAAATTGGTGAAAATTATGCTCAAAGATTTAAAAGAATTTATTAATCCTGGGGGTCCTAATAAGGATAATGGGAAACTGTTATCAAATTATTGCATTGTCATCGGTCCTTGATACGTATGCAAAGTTTCAAATTAATCAGACTTCGGGAAATTGGTGAAAATTATGCTCAAAGATTCCGTTACGGACATACATACATAGTTAGTTACATACATACATAGTTACAACCCAAACTAATATAAAGCGTTTAAAAAACAGACTCTTTAATCTTAAAAATAAAATTATTTCTTCTAAACTTTGATCTTTTTTTATGGTACTCTTGTTAACGAACTACAATAAAATTAAAACTAAAAAGTCCCAGAATCGGGCTAAGACGGTATTTGAGCTTTTGTCTCGAGAAGTGATCGTACTCAACAAAATTTTAATTCATTCGAGTGAGTGGTTAGAGCTCATACAGATTGAGAGACGGATTTTTTGACCACTTTTTTGGGTCAGAGACCTAATTTCATGAAAAATTCAAAATTCAATTTTTGCACTACTATACAGGGTGTCTCACGACATGACTGCCATAGCCTGGGACTGTGTTGCTGAGTTCAAGTCAAAAATGTCTAATGAACATATACCCGGAACGCTATCCTAACTGAGCTAGAAGCATTTGAAATTTTAAATAAGTAAGCCCACTAATGCAGGTATTAGGTTCGGCTGTTGGTTTTGTTGTTATTAAAAAGACCAGATGGCTCTGAATCACCATTAGTATTTATTCGTGCTGATCCTGAGACTCTTCGCAGAGCTACCACTTCAATTCTAAGAAGAGCTAGACTATGTATACAGCAACTGGGTGGAAATTTTGAGCAACTAATTCAATAAAGCGATTTCTTTTTAAATGGTTTTTAAATTAGTAGGGAATTCCTACTACTACTTATCTAAAATTTCAAATGCTTCTAGCTCAGTTAGGGTAGCGTTCCGGGCATATGTTCATTAGACATTTTCGGCTTGAAATCACCCCATCAACACAGTCCCAGGCTATGGCAGTCATGTCGTGGGACATCCTGTATAACAAAAAACAATATGAAATTCGATTTGCTAATTACTAATTATACTTTCATCTTTTAAAATTAGCATTCTTGTGGCATATCATACGAATTCTGTGCCAAGTAAAAACACACAATAAATAGTGTTTCAGGATAAAATGGGACACCTTGCCATTTCACAAAAGCTTGAAAACAGAAGTCGAATATTTTTACCTTCGACAAAAACTCAATCAACAAAAAGGGTTGCGTTTGCATTATTCTAAGCCAATCAGAAACAAAGTAATCTTCCAAGCTGAACTTCAAGGATGTAGTTTGTTATTGTAGTGCCGTCTCTTTTTGCGTCAATGCTCTGTGCACAGTTGTCACAACGTAGTTTGGTTTCGGTTTCTAATAGTTTCTGATTTGCGTTTTTACGCGTTGTTCCTACATTTGTTTTTTACCCGACTACGGTGAAGCAAAAGGATGGTTATATGTTTGACCGGTATGTATGCATGTTCATTAATTTTTGAGCTTAATTTTTATAATTACAGTGTAAACTCTTTATAACGTCCTTCGTTATAACGAAAAACTCCCTATAACGTCGAAATTTTTACGATTTGGTTGGTTTACCTTAAAACCTATACATTAATACCCTCTTTATAACGCAACAGCCATTCTCTATTATGAAGAAATATGTTCATATTTAGGCGTTAGCAAATAAACACAGACATAAAGAGGACCATTCTGAACCATCACCATCTATTCAACAAGCACTTGATGACGCCAAACTATAGGTATATGTGTTTGTATATGTGTTTGGAATAAATTAATTTTGTGAAAATTGGTTATTTTTCTTTCTTCCCTCCATATAACGAAAATTCTTTATAACGAAAAAAATGTTCGGTCCCTTAAAATTCGTTATAAAGAGATTATACAGTACATTGAAGATTATTGTTAATTTGGTTGTTTGTCTTTCTTCACTCCATATAACGGTAACTCTCTATAACGATAAAAAATGCTCGGTTCCTTGAGTTTCGTTATAAAGAGTTTACACTGTATTTGAATATAGTTCATTATAATATATCGATAAACTTCTCATGTTTATTTACGTAATTAAAAAAAAGACGTAATTGAGTTTTAATTATACATAAATAGTATAATAATATAAATAATAATAATGCGTTTAACGTCCGTTTCTCGACTTTGTCATAACAGACGCCATTCGCTGCATCATTAGTATTTTTTTTCTACCACACTTCCCGTTATTTTCTGCAATTTTAAACTTCAACTTATTTAATAGCAATGGGCGAATGAAGGAATTTTTAGGAAATTAGGATTGGGTAGGCAAATTTTGAGCATAAGAATTTGACAGGTATTCGGCCATGGCCTTGAATAAGGAACCATCTCGATATTTATCTGGAATTATTGAGGGAAGCCATGGAAAACCTCAACAAGATGGCCGGTACAGGAATTACCGTTTCTCGGCGAGAGGCAGTGGGATAAACTCCCAGCCACATCTGCCTACGTCGAGATTCGAATTTGGTACCTCCCGAATTCGAGTCTAGTGCTCTCACCGCTACGCCACCCCGCTCGGTAATCTATACTAATATATAAAGCTGAAGAGTTTGTTCGTTTGTTTGTTTGAACGCGCTAATCTCAGGAACTACTGGTTCAAATTGAAAAAATTTTTTTTGTTGGATAGCCCATTTACCGAGGAAGGCTATAGGCTATATAATATTACGCTACGACCATTAGGAGCGGAGCTTTAATGAAAAATGTTGCAAAATGTGTCAAAAATAAGCTTCTATTCATGTGAAATGCACTAACTCTATTACACTAACTATTAGTGATGCAAGAACACAACATCAGGTAGATCAATCGGTAGAGCACGCGTCTGTAATATCAGGGTCGTGGGTTCGAGCCCCACGTTGGGCAAATATGTTTTTATTTTTTTTTTATTTTTTACATTGCTTTCTTCTAAGGCTTACATTTAAATTTATTTTAATTTTATTTAATTCATTTAAAAAATATTATTAGTTAAAAAAAGTTTAAATATCTACTGCTTTTTATCGACAAAAACTTTTGAACGGTAACTCCGATCATCATGAAATTTGGACACAACATTCATCTCGATAAACTAAGATGAATGTGTGTACTCATGTCCCTTCCTTCCCCATTCGTTCTTTTGCACCCGGGTGAAATCGGGCGGGACCGCTAGTTATACATAAATAAGGTCGTGTGTTTCACGACACGTGCCTTTTTCATATTTCTTCCAATCAATATTTCAGACCTGACACTAAACCTCAATATTCCACTCTATATCGATAGGAAGACCGTCAAAAAACGGCAACATTTCAGTTAAAAAAAAACACCGTACGCGAGGTAGGCACTTCAAGTACTACGCTACGGTGCATTAGTCCCGGTGTACCTGGGTTCAAGGTCATACGCGAGTATACAGAGTCGTGGGCGTGTAGTACCTACAGCAGAAATGCCGTCGGGTGGATCGGACGGGAAGTACAGCAGGACTGCTGGTGTCTGCAGTATCCTGCAAGCTGCCACCGTCTGCTGGCGCGGGCGTATATGTACGTCTGCAAGCGTTTTGTGTGTGTGCGTGTGCACGCACCAAACCCAGTCAAACGCAATATGCGTCGTGACGATGCGTAGAGAATAATAGACGCCCGTGACGTCCGGAAACGAGACTTAACCGACGGTGCAATGTCGCACGCATATGTAGTAGTCGAGCGAAATGTAATAACGAAAATATAGAAGTTTCCATCTTTACTAATATATAAAGCTGAAGAGTTCGTTTATAATATATTTTACATATAGTATGGTATGGTTCAGAGCTGGGCAGTAGTTAACTACAAAAGTAGTTAACTACATAGTTAACTACTTTTATTGGAAAAGTAGTTGTACTCTAACTACTTTTCTCCACGTAGTAGTACTCTATTATTTTGAATATTTATACAGTAATCACAAAAAGTAGTTAAAAATGTAGTTAACTACTTAGTTCTAACTACTTTAGGTAATCTAACTACTTTTTTGTAATTTAACTACATTTTTGTAATCTAACTACTTTTTGTAATCTAACTACTTTTTGTAATCTAACTACTTTTTTGTAATCTAACTACCTATTTTGAATTTTAACTACTTTTAAAATAAATAAATAATGATTTAATCATGGGTAAAATTAGACAAAATGTACTTATACATATTTAATAACAACACGACATTTCGGCCACGATATCTACCCTTTTCAAATGAATATAAATAAAAAATTCTACAAAAAATAGTAATCATTGAAGAAAATAAAACTAACAGTAAATTAAAAAAAAAACAACTAACAGACTAGAATGTCAAAAAGAAATATTAAAATATACAAAACTTGATGACAATTGACAGTAATATACCTAGTTATATATTTTTTGTACGTTGTTTATTGTTTATTATCTTAATGTTATTTTAATGTTATTTTAATGTTATTTTTTGTACGTTGTTTATTGTTTATTATCTTAATGTTATTTTTGTTTACTCCCATGATTCTCAATTTTTAATGTTGTTTTTTCTATAGAATTTTTGATTTATATTCATTTGAAAAGGACTAACATCTTGGCCGAAACGTTGTGTTGTTATTAAATATAAGTAAATTTTGTCTGTTAATTTGGTAATTTTTTATTATTTAAAATAATTTTCATTTTGCAAATCTTTATCAATAGTTTTTTAACGAAAAATTCATGTTTATTTGTAAATACACTTTATACCTATGCTTAACGTTGCATCTTTTTTATTTAGCGTTTATTTGTTTATGTTGGGATATTATGTACAGATTGTACGACATAAATACAGAGATTTATATTATTATTATTATTATTATAGTAGTTAAAAAAGTAGTTAAAATTTTAACTACTAACTACTAGTAGTTAGTAGTTTAACTACTTTTAAGAACGAGTAGTTTAACTACTTTTTTGCTTAAGTAGTTAGTAGTTATACTCAACTACTTTTTTCAAATAGTTTGCCCAGCTCTGGTATGGTTGTCTGTATATACAGTAACGGCTTGCAAAATCCACATACTGTGAGAGTTGTTCTTTTAATGAATTATACAGACGTTAGCTCAATTAATTCAAATAAATAAAATCGTAACTTAGTATGTAATTGAACAGTTTTAAAGATGCCTAGAGCGAATTTTCAGTTTTCATCACTTTTTTCTGTTTATATTTTTTTGTACCTATCTTCTATCTGTGTTAATATATAAAGCTGAAGAGTTTGTTTGTTTGGTTGAACGCGCTAATCTCAGGAACTACTGGTTCGAATTGAATTTTTTTTTTTGTTGTTGGATAGTCCATTTATCGAGGAAGGCTATAGGCTATATAATATCACGCTGCGACCAATAGGAGCGGAGCATCAATGTTAAATAAACTCAAAATTTGTCCGTCTGACAACAGTAACTCCGATCATCATGAAATTTGGACACATTTATCTCGGTAAACGAAGATGTACGTGCGTACTCATGTGCCTTCCCTCCGTTCGTTCTTTTGCATCCGGGTGAAACCGGGCGGGACCGCTAGCCAAAAAATATAAATCGACACCCGAATCGAGTATATGCAGAGGGTAATCTCCGAAACTACTCATCCGATTTCAAAATTTCTTTACCAATATTTAGATTGGACATTAAAATAAAAGCGCTTTTTGTGGAGACCAGTTTTGCGACGCAAGTCGACGAAAAAACGGTGGCAATTCTACCCACTGGTCAATAAAAAATGTGAGCCGTCGCGGGACGCCTGGCAGATGTGAAACATAATTTTAATTAGAATAAAATTAAAATTAATTAAAATTAATAATAAATTTAAAAACATTATATACAATGAAATTTATGTGAATTTTAATCTACCAAGAGAGTAGATTTTACATTTACTGGCGCTTCAAACACACCAAATATACGCGTGCTTAATGCACAGATGAATGCACACTTTAATTATAATAGTAAACAACACTGTATACCCTGTGGAGTATACACTATAGGTATCCGATCTCAGTGTGGCGAGAGAGATGGCTTAACGCCGGATCGAGTGGGAAGAGAATCGCACAGTCGATTGCGCATGGCGACGTGTCGCCACATCGTACACACTATACTGCATATACATATATATAGGTATATACCATCATAGAGCGTGGCGACGCGTCGCCACGCCAGAAATCTGTTTTACGTGCGGCTATAGATGTTTCACATCAATAAAATCCTTACTCCGTTGAATTTCCACCGGGTCAAGTTTAACGGAGAAAACAAATATAGATTACGAGGCAATCATTTCCACGGTTCCATTGACTACAAAAACCAGTACAAAACCAGTACGATCAGTGACTCTGAAGTGACAATGAATGAACAGGATGCAACCCGTATTGTCCCTTTTGTTCCGGCTATTCAACATGTCTGCCTGTGAACGCGTTGCAGGAAGTCTATGTTTGAAAACGTAATTAAGTTTTGCTTTGACATTATGTCAAAATGGTATGCGCTGTTTATAATAGCCAGACACTAAATTATTGTTAGTGAACTTAAACGTCAATATAAATGCTACAGGGGTGATTAAATAGTCATTTTAGGAATAAAGTACATTTGCACGTTTTTTACCCTCCGCTGCGGATGAATCCCAAAGGAGATGTATGTTTCACAGGGTCTAAGATCAAAGGCGTCTCTGGGAATAAAGAATTTGTCTAAATTTTAACCCCTTTACTTCGAATCCAAAAGGCGAGTTATGTGTTTCACTGAGTCTAAAATCAAAGGTGTCTCTAGGAATAAAGAATTTTCCTTGTTTTTATGTCCTCTATGGCGAATCCCAAAAGGAGATGTATGTGTTTCCCAGAGTCTAAAATCAAAGATGTCTCTAGGAATAGAGAATTTGCCTCGTTTTTACCTACTCTATGGCGAATCCAAAAAGGAGATTTAGGTGTTTCACTGAGTCTAAAATCAAAAACGTTGCCAGGAATAGAGAATTTGTACCGTTTTTACCTCCCCTACGGCTAATCCAAAAGGAGATTTATGTATTTCACTGAGTCTATAATCAAAGAGGTCTCTAGGAATAGAGTGCCTCGTTTTTACCTCCTCTATGGCGAATCCAAAAAGGAGATTTAGGTGTTTCACTGAGTCTAAAATTAAAAACGTCTCCAGGAATTGAGAATTTGTACAGTTTTTACCTCCCCTACGGCTAATCCATAAGGAGATTTATGTATTTCACTGAGTCTAAAATCAAAGAGGTCTCTAGGAATAGAGAATTTGCCTCGTTTTTACCTCCTCTACTTCGAATCCAAAAGGAGAGTTATGTGTTTCACTGAGTCTACAATCAAAAATGTATCTAGGAATAGAGAATTTGCCTCGTTTTTACCTCCTCTATGGCTAATCCAAAAAGTAGATTTATGTGTTTCACTGATTCTAAAATCAAAGGTGTCTCTAGGAATAGAAAATCTGCACCCGTTTACCTTCTTTACAGCGAATCTAAAAGGAGATGTATGAATTTCACAGAGTCTAAAATCAAAGGTGTCTCTAGGAATTGAGAATTTGCACCGTTTTTACCTCCTCTACTTCGAATCCAAAAGGAGATTAATGTGTTTCCCAGAGTTTAAAATCAAAGGAATAGAGAATTTGCCTCGTTTTTACCTCATCTACGGTTAATCTAAAAGGAGATTTATGTGTATCACAGAGTTTAAATTCAAAGGTGTGTCTAGGAATAGAGAATTTGCACCGTTTTTTAGGTCACTGCTGCGAATGTCTCAATGTATTTATTTATGTGACTATATTCACGTGTTATATTACTGAGTCTAAACGGCTGGATCGATTTTGATAAATGAGATTATGAAAGATTCATCTCAATCGGGCGAATACCAATTGTTGAGACATTTTGAAAAACTAGTAGGAAGTATATATTTTACGGTTTGCGAGATATTTTAAACTTCCGAATAGATCAAAACACCTTTAATAAAAAAAACTTTTCTCTTCAGTATATAGTAGTGTTGATCCAATGGAATGTCACGATAAAGGAAGGTCTCGTTGAGGATCAAGAAGTAAGCTTTATCAATATTTCGCTAGTGGCCAGCGTTTCGAAAAATTTATTTTCATCTTCAAGGCCTCAAGTTGGTCAAATTTACCACCATTTGACCAGCTTGAGGCCCTGAAGAATACATTTTTCCAAACGTTGGCCACTAGCGTAACATTGGAAAAGCATTCTTGATCCTCAACCAAATCTTCCTTCATCGTGACAAATAAGCTAAACAGTGTAAAAAAATTGTTTAATTTAATGTGCATTTCCGAGTTTATTTACTACAAAATTTTAAAAAGACATTGAAAAACCTCACTAAAGGAGGTATAGGTTGAAATACTGTTTTCAAAAGCTAGAATTGAAATCACCCGATTTTTTTTATCTTGATTTTAAGATGAACAAACAAGATGTTTAAAGAACTACACGACATAAAAAACGCGTCTTCTTTAAAATCTGCGCTCAAGGTAAAAATTCCTTTTTACGTTTGCATTCACTTATTTTCAAAGCACACTAAAATTTCACGCCCGATTTGAAATGACATTGACGTATAGCATAAATCTGAACATAAAGGTCAAACTACATCAATGACATGCAATTTCGTAAACTGAACACTACAAAATCGTCGTTGGTTCTGTAATAGCTCCTATGTGCATAGTTGACAGATTTTATGTTTTTTAGATGAAATGATTCAGGAAACGGAGCTCTATACACTAGTAATACCTCCTATGTGCAAGAACTGAATTAAAATAGTATTTTAATTTAGTTTTTGCACATAGAAGGTTTTACTAGTTTATAGAGCTCCGTTTCCTGAATCTTTTCTACGTACATGCCTAACATTAAATGCAGCAATATATAAATAAACAAATACGTGACAAAAAAAACACGATCAATCAATAGGTATTGAAAAAAAAAATTGTTTCTCTAAATACACCTTATATTTTGTTAATTGCCACTTTTAAAGCTATCTAGAAAGAGGTCCTTAAAATCTATAAAATTTCAGTCACCGGTTCAGTGTTTGCTCTAACTGTTCGCGAAGTTTCGGTATACTTCGGAACAGCTCACGCATGCGCATTCGAGATCTTTACACGATCAATCAAATAGGTATTGAAAAAAAATTGTTTCTCTAAATACACCTTATATTTTGTTAATTGCCACTTTTAAAGTTGTCTAGAGAAGGGTCCTCAAATTCTTCAAAATTTCTGTCACCGGTTCAGTGTTTGCTCTAAGTGTTCGCGAAGTTTCGGTATACTTCGGAACAACTCACGCATGCGCATTCGAGATCTTTGTAGTCGTGTGAAACCGGCTACAGCTTGATTCCCCTTCCAAGAATATAAATTTCTACATTCCCTGTACTCGTATAATATCGAGAGTTTGACGTCATTTTTTTCTCAATTTAAATAAGTGGTAACGCAATTTTTCACTTACGAGAATCAAAAACCTTTCACCGTTTTCCCATGTCTCGGCGATGATAAACTACATTAAAAAATAATAAATGACTGTACAGAAACGACACGCACCGACATCGGCGCTCTCGAGCGCCGAAGTTGCGGAGACGCATTTTATCCAGAAACGTTTTAGACATATTAAAACGGAAGCGGTTCGAATAATGCCGCTATGTTTTAGCTGCATACGGTGTTTCAGATTATGTGACGCCCGGGTGCGATAGATATAGTTCTGCAAACTGTATTCCGCTTGCGGCTCGGCGCCTGAACTAATAGCTTTGAGCGAATTCCAACAGATGTCGCTACTTGGTGCTAAAACAGTTTTTTGTTTGCTTCTAAACTAATAGCTTTGAGCGAATTCTACCAGATTTGCTTCTGAACTAATAGCTTTGAGCGAATCCTAATAGATGTCGCTACTTGGTACTAAAACAGTTTTTTTTGTTTGCTTCTGAACTAATAGATTATTTAAACAAATTCAACCAGATTTGCTTCTGGACTAATAGCTTTGAGCGTATTCTTACAGATGTCGCTACTTCGTACTAGAATAGTTTTTTTGTTTGCTTCTGAACTAATAGATGTAAACACATTCTATCAGATTTGCTTCTAAACTAATAGCTTTGAGCAAATTCTACCAGATTTGCTTCTGAACTAATAGCTTTAAGAGAATTCTAACAGATGCCGCTACTTGGTATTAAAAAAGTTTTTTGTTTGCTTCTGGACTAATAGATTTAAACAAATTCTATCAGATGTTGCTGCATGTTACTAAAACAGTATTTTTTTTAGAAAACGTAATTTTGTACAAAATATTTAATAAAAACTATCCTATAGTCTAAGTTGTACCAAGCAAGACACATTTACAAAATTTCATTAAAATCGGTTCAATGGTTTCGGAGATTAGCGCGGACGAGCATCGTGACAAGAGGTTTTTATATATACAGAGTGTTTAAGTTGATTTTTCTATTTTAACAACGTGTAGAAATCAAATAGACGAACAAATATTTTATGTAACTTTTTTATCAAAACTCAAAAAATAAGAGAGAAACAGCCGTTCAAAGTTTGATTAAATTTCTGCAATTTTATTTAATTAAGTCAAAAGCCCGGTTTACACACGCTAAGAGAGCACGAATCGGAAATGCATCCCAAATAATTCGCTACTACAAGCATGGCTACGACGCACGCATCTTTGTGTCCAACAAAACGGGGGCAACTGAACAATTTCTGTGAATACTTGATAATGACATAACACATTTCCATAGTGACAAAACATAACGCCAGGACCGACGTCAAAATTTGCTAAAATTTAATAAAACTTTGAAAGCCCGTTTCGCTCTTAGTTTTGAGTTTTGATAAAAAAAGTTATTTGAAATATTTGTTCGTCTAGACGCTGTTAAAAAAAAGAATCAACTTAAAAATCATGTTGTATATAGATAATGAACTAGCAACTTCTGTGAAACTCAGTATAAATCACACACCGGCAGGTTCCGGTTAGCTGGAATCTGTACGATGAAAAATAATGTCAAGTGTCGACAATATAAAGCTTTAAAAGTGCTCCAGGAATTTACTGATTCCGCTAAGAAGGACTTATTTAATTCGCGGCTTTTCAAGATTTATATAATTTTTATTACGTTCTACATTATATTCGTACGTTGAAAATAAATGGCATTATATTGACTTCGTAAAAAATATTCTATGTAAAATGTAAATATAAATGAAACGAATTTCGAAAATGATATTTTCCCAATAGAGACAAAACTACGTAATATAAAAACATTTTTTTGAGATCTGTTTAGATTTGATTCTCACCCTACTTCTAGACTTTTGGCAGGGCAATGAATGAGGTGCAAAATTGAAATAATTAAAATATGTTATACATACCGAAAACAATTGACTATCACCACATAACAAATACGAAAAAGGTTCATGGCGCTCAATGTATTGTCGAAATTATTATTTTTATCTATGTTTGATTCATTTTTACACGATTTATATTAGTTTCACTTGCAAGTTTGTATGTATGTATGTTTGTTTGTAACCTCGTTTGGACTACAGCAAGTGGTTTATTACTGTTAGTATGTTATGCCAGTAATGAAACAGCAATCGTTGACCGAGCGGTCTAAGGCGCTAGTCTTCGCTGTCATCAACTCTCAGATTCACCGGTCGTGGGTTCTAATCCCGTCCACGCCGAAAAAAAGAATTGTTTTTTTTCGGCAAATTTTTGACAATAAATCGAACTAAAAAGTGGAAAATAAATATAGTTTAAAAAAACTAAAAAACACGCTTTATATCAAACTAAAAAGTGAAAAATAAAATAATATAGTTAAAAAAAACTAAAAAACACGCTTTATATCGAACTAAAAAGTAAAAAATATTTTTTTTAAAATAAGCTTAAAACAATAATGATTAAAAAATACTAGTATTAAGGTGAAAAAAGCGTGGGGCGCTTTGTTCCACATTTTCGTTCATCGAGCGCCCCACGCTTTTTTCACAATAATACTAGTATTTTTTATTTATTATTGTTTTAAGCTTATTTAAAAAAAAAAATATTTTTTACTTTTTAGTTCGATATAAAGCGTGTTTTTTAGTTTTTTTTAAACTATATTTATTTTTAAAACTAAATTTCATTGGTTGCTTGTCGGCCCATCATGGATACATTAAACATTTTTGAAAAAAATGGCACGTGGGTGTAGAAAAATTCTCCACCCCTGGAGTAGGGCAAGGAGACGTCCATAGAGTACCATGTCGTACCGGCAAAACCAAGTGAACCGACACCGAGTACAGTGGCATGTTGTTTGACTGCATTTATAAGTTGTAATTTGGAATACTAGTAGAATTATTGTAATATTATTAACAATAGATTAATGGATTGGGGTATTGGTGAGATAGGTATATAATAAAGGAGGACCTTTAAATGACCTTGAACCTGATGTGATACAAGTCAACGGAATCAGCGACCCCAAAAATCTTAAGATACCCTTAATTTGGTGATCAAATTTACATAAATAAATAAAATATTTTGATTTTATTTAATAATTTTGAAAGAATTTTATTAAAAGCGAATTAGAAATTAAATATAAATTATTTTTATATTTTTTAGATCAGTTCTGAAGAAGGTCCAAATCCGGATCGAAACCTTAATGTATTAATTATATATTTTGTTAATATATTGTCTGAAAAATTGGTCGATAATTTTATTTATTGAAAAGTTCTAATCAGACGTTAATCAAAGATTTAAATAAAGTTTAGAATAAATAGTAAAATTACCCATTTTAATCCCTCTTTAGGTATCCTAGGGAGACTTCGGGGTAAAATCGACTTTTTACTGTTAGTAGATATAAAAAAATTGTTTCATTTTTTTTACTCGGCTTGGAACCGGAAACACCGCAGCCTCTATAGGGCTTACGCTATCTCCCAATCGTTTATATCACTCGATCCAGTATCATCGTTCCTTGCACTAGAAACCGGTCTTATTGATCTTCCTCCTTTGCAGCCGGGCGAAGCCGGATTGAAAGATTACTGATAGTGAAACAGTAAGAATATGAAATGAAATAATGCCAAATTAACACAATCAGAATGCGAAACGCATCTAAGTGTGAAACACAAGAAATTCTGAAGTCAAAGAACATATCCTGCTTAAGCTTCAGACATGCTTACAGGATGCTTGTTCAGTTCTCCGCCCGGATCTACCCTACACCGTCCACCGGATGTATAAAATGCTTGCATACCCATAGCACCAAGGATGAACTAACTATAAAATAACTATAGGTAACTGGTAATTGCTCGTATTCCTCTCGGAAGAAGAAACTATGACTAATGTGGAATGATTTAACCCCTATCACTTGGGGGTCGGAAATGCGTATTTTACCATTCCAACCCACAAGTGGGGAATGGTACTAGTTTAGGTCAAAAATCACTTTTCTAAAATTTTACAATATCTTTCCGTTTTCAGGTCCCGCGAATCCAAAAAAACATATTTTTGCAAAAACTCTGTGCGTCTGTTAGTCTGTGAACACGATACAGGTCAAACGGATGAGCGGATCGAAACCAAATTTTAGGAGGATGTTTGGTATGCAAATATGAAGAGCCCTGTTGTTTTTGGGGAAAATCGGCGCATGCGCAGAAGAGATATACGCTAAAACGGTGTTTTTTATATTATAATGGTATACTTTTCATAACGGCTTATTATTCTATTTATTTTTTCAAGAAAGTTTTGTTAAAAAATGTTTTTCTAAATTTTATAGTTTCGGAAATGTTTTGAAAATAAAAAAAAAATCAGCCGCTCTTTTGTTTTATGGATTTGTATAAGAAATAAACTAGTTCGGCATGCTTTTATTAATTTTTACGTGACGTGGAACATAACCATGTCAACGAATAGCAAATATCATATTGAATACTAGCCATTACCCGCGTCACCTCACACGATGTCAGAAATTTTATTTTCTTTATTATAATCAAATGTCAACATTTTTGAAGTTGGAATTTCCCCGTCGTCCAATTGGCTGGATTTTTTTTTAAACCAATTCACAACCCTGAAAGCAGCTTACAAGGTCTATCCTAGATACACATGAGTCGTACCATAACGGTCTGTTAACTTAAACCGTTGAGCTGTGTTTACATTGAAATTAATGTTTATTTAAAACATTTCTAAAATGGTAATATTCATACGTGTACCTATTTTAGGCAAGCACATATGTAAAAGGATATTTATACTGTTTAAATTTCTTTTGACAGATTTGATTTTATCTATTTTATTAGTCCACACACTATTATGCAGATGTGTATCTTTCTGAACAGGATATGCAAACTAATAATGTCTTATGGCCATATTCACCGAACGTAAGCAGTAATTTATTCGGTTCATTTGTTCTTCAGGTAGCTATCCCTCCGAATAAATAGCGATGATTCAATTCACCAAACATAATTATGTTTACTAAAGGTAAAAATCTATTCTGTCATACTTTCAGGGTATTAATTATTTATACGCCTGATAAAATAATTATGGCCGCCACGTAGACCATACCCAACCTATAAACGTGGAGTATTATAGCAACAGTTTGCTCTTGTGAATTCATTTATGTGATGTTTATTAACCTTTTGTGAAGTGTATATAGTTGTAAAACATTAAAATTAGTGGAAGTTTTGTGTGCAATTGGGTTAGGATAAAACATTATTATTTTGTGAAACTTTCTATCTGACTTTTACACTAACGCCATCGGTCGGATTTTTGGGTGTTCGTCAAAATATTCAACAAAAAGAGCAAGGAGTATAGCTAAGTGTATATTTATTCTTTAACTAACTTTTCTACCTGATATTTTGTTTCAAAGTAAATTTTATTCTAACGAATAAATTTTTTCCAAGATTAGTAACTTCTATTTTTAATAGTGTTCGGTGAATATGGGCATTAGAGGAGTTAAGGTCTCTCGATTTCATCTGAAATTTTATTACACGTCCTCAATCGTATTTTTATCTTAGGATAAAATTATCCTTCAAATCTTTGATTAACGTCTGATTAAAAAGGGAAAAGATAGCATTAATAAATTACAAAAACATAATATTGTATATAAAATTAATTGTGAAAATTGTAGTAAGAATTATATTGGTCAAACAAAAAGAGCTCTTAAAACAAGAATAAGAGAACACCAAAATAATCACAAATTAATCCCTGACAAACATAATGTAATAACTAAACACAAATTAGAACTTGACCACAAAATTAATTGGGATAATATTAAAATTTTAGATAATGAAACTAATTTTTTTAAAAGAAATATTTCGGAAATGTTACATATAAAATCAAATAAAAATTCTCTCAATGCTCAATTAGATACAGAAAATTTAAGTAATAGGTATATTATATAAATGTACTCACAATTATTTCCATGACTACTAAATAAAAAAAAATAAAATTGTTTGTTATTATTTTTTCATTATTTTGATAATCATTAATAATTTTGAAAGATTTTATAAAAAGCAAATTAGATTTAAATATTAATTATTTTTTATATTTTTTTTCTGAAGAAGATCCAAATCCGGATTAAAACGTTAATGTATTAATTATATATTTTTTTGTTAATATTATTGTCTGAAAAATTGGTCGATAATTTTATTTATTAAAATTATCCTTATCAAAAAGGATCGACATAAACGTTTTAGATATTTGCCCACAGATATTTAAATGAACGAAATACAGTAATTGCTCTTTATAATACGACGTTTAACGCCATTCCGGTAGGTACCGAGCGATTTACAATTTTGCATCATATAATCACTACAGCTCGCGCTTTCAAAGCTGTTTTATGTAATTTAAATCAACCGTACTATTTCTAATTTACCTGTACCTCATACGACTTGGTATGAATACCTATTTAATTAATGTTATTTTAGACCGAACTCGGTAATCACACGTAATAAAGTAGCTAGTTAATATATCGTCGTTGGTTCTGTAATACCTCTTATGTGCAAAAAGTAAAATTTGCAGGAAAGGCCAAAAAGTGGTTATTTCAGCAATGGATGGTAAGAACTATCAATTTCAGAGGTATATTACTAATTCATACTTATCTTCACTATACGTGTTTAATTAAGACGAAGTATTTTCTTAAAAAAAAATTTAACGTTAATTTCGAATTTATTGGCACACGGGAGGAATTATTTCATACAACTTTTCACATAAGAGTTACTTCCCCTTGTTGGTTACTGTAAAATTAATTTGGAGGTATTACTATAATGTATAGAGCTCCGTTTCCTGAATCTTTTCATTTAAAAAACGTAAAATCTGCCAGTTATGCACATAAGAGCTATTACAAAGCCAACGACGTTATATTAGACTGGCGGTCCCGCCCGGTTTCACCCGGGTGCAAAAGAACGAATGGGGAAGGGAGGGACATGAGTACGCACATTCATCTTAGATTACTGAGATGAAGGTTGTGTCCAAATGTCATGATTATCGGAGATACCGTTCAAAAGTTTTTGTCGATAAGAAGCAGTATTTACACTTTTTTAAGTAGGTAATAAATTTCTTTTAGATCAATAATTACTGTAATTAATAAAGTATAATAAATATTTAATTAAAAACACTGTAGGAAAATTAATAAAAAAAAATATTCTTTCTTTTTGGCCTGAATTTTTCCATGATCTGATAGCTTACTAATTGGCCAACCTTCCTAAAGCTAAAAACCACGAAATTTACTGTTAGATTTTATGTTGTTTGTTAAAACTTACAATAAATAAAAAAATAAAATACAAATTCTTCACCGAAGTGTCGTTATTATAAAAAAATGACGCATTTCTGACACCCAAGTGATAAGGTTAAATCATTCCAAATTAGTTATAGTTTCTTCTCCCGAGAGAAATACGAGCAATTACCGATCACCTATATATGTCGAATTTTATTTAAAGATTTTAATATCTTCATTCTAAACTGTAGGGTAGGACGGGGGAATGGCGTTCACTTAAGGAAAACATGGTGTATTTTTTAAATTATTTATTATGAATCAAAATTAACAAGAGTAACAAAGTCTTTAATTATCGAGTAATCAACAATTTAACAACAAAAGCATATATCATTCACCTACTAGTAGTAGGAAAACATTATTAAAAAAACATGTTTGAGCGGCATTGCCCCTGACTTTGGGTAATGCCGCTCAGGGTCTCATAAAGAAGTGTATCCAATCCAATCTGGCTGTTTTGCTGCTTTGATCAAAATTGTTTTTAATATTGTTGCGCTCAGCAAATTTATAAACAAGTTTACGCAAATCTGCAACATTGAGTCCATAATATAGCGAGCCCAGCAACTTAACTTGTTCAGCAATTTCAGTTTCTTGCTGTTGGGTGGAAACCGGGCTTCTTCGGTCCAAGCCGCTTTAGCGGTGATCCTTTGACGATTTCTTGGCATATCTATCTAAAACAATAAAAAAATAAGTCACTAAGGGGTAATGGCGCTCAGATGAGCGGTATAACCCCAACCGGTCGTTTTGTAATTAATTTGAAATTTTAAAAAAATCTAACACGATTGTTGAAAATTGACTGCAATACCACAAAATAGAATAGTTTATTGGCAGAAAAGTAAAATTAGTAATTAAATAAGCATTTAAGTTTTGGACTTACCGACAAAAAACACCTAATTAAAAATTAGATCAGTGCGGTCGCAAACGAAGAAACGCTCTTCACGGTCACATGACGCGAGCTGACTGTCCGTTTGCAACGCTGTCTATTAGAGGCCCCTCCCCTCGCGCTTCACGCGACGTGACGTGTCGCTACGTTTCTTTTTGACAGAGTTACAGAGGTGAGCGCCATTACCCAGTGAGCGCCATTACCCCTCCCTCCCCTATATTATTTTATAAGAATATAATGAAAACTAGTTCTGTAAGACGAATACTGTTCATTACCATAACACCAGAAATAGAGAAAATATTAACTTATATATTATTATTAACTTATATATTATTACTTTAAAGTCTCCGTACAATACAATTGTCACAATATGCAACAAATTACCACCTGATATTTAAAATCTAAATAATAAAAAATTTAAATCAGTACTGAAAAACATCTTTCTCAATAAAGTAATATACAGTTTGGATATAAATTTTAACGAATTTTAAATTTTGTTGTATATCAATTTGATTTTTTTTATGACGCAATCTACGCTGTACTGACAATATTGAATAAAGAAATACTTTACTTTACTATGTACATGAAAAAAAAAGGAATTACTAGCGCTCGGTAAGTGGATCGACAACTATTTTCATAAGTAGTAGGGTAGGAAACTCGTCCATCAGATTCAGGTGTGCGGAAAAAAACGATGCTATATTTATAAAAACGTCGGCCATGTCTGCAGTCTGCAAACAGACGAGTAAAAGAAAGACAATAATCGTTGCAATAAATGAGAATTGGGTGTTGTGATAGTTTAGTGTAGGGAAGTAGTATAGCATTATGTATACACTTTGTATATATATACTTTATTACACCTACAACGAGCCCAAACATTCATTTCAACTCTTGTTAAATGTTTTGTTAACCTTCTTTATGATAATTGGACCATTCTTACGTTCACACAATAACACTTACACTGCTAATTGAAATGGCATTTTACTGTACGTTTTATGATCGAATATTTCTTGAAATCAATTCGGAATTTAATTGACTCATAGCCATATTCATCGAACACTTTTAAAGTTAGAAATTATTAATCTTGGAACAAATTTTACTTTCAAGCAAAATATCAGGTAGAAAAGTTAGTTAAAGAAAAAATATACACTGCACTATACTCCTTGCTCTTTTTGTTGAATATTTTGACGTTCACCCAAAAACCCGACCAATGGCGTTAGTGTAAACGTCAAAAAAAAGTTTCACAAAATAATACTGTTTTATCCTAACCCAATTGCACACAAAACTTTCACTAACAACACATAAATAAATTCACAAGAGCAAAAAAGAAAGCGAATTAAAAATAAACCGTCAAAAATTGCGAGCTGTAGAGTTCAGACGTACGATCAAATACAATTTTAAAACTTAGTATGACCTCGAATCAATCTAGAAATGGTTCCATTTTATAGAATAAAACCGCTAGTAAAGAAAACTGCTGAACGAAGACGCGTGTAAAAGCTAGTTGTAAAATAAACAGTAAAACATAATATTACATACTTTATGAATTGTGTTCTAATGTCTTGAATAAAAAAGAAAGGCAATTATTTCAATTTTAATAAATGTAGGTATATAAAGAAAAACTGCATATTTTCTAAGCAATTAAAATTATAAAATATGCATTTAAAATTTTAATTAAAGTAATAAATAAAGTACTCCGTTTAAAGTTAATTGCCAACATATAAAATCGTTTAAATAAAGCAGCTTAGAAAACTACGACTATTTCAAAAAGTTTTGTAGTACGAACAGTTCTGACAAATCACGGAAAAATTATAATAAAAACAAGTACAAAATCTTGCAAACGTATCAACTCATATTTCAGCTCTATATAATATATTTGCTGAACGAAAACAATAGATTTTCTGAAGTCGACAATATACAGGATATCCCACGACACGACTGCCATAGCCTGGGACTGTTTTGCTGGGGTGATTTTAAGTCAAAAATGTCTAATGAACATATACCCGGAACGCTATTCTAACTGAGCTAGAAGCATTTGAAATTTTAAATAAGTAACCCCACTAATGCAGGTATTAGGTTCGGCTGTTGGTTTTGTTATTATTAAAAAGACCAGGTGGCTGTGAATCACCATTAGTATTTATTTGTGCTGATCCTGAGACTCTTCGCAGAGCTACCACTTCAATTCTAAGAAGAGCTAAATTATGTTTACAGCAACTGGGTGGACATTTTGAGCAACTAATTCAATAAAGCGATTTCTTTTTAAATGGTTTTTAAATTAGTATGGAATTCAGCTACTACTACTTATCCAAAATTTCAAATGCTTCTAGCTCAGTTAGGATAGCGTTCCTGGTGTATGTTCATTACACATTTTTTACTTGAAATCACCCCAGAAACACAGGCCCAGGCTATGGCGGTTATGTCGTGGGACATCCTGTATATTTCTGCACCTCTGTTTTGTGAACAGGACTGTTAAAACTAATTTTCTTAAGAACCAAAAATCTTGAAAAAAAAAAAGTGAAGTTTGTCATTGTCAAAATATATTACCGCAATATAAAACTTCGAAAGACTTCGTGTTATCAAATAATCATTTTTGCACGAATATAGTTGTTTCTCATGCCTGTATGGCGATCGTAAAAAGTCAAATTTAGCACTAGTTACGTAAAGTGAATGAAACGTGCAACTGCATACGATTACAACGCAGCATACTATTAGAAATAAACTTTGCTCAGAAGTGAATTCTAAGGCTAGGTTTACATGAGAGGCGTTAAACGCGCGTTAGCCAAACGCGCGTTTACAATTTCAATACAATTGCATATAACTGTTTATATGATAACGCGCGTTGGTGAGCGACGCGCGTTCAACGCCACTATAACGCAAATACCCTGTCTACGCGCGTCAACGCGCGCTTAGATCATGTCTAACTAAACATTGATTAGCATTGATGTGTTCAGATGCAACGCGCGATTTGAAGCGATAGGTACTTGCTGTCCAATATTTTCGATTATTTTTGACGTGATAACGTCTTATAAATTGATGAATCACCAATCTTATAAATTGATAAAACACCGGCTGCATGTTCGAAAAAGTGTAACGTAACGTTCCTAACGTTCCGCCTGACCCTGTGCGTGCTTTTTGCTAATTTCTCGCTCAATTTAAATCAGATCGGTTTGAAACCAGTCTTAAACGAAAGAGGAGAACATTTTACATAGATTTCGTATAACAGAATTTGCCTAAACAGTTTTTTTATACAAATTTATATAGAAAAATATTTTATACAAATTTATATAGAAAAATAGCTGTATAAATGCAATGTTGTGTAATGCATGGCGCGACGCGGTCGGTTGTCTTTGTTTGCCGTACATGGAAATTAGAAGCAAACGTATGTCTTGTCTTAACATGAAAACAGCTGCATTTCTAATGTTTAATTCAATTTTTTGACATTAGTATATTGTGAAATGCAAAGCCTTCTAAGTTAAGTATTGGAATAACTAATTATTATTAGAACATAATACTTTGTAAGTTGCAAACGTCACTTTTGACATTTCTTATCATTCCGACACCAAGGATAAGCGGATTGAAACCAAATTTTGGGAGGTTTAGGTTATGTATTACGGAATACGTTATCACGTAAAACTATCGTCCGTAAACCGACTTTACAGACAACCAATTTTTTTTCTAAAAAAAGTTTTCTTTAAAATAAAAAACGGATGGAGAAGAATTTGATTATGATCTATTCATCGACGAAATAGTAGTTGAAAAATTTAGGTTCATAATTCCTGATAAGTGTAATGTACAAGCTTGAGGTAACTCTATTTTGTAAAATAGGATGAACCCAATATTTTCGATTTTATCTATGACGCTTTCTTCTTCGATATATATAGCATCCATAAATAGATAGCATCTGCAACGGCCATCTTCGACAGAATACAACACTCGACTAGCGTATAAACTATAAAATAAACGCGCTCTTAACGCGTAAAATCGGTAACCATGTGAACAGTGGTATAAATGTCAACACGCGTTTAACGCGCGATTAACGCTCTTCATGTGAGCTAGGCCTAAAGATGCGATTTGTCAACTATTTAGGACCCGCATATCATTTGTTTGACGATCTTCATTCTAAAAAAAAAAACAGTTTCACAGAAACGACCGGAAAACGGCAATGCACAATAAACAGAACCGAAACTGTACTCTTGATGACAAATGAATCTCGCTGAATAAGAGAAAAAAACTGTAAAAACATTTAATGAGAGGAAGATGGATAGACTAAAAGGATGCCGTTATATACTAACTACCAGCAGATTATTTTGAAAATCCCATAGAGTTTACGTCGTGCGTTTGTTTCCTTCATTTGGAAAGAAAAATACTTTTACTTTTGTTTGTTGAATAGCATCAGAGTAAACAACAAGCGTGCACATCTTTTTATAAAAGGCATGGTTTCAAATCGGCACTCAGTAAGTGTCGATAAAGTGTTTCTTTCAATTGTTTTTGTTGTGAAGTTGTTTTTTTTAAGCATTCTCAATCCATTGTGGTGTCACGGATCTAAAAGGTTCGGAAGTTAGTCACAAACAGCGTCGCAATGGCACATTTTAAAGCCGTTGATACTCCCACCACCTCCCAGCTAGCTATACGGAACGTGCGCTCGTCGGTGATTGGCCGTGATCGCTCGTTGCCTTTGTCACTTGTCGCTTTCCTGCTTTAAAGTACAGTCGAGTACGCTATTGTCGAGTTGTTATTGCTATGTTAGTTTTGTTGAGTTGCGAGTTTGTAGTTTTTCAACAGTCTGTACAGGCGCAAGCCCGCATTCGCATCTAACTTCCGAGCCTTTTAGATTCGTGGCGCGTACTATTTATTTATTTACTTTTTATTTCCTCAAGTCACTAATTATAAGGACAGACAGATAGACGGACATGACGGAATTATATTATGGGTTCTGTTTTTGCCATTTGGCTGCAAAATTCTAAAAATGGAGTTGACCTTTCGCTACTACTAGCATGGCTAGTGTCCCTAACAAACGGGGACAACTTGGAACAATTTCTGTGAATACTTGATAATGACATAACATATTTCCATAGTGACATAACATAATCGACCTCAGAATTTGATAAAATTCAATGAAACTTTGAAAGCCCGTTTCTCTTTAATTTTTGAATTTTGATAAAAAAGTTACGTGAAATATTTGTTCGTCTGTTTGATTTCTATACGCTGTTAAAAAAAGAATCAACTTAAAAATCACCTGTATAATAAAAACCCTAAAACAAGATGGACGAGCCGAGAGCATGCAAGAAGAAAATGCATCAAGCCGGTAATTACTTTTCATTAAGACAGAACACAATTGGGTAACTAACCAGTGGAAAACGAAACATTCGGTGAAACAGACTTTCTTGTTTTGGCTACATTTTTTTCATTAAAATAAATTAAACGCTATAATTATAATGTAGAACAAACATTTCGTCTACAGCACATTTAAATATTATTCTTTTGTAATTCGTTATTATTATTTCATTATAGGAAAGTTAGTTAGAGAATAAAATATACACTGCACTATACTCCTTGTTCTTTTTGTTGAATATTTTGACGTTCAGCCAAAAATCCAACCGATGGCGTCAAAAAAAAAGTTCACAAAATAATAATGTTTTATCCTAACCCAATTGCACACAAAACTTCCACCAACTTTAATTTTTACAACTGTAAGTTTCACAAAAGGTTAATAAACAACACATAAATCAATTCACAAGAACAAACTGTAGATATAATACTCCACGTTTATAGGTTAGGTATTATGATCTATATGGCGACCATTATTATTTTATCAGCGAATAAAAAATTATACCTGAGTATTTGGACAGGATAGATTTATACTAGTGATGTGCCGGATATCCGTATCCGCGGATATCCGAGGGAGAAGAAAGATCCGCATCCGTTAGTTCTTTTACCTTATTAATTTTCAATTCATAGATGAAATTTTATATATTATATATAGGTGATTAGGTAATAATGAAAAACTGTTAAGTTCCATTCAGATTATTTTTTATTTTTTAAAATCGTATTTGGCACCTTTATATTGCAAACATTTATCGTAGTGAGTACCATAGCAATAGTACATAACTCAAAGGTAATAAAAAACTATCTTTATAATGAGATATTGCACATCGATCTTTGGAAAGAGACAATTTGTTATGAGAGTTAACTCTTACAGAGGTCAATAACTTTTTCCCATAACAGATAGTCGCTTTCTAAAGGTCGGTGTGCAATATTTACCGCCGCGTACTCTAAGAAAGTTAAGATCCGTATCCGTATCCGCGGAACTTGAAACCAAATATCCGTATTCAGATCCGTATCCGCGGATATACATTTTTAACGATCCGGCACATCACTAATTTATACCTGCAGTAAACATAATTATATGCTTGGTGAATTGAATTATCGCTATTTATTCGGAGAAATAGCTATCTGAAGAACAAAAGACCCGAATCAATAACTACTTACGTTCGGTGGATATGGCCATAGGAAAAATTAACCAAAATCTTATTCCATAAAAAAAATTTGTTTTCTGTAAAGTCGGTTTACGGACGATAGTTTTACGTGATAACGTATTCCGCTCGAAAATCATATTTAATAATACATAACCTTAATTTTAGTAGCTGTCAAACTATATTTTTACCGACTAATAATTTGACCAACCAAAGCAAAATACATATTTTTAAGCAATTATAAAAGACATTTAAAAGAATGTATATATATTATATATTTTGTTAACAAACCGTATAATTTATCTGCTGTTATGAAATGCAGATCCATTATCGTGCGTTCAGTTATACTTTGGCTTGGATGAATCGGTAATAATTATATGACACAAAAAATATCCGTGCAAAAACGAACAAATAACGATGTATTATCTGAAAAATTGCTTTAAAAATTCGATAATTTATGACATTTTTATTAGATATCTTGATTTTAAGTCTTAATTTCCACGGTTTATAAAACAAAGGCCATCTATCAGATGTAGCTTTCGCTGGAACAGCCGAAAAAAATGTTGAACGCACACTACTCTCTGACGTCACGCGAGAAGAGTGAAATGCGTACAAGCCGACGCCGATCGTGCTTCTCTATCGGTTATACTGCGCTCTCGCTTGTACGCACAGGGTCAGGCGGAACGTTACGGCGTTACACTTTTTCGTGCGTGTAGCTGCGGTGTTTTCATCAATTTATAAGACGTTATCACGTCAAAAAAAGTTTTCTTGTCGTTCAACGACAAACTACAAAGATTTATAAATGTTAGATAGGCAACTTAACCTTGTGTTCTGTCAGATAGACATTTGTAAAATACATAAAGTGCAAAAAAGGAAGTGCAATTGTGCGGTCAGTTCTATTTACGAGTGAATGCAGCCTCACAATCGGGATTTGGCTGCAGTAGCAACGTGCACTTTTACAATCCAACAACTTTCTACCAATGACTGCACTTGTATTCAATATAGAGTTGCAGGAAATGTATTCTGTCAGAAAAGATCTGTTCTAAAGAGTCGTTATGTAATATTACAAAAGCGTCTATTCCACGAATCTATATCTATTATCTATCTATCTATCTATATATAAGTATAAAATTCGCGTGTCACAATGGCCGCGTTAATCTCCGAAACCACTGAACAGATTTTATTGAAATTTTGTAAATGTGTCTTGCTTGGTGCAACTTACGCTATAGGATAGTTTTTATTTGAATATTTTGTACAAAATTACGGTACTTTCTCAAAAAACGTGTTTTATTACCACGTAACGACATCTGATAGAATTTACTCAAAGTTAAATAGCTTTAGAAATCAGTTTTGTTTGTTTGCTTCTGAACTAATATTAGTTCAGAAGCAAACGAATAAAACTGTTGTAGTACTAAATAGCGACATCTGTTAGAACTTACAATTTACTCAAAGCTATAAAGTTCAGATGCCGGGCGGCAAACGAAATACATTTTGCAGAATTATATCTATCGCACCCGGATGAAACTGGGACGAACAGCTATAATATTATGAAGAGGTAAAGTTTGTAAGTTTGGATGTAGGAGGCAATCTCCAAAACTACTCATCCGATTTTTAAATTTTTTCAACAATATTTAGAATAGACCTTTAGGATGGATATAGGCTATATATTATCGCGTTTAAATAAAAGCGCTTTTCGTGGAGACCAATTTTGCAACGCAAGTCGACGAAAAAACGGCGACAATCTATATACAAATTCGGGCGAAGCCGAATCGACCCGCTAGTACATAATATATGCAATTCCTGTGTCACAATTTTGGCCGCGCTAATCTCCGAAACCACTAATCCGATTTTAATGAAATTTTGTAAATGTGTCTTGCTTGGTCCAACTTACGCTATAGTACAGTTTTTATTAAATATTTTGAAAATAATACGGTGTTTTAGTAACATGTAGCGACGACTGATAGAATTTACTCAAAGCTATTAGTTCAGAAGCAAACAAAAAATAAACTGTTCAAGTAAATAAAATTGTCGACCAATTTTTCTCAGACCGAACGATATATTGACAAAAAATGATAAAATTACAAATCAATATAACACAAGATGGCGTTTCGATCCGGATTTGGATCTTCTTCAGAAATATCTAAAAAATATAAAAAATAATTAATATTAAGTACGTACAATCGATTAGTTAATAAATAACTTAATATTAATTATTTTTTATATTTTTTAGATATTTCTGAAGAAGATCCAAATCCGGATCGAAACGTCATCTTGTGTTATATTGATTTGTAATTTTATCATTTTTTGTCAATATATCGTTCGGTCTGAGAAAAATTGGTCGACAATTTTATTTACTTGAAGAGTTCTATTCAGACGATAATCAAAGATTTAAAAAATAAACTGTTTTAGTACCAAGTAGCGACATCTGTTAGAATTCGCTCAAAGCTATTAGTTCAGAAGCAAATCAGGTAGAATTTGTTCAAAGCTGTTAGTTCAGACGCCGGGCCGGAAACTAAATATATTTTGCAGAATTATATCTATCGCACTCGGGTGAATCCGGGACGGACCGCTAGTAAGTAAATGGAATTTGGCTACGACACGAACGGTTAAATATCGTTCCATTAGCATAGAAATAGTTCAAAGTAAAAGATTAGGTATGTTCATACAAAAGATAGAACGCGGAAGGCGCGTATAGAAATTTAAAGCTTTTGAACACAAAACTCGTATACATTGGCTGGTTCCAATCAGCTAGTTCTTCTTTCTATTATGTTTGGCTTGTTTATCGTGCACGTATGTCAGGCGATGCTTTGTTGTTTCCGATCATTCGATAACATTTTCCTTTTAGCTACTTCGGAGTTTCGTTACACGAAAAACGAAACTATTTCTTTAATTAACATCGAATAAATAACGATCTTTTAATCACGATTATGTGATACTAAATAACAACAAAACTCAAGATCGACGCAAGGAGTATATTTGAACAGAAATACAGTGTAAACTCTATATAGCGACACTCAAGTGACTGTGCACTTTGTGACGTTATTGAGAGTTGTCGTTAAACGGAGAGAAGAAATAATCCATTAACATTTTTTACGATAATAAATATGTATTTACGAATAATATACAAAATTGAGAACTGACCAACAAACATATGATAGATAATCCCAGCAAACAAGGAACGAATTTCTTAGAATCTTCGGTACGCATGATGCCGACAACAAAGCAACAAAATAACAAACAAGTGCTGTTTATTGCTTAATGATGACGCATTGTTGTCGTTATGTAGAGAGTGGGTGTGTCGGTATTTAGAGTGTATCATTGTATGAACAACAAGGTAAACCAACTAGAGTTAAGTAATTTCGACGCTTTAAGGAGTTTGTCGTTATATCGAGTGAGGTTAAATGAAGTTTACACTGTATATAGTAATACTAGCGGTCCGTCCCGGTTTCATTTTAGTGTGATAGACATAATTCTGCAATTTGTATTTCGTTTGCGGCCCGGCGTCTGAACTAATAGCTTTGAGCGAATTCTCACAGATGTCGCTACTTGGTACTAAAACAGTTTTTTGTTTGAACTAATAGATTTGAGTAAATTCTATTAGATGTCGCTGCATGTTACTAAAACATTTTTTTAAGAGAAAAATAATTTTATAAAAACTATCCTTTTATATCAATGCGTTCTGCAATGTACCTACAATTAAAAAAAAAAAATTAAAATTAAATCAAAAAAATGTTTCTTTAGAAAACTAATGTTTGTTGTTTATAATAAATATTATGATTAATGAAAGTAAGAGAAAACAGAAAAAACAATATTAAAAAAACAACAAAATGTATTACAAAAAAAAAATTATATACGTAACACGAGGACGACGATGAAAGTTTGAAAAGTAGAACAAAAACAATTTGGGAATGGATTCAGTGTAGTGATAATAATAGGAAAACGAAAAAGAAGAAGAAGAAAGTTGCCGTGGTCATTCGGTCATACATATAGGTTCTTCGGAAGCTGGACGATACAATTTTTAATCAGATAGAGGCCACAAATGTCGGCTGTAGCGTAGTAATCACAGTTCAGATCAAATAGTAGACGTTTAGAGAAGAAAGCAAGGTGGAAAGGGAAATTTGCGTAGTAAGAAGAGAGGGAAAAGCGACCAGTAGCGGTGTGATTTGCAATTTCATGGGCAATCATAGGTGGTATAAGTACTGGTGCCATAATCATAGGATCACCCCTTTTAAAAAACATAAACCCGTCCGACCCGAAGTAGAAATTGTTACAAAAAACTATGGTAAATACAGGTTGACCGGTAATTGTTCGTATTCCTCTCGGGAGAAGAAACTGACTAATTTGGAATGAATTAATCTCTATCACTTAGAGATCGGAAATGCGTCATTTTCGAGAAAATCTACTTTGGTTTTCTTTTTACAAAAATCCATATTTTGGGAGTTAAAAAATAGAAATAAATATTCTCACTTTTTGGCCTGAATTTTTCCGTGATCTGATAGCTTACTAATTGGCCAACCTTCCTAAAGCTAAAAACCACGAAATTTACTGTTAGACTTTATGTTGTGTGTTAAAACTTACAATAAATAAAAAAAATTCTTCATAGAAGTGTCATTATCATTAAAAAATGACGCATTTTAGACCCCCAAGTGATAAGATTAAATCGTTCCAAATTAGTCATAGAGGAATACGAGCAATTTCAGGTGGCCTATATACAGACAATTTAAAACAAACATCATTTCAAACGATGATAAACTGGATCGGTTTATAATTCTACGCTTTTCTTAAGCGGCCTACACACCTTGATACAAGCTGCGATGCAGGCATCGACTCTATGTTTCATGAAACTTGCATCAGTTGCATAAACGCCTACTTAAATCGAAACCTATTGCGATGCCTGAATCGACTCCATGTTCATGCAACACAAGAACAGTAGGTTAAAGTTATTTTCTAGGTATCTAATGCTTGACGAATAAAATGAGGTACGTTTTGCCAACACCAGTTTTATTAGCAGTAGTTGGGGCACTCTTTATACTCCATAAAGGGAAAATGGTCAAAAAGATGGTTTATAGAAAGAAAACGTTATTCCAATGCAAATCTATTGGAAGGGCTAAAAGTACATTTTTATTCCAAAGACACGTATGCAGATGATAAATGTTTATGAACTCTTCCCAAAATACACGCTCACTTTCCATCTTACACACACAAACAACAAAGTAACCTCTAAAATGGCGCGGGAATATAAATTAATATCGTCTTGGCATCGACGCAATTCTATACACACGCTGAAACTTGCATCAGCATCGCCGACTCGGCGTCGTGGCTCGCCGTCCAAAATGGGATTCCAGACTCTGCATCGCTGCAAGCCGCAACTAATGCCAAATACGTGAGTCAGTACTACACACACTGCTACTTGCATCATGAAACATAAGAGTCGATGCCTGCATCGCGCAGCTTGTATCAAGGTGTGTAGGCCGCTTTACGTAAAAAATATGTGCGGTAACAATTCAAGGTCATTGTCAAATCAGATTTTTTGACAATGCTTTCTGCAATCGAGCCTTAGGTATAGTCTTCGTAATATTTACAGATGCTTAGGGACGAAGCCGATCCAGTGTGACCAGATTAAATTTTACAAAAAAAACGAAGCACGTTTAAAAAATACTGAAATATAACAACTTGCACAGGGAAAATATACCAATAAAAATACTGATTTTCAAAACATGTTTTATTTATTCATTATCACAATAAATGTTAGAATTGTATTGCACATACCGCTAAACTAGCGGTATGTGCTTTATTATCGCTTTGTGCGTCAGAGCTGACTTTCGTTCATATAAGAAGTTATATCTAAGTTAATTTCACACGAAATCCATTCAAATTGAAGCTTTTTGAAAAGAGGAGATTCTAATCTATAAAACAGAACCATTTTTAAATCAATTCGAGTTCATAAATACTTTTAAAATTGTAATTGAAAATCACAAACAGCAGTTGTCGGTTGGTCTGTACGTATGTACGTACGTCACGACTCTACAGATCGCAATTTTGGTCGGATTGCTTTGGGTTATATTTATATTCACTTTGTTTACTATCAGACCAGAACCCTATTTAAATTCACTAAAATGTGTTCAGTAGTTTAATTTTTATAAACAGTTTTATTTTATTATTTTTGACAGCTAATAGTTTAAAAAAACAATATAATAATTGCTGTGTAAATATAGTGTAATCCATAAAACAAGTGCTACACTTCTATACCGTGATAACACCACTACACGTAGTAGGGTGCCGTGGCGTAATGGTTATGCCGTTGGATCCCCAAGGGCAAGGTCCTGGGTTCGATTCCTTACGAGATCATTGAGTTTTTTCTTTTTTTTTCTTTTTATTTTGTTTTATTTTATTCCACTTGATATTAATTATATATTATATTATGTATAGTTCTTAATTTTTTTTATTTTTGCAAACTTAAAAAAAATATTTTTTCAATTTTTAATTATTTATTTCTTTAAATTTTTAAATCTTTTTAAATTTATTAAAAATATTTTTTAATTGTTATTTTTTTATCATACAGTGGAAAACTTGCGGGATGTGCACTTTTGGTTTTGCCAACTATTTTAACATTCTATTTGAAGGATTAAAATTAAGAAAACCACCTTGCTTCGTTTTTAAAACTGCAGATACATTTTTGTTTATAAATCTGTTTCTTTGTTCTGTTTTTATTAAATTTATATATGAAAATATGCGCTCGCATGCAACATTCGATACTGGTTTACATAACAGAGATTTACTGAAACTAGATATATTCTTGTATTTTAATGTACCATCACCGTTAGAAATTTTCCCAACTTCCACCCAAAATTGTTCACTAGAAAGGGTTGATGTCATGTCCTCTCTGTAACTTACTATATTAATTATAGACTAAATCCGGGAAATCCCCTGTACATCAATGTTCGTGCCAGTTCGCGGAGACGATCGCTACAGTGTTGCCATAACTTTTTATGATTTTATCCAAAATATACCCAAAAATACCGACTTCCGCCCATATACCTAAATAAATACTGATAATCGGAAAAGTCAATAGAATATACCGAAAAAGTATTAAAATACTGAATCTGGTCACATTGAGCCGATCATTATAGCAGTCGCCTTTATACAGCCGACCATCTCACATTGTTTAGAATACAGTCGAATGATTTCGGTAAAGCGACAAAATGGCCACAGAATGGGGAAGGTGATCGGTCAGACGTATAATCGAATGCGACCATCAAATCATATTACCGTCAAAGGACAACACTTCACACAACATCTGACCATCGTCAAACAATGCTGACATATGAAAGAATATTTATATTATAAACTAGCTTTCAATGTGGCTTGACTCGCATAATAATGCCAATTCCGATAAACCGTCTTACATGCAAAGCCATCTAGCAGACGGTCTTTAAAATAGTATAAAAACAATTACTTTAAAATATCTCTGACGCCCAGAAAATAGTTCGTAACATGTTCATTTAATCTAATAGTTTCTGCCTTTACTTGATGAAAATCCATTATAAAATAAAATAAATAAAACAATAAGTTAATAAAGATTTTCACTTTAATTATCAAAATATAACATATGTTTCGCTGTCACAGCAGCTTCATCAGATATATCTGATGAAGCTGCTGTGACAGCGAAACATATGTTATATTTTGATAATTAAAGTGAAAATCTTTATTAACTTATTGTTTTATTTATTTTATGTTCATTTACATGTATACTCTTTATACAGGGTGAGGCACATAAAGTGTTACAGAACAATAGCACTCAAACTATTGATCATATCCAAAAATGTTTCAGACAAAAGTTTTAGTGTTCGAGAAGGCCGTCTTACTGGACCACCCTATTTTTTTATCGGTGGAGGCGTTGAAGCTACGTCAAGGTCAACTTCACTTTTTTAAACGCAACCATGTATTTTTTTTTCGATGACATTATTAGTGATTTCAGCAACCTACAACACAAGATCATTCTAATCACGCAAAATCGTAGTCGAAAAATCTAAACATATCGGAATATTCACTTTTAAAGGATCCACTAACCTTTGCTTGGGTCTACCTACGGAAGATGCTCGAAATGATGACATTTGTGGTGTAATTTCGGTACATACGTGACTATTTTGAATATTCTGAATATTGAACAGAATATTCTAAAAATAAATATTTTGAATTTTTTTTAAATAAATAAAAATAAAATAATTTGAATGACCTTGTGTTGTAGGTTGCTGAATTCGTCTTAAAATCGCTAATAATGTAATCGAAAAAAAATACATGGTTTCGTTTAAAAAAGTGAAGTTGACCTTGACGTAGCCTCAGCGCCTCCTCCGATAAAAAAATAGGGTGGTCCAGTATGACGACCTTCTCGAACACTAAAACTTTTGTCTGAAACATTTTTGGATATGATCAACAGTTTGAGTGCTATTGCTCTGTAACACTTTATGTGCCTGTAATCAACTGATTTTCACATGATTTCTAAATTTTTGACAGTTCAATTTTAGGCTGCGTTGAATTTTTATACATTTACTATCGAAATGGTAGTACGATTCCGTTTCGCATTTCTTTTGTTTTTTTAGGCACTAGTGCGAAGTGAGTTATTTTATATATGAAAAGCAGACATTTTATAGGGGGTCGTGCAAAAAAAATATTATTCTGTCAACGACTGCTTAAAATATCACAGAAAAAATTACGCTTCGATCACAAAATTCGTATTTGATGCGATTTTTCGAAATTAAAATTAATAATAAACCGTTAAAGCGTTTTTTTTATATTTGTATAAAAAATAAAGATATAAAAGGACGATTTAAATAAAAAAATACTTACGTTTCAGTCCAGACTTTTCAAGTATTTCTTCAGTACGTTTGAAATAATCTGTAACAAAGAACATTTTTATTTTGTTAGAGAAATATGAATAATTTACATTAATAAAGTACTAAATTAATTATTTATAAGTATATCTATGTTTTACGAAGTGTCTGATGCCTAATAAGATAATTATTATGATAAAAAGCTTTCTCTGGAACTTAATTTGTATTCTAGTAGGTTATTAATATTGTATGAATAATTTACTAAACATGGATTTGACTACGCCTGTTTATAGTAAGTTTTACCATCTCAACTCCACAAGTGGTTAAGATCAAAATTTTGGATCTAAAAGGTTCGGGAGTTAGTCACAAACAGCGTAGCAGAGGCACATTTTATAGCCCTTGTGACTCCCACCACCTCCTAGCTACCTGCACACAACGTGCGCTCGTCGTTGATTGGCCGTGATCGCTCGTTGTCTTTGTCACTTGTCGCTTTCCTGCTTTAAAGTACAGTCGAGTACGCTATTGTCAAGTTGTTATTGTTATTTGAGTTTTGTTGAGTTGCGAGTTTGTAGTTTCTCAACAGACTGTACAATCGCAAGCCCGCATTAACATCTAACTTCCGAGCCTTTTAGATTTGTGGCGCGTATTATACTATATTTTTTCGTTTTGAGATTCCCCGAGTACAAAAAACATATTTTTAGAAAAAATCCGTGCGTCTGCTTATCTGTGAACACGGTACATGTCAAAACCAAATTTTGGAAGGATGTTTGATATGCAAATATGAAGAGTCCTATTATTTTTGGGGAAAATCGGCACAGGCGCAGAAGAGATGTATACTATAACGTTGTTTTTTGATATAATTATGGTATACTTTTCATAACTTTTTGTTATTCTATATATTATATATTTTTCCAAGGAAGTTTATAATTTTTTTTTCTAAACTTCGATAATGCAGTGTATACTCCATTTAACGTCACTCGATATAACGACAAACTCCTTAAAGCGTCGAAATTACTTAACTCTAGTTGGTTTACCTTGTTGCTCATACAATGATTGATTCTAAATAACAACTCACCCACTCTAAATAACGACAACAATACGTGATCATTAAGCGATAATCAGTACTTGTTTGTTATTTTGTTGCCTTGTTGTCGGCATCATGCGTACCGAAGATTATAAGAAATTCGTTCTTTTGTTTGTTGGGATTATCTGTCATATGTTTGTTGGTCAGTTGTAAATTTTACATATTATTCGTAAAAAAATATTAATGGATTATTTCATCTCTCCGTTTAACGACAACTCCCCATAACGACACAAAGTGCACAGTCCCTTATATAGAGTTTATAGAGCTATATATAGTTTGCACTGTATTTTGAAAAAAAAAACAACTTTTTCAGTTCTGAAGTTTTGAAGAAAAATATTAAATATTTTTATCGGAATTTTTTTTAACTATTCACTGAAATTTTATGTGAGAAAGTGTTCAATACGGCCTACGAAGAGGCAGAAACATACATAAAACATACACTTAGGTGTAGCTAATGAGCCATATGGCTATGACTTTTACTGCGTCCGCCCCAACAACTTATTAATGTATCAATATCGTAAAATATCGTCAAGGCTCGTTCAGAAAATATTTTCCAATCTTGCGGTACAATGAACTATACAGTATGTAAACGCGTAAGGTGCACATAGGGAAATTAGCATTGGGAAAAAATACTTGGATCACAGTTAGTCATGACTGCATTAATTGTTATTTCTATAGAATTATCGTGGTAATCTTGAGATTTTCTATTTTGTTTTGATTTATTTTTATTTTACTTGGCTTTTTTAATAATAAAAAGCTCTTATAAATCATTTTTAAAATTTTTTTGTGCAAAAATATAACAAAAAAACAACTCCATCTGTTTGGAAACATTTCATTCAAAAATTGTCAGACTGGTATGACGTATGCGCGTTGGTAAATCAGTGACCCAATGTCTTTAGGTTCAACACGAATAGGCGGAGATATTTGATCTCGCACCATATTTAAGTATTTTTGGGAATTTAATGTCCCATTAATAAAAAAAGTCCGATTATGTTGTAATCATTTGAATATTTTTTTTTCGGTAGTATACACATTCATTTTGCAAAAGAATATTATCTGTCAAATTGAAAAACAAGATTTCAAGGCTCACTCTGAACCAGTCATTTTTCCCAATGTTAATTTCCCTATGTGCACCTTACGTGTTTACATACTGTATATAAATATATAGCTAGAAAGGCGGTATCAGATGTAGAGATGAGTGATATTTCACTACCTGTTACTTAGTCGCTAATATTTGGATTTCACGGTTCACTGCAGTGACTTCAGAGTAGCTACCTGTTACCAACCAGCGGCTATAGCGAAAAAATAATCGTCACATGCGTTATTTCACTACCGGTGACTTATTCGCTAGTACTCGCTATTATTTGGATTTCACTGTTCACTCCAGCCACGCGGTGAGTTCAGTTCAAGCTAGCTATAGCTAATAGCTATCGGTGACCTGTGACTCATACATAAAAGTATAAGCATTTTAACATCGTTTCCGCCTACTATTGACAACTAACCAATGATGGACTTGATGAAATATGATCACTAATGTAAAATATGTACTTTATATACTTATAACTTAGTCGTACCTTTCAATAATGCATCATTACAGGCATTTTTTAGGTGTAATGTTATACTAATGCATAATAATATTGTGCATGGGCTGTTTTAGCACCGAACGATATTTTACCTGTGATAACTGTTCGCTGAAATCAATATATTAACATCTCTGCTCTGCACGTGCATAATCATTCAAGTGATCGGCGAACGCTGGTCGCTTATATATTATCTGCACTGCATGCGCATAGGTTACCAGCGATCACGGGTCGCAGTTAAAAATCACAGGTATTTGGAAGTCGCAGTCGCCAAAGTACCTGTTACTTGAAAGTAGCTAATAATCTCATCCCTAATCAGATGTAAAGTAAAAAATTACGTCATAATAATAAAAAGCGACTATCAACATAATTTTGCATCATTCTTTTTACATCAATATCAAAACACAGACAATAATTCTCTGGGACTTTTGGATTCGATATCGACAACGACATTTAAATTCATCAATAATAGTATATTGTGCGACTAGTGAGAGAATGAGAAGATTCCATGAGCGTGAAATTTGCCACACGAGCGTAGCGAGTGCGGTAACACGCGAGTGGAATATTTATTGTTACTTAGAATTCGTTTATTTTTTTCGTTATTTATTTTAGTTCATTGTTTCTTTATTGTAGAAAAGTAATTTTTTTTAGTTTGTTTTTGTTAACGTTTAATTGTCTAATTTTAACCACCAACAAAGAACAGTTTTGACAGTTTCGTTACAATATTATAAATTGTGATTACATAACTAAAGCCGGGTACTCATTACCGAGCTGTAACCGTAACATGTGTGATACAAACGAGGTTCTAGTGTGTACACGTGTTACAGTTACAGCTCGCGACGTCGCCGGATCGCTTTCACCGAGCGTACTCATTTTGCGAGCTGTAACTGTAACCAAACAGATACAGTTCGAAGTTCTAGTGTGTACGAGAAGGCCAGTGGCCTGACAAGCCGGATTTATCCTCAGGTTTGAAACTCCACGATGTCGGACGAAATGTCTCTCGCTTGTGCAGCATACATACATACAATAGTTGTCGATGTTGATACAACACAAGTTACAACCTCTCCTCTTGACGTCCACAAGCGCACTGCGAGCGCCCTTTGATTCGCGGCAAAACCCGACAATCGTCGGCTCGCTGCAAGCGGCACGCGTACCGCTCGCAGCAGGTTTACGAACCACGTACACACTATGTTTTTGGTAACAGTAACGGTTACAGTTACGTGCAACGTTTGGGTTCAGAAATGAGTACGTTGTAAACGTCGGCTCGCTGCAAGTGGCACGCGTACCGCTCGCAGCAGGCTTGCGAACCACGTACACACTAGGTTTTTTGGTTACAGTACATGTAACGGTTACGGTTACGGCTCGCTAATGAGTACCCGGCTTAATGCATCAATGCAAATAAATTTGGAATTGTGACATTGTTTGTAATTTGTTGACAAAATTTTAATTGGAAATCCATTGATTAATAAACTGCCAATTAACAGGCAATATAATTATTTTACCCTTTTTTTTGCAACAGTCGAATGGACTGTAGCTGAACTACCCCTTCAGGCTATTTCGTTTCGTTGATTGTCTACGCCTACGGATAAAAAAAATAAATAAATGCGTTTCAAGAGGACAGAGGTGTTGATGTGCTGTTTTTTTTTTTTTTAATTTTGTTGGGCAAATTTTCTAGCAAATAAAATTTACCCACTACAGACGCGACACTTGCGCACAACGGGTCAAGTAATAAGAAAGAGATAGAATAGTCATTTGCTGTCTCACTTCATGGGTCACGCTTCCACTCATGGCCACTAGCAATATAGAAGATATTAAATATATGGACCTAACAATATGCAACTAAGGTTTACCGAGAGAGACAAAGAGGGGGGGGGGTGAACACTATTGATGAATTGTAAAGCGTCTAGACAAGTCAGCAGACAGAACGATAATTGATATTACGATAATGTTGCATATATTTGCATATATATTGAGGTCACGTCGGGCACATATTATAAACGTTTGGCAGTGAACGCGTTAAGTCCAACGTTTCTGTCCCACAACATTCAACATCATGTATGAGCTGGCGTTACAACTCCGGAAATGACGTCTTGCGAACTATGTGCCATGCATATCCCGCGAATACAAGCCGTACCAAATACCGTAAAAATATTGCCAAAAAATAAATTTTAAAAAAATCTTTTACAACTGCTAGTACAAAGAAATTTCTATAACATGAATGAATATTTCCAAAATGAATTCACGCCTTTTAACATTTCCTCATTTAGCTATGGCAGTTTGCTATCTAATTTTGACGAATTGAAAAGGTTTGCTCTGCAATTAATTACGATTTTTGGTAGTACTTACTTATGCGAATAAACCTTTTCAATTCTCAATTACAGAAAAAAATAAATATGTTTCTCGTCTCACAGATGAGCATTTGAGAGCTATTCAACTAATTGGAAGCTAATATACAACAAATAGCCACTCAAATACAACCTCAAACGTCACACTAATTTTTGTAAAAGTACAGTTCTATTTTGAAGTTCTCAGTTAAATTTTTAATAAAAATCAAATAAAATGTTTTCGAATTTTTAATATCACAAATACCTATTATTAAAATTATGAACAAGTGCGGCCCGCCTTTATTTCAATTTGCCACTATGTGGCCCTTGCCGACCGCTGTACTAGCACACAGCCTATAGGTTATTATAGACATGGGAAAAGTCGTTACTATGAGATCACAGTGACTGTTATTCCGGTTACACAAAAATCACAGTGAAAAATCATCGTGACTTTGTCACGTCGATCACTCACATCACAATAAATGTTTCCTAGTTTTTAGGATTTTTTAGTTGATTATCGTTACAGTTGTCACTCCGATCACGAATACACCATTTAGTAATAGGTTGTCATCTGATACGGCGTTACTTGTCTGTTATGATGTTTAGATGCAAAGATATAGTTAATTCAAAATAACCTTCACACTTGTACAGGCTTAGGACTGTCGCATTTGATAACATAACGTAAATATTCTTTTTTTCATGGGGAAACGGCAATCAATGCAAGGTTTTTTGCGATGCGTGAGCTGTTTTCTCTAAACATTTAGCGGCATTATATTTTTTGTGCCAAATTTAAAATTTTACCTAAATGGTTAGAAAAAGCCGTTTACAAGCCGCAGCTTTGTGTTGATTGCTGAATTCTATTGAAAAAAAGAGTTATTGGAACTTGGAGCGAGCGTCGTGACTGCGGTGACATGAAACGACATACATTACTTTGGAACGTAGATATCTCGTCAGATCATAGTGTCATGTTTGAGCGACAGTGACTGCAGTGACATGGAACGACATACGTTACTTTGGAACGTAGATATCTCTTGTCAGATCACAGTGATTATTTTAGACGGCTTGTCACAGTGATTTTTTCATCGTGAAGTTATTTTTTCCCCAACTCTATATAGGTTAATAAAAATATGAACGTATCCCAGCTAAGTCGTTCCAGCGCATACGCTAATTGGTCAGATGACACGAGGCGACATCTACTAACCTTGATTCAGAGCTATCTATAGTACATAGAAAATCATTGGCTACAGCTTTAGCTGCCGCCGCGCCCGTTGAACCGAGTCCCGGGGCAACCGGAGTTGTATAGAGTTGAACGTTCAACCGGCGTCCCGTTTTCACTCTATTGCTTTCAGCGTCGTGTCTGCTGTTAACCACTAGCCCAGATCTCAATCGCATACAGCTCTCTGCACGTATGTATACAGTGCCGGATTAATCATTAGGCAGAGTAGGGGCCTCGCATCGACTAGGGGCCCGTGCACGCACCAAGAAAAAAAACTTTTCATTGAACGAAAATTTTATTTGAAAATTTGTATGAAATTTTCCAACAACAATATTATTTTATTTCGTTGTTTATTGTAATTTATTGCATTTAACAAGATAAAATTTAAAATAATTACGTCACGTCTCATTTCTCTTTCCTGACCCATCAAAAAACCTGGATCATCAATTATCCATAACCTATTCATTAAGAGCATTTCAATAAAGCTAACGAGTCAGGTAAGGCGATGCTGCAGCATCTAGTCAAAGTAATCATGTTGTTACAATATCACATAAGACATTGAAGTAACAGGATGCCAGGAGCAGAGCATCTGGAAGTTACTCACATCACTTCATCAACTTGAAAAGACCTGATTGCATTGCCTAGGGGCCCGGACAGGGTTAATCCGGCCCTGCGTATGTATCTGTGACTACAATTGCCTCATCACCAGCGTCAAATTAGCTCCCAACCTTCTGCATGGAACGTTTTTAACGACATTATCCACTATATAATATTTTATGTGTCGCGATCATGGAGTTGTAATTGAAAAACCTCTAAATAACTAAGCTTTTATACAAGGCTTCACGTTAATGCCGGTTTTCAGGTGTCTCAATTTGCGTGGGACGTCCCGATTTTCAAAAAGCTCCAGCTTGACCCTTGATCTTATTCTTATAGTCCAAGATCCCAGACCCGCCAGACCTACTTCATTTCAGTACTGCTAAGATTTTATCAGTAAAGGTACGATGTTTAGTTAAAAACGTATACCAATTTGCTAGAGATAACAGGTTCTAAAGGTACATAAAACACGTGCTTACCTACGTTCGCAATATGCATATGAGTTCGAGTGAGAGCATTAGATGATTTTTTTGTTTGACAGCTTCATGAATTATTTAGGTTTTTAATTTTTTTACACACAGAGAGAGATAGTAGTCCATGAGTTTAAAAGAGAAAAACTCCGTGGAAACAAATAAACAACCTAAATTTAATGAAGCTGTCAAACAAAAAAAATCATCTAATGCTCTCACTCGCACTCATAAACATGCATAGTACCATTGCCAACGTGCCAACGTAGGTAAGTACGTGTTTTATGTACCTTTAGAACCAGTTATCTCTAAAATGGCCCAGCTTCAAATAAATAAAATTGTCGACCAATTTTTCTCAAACTATAATATATTGACAGAAAATGATATCAAAATTTATGATATTATTTTGAAATAATATTTTGTTTTTTTAAATAATTTTTTCTTTATGGGCTATGTGCACGGAGGCGGAGTTACAAATTTTTCGAAGCGAGCGTTTGTGGTGAGCACTAGGGGAAACTTCGAATTCCAATTTTCCGTATGTCAGTGAGCAATGTTTATTAAAAGTGAAAATAATTATAATTTTATGAAGTTTTTTAATTACAAAGAAAACATAGGAAAACTAAGCGATCTGGAAATGCTTGTTGTGTTCCGGGCTGTTGCGCTGATGGCGATTTAAGTAAAATAAAGACCATTGGCGCCCTAATTTGACGTTCCGCTGTCAGTGTAAGCAAATTAACATCAGTTTTCCTTATTACATTTTTTTTGACACATCATGGCCAACTAAAGTTTTTGACTTATCACCTTAGAAACATGTCGCGATTTCCATAAAAAGTTAGTTAAGGATGATTTGTAGATACAATCGGAGACAAAAGTATGTAAAATTTTCACTAAACCAATATCTTTCAATATTTTTTAAAATACGGTATTTAAACGATATATTTTTTCTTCATCATGTTTTCACTATTATTTTTGAACTTGAATTGGCCTGATAGCGCGTTTTCCATTTAAGTACGTGTAAATTTGTTACACCTAAAAAATGCTATAACTTTTGAACGGGCTTGTAAAAAAATCCTTAATTTTTATAGAAGCTTCAGAAGACTTGTTAGAATAATCTATTAAAATTTCAACGTATTCTCATCATTTTCAATATATGTACCTACAAAACATCCTTAAATAATTATCTATTACCCATTAGCGGCGCTAGTAGGCTTCGTGCACACAGCTTATAGGTACTTGGATATCCATGAATACGTAATTAAAAAATTTGTTTGTTATTAATTTTTCATTAATTTTCAATCTTTCAAACCATCGTTCAATCTTGCGTTCTATTAGAAAATAAGTAGCTACTACTAAATAATTTTTATATTTTTTTAGATATTTCTGAAGAAGATCCAAATCCGGATCTAAACGTCATCTTTTGTTATATTGATTTATATTTTTATATTATTTCTTGTCAATATATAGTATCAGAAAAATTGGTCGACAATTTTATTTATTTGAAGACTTCTATTCAGACGTTAATCAAAGATTTAAATATTGTACATTTGCTAAAATGACGTAGGTCTGGCGAGTCTGGGAGATCTTGGTCTAAAAGAATATACCATTAAAATTGTTTATACTCAGTTCAATATTATAACCGGTGCCATTAAAAAGGACATATACTGTACAATAAGAAGAATATATATGGTTTTTTAAAACTATTGCAGACACATTTGCGATGTCTGTCTCATGTTACAGGAAAACACAGACGTGTCAAAAAGAATGTCTGCCTACTTGTCTGTGTGTGTGTGTGTTTTTTTTATTTTGTACTCTAATCTAGAATGTGTCATGTAATCGTAATTAAAGAATACACAACCGTGTACAAAAACAGTCAAGTTGATTTTACGTGAAGCAAAATTTTATGTGTAACTGTACACTGTGTGACATTTTTAACTGACTTAAAAAAGATGCTTCTATTATTCGTCGTGTATGTTTGTCTGTATATATGACTGCGATTATCACAAATTTCAAAAATTCTTTCACTTTTTAAAACGTAAGACCGCTGCACACGAGGCTGGATTTGCTGCTAAATTCCTTGCTAGATTTGACCACTAGTTTTCTAGCGCTGATTGTCTTAATTGCTTTTATGTATTTTCAAGCTTTTTTTGTAGATAGATCTGGTGTGCGCGCAGTGACAGTTCAAATATAAACACAGAGCAATACGCGTCTGTTGTCTGACTCTGAGCAGTATGACGCCATGTTGGTTTGTGGGCGTTTGTTCAAGTCGCCCTACGTGACAAGATACTGCTTCCTGATTGGTTGTTGCTCAGAATAAGCAGAGAGCCTAGCAAGAAAAAGAACCCCTGATTTAATTTTAAAATCTATCTTGTGAGCTAGAGCTTTAGGGGAAAATCGGCGCACGCGCAGAAGAGATATATGCTATAACGGTGTTTTTTACATAATAATGGTATACTTTTCATAACGGCCTATTATTCTATTTATTTTTTCAAGAAAGTTTTGTTAAAAAATGTTTTTCTAAACTTTACAGTTTCGGAAACATTTTGGAAATAAAAAAAAATCAGCCGCTCTTTTGTTTTATGGATCTGTCAGAAATAAACTAGTTCGGCATGCTTTGATTAATTTTTACATGACGTGGAACATATTATGTAGGTAACCATGGCAACGTATAGCAAACATCATATTGAATACTAGTCATTACCCGCGTCACCTCACGCGATATCAGAAATTTTATTTTCTTTATTATAATCAAATGTCAACATTTTTGAAGTTGGAATGGTTCCGTCGCCCAATTGGCTGGAATTTTTCTCTTGTATCGACCAAAATCAAACCTTCCTTTCTATATTGAGTCTTAAAGTTAAGTTTCTAGAGGCGAGTAAAAAAAGCATGCAAATTCTCAATTAACCAATATAAAACCTGACCTATAATATCGAAAGCTACACATTTTCATTCCATCATAACATTACAGGTTATTGTGGCACAGGACGTATCGAAGTATGGAGGGTACTCGGCCACCGAACCATACCTGCCAACTAAAATCTACTGCCCTCCTACTCGCAACCATAGAACTCTTACAAATGGAATAGAAATCGCCTATACCTTCCTATTTTGATTTCAAGTTATAACAAACTACCGGTTTGCTTCGGCTTCAGCCGAATTTGTAGATTGCCATCGTTTTTGACGTGATAACGTCTTATAAATTGATGAATCACCAATCTTATAAATTGATAAAACACCGGCTGCATGTTCGAAAAAGTGTAACGTAACGTTCCTAACGTTCCTAACGCGTAACGTTCCGCCTGACCCTGTGCGTGCTTTTTGCTAATTTCTCGCTCAATTTAAATCAGATCGGTTTGAAACCAGTCTTAAACGAAAGAGGAGAACATTTTACATAGATTTCGTATAACAGAATTTGCCTAAACAGTTTTTTTATACAAATTTATATAGAAAAATATTTTATACAAATTTATATAGAAAAATAGCTGTATAAATGCAATGTTGTGTAATGCATGGCGCGACGCGGTCGGTTGTCTTTGTTTGCCGTACATGGAAATTAGAAGCAAACGTATGTCTTGTCTTAACATGAAAACAGCTGCATTTCTAATGTTTAATTCAATTTTTTGACATTAGTATATTGTGAAATGCAAAGCCTTCTAAGTTAAGTATTGGAATAACTAATTATTATTAGAACATAATACTTTGTAAGTTGCAAACGTCACTTTTGACATTTCTTATCATTCCGACACCAAGGATAAGCGGATTGAAACCAAATTTTGGGAGGTTTAGGTTATGTATTACGGAATACGTTATCACGTAAAACTATCGTCCGTAAACCGACTTTACAGACAACCAATTTTTTAGTCGACTTTTACGTTGCAAAATAGGTCACCACGAAAAGCGCTTTTAATTTAACGCATCCTGAAGGCCCATTTTAAATGCTGGCGACAAAAATTTGAAATCGGATGAGTAGTTTCGAAGATCGTCTCCCACATCCAAACTTATAAACTTTACCCTCTTTATAATATTACTAGACACTAGACAATATATTATATTAGTTCATAACATCTGTGGCTACGTTATTTTTTACTAGCGGTCCCGTCCAGTTTCACCCGGGTGCAAAAGAACGAATGGGGAAGGGAGGGACATGAGTACGCACATTCATCTTAGTTTACCGAGATGAATGTTGGGTCCAAATTTTTTGCAGCTTTCGGCAGTTTCCTGTTTTATTACTTATTTTAAACTCAAACCTCCATTTTTGATGAAAATATTTTTTTTAAGTAATAATTATTTCTTTTAAATCAATAATTACTGTATAATTTATAAAATATAATAAATATTTAATTGAAAACACTGTAGGAAAAATATTTTTATATATAGGAACTGTAATAGTTTTCAAATGAGCTATTTATTTAGATTTATTTAATTTTAATTAGTCGTAAATAAAACTAAAGTAAATTTAAATGATAGCCTTAGAAGAAAGCAATGTAGAAAATTAAAAAAAAACATTAAAAACATATTCAGCGGCAGTGTTATGTTTCAAGTGCTCGAGACGCATGCGCATTCGAGGCCTAAAAACTTGAGTGAGACCATATAATATACTAGCGGCCCTGTACGTGCTTCACTACGTATAAAGTGAAATAATAAAACAATTTAATTGGAACATCTATCTATCTATTTTATTAATTGCTAGCTATTTTAAAATATACATGGGCGTATATGTGTGTATGTCGAGCACTCCGGCTGCGCCGTCGTGCTCGAAAAAAAAATAGCGTAAAGTATTCGTGGATAACTGGTCTTTAAAACACTTGCTCTATTTCGAGCATTCCGGCTGCGCCGTCGTGCTCGAATGCTATTGAATTGTAGCTTATATGAAACGTTGCGCCATCTATTGAATATTCACTCAATCCAGTCAACAGGTATCGCCATCTGTTAGAATCCTTTGGAGTTAACAGATAATTATGACTGTCAAGGAATAGACAAATAATTTGCAATAAAATAATATTGCGACTATAAATTGAAATGTAAGCTATCCTATCTTTCAAGTTGGGTCGAATTGCACACGGTGTGCAAATCAAATTTAAAATCGGTTTAATAGTTTAGGAGTTCAGCGCGGACAAACAACGTGACACGTAATTTTTATATATAAAGATTATAATAATTACTATATCAAGCATTGGCTATTTACTCGATGAGCGAAGGCAACAAAGTGTATCAAAAATATATCTGCGTCTCTTTTCACGATGTAATTCCTTGGGTATCCCAACAATATATATTATACCAGGTGAGGCAAAAGTCCCGGAACGGTTGAATATCTCGCATACTACGCATCATATCAAAAAAAAAAAAAAATGCGTGTCAAATATTTTTCGCAAAACTATTTTTTGATACCACACATGACTCCCCACCCCCCACCCAGTTGGTGGGGGGAGGGGCAACTTTAAAATTTTAAATAGGAACCCCTATTTTTTATTGCAGATTCGGATTCTACGGGAAAAATTACATCAATTGTATGTAATTTTTTTTTTATTTTAATATTACTATCAATACAACAAATTAAATTCACCCTTCACTAAATATATCCATATCTACAAACTAACGTTTTCATAAAATTTTTAAGTCTGGTCCTGTCGGACCGATTTTAATAAAATTTTGGTAGCACATTTTAATCATTACTAAAGGATTAAATTTCAATTTTGAAACGATTCGGAGAAATTTTTTGGTATTTTCGGGCCCAAAAATTTTTTTCAACCCCTAAAACCCACGGGAAAAATTACATCAATTGTATGTAATTTTTCCCGTAGAATCCGAATCTGCAATAAAAAATAGGGGTTCCTATTTAAAATTTTAAAGTTGCCCCTCCCCCCACCAACTGGGTGGGGGGTGGGGAGTCATGTGTGGTATGAAAAAATAGTTTTGCGAAAAATATTTGACACGTATTTTTTTTTTTTTTATATGATGCGTAGTATGCGAGATATTCAACCGTTCCGGGACTTTTGCCTCACCCGGTATATATTAGCATTGAGTATATCTCTCTTTATCAAAAGTTTTATGTCTTTATCTATGGCGTTAGCCAATCAGAACCAACGAACTCTTACAACTTAAAAAAAGACAGAAGTATATATTTGGCACCCTAATGATTCGATTGCGATTTTATTCCTATGCACGGTATATAGTAAAATCATATGAGTGAGATAGAGATAAACGTTCGCCACAACTTGAATAGCGTTTTTCTCATTCCATTCATTAAAGTTCCATGAATAAAAAGTACACACGTACCCTATACCTACTCTACTATTATAATAGCATGTCGGTTTTTTTTTATTTGAATATTACCATAATGCAATGACCTCTAATCTGTACGTGTATGGCGTGCATGCATATTGTATAGCGTATGTACATGTATGGGTAACCACTGTGTATACTAAACGCAGCGCAGGTGTGTTGATTGTCATTTTTTTTTTAAGTGTAACATGTGCGAGGGAAAATGTTTTGTTTTACTGCTATGGATCCAGTGACCGCACCGGATAATAAAAGCCTGACTGGTCTAACCCCGCAAAAAGGGAAAGTAACTATTTTACCATTCCAACCCACAGGTTGGAATGGTACTAGTTTAGGTCAAAAATCACTTTTCAAAAATTTTACCCCTGATCTAGACTAAATATCGATGGTTACCGTCACATATGGATAAGAGCTGGCTACGGAGAAAATGGGTGACTTGGTGCAGAGCTGAAAATTTGCAGAATAATAGGAGATAGTACAAGTAAGTAGGGAAAAAACTGCCAGAATGCTAGGCGGAAGATAAAAAGCCGCCAGAAGGCGCTAATGTTGCGAAAAATCAGTGCACTTCTGGCAATTTCTATACTTATTCTGTAATTCAAAACTAGATTATATATTATATAATATATTATACATTATATAGTTATAAGGGCATACTGGAAATTCAAACATGATATAATAATTACATCGACAAATATTCAAAATTATTAATGTCATTTTGATAGAAATAAAATTAAATAAATTAATAAAATTACGTTGTTATAACAACGTAATTTTATTAATGAAAATATATGAGGATTAATTTTATTTCTATCAAAATGTCATTAATAATTTTGAATATTTGTCGAATGTAATTATTATATCATGTTTGAATTTTCAGCATGCCCTTATAACTTATATAATGTATAATATATAATCTGGTTTTGAATTACAGAATAAGTATAGAAATTGCCAGAAGTGCACTGATTTTTCGCAACATTAGCGCCTTCTGGCGGCTCTTTATCTTCCGCCTAGCCTTCTGGCAATTTTTTCCCTACTTACTTGTACTATCTCCTATTATTCTGCAAATTTTCAGCTCTGCACCGAGTCACCCATTTTCTCCGTAGCCAGCTCTCCGACTAATATGCCAGGCCTTATATTCGCAATAGTCGCGGAGAGTGACTTATGTACGTATGACATCAAATGTGAAATAACAATAAACAACATACGTTGCACTTGCGTGTACGACTGTAACGATTCGCCAAAGGTAAGGTCGAAACAAAAACACGTGGCTGAAAATAATGGATACGCTGGTCTGTTATCATGGCATCCATATACTGCGTTTCATAAAACATAATACATATATCATCACCCTATTATTTTCCATTATTTATTATACACAGAGAACATAAAAGAAAATTGCATGTTACCTAATATTTTATTATATGATTAATGTTACAAAATGTATTCAAATATTTATAACAAAATATAAGTAATAGTTAATGTACTGTCGAGCGTCTATAATCTACAATTAAAATGGAATTAGTCCTCTATAATACATATGCAATAATTTATATCCTTCAAATCTTTGATTAACGTCTGATTAGAACTCTCCAATAAATAAAATTATCGACCAATTTTTCAGACAATATATTAACAAAAAATATAATTAATATATTAACGTTAATTATATTTTTTGTTAATATATTGTCTGAAAAATTGGTCGATAATTTTATTTATTGAAGAAATTTATATCCTTATAACTGCCAGGTGTCCCACGTCTGTTCTCAACATTTTTATCGTTTTGACGTGATAACGTCTTATAAATTGATGAATCACCAATCTTATAAATTGATAAAACACCGGCTGCATGTACGAAAAAGTGTAACGTTCCTAACGGTCGTAACGTTCCTAACGTAACGTTCCTAACGCGTAACGTTCCGCCTGACCCTGTGCGTGCTTTTTGCTAATTTCTCGCTCAATTTAAATCAGATCGGTTTGAAACCAGTCTTAAACGAAAGAGGAGAACATTTTACATAGATTTCGTATAACAGAACAGTTTTTTTATACAAATTTATATAGAAAAATAGCTGTATAAATGCAATGTTGTCTAATGCATGACGCGACGCGGTCGGTCGTCTTTGTTTGCCGTACATGGAAATTAGAAAATAACGTATGTCTTGTCTTAACATGAAAACGGCTGCATTTCTAATGTTTAATTCAACTTTTTGACATTAGTATTTTGTGAAATGCAACGCCTTCTAAGTTAAGTATTGGAATAACTAATTATTATTAGAACATAATACTTTGACAGTTGCAAACGTCACTTTTGACATTTCTTATCATTCCGACACCAAGGATAAGCGGATTGAAACCAAATTTTGGGAGGTTTAGGTTATGTATTACGGAATACGTTATCACGTAAAACTATCGTCCGTAAACCGACTTTACAGACAACCAATTTTTTTTAGGTACATTTTTTTCAAAACAAGTTTAATTTCGTGGCTTGGCAATACGCTTTCACAATATTAAGCTAATTAAAGTACTAATTATAATTCTCCTGCCTCTGCAGGCACACCACTCATCAAAACAAACATTAATTGACAAACATATTCAAACACGAATAATGAATATTTGCTCAATACATAATTAATTACTTGTCTCTTTGTGAAATACGAAAATATTTCTGCATTTGTCAATTAGTACATTAGCCGTGGGATTTCCGGCTTAGACACCATTAAAAAAAGCATATATAGTACAGAATTTGAAGAATGAAAAACGATATCTATTCTATACTAATATTCTATAGTCTATACTAAGATATAAAGCTGAATAGTTTGTTTGTTTGTTTGTTTATTTGAACGCGCTAATCTCAGGAACTACTGGTTCAAATTGAAAAAAAAATTTTTTGTTGGATAGCCCATTTATCGAGGAAGGCTATAGGCTATATAATATCACGCTACGACCATTAGGAGCGGAGCATTAATGAAAAATATTCCAAATGTATCTCAAAAATAAGCTTCTATTCAGGTGAAATGCACTAACTAAACATACTCATATTAAGCACTGTGTTACACCCAGCGCCGACTGGCTCAATCGGTAGAGTACGCGACTTTCAAAATCAGGGTCCTGGGTTCAAGCCACACATTGGGCGAATATATTTTTATTTTTTTATTTTCTACATTGCTTTCTTCTAAGGCTTATATTTAAATTTATTTTAGTTTTATTTAATTAATTAAAAAAATTTATTAGTTAAAAAAAGTATAAATACTGCTTTTTATCGACAAAAACTTTTGAACGGTAACTCCGATCATCATGAAATTTGGACACAACATTCATCTCGGTAAACTAAGGTGAATGTGCGTACTCATGCTCCTCCCTTCCCCATTCGTTCTTTTACACCCGGGTGAAACCGGACGGGACCGCTAGTACAAAATATATGTTCTAATTGAAGGATTTCGAATTTGTTATTAAAAATCTATATACTAATATGTTTTTTAATAATAATAATGCGTTTAACGTCCGTTTCTCGATTTTATGTCATAACAGACGCCATTCGCACCATTACTATTTTCCATCTGTCACACTTGCCGTTATTTTCCACATTCTTTTAACTTCCACTAAAGGTAGTACGAGCACCAAGGCAATTTTAAATAAAATGCTTGATTTTTTTTATATGAAGTTGGACTAAGGCTAAACCAATTCTGAAAATTTTAGGGGGGGTTGCCCGATTATTTAAATAAATAAATGACTTCAAAAGTAGGCATATTTAACATTGGCTTTATGGTAAGACGGTAGATGGATGTTATGTTTTCATTGATTTCTCCAAAACTAGTCGGTGGAAATTAAAAAAAAAACTATTTAAATTAAAGTTATAACCTTAGTAAATTATTGAAAACAAAAAAAACCGTTGTGCCCGACTAATTAAAAAGATATTTAACTAAAAAGATTAAATATCTTTTTAATTAGTCGGGCACAACGGTTTTTTTTTTGTTTTCATTAATTTATTAAGGTTTTAACTTTAATTTAAATAGTTTTTTTTTTTAACTTTCACCGACTAGTTTTGGAGAAATCAATGAAAACATATTATCATCCATCTACCGAAATATAAAAAAAATCAAGCCTTTTATTTAAAGTTGCCTTGGTGCTCGTACTACCTTAATAATAGCAATGGGCGAATGAAGGAATTTTAGGAGATTGGGATAAGGTAGGCGAATTTTGAGCTTCGGAGTTTGACAAGTAATCGTCCATGGCCTTGAATAAGGAACAATCTCGATATTTATCTGGAATTATTGAGGGAAACCATGGAAAACTTCCAACAAGACGGCCGGTACAGGAATACCGTTTCTCGGCGAGAGGCAGTAGGAAAAACTCCCAGTCACATCTGCCCCCGCCGGGATTCGAACCCGGTACCTCCCGAATGCGAGTCTAGTGCTCTCACCGCTACGCTACACCACTCGGTAACAAACTGAAAATAAGAATTGATGCAAGGTTCAAATATTCATGACTGTCGGTGCGAACTCAAAAAAATTAAAAAAAAAAAAATAATTAAGTTGTTGAATTTAAAATGTTGCCGATAACTTTCAATAAAACCACGTGTAGATGAACTGAGAAACCGTCTGGGACGTCTGGGCGCCTGCATTACGTCACAAAGGTCATGATTCACACGCTATGCCTGTAATTCAGTGGGCACTTCTGCTTACCAACTGTTAATAACGATGACTACAATCTGATTGAAATGAAATATTCCTAGAAATTTCACTGAAAACATATATCTATTAATTAACTATATGAATCATTGCCTATCTACTCAATGTGCGGTCAGCAAAGCGTATCGAAAATATATCTGCGTCTCTCGATGTAATTCCCTGATTTCTCCGATGATAGGATTGGTTGATGTACTTGCATTTAATCTGAATAAAGTATGTCTGTTTCAAAAACGTTGCCTTTTTCTAAGACGTTAACATGGGCGTACCCAGCAGGGGGCAAATTAGAAATTTCTTAAGCCGGGTCCCCCGTAGTTGTTTTGCCCTCCTGGATACGCCAGTGCTTACGGCGTAAAAAAAGACAGAAGTATATAATGTTTTCACCCTAATAGTTCGATTGCGATTTTATTCCTATGCTCAGTATAGAATAAAAGTATATGACTGAAAACTCGTATAGTACTGTTACATTTCGTTTTCTCAGAAGCTATCAAAATAGTTCAGAACCATTGCAAGCAAGACTATAAAAATATAATCTATGTATATCTATCTATATATATATAATATTCCCGTGTCACAATTTAGGCCGCGGTAATCTCCTAAACCATTGAACAGATTTTAATGAAATGTTGTAAATGTGTCTTGCTTGGTGCAACTTACGCTATAGGATAGTTTTTATTAAATATTTTGTACGAAATTACGGTATTTTCTCAAAAAACCTTTTTTAGTAACACATAACGACATCTGTTCTATCAGAAGTAGTTTTGTTTGTTTGCTTCTGAACGATTAGTTCCAAATACCGACATCTGTTAGAACTTGCAATTTGCTCAAAGCTATTAGTTCAAACGCCGGGCCGCAAACGAAATACATTTTACAGAATTATATCTATCGCACCCGGCTAAAACGGAACGACCACTATAATTTTATAAAGAGGTAAAGTTTGTAAGTTTGGATTTAAGAGGTAATCTCCGAAACTACTCATCCGATTTCAAAAACTTTTTCACCAGTATTTAGAATGGACCTTCAGGATGGATACAGGCTATATATTATAGCGTTTAAATAAAAGCGCTTTTCGTGGAGACCAATTTTGGAACGCAAGTCGACGAAAAAACGGCGATAATTACAAATTCGGACCGCTAGTATCTACCTATATAAAAATCTTGTGTCACAATTTTGGCCGCGCTAATCTCCGAAACCATTGAACAGATTTTAATGAAATTTTGTAAATATGTCTTCCTTGGTGCAACTTACGCTATAGGATAGTTTTTATTAAATATTTTGTACGAAATTACGGTGTTTTCTCAAAAAAAAACTGTTTTAGTAATATCTGATAGAATTTACTCAAAGTTATTAGTTCAGAAGCAAAAAAAATGTTTTAGTACAAAGCAGCGACATCTGTTACAATTCGGGCAAAGCTATTAGTTCAGAAGCAAATCAGGTAGAATTTGTTCAAAGCTATTAGTTCAGATGCCGGGTCACATTATATATCTATCGCACTCGGGTAAAACCGGGACGAACCGCTAGTATTCATTAAAAAATTGCGAATGTAAGTACTGGAATTTCTTGCCCACTAGACCCTAAAAGTCTAGTCTTAAAGAACCATTCGAAATAAGTTCAATGACATCGAAAAAATAGACGCGCGTGCGAAAAAGCAATTAATTTAAAAATATATATTCTTTTGTTTCTCTAATCTTCGTGTTTGTCGCACATATACTATTTGATACATGCAACATTTCTAAAACCGAATGAATTTTTTTATGGTGACTAAATGTTTCTAGTGCATGAAGATATCTATTATGGCAAATGTGACACTGTTAAAAACTTCTCATTTTGGAACGATTAAGGAGGTTGAGCCGTTTTACGAAGATAATGAAAAAATCTGAAATAAAGTTTTTTTAATAGATTTTTTTATGACAAAATTTTCTGTAAAAAATCCAAAATCATTAGGAGATTTATAAAGTTAAAAATTAAAAAAAACTTTTACATGTAGTCTTATGGAAAATATGTCAACCTAGCATGCAAACGGTACATTTTAATTTTTTGCAAATAACCAAATAATGTCAGCAGTTCCGAAAACTAACTATGTAAAGCAACGATGTCTTACGCATATTTTAATATTTTTTCCAAATCAATTAGGAGACTTTTAATCAATAAAAAAAATTATTAAACCTTAGCACTTTTCGATTATGGACTTTTATTCTTGACAATTTTAACAATTTTAACTGAATTTTAAACTTTTTAATGATTTAGTTTTAATTTTTATTACTTCTAATTTCTTTTTTTAATTATTTACTGCAAAAAATCAGTAAAATACAGATATTTACATAAATCTATTATATCTAACCAAATTTTGTACAAAAAATTCAAAAGTTAGTTCATTAAGTAAAATACTGAAATAATTAATTAATATTAAAAAAATGTTTATTTATGCCTTTATGACAATAATTTATTGTTATCATCGACTTATAACCTTTTGTAAAAATTTATTATGGAAAAGTTCCCATTTAGAATTCGACTTACTTTTGCTTGGGACTGTAACGCATCAACCTCCTTAATAAGTTTTAAAATATAAAAAAATAATTGCGAAAAATAACTCTAATAATTTAGACTGATAATAATCCTGTTTAAATGTTGGAAGATTAAAGGATGAATCCTGGTGGCATAGAATCGATGAACTAAGCAAATACTGAAGGTTTTTTTATTGCATTTTATTGTCTGACGTTTCGGCAAACTTTATGCCATCTTCGGAGAATCAATGCTGAGAAAACAGACAGCATTGATTCTCCGACGACTGACGATGCCCTTTACAAACCCCCAGTTCTCAGGTTCTAAGCCGAGAACTGGCAAAAGTATGAATTGAATTATCAGTTTATTTGTTATAAAATAATAAATCAAAATTATTAAAAGAAATTATAAAAATCAAAACAACCCAAAACGCCACAACCGCATTATTTTATTACCAACTAGCGGTCCCGTCCGGTTTCACCCGGGTGCAAAATAACGAATTGGAAAGGGAGGGGACATGAGTATGCACGTTCATCTTAGTTTACCGAGATGAATGTTGTGTCCAAATTTCATTATGATCGGAGTTACCGTTCAAAAGTTTTTGTCGATAAAATGCAGTATTTATACTTTTTTTAAGTAATAAACTTCTTTTAAATCAATAATCGTTGTACATAATTAATAAAATATAATAAATATTTAATTAAAAATACTGTACGATAGGTACCTACTTATAGTTATAACAGTTTTCAAATTAGATTTATTTAATTTTAATTAGTCGCACATAAAATTAAAATAAATTTAAATGTAAGCCTTAGAAGGAAGCAATGTAGAAAATAAAAAAAAATAAAAATATATTCGCCCAACGTGGGGCTCGAACGCACGACCCTGATATTAACAGTCGCATGTTCTACCGACTGACCCAGCCGGGCTTGTGAATGTACGACCTAATATTGATATATGTAGTTACGGCATTTCACCTGAATAGAAGTAACTTTTGAAATACATTTTCCAAGATTTTTCACTGATGCTCCCCTCCTATTGGTCGTAGCGTGATATTATAATATAGCCTTCCTCGATAAATGGGCTAACCAACAAAAAAAATTTTTTTCAATTTGAACCAGTAGTTCCTGAGATTAGCGCGTTCAACCAAAGAAACAAACTCTTCAGCTTTATATATTAGTATAGATAACATAATAATGTAAAAGAGAAAATATATTAAATGATCGTAGTTCTCGAGCGTCCATACACTATAAAAGACAAACTAAATATACAATAAATCAATACAAGTGAGTCGATTAATACAAGATACAATTTTAAAACGATATATTTAGATTCTGATAGAAAAAGTGTCGGCAAATTTCCAAATATATTTATTTTTTAATTTGCAAACAAAACACAGTTTTTATTTATGTTCGGTATTATATAACATAACATGCCAGAATTGTTTTTAATTTACAACTGAAAAAATACTCAACACAACAAATACAACGGCTGCCAACATTATTTTAAGCTTAGAGTAATGTTGAAAGAATGTAAATATTGAAATAAATATTAAAAGAATTTCCTCTCCGTTTTTTTAAAGAATTATTTAAAAAAAAAACGAGTGTGCGTTAGACCACACGACTGAAAAATAGTCTCGTGTGAAGCGAGCACTTTACAAGCAATCAAGAAAACCAGCGCTAGAAAACTTGTATGAAAATCTAGCAAGGAATCTAGCAGCGTTTCTATAGCCTCGTGTGCAGCAGCCCTTAGTTCGCATTAAAATTAAAAATCAAGTAATAATTAATATACTAGAGTGACCTGTCCGAATTATTCGCACTAAATAAGTATAATTATCAGTTTACAAAATTATTTTTTAAATATGGTTGCAGGTATTCAATTCGTTTCTAATTTTGCACACTGCTTATAACGTTCTTCTTTTTGTTGTATTACAATATGAAGCTCAGATGACAGATCGAAGAAATATTTTACTAAAATTGTCATATAGAGGCGCAAGTAGCAAAAGCGTTGAGCTAAGCCGTCAGATGGCATCATGCAGAATTGCTGTGACGTTGTTCAGCGTTGCTCGCTGTTTCAAAATTAAAGCTGTTAGATGGCAGTATGCAGTATTGTGTCTATTGTATTACAATATGAAGGTCAGATGACAGATCGAAGTGTTGACGTTGTTTCAAAATTAAAGCCTTCAGATGGCAGACGTTGTTCAGCGTTGCTGTATTTTAATTAATTAAAAAAAACAAAAGCAACAATAAATTTTTTAGTTGTCGATGTCAGTAGAGCAAGCAATTATCTGTAAAATGATATATAATTATTTATGTGGAGAAATTGTGAGGTTTTTTCTAATAAAAAGGGAGGCAAACATCTCAACCTTAGCGTATTAATATATATTATACTTTTTATGAAGCATTTCTTTTTATAAAACAAAAAAAAGAGAATCTTTTGAAATGTCTTTGTTGTACAGGTTGCATAATAATATTTTTATGCCGAAGCCACAAAATAAAAACAACTACCAAGGGAAATTTCATACAAATAAACAGAGATTTCTGTAAATAAACAGGCACGCGTGCTTGAATTAAACAAAAGTCTTCGGTAACAAAATGCAAAATTCTTGATAAGCTCGAATTGCTTGCAAAGCATGTAAATCATGTCGCGCAAATATTATCTCTTTTCGAATTAAAACCGTGAGCACCACACATCTTACATGAAACATTTTTTCAAACTCAGTATTGCCAATATTTTATGAGATTGAAAAAAATTTCATTATTATAATACTACCCGCCCTGTTGCTCCCAAATCGCGCAAATTTATTAATGCAACTTAGTCCTATGCAAAAAATCATGTTGAATCGAATGAGCGTACCTAGAAATCTGTAGCTATTGTAGTTTTCAAGTTATAGCGTTTTTAATTTTTTCAAGAAAAAATTATAAAAACGCGTCTAACTCCTAAACCAAAAGAGATACAGAGTTGCTGGTGGTTTCATTGGATTCAGAGTGATTTTTTCCATAAGTATGCTTAATATTAACCGTATCGGAAGACTCATAGTGCCTCAGAAAGTCGCCGATTTGCGAAAACATCGAAAAACTTCAATTTTTTCAATTTTTTTAAAAAAATAAAAGTGTCGCGGATATGCCTGAATTTACTTGACCTTATAGAAAAAAGTCCGCTGAATCGAATAAGCACAAGCGCAGAACTGTATCTCTTCTGGTTTCGAAGTTATGAGCAATTGAAAGTTTGAAAATTTTAAACTCGATTATCTCCAAAAATAGACAAGATACAGAGCTGCGCTATAAGTTATTTCTTTTTTGTACGATTCGATTTCGTTGATTATATCCCTGATGAAAAAAATTGCTACGCCGATGACCAAAATAGTTTTGTATACAAGTAAAGCATAAATCAGTGTTCACACAAACGTAAAAGTGCGAAATTTATTTTTAGTATACATTAAAATAAGTTAAAAATAACCGCGAAAACATCTAACGAAGTTGTTTTCGTGTGTGCGTTTCTTGAAATGAAAACATCCGTTTACAATATGTCAGGCATAAAACACACTAAACAAAGTACATGTCACACATATATTAAAATTTGAATATTTTATGCAAATATTCACCAAACACTATTGAAGATAGAAGTTACTAACTAGTGTGACCTGTGCGAATTATTCGCTCTAAATAAGTATAATAATTATCACTTTACAAAATTATTTTTTAAATATGATTGCAGATATTCAATTCGTTTCTAATTTTGCACACTGCTTATAACGTTCTTCTTTTTGTTGTATTACAATATGAAGCTCACTTGACAGATCGAAGAAATATTTTACTAAAATTGTCATATAGAGGCGCAAGTAGCAAAAGCGTTGAGCTAAGCCGTCAGATGGCATCATGCAGCTCTGCTGTGGCGTTGTTCAGCGTTGCTCGCTGTTTCAAAATTATAGCCGTCAGATGGCAGTATACAGTATTGTGTCTGTTGTATTACAATATGAAGTCAGATGACAGATCGAAGTGTTGACGTTGTTTCAAAATTAATTTACGAAAACAAAAGCAATAAAAAATTTTTTAGTTGTTAGCAATTATCTGTAAAATTATATATAATTTATGTGGAGAAATTGTGAGGTTTTTTCTAAAAAGGGAGGCAAACATCTTTAACCTTAGCGTATTAATATATATGATCTTGGAATAAATTTATTCGTTAGAATAAAATTTACTTACATTCAATTCTCCAAGTAAATTAACAGGTAGAAAAGTTAGTTAAAGAACAGTTATACACTGCACTATACTCCTTGCTCTTTTTATTGAATATTTTTACGCTCACTCAAAAATCAGGCTGATATCATTAGTATAAATGTAAAAAAAAGTTTCACAAAATAATAATAATTTATCCTAACCCAATTGCTTTAATGTTTTACAACTATACACTTTACAAAAGGTTAATAAACAACACATAAATAAATTCACATTACCAAACTGTAGATATAATTCTCCACGTTTATAGGTTAGGTATTATGAATTATGATGCGGCCACTATTATTTTATCAGGCGAATAAATATTTATATCGTCGAAGTAAGACAGAATAGATTTATACCTGCAGTAAACATAATTACGTTTGAGGAATTGAATTATCGCTATTTATTCGGAGGAATCGCTACCTGAAGAACAAATGAACTGAATAAATAACTACTTACGTTCGGTGAATATGGCCCTGCACCTTTTAAAAACCATCCCAAATTGTAATTGAATGATTTGTTAAGATATTGTCTGAAAAATTGGTCGATAATTTTGTTTCTTATTAAAGAATGTTTCTCTGTAACGAATTTTTAATTAAAGTCTAAAAGAGTAGGTATTTCTCGTTGAGCAAAAATCAAATAAAACGCAAAATTTTAATGAGGTTATGTTTACATGTTTGTAGTGTGTAAATACGCCCGTCTGTAGTTTTGAATGAAGGCCAGTAAACAGAATGCGTAAAATATTGAATGCAAATCACGAACACTGAATGTAACGATCCGACCTAATTTGATGGAATTTTAACAATTAAAACGAAAATAGCTTATTTAATTGAAGGACGTATGTCCATTCCGAATGACGTGTTGTTTACAACGACAAAAATATTTACAATAGTTTTAAAAGAAGTCTTAAAGTCAATAGTTATTGCAAAATGTTAACATGTAAAATAAATTTTCAATTTCCTGTCATTGTTTTCCCAATCTATTCTCGAAAAAAATGCGAGGCTATTTTCTTTCTAAGGCCAGCAAGTACGAAAGATTATCTGAGCCTAGTACCGATTTATATTTTCAATATTTATTAGTATTTTTGTTTTTACGTCTGACTGTCAGGAAGTAAAAAATTGTTCGTACTTCATAGTTTATTTATTAAATAATTAATTTTTGAAATTGGCGCCAATTTAATAACTACTCCCAAAAGATACGTAAAGGCCGCTCCACACGAGGCTGGATTTGCCGCTAGATTACTTGCTAGATTAGCTTTCTACCGCTGGTTTTCTTAATTGCTTTTATATGTGCTCGCTTCACACGATAGGTCTTTTCAGGCTTGTTTTGTGGACAGATCTGGTGCGCGCGCAGTGACAGTTCAAATATAAACACAGAGCAAAACGTGTCTGTCGTCTGACTCTGAACAGAATGACACCATATGTTGGTTTGTGGGCGTTTGTTCATGTCGCCCACGTGACAAGATACTGTTTCCTGATTGGTTGTAGCTCAGAGCAAGCAGGGGACCTAGCAAGAAAAATATCCCCTGTTCTAATTCTAAAATCCATCTTGTGAGCTAGCAGGCGAGCCCGCAGTGACGTCATTTTCAAGCTTCGTAGCCAGCCTGCCGGCTAGCAGAAGTCCCAGCAGCGTTTCAGCCACGTGTGCAGGACCCTAACTTATTTCATGCATACATCGATATTATCTTAATATAACAAATTGTTCATTCGCTAAATAAAATGTACATATATTACAACTGACTTTTTTCAGATATCGTTTAAGTGCTCGATATTAAGGGATATTATTTTAAGAGAGATATGTACAGTACGTAAACGAGTAAGGTGCACATAGGGAAATTAACATTGGGAAAAAATACTTTGATCAGTTAGCCATGACTGCATTAATTGTTATTTCTATTGAATTATCGTGGTAATCTTGAGGATTTCTATTTTATTTTGATTTATTTTTATTTTACTTGGCTTTTTTAAAAATAAAAAGCTCTTATACATCATTATTTTAATTTTTTTATACAAAAATAAAACAAAAACACAACTCCATCTGTTTGGAAACATTTCATTCAAAAATTGTCTGACTGGTATGACGTATGCGCGTTGGTAAATCAGTGACCCAATGTCTTTATGTTCAACACGAATAGGCGGAGATATTTGATCTCGCACCATATTTATGTATTTTTGGGAATTTAATGTCCCATTAATAAAAAAAGTCCGATTATGTTGTAATCATTTGAATATTTTCTTCGGTAGTATACACATTCATTTTGCAAAAGAATATTATCTGTCAAATTTAAAAACAGGATTTCAAGGCTCACTCTGATCCAGTCATTTTTTCCCAATGTTAATTTCCCTATGTGCACCTTACGTGTTTACATACTGTAGATGTAAAAAGTTAGTTTTAGGAATTTAAAATAATTGGCGTCGACATCAAAAGTCAATTATTCTTTTTAGCGGCTTTTTTTCAAAATGGGTCAATTTTTGAACAATTTTGTATGTATTTAGTTACATTTTGTTTTCGTGCAATGGCAAATAATATACAAGTTAGTCATGATAATCTATTTAAAAATGCATACAACCTGAATAATAAAACGTATCCACTTCAAAACAAATACAGATGTATAGATAACGCCGGCGCTATAGGTAAACAATTCCTTGTTTACAATATTTGTCATTTTTTAAATATTTTAAACTGTTTTCGCTATTATTTTAGTTTCATTATTTTTTAAAGACTCTGCAGGGAATAAATTGACAGAAAATATTTTTTTCTGCAATTAGGAGATCCCCCCAGATGCCGTTCAGTCCTTTTCTGTCATTAAGTAAAAGAATTTTGAATTTTGCCGTTTTTTTTAAATGCCCCAGCGTCGTATCGCAAAGCGCTAGACCTCTACTCAACACTAAGCGGATTTGTAGAGGGGGACTCAGACTACACCATATACTTTTATTGTATACTGAGCATAGGAATAAAATCGCAATCGAACCATTAGGGTGCAAACATATACTTCTGTCTTTTTTTACGCCGTAAGCACTGGCGTATCCAGGAGGGCAAAACAAGCACGGGGACCCGGCTTAAGAAATTTCTAATTTGCCCCCTCCTGGGCCAAAAGCTGGGTACGCCCATGTTAACGTCATAGAAAAAGACAAAGTTTTTGAAACAGAGATACTTTATTCAGATTGAATGCAAGTACATCAACCAATCCTATCACCGAAGAAATCAGGGAATTACATCGAAGAAAGAGACGCAGATACATTTTCGATACGGTTTGTTGCGTTCAATCACCGCACATTAAGTACATAGGCAATGATTCATATAGTTAATTAATAGATATATAGACTACACGAAAGAGAACGTTTCGGCCACTAAGTGCTCCTTGAGCATTTCTGTCACCGTCTCGCTAACTATACCTAGTTACAAATGAATACAATTTTTAAGCTATATGAAAACTTTAAAATAAACAAATGAAAATAAAGTAGGTACTTACTAAAAAATACGTTTCAAAATGTAGCTTTCACTGTTCGAATAAAATTCATTTAACAATAGTAACAGAGTAACTTCACGTCTTTTATTTCTCACTTTAAGATTCCATTTAAACAAAACACTAAGTTGTTCCTTGTTTCAGCTTTAAAAAGTATCCACACAAAAAGAGAACTATCACGTATACTCGTTTGTTTCACAGTCTTTTTAACACGTTTATATTAGTTTCACTTCTATATAGTTGTATGCATGTATGTTGTACGTAAAAAAAGTATTGCAACTCGATTTTCACTCTCTGCAAACAATTGCCGCTAAACTTTGCTGACATTACAATATGGAGATAAAAACGCGTAGTAGAAGTGACGGTGTTATTGATGGGAAAACACGTGTCTCAAGAAATCAAATGAAAGAGTAATCTCTTCCATATAATATAATTAGACTGTAGTTGTCCCACAAAAGTTAAAATTTATCAATAACTAAAAACATTTATGATTTCAAAAAAGATCTGTAAGTGCGCTTACGCCAACGCACAAAAAAATAGAAATAACATTTTTTTCTCTTCTATAACGTTTAAAATCGTGGGACACTCGGCGTTAAATAAAGGGGAATTACAAAACGGTCGAATAAAAAAAAAATTGGTGACTGATGATGAGATACTGTTTTAATAACTTGAGATATTAAAATAATAGTTGGGTGACTAAATTACTAAGTGAGCGACTAGAATGCGTTCGGTAATTTTGAAGCAGATATCTTCTTTTGTTTTTACTTTTTATTTTTTTTTTTTCACTTTGAGACTACAACTTAAAACTCATATTTTCATGAAGATTGCAAACCACCGCTTTTTTTGATAAAGGGGTATGCGAATTGTCTCGCAGTGAAACGCGATGGAACAAAGGTGGAGTTTTTAAAAAAATAATTCCGGTGTGAACGATAAACGGGTATGTGAATTGTAATTCCGGGGTGAACGATAAAGGGGTATGCGAATTAAATAGTTAATTGATTGAATAGAACTGCGTTTTCTAAAAAATGTATATTTAATTGACAGTCAATTAAATTTATACATTTTTTAGAAAACACAGTTCTATTCAAACTATTAACAACTTAGTAATTTAGTCGCTCACTTAGTAATTTAGTCACCCAACTATTATTTTCTCGTCACGCGCAGTCAGTCGCTCACTTAGTAATACAGTAACCCAAATTGATTATTTTTGTCACCCAAAATTGTAATTTACAGTCACTCGTTTAAATACTACCCTTAAATAAATATAGTGAGTGCGCCACGCTTTTAAATGTTATAGAAGTAAAAGAAATGTATTGCTTTTACTTTTTTGCGTTGATATAAGTAAGCGTGTTTTTTAAATTCATTTGAAACTATAAACTTTTAATTTCAAACTCGTTCAAAAGAAAAGGAGTTTGGTTTAATTTCAGTTCTTCTTGAAATTGTACTGCAAACAGACACTGTTGTTTTATTCTTAGGCCTAGTTTATATGACAGGCGTTCAACGCGCGTTGGCCCAATGCGCGTTTACAGCTTCTATACAATTGTATAGGACTGTTTATATGATAACGCGCGTTGGTGGCGCGTTGAACGCGCGTTATCATATAAACAGTTCTATACAATTGTATAGAAACTGTAAACGCGCGTTGGGCCAACGCGCGTTGAACGCCTCTCATATAAACTAGGCCTAGAGTATATTAAAGCGATTTTTGTTAAACAAGACGATTCAATGTTCACAAATTAGTTTCTAAGTTAGAACGCGTTTCTTAAATTACTCGTAGATATATTTATTTTTTAACCGAAGTTTCAGAAAGTATTTTACTGCCAATAATTATTGAAATACTGACACGAATAGCGTTATCTACCACTAAGTATGCAGAAAGAAAAGGAGTTGTTGAAACTTGACAATAAAAAATAAATCTCTCATTTCAATAGCTATAGATTTATAGATAAAAATAGAGATAGAGAAAATACGCGGGTCTGAGATTCCGTACACACATAATAAGAATCCAATACCAAAGATAGTCAATGAATGAATGAAGCAAGTCAAACACGAAACCCGATCTGCTTAGACACGCTGAGATTTACGAATTAAAAAACGAGCACATAAACAAACACAACACGTGCTGCTCGATAAGTCCGCGAATATAGACTGACTGATTCAGCTTTTGCCGTATTACCGCCACAACCGGTCACTGTTATATTACTACACTGCAGTACAATTACAATAAACAGATCGCGCTTGTAAACAAACCGACACGTGTTGCGGGTCACAACCTACAAAAGTGGCACTTCACATGGCCATTTGTGTTCGCTATTGGGTGTTTGTTGTATTTGGCAAAATATATGACGTTCAAGACAAACATACAAATAGAGGCAAATACGACCATCCACACATGGCAGTCAAATAGCAAACACACAAACATTTGGCAGCAGAACGCAAGGTTCAAAATTCCAGGAGTTTTAGCACTGTTTCATTGTCCCAATTCATTTTCAATAGTAATTGTTCCAGTTCTCGCTCACAGCACAGATACAAAAATACTGCACGTCCGTACAGGTTCACGGCGCGTGCGCTTCTGAATAGTTTTTTTTAATAATTAAAAGTCTCCTAATTAAATTGGAAAAAATATTAAAATATGCGTAAGACATCGATGCTTTACATAGTTAGTTTTCGGAACTGCTGACATTATTTGGTTATTTGCAAAAAATTAAAATGTACCGTTTGCATGCTAGGTTGACATATTTTCCGTAAGACTGCATGTAAAAGTTTTTTTTTAATTTTTAACTTTATAAATCTCCTAATGATTTTAGATTTTTTACAGAAAATTTTGTCATAAAAAAATCTATTAAAAAAACTTTATTTCAGATTTTTTTCATTATCTTCGTAAAATGGCTCATCCTCGTTAAATCACACGTCTGATAGATACTTTTGTTCAGATTATTGTAATTCAAGTGTATAGACGCGTGAATTATACAAGCTACGGTAGAGCGCTCACAAACAAACAATAGTTTCGTGCCTCAGTCTAGAGAACAAGGCGACTTGATTACATATCTCTGCTTGTGTTTTATTACAGGCCTACGACGTACTCTACTTAAGAACCGTCCCAACATAACCTAAAATCGCGATTGCCGTGCATGAGGTGACGTCATAGTATAGTATATCGTACTTCGGTTGCGTGATGGATTATTCATGACAAATAAATTCATAACCTGGTAGCATATCGACAGTTTTGTTCCACTGTTGGAAAAAGAAACATTTTCTTGAAGTATATTAGCCCTCGTTCCACGGTGCGGATTTTATGACAGACGTAAAGGCCGCTGCACACGAGGCTGGATTCGCCGCTGGATTCCTTGCTAGATTTGACTACTAGTTTTCTTGATCGCTTTTATGTGCTCGCTTCACACGAGACGTCTTATCGAGCTTGCTTTGTAGGTAGGTTCGGTGCGCGCGCAGTGATAGAAAGTGGACTTTTATTGTATCTGAACAGAACACTCACTGCGGCACAGTGTTTGTTTGTGGGCGTAATTTGTTCATGTCGCCCTGCACGTGAAATGGTTTTCGCTCAGAGCAAGAAGATGATCTAGTAAGAAAAATAGCCCCTGTTCTTGTGCGCTAGCAGGCGAAACCACTGAACCGATTTTAATGAAATTTTGTGAATGTGTCTTGCTTAGTCGAAATTAGTTTTTATTAAATATTTTGTACAAAATTACGGTGTTTTGTGAAAAAATAAACGTTTTAGTAACATGCAGCGACATCTGATAGAATTTACTCAAAGATATTAGTTCAGAAGCAAACAAAAAAAAAACGGTTTTAGTACCAAGTAGCGACATCCGATAAAATGTGCTCGAAACTATTAGTTCAGAAGCAAACGTGATAGAATTCGTTCAAAGCTATTAGTTCAGAAGCAAATCTGGTAGAATTTGTTCAAAGCTATTAGTTCACACGCCGGGCCGCAAACGAAATACATTTTGCTGAATTATATCTATCGCAGTCGGATGAAACCGGGGCGCTAGTCTTTATATATATAGCACCAAATATTAGAATAGTAACAGTTTAAGAAATGTGTGGTCGCAGCTTAATCAGAAGTTCGAAATTTCCGCTTTAGTTTGATCGTGAATTCAAACTATAGACGATTATTAGGTATCTGTTAACTGGACATAGAATGTAGTAGAACTAACAACTCCAATAATTAAGCTATCGGTTTTAATTGCTAATTGAATCAGTTTGATTAACACTGTACACGACATGTTTCAAAACTTACACAAGACTATTGTTACTATATATGGTTAAATTTAAATCAGTTGGCAGAATCAACTGCAAAAAAAATATTGCAGGTTAAAACTGTTTATTTGGGTTTGAGAATAGACGAACTTTATTAGCTACCCAGCTCGGAATCGTTCGGAGCGTAATAATATTTTGGGGGAGGAGCAGAGAGGGGTATCCCTCGTGCGGCTCGAATGAAACGTCGTGCAGAGTGTCAAATGGTTTGCTTTGATTGGTCGTCAGTCGGCGCGAGCGATCCACGGCATTTCGACAGCCACTATAAATAAAAGTCTCGAAATCAGTGTTTTCGTTAAAAAAAACTGGTTTATGAATTGAAAAGAAGCCCGTTTTTTCAATTTTTTGTTAACTTCAAAAAATTATAATAAACAATTTTCAAAGACTTTTTTCACGTGCTCTGGTTAAGTAGGTATAGATGTAAGCAAAACATTTATAGGCCAATTATTTAAACATTTTTCGTTGTTTTCAATGAAGACGGTTTTTCAAAAAAGATTATTTAGTTAACAATAGCCCCACTGTTTTAAAAATAAAGTTACCATTTTTTTACAGGAACTTTATGCTTTCAAGTGTTAAGATGGCACCATAATTTATTCAGATTTTTTAATTGTTATTTAATACAATACCGACCTCAAAACTGTTCTTTTACACTTTTTAGTGACTCTTTTTTTAAATAAATAAAATAAAATAAAAATATTTAGAGTATGAAAGACAAATAATTTAGTCAAAAAAAATTCCAAAGTATAGCTAAATTTACGGAGCTGAAGCTATAGTAAATAAAAGAACAAACCTAACTATATATATTAGATATCGTGTCCATCGAGATAATTATAAATAAAAAATAAAAAATCGCAGGATTGTGGACAAATATTAGATTTATTAATTGTACGACGTTTCGTCTATAAATTTAGACTTTTTCAAGTACAAGTTGAAAATTATTAAAACAATAATTATGAAAATAAACATTAATTACTAACCATAGCAATTATTTTCATAATTATTGTTTTAATAATTTTCAACTTGTACTTGAAAAAGTCTAAATTTATAGACGAAACGTCGTACAATTAATAAATCTAATATTTGTCCACAATCCTGCGATTTTTTATTTTTTATTTATAAACCTAACTATTTTCACTCAAAAAAATACAAAATATGAATATCAAAGCTTTTATAACAAAAACAATAAAACACGTTTTCAAAATTTTAAATATTCAAAATATTTCAGAATGTCAAACTAGTTCGTCGTGTATTACTGCGTGAAATATATAAACTAGGGGATGGGAAAAACATTAAGTGACAATTTGTATACAAGCGCGTCCGCGTCCAGTGAAGCAGTGTTTTTCAACATTTTTTACAAAACAGTTACATAAATATCAACACTATAGAGGTGTAGGCTGTAGCAATAATGTATTGAAAGAGATTTATTTGGTTGAGGAACAATTGAAAAATAAGCTTTACCAGAGCGTCGCTTGTGACCAACGTTTCGAAATATATATTTTTGTCGTTGGCCACAAGCGATACTCTGATAAAGTTTATTTTTCAAATTGTTCCTCAAACAAATAAATCTCCTTCAATACATATTTTTGGAACAAAACTTCTACTAACAATGTATAGCAATAATATCAATAACCGTTTTTCGAATAAATAAAAACGCAGAAAAAAAATTCTAATAGTATGTTTTATACAGACTTTGTTCCTGTCCTTTTTCATTAGGCATGCGTTATTGGACATTTTTATCGAATCCCGTAAACTCTAAAGTAAACGGCCACAATTTGACATGATTTCAGGAATTATTTAAGACGCGGGTGTCTGATTATAACTTCGCGTACTACCTGAAAACTTTTCGGATTGTCAGCAAACGATTTACAAATCGTTGGAACAACTAACTATCAAAAATTAATCGGAGATTTGGTTAAACGAGAATCAGAAAAATTCACACTTTCTGTAAGAACGTATCTATTGTGATAATAATCCACTCTAGCTGGCCATCTGAACGCCGTGTATGTCACAGCCATCTGTTCTAACTGGACATTTCGTGAAATGATTAGTTACACCAGATGGCAGTGACAGATACAAGTAGAAGATGTCAGAATATAACACTGGATGCAAGAATATTTTGAACATTCTACACAGGGTGTTGAAATAATTCAAGGCCTGCAATTCATAAAGTATTAAATTTACAGAAAAAAACACCAGAGATTTTTTGTATATAGAATTAATTTTCCTACAAAACTGTTGTATTCAAAACTTTTCATAATTTTTTTTCAAAAGGTGGAAATCAGGGGGTATGGGTGGTTTGGCTCATCTCTCTGTACTCGGGGAAGTCTTAACTAGGGATGTGCCGGATCGTTAAAAATGTATATCCGCGGATACGGATCTGAATACGGATATTTGGTTTCCAGATCCGCGGATACGGATACGGATCTTAACTTTCTTAAAGTATGCGGCGGTAAATATTGCACATCGACCTTTGGAAAGACACTATCTGTTATGGGAAAAAGTTATTGACCTCTTTAAGAGTTAACTCTCATAACAGATTGTCTCTTTCCAAAGATCGATGTGCAATATCTCATTATAAAGATAGTTTTTTAGTACCTTTGAGTTATGTACTATTGGTATGGTAGGTACTCACTACGATAAATGTTTGCAATATAAAGGTGCCAAATACGATTTTAAAAAATAATCTGAATGGAATTTAACCGTTTTTCATTATTACCTAATCACCTATTATATAAAATTTCATCTATGAATCGAAAATTAATAAGGTAAAAGATCCGCCAAAAACTAACGGATACGGATCTTTCTTAACGAATACGGATACGGATATCCGGCACATCACTAGACTCTTAACCAGACCAAAAAAGTAAGTCGAAAATCATTTGTAAATAGGAGGACGATTTGGGGGTGGTTTTTGGCCAATTTGAAAAGGTTGCCTAGGAAAAAAAGTTGTGAGACCTTCACCATCGTGTTCAACGACCTCGAAAACGGGGGGGGGGGGTTCTAGATTGACAAAAAAAGCTAAAGCACCAAAAAATCTCGACTCCTGACTTTAACTAAACAGGAAGTTTTTTTCTTAAATTGACCTAACGAAAGTTACCAATCAACCTTATATTCGTAGGGATTGGGTTTGAAATATTAAGGAGGTTGATCCGTTACAGTCTCAATCAAAAGTAAGTCGAATTCTAAATGGGAACTTTTATAGTTTATAAGTCGATGATACCAATAAATTATTGTCATAAAGGCATAAATTAATAATTTTTTTTAATATTAATTAATTATTTCAGTACTTTATACTTAATGGACTAACTTTTGTATTTTTTGTACAAAGTTAGGTTAAAAAAAATAAATGTATGTAAATATCTGTATTTTACATATTTTTTGCAGTAAATAATTAAAAAAAGAAATTAGAAGTAATAAGAATTAAAATTAAATCATTAAAAAGTTGAAAATTCAGTTAAAATTGTTAAATCTGTCAATAATAAAAGTCCATAATCGAAAAGTGCTAAGGTTTAATAATTTTTTTTATTGATTAAAAGTCTCCTAATTAAATTGGAAAAAATATTAAAATATGCGTAAGACATTGATGCTTTACATAGATAGTTTTCGGAACTGCTGGCATTATTTGGTTATTTGCAAAAAATTAAAATGTACCGTTTGCATGCTAGGTTGAGATATTTTCCATAAGACTACATGTAAAAGTTTTTTTTAATTTTTAACTTTATAAATCTCCTAATGATTTTGGATTTTTGACAGAAAATTTTGTCATAAAAAAATCTATTAAAAAAGCTTTATTTCAGATTTTTTTCATTATTAACTTCGTAAAACGGCTCAACCTCCTTAAAAGGTTAAGAGCCACTGCAATTGCGCGAACAGCAAAAATATATACCCCTTCACTGTAAAGTAGATAATACAAACGATAATACCAACAGAGCAGGACGGCGATGGTTCCACTGAGTGAATGTCAAACAGGGAAACTTCATGTTGTCAATTATTTATCAACGTTTAGTACTATCATACATCTCCACACTTTATGTACCTATACATATACATCATCTCTTTCTATGTATATCTCATATACATACAAAATACGTATAGGTACTCAAAACCAGTAGGTTCAGGCGAAATCGGCACTCAAGAATACTACCGCGATTATCATTCATATATTATATTAATACGTTAAGGTTAAGATGTTTGCCTCCCTTTTTAGAAAAAACCACACAATTTCTCCACATAAATTATATATCATTTTACAGATTGCTTGCTCTACTGACATCGACAACTAAAAAATTTATTATTACTTTTGTTTTTGTAAATTAATTAATTAACAGCAACGCTGAACAACGTCTGCCATCTGACGGCTTTAATTTTCAAACAACGTCAACACTTCGATCTGTCATCTGACCTTCATATTGTAATACAACAGACACAATACTGTATACTGCCATCTGACGGCTTTAATTTTGAAACAGCGAGCAACGCTGAACAACGTCACAGCAATGCTGCATGATGGCATCTGAGGGTTTAGCTCAACGCCTTTGCTACTTGCGCCTCTATATGACAATTTTAGTAAAATATTTCTTCGATCTGTCATCTGAGCTTCATATTGTAATACAACAAAAAGAAGAACGGTATAACTATAAGCAGTGTGCAAAATTAGAAACGAATTGAATACCTGCAATCATATTTAAAAAATAATTTTGTAAATTGATAATTATTATACTTATTTAGTGCGAATAATTCGCACAGGTCACACTAGTTTATATTAATACTAGCGGCCCGTTCCGGCTCACCCGGGTGCAAAACTCTTCTAGAAATATTATATTAACCTTCCCATCTACACAGCAGAACTCTCAAAGCACATTGTTTTGATGTATCTGTAAAGACTAGCGGTCCCGCCCGGTTTCACCCGGGAGCAAAAGAACGAATGGGGAAGGAAGGGACATGAGTACGCACATTCATCTTAGTTTACCGAGATGAATGTTGTGTCCAAACTTCATAATGATCGGAGTTACTGTTCAAAAGTTTTTGTCGTTAAAAAGCAGTATTTATACTTTTTTTAAGTAATAAATTTCTTTTAATATTTATAAATATTTAATTGAAAACATTGTAGGAAAATTATTTTTATATAGGTAACTATAGTTGTAACAATTTTCAAGTTTTCAGTTCTCTCTTTCGCTCTTCTAATACGCCCTTCAACTAATCTGACAAAAGAAGTATTCACTTCACTTGATAGTTCCGTACTACTATTTAATAACTTTAAAGTGCAGCTACTGTTTGTTACATTGTTAAGAAACACCCATTGTTACATTATATTAGAAAAAATTATTTCTCAAACAATGTATCCCGACGGTGACATTGTTTGAAAAATAATTTTTTCTAATATAGCGATGTAACAATGGGTGTTTGTTAACAATGTTGCAAACAGTAGCTATACTTTAAAGTTATATAACTATTTAGTTGTAGTTAGGGATTTTCCCGTTCCCAAAGTTAATTAACCTGATTCAAAGGACCAAAATACAGCTTGCATTTTGTGTGTGTGTCTTTTTTGATAAATAAAGATAGACATTCATTAATAATAATAACGCGTTCAACGTTTGTTTCTCCACTTTTCATAACTGAAGCCATTCTCACTATTAGGTACTACTTTCCATCTATCACACTTCCCGTTATTTTCTACATTTTTAAACTTCCACTTAATTAATAGCAGGATATAAAGTAGATCGGCAACTTTTGAGCATATGAGTTTGACAGGTAATTGGCCATGGCCTTGAACAATGAACCTTCTTGATATTTATCTGGAATTATTGAGGGAAACCATGGAAAACCTCAACAAGATGGCCGGTACAGGAATTACCGTTTCTCGGCGAGAGGCAACAGGAAAAAGTCCCAGCCACATCTGCCCCCGCCGGGATTCGAATCCGGTACCTCCCGTATGCGAGTCTACGCCACCCCGCTCGATGATAGACATTCATTATTAGCACAATCAAAATCTTTATGCGCCTTAACGATGTCACTTCTTAATGGGCCGGATAGGGGTTTCCCCTGAACACATTGTACATATGTGCCATACACAGAAATACAAAACATGACTCTGTACTGCGTTTTATGACTGTTGCGCCGCCAGAAAAAAACCTAAAACTGGCCACGCACAACGGTTTTTATTATTATAGTACGATAGTTATGTCCTCAGTGAAGTACCGCGAGTCCTAAAGTAAACGCAACATATTCCACATCGTATATTGTAACAGGATCGCGTCGCACGTGTCGAATTTCATAATTTATTCTGCAATAATTAAAAAATGTAAAGCAATTTTGTCGTTCTTAAATCCATCTACAAACAGAAATTGAAGAAATGCATATTTTAAACCCTGAGCATAAACCGTCATATGAAAACAGCATATACTTTTATTCTATACTGAGCATAGGAATAAAATCGCAATCGAACTATTAGGTGCAAACATATACTTCTGTCTTTTTTACGCCGTAAGCACTGGCGTATCCAGGAGGGCGAAACAAGCACGGGGGACCCGGCTTAAGAAGTTTCTAATTTTCCCCCTCCTGGGACAAAAGCTGGGTACGCCCATGTTAACGTCATATAAAGACAAAGTTTTTGAAACAGAGATACTTTATTCAGATTGAATGCAATCCTATCATCGGAGAAATTAGGGAATTACATCGAAGAAAGAGACGCAGATATATTTTCGATACGGTTTGTTGCGTTCACTCACCGCACATTGAGTAGATAGGCAATGATTCATATAGTTAATTAATAGATATATGGAAAAAGTCACACTTCTTTATCTGTAGAAACAAGTGTATATCTATAATAACATTATATTAGGAAATATTCACGCACAAATTCAATCACTCGTAAATTCAATTATATTAGAGTATATAGTATTGAGAGCACTAGAGTCGCATTCGGGAGGTACTGGGTTCGAATCCCGGCGGGGGCAGATGTGGCTGAAAGTTTTTGCCTCTCGCCAAGAAACCGTAACTCCTGTACCGGCCATCTTGTTGAGGTTTTCCATGGTTTCTTTCAATAATTCCAGATAAATATCGAGATGGTTCCTTATTCAAGGCCATGGCCGATTACCTGTCAAACTCCTACGCTCAAAATTTGCCTACCTTATTCTAATGTCCTAAAAAATTTTTCATTCGCCCATTGCTATTAATTAAGTTGAAGTTGAAAAGTGTGATAGATGGAAAATAGTAATGGTGCGAATGGCGTCTGTTATGACATAAAGTCGAGAAACGGACGTTAAGCGTATTTAAAAATCGGAAATTCGCGTAAACATAATATAACTCCCGTCCGAAAAAAAGATCTGAGTTACTCTAAAGTAGCGCCTAAAGAAATTTTACTTCAAAAACAATCAAGCCGGTACCATTTTGGCGGTATAGTACGCGCCTCGAATCTAAAAGGCTCGGAAGTTAGATGCGAATGCGGGCTTGCGCTTGTACAGTCTGTTGAAAAACTACAAACTCGCAACTCAACAAAACTGAAATAACAATAACAACTTGACAGTAGCGTACTCGACTGTACTTTAAAACAGGAAAGCGACAAGTGACAAAGACAACGAGCGATCACGGCCAATTTTAAAAATTAAAATACATTTGTTCTGTATTATGTTACTTTTTCTCAGAGACACAGAGGAGATATTCCGTGCGAGTTAGCGGCGTATCCAACTGGGAATCGAACCTGTGACAAGTACTATGACAAGTTTATGGTGCAGAAAAATACGTGTTTTAATATTCCATTTACAAAATAATGTAATGTCTGGTTGTTTTTGAAATGTTTTCTTTTACACCTTCTGTGACTTTTAAACAAAAAGGCCTAACGTAACCGCACAACTCGCAACTAGTTTAGACGTCGTAATTTTTGTCTAATCCTTACCAAAGACGTTATAGTATATAAATGGACCTAGCATTTCCCATATACTTTTATTCTATACTGACCATAGGAATAAAATCGCAAACGAACCATTAGGGTGCAAACATATACTTCTGTCTTTTTTTACGCCGTAAGCACTGGCGTATCCAGGAGGGCAAAACAAGCACGGGGGACCCGGCTTAAGAAATTTCTAATTTGCTCCCTCCTGGGCCAAAAGCTGGATACGCCCATGTTAACGTCATAGAAAAAGACAAAGTTTTTGAAACAGAGATACTTTATTCAGATTGAATGCAAGTACATCAACCAATCGTATCATCGGATAAATCAGGGAATTACATCGAAGAAAGAGACGCAGATATAGTTTCGATACTCTTTGTAGAGTTCACTCACAGTATATTGAGTAGATAGGTAATGATTCATATAGTTAATTAATAGATATAATATGGTTAATTCCAATATAAGAGAGAAGCGATCGTCTTTTTCTAGATATCGATTACAGTTATAGGTGTGCAGTTTTGAAGGATATAAAAACGACAATTAATGATGTTTTAAAATTTTATATTGTTGATAAAAATATATTTTATATTTGTTTAATCAAAAACTGATAAAAACTTTGTCAAAAACATATTCTTCAACTACGGTAAAGTGTCGTATTTACTTCCCGGTCCTTTTTTGTGGAAAATTTAATTCTCTGCAAAATGCTGCAAAGGAAAATAAAAAAAAAAATTCTACCAGCTATCCATAGAGTAAAAACGTCGTTTTTCCCATGTTAATTAACTGGGAAACAAACTTGATTTGCGCCGTTTACAGGTTTGATCTAGGAAGCTGAAATTTTGGGAGAAATCTTTTTAGGTCTAATGCTAAAACATTACCCAATGGAACCACAAAAACAATAATAAAAACACCCTACTGTATATATTATACTTTTTTACAATAGAGTACCTGGGTGACCGAGCTTTGCTCGGAAAGTTAAATAAAATACTGATATTAACTGTCATAATATTTTGAAAACAATTGTTTCATTGTTTGTATTAAATTCCAAAACCTACTTACAATATTTAAGTATTTTGATACGTCAAAAAATTGATTTTTATAATGATAAAATTTGTAAGATACCATTTTTTCGAGAGATGAGACCTAGCTAAAACGATTTTTTGCCCCCCAAAATCCCTTTTCAGTAAATTTCATCCAAAGCGTTAAGGCCGTTTTCGAGAAAATATTTATATTTAGCTCGTTTAATAATATAGGGGATAGTATTTCATACAAATGATTTACCATTATCATTATTAAACTATCAATATTTTCCCATAAAAACGTGATGTCACTGTTAGTACGTCTCACTAATACAAATGCATGAAATAAAAAAAAAATAAACCATATCCATCAATTAGTAAATGTGCATTTTTTAAAATTATATGTAAAAATACATGTATCATTCGATTATACAGTAACAAAAAAAATACCGTCAGAAGTACCTAATGATTCTATACGTACAGTGTGCATAAAAAAGAACCACAACCATTATCAACAAATCAATCAATTAAAATTGTGAGCGGTCGCAATTTATGCTATATCGGTGATCAAAATGCAAAAACGCGTATGTCGTTTTTTTCTATTTAATCCCCTTTTATGTAGTACTAGCGGTCCCGCCCGGTTTACCCGGGTGCAAAAAAACGAATGGGGAAGGACGGGACATGAGTACGCACATTCATCTTAGTTTACCGAGATGAATGTTGTGCCCAAAGTTCATAATGATCGGAGTAACCGTTCAAAAGTTCTTGTCGTTAAAAAGCAGTATTTATACTTTTTTTAAGTAATAAATTTCTTTTAAATATTAAATATTTAATTGAAAACACTGTAGCAAAATTAATTTTATATAGGTACCTATAGTTATAGCAGTTTTAAAATGAGCTGTTAATTAGATTTATTTAATTTTAATTAGTCGTAATAAAATTTTAGAAAATTGAAATGTAAGCCTTAGAAGAAAGCAATGTAGAAAATAAAAATATATTCGCCGACGTGGGGCTTGAACCCAAGACCCTGGCATTAAGAGTCTTACGCTCTACCGGCTGAGCTATCCGGGTTTGTGTTCGAGGACGACACGTCACGACGGGGAAATGGCTGAGAGATAGACATTGTACTCAATCATGGATCGATTTGACGATTTATAATAAAATAATTATTTTTTTGCGTATGGAACTGGAGAGCCGCAACTTTACATCAAAAGAGCCGCCGGTTGCCGACCCCTGTACTATTGGTTAAATCAATATAACATTTATTTTTAAGTTACGAAATAACTAGCTTAATGTAAATGAGAAAAATAAAAAGTGTGTATTTGATACGGTGCAGTGGAAACAAATTTCCGATATGCAGATTAAAATCCAAAATCAATAACGGCCAAAACAAAAAGCCTAATTCAAACATCACTAGGTCGTATGCAAACATATACGCCGTTATATTTAAACTCCTGTCAGATATTTTTATGGTAAACGTTTTGGAAAGCGACACCTTCTTTATGTAAAAACTTGTAAACAACCTGTTGATCATTCTACTATTAAAAGAAATAGTCTATTCAAAATTTATTGTTATAAAAGCTTTGAAAATATACATATTTTATAGTTGACAAACTTTTTCTTATTCAATAGCGCAGCGCCGATTAAGCTATCTTATACCTATGGCTATTTTCTAGTGGTTTTAGGTACCTGTATAGAATATATCGCACGGTGAAAACAATAGTGACACTATACAAAAAAGTTAACTTTTCACCGTTTGTAAGATTCATGTTTTACTGCAAGAGTGTCACTCACTGAATTATAACTACTGTATATTTCAGTGGTGTCACTATACGAAAATTTCCGTTTGCTCTTATTTCCGCTAGATTGAGCTAGTGTTACTTTATATTTTTGAAGAATTGCCCATGGTCGTGTATGATATAACGACACTATTTTAATTGTGTCAAAGCAGTTGTTTGGTACGTACGTCGCTGTAAGTGAAAAAGTGACACATTTTGTTAAATGTTAGTTTACTGATTACAGTTGCTACAAAAATTAATGCAAGTAAGTAAATACATAAAATGACACATTTTGTTTAGTGACACTTTTTGCAGTTGAAGTCTCCAATTTACTGGTTATAGGTTATGACAACAATGACACTAAACAAAAAATTATTGTTGAAAGGTCTTTTTTTTAATAACTTTATTTTTAACATTGTGGTCAACAAATAAATTAAAACAATAATAAATTGTCTCATTATTAACAAAAGAATCTCTATAAGCAGTATTTAAATAGTAACTTTTTTAGGACAAAACAATATTATTAAAACTAAAAAGTGCTCTACTGTAAAATGTAATTTTTTGCTTAATGTCACTTTTGTTTTCAACGTGCGATATTATGCCTTTAAAAAATAGCAAAAATCGATATCTTTAAAATATTTTTCAAATTGAGAATTTTTGTACAAAAAAAAAAAATAAAATGATACCAATGAGCACATTTTTGTATTTCTTTTGGTCAAGAGGAGTTTAAAAAAATGACGTTATATTGTAAATTTTAATGGTGTATATTATATTAATTATTACACTTAGAATATGTACATATTATTAAGGAATTTGTTTACAAAGCAATGATTCGTAACAAAATTAATAATAAAATAATTAATAAAAATATATTTATACTATATATATTATAGAGTTATATACAGGCTGACCGGTAATTGATCGTATTCCTCTCGGGCGAAGAAACTATGACTAATTTGGAATGGGGTCTGAAATGCGTCATTTTCGAGAAAATCTACTTCGGTTTTCTTTTCGCAAAAATCCGAATTTTGAAAGTAAAAAATTAAAAAAATCTCATTTTTTGGTCTGAATTTCTCCATGATTTGATAGATTAATAATTGGCCAACCTTCCTAAAGCTAAAAACCACGAAATCTACGGTTAGATTGTATGTTCTGTATTAAATAAATAAACTCAATATTTTCAGACAAATATATTAACAAAAAATAATTACTACATTGACGTTAATCAAAGATTTAAATAAATAAATAAAATAAAAATTCTTCACAGAAGTGTCATTATTGTAAAAAAAATGACGCATTTCAGACCCCCAACTAATAGAGGTTAAATCATCCAAATTAGTCATAGTTTCTTCTTCCGAGAGGAATACGAGCATTTAACAGTCACCCTAGATCTAAAAATGATACTTTGTTGAAAAAAGCATTATTCGGCTGGCAACATATTTTTAACCGATATTTACGTCTTTCAACAAATCGGTATAGAAAAACCATTAACACGACATAAAGTTTATCTCCTTATAAGGCTGCAGTGATAAACAAAATGTACTACAGTAGAAATTCATATATTTTCAACCTGTTTGTATTAATCGACACCTGTATTTTCAACTTCTCTTTCATCCTCACTTCGTGATAGTCATAGACCAATCAGAAAAACTCTTATGAATTTGAGGTTGAACGTATTTTTCCATTGGCTGAGCGGTACAGGAAGGGACATTTTGGGTAAGAACTACGGACTAAGGAATAGTGATTAAAATAGATGGTGTTGAAAATACATTACTCTGACTGTACGTTACCAGAAGAGTAGGCTTTTAAGATTTGAAAGAATTCAACAAATCGTTCCAGAAGTTTGTGAGCAAATCGCGAACATGCATATTATATACATTATTACATACATACAAACAAAGAAAGATACAAACATTCACCAGAAATCGTTTAAAAACTATTCTAGAAGATTCCGTATTAGCTTTCTCTCTAAAACTTTCAATGAACACTTCTTCATTTTCTTCTTCTTCGCTAGTCGATATATCTGAATTTGAAGTATCTGTACTAGAATTACTTGTGCTTCCTTCTGATTCAGTTGAAGACATCTGAGATCTTGAAATAGGTTGTTTAGAATCGATTGGTTGTACATCTTCAATAATGCTTCGATGTTGTTCCAAACGTGGATAAACACGTTGTTGTTGATTACCAAACTGACAAGAAATCAAGTGCAACACGTTTGTTGAAAAAGGAACACCCAACGCGAAAGATATCAACTGCAAGAAAAACTGCGAAGTACAACCGACCACCAATGGCAAGGCCACAATGTTGACTGGGAAAGGCAGCTTTTCTAAAAAAATAGACAAAACGCGGCTATTGTTAAATAAGGTTTTGGGGTAACTTATGAATGGGACTATTTTTTATTTCAGGTGAGTACTTGCTTTGCTGAAAAAAGTTAGTATAGATTAAAAGAAATGATTAAACATTAAGTACCATATATTTCAGAAAAAAGCTCTGTGATAGATTTTCCCCAGTGGTACGCTGATTGTACTAAAGTCTGGCCAAACATATTTGATAACACTTTTTGTGGTAAAACTGCAGTCCACACTGATTTGTGATGAGCTTGAAAATATTTCAAACAATCCTCTTTATCTGAAATAAAAAAAAACTCCATTTTGTTTGCTGCTGTAAATTTCAGACGTCTTATAAAAAGTAATTACCACCAGACGAATATAATTTCTGCCACCAAGACATCGAACTCGGGTCACAGTGTAGAGGAAATTCTGACCTAGTCACTTTCTCCATCATCTGTCTGATTTCTTCTTCCTAATACGCATTAATAAGAGATTAAGGATTAATATGTTAACCATTAGTAACCACGAAAAAAAACTTCAAGCTTGAATCGGTAATGTTCTAATTAAATAACAGTATTAATTTAGCCTGAGAGGAACAATTAATGGCGCCATTCATAAAAGAATGCCGAAGCTTCTATAGAATGCCCAAGATTGTTGCAGAACGCGACTGAAGAACTTATATAAACAGCGCTGGCGTGGAAGGAAGGCAGTCAGTGTCAGTGACACTGAGTAGTTCGCAACATAAATATGGTGACATAAATAACCATTGCAAGATAAATAGACATCTGTGAGATATAAAAATTCCGTGTAAATAGTAGATTATTGTTGTTTTAGAATTTTCGTTATTTTATTTTATTTTTCATTATTATTAGGGAAGTACTTTTTAGTTTGTTTTTATTAACATTTCTTTTTGTAAATAAACATTTTTCACCATCAACAAACAACAGTTTTGCCAGTTTTGTTACAATATTATATTTGATCTAGCAATGCTGTGACGAAGTAGCCTTAGATAAAGATATTCAGCCAACAATTAAAGAGTAATTATTATAAAATACTGACCTCTTTCAACGCGAAACAAGTCCACAAATAGGCGATGACGAACAAAGTTAAAAACAGCAAAGTAAATACTCGTTGGATGGAAAATTCGATGTGCATTAATCGATAACAGATAAAGACAGTGAAACTTACTGATCCCGTTATGAGTAGCGGGGTCGACGTCAAATAAAAAATGACTGAATCACCCCAATTAATGATTTTTTCCTCTAAACGTTGTCTCAGAGTTTTATGAAACAGTTCTGATAAGATTATATTTACTTCACGTAAATTATCAATAGTTTCCTCGTTATTACCTTAAATGTTTAAAATCAATAGAACAGTTTATACCAATAAATAATAGAGTTAATACTATATTATTTAAAAACGCTTTACTAATAAACGAGGCCGTCCAGAATTTTCCCATTCCAATTTAACAAGTGGAACAAATAGTATATTATACCACGAGGGCAGAAAGTTTGAGATTCTCGAACCTTCTGCCCCTATGGTGAATATACTATTTTTCTTCATACCTCGGTCGAAAGTACGCTTATTAATTAATTAATCACTTATTAATTACGTAAAACAGACAAATTTCAAGCAAGCAGCTTTGAGGTTATACGTAAAAATACGAATGACAGCTGTTCGCAGTCTCATGGAGCGGGGTACATGATAACTATTTTTCATTATAGCTGGTCGAAAGTACGTACTTCCGGCATTAGTGCGTGTAATCCCACCAATGCGTAAATGTTAAACTTTCTGCCTTAAAATTAATGCCGGAAGTGTTTCGACCGATGAAGAAAATTAACTTTTCACATTTCTTTTTCTTGAGGTTTTTAGATTTCAAAAAACATGTTTTTGGAAAAAATCTGTCAGTACAATTCCTTCTGCTAAACGGATAGAAAAAAATTCTGATTGGAGGTTTGACAGGTAATTTAAAAAGAAGTAAAAATTATAGACCAATTTTTCAGACAATTATATTTTAATTTTTGTTAATATAATTGTCTGAGAAATTGGTCGATAATTTTATTTATTGAAGAGTTCTAATCAGACGTTAATAAAAGATTTAAATAAAAAAGAAACCTATGATTTTTGTAGAAAGCGATATGTACACAATAAAGCAGATAAATGTGTTCTATGCTTTTTTGTATGAATTTAATATGTAAATTTAAAATCTTAATCATCTGTATTAAACTGTATAATACGCGCCACGAATCTAAAAGGCTCGGAAGTTAGATGCGAATGCGGGCTTGCGCTTGTACAGTCTGTTGAAAAACTACAAACTCGCAACTCAACAAAACTAAAATAGCAATAACAACTTGACAATAGCGTACTCGACTGTACTTTAAAGCAGGAAAGCGACAAGTGACAAAGGCAACGAGCGATCACGGCCAATCACCGACGAGCGCATGTTTCGTGCAGGTTGCTGGGAGGTGGTGGGAGTATCAACGAATCTAAAATGTGCCTTTGCGACGCTGTTTGTGACTAACTTCCGAACCTTTTAGATCCGTGGCGCGTACTATATCTTAGAATAGCCGGGCTATATAAAAACGTGATTTCTAATTTACTGAGACGGCCACTATTGAGTATAAAGCGCTGTGCCAACACAAAACTTACCAAACCGTTTTAAAACATCATATTTTTCAGCACTGATTTTATTAATTACTTTTAAATCATAACTTTCCAAGTCTTGCTTATTTAAGATGGCTGAGTTCAATAATAATTTTATTGAACGTTTAAAAGATTTTATAATTTCCGTTCTTTCATCACTATTTCGACTGCAAGATATATCATTCATGTTTACTTTATTTTCTGTATTTTTATCAGTTGGATCAATATGTGACGGATAAATATTCTCAGTACACAAATTTGGCAAAAACAAAAGTAATTCCAGCATCAAAATATATTTCAAGAACATGTTCTATAAAAAGAAAATATATTATGAAATATCTTCAGTATAAAGTAGTGTTGATCCAATAGAATATTCAGATGAAGGAAGGTTTTGGTTGAGGATCAAAAAATAAGCTTTACCAGTATTTCGCTAGTGGCCAACGTTTCGAAAAAATTATTTTCATCTTCAGGGCCTATGAACATGTATCTTTATATATAAAAATTACGTGTCACATGTTTGTCCGCGATGAACTCCTAAACTACTGAACCGATTTTAAATTTGATTTGCACACCGTGTGCAATTCGACCCAACTTGAAAGATAGGATAGCTTACATTTCAATTTATAGTCGCAATATTATTTTATTGCAAATTATTTGTCTATTCCTTGACAGTCATAATTATCTGTTGACTGGATTGAGTGAATATTCAATAGATGGCGCAACGAACTTAACAACCATATAAGATGGCGATACCTGTGGACTGGATTTAGTGAATATTCAATAGATGGCGCAACGAACTTAACAACCATGTATATCTAGATCGAGGATGTAAAAAAACTGAATATCGTTTAAAACAAATGCTTTTTTTTCGAAATAGAGCAAGTGTTTTAAAGACCAGTTATCCACGAATACTTTACGCTATTTTTTTTTCGAGCACGACGGCGCAGCCGGAGTGCTCGACATACACACATATACGCCCATGTATATTTTAAAATAGCTAGCAATTAATAAAATAGATAGATAGATAGATAGATGTTCCAATTAAATTGTTTTATTATTTCACTTTATACGTAGCGAAGCACGTACAGGGCCGCTAGTATGTATATAATTTAGAACATATTGTATCACAATTTTAATGTAAAAAGAAATATATACCTACGTACTTATGTTGCGTCCACGATATTAACAAGTGGCACTATTCAAGGAAACTTTCAAGAACACTCGTAAATAATTTGAAAATATTTGCAAAATTACCAGCAATAATTACCCCAAAACACACAAGATCACTGTACTGCAATGACCGCAGTATCGATACTAATATTTTAGACGTTAGTGAACTTAGTTGTCGCGTGTTCATAATCTACGATACTATAATCTATTAATAGATACTATACCAATATCATAAAGAGGAAAAGATTGTTTGTTTGTCGCGGGTTATCTCAGAAATGGATTTGAAAAATTATTTCCTTGTTTACATATTCCCACGTTAATTAATGTATAAAGCATTGTCAAAAATGAAAATACGTATGTGCCGTCAAGTTACTTAACGTACCACGATGCTCATTTTTTAAGTTAACGGCCCAAACGTACGTTGCGTTCGCCGTTTGCTTCCAACGCTTTTCAATAGGGACTTCCGAACATTAACAGTTGATAGCGGCCATCTTGTTGAAGCTTCATCTGTCCAATTGGCTGTCATTTATTCAGTCTGTTATGTCAAATCACCATAGCGTTCAACAACACTTGCAAATGATAAAATTGTTTTATCAAAATTGGTGTTCTGTTCAGGCAACGTTCATCGAAAAACCATTTTCAGCGATGAAGCCCATTTCTGGATGAATGGGTACGTGAACAAACAAAATGGAACATACCAATCCACATGAGATCTAAGAGCGCCTAATGCATCCCGAAAAAGTCACTGTTTGGTGTGGATTTTGGGCAGGCGGCATCATCGGTCCACATTTCTTTGAGAACAACGTTGGCCAAGCCATCACCGTCAACGGCGAGCGCTATAGGTCGATGATTACCAACTTCTTTTTGCCTGAATTGGATGATATGGACACCAACGATGTGTGGCGCTATGTGCCACACTACTCATGCTACATTGGACATTTTGCACGAACCGATTTGAGGGCATGGTCATCTCACGTGGAGGTGATGAGAACTGGCCACCGAGATCGTGCGATTTGACCCCCTAGGCTAGGTTCACATTATACGGTTTTTCCTATTCGGAATTATATACGATTTTACCGTATACAGTAAAAACGTATTCAGTATTCACATTCATACGTTTTCCTTATACGGTAGAATCGAAATACTATTGCCACCGAGACCGTTTCGTTTTTTGTGCTGTACGCGGCTCGGTTTTCAGTGACAAGACACGGCTGCAAAAATAAACGAAACTGTTTTTTTTACCGCATTCGGTTTTACCGTATAGTGTGAATACGTGTATATGTTTGCATTTGCCACTGAAAACCGCATACGAAAAACGTTTCGGGAAACCGCAAGGTGTGAACCTAGCCTTAGACTTTTTCTTGTGGGGTTTTCTTGAGTCGCAGGTCTATGCGAATAAGCCACAAACCACAGCGGCCCTCAAAGCCAACATAACCCATGCCATCGGTCAAATTCAGCCTGATTTTTCCGCCAGAGTCATGGGAAATTGAACATTTTGTATGCGCGCAGCGGCGGACATTTGAACGATGTTATATTCCACACGTAATGGTATTGATAGTAGAGCTGTAACAAACCGTATGTATTCGTTACTGAGTAACGGGTACATCGTCTGATTCGAAGTAACGAATCGTTACTGACAAATTCATTTCGTTACTCATATCTGTCGTATCCATGTCAGTTCGACTCGTTTGATGCGGTTATACGTTATACGAACGAAGTCATATCGTATCACGTATGCGACGCGCCTCGATGCGATGGTACATGCTTGATGCTGTTAGTACACGATTGTAGGTCGTATGAAAAGTAACGAGTAACGTAACGATACGAAAGTAACGGGTATTTGTTCTTTAAGTAACGAATACATACGGGTACACAATTTCTCGTTACTTTTACAGCTCTAATCGATTGACCTTTCGAACGAATAAAATAATTGGTTGTCTGTAAAGTCGGTTTACGGACGATAGTTTTACGCGATAACGTATTCCGCTCGAAAATCATATTTAACAATACATTTAACCTAAATTTTGGTAGCTGTCAAACTATATTTTTACTGACTACTAATTTGATCAACCAAAGCAAAATACATATTTTTAAGCAATTATAAAAGACATTTAAAAGAATGTATATATATTTTATATTTGTTAACAAACCGTATAATTTATCTACTGTTATGAAATGCAGATCCATTATCGTGCGTTCAGTTATACTTTGGCTTGGATGAATCGGTAATAATTATATAACACAAAAAATATCCGTGCATAAACGAACAAATAACGATGTATTATCTGAAAAATTGCTTTAAAAATTCGATAATTTATGACATTCTTATTAGATATCTTGATTTTAAGTCTTAATTTCCACGGTTTATAAAACAAAGGCCATCTGTCAGATGTAGCTTTCGCTGGAACAGACGAAAAAAATGTTGAACGCACACTACTCTCTGACGTCACGCGAGAAGAGTGAAATGCGTACAAGCCGACGCCGATCGTGCTTCTCTATCGGCTATACTGCGTTCTCGCTTGCACGCACAGGGTCAGGCGGAACGTTACGGCGTTATACTTTTTCGTGCGTGCAGCTGGTGTTTTCATCAATTTATAAGACGTTATCACGTCAAAAATTCGATGATATCTCATACACAATTTGTTTTATTTAAATTTAAAGATAGAAAGAGCTTAATGAAAGACTTATTAGCTTGAAAAGAAAAGTTTCTTAGTCGGAAAATTTTGATTATAATACTATGATATTCTGTGGCAGCCTCGTGAGTACGCCTCCATAACGCGCGTGTGGGTAAACAACATGTGTACCAACATAACAAATATACATGAATGCATAATGTTGGTACAGCGAACTAATTGGATACGCGTCGCGGTTATGTATATTGTTTGTTGATATGCAAATACACTAATTGAAATCTATTCCAATCCACGCATTACTCAAACACATACACTATTGCTATTAGTAATTATTCACGATCTAGGAGAGTAGTGGATCAAATTCACTTTTGAGTTTCAAAAAATGCCAACCGCGTCGTAACCATAGAGATATTATACTATAGAGTATGCGAGTGAACCATGAAAGTGTCTGCTACTCAGAGAGAGAAAAGTTCCTTATCTCCATGGTAACTAATGATACAAAACAATGCTGATTTGAGTAAACATATAATAAGCTACCTCAAAAAATAAGACAGTTACCAATAAATAAATACAAAAAGGAAATTAAGGAAACTTTACTAAATAGTGCTTTATATGATTTTAAACAATTTTAATTCTATGTCTTTTTTATATTGTATGTAACAACTTTGTATTGACGTGTTTACTTGGTGAACAAAATAAATATTATTATTATTATTATTATTATTATTATTATTATTATTATGGCAAGCATACCCGTAGTACTCTAGTACACAAGAGTGCAGACTGCAGAGGTGTGAACTGCCATCATGCATGCTCACTGCTCAGGAGTCACGTAGCATTGCACAGCACAATACACACACTCAGCTCTGAGCTCATTTTAATATGATTCTGATCTTATATTATTCGCATTTCGGATAAACTATAAAGTATAATAAAAGCTTAACAATAATAATGTTTATTGTTACAATATTATATCTTTGTCAAGGACCGTCAATGTGAATGGTTTAAGTCACTGTTAAGCTTGGTACTATTACACTTACAGTGTGTCATTCAACATTAAAAGATTACTCTGTACGTGCAAAATTCACTAATGCCTTTGTGGCATGTGCTGTGTGCGCTCTGTAAATGTGCGGATGCAACAGTACAGAACAGCTCAGCACAGAGCAATGGAGCTCGGAGTGTCATTTACAAAAAAAGGAGCGACTCGCTCCGCTCGGATAAAGGAGTCGTTCATTATGAACGACTCGCTCAGGAGCGACACATCACTATCCTGTTATAAAGGTTATTTATTTGTTGAGACGAGTTCAACTGGTAAAAGAATTCCAATACGACCTACGGGAGTCATTGTGTATATCTATCTATGGGAAAACCGAACTCTGAAGTGGGAATGCTTATAGAGAACGGAATGATGCAATACGGGACGTGGCAGGACGAAACGACCGTTAACTTAACTTGTTGCAAGAAGGACAATACTAGTGTTGGACAGGTACATTAATTTCACCATTCCAACCTCACATTTTGTCTAATTGTTTTTGACATTTAGGTCTCTGTGATACTATCTATTAACACTTTTTGGATGTGAACAACTGATATATCTATAATATTTAAATATCAAAATTTACCTCCAGCCAGTCTGTATATGAAATACTAGCCGTTCCCCGCGGCTTCGCACGCGATTGAGACGAAACACGGATGCATTCCCATTATTTGGCATAGTTACTCCTTTCTCGATGTAGGTCCCCCTAATAAATTTCAAAATTGATGACATTCACGTAACCAACGTTCTGACAAACCTTGAAAATGACACCCATGTTGATTTTTAGACAATTTACCTCTTTTCACTGTCTGAAGGGGTTGTTTTTGAAAAAGCATGAAACACGTGTTTATTTATTTGTTGACAGGAGTAATCCTGCGCATTTTCGAATTGATACATCTTATGATTTCTCCTTTTAGGGCTTGAATTTTCAAAAATCTGTTCTTAGCGAATACCTACGTCATAATAACTATGTGTGCCAAATTGCAGCCCGATCCGTCTAGTGCTTTAAGCTGTGCGTTGATGGATCAGTCAGTCACGGTTTCCTTTTAAATATTTAGATAAAGTTATAAATTTAATATAGACTGTATACTAGTGATGTGCCGGATCGTTAAAAATGTATATCCGCGGATACGGATCTGAATACGGATATTTTGTTTCAAGTTCCACGAATACGGATGCGGATACGGATCTTAACTTTCTTAGAGTACGCGGCGGTAAATATTGCACATCGACCTTTGGAAAGAGACTATCTGTTATGGGAAAAAGTTATTGACCTCTTTAAGAGTTAACTCTCATAACAGATCGATGTGCAATATCTCATTTTTTTCTCTTGACAAGTATACCAAAGATAGTTGATTTAGTACTTTTGAGTTATGTACCTACTATTGGTATGGTACTCACTACGATAAATGTTTGCAATATAAAGGTTCCAAATACGATTTTAAAAAATAAAAATAATCTGAATGGAATTTAACAGTTTTTCATTATTAACTAATCACCTTTATATATAAAATTTCATCTATGAATTAAAAATTAATTAGGCAAAAGATCCGTAAAAGACCCGTAAAAGATCCGCCAAAGACTAACGGATACGGATACGGATCTTTCTTCTCCCTATACAGATATCCGGCACATCACTACTGTATACATACGGCCCAGACAGTTTACATATGGTCTGATTTTAAATACGGGGTGTATTTGTAATACAAATCTTTGTCCATCCACTTTGACGTGGGAAATTCACAAGCACTTTATAAACGATTCGGTTGTTTCTATACTGAACGGAAAACTTGGTACCCGTTACCTCGTCGTCATTCGATTCTGGAATTAATGTAAAACACGACCGCGACGCCTGGACGCCTGTGTTACAAGCGACGTTGGACACCTCAAGAATGTCAATATAACCGTAGTATCCCGTGGGAAGGAACGTTCTACCACACCGTTGCCACTTTAGTACATGTGTTAGCCTTTCCAACTGAATTAAAATTCACAAAAGATACTCTCCGTCTATTATAATATCTCTGAACATAACACAATATACATAACTTGTGTCAGCTCGTCTATAGTTAAAATACATTGAAGTTTATTAAGCGCTTTAATCATAACCGTCGCTTTACAATTGACATGGGTAAGTTCAATTATTTCAGCGATACAAAGCGCTGTATGTATTTAAAGATTTATTTAGCGAACATGAAGTACAGTGAAATTGATTAAGCGTTTTAATCATAATCGCTCCTTTAGAACTGAACTGGACAAGTTCAATTAGTTTAGCGATACAAAGCGCTGTATGTATTTAAAGATTTATTTGAAGAATATGAGTATTGAGTATAATAGTGTTTATTAAGCGCTTTAATCATAATCAGCGCTTTAGAATTGAAATGGGTAAGTTCAATTATTTTAGCGATACAAAGCGCTGTATGTATTTAAAGATTTATTTGAAGAATATGAGTATTGAGTATATTGTTTATTAAGCGCTTTAATCATAATCAGCTCTTTAGAATTGAAATGGGTAAGTTCAATTAGTTTAGCGATACAAAGCGCTGTATGTATTTAAAGATTTATTTGAAGAATATGAGTAATGAGTATAGTGTTTATTAAGCGCTTTAATCATAATCAGCACTTTAGAATTGAAATGGGTAAGTTCAATTATTTTAGCGATACAAAGCGCTGTATGTATTTAAAGATTTATTTGAAGAATATGAGTATTGAGTGTATTGTTTATTAAGCGCTTTAATCATAATCAGCTCTTTAGAATTGAAATGGGTAAGTTCAATTAGTTTAGCGATACAAAGCGCTGTATGTATTTAAAGAATATGAGTAATGAGTATAGTGTTTATTAAGCGCTTTAATCATAATCAGCTCTTTAGAATTGAAATGGGTAAGTTCAATTAGTTTAGCGATACAAAGCGCTGTATGTATTTAAAGATTTATTTGAAGAATATGAGTAATGAGTATAGTGTTTATTAAGCGCTTTAATCATAATCAGCGCTTTAGAATTGAAATGGGTAAGTTCAATTATTTTAGCGATACAAAGCTCTGTATGAATTTAAAGATTTATTTGAAGAATATGAGTAATGAGTATAGTGTTTATTAAGCGCTTTAATCATAATCAGCGCTTTAGAATTAAAATGGGTAAGTTCAATTATTTTAGCGATACAAAGCGCTGTATGTATTTAAAGATTTATTTAGCGAATGCGAACTATAATGAAATTTATTAAACGCTTTAACCATAATCATTGCTTTAGAACTGAAATGGGCAAGTTCCATTATTTCAACGATACAAAGCGCTGTATATGTATTTAATTATTTATTTGAGGAACATAAAATACAGTGAAATGTAGTAAGCGCTTTAATCATAATCGCCGCTTTAGAACTGAGATGGGTATAGGTTCAATTATTTTAGCTATAGAAAGCGCTGTATTTATTTAGCAAACATGAAGTTGAAATTTCTTAAGCGCTTTAAGACTAAAATGGGTAAGTTCAAATATAAGTGCAATAAACCATTACAAACTTGACAAAAAAAATTTTATTATTTTTTTTTTACTAGTAGAAACTTGTAATTTAGCGGGACCTCAATTTTCAACGGTATTAATTTACCTTGACCCCGTATATTTATCTTTGTTTGAAATCTTGCGACAGCTTTTTCAACTACTTCCCGTTATCCGATTGAGTTGAAATTTTGCATACGTTTGTAGTTCCGATGACAATGCAATATTATAATAACTAACTGACCGGTCCGGCTTTTGTCCGGATGCAATAATTAAAAAGATCATATATATTAATACGCTAAGGTTTAAGATGTTTGCCTCCCTTTTTAGAAAAAACCACACAATTTCTCCACATAAATTATATATCATTTTACAGATAATTGCTTGCTCTACTGACATCGACAACTAAAAAGTTTATTATTGCTTTTGTTTTTGTAATAACAAAAATATTAAGAGCACTGTGGTTTGAATCTAATAAAAAATAGAGAATAGTTACTTCTTACCACAAATGTACATCCACTAATAAACTTGTTGTGGTAAGAAGTAACTATTCTCTATTTTTTATTTGTTTTTGTAAATTAATTAAAATACAGCAACGCTGAACAACGTCTGTCATCTGACGGCTTTAATTTTGAAACAACGTCAACATTTCGATGTGTCATCTGACCTTCATATTGTAATACAACAAACACAATACTGCATACTGCCATCTGACGGCTTTAATTTTGAAACAGCGAGCAACGCTGAACAACGTCACAACAATGCTGCATGATGCCATCTAAGGGCTTAGCTCAACGCTTTTGCTACTTGCGCCTCTATATGACAATTTTAGTAAAATATTTCTTCGATCTGTCATCTGAGCTTCATATTGTAATACAACAAAAAGAAGAAAGTTAAAAGCAGTGTGCAAAAATAGAAACGAATTGAATACCTGCAATCATATTTAAAATATAATTTTCTAAAGTGATAATTATTATACTTATTTAGTGCGAATAATTCGCACAGGTCACTCTAGTTTTTACTTATTTTATTTATAAAAAAAGTGCTAGACGATTTTCTGCAGAAGATATTTCACTGTACCCCTTGACAATTAACTACCTAATGCAATATCTATGACCGGAACCTTTTCATTTTCTGCAGGAGCTGGAAGCGCGGTGCATTTAAAAGAGAATTCCCATCTGACATGCTGATGAAATCCTGTATAAATAGCATGCATAATATCTGCATGCTATCATTTCTCAAAGCTTGTTAGTCTTCCGGAGAATTTTAACTTGTTTACATTTTTCAAGTACAACCTCTTGTGCGAATTCGGTTTAGGTAATACTAACGCTTTCGACTCAATCATAGTGAACTAGAGTACGCGTGGCGTAGTGGTGAGAGCACTAGACGCATTCGGGAGGTACCAGGTTCGAATACCGGCGGGGGCAGGTGTGGCTGGGACTTTTTCCTGCTGCCTCTCGCCGAGAAACGGTAATTCCTGTACCGACCATCTTGTTGAGATTTTCCATGGTTTCCCTCAATAATTCCAGATAAATATCGAGATGGTCCCTTATTCAAGGCCATGGCCGATTACCTGTCAAACTCCTGTGCTCAAAGTTTGCCTACCTTATCCTAATGTCCTAAAATTCCTTCATTCGCCCATTGCTGTTAATTAAGTGGAAGTTTAAAAATGTTGAATATGACGGGAAGTGTGATAGATGGAAAATAGTAATGGTGCGAATGGCGTCTGTTATGTCGTAAAGGACGTTAAACGCATTATTATATCATACTTCCCGTTATTATCTACCAGTGACGGATCCAGGATTACGGCAATTTTTACTCCTTTTGCGGAGAATTTATGAAAAACATGAAAAGCTTTTTTTTTATCGCGCAGTAAGATTTTAATTTGGGGTTTTTGATTCTCTGGAAGGGGGGGTTTGGAACCGACCCCCCCCCCCGTGGATCCGCCACTGTTATCTACATTTTTAAACTTCCACTTAATCAATAGCAATGGGCGAATGAATTAATTTTAGGACATTTGGATATGGTAGACAAATTTTGAGCATAGGAGTTTGACAGGTAGTCGGCCATGGCCTTGAATAAGGAACCTTCTTGACATTTATCTGGAATTATTGAGGGAAACCACGGAAAACCTCAACAAGATGGCCGGTACAGGAATTACCGTTTCTCGGCGAACGACGACAGGAAAAAATACGAGCCACATCTGCGCCCGCCGGTATTCGAACCCGGTACCTCCCAAATGCGAGTCTAGTGCTCTCACCACTACGCCACCTCTCTCGGTAAAAGTCAGTTTATATGCAGATTTTATACATAAATAGGCTTCACTTTGCAGTGTAAACAACATATCAGTGTTTGCCGGACTGTTTATAGCTTTGTTTGCAAATTGGCCTTCCAGATCGCCGATTAAAATCTCTGTTTGTAGGGCGTATGTGGATTTTGTGTACGCTCCACTCTTGTAGTGTGTAGTGTAAACTACAAGGTTTAATAAGTTCACGAAATAATGCGTGACTTTTGAGTATTGCATCAGAAGTTACGCATCATTTCAATGTCACGACACACGCATTTTTGAAGTGAAAACTTCTTTAGCGGCGTTGTACACTTTTTTTTGTAATCGGTAAAAAATGTTAAACTCGCGTCAGGAAAAGTAAGAACTGGGTGAGACTCTCTAAATGATAGTAATTGCCAGATACTTTTTATACAACGTTAGACATCTAGCGTTAAAATATCGTACATAAAAATGCAATCTATGATACAAACCATTTTATTTACAAGTGTTGCCAATAAATAAACAATGCTTCTAAATGCAAAAAATTAAGACGTTAATATTCAAGTTTTCACTTCTGCCGGCACTCCCGGAGTGCAACCCGTCTTTTTTTTTAATTGGTGTGCATTAGCATTTACATGCATATTTAATTATTTTTCGTAATAAAATATTTAATATGTCCATAAAAAATGTATAGCTGAATACTGTATGTTCGAAGGATTGAACAAGGATAGAAAATATGAAGGATCAAAGAAGTTTTGCTCTCTATTATTTAGTAAATAAAAAATATAATATGAACCGAAATTGCCGAAACATAACCTTATATATATTTTTTTCCAGAGAAATAGAAACATTTTTTTTGCACTCGAAATATATAGCATGAAGTATTTAATTATAGGTACAATCAAATACCAAATTGAAAATAAAACTTGGTACCACGCCCACTGCCCAGATTATCTTCAGAGTTGGGGTTACCTTAAAACCTTAAATAATAACAAATTAAAAAAAAAAAATAATATGCTACGTCTTTAAAACAAACTTAAAAATATAAAATAATTTTTTTAATTTGTAGGATTTGAAACAAAAATATTTTTTTATTGATAGCTCTCTACACTTCATATAACTGTGGCATGCATACCACGTTTTTCGTTTCAAATCCTACAAGTTAAAAAAATTATTTTATACTTTTTAGTTCGTTTTAAAAACGTGATAAATTAAATATTTTTTTTATTTATTTTATTATTTACTTCTTTTCAGTATTGTGAATGTGAAATTGTAATTGATTTTAAATACTTTCGTGTGCTAAACGATTGCTATGTTATTTTTTTTAATTACACGCTTTATATTAGTTTCACTTGTACGTTTGTATGTATGTATGTTTGTTTGTAATCTCCATTTGGACTACAGCAAGTGGTGTATATAGTGGTATAATATGCCAGCACTGTAAGTGCAGTGGGTAGCCGTGCGGTCTAAAGCACGGGTCTTCGCTGACGTCAACTCACGGTCGTGGGTTCTAATCCCGTCCACGCCAAAAAAAATCGTTTTTTTTCGGCAAATTTTTGACAAAAAATTGAACTAAAAAGTGAAAAATATATATAGTTAAAAAAAACTAAAAAACGCTTTATATCGAACTAAAAAGTAAAAAATATTTTTTTTAAAATAAGCTTAAAACAATAATAAAAAATACTAGTATTATTGTGAAAAAAGCGTGGGGCGCTCGATGTACGAAAATGTGGAACAAAGCGCCTCACGTTTTTTTCACAATAATACTAGTATTTTTTATTCATTATTGTTTTAAGCTTATTTTAAAAAAAAATATTTTTTACTTTTTAGTTCGATATAAAGCGTGTTTTTTAGTTTTTTCAAACTATATTTTTAAATATAATTCGTTCATTTACAAACGTAGCATTCTGTGTATGAAATAATTGCAAATATTGAACTACTTACCAATGCCATATGCTTGAAAGCGTGTAGACGGCAAAACACCTGAAAATAATTAACACTTTGTAAATACTAATTGTTAAAAACACACAATTTAATTAAATATGCACACAGTCTGGTAATACTAAATATTTTTGTTTATTATTATAATAAAATGAATTTAAACAATTTAAGCAAGTCAATACACTGTCAGAAATTTGGTATTTGAAAATAAGTCAATGTCAACACAAGGATAAAACTGACAATATAATTGTATAAATATATATTTACTGAAGTTGTTAAATTAAGATATGGTTATAAAATTAAAGGTAAAAATATTATGGCAAGGACAGATCCGGATTAGACATATTTTGTAACAAGAATTTCAGTAAAAAAAATTGGTTGTCTGTAAAGTCGGTTTACGGACGATAGTTTTACGTGATAACGTACTGCGCTCTCGCTTGCACGCACAGGGTCAGGCGGAACGTGACACATTTCGGAACGTGACACATTTTGGAACGTGACACTTTTTCGTGCATGCAGCCGGTGTTTCCTCAATTTATAAGACGTTATCACGTCAAAAATGGTTGTCTGTAAAGTCGGTTTACGGACGATAGTTTTACGTGATAACGTATTCCGCTCGAAGGTCAGGCGGAACGTGACACATTTCGGAACGTTACACTTTTTCGTGCATGCAGCCGGTGTTTCATCAATTTATAAGACGTTATCACGTCAAAAAATAGTACAATTCTACCCCACTGACTTTCTCGCTCAACTGAAAAGATCGCAATTGTTCGTTCTTCAATCAACTGCCCTTTCTGGATTTTTCAGAGACGAATTAATGGTGGCATTCAAAAATCACTGCAAATACTTGATCTGTAGTCATCATTATATGTTAATTAATTTAAAACAAATTTTAACTCAACAGCAATTAATAAACATTTATTATGCGCAAGTCTATTCAAGATTAAAAATATTTTTAACAAAAAAATTGAACCGACTTCAAAATATGCACTAAAAAGTAATAAAATAGTTGCATTTTTGGAGTCGGTGTTATTATTGCTAGGTATATTGTAGTGTTTCCTTGGCTGACACCGACTCCAAAAATGCAATTATTTTATTACTTTTTAGTGCATATTTTGAAGTCGGTTCAATTTTTTTGTTAAAAATATTTTATTTTTCTCTTTTTAGTGTTAGATATTTACTCAATCTAACACTAAAAATTATGCAGTTATTTTATGAAGTATTGCAATGGGTAAAATTTGAGAGTTTCCCTCGATTTCTCCGGATTCCACCATCAGATCCTGACTTGGTTCCGATGGGACCACCTCGGAAGTGCACTCTTTCGAATAAAAAAAAAATTGAAAATCGGTTCATAATTGACGGAGAAATCGGTGAACATACATAAAAAAAATATATACAGACGAACATAGAACCTCCTCCTTTTTTGAAGTCGGTTAAAAATACACTATTGAAACGATTAGCTTCGGACTTTTTCGGATAAGCTCACGTAATCGTCTCGTAATATAATTTAAAATAAATTTTAATAAAATTAATAAACAGTTTAAAATATTTATTTTCAATGTTTTATTATAAAATTGTTGTTAACAAGATATCTTAGAATGTACACACAGAAAATTTCTGATATGTTAATGTGATTGGAATTGACAAAGTGAAAAATAATCAATTAAACGACACATACAAAAAGAAATTTGGATCGGTAGATCACCAAGTACTCCAGATTCTCCCTGATGTGATTTAAAAGAAATATTTCAGCACTTTTTCACAGCTTATTTTTTATACATCCTATTTCAACCTTTTAAAACCTACTGCCTTTTTTCAGACAAAAAACATATTTTTTTCTTTATTTCACTGCGTCGTTCAACATGCCAAAACCAAAATTGACACGCGCCGTGACAAAACAAATAGACAAGTACAGTAAATACCCAATTCTAATTATTACCTCTAAACTACGTACAATTTAATATAAAAGTTTTGAATCGTTACACTATTTGCTTTTGGGATATGTCTTCTCAAGCAAATAGTGTATTTATATGTCAAAAGAAAATTGTAAGATATGTCGGTAGTGTGTCACAGCGTACAGGTTGCAGAGATCTATTAAAAAAATACCGAATTCTCACATTAATACTGATTTACGAACTATCAATGTATGTATTTAAGAGCCTTGGTATTCAGACATTCATAACTTAATTAATACTAGATCAAAATCTGAACTTTTTAACCGTTAAAATGTTTCCATAAAATTCCCAAATAGTCTAGGCGTTACCGTTTTTAAGAAATTGCCCCTAAACATTAAAAAATCCGATAAACTGTCAAAATTTTAAAAAACACCTAAAAGAATTTCTACTAATAAATCCTTTTTTAATACACTGGATGACTTTTTAAGTTATGAATGATTGAGTCCTTGATGGATCTACCACACAATGACGATTTGTACCCTCTACCTTTATTGGCACCACAAATAAATATTATTGAAGGAGATTTATTTGGTTGAGGAATTAACGAAACGGTGGCCACAAGCGATACTTTGGTAAAGCTTATTTTTTAATTGTTCATCAACCAAATAAATCTCCTGCAATACATTTGGAACAAAACTTCTACTAACAACAAATATTATTACTATTATTATTATATTTTTGGGGCATTAATTAGTGTATTTGCCATAAGGCACTTACACTATTGGCGTCGGTCGGATGGCGGGACCTAGGGGTCGGACCAAAATTTCTCGACGTTTCATAACTTTCTAAGAAGTTTGGCACCATTTTTTGAAAAGTCTGTTTATATATATTTATATATATATATATGTACGGGCTATAACTTTCGAAAGAGTTAATTGATTTTAACGAAATTTGGGCCACATGTTGGAAACCATCACCGCACGAAGCCTATTTAAAATGGGCCCAATCGGGCCATGTTAAGGGTGGTATTTAGGGGTTGACAACAGTTTTCGGGTCCAAAAATACCGAAAAATTTCTCCGAATCGTTTCAAAATTGAAATTTTACCCTTTAGTAATTATTAAAATATGCTGCTAAAATTTTAATAAAATCGGCCCGACAGGACCGGACTTACAAATTTTATGAAAACGCAAGTTTACTGATATGGATTATGGATGTACATACCTACTGAAGGGTGTATATAATTTGGTACAGATGTTGAATTGATATTAATATTGAAATTAAGTAAAAAAATGTTGTTTTAAGGGGTGTATTAAGGGGTATTTTTTTTATTTTGCCTTAAAACAAAGCTAAGTTCATATAATAGAGCCACACTGCCTATAAAAGCAAATACACTATATTGTCGGCAGGGTTTCGCACTGCGACCCGAGTTTTTAAATATGTAGTCGTTTGTGAGAAAACATTTTCATAGTAAATTATTGTTTAACCGCATGAGAATTGAACGCAGCCTATAATTAGTGGTCTTGCTCAAAATTATAAATGTCAAAAATATAAAAAAATTACCAATGTCACGCTGCGTCCCAAAATTAAAATTCACGCACTGGCTGCATAAATCACTTTAATTTCTGTAAATGGGTTCTGTCTTTTTGACGATTTTTTAATCAGTATCTTAACTGATAATTCATAAAAAAATATTATTTACTGATAAAAATTACACGTCGAGTCATTTTTTGATAAAGGGTTAACAAACAGACGTTTGTAAATATTTTAGGTACGTTCTTTATCTTGCTGCAGATATAGGCGGTTCCTACCGAGACTAACGATAGATAACATTAATTTAGTCCGTGCCTGCTAGATGTCAGATATAATTTAGCGTTTAAATATTTATTAATATACTGATTTATATGATGTTGAACGATCGGGTAAGATAAAGTTCCGATGGAAACGCGAGCAGAGTCGCGGGTATAAACTAGTAATAAAAATAACAAAACGAAGTAACGGGAAGTAGTTGAAAGTGCAGTTTGCATCCGGACGAAAGCCGGAGCGGTCAATTAGTTTTTATAATATTGTACTGTCGTGGGAACGACATACGTAATACGTATGCAAAATTTCAACTCAATCGGATAACGGGAAGTAATATAAAGTGCGATTTGATAAATTTAATAATATAAGTGTGCTAAATAAATGTTGGTGTGTTCCTGTGTTGTAAATATTTTGTGTACATAAACAGTGTATTCTTTTATTTTATTAGTTAGAATTGTTTTGTTTCTGTTACGTTATAAAGAAGTACATTTCGTTTGTTTGTTTGTTTTGTTAACGTTTCGCTATTGAAAATAAATATTTTCCGCTACGAACAAGAACAGTTTTGTTACATTATATTCTTGAACTATAATAATATGTCAAAAATATGTCAGCGGCAGTTTGAAATGAACGCGGGCGGGGCCGAGAGTACAGCTAACTGCAATAAAACAAAACGATTTCAGCAGGAAATTATAAATAAATTCACGGATGGAAAGATAAGTTTTGATTCTCACAAATTTTAATTAACGACTTTCAACTTATTAATGACTTTCTTGAATCTATTTAAACCGTCGTCAACTTCATTTTGTTTTATACAGTAAAATTGTTTTGAAAATTAGTTCACAAAACTGTTGTTCGTGATAACAGCAAAGGTTAGCTGTTATCGAAAAAATAACCAGTTCAAAAATTATACTGTTAAAAAATAACAGTTACTAAAATAACACTGGTTTCGGAGTTTTGCGTTGTGATAATGTATTACGGCTTCTAGTGTCGGCCATATTGAATTTCACTCGATTTCACACTTCAAGTCCGTTCTAGTGCTATAATGCCATAAATTTTATAAGCATACTAGCGCCCGGTTCGACTTCGCCCAAATTTGTGAATTGTCTAATAAAGATAGACATATGGGTCCAGTACGATAACTCGATGTGTCCAAATTTTGACTTTTTTTTAAGTCATACAAAACGCTAAATTTTGACGTTCCAAAAAAAAAAACTTTGCGGATTATTCACAAATTTCCTCAAAAATGGAACTACTTTTCGTCTTTCACTGTCATTTTTTTAATCTAACCAATCAGAAATCATACACACACGTCATAGCAACTGATGTACAATTACTGTAGGTATTGCACGAATCCGTAATTGTTTTTTAAAGAACTCCCATCAAATGCATTCCCCTTTTCACTGCGCAAAAAAAACGCCATCGCATCGACACGACCCCGTAAGTGTTTTTTAAACAAGTTCCCCCAAACGCCTTCCCCTTTTCACTGCGCAAAAAAAAATTATAAATTGCCTGAATCAATTCGACGCATCAACGACTTTAAAAGCTTCAAGCGTATTTTAAGAAAATTTTAATTGAGCAATGTTTTTATTCACTAGACTATTTTTATATTGGCACTTTCTTACTATTTCATTTTCTATGTTCTAATTCTTGCATTTTGTATATTGTGACTTGTCATATTCAAACTTTGTTTTGACGCTATGATGAATAAACTATCTATCTATCTATCTATATAAAAATTAATTTTCTGCACTGATAAAATAATAATTGTATATTTCCAGTGTATATTTTGCACATCGTGTTATCGTGCTCTACCTAATAGGTTATAGTTAAGAATACAATGTTTGGCTAGGAAAAATTTATTGTAGCTTATGGATCAATTAAAAGAAATACTATTGTATTTTTGCTATTTATCTAACGTTGCGGCCAAAGTTTTTTGTCATCTTAACTTGAGAAAATGTTAGCAAAATGCAACAAAAGTACTCCTTTTAATTGATCCATAAGCTACAATAAATTTTTCCTAACCAAACATTAATACAAGACGGATCGCAATTTCTACAGCAGTAGACAGAAAAGAAGAATACAATCCTCGACAATTAACTGACCAATAAATAAAATTATCGACCAATTTTTCGGACAGATATATTAACAAAAAATATAAAAAATTAATACATTGACTAATAAACCGAGATAAAGATTTTTATTTTTACAAATTGTAAAAATAATACAGCAAATAAAAATCTTTCTCTCGGTTTATTAGTTTAAAACTAAAAGCAAGTCCGGCTAAAATTAAAAAGTCAACATTCTAGTAATGTTGTATTAAAATAGCTCTCGCAGGTAGTCGATTCTGTGGTGCATTGTGCTATTTATGAGAGAAATCAAAAATTAACTGTCGTGAGTACTGTAGAGTAATGTAACTCAGCCAACGCGAAATGGTTGTTTCGGGTTCAAGTTCTGACAGTGACATTTAAATTTTTCTTATATATTATATTGCCTTCTAAAATATTTATGACGATAAAATCGTTTAAATATTATGCTTTCACTAAATCAGTGAAAAAATATGCTGTAGTTAGAAATTTAAAAATTAGCAATTGTAATACATTGACGTTTTGGTCCGGATTTGGACCTTCTTCAGAAATATGTAATCTAAAAAATGAATTAGTATCTACTTATTTTACAATAGAATTAAGACTGAATTTTTTAAATAACTTTTGAAATTTAATGAAAAATTAATTTATTGGAGAGTTCTAATCAGACGTTAATCAAAGATCTGAATTATCTGACCAACTATAACAAGAGGTTATCAGCAATAGTTATAGATATACCTGTTATAAAAATAACAGTTTCGCCTGTCACTGTTATAATAGTCAACGCACCTACGTTTTTATCTGAGAAAAGCGACTCCATCAGGAGGTGTGCCTCGACAACGTGCGGCGACAGGTGAGATATTATAGTATTCAATATTGACAACGGCAGGCATCTTGTTCACAATGATGATAACATTGTGTACCTAAATATACATGACACTGCTGTAAACGTTCAGAGAAGGTTTGCCATCACTTTATAAAAGCTATTTACTGAAGCAATATTGGCTTAATAGGCTCAAAATCAGGTGCGTCAACAAGTATTTTGATTAAGCATTGTTAATCTTGTGATATTTTGATAGATAGATAGTGTGGACAGTGTGAAGTTTTGAATTTTTGATGACACAGTTATTTCCACGTTGAACACAGTTATGTCGAATAGAGTGATGAGCGCTCACTTTGTAGAGGGCGGCAAAATCTAGCCCTGACCCTCTGTACTTTAGACCACACGACTAAAGTAAAACTTCTTCCTGCCATAATTATTTTAAATATATTTATTAGGAATAATGCGTAAATACCTCAAATATGCTCATGTTAAATTCATAAACGAACAATAATATGCAGTCGGTTCGTCTCAAAGTTTATCGAACACAATATAACCTCACTCTGTAGCACATATCTACAAAATATAATTTTTGATTAATTAATAGGTCAAATTTGTATATAATTATATTTATAAGCATAATTTATAATACATTTATATTTTATAAGGATTTATTAACTAACTTACATTATTTCTGTTACAAAATTCAGCAAAATTCGATGAAATGTATTTTTGATACAATAAAAACTTTTTAACAAAAAAATTAAACCGCCGAAAAACTGAAAAGCAAAAAATAATAAATCTTTTTATTTAACTAAGTTCTATCTAAGTAGTTGAACGTATATGACAGTCTAGTATATCTAAGTAATTTTGAGTCGGCGTCAACAATCCTTTGCCGGAAATCTCTGAGCGTTCACGAAGTTAATGTCAGCGACAGAGCAACCCGAACGGGCACACACTGAGGCCACACGTCTTTGCGAGAGGTCGTGTGGAAAGCGCATATTTGGAATGTTAATGTTTATTGCTGGAGATTTTTGTTAATTTGATTTGGTTATTTCTTTTAATGATCTTTGTTCATTGATTGTTTGACGCCGACTCAAAATTACTTAGATATACTAGACTGTCACATACGTTCAACTACTTAGATAGAACTTAGTTAAATAAAAAGATTTATTATTTTTTGCTTTTCAGTTTTTCGGCGGTTCAATTTTTTTGTTAAAAAGTTTTTATTTTATAATTTTTTGTGGCTATATAATTTATAATTGTAATACACAACTCAGCATGAAAATCTGTGAGTGAACAATAAATCAACCCTATTTTCCCACCCTTAGGGTAGGAATTTTTTTCCAAATTTATATGAGACCAACCTCGAGGTATACCCTATCCAATAAAAAATTGGTTGTCTGTAAAGTCGGTTTACGGACGATAGTTTTACGTGATAACGTATTCCGTAATACATAACCTAAACCTCCCAAAATTTGGTTTCAATCCGCTTATCCTTGGTGTCGGAATGATAAGAAATGTCAAAAGTGACGTTTGCAACTTACAAAGTATTATGTTCTAATAATAATTAGTTATTCCAATACTTAACTTAGAAGGCGTTGCATTTCACAATATACTAATGTCAAAAAAATTGAATTAAACATTAGAAATGCAGCCGTTTTCATGTTAAGACAAGACATACGTTATCTTCTAATTTCCATGTACGGCAAACAAAGACAACCGACCGCGTCGCGCCATGCATTAGACAACATTGCATTTATACAGCTATTTTTCTATATAAATTTGTATAAAATATTTTTCTATATAAATTTGTATAAAAAAACTGTTTAGGCAAATTTTGTTATACGAAATCTATGTAAAATGTTCTCCTCTTTCGTTTAAGACTGGTTTCAAACCGATCTGATTTAAATTGAGCGAGAAATTAGCAAAAAGCACGCACAGGGTCAGGCGGAACGTTACGCGTTATGCGTTACGCGTTACACTTTTTCGTACATGCAGCCGGTGTTTTATCAATTTGTAATATTGGTGATTCATCAATTTATAAGACGTTATCACGTCAAAAGATAATTATCAAAATCGGACTACTCTGTAAAAAGTTATGTGTGGTCATACGTTACAATCTGTGAATGAACAATTAAACAATTAATAATCCCGTTTTCCTACCCTTAGGATTGAAATTTTTTTTCCAAGTTTATATGGGACCAACTTCGGGGTATACCCTTTCAAACAAAAAAATAATTATCAAAATCGGACTACTCTGTAAAAAGTTATGCGTGGTCATACATAAATAAAAAAAAAAAAAATATACGCGTCGACTTGAGAACCTCCTCCGTTTTTGTTTTTCGTCGGTTAAAAAAACAGTTGTTTTCATTTTAAACGTCAAATAGTTGTATTAATGCTCGGTCTTTGTCGCACTGACTAACTTATATCTCCCTCTCAACTCCGATGATGCACTTATGTAAACGATTTCGTCAGGCATCGCGATATGATGCACTTCCGTAAACGATTACGTCAGGCATTTACCAGCTTACTCCCCAAGTCAAGCGTGACTAAGAAAGTTTTACTTCAAAAAAATACAGTGTAAACTCTATATAGCGACACTCAAAGGACTGTGCACTTTGTAGCGTTATTGAGAGCGGTCGTTAAACGGAGAGAAGAAATAATCAATTTATATTTTTTTACTATAATATATAGTTACTCATAATATATAAAATTTACAACTGACCAGCAAACATTCATACTATCACAAATTACAACGCTTATTGCGTATAATCTTGTTTGTGGGCAACAAATAATATTATGATAACTTATCGATAAGCAGCTGAGCTAAACATACGAAAGATAATAAACAAAAGAACGAATTTCTTAGAATCTTCGGCACGCGTGGTGCCGACAATAAAGCAACAAAATAACAAACAAGCGCCGTTTATTGCTTAATGATGACGTATTGTTGTCGTTATTTAGAGTGGGTGTGTCGTTGTTTAGAGTGTATCATCGTATGAGCAACAAGGTATACCAACTAGAGTTAAGTAATTTCGACGTTTTAAGGAGTTTGTCGTCATATCGAGTGACGTTAAATGGAGTTTGCACTGTAGTATTCATGGCGGGATCAGAATCTTACTTTCCCAGGCCGAAATTTGAAACAATTTATTAAAGTGAAACTTTTATTCTACCGCCCCGAATTTTTCTGTCCGTCTGTTGCATGTCGCATTACAGGCGGTCGCGGAGTAGGGGTAAAGTGAAAGGCGTTCGGAGTAGGCGCTCGGTAGAGCAGCCAAGGCCAATATGGCGGCGCCCATGGTTAGCATCAGCTGACCGCGTAGTATGTATAACGCATAGTCAGTCTGTCATGCGGGCAAGTGCTGTACAGTGTTTACATGTTTTTATTCGTGTATTCATGTGAATATTGTTGTTTATAATTAATCGTGATGGATAAGTGTCTACAATCCAACGCCTACAATCCAATAAAAGTTTCACTTGCGTCGTGGTTTCTTAAAACCACACAACTGTTTTTTTGTTTGAGAAAAGATATTTAGGTTATATAAAATATAGTAAATAAATAAAAAAATATACTTAAATTTTGAGCCAGTCCGCCCCTGATTCTAGTTCAAATTTTATGCTCAACAAAATTGTCGATTCTAATTGAAAACAGAAATCAAAGCAATAATCTCTGTACTTGTCGTCGATAATATTGAAAACGTGATCGTTGCAGTGAAAGAGTTAAATTAAAAAAACCAGTTTGAAAAAAAAATCCCTAGTTATGAGAAATAATTAAAACCCAAAGCGCTGTCTCGTTATGTAATATGCCTGTATCATAAGGTGTCGGCAAATATTAGAGGGAACAGCTCTCAGGCGTTGGGGCTGCAACTGTTTCAGATAAGAGTTCAGTAATTGTATTATATTTACATAATAAGACAGGGCTTAATATCACAGACACCTCACCCACTCACCCACCATGTACAGCTTCCGTGATGTCTGAAGTGGGGCGAAGTCTTTTAAGTCGCGTTCCCAATAAGACAACAAAACATGAATTAGTATCCAAATGCTCAAAGCTATAAGTTGAGACGCCGGGCTGCAAACGAAATACATTTTGCAGAATTATATCTATCGCACCTGGTCAGTGTGCTCGTTGTTCTCTGCTCGGTCGTACCAACTAGTGATGTACCGGATCATTAAAAATGTATATCCGCGGATATGGATCTGAATACGGATATTTGGTTTCAAGATCCGCGGATACGGATACGGATCTTAACTTTCTTAGAGTACGCGGCGGTAAATATTGCACATCGACCTTTAGAAAGAGACTATCTGTTATGGGAAAAAGTTATTGACCTCTTTAAGAGTTAACTCTCATAACAGATCGTCTCTTTCCAAAGATCGATGTGCAATATCTCATTATAAAGATAGTTTTTTAGGACCTTTAAGTTATGTACTATTGGTATGGTACTCACTACAATAAATGTTTGCAATATAAAGGTGCCAAAACGATTTTAAAAAATAAAAAATAATCTGAATGGAATTTAACAGTTTTTCATTATCACCTAATCACCTATATATATAAAATTTCATCTATGAATTGAAAATTAATAATGTAAAAGATCCGCCAAAAACTAACGGATATACGGATCTTTCTTCTCCCTCGGATATCCGCGGATACGGATATCCGGCACATCACTAGTGCCAACCCACTGAATGGAACGACCAATCACAGAAGAGCATACTACGACCGAGCAGAGAACACGAGCACGCTGACCTAAAAGCCTAGAAGGACATTTCGCTCGCTACCACATCGCCTCTGATAATTATTGTAGCCTAACTGCGGTAAACATTATCAAAGACGATGTGGAAGCGAACGAAGTGTCCTTCTAGGCTGCTCACAGGTAAGTGTGTCGACAAGTGTGGTACTTCCGTCTTTTATTGTCCGCGTGCTCGTGTTCTCTACTCGGTCGTAGTATGCTCTTCTGTGATGTCTACCGCAGTTGTAGCAACTGCGTTAGACATTATCAAAGGCGATGTGGTAGCGGGCGAAGTGTCCTTCTAGGCTGCTCTCAGGTAAGTGTGTCGACAAGTGTGGTACTTCCGTCTTTTATTGTCCGCGTGCTCGTGTTCTCTACTCGGTCGTAGTATACTCTCCTGTGATTGCTCGTTCCAATCAGTGGGTTGGTACGACCGAGCAGAGAACACGAGCGCGCTGACCAGGCGCGATAGATATAATTCTGCAAAATGTATTTCGTTTGCAGTCCGGCGTCTGAACTAATAGCTTTGAGCAAATTCTACCAGATTTGCTTCTGAACTAATAACTGTGAGCGAATTCTAACAGATGTCGCTACTTGATACTAAAACAGTTTTTTCTGTTTGCTTCTGAACTAATAGCTGTGAGATGTCGTTATATGTTACTAAAACAGTTTTTTTTGAGAACACTGCTTTTTTAGAATACTAATTAATTAGGTATACACTAATTTTTTTTACCTGATTAAAGAATCTAGAAAACAATGTTTCGGTCTTGTTTTAAGTTATATTATTTGACAATCAATGCACATAAACTAGACAATAGTTTTGTGTGTGAAATTAATATTTCAATTTGTCTATTCATATTGTTTTTAATAGAATCAAATATTAATTGGTCTTTGAATCCAGTTTAATAATCCAATACTAATTTTAGAGCCAGTGTGAAAATTATTTAATATTCATTGAACAGGAAATTCAAGCGCTTTATTAAAACAGATTATAACCAATTAATGTTAAAGCGCATTTTTAACAGTTACATTAAACATTAAAACTAAATTAATATAGTTTAATGATTGTTGATTAATGCTTGTTAAATCACCAAGTTTTCTCAATTCACTCAACCGATTTAATTAATTTTTTATTACTCATGCGGGAAAACTGGTATCTTTACGCATGCTGTTACGGTTGAAAAGTGGCTATTTTCATTTGCGTGTGCAAACTTTATTTGTCGCACTGAAATTATTGTTTGCCGCACGCAAATTCAGAGTTACCATAGTTTTCAACTTTTTAATGATTTAATTTTAATTTTTATTACTTTTAATTTCTTTTTTTAATTCGTAATAAAATTTTAATTTCATTTTAAATTAATTCGTAATAAAAAATAGTATGTGCAACTCGTGCGGCATTGTCGCACTAGTTGCACAATATACTATTGTCGCACTGAAATTATTGTTTGCCGCACGCAAATTCAGAGTTACCAAATCCGAATGTGACAGCAAAAAATGTGTATTTTAAAATTGAACATTTGTTCTGGGAATTTTAATTTATTCGTAATAAAAAATAGTATGTGCAACTCGTGCGGCATTGTCGCACTAGTTGCACAATATACTATTTTTTAATTGAAGATTCTGTCACTATGCTCCATTTTACCACGTTTATATTATTTCTATTTTCGTGCATGTTGCGCGCAGCTTTGTAATTGATTTTAAACTAACTTCCTGATGAGATAAAGACTCTAAATTTTTAACATAACCCACAATTACACGTTTATATTAACTTGCTTTTCGTGTATGTCGGGCGGAACTTTGTAATTGATTTTAAACTAACTTCCTGATGAAATAGAGACTTAAAATTTTTAACATAACTCAGAATTAGATGACAATACGAGAAAATACTAAAATAAAGAAGAAAATAATAAAACAAATAAAAAAAATTTAATAAAAACATATAATTCATTCTTATTTATTTACCGTTGTATATCAACGGTCGTAGCTCAGCTGGTTAGAGCTTCGTGCTAACAACGCGAAGGTCGCGGGTTCGACTCCCCCCATGGGCCATATAATATATTTATTTTTTTACGATGTTTTTTTGTTTTTACTGCGTTTTTGGATAACTAAAAAGAAGAAAATAAATTAAAAAATTAATATACCATGTTTTTAAAACGAACTAAAAAGTCTAAAATAATTTTTTATTCGTTTTATCTCATAAATACATTTTTTCATTGATATAGCTACTCTCTACACTTCTTATATAACTGTCGCATGCGCGCCACGTTTTTCATGTCAAATCCTACAAGTTAAAAAAAATTATTTTAGACTTTTTAGTTCGTTCTCAAAACGTGGTATATTAAAATTTTGTTACTTATATTATTATAATTACTAGAGTGACCTGTGCGAATTATTCGCACTAAATAAGTATAATAATTATCACTTTACAAAATTATTTTTTAAATATGATTGCAGGTATTCAATTCGTTTCTAATTTTGCACACTGCTTATAACGTTCTTCTTTTTGTTGTATTACAATATGAAGCTCAGATGACAGATCGAAGAAATATTTTACTAAAATTGTCATATAGAGGCGCAAGTAGCAAAAGCGTTGAGCTAAGTCGTCAGATGGCATCATGCAGCATTGCTGTGACGTTGTCCAGCGTTGCTCGCTGTTTCAACATTAAAGCCGTTAGATGGCAGTATGCAGTATTGTGTCTGTTGTATTACAATATGAAGGTCAGATGACAGATCGCAGTGTTGACGTTGTTTCAAAATTAAAGCCGTCAGATGGCAGACGTTGTTCAGCGTTGCTGTATTTTAATTAATTTACAAAAACAAAAGCAATAATAAATTTTTTAGTTGACGATGTCAGTAGAGCAAGCAATTATCTGTATAATGATATATAATTTATGTGGAGAAATTGTGAGGTATTTTCTAAAAAGGGAGGCAAACTTTAACCTTAGCGTATTAATATATATGATTATTGTTAGTATTCTTATTTGATGCGCAAATCACCAACAAACCTAAGTATTGTCAGTAGTAAAAAATAGTGAGAACGCCGCTTTAAACAAGAGACTACGCCGTTATTTTATATGTGTGCGTAGAGTACGCGGATGTAGGTATATCCCTTACTGTTTGCATCTCCCTTTAATATTATATGTATACTGCACTGCAGTAATATTGAACCTTACTATAATGATGTTACTTGTTGAAAATCTACCACATTTCTTTCTTTTGAAAATAACAGATTTTTTTATTTAAACATTACAAAAACCGGTAGGATTTCATGTTTCAATAATGTCAGATTCCAGAATCAGAAATAGACAGTTTTTGTTATTCTCAATTTTTTAAGGCAGCCAACTACCATGGTCACCTGGGTTAGTACGAATTGAGATTTTTAATATTGGTTATTGGTTTCAAGGCTCTATCTCATCAGGAAGTTAGTTTAAAAAAAAAGATATATTCACAAAAGTATCTTGGAAAAACGTCTCGTGTGAAACGAGCGAGATCAAGAAAACCAGCGCTAGAAAACTAGTAGGAAAATGTAGCAGCGTTTCTAGCCTCGTGTGCAGTGGCCTTACGTCTAGATAACCCTGAAAGTTGATGGCTTTTAAAAAAAATGTCGCTATCTTCATTTACGTGGTTATCTTGCAAATTCTAGATAAACTTCAAATAAAAATCTCTTTTACCCGACTGTGACGTAAAGGGTTATGTGTTTTTATACATATTTCTCAAAGAGTAATGTTATGCAAAGTTAGTACTTACGTTAAATTGTGAAGTACTAATAAATGTCGAGATTTAATGTTTCCGCATACATAATTCGCGTCTGATTGTGGTTTTTAGATTGTGATCTGGCCATTATATTTAAAGGACGTCTGGGTTAATAATGAGCTTTTAAAATTATTTAATCTGCATATTTTTTAGGGATGTGCAAAATACTGCGGACACTCGAAAAAAATTATTAAAAGAACAAAAACCCGACTGCGGATAACACAAAACTACAAAACAAAGTTCCAATATGAAAATCAGTAATTTGGTACCCATCTCAAAAGGATTTTTTTTTCGCATTCGACAATATGGCGGATCTTGACCGCCATATTGACGTACTAGTGACGCTTGGAGGTCATCAAATCGATCTAAAGGCTGGAAACACTGCTTGGACTTCTGCTGTCCGGCAGGCTGTGTACGAGACTGCGGGCTTGCCTGCTAGCTCACAAGATAGATTTTAAAATTAGAACAGAGGCTATTTTTCTTGCTAGGACCTCTGCTTGCTCTGAGCAAGAACCGATCAGGAAACAGTATATTGTCGCACGTGAGCAACATGAACAAATGCCCACAAACCAACACTGCGTCATTCTGTCAGACAACAAACGCGTTTTGCTCTGTGTTTATACTTGAACTGTCACTGCGCGCGCACCAGATCTATCCACAAAACAAGCTTGAAAAGACGTCTCGTGTGAAGCGAGCACATAAAAGCAATTAAGAAAACCAGCGCTAGACAACTAGTGGTCAAATTTAGCAAGGAATCTAGCGGCAAATCCAGACTCTTGTGTCGCCTCTTAATAAACAGTGTTTACTTTTAGGTACGATTGGAAAGTTCTGAATAGCGACCGATTGCTTACGTAAGCCGATCGAGTTTCAAAATAATTTACGAGATCATTCGACGGTTTCTGTGTCACCCTTGGAATATAATCGAAAAGAGATTTTCTTCTTAAAATATATTATATTGTAGTTATGCTCAACTCAATAACATAAATTGACTGAATATACGGTCCTCTATACCAGTGATGGCGAACCTATGACCCGCGGGTCAGACACTGACCCACGCAGTCTTTTTAAACGACCCACGTGTTTATTTCTATAAACTAATTTTTTATATCATAAAAGAGAGAACAGTCAATAATACTAAAAAAAAGTCGGACAAGTGCGAGTAGAACTCGCGCCCTGAGTGTTCCGTACCGTTATTTCATAAAAATTATTTTTGTCATGTAATAATTCTATGCAACCTTCTTTCCCGTCAAACCAGATTCTTGGTTAACAGGAAACATTGATAAGTGAGCCAGTATAAAAAAAAATAGTCAAGTGATTTGCAATTCTAAAAATAAAAAATATAAATAAATTGAGATATTTGCAATTTTAAAAACAAAAAAGATAATTGCAACGGCCAGTAATCGATCACAGGGCGCCCACGTGGCAGACGAGCATTCTACCACTGAACCACCGTCGCTCTTAAAGACTTGCTGCTTACACTGCATTACTAAGAGCTGTTACTGTTTTTCTATAAGCTTTCTAAATTTAAAATGTATATTAAAGAAATCGATTTTTGCAATTTTTCCAAGGAATGCTCCTTTAAAAAAAATGCGATCATTGACTTAAACCGAAATTTTTGGGAATTTTGGCAAAATCATCATGGTTATAGAAAAAAACACGCTGAATCCAATGAGCACAAACAAACGTCTGTATGTCTTTTGGTTTATAAGTTATATGCGTTTATAGTTTCCAGAAAATCATATAAAACCTTCGAATGGCCGTAGTTTTCAAACTAAAAGAGATACAGACGTTTGCTTATGCTCATTGAATTCAGCGTATTTTTTTCTGTAAGCGTAATTGCGTTGAAATTGAAAACGTTACTATTTTTGGCCCAGTTTATTTTACGATGATTTTGCGAAAAAATGAGTTATTTCTAACCTGCCAGTTCTATCAAAAATATTACCATTCCAACCCACAAGTGGGGAACGGTCAAAAATCACTTTTCAAATAATTTACAATATCTTTCAGTTTTGAGGTTCCCAAATCCAAAAAAACATATTTTTGAAAAAAACTCTGTGCGTCTGTTAGTCTGTGAACACGATACAAGTCAAACGGATGCGCGGATTGAAACCAAATTTTGGGAGGAAGTTTGGTATTCAAATACGAAGAGCCCTAATGTTTTTGGGGAAAATCGGCGCATGCACAGAACAGATATAGGTATGCTATAACGGTGTTTTTTTATATAATAATGGTATACTTTTTATAACGGCTTATTATTCTATTTGTTTTTTCAAGAAAATATCGTTAAAAATTTTTTTTTTCTAAACTGTATAGTTTCGGAAATATTTTGAAAATAAAAAAAATCAGCCGCTCTTTTATTTTATGGATCTGTCAGAAATAAACTAGTTCGGCATGCTTTCATTAATTTTTACATGACGTGGAACATATTATTATGTAGGTAACCGTGGCAACGAATAACAAATATCATATTTAATACTAGCCATTACCCGAGTCACCTCACGCGTTTCAGAAATTTTATTTTCTTTATTATAATCAAATGTCAACATTTTTGAAGTTGGAATGGTCCCGTCGCCCAATTGGCTGGAATATTTTTTATGCCTATAACTCGGCGTTTTCTGTAATGCACGGACACTTAAGCTACCAGAAAAAATGGTCTTGAACTATAATAATGAGTTGTTGATTTAAAAAGACTTTGTATAACTTGTGAATTATACGTATCCCCAACAGGTTCTCATTCATGGCATAACAATGTACATGCCCCAGTTCATTAAATGTTAAACTTGTATAATAAAGTACCTTCTGGAATTGTTATACATTACACAGTAAAAAATAACAATTTAATTTCACTTCAAAACATGAGATAATTAAAAAAGTGAGTTTAATTTTATGTTTTCATGAGCCAACCATAAAAACGAACAAATTGCCGCAAAGTTGTTTATATTGTGCAGTTTCAAATTAATTTACCTGTTGTATGTCCATAAATTTATTATTTAAATATTTAGGTCAAGATTGTTGTAGCGCTTTTTTCTTAACTGCGCCAAAAATGAATGAAAATTATTTACAAGTTGAAATATTCTGTCAACTACAGAGTGTACAAAAACATTAGGGGATGCTTCCTTGTTGAAAATTTAGAAGCGATTTTAAGGAGGTTGAGCCGTTTTACGAAGATAATGAAAAAAATCTGAAATATGTAGTTTTTTAATAGATTTTTTTATGACAAAATTTTCTGTAAAAAATCCAAAATCATTAGGAGATTTATAAAGTAAAAAATTAAAAAAATCTTTTACATGTAGTCTTATGGAAAATATGTCAACCTAGCATGCAAACGGTACATTTTAATTTTTTGCAAATAACCAAATAATGTCAGCAGTTCCAAAAACTATGTAAAGCATCGATGTCTTACGAATATTTTAATATTTTTTCCAATTTAATTAGGAGACTTTTAATCAATAAAAAAATATATTAAATCTTAGCACTTTTCGATTATGGGCTTTTATTCTTGACAATTTTAACTGAATTTTCAACTTTTTAATGATTTCATTTTAATTTTTATAACCTCTTATTTCTTTTTTTAATTATTTAAGTCTGCAAAAAATATGTAAAATACAGATATTCATATAAATTTATTTTTTCTAACCTAACTTTGTACAAAAAATTCAAAAGTTAATCCATAAAGTAAAATACTAAAATAATTAATTAATATTAAAAAAAATATTTATTTATGCCTTTATGACAATAATTTATTGGTATCATCGGCATATAACCTATTGTAAAAATTTATTATGGAAAAGTTCCGATTTAGAATTCGACTTACTTTTGATTGGGACTGTAACAGATCAACCTCCATAAGAGCCGGACGGTTGTGGCTTGATTATGTTAATTTAAATTTGTTTTCAGACAGAATAAAAAATTTAGCCTCTTTAATACATCCTCTAAGGAGGTTGATGCGTTACAGTTCCAATCAAAAGTAAGTCGAATTCTAAATCGGAACTTTTCCATAATAAATTTTTACAAAAGGTTATAAGTCGATGATACCAATAAACTAGTGTGACCTGTGCGAATTATTCGCACTAAATAAGTATAATAATTATCACTTAACAAAATTATTTTTTAAATATGATTGCGGGTATTCAATTCGTTTCTATTTTTGCACACTGCTTATAACGTTCTTCTTTTTGTTGTATTACAATATGAAGCTCAGATGACAGATCGAAGAACTATTTTCCTAAAATTGTCATATAGAGGCGCAAGTAGCAAAAGCGTTGAGATAAGCCGTCAGATGGCATCATGCAGCATTGCTGTGACGTTGTTCAGCGTTGCTCGCTGTTTCAAAATTAAAGACGTCAGATGTCAGTATGCAGTATTGTGTCTGTTGTATTACAATATGAAGGTCAGATGACAGATCGAAGTGTTGACGTTGTTTCAAAATTATAGCCGTCAGATGGCAGATGTTGTTCAGCGTTGCTGTTAATTAATTAATCAACAAAAACAAAAGCAAAAATAAATTTTTTAGTTGTCGATGTCAGTAGAGCAAGCAATTATCTGTAAAATGATATATAATTTACGTGGAGAAATTGTGAGGTTTTTTCTAAAAAAGGAGGCAAACATCTTTAACCTTAACGTATTTATATATATGATTTTACCTAATGGACTTAATTAATTTGTGTGAACGCCTCCTAAATGTTGTTTGACTGTCCCTGTCTTCCTGTAGGAAGGAACAGGATAACATATGTGTGGGTGTGCTTCTTGTCGCAAGGACATGGATCAAGATTATTTTAAATTACTACCGACCTGTTTAATCAAGCGGATTCCTTGTCTGATTAATACTCTCCAAACTTATGCGACGTTCATCCCATGTTTATGTAGCAAACGGAGACCTAAATGGGGACCGAACGATAAAACGCCACACCTTGAGGCATTCCTCTTAACCAAAGTATGTCTATCTCTATATCATCCGCGTCTACACCGTACTCAGTTCTGAGTCAGAGCTCGGCAGTAGTTAACTACTTTTTTTGGAAAAGTAGTTGTACTCTAACTACTCTTCTCCACATAGTAGTTGTACTCTATTATTTTGAATATTTATACAGTAATCACAAAAAGTAGTTAAAAATGTAGTTAACTAGTTAGTTCTAACTACTTTAGGTAGTTTAACTATTATTTTGTAATCTAACTACTTTTTTGTAATTTAACTACCGATTTTGAATTTTAACTACTTTTAAAATAAGTAAATAATGATTTAATCATAGGTAAAAATGAACAAAATTTACTTATACATATTTAATAACAACACGACGTTTCGGCCACGATATCTGTCCTTTTCAAATAAATATAAATAAAAAAATACTAATCATTGAAGAAAACAAAATGTCAGAATGTCACAAAGAAATATTAAAATATACTAAACTTGATGACCATTGACAGTGATATACCTAGCTATATATTTTTTCTAGGTTGATAATTGTTTTTTTATCTTAATGTTATTTTTGTTTTCATCAATGATTCTTAATTTTATAATGTTGTTTTTTGTAGAATTTTTTATTTATATTCATTTGAAAATTACTAATATCTTGGCCGAAACGTCGTGTTGTTATTAAATAAATTATTATAATATCAAATATATTTTGTCTGTTAATTTGGTAATTTTTTAATAATTTTCATTTTGTAGATGTTTATCAGTAGTTTTTTATTAAAAAATGCATGTTTATTTGTAATTTTATAAGTACATATCTTAAACAAAATACACTTTATATTCTTAATGTTGCATCTTTTTTATTTTGCTTTTATTTATATTGGTATATTATGTAGGTAGGTACAGATTGTACGACATTAATACAGAGATTTATATTATTATTATTATTATAATTATTATTATTATTATTATTATTATTATTATTATTATTATTATTATAGTAGTTAAATATAGTAGTTAAAATTTTAACTACTAACTACTAGTAGTTAGTAGTTTAACTACTTTTAAGAACGAGTAGTTTAACTACTTTTTTGAGTTATACTCAACTATTTTTTTCAAGTAGTTTGTTCAGCTCTGTTCTGAGTAGAACTGACAACCAAACAAACAAATCTTCATACAATAACAAAAAAAAATCCAGCCAATTGGGCGACGGGACCATTCCAACTTCAAAAATGTCGACGTTTGATTATAATAAAGAAAATAAAATTTCTGATATCGCGTGAGGTGACGTGGGTAATGGCTAGTATTCAATATGATATTTGCTATTCGTTGCCATGTATCGTGTTTACAGACTAACAGACAATGGATTGATTATAATAAAGAAAATAAAATTTTTGATATTGCGTGAGGTGACGCGGGTAATGGCTAGTATTCAATATGATATTTGCTATTCGTTGCCATGGTTACCTACATAATTTGTTCCACGTCATGTAAAAATTAATCAAAGCATGTTTATTTCTGACAGATCCATAAAATAAAAGAGCGGCTGATTTTTTTTATTTTCAAAATATTTTCGAAACTATAAAGTTTAGAAAAAAAAATTTAACGAAACTTTCTTGAAAAAATAAATAGAATAATAAGCCATTATGAAAATTTCGCTCATCCGTTTGACCTATATTGTGTTCACAAACAAAAATATGTTTTTTGGATTTGGGGGGACCTCAACACGGAAAGATAGGTGCTATAAAATTTTTGAGAAGTGGTTTTTCAAATCATTCCATCATTTCGCATGTATTTGCCTTAGTAGTCCGCAAATACACCAGGTTTGAACTAGGTTCTCATTTATCCTACCAAGACTTCGAGGGAAAACGTTGCCTCCCGCCCCTGATAACGTGCTGTGTATATCAGTTAGTAATATCTGATTCCGATTGGAGTTTCAAGACAGACCGTCATTTCGTTAGTTAGAAATCATTTTATTTTTTTTTGCGACCGTCCCTGCCGCTCTTTTGACGAGTGCCGCCCTACGCTTCAGCGTAGTTAGCGTATAGGTTAATCCGGCACTGAACATCGCAACACGAGATTTTTTTGTATAAATATACGTCTATTTTACTTTATGTTTTATAAAACGACGTATTCATAATTATGATACGTTTCAGGCTATCCATGGACATGACACAAGGAATAGTTCTAATGTTATTTTGCCGAAGTCTACACTGATGTTGTTTAATAAGAGCGCCGAATATAACGCCTTGAAAATTTTCAATAAATTGCCAGACAGTTTCAAAAATCTAAAAATTTCTAAATTTAAAAGAGCATTGAAGACTGCTCTTTTTAAACAATGTCTGTATAAGGTAGACGATTTTATTGTTAATGAGTTGTAAACACTTTTTATCTTTTTTTGACAAATCCTATACATAATTGTATGTCTTTGGATAAATAAATTCTATTTCTATTTCTAATAGATTTGGGACTACCCTAAAGTCCCGAAACCAAGTACATTTGTAATTATGATATTTGTCAAAATTTAAATTATCAGCTATATATACAATATACGCTATGTAATGCTGGCTTAACCTAACTCTAAGACCACCACGGGCTGTTACATGAGTATTTACAAACAAGGAGGCCGAAACAAACTTCTGTCAGACGACGACTAAAAAGCTTAGAGTACGCCGGAGTGGCATAGACCCTTCCTTTCTTAAAGTTTATATTAAAGTTTCTAAACTATCGACGGATTTATACAATATACATCGTTAATGACCTCAGTTGTTGAGTGCTTATAATTTACGAGTACTTATACATATTTTATAAAAACAGTTTCTAGTTGATCAATTATTATTTCTACTACAGTACGGTTCCAAAGTGACTTCGCACTTATAATCATATATATATTAATACGCTAAGGTTAAAGATGTTTGCCATACCTTTTTAGAAAAAACCTCACAATTCCTCCACATAAATTATATATCATTTTACAGATAATTGCTTGCTCTACTGACATCGACAACTAAAAAATTTATTATTGCTTTTGTTTTTGTAAATTAATTAATTAACAGCAACGCTGAACAACTTCTGCCATCTGACGGCTTTAATTTTGAAACAACGTCAACACTTTGATCTGTCATCTGACCTTCATATTGTAATACAACAGACACAATAATACTGCATACTGCCATCTGACGGCTTTAATTTTGAAACAGCGAGCAACGCTGAACAACGTCACAGCAATGATGCCACCTGACGGCTTAGCTCAACGCTTTTGCTACTTGCGCCTCTATATGACAATTTTAGTAAAATAGTTCTTCGATCTGTCATCTGAGCTTCATATTGTAATACAACAAAAAGAAGAACGTTATAAGCAGTGTGCAAAATTAGAAACGAATTGAATACGTGCAATCATATTTAAAAAATAAATTTGTAAAGTGATAATTATTATAGTGCGAATAATTCGCACAGGTCACACTAGTTGACAATATAAGTTTGTATGTATAACAAACCTGTCTCATAGATAAAAAAAATTGGTTGTCTGTAAAGTCGGTTTACGGACGATAGTTTTACGTGATAACGTATTCCGTAATACATAACCTAAATTCTACATATAATAATATTCTACATATAAATTCTACATATAATAATAATATTGCATCTTTCGCTTCAAATTTAGGTTAATTTTATGTATTAAAATACTCACCACCTATAATAATAATTGTTTTTTTTTTAACTTTCTTTCTTTCGTATTTATTTTAAGTCTCAAAGATTAATTGTCATAATATTTTGAAAACAATTGTTTCACTGTTTATATAAAATTCCAAAACCGGTAAGAGTACGATAACTTGCTATGCAAAATATCCACTGGAAATTCACAATTATTGTTTTATATAACATATAACAGCGTTATTGGTCGTTTTAAGTGCGGAAAATTAATTTTTATAAATTAATTTAAAAAAATTAAATATGGTATAGTAAATATATTATTTACTATAGCGATCGCTATCTTGTCTTATATAGTGATAAGAAAAGAGAAAGTTATATATACCTGTACCTATGATAAACAAAGATAGAAATATCAATTGGTTGGAATGAAATACAATTGAACGTTCAGGGCAGAGTCGTATTTGGAAATTTTAATTTATAAAACGAATTTTAAATTTAAAACTCACATTTTCATGAAGATTGAAAACCACCGCTTTTTTTGATAAAGGGGTATGCGAATTGTCTCGCAGTGAAACGGGAAGGGGCAAATGTGGAGTTTTTAAAAAAACAATTCCGGGGTGAACGATAAACGGGTATGCGAATTGTAATTCTGGGGTGAACGATAAAGGGGTATGCGAATTGTCTCGCAGTGAAACGGAAAGGGGCAAATGTGGAGTTTTTAAAAAAACAATTCCGGGGTGAACGATAAACGGGTATGCGAATTGTAATTCTGGGGTGAACGATAAAGGGGTATGCGAATTGTCTCGCAGTGAAACGGGAAGGGGCAAATGTTGAGTTTTTAAAAAAACAATTCCGGGGTGAACGATAAACGGGTATGCGAATCTAAATACGACCCTGCTTCCATAACACAATCGAAAGCTGCATTCAAAGTGAGATAGTTATACAATAATTCTACACCAGTTGCTATGACGTGTATTTGTGATTTTTGATTGGTTAGATTCAAAAAATGACAGTGAAAGACGAAAAGTAGTTCCATTTTTTTCACGTATTTTTGAGGAAATTTGTGAATAATCCGCAAAGTTTTTTTTTTTGAACGTCAAAATTTAGCGTTTTCTATGACTTAAAAAAAAAATTTCAAAATTTGGGTGCATAGTGTTATCGTACTGGACCCTCCAAAACCTACTTACAATATTTAAGTATTTTCATACGTCAAAAAATTGATTTTTATAATGATAAAATTTGTATGAAAACGATTTTTTCGAGAGATGAGATCTAGCTAAAACGATTTTTTGCCCCCCAAAATCCCTTTTCAGTAAATTTCATCCAAATCGTTAGGGCCGTTTTCGAGAAAAGCACGCACAGGGTCAGGCGGGACGTTAGGAACGTTAGGAACGTTACACTTTTTCGTGCATGCAGCCGGTGTTTCATCAATTTATAAGATTGGTGATTCGTCAATTTATAAGACGTTATCACGTCAAAAAAACAGGTCAAGTGCGAGTCAGACTCGCGACCGAGAGTTCCGTATAAACATTTTCGTTTCAGTATTATAGTATTTGCTTATATAGATATAATATATATATTGGAGGACGACACGCCGCGACGGTGGCGATGCGGGTGAGACGCGAGTGGAAATGGCTGAAAGATAGACACGGTGCTCAATCATGGATCGATTGGACGATTTTTAAGGGTTTATATAATAAAATAATTATTTTATGCGTACGGAACTAGAGAGCCGCAACGTTACATCAAAAGAGTCGCATGCGGCTCGTGAGCCGCAGGTTGCCGACCCCTGGTCTAATTGCAAAGAGTTCAGATGCGGACTTTTGAACTGTATTGTAAATCGTGACAATATCTGAGGTTCCTAACTATTTTTCTTATTTACAAAAAAATTTCCTTGAATTCATTCTATTGTTATATTCGGAGGTTTTAAAAATGATAAAAAAGAATTGGAAATGAAAAATTATCTAAACTAAAGTAGCGTAACAATAAAGTAAATAAATAGATGATAATACCCGTTCAACAGAAGAGAAGATAAAGGTACTTATATATTTATACGCCAAGTTTCACTCGAGTGCAACAAAACGAATGGTGGGGAAGGGACATGAGTACGCACGTTCATCTTCGTTTACCAAAATGAATGTTGTGTCCTAATTTCATAATGATCGGAGATAACGTTCAAAAGTTTTTGTCGGACAGACAAATTTTGAGTTATATTTTGCAACATTTTTCATTGATGCTCCGCGCCTATTGGTCGTGGCGTGATATTATATAACCTCGATAAATAGGCTATCCAACAAAAAAATTTTTTTCAATTCGAACCAGTAGTTCCTGAGATTAGCGCGTTAAACTAAACAAACAAACTCTTCAGCTTTATATATTAGTATAGATATAGATTATTACAACTGTTGTGGCCGGTTTCGCCCGGGTGGGATTCAAAATGCCAGTGTTTAGCTTATTCTTAAAACAGTAATAGGAAAAATCTCTGTTCATCCGTTCGGGTATTTTTTTTTATAAAAACTGAAATGTGTTTTTTATTTTTTCAAGCCGCGTAATATAAATTCCAGAATGCGTCTATAAAAAAATTGTATTCTAGAAAAAAGTTCATTTGTGTGCTTTTTTCTGTCTCGCTTTGATATTTTTATCTGTGGTCAAAAGACAAAAGCACTTGATTTTTCCATCAAAGAGCCCCGCACAAACCTTATGGCATTTTTTTTTCGGTTAAATTGGTCGAAAATGGTTTTATTTTATAGTTTAAAGGTCACTAAGAAAAAGTGTCCATGGGCACATAGTCTAAAAACCAAAAGATTTTAGCTACAGATAGGTATGTTCAGCGAGATTTTAGATACAGGAATATCCACTGAATTCGCAAACATGTTCAACTTTTGTGCTTTATTTTAGAAATAGAAAAATAGTCGAAAATTAGGTAAATGTTGGAAGATGTTATCCTGTATAAAATAATAATATCATATTAAGAATTACGGCACTAGAAACCATATTTTTAGAGCTTTGGATTTTTTAAGATTGTGAATTCAATGGATATCCCTATATCTAAAATCTCGCTAAACAAATTATCTGTAGCTAAAAATCTATTGGTCTTGAGGCTATGTGCCCATGAACACTTTTTTTATAAAATTTTTAAGTCCGGTCCTGTTGGGCCGATTTTAATAAGATTTTGGTAGCACATTTTAATTATTACTAAAGGGTTAAATTTCAATTTTGAAACGATTCGGAGAAATATTTCGGTCTTTTTGGGCCCAAAAACATTTTCCAACCCCTAAAACCCACCCTTAAATTAGCCCGAGGAGGCCCATTTTAAGTAGGCATCGTGCGGTGATATATTAACAATATGCGGTCCAAATTTTGTTAAAATCAATTAACTCCTTCGAAAGTTATAGCCCGCATATATAAACAGACTTTTCCAAAAATTGTGCCAAACTTCTTACGGGGCTATGAAATTTTGGTCCGATCCTTAGATCCCGCCATCCGACCGACTCCAATAGTGTAAGTGGCTTACTTATGGCACATACACTAATAAAAGCGTGTAGAATCTATTTAGATAGAAAAAATTCCACATAAGCGATTTTGTCTTTTCGTCTTGAGTTATATAATTTCTATAAATTACGTACATCCTGTACGAACCCCTGTTAATTGCTCAAGCGTATACACATTTAATTAAAGCAAAATTATCAAAGGATATGCATTGTGAATCTCCATAAATGACAATGAAGTGGTAGCAAAAAGCAAATATAATTATTATTCGGCTAAAAGCAGTCCCGTGTATTTCCAGTTAATTTTCACACTACTGTACACTGTTATAGTATGTATGAAATGTCATATTATGTATATGTATTGTACATAGGTACAAAGGTCACAGAGCTATCAAAAGTTGAACAAAGGAATCTTGTATATAACTGACTAAACTGTATATATACACACGATATTGTTGGTTGAACAACAAAGCTTTGTAAATAGTTCATATATTATGTAACTGGACATGATGATATCTGCGCTAAGCTTAAATATATCTAATATCATATTATGTCTTATGCCCATATTCACCGAAAACTATCAAAGATAGAAGCTAGAAATTTATACGTTAGAATAAAATTTACTTTCAGTTCAGGTAGATGAGTTAGTTAAAGAATAAATATACACTTCACTATACTCCTTGCTCTTTTTGTTGAATATTTTGACGTTCACCCAAAAATCCGACCGATGGCGTTAGTGTAAACGTCAAAAAAAAAAGTTTCACAAAATAATAATGTTTTATCCTAACCCAATTGCAGACAAAATTTCCACTGTTTTACGACTATACACTTCACAAAAGGTTAATAAATAACACAATAAATTCACAAGAGCAGCTGTAGATATAATACTCCAAGTTTGTAGGTTAGGTATTTTGATATATGTGGCGGCCATTATTATTTCATAAGGCGAATAACTATCTATACCCGAGAATTTAGACAGAATAGATTTATACCTGCCGTAAACATAATTATCTTTGGTGAAATGAATTATCGCTACAAATGAACCGAAAACTATTTATGTTCGGTGAATATGGCTATTACAAGATTTTTAACTTCCCGCTTTAAAAAAAAAAAAAAAAATTTTTTTTTCAAAAATCGGGAAGTTATTGGTTTCACCCGGATTTTCGAAAATCGAGTTTTCGCCAGATCTCGACGTTTTGAGGTTCTAGGAAGCTATTGAAACTATTTTGGCGATGATGTCCGTAGGGCTGTATGTATGTGTGTGTGTGTGTATGTATGTATGTAAACCTTTTATATCTTTTGAACGGAGTGTCCGACTGAAACGCGGTTTGCGGCATCTGACGTGATCTTGGTGAACTTAGACTTCCTGAAAATTTGAAACGATTCGGCCCAAAAAATTTTGAGAAATCTTAAAAAAACAAGTTTCAAAAATTTTTAAAAAATTGTTTTTGTAAAATATTTTCTAAACTACTAAACCGATTAATTCCAAAATCTAATCAGCTCTTCTCCTTAACAAACTGCGTCGATTTCCGCAAACCGCATCAAAATCGGTTCATTTGTTCACGAGATACCGTGAACGAAAAAATCGTAAAAAAGTGTTTTTTCATAATGACTCTTAAAATTGTTATCAGATCGATTTTTTTGTAATAAATTAATTTCTTAGGCTAAAAAAAACTGCGTCGATCGCCGCAAACTATATCAAAATTGGTTCATTTGTTCATGAGATAACGTAAACGAAAAATTAGGAAACAAGTAATTTTTTAAAATTACTCGTAAAATTCTTATCAAATCGATTTTTTTGTAATAATTTACTTTCTTAGGTTAAAAAAACTGCGTCGATTGCAGCAAACCGCATCAAAATCGGCTCATTTGTTCACGAGATATCGTGAACAAAAAATTTGTAAAAAACTGTTTTTTTTTAAATTGCTCGTAAAATTCCTATGAGATCGATTTTTCTATATTAAATTACTTTTTTAGGTTAAAAAATTGCGTCGACTGCCGCAAATCGCATCAAAATCGGTTCATTTGTTCATGAGATATCGTGAACGAAAATTTCGTTACAAAGTGTTTTTTTTTTTTGAGCTCGAAGAGCTAAAAAATAAACTTCTTGCTATATTTTATATATTTTTGAGCGTTTTGAACTCGAAAATAGCGGGAAGTTACAGGGATGGCCTGCAGGATCAAATTTTTTTTGTATAATTATATCAATTTTCCCCATTGATATTGTTAGTGTTATAAATTGCGTTAGTATTTAAATTTTGACTATAGTATTGGAATAGGTACTGTAAAAAAAGCGGAGAAACAAAGCAGTACCTACCGACAATTTGATTTCGATATCGGTTTCAGGATTCGAGTTGAGAAAAGTTGTCAACATTTTTCATCTCGCTCGTGTCCTTTACTGCACCTTGCTCCATTCATTGGTATTCGCAAACTACCAATTTAAATATAACGTATATCTATAGATATATTATCTACTATTCTGCTGTTCGAATACAATACATAAAATATTTTTATAAGGCATTTTACGGGAATTGTTATTCGTAAGCGAATGTATCATATATATAATGTAGTTGATATATGAATTTAAAACTAGGAAATGGCTTTACGTGCTTTCAAAAATATAATGTAAGAGAGCATATTATATTGGTTAGGTACAGAACTAAGCCTCTCCTAATTGGCATATTATCTGTACAAACAAAAACTATAGAAATATAATTACTTGAAACTTTACAAAAATAAGAAAGAAGTAACACTATAAATTCGCGCGTTAAAAAAATGCTACTCTATATTTATATACATCCAACTTTTATTCTATACTGAGCATAGGAATAAAATCACAATCCATTAGGGTGCAAACATATACTTCTGTCTTTTTTTAAGCCGTAAGCACTGGCGTATCCAGGAGGGCAAAACAAGCACGGGGTACCCGGCTTAAGAAATTTCTAATTTGCCCACTCCTGGGCCAAAATCTGGGTACGCCCATGTTAACGTCATAGAAAAAGACAAAGTTTTTGAAACAGAGATACTTTATTCAGATTGAATGCAAGTACATCAACCAATCCTATCATCGGAGAAATCAGGGAATTACATCGAAGAAAGAGACGCAGATATATTTTCCTTTGTTGCCTTCACTCACCGCACAATGATTCATATAGTAAATTATAAAATATATGAAAAAATATTTCAATTCGTATCGAAACAGTACTGTATAAATTTGGTAACATATTGAAATAATATTTTTTATGTTTTTGTAAACCTATAGAAAAAATATAAAACATACATTTATGTGTTTGTTGCATATGCATTGTTTTTACGGAACGCTTCTACATTATTTATTATTATAAATTATCTGCCGTATTCTTTTTTAGATAGATATTTTCCAGTCGAATGAGGTTTCATGTATATATTTGAATTATTTACAAATTGAAAATAACGTTTCTACAGTGAGTCCATATATTCCTCTCTGTAGATTTATAAAGCAGTTAAAAAAATAATCGAAAAATATAGACATAGTACTTATATTGCGTTTTAAGTGTGAAGTACCCGGTGCCTTTTTAAAAAATTATAGTTTAAAAAAACACCGAACTAAAAAGGAGAGAATAATTATTAAAAAATTTGAAAAAAATTTTAATTTGAATATTATGAAAAAAAAAAATTTGAAGCCGTTTTGAGACTAAAAACTAAGAAAATAAATTATAGTTTAAAAAAACGCACATTAATACCAAACCGAACTAAAAAGTAGAAAATAATTTTTAACAAAATAATTCCATTAAGTATTTTAAAAAGGCGTAGGGTGCTTGATATTAAATGTTACAATTATTACATTGGTAGCTATTTAAAAAAATAGAGTTATAACGAAAATAGAGTAACTGGCACCCCACGCTTTTTTACTATATAACTGAAATTAATTATTATTTTCTACTTTTTAGTTCGGTTTGGTATTAAAGTTCGTTTTTTTAGTGTTTTTAAATTATAATTTTTTTTTCTTAGTTTTTAGTCTCAAAACGGCTTCAAAAGTAATTTTTTTCAAAATTTTTAAATTCAAATTTATTTATATGAACCCTTGACACGTGTGCAAAATTTCAAGTTAATCAGACTTCTTGAAAATGGTGAAAATAACACTGAAAGAAATTCTTTACATATGCCTACATACATACAGGTCAAGCTAATATAAGCGTGTTAAAAATTTGCGTGAGATATAAGGAGGCATAATTTTCACACTTGTCACTGTAAAAAGTGACTTTTTACACACGGCTCAAAATGCGAAGTTTTACGCACAGTTCGTAAATAACAATTTTAGAAAAAAGAAAGAAATTAAAAAACTACTCACAATAACTGCTGTAAAAAGACACACACGGCACATAAAAAACTAACTGCACAATCTGCCCTTGCCCGGTTGCAAATCTCTATTTTCGTTCACTGCTTATCCCCGTTTTTTTGTTAATACGTACGCTTCTAAACAATGAAATGATTTTTCAAACTTATATGTCAGTATTTTAGATAATTGAAAACATTTATACTAATTAGGTACAAACACCAAAACCATTAAAAAATAATAGTTGATTACTAAAATGTAAAATAATAATATTTGATCCAATAAAATAGATGTTAATAATATTAACAGAGATATTCACTAAAATAGATTTATTCACTGAAGTACAATATAAAACAATCGATTCCGAAGGTATTGCGTAACAGGTTAACTGTGTTGTTATTGACCTATTGTATAACACTTCAGTGATAAAAGCCGTTATTACAATGGAGCACTCAGCACAGCGTATAATGATTGTAAAATCGGCTACGCACTCACCGACGACCGGACTATGCAATAGTGCAACATTTTGCTTGATAATAGCGGGAGAGCTAGTGACGATTTCACTTATAGTATTTCCTCAAACCTGAGTTTTTGTACATTTATTACGGACACTATTCTGCAGGGCCGGATTAACCCTGTCCGCGCCCCTATGCAATGCAATCAGGTCTTTTCAAGTTGATGAAGGGATGTGAGTAGCTTCCAGATAATCGGCTCCAGGCATCATGTTACTTCAATGTCTTATGTGATATTGTAACAACATGATTAGTTTGACTAGATGCTGCAGCATCGCCTTACCTGACTCGTTAGCTTTATTGAAATGGTCTTAATTAATAGGTTATATTGATGATCCAGGTTTTTGATAGGTCAGGAAAGAGAAATGAGACGTGACGTAGTTATTTTAAATTTTATCTTGTTAAATGCAATAAATTAAAATAAACAACGAAAGAAAATAATATTGTTGTTGGGAAATTTCATACAAATTTTCAAATAAGATTTTCGTTCAATGAAAAGTATTTTTTCTTGGTGTGTGCACGGATCCCTGGTCGATGCGGGGCCCCTTGGCAGTTACATACTCTGTCCAATGATTAATACGGCACTGCTATCCTGGACGTAAAAACCGCAGTGTGGCAGCTGGAGACCGGGGACAATGCGAGAGGTGGACCCGGTCAAATTGGAGGTGTCACGCTTGAAATTTCCTGAGCGATAAGTCTGGCATTCCGTACCCGGACAAGCTCCGTCTGGGAAAGGGTTGAACATGTCAGAATTCGTAGCTCCCTCAAAATATTTCATCAAGACTGATTTTTTCAAATGCATATTAAATACTGAAAATCGTACATGTATCAAATGAGGTTAGATTTTTCTAAAATCAATTCTGACAGCTCTTATGCGGGATAATTATGACAACGATATACTTAAACAGATCTCACATATTTTCTTTAATTTTATAACCAATTAACCAATCTTTTTAAACAATGTCTGTATAAGGTAGACGATTTTATTGTTAATGAGTTGTAAACACGATTTATCTTTCTTTTGACGAATCCTATACATAATTATATGTCTTTGGATAAATAAATTCTAATTCTAATATATATATGTTACAGTCAATGTTCGGAATCCGGACAATGTCGACAATGCCCGAGCCACATCGGGCAATGTCCGAAATCAGACAAGGTTCAAAAAATAGATTTTTTATAAACATGAAACGCTGACATTTGATTGTATCTTTATCATGATAAGTTATCATTAACTCTTTATGGAATTTTTATCACTGATACCAACTATTGAATCATCAATAATTGTAATAGAAAGCTGAAAAATATACTCTTCAATAATTGATATCAGTGATAAAAATTCCATAAAGAGTTAATGATAACTTATCATGATAAAGATACAATCAAATGTCAGCGTTTCATGTTTATAAAAAATCTATTTTTTGAACCTTGTCCGTTTTCGGACATAGCCCGATGTGGCTCGGGCATTGTCGACATTGACCGGTCAATGTCGACATTGCCCGGGCATTGTCGACATTGCCCATATTCCGGACATTGACCGTAACATATAGACAACTTGACGGATCAAGCTAAATCAAAAGAAAAATAACTGGAAGAGGAATAAAATTATTGTCGTAGTTCCGTGTCAAAATATCGATTTTTTAAAACAATATGAAGATACATGTAAACACTTTTGCACGAGCACACTAGTTAATTTGAAAATCCAATTGGCACTTTTATCAGCTCTCGCTGTTAGAACCTGGAAACTGGGGGCTTGTAACAGAGGAAACGCCTTATAAACAACATCACTATTTCGTTTTCGGCATAAATATATTGAAAATTTAAATTTTATATTTTAAAGTTGAAAGAGAGCAATTAAATTTTACGATTAAAACCACAAAAACGGGAACCCAAGAAATCAGATCATCGCAGTTATGTAGATTTTTTTATTATTACGTCATTGTGCACTGTTCGCAATGAACACTTTATAAGTGCTTTTCAGAACATTGCCAATTTTCAATACCGAAAAACTGCACTCAAAAACAAAGTTATGTGCTGCATATCAGTTTTGTGTTCCAATTTTCATCTTTACACCAGGGATATCACAATTACATTTTAAAACAACGGCGTGACCAAAAATGTTTTGAGTAAGGCCATATTTACCAAGCTTAAGTAGTTATTTATTCGGTTCATTTATTCTTCAGGTAGCTATTCTTCTGAATAAATAGCGATAATTCAATTCGACAAACATAATTATGTTTACTGCGGGTATAAATCTTATTTCCAGGGCATAAATATTAATAATAATGGCTGCCACATAGATCATAATACCTAACCTATAAACGTGGAGTATTGTATCTACAGTTTGCTCTTGTGAATTTATTAACCTTTTATGAAGCGTATAGTTGTAAAACATTAAAGTTAGTGAAAGTTTTGTATTCAATTAGGTTAGGATAAAACATTATTGTTTTATGAGTGTTTTTTTTGACGTTTGCACTAACGCCATCGGTTGGATTTTTGGGTGAACGACAAAATATTCAACAAACAGAGCAAGGCCTAAACTGCCCTAAAAAGGCAAAGGGCGGTAAGTGACATTTGTTGAAAAATGAGTTCATACTGAAACCAACGACAGCAGTAAGTGCTGCAGCAATAATTTTATTGTCTTTAAAAAATGTTTCCCCCATGTTTTGGTTTCCATAATCTAAAATTCTGGACGGTCAATACATTTTTAGTAAATCTTGATTTACTCAAATTCATAAGTTGGTCACTTACTGCCTTTTGCCTTTTTACGGCAGTATAGTGCAGTATATGATTTATGATTAAAATTATACGGGATACAAGGTTAAAATATTAAAACAATTTTTATTCACTACAGCGTTATTTATTGGTCAACGTTTCGGCAATATTTCTTGTCTTCTTCAGGACCTTAAAAATCTTTAGTCAAAAGTCACAAACTTAACTAAAGAAATATTGCCGAGCGTTGACCAATAATTAATAATGTTCTAGTGAATAAAAATTGTTTTAACTTTTAGCCTTGTATCCCGTATAATTTTATCATACCATAATATCAAGGTGTCTTTATTCTACAAGTAACTATTCTAACAGATATATTGCTTGGTGAATTGAATTTAAATTTTATTCGAAGGAATAAATTTGTTCAAAGACTACACCTACAAAAAAAACTATGTCCATAAATACTGAACCGAAAATTTAAATCGGTTAAAGTTAGTCGTTAGAAAAATTATGATCGGTCCGGGTCTGTGTACTTCTAAAATAAACGAAGAAAAAAATTAACTGTATACATTTTCGTTGAAAAATGTGTAGAAGCACTGATAAAATGAACACATTCAGACCGTTCCCAAATCTGAAGCTATGAGTGAATCTTTGTAACGTAGCCAACCAAATGCACAGTAAATACCGTTACAGCCGCAAAGCTTTCCAATTTCAGTATAATATCCTAGCAATAAAAATATTGGTCGCAGTGCAAAACTCTGTCCACAAAATAGTGTATTTGCTAATACATGTATTTTGGCATTTAAGGAGGCTGAGCCGTTTTACGAAGATAATGAAAAAAATCTGAAATAAAGTGTTTTTAATAGATTTTTTTATGACAAAATTTTCTGTAAAAAATCCAAAATAATTAGGAGATTTATAAAGTTAAAAATTTAAAAAAACTTTTGCATGTAGTCTTATGGAAAATATGCCAACCTATCATGCAAACGGTACATTTTAATTTTTTGCAAATAACCAAATAATGTCAGCAGTTCCGAAAACTAACTATGTAAAGCATCGATGTCTTACGCATATTTTAATATTTTTTCCAATTTAACTTAGCACTTTTCGATTATGGACTTTTATTCTTGACAATTTTAACAATAATTTTAAGTGAATTTTCAACTTTTTAATGATTTAATTTTAATTTTTATTACTTCTAATTTCTTTTTTTAATTATTTACTGCAAAAAATATGTAAAATACAGATATTTACATAAATTTATTTGTTTTGTACAAAAAAATCAAAAGCTAGTCCATTAAGTAAAATACTGAAATAATTAATTAATATTAAAAAAAATTATTTATTTATGCCTTTATGACAATAATTTATTGGTATCATCGACTTATAATCTTTTGTAAAAGTTTATTATGGAAAATTTCCCATTTAGAATTCGACTTACTTTTGATTGGGACTGTAACGCATCAATCTCCTTAAGTGTTTCTGTCCTTCTTATTTTTTTCCGGGGAAATACACAATTAATTATTCCTTATTGGTTAATGTTTTAGCATTGGACCTAAACAAAATTCTCCCGAAATATCAGCTTCCTAGATCAAACCTGTGAACGGCGCAAACCGAGTTTGTTTCCCATTTAGTTAACATGGAAAAAACGAGGTTTTTACTCAAGCATGGAAGCAAGTAGAACATTTTTATTTTAATTTATGATAGCAGCATTTTATTTAGAGAATTAAATTTCTCAGAAAAAGTGCATGTTTATTGTCTCTGAACAGAACACACATGGCATAGACCCAGCAAAAAGTAGCCCCTGTTCTAATTTTAAAATCTATGATACAAAACGTATCGAAACGTCAGCATTAAATGCAAGTTTAAAAAAATTTCAGTTTTGCTTCATTTTCGATCCTTATGCCACGGAATTTTTTCCACATACCTATTAGAGATGTGCCGGATCGTTAAAAATGTATATCCGCGAATACGGATCTGAATACGGATTTTTGGTTTCAAGATCCGCGTATACGGATACGGAACTTAACTTTCTTAGAGTACGCGGCGGTAAATATTATACATCGACCTTTGGAAAGAGACTATCTGTTATGGGAAAAAGTTATTGTCCTCTTTAAGAGTTAACTCTCATAACAGATTGTCTCTTTCCAAAGATCGATGTGCAATAATCTCATTATAAAGTTAGTTGATTTAGTACCTTTGAGTTATGTACTAGGTGCCAAATACGATTTAAAAAAATAAAAAATAATCTGAATGGAATTTAACAGGTTTTCATTATTACCCAATCACCTATATATATAAAATTTCATCTATGAATTGAAAATTAATAAGGTAAAAGATCCTCCAAAAAACTAACGGATACGGATACGGATCTTTCTTCTCCCTCGGATATCCGCGGATACGGATACGGATCTTTCTTCTCCCTCGGATATCCGCGGATACGGATACGGATATCCGGCACATCACTAATACCTATCATTAACTTCAATGGATCACAGTTACTCTATTTATTGAATAGAGTCAAATTCATTTAAAATCTATATTCGTCGCCAGTCTGCCGGCCAGCAGAAGCCCCAGCAGTGTTTCCAGCCTCGTGTGCAGCGGCCTTTAAAGAAAATAGAAGCAAATTCGCCTTAAAGTCTGGTTTGAAATAAGATATTATCACGTATAACACATATTTTAACATATTTCCAACCGCTTGTGTGAACTGCAACAGTAGAAAATTCGCGGAATATTGTTGTACATCAGACAGTGCAATAGCTATGCTATCCAATTACACGATGCATTAATCTTTGTCCGAAAGTTCTCGAGATAACGATTATTCGTGCGTCACATTCTGGACCAGTTTTGTCTGCGAAAAAGAAAAGAAATCTTTAACCCACTTTATTCAAGAAGAGATAGGATTTTTTCCAACTAGACATGTTTATCAGTCAGTCGATTTGGGTCAAATCTTGCAACCAAAAAGAAAAGCTTTAAAATTTTACACGTATGTCGGTGACGAAACAATATAGTATACAAATCCAATATGGCGAACGCCCCAAGATGGCGAATTATCTGTTTCATCCCTCGACATTAATATCAAACTAAATGATTTGATTAGTAGAATTTGATAAACTATGCGACGTCTTTCTAAACCAAACATGGCTGACGCCCCAAGATGGCGGATTGCCTTTTTCTTCCATTATGAGAATATGTAGATTAAGACGTTGAAAATAAAATGTAAGAAAATAGAAATTGTCCATATAGACAAGTTATTATTGCAGTGTACTAAAAAGAAAAAAAATATTTTTTTATAATTTAGGTTCATAATTATGCATGGGCCGTGACTAATGAACTATCATAGTGCTTACAACCCACGTTTTTATAATTATAGATCTAAATTATATTTTTAGTAACTAGACTGCAATAATAGCTTGTCTTATATCCTTTTGATCTCGTTAATAAAGAATAAGGACAGTATCGTTTCATTTCAATGCGAGTGACGCCGCGGGTAAAAGCTAGTATGTGCTGTCTGACCGAGAGCACTAGATTTGCATTCGGAAGGTACCGAGTTGGTACCCGGCGGGGCAGATGTGGCTGGGATTTTTTCCTGCTGCCTCTCGTCGAGAAACGGTAATTCCTGTACCGGTCATCTTGTTGAGGTTTTCCGTGGTTTCCCTCAATAATTCCAGATAAATATCGAGATGGTTCCTTATTCAAGGCCATGGCTGATTACCTGTCAAACAACCTGTGCTCAGAATTTTCCTACCTTATCCTAATGTCCTAAAATTCCATCATTCGCCCATTGCTATTAATTAGTTGAAGTGGAAAAAATGTATAGCAAATAACGAGAAGTGTGACAGATAGAAAATAGTAATGGTGCGAATGGCGTCGGTTATGACATGAAGTCGAGAAACGGACGTTAAATGCAGGATTATTACTATTATTTTATAAGCTGTCTAATTTAAATATTACAGTTTAGATTTCGTGTTTGCTTTTGTATATTGAAATTACCGTACCTATACAAAGTGATTCCATTTTTATGAGGTTTATCGCTCTTGACATTTCTATCAATATGGAAAGATATTTCACATATTTCCGTAGAAAATAGCGACAGTATATTCAACATGTCAAAAAAATCACGCTCGTGAGCAGGAAGAATATAATAAAATGACGTATGCATCGATATAAATAAATTTCTCTATTCAAGTATATTTTAAAGCCTACAGTCGAAATTTTATTTAATCTTACGTGCACGACTGTGACTTGCACCGTGATGCTGAGGCACTGGATGACATAAATATTGTCCGATCAGCTAAAGAAAGTCTACCAAAAAAATGTGCACAGAGCCTCTTTAAGGCTAGAAATGACATCACTGCGGACTCGCCTGCTAGCTCACAAGATAGACTTTAAAATTAGAACAGGGGCTATTTTCCTTGCCATGTCAGCTGCTAGGTATGAGCAAGAACCAATCAGGAAGAAGTATCTTGTCACGTGGGCGACCTGAACTAACGCTCCCACAAACCAACATGGCGTCGTTCTACTAAGAGTCAGACAACAGACACGTTTTGCTCTGTGTCTATATTTGAACTGTCACTGCGCGCGCACAAAATCTATCCACAAAACAAGCTTGAAAAGACGTTTCGTGTGAAGCGAGCACATAAAAGCAATCAAGAAAACCAGCGCTAGAAATCTAGCAAAGGATCTAGCGGCAAACCCAGTCTCGTGTGCAGCGGCCTTAATGAATTACTGGCACTATTAAAACATTGCTGTTTTTTTTTAAAGCAGAGGAACTGAATTCATCGGCGGTTAAACTAGTTGATGAGTCAGTGAGTCAATGAGTTCGCTATGTAAACTGCGAAAAGCGTAATTGACTCGTCGCGACTCAAATATTTTAGCGGCAGATGATTAGTCAGTGAAAAGATGGAAAAGTAAATTTACATAAGTCGATTGAATAATACGGTTTTTTTAAATTTTTAATTTAAGCCGTGCAGAACTATATATGAATTAAAAATGTAAATGAGTTTATTTAGGATTTTTATAAACATTAAATGGTGGTGTATATGATACATATTTTATGTAGATGGGTAGCATACAGAGAATATACTGTGCGATCGGCGAAAGAAGACCGGTGGGGAAAGGGCAAGAAGTCGCTGATGTGTTCCCAAATTATCGGAATTCATAGGCGGCGCATAGCAAGGCATGCAAACAATGTATAGCTTTAAATTTTAAGGCATTATTTTGAGCCTCTAACTCGCACAATTTAATTACATTCGCTATGACCTCCCTAGCGCCACTTCTAACTGTTTTTCCCTTTTTACTTTCCATTTTGATGATATTCAGACAACACCTCTCAACTTAGTCCGTGGACGCACGCCTATGTACTGTCTGGTGTATGATTTTTTTGTACTGTTAGCAAGTGTCGCTGTATAGTCGTACGGCTATAGCAATAGTACAATTATCGCGATAACACAATTGTTAAACGTTTGGTCGACTGGACTCCCTTATTGCATAGAAGCGGTTCCAGGATCATTACCTTTTACTAATAATATGTAATATAAAATACATGTGCGCTCTTCTGCAATAAGGTCATAGGACTACATTCCATAGACCGGTCTTCTTTTAAAAATCCAACAGTAGAAAATTTATAATGGAGCTCTTGAAGACCGCAACACAAAGCTAAAATAAAATATTTTGTCTGGAATTTATTGACAAAAATCGGGAATGAGAAACGGCACATGTATCTTACGAGTGACTTTTATTCCATAAAATCTTTTTAGTTATTTAAAAAAAAAAATTTCGATGACAACCTTAGTAGTCGATATTTTTATTAATATAGATTCCATTCTGAAGCGAAGAAATAAAAGACGCAGGAAGTAGAGCTGAAATATCGAATATTTTTCAATTTTCAGTACTCTCTCCTCCGACCGACGGGTTCCTCATCTAGACATTTTACTAAAACATCCCCCTCCCCGCGCCTTCCACTAACACAAGATTAGTCTAACATCGCACAACTGTAAAGTATTCCATCTCATTCTTTGGCACGTTAAATCCTATAGATATATATGTTTGTCTCTTTTGAAGCGGACGAGCGTAACGCCACACTTGAAGTGGTGGAGCGTAACGCCTCACCAATTGATTTTACTACTCATAAAATTTCCGTACCGGGCCTTATAGCTCAAAATCGTTTCTTAAGGACGTAGTCCTATGTTCAGGCTCGTTTTCAACCGTTATTTCAGAAATTTTTTTTAATATCAAAATAATGTACGATGTCTTCAATTTTGTTACATGTTTTTACTGACATTGTAAACTAAGACAAAACATTTTTTTTTGCTTAATTTTACGCCATTTTATAATTGTTTTTTTAACCTAAAGTAGACAACTTTAAGTGGAGGTAGGTGGGTCGCGCGGGTGATAACGTCACTTGGAGTCAACTGAATTATAAAAATTAAATTGGTTATTGTTTCGTAGGCTTGTGGCTCTATCCCGTACTAGAAATAAACATTTTTATTGACAAATAACAAAATAGCGGGTTTTAGAAAAAAAACAACGAGAAAATCGTGATTTTTTCGTTGAAAATCGGTTAAAAAAAAATAGAAATAATTTTTATAATTAAGTAATTCTAGTACGGGACGGAGCTATTGTTGTGTAGAATACCCTGTGCAAAACTGAAAGCAATCGGTTGTATACAATTGTTTCAATCACCCGCGCCACTTAGAAAAACGTAGTTTTGAGAAAAACGCGTTTAAAGTTTTAATTTCAGATTTCTTACAAAAAAATAAAAATGAATATTTATACTAATCAGCTATGCCTGGTGTATATTAAACCTTCCGTTTCTTCAAAGGCATCGTTTTCTGTTAATTTGTTTGCTCTACTCTGCGAGAGTATAAGGGTAACGTGATAACAATTGAGAGGTAAGAGCAGGTAAGAGTCTTACCGTAAGACCGTTGCTGCTCTCGACTATATGCTGTAGCTTTGTAAATGTTTAATATTTCGGTCTAAAATTTTTACAGTATTTTCTCAATATATTACACTTACTAAAAATGTAAAAAAAATAAATTCGTTTTTTCAAAACCCGAACACCAGACTACGTCCTTAAGGAGTTAACTCCAAAAAATATTTAAAAAAAATATTTTGGAAGTCAGGTATGGTGTATGGTAAGTTTAGATGCTGTTTTGTTTGATCATCATCTTTCGCTGGATATAAAAGAAAAGGTAGCGCTGTAAATGTGCAAGGAATGTACATCAAAAAGAAGGATTTTGTAATATATTTCACACAAAATACTGACAGATACACACAAAGATGAAAGGGTAAAAGGGAAATAGTTTTGAAAACACTAAAACTCCCTCGAAAATCAAGTTATTTGCTACAATATTATTATATATATACCTTAGATAGAGAATACAAAATGTTTGATAGTTCACAAAATGATATATCGTAAACACTGACAGACATAACAATTTTCATACATATTACAATTTCTCTCTTTATTCATCACAGTTCTATTTGCAACTGATACGTATGTGTCGCAAACGCAGAAAGATATAAAGATTTTTATGGTTGCGGCATTTTCTTTTTCTACCCCCAGCGCGAGAGAACGTACCACTAGCACAACTTAAGTTGTTTAACTGTTACGTTAACGCTTTATTTCCAAGCATGTATGTTTAAAATATAAGCCGCCATGGCTCTCTTTTTAACCAATATCTTTCTTTTAAAACTTTTTGTGTACAAATGTGTTTTTTTTCTTTTTGTAATATCCCACTTCTGCTACCTTATTTGTTATTCCAAAAATTAATTTAATTGTATACTATTTAAGATCCTTGATGATGTAAATAATTTAATAAAAATCAGAGGAATAGGATCAGGAAATCAGTCAAAACTTTATGCTTACTCGCGACATTTCGGCTTTAATTAAGCCTTCCTCAGGCATTCTGAAAATACATCACAACATAGTACAAATTAGTATAAACCTTGTCATGATTCATCAATAAATACAGAACGCCTGAGGAAGGCTTAATTAAAGCGTTTAACGTCCGTTTCTCGACTTTATGTCATAACAGACGCCATTCGCACCATTACTATTTTTTTTTCTACCACACTTCCCGTTATTTTCTACAATTTGTAAACTTCAACTTAATTAATAGCAATGGGCGAATGAAGGAATTTTAGGACATTAGGATAAGGTAGGCAAATTTTGAGCATAGGAGTTTGACAGATAATCATCCATGGCCTTAAATAAGGAATTAAGGAACAATCTCGATATTTATCTGGAATTATTGAGGGAAACCATGGAAAACATCAACAAGATGGCCGGTACAGGAATTACCGTTTCTTGGCGAGAGGCAGTAGGAAAAAGTCCTAGTCACATCTGCCCCCGCCGGGATTCGAACCCGGTACTTCCCGAATGCGAGTCTAGTGCTCTCACCGCTACGCCACCCCGCCCGGTTATTCAAATAATTAACACGAACAAGTTTCACTTCGAAAAACTTTTTCTATACGGAAACTCAACGACACCTTAACAATATTCAAAGGCTTAGATTCTGCGTGCCCCGGTCCAGTAAATAGGTCCTGAGGTCTCGTATGAAGCAGCAGATGTTATATAAATACCGTTTTACCCCCTTACACAAAGAAATAGGGGAGATGGGGGGAACGCTCTGTACGCTGAAAGCATCTCTTCACTCAAACACTCTACAACAACGCGTCTGCAGCCACGCCGTTCCAACACGAACCTGTCCTGAAAATATGTAAGAAGATGTAAATTCGTGCCGACGGGACGTCGCTTTTCCTACGATCTTTTGTAAACTGCCTACCGCCATAGCTGCGGTGCATATGACTTATTACAGTAGGTATCCGATTTATCATCCTGTGCTGGAGACGTCCCGCCAAATTAAAATTCATGTTTTTGATATTATAATAATCATAATAAAAACTCGGATTGCAGTGCGAAACCCTGCCGACAATATAGTGTATTTGCTCTTTATATTATGTGAACTTATCCGTTTTATTTTTGGGCAAAATAAAAATTTTAAGCCCTTAGTAGGTACATCCCTTAAAATAATATTTTTTTCTTAATTTCATTATTAGTATCAATTTACTAAATTAAATTCACCCTTAACTAAATAAATCCATATCTACAAACTAAAGTTTTTTATAAAATTTTTAAGTCCGGTCCTGTCGGGCCGATTTTAAGAAAATTTTGGCAGCACTTTTTCATCTTTACAAGTGGGTCAAATTTCAATTTTGAAACGATTCGGAGAATTTTTTTGGTATTTTCGGGTCCAAAAATATTTTTCAACCCCTAAAACCCCAACCCGATTGAGCCCATTTTCTTAAAAAAATATAATTAAGAACACAAAAAAAATACAATTTTTGGTGTACAAATTCCAAGGCAGTAAATCGTAATTTTTTTATTTTATTCAAAAGCAAATATGTGTACAAACTAACGTTTTTATAAAATTTTTAAGTCCGGTCCTGCCGGGCCGATTTTAATAAAATTTTGGCAGCACTTTTTCATCTTTACAAGTGGGTCACATTTTAATTTTGAAACGATTCGGAGAATTTTTTCGGTATTTTCGGGCCCAAAAATTTTTTTCATCCCCTAAAAACCCAACCCGATTGTGGCCATTTTCTTAAAAAAATATAATTAAGAACACAAAAAAAAATACAATTTTTGGTGTACAAATTCCAAGGCAGTAAATCGTATTTTTTTTTTAAAAGGCAAATATGCAGTCAACAGTAATAAGAATGAAACGTTAATCGGATTTCTACTGTAATCAGCTAGAATATTATAGTAAGGCAAAGTACATGTGTGAATCCATGTACGTGAGACATATATGGAAGGTACCGAAAATAACTTGACAGTAAAGGTTCTTTTTAACTGTTATGGTACTGTCTTATGAAGTTGACTGGCACCATGGTACAAAAAAAAACTTGACATATAGACGAATCAATTTATTTATATGTCTATTTATTATTAGTGTATTTGCCATAAGGCACTTACACTATTGGCGTCGGTCGGATGGCGGGACCTAGGGGTCGGACCAAAATTTCTCGACGTTTCATAGCCTCCTAAACACTTTGGCACCATTTTTGGAAAAGTATGTTTATATATGTATATATATATATATATATATATATTTATATATATATATATATAGGTACGGGCAATAACTTTCGAAGGAGTTAATTGATTTTAACGAAATTTGGACCACATGTTAAAATCCATCACCGCACGAAGCCTATTTAAAATGGGCCCAATCGGGCCACTTTAAGGGTGGGATTTAGGGGTTGAAAAATATTTTTGGGCCCAAAAATTCCGAAAAATTTCTTCGAATCGTTTCAAAATTGAAATTTAACCCTTTAGTAATGATTAAAATGTGCTACCAAAATTTTATTAAAATCGGCCCAACAGGACCGGACTTAAAAATTTTATGAAAACATTAATTTGTAGATATGGATTTACTTAGTGCAGGGTGAATTTAATTTGGTAAATTGATAGTAATATTAAAATTAAGAAAAAAAATATTATTTTAAGGGATGTATTAAGTTAAAATTTTTATTTTGTCCAAAACCAAAAGGGTTAAGTTCACATAATAAAGCCACACTGCCAGTGTAAGCAAATACACTATATTGTCGGCAGGGTTTGGCACTGCGACCCGAGTTTTTTTAACTTATTATTATTTAAAAAAAAAGAAGTTATCAATTCAAACATAGACGTCTACTAGGGCAGGGGCAGGCTCTTTTGATGGAAAGTTGCGGCTCTCCAGTTCCATACGCAAAAAATTATTATTTTATAATATAAACCCTTAAAAATCGTCCAATCGATCCATGATTGAGTACCATGTCTATCTCTCAGCCATTTCCACTCGCGTCTCACCCGCACCGCCTCCATCGCGACGTGTCGTCCTCGGATATATATCTTATAAGCAAATACTGAACCGAAAATGTTTAGTGGCTCTTTAAAAACTGGGAAATTTTGTAAATTATAACTTTTGGCTCTTCCGGTTTAAAAGGTTGTCGACCCCTGCACTAGGGTGATTAAAAAAATTTGTTTTTGCTCTTACCAAAGGTTTCTATTTAATGTAAAAAAAATCGTCATTAAAGATAGGCGCTCTAGCTCAACTCAAGAGGTTTTAAATTGAAGTTACTTGTAATTAATCATTTTTTTACAAATAATCATTATATACTTTTGAAGCTTTCAAAAACTCTATAAAGAACTTTAAAAAAATCACGCACATAAAAAAATGTATTAGGTAGTCAGAAATTCAGTAATTTTTAGATGGCTGTATTACAGAGTTTTTGAAAGCTTAAAGAGTCAGCTTCAAGAATATATTAAAATGGTTATTTGTAAAAAATTGAGTTAATTACAATAAACTTTAATAAAAAAAATCCATTAAATGGAAACTAAAACTAAAAAAGCGACTTTTTAGAGTTGAGCTACAGCGCGCCCATCTTTGGTGAGGATTTTTTTCTACATTGAATAAAAACATTTGAGAGGATAAGAGCAAAAAAAAATGTTTTTTTAATCACTCTAGTGTCCACAGTGCACATAAAAGTGTCCACCGTGAACATAAGTGTCTACCGTGGACATACATTTCGATAACAATATTAATTAAGTAAATTTTGGTGCGAGCATATGTGCCCAATTCCTGTGAAGTAAGGAAACTCCGCCGCGATAGTGGAAAGATTCGGGGTTCGTATCCCGACGGTGACAGTGTTTGAAAAATACATTTTTCTAATATAGCGATGTAACAATTGTAGCAAACAATAGCTATATCTAATGTTATTGATTAATTTGAAAAAAAGGGAATTGTGTTTGTTGTTTGTATCATCGTTATCAGTAATCCTCTTTTTTCGTGGTTCCATGGTTCGGCAAACACTTTTTATACGTGTATTATAGTGATGTGTCGCTCCTGAGCGAGTCGTTCATAATGAACGACTCCCTTCTCGGAGCGGAGCGAGTCGCTCTTTTTTTGTAAATGACGCACTCAGAGCGCCATTGCTCTGTACTGAGCTGTTCTGTACTGTTGCATTCGCACATTTACAGAGCGCACACAGCACAGACCACAGAGGCACTAGTGAACTTTGCACGTACGGAGTTATCTTTGCTGAGTCATTTAATGTTGAATGACACACTGTAAGTGTAATAGTACTAAGCTTACAGTGACTTAAACCATTCACATTGACGTCGTTGACAAAGATATAATATTGTAACATTATTATTGTTTAGCTTTTATTTTACTTTATAGTTTATCCGAAATGCGTATAATATAAGATCAGAATCATATTAAAATGAGCTCAGAGCTGAATGTGTGCATTGTGCTGTGTAATGCTGAGTGACTCCTGAGTTCACACCTCTGCAGTCTGCACTCTTGTGTAGTGCGTACTGTCCAGTGACGCTCCTTTGAACGACTCGCTCTGAGCGACTCTTTTTAGTGAGCGGAGCGCACGGAGCCAGCTCCCAATAAAGAGTCATGTGGACACATCACTTATGTAGGTACGTAGCTATAGTATGCGCTCTGCTTTAAATCATATTTCATATTCGTCACCACGAAACAAATATTATGCAAACATAACGCGTAGTCACGGTACTCCAACAAAATTGAAAAATCCCTTCTTATATTAAAAACTAGCTGCTCTTTAAGCTACAACGTATTATAATTTAAAAAGAAAATACCATACATATTATAGTTGCGCACAAATTACTGGTTTTCGTCTATCCATCTGTCTGTCCGTCTATCATAAAGGGCCCCGCACAAACCTTATGGAATTTGGTTCTCGGTTAAATTGATCGAAAGTGGTTTTGTTTTATAGTTTAAAGGTCACTAAGAAAAAGTGTCCATTGGCGCATAGCCTAAAAACCAATAGATTTTTAGATACAGATATGTTTAGTAAGATTTTATATATTAGGAATATCCAAACATCTTCCATGTTCAACTTTTATGTTTTTTTTAGAATAGAAAAATAGTCGAAAACTAGGTACTGTCACCCTGTATAAAATAACAATGTCATATTCGAATTCAGCGCACTCGAAAACATATTTCTAGACTTTAGGATTTTTAATATTGTGAATTCAGTGGATATTCCTATATCAAACATCTCGCTAAACATATCTGTAGCTAAAAATCAGTTGGTTTTTAGGCTATGCGCCCATGGACACTATTTCTTAACGACCTTTAAACTATAAAATAAAACCATTTTCGATCAATTTAACCGAGAACCAAATCTCATAACGTTTGTGCGGGGTACTTTCATAGGACAATATCTCTTATATTCGCAATAGTACTTAAAAAATTGGTTGTTTGTAAAGTCGGTTTACGGACGATAGTTTTACGTGATAACGTATTCCGTAATACATAACCTAAACCTCCCAAAATTTGGTTTCAATCCGCTTATCCTTGGTGTCGGAATGATAAGAAATGTCAAAAGTGACGTTTGCAACTTACAAAGTATTATGTTCTAATAATAATTAGTTATTCCAATACTTAACTTAGAAGGCGTTGCATTTCACAAAATACTAATGTCAAAAAATTGAATTAAACATTAGAAATGCAGCCGTTTTCATGTTAAGACAAGACATACGTTATCTTCTAATTTCCATGTACGGCAAACAAAGACGACCGACCGCGTCGCGCCATGCATTAGACAACATTGCATTTATACAGCTATTTTTCTATATAAATTTGTATAAAATATTTTTCTATATAAATTTGTATAAAAAAACTGTTTAGGCAAATTCTGTTATGCGAAATCTATGTAAAATGTTCTCCTCTTTCGTTTAAGACTGGTTTCAAACCGATCTGATTTAAATTGAGCGAGAAATTAGCAAAAAGCACGCACAGGGTCAGGCGGAACGTTACGCGTTAGGAACGTTAGGAACGTTACGTTACACTTTTTCGTACATGCTGTCGGTGTTTTATCAATTTATAAGATTGGTGATTCATCAATTTATAAGACGTTATCACGTCAAAAAATCATGGGTTCAAATATTGATATTTATTCTATTTTGCAAAATTTTCCTTTTTCGTAAAACTAACCGCAGTCAAATGAAAATGTCTTGAAGAAATGTCACATTCTTATGCACAAATGGTTCGAAGCACGATAGAGGCATTGTATTTTTAAGTTATACGCAGGGATTTGGATAGAGTAGATACTTGTAATGAAAACCAGAAAGGTACCAGCAGTATTGTTGGCATCTCAAGTGTTTGGGAGATGTCTCAATACTGTCCTATTGCAACTTTTGAACATCAAGGATGGGTTAAGATAGTTCCATCGTCAAATGCATTTTCTTACAATTTTTTTTAAATTTTTACAGATTATTATTCAAATAATTCTGAATCGAATATGCATAAATGGAAAATATGAGCAATACAGAGATAGAGATCTTTGAGTAGTTATTTCGCACACATCGAAATGAAACATACATCGTTTTCTTCGTTTTAATGACGGGAAGTGCCCAATATTTGTTTCATCACGATGTGTACGAATTAACACAGGCAAAATCGGTTCAGGAGAAACAAATACCGGTAATTATTTAGTTTCGCGGTCACCTGGTTTTTTGGCTCTAGAAAATCGAAAAATCATCCGATTTCGATGAATTTTCTTTTAAAATCTTCGTTTTTATGGCGGATTTATGGAACAAAATACGAAAATTGAAAAAATCAATATTTCTCACAGTTTCATGACTTTAAATGCAAAAAAAATTGACTTTCTACATATATTCCTTTATAACTGTTTCTGACGTCGTGGAATCAAGTTCGTATATTTTTTTTCGCAATCTACATAAAAAAATGAATATTTTGAAAAAAAAAATTTTCAAAAAAGTTAATTTTTTTTTTAAACGATAAAGGGGTATGCGAATTGTAATTCCGGGGTGAACGATAAAGGGGTATGCGAATTGTAATTCCGGGGTGAACGATAAAGGGGTATGCGAATTGTCTCGCAGTGAAACGGGAAGGGGCAAATGTGGAGTTTTTAAAAAAACAATTCCGGGGTGAACGATAAAGGGGTATGCGAATTGTAATTCCGGGGTGAACGATAAAGGGGTATGCGAATTGTCTCGCAGTGAAACGGGAAGGGGCAAATGTGGAGTTTTTAAAAAAACAATTCCGGGGTGAACGATAAACGGGTATGCGAATTGTAATTCCGGGGTGAACTAATTTTTTTCATAAATCCGCCGTAAAATGAAACTTTTTGAGACCGAGATCATTGAAATCCATCTATTTTTCGATTTTCTAGAGCCAAAAAACCAGGTGACCGTGAAAGTAAATAATTACCCAAATACCCTATAGTCTATACTGTGCGCTATTCTATTCAGGGCGTCACCCCATGTTTTTTAGACATTTTTTGGGAATTTTTTTGCCGATCAATAAAAAGATTGAACTTTGAATTTTTTATCATTTATTTATTCAGTAGTGTATAAGAAAATTTTCAAGCAGAAATCTCAACAAAAATACTAGTAATATTGTGAAAAAAGCGTGGGGCGCTCGATGTACGATAATGTGGAACAAAGCGCCCCACGCTTTTTTCACAATATTACTAGTATTTTTTATTCATTATTGTTTTATGCTTATTTTAAAAAAATTATTTCATCCGTGATTATGCTGATTCGGGCAGGTATTTTGTGCGCGGTATTTAAGTGACACCTTTTCGGATTGTTTTTATTAAATCTTTCTGAACATTCTTCACAAACGTTTCATGTCAAATAATCGAGCATCCTTGGATCAAAAGCAAAGGCGCTGTTTGCATTTAATGTGTATAACGAATTTATGCACGCGAAGCGTTTTTTGCCCCTTGTAGGGTTCACTGGTCACTTGATATGGCTTGTGTATAGAGGTACTCTCCTGCTCCTTATTGCAAATCTAACGGGTTTCTTCTAACACACATATAAAACTATATATTCCATCACGTTGTAAGAAATGTTTACGAATTTTATCTAAATAACAAAGAGAATGACTTTAAAGAAAGAGATAGATCTTTCTTTAAAGTCATTCTCTTTGTTATTTAGATAAAACGCCGTGTATACTATAGGCCGCTGCACACGAGGCTAGAAACGCTGCTAGATCCCTTGCTAGATTTGCCTACTAGTTTTCTAGCGCTGGCTTTCTTGATTGCTGTTGAGTGCTCGCTTCACACGAGACTACCCTTCAAGCTTGATTTGTGGATAGCTCTGGTGCGCGCGCAGTGACAGTTCGAATATAAACACAGAGCAAAACGTGTCTGTTGTGTCTGACTCTGTACGGAATGACGTCATGTGGTCGTTTGTTCAAGTGCCCACGTGACAAATAACTCCTTCCTGATTGGTTCTCGCTCGTATCTAGCAGCAGATCTAGCAGGGAAAATAGCCCCTGTTCTAATTTTAAAACCTATCTTCTGAGCTAGCAAGGCAGCTCGCAGTGACGTCATTTCCAGCTTCGTACTCAGTCTACCGGCTAGCAGAACACCTAGCAGCGTTTCTAGCCTCGTGTGCAGCGGCCTTAATAGCGTGAAGGAGGGATAATAAATCAATGATTGGATGGAGAGTGCATTTTATGGATCAATTAAATACCGTACTTTTGATATTTTTCTTTCTATATATATCTAACGTTTCGGCAAAAAGGTTTTTTGCCATCTTCAGAAAAAAACCTTTTTGCCGAAACCTTAGATATGTATATAAAAAGAAAAAAAACTAAGATAAATATATATATCAAAGCGAAAATTATTCCATTTCAATACAAAACAAATTTTTACGTCAAATAGTTTAAGAAAAATTCGTCTATGACCACGAGTGGACACCGAAGTGCTTACATACAGTATATAAACACGTAAGGTGCACATAGAGAAATTAACATTGGGAAAAAATGACTGGGATCAGAGTTAGCCATGACTGCATTAATTGTTATTTCTATTGAATTATCGTGGTAATCTTGAGGGTTTCTATTTTATTTTGATTTATTTTTTTTTTACTTGGCTTTTTTAATAATAAAAAGCTCTTATAAATCATTATTTTAATTTTTTTGTACAAAAATAAAACAAAAAAAACAGCTCCATCTGTTTGGAAACATTTCATTCAAAAATTGTCTGACTGGTATGACGTATGCGCGTTGGTAAATCAGTGACCCAATGTCTTTAGGTTCAACACGAATACGCGGAGATATTTGATCTCGCACCATATTTAAGTATTTTTGGGAATTTAATGTCCCATTAATAAAAAAAAGTCCGATTATGTTGTAATCATTTGAATATTTTCTTCGGTAGTATACACATTCATTTTGCAAAAGAATATTATCTGTCAAATTGAAACACAAGATTTCAAGGCACACTCTGATCCAGTCATTTTTTCCCAATGTTAATTTCCCTATGTGCGCCTTACGTGTTTACATACTGTATATTCCATTTTGCACAGAACACAACAAAAAATAAAATATTGGAGTATTGGATAAATATGAATATTTAAAGATATGCAAAACCAATGTTACTGTGCAATACAAAATAAGCATGAATATTTTATTAGACTATTTGTAAATTTTAAATAAAAACAAAAGGCGTTTGTTTCACAAAGAAACATATTTTGTTTTGCAACTTTGTATGCTTATAGTTTAGAAAAGATTATTGTTTATGCAGTAGACGTTTCGAATCAGTAAATATAAGAGGCTGAGAAAAAGGAGGACAGTAGATATAGGTGAATGATAAATCATAGTATCTAAAAGTGTATCTAAGTGAATTTTCTTTCTTTTGTTTTATATACAGTACACGGAAACTGTCTGCATACTGTCAACATTAGATTGATTATTATACTTCTCTCTCTCGTATAAAAAAAACTGAATTCTCTGACCTCTCCGAAAAAAGAAACATTATATTATAAGAAACTTTTGAAAAGTAACTACTTTAAACGCGGTAGATAAGAGCGATTCCAATCGGAAACGGAGAAAGCGTGATAGAAGTAGTGCCAGCCACTACTTCTATCACGCTTTCTCCGTTTCCGATTGGAATCGCTCTTATCTACCGCGTTTAAAGTAGTTACTTTTCAAAAGTTTCTTATAATATAAACGTAAGCAAGACAACTACGGTACTAGTATACAAGAATTAGTTAACTTGCTAAGAGATGGCAATAAAAAACAAATGAAACAAACTATTAGGTTATCCTATGCACATATTCAACGAACACTATTAAAGATAGAAGTATTCTTGGAACAAATTTATTCGTTGGAATAAAATTTACTGTCAATTCGCCAAGCAAAATATTAGGTAGAAAAGTTAGTTAAAGAATAAAGATACACTGCACTATACCACTTGCTCTTTTTGTTGAATATTTTGACGTTCACCCGAAATACAACCGATGGCGTTAGTGTAAGCATCTAAAAAAAAGTTTCACAAAATAATAATGTTTTATCCTAACCCAAGTGCACACAAAACTTCCACTAACTGTAAAGTTTTAGAAACTATGCACTTCACAAAAGGTTAATAAACAGCACATAAATAAATTCACAAGAGCAACTGTAGATATAATACTCTACGTTTATAGGTTAGGTATTATGATCTATGTGGCGCCCATTATTATTTTATCAGGCGAATATACCCTCGAAATAAGACAGAATAGATTTATACCTGCAGTAAACACAATTATGTTTGAGGAATTGAATTATCGCTATTTATTCGGAGGAATAGCGACCTGACGAACAAATGAACTGAATAAATAACTACTTACGTTCGGTGAATATGGTCGCTAGATGGCATTTACTTAAAAATTCCAAGTCGAATAGTTGTAAATGATAGATGATCGACAAGTCAGTTCATAAGCGAGTTGAGTGCACTCACTATTAACTCGGTAAAGTTTTGTTAAAAATGTTTTAACTTCTACTTCGTTGATATATTATTTCAGCACTGCAAAATTACCACAGGAAAAATTACCGGTCTGGTAATAAAAGTTTAAATTAATAACAGTTCTAGCATATAGCGGTCTTCTGCAAATAAGAGAACGCTTTCATTATTATTTTTTAAAGGACGATCGTTATTTTTAATTTAATACATTTCCTGTTATATTTTTTTTTTCTCATTTTCTCCGTATTCAGTTGTTCCATTGTGAAATCACAATCGGCAGCTTTCCATTCCGATCACAGAAATCATTACTCAGACATTTTATTCAGGTATATCCTGTCAATTATAAAGCCCCTTTGAGGCGGTGCGATTTTAGTTGACCAACTAAAGGCCGCTGCACACGAGGCATGACATAAAGATAATGTGTCATGGCTGCCGTTGTTTATATATAAATACGTTTAGAAAGGTTTGAGCTTCAGTTAAATGTTGATGTGCATTAGGTACTACTATCGTTGTTTTACGTCTGTATTGTATATTTTAAATTATCTGGTGTTTGATCTGTGTTCTGAAATAAAGCAAAATGCTACGGAGATAGTACCTATACAGGGTGTCCCATTAAGAATGGGACATAGAACAACCGCAGATTCTCCAATTCAAAATAAAACGATTAAGCGAAATATGCTTAAATAAAATGTTACTCGTTTCCGAAATACGGGGTGTTGAAGTTGAAAACTGAAAAATTATTAATGTCCGTAATTTTTTTAATACACCGTATAATTTTATTCAAATCGGCACACTTGTTAAATATCATAAAATGCACCTAACAATAAAAAAATTAGTTCAGTACGCTCTACCAGTGGCGTACGGCAGGAGTAAGTAATGCTTGTACCCCTTCTAAATGTTACGCCGCTGTCTAAATTTTAATTTTGACTATAATTTTATTTTTTTTGGTATTTTCTAAGTCAATGATGTACACTTGTTAGTTTGTTGTAAAGTCATTGGTTTTCGAGATATTCGCAGTTTTTTTAAGACAAAATTGTAAAAATGAATATTATTAATAATAATACAAATAAAAAGTACATGTCTATCTATCTTTAACTGCGAATATCTCGAAAACCAATGACTTTACAACAAACTAACAAGTGTACATTATTGACTTAGAAAATATCAAAAAAATTAAAATTATAGTCAAAATTAAAATTTAGACAGCGGCGTAACATTTAGAAGGGGTACAAGCATTACTTACTCCTGCCGTACGCCACTGGTAGAGCGAGTAACATTTTATCTAAGCATATTTCGCTTAATCGTTTTATTTTGAATTGGCGAATCTGCGGTTGTTCTATGTCCCATTCTTAATGGGACACCCTGTATAGGTATCTAATATTATTTATAATTAGGCAAATGTGTATTATGATTTTATTTTTAATTGCTTTATAATAAAAATGTCAATTTGACGAATGTCTTTTTATTCCCTGCCCTTCATTTCAAGATATCTATTTATGTGGTAAATTACAAAATGTATCTATGGTAATAGGGACAGGCACTCGAGCAAACCCAGCCAGATATAATAACAAAATTTTTTTAAACTGGTTTCATATGAAAATAATGCATTAACAGCTGTCAAAGGCTTTGTTTACATTTTGTTTGAATGAAATAGAGGTATCTTTTATTTCAACGTTTTGTTCAAATTTAATACAAGTACATCAACCAATCATATCATCGGAGAAATCAGGGAATTACATCGAAGAAAGAGACGCAGATAATATATTCTCGATACGCTTTGTTGCGTACACTTACCGCACGTTGAGTAGATAGGCAATGATTCATATATGTTATTATATTATTAAATATATGGTATTAGTACACCGTATACCAAACCGTTCTCCAACAGAGAGAAAAATCCTGGAAAATGGAAATACAATTCCCTATCTCGGTGTCAAATAAAATAAAAAAAAATTCTCAAGAACAACAAATTACAGACAGACGTCTAGTTAAAAATTTTATATAATATGAATTCTGTGGTTTGTGTTCGTACCGCACTAGAGGGCGTGCTATAACCATGTGTTTTTTATTTTATTTCGATATTGTTTAAAGCAATCAAATGCAGCATGTATTGTGTTGAATGCAAGTCGTCGCTCCTGATTTTTTACCGACTCGGCAATACTGGAGCAATATAATATTGTTTTTATGGTATTAAAGTACCTCTATTCACCGTAGGTATATAAAAAAAACATAATTAGGTTGTTTTTTTATATTTCAGTAGCGTGACTAAAAAGTTGGACTTGGAGCGTATGAATTAGGAATTTGTGTTCATGTTAAAAAACTTAAATTAATAAATGTGTTGAATTAAATAATATTCATGTTAGAAACTTACGTTAGTAAATATGTTGAATTAAATAATATTCATGTTACAAACTTACGTTAATAAATATGTTGAATTAAATAATATTCATGTTACAAACTTCCGTTAATAAATATGTTGAATTAAATAATATTCATGTTACAAACTTACGTTGATAAATATGTTGAATTAAATAATATTCATGTTACAAACTTACGTTAATAAATATATGTTGAATTAAATAATATTCATGTTAAAAACTTACTTTAATAAATATGCTGAATTAAATATTATTCATGTTATAAACTTACGTTAATAAATATGTTGAATTAAATAATATTCATGTTACAAAATTACGTTAATAAATATGTTGAATTAAATAATATTCATGTTACAAACTTACGTTAATAAATATGATGAATTCAATAATATTCATGTTACAAACTTACGTTAATAAATATGTTAAATTAAATAATGTTCATGTTACAAACTTACGTTAATAAATATGTTGAATTAAATAATATTCATGTTACAAAATTACGTTAATAAATATGTTGAATTAAATAATATTCATGTTACAAACTTACGTTAATAAATATGATGAATTCAATAATATTCATGTTACAAACTTACGTTAATAAATATGTTGAATTAAATAATAATAATTGTTACAAAAATATTGTTTTGTATCTTAAGAGGTCTTGAAAGCATTCAAAATAAATAATTCCCTAGTGCCCATATTCACCGAACACTATTAAAGATAGAAGTTACTAATCTTTATCCGCTGGAATAAAATTTACTTTCAATTCACCAAGCAAAACAGCAGGTAGAGAAGTTAGTTAAAGAATAAATATACACCGCACTATGCTCCTTGCTCTTTTTGTTGAATTGTTTGACGTTCACCCAAAAATCCGATCGATGGCGTTAGTGTAAACGTCAAAAAATAAAGTTTCGCGAAATAATAATGTTTTATCCTACCCCAATTGCACACAAAACTTCCACTAACTTTAATGTTTTACAACTATACACTTCACAAAAGGTTAATAAACAACACATAAATAAATTCACAAGAGCAAACTGTAGATATAATACTCCACGTTTATAGGTTAGGTATTATGATCTATGTGGCCGCCATTATATTTTATCAGGCGAATAAATATTTATACCCTCGAAGTAAAACAGAATAAATTTATACCTACAGTAAACATAATTATGATTGGTGAATTGAATTATCGCTATTTATTCAGAGGAATAGCTACCTGAAGAACAAATGAGCCGAATAAATAACTACTTACGTTCGATGAGTATGATCATAGGGTATACAAAGTTATCAATGAAATAAAATAAGAATGCCATAATATGTTATATTTTACTGACCACTTGTGTTTAAAAAAATATTTCAAAAATGTTGGTTTTTTTTTAATAAAATGTCGCCTCACTGTCCCTCTACGACCAACTCTCAGAAAACTGCCTAAATAAAAAGAAAAATAGTTCTGTAGAGGAAATCCTTCAGCGTTCATAAACTTTGTTAAACTGAATGATTTCTTTACGCCGGCTTGGAATTTCCACGGTCTGGTAACTTTTAATACACACACATACCAAGACAGTAGAGAGCTAGCATATATAGACATGTCCCAAAGCAATCCATCTCCAGCACAAACGGACTGTCGCCAACTAATTTACTATAGTTACGTTCATCCGTCTGACTTTGCCTTTGGAAACAGCTAATATTAAGGTAATACATTCCAGTGATGGGCTAAACTAATGCTAAAACTACGTACTGTTAGTAATTGAAAATATGTAGTTTGTTAAGGAGGTTGATGCGTTACAGTCCCAATCAAAAGTAAGTCGAATTCAAAATGAGAACTTTTCCATAATAAATTTTTACAAAAGGTTATAAGTCGATGATACTAATAAATTATTGTCATAAAGGCATAAATAAATATTTTTTTTTAATATTAATTAATTATTTCAGTATTTTAGTTAATGGACTAACTTTTGAATTTTTTGTACAAAGTTAGGTTAGAAAAAATAAATTTAGGTAAATATCTGTATTTTACATATTTTTTGCAGTAAATAATTAAAAAAAGAAATTAGAAGTAATGAAAATTAAAATTAAATCATTAAAAAGTTGAAAATTCAATTAAAACTGTTAAAATTGTCAAGAATAAAAGTCCATAATCGAAAAGTGCTAAGGTTTAATAATTTTTTTTTATTGATTAAAAGTCTCCTAATTAAATTGGAAAAATTATTAAAATAAGCGTAAGACATTGATGTTTTACATAGTTTTCGGAGCTGCTGACATTATTTGGTTATTTACAAAAAATTAAAATTTACCGTTTGCATGCTAGGTTGACATATTTTCCATAAGACTACATCTGTAAAAGTTTTTTTTAATTTTTAACTTTATAAATCTCCTAATGATTTTGGATTTTTTACAGAAAATTTTATCATAAAAAAATCTATTAAAAAAACTTTATTTCAAGTTTTTTCACTATCTTCGTAAAACGGCTCAACCTCCTTAACAAGGAGACGGCCTTTAATTACAGGTTCGTTCCAAGCAGCCAGCAAACGGTTTAGAAACCGTCACCCGCATGCGCAGTAGCCAAAACGTGTTCTAAAATAGCCACTAACAACTTCATTTTATAATACGCGCCACGGATCTAAAAGGTTTGGAAGCATCGCAAAGGCACATTTTAGAGCCGTTGAGACTCCCACCACCTCCCAGCCACCTGCACGGAACGTGCGCTCGTCGGCGATTGGCCGTGATCGCTCGTTACCTTTGTCACTTGTCGCTTTCCTGCTTTAAAGTACAGTCGAGTAGGGTATTGTCAAGTTGTTATTGTTATTTGAGTTTTGGTGAGTTGCGAGTTTGTAGTTTTTCAACAGACTGTACAAGCGCAAGCCCGCATTCGCATCTAACTTCCGAGCCTTTTAGATTCGTGGCGCGTATTATACGCCACTGCTATAATAACGATGAATCACATTTTACAGCGGGACGATGCGGCGTTTTGTACGTACAGTCTATTCATACAGGACTCATTCCATTTTCTGCTGTTGTGTTCAATTGTTCATGTTGTATTTTCCAATCACACATTGATAAAACAACAATAGACATTGCCTCGGATAATTGTACGTAGGCAGAGCTATCAAACATTTTTGAGTCGAGGCAGCGTGAAAATTAGTGCAATACTTTTAGAAGTGAATACTTCTTTAAAATTTTTTTTAACGAAACGGCGTTTTAGATCACTAACTCGAATCACTGATTATCTGGCTATACGCTTGCCTAAATCGACATTAAATCACAGATAAAAGCTAGTAATGTATAAAATATGTAACTCTCTTAATTTAGTTTATAATTTAGACAAGAAACGGAGAAGATAATATTTCGATTAAACGCATTATTGCAGTTTCGCGGACAGAATGGAAAAAAGGTTTGGGAAGAATCCGGAAACGTAAAAAATAATGACATTACCATAACAGTATGTCGACATCAAACATGACTGTTTCACAGTAGGAATCCATTCTCTTGGTGCTCTCTTTTTCTTATTTTTGTGTTCCAGAATCACATACAAGGTCATCTCCAATACAACTTGGATTATCCCAGCACATGCATTGTTCCCCCGCCACAACCTGTCTGCATTTTCTGGGAATAACTATTTATGTAGATCGATATTGTGGATTACTGACGCCCCAAAATGGAAGTTGAACTGACCGAGCGGGATGGCGTAGCGGCGAGAGCACTAGACTCGCATTCGGGAAGTACCGGGTTCGAATCCCGGCGGGGACAGATGTGGCTGGGAGTTTTTCTCACTGCCTCTAGTCGACAAACTGTAATTCTGGTGCCGGCCATCTTGTTAAGGTTTTCCATGATTTCCCTCAATAATTCCAGATAATTATCAAGATGGTTTCCCTTATTCAAGGCCATGGCCGATTACCTGTCAAACTCCTATGCCCAAAGTTTGCCTACCTTATCCTAATGTCCTAAAATTCCTTCATTCGCCCATTGCTATTACTTAAGCGGAAGTTTAAAAATGTAGAAAATAAGGGGAAGATGGAAAATAGTAATGGTGCGAATGGCGTCTGTTATAACGCGTTTTCATATGGGACGACATATTTAATTACTTTGTCAATTTAATAACGATTTTCATTTATAATCCGGCGACTATTTTTATGTTTCATTTGTGGTAATAGACATACTTTTGTCTACGACTACTGGCCATATTCACCAAACGTAAGTGGTTATTTATTCGGTTCATATGGTCTTCAGTTAATTATCCCTCCGAATAAATAGCGATAATTCAATTCACCAACCAAAATTATGTTTACTAAAGGTATACTGTCTTACTTAGAGGGTATATAAATATTTATTCGCCTGATAAAATAATAATGGCCGCCACATAGATCATAATACCTAACCTATAAACGTGGAGTATTATATCTACAGCAGTTTGCTCCTGCGAATTTATTTATGTGTTGTTTATTAACCTTTTGTGAAGTGTATAGTTGTATAGAGTTAGTGGAATTTTTGTGTGCAATTGGGTTAGTTATTTTGTGAAACTTTTTTTTTACACTAACGCCATCGTTCGAATTTTTGGGTGAACGTCAAAAAGAGCAAGGAGTATAATAGTGCAGTGTTTTTTTTTTATTTAATTCTTTTATTCAACTCCTGTGCGTTATTCATGTTTTATCATGCCTAAAAACCGAACCCTAAATAGCCATTTACCGACTGGTGACAATCACTTGTCATAACTCAATGAAGATTCCTACTAACTCGGCCATTGTGGAGTAATGAAAATAAACGTAACTATTTTCTGAGTCGTAACGAAATAGTAGGTAACAACAACTCCGTTGTTACCCATTGAGGCTAAAATTGAGAGGCCGAATGTTTTCGACATGGAGTTTATTCATAACCGGCTAACCTCAAACCAAAACATTGAATCGTGCTGTTTGGTGCTGTTAGTATTGACAGTTTTTTTTATAAAGAAATAAATAGATATTTACAACATCTCATTATAATTAAAACATGAATAACGCGCAATTGTTGAATAAAATTATGGGCGCAACTTGTAGGCTAAGTCATGACCTGTCAGCGCGATGAATGACTTAGACTACTAGTTACGCCAATAACTATTACTAACGTTTCTACCTGTTATTTTGCTTGGTGAATTAAAAGTAATTTTTATTCTAACTTCCAAGATTAGTTACTTCCATCTGTAATAGTATTCGATGAATTTGGGCATACCTCATATATCCTCAATATGTGCGTGATCATTTTTAAGCAGATTCTCGGATGACACGACCCTACATCAAACCACGAAGATGAAAAAGGAGGGCATCGGCCCTTTGACTGCGTGCAGTTGGTAACACGAAACACATTAAGGCACGCACAGAGCAATGCGTCTACCCGATCTACGCCTGTCTTGTCATCCTAAATGCGCGCGTTTATTCTTTATCTCATTGATCTTGACTTTTTATAAAACGATTTAAAAGAGTTCATACATAACTGAAAAAGGAAAACCGACAAAACGCTTCTTTTAACAAAGCCATAAATAGAAAAATTCAACTGGTTATCCGGGCCTACTTATATATATTCCTCTCTCGGGAAAAGGAACTATGACTAATTTAGAATGATTTGAGCTTTATCACTTGAGGTTCGGAAATGCGTCATTTTCGAGAGAGTCTACTTCGGTTTTCTTTTTAAAAAAAATTGGTTGTCTGTAAAGTCGGTTTACGGACGATAGTTTTACGTGATAACGTATTCCGTAATACATAACCTAAACCTCCCAAAATTTGGTTTCAATCCGCTTATCCTTGGTGTCGGAATGATAAGAAATGTCAAAAGTGACGTTTGCAACTTACAAAGTATTATGTTCTAATAATAATTAGTTATTCCAATACTTAACTTAGCAGGCTTTGCATTTCACAATATACTAATGTCAACAAATTGAATTAAACATTAGAAATGCAGCTGTTTTCATGTTAAGACAAGACATACGTTTGCTTCTAATTTCCATGTACGGCAAACAAAGACAACCGACCGCGTCGTGCCATGCATTACACAACATTGCATTTATACAGCTATTTCTCTATATAAATTTGTATAAAATATTTTTCTATATAAATTTGTATAAAAAAACTGTTTAGGCAAATTCTGTTATACGAAATCTATGTAAAATGTTCTCCTCTTTCGTTTAAGACTAGTTTCAAACCGATCTGATTTAAATTGAGCGAGAAATTAGCAAAAAGCACGCACAGGATCAGGCGGAACGTTACGCGTTAGGAACGTTAGGAACGTTACGTTACACTTTTTCGAACATGCAGCCGGTGTTTTATCAATTTATAATATTGGTGATTCATCAATTTATAAGACGTTATCACGTCAAAAAATCCGCATTTTGGAAGTTTAAAATTAAAATAAATATATCTCACTTTCTGACCTGAATTTTTCCCTGCTCGTATTTCTCTCGGGAGAAGGAACTATGACTAATTTAGAATGATTTAACCTCTATAACTTAAGGTTTGGAAATGCGTCATTTTCGAGAAAATCTACTTCGATTTTCTTTTCAAAAAATCCACATTTTGAAAGTTTAAAATTAAAATAAATAATTCTCACTTTTTGACCTGACTTTTTCCTGCTCGTATTCCTCTGGGGAGAAGGCACTGTGGCTAATTTGGAGTGATTTAACCTCTATCACTTGAGGTTCGGAGATAAAAATCCGCATTTTGGGAATTTAAAATTAAGATACATAATTTTCACTTTTTGGCCTGAATTTTTTTCATGATCTGATAGCTTACTAATTGGCCAACCTTCGTAGCGCTAAAACCCACGAAATTTACTGCTAGATTTTATGTTGTGTGTTAAAAAGCTATTAGATAAAATAAAAGTCAATAGTATTATAATTTCACTAGCGGTCCCGTCCGGTTTCATCCGGATGTAAAAAAACGAATGGGAAGGGAGGAACATGATTACACACACTCATTTTAGTTTACCGAGATGAATGTTGTGTTCAAATTTCATGATGATCGGAGTGACCGTTCAAAAGTTTTTGTCGATAAAAAGCAGTATTTATATTTTTTTTAACTAATAATTTTTTTTTAATTATTTAATAAAATTAAAATAAATTTAAATGTAAGCCTTAGAAGAAAGCAATGTAGAAAATAAAAAAAATAAATAAAAATATATTCGCCCAACGCAGGGCTCGAACTCACGACCCTGATATTGACAATCGTGTGCTCTACCGATTGAGCTAGTCGGCGTTGTATTCTGGTAACGCTAATATGAGTATATTTAGTTAGTGCATTTCACCTGAATAGAAGCTTATTTTTGAGATACATTTTGCAACATTTTTCGTTAAAGCTCGGCTCTTAATGGTCGTACCGTAATATTATATAGCTTATAGCCCTTACACGATAAATGGGCTATCCAACAATAAAAAATTTTTTAATTTGAACCAGTAGTTCCTTAGATTAGCGCGTTCAAACAAACAAATAAACTCTTCAGCTTTATATATTAGTATAGATTTCAAAACGATTTGTTTTGATTTAGAATTAAGAAAACAATATGTTGCGTAGTTAACGGAACAACTTTCGACAAAGGACATATAAATACACAATAACACAAGAGCAGTAATTAAAGTTTAATTAGCTGCTATGAGTATGCAATTAAACTGCAAGAGGTAAAACACTAAATACCAAGTTCACAGAACGACAAAACTGGTGACGTCACCAAAATCATAATAGAATGTGTTCTAGAAATTATGTAACTGGGCCAGTACGATAACTCGATGTGTCCAAATTTTGACTTTTTTTTAAAGACGTAGTCTGGTGTTCGGGTTTCGGAAAATTGAATTTATTTTTTTTACATTTTTAGTAAGTATAATATATTGAGAAAATACTGTAAAAAATTTAGACCGAAATATTAAATATTTACAAAGCCATAGCATATAGTCGAGAGCAGCAACGGTCTTACGGTAAGACTCTTACCTCTCAATTGTTATCACGTAACCCTTATATTCTCACAGAGTATAGCAAAAAAATTAGCAGAAAACGATGTCTTTGAAGAAACGGAAGGTTTACTATACACCAGGCATTCATTTTCATTTTTTTGTAGGAAATCTGAAATCAAAACTTTAAACGCGTTTTTCTCAAAACTACGTTTTTGTAAGTGGCGCGGGTGATTGAAACAAGTGTATACAACCGGTTGCTTTCAATTTTGCACAGTATATTCTACACAACAATAGCTCCGTCCCGTACTAGAATTACTTAAATATAAAAATTATTTCTATTTAATCTATTTTCAACGACAAAACCACAATTGAATCGTTGTTTTTTTTTTAAACTCGCCATTTTGTTATTTACCAATAAAAATCTTTATTTCTAGTACGGGATAGAGCCACAAGCCTACAAAACAATAACCAATTTAATTTTTATAATTCAGATGACTCCAAGTGACGTTATCACCCGCGCTACCCACCTACCTCCATTTAAAGTTGTCTACTTTAGGTTAAAAAAACAATTATAAAATGGCGTAAAATTAAGCAAAAAAAAATTTCTATCAATTTTTCTTTATTAATACATTATATTAACAAAATTAAAATTTCATTAGAAAACTTGATGGATGAATATCGAGCCAAATCGGGATCTTCTACTCTTTAGTATAATAATTTATTACTGGAGATGGTGATAATTGAGGCGATTTTGAGTAACCTCTCGAGATATTTTAATTATCGATTAGTTTGATCCTTTTCACTCGAAATATCCCTCGTCTAATTCGTGGTGCAGCGTTAAAAATACGTGCCTCAATAAGTGCGATGCAGGTTTACTTCTATAACAGAGAAATCCGGTTTCAATCCAAGCTGCTTTCTTTGAAAGAATATATTTTATGCACGGTTTCTTTTTATTTTTCAAGTTTCCTTTTACAATCGTCTCACAAAGATTGCGCATCATTAGAATTTAATATCTTTTTAAAGCGTTTTATGTCAAAATTCATAATATAAAGAAAGGTAATCAAATCCATTGCATCGTGAAAGCTGAAATACTTTCAGACGGAAGAAAATCGAGATACGTTATAAATACAATTATTTTCCTCAATCAAATAATACCTCTATACTCTATAGAAAATGCAAAGGAGTAATTGGAGTTATTTGAATATTAATATTATTATGGTCACACGATACTATTGTAGCAAGTTTTGTTACATTAACTCTCTCTTTTGTAATATCTTCCTTAGCTACGCTTGATAAATTAATATTGTTATTATTTTGGAAAAATTTAATTGTCTAATTTCTTCTCTAGAGAAAATATAATCCATTTTTCCAGCGTAGCTAAGGAAAACTAATTTTGACAATGTTACAAAAAAGAGACAGAGAGTTAATGTAACAAAACTTGCTACATTATCTTTACTATACAAAACAAAGTCAACTCAACAATTTGCGTTATTTGAAGATAACAATTCGTAGAAATAAGAATACTGTAGAAAAAACATATATAAAAATGTCAAAGTTTTTCCTGAATACCAAACAAAGCTTTCAAAAATTAAAACACGTTTTTTTTTAATAATGAAGCATGAAATATTATACACTTGTTCTTCGTAAAAGTTCACGTAAAAGTCTATCTTTTAATACTTACGTAGTGAGAGTTGTTAACTAGTTGTGCAGATTTATCTCATAACCTAAAGGCCGATGCACATGAGCTGGAAAAATTGTCAGAACACTGCTTGGACTTCTGTTGGCCGGCAGGCTGGGTACCGATTCGTCTTTTCAAGCTTGCTTTGTGGATAGATCTAATGCGCGCGCAGTGAAAGTTCAAATATAAACACAGAGCAAAACGTGTCTGTTGTCTGACTCTGAGCAGAATGGCGCCGTATGTTGGTTTGTCGGCGTTTGTTCATGTCGCCCACGTGACAAGATACTGTTTCCTGATTAGGTGTTGCTCAGAGCAAGCAGGGGACGTAGCAAGCAAAATAGCCCCTGTTCTAATTTTAAAATCCATCTTGTAAGCTAGCAGGCGACCCCCAGTGACGTCATTTCCAAGCTTCGTAGCCAGCCTGCCGGCCAGCAGAAGTCCCAGCAGTGATTCCAGCCTCGTGTGCAGCGGACCTAACTTATTTTATGCATAGATACATCAATATTATCTTAATATAACGAATTGAGCTTTTGAATGAAATTTTTTTTTGTCATAAATGGAAAGATCGTATATAAGTCTTATAACAAAACTATTTTTCTTTTTTTTATTTTCGTTATAATTCAAAAGTTATATCAAATTAAAAATAAATTTTTGTACCCAGTTCCGAGAACGCGCCGACATTTCCCGAACATAATGTGACGTCATAATGTTTTAGTCAATACACATGTAGAAGCCATTATGTCGCCGGGATATTGTCAAATCCGTGATATTGTAATTTCACTAGTGAAATTACAATATCACGATTGACAAAGAGTCGTGATATTATAATTTCACTAAGTGAAATTATAATATCACGGGTTTGACAATATCCCGGCGACATATACATTTTACCATTATGACGTCACAACTGTCAAAAACAATTTTAGTGCGTTTGCAGTCACGTGATTTTTTTTAATATTTTATTAATTTTAAATTGCTTATAATTAATTTAAAAAAAGTTTTTTGAAAGTTTTTCGCATCGATTATCAATATTATTTATAATAAAGTTTTAAAATACAATAAAAAAATCGATAATTATTTTTTTTTCAAAAGCCTAATTGTTAATTATGTTACAACTGTCTTTTTTTCACTAGCTCACAAGATAGATTTTAAAGTTAGAACAGGGGCTATTTTCTTGCCAGGTCCTTTGCTTGCTCTGAACAAGAACCAATCAGGAAACAGTATCTTGTCACGTGAGCGACATGAACAAACGCCCAGAAAACAACATGGCGTCATTCTGATCAGACAGACATGTTTTGCTCTGTATATTTATATTTGATCTGTCACTGCGCGCGCACCAGAGTTATCCACAAAACAAGCTTGAAAAGACGTCTCGTGTGAAGCGAGCACATAAAAGCGATTAAAAAAACCAGTGCCAGAAAACTAGTAGGCAAATCTAGCGGCAAATCCAGCCTCGTGTGCAGCGGCCTTAATTTATGTGTATCAGCGAAAATTATTCCAAGAACTATAAAATAAAAAATAAATATAGACTGGCTGTTATTTCTGCTGCACATAAACCTACCTCACTAACTTTTATCTTACCTTACCTTACCTCGTCGGTGTGGCCAAAACAAAGCGCAATATACACCGCGATCTTCTAAGTAGGCGGGTAAGTAGCCAAGTTGGATGGATCAATTTATGTATTAACTGTACTATATTTATTGAAATAAATTTATTATTATTATTATTAATTAAAACTGACATATTTTCACTAGACTAATTTTTATATTCGAAGTTATTTTTACCCGACTGCGGCGAAGCCAAATGGAAGGGTTATGAGTTTAACTGTCTATGTATGTTCGTATTTACGGATGTTCCACCGTAGCGCCTAAATTATTCATCCGATTTTGATAAATAAGGTGTCAGTCAATTCGTTATTAAGGCCCGGGTAGCTTAGGCTACATTTATTTTTGAATTTTAGTCCTAGAAGGGATCAAATTGAAAACAAGAAATAAGTCAAAAAAAAATTTAAATAAAAAATAAGTTCAAAAACTAAAAGTGAGGTGGCGTAGTGGTGAGAGCACTAGACTCGCATTCGGGAGGTACCGGGTTCGAATCCCGGCGGGGGCAGATGTGGCTGGGAGTTTTTCCCACTGCCTCTCGCCGAGAAACGGTAATTCCTGTACTGGCCATCTTGTTGAGGTTTTCCATGGTTTCCCTCAACAATTCGAGATAAATATCGAGATGGTACATTATTCAAGGCCATCGCCGATTACCTGTCAAACTCCTATGCTCAAAAATTGACTACCATATCCTTATTTCCTACAAATTCCTTCATTCGCCCATGCTATTAATTAAGTTTAAAATATGTAGAAAATAACGGGGAGTGTGATAGATGGAAAATAGTAATGGTGCAAATTGCGTCTGTTGTTTTATTTTATTTTATTATTATTATTATCGGTGAACACGCTGTATAGACTGGTTTGTTACTCTTTCTTTTCGCAGTCGGGTAAAAATAGAATATATTTTCAAGAGCAAGTCTTATGCAGCGCTTCAGTCTTGGCATACCGTAGGTATACCAACGTGATAAAATAAGACAACTTTATTTATGGAATAACTACAAAAATACCTATATCTAGGTAGTCGTATATTAAGCCAAAAATAACGTTTCTGCCAAAATTACAGCATACGCAATTTCGAGGATTGTATAAATTTATTGCTTCATAAAAATAAGTAATAAAATTGAAACGGCAGACAAGTTGCAGTTTTTACCATAAATGCATAATGGATAGGTATTGTTGATATAATAGTGCGTGAATCTATATCTATCTTTATATATAAAAATTACGTGTCACGTTGTTTGTCCGGTTGTTTGTCCGCGATGAACTCCTAAACTACTGAACCGATTTTAAATTTGATTTGCACACCGTGTGCAATTCGACCCAACTTGAAAGATAGGATAGCTTACATTTCAATTTATAGTCGCAATATTATTTTATTGCAAATTGCTTGTCTATTCCTTGACAGTCATAATTATCTGTTAGCTCCAGGATTGAGTGAATATTCAATAGATGGCGCAACGAACTTAACAACCATATATCTAGATCGAGGATGTAAAAAAACTGAATATCGTTTAAAACAAATGCTTTTTTTTTCGAGCACGACGGCGCAGCCGGAGTGCTCGAAATAGAGCAAGTGTTTTAAAGACCAGTTATCCACGAATACTTTACGCTATTTTTTTTCGAGCACGACGGCGCAGCCGGAGTTCTCGACATACACACATATACGCCCATGTATATTTAAAATAAAATAGCTAGCAATTAATAAAATAGATAGATAGATAGATAGATGTTCCAATTAAATTGTTTTAATATTTCACTTTATACGAAGCGAAGCACGTACAGGGCCGCTAGTACTAATATATAAAGCTGAAGAGTTTGTTTGTTTGTTTGGTTGAACGCGCTATCTCAGAAACTACAGGTTCGAATTGAAAATTTTTTATTTTGTTGAATAGCCCATTTATCGAGGAAGACTATAGGCTATATAATATCACGCTACGACCAATTGGAGCGGAACATCAATGAAAAATGTTGCAAGATGTATCCTAAAATTAGTCCGTCCGACAAATATTATCAGGTGAAATGCCTTAACTAAATATTGCAATATTAGCGCGTGACGTTCACAAGCCCAGATAGCTCAGACGGTAGAGCGTAAGACTCTTAATGCCAGGGTCTTGGGTTCAAGCCCCACGTCGGCGAATATATTTTTATTTTTTTTTTATTTTCTACATTGCTTTCTTCTAAGGCTTACATTTCAATTTTTTAAAATTTTATTACGACTAATTAAAATTAAATAAATCTAATTAATAGCTCATTTGAAAACTGTTATAACTATAGGTACCTATATAAAAATAATTTTCGTACAGTGTTTTCAATTAAATATTTATTATATTAAAAGAAATTTATTACTTAAAAAAAGTGTAAATACTGCTTTTTAACTACAAAAACTTTTGAACGGTAACTCCGATCATTATGAAGTTTGGACACAACATTAATCTCGGTAAACTAAGATGAATGAGCGTACTCATGTCCCTTCCTTCCCCATTCGTTCTTTTGCACCCAAGTGAAACCGGGCGGGACCTCTAGTATTCTATATTTTCTCTACGTTACTTTTCTGTTGTATTTGTTAATGAAAGAATGAAAAATTTAAAATTTTAAAATCTAGATGATAGTTTGTCGGGGAATCAAGACGCGCATTACCGATAAAGACATACTAGATTTTAGCTTTCCAATTCGAGCTTCACTCGTATAAATATTTTGGTGTCTCATTGTGTTCAAGTAAGTATACTTAATACTGTGGGATCTCAATCGCATTGTTCATTCAAAGGATTTACGTTAATTAATAACATCTAATTAATTTTATTGACAGATTTGTGAGACCGTTTATGTAATTCATCATTGTAATTTTGTTTTAATGACAATCAATCAAAATGCCTTGACTGAATGTCAGCTCTGATTCCTGTAAGACACAGATAATGGTTTGAGAAATAGCTGAAAATATCTTCGAATCAATAATAGGGTAGGACGGGGGAATGGCGTTCGCTTAAGGAAAACATGGTGTATTTTTTAAATTATTTATTATAAATCAAAATTAAGAAGAGTAACAAAGTCTTTAATTATCGAGTAATCAACAATTTAACAACAAAAGCATATATCTTTCACCTACTAGTAGTAGGAAAACATTATTAAAAAAACATGTTTGAGCGGCATTGCCCCTGACTTTGTGACTTTGGGCAATGCCGCTCGGGGTCTCATAAAGAAGTGTACCCAATCCAATCCGGCTGTTTTGTTGCTTTGATCAAAATTGTTTTTGATAGTGTTACGCTCAGCAAATTTATAAACAAGTTTACGCAAATCTGCAACACTGAGTTCATAGTATAGCGAGCCCAGCAACTTAACTTGTTTAGCACCTAATTAAAAATTAGATCAGCGCGGCCGCAAACGAAGAAACGTTCTTCATAGTTGACGAATGTTATAAAAAACCAAACACGAATCTATTCCTGATGTTTTTCTTCAGATGTGCTCCGTATTTTCAACTTCTGTACGCGATGAATCGTTCGATAGATAAACCAACTAACTGTATAAACTACATATTAAAGTGTATTTTCACCATCTGTTGTCGCTCGTCGTCCTTACAAACACTCAACCTTCTAATAGGGTAAATGTATTAAATTTCGACCACGTAACTCTGCTTAACTATTTTTATGGACGTGCATGAACTGCGCACTTTCTTAATCTTTTAATGAGTGTTCGTTTTATTACCTGTAATACTTAAGGTAGTACGAGCATCAAGGCAACTAGTGCTAGAGTCTTTATAGCCCAGAAAAGAATAATAAGGCTAATTTTCAACTTAAAGCCTATAAAGCAATTTTTAAAAATAAAAATATCTTAACTTTCTGGGGAGTTTACATCCATGAGCTTATAACGTTTCTTTACGATTCGAATTTTTTGGTAACTAACAAAAATGAAGTTAAAAATTATATTACAAAACACAATAATTTATCAATAAAACATAGAACATCCTTTTACGAAAAATGTCCTATATATAAAGGCAATAAAATATACGAAAAACTTTCTCAAAATTTGAGGAAATGTACAAATATAAATTCCCTAAAAAACGACTAAAAAAAATTCCTGCTCGGAACTGCACAATACAAAAAAGATTTGTAAAGCAAATTGTTATTGACGTTTGTAAACAATTTTAATTATTGGATCAGCAATAAATTATTATCTATCTATCTATAAATAAAAAGCTTGATTTTTTTTAATATTTCGGTAGATGGATGATATGTTTTCATTGATTTCTCCAAAACTAGTCGATTAAAATTTAAAAAAAACTATTTAAATTAAAGTTAAAACCTTAATAAATTATTGAAAACAAAAAAAACTCGGTGTGCCTGATAAAATAAATAAAATTACGTTGTTATAACAACGTAATTTTATTAATGAAAATATATGACGATTAATTTTATTTCTATCAAAATGTCATTAATAATTTTGAATATTTGTCGAATGTAATTATTATATCATGTTTGAATTTTCAGTATGCCCTTATAACTATATAATGTATAATATATAATCTAGTTTTGAATTACAGAATAAGTATCAAAATTGCCAGAAGTGCACTGATTTTTCGCAACATTAGCGCGCCTTCTGGCGGCTCTTTATCTTCCGCCTAGCCTTCTGGCAATTTTTTCCCTACTTACTTATACAATCTCCTATTATTCTGCAAATTTTCAGCTCTGCACCGAGTCACCCATTTTCTCCGTAGCCAGCTCTTAGAGACCAATACTGGATCGAGTGATATAAGAGATTGGGAGATAGCACAATAAACCCTAGAGGCTGCGGTGTTCTCGGTGATAAGCCGACTTTCGCTAATAAAAAAAAAAACGAAAAGTGCAGTCAATAAATACAAAAGTGGTCGTGAATTGGTACATTTACCCTACAACGGATCTGGTGTTGTACGCATTATGCACAAAACGTGAAATGATCGTGTTAGGCCGCATTCTGTATCTGAATATAAATGGACCAGAAGAAGACAAACCCGCCTCCCCTAAATTTTCCCCGATGGTAAGAATTCAGGCATGCTTTTCTTTTGTCTATTTTTAAGTACGAACTGAACCGAAAGAGAATGGGCGGGATTTATTTTTTGTCTCGTCGTTAATCTGAAGGTGAGGAGCACAGCAGATTTTTTATTGTATTATTATCTATTTTATTATTTGGAACTGTCGTTATTTTATTTCTGTTAACGTTATTATTATTGTTAAGTTAGAAAAGTAATCTTTCGTTTGTGTTTAACTGTTTTATTAAACATTTATTATTGTAAACTAGAGTGACCTGTACGAATTATTCGCACTAAATAAGTATAATAATTATCACTTTACAAAATTATTTTTTTAATATAATTGCAGGTATTCAATTCGTTTCTAATTTTGCACACTGCTTATAACGTTCTTCTTTTTGTTGTATTACAATATGAAGCTCAGATGACAGATCGAAGAAATATTTTACTAAAATTGTCATATAGAGGCGCAAGTAGCAAAAGCGTTGAGCTAAGCCGTCAGATGGCATCATGCAGTATTGCTGTGACGTTGTTCAGCGTTACTCGCTGTTTCAAAATTAAAGCCGTTAGATGGCAGTATGCAGTATTGTGTCTGTTGTATTACAATATGAAGGTCAGATGACAGATCGAAGTGTTGACGTTGTTTCAAAATTAAAACCGTCAGATGGTAGACGTTGTTCAGCGTTGCTGTATTTTAAATAATTTACAAAAACAAAAGCAATAATACATTTTTTAGTTGTCGATGTCAGTAGAGCAAGCAATTATCTGTAAAATGATATATAATTTATGTGGAGAAATTGTGTGACTTTTTCTAAAAAGGGAGGCAAACATCTTTAACCTTAGCGTATTAATATATATGATAAATAATTTCTACCACGGACTGGAACAGTTTTGTTACATTATAAATGCCGAATATTCAGTCCATCCCTAATTTTAAGGAGTAGGACAAAGCCAAATTGTGTCGAGCGGTGTTTAGAGAGCCGTCAACATGACGACAGATAAGTGATGTCGCACAGAGCTGAATAGATTTAGCTTCACAAGTCAGGAGAAGAGCAGAATGTGGAGTTAGCTGTTCCAGAGACTGTACTTGTACAGCCTGTGAGATGTTTCGTGTCTGGCAGCTCCAATATTCCTTTCTTTTATACAGGATGAGCGAGCGAGGTCAAGTTTATTGCGTCCGTAATATCACGTTACAAAATATTATATTACACCACAAGGGCAGAAAGTTTGAGATCAAAGCTCTCAAACATTCTGCTCGTGTGGTGTATACTGTTTTTCTTCATATCTCGGTCGAAAGTACACTTGTTAATTACATTAATTAGTTGCCTGGAGAAGCCAATACATGTAACGGATCTCGGTGCTTCTAAAATATTTGCCAGGCGAGGGACGAAGCTATAAAATGCGAGCGGAGTGGTTGGCAAGTCAGTCAGTTGGTTAGTTGCAGCGCGTACGTACAGTAGATTACAGACAACTGTGAAATAAATTGCTCAGTGTCGGTACAGCAAGACCAAAGTAGCTGCTAAGAGAGAAGATAAATGAGCTGTGTAAACCACTGAGTGCAATTATATAAATCTGGTTCGACATAAATAGCTTCTGTGTTATAAATAATCGTGTTAATATAGTTAATAGACAAGTGCGAATAAGTGTACTAGTTAAACTTCAGTGTGTTTGTGTGTTGTAAATATTTTGTGTACATAATTATGACTTTATATTCTATTGTAACCTAGTTTTCTTCGTTGTGTGTTTAATTGTTTTGTTAAACGTTTATTATTGTAAATAAATAATAATTTACACCACGGACTAGAACAGTTTTGTTACAATATCAAAATCGTTTGGCGATCAAAATATTCCCGTCGCTTAGGGGTAGTTCTCCGTTAACAATTGTAATATTGTGAAAAAGTGTAATGCAAGACTCCATATTTGCTTTACCGGCAACGGTTTTACACATGTGTAAAAGTTTCTGAGATTTTCTACTTGTAACGATTTATATGCCTCACTCTGTATATATTTTGTGCCTTGAACAGTCTAAAGCGACTGTATATTCTATATAAGTGAAAAATATTACCGTACAGGAGCGCATTAAATGTAATTGGTAGCCCTAAGGCCTTTTGTTAACAACAACGGATAACGGCCCGATTTTTATGACGGGCCGACGCGCAGTGTTCAATAGATTAGTGCGGGTGTTTGTTAACGCGACGGGCATGCAACAGTTGCAACAAAACTCAACGGATACCCGCACGTCGCCCCTCGGCGCGACGGCGGTCGGACGATGCAGTGGACCACGTAATTTCATAGAAGTCTGTTGACGACGACGGATGTGCGCGCACGGAAGATTCTAATAAATTCGTTCTTTGGTTTGTTGGGACTATCATATGTTTAGCTCAGCTGCTTATCGATGTTATCATTTTCTTAGTTGCCCACAAACTTGCAAACTGTGAACATGGCGAGTAAAAGAAAATCTTTGTGTATTTTAATACCCGCAATATTCTTCTCTCAGTTTAACGACAACTCTCAATAACGCCACAATGTGCACAGTCCCATGAGTGTCGCTATATAGAGTTTACACTGTAATGTCATAATATTCCACTATCACGGCGACTGAGTTAATAGTGACACATTCAAACAATCAACCATTCTAATATTTAAAGGGGAATTATAAAACGGTCGAATAAAAAAAAACTTGATGACTGATGATGAGATACTGTTTTAATAACTTGAGCGGTATGAAATAGACTATAGAGTAAGCGAAAAAATAACTAAACTAGCGACAAATATTGGTTAATAATAAAATCCAGAACGGGCTTACAAACATTGGGTTGTGAATAATCCATTTGAGATATTAAAATAATACTTGGGTGACTAAATTACTAAGTGAGCGACTAAAATGTCTTCGGTAATTTTGAAGCAGATATCATCTTTTGTTTTTACTTTTTATTTTTTTTTTACTTTGAGACTTCAACTTAAAACACATTTTCATGAAGATTGAAAACCACCGCTTTTTTTGGTAAAGGGGTATGCGAATTGTCTCGCAGTGAAACGCGATGGGGCAAAGGTGGAGTTTTTTAAAAAATAATTCCGGGGTGAACGATAACGGGGTATGTGATTTAAATAGTTAATTGTTTGAATAGAACTGCGTTTTCTAAAAAATGTATATTTAATTGACAGTCAATTAAATATATATTTTTTAGAAAACGCAGTTCTATTCAAACAATTAACTATTAACAAAATGCCGCTCAGAATAAATAAATCATTTGCCAAATTTTGAAAGAAATGCAGGACGTAACGTTGACACTCAAACAAATATTAGGTCGCTCAAATATTATAAAGTTTCCCATTTTGTATTTTAAGTAACTCAAATGGATGTTTGTAAGTTGCTGTTCTATTGATTTTTCGTCACGCGCAGTCAGTCGCTCACTTAGTAATACAGTAACCCAAATTGATTATTTTTGTCACCCAAAATTGTAATTTACAGTCACTCGTTTAAATACTACCTATATTTAAAGCATACTTGTAACGGTTTATTCACGTCCTGCAAGAACTAATTTTATTTTAGGTAACCTTCACAACAGTGAGAGTTACAAATATGAAGGTTACGTTATTAGTACCGATATTTTGTTGAAATACGCCCCTGAATAAAAAAAAACTACATAAGTTAAGAAAGAACTTCTCTGTCCACGAAAATTTTTGTAATAACATTGCACAGATTGTTGCTGAAAGCGAGAAAGTCGAAGGCCAAGTTGAAACTGGCCTGGAGTACAAAATGACGACTGTTGTACAGAACAGATTTCAACAATCTGATGACATCACGAGTTTTCAACGAAACGAAGAAGAATTCTTTGAGCCGTCGTCACACAAAAAGATCGCAATGCAGTGAAAATACAACTAAAGAGAGAAATTCTTTTCTTCACTTCTACAGAATGACTTGTTTAAGACGGGTACAAGTTTATCCAGATTGTAAGTTGTGAGCTGGCTCCGTGCGCTCCGCTCACTAAAAAGAGTCGCTAAGAGGGAGTCGTTCAAAGGAGCGACACTAAAAAATATAAATAGAATAATAAACTGTTATGAAAAATATACCATTATTATATAAAAAATTCCAGCCAATTGGGCGACGGGACCATTCCTAATTAAAAAATGTTGACATTTGATTATAATAAAGAAAATAAAATTTCTGATATCGCGTGAGGTGACGCGGGTAATGGCTAGTTTTCAATATGACATTTGCTATTAGTTGCCATAGTTACCTACATAATTGTTCCACGGCATGTAAAAATTAATCAAAGCATGCTGAACTAGTTTGTTTCTGACAGATCCATAAAACAAAACAGCGGCTGTTTTTTTATTATTTTCAAAATATTTCCAAAACTATAAAGTTTAGAAAAAAAACTTTTTACAAAACTTTCTTGAAAAAATAAATAGAATAATAAGCCGTTATAAAAAGTATACCATTATTATATAAACAACACCGTTATAGCATATGTCTCTTCTGCGCATGCGCCGATGTTCCCCAAAAACAATAGTGCTCTTCATATTTGCATACCAAACATCCTACCAAAATTTAGTTTCAATCCGTTCATCCGTTTGACCTGTACCGTGCTCACAGACAAACAGACGCACCGAGTTTTGCCAAAAATATGTTTTTTGGATTCGTGGGACCTCAAAACGAAAAATATTGTTAAATTTTTGAAAAGTGTATTTTGACCTAAACTAGTATCATTCCCGACTTGTGGGCTGGAATGGTATTTTTTTTTTTTTTATAAATTATCTGTCAGTATTAGCTTGTGCATTGTTAAAAGGTAAGTTTAAAGTCTTGTAACTGCAATTAAGGGATGATTAATTAACGGTACAAAACGCGCCAGGACCCTGGCATCGGACGTTTTGTCAAGTGGTTATATAACTTCACGAGTGTACCACTTTAAACACACTGCATTATAAATGCGGCTACAAAATGGCCAATTAGAAACATCGCAGATAATGAAGTTAGCCGTTTTAGTGGTACAACAAAACCTAGATGTGATTTTCACAAGAAAATTATCAAACATATTTACTTTACGAATTTTGATGAGCAAGTATTATTAGATTATTGTAGATTATTATAAAACACTTGGAAACTAACGTAACTAACGCAAATATTATGAACTTATAAGATGACCTAACAGCTAGGGCACTGCTAATAGAGAATATTGGTGGCTTTTTGGTATCTGAAATCGTATAGAATTTCAACGAATTTTGGTGCATTTTGTAACGGGAAATAATATAGGTTAGTTAATAAATCCTTTTAAATGTATTATAAATTATGCTAATAAATATATATACATATTTTGCCTATTAATTAATCAAAAATTATATTTTGTAGATATGTGCTACAGAGTGAGGTTATATTGTGTTCGATAAATTTTGAGACGAACCGACTGCATATTATTGTTCGTTTATGAATTTGACATGAGCAAATTTGAGGTATTTACGCATTATTCTTAATAAATGTATTTAATTTAATTTAAAAAAATTGGACTTATTTAGGGTGTAAGTAAGGTGTATTTAGTAGAGATCTAGAGATAGCAATCTGCATCTTTGCATCTGGATCCCATATGTGAGCCGGCTCCCTGAACCGGTTCAAAAAGAGCCGAGTTCTGAATATGTTATTCGAGTCAACTGAGCCACTGAGTTAGTTGAGTCAATCATATCACGTAATATTATGCCAGTGACTGACTCACATATTATAAGGCGGGGTTTTACAGGTTGCTACTTGCTATGTTACAAAAAGCATATTGCAATATGCAATACAATACCTTAAATAGTTGTGACTTAAGTAAAACACCGTAATACCTGTACCGCCTGTGCGTAGTGTGTACCATAGCCAGACCAGATATGAGCGCCGCGCCGGCGCGCCGTCGCCGCCGACGATTCCCCCCCGCCGCCGCCGTGAAAATGTAACGGCGCGCCGAGCGAAAAGGCATATGTTTAAAGGTGCATGTAGAAAGCTAAAAATGTTGAAAACATATTTTTAAAGACTACTGTATATTTTTTTATGACTTAAAAGAAACATCTTATTTTTCTCTAAGATATATTTTCTTGTTAATTGTTATTAGAACTTTATGACAACGTTGATTTTTTCTGCCAATCGAAATGCCAAAAATATTTTAGCTCTAGGCCAGAAACCATTTCCTTATAAAAATAATTTGTGTTAAATAAATAATAATTCTGATTGTTAAACTACATGTTTTGTTTTATTAATCCTGCCCATCATTAAAAAATGCTCCTAAGGTCACGCCGCCGACCTCAAAAAGTCGGCGCGCCGCCGCCGCTCCTTTACCCATCGGCGCTCATATCTAAGCCAGACATATGATGCATGAGTCATTTGAGCTGACAGATACTTATTGCTTCTGTGTGTTAAGTGTTTCACTGAGTTATGCGGATCCGTTGAGCCGTCGGCTCATAAAAAAGTGAGTCGGCTCTCACGGATCTTCTGTCGGAGCCGGCTCTTTGGACCGGTTCAGATCTGAGTTACCCAATCCTAGTATTCAGTTAAAAACTAAATTTAACATTTATAGAATTTTGGAAAATCTTATTTCCATTTAAATGGACAACAGGTCAAAAAAAATATGTTTACGGTAATCACTAGATAAGGATGTTTTAATTACTTTTTAAGAAAAAGTTTTTGTCGGACGGACAAATTTTGAGTTAGGTACATTTTGCAACATTTTTCATTGATGCTCCGCTCCTATTGGTTGTAGCCTGATATATAGCCCGTAGCCTTCCTCGATAAATGGACTATCCAACAAACAAATTTTTTTTCAATTCGAACCAGTAGTTCCTGAGATTAACGCGTTCAATCAAACAAACAAACTCTTCAGCTTTATATAATTAGTATAGATTAAAAAACATGCTATATCTACAGACTACTCATATTTATTTGATTTAGATTAAAGGGAGAGAAATTAATCGCAGTCAATTGAAAATTTATTCAAGACTTTGTTTTCTTTAAGATCGAAAACTTAGATAGAATTCGAACGCAATTAGTTAATGGAAAAACAATGCCGTCAAAATAGTCATGCATTAACAAAGTGGCCAATGTCTCGAAAACGATTGGCTTGTTGCAACGTGTAAAAGGGAATTACATTTTCAGTAGCTTTGTTTTCAGTAAATTATTAAACAGCTGATTCAATTAAACACACAACGAACAGATTTTCTTTTTATTTATATATAAAGAAACAAAAAAAGAACATCGATTGTACAGGAGCAGCTTTATCGTAGCGAAATAAAAGCAAAAGCATAGTTCAATTACCCTTTTTGTAAGTGATGGTTTTTTCGAATAATTAGTAGAAAAAATGTGCTTTCGTTGAATTTATAATTAATTCTTTAACTCCTACATTTGAAACAATAGTTGTGATGTTCGAGATATACACTACATTTTTAATATAAAAATAATTATTATTAATGTGAATTTTAATACGGTATAGTGCGTACTACTATTTAATAACTTTAAAGAATAGCTTCTGTTGCTACATTGTTGAAACACCCATTGTTACATGTCTATATTAGAAAAATTTATTTCTCAAACAATGTCACCATCGGGGTACGAACCCCGAATCTTTCCACTATCGCGGTGGACTGAGTTACATTACTCCACAGTGACACAGTAAGGTCAATTCATCTTTCCAATATATAGCCATTTGTAACTGTATATTTCACATCATGCGAGAGCTAATTTTTATCTTAGATAACGTCAGATATGAACCTTCACAGAAGTGAGAGCTGTGGGTGAATCAACGATGAAACTTGTTTTCTTATATTAATCTGATTCCTAAATCAAGACAATTTCTATTTCATTAGGAAAGATAACAGCGAAAACTTTTCATGTTCATATAGTTGAACGGCCTTTTTAATGTAACTCAGTCCGCCGCGATAGTGGAAAGATTCGGGGTTCGTATCCCAATGGTGACATTGTTTGAGAAATAAATTTTTCTAATATAGACATGTAACAATGGATGTTTCAACAATGTAGCAACAGAAGCCATTCTTTAAAGTCATTATTAATATTTACACATGCGTGGAGTCCTATGCAAAATAATTATTACTGTGTGTTTAATTAATAAATCGATAACGTTTTTCTCGAATATTTTCTCATGTACCGTTATAAAAATTTTATATGAATTTATAGAGAAAAAAAATGGAGATTTCGAAAATGTAAAAAAGTATATATTGCCATTTGAAAAATAAATGCTTCCGGTCGAGTTTGAAGTACAAAAAAAATATTCCTCAGCAGTTTCCGATAGTAAATTTTGAGTTGAATAAAAAACTAATAAAACTTTTTTTTGTTTCTCGTAGGATACAAGAATTATTTATTGTTACTACTATCGGTAAACACAATGTTATACCTTATTTCACGTAAATAAACCCGTACTTCCACCATCTCAATACCCGTACTCCCACCACATAAACATTGATCTCTCGTATTTTGAGAAAATATGTTGGAAAAGGCATCTGTTCCCGGTCAGTTACCTGTGGACCGCCATTTTTATATTTATATTTTAAAATAAATTGAATTTATTTATTATTAATTTATTTAAATAAATGTTTAAAATAATACATACAATATAATACAATTAATAATTTAAGGAGATTTATTTGGTTGAGGAACAATAGAAAAATAAGCTTTACCAGAGTATGGCTTGTGGCCAACGTTTCGAAAAATATATTTTCATCATCAGGGCCTATCACCATGTATAGTATTCATTACATTTAATATTATTTTGATTTCTAAATTACAAATATAGATAAAACTAAACATTATAACATACCTCAATGCTAACTCAATACTAACAATTAATAATTCTGTAAAATTTTTTAACTCTACTTAAAGGAGCAAAAGAATGGAAAATAGGTAGGACAGAAGTTTTAGGGACCATAAGAAAAGTTAAAAAAAAAACCCATATCATCTTAAATTGAATTAATATATTATAACTAGTTCCTGGGTATTTCTTATTTCTGATCTGTCTACATTTTAGTGTTTTATTGGTCTAATTAAGTACCTATTAAAATAATCAACGTAAACACATTTCTAATATTTCATTTGTCTAAATTTCTCAAAATTTTGCCAGCGCACACTTATTTAGCTTAAGAATCGTGACGATCCTCTTTGTTTACTGCTCTTCCCCATTTTTTCTAAGCGACATAATATGACTTTATAGAGAAGAATTTTGTTGCACGATTCTGATAACTAAGAAGTTAAGTTTACTTATTTTTCTAGAAGAAAAAAAATAAAAAAATTTAATTAGGTAGTATCAAAAACTTGAAAAATATTTTACTTAAAAGAAGGCAATTTTAAATTAATAACGACTATTTTTGATAAATATTCGCAATTAAGTTATATCATGTTTAAAATCGTAAATATTAGTGTATTATTGACTAGCTGTCCCGTCCGATTTCACCCGGGTGCAAAAGAACGAATAGGGAAGGGAGGGACATGAGTACGCACATTCATCTTAGTTTACCGATTGAACCAGCCGGGGTTGTTTACCCACAATGACAACGCTAATATGAGTATATTTAGTTAGTTCATTTCACCTGATTAGAAGCTTATTTTTGAGATACATTTTGCAACATTTTTCATTTTTGATCCGCTCCGAATGATCGTTGCGTGATATTATATAGCTTATAGCCTTCCTCGATAAATGGGCTATCCAACAAAATTTTTTTTTTTCAATTTGAACCAGTAGTTCTTGAGATTAGCGCGTTCAAACAAACAAACAAACAAACTCTTCAGCTTTATATATTAGTATAGATAAAATTCTAATATTGAATTAGTTGACTTGATGCTAATTTATGGGGTAGTTCATATATCACACAGTTTTTACGAGTGTCTTAAAACTATTCTTCTTCGTTTGACCTATACTATCGCCGATAAAAAATAAAATAAGTCGATCGAAAACACCCTGTATACAAAGAGCTTGCATTGTTGACGGCAGAGCTAGTTGTCACGCCCAACTCACTTACTATTGTTATTTGTAGACTCACGTCGACGTCGTTTACTAATCTGTCTTTGTTTACGCTTTATTCCGACGTGATTTATAATACAAATTCACTGTAATCGAAAGTATAGTTTTACACTAAACTCATTGTTTGCGACGAGAAATGGCAAGCCCGCTCTGTTTCCACAGTTCTGAGACAGTATTTGTTTAGAGTATGTTCACAAAAAAAGCGATTGTGCTTTAGACTACACGACTGAAGTAAAACTTCTTCCTGCCATAATTATTTTAAATATATTTGTTGAGAATAATGCATAGATACCTCAAATTTGCTCATGTTAAATTCATAAACGAACAATAATATGCAGTCGGTTTATCGAACACAATATAACCTCACTCTGTAGCACATATCTACAAAATATAATTTTTGATTAATTAATAGGCAAAATATGTATATATATTTATTAGCATAATTTATAGTACATTTAAAAAGATTTATTAACTAACCTACATTATTTCCCGTTACAAAATGCAGCAAAATTCGATGAAATGTATTTTTGATACAAAAAAACAGTTGTTTTCATTTTAAACGTCAAATAGTTGTATTAATGCTCCGTCTTTGTCGCACTCACTAACTTATATCTCCCTCTCAACTTAATGCTCCGTCTTTGTCGCACTCACTAACTTATATTTCCGATGATGCACTTCCGTAAACGATTTCGTCAGGCATTTACTAGCTTACTCCCCAAATCAAGCGTGCCTAAAGAAGTTTTACTTCAAAAATCACTTTTAGCAAATGTTACACAATGACCAGCCTGGCCCAATATTGTCCAATAACAATTATATAACGCCACTTCACTTTATTGATTTTGTTGGAGTTTTTTCCTAATTAATTGTTTATTAACATTCGACTGAAACATTGAATCTTTTTTGACTGACTATTTTTTGGGGCATCAATAGATGAGTGGATAAACCAAAATGTCGGATAATCAGAACTTTACCATAATTGCTATTATACAGTCTATAGATTGCAGATTTTAGGGAAAGTATAATACTAATTAAAAATTCATTACCTTCTCTCGTTACCTCTGGACATTTCACTAATACATGGCAGTGCTAAGTAATTGATTAAATAATTTGAAAAAATGTTCACAAAAAATATAAAAAACGTATGGGCATTATTTATTTTGTAGTTATTTGAAATATACTTTTCAAACTCACCCAAATATATGTTTATTCTTGTAAAACGTTTGCATCAAACTTACCTGAAACAAAAAAAGAAACATTTATTTATAAAAATGGAATGTAAACAACAAAAAAGCAGCTTGATTGCAATAACATGTTAACATTATAAATAATTAAGAAGCATTATTTTCTTTGTATTCTTATCAGGCGTCCCAATATAGTAAAATAATAATTAATTCGTAACAATTTCCACCCTAGGGTTGCCTAGTTGGGTATAGTAAAACTTAAATAATATTATGAAATTAATTAATTATTTTAATAACAAGCGGCCCGTTTCATCCGGGTGCAAAACTGTTCTGGAAATATTATATTAACCTTCCCATCCCCACAGCAGAACTATCAGAGTACATTGCTTTGAAGTATCTCTTAAGATTTGGCCAGCGTTAGCCATGTAAGCGTACGAACACAGTTTTTTTTTTGACAAAACATCTTTATAGTTCGGCCATTTTGTACAAAACATTTACAAATTATATACAGAAACCTTTCTCGTTTATCGCTCTTATTATTGAAAACCGTATGAAAATCCGTTCGGTAGTTTTTGAGTTTATCGCGTTCAGACAGACAGATGCAGCCGGGGAGACTTTGTAATAACGAGTATAAATAAATTAATTAATGTGACTTAAAAAAAATCTTGAAAGTTATTGAATTACGCTGTCACTCTTCAAAAGTACAATTTTCTTGCATAAAAAACAGGTATACGTGTCAAAGTGTCAAAGCAAGATTATCTACTTTCAACATAAATTTTCAAACTCACCCATAGGTACTTACTACCATATTTTATATAAGGAAATTGTGGATTTCTACCCTTGAAATGTTTTAATTAGTCTGTAATTAAATTGTGAATCGTCTCAGAGTATTTAAAGTCAATTATTTAATTAGAAATATCTACTCTTAAAGATCCATTCTTGCGTACTAAGATATGTTAGATATAGGCTTCCTCTAATATCTATATATTATAAACTAGGGTTAAGTTGCCGACTCCCGACCACTCTACACATCTACACGATTGCTGATGTATTACAAACGCGCGATTGTTGAAAACACACAGCACACTAAGTCGCATTTTCGCGCGTCATCACGCCATGTATTTACGGCGATATTGCGCATCGATCGCTAGATCGTTTTTATTTATTATTTTATTTATTAATTATTTATTATTTATTTATTATTTATTTTTTATGTATTTATTATTTATTTATTATTTATTTATTATTTGTTTATTATTTATTCAAGTGTGTAGGCAATTGTCGACACACTTACCTGTAAGCAGCCTACAAGGACACTTCGCCCGCTACCACATCGCCTTTGATAAGGTCTACCGCAGTTGTAGACGAAACGTCAGGTAGAAATACCAATGGGCCACAGCATACAAGCCCGAAAACTAAGAAGATTTGGATGTTTATTATTTATTATTTATTTATTATTTATTTATTATTTATTTATTATTTATTTATTATTTATTTATTATTCATTTATTATTTATTTATTATTTATTTATTATTTATTTATTATTTATTTATTATTTATTCAAGTGTGTAGGCAATTGTCGACACACTTACCTGTGACCAGCCTAGAAGGACACTTCGTCCGCTACCACATCGTCTTTGATAATGTCTACTGCACTTGTAGACGAAACGTCAGGTAGAAATACCAATGGACCACAGCATACAAGCCCGGAAACCAAGAAGATTTGGATATTTATTATTTATTTATTATTTATTTATTACTTATTTATTATTTATTTATTATTTATTTATTATTTATTTATTATTTATTTATTATTTATTTATTATTTATTTATTTTTTATTTCTTATTTCGTTTTAATTGAGTAATCGCCAAATTGAGATGCAATCACTATAGTTTGCTAAATCGCGCGCTTTCGCTACAAAAAGTAGCAAGTGTGCGTTGGCCTTGAAGAGACAATCGATCAGCGCGGCTGCAGTCGGAAATAACCGATGATTTCAATAAACAAAAGTTTGAAAAATATTAATGATCACAGATAGGCAGATGGTCGAGAACCGACGACTTTACCCTGTACCTCTGCCGATAAGCGTTTTACTCGCTTTGTGATCTTCGGATTAAGATTATGTGACTGTACTACCTAAAATGTCATCAAATAAAATGTTCTATTCGATCTTCTACATTACTTATACTTTATTCTACTGAAAGTAATTTAAAATATGACGGCATGTCTAAAATTCGCCAAAAGAATTGCGATTATTTTAGACTATCGATCCGGTTCGGCTTCGCTCGAATTTGTAGATTACCACCGCTTTTTTCGTCGAGTTACGTTGCAAAATTGATATCCACGAAAAGCGCTTAGCATTAAACTGAGTATAGTAAGTTATCCTTAAGTTGTATTTTTGTTAAACCTTTTAAATGGTGCATTGTAATTTTTAATGACTGTCTTTTATGATAGTGTTCAAATTTTAAACTGATTTTAAGTGATATTATATTGCATTTGTTCTTAACGCTATTATACCTACTCTGGTTCTTAATAAAGATGCTATTCTATTCTATTCGTTCCTGCAAATATCCCCTGCACCCTTCATCTCAAATCTTTTCCCTTCGCCTAAAAACGGTTCGCGCTCTCCCGACGCTATTTTTAAAGCTAGAGGGTTCTGGTAAACGCCAAATGAAAGACAACGAATCAGACTACAGATCCTTCAGGCGAATTTTTTGAAAAAAAAATTCCCGAAAAAACTTACAACCTTTTGAAAAAAATAATAAGTTACGTAATATTTCACACGTAGGCAAAACTGTTTTTCAAAAAATTCACCTGAAGGATCTGTAGTCTGATTCTTTGTCTTTCATTTGGCGTTTACCAGAACCCTCTAGCTTTAAAAATAGCGTCGGGAGAGCGCGAACCGTTTTTAGGCGAGGGGAAAAGATTTGAGATGAAGGGTGCAGGGGGTGTTTGCAGGGACGAATACTCTTAAGAGATAGACATATGTCATCGCGGACTTTTCTGTAGACCTATAAAAGAGGAACAATTCCACCATACATTGTTTTGTTATTATTATTATTTATTATTATTATATCTCAAAGGGATTAGGCAGCGTTTTAATGAAAGCTTCAAGTCGGCTTGATATTTTCCGACATCTTCAACAATCATCGTCAAATTTCAACCGATTTACACAAAACATTAATGAATTATACACATAAACCTTTCTCTTGGATCACTCCGTCCATTGGTGAAAACCGTATGAAAATCCGTTCGGTAGTTTTTGAGTTTATGTCGTTCAGACAGACCCGGCGGGGTGGCTTTATTTTATTATATGTATAATACGCGCCACAAATCTAAAAGGCTCGGAAGTTAGACGCGAATGCAGGCTTGTGCTTGTACAGTCTGTTGAAAAACTACAAACTCGCAACTCAACAAAACTAAAATAGCAATAACAACTTGACTCGGTTGTACTTTAATGCAGGAAAGCGACAAGTGACAAAGGCAACGAGCGATCACGGCCAATCACCGACGAGCGCACGTTCCGTGCAGGTAGCTGGGAGGTGATGGGAGTATCAACGGCTCTAAAATGTGCCTTTGCGACGCTGTTTGTGACTAACTTCCGAACCTTTTAGATCCGTGGCGCATATTGTATAGTGACAGTTTGAATAAAGTGATCCGATAAAACTCGGACTATTTTTGCTAGATTGGAGTAGGCCTCTAAAGTACATATATTGTCATACTTGCATTTTCTGGGAGGAGCTAGTCAAATATAAAATTAAATAGAAATAAAAAATATTTGTTCCTTTTTTATTAGTTTTTCGAATGAAAATTTTTCCACATGAAGAACTAGGACTGATTTTGGGAATCCTCCTCGAGACGTAACCGTTTTGAACGCGAGTAAAAAATTTCAGAAAAATATCTCCGAGAGTCTATCAGATCGCAGGGGCGACCGCAGAGAAACATTTTTTAAAAATCTTTTTTTTAACTCTAGGGAACTTGTAAATTCGCCAAAAAGTGGAAAAGTAAAATCAACTTCCATTTAGAAAACTTTTAATGACTTTGTAAATAGATTATTTAATTCATGTCTATTTATTTATTTACAGAAAAAACAAAACAAAATGTTTCCATTAAAAATTTTGTCATCACACTGCTTATAGAAATACACTGAAAAGCATTAATTAATTTTACTAATAAGGTTCCATTGAAAAATTATAAATAATTGAACATTTTCTTTCGAAAAGCTGTTTTTATAAATATATAAAAATAATATACCAGCAAAGTTCTTTAACATTATTTTTATGTGAATCACTTGTATAGAAGGTGTTTATAATTTAAGTATCTCTTAAAAGTGTGTTATTAAAAAAATCTACGACCAAGTTGACGCCAGATGACGGCGCCATGTGTTGATAAATAATCTATATAAAGCTTTTAACTGTAACGAAATTACTATTGAGTGGAACAAAATACAGTAACCAGCTTTTGTTGATATCACACATAACAGTCGTCTTTGTCTGCCGCACAATGTGACATGGAAATCAGAATATTGCGTGTCTAATCTTAAATTGAAAATGGCTGCATTTCTAATTTAGTATTTTGTGAAATGCAACGCCTCCTGAGTTATCTATTTGAAGGTTTTTTGGAGTTTACTCCTTAAGAAACGATTTTTAGTTATAAGGCCCGGTACGGAAATTTTATGAGTAGTAAAATCAATTGACGAGGCGTTACGCTCCACCGCTTCAACTGTGGCGGTACGCTCGTCCGCTTCAAAAAAGACAAACATATTTAGCTGTAGGATTTAACGTGCTAAAGAATGAGATGGAATACAAAAGAGACAAACATATATATCTGTAGGATTTAACGTGCTAAACACACACACACACTTTTTTTTATTTTAATGTTATGCAAGTTGTTCGGCAGACCAATAACAATAGGGAAGTACGTCAAAATGTTTCAAAGTAGCTAATTTTGAACCATTCTATTTAGCAAACGTGATTTTATTAAAACAGGACAACTAATAAATTGCTTCTAACGACATTAGTTTTAAAATCGTATAAACAGTTTATTGCAGATTTAGTATCACCGATGAATAATAATGAAGTAATCAAATTACACATCTAAATAAACAAAATCTTTGTAACTTTGCAGTACAGTCTGTATAGCAGCTATTATTTGATTAGACTTTAGTTGTAAAAGCCTCATTGTATATAATATGCGTTGCTTCATATTTGGGCCATAGGCAAATATCGAATTTCTTTTATATTTCAGAGCAAAATGGTAAAGAAATAATATTGTTGCGTGCCCCTGTTGGGACGACTATGGATTCTGTAGAATCTACTAGCAACAACAACAATGGAAAACAGGTAAAAAACCCGACCTTCAGAGAATCGCTTGGAGAAACCAATACATGTAAGGAAAGGATCTCGAGATGCTTCTAGAACCTTCGATAGGTGGGGGACGAAGCTATAAAATGCGAGCGGATCGCTGGCGTAGGCAGTCAGTCAGTTATTCGTATTGTTCATGTGTTGATACAAGTGCTCTGGCATTACGACATAAATTATTCAGTTATACTGTGAAGATAAATAAACTTTAGTGAGTGCAATTATATAAATCTGGTTTTACATAAATGACTTATAGTTAATTAACAAGTGTGCTGATAAACTTTGTGTTATGTTCCTGTGTTGTAAATATTTTGTGTACATAATTTGGTGACTCTATCTTCTCTGTTGCTTAGTCTTTTATTTTATTATTTAGAACTGTCGTTATTTTATTTCTGTTTACGTTATTATTGCTGTTAAGTTAAAGAAGTACATTTTCGTTTGTGTGTTTAACTGTTTTGTTAAACATTTATTATTGTAAATAAATAATTTACATCACGGACTACAACAGTTTTGTTACAATATGTCAAAATTTTATTTTTCAACGTCTTTTCATAACGACACTTTTTTATGAAATTATAGATTTAGATAGACGCTCAACAGTTCAGGGTAACGGCGTCTATGTTTGAGAGAATCTGCCAGCCAACATATGCAAACCGACTGGTATGAGCTCGGGTTCTTGCTAATGCTAATTCCCAGAAAAAAATAAAAATTTATATTATAGATATACTGATGAATGTTAAAAATTATCAAAGTTCCGCATTCATTGTTTTAAAAAACTTTTATTAACTAGATTTGATGCAATTTTGGTTATCCGTTTGGGTTTTATTTATTATCTTCTCCTTTCTTTTTTGTATTTTTTATTGTAGAATATAGACGCTCGACAACGAATGTCATTAGCATCTCCTTTAGCAAATTAAGCTAAACGACACCACAAAACATCCATGAACGGAGGCGGTATTCGAATTCTCGAGTGTTTGGTTCAGAACTGTTCTCGTTTCTCTTCTGTAAGACTGTAACAATTCTATGATTTTATGAGGCTTACATAACCTTACTGCTTCCTCTTATCTCTTATTAAAAGCTCTGAATTATATGAAATAAGCGAAAATACGAAATGTTTATCTAGTAGATTGGATATCCCTGCATAAATATTTATATTTTATTGAAATTTGTTTGGTTAAATACATTTGTCAGGCGGTTATTTTTACGAAAATGCATGTACATTCGATAATGCAACAAAAATATGCATTTATTTTTGCAAATATACGTTTCCAAGAAAACTAACTGTTTACGTTTGTGATTTGATAATAAATAAACGCAAAACCTTTAAACATATCCTTTATATACTTAAATCTCTCTCGATGAATTCTTTTTATAGTTCTATTCAACAAAAAGTTTCAGGTTCGGGCGTCCGCCAGATCGGACGAACCACAATTATATGTCGGTAACGCCGTTATCATTATTGCCTGCTGTTTGTTGTGGTAAAATATAACAATTAAACTACAAAATACTTCTTGTCTACAATGAAAAATGAAATAATATAATAAAAAACAAGAACTTCTAAGTAATAAAAATACAAAAAACACTATATACAGAGCACGGAGATATTTACAAGAAAATATTTATGTAAGCGCTCTATATATTTATGTTTGAACTCAATGAGTTACTCGAACTGTGTCTCGGCTGTGAACTGTTCTACACTGCCGCGCGGCTGCATTTATATATTTATTCAAATCTTTGATTATTTATATATTTATGTTTAAACTCAATGCGTTACTCGCACGTTGTCTCTGCTGTATTTATATATTTATGTTTGAACTCAATGCGTTACTCGCACTGTGTCTCGGCTGTGAACTGTTCTACACTGCCGCGCGGCTGTATTTGTATGCGTAGGGTACCGTTTCGGAATTCTTCTCGATTTTTCTATCGATTCCAATGGCGTAACAAATTGAGCGTGCGGTAAATTATTATCCGATGCTTCGATCGGTTCATTGATTTATCATTCATGCACGGCGAATTGACGCGTTTTAAAATGGTGAGTTCGTTCGAAATCGTTATTTCTTTTACACCGGTTTCAATTGGTCGGGTTCTACACTCTCGTGATCTTATACGGCACCTACATTGGAGTCGTATTTCTCCCGATCCGATGTCGGAAGCAAACGCCAAGAGGCGTCTACATTGGAAAGGAAACCGGACTTCTCTTTCCGATTGTACTCTCTAAACATGAATCAGTGATTTTTAGGGTTCCGTACCCGAAGGGTGCTCAAACGGGACCCTATTACTAAGCCTCCGCTGTCCGTCCGTCTGTCCGTCCGTCTGTCTGTCAGCGGGCTGTATCTCAAGAACCGTAATAGGTAGAGAGTTGAAATTTTCACAGAGTATGTATTTCTATTGCCGCTAGAACAACAAATAATTAAAAAACCCCCAAAACTCCCCAAAGAGGAGCAAATTCCGTTTTTTGATTATAATTCGCTCAATTTAAATCAGATCGTTTCGAGACCTGTCTTAAACGAAAGAGCAGAAAATTTTACATAGATTTTGTATAACAGAATTCGTCGAAACACTTTTTTTATACAGCTTTATATAGAAATAAAATGTATAAATTCAATTTTGTCTAATCCATAGCATACACGGGGATCGTCTGTCTTCGTTTGTTGCATACTGTACTATGGGAATTTAAAAATTGCGTATGTTTTGTCTTAAAAAAAGATTGCATTTGTTCAAAAACGAATGTCATTTCAAATCTTTTGACATTAGTATTTTGTGAAATGCAACGCCTTCTGAGTTAACGATTTGAATAACTAATTTTAATTATTAGAACATATTGCTTTGACAGATGCAAACGTCATTTTTGACATTTTTTACCATTCCAACACCATGGATGAGCGGAATGAAACCAAATTTTGGGAGGATATTTGATATGCAAATATGAAGAGGCCTATTGTTTTTGAGAGACGTCGGCGCAAGCGCAAAAGAAATATATATTATAATGTTGTTTTTATAAGATAATAGTATACTTTTCATAAAGGCGTATTATTTTGTTTTACAGGAGTTTTGTAAAATAAATTTTTGAAAAAAATCGGCGCATGCGTAGAAGAAATATATATTATAAGGCTGTTTTTTATATAATAACGGTATATTTTTCATTACGGTTTATTATTCTATCTATGTTTACAAAAGTTTTGTAATTTTTTTGGGAAAAATTGGCGCATGCGCAAAAGAAATATATGCAATAACGTTGTTTTATATAATAATAGTATATATTTCATAATGGTTTATTATTCTATTTTAAAAGAAAGTTTTGTAAAAAGTTTTAGGGGGAAAGGCGGCGCATGCGCAGAAGAGATATGTGCTATAACATTGTTATTATATAATAATGGTATATTTTTCATAATGGTTTAATATTCTAAAGTTTTGTATTATTTTTTTTGGGGAAATCGGCGTATGCGCAACAGAGATATTTGCCATAACGTTGTTATTTGATATAATGGTATATTTATTAAAACTTTATATTATTTTATTCTACAAGAAATTTTTGTAAAAAAAGTGTTTATAATATAAAAACGCCGGGGTGTATTATGTAAAATTTCACGCCTTGAAATTCTTGAAGTACTTGCATACTCCCACTGGTTACATATTGTTATAGCGCCTCTCTTGTTTCTTTTACAAAAGTATTTAAAAAGTACATAGTGTACGGAACCCTTCGTGTGCGAGTCCGACTCACACTTGACCGGTTTTTCACTAATTGCAAGTGCATATTCACTATTTGCCAATGCTAGAATCGTACCACGCAGAATTAGTGAATACTCACAATACATATTAGTGAATATAAAAATTCACTAATTATATAAGTGACCATTAAATGTCATCTGACATCAACAATTTTCTGATTACAGATTTTGTAAGATCTTTATTCATTCGTTACTTTCAATAGTATATCATTAACTTTTATATTTTTACAAGTCGATTAAAAATTGAATACAAAATAAAGAATTAGAGAATTCGCGTCATAAAAACATAACCTTAATTCATTGTTAGTCTACATGAATAATAATAAGTATCTATAGTAACTGTATGGAGGCGCCACAAGCGACGCGTATAAAATCAGGGGTTCACTATTCTGACAGTGAATTTTACTTGAATTCACTATTACAGAAGTGAATCAATTTTAGAGAGTAGGCACCTACATTATAATCTTGGTGTTTGCTTGTCTTCTGAGGTTGTCGACGCCAGCTAGGATCGGGAGAAATAGGGATCCAATGGAGGTCCAGTATTAACTTCTATAAAACGAGTCATTTAAAATAAAAATAATTGTACCTAAATGAAATGAAAAGAGAAATGTTTCTAAAATTATTAGCGTCGCGTGTGAATTATATTAATTGAAATGTTTGCAAAGTCTAACGTAACTTTAGAAACAAAGTGTAATACACCGTGCAGAAAGACATATTGTGGTCAAGTGTACGGTTACAAACAATCAAGCTAAAACGTGCCCAGTAATTACAAATTCCGACATGTTTATGACAACCTCCTAGTGAAACTAACTACTTGTTCAACAAGAAATAATTATAAAGCCGGAAATTAGACAAACTGTCTGAAAATAGTAATAAATTTCAAGTGTCGAGCATCAATAATCTATACTAACATATACTGAAGAGTTTGTTTGTTTGATTGTTTGTTTGGTTGAACGCGCTAATTTTAGAAACTACTGGTTCGAATTGAAAATTTTTTTTTTGTTGGATAGCCCATTTGTCGAGGAAGGCTATAGGCTATATAATATAACGCTACGACAAATAGGGACGGAGCATCAATGAAAAATGTAACTCAAAATTTGTCCGTCCGACAAAAACTTTTGAACAGTGACTCCGATCATGAAATTTGGACACAACATTCATCTCGGTAAACTAAGATGAATGTGCGTACTGCGTACTCATGTCCCTCCCTTCCCCATTCGTTCTTTTGCACCCGGGTGAAACCGGGCGGGACCGCTAGTTTATAATAAAAAAAAATTGGTTGTCTGTAAAGTCGGTTTACGGACGATAGTTTTACGTGATAACGTATTCCGTAATACATAACCTAAACCTCCCAAAATTTGGTTTCAATCCGCTTATCCTTGGTGTCGGAATGATAAGAAATGTCAAAAGTGACGTTTGCAACTGTCAAAGTATTATGTTCTAATAATAATTAGTTATTCCAATACTTAACTTAGAAGGCGTTGCATTTCACAAAATACTAATGTCAAAAAATTGAATTAAACATTAGAAATGCAGCCGTTTTCATGTTGCATTTATACAGCTATTTTTCTATATAAATTTGTATAAAAAAACTGTTTAGGCAAATTCTGTTATACGAAATCTATGTAAAATGTTCTCCTCTTTCGTTTAAGACTGGTTTCAAACCGATCTGATTTAAATTGAGCGAGAAATTAGCAAAAAGCACGCACAGGGTCAGGCGGAACGTTACGCGTTACGAACGTTAGGAACGTTAGGATTTAGGAACGTTACACTTTTTCGTGCATGCAGCCGGTGTTTTATCAATTTATAAGATTGGTGATTCATCAATTTATAAGACGTTATCACGTCAAAAAAAATTGGTTGTCTGTAAAGTTGGTTTACGGACGATAGTTTTACGTGATAACGTATTCCGTAATACATAACCTAAATTTTAATAGCTGTCAAACTTGGGCCGAAGCATACTGCGCTCTCGCTTGCACGCACAGGGTCAGGCGGAACGTTACACTTTTTCGTGCGTGCAGCTGGTGTTTCATCAATTTATAAGACGTTATCACGTCAAAAAACGGTCGAGGGCGAGTCGAGCTCGCGCACCGACGCTTCCGTACATACTTGTAGGTTCGTTCATTACGGGAATCGAGTCTCGAAGATTTTTCCCACTTTGCCGTTGGAAAACTGTTGTCCCCATATATCGACATGTATAATTGTAATGAGTTCAGATGGACTATCCAAACTGTACTGTATACTGTGACTATATCTAGCGGTCGTACCGTGCTGTATGCGAGAGTATTTTAAGGGGGTTAAGTACTCTAGAGCACTCCAAAAATACCCGGTTTTTTTAGACTTTTTAGGATTGTTTAAAAAAACTAGATACATTGAAATTAATACTGTAGTTTAATAGAACTTTTAGGAAGGTAATGACATTTAAAAAAGAATTTGTACCCCATAGGAGCCTACATATTAGTTAGTTAAAAAATCTTTGCAGGAAATCCACCTCTGCCATCCCTACATTCCACAGCCGCCATGAAGCAATCTGGAAGAAAATCTGGAAGAAAAACTCAGGTTTCAGGAAATACTATAAGTAAAATCGTCACAAGCTCTCTACCTATTATAGCGACAATAGACATACACACTCTGTAAAAATGTCAACGCTCTACCTATTACGGTTCATGTAATTTCTATGTAAAATGTAGGTACACAGATTTCCCGGTTTGGTTAATTCTTGTTGCTTCGAAATAATTTTTAACCACGACGGAACGGAGCAGGTACCTATATGCGTTTAGCCTGTGAGATTGTTTGTATCCCAATACGAATCCCAAAGGATATTGAAATAAAACAGCATTCGTACTAAGTTGTATATATAGTACTTCCACTACTAGAAACGCATACATTCTTATACAATACGTTATTGTCTGATTAATACAAGAACATATACAGGAAATAAACTGCTTTATAGCTCTGATTTAATGATTCTGGCATTATTACAAGAGTTTAATGTTGGCGCTGCACAGTTTTATAGTGCTGTTATTAACTTGTTTGTCTCTTCGTTTCTCTAATACAATATATCGACTGTAAAGCACCAGAGCGAAGCTCGCGTATGACTTGTTCGAAAAAGAATGTTTGCCGCTGCAATCGTTGCTGGGGATTTCGCTGGTTGCGAAGATGGAAATGATGTCACTGCGGGCTCGCGTGCGTGATAACAAGATGCTAGAAACACTGCTAGGACTTCTGCTGGCCGGAGGGCTGGGTACGAGGCTGGAAATGACGTCACTGCGGGCTCGCCTGCTAGTTCACAAAATAGATTTTCAAATTGAAACAAGAGCTATTTTTCTTGCTAGATCTGAGCAAGAACCAATTTACAGGGGTTCCAAAATTAAATATTGTATTAGGAAGCTTTATAGCATTTAATAATAATAATGCGTTTAACATCCTCGACTTTGTCATAACAGACGCCATTCGCACCATTACTATTTTTTTTCTACCACACTTCCCGTTATTTTCTACAATTTTTTAACTTCAACTTAATTAATAGCAATGGGCGAATGAAGGAATTTTTAGGAAATTAAGGATAAGATAGGCAAATTTTGAGCATAGGTAATCGGCCATGACCTTGAATAAGGAACCATCTCGATATTTATCTGGAATTATTGAGGGAAACCGTGGAAAACCTCAACAAGATGGCCGGTACAAGAATTGCGAGAGGCAGAAGAAAAAGTCCTAGTCACCTCTGCCCCCGCCGGGATTCGAACCCGGTACCTCCCGAATGCGAGTCTAGTGCTCTCACTGCTACGCCACCCCGCATTTTAAAAGAGACGATACTTCTTCGTGATGGGTTATGCATCAGCTTTGGTTGAACAAACAGCATGCTGTTAAGTAACTCTGTGATTCCCATGGCACAAATAATCACTACTAAACTGGGTTTGTTCGATTTGTATTATATGTGTGAACAATTTGTTCTCGTTGTTCGGTTTTTATAGGTTTGTTCACTTATACTTACATAAATTGTACTCAGTAAAGTTATTTTGTAATTCCCAAGACATTGGTATGTTTAATTTATTTGTTATTTTTTATTTTTGAAGTAAAACTTCTTAGAGAGCGTTCATAAACTACGTAGCTCAGTCAAGAGAGGAGGGGGGGAGGTCAGTTCGAAAGCTACTATCTAAATGTTGTGAATCCGCCTTTTTATTGTTTTATTATAAATTATCTAATATTGTATAATGAATTATTTAATGGTATTGAAATGTCATTATAAATTTTTGTATCGAAAATAATCTAAGAATTTCTGTTCTGTTCAATTTTGAGATCATTATTAAAACGGCTGCGAGCTTATTAAAAGAAAATTTTTGTAACAACATTGTACTTATTTTTGTTTAAATTATTTCATGAATAAAACTTTAATTTCAATTATATTTCGTAAATTAATATTCAATATTGAAAATATAACAAAAGGTTATGGGCCCAGGCCACCATCAAAAGTTATAAAAATATTTGTGAAGATTTACGCACTGCAGAAAACCTGAATAGAAGAACCAAAAATGTCGGAAGCAAAAGTTTATCAAATTCATCGGTTTAACGGACAAAATTATCATCTCTGGCGTCGACAAATGGAAATATATATGACAGAAAATAAGCTTAAGCCGTATATATGTGGAACAATTTCTCGACCTGAAACCAACTTTCAAGCATGGGAAGAAAAGGACGCTGAAGCTCAAGCGTTCCTGATGCGTGGTCTTGAATTGGAGCAACTGAAGTACTTGTCAGATTGCACAACCGCTGCTCAGATGTGGTCAAGACTTAAGACTGTACATTCTGAAAAAAGCGACCAATCAATACAAGTATTACTGGATCGTTTTATAAACTGCAAGATGGATGAAGGCGAAAAGATGGCTGATCATGTGGCAAAAATCGTATCTCTTGCACAAAGATTGAAAGACATGAATCTAGAGCAAAAGGAGCCAATGATAATAGCAAAGATTTTGGGAAGCCTGCCGTCTAAGTTTGACAATGTTAGAACCGCGTGGTATGCTGTACCCAGAGGTGATCAGACAGTTGAAAAATTAACCGATCATCTTGTCAATGAGGAAGCTTTGTTAAACGCAAGATCAACTGACAACGCTGAACGTGTGTCAGAAGAAGCGCTCGCCGCAAAAGCATTTGGAAACAGATTGAAGCGATTAGGCAAATGTAATTACTGCGGTATACCTGGTCATTGGGCAAGAGAATGTCGTAAGAAACAGCGGGACCGACAAGGCACTAATAACAATCAGTCGCTAGTAGCTCAAGGATCTCAGTCCAAGAGTGAGGTAGAGGAATCACCAAGTCGACCGTTCACTGACAGAGCTCAACTTCTAATAGCTGAAAATACTAAGTTGTTCACTGTTAACACAAGCAACGCTTGGTATGCTGATTCAGGAGCAACTGAGCATATGTCGTTCAAAAGAGAATGGTTTAAAAATTTCATACCTTATTCTGAACAAACATACTCAGTTAAAATTGGTGATGGTACCCTGATTGAAGCCAAAGGGAGAGGTGATATAGATGTTCAAACCGAAAGCAGAAGAGGCACAGTTATAACTCACACAATAACCGACGTTCTTTATGTTCCGAAAATAGAAAAGAATTTAATTTCAATAAGCAAGTCAACAAAGAAGGGCATCACTGTAATATTCGAAGAAGGTGGAAATCGTGTAAGATTTGAGAAGATGGGTCAAGTTGTTGTTGATGGAATAAAGAAAAATAACCTGTATCAGCTGAACTTGAGACCGGTGAAGATAGCTGAATTGAATGTAGCTGAAAGTTCACTGATGATGTGGCATGAGCGTCTGGGACATGTAAATTTCAAGACACTAAGAATGATGCAACAAAACAAAGTAGTTGAAGATCTCAAGGTCACAAATATGATTAGCACAGATCCTTTTTGTGAAGGATGTGTTTACGGCAAACAACACCGTAGATCATTTCCACAACAAGGTGCAAGGCGTTCATCGGTACCTGGTGAGATTTTTCACGCTGATTTATGTGGAAAAATGAGCTCTTCATCAATTGGCGGAGCAAATTATTTTTTCTTACTCAAAGATGATTTCTCACGATATTGCTATGTTTATTTTTTGAAGAATAAAACTGATGTTTTAGAAAATCTCAAACAATTTTATGCTGAAGTACAGGCGACCGGGCATCATTTCAAGCGCTTAAGAACTGACGGTGGAAAGGAGTTTTGTAACCATGATGTAAATGCATTTCTGTTATCCAAAGGAATTAAACATGAGGTAACTACTCCAAGAGCACCGGAACAAAACGGCTATATTGAACGTCAAAATCGTACAGTTGTTGAAGCGGCCAAGTCAATGCTTCATGCAAGAAGTCTACCTATTTACTTGTGGGCTGAAGCAGTAAATACTGCTGTATATTTGAAAAACCGAACAGCATCAGATACTCTTGGAGGAATCACACCATTTGAAAAGTGGTATGGTCACAAACCTTCCGTTGCACATCTTAAAGTATTTGGATGCGACTGCTATATTCATATACCTAAAGATCAACGCACCAAGTGGGAAGCAAATTCAATTAAATGTCAAATGATTGGATACTCCGAAGGAAATAAAGCATACAGAGTTTATGATTCGACAAATAGAAAAATTTTGATAAGAAGAGATATAATTTTTCATGAAAATATGAACATATCAACGCCACACGAAGTAATAGACACAAAACATAGACAAACGGACGATGCAACGATTTCGCAAGTCCCCGATGACAAGCAAATAAATCGAGAGGTGAAATCAGTTGATGCTATAAAGGACGATATAAAGCGAAGAAATCCACGCTTGCCAATTCCAAGAGACCCGTATCCGAAAAGAATAAGTCCAAATCAGAGTGAAGACGATGAACATCATCAAGCAACTATTGCTGAAGTGTACACGGCGCAGATCGAGCCATCAACTCTTGAAGAAGCAATGCAGCTAGAAGATTCTTCGAAATGGTTGGAGGCAATCAACGCTGAACTAAATTCGTTAAAAACAAATGACACATGGATTCTGGTTTCTAGACCGATAAATAAAAATGTAATTTCAAACCGCTGGATTTTTCGAAAGAAATTTAAAGCAAACGGTCAGATTGACAAATACAAAGCGAGATTGGTTGTTAGAGGCTTTTCACAGCAACCAGGAATCGATTTTAAGGAAACTTTTGCTCCTGTGGTCAAGTATGACTCTGTTCGAACACTCTTGGCCATAGCAGCAGCTCAAAATATGGACATTCTTCAGTTTGATGTCAAAACAGCGTTTTTGCATGGAGAATTGAAAGAAGAAATATACATGGAACAGCCATATGGTTTTGAACAAGACGATAAAGTATGTAAATTAAAAAAGGGACTATATGGACTGAAACAAGCTTCAAGATTATGGAACAAACGAATAGTAGACTATCTGTTCGAATACGGACTACAACAATCTCAAGCGGATCCATGTATATTTTATCTAAGATCAAACGATCATTATACTAAACTGTATTTAGCACTATATGTAGACGATGGTCTATTGTGCAGCAATAACATGACTGAAATGAGAGAACTGCTAAATCATTTACACAGAGAATTTGATATTACAAGTTCAAAAGCCGAATATTTTGTTGGGATGCAAATCGAAAGAAGTGAAGATGGAAGAAATATCAAGATTCATCAAAACGCATACGCGGAACAAGTTCTTAGAAAGTTTAGACAATTCGATTGTCATCCTGTTTCTACTCCTGCAGACCCAAGCATAAAATTTTCTAATTATTGTGAACACAATAATGAAAATGGAAAATATCCGTATCGAGAAGCGATAGGATCACTTATGTACTTGATGATATGTACTCGGCCTGACCTCGCATATATAGTAGGAATACTAAGTCGTTATATGGAAAAACCACAGGAAATCCATTGGAATGGCGTGAAACGCGTCTTCAAATATCTACGTGGAACCACAACGCATGGATTAACTTATGATACAAAAACAGAAGATACTGAACTACTTGCATATTGTGATGCGGATTGGGCAGGTGATATTGATACAAGACGAAGCACTACGGGATGGATTTGTTTTTTGAATCATGGCCCGATTGCATGGAGTTCTAGGAAACAAACAGTAACCGCCACGTCAACTACAGAAGCTGAGTTCATGGCACTGTGTTCAGCAACCAAAGAAGTGGTTTGGTTGAGACGATTATTAGCAGAACTGGGGTATAAACAGTCAAAACCGACATCTGTAAAATGTGATAATCAGAGAGCGATTACCATTGTTAAAAATCCAGAGTCGATCAAGAGAACCAAACACATCGACACTCAATTCTTCTATACGAGTGATATGGTAAAAGATGGTGAGATCGATGTTCAATATATATCAACAAACAATCAGCTTGCAGATACATTGACGAAGCCTCTTGCTAAAGAAAAATTTCAGAGTATCAAAAGTAAATTTGGAATGTACTAATAAAACAATGAAAAATGCAAAAGGGAGTGTTGTGAATCCGCCTTTTTATTGTTTTATTATAAATTATCTAATATTGTATAATGAATTATTTAATGGTATTGAAATGTCATTATAAATTTTTGTATCGAAAATAATCTAAGAATTTCTGTTCTGTTCAATTTTGAGATCATTATTAAAACGGCTGCGAGCTTATTAAAAGAAAATTTTTGTAACAACATTGTACTTATTTTTGTTTAAATTATTTCATGAATAAAACTTTAATTTCAATTATATTTCGTAAATTAATATTCAATATTGAAAATATAACAAAACTAAATTTTATTAACCGACTTCAAAAAAGGAGGAGATGTTCGTCTGTATATATTTTTTTTTATGTATGTTCACCGATTTCTCCGTCAATTATGGACCGATTTTCAATGTTTTCTTTTATTTGAAAGAGTGCACTTCCGAGGTGGTTCCATCGGAACCAAGTCAGGATCGAGGGAAATCGAGGGAAACTCTCAAATTTCAAAGGCACGCATAATGTTTTTTTTTTATGTTTCACCGATTTCTCCGTCAAATATCTAACACTAAAAAGAGAAAAATAAAATATTTTTAACAAAAAAATTGAACCGACTTCAAAATATGCACTAAAAAGTAAAAAATAATAATTATTGTTATTTTTGGAGTCGGTGTCACATCGGAATTCGAAAGTAGCAATTTAAATCTTACATGTCTCTAGTTCTCGGAATAGATTTCATTTTGGCTGACACCGACTCCAAAACATTTCAATGCGCAATTATTTTTTACTTTTTAGTGCATATTTTGAAGTCGTTTCAATTTTTTTGTTAAAAATATTTTTGGTACGTATATAAAAGTTTTCCTCATAACATTTTTTGACACATCATGGCCAACTAAAGTTTTTGACTTATCACCATATAGAAACATGTCGCGATTTCCGTAAAAAGTGAGTTCAATAATTCTCTATTACCCACTAACGGCGCTAGTAGGCTTCGTGCACACAGTCTATAGCTTGTTTTTATTATAACTAGAACATCCCATGATAATCAAGTCAGCATCATCAAAACCACACGTCCTTAAGGAGTTGTTTGAACTCACCAATGCGCGTATAAAAATAATTAATTAATACATTTTTATTCACTTGGGATGTTGAATTCGCAATAAAACCACTGAAAATAAAATATTTCACACCACTCACAAATTCTGGATTAAAAAAAATGATTCAACTCCAAATATAATTAATAAACATATTTTTGAGCATGTTATTTTTACTATAAAACTTTAAAATTCGATCCTAGTGCATCCCACAGAGTTATTATTTCCGAATTATTTTACCATTCCAACCCACAAGTGGAGAACTACTAGGTACTAGTTTAGGTCACAAAACACTTTTCAAAATTTTACAATATTTTTTCGTTTTGAGGTCCCCCGATTGCATAAGCCATATTTTTGGAAACACTCTGTTAGTCTGTTTGTCTGTGAGCACGATACAAGTCAAACGGATTGAAACCAAATTTTGGAAGGGTGTTTGATATGAAAATATGAAGAGCCCTATTGTTTTTGGAAAAAATCGGCGCATGCGCAGAAGAGATACATACCATAACGGTGATTTTATATATAAATGGTATACGTTTCATAACGGCTTATTATTCTACTTATTTTTCGAAGAAAGTTTCGTATTAAAATGTTTATTTTAAATTTTATGGTTTCGGAAATATTTTGAAAATAAACAAAAATCAGCCGCTTTTTTGTTTTATGGATCTGTCAGAAATAAACTAGTTAGGCATGCTTTGATTAATTTTTACATGACGTGGAACATATTATGTAGGTGACCATGCCAACGAATAGCTAATATCATATTAAATACTAACCATTACCCGCGTCACCACACACACAATATCAGAAATTCAATTTTCTTTATTATACTAAATCAAATTGCAACATTTTGAAATGGTTCCGTCGCCCAATTGGCTGGAAATTTTTAGAACAATTCTGACTCATTTTTTGAAGTTTGTCTTCGATAATATTTTTACTTTGTTTTATATTCCAATCAAAAGCATATTCTTGAAAGAGACGAGCAGGAAACATTTTTTTCTTAAAATAAACGGAGTTTTATTTGTTTGGAGTAATAAAAGCTACATATTGATCGCGACAAAGCAATCGAAAAGTACATACGACGTTACAATAAATGTACAAAACATCTTGGTTTATTTTCCTGATTTCTATGATTGAAGTAAACAATATCTTCGAAAATGTTTTATGAACATGTTTTATTTGAAATGTTTCAAACGCAACAGTACTTACAGCGCGAGATTGAAACACGAATGGAACAGACATTGATGTCGGTTGCATAATGTTCAGTAAAATATATTGCCTGTGGAAAACGTACATAATATGTTCTTGAAATTAATATCGATGTAAACTAGCGCACAGTGGTCCAAAAATAGAAAAACAAATTAATGTTAAAAATTGTACTATCAAGTAGTTGTCTTACATTTCCAACTGCAGAAATAGGGAATGACACAAATTAGCTTTTCACAATATTGTGTCGACATGAGGCCTCATGGTTGTAACAAAAACTCGATCGATATGTCCCTTTATGTTCGCATAGTAGAAATAATACCCACTGGGCAAGGCTGAATATCAAACTGACAAATTTTAAAAATTTTTATATAAACATTTTTTTAATTTTTTTTTTTAAACAAACAACACAAAGTGTGCTTCAACTCGAGGAGAACATTTTTATTTATAACAAACTAATTAATTATTAATTATTTTACCATTCCAACCCACAAGTGGGGGAATGGTACTAGTTTAGGTCAAAAATCACTTTTCAAAAATTTTACAATATCTTTCCATTTTGAGGTCCACCGAATCCAAAAAACATATTTTTGAAAAAAACTCTGTGCGTCTGTTAGACTGTTTGTCTGTTAGACTGTGAAAACGATACAGGTTAAACGGATGAGCAGATTGAAACCAAATTTTAGGAGGATGTTTGGTATGCAAATATGAAGAGTCCTATTGTTTTTTGGGAAAAATGGCGCATGCGCAGAAGAGATATATGCTATAATGATGGTTTTTATATAGTAATGGTATACTTTTCATAACGGCTTATTATTCTATTTATTTTTTCAAGAAAGTTTCGATGAAAATTTTTTTTTCTAAACTTTATAGTTTCGGAAATATTTTGAAAATAAAAAAAATCAGCCGCTCTTTTGTTTTGTGGATCTGTCAGAAATAAACTAGTTCGGCATGCTTTGATTAATTTTTACATGACGTGGGACATATTATGTAGGTAACCATAGCAACGAATAGCAAATATCATATTGAATACTAGCCATGACCCGCGTCACCTCACACGATATCAGAAATTTTATTTCCTTTATTATAATCAAATGTCAACATTTTTGAAGTTGGAATGGTCTCGTCGCCCAATTGGCTGGAATTTTTTTTTATATTTTTAGCTCAAATATTATTCTGAGGAAAATCCAAATCCAAATCGAAACGTCAATTGGATTATTAACTATTTTTTTAGTATATTGTCTAAAAAATTTGTCGAAAATTTCATTTATTAAAGAATATATTCAGACGTTAATCAAAGATTCGAATTAACAAAAGTAACAGTATAGCCATCTGTGATAATAGGATGAAAATAATTATATTTAAGATCAAAACCAATATATATTAGTGTTTATGTAATAAAAACGTTTATCCATAAAGTTTCACTTGAGGATGCTAAAGATTTATTATTATAGGTACGCATGTAGCTTTTCTTTTGTTTGTCCATACTGTACACTGCGATTAAATATGGACGTTATATACAAACAGACAAAACGTACATATTTAAGCAGAACAATCTGACCGGAAACATTTGTAGCAGGGGAATCACAGCTCAGGTATCAGTGCAATAATTGTTGCCACTTCCGTTCAACACAATAGGGATACCTACGCAATTTCAAGCTGTTGTTTTTTCATGTAACCCAATAATGGTGTATTGTCTGGTCCATCATTTTAAAATAAATGCAGGTAAAAAAAAGTTAAAAAAAAATTATATATTTTTAGGGTACGATAGTACGATAACTCGATGTGCCCAAAATTTTTTTTAAGTCGTAGAAAACATTAAATTTTGACGTTACAAAAAATAAAACTGTGGATTATTCACAAATTTCCTCAAAAATACGTAAAAACTTTTCGTCTTTTACTCTCATTTTTTAAATCTAACCAATCAGAAATCACATATACACGTCATACCAACTGATGTAGAATTATTGTATTACTATCTCACTTTGTATACACGACCTCGTAATTGTTTTTTAAAGAACTTCCTTCAAAAGTTCAAACGCCTTTCTTTTTTCACTGCGCAAAAAAACGCTATCGCATCGACCGAACCTGTAATTGTTTTTTAAAGAACTCCCCCCAAAGTCTTCTCCTTTTCACTGCGCAAAAAAAATAATTTTTAAATAGTATATTGTGCAACTAGTGCGACAATGCCGCACGAGTTGCACATACTATTTTTTATTACGAATTAAATTAAATTTAAATTTAAATTTTATTACGAATTAAAAAAAGAAATTAGAAGTAATAAAAATTAAAATTAAATCATTAAAAAGTTGAAAATTCAGTTAAAATTGTTAAAATTGTCAAGAATAAAAGTCCATAATCGAAAATTTTAACCTTAAATCTGCTTCAAATGACAATTTGTTTCGTTGACAACACCGTTATTATTTTGTTTTTTTCTCTGAAGTTGCGTGCGGCAAACAATAATTTCAGTGCGACAAATAAAGTTTCCGCACGCAAATGAAAGTAGCTACTTTTCAACCGTAACAGCATGCGTAAAGATACCACTTTTCCCGCATGAGTATTCAAAAATAATAATAATTGTGTATTTCCAATGGATATTTTGCACATCGAGGTATCGCACTCTAACCTATTTTTTTGGTACTATCCCCTATGAAATAACTGCTTTACGTTCATATAAAGTGACCCATTAGGCACTAGTGCGGTAATGTAAATCAATCATTTTGGTTGTTTAGCGATCAAGTATCCAGATAATCGAGGTCAGGTTTTTTTTTTGCCAGAGCACCAATCTCGAAATCTCTTCCTCCTGTTTTCGAAGTGGCTAAACACGATAGTGAGGGCCTCAAAATTTTCTTCCCTTGCATACTCCCTGATTTACAACTCTTGAGAAAAAATTATAGCAAATTTTGAACGCAATTCTCAAGTATCACATTTACAGGAAAAAAAGCAAGAATTATTTTTTGCGGATAATTAATTTTCCTACAAAATTGTTGTGTTCAAAATTTTTTATAATTTTTTTTCAAGGGGTGAAATTCAAGGGGGGGCAAATTGAAGAGGTTACCGAGGAATAAAAATTGTGGGACACTCACCATCGTGTTCAGCGACTTCGAAAACGGGTGGGTCTCTACATTAGCGCTCTGGCAAAAAAAGCAAAAAAATCCTAACTCTTGATCTAGACTATAAAGAGTTATTGAAACGCCAAAATTTTCTAGGTCCCGTCATGCGACCAACGTCAATAGTGTATGTGCACAACATACGGTGTAGAAGAAAAATATATATACAAACAAGTGAAACAAGTTTTCTTTGACCCACGTTCAAAAGCGATATATACAGATATTGTTGATACGCTGATTGGTAAAGAGATTGGTACGGCCAGTTTTTACCCAAAGGGCACATTGCTTTAGTCCCAGCACTCGTTTATTTTGTGGATCACTGATTTCAATGCGTGTTTTATTCAAAATAGCACTCGCGTTTATTCGTTGCTAGACGCATCGAAATGTTAGTCGAAGACGATTTGTATGCTAATCCTATTGAAACGTGAAAAAGTGAGCTAAATAAATCCTTTCAATATTTAGAAGAAACTTGGATAATGACAAATTCTGAAAATTTCTTAATTCAATGACTTTTTCTATAAGTATGAACAATATCAAACGGAACAGAGCGAACTTATTTTTCAAAACTTTTCCAATTTTGAAAGAAGGGTCCCCCTTCTTACTTTTTCCGTTTTTAGAAAAACTCAGAAATCATTGACGTATTGTTTATATATACGACTTACATCTTATAGAAAAAAACGCGCTGAATCGATTCCGACTACTCCCAGCTCAGTATTATTAACCGTTTAGAAGTTATAGCGCTTTTAAGTTTTTCTGTACTTTTATAAATAAACGCTCATATCTCCGAAACTGAAAGTGATACAGGGTTATGGATGATCGGAATCGATTCAGCTTGACTTTTTCTATAAGTTCCGTTAATATAAAACAGGCCAAACATTGTTTAGAACAGTGATTCCCAAAGTGGTCTATATCGACCCCCAGGGGTCGACGGCAACTTGCAAGGGGTCCATGTCAGCGGGAAAAAAATTTGGGGGTCTATGAAATGAAAATGGGGTCATCGATAGTGAATCTCCTAACAAAAAAAGGAACAAACTGGACATCGTTAAGCGAAGAGATTTAAGATTAAATCTAACTAAATTGATGCCAAATGTTGAAAATTTATTATTAAAGCATCAGGTTCATCCCTCACACTAAACGCATTTATTTTTTGCTTAGTTATTTTATGTAACAGAAATTAAATTTTAGTTTGGTTCGTTTTAATTTGAATCTAATTAATAAATGTATAAAACTAAACATTTCACACTACCGTTATAAATTTAAATCGTTCAAAGTGAGTAGCACTATACCGGTTATCAAAAATACATTTGAAATTAATGGATTTGCAAAAAATCAATATTAGATAAGCAGGGGGTCTACCCAAAACCGAAAAACATGGCAAGTGGTCTACGAGACAAAAAAGTTTGGGAACCTCTGGTTTAGAACAACAAAAGGAAGTTTCATGCAAAAGTCCAACTTTCCCCTAACTTTTCCGGAGTTTGAGTGATTTTTTGTCTTTATTTCCTGCACTATTATTCTTTGAAATTAGATAATTGTGTTTATTTTTCACGTCGTAGTAAAAACGGAGAAGATTTTTTGTATGTGTATAATTAGATATTATTCTCATTTATTATGATCACACAACACATGTGGTCGGTTTGAATAGCTGCAGGTAGATTTTGTATGTATCACAACCAATTAACCCTGCAATACGTTTAACGCAATACGGGCGTCGATATACCACAACAGATAAACGGCAAACAAGCGCGGATGCTTTACTTTACTCTATACATTAATTAACAATAAGGTAAACGAGGGATAGAGTCGTCTATTCTGATTTTGTAATAGTTATTGGCGTAACTAGTAGTCTAAGTCATTCATGGCGCTGACAGGTCATGACTTAGCCTGCAAGTTGCGCCCATAATTTTATTCAACAATTGCGCGTTATTCATGTTTTAATTATAATGAGATGTTGTAAATATCTATTTATTTCTTTATAAAAAAAACTGTCAATACTAACAGCACCAAACAGCACGATTCAATGTTTTGGTTTGAGGTTAGCCGGTTATGAATAAACTCCATGTCGAAAACATTCGGCCTCTCAATTTTAGTCTCAATGGGTAACAACGGAGTTGTTGTTACCTACTATTTCGTTACGACTCAGAAAATAGTTACGTTTATTTTCATTACTCCACAATGGCCGAGCTAGTAGGAATCTTCATTGAGTTATGACAAGTAATTGTCACCAGTCGGTAAATGGCTATTTAGGGTTCGGTTTTTAGGCATGATAAAACATGAATAACGCGCATGAGTTGAATAAAAGTACTTTTAATCTATATATTTTATTAACACTTATTAACTTCACTGCTATGTACGTATCTACAGACTGTGTCTTAAATACCGGGGCGGTCAATTATTTCGAATACTGCGCACGTTGAATTAAAAAACGAAAAAACACGTGCCTATTATTTTTAAAAGTTATATTCAGCGACACTAAACTTGACCCTCCAAACAACACAATGATTTGTATAAATATAGAAATAATTTATATAAGCATAGTGTTGATTTTTAGGGCTATAAAAGATTAAATGTTTTAAAAACCAAACTTATAGCAATGTGGACTAAAAAATGAAAAATAATTTTTAAATATAAAAATTTTGTTCAACAGCGCTATTATATATTTTTATATTTATATTTCGCACAGCATTTTCGTAACAGAGAAAGAATTGGGCTTTTGAATGAAATTTTTTTTTGTCAAAAATGGAAAGATCGTATATAAGTTTTATAACAAAACTATTTTTCTTTTTTTTATTCTCGTTATAATTCAAAAGTTATATCAAATTAAAAAATAATTTTTGTACCCAGTTCCGAGAACGCGCCGACATTTCCCGAACATAATGTGACGTCACAATGTTTTAGTCAATACACATGTAGAAGCCATTGATAGTATACTGCGTATATACATTTTACCATTATGACGTCACAACTGTCAAAAACAATTTTAGTGCGTTTGCAGTCACGTGATTTTTTTAGATATTTTATCAATTTTAAATTGCTTATAAATAATTTGAAAAAAGTTTTTTTAAAGTTTTTCGCATCGATTAATTATCAATATTATTTATAATAAAGTTTTAGAATACAATAAAAAAATCGATAATTATTTTTTTTTTTTCAAAAGCCTAATTGTGGTCGCAAGGCTAATGCACATAAAGATAAAAAATTAAGTTATGCAGATTTATAGATTGTAGACAATAGACGCTCAACAACTATAAGATCACGAACGCTAGTGAAATTACACTGCAACTATTTGCTTAGAAATTTCACAATTTTTTCCCGGTTTTACCTTACCAGTAAAGCGTTCGTTATAGTAATATTGCATTGCAGCGTTGCCCAAAACCTGTTATTTTTTTCATTAAATCTGATCATTTGTAAATTAATTTAATAACAAACATTTGGATTTAAAGTGGGACTTTTAAATTAAAATATCGACTATTTTATTGTAAAAACCACCACCCTTTTCAATTACCTGCAGTTACTAAATAAATTGAATATAATTTTGGAAAGGTCAGTGTGGCTTGTTGTGAACATAACGCCAGGAACGACCTTAAAAGACCCCGCACAAACTTTATGGGATTTGGTTCTCGCCTTTAAATTGATCGAAAATGGTTTTATTTTATAGTTTAAAGGTCACTAAGAAAAAGTGTCTATAAGCGCATAGTCAAAAAATCAATAGATTTTTAGCTACAGATATGTTTAGAGAGATTTTAGATATAGGGATATCCATTGAATTCACAATCTTAAAAAATCTGAAGTTCTAGAAATGTGTTTTTGAATACGCTAAATCCGAATATGACATTATTATTTTATACAGGGTGTCACCTTGCAACATTGCCTAGTTTTCGACTATTTTTCTATTTCTAAAAAAAAGCATAAAAGTTGAACATGGAACATGTTTGTGAATTCAATGGATATCCCTATATTAAAATCTCGCTAAACATATCTGCAGTAGTTAAAAATCTATTGGTTTTAGGCTATGCGCCCATGGACACTTTTTCTTAGTGACCCTTAAACTATAAAATAAAACCATTTTCTACCAATTTAACCAAGAACCAAATCCCATAAGGTTTATGTGGGGTCCTTTAAATAAATAAATAAAATTATCGACCAATTTTTCGAACAATATATTAACAAAAATTATAATTAATACATTAACGTTTCAATCCGAAATTGGACCTTTTTCAGAACTGATCTAAAAAATAATTAATATTTAATTTCTAATTCGCTTTATATAAAATTCTTTCAAAATTATTAATTAGTATCAAAATATTGAAAAAATAATAACAAACAATTTTTTATTGAATTTTTTAAATAAAATTTAAAAAAATTATTAAAATTTGAAATTTTTGAATTTTGATAAAAAAAGTTATCTACTTGAAATATTTGTTCGTATATTTGATTTCTACACGCTGTTAAAAAATATCAATTTAAAAATCATTCTGTGTATTGCATTATTGCATACCCTCAAGTGTGTTGGAGTGAGATCACAAAGTTTCGGAAAGGTATATACGTCTCGGCGCATGCCATAATTCATAGCCGTCGGGGTAAATTTCGTCGTGTCGAGAGTGCTACCGGATAAAATACAGTCTGTAGGTTTAATTCAGCGTTGCCAATTTGGCATATTTTATGCTAGATTTGGGATACTTTTATGTCGTTTAGCATATTATTTGTTATTTAAGCATACAGCATATTATTGTTAGCATATAATAAAATTATTAAATAAACATTCCAACGCAGAAATTGAACGCGTTTTCAGTCAAATGAATGTAGTTAAAACTAAGCTTTGCAACCGTTTGTCGGTAAAAACTTGAAATCCCTATATTATTAAACGAGCTAATCTTGTATCTACCTATGTACCTACCTATGTCCTTACATATTTTCTCGAAAACGGCCCTAACAATTTGGATGAAATTTACTGAAAAGGGATTTTAGGGGGCAAAAAATCGTTTTAGTTAGGTCTCATCTCTCGAAAAAATCGTTTTCTTACAAATTTTATCATTATAAAAATCAATTTTTTGACGTATGAAAATGCTTAAATATTGTAAGTAGGTTTTGGAATTTTATACAAACAATGAAACAATTGTTTTCAAAATATTATGACAGTTAATCTTTAATTACTATCCAAGTGAGACTTAAAATAAATATATACGTATATGAATATCAGTACTTTATTTAACTTTCCGAGCAAAGCTCGGTCACCCAGGTACTGTCCTTTTATACATCAAAGAGTGCAGAGAAAATGCTGCTATTCTTAATGGCCGTATACACGGTCAGGCATGCCTTCGCGCCTACCTGAAGAGGCAAGTCTGCGAGTAAGTATGATACTTCATCAAGCGTACACACGTTCACGTAAAGACTGAGAGACACCACTTCATTTTGAGCGAACCCAGCTCCCGATTTCATAGAATTTATTACTTTTTTATATTCTTTTCTAAAACAACTTCTTAGCGAATTGATTTTTTTTTTACATCTTCTGTTTCAGCATCTGGATTGAGTTCTTTTAATTTTTCCAACAGAAGTTTACACGCAGTATCCTTTTTATTTTTGTCCATGTACTCCTTGCCTTTCACTTTCCATAAACATGTATTTTCCCTGTACATTTCTATAAATTCTGTTAGTATTGTTCTTTCTCTTTTATTTGTACTCATTTTTATATTATAAATTATTATTTTACTTTACACAAATCAACAGTAAACTGAGGTAGTTTCAATAAAACTGACTGAAAATGAAGGCTTGGCACATAGAAGCGTACACACGTTAAAATCTGCCTGCGAGCTTGCTCGAAAAATCAGGAATCGCCAGTTCGCTTCACACCGCGCCAAATGGCCTGAACGCACCATCAGTTCAGCATACACACGATCGCACTTGCTTGCGAGCTTCCGTGCGTTCAGGTAGGCGCGAAGGTATGCCTGACCGTGTATACGGCCATTTACACAGTTCCGGACAACGCACTGCACTGTATAGATATTGTTACACGTCTCCCCCCCCTAGCTGCTGCGACACTGCTTTCTATCGAATGCTCTCGAAGACAACAACAATAACGCACTCAGGTTAAAGAGTTTTTGTGGTGGCAAGAAGCCAAATCCCAAACATGTAACAACAATGAGTGCATAAGAAAGGAACAGAACATTCCAGAAATCCCTCAAAAGGTATACCCAGCACATATAAATACGACCGGGCGAGCTCGGTGAGTCAGTCACTCAGAGACAGTCAGATTTCGTCTGTGAGTTTATAGTCAAACACGTGTGCAAAATAAATAACTAGTGCAGAGTGCGGTATAATAGACCATTGATTTCAATTATATAAAATCTGGATTTAACATAAACAATCTCTTGTATATAGTTAATAGATAAGTGTGCTAAATAAACTTTGGTGTATGTTTATGTGTTGTAAATATTTTATTTATTTATTTATTTCCTCAAAAAATATACAATTTATATAATGTATTCTTACATAGAGGATATCCTGCCCAACTTGGGTGACCAGTGCTAGGGCATGTGTACATAGATAGTGGTTTTATATTCTTCATTACTTATTCTTTTATTTTATTAGTCAGAATTTGTTGTTTTGTTTCTGTTACGTTTGAGAAGTACTTTTCGTTTGTGTGTTTAACTGTTTTGTTAAACGTTTGTTATTGTAAATAAATAGTTTTCCACAGTTTTGTTACAGTATCAAGGAGTGTTATAGTCTTGACAATGAGGCACGTCTACATGTTCATCAGTTGCCGATGAAGACCAAGATATTAATATTTTGTTCGATAACAGTCGATTAAAAAATAAGATAGATCTAAATTTTGTTGATTAATAAACATTGACGTTTTATGTGAGATTGAAAAATGTTAGCAAAATTTTTAGCATAATTATAAAGCAATTAGCATAATCTTGGCATAATTTTAACAGCAGTTTAGTAAATTTTATATTAGATTTGTTGGCAACACTGATGTTTATGTATGTATGTATGTATGTATGTATGTATGTATGTATGTATGTATGTATGTATGTATGTATGTATGTATGTACATGCAAGGATATGTAAAATGAAGAATCATAAGTGGTCTGGAATCTACACGAGTAAGTACATACTTGTGTGGAAGAGTGCAGTTTACATATAAAAAAAAACTTAATAACATGCAAAGAGAAAAATCTATAAATTATACAGTACCCATCTACACTTATATTCCACTAACTCATTCATCAGATTTATATAATAGGTACTAGCGGTCCCGCCCGGTTTCACCCGGGTGCAAAAGAACGAATGGGAGGAGGAACATGAGTACGAACGTTCATCTTAGTTTACCGAGATGAATGTTGTGTCCAAATTTCATGATGATCGGAGTTACCGTTCAAAAGTTTTTGTCGGACGGACAAATTTTGAGTTACATTTTGCAACATTTTTAATTGATGCTCCGCTCCAATTGGTCGTAGCGTGATATTATATAGACTATAGCCTTCCTCGATAAATGGGCTACCCAACAAAAAAAATTTGTTCATTTCGAACCAGTATTTCCTGAGATTAGCGCGTTCAACCAAACAAACAAACAAACTCTTCAGCTTAATTAGTATAGATTTGAATAGTAAACCACAGGTCCGTGGCTGGAAACCGAGTGTGAAATCATAAAACTTGCTTTAACATTAATTTTTCATCAAAGTTTAAAAAATTATTCAAGTACGCACATAAATTTGGAAATATAGATGAAAATGAGAAGAAATCCTTTCCAAAAAATTTTTATTTTTAATTAAAGCGCTTGCGGACAATTAAGTAGTCCATCTTCAGAATTGATTTTTTATAAAAATCATTAAAATTATCATAATAACTTAAAAATCTATCACTAAAAAGTAATAATTTAAAGACTGGCTGCCCATAACGAACTGATTAATAAAATAGATTTAAATATAACCTCTGTGTGTCCTTGAAGAATTGAATTATTCATTACAAATTTTAAAAATTCAATTCTTCAAGGACACACAGAGGTTATATTTAAATCTATTTTATCAATCAGTTCGTTATGGGCAGCCAGTCTTTAATTACTTTTTACACGCTTTATATTAACTTCACTTGTATGTATGTTTGTTTGTAATCTTCGTTTGGACTACAGCAAGTGGTTTATTACTGTAGTATAATATGCCAGCACTGTAACTACAGTGGTAGCCGTGCGGTCTAAGGCACGGGTCTTCGCTGACGTCAACTCTCGGAATCACGGATCGTGGGTTTTAATCCCGTCCACGCCGAAAAAAAATTGTTTTTTTTTTCGGCAAATTTTTGACAATAAATCGAACTAAAAAGTGGAAAATAAATATAGTTTATAAAAAACTAAAAAACACGCTTTTTATCAAACTAAAAAGTAAAAAATATTTTTTTAAAAATAAGCTTAAAACAATGATTATTGTGAAAAAAGCCTGGGGCGCTCTATGTACGAAAATGTGGAACAAAGCGCCCCACGCTTTTTTCACAATAATACTTGTATTTTTTATTCATCATTGTTTTAAGCTTATTTTAAAAAAAAGATTTTTTACTTTTTAGTTTGATATAAAGCGTGTTTTTTAGTTTTTTTTAAACTATATTTTTAGTGATAGATTTTTAAGTTATTATGATAATTTTAATGATTTTTATAAAAAAACAATTCTGAAGATGAACTAATTGTCCGAAAGCACTTTTTGGAAAGGATATCTTCTCATTTTTATCAAAGTTTAAAAAACTCTAAGAAAAAATTATAATTAACGACCCTACATTCCAATGTACTGCCTTCTAATTTCACCACAAGTACGTCATTAATGTAGCCCTTAACTTTACTACAATATCCCATGTTGAATTAACAAACAAGTTTACATAATATTATAATAGCCCGGTGTTTTACGGCTACAAAATATATGTAATATACGTGCAAAAGTGTACACAATATATACGATGTACAATATTGGAGGCATTAAACACCTAACGAAGTTTTAGCTAACAGTGAAAGTGCGTAGGAACTGTTAAGAACAGCAGTTCTCAACCTATGGTATGCGTTATTACCAGTGGCACGTAGTAAAAAAATTATTTCAATAAATAAAATTATCGACCAATTTTTCAGACAATATATTAACAAAAAATATATAATTAATACATTAACGTTTCGATCCGGATTTGGATCTTCTTCAGAACTGATCTTAAAAATATAAGAAGTAATTAATATTTAGTTTCTAATTATTTTTAATGAAATTCGTTGAGTAATATTGAAATATTGAAAAAATCCGGATCGAAACGTTAATGTATTAATTATATATTTTTTGTTAATATATTGTCTGAAAAATTGGTCGATAATTTTATTTATTGAAGAGTTCTAATCAGACGTTAATCAAAGATTTGTAAAAAAATAATTTCCATAATATACAGACTGTTTTTAAGTTAATTCTTCTTTTTTAACAGCGTGTAGAAATCAAATAGACGAACAAATATTTTTTGCGTAAATGTTTTATCAAAACTCAAAAATAAGAGAGAAACAGCCGTTCAAAGATTAATTAAATTTTTAAAATTTTATTTAATTAATTCAAAAGCGCGGTTAACACACGCGAAGAAATGATAGCACGAATCGGAAATGCATCCCAAATAATTCGCGGAAGGCTCTAGAAGCATGGCTACGACGCACGCATCTTTGTGTCCAACAAAACGGGGACAACTTCGAACAATTTATGTGAATTGAAGGAGATTTATGTGGTTGAGGAACAATTGAAAAATAAGCTTTACTAGAGTATCGCTTGTGGCCAACGTTTCGAAAAATATATTTTCATCTTCATTTTCACATTGCTCAGAACAATTTTATCAAAAAAACTGTTTTATGATATTTTTAAATTAAAAAAAAACTGTTGAAATTCATAATTTAAATGATCATGTATATTACAATAATTTGCAAAATTTACCATCTTAACTTGCATTAAGGCCCTGAAGATGAAAAAATATTTTTCAAAACGTTGACCACAAGCGATATTCTGGTAAAGCTTATTTTTCAACTGTTCCTCAACCAAATAAATCTCCTCCAATACATATTTTTGGAACAAAACTTCTACTAACAATTTATGTGAATACTTGATAATGACATAACATATTTCCATAGTGACATAACATAATGCCAGGACCGACCTCAGAATTTGATAAAATTTAATAAAACATTGAAAGCCCGTTTCTCTTTCATTTTTGAGTTTTGATAGAAAAGTCACTTAAAATATTTGTTCGTGTATTTGATTTCCACACGCTGTTAAAAAAAATAATCAACTTAAAAATCATTCTGAATATAAAACCAAAATTATATTTCGAAACGAACAGAGTTCTGTATCGCGCAAACGGTGTACTACTTTGTACATACCTATAGTGGAAACGCATTATTGCTCTGGAACGCAGTAATTTTCAAAGTAATTTGCGTTTGTTTAAGTCGAAGTTTTTACTTATAAATCAAGTCAAACGATCTTTCTAAGCATAGCTAATTCCAGTTACTCATTTACCTATACAAATCCTAAGGAATCTAAGGAATAACATGGAACAAATACATTATATCTCTAGTCTAAAATCTTGAATCAACTGTCTTTCTCTTAACATCCTGGCTACGACGCAAACACATTTTTGTGTTCAACAAAACGGGGACAACTTCGAACAATTTCTGTGAATACTCGATAATGACTTAACATATTTCCATAGTGACATAACATAACGCCAGGACCGACCTGAAAATTTGATGAAATTTAATAAAACTTTGAAAGCTCGTACTTTTTTCATTTTTAAGTTTTGATAAAAAAGTTACTTGAAATATTTGTTCGTCTTTTTGGGATCTAAACGCTGTTTTATTGATCTTTATGCTAAGAAAACCTTCTTGAAAAATTCCTATTACATACAATATTTATTCAGGTTCGCATCTACCTACAAAAATTTGTCGAAATTTCACAAAATATTAATTTAGGTTAAAAGTCACTTTTCACAATTTACTAGAATTCCCGACAGTGCTGGTCATTAGGGGCGCCGACGCTTTGAGGGGCGCAGGAACAACCCTCAAATTAAGAATAATAAAACCGGAAATTATAAACATTATTGGTTTGATATTTTTGTCGACCCGTTCTTTTGTCTTTTTATTTTTAAAGAAAATATAACAAACTTCTGAAATAAGTATTTTATCTGTAAATAATTTTTAAAACTAAGCCGGAACTGCTTCCCGGAGTGCTGCACTTGCAATGTAAAAAAAATTTGTTCTTCTGAATCTCTTTGATTTGTAAATATTTTAAAAATTTTCTGAAAGAAGAAATTGATCTATCAGTAGGAGACGAGTAGGAGAAGAGTGTTTTTATTAATTTTTACTGTGAAGCTAATGGAACGAAAATTTTTGTTTTATCAGAACTGCAAGCGGATAAACTATATGAATACGTTTTTGGACACCTTTATAATATAAGGATATATATATGTAACCAACAAACAATTTCAAAAAGGATAAATGACACGCCACTTTTAAAATCACAAATTCATTGGATTTATATTAACGTGATTTGTGAAATATTTCATTTGTTTCGTTTATCATGTCACTCCTGAGTATGAAATATTTGCACACATATATATCTGCCTCTTATATCGTTATTTATGCAGACAGGTTTTAACTGTTTGCCGTATATTTACGTTTAAAAAAAAAGAAAGATGTCGTTCAGATTCAAAACAGAAGCACACATTTGTAAAATTTGCAATATTATACAAGCGGCGTGGCCTTGTTTCACCTGGGTGCGATAGATATATAGTTCTGCAAAAGGTATTTCGTTTGCGGCCCGGCGTCTAAACTAATAGCTTTGAGCAAATTCTATCAGATATCGCCACTTGGCGCTGAAACCTGGAGTTGATTCCTTGAGTAATTCCAAGAACTTTTTGTCTCTTGCGATTTTTCAAAAAAATCTACGATTCAACAGTAAAATAATCCAAAAATTTGGAAATTCAAATTTTGAACCGTGAATATCTCGGAAAATACGTAGTTTGGAGAAAAATGTTTGGGACAAACGTTTCGTGTTTTTTTACGGTCAATCGAATGCTGATGTGAAAAATGAGGGTTCTTATTAAAAAAATAAATATTGAGCCTGAATGACCTTGAACCGTCGATCCAAGGTCAAAAGTGGCCATGGCATCCGATGTCCCCCTTCGAATCAATTAACTTTGCCCTGAACTGTTTTTCGATTTTATCCTACCCTGAAAAGATAATCTCATTCGAAGATTAAAATGACTCAACTGTAGATATACTTTATATTCAGAATGACCGGTAATTGCTCGTATTCCTCTCAAGAGAAGAAAGTATGACTGATTTGGAATGATTTAACTTCTATGTATCGTACTTCGGTTTTCTTTTTACAAAAATTCGATTTTTGGGAATTAAAAATAAAAAATAAAATAATATTTTCACTTTTTGGCCTGATTTTTTCCATGATCTTATAGCTTACTAATTGGTCAACCTTCCTAAAGCTAAAAACCACAAAATTTAGGTACTATCAGATTTTATGCTGTGTGTTAAAACTTACAATAAATAAAAAAATAAAATAAAAATTCTTCACAAGAATGTCATTATCATAAAAAAATGACGCATTTCCGACACCCAAGTGATAGATGTAAATCATTCTAAATTAGTCATTGTTTCTTGTCCCGAAAGGAATACAAGCAATTACCGTTCACCTGTATATAAGGATAGTCTCTCTCTCCCTGTTTCTGACAAAAAAAATTGGTTGTCTGTAAAGACGGTTTACGGACGATAGTTTTACGTGATAACGTATTCCGTAATACATAACCTAAATTTATATAATAAATTACTATTATAATAATTCGAACCTACGATATTGCATCTTTCGCTTCAAATTTAGGTTAATTTTATTTATTAAAATTACTCACCATAATATAATATAATTGTTTTTTTTAACTTTCTTTCTTTCGTATTTATTTTAAGTCTCAAAGATTAGCTGTCATAATATTTTGAAAACAATTGTTTCACTGTTTATATAAAATTCCAAAACCTACTTACAATATTTAAGTATTTTCATACGTCAAAAAATTGATTTTTATAATGATAAAATTTGTATGAAAACGATTTTTTCGAGAGATGAGACCTAGCTAAAACGATTTTTTGCCCCCCAAAATCCCTTTTCAGTAAATTTCATCCAAATCGTTAGGGCCGTTTTCGAGAAAAGCACGCACAGGGTCAGGCGGAACGTTAGGAACGTTACACTTTTTCGTGCATGCAGCCGGTGTTTTATCAATTTATAAGATTGGTGATTCATCAATTTATAAGACGTTATCACGTCAAAAAAATTAAAAACTATCCTATAATGTAAGTTGGAGCAAGCAAGACACATTTACAAAAAAATTCATTTAAATACACAGTAACGTGCGAGCGACATAAATCATTGAGTTCGAATATAAATCTGGATCAGACATAAATAAGTGTTGCAAAATTAAATAAATTCGGAGTGTGCCTGTGTTGTAAATATTTCTGTGTAGTGATTTTGTATTTTTATTATTAGCTTATAGAAGTTCGTCGTTTTGTTTTGTTAATATATTTATTTCACTTTTTTTTAAATTATAACAAAGAAGTTAGTTTATTTGTTTTGTTAACATTTTATTGTTGTAAGTAAATAAGTATTTACTACCACAACAAAGAGCAGTTTTGTTACAATATTAACGTTCACAACTCGTCCAAGAGAATTGCAATTGTATTTAGGCGTCATGAATAAAAGTAATGGATTGAATGAATCGCCTTTACTTATACAGTCCTAGTTTGGACAGAATCACACATAGCTCTATAAAAGGATAATGTGTATAGCCTGCCCCGTGTGGTTCTGCAGGTGAGTTAATATATCTTCGAGTCATGAATAACTCAAATGGCAATCTGACCTTTCTGAATCGCGGCACACTTGATCGAAATCAGAATATATCGCTTGCTAGATATATTATTCACAGTTGAAATAACATGATTGACTTCCCATACGATAAACATAAATATTAATAAAGAATTCAATAATAATATATGTATAGTACGCGCCACGAATCTAAAAGGCTCGGAAGTTAGATGCGAATGCAGGCTTGCGCGTGTACAGTCTGTTGAACAACTACAAACTCGCAACTCAACAAAACTAAAATAACAATAACTTGACAATAGCGTACTCGACTGTACTTTAAAGCAGGAAAGCGACAAGTGACAAAGGCAACGAGCGATCATGGCCAATCACCGACGAGCGCACGTTCCGTGCTGGTAGCTGGGAGGTGGTGGGAGTATCAACGGCTCTAAAATGTGCCTTTACGACGCTGTTTGTGACTAACTTCCGAACCTTTTAGATCCGTGATAATTAATCTAAAAAAAATAAAACTTTACTTTACTTAAAGTGTAGTCCTTGATTCTGTCTGTTTTGTAGCAGGTATCCCAAGAGCTTTTACTTTCAAGCACGCATGACGAATTTCAACATTGACTAAAGCTTTTCTTATATGTAGGTATATGAAGTTTTATATATTTCGCATGGGAATTTCAAATCTCCAAGTGTACAAGTTGTAGGGATGTACGAGCATTCGATAAATCGAGTATCGATCGAGTAAAGAATTTATTCGATCGCCGAGTCGAGTCGAAAATTTCCAGCCAATCATGCGACAGAACAATTTCAAAACTACTCATGTTTCACGTTATATAATAAATAAAAAAATTCAGCCAATTGGGCTTTTGAATACATTTTTTTTTGTCATAAATGGAAAGATCGTATATAAGTTTTATAACAAAACTATTTTTCTTTTTTTTTATTTTCGTTATAATTCAAAAGTTATATCAAATTAAAAATAAATTTTTGTACCCGGTTCCGAGAACGCGCCGACATTTCCCGAACATAATGTGACGTCATAATGTTTTAGTCAATACACATGTAGAAGCCATTGATAGTATACTGCGTATATACATTTTACTATTATGACGTCACAACTGTCAAAAACAATTTTAGTGCGTTTGCAGTCACGTGATTTTTTTAAATATTTTATCAATTTTAAATTGCTTATAATTAATTTAAAAAAAGTTTTTTGAAAGTTTTTCGCATCGATTATCAATATTATTTATAATAAAGTTTTAAAATACAATAAAAAAATCGATAATTATTTTAGTTTTTTAAAAGCCTAATTGGGTGACGGGACCATTACAAGTTCTAAAATATTGACATTTGATATTGTATAATAAATAAAATAAAATTTCTGATATCGCGTGAGGTGACGCGGGTAATGGCTAGTATTCATAATACATAATATGTAAAAATTAATCAAAGCAGGCTTAACTAGTTTATTTCTGACAGATTTACAAAACAAAAAAATAGCTGATTTTCAAAATATTTCCGAAACTATAAAGTTTAGAAAAAAATGTTTAACAAAACTTTTTCGAAAAAATAAATAGAATAATAAGCCGTTATAAAAAGTATACCAGTATTATATAAACAACACCAATATAGCATATATCTCTTCTGCGCATGCGCCGATTTTTCCCAAAAACGATAGGGCTCTTCATATTTGCATATCAAACATCCTCCCAAAATTTGGCTTCAATCCGTTCATCCATTTGACCTGTATCGTGTTCACAGACATTTTCCAAAAATGAATTTTTTTTTAATTCGGGGGACCTCAAAACGAAAATCTCTAACATTTACTCCTTGGTGGGATTACACGGTCCAATTTGAGTGAGTTCGTACGTTCGTGCGGTAGTAAAGCAAAAATAGTTGCGAACAGCTGTCATTCGTGTTTTTACGTATAACCTCAAAGCTTCTTGCTTGGAATTTATCTGTGTTTGTATGTAATTAATAAGTACTTAATTAATATATTTAATAAGCGTGCTTACGACCAAGGTATGCCTCAGGCATCATGGAGCGCAGGGCAAGATTATCACACTTTCGGCCTTGTGGTGTAATATACTTTGAGACATCACGTGGCGCTTATGTGTTTAAAAAGAAACCACGAAAGTGCTGCAGACAAGAAGAAGAAAGTTTCATAAATAAGTATTGGTTACTTACATCGTAAGTATGCTCTCCGTACGCAACAAAAGAGTTCCTCAACGTTCAACGTTCGGGCCCCACAATAACGCGCCTAGGCAACCGGTGTAGTCGAGCCTAAAACACCGGGGTTAATCTACGATCTACTTGATTATGCAAATACTTGAATTAATAATGTAACAGGACGACGCTCCGACTTCCTAACCATAAAAGACAACCCGCCGCCGAGGCGGAGGCGGTTGCCAGAGATGAAACTTGAGTGGATCAAATATCCCTTCATTGCAGAGATTTATTACATCTCATTGTTCGATAAATGCAAATATTATATTAACTTTCTTCATGTTATCTTATATGAAAATTCCAGTGTTTCCAGGTATTTTTTTTAATTTGAGAGTTTATAATACAGTAGGCGCTCGATAATCCGGCACCCGATTTTTTCCCTCTATGCCGGATTGTCGTTCAGCAGTGTAAAATGCCGGATTATAGAGCGGGCTACCTGAGTCCCAAAATGCCGGACTACTGAGCGTGCCGGATTGGCGAGCGCCGGATTATCGAGCGCCTACTGTATTGGTAGAAAATTGCAAAATTGAAAAATGAAGAAACGACAAACGTTAATAATTAACATGAGAACATAATAATAACACTTAATTTTTTTATTAAAAATATCTGTGCCAGGAAATTGAATGGCAATCAATTCAATTTTCCAAATCTTCTTGGTTTCCGGACTTGTATGCCGTGGTCCATTGGTATTACTACCTGACGTTTCGTCTACAACTGCGGTAGACATTATCAAAGGCGATGTGGTAGCGGGAGAAGTGTCCTTCTAGGCTGCTCACAGGTAAGTGTGGTACTTCCGTCTTTTATAGTCAGCGAGCTCGTGTTCTCTACTCGGTCGTAGTATGCTCTTCTGTGATTGGTCGTTCCATTCAGTGGGTTGGTATTGCACATTTACATTTACCCACTGAATGGAACGATCAATCACAGAAGAGCATACTACGGCCGAGTAGAGAACACGAGCACGCTGACCGCATAAAAGACGGAAGTACCACACTTACCTGTGAGCAGCCTAGAAGGACACTTCGCCCGCTACCACATCGCCTTTGATAATGTTTACCGCAGTTGTAGACGAAACGTCAGGTAGTAATACCAATGGACCACGGCATACAAGCCCGGAACACAAGAAGATTTTGATCAACACCGGCCGTGAAAGTCTACACATTTTGACAAATCAATTTTTCTTTATTAATACATTATCGTCAATAAATAAAATTATCGACCAATTTTTCAGACAATATATTATTTTGAAATAATTTTTGTTTTTAATAATTTTTCTTTCGTTTTTAGGTACTCACAAATTATTATTTCCATGACTACTTAATAAAAAATTGTTTGTTATTATTTTTTCATTATTTTGACAATCATAATTAATTTTGAAAAATTCTATAAAAAGCGAATTATATTTAAATATTAATTATTTTTATATTTTTTTAGATCAATTCTGAAGAAGGTCCAAATCCGGATTGAAACTTTAATGTATTAATTTTATATTGTTTGTTAATATATTGTCTGAAAAATTGGTCGATAATTTTATTTATTGAAGAGTTCTAATCAGACGTTAATCAAAGATTTGAATACATTATCGTGTCAAAATTTCATTAGATGGGTAAAGATCGAGCCAAATCGGGAACTTGGGCTATGAAAGAATAAACTGAATATAAAAACATATCAAGGACTTTTTTTTGTAGGTGTCAAGTTTCTTTAAAATTTACACCAAACTTCGGCTTGAACGGAAGTACAATGTCAAAATATTTTATGGTTAATTAGCTGAAAAAAATAAATAGGAAACGCCCACACACCGTGTTGCTCAAAGCTTTTAAAAAGAGCTTGCGCATACAGAATGTTTTCAAATATCGAATACGTTTCAACTGCAAACCATAAAAAATACTTTAAACATGAACTAATGAACACCGTCAAAACAAGTTATAATTGTCTTTGCTAAACAACTAACTTTATGTTACAAGCAAGGTTGGTAGAGTTAGAGGTTGCCTCGTTCCGGCGAACCGTAGTGGGAAGATGACGTGATGCGGCGGACCTTTCAAATGATTGCGAGGTAACGACTATAATTTTTACGCACTTTGGTGATGGTTTTTAACAATTTATAACAAAGATTAATTAATATAGCTCCATATTCTATAAACGACTTGCTATCGGATTAATAATTATTTTAACATGTTTTAATGTGTAATACTGACGTTTTGTATCCATCATATATATTAATACGCTAAGGTTAAAGATGTTTGCCTCCTTTTTAGAAAAAACCTCACAATTTCTCCACATAAATTATATATCATTTTACAGATAATTGCTTGCTCTACTGACATCCACAACTAAAAAATTAATTATTGCTTTTGTTTTTGTAAATTAATTAAAATACAGCAACGCTGAACAACGTCTGCCATCTAACGGCTTTAATTTTGAAACAACGTCAACACTTCGATCTGTTTCTGACCTTCATATTAAAATACAACAGACACAATACTACATACTGCCATCTGATGGTTTTAATTTTGAAACAGCGAGCAACGCTCAACAACGTCACAGTAATGCTGCATGATGCCATCTGACGGCTTAGTTCAACGCTTTTGCGCCTCTATATGACAATTTTAGTAAAATATTTCTTCGATCTGTGATCTGAGCTTCATATTGTATTACAACAAAAAGAAGAACGTTATAAGCAGTGTGAAAAATTAGAAACGAATTGAATACCTGCAATCATATTTAAAAAATAATAAACATTTATAATTATTAATTCTGTTGTCTCAATGTCCTTTATAAATTGGTTCACTATCCACACTGTATGTATATTTATTTGTTATAGGGAACGCAAAACTTGTACCACAATGAACTACAAACTGTAAAACAGAAAAAGGAAGTGAGGTAGTCATTGACAAAGTACGTAGCTACTCAAGTTTCACCTGGACTTTATACCTACGCTCCTTTCATTCTACTTCACCGGCATGCCGCGTGAAAGAAGCCATTGACTTAGAGACGGAACTACGCAATACGACAGAAAAAATTCCAGTCATTTGGGCGACGGGACCATCCCAACTTCAAAATGTTGGCATTTGATATACTTAGTATAAGGAAAATAAAATTTCTGATTGTTTGGGTTTTTTTTTATTTTGTATTTTTTCCCATATTAATATTTTGTAATATTTAATGTGTTTGTTTTTTTACACTAGGCAGTCGGTTAACGGAACGCTGTCCAAAAATGTTTTGTTAATTTATTGTACATATTTTATAAGTAATAAATTTTATCTTATCTTATCTTAGAATTTCTGATATGGCGTGAGGTGACGCCGGTAATGGCTAGTAATCAATATGACATTTTCTATTCGTTGCCATAGTTACCTACATAATATGTTCCGCGCATAGAGATATTAGACTAGAGTACGCGAGTGAGCCGTGAAAGTGTCAGACAGAGAACAGTTCCTTATCTCTATGATATATAATATTAATGATACAAAACAATGCTGATTTGAGTAAACAAATATCTGGTTTTCTGCAGCGTTCTCTCTCTCTCAACTGAAGACATTTTCACTTATGGCAAGCATACGAACTAGCGTACTCTAGTTACTTATATCTCTATAGTTCCACGTCATGTAAAAATTAATCAAAGCATGCTTAACTAGTTTATTTCAGATCTACAAAACAAAAGAACAGCGGATTTTTTTTATTTTCAAAATATTTCCGAAACTATAGTTTAGAAAAAAAATGCTTAACAAAATTTTCTTGAAAAAATAAATAAAATAATAAACCGTTATGAAAAGTATACCATTATTATATAAAAAATAACGTTACAGCATATATATCTTTTGCGCATGCACCGATTTTCCTCAAAAACAAAAGGGCTCTAAATATTTTCATATTAAACACCCTCCCAAAATTTGGTTTCAATCCGGTCATCCGTTTGACCTGTATCACAGAAAAGTATACCATTATTATATAAAAACACCGTTATAGTATGTATTTCTTCTGCGCATGCGCCGATTTTCCCCAAAAAACAATAGGGCTCTTCATATTTTCCTCCCAAAATTTGGTTTCAATCTGCTCATCCGTTTGACTTGTATCGTGCTCACAGACAAACAGGCGCACAGTGTTTCCAAAAATATGTTTTTTAAATTTGGGGGACCTCAAAACGAAAAAATATTGTAAAATTTTGTAAAGTGAATTTTGACCTAAACTGGTACCATTCCCCACTAGTGGGTTGGAATGATAAAAGAAATGAGAGGTCAGTAAGTCAATGGAGGTAGCAAACTTCCCTTCTCAAGGACGAATAAGGACCTTCCTTACTGTAGACACTTACGTCTTTGTTAGCGTGTTTCAAAACAAACTTTTAACGCACAAAAAATGTTGCTTTAAACATTCTATGCAAATATAGATTCGTCCTTCGTCATTATAGTTTAATGATATGCTGGGATTTCGCTTACTTCCTTAGAGTTGTCAAAGTTTTAGAAAGTATATTTTCTCCCTAAGTTTTTTTTTGACATACCTAAAGATTTATTTGAATTCTCAACAACAAAAAATTAAACGTAAGTTGTTTCTAAACTGTCAAAACATTTAAATAACATCGAATGATACACGATTATAACTTTTTTACTGATTACGAAATATAGGTGTCAAAATTTAACCAAAAAATAAACTTTATCTTCGTCTGTTTGTGAACACAATACAGGTTAAACGGATGAACCGATTGAAACCGCATTTTGGGAGGATGTTTTATACGCAAATATGAAACGTCTTATTATTTTCGGGAAAAGTCGGCGCATGCGCATAAGAGATATGTGCTATAACGTTGATTTTTTTATATAATAACGGTTTACTATTTTATTTATTTTTTCAAGAAAGTTTCGTAAAAAATTTTTTTAAGGAGGTTGAGCCGTTTTATGAATAATGAAAAAAATCTGAAATAAAGTTTTTTTAATAGATTTTTTTATGACAAAATTCTCTGTAAAAAATCCAAAATCATTAGATTTGTAAAGTTAAAAATTAAAAAAAACTTTTACATGTAGTTTTATGGAAAATATGTCAACCTAGCATGCAAAGGGTACATTTTAATTTTTTGCAAATAGCCAAATAATGCCAGCAGTTCCGAAAACTAACTATGCAAAGCATCGATGTCTTACATGTAGTCTAATGGAAAATATGTCAAGCTAGCATGCAAACTGTTCATTTTAATTTTTTGCAAATAACCAAATAATGTCAGCAGTTCCAAAAACTATCTATGTAACGCATCGATGTCTTACGCATATTTTAATATTTTTTCCAATTTAATTAGGAGACTTTTAATCAATAAAAAAAATTATTAAACCTTAGCACTTTTCGATTATGGACTTTTATTCTTGACAATTTTAACAATTTTAACTGAATTTTCAACTTTTTAATGATTTAATTTTAATTTTTATTACTTCTAATCGCTTTTTTTAATTGTTTACTTCAAAAAATATGTAAAATACAGATATTTATATAAATTTATTTTTTCTAACCTATAACTTTGTACAAAAAAATCAAAAGTTAGTCCATTAAGTAAAATACTGAAATAATTAATTAATATTAAAAAAAATATTTATTTATACACTAATTTATTAGTATCATCGACTTATAACCTTTTGTAAAAATTTATTATGGAAAAGTTCCCATTTAGAATTCGACTTACTTTTGATTGGGACTGTAACGGATCAACCTCCTTAAGAAGTCAAACGTAGAAAAATAAATTCAGAGTGCCGTAAAGTACATTGTTAAAATGTAGAGTAAACCATGTCATTAGAATACAAAATATTTAGTGTCAGAAGTGAAAGATAATGTACCCATTTCAATTCTTAAGTCCAAAAGAATGTAGAAAAGAGATAAAAAGTAAAACAAGATAATATCTCTTTTCCGAGGCGGCAAAAAACACTGTTTCCCACGTTGTAGCTACTACGTAAGTTAAAACACCCACCCTTATCCCCAATTCCAGACGGACGCCGGCTGGATGGGGAAAGGCACGGGTAAGATAGAAGCAGGACAGTAGAGGGACGACAGGAAGAGTACATCCGACTAGCTTTAGGAATGCAGTAGTGTTGAACGAGCCTTCTTGGGAATGGGACGCGTCGCCTTAAGATGAATGGTTTTTTGATGTGGCATTCCGTTTTAAAGTCTTGTCAATGATGTTTGACTTTCCTCCGCGTCGGTGACTTGATTCTTCGATAAAGATGAAAGAATTTTTTAGACGTCGGAAAATAATTGAATGATTGAATCCTCGGTGAGAAAAGAAAATCGGTGTTTTATAAATAGGCGCGGGCTCCTTAGTGTCAGGAAATGTTGAAAACTAATTTCATAACAGAAAAGTTTAGAGAAGGGCGTAATTCGTGGGTAGAGCTGTAAAAGTAACGAGGAATTGTGTACCCGTATGTATTCGTTACTTAAAGAACCAGTACCCGTTACTTTCGTATCGTTACGTTACTCGTTACTTTTCATACGACATACAATCGTGTACTAACAGCATCAAGCATGTACCGTCGCACATCGATACGGTATGACTTTGTTCGTATAACGTATAACCGCATCAAACGAGTCGAGCTGACATGGATACGACAAATGCGAGTAACGAAATGAATTTGTAAGTAACGATTCGTTACTTCGAGTCAGACGATGTACCCGTTACTCAGTAACGATACATACGGTTTGTTACAGCTCTATTCGTGGGTCGAGAATTACGTACATCGTTCGCTATAATTCTTCTATCTTCATCATCTTTTACCACAAGCGGGGAATGGTACAAAATTCATTTTTTAAAATTTCAAAATATCTTTTCGTTTTGAGGTCCCCTGAATGCAAAAATATATTTTTGGAAAAACTCTGTGCGTCTGTTTGTCTGTGAGAACAATACAGGTCAAACGGATTACAACCAAATTTCGGAAAGATGTTTGATACGCAAATATGAAAAGTCTTTTTTTTTGGGGGGCAACATCGGCGCATGCCCAAAAGTGATATATGCTATAACGGTGTTTTTTTATATAATAATGGTATACCTACTTTTCATAACGACTTATTATTCTATTTATTTTTTCGAGAAAGTTTCGTTAAAACATTTTTTTTCGAAACTTTATAGTTACGGAAATATTTTGAAAATAAAAAAAAATCAGCTGTTATTTTGTTTTGTAGATCTGTCCAAAATAAACTAGTTAAGCATGCTTTGATTAATTTTTACATGGCGTGGAACATATTAAGTAGGTAACCGTGGCAACGAATAGCAAATGTCATATTGAATACTAGCCATTATCCGCGTCACCTCACGCGACAACAGAAATTTTATTTTCTTTATTATTGTATCAAATGTCAATATTTTTGAAATTGTAATGGTCCCGTTGCCCAATTAGCTGATGAAATGAACACCTATCTAATCAACAAGATAACTCAGAGAACTGTTACATTTTCATTCTAAAATAACTGTTATATCGTTCTATCGCTATACAAAAGGCGTCAATAGAAAAATGCGAGTGTTTAAGCACATAACAAATAGTGTAGGTATAATATTGGTTTTTAACACAAGTCGTATATGTTAATGCGCAAGTTAGCATTAGGGTCACGTAGGATACGAATAACGCCGGTCGCTTATAAAACTGAGATGTCAGCGCATGCGATAGCCCCACTGACTGTCCTGCCGTAAGTCAGGGTTGGCAGGTCAGAAAAATATTGTAACAAAACTGTTCTTTTTATTTACAACAATTAAATGTTAAACAAACAAACAAAAAGTACGTCTCTAATACAATGGAAATAAAATAGAAGTAATAAATATTGTAACAAAACTGTTCTTTGACGTGGTGGTAAATATTTATTTACAACAATTAAATGTTAAATAAACAAACAAACAAAAAGTACTTCTCTTATACAATAGAAATAATATAACAAACAAAACAACAATTTCTAAATAATAATAAAACAATTCACAAATATATACAAGATTTATTTTTAAGCGCTCTATTAGTTTATATGTGAACTCAATGATTTATGTCAGGCGACCGAGCAACACGGTATGTTAACACCATATTCCGTCTTAACTGTATCTGACCTGTGAACTGCAGGCATTTATATGTGTGGGATACCTACTCTAACTTTTTCTCGAATATTCCAAACCCTTCTCTACCTGCATTGATATTCTTCATGCCATTCTATAAAGTTTGGGATTTTGCTACCTGCTTCTATAAAACTCTTTACCTGCGCACAGCGTGCGTCACAATATATGTATATAGTATATACTACTCATGGTTTAAAGCCATAGTAATCAACATAACGCACAGATAACAAATATAAAATAAATAAAAAAAAGTTTAATTTACCCGGACGATTCCTGGCCGAAGAGCTAATAAGATTATAAAACAAAAACGCTGGCAATTTATTGTGAATACAACTTGGAACAGACAAGAGAAGCAATTTTCTTACGCGTCTATTTGAATCTGTCTTTGCCAGTACATGAAACTATTTCAACAATTTGTTTCATAATAGTTCACTTTTCGTTTTCATTACTGTCTGGGATGTTCTAGGAGTTCGTATCTTCCTGACACGCAATCTAACAGGAGAAATGTATGTACCGTGTAATGTAAGTGAAGCGCATAAATAAATAAGACAGCGGAGGTACTCATCTAATTTAGACTTGTAGCGAAAATACTTTTTAAAAGTATTTGAAATACAAATACTAGAAAAGTATTTGAAGTACAAATACTTTTGCTGCATGGACTTGTAAATAAATACTTTTTTAAAGTATTTGAAATACAAATACTAGAAAAGTTTTTGAAGTACAAATACTTTTGCTGCATGGACTTGTAAAAAATACTTTTTAAAAGAATTTGAAATACAAATACTACAAAAGTATACAAATACTTTACAAGTCTGTCATCTATATAAATAAAAACATATGTTCATTTGTTAAAAATCTGAAATCAACAAAAACTTTTTCACCGATTGCTTTGAAATTTTGACACAACGTTGCATTCGAATACGCGCGTGTTTTTATATTTACCTGTCATATAGTTGTCATACCTATGACAAGTAAAAACGTGCTTTTTTTGGAAAATAGCGCCATCTGTTGGACGTCAAATAAACACACGCTATACTAAATATTTTACAGCAACACGAGGCCGGTTTTGTCGCTGGATTTGTGCTGGCTGACGCGCTGGCTGCGAGGATGGAAATGACAAGGTCGCGGGATCGTGTGCGTGGCCACAAGATAAATATCAAAATTAGAACAGAGGCTATTTTTCGTGCTTATTTGTCTGTTTGCTTTGAGCAAGAATCAATCAGGAAACAGTATCTTGTAACGTGGGCGACATGAGCAAACGCCCACAAACAATCATGGCGTCAAAGTGTCTGTTGTGTTCAGAGACAATAAACGTTGACTTTTGTTAACATTCGAACTGTCACTGCGGCGAAATCCAGCGCGTCAACCGCTTGAAACCGAGCAGCCAAATCTAGCAAGGAGTCTAGCGGAAAAAACCAGTCTCGTGTACAACGGCTTTTGCAATACGTAGGGGTATCTCTGTTATGTCGTACAAGAAAGAAAATAATATTCATGCCAAACACATCATATATATTAATACGCTAAGGTTAAAGATGTTTGCCTCCCTTTTTAGAAAAAACCTCACAATTTCTCCACATAAATTATATATATCATTTTACAGATAATTGCTTGCTCTACTGACATCGACAACTAAAAAATTTATTATTGCTTTTGTTTTTGTAAATTAATTAAAATACAGCAACGCTGAACAACGTCTGCCATCTGACGGCTTTAATTTTGAAACAACGTTAACACTTCGATATGTCATCTGACTTTCATATTGTAATACAACAGACACAATACTGCATACTGCCATCTGACGGCTTTAATTTTGAAACAGCGAGCAACGCCGAACAACGTCACAGCAATGCTGCATGATGCCATCTGACGGCTTAGCTCAACGCTTTTGCTACTTGCGCCTCTATATGACAATTTTAGTAAAATATTTCTTCGATCTGTCATCTGAGCTTCATATTGTAATACAACAAAAAGAAGAACGTTATAAGCAGTGTGCAAAATTAGAAACGAATTGAATACCTGCAATCATATTAAAAAAATAATTTTGTAAAGTGATAATTATTATACTTATTTAGTGCGAATAATTCGCACAGGTCACACTAGTATTTAAATAATTATTAACAACCATCAATTGGCATGTCAATACCTTTTAAATTTCTTAATCCTTGTCTTAAAAGGTTAATCATTTTGTAACAAAACTGTTTTCAAAATGGTGAAATCGTCTCGTTGAAATAATACGTTACGCAATGGATGACAAAAGTTAACGGTTTTAATTCCTTCTTTGACGCACTTTAATTTTGCGCTTACCTTTCAGCATTCACATAACAAAATGACAGTTAATTAATCCAGTTAAATGAAGTTGAATGTTATTCAGAGCTAACTTTATAACTTAGCACACGTTGAAAGTATATAGATTGTACACAGTGACAGCATTTCGAAGAGGCAGTGTCTCATGTGCTTCGCAACTTACATGACACAGTATGTTTTAGAAAATATTGTAACAAAACTGTTCTTGTTCGTGGTGAAAAATGTCTATTTACAAAACAAACGTTTAACAAAAACAGTTAAACACACAAACGAAAAAGTTCTTCCCAAAACGTAACAGAAACTAAACAACAAATTCTCGCTAATAAAATAAAAGAATATAAACCACTATCTGTTCATTCCATTCATTGTTGTGGTCGTCGAGAACATTCTACAGAAAGCATTGGCGCATCAGCTGGGAAGGGGGGCGGCGTGTAACAATATTTTATTCAAGGTTGGGTTTCAAATACCAGAAATAATCGAATCAATTCATAATTTTTAAGAACAATACCGATTTTGATATATTTTTTGTTTGTTATAATATACAGTAGAGCCTCTGTAAGTCGAACTTCAAGGGAGACGCCAACAAATTCGAGTTATAGAGTTTTCGACTTATGTAGGATTTTGACTCAGGCGGATTTTGTAAGGAAATATTCGACTTGTAGAGGTTAAGATTTATTCTAACTAATTTTGAGTTGCTTTATTCGAAATACAGAAATCCAATTTACTTTTTATAATAATAATAATAACAATAATAATAATAATAATGATAATAATTCTTTATTAGGGTACGGACAAGCCAATATGGCTATAGAGGGAAAACATTCCGAAATAGCTTGTAGGGACTCTTTCGACCTATAGAGGGTTGAGATTTTGAGTACCTAATGGAGGTTTTGGGGCTTGAAGGGAAGGGAACAAAACATTTTTTTCTAGTTTTGGAGGCTTTCGACTTATCGAGGTTCGACTTAAAGAGCTCCGACTATACTATTTGAAATCAAAAACGTTTTAGTATACGCGGATTTAATTATTTTCTAATACCCTCGTGTTACACATATATATTTACCGTTTTATACTGTGTGTGTGTAGAAACCTATCACTTTTGGACGGAGTGTTTGGTTGAAACGCGGTTTGCGGCATCTGACGTGACTTAGCTGAACTAAGATTTCCTGAAAATTTGAAATGATTCGGCCCAATAGATTTTGAGAAATCAAACAAACAAATTTCAAAAATTTTTAGAAATTATTTTTTTGGAGTATTTTCTAAACTACTAAACCTATTACTTCCAAAATCTAATCAGTTCTTCTCCTCAAAAAACTGCGTCGACTGCCGCAAACCTCATCAAAATCGGTTGATTTGTTCACGTGATATCGTAAACGAAAATTTCGTAAGAAATTGTTTTTGTTTTTTTGAGCTCGAAGAGCTAAAAAATAAACTTCTTGCATTATTTTATATATTTTTGAGCGTTTTGAACTCGAAAAAACAGCGGGAAGTTTCAGGGATGGGTTGCAAGGTCAAACTTTTTTTCAAATTTTTTTTGTTACATTGACTACATGTATCTGTATGTATCTGTTATGAGGCTTTTGTACTGAAAAGGTAAAATTTTGACTCCCGCAATTTATAACTTTTTTCTGGAACGCCACTGCATGTTAGATAACAACGTTTGATAAAATTTATAAGTTAGACAACATATGACAGTCAACGCCTATACCTTTCAAGTAAATCCATGTACATTTAAATCTCTAAGGGCTTGTTTGGTAAGAAAATATGTCCATATTAATTACACTATTTCCAGCTAAAACCTCCAGAAACTATAATAATAATATATAAATTTGTAACAGGACTTCTGTCTGCAATTTCGTTGTCTGGCGCGTTTTTAAATAAATAAATATTGTAGTTTATATTAGTGATGTGCCGTATATCTGTATCCGTATCCGCGGATATCCGAGGGAAAAGAAAGATCCGTATCCGTTAGTTTTTTTGCGGATCTTTTACCTTTTTTTTTAATATAGATTTTATTGGCTTTTGTTTTTATTAACAAAAAAGGATCTTTTACTTTATTAATTTTCAATTCATAGATGAAATTTTATATTATATATAGGTGATTAGGTAATAATGGAAACCTGTTAAATTCCATTCAGATTATTTTTTATTTTTTTAAATCGTATTTGGCACCTTTATATTGCAAACATTTATCGTAGTGAGTACCATACTAATAGTACATAACTCAAAGGTACTAAAAAACTATCTTTATAATGAGATATTGCACATCGATCTTTGGAAAGAGACAATCTGTTATGAGAGTTAACTCTTAAAGAGGTCAATAACTTTTTCCCATAACAGATAGTCTCTTTCCAAAGGTCGATGTGCAATATTTACCGCCACGTACTCTAAGAAAGTTAAGATCCGTATCCGCGGATCTTGAAACCAAAAATCCGTATTCAGATCCGTATCCGCGGATATACATTTTTAACGATCCGGCACATCACTAGTTTCTATATTCGCTTTTAATGTTTAGGTACAAGGTATAAAAACCGCTGGTTTTTAAGCGGTGGTTTTTGTGGTGGCTTTTATGTGTTGGCTTCACACGATGCATTCATTGAAGTTTGCTTTGTAAATGGGTTTGGCGCGCGCTCAGTGATAGAATGTTAACAAAAGTGAACGTTTATTGTCTCTGAACAGGACACACACACTACGGCGCAGTGTTTGTTTGTGGGCGTTTCTCCATGTCACCCACGTGACAAGAAACTGTTTCCTGATTGGTTCTTGCTCAAAACAAACAAAAAAACAAGCAAGAAAAGTTTTTATTTTGTTTGATACTATTAGCCAAGGGTCAAGAATCAATTACACTCTAGTTCTACCGTGCCAAAATAAGTTTTATTTTAAAAATCCATTCGACACTGTTCGAAGTACTTGAAAATGTTATTTTCTTCATACCTCGATCGAAAGTGTCTACTTTCGGCATCAATTGTAAGGCAGAAAGTCTAACATTTACTCCTTGGTGAGATTACACGCACCAAAACGGGAAGTTCGTACGTTCAGGCGGTAGTAAAGCAAAAACAACCAATCAACTGTTGTTTAGAAGTCGTTTCCATATCAACCCTATTACAATTTGGCTAATAGTCGCGGCCAGCTGTCATTCGTGTTTTTACGTATAACTTCAAAGCTTCTTGCTTGGAATTTATCTGTGTTTTTATGTAATTAATTAATGTATTTAATAAGCGAGCTTACGACCGAGGTATGAAGGAAAATAGTATACACCACACTGGCCGAAAGTGTGATAACTTGCCCTTCGCGCCATGATGACTGGGGCGAAGGGCAAGATATCATACTCTCGGCCCTTGTGGTGTAATATCAGCGTTGCCAGACGTCCCGATTTATAAATCAAAAATAAATGTCCCGCGCGGAATAGGCTCAGTCCCGCTTTTCTTATAAATAATTATTCTCTTATTGTAAGTTGCAATTTGTAACACTCAATCCACAGACTATTGTTTGAAACGCCATATTTTTCTAATGAATAAAACTTTTTTGATTTTGATTTCTGTTTTTTTTTTTTTTTATTCTGAAGACGAATAAGACTCAACTATTTAATGACAGTGTAAATCTGATTTAATATACTATATTTTTATTAAAATACATTTTCAATGGCTATTTTTGCTATCTATTGTCACGTAAGCGTAATTTTAATTCAAATAAAAAGATAAATATTTGAAAACTTCTGATTATATACGTTTTTTTACTATGTCCCGCTTTCGACGAAAGAATCCCGCTGTTTTCACTCAAAGAGTTCCAAAATCCCGACTTGGCAAAAAAAAAACTGGCAACGCTGTGTAATATACTATTTCGCAAAACGGGGAAACCCTAAAACGCACTCGTGTAAGTGTAAGTGGATGATTTTTTCGACATATAACATATCGCGAACGCATTAATAACTTATATCACAAAGTATTCTGACACACACGAGACAACGTATCCTCAACGGGATCACATATGAAGTAGAGACGAGAGATGTATATAACGTTAATGTGATTTATTTGAAATATGTAGTGTGTTGTATATTTTAGACGAACTACATATATTGACTACATCCGTAGATATACCTACATATACATATACAGTATGTAAACGCGTAAGGTGCACATAGGGAAATTAGCATTGGGAAAAAATACTTGGATCAGAGTTAGCCATGACTGCATTAATTGTTATTTCTATTGAATTATCGTGGTAATCTTGAGTATTTCTCTTTTATTTTTATTTTACTAGGCTTTTTTAATAATAAAAAGCTCTTATGAATCATTGTTTTAATTTTTTTGTACAAAAATAAAACAAAAAAACAACTCCATCTGTTTGGAAACATTTCATTCAAAAATTGTCTGACTGGTATGACGTATGCGCGTTGGTAAATCAGCGACCCAATGTCTTTAGGTTCAACACGAATAGGCGGAGATATTTGATCTCGCACCATATTTAAGTATTTTTGGGAATTTTATGTCCCATTAATAAAAAAAGTCCGATTATGTTGTAATCGTTTGAATATTTTCTTCGTTAGTATACACATTCATTTTATAAAAGAATATTATCTGTCAAATTGAAAAACAAGATTTCAAGGCTCACTGTGATCCACTCATTTTTTCCCAATGTTAATTTCCCTATGTGCACCTTACGTGTTTACATACTGTATATTCAATAAATACAGTGTGTTGCAGACTACATCAATATCTTAAAAATTTTGGATATGAAATTCAGTAAACCATTTTTGCCATAACTTCATAAGTGGTGCCAATTTAGGTCCAATTGTTCAATAAATAAAATTATCGACCAATTTTTCAGACAATATATTAACAAAAAATATAATTAAAACATTAACGTTTCGATCCAGATTTGGATCTTCTTCAGAACTGATCTAAAAAATATAAAAAATTAATTAAAGTATCAAAATATATGAAAAAATTTATTATTTTTTCAATATTTTCATACTACTTAATAATTTTGAAAGAATTTTATATAAAGCGAATTAGAAATTAAATATTAATTATTTTTTATATTTTTGAAGAAAATCCAAATCCGGATCGAAACGTTAATGTATTAATTATATTTTTTGTTAACATATTGTCTGAAAAATTGGTCGATAATTTTATTTATTAAATCAAGATATCGTAACGTTGATATTTGAATATTTTTTTACAAGTGTCTAGTATCACTAATTCCTTTTCCCCAATATAAAAAGGTACACCTGGTGTAACATGGCACATATTATGAATGTGTATTATACTTGCTTGTTTGTACGGGGATTTACCTTCTAAAATGGATGAGAAAAGCTCTAATAATCTTTGATCTACCATGTTACAACTATGCCCACCGATTGTACATATTATGGCGAGAGAGAGAGATTGTGAATTATAGACGCTCAACAGCTGAGGTGCATATTATGGCAATTAAGTAGGTACATAAAAACAAAATATATAATCGGTGCCAATTGCCTCGGTAATTCACTACAAAATTTATTCCTCAAGGTCAAACAATGATTATTACGCTCTTGTTATGATTGTAGATTATAAACGCTAGACAGCTGAGGTTATTACGTGAATATTTAGTGTCCTACACAACTTACTTTGTCATGATACATCGTCACCCCCACAAATCCCTCCTCGTATTTTCCAAAAAGAACTTTTTGACGTGATAACGTCTTATAAATTGATGAATCACCAATCTTATAAATTGATAAAACACCGGCTGCATGCACGAAAAAGTGTAACGTTCCTAAATCCTAACGTTCCTAACGTTCGTAACGCGTAACGCGTAACGTTCCGCCTGACCCTGTGCGTGTTTTTTGCTAATTTCTCGCTCAATTTAAATCAGATCGGTTTGAAACCAGTCTTAAACGAAAGAGGAGAACATTTTACATAGATTTCGTATAACAGAATTTGCCTAAACAGTTTTTTTATACAAATTTATATAGAAAAATAGCTGTATAAATGCAATGTTGTCTAATGCATGGCGCGACGCGGTCGGTCGTCTTTGTTTGCCGTACATGGAAATTAGAAGATAACGTATGTCTTGTCTTAACATGAAAACGGCTGCATTTCTAATGTTTAATTCAATTTTTTGACATTAGTATTTTGTGAAATGCAACGCCTTCTAAGTTAAGTATTGGAATAACTAATTATTATTAGAACATAATACTTTGACAGTTGCAAACGTCACTTTTGACATTTCTTATCATTCCGACACCAAGGATAAGCGGATTGAAACCAAATTTTGGGAGGTTTAGGTTATCTATTACGGAATACGTTATCACGTAAAACTATCGTCCGTAAACCGACTTTACAGACAACCAATTTTTTTGACTTAGAACGGATTTTTCCATTTCGCTTCGAGATGTCCTAATCTGAACATGCATGCAAAATTTAAGCAAAATCGACTAAGCATTTTAGGGCTTTCGGTGCAACCTCAGACAAGCAACCGACAGATTTTTTTTATAACGAGTCCTTTGTTAAAAGGTCTAATAACACTGGGTAATTTTTTAGAATCCTTTTTCTCTAAAACCATTTATTCTTTGATTATTTTATACTGTCATCACGCCTATTGGCTGGTATATTTAACTAGCGGTCCCGTCTAGTTTCACCCGGGTGCAGAAGAACGAATGGGGAAGGAAGGGACATGAGTACGCACATTCATCTTAGTTTACCGAGATGAATGTTGTGTCCAAACTTCATAATGATCGGCGTTACCGTTCAAAAGTTTTTGTCGTTAAAAAGCACTATTTATACTTTTTTTAAGTAATAAATTTATTTTAATATAATAAATATTTAATTGAAAACAACAATTATTTTTATATAGGTGCCTATAGTTGTAACAGTTTTCAAATGAGCTATTAATTAGATTTATTTAATTTTAATTAGTCGTAATAAAATTTTAAAAAATTGAAATGTAAGCCTTAGAAGAAAGCAATGTAGAAAATAAAAAAAAATAAAAATATATTCGCTGACGTCGGGCTTGAACCCAAGACCCTGGCATTAAGAGTCTTACCCTCTACCGATTGAGCTATCCGGGCTTGTAAACTTGGCGCGCTAATATTGCAATATTTAGTTATTTCACCTGATAATATTTGTCGGACGGACTAATTTTAAGATACATCTTGCAACATTTTTCATTGATGTTCCGCTCCAATCGGTCGTAGCGTAATATTATATAGCCTATAGCCTTCCTCGATAAATGGGCTATCTAACAAAAAATTTTTTTTCAATTCGAACCAGTAGTTTCTGAGATTAGCGCGTTCAATCAAACAAACAAACTCTTTAGCTTTATATATTAGTATAAATATCGATATAAATTATTTTACCCAACCATGTAATATCACAACCATGCCTATAGAGAACTGGGGTAGGTAAAGGATCCGGATAACAGCATACACTCTGTCACGCCAGCACTCTTAACTTGATTTTCTCCTGGGTGAAATATGTAAGGAACGCAACTTAACTGCATACGGCTTCAAATCAGTATAGCGTATGTTACCCAATCTGAGCTATAACAAGGTACACAGATACGGTTTTTTAGAGTTCCGTAGGATGGGGAGGGGATAAATAACTTAATAATAGTTTAAGATAAAAAAATCACTCACCAAATCCAAACTATATTATCTATGCAATTTGTAATCCAAATCTGTAAAAAAAAATAAAACATATTTTAGTGGATTCATTTTTTTGGCCATCTTGTATTACCACAGTAATATTTTAAATTTTAGGTGTACAGTAGACCTTCCTGAGAAAAAGAATGCTGACTTAACGGGAAACCTTTCCCTTTTATTCCTTCTTCGTCCAAGCCAAAGCCTACTGCGATTTTTCTGGACTGAAAGAATTCACTTGATAAGCGAGTAGCGACCGACGACTTAACGAAAGTTTACTACTGTACACGAAAACGCAATACGTGCTCGGTTGCAGAAAGCACTGTCAGAAAATCTGATTTGACAATGACCTTAGATTTGGACCTAGCGAACGCCGGATTTTCTATCAGCGGTTTGCAATTTATTATGTGCGAACACTTTTAAAGAACTGCGCATGCGTGGTCAGTTTTCTAACGGTTTGTTTGTTTGTTGAACGAAGCTATTTATATACTATAATGCTACTTGCATATACTTAGCTAATACGATATCATACTGTCTGACGTAGTTGCACAAAACCGCCGAAAGAAGTTTTACTTCTAAATAGAGATGGGCCAAACGGGTCTTTTTAGTGATCTGCGTCTTTGCATCTGGGTCCCGTATGTGAGCCGGCTCCCTGAACCGGTTCAAAAAGAGCCGAGTTCTGAATATGTTATTCGGGGTCAACTGAGCCACTGAGTTAGTTGAGTCAATCATATCACGTAATATTATGCCAGTGACTGACTCACATATTATAAGGCGGGGTTTTACAGGTTGCTACTTGCTATGTTACAGAAAGCATATTACAATATGCAATACAATACCTTAAATAGTTGTGACTTAAGTAAAACACTGTAATAACTGTACCGCCTGTGCGTAGTGTGTACACTGTATAGTGTTGTTGATTGTATAACGTATACCTGTATAGAATGCATAGCCAGACATAATATGATGCATGAGTCATTTGAGCTGACAGATACTTATTGCTTCTGTGTGTTAAGTGTTTCACTTAGTTATGCGGATCCGTTGATCCGTCGGCTCAAAAAAAAGTGAGTCGGCTCTCACGGATCTTCTGTCGGAGTCGGCTCTTTGAACCGGTTCAGATCTGAGTTACCCAACACTACATCTAATATATAATATTTCCAAAGATGCTTTTAAAAGGTCAATGAAAGGATGGAGTCACAGCAGTAAACTTGAAAGCACTAGACTCTGAAGAGACAACCGCTGTGGCCAAAAATTTGAGTAAATTAAGAATTTTTCTTTGTGTCCTCTCTGAGCATCGTTACATTGAGAATTTCTGGCATTGAAAGGATACAAAAGCAAGTCGTAGGTACGTTACCTATACCATTTGTGTGTTTTTACATTCCTTCCACGAAAACAACTGTTAAAAAGTAATTTCCGTTACGTTTTTCTCGAAGTCAATATATGAACACTCCGAGTAGGGTGGGTGGAAAAAATTTAAAAGGAACACATCCGCAAATTTTACAAATATCATCAATTGCATATGTTTAATGCCGGCACTTCACATGGCAATTTGTATTTGTGTATTTGGCATATTTGGCAAACAATTACCAAGTGTGGACAGTCTATTTGACAAAGTGTTGGCCTTATTTGCCTCTTTAACAAATAAGGCCAATACCAAATACGCGTTACCGTGCGCATGTCGGTTTTTCGAGGCACATCAAAGGAGTCAAATAGGCAAATACGCAAATAAACCGTCCACACAATGACCATATTCAGAAGCGCACGTGCCGTGAACCTGTACGGACGTGCAGTATTTTTGTGGCTGTGCTGTGAGCGAGAACTGGAACAATTATTATTGAAAATGAATTAGGACAATGAAACAATGCTAAAATTCCTGGAATTTTGAACCTTGCGTTCTGCTGACAAATGCTTGTTTGTTTGCTATTAGACTGCATGTGTGGATGGTCGTATTTGCCTCTATTTGCATGTTTGTTTTGAACGTCATATATTTTGCCAAATACAACAAACACCCAATAGCGAACTCAAATAGCCATGTGAAGTGCCATCTTAAAATATTTCTTGTCTTTTAATATAACACGCCTCAAATCGAACAATGGCACACGACTATTCCCAAAAAATATTTTTAACTGCGAAGTATTGACCTTTAAATATGCCATTATTTTACACAACACAAATCGTAACTAGAGTTGCATAATCAAAAAATTGATCGAGTATAAAGCGGCCCATAGACGCTCAATAATGATAAAATAATGATTTATAATGATAAAATTTGTATGAAAACGATTTTATCGAGAGATGAGACCTAGCTAAAACGATTTTTTTCCCCCCAAAATCCCTTTTCAGTAAATTTCATCCAAATCGTTAGGGCCGTTTTCGAGAAAAGCATGCACAGGGTCAGGCGGAACGTTAGGAACGTTACACTTTTTCGTGCATGCAGCCGGTGTTTCATCAATTTATAAGACGTTATCACGTCAAAAAAAACATTAATTTACTAATATGAGTTTTCTTACTGAAGGATGTATTTAATTTGATGCAGGTGTTGGATTGACAATAATATTGCAATTAAGAAAAAAAGGGGTGTATTAAGGGTTTTAACTTTGACCAAAAAGAAAGTAATAAAGCCCCTAAATACACTATATGGTCGGCAGAGTTCGGCTTTCTAGGGAACAACAATACCATATCATCGCGTTTGTGGGTAAAGCAGTTACAAAAAAAAAACATTTTACCACGAGCGAAACCGCGGGTAAAGGCTAGTTTATTTATAATACCGTTACATAATATGTTTAAATAGAATTGTTTATTAATATATAAGTTAATTAAGCCAATATTTGGACAGCGTATAGAAAAGTGTGGTTTGTTAAAAAAATGTATTAATCCCAGAGGAATTTCCATGTTGAAATCGGTTAAAAACTTCACTCTGAACAGCGGATACACGATTCATGCGCCCCAAAAACCAATTAATTTGTCAATAGATAGCAACAACAGTTCGGTATGCATCGACAAGTTTTTTTTGTAAACAGTTAAAACACTAATTAACGCAATAGTCATATTTATGCGAAATAAATTTGAAAAAGACCTGAAATAATTTTAGAAAAACGGAAAAATTACTTAGGCTGATTTGTCTATTATTTTAATGCGGATTATAATTTTCAAATTATTCAAGCTCGTCTTGAGTTATGGTTACACCTTTTTTTGAAAACCTTAACCTATAATGATTTAGTATTTCTCCCGAAAAAAAAACTGGAATGCCCATAACCTCCAAATCAAAACAGATATAGATGTTTTATTCATTAGAATCATCGTATATTTTACACGCTTTATATTAACTTCACTTGTAAGTTTGTATGTATGTATGTTTGTTTGTAACCTTCGTTTGGACTACAGCAAGTGGTTTATTACTATAGTATAATATGCCAGCACTGTAACTACAGTGGTTAGCCGTGCGGTCTAAGGCACGGGTCTTCGCTGACGTCAACTCTCGGAATCACGGGTCGTGGGTTCTAATCCCGTCCAGGCCGAAAAAAAAATTGTTTTTTTTCAGCAAATTTTTGACAAAAAGTGGAAAATAAATATAATTCAAAAAAAACTAAAAAACACGCTTTATATCGAACTAAAAAGTAAAAAATATTTTTTTTAAAATAAGCTTAAAACAATAATGAATAAAAAATACAAGTATTATTGTGAAAAAAGCGTGGAGCGTTCGATGTACGAAAATGTGGAACAAAGCGCCTCACGCTTTTTTCACAATAATACTTGTATTTTTTATTCATTATTGTTTTAAGCTTATTTTAAAAAAATTAGTTGTCTGTAAAGTCGGTTTACGGACGATAGTTTTACGTGATAACGTATTCCGTAATACATAACCTAAATTTTTGTAGCTGTCAAACTTGGGCCGAAGCATACTGCGCTCTCGCTTGCACGCACAGGGTCAGGCGGAACGTTAGGAACGTTACACTTTTTCGAGCGTGCAGCTGGTGTTTCATCAATTTATAAGACGTTATCACGTCAAAAATATTTTTTACTTTTTAGTTCGATATAAAGCGTGTTTTTTAATTTTTTTTAAACTATATCTCCGCTGAAAACATCGCGCTCACACGCTGCGAATGTAGTTACGCCAATAACTATTAAAGTCATATGACGATAATTTTCTTTCGTTCGTTGATTTTAAAAGTTAAAGAATGAATAGTTATAATTCGATGAATTATCGAGTGTATATAATTACCAACTGAAAATAATCAAAACACTCGTTAATGTAAAGTTGTGATAAATTATTAGATGATCGGAAAACTATAGATTTAGTTGAAATGAGGTGCAAAGCGCGCGTTAATTTATGCATTCGACAGGCGAATAATGAGAGTAATCTGTGATTACATAGAGAACTAGCCTAGCTGTAGTTATCGCATGAACCTATTTATTGTAAGAGTGTCGTCTGCACGCAAAAAAAACACGAGTTCGTATAAACTTTACGCGCGATTGAAGTAAAACTACTTTTAAATGGGGAATTATAAAACGGTCGAATAAAAAAACAAATTTGGTGACTGATGATGAGATACTGTTTTAATAGCTTGAGATATTAAAATAATAGTTGGGTGAAATTACTAAGTGAGCGACTAAATTACTAAGTGAGCCACTAAATTACTAAGTGAGCGACTAGAATGCCTTCGGTAATTTTGAAGCAGATATCTTCTTTTGTTTTTACTTTTTATTTTTTTTTTTCACTTTGAGACTACAAATTAAAACTCATGCGAATTAAATAGTTAATTGTTTGAATAGAACTGCGCTTTCTAAAAAATGTTTATTTAATTGACAGTCAATTAAATATATATTTTTTAGAAAACGAAGTTCTATTCAAACAATTAACTATTAACAACTTAGTAATTTAGTCGCTCACTTAGTAATTTAGTCACCCAACTATTATTTTCTCGTCACGCGCAGTCAGTCGCTCACTTAGTAATACAGTAACCCAAATTGATTATTTTTGTCACCCAAAATTGTAATTTACAGTCACTCGTTTAAATACTACCCCTTTTAAATTGTTTTTACCACCTCACTTTTTAGAAAATATTCACCCACAAATTAAATCACTCGCAAACTAAATTACGTTGGCTTATTGAAGTAAAACTTCTTTACGCGCGCTTGACTTAGGGAGTAAGCTAGTGAATGCGTGACGAGAGCGTTACGAAAAGTGTGATCGGGCGAGGCGAACGGAAGTTTTACTTTAGTCGTGTGGTCTAAAGCACACTAATTTTTTTGAGTTTACCACAGATGCGTTTTGATGCCAGTCAGTCGATGTCTTTAAATAGCGGAAAAATATTTGATAGATTTTAAGTTTTAAGAAAGTATGTCAAAAATCTATTATAAAATTCTCTGCGTGAGTAGAAAATTCATTTAATTAAATACGCTAAGGTTAAAGATGTTTGCCTCCCTTTTTAGAAAAAACCTCACAATTTCTCCACATAAATTATATATCATTGCTTGCTCTACTGACATCGACAACTAAAAAATTTATTATTGCTTTTGTTTTTCTAAATTAATTAAAATACAGCAACGCTGAACAACGTCTGCCATCTAACGGCTTTAATTTTGAAACAACGTCAACACTTCGATCTGTCATCTCTGACCTTCATATTGTAATACAACAGACACAATACTGCATACTGCCATCTGACGGCTTTAATTTTGAAACAGCGAGCAACGCTGAACAACGTCACAGCAATGCTGCACGATGCCATCTGACGGCTTAGCTCAACGCTTTTGCTACTTGCGCCTCTATATGACAATTTTAGTAAAATATTTCTTCGATCTGTCATCTGAGCTTCATATTATAATACAACAAAAAGAAGAACGTTATAAGCAGTGTGCAAAATTAGAAACGAATTGAATACCTGCAATCATATTTAAAAAATAATTTTGTAAAGTGATAATTATTATACTTATTTAGTGCGAATAATTCGCACAGGTCACACTAGTTCTTGAGTAATGCAATAAGTGAGTGCTTACAACCGCGCTATACTGTGTGCATTACAGACACGTTACGAAGCAGTGACGTACAGCCAGGGGGGGTAAAATCAAGGGTGCATTTATACCTTCTATATATTAGTAACCCACCATTATAGTTTTATTCATGAACATTTAAATCGATAAATACAACGTCAGATTCCCGATTAATTATCAATCATAAACAAAAATTGTGTTTATACGGATGTTCCACCGTAGCGCCTAAACTATTCATCCGATTTTGATAAATAAGGTGTCAATCGATTCGTTATTATGGCCCGGGTAACATAGACTACATTTATTTGTGAATTTTGGTCCCAGAGGGGAGCAAATTGAAAACAAATAAAACATAAGTTCCAAAAAAATAATTTAAATAAAAATAAAACTAAAACCCGAATACTGAAAAATACGAAACAAGAAAATATTCTCATCTGAGGATAGCCGTGGTCGTATGCCATCTCATATATATGAGGCCCCTCTAGATGTATAGCGTGATGCACTTGCCCTAGAGCTTATTATCGCTTACTACTGTTAAAATGTAATGTTTTGTTAGGGTAGGTGGCATATGACCACGGATATCCTCAGATGAAAATATTTTCTTGTTTCATACTTTTCAGTAGTCAGATTTCAGTTTTTGAACTTGTTGTGGCGAAATTCAATAAAAATGATATTATAGTATATTATTCAATAAATAAAATTATCGACCAATTTTTCAGACAATATATTAACAAGAAATATAAAACTAATACATTAACGTTTCGATCCGGATTTGGATCTTCTTCAGAACTGATCTAATAAATATAAAAAATAATTAATATTTAATTTCTAATTCGCTTTATATAAAATTCTTTCAAAATTATTAATTAGTACCAAAATATTGAAAAAATACTATTATTATAATTTTATTATTTTTTCAATTCCTGGAATTTTGAACCTTGCGTTCTGCTGCCAAATGTTTGTGTGTTTGTTATTTGACTGCCCTGTGTGGATGGTCGTATTTGCCTCTATTTGCATGTTTGCCTTGATCGTCATATATTTTGCCAAATACAACAAACATCCAATAGCGAACACAAATAGCCATGTGAAGTGCCACCATAAAGCGGCGTGAACAGAACTTATTTTTTATTCATTCAGTGGCTTGGAAAATTTTCCATAAAAACCACCAACTCTGCTCTTGTGTTATCACCTTTTCCTTTTTGTTGGTTCCGCCCCTGGTTTTATGGAAGCGGCACCCGTTCAGTGATGTGATACGCTTATATATGCCATGCATTTGTGTTGCAGTGATGCATCTCAATGCATTACATTGTCTACGTCACAAGTCATTATCTATATCGACGACGCTATCTGTACATAATAGGTATATGCATCGATACATTGTCAATATACACTACAATAACCTTTCAAGCTGCACTCAATTCCTATCGGAATTTGGGAGCAAGATCTGCGTAGCAATAAGAATGCAAATATTATCTATACTAATATATAAAGCCGAAGAGTTTGTTTGTTTGTTTGTTTGAACGCGTTAATCTTAGGAACTACTGGTTCAAATTGAAAATTTTTTTTTTGTTGGATAGCCCATTTATCGAGGAAGGCTATAGGCTATATAATATTACGCTACGACCATTAGGAGCGGAGCTTTAATGAAAAATGCAAAATGTATCTCAAAAATAAGCTTTTATTCCTGTGAAATGCACTAACTAGATATACTCATATTATTAGCGTTGTGAGAACACAACCTCAGGTGGCTCAATCGGTAGAGCATGCAACTGTCAATATCAGGGTCGTGGGTTCGAGCCCCACGTTGGGCAAATATACTTTTTATTTTTTTTTTTATTTTTTACATTGCTTTCTTCTAAGGTACATTTAAATTTATTTAATTAATTTAATAATAAATTATTAGTTAAAAAAAGTTTAAATACTGCTTTTTATCGACAAAAACTTTTGAACGGTAACTCCGATCATCATGAAATTTGGACACAACATTTCATCTCGGTAAACTAAGATGAATGTGTGTACTCATGTTCCTCCCTTCCCCACTCGTTCTTTTACACCCGGGTGAAACCGGACGGGACCGCTAGTTTTCGATAAAAGAACACAACATCGTGTTCATAAGAAAAATCAAAGAATATTTCATTAAGCATGAGTTAAACATGAAAGTTTTAAACGTACGCCAACTATAAAATTTTTTACCCGACTACGGCAAAACCAAAAGGGAGGGTTATGAGTTTAGCAGTATGTTTGTATTTACGGATGTTCCACCGTAGCGCCTAAACTATTCATCCAATTTTGATAAATACGGTGTCAATCGATTCGTTATTATGGCCTGGGTAACATAGGCTACATTTATTTTTGAATTTTAGTTCTGGAGGGAAGCAAATTGAAAACAAATAAAAAATAAGTATGAAACAAGAAAATATTCTCATTTGAGGATAGCCGTGGCCGTATGCCATTTCATATATATGAGACTCCTCTAGATGTATAGCGTGATGCACTTTGCCCTAGAGCTTATGATCGCTTACTACTGTTAAAATGTAATGTTTTGTTAAGGTAGGTGGCATATAAAATTTTCGAAACGTTGGTCAGTAGCGTAACAGTGGTAAAGCTTAGTTCTTGATCCTCAACCAAATCTTCCTTCATCATAGCGTTATATTTTAAAAATAGTGTTATCACTTTGAACTATAAAAACCTGTTTTAAAATTTTGATAACTATTTTTGGATCCACTACAACTTCTCAATGTAATGGGGAGTCAAAAATGTCATTAACTCAGAATAAACATTTCGTTGCTGGTTCGGCTATATTTCCGGAAAGACCCGAAGTTTAGTATCGATAGAAGTGAGTAATAGCTGAATTCTGGTATAACATAGTGGCCACCACGGAGTACCCTCAGCGCAGTAATTCACCCGACGCGACACCTAATTAGGACACGAACTCGGCTAGCCCGTAATGATGCACTAAACATGATTGCATTCCCTAACAAAATGAACACAACCAGTTAATACACGCGATATTATGTCAAGTACAGATAATTAGTTTGTAAATCGTACGTCATCGAGATTAAATTATCAATTTATAGAACCAAAAACAGAAATTAAATATGGACTTGAAAATAACCCGTAAAGGTGTCATCGTTACTAGCAAACACTGATTTAAGGACGTAGTCCTAAGTTCGGGCTCGTTTTCAACCGTTAATTCAGAATTTTTTTTTAATATCAAAATAATGTACGATGTTTTCAATTTTGTTACATGTTTTTACTGACATCGTAAACTAATACAAAAAAATTTTTTTGCTTAATTTTACGCCATTTTATAATTGTTTTTTTAATCTAAAGTAGACAACTTTAAGTGGAGGTAGGTGGGTAGCGCGGGTGATAACGTCACTTGGAGTCAACTGAATTATAAAAATTAAATTGGTTATTGTTTCGTAGGCTTGTGGCTCTATCCCGTACTAGAAATAAATATTTTTATTGATAAATAACAAAATGGCGCGTTTTAGAAAAAAAAACGAGAAAATCGTGATTTTTTCGTTGAAAATCGGTTATAACAATAGAAATAATTTTTATAATTAAGTAATTCTAGTACCGGACGGAGCGATTGTTGTGTAGAATACCCTGTGCAAAACTGAAAGCAATCGGTTTTATACAATTGTTTCAATCACCCGCGCCACTTAGAAAAACGTAGTTTTGAGAAAAACGCGTTTAAAGTTTTAATTTCAGATTTCTTACAAAAAAATAAAAATGAATATTTACACTGATCAGCTATGCCTGGTGTATATTAAACCTTCCGTTTCTTCAAAGGCATCGTTTTCTGTTAATTTGTTTGCTCTACTCTGCGAGAATATAAGGGTAACGTGATAACAATTGAGAGGTAAGAGCAGGTAAGAGTCTTACTGTAAGATCGTTGCTGCTCTCGACTATATGCTATAGCTTTGTAAATATTTAATATTTCGGTCTAAAATTTTTACAGTATTTTCTCAATATATTATACTTACTAAAAATGTAAAAAAATAAATTCGTTTTTTCAAAACCCGAACACGAGACTACGTCCTTAAATCTTTATTTTTAGGTTACCGCACATTCGATGAAAATACGGAATCCTTACAGAACCACTCTCATGTCTGTCCGTCTGTCATAGCTTATTTTTCCGAATCTAAAAAGTATAAATTTCGTAGATATGTTACGGTCTATACAAAAATTCGATCAATGACCGAAATAAATGCGCAAAACTAGTTTTGACCAACGAATATTGCCCAAACCCAAAATATTACATTTAAACGGGTATTGAGTGCTATAAAATGAGCAAAACTTGTTTTGCGCATTTTCAATTGGACAAAACTAGTTCTGTCCATTTTTGAACGGACAGTACTAGTTCTGCTTGTTTCATTCAATTAACGTCCGAACCCGAATAAAAGTAGGGTTATGTTCTTGTTTAGGTACCTATCTATTGAATTGTTCTCCTGAATGTTATAATTAACATAATTGTGAGATATTCAGTGTAATAATTAAGTAAAAATGCAAGATGAATTCGAGTCTCAACTAGTTCGCCTATTGATGGCTTCTGAAACATAATTTTATGACGAAACATAATTACCTTACTACACTAAGTGAGGTTAAGAAAACAAATTTGTTGAAAGCTGAATTAGAACCTCTGTCTGCTAAACAATACAGAAGAATAAATCGCTTTGATATAATAAGTATCATTGATGTGGAAAAGTTAATTAAAAAACGCAAAGAAGATTCCGATGCCATACTAGTACTGTCCGTTCAGAAATGGACAGAGCTAGTTTTGTCTAATTGAAAATGCGCAAAACTAGTATTGCTCATTTTATAACGCTCAATACCCGTTTAAATGTAAGATTTCGAGTTTGAGCAATATTCGTTGGTCAAAACTAGTTTTGCGCATTTATTTCGGTCGTTGACCGATTTTGGGTGTAGATCGTAACAGATATAAAGCAGGTGTCAGACTGATTTTTCTAGAGGGCCATTTAAAAGATTTAGTATGTGTTATCGGGCCAGACTACAAATTAAAAACTAAAACACATTAAATTGAAATCTTTATTTAGTTTAAATCAATTTTTATATAAAGGTAATAAAAATGTTAAATTATCTTGAGCTTGAGGATCCAGACATTTGAGATCTCTTATTTTTGATAAACTCATTGATGTCAGGTGTCTAAAATCCTCTCTGGATAGATTCTGGTCGCGGGCCGTATTGAGAAGGCTTGAGGGCCGTATGTATCTTTGATACCACTGATATGTTGAGTTAGATGACCCAAACACGGATGCATGGCGTAAATGAACGAATTCCAATTTTTGGGGTTAATTTTAGAGGGCAAATTAAAAAATTGAAATAATATTTTTCGAGAGAAAATATGGATTCGTACTGGGCCTCATACGACTCTGGTAAAAATGGTGGCCTTTTAATATCTCGAGATAACATTAGATATGGTTGTCAAAAAAAAAGTGAAATCACAAATTTCAAAATACGAAAATTATTTAAATATCATTACTTTCAAATTAAAATGTAATTATTTGTAAAATCATTAAAATTTAATTAAAAACTCTTTTAATAAATTTTTGTTTTTTAAATAGGCAGATCCATATAATAATTAGCAGGATGAATTCTCTAAAATTATTGGACATTTGAATAAAAAAAAACAATGAAATTCTAAATCAATAATCGATAATAAATTATGTAAACAAAAAATATCCTTATATAAACTCTGGTACGTTCTAAAAATTTAACAGATACAAAATTGACTGTGTTTAGAAAACATCTCAACATTTAGTTGTGCTTTTATATCAAAATTTTTCAAAATTTATAGTGTTTTTAAATTCAAGACAAGGTAAGATAACTATTTCTAACTCGTAATAACAAAACCTAATATATTTCGTCGCGTCATCTATTTGCAAATTTCAAATTAAAAACGGAAATATTATTGAAATTTTTTAGCAGTTTTTTGCTATAAAGTATTATAATAGAAAAAGAATGTAAAATTTTTCATTTGTTGTTTAAAAATTCTTACACCAATTTTAATTTTTTTAAATATCTTAACAAATAAAGTCTGGTAAACCTTTTAAACCTTGCAATTATATCCTTTATTATCCTTTAGGTTAACATTGAGTAATAAAGTTTTAGACTTAGTATTAATAATCAACCTAGTATCGAGAACCACTACAAATATGTGCGGACGACTTGCCGGGCCAATTAGCTGTCAAATTTGATCCTTGGATAAATGGCGCCAGATTTGAAAACTGAATATTCGCATACATTGATTTTTATTACATCACTAGTTCTTAAAAAAAACATTTCAATTAACTTCAATTCTAATACAGTAAAGTCTCACTAATCCGGCACTATTAAAAACTAGAGGGTGCCGGATTTTTGGATTGTATAGAAAAATCATAATATGTAAATAAAATAAAGCATTTCATAAACAGACAACAGTAGGGAGGCGTGAGCGGAGGGTGCCGGATCATTGAACGTACCGGACTACTGAAGTGCCGGATTAGTGAGACTTTGAATCTTTGCAACACTATTCTATTTTAAATTTTTTTATGACATTTTTAAGGGTAATTATTTTTCAACAATTTTTCGTATCTTTCAGATAAAAACATGTCAGGAAATGAAGGTAAGTGTTTTTGGCAGTAGGATTGCAGAACTGGCAAAAATCCCGGGGATTCACACGTCAGACCTCCATGCGGCAGCTCACAATATGTGAGTGTGCAGCACACCACTTCGCAAAATATTTATAAACTTCAAATCCACCGAAATTAATTATGTTTTAATTTAGCCGCTTTCAAACTTCTACTTTTAAAGTTGAGTTTTTACGGTTTCATTAAGTAAACATGTCAAATTATTGATGCCAAGTGGCACGCTGTGGCGCGTGAAGGTCGAAATTTGGAATACACGCCCAAAACTAATAGAGTAAGATCCCAAAGCCGCCAGACACAAACTATTTTTAAATAAATGAAACCTTACGTTTTGAGTAGTGTTTTATGTACTTAGAACATTTGGCGTACGTCCATCATTGAGTCTGTGACAAATGTACAGGTACCAGGTGAGAAAGGTGAGTAAAAATAAGAGTCACTTAATTTAAATTTAAATGGCTGATATTTATATATGTTTTGTAAAATATCACTATAAATTAGTATCCAGTATCGCCAGTCACTTTCCGCTGACCACAACTTCTGACAGACGCTTTAAAGCTCAGAGAAAAATTAATGAACTTCACTTATTTTTAAATGCTTGATTTTTATATAATATGTTATTCAGACAACTATTACAAAATTATATTTTAAAAGCCAAACAAATTGTAATGACCAAATATCCCCCCAGACGTAAAAAATACATAAAGCTCTCGCGCTCATACTAACAGCTGACTATTTTTTACGTCTGGGGGGATGTTTGGTCATTACAATTTGTCTGGCTGTTAAAATATCTATAATTTTGTAATAGTTGTCTGAATAACATATATAAAAATCAAGCATTTGAAAATAAGTGAAGTTCATTAATTTTTCTCTGAGCTTTAAAGCGTCTGTCAAAAGTTGTGGTCAGCGGAAAGTGACTGGCGATATAAATTTAAATTAAGTGACTCTTATTTTCACTCACCTTTGTCACCTGGTACCTGTACATTTGTCACAGACTCAATGATGGAGGTACGCCAAGCGTTCTAAGTACATAAAACACTACTCAAAACGTAAGGTTTCATTTATTTAAAAATAGGTTGTGTCTGGCGGCTCTGGGATCTTGGGCTATAAAAGCATATTAAAAAATCAAAACTAGCCGACCATTTGTTTACAAAAATGTATAATTTATTGAGCACTAAAAATTTCAGCTAGATATACATGGGGTTCGTTACTAGGTAAGTGTTTCAACATTTCACGAATACAATACAGCCGTAAAAAGGCAAAAGGCAGTAAGTGACCAACTTATGAATTTGAGTAAATCAAGATTTACTAAAAATGTCTTGACCGTCCAGAATTTTAGATTATGGAAACCAAAACATGGGGACAACATTTTTTAAAGACAATAAAATTATTGCTGCAGCACTTACTGCTGTCGTTGGTTTCAGTATGAACTCATTTTTCAACAAATGTCATTTACTGCCCTTTGCCTTTTTAGGGCAGAATAGGTTTGCTGCAAAACCAACCACGTGTGCACCGGCATTTACTGACAAAACTGCCTTTAAATAATTAAGTAGAAAAATATAATCTTCCAAATCAGAATCTAATAAAACATTATACGAATATTAAGAGCGCTATGGTTGAAACAAAAATAAAAAATAAAGAATAGTTACTTCTTACCACAACAGTTTTATTAGCGGGATGTTCAGCAAACATTAAGTTTAGTGTTTGCTGAAGTAGAGAGCATAGCTCCCGAAATGTACATCCGCTAATAAAACTGTTGTGGTAAGAAGGTCTTTATTTTTTATTAATAAAACATTGTTTATTTATCAAATATAATTTTGTACTAAACATTTTAAAAATATTTCAGAAGACAGAATGGGTCCTCGAGAGGAAATGCTAGGTAAGTTGAAATAGTCTTGTGTCTTAGAACGTATTGAAATTTCTTACCAACGAATAAAGGCCATAATTATATTCTGTACATTTTTGACAGTTCAATTGTGAAAAAACCTTTTTATGGAAATTAATATTCGCGTCTTGTTTTTATATATTCATATATCTATTAATTAACTATATGAATCATTGCCTATCTACTCAATGTGCGGTGAGTGAACGCAACAAAGCGTATCGAAAATATATCTGCGTCTCTTTCTTCGATGTAATTCCCTGATTTCTCCGATGATAGGATTGGTTGATGTACTTGCATTCAATCTGAATAAAGTATCTCTGTTTCAAAAACTTTGTCTTTTTCTATGACGTTAACATGGGCGTACCCAGCTTTTGGCTCAGGAGGGGGCAAATTAGAAATTTTTTAAGCCGGGTCTCCCGTGCTTGTTTTGCCTTCCTACATACGCCAGTGCTTACGGCATAAAAAAGACAGAAGTATATGTTTGTACCCTAATAGTTCGATTGCGATTTTATTCCTATGCTCAGTATAGAATAAAAGTATATACAGTATGTAAACGCGTAAGGTGCACATAGGGAAATTAGCATTGGGAAAAAATGACTAGATCAGAGTGAGCCATGACTGCATTAGTTGTTATTTCTATTGAATTATCGTGGTAATCTTGGGGATTTCTATTTTATTTTGATTTATTTTTATTTTACTTGGCTGTTTTAATAACAAAAAGCTCTTATAAATCATTATTTTAATTTTTTTGTACAAAAATAAAACAAAAAAACAAATCCATCTGTTTGGAAACATTTCATTCAAAAATTGTCTAACTGGTATGACGTATGCGCGTTGGTAAATCAGTGACCCAATGTCTTTAGTTTCAACACGAATAGGCGGATATATTTGATCTCGCACCATATTTAAGTATTTTTGGGAATTTAATGTCCCGTTAATAAAAAAAGTCCGATTATGTTGTAATCATTTGAATATTTTCTTCGGTAGTATACACATTCATTTTGCAAAAGAATATTATCTGTCAAATTGAAAAACAAGATTTCAAGGCTCCCTCTGATCCAGTCATTTTTCCCAATGTTAATTTCCCTATGTGCACCTTACGTGTTTACATACTGTATATAGATTATATTTTTGTAATGGTAGGCTAAGGTGGTTTATGGTTATTACTGTTGCGTCATTGCAAATCAACTAAAAGACTTGTCCGTCTAATTAACTGTCGGGTTGTGGCCATGGCCGCTCAAAACCTATTTAAAATGAACTAAACCCGACGATTTAGGTGTTGAAAAATGTTCATGGACACAAATATACCGACAGAGGTATCACGATCGTTTCAAATTTGAAATTTAACCCAACAGTAAAGATAAAGTGCGGTGATATTTTTTTTATACACACAGACAAAATATCGTCTCAATTGTTATCGATCTTCAATTATAGTTTTTTTTATATTTCAGAAATTTACCCTCCATGCTCAAGATCTATAGCAAGTAAGACAAAAACTTAAAAATTATGATAATTATATTCAAATAGTGCTTCTCCGAAGAGTTTTTACTTATTATTTATTTTACTTACGAATACTTCTATTTATTTTAATTAAATCACTCGCCCCAAAATGGCAAATAAATAAAACGCCTTGCAAACCTCGTAACTTCAGATTTAATGTTTCAGACCGCAACAATACGCAAGCTAGCATACTGCGAAATACTAAGAGTAAGTGTTTGCTTGTCTGCATCGTCTAATTTCTAGAACCGCCGAACGAACCTGATTGCGGTTATTGCCATTTGATAGCTTATTTCTTGAAAAAGGTTTAGGTCTGTACTAATTACTCGAATCGGGTGCAAATCAAATTGATTCCAAGGTGGATTGACATCAACTTTATCAAACAATTATTCGAAATATAATTTATGATTTTTTAAAATTTTCTAGATCCGATATTTCGATCTTTTTAGGCCATTTTAGAGTTTGTTTCACAGACGTAGTATTTTCAATTATTTGTATGTTGATTTAATAGCTAATCTATGTTTGTGGTAATGTTAGGTAATTATTATGCCATATGGCGTAGTGATCAAAATTCTAAATTTACTTGGCACAAATTTTGCTCTTTTCTGACATACATTAAACAAAAATAGATGTACAAGGCTGACAGAGGCATTTTCTGATATGTAATAATGAGTGTAATAAAGCGAGCGAATCTAGTGGGTTCAGTATTTACTTGATTGAGCCAATGAAGATGCCGTAATAATAACAAAGTCCTTAAAGGGAATATTGATATTAATTCGTACAAATGAAGTTGTATCGAGCATATTTTAATAATATTTTTCTCTAAATATTGCAGAACAAGGAAACAAGAGCAGAATTTGTAAGTTTCTATATGTAATCAGTGACATTAATTAAGATATTTCTACAAAGAAATCAAAGGAAGATATGTCTCGCTTGTCATTTGGTTGAACATGAAAACACACATAGTTTTTAATTTTTCAACGTTTCTTCCAGTCGTTTAGTCCATCCTCAGAAGTACATAAACTTATACTAAGTTATGGAAAGCAAAAAGCACCATTATACAGTTTATCCACAGAACCATGATATTATGAGGTGTCTTGATCTTAAATTCTAACCAGGGTGTTTATTGCTTTGTTGTTGTCGATAGTTTTTGAAATTTCTATAATTTTCAAAAATTAAAATGTATATAGTTATCAAAAGCTGCCTTTGGTGAAAATATACTCACTATAATTTTTATGTAATGTTCCAGATGACAGGGAAGGTGATATGGATGGTAGGTTAAGCATTTGATATCACTATTCAACCATTTCCAAAATACACGTACCAAAAAGAGTTCATATAAACCATCATCAGTTTCATGATCTCTTTTATTAACATAACTATATTTAATCTTGCCAAAAATGATTTTTATAATATAGAAAAAAAAGCAAACATGTAATTTCATTTTAACATTTTTAGATGACTACTATCATTACGATTTTGATGTGCCAACCCGTAAGTTATCATAATGCAAGCATAATATTGAATAATAATTAGTCAACGCTTTTCTGTGATTATTACTATTTTTTTTTGTTTTATTTAATGATACATAGTTTTCTTATAAAGAAATTAAATTCATTATCTCAATTTTAATCAATTTTTAATTATTATAAATACTTAATTGTATTTTCCATAATTCAAATATTTAGGTACTATTACTATATAATCCATATCCAAGATTCGCTGAATGTTAGAGGAAACATCATTATTCACAATTTTATAATCTCATAAAGCTTCATCGAAAAAAATTGACAATAATTAACCAAAATATACTAATATTCCAAATCACTTTCCAACCTTTGACAAAATTTTAAAGTGAAACTTTCATTTTCGAGGGACTTTTGTACTTGTTATTATTTTTTTTACTTACGATAACACTTTTTTTTATTTTAATTAAATCGCTCGCCCCAAAATGGCAAACTTATAAAACGCTTTGCAAACCTTGTAACTTCAGTTTTAATGTTTCAGACCGCAATAATACCCAAACTAGCATACTGCGAAATACTAAGAGTAAGTGTTTGCTTGTTTGTATCGTCTAATTTCTAGAACCAGCGAACGAATCTGATTGCGGTTATTGCTATTTGAAACTAAAAAAAATTGGTTGTCTGTAAAGTCGGTTTACAGACGATAGTTTTACGTGATAACGTATTCCGCTCGAATATCATATTTAATAATACATAACCTAAATTTTAGTAGCTGTCAAACTAGGGCCGATCGTGCTTCTCTATCGCTTATACTGCGCTCTCGCTTGCACGCACAGGGTCAGGCGGAACGTGACACTTTTCGGAACGTTACACTTTTTCGTGCGTGCAGATGGTGTTTCATCAATTTATAAGACATTATCACGTCAAAAAGTTTAGTGTTTGCTGAAGATGAGAGCATAGCTCCCGAAATGTACATCCGCTAATAAAACTGTTGTGGCAAGAAGTAACTATTCTATATTTTTTATATTTGTATTTACTTCATTGAGCCAATGAAGATGCCGCAATAAGAACAAAGTACTTAAAGGGAATATTGATATTAATTCGGACAAATAAAGTTGTACCGAGCATATTTTAATAATATTTTTCTCTAAATATTGCAGAACAAGGAAACAAGAGCAGAATTTGTAAGTTCCTATGTAATCAGTGACATTAAGATATTTTCTATAAAGAAATCAAAGGAACATATTTCTCGCTAGGCATTTGGTTGAACATGAAAAAACACATTGTTTTTAATTTTTCAACGTTTCTTCCTGGCTTTTAATCCATCCTCAGAACTACATCCTAAATTATGGAAAGCAAACATCAGCATTATACAGCTTGTCCACAGAATCATGATATTATGAAGTGTCTTGATCTTAAATTCTAACCAGGGTGTTTATTGTTTTGTTGTTGTCGATAGTTTTTTGAATTCCTATAATTTTCAAAAATAAAAATGTATTTAGTTATCAAATGCTACCTTCGGTGAAAATATACTTACTACAATTTTTTTGTAATGTTCCAGATGACTGGGAAGATGATATGGATGGTAGGTTAAGCATTTGATATCTCTATTCAACCATTTCCAAAATACACGTACCAAAAAGAGTTCATATAAACCATCATCACTTTCATGATCTCTTTTATTAACATAACTATATTTAATCTTGCCAAAAATTATTTTTATAATATAAAAAAAATAAACATATAATTTCAATTAAACATTTTCAGATCTCTTCTATCATTCTGATTTTGAAGTGCCAACTCGTAAGTTATCATAATACAAGCATAATATTATGGAATAATAATTTGTCAACGCTAAATTTCTTTGATTATTATTTTTTTTTTGTAACGAATACCTTTATTTATTTTAATTAAATCGCTCTCCCCAAAATGGCAAACTAATAAAACGCCTTAAAAACCTCGTAACTTCAATTTTAATGTTTCAGATCGCAACAATACGCGAGCTAGTATACTGCGAAATATTAAGAGTAAGTGTCTACTTGTCTGCATCGTCTAATTTCTAGAACCGCCGAACAAACCTGATTGCGGTTATTGCCATTTGATAGCTTAGCTCTTGAAAAAGGTTTAGGTCTATACTTATAATTACTTGGCCCGGTTTCGCTCGGGTGCAAATCAAATTGATTCCAAGTGGATTGACATCAACATTATCAAACAGTTATTCGAAATAAAAACTTATAATTTTTGACGTGATAACGTCTTATAAATTGATGAATCACCAATATTATAAATTGATAAAACACCGGCTGCATGTTCGAAAAAGTGTAACGTAACGTTCCTAACGCGTAACGTTCCTAACGCGTAACGTTCCGCCTGACCCTGTGCGTGCTTTTTGCTAATTTCTCGCTCAATTTAAATCAGATCGGTTTGAAACCAGTCTTAAACGAAAGAGGAGAACATTTTACATAGATTTCGTATAACAGAATTTGCCTAAACAGTTTTTTTATACAAATTTATATAGAAAAATATTTTATACAAATTTATATAGAAAAATAGCTGTATAAATGCAATGTTGTGTAATGCATGACGCGACGCGGTCGGTTGTCTTTGTTTGCCGTACATGGAAATTAGAAGCAAACGTATGTCTTGTCTTAACATGAAAACAGCTGCATTTCTAATGTTTAATTCAATTTTTTGACATTAGTATATTGTGAAATGCAAAGCCTGCTAAGTTAAGTATTGGAATAACTAATTATTATTAGAACATAATACTTTGTAAGTTGCAAACGTCACTTTTGACATTTCTTATCATTCCGACACCAAGGATAAGCGAATTGAAACCAAATTTTGGGAGGTTTAGGTTATGTATTACGGAATACGTTATCACGTAAAACTATCGTCCGTAAACCGACTTTACAGACAACCATTTTTTTTAATTTTCTAGATCCAATTTTTCGATCTCTTTAGGCGACTTAGAGTTTGTTTAAGAGCCGTAGAATTTTCATTTATTTATCTGAGGTTTGTATGTATGTTGAACTAATAGCTAATCCATGTTTGTGGCAATGTTAGATAATTATTATGCCATATGGGGTAGTGATCAAAATTCTAAATTTGCTTGGCACAAATTTTACTCTTTTCTGACATGCATTAAACAAAAATGGATGTACAAGGCTGACAGACGCATTTTCTGATATGTATTAATGAGTGTAATAAAGCGAGCGAATCGAGTGGGTTCAGTATTTACTTGATTGAGCCAATGAAGATGCCGCAATAAGAGCAAAGTACTTAAAGAGAGTATTGATATAACAGAATTAAATACGCAGATAGTAGTGTCTCAACCTTCCCTTTTAGTGCTTTAATTCGGTACTAATAAAGAATATTATTATATGTTCATAATATTGATCTAAATATTTCAGAACTAGGAAAAAAGAACAAACAGCGTAAGTTTTTATGCAATCAGTAACATTATTGGGGATAATTCAATAAAGAGATCAAAGAATAGTATATTGTGCGACTAGTGAGAGAAGGAGAAGATTCCATGAGCGTGAAACTTGCCGCACGAGTGTAGCGAGTGCGGTAACACGCGAGTGGAATATTCTCCTTCGATCAATGGTCGCACATAATATTTTATTCAACTAGCACGAGTAATATGTAATCGGGACCCTGATTAAAGAGGGAAAAATAATAAATCACTTCATTTATTGATGTACCCACCGCCCTCGATGCACACAAGATGGCCCTGACTTTCGCTGAATTGCGATACTGTTTTCATAATATATACAAATCGCTACCGCGTTCCTATTGGTCCAGAAACTATGCAGTAATTCATTATCGTACAGTTTCGGCACATTATTAGCACTCAACGCGTCAACATGAAGTAATTTATTATTTCTCCCGAATTTAGCAGGGCCCCGAAATTATATATTACTCACGCGTGTTGAATAAACATATTTTATGGACTGTTTTTAGGACAAACTAATGTAACATGTCTTTGCAAATCTAGTAACTTTAGTTTCAATGTTTCAGCGCAACAAGGTAAGTGTTTTGTCCCTAGAACTATTGAATAAATATGATTGCGGCTTTTGCCATTCGATAACCTATTTCTTGAAAAAGGTTGAGGGTTATATAAGCTATCTATTAGATAAATGCAAAAGGGTGAAAGGGTTTTTTTTTCGATATGTACTAATTATGAGTCGCCGGCACTGGACAGTTATTTATAAATTTGAGTGACCTAAGAGATTATTATTATTAATTCATGCCAAATTTATTTTTATAATATCGTCGTTGGTTCTGTAATACCTCTTATGTGCAAAAAGTAAAATTTGCAAAAAAAGCCAAAAAGTGGTTATTTCAGCAAAGGATGGTAAGAACTAGCAATTTAAGAGGTATATTACTAATTCATACTTATCTTTACTATAGGTACTTGTTTAATTAAGACGAAGTATTTTCTTAAAAAATATTTAACGTTAATTTCGGATTTATTGGCACATGGGAGGAATTATTTGATACCACTTTTCACAAAAGAGTTACTTCCTCTTGTTGGTTAGTGTAAAATTAATTTGGAGGTATTACTAGTGTATAGAGCTTCGTTTCCTGAATATTTTCATTTTAAAAACGTAAAATCTGCTAATTATGCACGTAAGAGCTATTACAGAACCAACGACGATATAGAAAAAACAAACAAGTAATTTCATTTTAACATTTTTAGATGAGATCTATAATTCTGATTATGAAGCGCCAACCCGTAAGTTGTTACAATGATAGCATAATTTTGAATAATAATTTTTAACAAAATAATTTTTTATCTCTCATTATCCAATTTTATATAATGATACATTATTTTCTTAACTACGTAAAAATATTTTTGAAATTCTTTTATCTCAATTTTTATCGATTTTCAATTATTACTTAATTATATTTTCCATTCTTCAGGCATTCTCTGTTATCCATATTCAAGATCTGTTGCATGTAAGAGCAAACATGATAATTTACAATTTTATATTCTTATGAGGCTTCACCGAAAAGTTTTCTTATTATCTTTATTCAACTCATGCGCGTTATTCATGTTTTATCATGCCTAAAAACCGAACCCTAAATAGCCATTTACCGACTGGTGACAAATACTTGTCATAACTCAATGAAGATTCCTACTAGCTCGGCCATTGTGGAGTAATGAAAATAAACGTAACTATTTTCTGAGTCGTAACGAAATAGTAGGTAACAACAACTCCGTTGTTACCCATTGAGGCTAAAATTGAGAGGCCGAATGTTTTCGACATGGAGTTTATTCATAACCGGCTAACCTCAAACCAAAACATTGAATCGTGCTGTTTGGTGCTGTTAGTATTGACAGTTTTTTTTTATAAAGAAATAAATAGATATTTACATCTCATTAATAACAATAAATAAAACATGAATAACGCGCAATTGTTGAATAAAATTATGGGCGTAACTTGTAGGCTAAGTCATGACCTGTCAGCGCCATGAATGACTTAGACTACTAGTTACGCCAATAACTATTAATTCACTGATAAACCAAAATAGAAAATTGTGATATTATCCAAAACGGTTCGAAAGATATCCATCATGTTTCAGAAATTTATTACCCCTTAATATGAACAAGCCCAACTAGAAACAACATCGCAAGTTTATATTTTTGTTCATCAATAAACAATCATTATTTTATTCCGTCAAAATTCTTTCTTTTTCGAGGTACTTTTGTACTTATTATTTTTTTTTTAGTTACGAATACTTTGATTTATTTCAATTAAATCGCTCGCCCCAAAATGGCAAACTAATAAAACGCCTTGCCAACCTCGTAACCAGTTTTAATGTTTCAGACCGCAATAATGCGCAAGCTAGTATACTACGAAATACTAAGAGTAAGTGTTTGCTTGTCTGTATCGTATAATTTCTAGAACCACCAAACGAACCTGACTGCGGTTATTGCCATTTGATAGCTTATTTCTTGAAAAAGGTTTAGGTCTGTACTAATTACTCGGTTCGGTTTGCTCGCGTGCAAATCAAATTGATTCCAAGGTGGATTGACATCAACAATTATTCGAAATAAAAACTTATGATTTTTTAAATTTTATAGATCTAATATTTCGATCTCTTTAGGCGACTTAGAGTTTGTTTCAGAGATGTAGAATTTTCATTTAATCATTTGAGGTTTATATGTTTGTTGTTTTATTTTGTACAGTAGCTAATATCTAACTTTGCGTCAATGTTAGGTAAGCCACATGTCGTAATTATCAAAATTCTGAATTAGTTTATCACAAAGTTTGCTCTTTTCTGACAGAAAAATAGATGTACAAAGCTGAAGGAGCCATTTTTCGTAATGTACTAATAATGAGTCGTGGGCACTGGGCAGTTAATTATAAATTTCTGCAAGCGAGCGAACCGATTGAGTAAAGTATTTACTTGATTGAGGAATAAGAACTAAGTTCGTAAATCCGCACAGATAAAGTCGTACGGTGCAGTTAGTAGCTATATATTTTAATAATATTGCTCTAAATATTTCAGAACAAGGAAACAAGAGCAAAATGTGTAAGTTTTTATGTAATCAATGACATTATTTAGGATAATTTTACAAAATAATCAAAGGAACATATTTCTCGCTACGCATTGGTAGTTCATGAAAAGAAATACATTTTTTTAATTAGTTCTTAAAGATCGTTCTCGGCAATTAATCCATAAACTGATATACTAAGATATGGAAAAGCAAAAAGCACCATTATACAATGTGTTCGATCTTCTAGTGCAGAGGTTCCCAAACTTTTTTGCTCGCAGACCACTTGCCATGTTTTTCGGTTTTGGGTAGACCCCCTGCTTATTTGATATTGATTTTTTGCAAATTCATTAATTTCAAATGTATTTTTGACAACCGGTATAGTGCTACTCACTTTGAACGATTTAAATTTATAACGGTAGTGAAATGTAGTGTGAAATGTTTAGTTTTATACATTTATTAATTAGATTCAAATTAAACGAACCAAATTAAAATTTACTTTCTGTTACATAAAATAACTAAACAAAAAATAAATGCTTTTAGTGTGAGGGATGAACCTGATGCTTTAATAATAAATTTTCAACATTTGGCATCAATTTAGTTAGATTTAATCTTAAATCTCTTCGGTTAACGATGTTCAGTTTGTTTTTTTTTTTTTTGTTTAGAGATTCACTATCGTTGACCCCCATTTTCATTTCATGAACCCCCAATTTTTTTCCCGCTGACATGGACCCCTTGCAAGTTGTCGTCGACCCCTGGGGGTCGATATAGACCACTTTGGGAATCACTGTTCTAGTGTCTTGAACTTAAATTCTATCTAGTAAATAATTACACGTAACATTGCAGAAAGTGTAAAATCTAGCTGGTAATTCAATATTCATTTGTTGTTGTCTATAACTTTTTGAATTTCTATAATTTTCAAGAATAAAAATGTATTTAATTATCAAATATTACCTTCGATGAGAATATATTCACTATAATTTATTTTCAATGTTTCAGATGAGAGGGAAGATGATATGGATGGTAGGTTAAGCATATATTAATATCTCTATTCAGCCACTTCCAAAATACCATTATCTACCCAAAGAGAGTGGGGTAGGGTCCCAGAATTTTTTCTCTATTTCACTGTGCTGTCAATAGGCCATTAATATGAAATAGAAACACAGAAAAATAATTAATAATATTTCACACTATAACCCGAGCTGGTCAGAATTGTTGAGTGAAGTTTGGTATTCAGAATTTGGTTTTATTTAGTGTCCTATTATAGAATGTAAGATTTGTTATTGACGGGACGTTGTGTTGAAACGAGAGCCAGCGACTTTTAACAACCACACGAGCCAAAATAACTGTATGTACGAAATATTGCATGGTATATGGATATTATGTTGAAAAAAATTATTATTATTATCTGTTCTTTCTGCTTCTACAATACGATATGCCTAAAAAGTTAGTGAATAAACACTGTAATGTTTTCTTAATTTTATTTTTCTTTTTTCAGATGAAATTATATTTGACTAAACATTTATTATTTATATATTCAAATTATTTGCGATTCCGAACTTAATTAATTTATAATTTTGTAAATTGAGCAATCACGCAATGAAAACAATAAAGCTTTTTTTGAAAAACATTCATTTGTTCGTTATTTCATTATTACAATTTTATTATTAATTATTATTAAGTCTGAACCATGATAAACTCTTTGATGATACCTAACATCAAAGATCACATCATTAACCGAGAATATTGTAAATATTATATGCCCGCCAAAGTTTCTTCTGTAATAAAATTAATTAAAAATCGCCAATAATAACATTACTTCGATTAAAACCCGTGATTGGTTAGCGTTTTAAACTGTCGTGTCAATAATCAATCGAAAGTACATACTTTCGGCATCAATTATAAGGCAGAAAGTCTAACATTTACGTATTGCACTGATGCGGGAAGTACGTACGTTCGGGCGGCAGTAAAGAAAAAGAATAACCTATCAACTGTTGTTTAGATGTCGTTTCCATAGCAACCCTATTACATTTTAGCTAATAGTCGCGAACAGCTGTCATTCAAGTTTTTACGTATAATCTCAAAGCTGCTTGCTTGGAATTTATCTGTGTTTTTATGTAATTAATTAATTTATTTAATAAGCGTACTTACGACCAAGGTATGAAGAAAAAATAGTATACACCACACTGACCGAAAGTTTGATATCCTTGCACTGCGCGCCATGATTCCCGAAGCGAAGCCGAAGGCATCATCTAAATCTATAATTTCATAAAAAAGCATCGTTCTGAAAAGGTGTTAAAAAATAAAATTTTTACATACACTATACAGTGTAACCTCTTTATAACGAATCTCAAGGGACCAAGCATTTTCTTCGTTATAAAGAGTTTTCGTTATATGGAGGGAAGAAAGAAAAATAAGCAAATTTCACTTAATCAATTTATTGCAAACACATATTATAATCTGTTAATTTTGCCTGACGTTTTTTGCTATGCCAATATTTGTTTTGTATTTTATTAGGTATCTTATGCATGTCTTGGGATGTGGTGGAATCATCTTCATTAAACAATAGGGATTTTTCGATAAGTTTGGCGGTATCAAGTGCTTGTTGAATAGTTGGTTGGTTCAGAATCGTCCTCTTTACGTCTGTAAATATTTGCTGACGCCTAATAGAGAATGGCTGTTGCGCTATAAAGAGGGTATTAATGTATAGGTTTTAAGGTAAACCAACCAAACTGTAAAGATTTCTACGTTATAGGGAGTTTTTCGTTATAACGAAGGACGTTATAAAGAGGTTACACTGTATTTCTTTACCGTTTTGCTCATGACGCGCAGTGCAAGAATATCAAACTTTCGGCCCTTGTGGTGTAATATACTATTTAGTATTGTTGTCCAAATCCAATATACTTTTGCACGATCAGAACTGTACGCATTTCACAAATATAGAGAATTCCAGAAAGAACAGTATTTAAAAGGAACAAAAGGTACTATTATTTATTTTATGACGTGTCAAAGAGTAGATAATTAGATTTGCACAAACGCTCCCAGCACGATTATTCACAGGCAATTTGTTTCTCTCTATGTTTGTCCATATAACATAAATTTGTGACAATCACCGCGACTCATGTCAATTAAGATACAACTCGATAACATTATATTTTAATACTGTACTATTTCAGTGACAATAGAATTCACGTGAGGCGATTAAAGATTTTATTAAGCCTGGTGCACATATGATGTTTTTTTAAGGGTTCTGTAGCCAAATGGCAAAAAACAGAGCTCGTATTAGTGTATATTTTTGGGCCCAAAAAGACCGAACATTTTCTCCGAATCGTTTCAAAATTGAAATTTAACCCTTTAGTAATTGTTAAAATGTGCTACCAAAATTTTATTAAAATCGGCCTGACAGGACCGGACTTAAAAATTTTATTTTGTAGATATGGATTTACTTAGTGAAGGATGAAATTATTTAATTTGGTAAATTGATAGTAATATTGAAATAAAGAAAAAAATATTATTTTAAGAGATGTATTAAGGAATTAAAATTTTTATTTCGTCCAAAAACAAAAGGGTTAAGTTCACATAATAAAACCACACTGCCAGTGTAAAACAATATGTACGATTTAGCGAGCAGATTCTGTCAGTTTTTCCGTTTTGAGTGCGTGCTCCTGATATAGTCTCCATGATAGAGATAGTCGTGTATTTCACCTTGAAGCTAAAACAGTAGTGAAAGAGGAATTGTAACGAGTAGAGTATGTACTACATTATGAACGGCAAGGTTGACTATTATCGTTAATTATCTACCCCTTTTAAATGAACCGCTCCGAAGACCGACCGACAGACCGTCCCGGCAATGAGTAGCGGTATTCGGCAATTCTATCTATCCGAGTCACCGACATAAATAATGGACTGTGCATATTGTTAATCGACATAGTACTGGCCAACGGTTGAGCGAGTCAAATTGCGTAGAGAGAAAAAGAGAATTTTAATGGGAACTCTATAGTCTATAGTGATCTTCTTGAATGCTATTGGTCCGAATATGAATGTTCTTGAATGCTATTGGGCCGAATATGAATCTTCTTGAATGCGATTGGTCCAAATATGAATCTTCTTAAATGCTATTGGGCCGAATAAGAATCTTCTTGAATTAGTTCGAATATGAATCTTTCTGTATGCTATTGGTTCGAATTTAAATCTTCTTGAATGCTATTGGTCCGAATATGAATTTTCCTAAATGTTATTAGTCCAAATATGAATCTTCTTGAATGCTATTGGTCCGAATATGAATCTTCTTGAATGCTATTGGTTCAATTTTTAATCTCTTTGAATCCCAGTAGAAATATCATTGAATGCTATTGGTTCGAGGTTGAACCTCTTGGAATGCTATTGGTACGAACCTGAATCTTTACGAATGTTATTGGTCTGATTCTAAATCGCCTTGAATGTTATTGGCCCCAGTCTAAATATCATCGAATGCCTTCTATGAATGCTATTGGTTCGAATCTGAATCTTATTTAATGTCATCGGTTCGAGGTTAAACCTCTTTGAATGTTATTGGTCAGAATCTGAATCTTATTGAATGCTATTGGTTCGATTAAGAATCTTATTGATTGCTGTTGTTTCGAATCTGAATCTCTCTGGTTGCTATTGGTCCGAGCCTGAATCTTTTTCAATAATAGTGATCCGACTCTCTGTGAACGATTGACTGAATCAGATAAGAGAAAAGGAAGAGGCAGCTACCACTGATGTCTCCCTCTGTTAAGCGTCACTGTTTTTATTCCGTTGCACAGTCCACTATCTATAGTCTATGACATTGGGTCTAAGCTCTCATCGAGTGCGTTTAAATACCAATGTGGCTTGCATACTACAGTCACGCATCGATCTCAGGGTACAATTGTCTTCAGGGCGCGTAACACGATGAAAAGGGGAACCGTAAAAAAGTAATGATGCAAGGAAAAAAAATTTTAATGAATAATCAATGCACGTTAATTGAAAAATGCATGGATAATAATACATCATATATATTAATACGCTAAGGTTAAAGATGTTTGCCTCCCTTTTTAGAAAAAAACCTCACAATTTCTCCACATAAATTATATATCATTTTACAGATAATTGCTTGCTCTACTGACATCGACAACTAAAAAATTTATTATTGCTTTTGTTTTTGTAAATTAATTAAAATACAGCAACGCTGAACAACGTCTGCCATCTGACGGCTTTAATTTTGAAACAACGGCAACACTTCGATCTGTCATCTGACCTTCATATTGTAATACAACAGACACAATACTGCATACTACCATCTGACGGCTTTAATTTTGAAACAGCGAGCAACGCTGAACAACATCACAGCAATGCTACATGATGTCATCTGACGGCTTAGCTCACCGCTTTTGCTACTTGCGCCTCTATATGACAATTTTAGTAAAATATTTTTTTGATCTGTCATCTGACCTTCATATTGTAATACAACAGACACAATACTGCATACTGCCATCTGACGGCTTTAATTTTGAAACAGCGAGCAACGCTGAACAACGTCACAGCAATGCTGCATGATGCCATCTGACGGCTTAGCTCAACGCTTTTGCTACTTGCGCCTCTATATGACAATTTTAGTAAAATATTTTTTCGATCTGTCATCTGAGCTTCATATCGTAATACAACAAAAAGAAGAACGTAATAAGCAGGGTGCAAAATTAGAAACAAATTGAATACCTGCAATCATATTTAAAAAATAATTTTGTAAAGTGATAATTATTGTACTTATTTAGTGCGAATAATTCGCACAGGTCAGTCGAGTTATTTAATAATGTATTAACTTGATTTTATATAAAGGCATTAAAAACATCTAAGAAAACATTCTTGTTCAGTAAAATTGTACATTTGTCATGCAAAGTATGTATCGTATGTATCGGATATTTTTCAGTGGAGTAGTTATTTAACCAAATAAATAGATTATTATAGTTGTGAAGTCAGCTCTACAAGACTACCTTGAAGTTTTCTCGACTGATTCTTGCGTAAGGTGAAATGTCAGCCAAACAAGGGTATTATTTGTAAGCGAATCATGCAGAACACTCAGCTTTAAACACAAAACTTTACACCAAGTTCTGCTAAAACTTATTTCTCTACAATTTACATAATTAAAATGATTATTCCGCAAAATGTGGACTGAATTTTTATTATAACGAGATTAATTAATAATTAGTACAATCATTAAACAAATAAACTGTTATTTAGCAGATTATGGTTGATATTTTTTATTTAATAAGTTAAAGCCAGTAATAATTATTTAAAAAAAAAATTTTGCTTCCAAAACGCTAAAATAATGTTCTCTGACAAATAACATGAACCATTTAAAATGTCTGACACCTCGAATATGTCGAACATATTCGAGGTGTCAGACATTTTAAATGGTTCATGTAATTTGTCAGAGAACATTATTTCAGCGTTTTGGTTTAAGCTATCCAATTAAAATACAAACAGTATCTATAAATTTTTACATGTCGTCAAAACGACATCTTTCGGAAAATTCAGAGTGAAACGCCCCAAAATCAAGAAAAGTCACAGAGGAAATAGGTGTCAGACTAGGCCTAATGAAGCCATATACAAAGTTTGAGGAGGTATGTGTCAGTAAAATTTTTGCCGACGGGCACTCTGACCATATCTATAGGTATATATAAAACAAAGTCCTTCCGCCGCGTCTGTTTGTCTGTCTGAACGCGATAAACTCAAAAAATACCAAACGGATTTTTATACGGTTTTCACAAATAGAAAGAGCGATAAACAAGGAAGGTTTTTGTATATAATTTGTTAATATTTCGTGCAAAAATGAAGGGTGTTTTGTCAAAAAAATATAGCGACATCTGGTAGAATTTGCTCAAAGCTATTAGTTCAGACATTTTTGCGCTGTAGTCGTCCTTAATAGTTTTGAACCCGGCCGTTAGTTTTAAATAAATGTCTCAACTTTGAACTTCTCACATCGTTTGCTTTATATGAACGTAAAATATATAGGTTTTAAGAATATTTCCCATTAAACTGGAGGGAAGGTTTCGACTTGACATGACAATTAGAGCTGTAACAAACCGTATGTATTCGTTACTGAGTAACGGGTACATCGTCTGACTCGAAGTAACGAATCGTTACTTATAAATTCATTTCGTTACTCGCATTTGTCGTATCCATGTCAGTTCGACTCGTTTGATGCGGTTATACGTTATACGAACGAAGTCATACCGTATCACGTATGAGACGCCCCTCGATGCGATGGTATATACTTGATGCTGCTACTACACGATTGTATGTCGTATGAAAAGTAACGAGTAACGTAACGATACGAAAGTAACCGGTACTGGTTCTTTATAAGTAACGAATACAAACGGGTACACAATTTCTCGTTACCTTTACAGCTCTAATGACAATACAATAATACAATCTTGTGCTGACTTTTGTTGAACACACGGTATACTCGTAAACAGTTTCATCCTTATATTTGATAATGCAAACAGTTTCTAATTTATTGTAAGTTGTGGCAATAAATTAGTAGATTATATAAAATACCTCATCGTCTTCCTTAAAATTTTTCGGAAGAGACGAACAATAAATTTCAATTAAAGCCGGGCGCACTTAAATAAATAATTTGAAATATACAGCTTCTTCAAATTCCCGGAGAAAAGTTTAATACGAAACGAAGATCGATTTTAGTAAATTAAATCTGTTGGCATCCGTCGCAATCATCGACCCCACAGGAGCGGAAATAAGTACATGGTTGGCAGCCAGGTTTGTTTCCTTGTTGCGATTGGGAATAATTCTGGATTAGCTTGAACCTAAAATTACGAAATCAAGGGCTTAACAAAATGTCCGTCATGTTTTGTGTTCAATTTTTTTAATCACGCGTTTGTTTGTTTGCTACTTTGTTTAGGCCAAATTAATTTTCGATCATTTCCACATAATATTCAATCTATTTGAAATGTTTGCATTGACAATACAGCACTCTATAGAACTAAATATTTAATTCATTAAATTAATGTTTAAATGGTAAAAAAAGGTTAAGAGATTAAAAAGATAACATAAATATGAAAAAAAAATTGGTTGTCTGTAAAGTCGGTTTAGGGACGATAGTTTTACGTGATAACGTCATAAAGAAACATTGAACCATACTCGTAAAGTGTTGAAAAATAACTTTTCTTATTTTTCACATTATACGTATACGTTTCCAAACATTTATTTTTACATATTTAAATAGTAAAATTAGAGTTCTAACCAACTGTAGAAACGGTTTTTAAATATAATTAACCGTTTTCAAAATACACGTAGTTTTAATAAACGGACGGTCGGGTGGTGTGGATTTTTCACTCCCTGTAAGTATATATACGAGCGAACTGAGCGAAATATTGGAAGTTTGTGTCTTGTGATCTTTAATAAATAAATTTTTGTAGCTGTCAAACTTGGGCCGATCGTGCTTCTCTATCGCTTATACTGCGCTCTCGCTTGCACGCACAGGGTCAGGCGGAACGTGACACATTTCGGAACGTGACACTTTTTCGTACATGCAGCCGGTGTTTCATCAATTTATACGATTGGTGTTTCATCAATTTATAACACGTTATCACGCCAAAAAGAGAGTGCTGTAGACACGACTGAAGTAAAACTTCTTCCTGCCCTAATTTGTTATTATTCACGCGAAAATTAACAAAATATGAACTTTAAAATTAATTTACAATTTTATTCATTTTAAACGTAGAATATTTAATGTATTGCCACTGGCAAGCAAAGTATGTGTCAGTCTATTGTTAGTACTGCTTATATTTTCGGCCACCTGGTGGCGCCACTAGCCAGTGAAGTATTTGTTCCGGCCACCTGATGGCGCCACTAGCCAGTGAAGTATTTGTCATCCTCTTTCTATCTTCACTAACTTATATTTCCCTCTCAACATCCGTTCGCCTCGCCCGATCAAAGCGATCACAGTTTCCGTAAAACTCTCGTCACGCATTTACCAGCTTACTCCCCAAGTCAAGCGTGCGTAAAGAAGTTTTACTTCAAAAAACAGACAGGCTTTGAAGGACTACCAGAAAATAGCTATTAAAATTTCATTGTGATATTAATCCGAGGTGTCGAGAGTTACGAAACGGTTGGTCTGTTGTTGATGGAACAATCTTTTAGATAGAGTTACGTCCTTATAGAAATTAATTTCGTGATCGTGTAGCGTCAAATAAACTTGGCGCAATAAAAGTTTTCCTATACATAAAAGTTTATTGATAATACCGTAAAATGGAGTAGCTATGAGCGTCAGAATAGGGTGACTTTAAATGTATCTGCTTAAACACAACATATATTTAAAGGTTCAAGGACTTATTAAAAAAAAACCAAGGCGATCCGTCAAAAATTGCGACGTGTACAGCTCGGACGTACATAAATATACAGACCAATCGACATCTTCTGGTCGTGATTTTCAGTTAGAAGTTGGTTAAAAAATTCAATAAATAAATTTTATTTATTGATCGAAGATTTGCTTAATAATTGACTCAGTTTAAATAAAAAACACGATTTTTTAAACAAACTTTCATTAGTTGTTTATATAGGTAAAAGAACTAAAAATTTAAAAATTATTTTATTTCGATTAGAAATATAAGCCGTTTATACGTACATATCACAGTTTCAAGTTTTCAAATAAAAGTTACACCATCTTTTTTTCTCTCTTGCTATTAAAATGTAACACGCTTTTATTTGAAAACTTGAGACTGTGATAAGTACTTATAAAACGGCTTATTTCTAATAGAAATAATAGTATATTGTGCATACTAGTGAGAGAAGGAGAAGATTCCATGAGCGTGAAATTTGCCGCACGAGCGTAGCGACTGCGGTAACACATAAGTGGAATATTATCCTTCGATCAATAGTCGCACATAATACTTTATTCAACTAGCACGAGTAATATGCAATCGGGGCCCTGATAAAAGAGGGAGAAATAATAAATCACTTCATTGATTACCCACCGCCCTCGATGCACATAAGATGGCCCTGACTTTCGCTGAATTGCGATGCTGTTTTCATATATACAAATCGCTACCGCGTTCCTATTGGTCCAGAAACTATGCAGTAATATACATTACCGTACACAGTTTCGGCTCGCTACCGCGTTCCTATTGGTCAGGAAACTATGCAGTAATACATTATCGTACAGTTTCGGCTCATTATCCGCACTCTACGAGTCAACATGAAGTAATTTATTATTTTTCCCGAATTTAGCAGGGTCCCGAAATTATATATTACTCACGCGTGTTGAATAAAATTATTTTTAGCTTTTTAGTTCTTTTATATTAACAACTAATAAAAGATTGTTTAAAAAAATTAAGTATTTATCTGTAAACTTTTAGTGTGCTTTATTAAAAAGGCGATTTGCAACCGGGCGAAAGCCGAACCGGTCAGTTAGTCATTATAATATTGTATTGTTATCGGAACTACACACGTATGCAAAATTTCGGAAACCGGGAGGTTATAACAAAAAAAAGACAAATGTAGGTACAACAAGCATCGTGTGAAGCGAAAATATTAAAGGCATCACGAAACCCGGCGCCACCGCATGCCTAGCAGCCAAATTTAGTGGCAAAACCAGTCTCGTGTGCAGCGGCCTTTACAATCCGGTCTCGTCTCGACATCGCGTAAACACAACTTAAACTTTATTCATAAATGTACGTAATCCGTGCATTAGTACACAAAAAACAAAAACAGAAAAAAATGCAACCGCTTTTTTTAAGTTTAAAGGCCTTAATTTACATACATTTACATCGGTATAAAAACACCGCGTTTATTTGCATAAACAACAAGAAAGAAGCATTTAACACGCGAATATTAAAGCACAAAAACACACCGTCGATATGTTATATAATCCTCAACGTTGCTCTAGCATCGTTTCGCCGTAAACTGTCAAGTAGCAAATATTTGTCTTGTGTAATAGTTAGAGAGATGGAGACAGAAATGGTCAAGGGACACTGGGTGGAAGAATATAGTATAGTCTGAGCCCCCCTCTACAAATTAGCGTGGTGGAGTAGGGGTCTGACGCGATGCGGTACGCCGCTGAGACGCATTAAAAAAAAAGGGCCAAATTCAAAAATCCTCTATAGTAGAAGAGCCGAACCTAAATCGACCTTCACCGAGCTGATAATAGAATGAAACATATTTTATCATGAATTTAGTATATTAGAAAATATATTAAAAATGGGTTTACTAAAAAAATCCTGGACAGACTATTTTTAATTATTTTTAAAAAAATGATTTTTTATTAAATGTTGCAACATCAAGATAATTTGTCCTGACTTGAAGTATAAAACGTATAGAATGTGCAGCCGTTGGGTTGTCTATTATTTACCTGTGCGAACTACTGGGTTGTCAGGTATAAACAGGTATTAGACTACTACGAAATGGCTGAAAATGACTGGACAGCATCTAGGAGACCTCCTAGTTGTAGGGAAATTATTTTCTGCCAATTTACCCCTCCCCCGCAAAGACTTTCAAAATCCTTTCCAAATTAAAAAAAAAAAAAAGTCTTTGCAGAGGGTAAATTGACAGATAATATTTAGTCATGAATTAGCTTTGCGTAAAGTTTTAAATCAATGTAGCGTAACATGTAAAGTAAAAAATTAAATTAAGTAAAAAAATTCCATCGTTTTTTCATGTATAGTGGTTAGTGCCCGTACTTATATATTCACTATTTTGTCACCCTGAAAAAGGAAAGAAAACTCCATAACATCTTAACATCAACTTCGTTAAAGTCTTTAGATATTGCTTAGCGTGCGGCGTATAACAATATAGATACAGCTGTGGGCAAATTTTATATAATAAAGCACATTTTAATGTATTTACCCTTTACAAATACAGTGTAAACTCTATATAGCGACACTCAAGGGACGCTGCACTTTGTCGTTAAATGGAGAGAAGAAATTATCCATTTTTTTCGTCAATACACAAAGATTTTCTTTTACTCGCCATGTTCACAGTTTGCAAGTTTGTGCAGGGCAACTAAGAATATGATAACTTATCGATAAACAGCTGAGCTAAACATTATGAAAGATAATCCCAACAAACAAAATAACGAATTTCTCTGAATCTTCGGTAGTACGCATGATGCCGACAACAAGGCAACAAAATAACAAACAAGCACTGTTTATTGCTTAATGATGACGTATTGTTGTCGTTATTTGGAGTGGGTGTATCGTTATTTAGAGTGTATCATTGTATGAGCAAGAAGGTAAACCAACTATAGAGTTAAGTAATTTCGACGTTTTAAGGAGTTTGTAGTTATATCAATAATACATAGATGAATAGATATACTCATTTAGAATTGTTTCAAAACAAATTCAGCAGAATTTTTGAGAAGTATTTCGTTTTTGAGCGACAATTTCAAAAATATTAATATAATTTATCGTATTATAATAATTTTGTGATGTCTGGATGAAGAAATTCTTGGTTGCATAGGATCAGAAAAAAAGCAATACTATATGGTAGAAATTGCATTTATTATGCTGACGTTTCGACAATTATTTTTGTCATCTTCGGAGCTTAAATGCGGTTTAGGATAGTATTTTTGTTAATTGTTTTAAATGGAAAATAATACATAATTATAAAAATAGACGTTAATGTTACAATGTCACTATTTTTTTCTTAATATCAACTATTGAACATATAATAAAAAAATGCTACGAAGAATTTCTTCATCCAAACATCATAATCAACCAAGGTACATATTTATTTCTTCGTTGAGATAAGTTTTCTTCATATTAATTTTGTATTTAATAAAAATTTCAAAAAACTTTGTGATATTGTTTTTTACATTTTAAAATAAATCACATTTAAAATGATTTTTTGGATATAATTAGAGAATACAATCCCGATCATGTCTTTCAATCCCGGGATTTTGATGCGTAATCCCGGGATCCCGGGGCTATCCCGGGATTAGACTATGTGGTTTCTAATTGAAAATGAAAAAAAACTTGAGTAATTACTTAAAAAATGTTTTTAATATCGTTGCACAACACAAAATCACAATATAGTAAGAAAAGTAAATAGACAAAACAAAAAAAAAACATTACTTTTGCAAGAAATCAAAAATACAACACAAAAAAAATATTTAGAATTTCGAAAATACAATCGCAGAAATATCAAAGCACCCAATGTTTGACTTCCCAGCCTGCTTCGTAGTTTATTGCCAACATAAGCAGCAGCTGAAAACGCTCGCTCAGGTTCTACGCTGGTTGGAGGAATAGACAATAGATACTTATATGCTGTTTCTAAGTGATATCCACGAACTCCTCCATTTTCGAACAGGCTTATTTAATACTATTTGCCAACCCCGATTCATTTTGTACTTGTACTTCAAGATCTGGAGGTTTTATATTCTTACGTATCGTATACCGCGTATTTAAGGATTGTTTTTTGTCGTTATGTAATAAATAATAATATAATCTAGGCAAGGTAATTGTCAAGGCGCAACGGATTACTGAATACAAACTAGATCTGTTTGTGGCAATCCCGAAAATCCCGAGATTAGCCAAGTACGGTCCCGGGATTTTCGGGGCCAGAAAACGCCCGGGATCCCGAGATTCGGGATCCCAGTATTGTATTCTCTAGATATAACCCATGTTGATATTTTCTTAAAATAAAGTATAGCAACCATTAGGTAACGCGGTTTAGAACTTGTGTCGATTCCACCAAAATATCAACAACGCAAAGCAATGACCGACATAGAAAGGGCTATGAAGGCCAACCATAATTTTTGATGTAAAAGTTGTCAACTTGGGCAGATAAAGTCGGACAACTTGGCGCTATAGAGATGCAAATTAAACACTGACAATCTAAAGTTTTAATGTCAAAAAAGTTTTCAAGAGTTGCTGTGCTAGCTACAATGATGATGTATAAACCGTTAGCTTGTTATTCGCGTTCGTTTTAATAAAATCTAACCATGTTTGATATTCCGTTGGCAAGTTTGATAACGACTTAACCTAGTTTTTAACCTGCATGTTGTGTGCATTTGTCCGTCAGTGTAGTCCCATATCAGCGTTTAACATGAAAGGGTAGGCAAGTTCTGTAAGAGACGTCACTCTTCAAGTGGTCCCTTTATAGTACGAGATTCGGTATTAGAAATACACACCCTCATCTGTTATTTGATGATGACAAAGTCGATATTTGCAGAACGAATAGTAGGAATAGAATGTTTCAGTTTCTACTATTAGTTCTGAAAATATCGATTTTAAATTCAAACACTATGCAATTGATATTCTTTTAAAGGCTTCAAACCTCTGACTGACGATGTTTCCCCCGTCGGGAAAGTGACTGACGAGTATTTTCACGTTTAATCATCAATTATTTATAATCTAACAAATTTTCATCAGCAGATTTATCACTTTTTTTCATAGTTTTTCCGACGAGTTTCACAGCCTCCCACGACCACACCCACCGCGGTCGCGCTGACTGACTTTCGATTTCGAACAGAGTAATGGTTAAACTCTTCAATCAATTACATTTGAGTCGGAGATAAATCACTGATAAATTTTGACACTACCCCCGGACTACTAGTACAGTAGTAACAGTGCGTGATTCTATGCATAAATATAGATCATCCACATAAACATAGTGTTCTGTGTACTTTGGGTTTATTTGTTAACATTTTATTGTTGTAAATAAATATTTTCACCAACAACTAATGAACTCGACTTAAACAACAAAGTTCGGACTTGTTTATTGGCCAGTTTAGTGGGCAGTGGAGCGTAGCGGGGGTTACAACTCGACAAAAAAATGTAACAAAATGAATTGACTCGGCTAAATCATTTATTAAAGTACTCTACCAAATTTTCCAGACGCATTAAGTAACTAAAGTTCTCGCCACTAAAATGCTAGCATAGCTAGAACCAGGCTTTATATAAATATAGTTTAAAAAAAAACTAAAAAACACGCTTTATATCGAACTAAAAAGTAAAAAATATATTTTTTTTAAATAAGCTTAAAACAATAATGAATAAAAAATACAAGTATTATTGCAAAAAAACCTGGGGCGCTTTGTTCCACATTTTCGTACATCGAGCGCCCCACGCTTTTTTCACAATAATACTTGTATTTTTTATTCATTATTGTTTTAAACTTATTTAAAAAAAAATATTTTTTACTTTTTAGTTCGATATAAAGCGAGTTTTTTAGTTTTTTTTTAAACTATATTTATTTTCCACTTTTTAGTTCGATTTATTGTCAAAAATGTGCCGAAAAAAAACAATTTTTTTTTCGGTGTGGACGGGATTAGAACCCACGACCCGTGATTCCGAGAGTTGACGTCAGCGAAGACCCGTGCCTTAGACCGCACGGCTAACCACTATAGTTACAGTGCTGGCATATTATGCTACAGTAATAAACCACTTGCTGTAGTCCAAACGAAGGTTACAAACAAACATACATACATACATACATACAAACTTACAAGTGAAGTTAATATAAAGAGTGTTAAAACAAAATAAAATTAAAAGTGACAGATGAAGTAGCGCCAATCTGCACTGAAATATTAAAACCGAATCATCGAGAATCTTCTATTTCTGTCGAAGGTTCGGAACACGAGTGTCGCGTCATAGAAATACCCAATCTTTTATACGCTTTTATGGCATCAAACGATATTCACTGTAAAATTGAACCTTGTTTGATATTCTGTTGAGAAGTTTTGTAACGACGTACAGCACAGCCAACCTGTGAGGCTGTAATAAAATTTTTATCAGTTTAAAATTTGTATTAAATTATTCTACACGCGTTGATATATTTTGTATCTTTTGTCGTTTTAACAATCACTATTCACCAGCAACGCAATTTCAATTTTTTTTCAAATGTATATTATTGTAAACTCTATAAAAATACAATATTTAAAGTACAATGCCGTAAATAGTCGAGATAGGAGGAATACGACCTCTTATATAGATGGATATTTTTTATTTGAGCAGTCGACAAGTACAAAAAATTTGCGTGGTCCATCAACGAAAATGTAAGATACTTATACAGGGTGAGTCAGACCACCCGTATCAGTCGTTTTTTTCGAAAACGGTTAGTCGTAGAGAGTTGTGTCAAAAATCTGTATTATAAAAGCCCTAATGCAGAATCGAATGGTGATATTTTTTCCCCCCGGAAAGGTCGGCTTCCCTGTTAGTTTGCTCCGGAATGTTCAGAACTCCGGAATGTTAAATGGCACGATAGGTCGAAAGTGGTATTGTTGAAAAGATCTTTAAAAAATAAGAAAGTTTTGTAGGACATTTTTTTTTGTTACTGCCACCCCTGTTAAGTAATATTCGTTTGAAATTATTAAATTAACATGTCAGAATAACAAACTTAATTTTAAAAGTCGGCATTTAAAATCTAGTTACCTAATTAAACAATGTCACAAATGTTCAAACTGACTTCAATTTACTTCTAAACACTGCGGAGCTCTTCGAGATATGTTATGAGTACCTGGAACTCCTGGAAGTATTTTCCAACAAAAAAAAAACAATTGCAATTATTGAAAACTTATTGTGACATAGTTTAATTAGGTAACTAGATTAAAATGTCGACTTTTAAAATTAAGAATGTTATTCTGACATGTTAATTTAATAATTTCAAACGAATATTACTTAACAGGGGTGGCAGTAACAAAAAATAATGTCCTACAAAACTTTCTTATTTTTTAAAGATCTTTTCAACAATACCACTTTCGACCTATCGTGCCATTTAACATTCCGGAGTTCTGAACATTCCGGAGCAAACTAACAGGGAAGCCGACCTTTCCGGGGGGAAAAAATATCACCATTCGATTCTTCATTAGGGCTTTTATAATACAGATTTTTGACACAACTCTCTACGACTAACCGTTTTCGAAAAAAACGACTGATACGGGTGGTCTGACTCACCCTGTATACTAATTACTAATATATAAAGCTGGAGAGTCTGTTTGTTTGTTTGAACGCGCTAATCTCAGAAACTACTGGTTCAAATTGAAATTTTTTTTGTTGGATAGCCCATTTATCGAGGAAGGCTATATAATATCACGCTACGACCATTATAGGAGCGGAGCATTAATGAAAAATGTTGCAAAATGTATCTCAAATATAAGCTTCTATTCAGGTGAAATGCACTAACTAAATATACTCATATTAGCACTGTGAGTACACAACATCGGATGGCTCAATCGGTAGAGCATGCGACTGTCAATATCAGGGTCGTGAGTTCGAGCCCCACATTGGGCGAAAATATTTTTATTTTTTTTTTATTTTCTACATTATACTTTCTTCTAAGGCTTACATTTAAATTTATTTTAATTTTATTTGATATACAGGTGTCAATTAAGAGATATTTATTATATAAATATTATTAAATTATTTATTAAGACTTACGTTAGTTTTTTGAGCGCCGTTTCACCAGATAATTAAGCGATTGCATGATCTGTCGAACACCTGCAAACAAAAAAAAACAAACAATCAATAGTTAAAAAAGCTTTATAAAAAGGCACCATTTCAATTACATTAAGTGTCGGTATAATTTATAAAGCAAAGCAAATTAAATACAGGGCGTAGAACTTTAATGATATCACACTATCTGAACCAGTTCTTTCACGTTACGTTAAAAGCCTGCGGCGTCAAAGTTTCTGCTACTTTGCGGAGCTTTAGCGTGGCAGCTTTATTAAATCCATTATTCGGTATTATAATGGCGTGAATAAATGGTAGTGTATGTATCTCGTTCGTAAATGAAAGTATTATACGAGTAATGGCCATTTTCACCGAACGTAAGTAGTTATTTATTCGGTTCATTTGTTCTACAGGTAACTGTTCCTCCGAATAAACAGCGATAATTCAATTCATCAAATATAATAATGTTCACTGCAGGTATAAATCTATTGTCTTACTTCCAGGGTATAAAATAATAATGGCCGCCACATAGATCATAATACCTAACCTAAAAACTCGAAGTAATATATCAATAGTTGCTCTTGTGAATTTATTTGTGAAGTGTATAACTGCAAAACATTATAGTTAGTGGAAGTTTGTGTGCAATTGGGTTAGGATAAAACATTATTATTTTGTGAAACTTTTTTTTGACGCTTATACTAACGTCATTGGTCGGATTTTTGGGTGAACGTCAAAATATTCAACAAAAATAGCAAGAAGTATAGTGCAGTGTATATTTATTCTTTAACAAACTTTTCTACCTGATAATTAGCTTGTTGAAATGAAACTAATTTTTTTTGTAACGAATAAATTTGTTAGAAGATTAGTAACTTCTATATTTAATAGTGTTCGGTGAATATGGGCAGCAGTTATTATATAATTTGTATAGATAATTATGTAATAGTCTTTCGGCACTGTCACAAATCCTATCAAAAATGTAAAAATAAGAATTCGTTCAGTGTACAACTATAAAGCTTTCAACAATACAAATTAAAGATTATTTTAACAAAACGAGCAAGATATAATATCACAAATATCAATACAATTCATATAGAATTATTATTGATCTTAAAAATCGTTTAAAATAAACTAATATAGGAATTTGCGATATTTAAAATCATATTAAAATTCAAAATCACATAAAAATAAAATCAAAACGGACTGAATCAATATCGCTTAAAGTTCAAGAAGTGATAATTATATAAACTAAATTATTATTACATAAATTATTTTGGAATTTAAAAAAAAATAACTTTCATTTATTATTAGCAATAATTGAAGTTTCAAGTCACGCTTCCACTAAGGTAGTACGAGCACTAAGGCAATTTTAAATAAAAAGCTTGATTTTTTTATATGAAGTTGAACTAAGTCTAAACCAATTCTGAAAATTTTAGGGGGCGTTGCCCGATTATTTAAATAAATAAATGACTTCAAAAGTAGGCATATTTAACATTGGCTTTATGGTAAAACGGTAGATGGATGATATGTTTTCATTGATTTCTCCAAAACTAGTCGGTGGAAATTAAAAAAAAACTATTTAAATTAAAGTTAGGACCTTAATAAATTATTGAAAACAAAAAAAAACCGTTGTACCCGACTAATTAAAGAGATTAAATATCTTTTTAATTAATCGGGCACAACAGTTTTATTTTGATTTCAATAATTTGTTAAGGTTTAAACTTTAATTAAAATGTTTTTTGTTTTATTTCCACCGACTAGTTTTGGAGAAATCAATGAAAACATATCATCCATCTATACCGAAATATAAAAAAAATCAAGCCTTTTATTTAAAGTTGCCTTGGTGCTCGTACTACCTTAAAATTAAAGAACTTCAAAAAATCGTAGCAGCTCAATAATCCGTTTTTATTTCAGCGCTCGACGCGCGAAGTGGATGTGGATTGAACTTGACAATCAGTGCACGTACCGTAGTTCAATGTATGTGCTGTTTGTAAACAACAAATAGCAACAACTAACTTAATATTGTCTTTCGCTTCACAAATCAATCATCCAGATCAGAAACCCATTAATCGTTCCCAAAGTATCTGTAATGTGAACGAAAAAAAAAACAATGCTCTATATCATTTTTATCTTTGCGTGATACATCCACTACATATCGCAAAAACGAAATTCTCGTATGTCCGAATAAACTTTTCTTGAAATACAAAAAACTAGTGTGACCTGTGCGAATTATTCGCACTAAATACTAAGTACCTATATTAATTATCATTTTACAAAATTATTTTTTAAATATTATGATTGCAGGTATTTTATTCGTTTCTAATTTTGCACACTGCTTATAACGTTCTTCTTTTTGTTGTATTACAATATGAAGCTCAGATGACAGATCGAAGAAATATTTTACTAAAATTGTCATATAGAGGCGCAAGTAGCAAAAGCGTTGAGCTAAGCCGTCAGATGGCATCATGCAGCATTGCTGTGACGTTGTTCAGCGTTGCTCGCTGTTTCAAAATTAAAGCCGTCAGATGGCAGTACCTATGCAGTATTGTGTCTGTTACAATGTGAAGGTCAGATGACAGATCGAAGTGTTGACGTTGTTTCAAAATTAAAGCCGTTAGATGGCAGACGTTGTTCAGCGGAGCTGTGTTCAGCGGAGCTGTATTTTAATTAATTTACAAAAACAAAAGCAATAATAAATTTTTTCGTTGTCGATGTCAGTAGAGCAAGCAATTATCTGTAAAATGATATATAATTTATGTGGAGAAATTGTGAGGTTTTTTTTAAAAAGGGAGGCAAACATCTTTAACCTTAGCGTATTAATGTATGTGATTTCCCACTAGCAAATGTATTTACCAAAATTTCTTAAATAATTGAAAGTTGGAAACTAAGTTCAGAACAAACACCGAGCGGTGAGAGCACTAGACTCGTATTCGGGAGGCACCGGATTCCAATCCCGGCGGGGCAGATGTGGCTGGGACTTTTTCCTGCTGCCTCTCGCCGGGAAACGGTAATTCCTGTACACGAAATCCTTTTTTTTATTTGACGTGTTTTAATGTGAATTTCAAAAATATCTTGGTATGCGTGCTTAGAAACAGCCGGAAGTATCGCGCATACCAGTTTTATTATACCGGGTGAGGCAAAAGTCCCGGAACGGTTGAATATCTCGCATACTACGCATCATAAAAAAAAAAAAAATACGTGTCAAATATTTTTCGCAAAACTATTTTTTGATACCACACATGACTCCCCACCCCCCACCCAGTTGGTGGGGGGAGGGGCAACTTTAAAATTTTAAATAGGAACCCCTATTTTTTATTGCAGATTCGGATTCTACGGGAAAAATTACATACAATTGATGTAATTTTTCCCGTGGGTTTTAGGGGTTGAAAAATATTTTTGGGCCCGAAAATACCAAAAAATTTCTCCGAATCGTTTCAAAATTGAAATTTAACCCTTTAATAATGATTAAAATGTGCTACCAAAATTGTATTAAAATCGGCCCGACAGGACCAGACTTAAAAATTTTATGAAAACGTTAGTTTGTAGATATGGATTTATTTAGTGAAGGGTGAATTTAATTTGTTGTATTGATAGTAATATTAAAATAAAAAATAATTACATACACTTGATGTAATTTTTCCCGTAGAATCCGAATCTGCAATAAAAAATAGGGGTTCCTATTTAAAATTTTAAAGTTGCCCCTCCCCCCACCAACTGGGTGGGGGGTGGGGAGTCATGTGTGGTATCAAAAAATAGTTTTGCGAAAAATATTTGACACGTATTTTTTTTTTTTGATATGATGCGTATAGTATGCGAGATATTCAACCGTTCCGGGACTTTTGCCTCACCTGTATACTATACTATATAACTATATACTATATAACTATATACTATATAACTATATAATAAAAATTGGTATGCGCGATACTTCCGGCTGTTTCTAAGCACGCATATCAAGATATTTTTGAAATTGACATTAAAACACGTAAAATAAAAAAAAAAAGGATTCCGTGATAATAGAGAAATTGTACCCCCTATCACGTAATCATTTAAATAGGTCTTCGGGACCTTTCCAGCTAAAAAACATTGATCCGCCGGATTTTTTCTGAATAAGTACGAAATTTTGCACAAAATTACCTAGGAAAGATCAAAGTCCGCGATGACAGGGAAACATTAAAGACATTTAACAATATATAATTTTATTTAAAACATTTTCGGCTAATAAAATCCACGCCGACCAAGCGCATCCTATTCGTGTAAACTTTCAATTTTCATTAAAAATTGTATTATCCTTAATCACGGGGCTTTTAGGATTGCTGGCTCCTCGCCTAGTAGTACTGAATAAATTATATCAATGACAATCAATGTGAAGCGAAAGAAGCTAAACAAAAAATAGCGTTAATGAAAAATGTCGTTAACTTCATCAGAAGGAAATATTTTATTTTAAAAAGTGAAAAACCTTTTATTTGTATTGTTTAACGAGATTAAATAATAAATTATTAATATCGAGTCTCGAGTTTATTTGAACCCTGAGACGTTGCATCCTGTAATTAATTTTAAATCACTGTTTGGATAACGGACTGTTCCCTGCAAAAACTCCAAATGCTGGCCAATACATCATCCACAGTACAATCGACATATGTCTAAACGCCAATAGCCATATTTTAGTTGTTGCAATACTGGCATACGATGCCCGAATCGACAACAAAAAAAAAACGAACCGCGTTCGTTAATTTCGTCATTTAAAAAACGATTGAAAGCACGCCTCTACAAAACATAAATCCCGCTTAACACCGCTGTCATAAATTTCACGTTTTGATAAAAATGTATGAGCAATCAAAAATTAGCATCTTGCGCCAACGAAGCGAGATTGCTATAACTCTGTTCCGACCTCTCTGCGAACGGTAACAGAACCGCCGCATTGTCAGAGAATCAAATTTTGAATCGACTCTGCTTCAAAAATAATTGATCGATTGGAACGATATTTTAGTTTTTTGTACAATTTCTTCTACGAGATAACATTTTTCGACTTATTTTGACAAAAATTTAGTCTGAAAAGCGATCGTTTCTATATGGAGATCGGTCGTTTTTAAGCGAGTGCAATTTAATGTTCTACATAACAAAAATTGTTTGACCACTTACACTTTTTCTGGATAGATATAAAACTACAATCATAATGGGGACCGTGCGTGAAATAAGCACTACTGGCGAAGTTGGCGCTCTCTAATATCTAATTAATGAAGTAAATGGGATGATTTTATAATAATAAACAATGAAAAATATTTGAAAAAATTGAAAAAATAAAAAGTACGCATTTTAACCTGTAATTAATACTCGTGTACATGGACAGAATTATAATAGCTCAAAAGGCGAAAAATTATATAATTCTAGTCATGTATATGATGTCGAAAGTTATTTAAATGGGCAAGTTATCATAACCGCAAAGTTGTACCACAAACAACAGCGTCTAAAGTATATAATGTGAAAATTATGCTATATATGAATAATTTCTTCTTTATAATATAATATTTTGTATAATATTAGTATTTTACTTTGTAATTGACATATTTTCGATAACTGAAAAGCAAACTGTCACTAATTGACATATAAATGCAATTTTTTTATCCAAAGCCTGCTCATAATATATCATTATATTTTGAATAAATCCTCCCATAAAATGAACATTTTTACCACTAGATGGCGTGAAAATCACGAAGCTCGGTCCCCATATGATCACAATTAGGTCGTTGGCAAATCAAATTTTTCTGCAGTGAGACGATTTTGCTACCATCTTATTTCAATCAATGTGTACCCACCTTTATTATTTTATACATGTTATTACACGCTTTATATTAGTTTCACTTGTAAGTTTGTATGTAAGTATGTATGTTTGTTTGTAATCTCGTTTGGACTACAGCAAGTGGTTTATTACTGATATAGTATGTTATGCCACTACTGTAACTACAGTGAGTAGCCGTGCGGTCTAAAGCACGGGTCTTCGCTGACGTCAACTCTCGGAATCACGGGTCGTGGGTTCTAATCCCGTCCACGCCGAAAAAAAAAATTGTTTTTTTTTTCGGCAAATTATTGACAATAAATCGAACTAAAAAGTGGATAATAAATATAGTTTAAAAAAAACTAAAAAACACGCTTTATATCAAACTAAAAAGTGAAAAATAAATATAGTTTTAAAAAAACTAGAAAACACGCTTTATATTGAACTAAAAAGTAAAAAATATTTTTTTTAAAATAAGCTTAAAACAATAATTAAAAAAAAAAACTAGTATTATTGTGAAAAAAGCGTTGGGCGCTTTGTTCCACATTTTCGTACATCGAGCGCCCCACGCTTTTTTCACACTAATACTAGTAGATATTTTTTATTCATTATTGTTTTAAGCTTATTTAAAAAAAAATATTTTTTACTTTTTAGTTCGATATAAAGCGTGCTTTGTAAAGTATTTTTAATTAAGTTTCTATAATTCTGTTCAAAGCTCAACCAGTCTGTAGAACACGATTTAATATAAAGAGAGTGAAAACAATTTTGGCGAAGCCATTTTTCTTCATGACTTTTGTTTATTGTAATATTACCAGAAACGTACAGGCAGCGCCGTATATCGCTCGAACGATCAAGCTTCGGTATGACAGTATCGTGTAAGTGAAATTTTTCTATTCAATTGACGACGCATCTGGTATTTTTGACGTTTTTATGAACCTCGAGAGCCATTTGAAATAAAATATCACGTGAAGATCACAACATACGAACTGACGATATAAACACTGCGTTTCAGGTTCTATCACATTGCATACAGGGTGTTCATTTGTAGAATCGTATTTGCTAAGACGGTACACTTTTGAAATTTTCGACAGGAGACAACAATAATAATAATAATAATTTTATTCATTTCAGAAAAGCTCTGTTGAGCATGAAACATAGTCATAATACAAAATTTAAAATTTAGTCACTGAAAAACTCCAGAGTGAGATACTTAATAAGACATAGTTTAAATAATTTGAAAAAAGCTGCATTTTCATGAAATACACGACAGTCACGCGACAGCTCTCAAACAAACGTCTGTATGTCTTTTGGTTTAGAAGTTATTTGCGTTTATAGTTTTTAAAAAATCATATAAAACCTCCGAATGGGCGTAGTTTCCAAAACTAAAAGAGATACAGACGTTTGCTTACGCTCATTGAATTCAGCGTATTTTTTCTGAGAGCATTCTCAATTTCAAAAGTATATTAAAGAATTCGATTTTTGCAGTTTTTCCAAGGCATACCCCTTTAAAAAAATGCGATTTTTGACGAAAATCGAAATCTTTCGGAACTATGGAAAAATCATCATGCTTATAGAAAAAAACAAGCTGAATCCACTGCGCACAAACAAACGTCTGTATGTCTTTTGGTTTAGAAGTTATTTGCGTTTATAGTTTTCAGAAAATCATATAAAACCTCCGAATAGGCGTAGTTTCCAAAACTAAAAGAGATACAGACGTTTGCTTACGCTCATTGAATTCAGCGTATTTTTTCTGTAAGCATTCTCAATTTCAAAAGTATATTAAAGAATTCGATTTTTGCAATTTTTCCAAGGCATACCCCTTTAAAAAAATGCAATTTTTGACAAAAACCGAAATCTGTCGGAACTTTTGCAAAATCAAAATGCTTATAGAAAAAAGCCCGCTGAATCAAGCATGGTCGTAAAACGTCGCGTGTAGTCCAAAAGCAGTTTCAAACTAAAAAAGAAATAATACTCCCTTTCCAAGTAACGCCACTGACTTAGTGGCCCACGAGCAAGTACTAAAAAAAATAATTAACAAAATTTGACCCACTTCTCAAAAAGGTTCGTCATCACTGCTCAAAACCCTATAGCAACTGTCCACGCTATGACCAAAGAGCAGAACGTGTGTCTGTTGTCTGAGCAAATGCAAATACTAATTTTAAAATCCATCTTATCTCGCACGTGAAGAAGGCGTGACGTCATTTCCAGCCTCGTAGCCAGGCTGTCAGCCACCACAGCACCACACAGCAAAAATATCCGTTCTTAGTGCAGGTGCTTTTAAATATAATTTTTTATTCACATTTTTTACTGTTCTTAAATTTTAACTTATTCCAGAGGGCTCGGGTAAAACCCGATATTGTCTCCGACTTGCATTACGTTTTTGCTTACTGCTCATTCCACTTTTATCGTAGAATTATATAATATACAACGTAACTCAACGTCATTTCAATTATGTATGAAATAAATGTTGGAATAAAAAAGTGAAGTGATCTGTTAGGGAAAAAATCTTAATGTTGAAATTCCTTACACAAAAACGGCTGTACATCCTGTATAAAAATACATACCTCCTAGTTTATTCTCAATACGAGGGAGAAGTACATTCTTCCACGTTTTGTCACCAGGACCAGCGGTATCAAATACTATTAAATTATTTTTTTAACATGCGAGTCAGTTGATTTAAAATGCAATAATTAAAATATCGACTATATAGATGTATTAGCAGCCCCCGGTTCGGCTTCGCCCGAATGCAATTTTAATATATTATATCGCACCAGCACCCCCTCCCCGCCAGAAACAACAAATTTAAATTAGTTTTACACCGATCTACTATAATCAAACATCAAAACAAGTTAGTAACCAAAACCATTTTGATTTTATTATTATTTAGCACGAAACTAAATCCAAACGGAAATAGTATTGGCATCTTTGTGTTTTAATTTTCTTCATACCACGATCAAAAGTACATACTTTCGGCATCAATTGTAGAGCAGAAAGTCTTACATGTACGCATTGGTGGGATTACACGCACTGATGCGGGAAGTACCTACGTTCGGGCGGCAGTAAAGAGAAAAATAGCCTATCAACTGTTGTTTAGAAGTTTCCATAGCAACCTTATTACATTTTAGCTAATAGTCGCAAACAGCTGTTTTCACGTATAACCTCAAAGCTGCTTGCTTGGAATTCATCTGTGATTTTATATAATTAATAAGTAATTAATTAACTAATGTACTTAATAAGCGTACTTACGACCGGGGTATGAAGAAAAATAGTATACACTACACTGGCCGAAAGTTTGATATCCTTACACTGCGCGTCATGATGCCCGAGGCAATCATGACGCGCAGTGGAAGAATATCACACTTTCGGCTAGTGCAGTGTATTATGTAATACGCCACGAATCTAAAAGGTTCGGAAGTTAGTCACAAACAGCGTCCCAAAAGCACATTTTAAGTCGTTGAGACCCCCACCACCTTCCAGCTACCTGCACGGAACGTGCGCTCGTCAATGATTGGCCGTAATCTCTCGTTGCCTTTGTCACTTGTCGCTTTCCTGCTTTAAAGTACAGTCGAGTACGCTATTGTCAAGTTGTTATGGTTATTTTAGGTTTGTTGAGTTGGGAGTTTGTAGTTTTTCAACAGACTGTACGAACGCAAGCCCGCATTCGCATCTAACTTCCGAGCCTTTTAGATTCGTGGCGCGTATTATACTTTTGTTTGCTTACGGACGTTTTCAAGTCCAGCTCTGCATAAGCCTTAGTAGGCACAGAAAGCAAATGGCAATAGGAAAGAAGGACAGACATTTAGTGGGCGCGTTATCAGCGTCCACACGTCTCCCCGGCGGCCATTTCGGCGACGCTGGCTCACTTCCGGTCGGCGTCTGTACTAGACAATCCCGATGCCTACCTACGTACCTACTTTCACGCCTATAGTCCCAGTACACATTGACTGCTGTAGGTTGTGTTCACATGCTGTCAAGAAACCAATAATTCTGAGAAATGGGTTTTTTGAAGTAAAACTTCTTTAGGCACGCTTGACTTGCGGAGTAAGCTAATAAATGCCTGACGAAATCGTTTACGGAAGTGCATCATCGCGATGCCTGACGAAATCGTTTACGGAAGTGCATCATCGCGATGCCTGACGAAATCGTCTACGGAAGTGCATCATCGCGATGCCTGACGAAATCGTTTACGGAAGTGCATCATAGCGACCATAGATATAGTAATAATCTTTCTTCCTGTAAGGCGAACGGAGTTGAGAGGGAGATATAAGTTAGTGAGTGCGACAAAGACAGAGCATTATTACAACTCTTTGACGTTTAAAATGAAAACAACTGTTTTTTTTTTGTATCAAAAATACATTTCATCGTATTTTGCTGCATTTTGTAACGGGAAATAATGTAGGTTAGTTAATAAATCCTTTTAAATGTATTATAAATTATGCTAATAAATATAATATATACATTATTGGGCTATTAATAATCAAAAATTATATTTTGTAGATATGTGCTACAGAGTGAGGTTATATTGTGTTCGATAAACTTTGAGACGAACCGACTGCATATTATCGTTCGTTTATGAATTTAACATGAGAAAATTTGAGGTATTTACGCATTATTCTTAATAAATATATTTAAAATAATTATAGTAGAAAGAAGTTTTACTTTAGTCGCTTTTTTCCATAAAAAAATCCAATTCCAATCTAGCTACGAATTTAAAGTCGCTGCACACGAGGCTAGAAACGCTGCTAGATTTGCCTACTAGTTGTCCAGCGCTGGTCTTTTTTTATTGCTTTTATGTGCTCGCTTCACACGACACCTCTTTTCAAGCTAGTTTTGTGAAAAAATCTGGTGCGCGCGCAGTGACCAGTTCAAATATAAACACAGAGCAAAACGTGTCTGTTGTCCTACTTTGAGCTGAATGAATGTTGGTTTGTGGGCGTTTGTTCATGTCGATCACGTGACAATATACTGCTTTCTGATTGGTTCTTGCTCATACCTAGCAGCGGACCTTGCAAGGAAAATAGCTCCTGACGCCATGTTGGTTTCTGGGCGTGTCGCCCACGTGACAAGATACTGTTTCCGGATTGGTTCTTGCTCATAAATAGCAGCGGATCTTGCTAGGAAAATAGCTCCTGACGCCATGTTGGTTTCTGGGCGTGTCGCCCACGTGACAAGAACTGTTTCCCGATTGGTTCTTGCTCATACCTAGCAGCGGACCTTGCAAAGAAAATAGCTCCTGACGCCATGTTGGTTTGTGGGCGTGTCGCCCACGTGACAAGATACTGCTTTCCGATTGGTTCATGCTCATACCTAGCAGCGGACCTCGTAAGGAAAATAGCCCCTGACGCCATGTTGGTTTGTGGGCGTGTCGCCCACGTGACAAGAACTGTTTCCCGATTGGTTCTTGCTCATACCTAGCAGCGGACCTTGCAAAGAAAATAGCTCCTGACGCCATGTTGGTTTGTGGGCGTGTCGCCCACGTGACAAGATATTGCTTTCCGATTGGTTCTTGCTCATACCTAGCAGCGGACCTCGTAAGGAAAATAGCCCCTGACGCCATGTTGGTTTGTGGGCGTGTCGCCCACGTGACAAGATACAGTTTCCCGATTGGTTCTTGCTCAGAGCAAGCAGATGACCTAGCAAGAAGAATAGCCCCTGTTCTAATTTTAAAAGCCAACTTCTGAGCTGGCAGGCGAGTCTGCAGTGACGTCATTTGCAGCAATGTTTCCAGCCTCGTGTACGGCGGCCTTTAGTTTCGGTGCGGACAGTAAAGTCGATGTGACGTAACACACGAGAACACGTAATAACAGCCCAGTTTACGGACGCTCCTCACACGTTTCTCGCATGTATATACGCAAAACATCTCGCTTTGAACGTGGCATCTCGAACATCAGAGCGGACATTGGTCCGTGTTTGACCAGTATCATGTGCGCTATAGCGCAAATAAAAGAAAAGGGGAAGAAGAAAAATAGTGTGCAGGACAAACGCAATATACAGACGACGTGTCAAACGTTGGAACTATGCAATGTGTTTCGATGATTGCGTTACCCTAACGAGTCTTTTTTTGAAGTGAAACTTTAATAGCTTTTTTGGTAAAAATCCAAATTTCACAAAAAAAAACGAGTGTGTTTTAGACCACACGACTGAAGCAAAACTTCTTCCTGCCATAATTTGTTATTATTCACCCCGAAAATTCACAAAATATATGAACTTTAAAATGATTTTACAATTTTATTTACTATAAACGTAGAATATTTAATGTATTGAACAAAAATATTAATTTATAAAATTGTTCAAGAACGAAATGTAAGAAGAAAGAAATATAAACATAAAGGTAATGAAAACAAAAGTAATACATTGCAATATTACTTAGCTCTCGTTGGATTTTAAGCGTAAATCTTTATGAAATATTATTTAAAGTAGGTTTACAAAACGATCTGTCAATGAATATTTTAATATTAATTTTAATGTGTGTTGTGATAGATTTTTAAATATCGTATTTTAATTATGTAGGTAATATTGTACCAATCGCATTAAATACTGCTTAGCAGTCTGCACATGAATAAAGAACATTTATTATTTAGTATTATTACTATTATTATCCCTATATTTTCCCTCCATGCGCAATGTGCATAGCGTATAAATAATGAAAATAAAAATCAAGCACATAGACGAAATGTTCGTGTTCTATAGACAAAAGAAAAAAGTATTTTTATGAGCTGTAACAAACACCTGAAGGTAATGTTTTGTTTGACTTATTTAAGTTATAAATTTAATTTAATTAATGTTAAAGTTTATATTTCCGCGAATTTTAGAAATAATTATTAAAGTTTTCAAGTTTCATATAACTTCAGAAAATATTAGCAGAGTTATAAAGTTCATTTTTGAGCTGTAAGTTTTTTTATATATTTTATTATGGCGAATGCACTTTGGCTACGTACAGCGTCATAATTCTGATATCAAACGGTTTTCTTTTCTTTAAATTACTTCGCTGGCTACTTCAGATGTTTAGCGTTAGTTAATCGATATCTCTCTCTTGCTTTGTACCTGTGGTTTTACTTGCGTTGCTGTCAATTTTTTTTGCATACTGCTCATGTCTTGAGTAGACCAGCGTTTCTCAAAATGTTTCTACAAAGGAAGACTTCACAAATGCTGAAACTTTAATGACTATTTTTTATACGGTAGATTGTGGAACATGTTTTACATTAGTGTATCCGTTAAAAACGAAGCTTATATTATTAATTTTTATTATTTTTCACGGAACACTTAAGGTAGTACGAGCACCAAGGCAACTTTAAATAAAAGGCTTGATTTTTTTTATATTTCGGTAGATGGATGATATGTTTTCATAGATTTCTCCAAAACTAGTCGATAGAAATTAAAAAAAAAACTATTTAAATTAAAGTTAAAACCTTAATAAATTATTGAAAACAAAAAAACCGTCGTGCCCGACTAATTAAAAAGATATTTAATTAAAAAGCTTAAATAGCTTTTTAATTAGTCGGGAACAACGTCTTTTTTTGTTTTCTATAATTTATTAAGGTTTTAACTTTAATTTAAATAGTTTTTTTTTAAATTTCTATCGACTAGTTTTGGAGAAATTAATGAAAACATATCATCCATCTACAGTTTTACCATAAAGCCAATGTTAAATATGCCTACTGTAACGTGATGTTATTTGTTACTTTAGTTTTTGGGTAAAGAAATAAAATATACTCTTCAACTCAAAAAAATGTGATGTTTATTAATAATAAGTGATGGAGTCCCAATTCGTCCGCTGTATGGCTCGCAGCCGTAATTTTTATTAGTTTTAAAAATAAGATAAATTAATATTGAAGGAGATTTATTTGGTTGAGGAACAATTTAAAATAAGCTTTACCAATGTATCGCTTGTGGCCAACGTTTCGAAAAATATATTTTCATCATCAGGGCCTATGAACATGTATAATAATCGTTACATTTAATATTATTTCGATTTCTAAATTACAGTATACACATTATAGATCAGATTAAACTATACATTATTACATACCTCAATGCAAGTTGAAATGGTAAATTGTGAAAATAATTTTAATATACATGATCAATTTATTATGAATTTCGACAGTTTTTTAAATTTAAAAATATCTAAAACAGTTTTCTTATAAAATTGTTTTGTCATTTGTGCAAATAATATTGTACTGATGTATAAGAAATGCTATCTCTATACAAACGTTATTCAATGTTATTCAATGTTATTCAACCCATCTATGTCCGTTCTCTTATTGACAGTGTTTGAAGTTTTTTTGATGTAACACTGTCAATAAGAGAACGGACATAGATGGGTTGAATAACATTGAATAACATTGAATAACGTTTGTATAGAGATAGCATTTCTTATACATCAGTACAATATTATTTGCACAAATGACAAAACAATTTTATAAGAAAACTGTTTTAGATATTTTTAAATTTAAAAAACTGTCGAAATTCATAATAAATTGATCATGTATATTAAAATTATTTTCACAATTTACCATTTCAACTTGCATTGAGGTATGTAATAATGTATAGTTTAATCTGATCTATAATGTGTATACTGTAATTTAGAAATCGAAATAATATTAAATGTAACGATTATTATACATGTTCATAGGCCCTGATGATGAAAATATATTTTTCGAAACGTTGGCCACAAGCGATACATTGGTAAAGCTTATTTTAAATTGTTCCTCAACCAAATAAATCTCCTTCAATACATATTTTGGAACAAAAATTCTACTAACAATAAATTAATATTACTATTCTCTTGCGCGAAATAATTGTTTTATTAATGTGGTATATTGTTGGGCATTAAGCCTCGCCACATCAAAACGAATTATGAAGAGAAGTTTTAAGAATTTATTAAAATACAATTTTTAATTCGACGTCGTGAAACAAAAATTATTAACTAACTGCAAAAATGATTTTTAATTTTAACGTTTGGAATTTTTTTCATAGAAATTAGATTGCATAATAACTAGATTACAGCATTGAGCGGGTGCAGACGAAACTCAAACAGTGGCGTACTGTTTGGGAACGTAGCATAATTAATATCCACCGCCACCGGACCGAAGAAATAAAATAAATTAATACATTTAAAAAAAAATACAAAAATTATAAAAATATCATAGTACATATAAATTGATGTGTAATTAAATTAAATTTTTACTCATTTCGATGGTAAAACTTGCGAAGATGCTGGACGTGAGATCGAAAATGATGACCGGTGCTTTCATCTCGGAGTTCGACAGAAACTGGAGTCGTGAATCGGACGATGCGCCTGGGAGTCGACCACTTGGGCGTAAATTTCTTGCGCTCATGACCGGGAACCGTCGGAGAGATGATTCGTTGAAACACCAATTGACCTGGCTGAAACTGGTGTGTCGCGGAATGACGTCGATCATAATATCGTTTGCGCCGCGCCTGGCTGACGTCAAGGGCTTGAGCAACTTCCTCTGGAGTTGGAATCCGTTCGGGTGAAATCAATTTGGCAACATTCCATAAATTGTCGAGCGGTCTTGATAATTCTCGCCCAAGAAATACGGATGCAGGAGAAGTACCGGTAGTTTCATGAATGGAATTATTCAATGAGAAAGTTAACCATTGAAGCTGATTATCCCAACGGGAATGCTTCTCTGCGCATTGTTTCAACAGGATTGTCAGACCTGCCACGATATTCCTATTGACACGTTCAGAAGCGTTTGCGGCTGGATGATAAGGGGTAGTATTAATCCTTTTGATCCCAAATCTAAGACAGTGACCTTTAAAGCTTGAACTGGTAAAACATCTTGCGTTATCGCTGACTATTGCGTTAGGTGGGCCGTAACGACACCACAAAGATTCGAGCTTCTTAATAGTTGAATCTGAGGTGGCTCTAAGAGTTGGCATTATTTCGACCCATTAAAGCATACCTATTTCTGTTCGGAGTCAAACTGAGTGGACCAATATGATCAATATATACCTTTTCCCAAACTGCTGTAGGAGGTTCTGCAAACATTGGCGCTCCCCGATGTTGATTGGAGGCTTTACATCGCTGGCATAATTCGCACGACCTTACGTAATTTCGTATATCTTCGTACAAGCCACTCCACCAGAAACGGCGAGCAATATCTCTGTAAGTTTTGGTAATACCGGGGTGTGCACTCATATCTATGTCGTGATGGTAGTATGTTATCATCTTACGTATAGACTGCGGTACATAAATCCTCCACAATCGATTTTTCCCCACGCGCTTCATCAGAACACCGTCCCGTATGCCGAAGTCGTTTACATCCTCTCCAGACCGAATACGTTGGCGGATGCCTCGACAGAAAGGGTCGCTTTCTTGATGTTGCTTGATAGAGATGAAAGATTGTGGAACATTATTTAGCATATTTAAACAGTCAATAGTGTGATGATTATTGTCGTCATCTTCATTTTTGTCATTATAGAGGCGTGAAAGGGCGTCAGCTACCGAGTTAATGGCTCCTCCGATGTGAATAATGTCAAAATCAAACTTGGATATTTCAAGTATCCATCGACCAACTTTGCCCATCTGACGCTGGTTACTGGAAAGCCAAGAAAGAGCAGCGTTGTCAACCTGGAGAGTGAACTTGTGTCCCAACAGATAGTCTTGGAACTTTCGAAGACCGAAGATCATCGCCAATGCCTCCCTTTCGTATGTGGTGTAACGCTGTTCAACAGGTAATAACTTTCGGCTAGCGTACTGAATTGCGTGAAGCCCGTCATCGAAATGTTGTAATAGAACGGCGCCGAGAGCAGTATCACTAGCATCCGTCCGAAGAACAAAACGATTGTCGAAATTTGGATAACGGAGAACCGGAGCAATCGTTAACTGTTTCTTTAATTCTGTAAATGCAGACAGTTGTTCGTCATTCAATTTGAATTTCACTCCCTTCCGTTTCAGATTGTTGAGCGGCGCCGCGATGCGCGCATACTCAGGTATGAATTTTGAAAAAAAGGAAGTCATTCCCAGAAAGGACCGCAACTGTTTGATATTCCCTGGTGGCTCCAGCTTCTGAATCGCTTGTACTTTTTCTTCATCAACGTGAACACCCTCAGCGCTAATGATATGGCCAAGGAAACGGAGACGAGACATAGCGAAGACCGACTTCTCAGGATTGGCTGTAAGACCCGCATTTCTGAGTCTATCCAATACAATAGTAAGGTGTTTAATATGCTCTTCAATGTTAGCGCTGTAGATGAGCAGATCGTCGAAGTACGGCAGAACAAAGTTATATCGTAGGTCACCAAATATATCCGTAATGATACGATTCAACGCACTTGGAGATACCGCTAGCCCAAATGGAACATGCGTAAAGCGATACTGTCCATGTGGTGTTACGAAGGCTGTAATGTTCTTAGATTTCTCAGCAAGCGGAATCTGATAAAACGCGCTTGTCAGATCAATCGATGAAAATACTGTCGATCCGTGTAGCGTCATGAAAATATCCTCAGTCTTTGGTGACGGGAAAGCATCGAAAACAATTTTCTTGTTGAGTTGACGGTAGTCAACGCACAAACGAGGCGTACCATCCTTCTTGTTAATTAAAAACGCTGGAGATGCATACGGACTAATGCATTTTTCTACGATGCCTTTCTCGGTAAGTTTCTTGACGTGATCTGACATGAGTTGAGCCTTGGTTGGATTTAACGTATACGGAGCTCTTCGAATAGGAGTTCGGTCTTTCAAACGAATATCTAATGTGTATAAATCGGTATGTCCAATACGATCAGTCAGCACATCTTGATATAACTTCTTTAATCGGTTAATTTCTTCTTGCTGTTCAGTTTTAAGCATGAATGGTTGTTCCAATAGAAGAGAAATGGACTTAATATTAATTGGGGAAAATGAAAGAGGGACGACAGTATTCTTCAAAGGAAATTTAAGAAGTTTCTTGTTAAAATCAATGACGGCTTGCATATGTCGAAGACTGGAATTTCCAATGATAAAAGGACAAGATAAATCAGGAATTATTAGAAAGGTAAGTCTCCAGGTAAGTGAATGAATTTTGATGATAATACTGATTGCTTTTCTTATTTGTAGGTATCGGCCATCAGCCACTCGAACTTGAGACTTGAATTTAACAATTTTCATTTTCTTATATTTTTTTAGCTGCGACAATACGGAAGATTGCGCAAAATTTGCGGACGCACCGGTATCTAGAAGACATTCAAATTGTTTATCGTTGACAGAAATTTTAATAAATGGCAGTGATGACATGTTGTGAGTTTCTTTATCCAGAAATGAACAGTTGGTATCCGATGGTGAGTAAATAAGCTTATTCTTTCTGGCCGGAATTAGTTTTTTGGATTCCTATAAGTTTTCGGAATATTTGCGGTACTACTGCGATTTAATGAAAAATATTCTTCTCTTTGTTTCGCAGCTTGAAGTAAAGCTTGATTTTGTTCAATACGTCTAGCAGTAGCTTGAAGTTGAGCGATCGTTGTTGGTACTTCTTTATCTCTTAGTTCTAAAAGAGTATTATAGTTAGCATTTGCCCAAATTTGCAACACTAGTTCGTTCTCGCTAATATCAACATTTAGCGCTATCGCTTTGGTATGTATATCATTTATAAAATTTCTAAATGATTCATTAATGTTCTGTGTTCTTCTTACAAGTTTATTAATTAATTGTTGTTTGCTTACAGGCGAAATAAACTGAGAAATCAACGAGACCTTCAATGAGTGCCAATTATTATGTTGTTGGAGAGCAGATGCCCACCAAATTCTTAGATCATCGTGTACGTAATTCAGCAACGATTTCATCAACATGACTTCTGGCGCTAACTGTAAATTGACAATAGCTTCGACTTGCTGAATAAATTCAATGAGTTTTATTGGATCGTCGCCGGCACAATGAGGAATCTTGCTGGTGATATCTTTAGCGTCGACCCTGAAGTCGCAGACGGAAACAGATGTACGATCGACGAGGCGATTAGTTAAATATGTTAAATTGTCAACATTGTCCATAAGTTCGGCTGTCATTTTCATATGTGTAGCTGTTGCTCTAGCTAAAGGTGATGTTTGCTGTTGAGAACTCGAATTCGGCTGCTTGTTACTGTTTGTGAGAGAAGTATTTAATTGATGATTTTGCTGCGTCTCCGACATATTACTTGTGCTTGGAAATACGGACTGCGAATTTGATTGTAATGAAGTTGATGCGGCGTCTGTGAGACTCGGTAATGACGAATCTGTTTGTTGATGTAGACGATTTTGGTTATCTTTTGATACTGTTGAAGAAGAATAAACTGTTTTGTCGTTGCGAAGATTCATACCGTCTTCTGCACCTTTTTGAAGATCCTTTTTACCCATCTGAACTACGCTCTGCTACCAATTTGTAACGTGATGTTATTTGTTACTTTAGTTTTTGGGTAAAGAAATAAAATATACTCTTCAACTCAAAAAAATGTGATGTTTATTAATAATAAGTGATGGAGTCCCAATTCGTCCGCTGTATGGCTCTCAGCCGTAATTTTTATTAGTTTTAAAAATAAGATAAATTAATATTACTATTCTCTTGCGCGAAATAATTGTTTTATTAATGTGGTATATTGTTGGGCATTAAGCCTCGCCACATCAAAACGAATTATGAAGAGAAGTTTTAAGAATTTATTAAAATACAATTTTTAATTCGACGTCGTGAAACAAAAATTATTAACTAACTGCAAAAATGATTTTTAATTTTAACGTTTGGAATTTTTTTCATAGAAATTAGATTGCATAATAACTAGATTACGGCATTGAGCGGGTGCAGACGAAACTCAAACAGTGGCGTACTGTTTGGGAACGTAGCATAATTAATAATTAAATTAATTATGTTACACTACTTTTGAAATCATTCATTTATTTAAATAATCGGGCAATACCCCCTTCTAAAATTTTCTGAATTGGTTTAGACTTTATATAAAAAAATCAAGACATTTATTTAAAATTACCTTGGTGCTCGTATTACCTTAAATACTAACTTTCCGCGGAACATAGTTTGGGAAACGCTGATGCACACCGTCTATGAGTACGCTTTATGGAGTAGGTTGTCAAAATTTCTTTTGAACAGTTTTTTGCAAAAAATGAGATCATCATTCATTTGACTGTACTTATGTGTCGATAGAGTACAGCTTGTGGTTTAAACCCGTAAATTTAAAAAAAAGCTAGCAATATGATAATCAATGCTTTCCTGTGTTAGAAATCCTTCGAATTTAATCCGTTTCGAAGGACCAATCAATTTAAATTAAATCTAAAATGCAAGTTGGCAAATTTGAATACACTCAAATCGCTTAACTGACGATCGGATAATCAAAGCTCTACCGTACTTAATATTATAGCACTGCACTGTTAAAAATCCTTCGAATTTAATCTGTTGCGAAAGACCAATGAATTTAAATTAAATCTAAAATGCAAGTTGGCAAGTTTGACACTCAATTCGCTTAACTTACGATCGGATAATCAAAGCTCTACCGTACTTAATATTATACCACTGTACTTATAGAAATCCTTCGAATTTAATCCGTTTCGAAGGACCAATTAATTTAAATTAAATCTAAAATGCAAGTTGGTAAATTTGAATACATGAAAATCGCTTAACTGACGATCGGATAATCAAAGCTCTACCGTACTTAATATTATAGCAATGCACTGTTAAAAATCTTTAGAATTTAATCCGTTTCGAAGGACCAATGAATTTAAATTAAGTCTAAAATGCAAGTTGGCAAGTTTGAATAGACTCAAATCGCTTAACTGACGATCGGATAATCAAAGCTCTACCGTACTTAATATTATACCACTGTACTGTTAGAAATCCTTCGAATTTAATCCGTTTCGAAGGACCAATGAATTTAAATTAATTCTGAACGAGGGGATGTTATTAATATACTAAATATGTATCACAAACTAAATATTATTAAGAGTTGATTATATGTTTGTTGTGTAAACACAATATTTACTTCATGTATGCAGAAAGGAGTCTTAACCGAAATCGAATACCCAACGTAAACAGATAACTCTGCGAAAATGATATTGTTTGTAGTTGTGAATAATATAGTATTACAGCGAAATAGTAGCATAATATTATATATATGTAGAGCAAGTTTCATAATCATATATTATTTACGAATACACCTGTATGATATATTGTGTCGTTCTACAGATTGTTCTCGCTTAAAATTCTCTTGCTATTTCATAATTTATAGTGATGTTGATAGATGAATAAAAATGCGAGAGACAGGCCAACAGACAGCATAAAACATCTTTTCAACTTTTTTGCGTTATTTCTAAATGTGAATAATAACCTTTCTTTCCAACATTATTGTAAGCTATCAAGAATAGGAAATTGATTTAATTTTATATTATTAAAGTGAAACTTTTATTCTATCGCCCCGAATATTTCTGGCCGTCTGTTGCATGTCGCATTACAGGCGGCCGCGGAGTAGGGGTAAAGTGAAAGGCGTTCGGAGTAGGCGCTCGGTAGAGCAGCCAAGGCCAATATGGCGGCGCCCATGGTTAGCATCAGCTGACCGTGTAGTATGTATAACACATAGTCAGTCTGTCATGCGGGCAAGTGCTGTACAGTGTTTACATGTTTTTATTCGTGTATTCATGTGAATATTGTTGTATATAATTAATCGTGATGGATAATGTCTACAATCCAATAAAAGTTTCACTTGCGTCGTGGTTTCTTAAAACCACACAACTGTTTTTTTTTATAGAACTATAGTTTTCTATTTTATATAATGCATCTATGTATATGTTATGGACTATGTGATTAATCAGGGCATTATCTTTAATGCCCGGGCAATATGAATAACAAACCAAATCATGCCATGTAATAAATAATCATTATTTATCACAGTGCCCGGTCATTATGAATATTGCTATGTGATTGTTGAGCAATTTGATAATTTAAGTACATTTGGCAAGACGTGGGGAGCAGGGACAAATATGTGATACGCACTAGCCAATCAGAGCACGCAACTCATTCCTTGCTCAGAACAGAGCGTATTTTACAATATAATTTCGTTTTGAGTTCCCCCGAACCCAAAAAAAAAATTGGTTGTCTGTAAAGTCGGTTTACGGACGATAGTTTTACGTGATAACGTATTCCGTAATACATAACCTAAATTTTAGTAGCTGTCAAACTTGGGCCGAAGCCTACTGCGCTCTTGCTTGCACGCACAGGGTCAGGCGGAACGTTACACTTTTTCGTGCGTGCAGCTGGTGTTTCATCAATTTATAAGACGTTATCACGTCAAAAACATATTTTTAATTTAAGACTGATTATATTAAAAAAACTACCTAATATTCGTTTTATATTTTGAATTTTATTCGTACTATAGTTATTTTATAATAATAATACATTTCAACATTAAAATAATTTAATAAAAATATATTTTTATTATTTTGCCAAATAGGTGAGAGGCATTATTCATAATGCCCTGTCAATTTAATTATATGAATAGTTTTTATCACACCGTCCTGTCATACCTATTGGGCATTTTTCAAACTGCCCGGGCATTATGAATAATGCCCTATTTATCACTTGGTCCACAACATATATAGAATATAAGTTATAACAGGATAATATTTTGAAGGCAGCAAGATTCTTAAACAGAGAAAAAGGTAACAATTATCACAGTTAAATATTAATATTATGCATATTAGTATTTTCGATGTATGAAATTACCATTTCAAAAGACTGCTGATTCGTTGGGAAAAAGTATAAGAACAATCCACCGTGGACAATAAATAAATACATCTATATTTGTACGATTTTCGCATATATCTATAGAACAGTCTTCATACATATATATAATAACGTGGATATAAAGGAAAGCTAACAACTGAGATTATGTGTTATCCAGACTTGTTGACCTGCAGAGATATAATAGAGAATGAACAACGACGCAACAACAATACAAAGTTAATTTGTTACAACACCAAAGGTCGATGGGCTATTTGATGATTATCTTCATACTAATTTTATACATACTGGATGTATCTCTATGGTAGGCGACGCTTAGCTTGTATTGTACGTAACTTTTCTCATTAATAATTATTGTCAAATGATACCCAAACAAAAGATGTCGATAAATAGTACCGTTCGAAAATACTTAGATACAAAGTGTTCTACAGTGTTCAAAATATAAGTAGTGCAACAAAATCTCTGTTAATAAGTAAATTTGGCAGTCATTATTTGACAGTTGGAAAGGTGGCACTTCACATGGCTCTTTGTGTTCGCTATTGGGTGTTTGTTGTATTTGGCAAAATATATGACGTTCAAAGCAAACATGCAAATAGAGGCAAATACGACCATCCACACATGGCAGTCAAATAACAAACACACAAACATTTGGCAGCAGAACGCAAGGTTCAAAATTCCAGGAATTTTAGCACGGTTTCGTTGTTCAAATTCATTTTCAATAGTAATTGTTCCAGTTCTCGCTCACAGCACAGACACAAAAATACTGCACGTCCGTACAGATTCACGGCGCGTCTGGACGGTTTATTTGCGTATTTGCCTATTTGACTCCTTTGATGTGCCTCGAAAAAACGACAAGCGCACGGTAACGCGTATTTGATATTGGCCTTATTTGTCAAATAGACCAATAAGGCCAACACTTTGTCAAATAGACTGTCCACACTTGGTAATTGTTTGCCAAATATGCCAAATACACAAATACAAATAGCCATGTGAAGTGCCGGCATAAAAAGTAATCATTAACAATGTATTATGAAACATTGAACTCTTTACGAAACTCAATTGTTGATTGAAAAATTATATGCGTGATTTTTTTATGTTCGTGTGTCAACAGTTATCTACAGTTAAAAACGTTTTCAAAAAAAAAGCGAGTGTGCTTAAACCACACGACTGAAGTAAAACTTCTTTCTGCCATAATTATTTTAATTATATTTATTAAGAATAATGCGTAAATTCCTCAAATTTTCTCATGTTTAATTCATAAACGAACAATAATATGCAGTCGGGTCGGCTCAAAGTTTATCGAACACAATATAACCTCACTCTGTAGCACATATCTACAAAATATATTTTTTGATTTAGGCAAAATATGTATATATATATATTTATTAGCATAATTTATAATATATTTAAAAGGATTTATTAACTAACCTACATTATTTCCCGTTACAAAATGCAGCAAAATTCGATGAAATGTATTTTTGATACAAAAAAAAACAGTTGTTTTCATTTAAAACGTCAAATGTATTAATGCTCCGCCTTTGTCGCACTCACTAACTTATATCTCCCTCTCAACTCCGATGATGCACTTTCCGTAAACGATTTCGTCAGGCATCGCGATGATGCACTTTCCGTAAAAGATTTCGTCAGGCATTTACCAGCTTACTCCCCAAGTAAAGCATGCCTGAAGAAGTTTTACTTCAAAAAGCCAACCACTGGAAAGACAACCGTTCAATCGAGAAAATTTAAGAATTTCTTACACCTTGTATATTTTTAAGGTTTGTTCTGGTGCATAAGGGATGGAGCCGTGCACATAATAATTAATAACGGTGTAACAACAAAGCAAAGTTAATTTGTTACAACATCAAAGGTCAGTGAGCTATTTGCAAACTGGCGTCGCTCTAATCACAAGAATTACAATGCAAATAAGTTCCGTTCTTGTGCAACTCGAGGTGTGTTTATGTTGCCTTTGTGCACATTTGTTCGACTCCCGACGATCAACATTTGAACGGGAGATAAAATAGAAAGATAGATAGATAGAAAAATACTGTATTTAAGAAAATATTTCCATTACAGGGAGTTGGCACAATTAATTATGTATATATGTTGCAGTCAAAACTCTTAACCAGTCAAAAGTACTATTGACCAGGGATGAGATTTGGCCGGTGGAGGGGTTGGTGAGTGTTGGCGGCAATTTTTAACACCACCATCGTGCTCAACATCTTCAAAAACAAGGAAGCAACAGTTTTTAGAAAAGGGAATAACATAATAAGCGTTTAAGCCAATTTTGCCGTGAGATATTTTATGGGAGGTAAGTGCAAAAAATGTATTATAGTATGATATTTTGACTCTACTGACTGTTAAAACTCGCTGGCGCTCGTTAATAACATAATGTTTCCTGTAATAACTTAATTCACGATACCTATATTGTGTCTATAAACACTGCTTTCCCTTTTTTTGTAAAAGAAACACAAATTGGTTTACATGGGCAGTTAAAAGTTAGTCAGCTTACAGGAAACTTTACCTAATCCGATGAGATTAATCTATGAAGGTGTAAAACTGTTCTAACCGACATCGAAATATTCAATCGGCTTAAAAGTTTTTTTATTCGGGTTGTGAAAGTCGTTGAAGACCATGCAAATCTTTAAACCTATGTAAATTTCGGACAGGTTAAGAATCCGATATATTAACCCTTTTCTAATATTTGAAATATTTTACTGTTTATGTAATCGATTACTAAAATTTGGATTGGATTGAAAACCAGCTTTAAGCTGAATTCACGCCTTTTGATAAAACTCTGTTTTTTTTTTTTATCAATAAAGACATTATTATTACTATTATTATTTTCCATTTAAAGTCCGTAGTATTTATTTTCAATAATTATGAATAACGGGAATGCGGACACATAGGTATATAATTCTTTTCTTTTATTGCTAACGTTTCGTCAAAAATATTGACTTTGTCAAAGCTCAAAAAAACAATTTTTTTAAATTAGAAAATAAAGTTAAGCATAAAAAATTATAATTTATTTTTATATGTCAAAAATTAAATAAAAAAAAAAAAGTGGAAAATAAATTATAATTTTTTATGTTTAACTTTATTTTCTAATTTAAAAAAATTGTTTTTTTGAGCTTTGACAAAGTCAATATTTTTGACGAAACGTTAGCAATAAAAGAAAAGAATTATATACCTATGTGTCCGCATTCCCGTTATTCATAATTATTGAAAATTATTACTATTATTATTATTATTATTAATTATATTAACGTCAAAATGTTGGTCTGAATGACTTCTTTCATATCCACATGGGATGTCCGAATTCATCTTCAAGGCTTTAAATTTTTGACAGGCACAAGACCTATTAGTCTGCCTTTTTACATACTTTGTCTATGTTAAGGGCGCTGCACATGAGGCTAGAAACACTGCTTGGACTTCTGCTGGCCGGCACGCTGGCTACGAGGCTTAAAATGACGTCACTGCGGGCTCGCCTGCTACCTCACAAGATCGATTTTAAAATTAGAACAGGAGCTATTTTTCTTGCTAGGTCCTCTGCTTGTTCTGAGCAAGAACCAATCAGGAAACAGCATCTTGTCACGTGAGCAACATGAACAAACGCCCACAAACGAGCGCTGTGGCATAGTCCATGTTTTGTTCAGAGACAATAAACGTCCACTTTTGACCACTGCGCGCGCCGAACCTACCTACAAAACAAGCTTGAAAAGGCGTCTCGTGTGAAGCGAGCACATAAAAGCAAAAACCATTGCTAGAAAACTAATAGTCAAATCTAGCGGTAAATCCAGCCTCGAGTGCGGCGGTCTTTACTGTGGATTCTGGATTGTACATAACTGCAAGGTACTGTTACAACTATCATATATATTTTAGAAAAAACCTCACAATTTCTCCACATAAATTATATATCATTTTACAGATAATTGCTTGCTCTACTGACATCGATAACTAAAAAGTTCATTATTGCTTTTTGTAAATTAATTAAAATACAGCAACGCTGAACAACGTCTGCCATCTGACGGCTTTAATTTTGAAACAACGTCAATACTTCGATCTGTCATCTGATCTTCATACTGTAATACAACAGACACAATACTGCATACTGCCATCTGACGGCTTTAATTTTAAAACAGTGAGCAACGATGAACAAAGTCACAGCAATGCTGCATGATGCCATCTGACGGCTTAGCTCAACGCTTTTGCTACTTGCGCCTCTATATGACAATTTTAGTAAAATATTTCTTCGATCTGTCATCTCAGCCTCATATTGTAATACAACAAAAAGAAGAACGTTATAAGCAGTGTGCAAAATTAGAAACGAATTGAATACCTGCAATCATATTTAAAAAATAATTTTGTAAAGTGATAATTATTATACTTATTTAGTGCGAATAATTCGCACAGGTCACACTAGTTAGCAATAATTGTTCTAGCTCGGACAGCTCTAGATTCTAGGACTATTTGTATCTGTAGTTTCTTTAACCCTTGTATTTTTATTGTTCGAATTAGTTAAAACTCCACGAAGGAGAAGGAAAAAAGACCATTCAAGAGAGAGAATATCACAACTCACGACCGCTTCGAGGTTACTAATGATACTAGGAACAACTTCAGCAACTCGTTTAACCTCCGCACAGCCTATCCTTCTTAATGCCCCGCATGTGATGGTAAGTTACGGGAGTTTCGAAACCGTACTTACAAAAGACGTATTAATTACCACAAATCTTGTTTGTTCAATTTAATTCCAGCTCTCTTCGGAGGCCTGTTGGTTGCCATTTTTATAAGCGTGCGTCTATTTTCATTACAACTTTCAAAATAATTTGGGAGCAGCTTTAACCTATACATGTTGAATGTGTGGTGAAAACCAATTCCAAAAATATCAAAAATATGTTAAAACACTTTTCATTTAATGAGCAGCTTTCGTAAATTAAATAAAATTTTTGAAAAATAATCATAATTCAAGTTATATTTTTCAATAAATAAAATTATCGGCCAATTAGAAACTAATTATTAATTAATTTTTATATTTTTTAGATCAGTTCTGAAGAAGATTCAAATCCGGACCGAAACGTTAATGTATTAATTTTTATATTTCTTGTTAATATATTTTTCTGAAAAATTGGTCGATAATTTTATTTATTGAAGAGTTCTAATCAGACGTTAATAAAAAATTTCAAGTTATATTTCATAGCGAAATTTTTTTATACAAAATGATTTTAATTTTGAAGACATTATTAAAAATTGAAATTTAATAATTTATAAATTGAAATATGTGAATCTCCACACATTCAACATGTATAAGTTATTCCAAAACTCCTCACCGTATCTTTAAAATATTTTGCAACTTTAACCTATTTATGTATCAAAAATATTTTTTTGTATAGTGGTCGTAAAATGATTCATTTAGCACTAGTGTGTAAAATAAGACAAAAAGTGGCATTCAATCGTAATTTCCATAATCGACATGTCAGTTTTAACATTAGGAGTATAATATGACAATTCATATAGGTGCAATTTTCATAAACAAACAAGTAATAAATTATTATTCAACTCATGCGCGTTATTCATGTTTTATCATGCCTAAAAACCGAACCCTAAATAGCCATTTACCGACTGGTGACAATTACTTGTCATAACTCAATGAAGATTCCTACTAGCTCGACCATTGTGGAGTAATGAAAATAAACGTAACTATTTTCTGAGTCGTAACGAAATACATAGTAGGTAACAACAACTCCGTTGTTACCCATTGAGGCTAAAATTGAGAGGCCGAATGTTTTCGACATGGAGTTTATTCATAACCGGCTAACCTCAAACCAAAACATTGAATCGTGCTGTTAGTATTGACAGTTTTTTTTATAAAGAAATAAATAGATATTTAAAACATCTCATTAATAACAATAAATAAAACATGAATAACACGCAATTGTTGACTAAAATTATGGGCGTAACTTGCAGGCTAAGTCATGACCTGTCAGCGCGATGAATGACTTAAACTACTAGTTACGCCAATGACTATTGCTCGATTTCTTATATGACTTTCAATGATCAAGCTACATTTAAAGCAGTTTTAGCAGCTCAATTACCATGAAAATTATAAAAAAATCCATTGTTTTAAATATTACAAAAAACCCCGCACAAACCTTATGGGATTTGATTAAATTGATCGAAAATGGTTTTATTTTTTAGTTTAAAGGTCACTAAGAAAAAGTGTCCATGGGCGCATAGCCTAAAAATCAATACATTTTTAGCTACAGATGTTTATTTGAAACGCGACATATGTACTTGGCATAGCTTTGCGATGTACAGTGTGTCCCTTATAATAGTTTATCCAAGCCTGACACACGCTCTAATAATGCATCACTCTAGAGTTACGAGAGCGTTGCGACGCACAATTGTCTACATCTATAAATGTGTTTATCTTGCCTTTAATTATACGACACCTCGTCGACCGCAAAACGCCGACGTTCAGTGTAATATCCACTGGAACGTTAATTCCATTATTATTAAGATTCACTGCACCATTTTTGTCATTTCTGTACTAAACATGTTTTTGAAGTAAAACTTCTTTACACACGTTTTCAGAATTTCGCGAAGGGGCCACACGCTGAGTTGATCATATTCCCACTTTTTTAAATTACTATTTGGGAATTTGAATAAATATTTTTTATGCTAAATTTTCAAATTATACAACGTTACTTCAATAAATAAAATTTTTCAGACAAATATATTTAAATTAAAAAAATTGGTTGTCTGTAAAGTCGGTTTACGGACGATAGTTTTACGTGATAACGTATTCCGCTCGAATATCATATTTAATAATACATAACCTAAATTTTAGTAGCTGTCAAACTGTATTTTTACTGACTCTCTATCGCTTATACTGCGCTCTCGCTTGCACGCACAGGGTCAGGCGGAACGTTACACTTTTTCGTGCATGCAGCTGGTGTTTCATCAATTTATAAGACGTTATCACGTCAAAAATAATAATTAATACATTTTTTTTTCAAATACCAATTAGAAACTAATTATTAATGAATTTTTATATTTCTTAGATCAGTTTTGGAGAATACAAATCCGGACCGAAACGTTATTGTATTAATTATTATTTTTTGTAAATATATTTGTCTGAAAAATTGGTCGATAATTTTATTTATTGAAGAATTCTAATCAGACGTTAATCAAAGATTTGAGTATACAACGTTACGTTGGTTATTTCTAACTTCTTCAGGTAAAACTTGATGTTAACATCGATGTTGAAAAATATATATTATTACATATAAATGATTTCTTTTATTCATTAAATTATTTTAATAGTACCTACTTAATGAAAATAAAATTTTTATTTTTTTTTTACTAGGTACTATTAAAATAATTTGACAAATTAATGAATAAAAGAAATTAAGAAATTATTTATTTGTAGGTAATATATATTTTTCAACATTGATGCTAAAACATCATGTAATATATAAGTTAGTATGTATTCACAATATGTTTTTATGTTGGTAATCATTCAAAAACTGACAACAATGTAATAAAAATAAACAAAACAAAACGAATACAAAAAAACGAATTGTAACAATGGAATATATATATATACCTATATATATATATCAAAAAGCAATTAACTACCGTATAATTAAACGTCATACTAGGTTAAAGATTTTTTTTTTAAATTTATTTTTTGAATATCAATGCAATTGTATTATTTAATTAATTATTATGTTTTTTTAATTGGTTTTCCAATATCTATCTATACAAAATATTAATTGCTATTTTTAAATGCCGAATAAACCGAATAAGTATTTATTTTATATATGTAAAAATATTATGAAACAGAAAGTATAAAAATACCCGACCTTCCACCATAAAAAGCCCGTTCTCACACCATATTATTTACGTTAGTAAAAACGTGCAAACCAACATGATTTATAGTATCGTAGATTATGGACGCCCGACAACTAAGTTTATTAGCGTTATAAATCGTATTTTTCAAATTATTTTAATGATATAATAACAGAGGTCATAAGCGTCTTTACAAAATATAAATTATAATAAATAAAATTATCGATTATTATAAAAAAAAAATAAACTAATTTTTCTATGTTGATAGCGTTGCAACAATGGGTGTTTCTTAACAATTGTAGCAAACAGTAGCTACTCTGTAATATATTATAATAATTACTAACTGTAACTTAACTCATCTAAATAAATTATAATGTTCGTAAAATTTTTAAAAATCTCAATATGACGTATTTTTTCGCGCTCTAATTACCGGAAGCGCTCTTATGTTTTTGGAGCATATTTTTTAACGAGCCACTCGCATTCCACTGAATCTTTCATGGAAAAAACATTTCATGTGCTGGTTATAAATATTTCCTAATATTTGTAATGTGTAATATTATTGTTTCCTTATCACTGTTTCAAAGCACGTATTGTATTTCGTTTGTATATTATGCCTACGAGCCCCATGTCTCACCTAACTGTTAAATACACCATGTTACATGTTACCCAACCCAAACCAAATCTAAATAGACTTAGAAATCAGTTTTTACCCGACTACGGCGAAGTAAAAGAAGGGATATGTCTTTGACCGGTATCTATACTAACATATAAAGCTGAAGAGTTTATTTGTTTGTTTGTTGAATGCGCTAATCTCAGAAACTACTGGTTCTAATTGAAAAAAAAAATTTTGTTGGATAGCCCATTTATCGAGGAAGGCTATAGGCTATATAATAACACGCTACGACCAATTGGAGCGGAACATCAATGAAAAACGTTGCAAGATGTATCTCAAAATTAGTCCGTCCGACTTTTATCAAGTGAAATGCCTTAACTTAATATTGCAATATTAGCGCGTCACTGTCACAAGCACGGATAGCTCAGTCGGTAGAGCGTAAGACTCTTAATGCCAGGGTCTTGGGTTCAAGCCCCACGTCGGCCAATATATTTTTATTTTTTTTTATTTTCTACATTGCTTTCTTCTAAGGCCTTCATTTTTAATTGTATTACGACTAATTAAAATTAAATAAATACAATTAATAGTTCATTTAAAAACTGTCACAACTATTGGTACCTATATAAAAATAATTTTCAATTAAATATTTATTATATTAAAAGAAATTTTTACTTAAAAAAAGTATAAATACTGCTTTTTAACGACAAAAACTTTTGAACGGTAACTCCGATCATTATGAAGTTTGAACACAACATTCATCTTGGTAAACTATGATGAATGTGCGTACTCATGTCCCTTCCTTCCCCATTCGTTCTTTTGTACCCTGATAAACCGGGCGGGAATTTGAAAAGTGGGATATCATTGGAATCGTTTTGATTGTTCGCTGGTTATAGGCTATGTGACGTCACATTAAATTAAAAATGGCGCCCTCTAGAGGACTTAAAGTCGTGAACTAAAAAAAAAATATTTTAACGATGCCGTGTTGGGTATCAAATAAAAGGGCTTAATTAGCACATTTCAAAAATATATACAGGCTGATCCACTTTAATCTATATGAGAAATTGAGACAGTAGCACATTTCAAAAATATATATACAGGCTGATCTACTTTAATTTATATGAGAAATTATTGAGACAGGGCAATATTTCCGGAAAAAAAATGTTCAGACATAATAAGCTGTTTAGTTTTAAAAGGGACATCGTTTGGAGACAAATATCACCCTCCATCCCTGAGCAGGGATGAGGGTGAACTTAAAATTTTTAATACCGACAAGTTTGTAGGGAACCCTCGGTGCGCGAGTATTTTACAATAGCCCTATATCTTAGGACACCAAGGCGTAAGTAATAATTAATTGATAGCTGCTTCAGCAAAGTGATGTCATTTTTAACTTTAACATTTTTTCATCTAATTTACAAAACGTGTAAAATTTGCAAAATTAAGAATAATTTTAAAAATGTTCGGACTTGGCAAACATGTAACTATACTTACGTTATAATTAATTTTGTACATTCCACGTAAGTATATAAGTACTTGAACATAATAAAAAGGATGCAGTACTTTACAGTATGACAAAAAAAGTATGGACCACGCGGTAGAAGTGAAACTCTCTCTTTCCCTCTGTCACCAATATAATTTGGGTAGTATCTAAAACGAGTGACTGTAAATTACAATTTTGGGTGACAAAAATAATCAATTTGAGTTACTGTATTACTAAGTGAGCGACTGACTGCGCGTGACGAGAAAATAATAGTTGGGTGACTAAATTACTAAGTGAGCGACTAAATTACTAAATGAGGGTCAACGATAGTGACTCTCCTAAAAAAAGAAACAAACTGGACATCGTTAATCGAAGAGATTTAAGATTAAATCTAACTAAATTGATGCCAAATGTTGAAAATTTATTATTAAAGCATCAGGTTCATCCCTCACACTAAAAGCATTTATTTTTTGCTTAGTTATTTTATATAACAGAAAGTAAAGTTTAATTTGATTCGTTTAATTTGAATCTAATTAATAAATGTATAAAACTAAACATTTCACACTACATTTCACTACCGTTATAAATTTAAATCGTTCAAAGTGAGTAGCACTATACCGGTTGTCAAAAATACATTTGAAATTAATGAATTTGCAAAAAATCAATATCAGATAAGCAGGAGGTCTACCCACAACCGAAAAACATGGCAAGTGGTCTACGAGACAAAAAAGTTTGGGAACCTCTGCCCTAGATAATATTATGTTGAAGATAAATGTTTGGTGTTAGCAAACATTTGAATTTTTGCAATATTTGTCTACCGCCAGCACTTTTTTATTTCGGCTTAATGTAAAATATACGGGCACCATTTTATGGAAAATATAATGTAATATGTTTGAACATGGCTATGTACGCAGTACTTGAAAATGCGTATATTTAAGCAAGATTTCTTTTTAGAGATAGAGTATTATAAAAAAACGTGTTTTATATGTTTGCGTAAACAATTTATATTACTACGTTTTTTTTTAAACAAAGGTATAAATTTAAAAAAATTAAGGGGATAGACACAGACCTGCAATCACTCACCTGTGCTTACGGCTTAAGCTTAACCATACACAAGTATGATAAAAAGAAGCGTTTAGAGTGGTTTTTTTGTACACTATATTCCGGATCAAGCTTTGCCCGAATTTGTGGATTGCCACCGTTCTTTCGTCGACTTACAATTTAAAATGTCTGACACCTCGAATATGTCATACATATTCGAGGTGTCAGACATTTTAAATGGTTTGAATGGTTGAAGTTTTTAAGCTATCCAATTAAAAAAACAAACAGTATCTATAAATTTTTACATGTCGTCCAAACGACATCTTTCGGAAAACGAAAAACGCCCCAAAATCAAGAAAAGTCATAGAGGAAATAGGTATCAGACTAGGCCTAATGAAGCCATATACAAAGTTTGGGGAGAGTATGTGTCAGTAAAATTTTTGCCGACGGGCACTCAGACTAGCACCTACTTTTCATTTCTGAGTTGTGTTTCTTGGTGCCTTCTGAGACGTGATGCCCTAAGGCCTAAGCAATTGCTTAATTGGTTTATAGGTTAATCCGGCACTGCATAGAAGACGACATACAAGAAAGCAACTTAATAAAAAAGTGGTAAAAAAAAATAGTGACAACACAACTGTAGACAGAAAGTTATTAAAAAAATGGAACCACTGACGAACTGTCAAAAAAATGGATATATGGATGTGTTGGATTTGTAACGAGAATGAAGCCTAGAGATGGGGCACCCAATAAGTCCGAACTACTGTCCTGGGAGGTTATAAGGTCCATGAAAAAAATTCTCGATGTTGTTAAATTTATGTCAAAATTATTTTTTTTACTTATTTTTAATTGAAAGTTTGCTGTAGTCATGTTAATCATTTATAAAACTTTTATTCAATAAAATTGCAATTTGGTTTGTTTAACAAATTTAATTAAAAACTCGGTATAAAAAAGCTACACGTTGAACTACAACTTTTATTTGTTTAAATAATAAAAACAAAAAAATACACGCGAAAATTGACATTGCGGTGTATTAATTTTCTCTAGAAATTGTAATTAATTTTGATGTTGAATAGAGGACAAGTGGCTTTCAAACTATCACAAAAACAAAAAATAATACACATTATATCGATTTGTATTTAGCACGACTTTATTAGGTAACCATGCAAACGACAAGCAGACACCATAATAATAGTATATTGTGCGACTAGTGAGTGAAGGAGAAGATTCCATGAGCGTGAAATTTGCCGCACGAGCGGTAAAACGCACGCGAGTGGAATATTCTCCTTCGATCAATAGTCGCACATAATACTTTATTCAACTAGCAGGAGTAATATGTAATCGGGGCCCTGATAAAAGAGGGAAAAATAATAAATCACTTCATTGATTGACGTACCCACCGTCAGTGTATGCACACAAGATTGCCATGACTTTCGCTGAATTGCGATGCTGTTTTCATATATACAATACCGCCTACCACGTTCCTATTGGTCCAGAAGCTGCGTGCAGTTTTTTTTCATTATTTCACGCTTGGGCTTGCTACTGAGTTTCTATTGGTCCAGAAAATTCATTATCACACTGTACGGCTTATTATTAGCACTCTACGCGTCAACATGAAGTAATTTATTATTTCTCCCGAGTTTAGTAGGGCCCCGAAATTACATATTACTCACACGTGTTGAATAAATAAAATTATCGACCAATTTTTCAAACAATATATTAACAAAAAATATGATTAATACATTAACGTTTCGATCCGGATTTGGAGCTTCTTCAGAACTGATCTAAAAAATATAAAAATAATTACTATTAATTTCTAATTCGCTTTTTATAAAATTCTTTCAAATTAATAACTTTGAAAGAATTTTATAAATTTTAAAAAATATAAAAATAATTAATATTAATTTCTAATTCGCTTTTTATAAAATTCTTTCAAAGTTATTAATTAATTAATAACTTTGAAAGAATTTTATAAAAAGCGAATTAGAAATTAATATTAATTATTTTTTTAAAATTCTTTCAAAGTTATTAATTAATTAATAACTTTGAAAGAATTTTATAAAAAGCGAATTAGAAATTAATATTAATTATTTTTATATTTTTTAGATCAGATCTGAAGAAGATCCAAATCCGGATCGAAACGTAAATGTATTAATTATATTTTTTTTTAATATACTGTCTGAAAAATAGGTCGATAATTTTATTTATTGAAGAGTTCTAATCAGACGTTAATCAAAGATTTGAAGACACCATAATATTTATTACGACCCGTTACCTGCGGCATGTGCACGTTTTTACTCCCGCCCAAGCGCGCCAGTAGATGTTTCACATCAAAAGTTACGAAAATAGGACATCCGGTACAATATGCAATATTATTTAATTTAATAACTGTCATATATTTGTCATAATTCGATTTGTGAAATGAAGAGAGCGAGAACCGAACATCATATCCGATATGAAATCCGCTCAACAGAATTAACTTAATGTATTTTTTCTGTTCTTCTGCATCGCCTATTTTTATTCTTCTCGCCGTTTCACAACTAGATATCATTCTTTCTCTCTCTCTCTTGTATCTTCGAAACGCGGTCGTACAGTCAGTTGATTTATGAAGTTGCTTTTTTATGATGGGGCCCCCTACATGCACTGTACACAGGGACTTAGTCGTTGTTTAAGGTTACTGTTTGTAACTTTACTGGACACTCTGGAATCGAAGGCAACGAGGTAGCTGATGAGCTGGCGAGGAAACGATCATCAACTCCATATATTGGCCCAGAACCTGCCCTGGGAGTATCCAAGAGTTGTTTGTAACCTTATTGTGGGCGTCGGACACTCTGGAATCGAAGGCAACGAGGTAGCTGATGAGCTGGCGAGGAAACGATCATCAACTCCATATATTGGCCCAGAACCTGCCCTAGGAGTATCCAAAAGTTGTTTGTAACCTTACTGTGGGCGTCGGCACTCTGGAATCGAAGGCAACGAGGTAGCTGATGAGCTGGCGAGGAAACGATCATCAACTCCATATATTGGCCCAGAACCTGCCCTAGGAGTATCCAAAAGTTGTTTGTAACCTTACTGTGGGCGTCGGCACTCTGGAATCGAAGGCAACGAGGTAGCTGATGAGCTGGCGAGGAAACGATCATCAACTCCATATATTGGCCCAGAACCTGCCCTGGGAGTATCCAAAAGTTGTTTGTAACTTTACTGTGGGCGTCGGACACTCTGGAATCGAAGGCAACGAGGAAGCGGATGAGCTGGCAAGGAAAGGATCATCAACTGCATATATTGGCTCAGAACCTGGGAATGTCCAAAAGTCCAGTACGGGGTCAAATAAGGGAATGGATCAACATACTGGAAACAAATTTCCGGGCAGCAAACGTAGCAAGACTTTTAGTAAAGGGCCATGCCGAAAGATGAATGAAGAACTACTTTGTGAGGGAGAGTTGAAAAACAGCATTTTTGCTGAACTCATTTACCCTTTTGATTTTGTCATCAATAAACTATTATTATTATTATTATATTACTACAAACCCAGTAGGAACAATCTTCGTCTCGTGGTAGGCCTCCAGAAAGGACACCTCCAAAGAATGGGACTGTTTAACGGGGATTTAAAGTGCAGACATAAGGAGACGGAAGCAGCTGATCATATTCCGCGTGAATGCGAGGCTTTGGATCGTAGAAGACAGATAATTTATGAACAATGTAGAATGAGTCCAGAATCAATCACCTGGTCCACGGACTGCACAAGCTAGTGCAAGGAACGAGGATACTGGATCGAGTGGTATAAGAGATTCGGAGTTTGCACAATAAGCTCAAGAGGCTGCGGTGTTCTCGGTGACAAGCCGAGTCCGTTTATTGAAAAAATGTTACTGTTTTGTTTGGCACGATTTCATTTATAGTAGGTATATAAGATAACAATAGATATTGAAGGAGATTTATTTGGTTGAGGAACAATTGAAAAATAAGCTTTACCAGAGTATCGCTTGTGGCCAACGTTTCGAAAATTTATATTTTCGAAACGTTAGCCAGAGTGATACTCTAGTAAGGCCATTAACAAGTATTAAAAAAAAACGAGTGTGCTTTAGACCACACGACTGAAGTAAAACTTCTTCCTGCCATAATTTGTTATTATTCACCTGAAAATTCACAAAATATGCACTTTAAAATGAATTTACAATTTTATTCACTTTAAATGTAGAATATTTAATGCATTGAACAAAATATTAATTTATAAAATTGTTCAAGAACGAAATGCTTTGTCTAATGTAAGAAGAAAAAAATATAAACATAAAGATAATGAAAACAAAAGTAATACATTGCAATTACTTAGCTCTCGTTGATTTTAAGCGTAAATCTTGATGAAATATTATTTAAAGTAGGTTTACAAAACTTTTTTTCTGTCACCCGATAGCGCCACTGGCAAGTAGAGTATGTGTCATTCTATTGTTAGTACTGCTTATATTTTCGCCCACCTGATAGCGCCACTAGCCAGTTAAGTATTTGTCATCCTCTTTCTATCTTCACTAGTTTATATCTCCCTCTCAACTTCCGTTCGCCTCGCCCGATCACACTTCCGTAAATCACTCGTCACGCATTCACCAGCTTAATCCCCAAGTCAAGCGTGCGTAAAGAAGTTTTACTTAAAAAAAACTAATAAAAGCTTAAACTAATAAACCAAGAGAAAGATTTTTTATTTACTGTATTATTACAATGGATATAATAATAATCATTACGATTAGATTCCAAATACAGCATATTTTTTCACTGAATTAGTGAAAGCATAATAATATTAAACGATTATCATCATAATATTTTTTAGAAGGCTTATATATAAGAAAAATTTAAATGTCACTGTCGGGAGTTGAACCCGAAACAACCAATTTCACGTTTTCTTATATATAAGCCTTCTAAAAAATATTAGGAACGATAATCGCTTAATATTATTATGCTTTCACTAATTCAGTGAAAAAATATGCTGTATTTGGAATCTAATCGTAGATAATGATTGTTTAAAAAATTAGTTTATTTAGGTTATAATGGTAATAAAACTAACTCCAGCCCTGGCTTCAGTATAACACACGGCACAATACAAAGACTACATAACTCTAGTGATATCCGTTTTGGATTATATGAACGAACGTCGTGTCTATAAAATGCGCGGCTATTTGTGTTCACGACGTGGAAAATGCTCGTTCGTTTTGAACATTCGTGTGCTCCTTACTATACTCCTGCATATAAATAAAGCTTCACTTATTATAGTAAATAATAAAAAATCTACTCCCAGAGCTGCTACTGCCGGTGTTCCACAGGGTTCCGTCCTGGGCCCAATTCTGTTCCTCATATATATAAACGACATGCCAAAACTAGCTGGTACTACTTTATCCCTATTTGCAGATGATACTGCAATCTATACTTCTTCCTATCGAATAGATACTATTATAAATAGACTAGAAAAAGCCACAATTAAAATATTCAAGTATTTCCATAAATGGAAAATAAAACCAAATGTTGCCAAAACAAATGCAATTATCTTCACGAAAAGAAGACCAAACATAATTACTAAACTAAATATAAATAATACCGTTATCGAATGGTCTCGACATGTCAGATACTTAGGATTGCATCTGGACAGTGGACTAACCTTTACTTATCATCTAAAAAATACAACTAACAAAGCCCTTGGTACCATGTCAAATCTATTTCCACTCTTTAACAATAAATCAAAACTTAGTATAAATAATAAAATGCTCATTTTCAAACTCATAATCAGATCCATATTGACTTACGCAGCACCTGTCTGGCACTACACCAGTAAATCAAACATCAAATCATTGCAAATTATCCAAAATAAATGCTTGAGGATAGCAGGTGACTATCCTAGATGGACACCCATTTATAAACTACATCAAGAATTAAATATAGAATACATCGAATCATTCATAAAGTACTTAACTCAGAAGTTTTTCACGAAAATTGAACTATCCGAAAACACTTTGATATCATCAATAGGGAATTACCAAAACAATAGTAAATATAAACATAAAATGATCAAACATAATGTATTACAAAAAAACATCTAGAATAGTCACCTGCTATATGAAAGCTGATAAGATAAGGATGGTCCACTGTACAGATGCATTCCTAGTACAAACTTACGCCACAATTTTAGGAATAGGTTTTTTTAAATGTTTTTTTGCCTAATATTATTTAAAATTCATATAATATATCCATTACTGTCAAAAAAAAAAAAAAATGAGCGCGGGTTAAAGTCAAGAACTGGAACCGCCAAGCTGTAAAAAAAAAAAATCAATGTAAACTTTTATACAATGACAATAAAGCTCTTTTATATATATATATATAAGCTTCACTTAAATCAGATATCATTTGTTGTATTTAATTCATGAATAATATTGTAAACTCGCTTTTCTTACTACGTCGTATAAACAAGCATTGAGAACTAACAATTACTTACTAATCTTAGATCAGTTGGAGGTTTGTGAATGAAACGTGATCAGTGGCGTAACAATAGGCGCGACAAAACGGGCAAAATACCACGAGCCCCTGGCCTGTGGAAGCACCGGGCTCGACAGGCCATAAGGGCAGGAGAAACCTAACATTTATTACAAAATTTGGTAAAAAATATTAATCTTGCATTCATTCAATTTAAGTTAGGTTTAACTCAAGAACATACACGAATTATACAAATATCTACTTTACAATAAATAAAATTATCGACCAATTTTTCAGACATTAACAAAAAATATAATCAATACATTAACGTTTCAATCCGGATTTGGCCCTTCTTCAGAACTGATCTAAAAAATATAAAAAAGTTTTTAGATCAGTTCTGAAGAAGGTCCAAAACCGGATTGAAACGTTAATGTATTAATTATATTTTTTGTTAATATATTGTCTGAAAAATTGGTCGATAATTTTATTTATTGAAGAGTTCTAATCAGACGTTAATCAAAGATTTGAATATCTACTTTACTTCGTGACTTATAAAGATGAAACTGAACTAATATTAAGAGAGGGCCCCATCCGATGCATTTGCCACGGGCCTCCAAATAAGAAAACTATTTTAATAAGCATTTTAAGTTAAAAGAAAATACATACAGTCACAAATTCTATAGTTTTATTTTTTACACAGAAAGACAATGGTCTCAAACGCTGTTAGATTCCTTGCTAGATTTGCCTACTAGTTTTCTAGCGCTGGTTTTCTTGACTGCTGTTAAAGGCTCGCTTCACACGAGACTATTTTTCAATCTTATTTTGTAGATAGATCTGACGCGCGCACAGTGACAGTTCGAATATAAACACAGAGAAAAACGTGTTTGTTGTCTGACTCTGAACAGAATGAAGCCATGTTGGTTTATGGGCGTTTGTTCAAGTGCTCACGTCACAAGATTATGCTTCCTGATTGGTTTTGCTCATGCCTAGCAGCAAATCTAGCAGGGAAAATAGCCCCTGTTCTAATTTTGAAACCTATCCTGTGAGCTAGCAGGCCAGCCCGCAGTGACGTCATTTCCAGCTTCGTAACCAGCCAGCGTTTCTAGCCTCGTGTGCAGCGGCGTTAAAATTACTGAATTGTTTTCCTTTTTAACCGACTTCAAAAAAGGAGGAGGTTCTATGTTCGACTGTATTTTTTTTTTTTATGTATGTTCACCGATTTCTCCGTCAATTATGGACCGATTTTCAAAATTCTTTTTTTATTCGAAAGAGTGCACTTCCGAGGTGGTCCCATCGGAACCAAGTCAGGATATGATGGTGGAATCCGGAGAAATCGAGGGAAACTCTCAAATTTCAAAGGCACGCATACTTGGCCTACCCATTGCAATACTTTATCTAACACGAAAAAGAGAAAAATAAAGTATTTTTAACAAAAAAGTTGAACCGACTTCAAAATATGCACTAAAAAGTAAAAAATAATAATTATTGTTATTTTTGGAGTCGGTGTCAGCCAAAATGAAATCTATTCCGAGAACTAGAGACATGTAAGATTTAAATTGCTACTTTCGAATTCCGATGTGACACCGACTCCAAAAATAACAATAATTATTTTTTACTTTTTAGTGCATATTTTGAAGTCGGTTCAATTTTTTTGTTAAAAATATTTTATTAATTCAAAACTTTTATTTATTGGTATTGTTTTGAAATTCGCGGTAGAAAAAACATTAACAAGCGTAACTAAAAAATTGCACTGCTGCAGTGATACAGAATAGATGTTTTTTACATTACTTTCACAACAAAAAATTAAATTATGAAAACAGGGAAACCAAAATCAACGAACAATATCAACAATATAAATACAAATTCAACATTGATTTCTTTGAAATGACGATGTAAATTTATTAGAGAATTTAAATGTTTTCTGAACCTTCCATTTTATTCAAAGATAATAAAATTTCCAATAATTTCACAATATAACTAGCGAACATCCCTATAAAGTTTTATTGTTTGCAATACAAATTTTTACATTCGCTCTGATTTTATTGTCTTTCATGGGTTTACCTTTCATATGTCACTAAAAAGGTTTTTTGGCGCAGTATAACAACCTGTAAAAGTGTATCCTTACATCTGTTCTCAGGCAAACAGCAGTAATAATCTACTTTTCAAACACACATAATAATACAGTAAAGGCCACTGCACACGTGGCTGCTTTAGATACACTGCTCGGACTTCTGCTGGCCGGCAGGCTGGCTACGAGGCTGGAAATGACGTCACAGCTTGCTTACGTGCGAGGTTGGATTTATAAATTAGATCCTGGACTATTTTTCTTGCTTGTTTCAGGAAACAGTTGCCTGTCACAATTGCAGACAAAACTTTTACTAACTATAATGTTTTACAACTATACACTTCACAAAAGGTTAATAAACAGTAGATTCACAAGAGCAACTGTAGATATAATACCTACTCCACGTTTATAGGTTAGGTATTATGATCTATGTGGCGGCCATTATTATTTTATCAGGCGAATAAATGTTTATACCCTGGAAGTAAGACAGAATAGATTTATACCGTCAGTTAACATAATTATGGTTGGTGAATTGAAATATCGCTATTTATTCGGGGGAATAGCTATCTGTAGAACAAATAAACCGAATAAATAACTACTTACGGTCGATGAATATATGGCCATGAACAAAGTTATCGGATAGGAAATTAAAAGTAAAAATATTATGAAATTCTAGAAAACAATATAAACAAAAAGTCGCAAAGAAAGCCTCTTCACAGATCACTAAATGTGAAAACAGACTCAAATGATATTATAAAAGTAAACAAATAAGAAAAAGAATGAAGACCGACAACCACCGTCTTTTTTTAAACTAGTTGTTCTGTGTTCACGATCCCTTCTAAATTGCAAAACACAGAATCCCAAGGTTAATCAAGTGAAAAATATGCCCTCTCTTATTTTTCGTTCTACACAAATCTTCCTCGGCTTTTATTAAATGACTTTATGCATTATTTTCCGTATCTTCCAGCAGATGTCATTTTTTTTTTCATACAAGATGTTCCATGATTTAAATTGAACTGTTTACACTAGCGGTCATCAACGTGGGGCGAATTAGATAAATTAATATTGGAAGATTAAAGGATGAAACCTGGTGGCATAGGATCAATGAACTAAGCAAATACTGAAGGTTTTTTAATTGCATTTTATTGTCTGACGTTTCGTCAAACTTTATGCCATCTTCGGAGAATCAATGTTGTCTGTTTTCTCAGTATTGTTGTTATGTAAAAAATAAATTAAAATAAGAAACATAGTAATTTTAATACCCGTTGATGACATTTCTTATTTTAATTTATTTTTTACATAACAATACTGAGAAAACAGACAGCATTGATTCTCTGAAGATGGCATAAAATTTGCCGAAACGTCAGACAATAAAATGCAATAAAAAAACCTTCAGTATTTGCTTAGTTCATTGATCCTATGCCACCAGGTTTCATTCTTTAATCTTTTTAAACAGGATCATCATCACTCTAAATTATTAGTTATTTTTCACAATCATAAATTAATATGTAAATGAGTATTTCAATCAAGGAAATTGTATCAAATTGTGGCGCCATCATTAGTGTGTGAAGAAAACTAAACATTATCAACAGTAGCGCCGCGCTGTGGTTAACATATTGAACTATTAAAATATCGTCTATTATCGTTAGTTTCCCAAATCAAAATAATACAGAGTTCAAATTCATTACGAGTCTTTTTGATCCAAGAAATGAGCAATAATAGACCGTAATGCATTAGTAATAACTTAATTTTCTTGAAACACTAATAATGTAGATTTTGGATTGTAAAAAATTCATTCAAAACAAATTCAAGGTCAAATAATAATACATAATGCCACATTGGTAGGGAAACGACTTTTTCGGAGGGAGGAGTCACTTATGAAAATTTACATTATGAAGAGCTTACAATTTTGAGAGGATATACAGTACTTTAGGGGTGATGAGTCCCTTCTCCCAGACCTCGCCGTCTGCAGTGTTTGCAACAATGCATATTGTATATTAGAGCTGTAAAAGTAACGAGAAATTGTGTACCCGTATGTATTCGTTACTTAAAGAACCCGTTACTTTTGTATCGTTACGTTACTCGTTACTTTTCATACGACATACAATCGTGTACTAACAGCATCAAGCATGTACCATCGCATCGAGGCGCGTCGCATACGTGATACGGTATGACTTCATTCGTTTAACGTATAACCGCATCAAACGAGTCGAACTGACATATGGATACGACAGATGCGAGTAACGAAATGAATTTGTAAGTAATGATTCGTTACTTCGAGTCAGACTATGTACCCGTTACTCAGTAACGAATACATACGGTTTGTTACAGCTCTAATGTATATTAGCAAATACACTATTTTTTCGAAAATGTTTTATACTGCGACAGGACTTTTTGTATTGATACAGCAGTAATCTACAGCAGGGATGTTTATAGTACTGGGAATACGAGATATTAATTTTAAATCTCGGAGAAATTTAATGAAGGAACGTCAGATGCCACAAGATATGAAGAAATGTAGGTATGGATTATATAGAATGTTCAAAAAGACCCGAAACGATTCAATATCCCAAAGATTAAGTTTTTTTGAAAAATATTGCGAATGAAAGTTTCCCCAATCGTTGTAATGTATTTTCCGGTCACAAAAATTACCTCCCAAGGTGGTGCCCTTGTGGGGGAGGGCAGAGGGTAAATTTTAAATGGCAACCGCATTTTTTTATTGGGTCGAGTTCCCTGGGCAAAAAAAACATCTTTTGTCCCAAAATTTTTTTTGTTAAAACGACAGGTCAGCGAGTACGCGGGGTAAAAATTTGCAGGGGGTCTCAATCATACAACGTAGTGGTGTTTCGTTATTCTCGAATAGAAATGCGAATTACACTTTAAAAACGACAAACTAATCTTTAAGATTGTTGTCAAGATCAAGTAAAAGAGTATGTTATGAACAAATTTTTTTTGAGGGGGTGAGAATAACTCGGAAAATTTTACAACGCGTACTGTAGCTTTAACAAAAAAAAAGTTTGGGACGAAATATGTCTTTTTTTGCCCAAAGAACTCGACACAATAAAAAAATTGCGGTTGCCATTTTAAATTTCGGAGTTATCCCCTGCCCCCTCACGGGGGCACCCCCTTAGGAGTAGTTTTTGTGACCAAAAAATACATTACAACGAGTTGAGCAGCTTTCATTCGCAACATTTTTTAAAAAAACTTAATCCCTCTAGATCCCTCTTGCGGGACTTTTTGAACAACCTGTATATCTATATTGCGTAGGTAAAATTGATGCATTGTATTCTGGCACAGTTCGCTTTAACAGCAAAAAATATTTTATATTAAAACTTCCTCTAATTTATATTCGAATTTCAAATCAGAATTTTTTTAATAATCTTAAAAAAGAATTGTTCTATATCTAACATTTACTAATAAACCAAAATTTTCCATTCACGAGATGATATTATGTTGCACGACTTAAGACAAAACATTTTTTTAATAAAAAAAAATGTTTGAGCTATATTACCGAAAATTATTAAAATAATCTTCGATATATATAGGTACTTAATATATATAAAATAAATATATGTAACTCCAAAACTTTAAATTCCTTTCAATGTTAAGAGATAACAAGTAGCGTAGGCCATATATTATTAGGGGATGAGCAGTGAGTAAAAATAGCGATTTACACCAAGACAGATCCGTATTGGGTAACAAGTATTCAGGGGCGGATGGGCCCACAGAGATTGTTGTTGTCCAAAAATTGTCGGGTGTTGCTGGTACAATTTTTCAGTCTCTCTCTGAGCATATCTTTATAATCTCCAAAACCACTGAACCGATTATAATAAAGTGTTGTAAACGTGTCTTGTTTGGTCCAACTTACGCTATAGGATAGTTTTTATTAAATATTTTATACAAAATTACGGTGTTTTGTAAAACCAAACTGTTTTAGTAACATGTAGCGACATCTGTTATAATTCACTCAAAGCTATTAGCGTAGAAGCAAATCTGGTAGAATTTATTCAAAGCTATTAGTTCAGAAGCAAACAAAAAAAAACTGTTTTAGTACCAAATAGCGACATCTGTTATAATTCACTCAAAGCTATTAGCTCAGAAGCAAATCTGGCAGAATTTATTCAAAGCTATTAGTTCAGAAGCAAACAAAAAAAAAACTGTTTTAGTACCAAAATATAGCGACATCTGTTATAATTCACTCAAAGCTATTAGCTCAGAAGCAAATCTGGTAGAATTCTCTCAAAGCTATTAGTTCAGACGCCGGGCCGCAAACGAAATACATTTTGCAGAATTATATCTATCGCAACAGGGTGAGACCGGGACGGGCCGCTAGTAAATTATAATAATCTGTAAATATAGTTAATATAAGTCAACACTAGGGAGCATAAAATCAACAATATTAAAAAATTTACGAATTTTTCTATAGTCGCAAATCAAGTATACATGACGCTGTGTATGCTTCAATGTCGACGAGAATTTACTCAAACGCAAATAAAAGTTTCGTTTGAAGAGCTGTTCATTTATTGAAACTGCGCATGCGCACACGCACCCTGTAAATCGTGACAGTGAACTCTATTACCGGCCGAGTCGGGGCTTAATGTGTATCAAGCAGACTTTCACATGAACTCGGACAAAATAAGTTAATTGGTATATAAACTACGGTTTAGGTTCCGTGGCCTCAGAATCATTTTCTGTTTTAACCAACGTGATTTTATGTGCCAGGGATGTGTTAACAACGCTTGCCAGTGAAATAATTCGAGCCAGGGTTCATCAACTGGCCGACCGACATATTGTTTACGGACTTTGACGAGATAATGATACACATAAGACGAAAGTTTGATATTCTTGTACTGCGCGCCATGGTGCCCTTGACTCGCCTCGGGCATCATGGCGCGCAGTGCATGAATATCAAACTATCGGTCCTTGTGGTGTAATATACGATTTATAAAATACTTTTTTTGTTTGATACTTTTCAGCGATAATTTTTTTTTTCGTGATTTTCTACGTTAACAAAAATTTTGGACAGAGCTTCTTAAATATGTTATTAACATATTCCAAAAATTACGAATTCTTCTCGATGATATTATTGTGTTTTACCGATATTAATAATGTTGCGTGCTCCCTGTTGGGACGATAATGTGTTCTATAGAATGTTCCAGATCACGACAACAATAATTATATTTATTTAAACGAGCTCGTAGACCGTTCTGAAATTTTGTGTACTTATTGCAGAGATATTAAGAAGGGTTAAAGAACCTACAGATACTCCTAGAGCTGTCCGAATCTAGAACCTAGAGCTGTCCGAGCTAGAACAATTATTGCTAACTAGTGTGACCTGTGCGAATTATTCGCACTAAATAAGTATAATAATTATCACTTTACAAAATTATTTTTTAAATATAATTGCAGGTATTCAATTCGTTTCTAATTTTGCACACTGCTTATAACGTTTTTCTTTTTGTTGTATTACAATATGAAGCTCAGATGACAGATCGAAGAAATATTTTATTAAAATTGTCATATAGAGGCGCAAGTAGCAAAAGCGTTGAGCTAAGCCGTCAGATGGCAGTATGCAGTATTGTGTCTGTTGTTTTACAATATGAAGGTCAGATGACAAAAGAAGTGTTGACGTTGTTTCAAAATTAAAGCCGTCAGATGGCAGACGTTGTTCAGCGTTGCTGTATTTTAATTAATTTACAAAAACAAAAGTAATAATAAATTTTTGTTTGTCGATGTCAGTAGAGCAAGCAATTATCTGTAAAATGATATATAATAATTTATGTGAAGAAATTGTGAGGTTTTTTCTAAAAAGGGAGGCAAGCATCTTTAACCTTAGCATATTAATATATATGATTGATAAAATTTCATTAATATCTGGGTGATTTGAGATACCTCTCTTACATCCTTAAATAAAAAAATGTGATAAATTATTTTAAGCTGGCAGCCCGGTCCTGTTTCGCCCAAATTTGTAAATTGTCACCGTTTTTTTCGTTGACTTACATTGCAAAACTGGTCTCCAGACTCCACGAAAAGCGCTTTTATTTTAACGCAATAGTATATATAGCCCAGATCCATTTCAAAGGTCCATTCTATATATTGGTAAAAAAAATTTGAAATCGGGTAAGTAACTTCGGAGATTACCTCCTACAAACTTACAAACTTTCCTCTTTATAATATTAATATAGATTTAAATATAATCTTTTGGAAAATATCTATTGTGTAAATCATTTGTTCGGATATAATCCACTTCAATTATTTCTTTCAATTCGTTTCCTTAAAATTGCACACGTTGAGTATTTTATACGTAAAAGTTTCCCTTTTTTTCAATTAGTAGAAAAAAATAACGACTTATAAGTCAGAGATAAATAAAAAGTATAACGATCTCTTGAAAAAGGAATAAAAAGTTTTCGAAGCAACACAAAAAAAAGTTGACAAGTTAACCAAACTCTTACAGTACGTACATCTTTATTAATGTTTTTACTAGTACTTGAACTCGCAGTTTGGAGACTTCTTAACCCTTTCGCTTCCAATCACGAAAAAGTAAGATAATTTAATTTACCACCAACAACGTTAGATAGATAATTTGCAAAAAAGAAAACAATCATTGGGTGATCAGAAAAACAGATAAAATTTTATAAATGCAAAAAAAAAGATAGTAATGGTGCGAATGGCGTCTGTTATGACATAAAGTCGAGAAACGAACGTTAAACGCATTATTATTGGTTATATTATTATTATTAGTATATAATCGTTCCAAATTCAACGCGGTGGATGTCTCAAGATTGCGGCTTTTTTTCAATAATTTTTTTCCTAGTTCCAATTGCATCGAAATTAAAATAATAAACACTAAAGAGTTAAAAAAAAAACATTTTTTAAATATGGTTTCCTTCTTGCACGAAACTGTCGGAAATTATTTTCCACAAGAGTTTAAACTCAGACAAGAATTTAATAATCATCTGTACATAATCATATTTCTCAATGTTATTTGAAAAACGTTATACCTTCAATAAGAGAAACGTAAAAAATTCAATAGCACATATCAAATAGCAAATTGTTATTATTTGCTTCGTATTTTGGTTCATGAAAAAAATAATTGGAAAAAAGCCATTCTACAAAAATAACTTCTCTCTTCATTTTTACAGTAAGTTACAGAATATTTACGGATTATCCTCAACATTTTAAAGAAACGTTGCAGCCTCAATAAAATCCTTACAAAATGTTGAACAGTTCAAATATATTAAAATAGTAGCTTTATTAATTAAATTTACTCAAAGACGTTTGGCATTACAACTATTTTCAACATTGATGATTTGATTATACGTTTAAAAACAAAAAAAGCACTTTTTGCCGCCTTTGCACGCCATTCAATATAAGAAACAGTCAATCGTCGCCTTGAGGACAGCAACATTTTTCGAATCGACGCGACAAAACTTAGCTGTCGTTGCGACGAAACCATACATACATAGCTTCTTTATTAATTTAGACAGGTGTACACTGCATAAATAGCGTCAACAAATATAAATATAATAAAAACATATATCAATCAAAAATTCATATCGAAATACTCATTGAGGCTCTAATTACATTGATTTATTAGAATCTTTTTGAATTGTTTTTTAAACTGATTTTAAACTGACATTGTGACTACGTCTTCAAAGTTTATAAAAACTATGATCGAATAGTTCAATAATATTACCCAACATGATTATTCTTTGTTGTTTTATTAAAATAAATTGTGAAAAATAACTCTAATAATTATTTAGAGTGATGATGATCCTGTTTAAATATTAGGAGACTGAAAGATGAACCTGGTGGCATAGGATCAATGAACTAAGCAAGGTTTTTTTTATTGCATTTTATTGTCAGACGTTTCGGCAAACTGTATGTCATTTTCAGAGAATCTAGAAGATTTATATATAAAAAGTTTTAAATTATTGTTGTTAAAGTTGTTATTAGTGTATTTGCCATAAGGCACTTACACTATTGGCGTCGGTCGGATGGCGGGACCTAGGGGTCGGACCAAAATTTCTCAACGTTTCATAGCCTCCTAAACACTTTGGCACCATTTTTGGAAAAGTCTATTTATATATGTATATATATATATATATATATATATATATATATATATTTATATATATATAAGTGTACGGGCAATAACTTTCGAAGGAGTTAATTGATTTGAACGAAATTTGGTCCACATGTTGGAATCCATCACCGCACGAAGCCTATTTAAAATGGGCCCAATCGGGCCACTATAAGGGTAGGTTTTAGGGGTTGAAAAATGTTTTTGGGCCCAAAAATACCGAAAAATTTCTCGGAATCGTTTCAAAATTGAAATTTAACCCATTAGTAAAGATAAAAATATGCTGCCAAAATTTTATTAAAATCGGCCCGGCAGGACCGGACTTAAAAATTTTATGAAAACGTTAGTTTGTAGATATGGATTTACTTAGTGAAGGGTGAATTTAATATGCTAAATTGATAGTAATATCGAAATTAAGAAAAAAATATTATTTTAAGGGATGTATTAAGGGGTTAAATTTTGTATTTTGTCCAAAGACAAAAGGATTAAATTCACATAATAAAGCCACACTGCCTATTATAGCAAATACACTATATTGTCGGCAGGGTTTTGCACTGCGACCCGAGTTTTTTGTTAAAGTTATTGTTGTTAAAGTTAAAATTAAAAATTGGAAGTAAAAATAAATAAACTTACCAATGCTGTCTGATTTCTCAGTATTGCTGTTATGTAAAAAATAAATTAAAATAAAAAATGTCATCCACGGGTATTAAAATTACTATTTTTCTTGAAAAAATGACTTATTTTAACTTTATTTTTAATTTTAACTTTAACAGCAATAACTTTAACAATAACAACAATAATTTCAAACTGTTTACATATAAAATATATTCTAGATTCTCCGAAGATAGCATAAAGTTTGCCGAAACGTCAGACAATAAAATGCAATAAAAAAACCTTCAGTATTTGCTTAGCTCATTGATCCTATGCCATCAGGTTCATCCTTCAATCTTCTAATATTAAAATTAATAATGCAGCATTTACGAATTGTCATTTTTTACCTCTGATTTTATATAAGCACATAAAAATGCCAACTTTCGCCGCTAAGTGCGCACGGTCGTTCAGCGTCTCCCTTCCATATAGCGAATTGGCCAACGCTACTGTGTAAGTTCTCCTCGTGCCCAGTATCTTCCCACCACGATTCTAACCCTACTTCCCCATAAAACTACAATATTTACATGACAGAACTAAATGGAAAGATACAAGGCTTATTTACATTTTTTTAATTTGCATAATATTCCGTGGTGCGCTTATTTAAACAACTTGACGCAAAAAGAAGATGGTTTTGCTAAAGTTCGGACGTGTTTATCGCATCCCGTTTGCGTTTCGTCTAATCTGGTGAAAAGGTGAAACGGTTCTTCTCCAATAACAGCTTTTATAGTTATTTAAAAAGAACCTGTTCCGAATAACAGTTTCCTGCCGTAAAAATATTTTGTAGAGACCCAAGCACAGTGGCTATTCTTTTGTTCTTTTGGTATCTTATTTAGTCACCTTAGAAATCTTTTAAACATAATCGTTAAGATGCAGTGCTTTCAAAATAAGTTCTTTAAGAACTAATTAAAAAATATCAGTTCTTTGAGGCCTTGTTCTTTGAAAATCAGTTCTATGAGACCTCATTCTTTAAGAATCAATTCTTTGAGAACTCTTTCTTCGAGAACCTGTTCATTTATTTCGAGAACCTTTTTGTTTGTAAACATATTTCTTAAAAAAAATCTATTCTGAGAATCTGTTTAATCGAAATCCGCTTTTTGATAATTCGTTTCTGAAAGCCATATTCCAGAGAACCCGTTTTTTTGATATCCTGTTCTTGGAGAACCCATTTTTTCAGAATCCGTTCCTTAATAAACCTGTTTTAAGAGAGTCCATTCTATGAGAACTCGTAGAAAAACCTATTCTACGAGAACCCGATTTCATTAATAATCTGTTATTTAGAATCAGTTCTTTTCCAGTAACAGTTCCTGAGTGACTGTTATTTCGACCGCATCACTAGTCCAGGCAGGAAGGCGGAAAGATTCTTTGATTAGAACCACAACAAATATATACACATTTCCACACGTAGGGAATATTAACACGGGCACACAAATTCCCTAGTTAATTCTTTGACCTGGATAATGAGAACAATTGCGTGATTGTAAGGGACACTTTAATATGCAAATCCGTGTATTCAGCGTTATGTAATCAACTACTAGTTAATTAGTTACAAGTTTTGCTGATGCAACACAGATAAATGTAATGTAATACAACTTATTCAAAATAAACAAAACATTGGTCATCCGGTTAAAACATTTTACGAAGCACAATTAATTAAATAATGTTTATAAATCGAAGTGTGTTGTAAATTTTAAAATTACTGTATTGATTAAGGAAGTACCCTCGGTACGCAGTAAGTCAAAGAATTTCAGTCTTCTACTTGAGTAACGTAGTATATAAAATGGCAACACCGCATGCCTTGCCATAGTTACAAGTGCTTATGTACGCAGCATAAGTCAGCACGAGGTGTTAAATTCGCATTAATTTATGAAAATGCTTTTCTTTATTCCTGTCATTTCGGAAATAATAATAAACTATCATTTTTTTGGAATACTATGCTTTTAGCATTTACTCAATTTACGTATGTTTTTACGATATCAAAACTGCTGCAGTTTCGTAAGTTACCTTTAAATGACGCGCCACAAACTATAATATTGCGGTGTTGTCATGTTTATGAATTGCTAAAAAGCTCGGCTTTGTTTTAATTATTTCTATTAACATAAGCAAGCTTTATACGTTTTGGAAAAAGAAAAATGTTCATAGAATATTCGTTTATATTTCCTGAAAATTTTATCAAAATCTGTTTGTCAATTCCAACGTAATAAATGATGGAGTGCGTCAAAATCACAGATTTCTATAAGACTCCATGTTAAGTGCAGCGAAATAAAATTATCAATATCTTTTTTCAAAGTCAACCAAAGATCACAAAAATTTAACTGAGTCATTTTTGAAAAGGTTTTGACATATTTGCAAATTTTCGTAATTTTCTGTTTGTTAATTCATTTATCGAGGGTACTTCCTTAAGGACGTAGTCTGGTGTTCAGGTTTCGGAAAGTCGAATTAATTTTTTTTTACATTTTCAGTAAGTATAATATATTGAGAAAATACTGTAAAAATTTTAGACCGAAACATTAAATATTTAAAAAGCTATAGCATATAGTCGAGAGCAGCAACGGTCCCACGGTAAGACTCTTACCTCAATTGTTATCACGTTACCTTTATACTCTCGCAGAATAGAGCAAAAAAAACTAGCAGAAAACGATGCCTTTGAAGAAACGGAAGGTTTACTATACACCAGGCATAGCTGATTAGTGTAAATATTCATTTTTATTTTTTTGTAAGAAATCTGAAATCAAAACTTTAAACGCGTTTTTCTCAAAACTACGTTTTTGTAAGCGGCGCGGGTGATTGAAACAATTGTATACAACCGATTGCTTTCAATTTTGCACAGGGTATTCTACACAACAATAGCTCCGTCCGGTACTAGAATTACTTAATTATAAAAATTATTTCTATTTTTTTAACAGATTTTCAACGAAAAAATCACGATTTTCTCGTTGTTTTTTTTTTCTAAAACCCGCCATTTTGTTATTTATCAATAAAAATGTTTATTTCTAGTACGGGATAGAGCCGCAAGCCTACGAAACAATAACCAATTTAATTTTTATAATTCAGTTGACTCCAAGTGACGTTATCACCCGCGCTACCCACCTACCTCCATTTAAAGTTGTCTACTTTAGGTTAAAAAAACAATTATAAAATGGCGTAAAATTAAGCAAAAAAAATTTTTTTTTCTTAGTTTACGATGTCAGTAAAAACATTTAACAAAATTGAAATGATTGTACATTATTTTGTTATTAAAAAAAATTCTGAAATATGGGTTGAAAACGAGCCTGAACATAGGACTACGTCCTTAACTTTGAATGCCAAAAGGTTTCACCCGGGTGCGATAGATATAATTCTGCAAAATGTATTTCGTTTGCGGCGCGGCGTCCGAACTAATTACCTTCGAGCAAGTTCTACCAGATTTGCTTCTGAACTAATAGCTTTGAGCCAATTCTAACAGATGTCGCTACTTGGTACTAAAACAGTATTTATTGTTTGCTTCTTAGCTAATGGCTTTGAACAGATTCTATCAGATGTCGCTGCATATTACTAAAAGAGTTTTTTTTTTAGAAAACACCGTAATGTTGTACAAATCCTATAGCGTAAGTTGGACGAAACGAGACACATTTACAAAATTTCATTAAAATCAGTTCGGTGGTTTCGGTGATTAGCACGCACAAACATTGTAACACGAGATTTTTATATACTCGTATATAAAGATAGATTCGGCCGTTATTAATGTAAATTATTATTTTTTTATTCGTTTGTTATTTTTAAAATAGTCCATTTACGAAAAAACAATTAATATTACAACTTGCCCCGAAATTTTGTTACTGCTTGCCCTACCGCACTGTTTTGAAAATAGATTAAGACAAAAAAAAATAATTTCTTTGAACAAGGATTATTAAAAATTCTCTCGTTGAAGCCCCAGTTTCCTTAGCTAGCGATACCGTAATAACCCGATAAATTACCTAATAAAAAACGTGTGGATAGAACTAAATGGACGCCACTTTTTACGTCACTGTGAAACCCCTATTCATTTATGCACAAGATTTTTGTTTTGTGTAAAAAAAATACCGTTTTGTGTAATTAACTTTTTGATAATTAATTAGCTTCATTCAATTATAAAATAAGTAGATATATACTAATTAATTTTATTTTTTAAATTATTTTTTAAATGTGAAGAAGATCCAAATCCGAATCGAAACGTCATCTTTTGTAATATTGATTTATAATTTTATTTTTTTTTAATATCGTCGTTGGTTCTGTAATAGCTATTAGTTATTCCAATACTTAACTTAGAAGGCGTTGCATTTCACAAAATACTAATGTCAAAAAATTGAATTAAACATTAGAAATGCAGCCGTTTTCATGTTAAGACAAGACATACGTTATTTTCTAATTTCCATGTACGGCAAACAAAGACGACCGACCGCGTCGCGCCATGCATTAGACAACATTGCATTTATACAGCTATTTTTCTATATAAATTTGTATAAAATATTTTTCTATATAAATTTGAATAAAAAAACTGTTTAGGCAAATTCTGTTATACGAAATCTATGTAAAATGTTCTCCTCTTTCGTTTAAGACTGGTTTCAAACCGATCTGATTTAAATTGAGCGAGAAATTAGCAAAAAGCACGCACAGGGTCAGGCGGAACGTTACGCGTTAGGAACGTTAGGAACGTTACGCGTTACGAACGTTAAGAACGTTACGCGTTAGGAACGTTACACTTTTTCGTGCATGCAGCCGGTGTTTTATCAATTTATAAGATTGGTGATTCATCAATTTATAAGACGTTATCACGTCAAAAATTGGTCGACAATTTTATTTATTTGATTAACTTTTCTATAATATTGTACAATGAAAAAGGACAACAAAGTCTTTCATAAATTATTTACGGACATAAATCAAGTCAATTTATTGAACAATTTGTCTGAAAGAAACTTTATGACTGAATAATAAGTACAGCATAAAAGTCTACGATGCACATCACGTGTTGCACTCGCAAATTTAATATCTGCACTTCCACCATATAAAACACGTTACTTCCATCATATTTGTCAAATTCCACTAAAAATATGAATGAAATATATCAACCTGACGGTGGCTATAAAATTATACATAAGTATCGTAGACAGCGTAAAAAAACAAATCCATTACGTCGAATAAATTATCTCAACGAAACACATTGTAAAATCTTCAGCAATCATCTCCCTGTTTGTTTGTATGTCCGCGATTAACTTGAAGACCGATGCACCGATTTCAATTTGATTTTGAAGGTTGTATAGCGCATTACTGTGGATTTGCTTCAGACTATGATTTTTTAGTTGAAACAAATCCATTACGTCGAATAAATTATCTCAACAAAACACATTGTAATCAAAAATCTTCAGCAATCATCTCCTTGTTTGTTTGTATGTCCGCGATTAACTTGAAGACCGATGCACCGATTTCAATTTGATTTTGAAGATTGTATAGCGCATTACTGTCGATGTGCTTTGGACTATGACTTTTTAGTTGATTATTCTTTTTTAACAGCGTGTAGATATCAAATAGACGAACAAATATTTTAAATAACTTTTTTATCAAAACTCAAAAATAAGAGAGCCGTTGAAAGTTTAATTATATTTTTTATTTTATTTAATTAATTCAAAAGCCTGATTAGCACACGCGAAGAAATGATAGCATAATTCGCGGAAGGCCGTTATCGCTACTACAAGCATGGCTACGACGCACGCATCTTTGTGTCCAACAAAACTGGGACAACTTCGAACAATTACTTGATAATGACATAACATATTTCCATAGTGACATAACATAACGCCAGGACCTACCTCAAAATTTGATAAAATTTAACAAAATTTTGAAAGCTCGTTCCTCTTTCTTTTTTTTAATAAAAAAATTACTTGAAATATTTGTTCGTCTATTTGATTTCTACACGCTGTTAAAAAAAAGAATCAACTAAAAAATCATCCTGTATGTAGATGTTAAATGAAAGTTTTTTAAAATTGAACACGCATAATCTACGAAACCACTGAGCCGATTTTAATGAAATTTTGAAAATATGTCTTGGTTGGTGCAACTTACACTATAAGATAGGTTTTATTAAATATTTTGTACAAAACTACCATGTTTTCTCAAAAAAACTGTTTTAAAACCTGTAACGACATCTCATAGAATTTATTCAAAGCTATTAGTTCAGAAGCAAACAAAAAAAAACTGTTTAGCACCAAGTAGCGACATCTGTTAATATTCGCTCAAATCTATTCAGTTCAGAGCAAATCTGGTAGAATTTGCTCAAAGCTATTTGTTAAAAATACATTTTGTAGAATTATATCTATCGCACCCGGATGAACCGGAACGGACCGCTAGTATACCTACATATTTATTGCGTTTTTACACTCAGACAGTGCTCTCGACTTTACGTATCTGATACTGCGAAAAAAAAGAAATATACCTGAGTTTCTCTTTTAAAAATAGTTGATTGAAAAAGGAAATCGGTATTCAATTTCCACGAAAATAATCGAAAAGGTGAAGAGTAATGGTATCGATATGTAATCAAACGGTACCGCATCGCGACGTCAGGGGTGTAATAACAGCGGTACCTAACCTCAAACTTCAACAAGTGTAGTGCTGTACACGAGGCTAGAAACACGGCTTGTATAGTACGCGCCACGGATCTAAAAGGTTCGGAAGCTAGTCACAAACAGCGTCGCAAAGGCACATTTTAGACCCGTTGATACTCCCACCACCTCCCAGATACCTGCACGGAACGTGCGCTCGTCGGTGATTGGCCGTGATCGCTCGTTGCCTTTGTCACTTGTCGCTTTCCTGCTTTAAAGTACAGTCGAGTACGCTATTGTCAAGTTGTTATTGCTATGTTAGTTTATTTGAGTTGCGAGTTTTGTAGTTTTTCAACAGACTGTACAAGCGCAAGCCCGCATTCGCATCTAACTTCCGAGCCTTTTAGATTCGTGGCCGGCAGACTGCGGGCTCGCGTACTAGCTTACAAGATAGTTTTTGAAATTAGAACAGGGGATATTTTTCTTACTAGGTTCTCTGCTTGCTTTGAGCAAGAACCAATCAGGAAACAGTATCTTGTCACGTGAGCGACATAAACAAACGCCCACAAGCCAACATGGCGTCATTCTGCTCAGAGTCAGACAACGGACACGTTATGCTCTGTGTTTATATTTGAACTGTCACTGCGCGCACACCAGATCTATCCACAAAAAAAAGCTTGAAAAGACGTCTCGTGTGAAGCGTAATTAAGAAAACCAGCGCTAGAAAACTAGTAGTGAAAATCTAGCAAGGAATCTAGCGATGTTTGTTGATATTTCTTTAAAATGTTCACGGTTGACGAAATAGCGGGTTCTGTCACATCACAATTAATTTTTTGTTCTTAGTAAGGAATTGATCTAAGGAGTATAATATCTATAACGACATTTTGATACGACTTATGATTTAAATCAGAGGTCCCCAAACTTGTTTGTCTCGTTGACCACTTGCCATGTTTTTCGGTTTTGGGTAGACCCCTTGCTTATCTGATATTGATATTTTGCAAATTCATTAATTTCAAATGCATTTTTGACAACCGGTATAGTGCTACTCACTTTGAACGATTTAAAATTATAACGGTAGTGAAATGTAGTGTGAAATGTTTAGTTTTATACATTTATTAATTAGATTCAAATTAAACGAATCAAATTAAAATTTACTTTCTGTTACATAAAATAACTAAGCAAAAAAAAAATGCTTTTAGTGTGAGGGATGAACCTGATGCTTTAATAATAAATTTTCAACATTTGGCATCAATTTAGTTAGATTTAATCTTAAATCTCTTCGGTTAACGATATCCAGTTTGTTTCTTTTTTTGTTAGGAGATTCACTATCGTTGACCCCCATTTTCATTTCATAGACCCTCAATTTTTTTTCCCGCTGACATGGACCACTTGCAAGTTGTCGTCGACCCCTGGGGGTCGATATAGACCACTTTGGGAATCACTGATTTAAATAATCTTTAAAAACGGGTTTTCATAAAAAGTCATAGCCCTAACTATTGTATATCAACAGATGATATAATATATAAAGAGGAAAACCTAACATTTCTGTTATTTCTAACACATTTGAATAGAGAACGGGCTTGTAGATTGCTTCACAATTCAGTAAATCATTCGCTTACGTTCAAGTTGAAGTTAAATCGATATTCGCGTATCAATTGATATCGATAGTTGCAGTCATTGCTATAAATCAATTATGTTTAACTATTACCTATATTATACACTTTCAACAGAATTTTGTCTGTATATTTGTATATCTTTTCAATAAAAAAACTTTTTAACAAAAAAATTAAACCGCCGAAAAACTGAAAAGCAAAAAATAATAAATCTTTTTATTTAACTAAGTTCTATCTAAGTAGTTGAACGTATGTGACAGTCTAGTATATCTAAGTAATTTTGAGTCGGCGTCAACAATCCTTCGCCGGAAATCTCTGAGCGTTCCCGAAGTTAATATCAGCGACAGAGCAACCCTAACGGGCACACTGAGGGTACACGTCTTTGCGAGTGGTCGTGTGGAGAGCGCATGTTTAGAATGTTAATGTTTATCGCTGGAGATTTCACGTATCATTGTTAATTTGATTTGGTTATTTCTTTTAGTGATCCTTTGTTCATTGATGGTTTGACGCCGACTTAAAATTACTTAGATATACTAGAGTTAGACTGTCACATACGTTCAACTACTTAGATAGAACTTAGTTAAATAAAAAGATTTATTATTTTTTGCTTTTCAGTTTTTCGGCGGTTTAATTTTTTTGTTAAAAAGTTTTTATTTAATAATTTTTTGTGGCTATATAATTTATAATTGTAATATACACAACTCAGCATGAAAATCTGTGAGTGAACAATAAATCACCCCTATTTTCCCACCCTTAGGGTAGGATTTTTTTTTCCAAATTTATATGAGACGAACCTCGAGGTATACCCTATCTAATAAAAAAATAATTATCAAAATTGGACCACTCTGTAAAAAGTTATGTGTGGTCATACATTACAATCAGTGAGTGAACAATCAATCATCCCCTGTTTTCCTACCCTTAGGGTTGGAATTTTTCTACCAAACTTATATGGGACCAACTTCGGGGTATACCCTTTCAAACAAAAAAAGAATTATCAAAATCGGACTACTCTGTAAAAAGTTATGCGTGGTCATACATAAATAAAAAAAAAAAAAAAAAAAAAATTAAAAATAAAAAAAAAATATACGCGTCGAATTGAGAACCTCCTCCGTTTTTGTTTTTCGTCGGTTAAAAATACATATCTACGAGAATATTTTTAGGTTAAAGGTAACAAATGTCAATTTTTATGCGCCGTCGACATTTCTCGAATGCGAATATCCAGTTTTCAAATCTGGCGCCATTTGTCCAAAGCCACACATTTGTAGTGGTACTGCGTACGAGGTTGCTTATAAATAATAAATCTAAGCCTTATTACTGTTATAGTAAAGGCTGATAAAAGATATACAGTGCGAACTAAAGGGACCGTGCACTTTGTGGCGTTATTGAGAGTTGTCGTTAAATGGAGAGCATAATATATTTACTCATAATAAGTATATAAAATTCACAACTGACCAACAACATTTAATACCAACAAACAAACAAACGAATTTCTTAGAATCTTCTATACGCATGATGCCGACAACAAACCAACAAAATAACAATCAAGTACTGTTTATTGCTTAATGATGACGTATACTTTTGTCGTTATTTAGAGTGGGTGTGTCGTTATTTAGAGTGTATCATTGTATGAGCAACAAGGTAGACCAGCCAGAGTTAAGTAATTTCGACGTTTTAAGGAGTTTGTCGTAATTGTAACCGTGCTTGTTTGGAGGCAACGACGCCTCCTGCGAAATGCAAAAGTTTAATGACGGAAAGTACATTCCGACAGTTAACTTTCTAAGCGTATAAACGTCGGTTTACGAAAGGATACTCAACGTTCAACTATGCAAATCTATATGCTTGATTACTTGCTCAGAAGGCTACTTATAACTGCAGGTTGCCGATTTTGATATACAGTGGACCCCCGGTGATCCGGCCCCTGTCTAATCCGGCACCCCCTGTAATCCGACATGGTCTATTATTTATTATTGTATTATTTTTTTGACAATCTTTGCTAATGCATGATTGAACTTGTACGCACCATCACTATTGTGCTCGACGCGTAGGGTATTGTTTGGATTCTGATTGCTTAGTTTAAAGTTTGAAGAAGATAGCGGTGCGGTCTAGCGTGTGTTCATTGTTTACTGTTTATTCATTGTGTATTACATATTCGTACCTATAGTAATGTCGTCACAAGCTCAGAAGCGAAAGCACAAAACACTGACAAAGAAAAATGTGATATTCTTAGGCAGTACTCTATAATCCGACAAATTCGATTGTGCGACACTGCCCTGCAAAATGTTTGTCGGATTACCGGGGGTCCACTGTAATTAAACGCTACTAACCTTAGTTGTCGATCGTCTATAAATTCGTTTGTACGATTGACTCGAAAGAATTTTCAAAATAGTAGCGCCAGGTACAAATGCGTTTGATCAGGTCGTAAATCTTTTATATTGCAGAATGGAATTGTTAAACAACATTGTTGGCAGAGTTACGTATTTCCCATAGGCTCGATTCTATTTCGTCTTCTTACCGTATAACCCTCTTTCGCTTGGCGTGGCGCGAGTGTTCGTTTAATACCTTTAGGCCTTGTTCAATGGAGTTATGAGAATTCTTTCCCGTGGCATTTCTACATATTTTTGTCGCTTTATGTAAAAACTGAATGTATATTATTATATTTGTATAAAAGATATTTTCTTTTGTACACAAAGAAAAAGTTTTTTGACATTGATGTGATCACCAGCGAATTTATATAACCTACTTACATACAAACTGTCCTTAAATATTGAATTTGGAAGTCTTTCAAATTGTAGAGTCCCTGGACGCGTATTTTTAATAATGTTTGTCTGCCAACGGTTCGATTAATCACGACTCTACCTAACTTTCATTTTTGTTGTTTTTCTCCCCGTGAACTGTCGCATTGCGCATTGATAGTTAAAGACAGTGATTTGGATGACGAATACTCCATTGGTTAGTGGCGCCATCAGATGGCCGAAAATATAAGCAGTACTAACAATAGAATGACACATACTGTACTTGTCAGTGGCGCTATCGGGTGACAGAAAAAAGTTTTGTAAACCTACTTTAAATAATATTTCATAAAGATTTACGCTTAAAATCCAACGAGAGCTAAGTAATTGCAATGTATTACTTTTGTTTTCACTATATCTTTATGTTTATATTTCTTTCTTCTTACATTAGACTGTTCATTTCGTTCTTGAACAATTTTATAAATTAATATTTTGTTCAATACATTAAATATTCTACGTTTAAAGTGAATAAAATTGTAAATTCATTTTAAAGTTCATATTTTGTGAATTTTCGGGTAAATAATAACAAATTATGGCAGGAAGAAGTTTAACTTCAGTCGTGTAATCTAAAGCACACTCGTTTTTGACGTGATAACGTCTTATAAATTGATGAATCACCAATCTTATAAATTGATGAAACACCGGCAGCATGCACGAAAAAGTGTAACGTTCCTAACGTTCCGCCTGACCCTGTGCGTGCTTTTCTCGAAAACGGCCCTAACGATTTGGATGAAATTTACTGAAAAGGGATTTTGGGGGGCAAAAAATCGTTTTAGCTAGGTCTCATCTCTCTAAAAAATCGTTTTCATACAAATTTTATCATTATAAAAATCAATTTTTTGACGTATGAAAATACTTAAATATTGTAAGTAGGTTTTGGAATTTTATACAGTGAAACAATTGTTTTCAAAATATTATGACAATTAATCTTTGAGACTTAAAATAAATACGAAAGAAAGAAAGTTAAAAAAAAACAATTATTATTATAGGTGGTGAGTATTTTAATACATAAAATTAACCTAAATTTGAAGCGAAAGATGCAATATCATAGATTCGAATTATTATAATAATTATTATATGTAGAATTTAGGTTATGTATTACGGAATACGTTATCACGTAAAACTATCGTCCGTAAACCGACTTTACAATTTACAATTTTATGTTAAACTCATGAAGTAGGTACGTTAGTAAAGACTTTCTGTATTTGTTGTATCGATTTCATATGAATATTGGTAAATATTTTTGTGCCGCTTCATTTTCAATCAGATTGTATGCAGACATATTTTGCGTTTTTATACTCTTTAGCCTAGGGCTACGCCTTCTATAATATATACCTATATAAAGTAAGTATAGATGATACACGATAAACTCACTGCAGCTTTCCGAAAATATTTCGCAAAATTTTCAAACACAGGATGTTAAAAATCGACTCACAGAATCTTAGAAACAATTTTTTTTAACAACACTCTAAAAAATTAATTAACATTTCGATATGTCAAACTCCACTCTATTAGAAAATAAGTAGATATACTAATTAAGGAGGTTGATGCGTTACAGTCCCAATCAAAAGTAAGTCGAATTCTAAATGGGAAATTTTCCATAATAATTTTTTACAAAAGGTTATAAGCCGATGATACTAATAAATTATTGTCATTGAGGCATAAATAAATAATTTTTTTAATATTAATACATTATTTCAGTATTTTACTTAATGGACCAGCTTTTGAATTTTTCGTACAAAGTTAGGTTAGAAAAAAAAATTATGTAAATATCTGTATTTTACATATTTTTTGCAGTAAATAATTAAAAAAAAGAAATTAGAAGTAATAAAAATTAAAATTAAATCTTTAAAAATTTGAAAATTCAGTTTAAATTGTCAAGAATAAAAGTCCATAATCGAAAAGTGCTAAGGTTTAATATTTTTTTTTATTGATTAAATGTCTCCTAATTAAATTGGAAAAAATATTAAAATATGCGTAAGACATCGATGCTTTACATAGTTAGTTTTCGGAACTGCTGACATTATTTGGTTATTTGCAAAAAAATAAAATGAACCGTTTGCATGCTAGGTTGACATAATATTTTCTATATGTAAAAGTTTTTTTTTTATTTTCTAACTTTATAAATCTCCAATGATTTTGGATTTTTTACAGAAAATTTTTTCATAAAAAAATCTATTAAAAAAACTTTATTTCAGATTTTTTCCATTATCTTCGTAAAACGGCTCAATCTCCTTAATTTTTAGATTTTTTAGATTGAAATTCGGATCGAAACGTCATCTAGTGAAATATTGAATTATAATTTTATTATTTTTGTCAATATACAGTCTGAAAAAAATTGGTCGATAATTTTATTTATTTGTACACTCTATATAAACTGGTTGCTTTTCATGCACGTATTCACGCGCGTAAAGTGGCCCATTGCACACTAGTGCTGTAATTAAAAACAAAATTTAAATTATTTCATGTTAGTAACTAAGGTAACTTATTGTGTCAGTTTATATGCCGGGGATATTGTTTTCATTTAGTGAAGTACTTCTCAGAAATGAACTGTCAAAAATGTTCTAAATATACTGAAAATTAAGTGAAAATCAGCTATTTGATAGGAAGTACGTACAGAAAATATAGGACCTCGCAAAAATAAACACTCTTCGATATTTAGTTATTTAGTTTTTTATACAGACAAAAGGCACTTCGTTAAAAACTTTTATCTGTATAAATAACTAAAACTTTTTAAGTTAATGAGCCAAATATCGATGGAAAATTGATGTTTGAATTTAAATTTCGAGTTTATCAACTTTTAATTGAAAAGTTTAGAACATTAGATACTTAGTTCATAAATCTGAACAACGTTAAATCCAAGTCTTAGATTTACATAATCTATAAGTTTTAAAAGGTCTTTAGACCACGTGATTTTTATTTTTTGCATGTTACGTGGCACGCAATTATGCTAAAACAGCGACGTGCACAAACATGTAATTTCAAAAAGTTTTGCGGTAACATAATTAAACTTTTTCTCGAGATGGAAGACTACATGAATATTTCAATTTTTACTTTTTTGTGTTTAGAATCTTAAGAGTTGATGCAAACATTCAGGTAACCTTAGAGTACGATAACTCGCTGTGCGAAATATCCATTGGAAATACACAATTATTATTTTATATAACATATAAAGGTGGCACTTCACATGGCTATTTGTGTTCGCTACTGGGTGTTTGTTGTATTTGGCAAAATATATCACGTTCAAGACAAACATGCAAATAGAGGCAAATACGACCATCCACACATGTCAAATAGCAAACACACAAACATTTGGCAGCAGAACGCAGGTTCAAAATTCCAGGAATTTTAGCACTGTTTCATTGTCCCAATTCATTTTCAATAGTAATTGTTCCAGTTCTCGCTCACAGCACAGACACAAAAATACTGCACGTCCGTACAGGTTCACGGCGCGTGCGCTTCTGAATATAGCCATTGTGTGGACGGTTTATTTGCCGTATTTGCCTATTTGACTCCTTTGATGTGCCTCGAAAAACCGACAAGCGCACGGTAACGCGTATTATGGTATTGGCCTTATTTGTCAAATAGGCAAATAAGGCCAACACTTTGACAAATAGACCCTCCACACTTGGTAATTGTTTGCCAAATATGCCAAATACAAATAGCCATGTGAAGTGCAGGCATAACAGTGTTATTAGCCGTTTTAAGTGCGGTTTTTTTTATAATTTCTTTTGCGCAGTGAAAAGAGGAAAGCGTTTGGAGGGAGTTCTTTAAAAAACAATTACGGGGTCGTGTCGATGCGATGGCGTTTCTTTTTGCGCAGTGAAAAAGGGAGGGCGTTTGAGGAGAGCTCTTTAAAAAACAATTACGGGGTCGTGTCGATGCGATGGCGTTTTTTGCGTAGTAAAAAGGGGAAGGCGTTTGGAGGGAGTTCTTTAAAAAACAATTACGGGGTCGTGTCAATGCGATGGAGTTTTTTTTTGCGCAGTGAAACGGGAAAGACATCTGGGGGGAGTTTTTTGAAAACTAAATACGGGGTCGTGTTGATGCGATGGTTTTTTTTTGCGTAGTAAAAAGAGGAGGGCGTTTGGGGGGAGTTGTTTAAAAAACAATTACGGGGTCGTGTATACAAAGTGAGTTAGTAATATAGTAATTCTACATCAGTTACAGTGTATATGTGATTTCTGATCGGTCAAATTAAAAAAATTACAGTGAAAAACGAACAGTTTTTACGTACATTTGAAGAAATTTGTAAATAATCCGCTACGTTTTTTTTGCGTGTTCTATGACTTAAAAAAAGAATCAAAATTTGGGCACAAAGAGATATCGAACTGGACCCTTCAGGTAATGTAAAATAAAAGAAACTATACGTGGTTACCACCCCGTTAAACCAATTTTTACTACCAAAATTGTACCTTCGAGACATTATCTCTTGCGATGATTTTTTATTTATTTTTTGCAAAATGATATGCTATGACGACTTTTCTGCTTTGAACACTTTTATTCATATATCGGTGCCCTGTAGACATTCAATGTGAATTGTCTTATACGAACCAGTGTTTCTCAAACGGGGAAGTTGAGGTGGGTTTCCTTGATTTCAAGCCTGTTGTGCTGCTGGATTTCGTGATTTTTTATGTGTTCGCTTCACACGACGCTTGTATTTTTTAGATTCGTTTGGTGCGCGTGCAGTGACAGTTCAAATATATCTTAACAAAAGTGAACGTTTACTGTCTCTGAACAGAACACATACTACGACGCCATGTTCGTTTGTGGGCGTTTACCCATGTCGCCCACGTGACAATATACTATTTTCTGGTTGGTTCATGACCAAAAAAAGCACACAAATAAGCACGAAAAATAGCCCTGCTCGTTTAAAAAAAAAAACACTCTTCTATAGAAATGTGGACTAAAATGAAAATAAATAATTTTTAAATATATCTAAAAATTTTGTTCAACAGCGACAGGAAATCCCTCTAAATCGAGTTGGGGGACTTCTTATCGCCGTTGAACAAAATCTTTATATTTAAAAATACTTTTTAGTCCACATTACTCTAAAAGAGTATTCTTTTGGAGATGTTTTAAAATCTAGTTTTAATTGTAACCCTAAAAACCAATTAATAAGAAAAATCGCAGGATTGTGGACAAAAAGTTAGATTTATTAAACAACGTTTCGTCTATAGATTTAGACTTTTTCAAGTAGGTACAATATGAAAATACTAATTATGAAAATAAACTTTAATTACTAACCATAGTAATTAACAAAAGTTAAGGTACATAAGACAAAAACATGGCAACAAGTTTATGTATAAATTTTTATACTATAAAATAATAAATAAAAATTCGAAAGTTAGTTCAATTTCATAACATAGTTGTACTGACTACTTAAATTTTGAGTGTCTGTTCTATAATTAATAGAATTGTTTTTTTTTAATAAAACACATTTCACTGATATTGCGTTTCTTCCAATTTGACTCTTTATCTAATATTTGAACTTCATTAAATAGAAATTTATGACCAGTGTCGAAATGATGAGATGACAACGCGGTCTTATCATCACTTAATAAATTTATGTTTCTACGGTCCATTCTGTGTTTTATTATTATTAATTATTTATATATTTATAAATAATTTAATATAAATTATTGTATTGTCGTGGGTTCTTAATTTCAAATTATTCAGACGCCTGAAAGTGAGTGAAAATTAATTTGAAAGATTCCATTAATACATACATAGACACATACAAGTGAAGTTAAAAAAGTATTAAAATGAGAGATGATTCTACTTAATTAATAAAACTCATCATATATGTTCATAAAAAATCAAAGGTGACTTAAAAAATTTAAAGAATAAAGAAAATATTAAAGTGACGAGTTTAGAACCGCTGGTTTGTGTTCAGTGATTTGCGAAAACTTTTTCAATTACTTCTTTTATGCGAAGATCAAACGTTAAACATGAAATAATGCTTTTATAACATAAAATAATACACGTTACCATATGGTCGTTAGCTTTGCTCAATCGACTGAAAAATTTATATATAAACATCACATTCAAAAACAAAAATCATTCAAATATAACAAAATGCTTCACATAATATTAAATTCGTATTACAAAAAATAATGTTCACACCAGTAAATTCGTTACATTACTGATTCATTGTTATTCACTAAGCTGCATAATCCTGCCTATTCAAAAAAGGGCTGGAGAACGTCGACGTTGAACTCTCAGTCTTTACAAAAGGCTACTGGACAACCCTACTGAATTTTTTTAGCCAATATCATAGATAATAATGAAGAACTTCGAAACGATGGTGATAAGAAAGAAGGTAGGTTGATAAGCGCCATTTTCCACTTATCAGTCACTCTAAAAAAATCTTGGTTTCCGACTTTTATTAAATGTATTTTTATACTCAAATATGCGAATTTTAATAATATATTGTAACAATTATTATTATTTTATTCAACATATTTATTAACTTAAGTTTGTAACTTGAATATTATTTAATTCAACATATTTATTAACTTAAGTTTGCAACTTGAATATTATTTAATTCAACATATTTATTAACGTAAGTTTGTAACATGAATTTATTTAATTCAACACATTTATTAATTTAAGTTTTTTAACATGAACACTACTTCCTAATTCATACGCTCCGCTGCCATCTTGCCTCTGTTTTTCCAGTAGGCGGTCGAGAACCGGTATTTTTATTCAATATGATTTATTCCGATACTGAAATTACTGAATATTCCGAACACCCGAACACCCTTCGCTATCTTTAGTGCCTGCCTACAAACCTCATCAAAACTATAGTTGTACAAACTGATCCGAAACAAATTTCACTGTACATTTTATCTTCAATGATTAATGTGCCCGTATAAATTATAATCTTATTGAAACTACTCTACAACTTATTAAATGAGTGTCAAAATTGTTGAAAGATGATGCAAGCAGCCGTCAAATCGGGAAGCGAAAACTGGAGAACGTTCCAGTTACGAAAAGTGATTATTATTATATAATCGAATATAGCGTGATTTCGAACTAACAGCCTAGAGTCACAAAATCAGTCAACAACACTATATATAAATATAGTTTAAAAAAAACTAAAAAACACGTTTTATATCGAACTAAAAAGTAAAAAATATTTTTTTTAAATTAAGCTTAAAACAATAATGAACAAAAAATACAAGTATTATTGTGAAAAAAGCATGGGGCGCTTTATTCCACATTTTCGTACATCGAGCGCCCCACGCTTTTTTCACAATAATACTTGTATTTTTTATTCATTATTGTTTTAAGCTTATTTTAAAAAAAATATTTTTTACTTTTTAGTTCGATATAAAGCGTGTTTTTTATTTTTTTTTAAACTATATTTATTTTCCACTTTTTAGTTCGATTTATTGTCAAAAATTTGCCGAAAAAAAACATTTTTATTTTCGGCGTGGACGGGATTAGAACCCACGACCCGTGATTCCGAGAGTTGACGTCAGCGAAGACCCGTGCCTTAGACCGCATGGCTAACCACTGTAGTTACAGTGCTGGCATATTATACTACAGTAATAAACCACTTGCTGTAGTCCAAACGAAGGTTACAAACAAACATACATACAAACTTACAAGTGAAGTTAATATAAAACGTGTAAAAATAGTAACAGAATGTGTTTTTAATTTAGTTTCATCGGAATTTTTTTTTGAGATTTTTTATAAGTACCTAACTAAAAGTTTTCTCAGAATTGCCGATCTATTTAATATTACGAAAACAATTATTTATTAATAAAGGAGGTAGAAGGGTTTCGAACGTTCGAGAAAAAGCTAGAATAGGTACCCCAGTAATATAAATACAGCCGCGCGACACAGTTAAGACGGTATAGTGTTAACAGACAATGTTAGGTCGCCAGACATAAATCATTGAGTTCGAATATAAATTTCTAGAGTGCTTAGATAAATATTCCTTGTATATATTTCTGTGTACCTAGAGACTCTTTGTATTATTTTTTTGTTTGTTACATTATTTCTATTTCATTTCCCTTATATAAAAGAAGTACTTTTAATTTGTTTTGTTAACATTTTATTGTTGTAAATAAATATTTAGCACCACATCGAAGAACAGTTTCGTTACAAATTTTCAACTCAATCGCTGTTGGTCGTTTTCACTAAAGCCCATCTAAGTGTAATAGGTATTAAAATTAGTGAAGCAATTTATATTACAAGAAATCCCTACGATAAAACGTAATGAAGTATACTTTATATTTGTATTTAAATAAACATAATGTTGATTTATTTTATAATATTATTTTCTTTATCGTATTTATACTTAAGCTTTCGTGAAAATATGTTTAAAGATCAAATGAATTCATTTACGTTTAATATTATTTTTCTTAAAATTTACAACCTATTGAAGCAAATTTCCTTTTTATTTCAAACGTACATATTTTTTATTTTAATTTATATTCAGTTTAGGAGAACGAGATACTAAAGTAAACTTCAAACAATGTGCTTTAAACAATTTTTTTTTATATCAAACATTAATTTCGTTTAAACTGTTCCTTCAGAATAACATGTAAAATTAAATGTAGCTGTAAGTTTATTGTATTTTCAGTGCTGCATAGCTTTTTTTGTACAAATTCTACATACATTTTAAGCAACTCAAAACTATAAAAGATGAATTTTAACGACCTCGTAAAAACTTCGCGAGAACTATTGTACACGAAGGTGCATAGCAAAATGTTTCTTAAGATCACAGTTTTATCAGAGGTGCCTCGTTAAATAATCTTCCAAAGCTCTGAGTGAAATGATTATAATTAAACTAGCAGTCCCGCCCGGTTACGCCCTGGTGCAAAAGAACAAATGGGGGGAGGGACATGAGTACGCACATTCATCTTAAGACCGCTGCACACGAGGCTAGAAACGCTGCTAGGAGTTCTGCTAGCCGGTAGGCTGGGTACTAAGCTATAAATAACGTCACTGCGGGCTGGCGTGCTAGCTCACAAGATAGGTTTTAAAATTAGAACAAGGACTATTTTGCCTGCGAGATTTGCTGCTAGGTATAAGCAAGAACCAATCAGGAAGCAGTATTGTGTCACGTGGGCACTTGAACAAACACCCACAAACCAACATGGTGTCGCATTCTGTTCAGACTCAGACAACAGACACGTTTTGCTCTGTGTTTATATTCGAACTGTCAATGCGCGCGCACCAGATCTATCTACAAATCAAGCTTGAAAAATAGTCTCGTGTGAAGCGAGCACTTAACAGGAATCAAGAAAACCAGCGCTAGAAAAGTAGTAGGCAAATCTAACAGTGTTTCTAGTCTCGTGTGTTAGGATTATAGTTAATAACTATAACCGGGTAAATATTATTAATTAAAATACTGCTAATTACACTTATTCCCGAAATAGTGAAATCGTGATCCCAGCGCGACACTGGACGACCCCACAGGAAAGAACAATTCTAATTAAGTTAAACCACTTAGTTTTGTTTTCATTTATTATTATAACTTTTCCCATCGTACCTTGACTTTATACGAGAGAGAGGTGTCTTTCCTGTACATAAAAGGGTAGAAGCAGTGGCACTTTTGACTTTTTGTAAGATTCAGAGGCGGTGCTTGAAAGTATTCGATATCAGACCTTTTGTTGACATAACCTCAAACCTTATTACTAACCTTTACCAGCGGCGTAGTTCGCATTAAGGTCGGTTTTTTGGTTACTGCTCAGCCCTCCTTAAGAATTAGGCTTTTGAAAAAAAAATAATTATCGATTTTTTTATTGTATTTTAAAACTTTATTATAAATAATATTGATAATCGATGCGAAAAACTTTCAAAAAACTTTTTTAAAATTAATTATAAGCAATTTAAAAATGACAAAATATTAAAAAAAAATCACGTGACTGCAAACGCACTAAAATTGTTTTTGACAGTTGTGACGTCATAATGGTAAAATGTCCTATACGCAGTATACTATCAATGGCTTCTACATGTGTATTGACTAAAACATTATGGCGTCACATTATGTTCAGGAAACGTCGGCGCGTTCTGGGAACTGGGTACAAAAATTTATTTTTAATTTGATATAACTTTTTTTTTTTTGTTGAGATTTATGCTAGCTCAGCACACAGGGGCTATACATAGCATTGTTCACAATGATATTTTGTTACTAATTAATAACTTTATAGGTCAACCGGTAGGTTTCCTTGTCACTAGGTTTTATGGGTTTATAGGTTTATAGTAGTTTATGTCACTAGATCGATTGATAACTTTCGTTTAAGCCTTCTAGGGGTTGGGTTATTTGACAAATTGTAGTAAACTGCCCCAGAACAAGATTTGATTTTATTGAAAAAATTTAGCGCACAGTTTTTTATATATTGGTCAATTTTTAGAATACCTAGTTCTTTGTGGATCTGGTTATTACGGACGAACCAGGGAGCGTCAACAATTAGGCGTAGGACTTTGTTTTGGTAAATTTGGGTTTTGTTGATGTGAGTTTTAGTTGCTGTACCCCAGATTACGCACCCATAAGTTAAAACCGGTCTCAATATCGTTAAGTATATTAATTTGGAGAATTGGATTTTTAATGGTGATTTTCTGTTGATAATCGGATACAGCATTGAGAGTCTTGCGTAACTTTCATTTAACTTCTTATTTATATGATAACCCCAATTTAATTTTCTGTCTAAGTGAAGGCCTAGATATTTTACTGCTTGATCCGGTGCATTCCAATTTATTTCTCGCCCGTTTATTGTAATGTTTCTGGGTTGAGCAGGTCGGCGGAGTGTGAATATTTTTGAATTATAACGAAAATAAAAAAAAGAAAAATAGTTTTGTTATAAAACTTATATACGATCTTTCCATTTATGACAAAAAAAAATTTCATTCAAAAGCCTAATTGTCGAAATGACTGTTCGGAACCCAAAGGAATGGTGAGACCTCTGGTGAGAAATGCGCCGAACTGTCCTAAGGGAGGTTTTTGACAGGTAATCATTGATTTAGAAAAGCATGATGGAAGCTAACCTAGCCTCCATCATGCTTTTCTAAATCAATGTTTACCTTATGCCTCCATAGTTTACCTGTCGAAAACCCCTCTTAGGACAGTTCGGCGCATTTCTCACCAGAGGTCTCACCATTCCTTTGGGTTCTGAATTGATTTATTATTACGTTCTGCTAATTGTCAAAGTTATCTAGATCTGATATCAATAAATATTTTCGATTAATCCAAGTTGTGACTAAACCTGGATAACGGGTCGCAGTCCTTATATGGATTCAACAATAAAAAAAAGATGGACAAGTGCGAGTCGTACTCGCGCACCGAGGGTTCCGTACAAACTTGTAGGTATGTAAATAGTTCGTCCATCACGGGAATCGAGTCTCGAAGATTTACCCCGCTCAGCCGTTGCAAAACTGTTGTCCCCATACATCGACAAACGTCGCGGTCAGTTTGCCAACTAAGCATGTAATTGCAACAATAAGTTCAGATGGACTGCTGAACTGTATTGTACCTCGTGGCTATATCTGATAGCCTAATTGTTGTACCGTGTTGTATGCGAGAAAATCGATACATTCACACCACAAAGTTAATTACCTGAGTTGTCGAGCATCTGTAATCTTTCTCACGCATACACACACACGGTATAAACAAAATGATACAAATTATTAAAGGCCGCTGCACACGAGGCTAGAAACGCTGCTAGAAGTTCTGCTAGCCGGTAGGTTGGGTACGAAGCTGGAAATGACGTCACTGCGGGCTGCCTTGCTAGCTCAGAAGATAGGTTTTAAAATTAGAACAGGGGCTATTTTCCCTGCTAGATTTGTTGCTAGGTGTGAGCAAGAACCAATCAGGAAACAGTATTTTCACGTGGGCACTTGAACACCCACATGGCATCATTCTGCCAGACAACAGACACGTTTTTGCTCTGTGTTTATATTCGAACTGTCACTGCGCGCGCACCAGATCTATCCACAAAACACGCTTTAAAAATAATCTCGTGTGAAGCGAGCACTTAACAGCAATCAAGAAAATCAGCGCTAGAAAACTAGTAGACAAATCTAGCAAGGAATCTAGCAGGGTTTCTAGCCTCGTGTGCAGTGGCCTTAAGTTAGGAAGTTTTATCTACTAACATCAGTAGGTATGACCCGAGGCATTTTTAATATCAACAAAATATATAGTACAATAATCCAAGTAGATGCGATATGGCTTCTGTTGCGACATTAGTGCCTTCTGGCGTCACCTACGCTAATTAATGTACCTACACTATAACAAAACACGGTGCTTCCACACCAGATGTTCATTTTAAATAAACCGGTACATAAACATAAAAAACCAACCGAAATAAGCTTTTCGTGAAAGAATACATAAAATATATCATTTTAATTTCGTACGTACAACTGTTGAAATGTTTTTCAGTATTTAAATTATTAAAATAACTGCTACACTTCTAATAACATGAAAACAGAATGGACACAAAAAAGATTTTTTTTTAATTTAGTTCAGCACTTTTATTTTTTATCTCTAAGTATTTCGATTTTTAAAAGAGAGATTATTTAAAAATTGAATGAACACAAAAATTGAAAAAAAAAATTGGTTGTCTGTAAAGTCGGTTTACGGACGATAGTTTTACGTGATAACGTATTCCGTAATACATAACCTAAACCTCTCAAAATTTGGTTTCAATCCGCTTATCCTTGGTATCGGAATAATAAGAAATGTCAAAAGTGACGTTTGCAACTGTCAAAGTATTATGTTCAAATAATAATTAGTTATTCCAATAGTTAACTTAGAAGGCGTTGCATTTCACAAAATACTAATGTCAAAAAATTGAATTTTTTTTTTTTTTTTTTATTTTAAAAACAAAATAAGCGAATCAGCAACTAAGGCCATTATCGCAAAAACAAATACATAATATGGTAAGTAATAAGTATAAATTAAACATTAGAAATGCAGCCGTTTTCATGTTAAGACAAGACATACGTTATCTTCTAATTTCCATGTACGGCAAACAAAGACGACCGACCGCGTCGCGCCATGCATTAGACAACATTGCATTTATACAGCTATTTTTCTATATAAATTTGTATAAAAAAACTGTTTAGGCAAATTCTGTTATACGAAATCTATGTAAAATGTTCTCCTCTTTCGTTTAAGACTGGTTTCAAACCGATCTGATTTAAATTGAGCGAGAAATTAGCAAAAAGCACGCACAGGGTCAGGCGGAACGTTACGCGTTACGAACGTTACACTTTTTCGTGCATGCAGCCGGTGTTTTATCAATTTATAAGATTGGTGATTCATCAATTTATAAGACGTTATCACGTCAAAAACATTTTTAAAATCGTTTACATATGCCCCAAAATTCGCAAAAACGAAATTACAGATGCTTAAGGAGGTTGAGCCGTTTTACGAAGATAATGAAAAAAAAATCTGAAATAAAGTTTTTTTAATAGATTTTTTTATGACAAAATTTTCAGTAAAAACTCCAAAATCATTAGGAGATTTATAAAGTTAAAAATTAAAAAAAACTTTTACATGTAGTCTTATGGAAAATATGTCAACCTAGCATGCAAACGATACCTTTTAATTTTTTGCAAATAACCAAATAATGACAGGAGTTCCAAAAACTAACTATGTAAAGTATCGATGTCTTAAGCATATTTTAATAATTTTTCCAATTTAATTAGGAGACTTATTTTAATCATTAAAAAAAATTATTAAACCTTAGCACTTTTAGATTATTATTCTTGACAATTTTAACAATTTTAACTGAATTTTCCACTTTGTAATGATTTAATTTTAATTTTTATTACTGTTAATTTCTTTTTTTAATTATTTACTGCAAAAAATATGTAAAATACAGATATTTACATAAATTTATTTTTTTTTAACCTAACTTTGTACAAAAGATTCAAGAGTTAGTCTATTAAGTAAAATACTGAAATAATTAATTAATATTAAAAGAAAATATTGAGTAATGTAACTCAGTCCGCCGCGATAGTGGAAAGATTCGGGGTTCGTATCCCGATGGTGACATTGTTTGAGAAATAAATTTTTCTAATATGCAATTGTAACAATGGGTGTTTCTTAACAATGTAGCGAACGGTGGCTACACCTGTTAAAAGAAAATATTTATTTATGCCTTTATGACAATAATTTATCAGTATCATCGACTTATAACCTTTTGTAAATATTTATTATGGAAAAGTTCCCATTTAGAATTCGACTTACTTTTGATTGGGACTGTAACGCATCAACCCACTTAAACAAAAACAGTTCACGCAAAAACGTGATGAATGCTGACCTCTAAAACATTTCCATGTACCTTACACAGATGGCAGCAGTGCAGCGGAAAATAGCAAAAGTTTCGAATGCCAATTGTTCAAATAATTCAAAGATAAATATTCAACATTTAATAAATGCATATCACTTTTCGGAGTTTCTACTTCAAAACTAAGCAAATTTTTAAAAAAATCGCATCAGTCGTTTTTGATGAAACACATTTTACATAGATTAATTAAAATAAAAGCATTTTAAATGCATTATTTTAAAAAGTCTCAAAATAAAATTTGTTCTAATAAATTTTTTCTACAAATATTTACACTAAAAGAAGGGTGTACCATTAAACAAATTCTGTTTACAGTTCGTGACTAAATAAATGCCACCAAAGATTAACCGTCGTGTTTCACTACGTAGTACGTATTCAAAGGGCCTATCTACTATGAGATATAAAGTGTCCAAAATAAACAACTCGGAAACCATATCTCTGAAAGTAGTCTTATATATTTCACATCTTGTAAAGACTTTCTTCAGATTAATCAATCACTTTAACATTATATATCTAGTGACGTAATGGGGCTTATTACACCCAAGATATATAATGTAAACGAAAAGTTTTAGTGTTTTTACAATTAAATGTGTATTTTTGAAGTAAAACTTGTTTATTCAACTCATGCGCGTTATTCATGTTTTATCATGCCTAAAAACCGAACCCTAAATAGCCATTTACCGACTGGTGACAATTACTTGTCATAACTCAATGAAGATTCCTACTAGCTCGGCCATTGTGGAGTAATGAAAATAAACGTAACTATTTTCTGAGTCGTAACGAAATAGTAGGTAACAACAACTCCCTGTTGTTACCCATTGAGGCTAAAATTGAGAGGCCGAATGTTTTCGACATGGAGTTTATTCATAACCGGCTAACCTCAAACCAAAACATTGAATCGTGCTGTTTGGTGCTGTTAGTATTGACAGTTTCTTTTATAAAGAAATAAATAGATATTTACAACATCTCATTAATAACAATAAATAAAACATGAATAACGCGCAATTGTTGAATAAAATTATGGGCGTAACTTGTAGGCTAAATCATGACCTGTCAGCGCCATGAATGACTTAGACTACTAGTTACGCCAATATAACTATTACGCGATGGAGTGAATTTAATTCTTTTGATTGAAAATGTAACGGAAGTCATTGCAATGAACGTATTAAACAAATAAAATTGAAGTGTCTGTTTGTAATGCAGTGTAAACTCCATTTAACGTCACTCGATATAACGACAAACTCCTTAAAACGTCGAAATTACTTAACTCTAGTCGGTTTACCTTGTTGCTCATACAAATGATACACTCTAAATAACGACACACCCATTCTAAATAACGACAACAATACGTCGTCATTAAGCAATAAACAGTACTTGTTTGTTATTTTGTTGCTTTGTTGTCGGCATCACGCGTACCGAAGATTTTAAGAAATTTGTTCTTTTGTTTGTTGGGATTGTTTTATATGTTTAGCTCAGCTATTTGTTGATCAGTTATAAATTTTATAAATGAGTAAATGTATATTATAGTTAAAACGATATTAATAGATTATTTCTTCTCTCCGTTTAACGACATCTTTCAATAACGCCACAAAGTGCACAGTGTGGCTATATTGAGTTTACACTCATATAATATACTAGAATTCTCCTGTGACTTGTATATATAGTAACGGAGTACAAAATCCACATACTGCGAGAGCAGTTTTTTAAATGAATTATACAGACGTTAGCTCAATCAATACAAATAAATAAAATCGTAAATTAGCCTGTAATTGAACAGTTTTAAAGATTCCTAGAGCGAATTTTCAGTTATCATAATTTTTTTCTGTTTATGTTTTTGTACCTATCTACCTCTACATATAAATAAAATGTCTGTCTGTTTGTTCCGGCTAATTTTCGAAACGACTGGGCCGATTTTAACGGGACTTTCACTGACATATAGCTGATGTTAACTTAGGCTACTTTTGTTTCAGAAAAAAATGAGCTCCGCGCAAAAAAAATAAATTCCACGCGAACGAAGTCGCGGATTACAGCTAGTATACTATAAAACTCGGACGTACAACATCGAGCTCAGATGGCGTCGTGGTACAGCTCTCGCCTCGTAAACTTGTAAAGTTCTAGGTTCGAGTCCGGCGGTCTATGGCGTACTGAGATTTTCTATTACAACAACGTTAACAAGTATTTCAAATATACTTTGATCGTTGTACAATGTTAACGATAAACGCAGACTGGTAAATACGAAAACTACAAATTTAATTAATTGTTAGACTAGTAGTGATGTGTCCACATGACTCTTTATTGGGAGCTGGCTCCGTGCGCTCCGCTCACTAAAAAGAGTCGCTCAGAGCGAGTCGTTCAAAGGAGCGACACTAGACACTACGCACTACACAAGAGTGCAGACTGCAGAAGTGTGAATTTTCATCATACATGCTCAGGAGTCACGTAGCATTGCACAGCACAATACACACACTCAGCTTCGAGCTCATTTTAATATGACTCTGATCTTATATTATTCGCATTTCGGATAAACTATAAAGTACAATAAAAGCTTAACAATAATAATGTTTATTGTTACAATATTATATCTTTGTCAACGACGTCAATGTGAATGGTTTAAGTCACTGTTAAGCTTAGTACTATTACACTTACAGTGTGTCATTCAACATTAAATGACCCAGCAAAGATACACTCAGCTCTGAGCTCATTTTAATATGATTCTGATCTTATATTATTCGCATTTCCTATAAAGTTACAAAGTATAATAAAAGCTTAATAATAATTTATTGTTACAATATATTATATCTTTGTCAACAACGTCAATGTGAATGGTTTAAGTCACTGTAAGTTTAGAACTATTCAACTTACAGTGTGTCATTCAACATTAAATGACTCAGCAAAGATACGTGCAAAATTCACTAGTGCCTCTGTGGCCTGTGCTGTGTGCGCTCTGTAAATGTGCGAATGCAACAGTACAGAATAGCTCAGCACAGAGCAATAGCGCTCGTAGTGAGTCATTCACAAAAAAAGAGCAACTCGCTCCGCTCCGTGAAAGGAGTCGTTCATTATGAACGACTCGGTCAGGAGCGGCACATCACTATAAAGTAGTGCGGCGGTTTCTGCTTTCTGGTCAATAATAGGTTTAGTAATCGACTCGGTTGTACTATAATATGCTGTGTAAACACTTATATACGTGTATATATTTAAGGTGTCCCTCGCAATTAGTAAAGTGCCTTTTGGGTTCATTGATGCTCAACTCTAAGTACACAGTTATTTCGCTGTTGTTGTCGCTAATACTTTGAATACAACGCTCGGACATTCAATGAGTCAAAAATATTGAGTGTATAATACGCGCCACGAATCTAAAAGGCTCGGAAGTTAGATGCAAATGCGGGCTTGCGCTTGTACAGTCTGTTGAAGAACTACAAACTCGCAACTCAACGAAACTAAAATAACAATAACAACTTGACAATAGCGTACTCGACTGTACTTTAAAGCAGGAAAGCGACAAGTGACAAAAGCAACGAGCGATCACGGCCAATCACCGACGAGCGCACGTTCAGTGCAGGTAGCTGGGAGGTGATGGGAGTATCAACGGCTTTAAAATGTGCCTGTGAGACGCTTTTGTGACTAACTTCCGAACCTTTTAGATCCGTGGCGTATTATACAAAAAAACGCTACATAATAATAATAATAAATATACTTTATTAATGGTACATGTACACATGTATTAATAGCGTCAGGCTTGTCATAATAGATATCATTGTCAAAGATAATTTTTTAAATCGTAATTTGTTTCTGTAAATAAAAATTCTTTTAGATTTTTTTTCAGGTTAACCCCAGCTTTTATATGTGCAGGTACTTTATAATGTATCCGAATCATAGCGTTGCGGACACCTCTCTGAATTACAGTTAGCAAAGATGCTAACGTTTTAAAATTATTTTTATTTCTTGTCGAGTAGCTATGCTCAAAATTATTCTCGATAAAAAGAGAAGGATTATTGTTTACAAATAGTGCGCATTCTAGAATAAAAATGTCGTAAACGGTAAGAATTTTAAATTTTTTAAATAGCTCTCTACAGCTATGTCTAGGTGCCACACTCGCTATGATTCGGATACATTTCTTTTGAAGTAAGAATACTTTTTTTGAAAGCGTGGAATTGCCCCAAAATATTATGGCAAACTGTAAGTTTGAATGAAAATACGCATAGTAGATGCTGAGAAGTGCATCAAAATTTACAACTCTTTTTAGATATCTTATTAAATATATTGATCTGCATAATTTTGATTGTAATTGTTCGCTATGTGACTTCCAATTTAAGTCACAGTCAATATTTATCCCTAAAAATTTTACATAATTAGTCAATGATACTTCTGAACCTAACAAATGCATTTTCCGCGGAAGTAGTAGCCTTTTGAAGTTTTTGATCGCAATGGGAGACAATAATCTAGATTCTAGATCATATTATGTTCCTTTTTGATGAATTCCAGTCCTCTTTCACCGAAAATTATGATCAGGCTGATCAGCGGCGGACAGTAGCACCAGCATCAAGCAGCGGCGGGCAGCCCGGTCACACTACTCGCTAGTCTACCGCGAGTAGTGGCTGCCAATCCGGTCACTACATCATCGAATACGTGATGGTTTACTCGCCTATGACGCACTGCTTCGGTCAGACTGCGCTGCTCGCTAGTGGTAGCGGGTGCGAGTGAGTCACGTGACCTGCTAGTCGCCGCTGCCTGGCTACCAAAACAGAACATGTCCAATTTCACCAGCCCCTGATAAATACTCGCCGGCTGGTGGCGCCAGCGGCGAATTTTATGCTCACACCAAGCTGATTGATGGCTGACAGTAGCGGCTTCCACAACTCGCGACTGGCAGCCAGCCTAGTGTGACCCGCGCTTAATATTTCTATGGCTTCATCATGGATAACGCACTTTTGGCCCTTGTGGTGTAGGGTAGGACGGGGGAATGGCGTTCACTTAAGGAAAACATGGTGTATTTTTTAAATTATTTATTATAAATCAAAATTAAGAAGAGTAACAAAGTCTTTAATTATCGACTAATCAACAATTTAACAACAAAAGCATATATCTTTCACCTACTAGTAGTAGGAAAACATTATTAAAAAAACATGTTTGATCGGCATTGCCCCTGACTTTGGGTAATGCCGCTCAGGGTCTCATAAAGTAGTGTCCCCAATCCAATCCGGCTGTTTTACTGCTTTGATCATAATTGTTTTTGATATTGTTGCGCTCAGCAAATTTATAAACAAGTTTACGCAAATCGGCAACACTGAGTCCATAGTATAGCGAGCCCAGCAACTTAACTTGTTCAGCACCTAATTAAAAATTAGATCAGCGCGGCCGCAAACAAAGAAACGCTTTTCAAGGTCGCATGACGCGTGCTGACTGTCCGTTTGCATCGCTGTCTATTAGAGGCCCCCTCCCCTCGCGCTTCACGCGACGTGACGTGTTGCTACGTTCCTTTTTGACAGAGTTACAGAGGTGAGCGCCATTGCCCAGTGAGCGCCATTCCCCCTCCCTTCCCTAATATAAATAAACTATTCAACGTTCGACAAATTCCACAGAATCAACCTGTATATGGATATCGTCTGCAGATAAAAGGTATACAATTCAAGTGGAGGTTAATATCCAGTCCGTGTACATGTAACCGAGCGTTGTTATACACTTTGTGTAATGGCAGACTGTGGGGCATACAGCGTGCATACAAAGTACGGTGGTAGACAGTTCAAACATCAATTAACCATGTTCAATGTACTGTAAGAATACCGATAGAGGCTCCTTCGACGTGCAATTATTGCTAAGGATCATTTTAAAGGTAGGTAGATATGAAGCTTTCGCAGAACTCTTCAGTTTCGTTTTAAAGTTGCTTCTCTTTATGTCAGTGGCTTTTAGTGTAGTGCCCGCAGTTAGAGTTGAAGCCAGACACGTCATCTATACTAATATATAAAGCTGAAGAGTTTGTTTGTTTGTTTGATTGAACGCGCTAATCTCAGAAACTACTAGTTAGAATTGAAAAAAATTTTTTTTGTTGGATAGCCCATTTATCGAGGAAGGCTATAGGCTATATAATATCACGTTACGACCAATTGGAGCGGAGCATCGATGAAAAATGTTGCAAGATGTATCTGAAAATGTGTCCGTCCGACAAATATTATATCAGGTGAAATGCCCTAACTAAATATTGGAATATTAGCGCCTCACATTCACAAGCCCGGCTAGCTCAGTCGGTAGAGCATGAGACTCTTAATGTCAGGGTCGTGGGTTCAAGCCCCACGTCGGCGAATATATTTTTATTTTTTTTTATTTACATTTTATTTACATTTCAATTTTTTAAAATTTTATTACGACTAATTAAAATTAAAAAAATCCAATTAAGTAATAGCTCATTTGAAAATTTTATAGGTAGGTACCTATATAAAAATAATTTTCCTACAATGTTTTCAATTATATATTTATTATATTTTATTAATTACAGTAATTGTTTTAAAATAAATTTATTACTTAAAAAGAATATAAATACCTACCTACTGTTTTTTAACGACAAAAACTTTTGAACGGTAACTCCAATCATTATGAAATTTGGACTCAAAATTCATCTCGGTTAACTAACTTGAATGTGCGTACTCATGTCCCTCCCCCCATCCCCATTTGTTCTTTTGCACCCGGGGGAAACCGGGCGGGACCGCTATCAATAATATGGTAGTGAACGCCTACTTCTACTAATTTATCTATCTATCTATAAGTCAATTAACATTTATTTGTCGAGACATTCAATTTCAAAAGTTCAATTAAAAATCTACATTATATGAGGGAAAAATTTGAACGCTTGAGAAATTACCTTCTAAGTAAATTTCTCTCAAAGTATACATAAATCTTTGAAACAAGTCCTTAAATACACAAAGCACTACAAATATTGAATTGAAACGTACTAGCAAATATATTTATATAATAATTTCAATGTGACTCAACAATTCTCTGGAAAGATCCCCTTCGGCTAGTGAATGCTACTAACACGGTATGGGTTTCTTTTTAACCGACGAAAAACAAAAACGGAGGAGGTTCTCAAGTCGACGCGTATATTTTTTTTTTTTTATTATTTTTTTTTTTTTTTTTATTTATGTATGACCACGCATAACTTTTTACAGAGTAGTCCGATTTTGATAATTATTTTTTTGTTTGAAAGGGTATACCCCGAAGTTGGTCCCATATAAATTTGGTAAAAAAATTCCAACCCTAAGGGTAGGAAAACGGGGGATGATTGATTGTTCACTCACTGATTGTAATGTATGACCACACATAACTTTTTACAGAGTAGTCCAATTTTGATAATTCTTTTTTTATTGGAAAGGGTATACCCCGAAGTTGTTCCCATATAAATTTGGAAAAAAAATTCCTACCCTAAGGGTGGGAAAATAGGGGTGATTTATTGTTCACTCACAGATTTTCATGCTGAGTTGTGTATTACAATTTTAAATTATATAGCCACAAAAAATTATAAAATAAAAACTTTTTAACAAAAAAATTAAACCGCCGAAAAACTGAAAAGCAAAAAATAATAGATCTTTTTATTTAATTAAGTTCTATCTAAGTAGTTGAACGTATGTGACAGTCTAGTATATCTAAGTAATTTTGAGTCGGCGTCAAACAATCAATGAACAAAGATCACTAAAAGAAATAACCAAATCAAATTAATAATGATACGTGAAATCTCCAGCGATAAATATTAACATTGCAAACATGCGCTCTCCACACGACCACTCGCAAAGACGGTGCCCTCAGTGTTACCGTTAGGGTTGCTCTGTCGCTGACATTAACTTCGTGAACGCTCAGAAATTTCCGGCGAAGGATTGTTGACGCCGACTCAAAATTACTTAGATATACTAGACTGTCACATACGTTCAACTACTTAGATAGAACTTAATTAAATAAAAAGATCTATTATTTTTTGCTTTTCAGTTTTTCGGCGGTTTAATTTTTTTGTTAAAAAGTTTTTTCAATAGTCTTGTTGGGATTAAAGCGTTCTATAATACAGGCTGTGTTATAAGTGATAGTTTTTTGAAAAAATTGGTTGTCTGTAAAGTCGGTTTACGGACGATAGTTTTACGTGATAACGTATTCCGTAATACATAACCTAAATTTATATAATAATTCGAATCTATGATATTGCATCTTTCGCTTCAAATTTAGGTTAATTTTATTTATTTAAATTACTCACCATATAATATAATTGTTTTTTTAACTTTCTTTCTTTCGTATTTATTTTAAGTCTCAAAGATTAGCTGTCATAATATTTATAAAACAATTGTTTCACTGTTTATATAAAATTCAAAAACCTACTTACAATATTTAAGTATTTTCATACGTCAGAAAATTGATTTTTATAATGATAAAATTTGTAAGAAAACGATCTTTTCGAGAGATGAGACCTAGCTAAAACGATTTTTTGCCCCCCAAAATCCCTCTTCAGTAAATTTCATCCAAATCGTTAGGGCCGTTTTCGAGAAAAGCACGCACAGGGTCAGGCGGAACGTTACGACCGTTAGGAACGTTACACTTTTTCGTGCATGCAGCCGGTGTTTTATCAATTTATAAGATTGGTGATTCATCAATTTATAAGACGTTATCACGTCAAAAAAACATGTATTACTATTTTGTTCCCTGGTGTATAGGTAACAAACATTATAGTGACAGTTCGATCAAAATTAGCTCAGTAGTTTTTGACTCCTCCCTTCTTGTTACGCCAATGGTTAAGCGTCAATAATAATCTGCAACTTATAATTGATCAGAATTGGTTTTAACATCACAAATAAAGGACTATATTAAGGAGGTTGATGCGTTACAGTCCCAAATCCCAATCAAAAGTAAGTCGAATTCTAAATGGGAATTTTTCCATAACAAATTTTTACAAAAGGTTATAAGTTATGACACTAATAAATTATTGTCATAAAGGCATAAATATTTTTTTTATTTCAGTATTTTACTTAATGGACGAACTTTTAAATTTTTTGTACAAAGTTAGGTTAGAAAAAATAAATTTGTGTAAATATCTGTATTTTACATATTTTTTGCAGTAAATAATTTAAAAAAGAAATTAGAATTAACAAAAATTATAATTAAATCATTAAAAAGTTGAAAATTCAGTGAAAATTGACAAGAATAAAAACCATAATCGAAAAGTGCTAAGGTTTAATAATTTTTTTTATCGATTAAAAGTGTCCTAATTAAATTGGAAAAAATATTAAAATATGCGTAAGACATCGATGCTTTACATAGTATTCGGAACTGCTGACATTATTTGGTTATTTGCAAAAAATTAAAATGCACCGTTTGCATGCTAGGTTGACATATTTCCCATAAGACTACATGTAAAAGTTTTTTTTAATTTTTAACTTGATAAATATCCTAATGATTTTGGATTTTTTACAGAAAATTTTGTCATAAAAAAATCTATTAAATAAACTTTATTTAATTTTTTTTCATTATCTTCGTAAAACGGCGCAACCTCCTTAAAAGTGGAACACATTGTAAAACATGTGCAGTCGACCAAATAATATTGACAATAAGTTCACGAACGTAAATAATGAAACCGTCTTTTTTCACACTTCCAAAAACACAGTGCACGCTGCCTTACATGATATATTTATTGAAATATTTTTTGTTGTCCCTTCTATGCTCCTGCTTTTTATTGAAAGCGAAATATTTCATTCCTCTTTAGAGACATAGGCGGCATATTTCGGGAAAGCACAAACAATATTCGAAAATATATCACATTCCAAACAGTAATATAAATTAGTTATAGACTTGCCAACTATATAAAATGTCAGTTGTTCAAGGTCAAAACAAAACGTAGATATAACCGAATGTATTTATTCCTGAAACATAAAACAGTAGGTACCACACTTTTAAATTTTGACACTTCCTGGAATTTACAGTCCCTTGATCTATTGGCTCGTTTGAACCTAACTTAGGTCCAATAGACCATTTTTTAAATCACTCTTAGGTGTTACCTAAGGGTGATTTAAATAAAATATTTTTAACAAAAAAATTAAACCGACTTCAAAATATGCACTAAAAAATAAAAAATAATTGCGTATTGAAATGTTTTGGAGTCGGTGTCACATCGGAATTCGAAAGTAGCAATTTAAATCTTACATGTCTCTAGTTCTCGGAATAGATTTCATTTTGGCTGACATCGACTCCAAAACATTTTAATACGCAATTATTTTTTACTTTTTAGTGCATATTTTGAAGTCGGTTCAATTTTTTTGTTAAAAATATTTTATTTTTCTCTTTTTAGTGTTAGATAAAGTATTGCAATGGGTATAGGCCAAGTATGCGTGCCTTTGAAATTTGAGAGTTTCCCTCGATTTCTCCGGATTCCACCATCAGATCCTGACTTGATTCCGATGGGACCACCTCGGAAGTGCACTCTTTCGAATTAAAAAAATTTTTGAAAATCGGTCCATAATTGACGGAGAAATCGGTGAACATACATAAAAAAAAATATATATAAAGTCGAACATAGAACCTCCTCCTTTTTTGAAGTCGGTTAAAAATGAAAAGTGGAAGAAAAAAGTTTTAAGATTGTCGTCAAAAAACATCATCAAGAAAATCTTGATTAAAAATTATATGCTATTTAGTATTTTTAAAGGTACCTCTATGCTAGTTTAGTTAGAAAAATTATAGTAAGTAAAAAAAACGCTTTAATAACAAACCGAACTATAAAGTAGAAAATAATTGTTAACAAAATAATTCAATTATAGTAAAAAAGCGTGGGGTGCTTGATATTAAATGTCACAATTTATTAGTAGCTATTAATTATAAATTAGAGTTATAATGAAAATATTGGCACCCCACGCTTTTTTACTATAATTGAATTATTTTGTTAATAATTATTTTCTACTTTTTAGTGTTTTTTTAGTTTTTTTTAAACTATAATTTATTTTCTTAAGTTTTTGGTCTCAAAAAGACATCAAAAGTAAGTTTTTTCAATATTTTTAAATTCAAATTTATTTTTATTAAATAATTGTTTTGTCATCGGCCCTTGACACGTGTGCAAATTTTCAAGTTAATCAGACTTCTTGAAAAATTCCTTTACATACATCCATACATACAGGTCAAGCTAATATAAGAGTGTTAAAAATTAGTGACTTCCCCAAACGCAAGTAATTTTTTTTCTTAAATTGCATTTTTACCATACTTTATCTAAGAAAAGCGCTCAAAAATGTAAATTTTTTACAGTAGTACCAACACTAGCACTCCATAATATGTAATATCTCTTTGGTCCCATCGTCACTTAATTGAACATTAAAATACCAACTCTGAAATAATTATGTTTGTGATTGTAAAATAGCTATCAATTTGCCCATGAGGCATAAAAGCAAAATGTCCATATATACACATATGCATAAAGATGTTTAGTGCTTTTGGAGCGGATGCAGCAGTAATAATTTATTTCATGTTCCACCGTTGGCATCAACTAGTTATAAATGAATAATAAAATTCGGCAACATAATATACCAGCGAACGCAAAATATTTGTAAATGCGCCAATTCTTTTGTATTTAAAAAAATAATATATTCTGTTTTGTAACAAGCAATAATCATAATGTAGCAAATAGAAAAAACTGTTTTTGTTTATATAAGTATATCAGAGAAATTTTATAGATTAGTATAAACAAGTTGGCAACACTTCAGCATTTTCTACATAGGTACCATAGTTCAAATTTTAGATGACACGGATATATTTTTTTTGTTTCACTTACTAATGCCCATATACACCGAACATTATTAAAGATTGTAATTACTAATCTCGGAACAAATTTATTCGTTAGAATAAAATTTACTTTCAATTCACCAAGCAAACTATCAGGAAGAAAAGTTAGTTAAAAAATAAATATACACTGCACTATACTCCTTGCTCTTTTTGTTGAATATTTTGACGTTCACCCAAAAATCTGACCGATGGCGTTAGTGTAAACGTCAAAAAAAGTTTCACAAAATAATGTTTTATCCTAACCCAATTGCACACAAAACTTCCACTAGCTTTAATGTTTTACAATTATACACTTCACAAAAGGTTAATAAGCAACATGTAAATAAATTCATAAGAGCAAACTGTGAATATAATACTTCGAATTTATAGGTTAGGTATTATGATCTATGTGGCGGCCATCATTTTTTTATCAGGCGAATTAATATTTATATCCTGGAAGTAAGACAGAATAGATTTATACTTACAATCAACATAATTATGGTTGGTGAATTGAATTATCGCTATTTATTCGGAGGAATAGCTACCTGAAGAACAAATGAACCGAATAAATAATCTACGTTCGGTGAATATGGCCAAACTAAATTACAGATAGAGGTCCCGAAAAAAATACAGGAATTGTTCAAAAAAAGTAAACTTGATCTTCTAGTAAAGATTTAAATGTTTTAAGTTTTTCACTAAACAGGGTCAAACTTTATGAAGACTTTATGAAAACTAGTTTGTGAAAAGTAGAAAATATAATTTTCAAAAAAAGCAAGCGGAATTTTGAAACAAGAAATATTTATTAATCATTTAATTTTGTCCAAAAGCGAATTTCTGTTCATGCGTTAGCAAAAAAACTATTTTGCATAACGGATTGGCACTACGACCAATGTTTTTCAGTCGGTAGCTACTTACGTAACGGAGGCTAGCTAAACAGAAAATTGACTTTTAAAATTTTCTTTATCGCATGACTGATCATAAGACGATGAAAAATTCTTTTTAATTACTTCTTCTTGCCACAAGAGATTATTTAAGCAGCGTACTAATTTACACTTTTGACATTTCTTCAAAGGTCCAATTTATTTCTACAAACAATAGCTTCATAAGTAATTTTTATCGCTCTCATAATAGTATTACAAAACACGCTTTGTGCATAAAGAATATTAAATTACAGAGCAAAATTGATGTTGTTAGTAAAAGATGTTGCTTGACTATGTTTGTATTTAATCATTTTGTCTAGAAAACTCCAATTTATGGAGGTCTTAAGGTTACTATCTTAGTAAAAATTGCGTTCGTATTTTGTTGTAATAAAAGAAAATTCTAGCCAATTGGGCGACGGGACCATTCCAACATAAAAAATATTGACATTTGATATAGTAAAATAAAGATAATAAAATTTCTGATATCGCCAGACGCAGGTAATGGCTAGTATTCAATATGATATTTGCTATTCATTGCCATGGTTATCTACATAATATGTTCCACGTCACGTAAAAATTAATCAAAGCATGCTTAACTAGTTTATTTCTGACAGATCTACAAAATTAAAGAACAGCTGATTTTTTTTTATTTTCACAATATATCCGAAACTATAAAGATTAGAAAAACATTTCTTTAACGAAACTTTCTTGAAAACATAAATAGAATAATAAGTCGTTATGAAAAGTATATAAAAAAACACCGTTATAGCATATATCTCTTTTGGGCATACGCTGATTTTCTCCCTAAAAAAATGGGGCTTTTCATATTTGCTTATCAAACATTTTCCCAAAATTTGGTTTCAATCCGTTCATCCGTTTGACCTGTATCGTGCTCACAGACAAACAGATAAACTCACGCACAGAGTTTTTTCAAAAATATGTACCAGAAATCATTACGAGATCGTCCGATAGAACACCATCGACGTAACCGGTCTATAAAATACTTAGTATATGGTAAAACTACAATATTCACCAACAATGTTAATAAAGGCCGCTGCACACGAGGCTAAAAACACTGCTTGGAGTTCTGCTGGCCAGTAGACTAGGCACGAAGCTGGAAATGACATCACTGCGGGCTCGCCTGCTAGCTCACAAGATACGTTTTAAAATTAGAACAGGGGCTATTTTCCTTGCTATAGGTCCGCTGCTAGGTATGAGCAAGAACCAATCAGTAAGCAATATCTTGTCGTCGCCCACAAACCAACACGGCGTGATTCTGCTCAAAATCAGACAACAGACACGTTTTGCTCTGTGTTTATATTCGAACTGTCACTGCGCGCGCATCAGATCTATCCACAAAACAAGCTTGAAAAATAGTCTCGTGTAAAGCGAGCACTTAACAGCAATCAAGAAAACTAGCGCTAGAAAACTAGTAGGCAAATCTAGCAAGGAATCTAGTAGCGTTTCTAGCCTCGTGTGCAGTGGCCCTAATGTAATGATGAGTATCTATTAGTGATGTGCCGGATCGTTAAAAATGTATATCCGACGATACGGATCTAAATACGGATATTTGGTTTCAAGTTCCGCGAATACGGATACGGATCTTAACTTTTTTAGAGAACACGGCGGTAAATATTGCACATCGACCTTTGGAAAGAGACTATCTGCTATGGGAAAAAGTTATTGACCTCTTTAAGAGTTAACTCTCAAAACAGATTGTCTCTTTCCAAAGATCGATGTGCAATATCTCATTATAAAGATAGTTTTTTAGTACCTTTGAGTTATGTATTATTAGTATGGTACTCACTAAGATAAATGTTTGCAATATAAAGGTGCCAAATACGATTTTAAAAAATAAAAAATAATCTGAATGGAATTTAACAGTTTTTCATTATTACCCTAATCACCTATATATGTATATAAAATTTTATCTGTGAATTGAAAATTAATAAGGTAACAGATCCGCCAAAAACTAACGGATCCGGATACGGATCTTTCTTCTCCCTCGGATATCCGCGGATACGGATATCCGGCACATCACTAGTATCTACATCTATGTACAGTTCACCCACGTAGATATATTTGATAATTAAATTTGCAGTACGGCTTCATAATCTAAAACCTAATAAGAATAAAGTTGTGTTCGAAGAATGGAATATAACAGACAAAAGCAATGTTAAGAATCATGCAACATTTATTACAGGTTTAAATATCAAATTACAGGTATCGATCAAAAACGAACTTAATTACTTCATTATTGTTCGTAAAATCAGTATTTAAATGACAGCGTGTTCAGAAAGTCAGTTTATATTTAAACCATCGAGCTTTTAAAACTATGGTCAAGTGCGAGCCGGACCCGCGCACCGAGAGTTCCGTACAAACGGTCTGTCGCAGTTCGTTTCAAAATCAAAGTTATTTTGTTACGAAAGTATTGAAGGATCCTGCACAAACCTTATGGGATTTGGTTCGCGGTTAAATTGATCGAAAATGGTTTTATTTTATAGTTTATAAGTCACCAAGAATAAGTGTCCATGGGCGCATAGCCTAAAAACCAATAGATTTTTAGCTACAAATGTGTTTAGCGAGATTTTAGATATAGGGATATCCATTGAATTCACAAACATGTTCCATGTTCAACTTGTGTGCTTTTTTTTAGAAATAGAAAAAAAAGATAAAACTCGGTAATGGTGTCACCCTGTATAAAATAATATTGTCATATTCGGATTCAGCGCACTGGAAAACATTTTCAAGAGTTTAGGATTTTTTAAGATTACGAATTCAATGGATATTCCTATATCTAAAATCTATACTATAACGTTAAAAGTTTTACTTGACTTTTTACATACCAATTTTGGTAAAATGTAAATCAAGTATCCATCTATCTATCTATAGGTAATACTAGCGGTCCCGTCCGGTTTCACCCGGATGTAAAAGAACGAATGAGGAAGGGAGGAATATGAGTATACACATTCATCTTAGTTTACCGAGATGAATGTTGTGTCCAAATTTCATGATGATCAGAGTTACCGTTCAAAAGCTTTTGTCGATAAAAAGCAGTATTTATACTCTTTTAAACTAATATTTTTTTTTTATTAATTAATTTAAAATTAAAATAAATTTAAATGTAAGCCTTAGAAGAAAGCAATGTAGAAGATAAAAAAAAATAAAAATTTTTACGCCCAACGTGGGGCTTGAACCCACGACCCTGATATCGACAGTCGCATGCTCTACCGATTGAGCCATCCGACGTTGTGTACGCATACCGCTAATATGAGTATATTTAGTTAGTACATTTCACCTGAATAAAAGCTTATTTTTGAGATACATTTTGCAACATTTTTCATTAATGCTCCGCTCCTAATGGTCGTAGCGTGATATTATATAGCCTATAGCCTTACTCGATAAATAGGCTATCCAACAAAAATTTTTTTTTTCAATTTGAACCAGCAGTTCCTGAGATTAGCGCGTTCAAACAAACAAACAAACAAACTCTTCTGCTTTATATATTAGTATAGATTACAGTACCAATATCTTAGGAAACCAGAGTTTAAGGCCGACCTTGTCTTATAGACACTCTGTAAAGTGTGTGTTGTGTTTGGCGGATTGTCTGCGTGTGGTTTATGTTAGGTTATACCGGCGTTGTACAAAACGAACGTTTGCGGTGCCACCGAAACAAGTCAACAGTCATACACAAATATCTGCGTGTCTTGACTATAATATATACGGAAGGTACACATAGTAGCGTTATATTATACAAGATAAAGTTTATCTAAGCACTGCATTCTACGCCATTTGCTTGCTTCTCAGCTACGTACACAGTTGTTTGTTATTTATACAGACTGTATCGACGATCTACTAGCAAAAGCAAAGAAACGTAACGTATCATATATATACGTTAAGGTTAAGATGTTTGCCTCCCTTTTTAGAAAAAACCACACAATTTCTCCACGTAAATTATATATCATTTTACAGATAATTGCTTGCTCTACTGACATCGACAACTAAAAAATTTATTATTGCTTTTGTTTTTGTAAATTAATTAAAATACAGCAACGCTGAACAACGTCTGCCATCTGACGGCTTTAATTTTGAAACAACGTCAACACTTCGATCTGTCATCTGACCTTCATATTGTAAATACTGCATACTGCCATCTGACGGCTATAATTTTGAAACAGCGAGCAACGCTGAACAACGTCACAGCAATGCTGCATGATGCCATCTGACGGCTTAGCTCAACGCTTTTGCTACTTGCGCCTCTGTATGACAATTTTAGTAAAATATTTCTTCGATTTGTCATCTGAGCTTCATATTGTAATACAACAAAAAGAAGAACGTTATAAGCAGTGTGCAAAATTAGAAACGAATTGAATACCTGCAATCATATTTAAAAAATAATTTTGTAAAGTGATTATTATTATACTTATTTAGTGCGAATAATTCGCACAGGTCACACTAGTATAATTTTATTCGGCTACCGGGCGGTCACAGTATATCGCTCTTATTGTCGTATAGAAGTACTATATGGGTGATACGAAAATTTGGTAAGACGAAAGTCACGTGGTCACAGAACTATAAAACTCAGAAGTGGCCTTTTATACACGGCGTTATATGAGAGAGAGACAAAATCAATGTATAAGAATCTGTTAGAGATGTGCGGAATTTAGCACAGAAGAGAATCTCTAACGAGATTCTCCGATAAGGAGCAAAATCACCTACATATATCTATCTTTATATATATCGCCGGGATATTGTCAAATCCGTGATTTTGTAATTTCACTAGTGAAATTACAATATCACGATTGACAAAGATTCGTGATATTATAATTTCACTAAGTGAAATTATAATATCACGGGTTTGACAATATCCCGGCGATATATACATAAAAATCTCGTGTCACGATGTTCGTCCGCGCTAATCTCCGAAACTACTGAACCGATTTTAATGACATTTTGTAAATGTGTCTCGCTTGGTCCATCTTACGCTATACGATAGATTTTATTAAATATTTTGTACAAAATTACGGTGTTTTGTGAAAATAAACTGTTTTAGTAACATGTAGCGACATCTCGTAGGATTTAATCAAAGCTATAAGTTCAGAAGCAAACAAAAAAAAACTGTTTTAGCACCAAGTGGCGACATCTGATAGAATTCGCTCAAAGCTATTAGTTCAGAAGCAAAGCTGGTAGAATTTGCTCAAAGCTAGTAGTTCAGACGCCGGGCCGCAAACGAAATACATTCTGCAGAATTATATCTATCGTCTTTAAGAAGCAGTTTACAAATTCGGACGAACCGGAGCGGGCCGCTAGTGTGCATATAAGATGAAATGGATTGCACTGCTTTCAATACCATTTGCACTCTTCTAAAACTCGTGTACTTGGATTTATACAGAATGTGGGATTAAATCGAAGGTGTATAACTAAAGAAACGCAACTTATGTTATTTTAATTTCATTGAAATCGGTGTAGTTTTTTTTCTATAAACGCTCTCAACTTGAAAAACAAACTGGGCCCCACGTTGGGAGCCAATTTGTAACAATTATTATTATTTTATTCAACATATTTATTAACGTAAGTTTGTAACATGAATATTATTTAATTCAAATATTTATTAAAGTAAGTTTGTAACATGAATATTATTTAATTCAACATATTTATTAAAGTAAGTTTGTAACATGAATATTATTTAATTGAACACGTTTATTAATTTAAGTTTTTTAACATGAACACTACTTCCTAGTTCATACGCTCCGCTGCCATCTTGCCTCTGTTTCTCTACATGACTACCAGGGTACACCAGTGCCGACGTGGTGTTACAATAAAAGATTTCGATTTTCCTAGTTTTTTAAGGCATAAAAATACGATTTTTGATCAAATTCTGTAATCTCTCGGACTTTTTGAAAATTGATATACGCGCGTTTCTCACAACTTTAAAATATCTTGGAACACCCATACTCCATAGCTTCTATAATAAAAGAGATATTAAGAGGAATTTTAAAAAGATCTAAAAAAATGTGGTTTTTAACGTTTTTTTTTTAGTAAAACCGTTTGTAAAAAATCATAGTGGAATAAACATTTAGAGTAGCTAAATGATAAAATATATACGCCAAATATTGCTTTCAAACAATATAGAAATATATTTAAAAGGGTTTGTATACTGCAACAATCCAGAAATTACTTTAAACAACAAAGCGTGCATTGGTAAGTCTGGTAAAAACAAACTTTTTCATCCTGTAGATGCATTTATTCTGTATAATATCATGTATATGTAACGATATATACCTGTCTTTACAAATATACGTCCTATATAAAATATAAACATTGTGTTTATACGGGGAACACTAATATTATATTTATAATAAAAAAATTATTCACTTACTAATTTGAAAACTAATTGCATTTAAAATTAAAATCGGGATTAGTTTTAGATATATGCTATAACGGTGTTGTTTATATAATAATGGTATACTTTTCATAACGGCTTATTATTCTATTTATTTTTTCAAGAAAGTTTCGTTAAAAATATTTTTTTCTAAACTTGATAGTTTCGGAAATATTTTGAAAATAAAAAAAAATCACTTGCTCTTTTGTTTTATGGATCTGTCAGAAATAAACTAGTTCGGCATGCTTTGATTAATTTTTACATGACGTGGAACATATTATGTAGGTTACCATGGCAACGAATAGCAAATATCATATTGAATACTAGCCATTACCCGCGTCACCTCACACGATATCAGAAATTTTCTTTTCTTTATTATAATCAAATGTCAACATTTTTGAAGTTGGAATGGTCCCGTCGCCCAATTGTCTGGAATTTTTTTTTGTAGCTAGTAGAATACAATAATTCACTGTTACCAGTAACACACTGTATATAATTAAAATCTTTGATTAACGTCTGAATAGAATTCTTCAAATAAATAAAATTGTCGACCAATTTTTCTCAGACCAATAATATATTGACAAAATAAAAAATAACAAATCAATACAACATAAGATGACGTTTCGATCCGGCTTTGAAACTTCTTCAGAAAAATATAAAAATTAATTAGCATTAAATTATTAATTATTATCTAATTACACGAATGATGATGTTTGAAAGCCGGATCGAAACGTCATCTTATGTTGTATTGATTTGTTATTTGTCAATATATTGGTCTGAGAAAAATTGGTCGACAATTTTATTTATTTGAACACTGTATATAACTTGCTTTTAAAAGTATTTAAGTTTCAAATTAAGAAGTGCACGGTTGAGTGAACAAGACATAGTGTCCCCCGTACGCGAACACTAGTATACAAGCCCGAATTTGGCAAACCGAAAGGATTTCATCTTGAGTAATGTTAGTCATTTTTATATGAGACCGTGACACAACTTCAAATAAAAAGAAAATAGTTTATGCTGCTTTTCTGCTCCGCTCTGCCAGCACTGTTCGATGCTCTTATTCTTGTCAGTCACTGACCACGTCCAGAACCGTACTCTGTCTCAATTGAAATTCATTACGTTATGTAATGGGCTCGTCTCATTCCAAACTCAAAACTATCGGAATGGTATTAAATTAAGTCAAAATTCATTTTACAAAATTTTGCAATATTTTTTTTCGTTACACGATACAGATCAAACGGATCAGCGGATTGACACCGAATTTTAGGAGGATGTTTAATAGGCTAATATCATATATCTATTAATTAACTATATGAATCATTGCCTATCTACTCAATGTGCGGTGAGTGAACGCAACAAAGCGTATCGAAAATATATCTGCGTCTCTTTCTTCGATGTAATTCCCTGATTTCTCCGATGAAAGGATTGGTTGATGTACTTGCACTCAATCTGAATAAAGTATCTCTGTTTCAAAAACTTTGCCTTTTTCTATGATGTTAACATGGGCGTACCCAGCTTTTGACCCAGGAGGGGGCAAATTAGAAATTTCTTAAGCCGGGTTCCCCGTGCTTGTTTTGTACTCCTGGATACGCTAGTGCTTACGGCGTAAAAAAGACAGAAGTATATGTTTGCACCCAAATATTTCGATTGCGATTTTATTCCTATGCTCAGTATAGAATAAAAGTATATGGCTAATATAAAGAGCCCTATTGTTTATGGGGAAAATCGGCTCATGCGCAGACGGGATATATGCTATAACGTTGTTTTTTTATATAATAATAATAATAATGTTTTATTGGTCATGTTGTCAATACAAGTTGAATATGACAAGTCAAAATGCAAGAAAATACGCAGATAAAAAAATATACATTAGATATTAAGATATGCATCTACATTATACATAGAACAATTTTGATTGTAAAATACACAATTATGTGCAAAAGTGTATAGTATTATTATTAATTACATTTGTGTAGCCAAATTGGATACAAATCGTCGAAAAATATAAAATACATTACAATAAAAGATCATTTAGATCATAAGGCACAGATTCTAAAAAGTACTTTTTCAAACGTTTTTTAAAATTAATGGTGATACTGCTAGATTTAATATCATCCGGTAGATTTGAGTAGATTTTATAGCCAATATATATAGGACTTTTTTCAAAAAATGTTGTATTATGCTTAATAGAGGTTTTGGTAGGTCGTGTGAAATAAAATTTATTTTTTTCGTTTAATTTACTGAAATAATGTAGGTTATGCATCTGCGTAAGCAGTTCAAGAGCATAAATCCCGTAGTATGTTAATATTTTGTTTGCTTTAAATAGTTGACGACATGACTCTCTACTTCCTTTGTTAAATATTATTCTTAAAATTTTCTTTAGAATAATGAAAACTCTATCTCGTTCTATAGAAGCACCCCAAACAGTAATGGTATAAATGAAATTATCGATTATTTTATTTATTGAAGAGTAATGAGACGTTAATCAAAGATTTGAATAATAATGGTAACCTTTTCAAAACGGTTTATTATCATATTTATCTTTACAAGAAAGTTTTGTTGCAAACATTTTTATCTATACACTTTATAGTTTCGGAACTAAATTGAAATTAAAAAAAATCGGCCGTTCCGATGTTCCATAAGAAGACGTTCTTTAGGTAAAAGATTATTCTCAATCCTTACAACAGCTAGAAGAAGCAATGAACCAACACATAATAAAATACTGGAAAAGTTACATCAAAAGACACTCCTTATAGGAAAGAGATACTCCTCGAAAATCTTTGTCATATAAGAAATTTAGGCACATAAATTATAATGACAGAAAATACAGAAAGAAAGTTCGGTAGGAAACATATTTTCGTTTGAAGTTTTTGTAATGTCACTATCGCAAAAAAATCCACTCTAAAACGCAATTTACAAATATTTAGTCTGGAAATGTCAAGAATCCTTCTATCGCAGTCTAAGTTTTATGTATTAATAAATATTTAAATCTCACGACTATAAAATTTCAGTCCTTTTATTCGAGTTATTTTTTATCAAGTAACAAGAAATGACCAGGTATGACTCATTTGGCGTTAAAGAGCCAAATAATTATGATACCCGCAACACACAGATAACTCTTAAACATAAAACAGCCTTCTTTGAGAAATCAGTCTCTTATACAGGGCTCAAAATGTTTCACTCCTTACCGCAAGAAATAAAATGTCTCAAAGGCAGTCAGTTTAAAAAAAATTTAAAAGCACATCTTGTAGGAACTGTGCCTTATAATATCTCAGATATATTTTTATTTTTTATCTAATTGTTTTGACGACGGTATCCATACTTGGCTCTACAAATAAAGAACTATTCTATTCTATAAAATGTAAAAAATATACTATACTTTTGAAGCATTTCGGAACAATTTCATACAATATTATTTTGTTACATATTATTTTTATTAAATTTATTGTATATTTTTCTATCTATTTATATTAAAAGGCAAACATGTAACCGTTTATTTTATTAACTTGTGATATTGCGTCATTTCTTTCACATTTCTTTATCCAGGTACAGAATTATATACGGCATAAATTAAAAAAAAAAACAAACAAAAAGTCTACTTTAATTAATTAGAAATAAAACTAATCTGCCGAAAAATATATAAACTTATATTACAAAATTTTTAAAAAGTCAGTCTAATTAGGGTCAAGCATAATGTTGTACCCAACCATTGAATTCGTACGTTATTCGCATTTTATAAATGAAAAATACTTTTTATTTCACTCCTAAAATGGTCCGAAATATGCAGCATATATTTTATACAGTGTCTTTCATAAATAACGTACCAAGCTTAAGTGTTCACTGAAAAATTACAAAAAAATCCAGTAATGTTGAAATCTACGCGGAATCTCTTTAAGCACTAGCCATTACCCGCTGCTTCGGCAGGGTTGATTTCTCAACACAGTATGATACAAATACTACTCAATACTTTATGTTTGAGTGTAGTGTGCCACATTTTGTCAAAATCGATCAAACCGTCAGCAAATAATTCAATTATGAACATGGAACAATCAAATAAAACTTGCAGAACAAGTTTTTCAAGAAAAGTGAAAAAACAGACGTTCAGTATAAAAATTAAACTATTGAACGCTTTTTAGTAATTTAAATAGGGTTCTAGTCTGAATAAAATATAAACCAAGGCGATCAGGTCAAAATTGCGACCTATAGAGCTCGGACGTACGTGCGTACATACGTACGTATAGACCAACCAACAACTGCTGTACGAGATTTTCAATTACAATTTTAGGAGTGATTATGAACTCGAATCGACCTAAAAATGGTTCTGTTTTATAGAACAGAATCTCCCCTTTACAAAAAGCTTCAATTTGAATGAATTGCCTGCGAAATTAACCTAGATATAACCTCTTGTATGAACGAAGCTCGGTTCGAACTCGGGATAATAGAACACATACCGCTAGTGTGGATTTCAATATGATGCAAAAAAATCTATCGCCGAATCAAAAAAACGGACGAAATCGCGGGATGAAAGGGGGCTATAAGTCTAGTCTTATGTTGCGGTTACTTCTGTGATACACTGTAACTACGTGATACATGTACAAAACATGTATCTGACAAATATGGCCGCGAATTGTATTTGGAAATATTCTACGCATTATATGTATCAACGGCAATTTAACATTTTTATCACTGTTCGTTTCTCGTGTTTCCCGGTTTCTGTACCACTCAGTAATTTTCATTCAGATTTATTTTATTTTTATGTATTTAGGAAATTACCATTCTAGAGTATAAATTATACGGATAGGTTCATGACCTTCAAAATATTGAGTGTTTCGTCGGCACATCAGGTCCGTCTCGGGTAATTATATAATTTATTCGCTAATATAAGTATTAACTGATTGCCGTTTAATTAACACTACACACAAAATATACTACTCTTTAATCATGAATCAGTGATTTTTCACTAATTACAAGTGCATATTCACTATTTGTCAATGGTAAATCGTACCACGCAGAATTAGTGAATACTCACAATATGAATTAGTGAATATAAAAATTCACTAATTATATAAGTGAATATAAAAATGCACTAATTATATAAGTGAATATAAAAATTCACTAATTATATAAATGGACCATTAAGAGCCATCTGACATCAACAATTTTTTGATTACAGATTTTTTTAAATCTTTATTTTTTGGTTACTTTCGATTAAAAATTGAATACAAAATAAAAAATTAGAGAATTCGCGTCAAAAAAAACATAACCTTAATTCATTGTTGGTTATGATCCTATGTCATTGACTATGATTTAAAATCGGTAAAAAACAATAGCACACCCGCAATACTTTACTCTTAATCTATGAAAATATAATTAAAATAATCTAATTAACTTACCTGATAAATTATATACTTGTTTGTTTATCACTTTACAAGGAACTTGCTATAGAACGATCTACATTCTACATGAATAATAATAAATATCTATAGTAACCGTATGGAGGCGCCACAAGCGATACGTATAAAATTAAGGGTATCACTATTCTGACAGTGAATTTTACATGAATTCACTATTCCGGAAGTGAATCAGAAGTCACTATTTCAACATTCTACATGAATAATAATAAGTATTTATAGTAACCGTATGGAGGCGCCACAAGCGATACGTATAAAATTAAGGGTATCACTATTCTGACAGTGAATTTTACATGAATTCACTATTCCGGAAGTGAATCAGAAGTCACTATTTCAACATTCTACATGAATAATAATAAGTATTTATAGTAACCGTATGGAGGCGCCACAAGCGATACGTATAAAATCAGAGGTATCACTATTCTGACAGTGAATTTTACTTGAATTCACTATTCCGGAAATGATCTATTTCAAATAGTGACATTTTCACTTTTTCAGTTTTAAAGAGTAAAATTATTAGTGAAAATTCACTAATTTGTTGTGAAAATCACTGATTATCAAGTGAACACAGATTCACTTACGCAATTAGTAAAAAATTTCACTTATTCATGTTTAGAGAGTAATTTTATAAAGAGGTATTTGTTTGTTAGTTTGTATGCAGAGGGCAATCTCAAGAACATCTGAACCGATTGTAAAAATTCTTTCACTAATAAAACGCTGTACTATTCCCGAGTAACATAGGCTCAATTTAATTTTGATAAATAATTAAAATCCTAAAAACACCGGCTATATTGAGTACATGGTGGAAGTACAGTATTTTTATGGTGGAGGTGCGGGTATATAAAAATTTGAAAACTGTTGTCGCTGTCGCCCTTCATCTCAATCGCGGGCCGCGGCGGAGTCGCGGGTTGCAGCTAGTATGATATAAAAAGGCTAAAGCGATGAGCTTTGACTGTATTTATTTATTGCACATACCGCTAAACTAGCGGTATGTGCTTTATTATCGCTTTGTGCGTCAGAGCTGACTTTCGTTCATATAAGAAGTTATATCTAAGTTAATTTCACACGAAATCCATTCAAATTGAAGCTTTTTGAAAAGAGGAGATTCTAATCTATAAAATAGAACAATTTTTAAATCAATTTGAGTTCATAAATACTATTAAAATTGTAATTGAAAATCACAAACAGCAGTTGTCGGTTGGTCTGTACGTATGTACGTACGTATGTACGTACGTCACGACTCTACAGATCGCAATTTTGGTCGGATTGCTTTGGGTTATATTTTATTCACTTTGTTTACTATCAGACCAGAACCCTATTTAAATTCACTAAAATGTGTTCAGTAGTTTAATTTTTATAAACAGTTTTATTTTTTATTATTTTTGACAGCTAATATAGTTTAAAAACAATATAATAATTGCTATGAAAATATAGTGTAATCCATAAAACAAGTGCTACACTTGTATACCGTGATAACACCACTGCCCTATTAGGCAGCCGTGGCGTAATGGTTATGCCGTTGGATTCCCAAGGGCAAGGTCCTGGGTTCGATTCCTTACGGTATCATTGACTTTTTTCTTTTTTTTTTCTTTTTATTTTGTTTTATTTTATTCCACTTGATATTAATTATATATTATATTATGTATAGTTCTTAATTTTTTTTATTTTTGCAAACTTAAAAAAAAATATTTTTTCAATTTTTAATTATTTATTTCTTTAAATTTTTAAATCTTTTTAAATTTATTAAAAATATTTTTTAATTGTTATTTTTTTATCATACAGTGGAAAACTTGCGGGATGTGCACTTTTGGTTTTGCCAACTATTTGTATATGCTAGTTCGTGTCAAACGTTTTGAAAATCTTAACTAGATTTAATAATGACTGCTTTTGAACATCACCCAGCGTCTCCTTGCGATGGCGTGTTTGGATTACTGGTTGTACAGTAGAGCCTCGACTATCCAACATGAATTACACCGACAGGTAAGGGGGGATAATACGGTCGTTGAATCAAAAGTTACGCAAACTGCCAACTGGGTTGAAATCCAGTGCAATAATTTTATTTTTAAGTCGATTGAAGGAACCATTATATTTTCTTTTTAAAACTCACAAAAAGTCATACAGTTTTAAAAATTTGGAATCAAAAAGAGCGCCGATGACGCGTCGAAATAGTCCCAACGCCACAATTTTATATTTCAACAATGAATATCGAGGTTTTTAGTAAGTATTAAAATGGATTGCACAAAATTCGGACTTTTAAACACTAGTTTTTTAATAGTAAATTATATATAGTGAAAAGAGTCAACGCGGAAGTAGGTATCACTTTAAGGCCCGATTCACACTATAGTGCCGGTCACGGTTCGCTCTCGGTCCAATCTCGGTTCGGTAAATGATTCTTACACAAGAAACAATGAGCGTATTCATACTATCGCAGCACCGCTCAAGTTCGGATCCAATCACGCTCCGGCACCGATCCGTTTAGAAGAATATTTTGCTGCAGCGTGATCGGACTTTGCCTGACTTATGAATAGGTTTTTGTTTCAAATGCAGTATTCGTCTATTAAATGACGGTACAGGGTGTAGTATTCGTCTTCCGTTTTCCTCGCTAATAAGCTTGGATTCACCCATATTCTTCTCTTCGTTGTCTTGCGTTTCACTCTTTTCTTATTTGCCGAATCTTCATCAAGAAGAACAGCTAATTCTTCAATTGAAAAATCGAACGACATTATCAGACAACTAGAAAAATTGTACTTATGAAATAAAGTAAATTGTATTGCAAAGGAAATACATCAGACTTCTTGCAAATCGAGATTGAACCGTGATCGAACCCAGAATGATAGTGTGAATACAGTAAGATTTTACCGAACCGAGACTGGACCGAGAGCGAACTATAGTGTGAATCGGCGATACACGGATAATCGGGCGTTTACTATTTATCGCGCGAATTTACATAATGTTTACTGTATTCTGTGCACCAGCTTTGAGATGTACTTAGTGGAAATCAATACATACCAATCGTATGTGTGTGTATAGTGTGTATGTACTTAATCTCCCGGAGCCAAAATGATGTTGCCAATATGTGTACTTAGAGGCTTCTGAAAACTACCTCCGTACCGAAGGTGTACTAACATAGTTGATCTAACTATGTTACCATAGTCAAAATTGACTCTTAACCCTTTAACATCCACCGCATTGTACGTGACACTTATACTGCCCTAAAAAGGCAAAGAGCAGTAAGTGACATTTGTTGACAAAATGAGTTCATACTGAAGCCAACAACAGCAGTAAGTGCTGCAGCAATAATTTTATTGTCTTTAAAAAATGTTTCCCCCATGTTTTGGTTTCCATAATCTAAAATTCTGGACGGTCAAGACATTTTTAGTAAATCTTGATTTACTCAAATTTATAAGTTGGTCACTTACTGCATTTTGCCTTTTTACGGCAGTATACAGGTGACCGGTAATTGCTCGTATTTCTCTCAGGAGAAGAAACTTTGACTAATTTGGAACGATTTAACTTCTATCACTTGGGGGTCAGAAATGCGTCATTTTCGAGGAAATCTACTTCGGTTTTATTTTTACAAAAATCCGAATTTCGGGAGTTAAAAATTGAAAAAAAATCTCACCTTTTGGCCTGAACTTTCCCATGACCTGATAGCTTACTAATTTGTCAACCTTCCTAAAGCTAAAAACCACGAAATTTGCTGTTAGATTTTAAGTTGTGTGTTAAAACTTACAATAAATAAAATAAATAAAAATTCTTCACAGAAGCGTTATTGTCATTAAAAAAATGACGCATTTCCGACCATTAAGTGAAAAGGTTAAATAATTCCATAGTAGTTACTTTAAAAAGAGAATTTTGATGTCAGTTTCTCAGTGAAAAGTCACAGAAGTAGGAAATTAAGGAGATATGAAATTGCATTTTCAGATTTAAACCCTCCATAGTCAGCTGTCAAAATTATTATTATGGTAAGCACTAATAAGGTCTTACTTCAAAAAAAATAAAACACTTTGACTGAATTAATAACAATTCGTAAAAATATGTTTTCTCATTAGAAGTAATTAACCCTTTAAGGAGGTTGAGCCGTTTTACGAAGATAATGAAAAAACTCTGAAATAAAGTTTTTTTAATAGATTTTTTTATGACAAAATTTTCTGTAAAAAATCCAAAATCATTAGGAGATTTATAAAGTAAAAAAAAAAAACTTTTACATGTAGTCTTATGGAAAATATGTCAATCTAGCATGCAAACGGTACATTTTAATTTTTTGCAAATAACCAAATAATGTCAGCAGTTCCGAAAACTATCTATGTAAAGTATCGATCTCTTACGCATATTATAATATTTTTTCCAATTTAATTAGGAGACTTTTAATCAATCAAAAAAATTATTAAACCTTAACACTTTTCAATTATGGACTTTTATTCTTGACAATTTTAACTGAATTTTCAACTTTTTAATGATTTAATTTTAATTTTTATTATTTCTAATTTCTTTTTTAAATTATTTACTGCAAACAATATGTAAAATACAAATATTTACATAAATTTATTTTTCTAACCTAACTTCGTACAAATTAAGTAAAATACTGAAATAATTAATAATATTAAAAAAAATTATTTATTATGACAATAATTTATTGGTATCATCGACTTACACCCTTTTGTAAAAATTTATTATGGAAAAGTTCCCATTTAGAATTCGACTTACTTTTGATTGGGACTGTAACGGATCAACCTCCTTAAATTTTTTCCAAAAATAACAACATTCATTTTTCCAGCGTAGCTAAGGAAAACTAATTTTGACAATATTAAAAAAGAGAGAGAGAGTTAATGTAACAATGCTTTCTAATTTATTATTAACAGACGACGTTAGTGTTTTTTTTTTAAATTTAATACTCTTTTTTCACGGGATCGATATATTGATTCCAAACTCTAAAAGGTAATATTATGTCCGAAGAAGTACTAGTGGATACAAATGGGTAAAAATGTTAAAGCAAAACTATGCAACGTTCTAAAGAAGGTTGATAGAGAGTTCTATGAGTTCCATAAAGTAACAGCTAACAAAAACGAACATTCTCAGCATTACTTGAACAGCTATAGCTTCCGATGTTTATATATGATAAAACAGTTAGGTTAGTGGTTTTACATCGATAAACACGTAATTCAAAGTTTATGCAATTAATTCACGTACCTTAAACAGAAGTCAAAGTTTATTATACACAAGAATAAATATAGTTTTAAAAAAAACTAAAAAACACGCTTTATATCGAACTAAAAAGTAAAAAATATTTTTTTTAAAATAAGCTTAAAACAATAATGAATAAAAAATACTAGTATTATTGTGAAAAAAGCGTTGGGCGCTTTGTTTCACATTTTCGTACATCGAGCGCCCCACGCTTTTTTCACAATAATACTTTTTTATTCATTATTGTTTTAAGCTTATTTTAAAAAAAATATTTTTTACTTTTTAGTTCGATATAAAGCGTGTTATTTAGTTTTTTTTTAAACTATATTTATTTTCCACTTTTTAGTTCGATTTATTGTCAAAAATTTGCCGAAAAAAACAAATTTTTTATTTCGGCGTGGACGGGATTAGAACACACGACCGGTGAATCCGAGAGTTGACGTCAGCGAAGACCCGCGCTTTAGACCGCTCGGTCAAAGATTGTTCTTACAGTAGTGGCATAACATACTAACAGTAATAAACCACTTGCTTAGTCCAAACGACAGTTACAAACATACATACATACATACAAACTTACAAGTGAAGTTAATATAAAGCGTGTAAAAATTGATACAGGGAATGTAGAAAGATTACTCGTGTTTACTCGAAAATGACGCACTTCTGACCCCCAAGTGATAAAGCTTAAATCATTCCCAGATTAGTCATAGTTTCTTCTCCCGAGAAGAATACGAACAATTACCGATCACTCTGTATACAAAATTCCCAGCGACGGGACCATTCCAAATTCAAAATGTTGACATTTGATATGGTGTAGTAAATTAAATTTCTGATATATCACATGAGGTGACACTGGTAATGGCTAGTATTCAATATGATATTTGCTAGCCATGATTACCTACATAATATGTTCCACGTGATGTAAAAATTAATCAAAGCATGCTTAATTGGTTTATTTCCGACAGATTTACAAAACAAAAGAACAGCTGATTTTTTTTATTTTCAAAATTTTTTCGAAACTATAAAGTTTAGAAAAATTTTTTTAAAGAAACTTTCTTGAAAAAATAAATAGAATCATAAGCCGTTATGAAAAGTATACCATTATTATATAAAAAACAACGTTATAGTATAAATCTTTTTCCCCAAAAACAATAGAGCTTTTCATATTTGCGTATCAATCATCCTCTCAAAATTTGCTTTCAATCCGTTCATCCGTTTGACCTGTATCGTGCTCACAGACAAACAGACGTACAGAGTTTTTTTCAAAAATATGTTTTTTGGATTCGAGGGACCTCAAAACAAAAAGATTTTATTATGAACCATTTAAAATGTCTGACACCTCGAATATGTCGAACATATTCGAGGTGCCAAACATTTTAAATGATTCATTTTATTTGTCAGAGAACATTATTTTAGTGTTTTGGTTGAAGTTTTTAAACTATCTAATTAAAAAAACAAACTATCTATAAATTTTTACATGTCGTCAAAACGACATCTTTCGCAAAATTTAGAGGGAAAACGCTCCAAAATCAAGAAAAGTTATAGAGGAAATAGGTGTCAGACTAGGCCTAATGAAGCCATATACAAAGTTTGGGGAGAGTATGTGTCAATAAAATGTTTGCCGACGGGCACTCTAACTATACCATACCCCTTCACTTGTGGGTTGGAATTAGTGATGTGCCGGATATCCATATCCGTATCCGCGGATATCCGAGGGAGAAGAAAGATCCGTATCTGTATCCGTTAGTTTTCTAGCGGAACTTTTGCGGATTTTTACCTTATTAGTTTTCAATTCATAGATGAAATTTTATATATTATACCTATAGGTGATTAGGTAATAATGAAAAACTGTTAAATTCCATTCAGATTATTTTTTATTTTTTAAAATCGTATTTGGCACCTTTATATTGCAAACATTTATCGTAGTGAGTACCATACCAATAGTACATAACTCAAAGGTACTAAAAAACTATCTTTATAGTGAGATATTGCACATCAATCTTCGGAAAGAGACAATCTGTTATGAGAGTTAACTCTTAAAGAGGTCAATAACATTTTCCCATAACAGATAGTCTCTTTCCAAAGGTCGATGTGCAATATTTACCGCCGCGTACTCTAAGAAAGTTAAGATCCGTATCCGTATCCGCGGATCTTGTAACCAAATATCTGTATTCAGATCCGTATCCGCGGATATACATTTTTAACGATCCGGCACATTACTAGTTGGAACAGTAAAAATGTTTTGCCATATTTGACTACAATCCCGCTTTAAATTTCACGTTAATAAATATTTTCTTTAAATATAAATAGCATATCTCTGTATACCGAAAGAATTTGGGAAATGTAACGAAATATGCTTCTCTTTAACTGAAATAACTGAAGCGAACCACGCCATTTCGTTTATCGTAAATTACAGTCTTCAAAAGTCGTCTTCGCTAATAGCACGTTGTATAATTTAGTGCTGCTATGTAATAAGAACTTTATTTCAAGCTGAAATCTAATTTATTTACAAACAGAAAACATTGACTAAAAATACGTTAAACTCTTCGTGAAAATTCCATTGTTAATTAGTTTGAAAGAAATAAATGAAACCCCAACCCTTCTTTAATTGGATTATAAATTGTCAACTTTAGTTCAGTATTTTCACAGTCGACGATTTATGGATATACATTTAGATTATGCCTTCAGGGTATCCAAAATTTTATAACTTCACCGATCAGTCCTCAACCAGGGCTAAACAAAATTGACAACTACATATTATAAAGTGAACTTCATTCAAGACGCAATATATAGAATAGAATAGAATAAACATTCATTGCTGAGCCCATTTTGGGATACAATACGTCACAAAAGAAAAAAAAATTAGTTAAAAAATTCCTGTAAAGAGTAAGATTCCTTATATATTAAATATTCTTTTAGTTCTTCATTAAACTTTATAGGATTTTTGACGTGATAACGTCTTATAAATTGATGAAACACCGGCTGCACGCACGAAAAAGAGTAACGTTCCGCTAGCGAGAGCGCGATATAAGGGATAGTCTCTCTCTTCTCGCGTGACGTCAGAGAGTAGTGTGCGTTCAACATTTTTTTCGGCTGTTCCAGCGAAAGCTACATCTGACAGATGGCCAGATAAATTATACGGTTTGTTAACAAATATATAATATATATACATTCTTTTATATGTCTTTTATAATTGCTTAAAAATATGTATTTTGCTTTGGATGATCTAATTATTAGTCGGTAAAAATATAGTTTGACAGCTACTAAAATTTAGGTTATGTATTATTAAATATGATATTCGAGCGGAATATACGTTATCACGTAAAACTATCGTCCGTAAACCGACTTTACAGACAACCAATTTTTTTTTTCAATTTTTAAGTCGTTTGGTAATTTTTCATATATTTTTAAGCCGATATAAGTAAATCGACCCTTTTTCAAAGAACGTTGTTCTATGCGGTATGGTATTGCTGTTTTTTCTTGTATTGTAATATTTATCTATACTTTGATCAAAATAATTTAGTGAGTACATATGCTTTAGTAGTTCAAAAATATATATAATAATGTATTGTCATTCCTACATAATTAATGCACATGCTGACAGTCAAGGAATTCCTTTCTAATAACAATTTCTTCACATTTCTTTTAAAATATCTTGTTTCTAAAGTTCTTATTTCCAATGGCAATCTATTAAAAAAATTTACACCATAGAAATTTGGTCCATATGTAGTCTTAGCATATTTGTGTAATGGTAGGCAAAGATTTAACTTTTTCTTAGTATCATGATTATGCAACACAGTATGATTATTGAAATTGTTCATATTATTTTTAACAAGCTATCTCATATAAGCTATCCCATATAACGCCAATATTCTGTGCCCTTTAAATATTCCACAAGTTTGCCTATATTGTAAGTTAAAAATTTGCCGCATTATATTTTTTTTTTTGGATTTTAAATACTCTATCCACTTCAGATGATCGTCCCCAGTTTGTAATATGTTACGGTCTATACCCAAATTCGGTTCCCTCCATATAACGAAAACCCTTTATAACGAAAAAAAATGCTCGGTCGCTGGAGACTCGTTATAAAGAGGTTACACTGTAAATATTTTCGATAAAATGTTAATTAAAAAAATTGAATATTCAATAAAATTTCTTTAAAACACGTCCTTTGTAACATGTTATCAAATTTAGTTTAAAATAAAAGTTTATTAATAAATATTCAAATTATTGCAGTGTTATAATTCACAAACGAGAAAAATATTCTTACATAAATTTAAAATTTAATAAAAACCAACTATGAAATGAAGCGTTTATACTATAAAAGAAAGGAGGACAGTCTATTTAATGACGAAATAATATCCGCCGCTTCTACAGCAGATATTTGCATTTGAAATTTAAAAATAATACATGCATTCAACCAGCCAATTACACTAGTGATGTGTCCACATGACTCTTTATTGGGAACTGGCTCCGTGCGCTCCGCTCACCAAAAAAAGTCGCTCAGAGCGAGTCGTTCAAACGACAGTACGCACTACACAAAAGTGCAGACTGCAGAGGTGTGAACTGTCATCATACATGCTCAGGAGTCACGTAGCATTGCACAGCACAATACACCCACTCAGCTCCGAGCTCATTTTAATATGATTCTGATCTTATTCGCATTGCGAATAAACTATATAAAGTATAATAAAAGCTTAACAATAATAATGTTTATTGTTACAATATTATATCTTTGTCAACGACGTCAATGTGAATGGTTTAAGTCACTGTAAGCTTAGTACTATTGCACTTACAGTGTGTCATTCAACATTAAATGACTCAGCAAAGATAACTCCGTACGTGCAAAATTCACTAGTGCCTCTGTGGCCTGTGCTGTGTGCGCTCTGTAAATGTGCGAATGCAACAGTACAGAATAGCTCAGCACAGAGCAATAGCGCTCGGAGTGAATCATTCACAAAAAAAAGAGCGACTCGCTCCGCTCCGTGAAAGGAGTCGTTCATTATGAACGACTCGCTTAGGAGCGACACATCACTAAATTACACACATTGTAAAGCAAACATGATTCACAATTGACGTTACCTTAACGTCTTAGTACGTGCCGCTTTGTTTCCGTATTGAAGACAAACTGCCGCCGGAGAAGAACACCTCGGAAATCTGCAATCGAAAAACAGACATAATTATAAAGAACACGAAGAGTAGGTTTTGTATTTATAAACTAGAAAAAAGGGCGCGTGTGGTCGAAGTAAAACATGAAACATGAATTAGTGTTTTCACTAATTGAGTAAGTGAAGCTGTATTAATTTAATAATCAGTGATTTTCACAACAAATTATTCACTAATAAATTTACTCTCTAACACTGAAATAGTGAAAATGTCACTATTTGAAACAGTGACTTCTGATTCACTTCCGGAATAGTGAATTCAAGTAAAATTCACTGTCAGAATAGTGACCCCTGAGTTTATACGTGTCGCTTGTGGCGCCTCCATACGGTTACTATAGATACTTATTATTATTCATGTAAAATGTTAAAATAGTGACTTCTGATTCACTTCCGGAATAGTGAATTCAAGTAAAATTCACTGTCAGAATAGTGACCCCTGAGTTTATACGTGTCGCTTGTGGCGCCTCCATACGGTTACTATAGATACTTATTATTATTCATGTAGAATACAGATCGTTCTATAGCAAGTTCCTTGTAAAGCAATAAACAAACAAGTAATATAATTTATCAGGTAAGTTAATTAGATTATTTTAATTATATTTTCATAGATTCAGAGTACAGAATTGCGTCTATACTATTGTTTTTAACCGATTTTAAATTATAGTCAATGACATAGGATCGCAACTAACAATTAATTAAGGTTATGTTTTTTGACGCGAAATCTCTAATTCTTTATTTTGTTTTAAATTTTTTATCGACTTGTAAAAATATAAAAGGTTATTATACTAGTGAAAGTAACGAATGATTAAAGATTTTAAAAAACATGTAATCAAAAAATTATTGATTTCAGATGACATTTAATGGTCACTTATATAATTAGTGAACTTTTATATTCACTTATATAATTAGTGAAATTTTATATTCACTTATATAATTAGTGAACTTTTATATTCACTTATATAATTAGTGAAATTTTATATTCACTTATATAATTAGTGAACTTTTATATTCACTTATATATTACATAAGTAGTGACGTCATTTCCATCCTCGTAGCCAGCGCGACAGTCAACACAAGGAATCTAGCGGCAAAACCAGCCTCGAGTGCAGCGGCCTTTATACTATAAAGTGTGACGTCAACTCGCGGAGTTGCCCCTTCGCGAACTTCACACAATTGCCTTCTCTACCTGCTTCACACTGGGAAGGTGATTGTAAAATGAAGAAAAACAGTATTTCATTCTGTTCTTCTTTAATTTCACTCGCGAAGAAGTAGGCTTACAAATAGTGAAAGAATTTTGTCAAATCGGTTCAGTAGTTAGAGCGTGGTTGCACAACAATAGAAATGTGTCGGCACGTGACATGTCAACAATTAGTTTCTTTTTTAACAATGTTGTGAATAAGAATCAGTGAATATAGACAAAGAACAAAATATATTTTAAATTTCAATATTATAATTTTATTTTCACGGAAATAATTAAATATTTTAGCGGCTGTACTAAATGACAATTTAATTTATCTGGAATACATAAAACAGGGAAACAGTTAAATAGGGGAGACAACACGATCATACACACACACACACACATGAGCGAATAATAAACACATTTATATAGACGAACATTAACACGCTTATAATTTTTATACGTTCGGTATAATTTACTAGTATTGTTTTTTGCTATTACTTATGCCCAAATTCACCGAATAATATTAAAGATAGAAATTACCAATTTTGGAACAAATTAGTCGTTAGAATAAAATTTACTTTCAATTCACCAAGCAAAATATCAAGTGGACAAGTTAGTTAAAGTATAAATATACACTGCACTATACTCCTTGCTCTTTTTGTTGAATATGTTGACGTTCACTCAAAAATCCGGCCGATGGCGTTAGTGTAAACGTCAAAAAAAAAAAATTAACAATATAATAATGCGTTATCCTCACCTAATTCCACACAAAACTTCCACTAACTTTAATGTTTTACAGCTATACACTTCACAAAAGGTTAATAAACAACACGTAAAAAAATTCACAAGAGCAAACTGTAGATATAATAATGCACGTTTATAGGTCAGGTGTTATAAAAGTCAACAAAATAAATTAAACTCCAAAGAGCAGAAAAACAAACAAATGGCATGGATTATCCTACGTGCCCAAAACAAGTGAAGAACTCCGTATACACTGAGAAATACCACTTGTGTGTATGGTTGAACGCGCTAATCTCAGAAACTACTGGTTCGAATTGAAAAAAAAATGTTTTTTTGGATAGCCCATTAATTATCGAGGAAGGCTATAGGCTATATAATATCACGCTACGACCAATTGGAGTGGAACATCAAGGAAAAATGTTGCATGATGTATCTCAAAATTAGTCCGGCCGACAAATATTATCAGGTGAAATGCCTTAACTATATATTGCAATATTAGCGCGTCACGTTCACAAGCCTGGATAACTCAGTCGGTAGAGCGTAAGACTCTTAATGCCAGGGGCTTGGGTTCAAGCCCCAAGTCGGCGAAAATATTTTTATTTTCTACATTGATTTCTTCTAAGGCTTACATTTCAATTTTTCAAAATTTTATTACGACTAATTAAAAGTAAAAAAATCTAATTAATAGCTGATTTGAAAACTGTTACAACTATAGGTAGGTACCTATATAAAAATAATTTTCCTAGTTTTTTCAATTAAATATTTATTACATTAAAAGAAATTTATTACTTAAAAAAAGTATAACGACAAAAACTTTTGAACGGTAACTCCGATCATTATGAAGTTTGAACACAACATTCATCTCGGTAAACTAAGATGTATGTGCGTACTCATGTCCCTCCCTTCCCCATTCGTTCTTTTGCACCCGGGTGAAACCAGGCGGAACCGCTAGTGTTTAATGAATGTTTAATGATTACATTTACGTTATCAAAAAAAAAACTGCAAAAGTGAAACATTACAGCTATGGCTGCAAAATTAATGGAGCATAAAATCAATTAAGCCCGGTTACTTATGGTTAATTGGAAAACAAGCAAAGACATAAAGTGGCAATGGCTGGCCAAGCATGAAATACAACAAACAATTGCTACGCGCGTATGCGTTGTGCCAATAACGATCGCAACATTTTGTTAGTCTCCATGGACTGGTCAAAACTCACAGTGACTCTCGGGGAAACCGATCGGGTTTGCGATCCCGCTTTGACGGGTGCAAATTTAATTTATTGTTATAAGTAGCTTTCAGTCCCGGTTTCATCCGGGTGCGATAGATATAATTCTGCGAAATGTATTTCGTTTGCGTCTCCCGGTGTCTGAACTAATAGCTTTGCGCGAATTATAACAGATGTCGCTACTTGGTACTAAAACAGTTTTTTTTTTCTTCTGAATAGCTTTGAATAAATTGTATCAGTTGTCGCTATATGTTACTAAAACAGTTTTTTTGAGAAAACACCGTCATTTTATACAAAATGTACTTAATTTTTAGTTATAACTAGCTTTCAGTCCCGGTTTCATCCGAGTGCGATAAATATATTTCTGCGAAATGTATTTCGTTCGCTACCCGCGGCGTCTGAACTAATTAGCTTTGAGCAAATTCTACCAGATTTGCTTCTGAACTAATAGCTTTGAGCGAAGTATAACAGATGTCCCTACTTGGTACTAAAACAGTTTTTAGTTTTGGCTTGCTTCTGAATAGCTTTGAGTAAATTGTATCAGATGTCGCTACATGTTACTAAAACAGTTTTTTTGAGAAAACACCGTCATTTTGTACAAAATATTCAATGAAAACCATTCTATAGCGTAAGTTGGATTTAATACATTCACTCATTCCCCAACTTTGAGTCACTACAATTTGTACTCGAGTGAAGCCGGGCTTATATATTAATATTTCCAAATCTTCTTGGTTTCCGGGCTAGTATGCCGTGGTCCATTGGTATTACTACCTGACGTTTCGTCTACAACTGCGGTAGACATTATCAAAGTCGATGTGGTAGCGGGCGAAGTGTCCTTCTAGGCTGCTCACAGGTAAGTGTGGTACTTCCGCCTTTTATGGTCAGCGTGCTCGTGTTCTCTACTCGGTCGTAGTACGCTCTTCTGTGATTGGTCGTTCCATTCAGTGGGTTGGTATTGCACAGTGCTGGTGTCCAGGTTTTACTTAGATTCAAACCTTCACCGTAGCTCATGTAGAGAAAATATTGTAAAATTATAAAAAGTGAATTTCGTCTTCAATTAGCCTTTTTCCTCACTTGTGGAGTTGTAATGGTAAAAATCTATTCTATAATCAAACGTCTGAGAGAAAAATTTCCTCAAATAATTTGGCATGTGAGTGTATAACGCATTTCATGTTTTATGTCAAAACCCTTTTCCCTCGTTATTGACATTGTCAGTCATTAATATTGTACAAACAATGGCTGCATACAGTATGTAGAATAAACCATACACTCTTTATGTTCAACAAGTGAACGCAAAAGAATAACTTTAGCACAGAATAAACAATTGATGCAAAAACCACGCCTAGTTTTTATTGAATTTGAAAAATCGCGGGTTCAGGTTTAAAACATTCGATAAACTGTATTTGTGATTTCGATTAAAATAGAAGGTAAGTATAAACTAAATATATAAAAGGAAACCGTGACTGACTGACTGACTGATCGATCTGTCAACGCAGAGCTCAAACCACTGGACTGATTGGACTGAAATTTAGCATACAAAGAGTTATTATGACGTAGGCATCCGCTAAGAACGGATTTTTGAAAATTCAACCCCTGAATGGGTGTGACGGGGGTTCAAAATTTGCATGGAGAAATTATATAAGACCGATATATCAATTCGAAAATGCGCAGGATTACTCCTGTCAACTAATAAATAAACACGTGTTTCATGCTTTTTCAAAAACAACCCCTTCAGGGGATGAAAAGAGGTAAATAGTCTAAAAATCAACATGGGTGTCATTTTCAAGGTTTGTCAGGACGTTGATCACGTGAATGTCATCAATTTTGAAATTTATTAGTGGGTCTACGTCGAGAAAGGAGTAACTATGCCAAATAATGGGAATGCATCCGTGTTTCGTCTGAATCGTTTGCGAAGTCGCGGGTAACAGTCAGTAATATATAAAATAAAGTTCTATTAAACAAAATCATAGCTTGAATTTTACACCGCTACGTCAAAAAAAAATGTGGAAACTAGTTGATCTATGGGCCAACTCTAAAACTTCCCGCTATAGATTGTAGATTATAGACGCTCAATAACCACAATGCCGCAAATCGGATCTCAATCGATTGATTCGCTCGAAAGGCATCATAAAATAAAATGTATTGTTCACATCCAAAAATAATCAGATTAGAGCCCCTAGGATCCTAAAACATCGAGATTAGATGAAAAATAGATTAATCAAGTTGAAACCTGCAATTTTGAAAATTAACGGAAAGTTAAAAAATTAACAACGTGCCAAGCAAGCTATTCAATTTTTTGCCGCCTCTGAATTTTGATACCTTAGTCACAATCATAGGTATCAATTATATTTTCTATCAATAAAATTCCAACTTTATGATTTCATCCTCATTACATCAACTTTTCCCGTATGGTTAGTATCAGTATTTTTTACGCATAAAGAAATAATTTTCTGAAGTTAAATTTGACAATTTGCTGCAGCAATCATGATTAGACCATCGATATTATATCAAGATTGAATTGTGTAAGCAGATCTCATAATAATTAGGTACATGCAGAAAAAATTATAGTAATTATCAGTAAAGAAAATATGTAAAAATAACTACATTTCGATTATAATATCGAATCGCTATTGCGATATTCTAAAAATTAATGATTATTAAAGTATTCAAGCAGGCCCGCCACAAGGGGGGGGGGGGCAACCGGGGCAAATTGCCCCGGGCCCCCGGGCTGAGGGAGCCCCAAAATTGGATTGAAACAGACAGCAGAACAGTGCAGAGTAGAGCTATTGTATAATGGATAATAGTCTCTGTAAATGTTAGCATCTCTTTTTTAGTGGCAGATTTTTTGAAATTTCAATCTCCTTACAGAGGCCCATATCATATTTTAGCCCCAGGCCCCGCAAGGTCATGTGGCGGGCCTGTATTCAAGTAAATAAAATTGTCGACCAATTTTTCTCAGACCATTACTTGAAGAGTTCTATTTGGACGTTAATCAAAGATTTGAATTATTAAAGTATATTTTACAAAGCGTTTAGCAATAATTGTTCAAGTAGAGATGTTGAAATATTTAGTATTTAGCATGTAGGACTATATTTCGATTTTTTTTAATATTTTAATTTGTCTCCAATTTTAGAAATATTTTGTGTGTATAATTTTTTAAAATTTTGTAAATCGAAATAAAAAATTTGTGAACCAAAATCTACCGCCCTAGGCTTCAGCCTACTCAGCCTGCTGGTAAGTCCGCCACTGGTGCCAAGCAATTACAAAACGTACCATGTACGAATAAACAGATATTATTATTTATACGTCCAGTCATTAACTTTTAATAATAGTACACAACGCGTAATATATTTTATGACTTATATAACGCCCTTCGATTAATTAATTGCCATTTTCCAAACTACGTACATGTTCCAGTTAGTTGGCTTTATACGAAACTATTACAAGTCAAAATAAAATCGAAGAAGAACAATAAGTGAGTGTACTCATGTATAATGCGCGCCACGAATCTAAAAGACTCGGAAGTTAGATGCGAATGCGGGCTTGCGCTCGTACAGTCTGCTGAAAAACTACAAACACGCAAATCAACAAAACTAAAATAACAATAACAACTTGACAATAGCGTACTCGACTGTACTTTAAAGCAGGAAAGCGAGTCAACGAGCGATCACGGCCAATCATCGACGAGCGCACGTTCCGTGCAGGTAGCTGGGAGGTGGTGGGGATCTCAACGGCTCTAAAATGTGCCTTTGCGACACTGTTCCGAACCTTTTTAGATACGTTGAGCGTATTATACGCGCGTTTTGAGGTGCCTCACTTATTTTGGAGTAGTGATGTGCCGGATATCCGTATCCGTATCCGCGGATATCCGAGGGAGAAAAAAGATTCGTATCCGTATCCGTATTAGTTAGTTTTTTTACGAATCTTTTACTTTATTAATTTTCAATTCATAGATGAAATTTTATATATATAAGTGATTAGGTAATAATGAAAGCCTGTTAAATTCCATTCAGATTAGTTTTTATTTTTTTAAATCGTATTTGGCACCTTTATATTGCAAACATTTATCGTAGTGAGTACCCTACTAATAGTACATAACTCAAAGGTACTAAATCAACTATCTTTTTAATGAGATATTGCACATGATCGATCTTTGGAAAGAGACAATCTGTTATGAGAGTTAACTCTTAAAGAGGTCAATAACTTTTTCCCATAACAGATAGTCTCTTTCCAAAGGTCGATGTGCAATATTTACCGCCACGTACTTAAAGAAAGTTAAGATCCGTATCCGTATCCGTATCCGCGGATCTTGAAACCAAAAATCCGTATTCAGATCCGTATCCGCGGATATACATTTTTAACGATCCGGCACATCACTATATTGGAGCACTTAAATAGTATATTACACCACACTGACCGAAAGTTTGATACCTTACCCTGCGTGCTATGATGCCTGAGGCGAGGGCATCATGACGTGAAGGGCAAAGATATCAAACTTTCGGCCAGCGTGATGTATAATTATATAAGCGTAAAATTTGATGATACTGATGAGGGCATCATAACGCGCAGTGCAAGGATATCAAACTTTCGGCCCTTGTGTAATATACTATTAATATAAATAGAAAGAATCAGTGGAAACTAAGGTTATTGGCCTATATTGTAAATCTGTTTCAGACGTTTTGGACTTATAATAGTTCTATTTGACAACAACAATGAGTTGAATGACAAATACTACGAGCTGGTTTGAAACAACACATCGAGATTCGAGAACAACGGAAACTGCAGTAAATCGCAACAAACAATATAATACTGAGTTGGAAACTTGCTTTGTCCTTTTCTCTGTTATAACTTAGCCAATTATTTCAATCAAACCAAACGTACACATGTGCTACATGGAAACTAGGGTTATTATGAAAGCTTATAATTAAGTTCTAAGTTTTAAGTTTCGGAAACAACAATTTTAAGACGATTACTGCAGAACTATAGATTGTAAAAAGCAGGAGTAAATAGTTGAAATGTTATAATAAAGCCCAGATTTCCTAACAGGACGGTGAATTACGTAATGAAAAAAGTTTACAGAGAAATAAATAAACGCTCATATCTCCGAAACTGAAAATGATACCGGGTTGCCCTAAAAACATGAAACGATTTATGATATTTGGAAAAATATATAAAAATTCCCGATATGCTTATTATTGACGTCTTATGAAAAAAAGTACGCCCAAGCACAAAGTCGTATCTCGATTAGTTTAGACGCTATGACGGTTTAAAGTTAATTAAAATTTAAACAGTTAAAATTCAGAATGACTTTTTCTATAAGTATCACAAAATTTTTCCAATTTTAAAAGAAGGGTCGGGGGGCCCTTCTTTCTTTTTTTTGTTTTGTAGATCTGTCAGAAATATATTAGTTAAGCAGGGTTTTATATGACGGGGAACATATTATGTAGGTAACCATGGCAACGAATAGCAAATATCATATTGAATACTAGCCATTACCCGCGTCACCTCACGCGATATCAGAAATTTTATTTTCTTTATTATAATCAAACTAGTGTGACCTGTGCGAATTATTCGCACTAAATAAGTATAATAATTATCCCTTTACAACATTGTTTTTTAAATATGATTGCAGGTATTTAATTCGTTTCTAATTTTGCACACTGCTTATAACGTTCTTCTTTTTGTTGTATTACAATATGAAGCTCAGATGACAGATCGAAGAAATGTTTTACTAAAATTGTCATATAGAGGCGCAAGTAGCAATAGCGTTGAGCTAAGCCGTCAGATGGCATCATGCAGCATTGCTGTGACGTTGTTCAGTGTTGCTCGCTGTTTCAAAATTAAAGCCGTTAGATGGCGGTATGCAATATTGTGTCTGTTGTATTACAATATGAAGGTCAGATGACAGATCGAAGTGTTGACGTTGTTTCAAAATTAAAGACGTCAGATGGCAGACATTGTTCAGCGTTGCTGTATTTTAATTAATTTACAAAAACAAAAGCAATAATAAATTTTTTAGTTGCCGATGTCAGTAGAGCAAGCAATTATCTGTAAAATGATATATAATTTATGTGGACAAATTGTGAGGTTTTTTTCTAAAAAGGGAGGCACACATCTTTAACCTTAGCGTATTAATATATATGATCCCAACATTTTTAAAGTTGGAATGGTCCCGCCGCCCAATTGACTGGAATTTTTTTTAGGTCCACATCCCTTTTCGTGACTGCTTCTTGCAGGAAGCAAGCGCAAACGTCTTGTCTGTTATAATATTCACAATTCATCACAACCGAGTCATAACCGCCGACATAAACCGCTTACTATGCAATGCTAATTTAACGATAATATTATAACGAGTCATTAAATAAATGTCTTAATTACACCTGTTAGAAATATTGCCTACCTGTATACTTATTCTATACTCTGGTATTCTATATAGCTTTTATGTTTCATTTACGGTTAGCTTCGATACTCTCAATGTTCAGCCATTTAAATTTCCTAACGACATGATTATATGACTAGTCACTCGATATAACGACAAACTCCTTAAAACGTCGAAATTACTTAGCTCCAGTTGGTTTACCTAGTCGCTCATACAATGATACATTCTAAATAACGTCACACCCACTCTAAATAACGACAACAATACGTCATCACTTGTTTGTTATTTTGTTGCTTTGTTGTCGGCGTCATGCGTACCGAAGAAACCAATAAATTCGTTCTTTTTTTTGTTGGGATTATTTTTCATATGTTTCGCTCAGCTGCTTACCTATCGATAAACAAACTATTAAAATGTTCACTTATCTGTATCTTTAAGTCGGATTACAGTAATCCAGTTACAAAAGGTTTAAAAACCCGACAACCCATATTTATGAATGTACCTACATTATTTTTTTCGGCAGGGTTTGGCAATGTGACCAATATTTTTTTAGTTAAATTGTGAATTTCATTCAAAAATATACAATATCACGTCATTAAAAAATTGTCTAATCGAGTTTTTTTATATATTCTGTATACGTTCCATAAAACAATTTTCTGCTCGTTGTAATTTTTTTAACCGACTTCAACAAAAAGGAGGAGGTTCTGTGTTCGTCTGTATATTTTTTTTTTTTTATGTATATTCACCGATTTCTCCGTCAATTATGGACCGATTTTCAATTTTTTTTTTTATTCGAAAGAGTGCACCTCAGAGGTGGTCCCATCGGAACCAAGTCAGGATCTGATGGTGGAATCCGGAGAAATCGAGGGAAACTCTCAAATTTCAAAGAAACGCATAATGTTTTTTATGTATGTTCACCGATTTTTAGTGTTAGATTAACACTAAAAAGAGAAAAATAAAATATTTTTAACAAAAAAATTGAACCGACTTCACACTAAAAAGTAAAAAATAATTGCGTAAGTATTGAAATGTTTTGGAGTCGGTGTAGTTCTCGGAATAGATTTCATTTTGGCTGACACCGACTCCAAAACATTTCAATACGCAATTATTTTTTACTTTTTAGTGTGAAGTCGGTTCAATTTTTTTGTTAAAAATATTTTATTATTGACTTTTAAAATTAAAATTCTACAGTTCAACAAAACATACGTCTTTTGAAAAATGTTCGGAAAATAAATTTAAACTTTTCGATATATTGTGTCGTTGCATCTCGTAAGGAAAGAAGCAATTCGTATATTTTCTTCGGTAGACATTTAAATGTAAAAGTAAATAAAAAAAATCGACAGGAAAACTATCTATTGTTTATATTCCTTTGTTTCAAGCCAAATATTGGCAGGCGACTGTTTCTTTTTCGCTGATTGATGATCTACAGTCACTCGGTGTGAGTACGGGTATACCCGTTACCTCCACCGCATACAATGATGTCACCGCCGACTTGTACAATATACTAAATAATCTAGAGACATCTCCCTCGCATGAATTTATTCTCCACGACAGCCACTATTTGTCACTATTTACGAGTATCCCTTTTGCGAATGTTATTATGTTCAACATACTCTTTCAGTTTTTCATAATTAGAAGCAGGTATACTGAAAATAAATCTTCATCGCAACGAATCGTTTCAGGATATATATTACTTTATGGTATTTTACTTCAAAAAACAGTTTTGAAGGGAACTTCTATAGTCACACTCACGACTGGAGCTTACTCTTTAGATACGCTGTGTAATGTATTCCATCTCATTCTTTCGCACGTCAAATCTTACAGATATAATATATGTTTATCTCTATTGTATTCCATAATATCATTCTTTCGCTCGTTAAATCCTACAGATATATATGTTTGTCTCTTTTGAAGCGGACGAGCGTAACACCACACTTGAAGCGGTGGAGCGTAAAGCCTCACCAATTGATTTTACTTCGCATAAAATTTCCACACCGGGCCTTATAACTTAAAATCGTTTCTTAAAAACTCACATAAAAAATACAAGATATTGAAAAAACGAAAAGTTTATTTTTTACCAAATTTCTGAAAGATGAAAACGCCAATTTAAACAATTGCGTCCCCATGAGCTGGGCTACTCGCGAGGTTGTCGAATTTTACACATCAATTATCTCATTATCAAAAAACAGTCTGTATACTTAATTGGAAGTGACTCGTTTGAAAATGATTTGAACTAACAGTTCCTATTCCCGATCACAATAAAAAACGGTCATAAAAGCATAATTTTTCAATGGCATTTCCCCCAGGACTTTTTTTATTGCATTTACAGTGCAGGTGGGAACAACTCCTTCTCATCCCTCAGATAGCACGCACTCTGACCTGAATATTGATTTTAGAAAAATAGTGCACAAATACAGCGCATCTAGTTCTAATAGCATAAATGTCAGAGTATTATTGAAGTAAAACTTCTTTACGCACGCTTGACTTGGAGAGTAAGCTGGTGAATGCGTGACGAGAGCGTTACGAAAAGTGTGATCGGGCGTTACAGAAGTTGAGAGGGAGATATATATTAATAAATAAGGTTTTTCTAAAATAATAATAATGCGTTTAACGTCCGTTTCTCGACTTTATGTCATAACAGACGCCATTCGCACCATTACAATTTTTTTTCTACCACACTTCGTTATTTTCTACAATTTTTAAATTTCAACTTAATTAATAGCAATGGGAGAATGATGGAATTTTTAGGAAATTAGGATAATGTAGGCAAATTTTGAGCATAGGAGTTTGAAACCATCTCGATATTTATCTGGAATTATTGAGTGAAACCATGGAAAACCACAACAAGATGGCCAGTACGGGAATTACCGTTTCAAGACGAGAGACAGCAGGAAAAAGTCCCAGCCACATCTGCCCCCGCCGGGATTTGAACCCAGTACCTTCCGAATGCGAGTCTAGTACTCTCACCGCTACGCCACCCCACTTGGTGGTTTTTCTAAAATGAAATAAAATATTTCTGATTTATTTTAACCCCGAATATTATTATGTAAATTTAAAAAAAAATATTTTCCACTAGAGAAAGAAATTTAAAATATTTGAATTTATAAATACAAAGCTTATATTATACAAACAAAAGACAAAAAAAACTTTATAATCCATGCCTTTAATACAGTGTTCCAAGTGACTTTTAACTTTATATTTTTACTTCTTTTCTTTTCTAAGAGCTCTTCATTAAACATACAAAGAATATTTCGTGAAATAAAGTTTATTTCAGTGTAAGTTTTAAAATAAAAATAATTTCCACCAAAAAATATGGCCTTAAATATACAGGGTGTAAATCATAATTAGGTACAAACTTGTGGTAATAAAGACTAACTAACATTTGATAAAACTTGTGGTCCGTCCCGGTTTCATCCGGCTGCGATATAGATATAATTCTGCTATTTGTATTTGGTTTGCGAGCCGGCGTCTGAACTAATAGCTTTGAGCAAATTCTACCAGATTTGCTTCTGAACTAAGAGCTTTGAGCGAATTCTATGAGATGTCGCTGCTTGGTAATAAAACAGTTTATTTTTACAAACATTTAATAAAAACTATCCTATAGCGTAAGTTGAACCAAGCAAGAAACGTTTTCAAAATTTCATTAAAATCGGTTCAGTGGTTTCGGAGATTAGCGCAGACGAACATCCTGACGCGGGATATTTATGTGAAGATAAATAATTTAGATTGTAGAGATTTTCGAACGTGTGAGCATAAAATTTACATCTGCAGCTGGCGAACCCGATTACATTTTTTTTCCTTAAAATATGAAATGGCATCCGTCGGTAAACATCAAATATTATTCTGAAAGCAGCTTTAAAGTTTCCTTTTCAGCGCTAAGCAGCTGTGAAATGCAGTTTTCATGTATGCAGCTTCATAGCTATAAAACATTTTAATAGGCGCCAAGAGGCAACTATATAGCTTCTAACATTTCTAGAAATGCTGTCTGTAAAATAAATGTAGAAACACAAGCCTTTATTATTAAGTTCGTGATAAAAGCATTACCTACAATAATTATACAATAAGAATGGAGCTCGTTCCACATTGTTGTTGTTAAAATCTACATCTTTATTAATAACTAGCGGCCCGGTCCGGCTTCGCCCGAATTTGTAGATTGCCACCGTTTTTCCGTCGACTTAAGGACGTAGTCCTAAGTTCAGGCTCGTTTTCAACCGTTATTTCAGAATTTTTTTTTAATATCAAGATAATGTACGATGTTTTGTTACATGTTTTTACTGACATCGTAAACTAAAAAAAAAAATGTTTTTTTGCTTAATTTTACGCCATTTCATAATTGTTTTTTTAACCTAAAGTAGACAACTTTAAATGGAGGTAGGTGGGTAGCGCAGGTGATAACGTCACTTGGAGTCAACTGAATTATAAAAATTAAATTGCTTATTGTTTCGTAGGCTTGTGACTCTATCCCGTACTAGAAATAAACATTTTTATTGATAAATAGCAAAATGGCGGGTTTTAGAAAAAAAACAACGAGAAAATCGTGTTTTTTTCGTTGAAAATCGGTAAAAAAAAATAATTTTTATAATTAAGTAATTCTAGTACTGGACGGAGCTATTGTTGTGTAGAATACCCTGTGCAAAATTGAAAGCAATCGGTTGTATACAATTGTTTCAATCACCCGCGCAGCTTAGAAAAACGTAGTTTTGAGAAAAAGGCGTTTAAAGTTTTAATTTCAGATTTCTTACAAAAAAATAAAAATGAATATTTACACTAATCAGCTATGCCTGGTGTATATTAAACCTTCCGTTTCTTCAAAGGCATCGTTTTCTGCAAATATGTTTGCTCTACTCTGCGAGAGTATAAGGGTAACGTGATAACAATTGAGAGGTAAGAGCAGGTAAGAGTCTTACCGTAAGACCGTTCTCGACTATATGCTATAGATTTGTAAATATTTAATATTTCGATCTAAAATTTTTACAGTATTTTCTCAATATATTATACTTACTGAAAATGTAAAAAAATTAATTCATTTTTTTCAAAACCCGAACACCAGACTACGTCCTTAAGGCTAGAAACACTGCTTGGAGTTCTGCTGGCCGGTAAACTGGGTGCGAAGCTGGAAATGACGTCACTGCGGGCTCGCCTGCTAGCTCAAAAGATAGGTTTTAAAATCAGAACAGGGGCTATTTTCCTTGCTACGTCCGTTGCTAGGTATGTGCAAGAACCAATCAGGAAGCAGTATTTTGTCACGTGGGCGACTTAAACAAACGCCCACAAACCAACACGGCGTCATTCTGCTCGGAGTCAGACTACAGACACGTTTTGCTCTGTGTTTATATTTGAACTGTCACTGCGCGCGCACCAGATTTATACACAAAACTAGCTTGAAAAGACGTCTGGTGTGAAGCGAGCACATAACAGCAATCAAGAAAACCAGCGCTAGAAAACTAGTAGGCAAATCCAGCAGCGTTTCTAGCCTCGTGTGAAGCGGCCTTTACGTTACAAAATTGGTCTCCACGAAAATAATAAATAATAATAATAATGCGTTTAACGTCCGTTTCTCGACTTTATGTCATAACAGACGCCATTCGCATCATTACTATTTTTTTTCTACTACACACCCCGTTATTTTCTACAATTTTTAAACTTCAATTTAATTAATAGCAATTAGCAATGGGCGAATGAAGGAATTTTTAGGAAATTAGGATAAGGTAGGCAAATTTTGAGCACAGGAGTTTGACAGGTAATCGGCCATGACCTTGAATAAGAAACCATCTCGATATTTATCTGGACTTATTGAGGGAAACCATAGAAAACCTCAACAAGATGACCGGTACAGGAATTACCGTTTCTCGGCGAGAGTCAAAAGGAAAAAGTCCTAGTCACATCTGCCCCCGCCGGGATTCGAACCCGGTACCTCCCGAATGCGAGTCTAGTGCTCTCACCGCATCGCCACACCGCTCGGTTGGTCTCCACGAAAATATATCCGCAAGTTTCATTCTAAAGAGTGGTTGAAACCTTAAAGGGTCTGAAACAGGTGCTATTACCCTATTTTATTGGACAAATGACGTCAATTTCAAAATAAAATTAAATTCTCTACAATTTGATTTAAATAATAGTAGGTATATATCGAGTACCCTTGGGTACACGAAATACAATAAAACAAACTTTCGAGAGAACATAGTCTCAAAAATGTCACGTTCTGTAATTAGTTTCATTATGACTTTGTCTAATTACGTACTCCTGTTAGCTGACAAGCTAAATCCAATTATAAATTAACTGAATGAAGTGTGTATTTAACAGATCGTTGCATTCATCAGGGCTGAATAAAAACATATTTTATATTCACTGCCGTCCTAAGTCCAAAGGCCTTATCTCAAGAACAGACAATTTTAAGGAGGTTGAGCCGTTTTACGAAGATAATGAAAAAAATCTGAAATAAAGTTTTTTTAATAGATTTTTTTATGACAAAATTTTCTGTAAAAAATCCAAAATCATTAGGAGATTTATAAAGTTAAAAATTAAAAAAAAACTTTTACATGTAGTCTTATGGAAAATATGTCAAGCTAGCATGCAAACTGTTCATTTTAATTTTTTGCAAATAACCAAATAATGTCAGCAGTTCAAAAAACTATCTATGTAAAGCATCGATGTCTTGCGCATATTTTAATATTTTTTCCAATTTAATTAGGAGACTTTTAATCAATAAAAAAAATTATTAAACCTTAGCACTTTTCGATTATGGACTTTTATTCTTGACAGATTTAACAATTTTAACTGAATTTTCAACTTTTTAATGATTTTATTTTAATTTTTATTACTTCTAATTTATTTTTTCAATTATTTACTGCAAAAAATATGTAAAATACAGAGATTTACATAAATGTATTTTTTTTAACCTAACTTTGTACAAAAAATACAAAAGTTAGTCCATTAAGTATAAAGTAGGTACTGAAATAATTAATTAATATTAAAAAAAATATTTATTTATGCCTTTATGACAATAATTTATTGGTATCATCGACTTATAAACTATAAAAGTTCCCATTTAGAATTCGACTTACTTTTGATTGGGACTGTAACGGATCAACCTCCTTAACTATGTTCTGCGAACAATATTATGCGCAGTAGATGCCCCTACTTGTCAGCTAGTGTACCTATAATTTTATCCCACCAAAAACATAAATGTGAAAAAGGGACCAAATTCTCGTCAAAACTGCGTTTTGTTATTTTAAAAAAATATGCCAAGCTAATTTCCCTGAAAAGCTGATATTTTTTATTAATTATCTTTTAATCTAGTCGGGCACTATGATGTTTTATTTTTTTAATTTCTTTATTAATGTCTTAACTTTTTATTAGATAGTTTTTTTGTCATTTTCTTCGACAAATTTGGGTGAAAATTATTAAAACATGCCGCGGATCCGTCGCTTTGCCATAAGACCAATGTTAAATATGCTTACTTTTAAAGTCAATTATTTATTTAAATAATCGGTTAACCCTCCTCAAATTTTCAGAATTCGTTTAGGCGTATTTAAACTTCACATAATAATAATAATAATAATAATAATAATAATAATAATAATAATAATAATAATAATAATAATAGTAATTGTAATAATAATAATACTAGTTTATTGATGAAATCAAAAGTGTAAACGAGTTCAGCAAAAATGCTGTTTTTCAACTTTCCCTCACACAACTTACAAAAAAGTTTTTTTTGTACCGTGTTCGTACTTCCTTAAACAAAAATTAAACGTATTATTTATAACTCTAACAAAAAAAAAAAAACAAAAAACAAATAGTTACTCGCATCTGACGGTAATCGAATTCGGGCCGGCCGCGTGGCAGGCCGGGATTCTACCACTGAGCTACGGATGCTTGCAGAGAACTGTTGTTTATATAGGGTTAGTGCTAGTACAATTTCGTGATACAAACGTTACATAGGGAAACGGGTTTACCCCCGTTTTGACGTGATAACATCTTATAAATTGATAAAACACCGGCTGCATGCACGAAAAAGTGTAACGTTCCTAACGGTCGTAACGTTCGTAACGTTCCTAACGGTCGTAACGTTCCGCCTGACCCTGTGCGTGCTTTTCTCGAAAACAGCCCTAACGATTTGGATGAAATTTACTGAAAAGGGATTTTGGGGGGCAAAAAATCGTTTTAGCTAGGTCTCATCTCTCGAAAAAATCCTTTTCTTACAAATTTTATCATTATAAAAATCAATTTTTTGACGTATGAAAATACTTAAATATTGTAAGTAGGTTTTGGAATTCTATATAAACAGTGAAACAATTGTTTTATAAATATTATGACAGCTAATCTTTGAGACTTAAAATAAATACGAAAGAAAGAAAGTTAAAAAAAACAATTACATTATATGGTGAGTAATTTAAATAAATAAAATTAACCTAAATTTGAAGCGAAAGATGCAATATCATAGATTCGAATTATTATATAAATTTAGGTTATGTATTACGGAATACGTTATCACGTAAAACTATCGTCCGTAAACCGACTTTACAGACAACCAATCTTTTTTTAAAGAAGTATTCACTTCAAAAATGACATGCACCTTTTGGTTTACGACGGCAACACACTAGAAGAAAAAAACTGCTTCATCTTCTATAAACTCTAAAGTATACACTATACATTCTTTATACAAACAATCTACGCGAATAGCTTTACAAACTAAAACTTTAGTTTTCTTTCAAGTACTATGGTATCGAAGTTTGTTTGATACCGCGTTCTATAAATTTCAGGTTTATTATAGTTTCGCGATAAATAAAATGAAATATACGTATTTTAAAAATATTTTCAATAAAAGTGGGTAGCGACAGAACCCACGAAACAAGCAAAGTTCATAATTTTTATTTATTACACCGCAAGGGCCGATAGTTGGATATTCTAGCACTGCGCGCTATGATACCCAAGGCGAAGCCGAGGGCATCGTGAAGCGAAGGGCAAAGGTATCACACTTTCGGCCAGTGTAGTGTATACCATCATACCTCGGTCATAAGTACGCTTATTAAATACATTAATTAATTAATTACATAAAACACAGATAAATTCCAAGCAAGCAGTTTTGAGGTTATACGGTTGCTATGAAAACGACATCTAAATAACAGTTGATAGGTTATTTTTTCTGTACTGCCGCCCGAACGTAGGTACTAGTGATGTGCCGGATATTCGTATCCGTATCCGCGGATATCCGAGGGAGAAGAAAGATCCGTATCCGTTAGTTTTTGGCGGATCTTTTACCTTATTAATTTTCAATTCATAGATGAATTTTTATATATATAGGTGATTAGGTAATAATGAAAAACTGTTAAATTCCATTCAGATTATTTTTTATTTTTTTAAATCGTATTTGGCACCTTTATATTGCAAACATTTATCGTAGTGAGTACCATACCAATAGTACATAACTCAAAGGTACTAAAAAACTATCTTTATAATGAGATATTGCACATCGATCTTTGAAAAGAGACAATATGTTATGAGAGTTAACTCTTAAAGAGGTCAATAGCTTTTTCCCATAACAGATAATCTCTTTCCAAAGGTCGATGTGCAATATTTACCGCCGCGTACTCTAAGAAAGTTAAAATCCGTATCCGTATCCGCGGATCTAGAAACAAAAAATCCGTATTCAGATCCGTATCCGCGAATATACATTTTTAACGATCCGGCACATCACTAGTAGGTACGTACTTCCCGCATCAATGCGTAAATGTTAGACTTTCTGCCTTACAATTGATGCCGAAAGTATGTACTTTCAATCAAGGCATGAAGAAAAGATCTTTACATAAAAATTCTTCCTGTCATTTTTCCAATGTCAGTCGACATGCATTCAGAATTCTAATGTTACATAATAGGTTTTGATGCTTATGAGTTGTCGAGCGTCTATTAACCACAATATTTTTCTCTCTCTCTCGAGCTGAGTAATATAATGGATTGCTTCAACTGTAACGGATTTTGTAGAGGATTAAAAATCCATTTATTCTTCAACAAATCCATACATTTATGTCCAATTAAATCTGATTTAAAAAAAATATATAAAAAAGCTCTACTGTAGATATATTAATAACAACAAAACTCCTCGACAAAGCAATACAAAATACGCTTTTTTTCTTTCCATTTCACATTTATATCGAATAATAATTTCGTCGGAGTTATCCAAATTTTAAACTAATAATAAAATTTTTAAGTATTTGCATATATTCTTCCCACAAAACAGTTTATAAAAGGTTGCAAGTACTTATAAAAGTTCAGTTAAATGTTCGAATTGAGTCTGTATAGAGAAAAGATGAACGTACAATGTTATACTAGCGTGACCTGTGCGAATTATTCGCACTAAATAAGTATAATAATTATCACTTTACAAAATTATTTTTTAAATATGATTGCAGGTATTCAATTCGTTTCTAATTTTGCACACTGTTTATAACGTTCTTCTTTTTGTTGTAAAAGAAATATTTTACTAAAATTGTCATATAGAGGCGCAAGTAGCAAAAGCGTTGTTCAGCGTTGCCCGTCAGATGGCAGTATGCAGTATTTACAATATGAAGGTCAGATGACAGATCGAAGTGTTAACGTTACGCCGTCAGAAGGCAGACGTTGTTCAGAGTTTAATTAATTTAATTAATTTACAAAAACAATAGCAATAATAAATTTTTTAGTTGTCGATGTCTGTAGAGCAAGCAATTATCTGTAAAATGATATATAATTTATGTGGAGAAATTGTGTGGTTTTTTCTAAAAAGGAAGGCAAACATCTTAAGCCTTAGCGTATTAATATATATGATAATTACAAGTCGAATAAAATTCGCGTTATTTCTCGTTCAAAAATATATACAAAAAACATTTCAAAATATCGTAAGAGGAACAATTAGCAGTAATTTGAGTCGAACAAATCCCTCCTCTGATCAAAATTACAATCGTGAGCATGTAACAAGAATCAAATCCATGTGTATGATGTTTTAATTATTAACTTTTTTCAAACACTATTGACAACAAATTACAAATATATACTGTAACACTATCACTACTGCCATAAGCCGTGTGCCGTGTATCATGTATCTGTACTAATATATAAAGCTGAAGAGTTTGTTTTTTTGTTTGGTTGAATGCGCTAATCTCAGGAACTACTGGTTCTAATTGAAATTTTTTTGTTTGTTGGATACCCCTTTATCGAGGAAGGGTATAGGCTATTTAATATCACGCTACGACCAATAGGAGACAAAAACTTTTTAACGGTAACTCCGATCATCATGAAATTTGAACACAACTTTCATCTCGGTAAACTATGATGAATGTTCGTACTCATGTTCTTTTGCACCTGGGTGAAACCGGGCGGGACCGCTAGTTAAAGATATAAGGGAGTTTAAAATAATCGAAATTAATTTATTAGAGCTTTCCGTTACATAAGAAAACGAGAGTATAGAGTCAAAAGCACGTTTGGATTACGTGACTTAAATATTAAATTCATGAAAGTAAATATTTTCTAAACAAAACTCGTTACACGAAAACTTCCAATTACTTTTTTTCAATTACGCTAAAAATCTTATTAAATAATAAATCGAAATTTGAAGAGTCTTAATTTTAGGTTTTGTCATGTATTTTAAAAATCAAAAATTCAAACACAAATAAATACAAAAGAGTTTCTTGTAATTATTTTCTTATTTTTCCATTCTCAATTAAAAAAGAAAATTATGTAAATCTCTTGAGTATGATGGCCATATTCATCAAACGTAAGTAGTTATTTATTCGGTTCATTTGTTCTTCAGGTAACTAATCCTCCGAATAAATAGCGATAATTCAATTCACCAACCATATTTATGTTTACTGCAGGTATTAATCTATTCTGTATAAATATTTATTCGCCTGGTAAAATGATATAATAATAGTTCATAATACGTGGAGGACTATACCTACAGTTTGCTCTTATGAATTTATTTATGTATTTTTTATTAACCTTTAAGTTAATAATAATAATAATAATAAATGTTTATTGCTCAAAATGTACAAATTTAGGCAATAGGGACAGGATCAAACTAGAGTTTGATCTTCCTCCTGCCCCTGTACATGAAATTTTATAAAATCATATTTACAAAAAGAAGAAAAATTAAATCTAGTTGGTTAACACACAGGCACGAAAATTGTTAGTATTAAGTTGCCTTTTATAAACAAATTGTTTTATTAGTATTTTTATTTTGGCTGGTTTCAGATTCAAAATTTTGTTTGTTATATCTGCCAAGTCAGGTGATTGTTGTAAAACATTAAAGTTAGTGGAAGTTTTGTGTGCAATTGGGTTAGAACAAAACATTATTATTTTGTGAAACTTTTCTTCTTGACGTTTACACTAACGCCATCGGTCGGATTTTTGGGTGAACGTCAAAATACTCAACAAAAAGAGCAAGGAGTATAGTGCAGTGTGTATTTGTTCTTTAACTAACTTTACTATCCGATAATTTGCTTGTGAATTGAAAGCAAATTTAATTCTTACCGATAAATTTATTCCAAGATTAGTAACTTCTATCTATGTTCGGTGACAGACAAAACTTGCATTTTATAAATATAGATAAATCACATCATGAATATTTTGAAATGAATAAAGTCATCAATTATAATATCAAGGCATATTTGTATCTAGAATACTATAGAAAATCATTGATATTTTCTTTTGCTGTTCTGAATCATCTTCTTCCACTTAAATGGTTAAAACTCTTCAAATACTGATGGCATTTAAGTACTTAAATATGTTCTCATTTGAAATATATATACCTTAATAAACATTAAGAAAGTTTAAACTCTCTTAAAAGTTGTTTACTCCGGAAAAACACAATTATATCTAAATGTATTTAAAGTTACCACAATTATAATTTTCATTTTTATTTCATTTGCATTCAGTTTCAACAGCATAATAATAAACAGTCACCCGTTTTACGGAGTTATTTAAAAACTAATAAAACTCTCGTTGAAAAATACTATAAATTATAGACGTTCGACATTTTTCATCGGAGACCTAACCTAGAATATTTAAACATTTTCGGCAAACTCTTAATTTGTAAGAAAACTTAATTTAAAGACGTCAATAATAATAGCGCACTGAAAATTGATTTCGTTCAAAAATGGCTAAACCGATTTTTTTATGCAACTTGGTATACTGTCTACTGACGCCAAAACATGAAAATATATCTAACCCATTACTTATTTAATGTATATTATAGACACTCGATAACTAAGGTCATTAGCGTCCAATTATAACATCAAACTAGTGAAAAAAAAATGCTAATCTATATTATATATTATAAAATTCTCGTGTCACAATTTTAGTCGCGCTTATCTCCGAAACCACTGAATAGATTCTAATAAAATCTTGTAAATGATGAGCTTATGATCGCTTATTACTGTTAAAATGTAATACTTTGTTAGGGTAGGTGGCATATGACCACGGCTATCCTCAGATGAGAATATTTTCTTGTTTCATACTTTTCAGTAGTCTGGTTTTAGTTTCAAAACTTATTTTTCAGAGGATTGACGTTTACGCAAGTGAAACCGCACGCCTATTAGGGAGGTTGAGCCGTTTTACGAAGATAATGAAAAAAATCTGAAATAATGTTTTTTTAATAGATTTTTTATGACAAAATTTTCTGTAAAAATCCAAAATCATTAGAAGATTTATAAAGTTAAAAATTAGTAGTCTTATGGAAAATATGTCAACCTAGCATGCAAACTGTTCATTTTATTTTTTTGAAAATAACCAAATAATGTCAGCAGTTCCGAAAACTAACTATGTCTTACGCATATTTTAATATTTTTCCAATTTAATTAGGAGACTTTTAATCAATAAAAAAAATTATTAAACCTTAGCACTTTTTGATTATGGACTTTTATTCTTGACAGTTTTAACAATTTTAACTGAATTTTCAACTATTTAATGATTTAATTTTAATTTTTATTACTTCTTATTTCTTTTTTTAATTATTTACTGCAAAAAATATGTAAAATACAGATATTTACATAAATTTATTTTTTCCAACCTAACTTTGTACAAAAAATTCAAAAGTTAGTCCAATAAGTAAAATACTGAAATAATTAAGTAGGTAATAAAAAAAATATATTTATTTATGCCTTTATGACAATAATTTATTGGTATCATCGACTTATAACCTTTTGTACAAATTTATTATGGAAAAGTTCCCATTTAGAATTCGACTTACTTTTGATTGGAACTGTAACGCATCAACCCCCTAAAAATCAATCGGCGTAAGTGTAAAATAAAAATGTGTTCCTACAAGCAGTATAAAGTTTACGTCTCACGTTGAAAATTGAAGCTCATAAAAAGCAAGTTTATTGTGTGATAAAAGTGCTTAAAAAGACCTTCAATTAATATTGGTTGGACACGTTTGAAAGCAGTGATCCGTATTTCTGTTATACAAAACAACACTTAGCACGTTCGAGTAGGACGGTGGGGGACCGGATGTGGTGGCAGGTTACGCTACCAACTTTGCGTTCACGATCGGCAGCGTCGCGACGTCACAACGTACCGTAAACGTCTCAACACCTTTTACTGCCGCACTAAAATCACTATAAGCAACTAAAACAAAACAAGCATTATACGAGATGACATGTACGCCCCGTTATAACATTGTACTAAAGTTAAGTTCCGAATTTCTAGGCAGTGACTAGTACAATTATATTTCACAACTAGCTGTTCCCCGCGGCTCCGCCCGCGACTGAGATGAAACCAAGATGTTTGTTCAGTTCGCAGAGTTTACGAAAATAATTCCTTATTTTTTTTCTATTTTTTAATTAAAACTTCTTTAGGCACGCTTGACTTGGGGAGTAAGCTGGTAAATTGCCTGACGAAATCGTTTACGGAAGTGCATCATCGCGACGGTGCGTGATCGTTGAGAGGGAGATATAAGTTAGTGAGTGCGACAAAGACGGAGCATTAAGTTGAGAGGGAGATATAAGTTAGTGAGTACGACAAAGACGGAGCATTAAGTTGAGAGGGAGATGTAAGTTAGTGAGTGCGACAAAGACGGAGCATTAATACAACTATTTGACGTTAAAATGAAAACAACTGTTTTTTTGTATCAAAAATACATTTCACCGAATTGCGCTGCATTTTGTAACGGGAAATAATGTAGGTTAGTTAATAAATCTTTTTAAATGTATTATAAATTATGCTAATAAATATATATACATATTTTGCCTATTAATTAATCAAAAATTATATTTTGTAGATATGTGCTACGGAGTGAGGTTATATTGTGTTCGATAAACTTCGAGACGAACCGACTGCATATTATTGTGCGTTTATGAATTTAACATGAACAAATTTGAGTTATTACGCATTATTCTTAATAAATATATTTAAAATAATTATGGCAAATTATGGAAGTTTTACTTCAGTTGTGTGGTCTAAACTCTAAAGCACACTCGCTTTTTTTATAACATTAGCTATCGCCCAGTGAAAGTCCCGTCAAAATCGGTCCAGTCGTTTCGGAGATTAGCCAGACAGACGAAAATTTTAAAAATTGTTTTTTGTTGGTATCGTATGTATAATTTTATATGCATTTAGTAAAAAGCTGTGTTTTGACATTACAAACAGACACTTCAATTTTATTTATCTGCATAGATGCTATATCAGGCATGTCAAACTCATATGTATGCTGGCCACATTATCTATTTTTTTACTAAATTGGGGGCCGCATGTATTCATAATGTTAAAAAATAATAAACTACGATTGTTAGATTGATTATATTATTATAGAGTCAATATTTTTTTAACATGTCGGCGAGCCGCAATCTATGTATTGGCGGGTTTGACATCACTGGCTATATCTACCGGTTATTTTTTTTTAAACTTTGAACGTTTTTGTTATCGGTGTTTTTTTAAAAACTTTGGGGGTTTTTTTATCATCAATTTTTGACGTGATAACGTCTTATAAATTGATGAAACACTGGCTGCACGCACGAAAAAGAGTAACGTTCCACAAGCGAGAGCGCGATATAAGCGATAGTCTCTCTCTTCTCGCGTGAGAGTAGTGTGCGTTCAACATTTTTTTCGGCTGTTCCAGCGAAAGCTACATCTGACAGATGGCCAGATAAATTATACGGTTTGTTAACAAATATATAATATATATACATTCTTTTAAATGTCTTTTATAATTGCTTAAAAATATGTATTTTGCATTGGTTGATCAAATTATTAGTCGGTAAAAATATAGTTTGACAGCTACTAAAATTTAGATTATGTATTATTAAATATGATATTCGAGCGGAATACGTTATCACGTAAAACTATCGTCCGTAAACCGACTTTACAGACAACCAATTTTTTTTTGTGTGAAAATAAACATCTTTTGTCTGAATTTTTTTTTAATTTGCAAATCGTTAATAATGATTTCTTGTAATGAGCGTTTTGGTAAAAAACTACGAAGAAAAGTTCAGAGAAAAATTTGTGTTTTTTTGACAAAAAACAATATCCGACCATAAAAAACGGGGGTTCCCATTTAAAAAACAAAGGTCACCCCCTCCCCCTGCTAATGGACGTACTCTACACCTGATCTTTTCATGCGGTAGAGATATCATTTTAAAATTTAAGAGGTTTACAAAATACCAACTTAAAGAGACTGCAAGTTTCAACATCCCTAAGTATCAATTGAGTCACCTCTCTATAAAACTTGTTTATTCTTTGATAATATACGGAATCTGTAATTATTATTAATTAATAATAGTACGTTATTATCGACCTACAATATAATTATACACGGAACGGAGCCTACAGCTACATTAAATATATGATAATTATTGTGATTGGGACCGTTTCTTATTGATTTTATATTGTACTAGCGCTCCCACCCGGTTTCACCCGGGTGTAAAAGAACGAATGGGGAAGGGAGGAACATGAGTCACACATTCATCTTGGTTTACCGAGATGAATGTTGTGTCCAAATTTCATGATGATCGGAGTTACCGTTCAAAAGTTTTTGTCGATAAAAAGCAGTATTTATACTTTTTTAACTAATATTTTTTTTTAATTAATTAAATAAAATTAAAATAAATTTAAATGTAAGCCTTAGAAGAAAGCAATGTAGAAAATAAAAAAAAATAATAAAATATTCGCCCAACGTAGGGCTCGAGCTCACGACCCTGATATTGACAGTCGTGTGCTCTACCGATTGAGCTAGCCGGCGTTCTATTCTGACAACGCTAATATGAGTATATTTAGCTAGTGCATTTCACCTGAATAGAAGCTTATTTTTGAAATACATTTTGCAACATTTTTCATTAATGCTCCGCTCCTAATGGTCGTAGCCTGATTTTATATAGCCTATAGCGTTCCTCGATAAATGGGCTATCCAACAAAAAACATTTTTTTCAATTTGAACCAGTAGTTCCTGAGATTAGCGCGTTCAATCAAACAAACAAACTCTTCAGCTTTATATATTAGTATAGATAAGCTGTCTAAAAATTCAAAAAAAAAACACGTTTCAGGTTTTTTTAAACGTCTTTATTTAGCTTGCCTTGTTTGTGCCTCGTGTGAGACAAATCTAGTAATTGAAATTTTACCCCCTTCCTGTACACCGATTGATCTGAAATTTGGTACACGCCTTTAGTTCTGATGACAATACAATATTATAATAACTAACTGACAGTGCCCAATTAATCATAGGCAACTGCCAAGGAGCCCCGCATCGACTAGGAGCCCGTGCACGCACAAAGAAAAAAAAACTTTTTATTTGAAAATTTGCATGAAATTTCCCAACAACAAAATTATTTTCTTTCGTCGTTTATTGTAATTTATTGCATTTAGCAAGATAAAATTTAAAATAGCTACGTCACGTCTCATTTCTCTTTCCTGACCCATCAAAAAACCTGGATCATCAATTAATTATCTATAACCTATTCATTAAGACCATTTCAATAAAGCTAACGAGTCAGGTAAGACGATGCTGCAGCATCTAGTCAAAGTAATCATGTTGTTACAATATCACATAAGATATTGAAGTAACAGGATGCCTGAAGCCGATCATCTGGAAGTTACTCACATCCCTTCATCAACTTGAAAAGACCTCATTGTATTGCCTAGGGGCCCGGGCAGGGTTAATCCGGCCCTGCTAACTGACCATACGTATGTATAATAATAACTAACTGACCGGTCCGGCTTTCGTCCGGATGCAAATCGCACTTCTTATAAAGCCAACTAAAAACTTAAAAATAAAAATAGGTAAAAAAACTTAAGTTAAACGCTTTTATTGTAGATATAATCGATATGTACTAAAAACTGGAAAATAAATATGTTTCACCATTGGGAGCTTTAATTAAACTAAAATAAAATCGTGGGCCAAGCAAGACACATTTGCAAAATTTCATTAAAATCGGTTGAGTAGTTTAGGTGATTAGCGCGGATGAACAACGTGACATGAGATTTTTATATACAGTATGTAAATACGTAAGGTGAAATTAACATTGGGAAAAAATGACTGGATCAGAGTAAGCCTTGAAATCTTGTTTTTCAATTTGACAGATAATATTCTTTTGCAAAATGAATGTGTATACTACCGAAGAAAATATTCAAATGATTACAACATAATCGGACTTTTTTTATTAATGGGACATTAAATTCCCAAAAATACTTAAATATGGTGCGAAATCAAATATCTCCGCCTATTCGTGTTGAACCTAAAGACATTGGGTCACTGATTTACCAACGCGCATACGTCATACCAGTCAGACAATTTTTGAATGGAATGTTTCCAAACAGATGGAGTTGTTTTTTTTGTTTTATTTTTGTACAAAAAAATTAAAATAATGATTTATAAGAGCTTGTTATTATTAAAAAAGCCAAGTAAAATAAAAATAAATCAAAATAAAATAGAACTCCTCAAGATTACCACGATAACTCAATAGAAATAACAATTAATGCAGTCATGCCTAACTCTGATCCAAGTATTTTTTCCCAATGCTGATTTCCTTATGTGCACCTTACGTGTTTACATACTGTATAGAAAGATTATAACGAAAAAAAGTACTTGAAAATTAAACAAGCTAAAACGACTTTGCTTCGACTCTTTTCACTGTAAAAACGTATAAAGTAGCGATTAGAATTCTTCACAGCAGTTTGAATTGACCCTCAACTTACCGCTAGTAAAACCTACGAAAATGTGAATGAAGAGAGTTGACTCGAGATAAGCGAGCCAACTTAAAAAAAAAACTCTTAGGGTAATAAAAACAACACCCGTGTTACGTTCACGGAGCTTAGTCCTGAACAAACATACAGTGTGTCACCTAAATCGGTCAGCCAGAGATCATATCTACGCCAGGGGTTACTAAACCAAATAACGAAAAGAGATTCGCGCCAGACTCAATTTTATAAAATTATATAAAATTACTAGAGGCCCGGTCCGGCTTCGTACGGATTTGTAGATTACCTATTAAACATAGTCATATTATGATTCACCCGCTCGGTTTCACCCGGGTGCAAAAGAACGAATGGGGAAGGAAGGGGCATGAGCACGCACATTCATCTTAGTTTACCGAGATGAATGTTGTGTCCAAACGATCGGCGTTACCGTTCAAAAGTTTTTGTAGTTAAAAAGCAGTATTTATAATATAATAAATATTTAATTGAAAACACTGTAGGAAAATTATTTTTATATAGGTGCCTATAGTTGTAACAGTTTTCAAATGAGCTGTTAATTAGATTTATTTAATTTAAATTAGTCGTAATAAAATTTTAAAAAATTGAAATGTAAACTTTAGAAGAAAGCAATGTAGAAAATAAAAAAAAATAAAAATATATTCGCCGACGTGGGGCTCGAACCCTAGACCTTGGCATTAAGAGTCTTACACTCTACCGACTGAGCTATCCGGGCTTGTACTCTTGACGCGCTAATATTGCAATATTTAGTTAAGGCATTTCACCTGATAATATTTGTCGGACGGACTAATTTTGAGATACATCTTGCAACATTTTTCATTTATGTTCCGCTCTAATTGGTCGTAGCGTAATATTATATAGCCTATAGGCTTCTTTGATAAATGGGCTATCCAACAAAAAATTTTTTTTTCAATTCGAACCAGTAGTTTCTGAGATTAGCGCGTTCAAACAAACAAACAAACTCCTCAGCTTTATATATTAATATAGATAGAAGACCACGTAGGCAAATGGTTAGTTATGAATAAAACACCCATTATTTGATGTTATGAATAAAAAAAATTTTCAGAGGTGCTGGGAGGCTGAAAATTTGGGATTATATGTTTTATTTTATGTGAGAAATCAAAAAAAAATATATATAAATACAAAATTTAGTCTGAAAAATAAAAAAAAAAAAATTTCGACAACAGCGCTATCTATCGGGTCTAACTATATCTATTCCCATAACTACAAAACAAAAATGTCATCAAAATCGGTCAAGCCGTTTATCAAGGTGGGTTGTGCGAAATGATTTGTGAGTGGTCTGACAACAGATGTCACTAGTAATACTTTTGCCGTGGTTTATAACCGAAATAAAATAGTTGTACGTCACTTTTGACATCCCTGTTACGATGAGACATATGAACTGCGATCCGATACTTGATATGCAACTAATCAATTTTGATAAAATTTTCACCGGAATGTTCCTTGAAATATCGGGACTCAAATTGTCACACTGTAACGAGAGAGAGCTGATCTATAAAACTTATATAAACAGCGCTGGCGTGGAAGGCAGGGCAGTCAGTCAGTGTCAGTGATAATGAACAATGCGCGACATGAACACGAGTTCTAAATAAACATAGAAATAAATAGACAGCTGGGAGAAATAAATATTCTGCGCACATAGTAGTTTAGTGTTGTTATTATTGTTTTAGAATTCGTTTGTTTTTCGTTATTTATTTTATTATTTCATTATTATTAGAGAAGTACTTTTTAGTTTGTTTTTGTCAACGTTTCTTTTTGTAAACAAAATATTTTAACCATAGAAGAAGAACAGTTTTGTCAGTTTTGTTACAATACTAACCTAACTTCGGGTCTATAGAAATATTTAAAGCTTAGCGCGAACGTGTTCTCTGCGCGTTTATATACGCTATCGTACGTTGAACACGTCTCGTTTAACTGTGATATTTAGTACTTACTTTGTCTGCTGAAATTTTAATCTGATAAAACAAAAAAATTAAATGAATTCAAATGGAAAGTATTAAGGTTAAAAACACATATTTTGCAGCCGTTGGTGAATACCTACTAGCATTTCTATACATGCAAATGATGTTAAAATTATACCAGGAAAGTTTATCAATCTTTTTAACATTTCCGCGAGCGTATAAAAGTGCTCGGATTTAAAAAAAATATATATGGATAAGCGATGAAATAAAAACGTTTTTTACGAAAATGCAAACGAAAAAAAATTTGACAGTTTTATTAATATGAATTTGACTCTATTCAATAAATAGAGTAATGGGGACCGTGCGTGAAACATAGAGGCAGCACTACTGGCAAAGTTGGCGCTATCTAGTATCTAATTAATGAAGTAAATGGGATGATTTTATAATAGTAAACAATGAAAATTATTTGAAAAAATGGAAACAATAAGAAGTACTCATTTTAAACCTGTAATTAATACTCGTGTACATGGACAGAATATCTCAGAAGACGAAAAATTATATAATTTTGGTCATGTATTTGATGTTGTCGAAGGTTATTTAAATGGGCAAGTTGTCATAACCGCACCACAAACAACAGTGTCTAAAGTGTATAATGTAAAAATTACGCTATGTATAAATCATTTCTTCTTTATAATATAATATTTTGTACAATATTAGTATTTTACTTTGTAATTTACTTATATTTTCGATAACTCAAAAGCAAACAGTCACTAATTGACATATAAATGCAATTTTTTTATCCAAAGCCTGCTCATAATATATCATTATATTTTGAAAAAATTATCCCATAAAATGAACATTTTTACCACCAGTTGGCGTGAAAATCACGAAGCTCGGTCCCCATTGTGATCCATGAAGGTTGATAGAGAACCTTTCAAAATATAGCATACTGTTTGCTACATCCGCGGGTAATGGCTAGTATTCAATATGATATTTGCTATTCGTTGCCATGGTTATCTACATAATAATATGTTCTACGTCATGTAAAAATTATTCAAAGAATGCTTGACTAGTTTATTTCTGACAGATCTACAAAACAAAAGAACCGCTGATTTTTGTTTTCAAAATATTTCCGAAACTATAAAGTTTAGAAAAAAAAAATTTAACGGATCCCAAAACGGGGGATCTCAAAACGAAAAAATATTGTAAAATTTTGAAAAGCGTATTTTGACCTAAACTAGTACCATTCCCCACTATGGTAAAATTGTCGAACTGATAATTTCTTCCTGTTCTGAAGTCTGTTAAAAATAAGCATTGCTCTCGTGGCTAGAAAAGTTGCTAGAGCCGCTGCTAGGAGTTCTGCTAGCCGGTAGGCTGAGCACGAAGCTGGAAATGACGTCACTGCGGGCTGGCCTGCTAGTTCACAAAATAGGTTTTAAAATTAGAACAGGGGCTATTTTCCCTGCTAGGTATGAGCAAGAACCAATCAGGAAGCAATACCTTGTCACGTGGACAATTGAACAAACGCCCACAAACCAACATGGCGCCATTCTGCTCAGGGTCCGACAACAGACACGTTTTGCTCTGTGTTTATATTCGAACTGTCAGTGCGCGTGCATCAGATCTATCCACAAAACAAGCTTGAAAAATAGTCTCGTGTGAAGCGAGCACTTAACAGCAATCAAGAAAACCATAGCGCTAGAAAACTAGTAGGCAAATCTAGCAAGGAATCTAGCAGTGTTTCTAGCCTCGTGTACAGCGGAAGTATTGTATTATAATGTAAGAAAGTTATCATTGTATATATAATATGTTAAATCAGTGATTCCCAAAGTGGTCTAAATCGATCCCCAGGAGTCGACGATTACTTGCAAAGGATCCATGTCAGCGGGAAAAAAAATTGGGGGTCCATGAAATGAAAATGGGGGTCAACGATAGTGAATCTCCTAACAAAAAAATAAACAACCGAAGATTAAATCTAACTAAATTGATGCCAAATGTTGAAAATGTATTATTTAAAGCATCAGGTTCATCCCTTACACTAAAAGCATTTATTTTTTGCTTAGTTATTTTATGTAACAGAAAGTAAATTTTAATTTGATTCGTTTAATTTGAATCTAATTAGTAAATGTATAAAACTAAACATTTCACACTACATTTCACTACCGTTATAAATTTAAATCGTTCAAAGTGACTAGCACTATACCGGTTGTCAAAAATGCATTTGAAATTAATGAATTTGCAAAAATCAATATCAGATAAGCAGGGAGTCTACCCAAAACCGAAAAACATGGCAAGTGGTCTACGAGACAAAAAAGTTTGGGAACCTCTGTGTTAAATAGATACGATGTATGCAGTACAATTAAATCAATAGGATGGCTCCTCATAACCAATTATTAAACAATAGAAATTCAACGTGTATTCAATCATTTATAAGCCAGCTGTTATATTCAAAATTTAATCCTGAGCATTCGTCACGTAATACATTTCATATTTAACTAATGAAAACAGTGCCATCGTCGTATCGATTTTGTACATTAATTAATTAGTAATCGCTAATACCATTACGTCATCTGCAATTATTTGTACAGCATAACAATGAGAGTCCCGTTTTTTTGGAGTCTATTTTATTCCCTGGTTTATAACGAAAAGTATGTTGTAAATTTGATCAAAATCGGTCCAATAATTTTTAAGTTAGCACGGAACAAACGAACTTATACACAATACAAATAAATCGTAGAGAGAACAAAAAATTAACAGTAAAAAAGCATTTTTGAAAATAAGTTTTTATTTAAATGCTCTAAAAAGAAGAAATAATTGCTTTTAATTAAATCAAACAGAACCATTTATGTCAGGGGCGGGCAAATCTTTTGATCGCCGGGCCACAGAGCTGATGAAAATTTGACCGCAGGCCGTATGGCTGATAAAAAAAGGTCCCCGCATTCTGTTTCCGCATTTTACTATTTTTCTAAAATTTATAAAATGCTTCGCGGGCCGGACAAAATTGCGCTGCGAGCCGGATTCAGCCCGCGGGCCGCCATTTGCCCAGGCCTAATTTATGTGATATAAGAGCTTGTCGTGAGATTTTCCTGTGTAAAATTTTATGAAATATATACTTATAGTTTTTCTTAGGAATTACTTGTGTCAAGATCAAGTAACATATTATTGTCAATAAATAAAATTATCGATCAATTTTTCAGACAATATATTAACAAAAAAATATAATTAATACATATTATTGTATATTTGTTTATTTTTACAGAAATATCGCGCGGCAAGCTTTTATATCAAACAAACTGTATAATGTAATAATTGGTTGGGTTTGATTTAATTAAAAGTTTATTTGCTTCTTTTTAGCGAGCCTTTAAATAAAAGTTTGTTTTTAACAATGTTTTCTTACTATTAATTTTATTTTTTAAGTTTTTAGTGTGCTTTATTAAAAGTGCGATTTGCACCCGGACGAAGCCCGGACCGATTAGCCAGTTATTATAATATTATATTGTCATCGTAACAACATACGTATGTACAAAATCAACTCCTTAAGATAAGAGGTAGTGGTTTTAATTCAGCTTGCAAGATTTGCCTTAAACAAACAAACTAACAAACGTTGCAAGTTAAATAAAAGCTTGTAAAAAGACTCGAATTTTAGACATTGACCTTGAATTAAAACGTCTCTGATCTTTCAATTAATAATAATAATTATAATTAATAAGAAAAATCGCAGGATAGTGGACATAAACTTGTTGCCAAGTTTTTTTCTTATGTACCTTATCTTTTGTTAATTGCTATGGTTAGTAATTAATGTTTATTTTCATAATTATTGTTTTAAATTTTTTATTGTACTTGAAAAAGTCTAAATCTATAGACAAAACGTCGTATATTAATAAATATAATTTGTCCACTATCCTGCGATTTTTCTTATTAATTATTATCTCGATAGACGCGATATCAAATATAAATAATAATAATAATAATGCATTTAACGTCCGTTTCTCCACTTTATGTCATAACAGACGCCATTCGCACCATTACTATTTTCCATCTATCACACTTCGCATTTTTCTATAATTTTTAAACTTCAACTTAATTAAGGGCAAATAAGGAATTTTAAGAAAATTAGAATAAGGTAGGCAAATTTTGAGCATAGAAGTTCGACAGATAATCGGCCATGGCCTTGAATGAGGAACTATCTCGATATTTATCTGGAATTATTGAAGGAAACCATGGTAAACCTCAACAAGAAGGCCGGTACAGGAATTACCGTTTCTCGGCGAGAGGCAGTAGGAAAAACTCCCAGCCACATCTGCCCCTGCCGGTATTCGAACCCGGTACCTCCCGAATGCGAGTCTAGTGCTCTCACCACTACGGCACCCCGTTCGGTGTATTGGATACCAAAATCAAAATTGCTTGCATCACTAACATTCCATAAAACCCAATTAGCAAGAAAATAATTCAGAATTTTTAAAATACTGTTTCACAAAAAAAAAAAAAACGTTAAATGGCAATTTATTTAAATATTCTAGATTCATAAAAACAACATTGTCTTAAAAAATATTTACCAATTGAATCAATTACGGAGCAGAAGAACGAAAAACTTGACTGCGTCTTTAAAATTTGCATACAAAACCAATTTTCCTTTTCTCCAACAACTTCACAACTAGCACAAGAAAAAAAGGTACTTATGTTACGTATGCATATAAACAAGATCACACCGCTTTTTTAAAATTCACTCCTGGACACGTCTTACTTCTTTTATATTAAACAGTTCGAGAAAAGAATACATTTGCATTTTAAACAATCTCCAATCCTTGTAACTTTTGAATCACGCATGATTTTAGTTCGTTAGTATAATATGGTACGCACAATTTTTATACACTGCGGCAAAATGTATAATTTCAAAGTTCCCGCTTTAGATTCGTCCGTGCACTTGAATTAGAACAAAAAAGAATCGAGTCTAATAAAACAAAACGCGACACGAATAGTTGAATATCGGAATAATACTAACACTGTTATCGAACGATTGACACTGAAATAAAAAAATGTTTTGTTAGCGCAAGGTGAATTTTCAAAAGACGATTGCGTAAGTCTACACAATTTTAAAATTAAACTAGGTACAATTTTTGTACACAGATAAACTAAAATTATTAAAAAAAATATCTACAGTGAACTAAAAAAAAGTTGCGACTTATTTTATATTTTGTGATAAAAAAATATATGAAAATTAAAAAAAAAAATATCGGATTAAAATTGACACCGCCATAAGCGAACGAATAATAATACAGTGTAAACTCTATATAGCGACACTCAAGGGGCTTTGCACTTTGTGGCGTTATTGAGAGTTGTTGTTAAACGGAGAGAAGAAATAATCCATTAATGTTTTTTTTTGATATAATATAATCTATATTTACAGCTGACCAACAAATATTATGATAACTTATCGATAAGCAGCTGAGCTAAACATATGAAAGATAATCCCAACAAACAAAAGAACGAATTTCTTAGAATATTCGGTACGCATGATGCCGACAACAAAGCAACAAAATAACAAACAAGTACGGTTTGCTTAATGATGACGTATTGTTGTCGTTATTTAGAGCGGGTGTGTAGTTATTTAGAGTGTATCATTGTATGAGCAACAAGGTAAACCAACTAGAGTTAAGTAATTTCGACGTTTTAAGGAGATCGTCGTTGTATCGAGTGACGTTAAATGGAGTTCACACTGTATTTTTTATATTTCATTATCGACCGTTGCGTAATTGTTTTGAATTTTATTGCACGAATAAACGTGTTGTGATTCTAATACGATTTACAGGACAAGAATAACACTGAATTAAAAATTCTGACTTGTTTTATAACAGCGTATCCAAAATTTCAAACAGTTGAATTTGGCATTATTATATCCGAGTAAATAATAACATTAGAATGAGAAATATTTTGTAATACAATTATTAGAGATGATTACGTAACTACTTTATTCAAATTTTATTGTAGAATTTTAAAATTGAATTAGATAAATCTTAAAATTAATTAAAAAAGTCCTACACTGACCTCTATTAAAAAATCTTGGATATTATAGTTATGGGATATCATCGTTCAAGCAAATTATTATGTAAGGGTCTATTTATAGTTACTAGAAGTTTTGTTCCAAAATATGTATTGAAGGAGATTTATTTGGTTGAGGAACAATTGAAAATAAGCTTTACCAGTGTATCGCTTGTGGCCAACGTTTCGATGAAAATATATTTTTCGAAACGTTGGCCACAAGCGATACACTGGTAAAGCTTATTTTCAATTGTTCCTCAACCAAATAAATCTCCTTCAAGGTCTATTTATAGTTCAATAAATATTTTTGTCTTAAAATATTGACACTGAAATGAGAGATGATTTGGTTCTAGAGATAGTTATCTTATTTAAATTTGAAATAAATAAAATTGACCAATTTTTCGTCAGGCTATATATGGACACAAAAAAAAAATTGTTTGTTATTAATTTTCGATAATTAATTAACTTAATTCTATTATAAAATAAGTAGATATTATATACTAATTAATTTTTATATTTTTTAGATTATTTCTGAAGATCCAAATCCGGATCAAACGTCATCATTTGTAATATTGATTTATAATTTTATTTTTGTTAATATATAGTCTGAAAAAAATTGGTCGACAATTTTATTTATTTGAAGAGTTCTATTCAGACGTTAATCAAAGTTTTGAATTTTTTATTTAAATTTGGCTACTCGTTTCTAAAATGAAACTAATAACGAATTTCACCACACGATATTAAAATTAGTGATGCCACGAATAATGATTTTGCCGAATACCGAATATTCGGCCATGTTCTCGGCCGAAGCGCCGCATATTCGGCGGCCGAATGTTCGGCAAATTATGTGTACATTTTGCGGGTGACAGGTTACGACTTGTCCCATTACGAAGCGTGCGGTAGCAAAGCCGCGGGTGTATTTGTTTCATTTGCGCAACTAGACCGTGTCACGACAAGCATTCTTTGTTCATTGTTACATCAAATTGTGTTATTAATATTTAATAGTCCTTATTACTAAAAAATATCACTGTTTTTCCACCAAAAGCTTTACAAAATAATACTATTTAAGAAAAAATTCGCATATTTTTGAGTAATATGTGCGTTTTTCCCCATGATTTGATATTCGGTATTCGGCCGAATAGTACGCAACATTCGGCCGAATACCGAATATTAAAAAAAGTAGCCGAATAGGCCGAATACCGAATAGTAGCCGAATATTCGTGGCATCCCTAATTAAAATGTATAATGAACAAAAAAAAAAGCAAAAATTAAAAAACTATCGAAAAAGTCACTGAACTATATAATAAAACCGAGATTTTATCATTCACAAAAGTATAAAAAAATTTCAAAAAGGGTATAGATAGGATGTTGCAGTAGTAAGGCAATAAAATTTGTTTATAGTGCGTCATTCATGCTGCAACATAGTTGTAAATAAAAATTTATTGGTTTACTCAAAATAGACGCAGTAAATTAAAATAAATATTTTTTTATGACAGATTTCATGCACAATATTATGAATACTTTAATATGTATAATTTATACTGATTTTAGTAAACTCATTTTATGATTTTTGTATAAAAAAAAAATACAAATTTGCTTAATGATAGCAATAAAAATACGTTTAAAATAAATATTTTTTGTGCACCAGTAGATACGTTAATTTAAATTACGTAAATAAAAAAAAAAACTTTTTATAAACAGAGAAATTGAAAATTTGATATACATGGTTAAAAAACAAGCATTTTAAAAATATGTACTAAGTTAATTTTTTTGTCACTTTCCTCATAATATTGTTGATAAACGAGAATTGCAAATATTTACAAACATTGGAGAGAGACGAAAATATTAAAAATTATTTTTTGAGATATTATTAAAATTAAAAAACAGGGATAAAAACAAAGCACTTTAAACATAAAGAAACAAAAGTAAATTGCCTGCCAACCTAATTAAAAATATTATTAAAATTGAATCACTTGTGAGTTAAAAATATATACTGAAAAACGTCGGAAAATTGATTAAAAAAGAAGCGCTTTATAAAAAAAAAAATAAAAGATAAAATTTTTGTCAACTAATTGAAACTGCGGTTGATTAAAAAAAAATACAAAATAAATATTTACACAAAACAGAAGTCACTTTACATACGATTTTGAAAGTGTAATCGTTTGCCAATACTAATTAAAAATACGGTAGATTAAAAAAATACTAAATAAATAGGTATCCACAAAAAAGTCACTTTACATAAAACTTTGAAAGTTTAATCGGTTGTCAATACTAATCAAAAATACAGTTCATACAAAAAATATTTCAAAGCACTTGAAATGTATTCATTAATCAATACGCAATAAGTCTAGAATAGTCATTGTTCGAATTCGAAGACGGGGATTAAATTTTTTATCAATCCTACTAATTGAAAACATGGTTTATAAAAAATATACAAAATAGCTATAATTGAATTGTATTTTGTTAGTTGAATTTTTTGTCCATACTAATTAAAAATAACTTGGTCGAAAAAAAACAAAATTACTACACGACAAGTCAAGACTATTTAATTGGATTTATTTCCCATAAATTTTTGAGCGTTCAATTTTTGTCTATCGTCGTTGGTTCTGTAATACCTCTTATGTGCAAAAAGTAAAATTTGCAGGAAAGGTCAAAAAGTGGTTATTTCAGCAATGGATGGTAAGAACTAGCAATTTCAGAGGTATATTACTAATTCATACTTATCTTCACTATACGTGTTTAATTAAGACGAAGTATTTTCTTAAAAAATATTTAACGTTAATTTCGGATTTATTAGCACATGGGAGGAATTATTTGATACAACTTTTCACATAAGCGTTACTTCCCCTTGTTGGTTACTGTAAAATTTATTTGGAGGTATTACTAGTGTATAGAGCTCCGTTTCCTGAATCTTTTCATCTAAAAAACGTAAAATCTGCCAATTATGCACATAAGAGCTATTACAGAACCCAACGACGCTATCCTAATTAAAAATAAATTACTCGAAAAAAAAAAACAAAATAACTACACGACAAGTCAAAACAATCTAATTGCATTTGTTTCCCATAAAAATTTGATAGTTCAATTTTTGTCTAAACTAATTAAAAATAACTTGCTCGAAAAAAAAACAAAATAACTACACGACAAGTCAAAACAATCTAATTGCATTTGTTTCCCATAAAAATTTGATAGTTCAATTTTTGTCTAAACTAATTAAAAATAACTTGCTCGAAAAAAAAAAACAAAATAACTACACGACAAGTCAAAACAATCTAATTGCATTTGTTTCCCATAAAAATTTGATAGTTCAATTTTTGTCTAAACTAATTAAAAATAACTTGCTCGAAAAAAAAAACAAAATAACTGCACGACAAGTCAAAACAATCTAATTGCATTTGTTTCCCATAAAAATTTGATAGTTCAATTTTTGTCTAAACTAATTAAAAATAACTTGCTCGAAAAAAAAAACAAAATAACTACACGCCAAGTCAAAGCAATCTAATTGCATTTGTTTCCCATAAAAATTTGATAGTTCAATTTTTGTCTAAACTAATTAAAAATAACTTGCTCGAAAAAAAAACAAAATAACTACACGACAAGTCAAAGCAATCTAATTGCATTTGTTTCCCATAAAAATTTGATAGTTCAATTTTTGTCTATACTAATTAAAAATAACTTGGTCGAAAAAAACAAAAACGACACGACAATTCAAAACAATTTTATTGAATTTGTTTCCCATAAATTTTTGCAATTTCAATTTTTGTCCATACTAATTAAAAATAACTTGCTCGAAAAAAACAAAATAACTACACGACAATTCAAAACAATTTAATAGTATTTATTTTCCATAAAATTTTGAACGTTCAATTTTTGTCTATACCTACTAGTTAAAAATAACTTGGTCGAAAAAACAAAATAACTACACAACAATTCAAAAGAATTTAATTATAGGTATCTATTTTCCATAAAGTTTTGACTGTTGAAAACTAAGTGTTGATCGAAAAAACAAAATAACTACACAAGTCAGAACAATTGAAACGCATATTAATTAGTACCTAATACACAATGATAATGATAAATATTAAACACAGTTCAACTTCGAAGACAGACAATTTTTATGGGGCACTGCGTCAAAATAGTTTATTCAACAGTATATGTTTGGATCGACGGGTGCGCGTTTATTAAACAAAACATCGCGATTAAGACAAACGCGACGCGCGTCAGTAATAATAACAACAGAACATCGAGGGCAGAGTAAGTACGACGACGGGGTACGTCATTAGCCGATAATATAGTGTGGCCAGTAGAGAAATTGATGCCGCAGTCGAAAGGAACAACCACTCGCGTCACGGTATCGTTACGCAACTGACGACATCCAACAGCCAGCCCGCTTGAATCTCGTGCGGCGGACTCGAGTACGTTGTACGGCGCACAAAGTTTGCACAGCGCGAGAGCGCCGTTGATGCTGCCCCCGTCGCGACGCCCGTCCTCCTAGATTCTTAGCAGGAAAACGGTTAATGCGTGCCGTATTGTGTACCGAACTAATTTTTCATTAGCAATACAGGCGATTTCTGACGTTTCATAAACGATACTTCGAATGGGTTTTTTTTGTGTCTGTAGAGATAGAGTATAGACCATCAAGACTAGACAACGAATCAGCACTTTTCCACTAGACCTAAAGGATACGGTAAACATTTCGATCAAAATATATGGTCCAGTAATTCCTGAAATAATAGCGATCATATACAAGGCAAGTTATGTTTGCCCGGTTTGCGGGGTGGCGTAGTGCTGAGAGCACTAGACTCGCATTCGGGGAGGTACCGGGTTCGAATCCCGGCGGGGACAGATGTGGCTGGAACTTTTCCTGCTGCCTTTGCCTGAACAGACCATCTTGTTGAGGTTTTCCATTTTTTCCCTCAAAATTTTAGATAAATATCTAAATGGTTCCTTTTTCAAGGCCATGGTCGATTACCTGTCAAACTCCTGTGCTCAAAATTTGACTATCTTATCTTAATTTCCTAAAAATTCCTTAATTCGCTCAGTGCTAGTAAGTGGAAGTTTAAAAAATTGTAGAAAATAACGGGAAGTGTGGTAAATAAAAAATAGTAATGGTGCGAATGGCGTCTGTTACGACATAAAGTCGAGAAACGGACGTTAAATCTGTCTGTAAAAAATTATTTTATACTTTTTAGTTCGCTTTAAAAACGTGGTATATTAAATATTTTTTTTAAATTTTTTTCATTATTTTTATACTTTTTAGTTAAAAATCTGTCTAAAAGAAATTATTTTATACTTTTTAGTTCGTTTTAAAAACGTGGTATATTAAACATTTTTTTTCTTTTATTATTTTTATACTTTTTAGTTAAAAATCTGTCTATAAAGAAATTATTTTATACTTTTTAGTTCGCTTTAAAAAAGTGGTATATTAAACATTTTTTTTAATTTCTTTTATTATTTTTATACTTTTTAGATAAAAAATCTGTCGATAAAGAAATTATTTTATACTTTTTAGTTCGCTTTATATTAAAATATTTCTTATATTTTTGTCACAAATCAGCGCCTTTGACCGCAACATATAAAACATCTTTAATTAATTAAAATGAAAAAAGACTCGAAGAAAGAATTAAATACATTTACGATTATTAAATCTCAAGCTGTTAAATTTTTAGTACAATATTTGTACAGAAGATGAAAATGGCGTTAAGCTAAAATAATAAATTCTACCCTCCGGTCGTAAGATTTGCGTCGACATTACGTCGTTTTGACCGCAAAATAAAATGACATATTTCACCGGGAAACCTATAAAAATACTTCCCCTTCGCTTTCCCTGAATGTGCTGCGTATTTAAAGAGTTAACAATGCATTTCCTTAAAGGGAACTCGTTCAAACTCAAAAGCAACGACAACAAAATATGAGAAGTAATGATAGCGTTGCAGAGATGCTGTATCATTGCGAAACGCGGTATAGACGGAGCACAACAAACCAGAGATAGGCGCAGGAAATCTCCCGCATGCGACGCTCTCTTTTTTTCATCCGGATGCGGCACGCAACGAAGAGTATTGTGTTTATCAGTCTATTGCCCATATTACACTATTAAAGACTTGTGATCCCGTCCGGTTTCACCCGGGTGTAAAAGAACGAATGGGAAAGGGAGGCACATGAGTACGCACATTCATCTTAGTTTACCGAGATGAATGTTGTGTCCAAATTTCATGATGATCGGAGTTACCATTCAAAAGTTTTTGTCGATAAAAAGCAGTATTTATAGTTTTTTTTTTAAGTAATAATTTTCTTTTAAATCAATAATTACTGTAATTAATAAAATATAATCAATATTTAATTGAAAACTGTAGGAAAATTATTATTTTAACAGGCGAGTAAATATTTATACCTTCGAAGTAAGACATACTATACTACTTGCTCTTTTTGTTGAATATTTTGATGTTCACCCAAAATCCGACCGATGGCGTTAGTGTAAACGTCAAAAAAATTTCACAAAATAATGTTTTATCCTAACCCAATTGTACACAAAACTTCCACTAGCTTTAATGTTTTACAAATATACACTTAACAAAAGGATAATAAACAACATATAAATAAACTTATAAAAGCAAACTGTAGATATAATACTTCGAATTTATAGGTTAGGTATTAAGATCTATGTGGCGGCCATTATTATTTTATCAGGCGAATAAATATTTATACCGTGGAAGTTTATATCTGCAGTTAACATAATTATGGTTGGTGAGTTGGATTATCGCTATTTATTCAGAGGAATAGTTACCTGAAGAACAAATGAACCGAATAAATAACTACTTACGATCGGTGAATATGGCCATAGGTAATATATTTTTACCCAACTACTTTTCATATTGGAAGTTTGTTTTGTACTTTTGTGTTAGACGCGATCGGGTTTTTTTTTGTTGTTTATTTTTTTCAAGTCGTATAAAAACGTACTGATTTGAACTTTATGACAACAAATACACTACATATTCAATCACCGTGTACAAAAATTCCTACAAGTTTTCTAAAAAGATTCAAAAACATAAAAATAATCCATTGAAATCTATATCTATATAAAAAAAGTTCACATAATTTTAAGCAACTTTATATCAATAGAACGCATCTCGAAGCTTAAGAAAACTTTCTCAGAAATAAACACAAAAAAAAATTCTTTTTTTATAAAAACAATACAAAAAAATAATGTTTTAATCATTTTTCTTTAAAATGTTCAGAATAAATTTCTTTAAATATTCTTTTTCCAGGCCAATGATAACATATATTCAGTTTTTACGTTCGTGTTCCGTGAGAAAATAGAAATATGGTGATAGAGTCCAAAAATCGCGTCCGACATTTCTGACTGCATTGCCCTCAAAACGTGAAGAAATAGTTATTGGCGTAACTAGTAGTCTAAGATCGAAGTCATCCATATTCCATAACGTGTCAGCACGATGTTTTCAACACGAGTCGTAGATGCGCAGGCACGAGCGAAGCGAGTGCATACTGCGCACCTGTCCCGGTGTCTGTCTGTCTGTCTGAAAACGAATATTGCAAGTTAAATTTGACCGACTTCCAGTTATCCGATTGAGCTGAAATTTTGCATACATATCTAGTTCCAATGATAATACAATATTATTATAACTAACTGACCGCTCCGACTTTCGCCCGGTTGCAAATCGCACTCTTAACTACTTCCCGTTATCCGATTGAGCTGAAATTTTGCATACGTATGTAGTTCAGATGACAATACAATATTATAATAACTAACTGACCGCTCCGGCTTTCGTACAGATACAAATCACACTTTTAATGAAGCACACTGAAAACTTAAAATTAAATAAACAATTTTTTTAACAAGCGTTTATTAGTTGTTAATAAAAATGAACTAAAAAGTTAAAAATAATTTAATTCCGATTAGAAATAAGTCGTTTTATACGTACTTATCACAGTCTCAAGTTTTCAAATAAAAGCGTGTTATACATTTTAATAACAAGAGAGAACATAAAGACGCTTTCATTTGACAACTTAAAACTGTGATAAGTACGTATAAAACGACTTATTTCTAATCGGAATTAAATTATTTTTAACTTTTTTGTTCATTTTTATTAACAACTAATAAAAGCTTGTAAAAAAAAATTTTTCGTGAATTTATTTGAACTGAGGAAATGATTCCTGCAGTAGTTTATGTCATTTTTTGAACACCCTGTATAATACGTGACGTTGAAGTGAACCGAACATTATGTTGTATATATTTTAGTAACCAGCCAGTGCACATTTTTTTCATATCAAATGCGACGCGTTTCAGGCTTAAGAAAAACTTTTAAAGAAACTTTGATAGAGTTAAGAGTGAAAAGAAAGCCTTTTTATACAAAGCCAGGCGTGGGAAGATGTTAAATTTTGATAAACGCTGCATCTGGCAAAAAAAAACTATATGTGACATATTCATATGGAAATGATACGGTTTGTACGACACTTCCTTTCTATCAAAGAAGCTTTGAAAAAAGTTTTTTTTTTTGGTTTTTCATTTTAATATATTCTTTCGAATAAAAGAATAAATATTATACGTACAGATAATGCAGGATAGAGTGACAATAAATGACTCACTTTAGATATCTACAATCTAGTATGGATTGTCGTTATATAGAAAAATGTAAAAACCTCTATACAAAAAATATTTATCGAGTTACCATAACCCTTGAAAGATTTACAGTGTGTTCAAAAATACTTGACATATTTATTTTTTAGTTCAACAAAAAAGTGTCATCAACTTTTGGATTTTTATACGGTTTGTGTATGAGAAACGGTAATTCCTGCACCGGCCATCTTGTTGAGGTTTTCCATGGTTTCCCTCAATAATTCCAGATAAATATCGAGATGGTTCCTTATTCAAGGCCATGGCCGATTACCTGTCAAACTCTTGTGCTCAAAATTTGCCTGCTTTATCCTAATGTCTAAAATTCCTTCATTGCTATTAATTAAGTGGAAGTTTAAAAATGTGGAAATAACGGGAAGTGTGATAGATGGAAAATAGTAATGTTGCGAATGGCGTCTGTTATGACATAAAGTCGAGAAACGGACATTAAACGCATTATTATAATTTTATTTTGTCTAACAATAAAGCAAATACATTATATTGTAAAGGTGGCACTTCACATGGCTATTTGTGTTCGCTATTGGGTGTTTGTTGTATTTGACAAAATATATGACGTTCAAGACAAACATGCAAATAGAGGCAAATACGACCATCCACACATGGCAGTCAAATAGCAAACACACAAACATTTGGCAGCAGAACGCAAGGTTCAAAATTCCAGGAATTTTAGCACTTTTTCATTGTCCCAATTCATTTTCAATAGTAATTGTCCCAGTTCTCGCTCACAGCACAGGCACAAAAATACTGCACGTCCATACAGGTTCACGGCGCGTGCGCTTCTGAATATGGCCATTGTGTGGACGGTTTATTTGCCTATTTGACTCCTTTGATGTGCCTCGAAAAACCGACAAGCGCACGGTAACGCGTATTTAGTATTGGCCTTATTTGTCAAATAGGCAAATAAGGCCAACACTTTGTCAAATAGACTATCCACACTTGGTAATTGTTTGACAAATACACTATTGGCGTCGAAACAAAATTTCTCGACGTTTTATAACAGTTTGGAAATAAACCTTTCAATTTACAAACTCTATTTAATTTGGTGCAGACGTTGGATTGATAAACTAAGGGAAAAATTAGAAGTGTTTTTATTTTTATTTTCTCGAAAATTCACAAAATAAAGTCACGCTGTCTATATTCTAATAGTCGGCAGGGTTTGGCACTGCGACCCGAGTTTTTTTTTTTATAATTGCTGTCACATTACATGCGTGTGTGTGTTTACTAATATTTATCATTTGCATAACGATTTGATCAGATGATTTACATCGAGAATTGATTTGATTATCCGCTTGGATTACAGGGTTCTAGATGGTATCAGATCCCCGGACACGCATAAACGATCCCCGGGGTCTGGTGATTAATGATTCAGTTTTTAATCAAGTGAACTGTTTATATTACATACCTGCATACAGCATTCATTCGCCGTGCACTGGTCATCATTTTAGGGTTATAATAATTACCGACGGAGTGTGAGTAATACCTAATAATAATAATTATAGTTCATTCAATTACCTACCTAACTGTCGTAACTCGTACCTTTTTAAAACTCGAATAGCTGAAGCTAAAGCGTCGGTATACAGGATGAGCCAGACCACCCGTATCAGTCGTTTTTTTTCGAAAACGGTTAGTCGTAGAGAGTTGTGTCAAAAATCTGTATTATAAAAGCCCTAATGAAGAATCGAATGGTGATATTTTTTCCCCCAGGAAAGGTCGGCGTCCTTGTTAGTTTGCTCCGGAATGTTCAGAACTCCGGAATGTTAAAATCTAGTTAAACAATGTCACAAATGTTCAAACTGTCTTCAATTTACTTCTAAACACTGCAGAGCTCTTCTAGTAATGTCTTCTAGAAGTATTTTCCGACAAAAAAAAAACAATTTCAATTATTGAAAACTTATTGTAACATAGTTTAATTAGGTAACTAGATTTTAAATGCCGACTTTTAAAATTAAGTTTGTTATTCTGACATGTTAATTTAATAATTTCAAACGAATATTACTTAACAGGGGTGGCAGTAACAAAAAAAAAATGTCCTACAAAACTTGCTTATTTTTTAAAGATTTTTTCAACAATACCACTTTCGACCTATCGTGCCATTTAACATTCCGGAGTTCTGAACATTCCTGAGCAAACTAACAGGGAAGCCGACCTTTCCGGGTGGAAAAAATATCACCATTCGATTCTTCATTAGGGCTTTTATAATACAGATTTTTGACACAACTCTCTACGACTAACCGTTTTCGAAAAAAAACGACTGATACGGGTGGTCTGACTCACCCTGTATATTCGATTTGTCTGTATGGCTTGAATCTGTGAGTGTCACGTTTTACCATTCCAACCCACAAGTGGGTACTAGTCAAAAATCGCTTTTCAAAAATTTTACAATATCTTTCCGTTTTGAAGTCCCCCGAATCCAAAAAACATATTTTTGGAAAAGCTCTGTGCGTCTGTTAGGCTGTGAACACGATACAGGTCAAACGAATTGAAGCCGCAAATTTTGGGAGAATGCTTATTGCTTGGTATGCAAATATAAAGAGCCCTATTGTTTTTGGGGAAAATCGGCGCATGCTCAGAAAAGATATATGCTAAAACGGTATTTTTTATATAATAATTGTATACTTTTCATAACGGTTTATTATTCTATTTATTTTTTCAAGAAAGTTTTGTTAAAATTTTTTTTTTCTAAACTTTATAGTTTCGGAAATATTTTGAAAATAAAAAAAAATCAGCCGCTCTTTTGTTTTATGGATCTGTCAGAAATAAACTAGTCAGGCATGCTTTGATTAATTTTTACATGACGTGGAACATATTATGTAGGTAACCATGCCAACGAATAATTAATATCATGTTGAATACTAGCCATTACTCGCGTCACCTCACGCGATATCAGAAATTTTATTTTCTTTATTATAATCAAATGTCAACATTTTTGAAGTTGCAATGGTCCTGTCGCCCAATTGGCTGGAATTTTTTTATTGTCACGCATACAGCCTAAATCATTTAAAGCAAAAAACATTTTTTTGTACCATACCTCTCGAAGTCTATTTAATCCTAACGTCGCCCAATTTTTGAAATTTTTGAGGGGAGCAAATAAACAAAACGGTGTTTTTTACTTATCGTTCGTTCAATTAAAGGCAGATCGTTTCAAAAACGAACTTTTCACATAGATCTTGTATAATAAAATGTGTCCAAACAATGCTTTTTCATATATTGACTAGCGGTTCGTCCCGGTTTCACCCGAGTGCGATAGATATAATTCCGCAAAATGTATTTCGTTTGCGGCCCGGCGTCTGAACTAAAAGCTTTCAGCAAATTCTACCAGATTTGCTTCTGAAGTAATAGCTTTGAGCGAATTCTGACAGAGATGTCGCTACTTGGTATCAAAACAGTTTTTTTTTGTTTGCTTCTGAACTAATAGCTTTGAGTGAATTCTGACAGATGTCGTTACTTGGTACCAAAACAGTTTTTTTTTGTTTGCTTCTGAACTAATAGTTTAGAGCAAATTCTACCAGATTTGTTTCTGAACTAATAGCTTTGCGCGAATTCCGACAGATGTCGCTATTTGGTACTAAAACAGTTTTTTTTTGTATGCTTCTGAACTGATGGCTTTGAGTAAATTCTAGCAGACGTCGTTACGTGATACTAAAACAGTTTTTTTGACAAAACACCCTAATTTTGTACCTTAACCATCTTAGCTTTTATTTGAAAACTTGCAATTACGGACCTGTCTGAGTTAGCTCAGGTCGTGTATTGATGAAGCCACAGTATCTAGTCACCTCTGGTTAAACGTAATCATTTGTTTGCGTGAACTGAACTGCAGCAGTGGAAACGGAAAAGGTAGGTAATTGAGCCTATTATTCAAAACAAATACAGTTGCTGAAATTTGCACAATTAGGCTTTAACACCTTTGGCAAGCAGCCAATGAATCCGTTTAATATCTCTGATAGACATTTAATTTGCGTTTCCTTTCATTAATGGCCATATTCACCGAACGTAAGTAGTTATTTATTCGGTTCATTTGTTCTTCAGGTGACTATACCTTCGATTAAAGTGCGATAATTCAATCCACCAAGCATAATTATGTTTACTGCAAGTATAAATATATCCTGTCTTGCTTCGAGGATATAAATATTTATTCGCCTGATAAAATAATAATGCCAGCCACATAGATCATAGCACCTAACCTATAAACGCGAAGTATTATATCTACAGTTTGCGTTTATGAATTTATTTATGTGTTGTTTATTAACTTTTTGTAAAGTGTATAGTTATAAAACATTAAAATTAGTGGAAGTTTTGTGTGCAATGTGGTTAGGATAAAATATTATTATTTTTAAAATTTTTTTGACGGTTACACTAACGTCATCGATCGGATTTTTGGATGAACGTCAACAAAAAGAGCAAGGAGTATAATGCAGTGTATATTTATTTTTTAACTAACTTCTCTAAATGATAATTTGCTTGTTGAATTGAATGTAAATTTCATTCTATTATTTTATTATTGTGATATAATGTTTCAAGAAACGAATTATTATTAGCTCTGCTAGCACAACGCGGACGGTTGTCAATAATTGTGTTAATCCTTCAATAATATTTTGTTTGGCAACAAATATTGAGTGTCTGAGGTCCTCTTAAAACAGAGACTACCTGTAATCTGTTACCTTAAGATGTGGCTTATTTTTTCCTCCACATTAAATTGAAGAGATTTTATTTACGCATAATTTATCGACCAAATGCTGATAAAGTTCTTCTTCCATTTTGTGTATACAGGGTAAAGGCACCAGTTTCCGACAACATTTATTTAGTAATAATAATAATGTAACAAATGTAACTGACTGACTCACTTGCTCACTCCGGTTCCTTATATAGTTTCGTCCCCCGCTTCTATCGACTGTTCTGGGCGATTCGAGATTTCTTCTATTGTTATTTCTAAGCGATTCTAAGAAATCGGGTTTAACTTCGCTACCTGTTTTACGCACCGAGTTCCTTTCCTTTACATGTATGTGTGTCTCCAAGGTCGGGTGTTTTGACCTGCTTCTATTGTTGTTGGTTCTAGTAGTTTCTACCGAGCTCCATAGGCGTCCCATCAGGGCACGCAACATTAATATACTTTTAACGTCCGTATCTCGACTGTATGTCATAACAGACGCCATTCGCACCATTTCTATTTTCCATCTATTACACTGCCCGTTAGTTTCTACATTTTTCAACTTCAAGTAATTAATAGCGATGGGCGAATGAAATAATTTTAGGACATTGGGATAAGGTAGGCAAATTTTGGGCATAGGAGTTTGACAGGTAATCGGCCATGGCCTTGAATAAGTAACCATCTCGATATTTATCTGGAATTGTTGAGGGAAACCATGGAAAACCTCAACAAGATGGCCGGTACAGGAATTATTGTTTCTCGGCGAGAGGCAGCAGAAAAAAGTCCCAGCCATATCAGCCTCCGCCGGGATTCGAACCCGGTACCTCCCGAATGCGAGTCTAGTGCCTTCACCACTATACGTCACTCCGCTCGGTCATTTATTTAGTATTGACACCGCAACAACTACCTTCTAATTTCCTTAAAATTCCTTCGTCCACCCATTACTATTAAATAAGTTGAAGAAAAAAATGTATAAAATAAAGTGTGGTAAATGGAAAATAGTAATGGTGCGAATAGCATCTGTTATGGCAAAAAGTCGAGAACCGGACGTTAAGAGTATTCGTCCCTGCAAATACCCCCTGCACCCTTCATCTCAAATCTTTTCCCCTCGCCTAAAAACGGTTCGCGCTCTCCCGACGCTATTTTTAAAGCTAGAGGGTTCTGCTAAACGCCAAATGAAAGACAAAGAATCAGACTACAGATCCTTCAGGTGAATTTTTTGAAAAAAAATTCCTGAAAAAACTTACAACCTTTTGAAAAAAATAATAAGTTACGTAATATTTCACACGTAGGCGAAACTGTTTTTCAAAAAATTCGCCTGAAGGATCTGTAGTGTGATTCTTTGTCTTTCATTTGGCGTTTACCAGAACCCTCTAGCTTTGAAAATAGCGTCGGGAGAGCGCGAACCGTTGTTAGGCGAGGGGAAAAGATTTGAGATGAAGGGTGCAGGGGGTATTTGCAGGGACGAATACTCTTAAACGCATTATTATTATTATTTGTCCTTGTACCGATAATTTTCGATCATACCATGATATGAACTGGTCTAGTCGTAACCAGCAGCTCAGCACCAATTGCCCAATAGACGATAGCCGGTGCCTTTACTCTACCTCTGTCATGCTATTATAAATATAAATACAAAGCTCTTAATGAATATCTACGAGTATTTTTTTTTTCAAGATAATGGAAAAAGCATCTTCATAAACTTTACACATTCATTATTTTATACATGAAAAGTTATCTTCTTTCCAAATAACTAGGTCATAAAAGTATCTATGTAAATTATTTTTTTAAAGAAATAACTTTTAAATGAAAGGGTTATATTGTAGGTATACAGTTTCATAAAATACCTAATTAGTTCTTGAAACTTTTGATTAAATATTAGAACATTCATAATACTAGAGTAATTTTGGTTTCATAACATCAAATCGCTTGAAACTAAATACAATTTTATGCTGAATTTATCAAAGCGGCGTTGTTCCAGCAGATTTGCAAACTGTTTGCTGACAATCCGAAAAGTTTGCTGATAGTACTCTAGTTTTTAATCTCAGTCAAGCACATTCTGCGTATTTCTCATACTATGGGCGTGGTCTTGACCGCTTGTTACGGTAGAACTCTAGAGCTTTTGAGGTTATACCTATTTTATTGACATATTGTAGACACCGCGTCAGATGGTCTAACAATTAGTATCATTAAATGAGAAAACCGAGACTGTTTTGAGCTACTGCGCAGTAGCAAGACTTTGACGGTTCTGTTACCGTTCTCTGGCTGCTTGGAACAAACCTTATATTTCTAAAGTTTATGACGACACTGTTGGACAGTACAGAGAAAACCAAAGGATGTAGAGTGCTTTGGTTTATTTTGTTTTGAAGTTATCAGATTTTAAAAACAAACTAGAAACGAGACAATTCTCTATAAAATCATCTTTCAATTACAGATCACCACCTCTTAAAACAATTCTCGAGACAAAAATAAAGAAAATATCGAACGCTATATATAACCTATCAATATATCTTCTTTAAGATATAATCCCACAGTGACCACTCCGTAAGAGTCGAACTTATAAAAGAAAAGAAATAAAAGGTCCAAGCGCGATCGAATCAAAAACTTTGTGACTTCGATGATAATAAAAAAGTGAGATAAACGCGCAACCATTGGCGTAGAATCGTTTTAGTTTTATTTAAAAGGTAAATTATTAATTCAAATTGCGACTAATAATTCACGAATGAGAGCGTCATTTGTTGAACGTAACAGCAACACACGCAATACTAAACATTGCTCATGCAGAAATTTTAAATGGCAACCGCAATTTTTTCTTATTGGGTTGAATTCTTCGGGCAAAAAAAGACATCTTTTGTCCCAAACTTTTTTTTGTTCAAGCTACAGATCACCAAGTACGCGGGGTAAAATTTTCCAAATTATGCTCACCCCCTCAAATAAAATTTGTTCATTTTGGAACAGGTCAAAAAATGATACTCTATTACTTGACCTTGATAACAATCCTAAAAATTAGTTCGTCATATTTAAAGTGGAATTTGCAAAATGTACTAATTTTATTTGAGGGGATGGGGATAATTTCGAAAATCTTACCCCGCGTACTCGGTGATCTGTAGCTTGAACAAAAAAAAGTTTGGGACAAAAGATGTCTTTTTTTGCCCGAAGAATTCGACCCAATAAAAAAAAATTGTGGTTACCTTTTAAAATTTCGGAGATACCTCCTACCCTCCCCGGAGGCACTCCCTTAGGAAGAATTTTTGTGACCGAAAAATACATTACAACTTTCATTTGCAACATTTTTCAAAAAAACAGGCGTTGTGGGACTTTTTGAACATTCTGTATATTAGAAAACTATGCTTTGTCTTTTGTTCCTTCAGGGTTGCCAGGTGTACGAGAAATCTCGTACCATTACGATATTTATGGTTTTTGTACGAGATACAAGAATAACAAAATTCTTGTACAATTTTGTACGAGATTTTAACAATGATGACTGCCCTCGCTAGGTATCGGCCAAAAAGTGTAGCATCAATAAATGCACTACCTCATCACTATATTAAACTAGACAACTTGAGTGGGAAATCCCCGTTTAATGTATTTATTGACGTGATAACGTCTTATAAATTGATGAATCACCAATCTTAAAAATTGATGAAACACCGGCTGCATGCACGAAAAAGTGTAACGTTCCTAACGTTCCGCCTGACCCTGTGCGTGCTTTTCTCGAAAACGGCCCTAACGATTTGGATGAAATTTACTGAAAAGGGATTTTGGGGGGCAAAAAATCGTTTTAGCTAGGTCTCATTTCTCGAAAAAATACAAATTTTATCATTATAAAAATTTATTTTTTGACGTATGAAAATACTTAAATATTGTAAGTAGGTTTTGGAATTTTATAATATAAACAATGAAACAATTGTTTTCAAAATATTATGACAGTTAATCTTTGAGACTTAAAATAAATACGAAAGAAAGAAAGTTAAAAAAAACAATTTTTATTATAGGTGGTGAGTAATTTAAATAAATAAAATTAACCTAAATTTGAAGCGAAAGATGCAATATCATAGATTCGAATTATTATAATTATTATATGTAGAAGATAGGAGAAATAGAACATAAATTACGTATTACGGAATACGTTATCACGTAAAACTATCGTCCGTAAACCGACTTTACAGACAACCAATTTTTTGTTGTTGTCCTTAATAGACTAATGTTAATCACTATCAGTTCTAATTGTTTCATTTGAATTGACAGCTAAAAGCGTAAAGAATATGACTACTCAAAGTTAAATAGTACAGTAAATAGCATAAATTATAAATTTTATTCGATATACCTACCTACTTTAAATTTATACTTGTACGAGATTAACTGTTGAAAGTAAGAGATATTTAGCAACACTGGTACGAGAAAAAAATCCGTCATCTAGCAACCCTGTCTTCCTTTTCCATTATACCAGACTGAGCCACGGCAACGCGTCGCTGGATACAGCTAGTACCTTATAATTTCAAAGATAACCTCAAACTACGATCTGTCAGTTAAATAATATGTTCTTAGGGTTCCATTCTAATAGGTCATAAAAGAAGAATGGAGGGATGTCTTCATTGGCTAATGGACATTATCATGCGAATAATCCAGGACCTTCAGTTAAATCAAAAGGCACCGCCATTGTATGTCAGTGACTTTAACGATCAAAACCAGTCCAGAGCCCTCTAGGTATCATTCCAGACGTATTCCCTATACGCAAAACACCCACTCATGTGGTATTGTACACGGCCATATATATATTCATATATACCGTATGTCTTCGGATTGAGTTTAAAAGAAGAGACAAAATTATTTTACGAAATAATCTCAAAGGAACATAAATGTATACATTATGCTAACTTTTCTCTACGTCTTGTAAATGAATATACCATAATATGACACAAATTTGAGTCTACGAGAGGGAGAGACACAGAGAGAGAGATTTTACGAAAAACTGTCAACGGAACTAATTTTTTATATGATACAAAATTCTTAGTTAAGCAAATAATATTAAGTGTACACACGAGACAGGAAACACTGCTTGGACTTCTGATGGCCGACAGGGGCTGGAAATGACGTCACTGCGGGCTCGCCTGCTATAGCTTACAAGCTAGTTTTAAAAATTTTAACAGGGACTATTTTCTTGCTAGGTCCTTTGCTTTCTCTGAGCACGACCCAATCAGGAAACAGTATCTTGTCACGTGGGCACTTGAACAAACGCCCACAAACCAACATGACGTCATTCTGCTCATAGTCAGACAACAGACACGTTTTGCTCTGTGTTTATAACTGTCACTGGGCGCGCACCGGATCTATTCACAAAACAGCGCTAGAAAACTAGTAGTCAGATCCAGCAAGGAATCTAGCGGCAAATCTAGCCTCGTGTGCAGCGGCCTTTATAGAACTATAATACAGACAATTAAATGGAATATTGTAAAATGCATAAGATCGGTGAAAACATACAATATAGGAAAACTGATTTTGAATCCTCTTTGGAATCCCACAATCTTACGACGTTTATGCAACCCCTAACTGAAAAGGGCGTGTTCCTTTGGGACCGGTGAAGTTTCAAGAGTGACTTGAGACCAACAAAAAACTTATCTGCGTATCCCTTTTAAAAACTAAATAATTCGTACGTCAATCACACGCGGATTTTTGTGACATTTAGTTTCAAATATTTGATTTTTCGCTTTTGAGAAACTTTAAATATCCAAAAATAGATAAAACTATGTTTTTTTCTACTGCAAGCATAATAATTAATTTGAAGTGATAAAATTTTGCCAAAATCGAATTTTTGTTTGAAGAAGTGGATACATCTGTCAAAAAGTTTTTTAGATATTATGTATGTTTTGTATAGGATGTCTAAGCTTCACGATATAAAAGGGCAAAATGGTTTCCAAAATCGAAAGAAAAAAAAATCGTTTTTTGAATCTGAAAACGTCTATTCGCTCGTTACACAAACAACCTGTCGAATTTTCTTATTTGACAAAATACCGTCAGATTTGAATCGTTATTTGACAATGCGTGAAGAATTGAATGGATCTGTACGTGTTTGTCGCGCAAGATTTGTTTTGCCGACTGTAGGCACATACGCATTATAGCCACGAATTAACGTTAAAGTTTCAAATTAGTGTAGCGTCGGGTCTCGTTGTGAAGAGCTCGCGGGGTACTATACTAGTGATGTGCCGGATATCCGTATCCGTATTCGTATCCGAGGGAAAAAAAAGATCCGTATCCGTTAGTTTTTTGACGGATCTTTTACCTTATTAATTTTCAATTCATAGATGAAATTTTATATATATAGGTGATTACGTAATAATGAAAAACTGTTAAAAACCATTCAGATTATTTTTTATTTTTTAAAATCGTATTTGGGACCTTTACATTGCTAACATTTATCGTAGTGAGTACCATACCAAAATAGTACATAACTGAAAGGTACTAAAAAACTATCTTTATAACGAGATATTGCACATCGATCTTTGGAAAGAGACAATCTGTTACTTATGAGAGTTAACTCTTAAAGAGGTCAATAACTTTTTCCCCTAACAGATAGTCTCTTTCCAAAGGTCGATGTGCAATATTTACCGCCGCGTACTCTAAGAAAGTTAAGATCCGTATCCGTATCCGCGGATATACATTTTTAACGATCAGGCCAATCACTATACTATACTAGGACCTAAAATGAGACAATAAAATAGTCGCCGGAATATCAAAAATCAATTAAATTCCTCGAAACGACATTTTTCCCTACAGCCAATATATTTAAGGTACGATATGACGTATAGATATATTTCATTTTAATACGCCAGCACAGAGAGTTTGTCAATAAAATTCATGTCGGTTCGAAATTTAGTAGTCATTCATATTTTAGTTTTATGTTGTGAGTTTATAAATCGACTCTGAAAAAGGAAAAGGTTATCAATTTGACCCGTAGTTTTTTATCTACATACTATACCGGTCCCGCCCGGTTTCACCCGGGTGCAAAAGAACGAATGTGGGAGAGGGACATAAGTACGCACATTCATCTTAGTTTAGCGAGATGAATGTTGTGTCCAAATTTCATAATGATAGGAGTTACCGTTCAAAAGTTTTTGTCGGACGGACAAATTTTGAATTACATTTTGCAACATTTTTCATTGATGCTCCGCTCCTATTGGTTGTAGCGTGATATTATATAGCCTATAGCCTTCCTCGATAAATGGACTATCCAACAAACATATTTTTTTTCAATTCGAACCAGTAGTTCCTGAGATTAGCGCGTTCAACCAAACAAACAAACTCTTCAGCTTTATATATTAGTATAGATATAGATACATATTTGTGAAATACCTACGCCATTTGCATTAGATGGGAAATTAAATGCGTCATTAACTACAATTTTGCAGTTGCAAACAAATAATAGCGAAGCCTATTTAGGTTATTGGGTTAAATACACATCGTTTATTAGATTATTCCCGTGACGAGTTGTGACTCCGAACTAGTTTGTTCAGATAAAATAGAAAAACACATTGTCTACAGTGTGTCCTATTGACAAGACAGCATAACAGTAAGTTACTTTAGAACTTAATAACCGGTTCAGATTTTGTAGATTAATTCCCATATTCATCGACAGAAGTTACTAATCTTGGAAGATTCGTTACTATAAAATTTCAATTCACCAAGCAAATTATCAGGTAGAAAAGTTAGTTAAAGAATAAATATACACTGCACTATATTCCTTGCTCTTTTTGTTGAATATTTTGACGTTCACCCAAAAATCCGACCGATGGCGTCAGTGTAAACGTCAAAAAAAGTTTCACAAAATAATATAGTTTTATCCTAACCCAGTTGCACACAAAACTTCCACTAACTTTAATGTTTTACAACTATTCAGTTCACAAAACACATAAACCGATTCACAAAAGCAAACTGTAGATATAATACTCTACGTTTATAAGTTAAGTATTATGATCTATCTGGCGGACATTATTTTATCAGGCGAATAAATATTTATACCCTCGAAGTAAGACAGAATACCTGCAGTAAGCATAATTTATTATGGTTGATGAATTGAATTATAGCTATTTATTCGAAGGAATTGCTACCTAAAGAACAAATAAACCGAATAAATAACTACTTACTGAATATAAAGTTTTTTATTTAACAGTCTGTACATCTTCAATAGAGTGTAATACACAGAAAGTACACAAAGCGTTCATTTTCAGAACAAATATTTGTAACAATATGTTTGTTTCTAAATTTATTGGTGATTACGACACACACTGCAAATTCCAAACTAATAGTTTTATAAATCTATTATCACAAAACAAAGTAAATTATGTTACATTTTTTGTCAAATAAAATTGTATTTCTTAATTTATTAGATTGAATAAAATCATGCAATAAAATGTTTTAGTCCAGTGGTTCCAAAACTTATTTGATCTACCGCCCCCTTCCAAGAAAAAATATTACTCAGCACCCCCTGGAAATAACTTTTTTTTAAATTTTAATAGAAATTAAGCACAAAGTTTAATGTTTCTACCTTTTTCGCGTAAAATATAGTAAAGAAATTAGAAGCATTGAAGTTTGAAATCATGAAACTATTTATTGAACTCAGAATTCATCGCTCCCAAATGCACTGGTGGTCATCACCGCCGCCCTGGATCGCCACAGCACCCACCAGGGGTATCACCCACTTTTGGGAATCACTGTTTTAGATCAATTTTAATAGTTCATTTTCCGATAGAAAAAACACGAAGTCACACACTTTGAGATATTCTCTAGATCAGCGTTTCCCAAACTTTTTGACCGCGACCCTGTACGAAGTTATAAAATTTCTTGCGACTCACCTTAAGAAAAAAAATTATTTTTACACGCTTTATATTAGTTTCCCTTGTAAGTTTGTATGTATGTATGTAAGTATGTATGTTTGTAACCTCGTTTGGACTACAGCAAGTGGTTTATTACTGTTAGTATGTTATGCCACTACTGTAAGAGCAATCGTTGACCGAGCGGTCTAAGGCGCTGGTCTTCGCTGACGTCAACTCTCGAATTCAAACTAAAAAGTGGAAAATAAATATAGTTTAAAAAAACTAAAAAACACGCTTTATATCAAACTAAAAAGTGAAAAATAAATATAGTTTAAAAAAAACAAAAAACACGCTTTATATCGAACTAAAAAGTAAAAAATATTTTTTTTACAAAAGCTTAAAACAATAATGAATAAAAAATACTAGTATTATTGTGAAAAAAGCGTGGGGCGCTCGATGTACGAAAATGTGGAACAAAGCGCCCCACGGTTTTTTCATTATTGTTTTAAGCTTATTTTAAAAAAAAAAATATTTTTTACTTTTTAGTTCGATTTAAAGCGAGTCTATTAGTTTTTTTTAAACGATATTTATTTTACAAAACAAATTTTATTTTTTAATAGAAATCAAGTTATTTATTTGCTTATTTCATATACACAAAAACTGCAAAAATAACCGTTCCCTTGGGGTTTGCCGTAGTGAAAAATCAACACAAATAAGAAAATCTAGATTCTTATAGGGCAGGGGTCGGCAACCTTTTGAGACGGAAGAGCCAAAAGTTACAATTTACAAAATTTACCAGTTTTTAAAGAGCCACTAAACATTTTCGTTTCAGTATTGTAGTATTTGCTTATATAGGTATAATATATATATCCGAGGACGACACGTCGCGATGGAGGCGGTGCGGGTGAGACGCGAGTGGAAATGGCCGAGAGAGATAGACGTGGTACTCAATCATGGATCGATTGGACGATTTTTAAGGGTTTATATAATAAAATAAGTATTTTTTGCGTATGGAACTGGAGAGCCGCAACTTTACATCAAAAGAGCCGCATGCGGCTCGCGAGCCGCAAATTGCCGATCCCTGTTCTAGGTGAATAAAATCACTTGGCACTAGAATAAAATAATGGTAGTGCATGTAGTCAACAATAGTGAAAATATGTTCAGCTTATAACAAACAAACTAAACTTTGTAGAAAGCTCTTCACTAAAAGTCGACAGCAGCTAACAATAATATAAATGATAAAAGTTACAACCGACAAAAACAAGTTTTGTCCACAATTTGCACTATTATAGATAGCATGTAACAGGTGCAGCAACAGTTGCGATAAACATTTCTTTGGTGCAGATTCAGAAGTTCTTAACCTGTGGTACGTGTGCAATCAGTCCGCTGTCAAAAATCGTTATTTTCGATTACTCCCCTTCTGACATCGATATCAATAATTTCGTCGAGGGTACGGTAGACTTGATTGCAATCTAATGATCATAAGCAAACATCTGTATCTCTTTTAGTTTGGAACTACCGCCATTCGAAGGTTTTATATGATTTTCTGAACACTATAAACGCAAATAGCTTCTAAACCAAAAGACATACAGACGTTTGTTTGTGCTCATTGGATTCAGCGTGTTTTTTTCTATAACCAACGCGCGTTTACAATTTCTATACAATTGTATAGAACTGTTTATATGATAACGCGCGTTCAACGCGCCACCAAGGCGCGTTATCATATAAACAGTTCTATACAATTGTATAGAAATTGTAAACGCGCGTTGGGCCAACGCGCGTTGAACGCTCTACATGTGTGCTAGGCCTTAGACTGTATATTCTTAGGAAACCGTGTCTTATGCAACTGCGCTACTTGAAAGAAGAAACACTACAAGTTTACTTGTAAACTTTAAGTATATTATTCAACGTGTTCAATTTGATGAGTCAATAGAAAGTTTGATTTTAAACACTGTGATGTTAAAAGTATAGAATTTGATGATGCCATAGTACCAGAAACGAATGCATCCCTCATGAATAGTTTGTTAACTCAGTAATAATCAAAAGTAAATCCAGAAACTCCAGGAACATCAGCGAGGAGAAAATTTAATCGAGCAGACAGTCAGCCATCTATTGGCTACCAGTGATAGCATATATACAATGCATAATATAAGGTGTAGCCTAAGAGAAAGTTCTGTAAAAGCCGCAGCACACGAGGCTGGAAACACTGTTTGGACTTCTGCTGGCCGGCAAACTGGGTTGAGGCTGCTGGCTCGCCTGCTTGCTTAAAAGGTAGATTTTTAAATTAGAACGGGGCAATTTTTCTTGCTAGGTCCTCTGCTTGCTCTGAGAAACCATATAAGTGTGACATCTGTAATAAGTGTTTCAAAACTAATGAAATTATCTATACTAATATATAAAGCTGAAGAGTTTGTTTGTTTGGTTGAACGCGCTAATCTCAGAAACTACTGGTTCGAATTGAAATTTTTTTTTGTTGGATAGCCCATTTATCGAAGAAGGCTATAGGCTATATAATATCACGTTACGACCAATTGGAGCGGAGCATCAATGAAAAATGTTGCACGATGTATCTCAAAATTTGTCTGTCCGACAAATATTATCAGGTGAAATGCCCTAACTAAATATTGCAATATTAGCGCCTCACATTTACAAGCCCGGATAGCTCAGTCGGTAGAGCATGAGACTCTTAATGCCAGGGTCGTGGGTTCAAGTCCCACGTCGGCGAATATTTTTTTTTTCTTTTCTACATTGCTTTCTTCTAAGGCTTACCTTTCAATTTTTTAACATTTTATTACGACTAATTAAAATTAAATAAATCTAATTAATAGCTGATTTGAAAACTGTTACAACTATAGGCACCCATATAAAAATAATTTTCCTAGAGTGTTTTCAATTATATATTTATTATATTTTATTAATTACAGTAATTATTGTTTTAAAAGAAATTTATTACTTAAAAAAAGTATAAATACTGCTTTTTAACGACAAAAACTTTTGAACGGTAACTCCGATCATTATGAAATTCGGACACAACATTCATCTCGGTAAACTAAGATGAATGTGCGTACTCATGTTCCTCCCTTCCCCATTCGTTTTTTTGCACCCGGGTGAAACCGGGCGGGAGCGCTAGTCAGTTATAAAACGTGTCAGGGAGCTGTTTGTAACAAAAAGGACAGATAGCAGTTTGATTCACTCTGTATAAATGAAACTTCAGAACAACAGTTCCCCAATGGCTCTTTCAGCTTACCTGTTCTGCCATCATTACAATGGGCTTACATCATGAAATATCATTATTAAATGCACAGCTAGAATTTGTACAATACTTTATGTGTTAATTAACCATAGGATTTAACTAATATTAAACACAATCAATTTGTGAACAAGTTGCATGTAACCTACCTATATATGCAAATAATTGAATTTAGTTTCAGCAATTTTACATGCATGTAATGCATTTAAAATTACATTAATAAACTACCGTGCTGGGTTGCAGAAAAGATTGTCAAAAAATTTGATTTGACAATAACCTTAGATTATACATATATCAATATTAGGTCGTACATTCACAAGCCCGGCTAGGTTAGTCGGTAGAGCATGCGACTGTTAATATCAGGGTCGTGGGTTCGAGCCCTGCATTGGGCGAATATATTTTTATTTTATTTTCCACCGAAACTGTACGGCAATGAATTATTACTGCATAGTTTCTGGACCAATAGGAACGCGATAGCGATTTGTATATATGAAAACGGCATCGTAATTCAGCGAAAGTCAGAGCCATCTTGTGTGCATCGAGGGCGGTGGGTACGTCAATCAATGAAGTGATGTATTATTTTTCCCTCTTTTATCAGGGCCCCGATTACATATTACTCGTGCTAGTTGAATAAAGTATTATGTGCGACCATTGATCGAAGGAGAATATTCCACTCGCGGGTTACTTCTTCTCCTTCTCTCACTAGTCGCACAATATACTATTATTCAACACCCGTGAGTAATATGTAATTTCGGGGCCCTGCTAAACTCGGGAGAAATAATAAATTACTTCATGTTGACGCGTAGAGTGCTAATAATAAGCCGTACAGTGTGATAATGAATTTTCTGGACCAATAGAAACTCAGTAGCAAGCCCAAGCGTGAAATAATGAAAAAAAAACTGCAAGCAGCTTCTGGACCAATAGGAACGTGGTAGGCGGTATTGTATATATGAAAACAGCATCGCAATTCAGCGAAAGTCATGGCAATCTTGTGTGCATACACTGATGGTGGGTACGTCAATCAATGAAGTGATTTATTATTTTTCCCTCTTTTATCAGGGCCCCGATTACATATTACTCCTGCTAGTTGAATAAAGTATTATGTGCGACCATTGATCGAAGGAGAATATTCCACTCGCGTGTTACTTCTTCTCCTTCTCTCACTAGTCGCACAATATACTATTATTGAAGAGTTCTAAGCAAACGTTAATCAAAGATTGATTATAATTAAACAATTAACAACAGAAATAGATCGTTCCCTATTGGGTCTTCAAATGAACTGAACTTAGAACCGGTATACGTTGACAAAATTAATGCATATGTGCAAATAAGTACACTACGTTATGTTACCATGTAGCGATTTGTAAATTGTTAAGCTATCGACTACTAATTCAAAAACAGTTCCGTACAGAACTATCCTCGCACAAAATCTCCGAGGTACTTTCCCAAATTAAAAGGCCGAATCTATTTTTTTTTCTTTTTGCGAGAAAAGATATGATTGTTTCAATCAAAAAGACTTACCATGACACAACGAAATTAAAAAATGTTCGACGCTAAGAAGGTTATGGGACAAATTGTTCATTTGTAAGCGCATCGTGTGAAGCGAACACATAAAAGCCATCAATAAAACCAGCAGCCATCGGCAAAACCAGTGTGCGGCAAACGACTGTTACTAAAAACCGCTGAACACGAGGCTTGATTTGCCGCTAAATTATTTACGAGATTTTAACTACTAGTTTTCTAGCGTTGGGTTTTCTTAATTGCTTTTACGCGCTCACTTCACACGAGACGTCTTTTCAAGCTTGTTTTGTGAATGGATCTGGTGCACGCGCAATGACAGTTACAATATTATAAACACAGACCAAAAACGTGTTTGCCATGCTCATATATTTTATACCTTTAATATATTACCAGCAAAGATCGGGAGAAAGACTTAAACACTACGTTGCAGACATATATCTGTCTTACTTATTTTACTCTGAGTCTTATGCGCATGTCCGTGATTGGATGCGCGTCAGTTGCTGCGTCAGTTTGCGTACAACGGGTCAAGTAAAAAAAGAGGTAGAAAAAACAGTCATTTACTGTCTCACTTCATGGGCCACGCTTCCACTACAGCGATATAGAAGGTATTAAATATATGGTCTGAGCTGACTGACGCCGTGTTGGTTTGTGGGCGTTTGTTCATGTCGCACACGTGACAAGATACAGTTTCCTGATTGGTTCTTACCCAGAGCAAGTAAGAAAAATAGTCTTCAATACATAAAATTATCGACCAATTTTTCAGACAATATATTAACAAAAAAATATAATTTATACATTAACGTTTCGATAAAAAGCTAATTAGAAATTAAATATTAATTATTTTTTATATTTTTTAGATCAGTTCTGAAGAAGGTCCAAATCCGGATTGAGACGTTAATGTATTAATTATATTTTGACGTGATAACGTCTTACAAATTAATGAATCACCAATCTTATAAATTGATAAAACACCGGCTGCATGCACGAAAAAGTGTAACGTTCGTAACGTTCCGCCTGACCCTGTGCGTGCTTTTCTCGAAAACGGCCCTAACGATTTCGATGAAATTTACTAAAAAGGGATTTTGGGGGGCAAAAAATCGTTTTAGCTAGGTCTCATCTCTCGAAAAAATCGTTTTCTTACAAATTTTATCATTATAAAAATCAATTTTTTGACGTATGAAAATACTTAAATATTGTAAGTAGGTTTTGGAATTTTATATAAACAGTGAAACAATTGTTTTATAAATATTATGACAGCTAATCTTTGAGACTTAAAATAAATACGAAAGAAAGAAAGTTAAAAAAAACAATTATATTATAGATATGGTGAGTAATTTAAATAAATAAAATTAACCTAAATTTGAAGCGAAATATGCAATATCATAGATTCGAATTATTATAATTATTATATAAATTTAGGTTATGTATTACGGAATACGTTATCACGTAAAACTATCGTCCGTAAACCGACTCTACAGACAACCAATTTTTTTTTTTTTTTTTGTTAATACATTGTCTGAAAAATTGGTCGATAATTTTATTTATTGAAGAGTTCTAATCAGACGTTAATCAAAGATTTGAAGAAAAATAGTCCCTGTTCTAATTTTAAAATCCATCTTGTGAGCTAGCAGGCGAGTCCCTGCGCCATTACCACCCTCGTCGCCAGCCTGCCAGCCAACAGAAGTCCCAGCAGTCTTTCTAGCAGCGGTCTTAACTCTCAAGCGATATCCAAAATCACCATACCAATGATTCGATCGGGTTAAGTCACAGTTCAGCACGGAACTAATGTGGGTACTTATACCAGAGCATCAGTTTGTTAGCGAAGTCTTGCAAACACGTGTATCCAAACTTGCAGTTCACACGAAAGTTTATTGTTGAGCTAAAGCACAACCGATTGTTCACAGATTCCGTATGTTCTACGTTACTGACTAGAAGTGAGTAACTATACGATCACAATCGTTAATGTACTGTAAACTAAACACGTTCGAAAACTGGTTGTCTCGAAGTAATAGACACATATTACACTTAAATGTTCTTTAAATACTACAGTTGCATCTCCTATAAAATAATGCTGTACTTTTCAATTGAGTTTACCGACACGAACAGGAATCGTTATTTCTGTTACGGTCTATACCCGATTTCGATCAATGATGGAAATAAATGCGCAAAACTAGTTTTGACCTACGAATATTGCCCAAACCCGAAATCTTACATCTAAACGGGTCTTGAGTGTTATAAAATGAGCAATACTTGTAGTTTTGCGCATTTTCAGTTGGACAAAACTAGTTCTATTTCTGAACGGCCAATACTAGTTCTGCTTGTTTCATTCAATCAACGTCCGAACCCGAATAAAAGTAGGGCTATGTTCTTGTTTACCTATTGAATTGTTCTCCTGAATGTTAAAATCAATATATAATTGTGGGATATTCAGTGTAATAATTAAGTAAAAATGCAAGATGAATTCGAGTCTCAACTAGTTCGCTCCTATTGGAGGCTTCTTTTATGACGAAACATAATTACCTTACTACACTAAGTGAGGTTAAGAAAGCAAATTTGTTGAAAGCTGAATTAAAGCCTCTGTCTGCTAAACAATACAGAAGAATAAATCACTTTGATATAATAAGTATCGTTGATGTGGAAAAGTTAATTAAAAAACGCAAAGAAGATTCCGATGCCACACTAGTATTGTCCGTTCAGAAATGGACAGAACTAGTTTTGTTCAATTGAAAATGCGCAAGACTAGTTTTGCTCATTTTATATAACACTCAATACCCGTTTGAATTTAAGATTTCGGGTTTGGGCAATATTCGTTGGTCAAAACTAGTTTTGCGCATTTATTTCGGTCATTGACCGAATTCGGGTATAGACCGCAACATTTCTAACTAAAAAAACACAGGTCGCAATGCAAACCTATGCTATCAAAATAGTTGCGTATGATTGGAATCGATTCAGAGTCATTTTGAGGGTTCCGTGCCGTAGGGTCTAACGGAACCCTATTGTAGTTCATCCGTCTGTCAGAGGATTCTAACTTCTAAACAAAATGAGGTATTGACTTGAAATTCACACATAATATCTAAATCCTTGGCCCAAAGACGAAAATGGTATTTAAAGTTATAAAAACAATTTAATTGAAGGGAGCGCCATATATGCAAACAGGAGAATTTTTTGTGTAATTGTATCTATGCTTGTAAAAAATTATCAAATTTGTTAAATGTAAATTTTGTCACTTTCTATCGAAGGACAGAATAATGCTTTCAATATTTATTGTAATTAAATGTCAAAGTTTATATTTAAAAATAATCTGCGAGCTCAAAATGTATATTTTATACCTGAGCTTGTAAAGTTGAATGAATAAATTCGTTTAATAAACTAATTTATAATAAATGTTTGGCGTGAGTTACCACAAATAACTCAATTATGTTACTAACAGAAAACCGCAAAATAATTTATTTTGAAAACAAAGACATCAAAAGAACATTTTGTTTTGAATATACATTAATCAATTCTTAAATACCTATATAAAATCAATTCAAAATTTCAATATGCTCAAACAAAATAACTTTTAAAACCAATACCTAACAATTTAATACAAAACGTGAATGTACAGTTAATATAACGTAGCTTTGCAGTGGACTTTATAAGCGGTAGATTTTGTCTGACAGTATACCCACAGCGTCTGTAAATACAATACATCCAAATATTACATAGTCCATCATAGTTTCTCAACCTTTTTACATCCGCGGACCACCAAATAATCCAAAAATGTTTTTCGAAACATCAACATTGGAATAAAATAATAAAGATTAATATAATGATTTTTTATTCAAAACAATTAATTTTACAACACCGTATGCTGACATAACAATATTTAAGTATATTAAAACAGACAGTAACAAAAAATATACTTAGTTTAAATATTCATAAAATACAACATCCCAAAAACTTTCGCGGACCACCGGTTAAGAAACTAAGTATAGAGTATAAACTAAATAATCACCTATGTCCTATAAAATAGCTCATTTTGACTTCATAATAAATATAGGTATCTATATATATATAAAATTCTCGTGTCACAATTTTGACCGCGCTAATCTCCGAAACCACTGATCTGATTTTAATAAAATTTTGTAAATATGTCTTACCTATAGGATTTTTTTCATTAAATATTTTGTACAAAATTACGGTGTTTTCTCAAAAAAACTGTTCTAGTAACATATAACGACATCTGACAGAATTTACTCAAAGCTATTAGTTCGAAAGCAAACAAAAAAAAAACAGTTTAGTACCAAGCGGCGACATCTGTTAGAATTCGCTCAAAGCTATCAGTTCAGAAGCAAATCGTGTAGAATCTGTTCAAAGCGGTTATAGTTCAGACGCCGGGCCGCAAACGAAATACATTTTGCAGAATTATATCTATCGCACCCGGGTAAAGCCGGGACGGACCGCTAGTATTTATATAAATCTGACAGTTCAGGTTCGGCCATATTGGAACCTACTTGGATTATTTACGAAGACTTCGCCTACTTTGCTATCTCTGTCTGTTGCATATATATATATGGTCTTAACTGGCAACTGACACGTAAATTACTATTGGATTGGAAAAATTGTATTTCTTTTACTTTACGAACTAGTGCGAAATGAATCATTTTACTTCCGCCATGAAAAACAGCAATTTTATAAGGGGTAGTGCAGAAAATAAAAGTTTACATCTTCCTAATGACATTGACTTTATTACGCTAGGACACAAGTTGGATGAGTAGTAAGCGAAAATGTAAAGCAAATAGGGAATCCCGTACACGTTTTTCTATAAAAATTGATGCACGCTGGCTAAACTATAATAAATATAGTAAAGTTATATAAATGAGAATGTCGCTATTGATTTATTTCACTGTAAAATAAAAATCTATCCGGACGAAGCCGGGGCCGAAAAGCCTGTCAACCGCATAACTTTGTCGGACAAACTGTACGCACAAAATTTTAAAATAATACTCAATCTTCCTACATCACAAGTTTAAAATATAATTAACAGAAATGTTTATTAGTTTACGCTTTTTTGTATAAATATAAATAAATTGTTTTAATGTTGATGATTTATTTTTCGTATTATAACACCCTTCTTTGTTGTATGAAAATTTCTAAAATTCACTTTTCATTAAAATAATATCATAACCGCTTTTATACAAAAAAAACTGTAAAAAAACTTTTTCAACTGGTAAGCTTTTAGATACATGAAATACGCCAACATCTGAGCCAAAGGGCGTAAAGCACACAAAGCTTATATAGGTACGGGATCTCCTGGTAGAAGTGTAGGCCGGGGTCAAGCACAGGGCAGTAGAGTTAATGTCAGACTAAATAAAATGTTACTAAAAAAAATTGGTTGTCTGTAAAGTCGGTTTACGGACGATAGTTTTACGTGATAACGTATTCCGTAATACATAACCTAAACCTCCCAAAATTTGGTTTCAATCCGCTTATCCTTGGTGTCGGAATGATAAGAAATGTCAAAAGTGACGTTTGCAACTGTCAAAGTATTATGTTCTAATAATAATTAGTTATTCCAATACTTAACTTAGAAGGCGTTGCATTTCACAAAATACTAATGTCAAAAATTTGAATTAAACATTAGAAATGCAGCCGTTTTCATGTTAAGACAAGACATACGTTATCTTCTAATTTCCATGTACGGCAAACAAAGACGACCGACCGCGTCGCGTCATGCATTAGACAACATTGCATTTATTTTTCTATATAAATTTGTATAAAAAAACTGTTTAGGCAAATTCTGTTATACGAAATCTATGTAAAATGTTCTCCTCTTTCGTTTAAGACTGGTTTCAAACCGATCTGATTTAAATTGAGCGAGAAATTCGCAAAAAGCACGCACAGGGTCAGGTGGAACGTTACGTGTTACGCGTTACGAACGTTAGGGTTTAGGAACGTTACACTTTTTCGTGCATGCAGCCGGTGTTTTATCAATTTATAAGATTGGTGATTCATCAATTTATAAGACGTTATCACGTCAAAAATTGTTTGTATTAAGGTAGTACGAGCACCAAGGCAATTTTAAATAAAAGGCTTGATTTTTATTGGACTAAGTCTAAACCAATTCTGAAAATTTTAGGGGGGGTTGCCCGATTATTTAAATAAATAAATGACTTCAAAAGTATGCATATTTAACATTGACTTTATGGTAAAACGACAGATGGGTGATATGTTTTCATTGATTTCTCCAAACTGGTCGGTGGAAATTAAAAAAAACTATTTAAATTAAAGTTAAAACCTTAATAAATTATTGAAAACAAAAAAAAAACCGTTGTGCCCGACTAATTAAAAAGATATTTAATTAAAAAGATTAAATATCTTTTTAATTAGTCGGGCACAACGGTTTTTTTTTGTTTTCAGTAATTTATTAAGGTTTTAACTTTAATTTAAATAGTTTTTTTTTTTATTTCCACCGACTAGTTTTGGAGAAATCAATGAAAACATATCATCCCTCTACCGAAATATAAAAAAACTCAAGCCTTTTATTTAAAGTTGCCTTGGTACTCGTACTACCAGCAAAAAAGGAAAATAGATTTTATATAATGATTAACGAACCTATGGCACGCATTTTTAAATGTATGTCGTTTGCGGCCCGGCGTCTGAACTACTAGCTTCGAGCAAATTCTACCAGATTTGCTTCTGAACTAAAACGTTTTTTTTTTGTTTGCTTCTGAACTAATAGCTTTGAGAAAATTCTATGAGAACGGCAACAAAAGTGCATGTTTATTGTCTCTGAACTGAACACACACTAGTGTTGGTTTGTGGGCGTTTGTTCAAGTCGCCAACGTGACAAGATACTGCTTCCTGATTGCTTCTTGCTCATACCTAGCAGCGGACCTTACAAGAAAAATAGCCCCTGTTTTAACTTTAAAACTATCTTGCGAGCCCGCAGTGACGTCATTTCCAGCAGTGTTTTTAGCAGCATTTCTAGCCTCGTGTAACGTCCCCCCAGAAAACGTTGTCCCGTAAAAGTGTAGCTCCAATTGCATGGTTTTACTCCAAAGCAAACGCGCCATTCAAAACAAAAACAAGCACTCCGGGAGTGCCGGCAGAAGTGAAAACTTGAATATTACCTCTACTCTCCATCCGTCTTACGAATTTTCAATCAGGTTTTACGCATACCTCTACTCTCCATCCGTCTTACGAATTTTCGATCAGGTCACGTGTCCTGACGCGAGTTTAACATTTTTTACCCATACCTCTACTCTCCATCCGTCTTACGAATTTTCAATCAGGTTTTACCCATACCTCTACTCTCCATCCGTCTTACGAATTTTCGATCAGGTCACGTGTCCTGACGCGAGTTTAACATTTTTTACCCATTACAAAAAAAGTGTACAACGCCGCTAAAGAAGTTTTCACTTCAAAAAAAATTGGTTGTCTGTAAGTCTGTAAAGTCGCTTATCCTTGGTGTCGGAATGATAAGAAATGTCAAAAGTGACGTTTGCAACTTACAAAGTATTATGTTCTAATAATAATTAGTTATTCCAATGCTTAACTTAGCAGGCTTTGCATTTCACAATATACTAATGTCAAAAAATTGAATTAAACATTAGAAATGCAGCTGTTTTCATGTTAAGACAAGACATACGTTTGCTTCTAATTTCCATGTACGACAAACAAAGACAACCGACCGCGTCGTGCCATGCATTACACAACATTGCATTTATACAGCTATTTCTCTATATAAATTTGTATAAAATATTTTTCTATATAAATTTGTATAAAAAAACTGTTTAGGCAAATTCTGTTATACGAAATCTATGTAAAATGTTCTCCTCTTTCGTTTAAGACTGGTTTCAAACCGATCTGATTTAAATTGAGCGAGAAATTCGCAAAAAGCACGCACAGGGTCAGGCGGAACGTTACGCGTTAGGAACGTTACGTTACACTTTTTTGAACATGCAGCCGGTGTTTTATCAATTTATAATATTGGTGATTCATCAATTTATAAGACGTTATCACGTCAAAAATTGAAAATTAGAATTGGCGCTTAAAAAAGGAATCAGTTCGCTGAATTTAGTGTGCGTTCAGCCCAAATTAATGACAAAAGCTCACGAACTAGGCGCACGGGGAAAATGCGTATGCTTATATAATATAAAAGGTCAGTGGACAGAAATATGCATTTTTTATGTATATGAACGCGACGTTTAAATTTGAATATTTTTGTATTGTTGAAGTTGTAGTGATTGGTCCATTGAGAGCTACAAAATAATCAACAAAGGTTTGCCAACTCAACCGCTAACTTTTACACTAATATTCAAAACATTTTATGTTTGTAGTTACCAATTTGAAAATTATAAACTCACCGTTCAACATACCTTTTAAAATATAAACTGACAAAACTTCTTTGTTGGTTGTAAAAATACTATTTATTTACAAAAAAAAAAATTGGTTGTCTGTAAAGTCGGTTTACGGACGATAGTTTTACGTGATAACGTATTCCGTAATACATAACCTAAATTTATATAATAATTAATTATAATAATTCGAATCTATGATATTGCATCTTTCGCTTCAAATTTAGGTTAATTTTATTTATTAAAATTACTCACCATATAATATAATTGTTTTTTTAACTTTCTTTCTTTCGTATTTATTTTAAGTCTCAAAGATTAGCTGTCATAATATTTATAAAACAATTGTTTCACTGTTTATATAAAATTCCAAAACCTACTTACAATATTTAAGTATTTTCATACGTCAAAAAATTGATTTTTATAATGATAAAATTTGTAAGAAAACGATTTTTTCGAGAGATGAGACCTAGCTAAAACGATTTTTTGCCCCCCAAAATCCCTTTTCAGTAAATTTCATCCAAATCGTTAGGGCCGTTTTCGAGAAAAGCACGCACAGGGTCAGGCGGAACGTTACGAACGTTAGGAACGTTACACTTTTTCGTGCATGCAGCCGGTGTTTTATCAATTTATAAGATTGGTGATTCATCAATTTATAAGACGTTATCACGTCAAAAATAAACGTTAATAAAAACAAACTAAAAAGTACTTATCTACAATAATGAAACAATAAACTAACATAAATTTACTTCTGAACTCATAGCTTTGCGCGAATTCTGACTGATGTCGCTACTGGTACTAAAACTAATAGCTTTGAGTTAATTCTATGAGATGTCGCTACGTGTTAGTAAAACAGTTTATTTTCACAAAACACCGTAATTTTGTACAAAATATTTAATCAAAACTATCCTATAGCGTGAGTTAGACCAAGCAAGACGCATTTACTAAATTTCATTAGAATTAATTGTCAATTTTTAAAAAGGTAACATTTACATTGAAACTAAAATAAACATATTAAAAGCACCCTCGCATCTATCTACAATACTGTTTTCATTTGTTTGTCTGTTGTTATAATTTAATTTTTATACGAATTAAAAATAAGAAAGATTCTTGCGGTAACAAAAGAACGCAAATTAGGTAAGCAGTAATTAACTTTTAATTAAATTTTCACTTTTATACTGAATTAAAACACGGACTAAATTTATTAAGAAAATATTACGGCTTTTGATGTGTAATTAATAAAGTATAAAATTTGAATAAACTTTTTGTACAATTTCAATATATTTAGGCATCCATTTTCTGGTCGCACAGAGATCTGTACATTAGACATAGCATCTAGTGATGTGCCGGATCGTTAAAAATGTATATCCGCGGATACGGATCTGAATACGCATATTTGGTTTCAAGATCCGCGGATACGGGTACGGATCTTCTGAGAGTACGCAACGGTAAATATTGCACATCGACCTTTGGAAAAAGACTATCTGTTATGGGAAAAAGTTATTGACCTCTTAAGAGTTAACTCTCATAACAGATTGTCTCTTTCCAAAGATCGATGTGCAATATCTCATTATAAAGATAGTTGATTTAGTACCTTTGAGCTATGTACTATTAGTATGGTACTCACTACGATAAATGTTTGCTATATAAAGCTGCCAAATACGATTTTAAAAAATAAAAAATAATCTGAATGGAATTTAACAGTTTTTCATTATTACCTAATCACCTATATATATAAAATTTCATCTATGAATTGAAAATTAATAAGGTAAAAGATCCGCCAAAAACTAACGGATACGGATCTTTCTTCTCCCTCGGATATGGATACGGATACGGATATCCGGCACATCACTAATAGCATCACGTTATATGCAACATAGCCCACTTTTAACCTTGGGTCGACGGCTCAAGGTCATTTTTTTTTTAATAGGAACCCTCATTTTTCACACCAGCAGTCGATTGGTCGTAAAAAAACATGAGGAGTTTGTCCCAAAAATTTTTCCACAAACCCCGCATTTTCCGGGATATCTGCGGTCCAAAATTGGAATTTCCAAACTTTTATGATTGTTTTACTGCCGAATCGTTGATTTTTTTTAAAAATCGCAAGAGACAAAAAGTTTCAGGAAATCAATTTCAAAGTATCAAGAGAAGAGGGGATACCGCAATCGGCCTTGACTGCAATGGTAGTGGGAGAAGTCTACTGGAAACATACGATAACGCGGCATTATTGTAAAAATTACCATTACCAATAGGTCATATGCATGATTTTTTTTTATATTTTTAATAGATTATTTTGTCAACCATAATACGGAAAAAAATTGATAATCATTTAAAAATGTAATATTATCATAAGAAAAAAAATATTAAATTCCACATTCAAAAATAGACAGTTTAAACAATCGGCCATGTTCGCGGGCTTATGTGACGTCATGATATACGATGCATGCCAACCTTGATGTCAAATTGTCAATGTTCTAAATGAAGTTTATTTGTTGTTTTCTCTAAATACTGACATAATCTTACTGTGAGACGACACAGTCGTCATGAAAACTGTTGTTGATATATACTCTGATGTCACGATGCGTTTTGAAAATTCGAAAATAGCGCTTATTTTCTACATTTCTTTTTTATTATTTGTATTTTTAACTTCCCGCTTTAAAAAAAAAAAAAAAAAAATTTTTTTTTTTTCAAAAATCGGGAAGTTATTGGTTTCACCCCGATTTTCGAAAATCGAGTTTTCGCCAGATCTCGACGTTTTGGGGTCCTAGGAAGCTATTGAAACTATTTTGGCGATGATGTCCGTAGGGCTGTATGTATGGATGTGTGTGTGTGTGTGTGTGTGTATGTATGTATGTAAACCTTTTATATCTTTTGAACGGAGTGTCCGACTGAAACGTGGTTTGCGGCATCTGACGTGATCTTGGTGAACTTAGACTTCCTGAAAATTTGAAACGATTCGGCCCAAAAAATTTTGAGAAATCTTAAAAAAACAAGTTTCAAAAATTTTTAAAAATTTGTTTTTGTAAAAAATTTTCTAAACTACTAAACCGATTAATTCCAAAAACTAATCAGCTCTTCTCCTTAACAAACTGCGTCGATTTCCGCAAACCGCATCAAAATCGGTTCATTTGTTCACGAGAAACCGTGAACGAAAAAATCGTAAAAAAGTGTTTTTTTAAAATGACTCTTAAAATTGTTATCAGATTGATTTTTTTGTAATAAATTACTTTCTTAAGCTAAAAAAACTGCGTCGATCGCCGCAAACCATATCAAAATTGGTTCATTTGTTCATGAGATAACGTGAACGAAAAATTAGGAAAAAAGTAATTTTTTAAAATTACTCGTAAAATTCTTATCAAATCGATTTTTTTGTAATAATTTACTTTCTTAGGTTAAAAAAACTGCGTCGATTGCAGCAAACCGCATCAAAATCGGCTCATTTGTTCACGAGATATCGTGAACGAAAAATTTTTAAAAAGTGTTTTTTTTTAAATTTCTCGTAAAATTCCTATGAGATCGATTTTTCTGTATAAAATTACTTTTTAAGGTTAAAAAATTGCGTCGACTGCCGCAAATCGCATCAAAATCGCTTCATTTGTTCATGAGATATCGTGAACGAAAATTTCGTAACAAAGTGTTTTTTTTTTGAGCTCGAAGAGCTAAAAAATAAACTTCTTGCTATATTTGACATATTTTTGAGCGTTTTGAACTCGAAAATAGCGGGAAGTTACAGGGATGGCCTGCAGGGTCAAACTACTTTTCAAAATTTTTTCAGTGATTAGATTAATAAAATAACCATTAGATACGTTATGATCAAGAACTAAAATATATTTCGAAATATAAATTTTAACCAATTTGGAGTTTTATGCATATGACCTATTGCATTACTCTGAGAGCTGGTGGGCCAAAAACAGATATTACCGACTACCAAAATTAGCGAGGTAATATTACCATTTCGTACATTAGCCCTGACAGCCAGTGGTTTTAATTGGAGACAAAACTGTAAACGTAGTCCCACAATAATAATTTGATAATTAAAAAATTGGAAAATGTATTACATATTTACATATGTACATACAGTATGTAAACACGTAAGGTGCACATAGGGAAATTAGCATTGGGAAAAAATACTTACATATGAGTTAGCCACGACTGCATTAATTGTTATTTCTATTGAATTATCGTGGTTATCTTGAGGATTTCTATTTTATTTTGATTCATTTTTATTTTACTTGGCTTTTTTAATAATAAAAAGCTCTTATAAATAATTATTTTAATTTTTTTGTACAAAAATAAAACAAAAAAACAACTCCATCTGTATAGAAACATTTCATTCAAAAATTGTCTGACTAGTATGACGTATGCGCGTTGGTAAATCAGTGACCCAATGAATAGGCGGAGATATTTGATCTCGCACCATATTATTTAAGTATTTTTGGGAATTTAATGTCCCATTAATAAAAAAAATCCGATTATGTTGTAATCATTTGAATATTTTCTTCGGTAGTATACACATTCATTTTGCAAAAGATAATTATCTGTCAAATTCAAAAACAAGATTTCAAGGCTCACTCTGATCCAGTCATTTTTTCCCAATGTTAATTTCCCTATGTGCACCTTACGTGTTTACATACTGTATATAATATATATGCGAGCCATGCGAAGGGAAACATTTGGTTGTAATAATACCGATTCAAATGAAACAAAAATAATAATTGTTCAAACTTGACAACAGCGCGGCTATGTAACAGCTGAAGTTTATGATATAAACGTACTGATATAGTCTGTTAGGAGAAAAATGGACGCCGAAAAATTTCGTTTAAACTTTTTATATTTTATATATTTTATATGTAACATCTTAGCTCTCGGATTGGACAGTTAGTTTGTGAATGCAGCGGAAATGAAGTGAGAGAAGCGCACGCTATTCAAATTTACTATAATGTGATTTTTGGTGCGGCCTACAGTTGGCGCACGTGCTGCAGCGTATTTGAGAGAGAGAAAAGGAATAAAGAGAAAGAAGACGCGGCTGTCGACCGTGCTTTTATAAATACAGTGTGAAACAAACATTTATAAAATAAATTTAATAATTATATTCAAGTTCGTTATATGAATTCGTTTGTGAAGGTTAGTTGCGTACCGTAAGTATTAATAAATAATAATGCGTTTAATGTCCGTTTCTCGACTTTATCTCATAACAGACGCTATTCGTACCATTACTATTTTCCATACTTCCCGTTATTTTCGAGGTAATCGGCCATGGCCTTGAATAAGGACCCATACAGCTTTAAACAAATTTTATCAGATGTCGCTACTTGTTACTAAAACAGTTTTTTCATAAACCACCGTAATTTTGTACAAAATATGTAATAAAAACTATCCTATAGCGTATGTTGGACCAAGCAAGGCATATTTACAAAATTTCATTAAAATCGGTTCAGTGGTTTCAGAGATTAGAGCGGCCAAAATTGTGACACGAAAATTTTACATAGATAGTATATAAAGATTTTTTATGCCTACTAAAATTATTTAAGGTAATTTAGCAAAAATAGAGAAAAGGCACTATCTTATTTTTTTAAACAAAATTTATTTTAAATAATCCTTTTGTTTTAAACAACCCGCCCGAATCTTGTTTCCATCAGCAATAAGTAAACTTTTAATCGTCTATATATAGTATACTCTACAAAAATAGTATATTATTTAGCAAACCTTATTTGACCTTAGCGTAGAAAGACGACTATTTTTGTTTGACGACCGGGCGAACTTTTGAAATAAAAATGATTCGCACGGTTTCTACTTTTTTCCACTTTTATCAAAACTGTAGTCTTTAAATATTTTCAGTTCGTCAGAAAATGTACATTCAAAAACTAAATTGATTTAATTGCTTTCCTTTGACGTTTAGAAGAACCAAACGATGCATGTTAAAAACAATATTTTTTCAGACACGAAAAATCCATCAAACAATATGAATAAATTGGATGAAATCAAGCATCAAAAACAACAAACACTCAACTGTTTTTAACACAAACTTCAACAAAATTTTGTTTTATGTTTTTCCTCTTTCAATATTTTATTTCCGAAAATACGCAATTATCAAACAAATTTGCAGTTTTACGTCATTGGGCAGTATCCGCGTTTATAACATTTCGCTTGAAATTAAATGTCACACAGCTCCGAAAAATAATCATTTAAAAATTCATCACTCTTTATTTTCCTGTAAATATTTTACGACAGTATAATGCATTTTATGACTGTCTGCGTGACTATACATCCGTTATGTAATAATGTAATAGGTTATCTTGTGTTCGTTCGTAAATAATATCGATTTGGAGACGAACCGCACCAACTTATTTATCAACTACCTGCTCCCCGTGGCTTCGCCCACGATTAAGATTGAACACGACAATTTTTTTTCAATTCGCAGAGTTAACGTAAAGATTTCTACGATGAAGGATGGTTTTGGTTGAAGATCATAAATAAATAAGCTTTACCAATGTTTCGCTAGTGGCCAACGTTTCGAAAAATTTATTTTCATCTTCAGGGCCTATAAACATGTATATATGTTTATAATTTAGATCATAATATTATATCTAACAGTTACAATAAGTTTTTCCATTAGAGCTACTATATAAATCTGTTACATACCTCAAGCTGGTCGAAAGGTGGTAAATTGTTAAAACAACATACATGATCATATTCTTATAGGTTAAAAAAATTAATATGAACATCTTATTATAAAAAACTATTAAAATTATTAATTTTTTTAAAAATGTCACGCAGTAAAAATTTTATTGAAATATTTGTCTTGACAATATATAGCCAAAAAGCACTTTTTTACTGCGTGACATTTTTAAAAAATTTAATAATTTTAATAGTTTTTATGAGATGTTCATATTAATTTTTTTTAACCTATAAGAATATGATCATGTATGTTGTTTTAACAATTTACCACCTTTCGACCAGCTTGAGGTATGTAATAGATTTATATAGTAGCTCTAATGAAAAAATTGGTTGTCTGTAAAGTCGGTTTACGGATGATAGTTTTACGTGATAACGTATTCCGTAATACATAACCTAAACCTCCCAAAATTTGGTTTCAATCCGCTTATCCTTGGTGTCGGAATGATAAGAAATGTCAAAAGTGACGTTTGCAACTGTCAAAGTATTATGTTCTAATAATAATTAGTTATTCCAATAGTTAACTTAGAAGGCGTTGCATTTCACAAAATACTAATGTCAAAAAATTGAATTAAACATTAGAAATGCAGCTGTTTTCATGTTAAGACAAGACATACGTTATTTTCTAATTTCCATGTACGGCAAACAAAGACGACCGACCGCGTCGCGCCATGCATTAGACAACATTGCATTGATACAGCTATTTTTCTATATAAATTTGTATAAAATATTTTTCTATATAAATTTGTATAAAAAAACTGTTTAGGCAAATTCTGTTATACGAAATCTATGTAAAATGTTCTCCTCTTTCGTTTAAGACTGGTTTCAAACCGATCTGATTTAAATTGAACGAGAAATTAGCAAAAAGCACGCACAGGGTCAGGCGGAACGTTACGCGTTACGCGTTACGAACGTTAGGAACGTTACGTTACACTTTTTCGTGCATGCAGCCGGTGTTTTATCAATTTATAAGATTGGTGATTCATCAATTTATAAGACGTTATCACGTCAAAAACTTATTGTAACTGTTAGATATAATATTATGATCTAAATTATAAACATATATACATGTTTATAGGCCCTGAAGATGAAAATAAATTTTTCGAAACGTTGGCCACTAGCGAAACATTGGTAAAGCTTATTTATTTATGATCCTCAACCAAAACCATCCTTCATCGTAACATTCTATTGGATCAACACTACTTTATGGTAAAGATTTCTCTATTTTTTATTTTATTTTTTCTAGCCTAATTAACTCCTTATAACATTAGTCATCGGCCAGTGAAAGTCCCGTCAAAATCGGTCCAATCGTTTCAGAGATTGGCCGGAACAGACAGACAGACACAAACTTTAAAAATTACACACTCTCAGAAACTACTGGTTCGAATTGAAAAATTTGTTTTGTTGGATAGTCCATTTATCGAGGAATGCTATAGGCTATATAATATCACACTACGACCAATTGGAGCGGAACATCAATGAAAAATGTTGCAAGATGTATCTCAAAATTAGTACGTCCGACAAATATTATCAGGTGAAATGCCTTAACTAAATATTGCAATATCAGCGCGTTACGTTCACAAGCCCGGATAGCTCAGTCGGTAGAGCGTAAGACTCTTAATGCCAGGGTCTTGGGTTCAAGCCCCACGTCGGCGAATGTATTATTTTTTTATTTTCTACATTGCTTTCTTCTAAGGCTTACATTTCATTTTTTTAAATTTTTTTACGACTAATTAAAATTAAATAAATCTAATTAATAGCTCATTTGAAAACTGTTACAACTATAGGTACCTATAGAAAAATAATTTTCCTTAAGTGTTTTCAATTAAATATTTATTAAATTAAAAAAAATTTATTACTTAAAAAAAGTATAAATACTGCTTTTTAACGACAAACACTTTTGAACGGTAACTCCGATCATTATGAAGTTTAGACACAACATTCATCTCGGTAAACTAAGATGAATGTGCGTACTCATGTCCCTTCCTTCCCCATTCGTTCTTTTGCACCCGGGTGAAACCGGACGGGATCACTAGTGAATAATAAAAACACCTGTATGCATATTGTGTTCTATCAACGTTGAATCACACTTGTACGATTAAGTAAACATAAGTTTGCTCATAAAGAGGAATTTATGTTCCGCACACATAAAATGTAAACCTCTATATTTTATAATGTATCTGTGGTCAAAAATCAAAACGGCTTATGCCTCTGTTTTAAAGTTATTATTCTTTAAAAGTAAAGGTCGGTTGTATGGAATTGCTAGATGCCGATTTGGAAACTTTCTCAGTTTTGGTTATTCTCTTTGTAGTTTAGAAACACATTATTAGTATATTACACCACAAGGGCCGAAAGTATGATATTCTTGCCCTGAGCGCCATGATACCTGAGGCGAATGTTTGTATTAATATTAATAATAATAATAATAATGCGTTTAACGTCCGTTTCTCGACTTTATGTCATAACAGACGCCATTCGCACCATTACTATTTTTTTTTCTACCACACTTCCCGTTATTTTCTACAATTTTCATCTTCAACTAATTAATAGCAATGGGCGAATGAAGGAATTTTTGGACATTAGGATAAGGTAGGCAAATTTTGAGCACACGAGTTTGACAGATAACCGGCCATGGCCTTGAATAAGGAACCATCTCGATATTTATCTGGAATTACTGAGGGAAACCATAAAAAACTTCAACAAGATGGCCGGTACAGGAATTACCGTTTCTCGGCGAGAGGCAGCAGGAAAAAGTCCCAGCCACATCTGCCCCTTCCGGGATTCGGACCCGGTACCTCCCGAATGCGAATCTAGTGCTCTCACCACTACGCCATCCCGCTCGATCATTTCTTAGAATCATTTCAACATATATTTTTACTCTAAAACCATTTATTCTTTGATTCTTTTATACTGCCATCGTGCCTATATCGATTGTTGAAATTGGTAAAAAACAATCTGTATACAAACTAGAGTTGGGGAATAAATAACTTCACGATGAACAGATCACTGTGACCAGTCGTCTAAAAAGATCACTGTGATCTGACAAGAGGTAACAACGTTCCAAAGTAACGTATGTTGTTCCATGTCACCGCAATCACGACGGTCACTCCAACCGAGTAGTCGATGTAACGTCCGACCGAGTATTTGCTCGGTCGGGATCGTCGTCACGATGATTTTTCACTGTGATTTTTGTGTAACAGGAATAACAGTCACTGTGATCAAATAGTAACGACTTTTCCCATGTCTAATACAAACACGGTGCATGGTGTAAAACAGTGCATACACCTACGGGCAGACACGCTCACATATTAGTGAATTTGTACATGTGTTACATACTGCGGTACAATTATATTATATAACGTCATAACATCGCGAGTTAAACATGAATGCACTGTTTTATACACAAAACACTGCGCAATGTATCGAATGCAGCAGGCAGCTCGGTGCTTGGCCTAGACAGAAGATCAATGCTGCCAGATAAAAATCCCGACATTTACCAAACTGAAAACTATATCATACAGGGCGGAAACAAAAGTCTACTTTAAGGCACTGTGGGTGGAAAAAGAGTAAAACTATATCAGACCCGGATCTACGATTTTTTCGAACCGGATCAGAAACTTGATAATAATAAAACAGTTTTAATATATAGGTACCACGTTTTTAAAACGAACTAAAAAGTATAAAATACTTTCTTTACAGACAGATTTAGAACTTGTAGGATTTGAAATGTGTGGCGCATTATTTATTACACGCTTTATATTAACTTCACTTGTAAGTTTGTACGTATGTTTGTTTGTAACCTTCGTTTGGACTACAGCAAGTGGTTTATTACTGTAGTATAATATGCCAGCACTGTAACTACAGTGGTTAGCCGTGCGGTCTAAGGCACGGGTCTTCGCTGACTTCAACTCTCGGATTCACCGGTCGTGGATTCTAATCCCGTCCACGCCGAAATAAAAAATTTGTTTTTTTTTTGGCATATTTTTGACAATAATTCGAACTAAAAAGTGGAAAATAAATATAGTTTAAAAAAAACTAAAAAACACGCTTTATATCGAACAAAAAAGTAAAAAATATTTTTTTTAAAATAAGCTTAAACCAATAATGAATAAAAATGAAAAAAGCGTGGGGCGCTCGGTGTACGAAAATGTGGAACAAAGCGCCCCACGCTTTTTTCACAATAATACCTACTAGTATTTTTTATTCATTGTAAGGCCCCGGGCACGATACGAGCGGTGAGCGTCGAGCGATGAGCGTCGAGCGTCAGAGCGGCATCGCTCTGCCACCGCTCTGCAATCGGGCTCCATATGTTGCCGTTCAAATTTGAAGAGGGGTGTCACGATAGACGTGAGCGGTGAGCGACAGTGAGCAGCGCCGCTTAGCGTCGAAGGCACCGCCAAACCCTGCCCGATTACTTTTTGTACGACGCTCGACGCTCAGATGAGTCATGCTTCTTCCCACGGTTTTCAGTCTAGTTCAAGATGTCAGAGGAGCAAGAACCACGTGGGCCTCCGGCTAAACTTAAGAAAAAGGACATTGTTGCTTTGAAAAAGCTTAGAGATACTCAAATGGAAAGTTTGATATGTGAAGTTCAGTGTCGTTCAACATTGTGGAATGATAAAGACAACTTCAAGAACACTACGTTGACAAGGAAGCTTGCACCCCCGAACTACACGCCTTTTCAATATTGAATTTTCCGATAACAACAGAAGATGTACTAGGTCTTCACTCGAAGGCATATTACGACACACTGGTGGCTGGATACAAATCAAGGTTGCCGCTCAAACAACCGCTCTAACGCCGCTTGTATCGTGACCACCCTCGCCGCTCTGGTGACGCTCGAGTGCCGCTCGACGCTCGCCGCTCAACGCTCACCGCTCGTATCGTGCCCGGGGCCAAGCTTATTTTAATTTTATTTCATAAATAGATTTTTTCATTGATAGCTACTCTCTACACTTCTTATATAATTGCCGCATGCGCCCCACGTTTTTTGTTTCAAATCCTACAAGTTAAAAATCTGTAAAGAAATTGTTTTATACTTTTTAGTTTTCTTTAAAAACATTATTTTTCTATTATTATTTTTATACTTTTTAATAAAAAAACATCGTAAAAAATAAAAGTTATTACATGTCGCATTGGGGACCGAACGCGCGACCTTCGAGTTATTAGCACGGTGCCCTAACCAACTGAGCCATAGAGCCACTGTGTGCGTTGCGCCTTACATCGGTAAACAAGTAAGAATTAATTATATGTATTTATTAAAATTAAAGTTTCCTTATTTATTTTCTTGTTTATTTTAGTATTTTCTCGTATTGTCATCTAATTCTGAGTTATGTTAAAAATTTCAAGTCTCTATCTCATCAGGAAGTTAGTTTAAAATCAATTACAAAGTTCCGCCCGACATACACGAAAAGCGAGTTAATACAAACGTGGTAAAGTATTTTCTCGTATTGTCATCTAATTCTGAGTTATGTTAAAAATTTCAAGTCTCTATCTCATCAGGAAGTTAGTTTAAAATCAATTACAAAGTTCCGCCCGACATACACGAAAAGCAAATTGATATAATACATGATAAAATACGCATATAAGCTTACGAAAACAATGCGCGCGTTGTCGTACATAATCGGTTCATAATCAAGTAATGTCAACTAGCTTGAAGTCAAGAAGTAACGATAGAAATCAAATTTTCTCGAAAACCGTTAGTCTTACGAAAAAAAGTAATACCATGTTATTTGTAGACAATTTTCTAAGCTACAAATTTTATGACCACTATTTTCTCATAAAAGTCGCCGTTAACGAGATTTTCGCGAAAAACAGTTTTTGTAACCTTTCATTTTTAGCGGCACATGTATCGGCGGGGACTTTAGTATATTGTTTAGAACCAAAAGTCTAGCTTTCCCCTATTTTTTCTTCTCTGACTTTATGAATCCCTAGTTAAGAGTGTTGTTCCGAAAAAGTATGATAAACTAATTGGACCCTTTTGTCAGAAAAGTTTGGCGATTCCCTAACCCCTGACAGACAATCAAACTTCTAATTTTACTGTTACTCGATTACTGGCGCATCCCTGCCTGTATACATAAAATTTTAACAAATATCTGTATAACTAAAAAGTATGTTTGTTGATATATGGTATGTTTGCATTTAATTAATTATGTTACATGTTTTAATGATATTACTGTCGTTATAAATCTATTCAGAACAAAACACGATCACATTAATCTTTCTAGTTTAATGTACCTGCTATCCTCTGTCATATTACAAAAGAATATATCATTTCGGAAAATTATTTATTCCGCTGTAATTTAGATTTCTGCCGGACAGTGCAATAACTATAAAGAATCATAACGCTAATAAATCAATGGTCCGTCACAGCTCGGACTAACCTTCCTAGATATGGGAGTAAGCCTCTCTCCTTGGATTTTTTTGGAAAACTAGTCTTCCGTTTACAAAAAGAGCTGTTTTTTTTTTAGTTTTTAACCTGTTTTTACTGGTTCGAAGAGGTCTTTTGCCTCAAGTGACTGTCCTGAACACACATACAAATTTTGGGGAAAAATAGGTTCAGTGGTTTGGGCCCACGATCACAGAAAATCTTACAGGCGACAGACATTTTTGAAGTAAAATTTCTTTAGACGCAAGTTGAGAGTAACTCAGATCTTTTTTAGTTTACACAGTTTCCGCTACCGTAGTAATAAAGATATATCACAGATGGCGGCATCAAAGCGCATCTGCAGAAACCATCTTGAACGAAATGTGAATATAGCTACGAAATTTCGTGATCGGCCGAATCTATACTAAAGCTGAAAAATTTGTTTGTTTGTTTGTTTGGATGACCGCGCTAATCTCAGGAACTACTGGTTTGAATTGAAAAACAAATTTTTTATTGGATAGCCCATTTATTGAGGAATGTTATATAGGCTATATAATATTACGCTACGACCAATAGGAGCGGAACATCAATGAAAAATGTCCCAAATATAACTCAAAATTTGTCCGTTCGACTTTTGAACGGTAACTCCGATCATCATGAAATTTGGACACAACATTCATCTCGATAAACGAAAATGAACATGCGTACTCATGTCCCTCCCTTCCATTCGTTCTTTTGCACCCGGAATAACCGGGCGGGACAAAGAATTGCCTTTAAAAATTAAATAATATGCTCTGGTTATACCCTATGACTAAAGGTCATACGGTATAACCAAATCATATTATGATTAGTATATGCTATAACCTAACTTTCGGGATTGGTTTATTGTGTGCGTTCAAAATCTCAATCATAAATACAACCCCGCTGACTGATTATGATTACATCTATATTATAAGCGGATTATTGTTAGATTGGTGACATTTATTATACGGAATGTGTTCAAATAAGACTTTTGTTGGATGACTCTTTAATAAAGGACGTTGGTCATTTTACTAGAAGATTTCATCCAAATGACGTCCACAAATAAATTCCACTTTAATATGTTTCTAATGTCTGACGCATAAAAATAATGGCATTTCAAAAGTAAATTGTCATATCGTCGTTGGTTCTGTAATAGCTCCTATGTGCATAGTTGGCAGATTTTACGTTTTTTAGATGAAAAGATTCAGGAAACGGAGCTCTATACACTAGTAATACCTCCTAATTGAATTAAAACTTAATACTATTTTAATTCAGTTTTAATTCGATTAGGAGGTATTACTTGTGTATAGAGCTCCGTTTCTTGAATCTTTTCATCTAAAAAACGTAAAATCTGCCAACTATGCACATAGGAGCTATTACAGAACCAACGTCGATATTTCACACCACAAGCTGATTCTTCCTCTAGAGGTAATCATTTTGAATCATTAGAAAAGCTATTTATAACAAGATAGATAGATTCTGATTTTTACTTTTGGCAATATCATATATCTATTAAATTAACTATATGAATCATTGCCTATCTACTCAATGTGCGGTGAGTGAACGCAACAAAGCGTATCGAACATATATCTGCGTCTCTTTCTTCGATGTAATTCCCTGATTTCTCCGATGATAGGATTGCATTCAATCTGAATAAAGTACCTATCTCTGTTTCAAAAACTTTGTCTTTTTCTATGACGTTAACATGGGCGTACCCAGCTTTTGGCCCAGGAGGGGACAAATTAGAAATTTCTTAAGCCGGGTCCTCCGTGCTTGTTTTGCCCTCCTGGATACGCCAGTGCTTACGGTTTAGAAAAAGACAGAAGTATATGTTTGCACCCTAATAGTTCGATTGCGATTTTATTCCTATGCTCAGTATAGAATAAAAGTATATTGGTAATTTATAAACCAAAATTAAATATTGCTCTTTAAGAAAAACATTCCAGCCAATTGGGCTACGGGATCAATCCAACCAGCATTTTAAGACATATCCAAATAAATGCTTGGAATTATTTTAAGTACTTCTATCTCTTTTGAAAGATTTTATACTCGTTATTGTGTTATTAATCAGTCTGTATAACATTCTCAAAACATATTATTAATCGTGAATCTCAGCAGTCAACGTATTTATAATAATACTACGTAATTAAACCGAACATAATCAAAGTCACAAGGCCTAATGATGTACATAATCAAAACTAATATATAGACTGGTAACGTAATACCTAACGCAGTTTCTACTAATTTCAAAAAAGGAAGAAGTATAAATTAATACAAAGACATTTAAAAATACCAGCTCATTCTACTTACCTTATTAATTAGCTTTAACATTAATTGTGATTTATATGTAATATAACATGTACTTACCTTAATATTATCATACCTATGTACATATACATTTATTATTATTACGCGATAATGGCCATAGAAGCCGATTCTCTCTTTTAAAATAAAAAAAAAAGGAAGAGGTTATCAAATCGAAATGTTTTCGTTTTTTATTTTTTGAGGATATCACGCATTTTTGTTACCATTCCAACCCACAAGTGGGAAATGGTACTAATTTAGGTCAAAAATCACTTTTCAAAAATTTTATAATATCTTTCCGTTTTGCGGTCCCCCGAATCCAAAAAACATATTTTTGAAAAAACTCTGTGCGGCTGTTAGTCTGTGAACATGATACAGGTCAAACGGATGAGCGGATTGAAACCAAATTTTGGGAGGATATTTGGTATGCAAGCATGAAGAGTCCTATTGTTTTTGGGGAAAATCGGCACATGCCCAGAAGAAATATATGCTATAACGGTATTTTTTATATAATAATGGTATACTTTTCATAAAGGATTATTATTCTATTTAATTTTTCAAGAAAGTTTCGTTAAAAAAATATTTCTAAACTTTATAGTTTCAGAAATATTTTGAAAATCAGCCGCTCTTTTGTTTTATGGATCTGTCAGAAATAAACTAGTTCGGCATGCTTTGATTAATTTTTACATGACGTGGAACATATTATGTAGGTAACCATGGCAACGAATAGCAAATATCATATTGAACACTAGCCATTACCTGCGTCACCTCACGCGATACCAGATATTTTATTTTCTTTATTATAATCAAATGTCAACATTTTTGGCTGAAATTTTTTCCATTGACTGAGAATCTAAAATTAAAATAGCGACCTCTTACTGTTGGGCTACAGCGCTCCTCTTTGGTGAGGATTTAGTTACATTAAATACAAACATTTGAGAGGATAAGAGCAAAAAGAAAAAAATGTTTTGACGTGATAACGTCTTATAAATTGATGAAACACCGGCTGCATGCACGAAAAAGTGTAACGTTCCGTCTGACCCTGTGCGTGCAAGCGAGAGCGCAGTATAAGCAATAGAGAGTCGGTAAAAATATAGTTTGACAGCTACTAAAATTTAGGTTATGTATTATTAAATATGATATTCGAGCGAAATACGTTATCACGTAAAACTATCGTCCGTAAACCGACTTTACAGACAACCAATTTTTTTTTCTTAATCTCCCTAATATGTACCTAATATATATTTTTTTAATAATTACCCCATCACTATTCGTGATTCTACCGCGCCAAAAGAAGTTTCACTTCAAAAACGAGTTGCTCGAATAAATTACCGCATTTCTGTATTTTTTTCAGGTAGCAAGCTGTGTGGCTTTTACAAAAAAAATCCCTTATGGGCATTTCGTAATCTGTGACATATTTCATCTACACATGTCCTCCCTGAGGTCCAGTTGACACAATATATCTCAGTTCATACACACTGTCTGTACATTGACCTGTAAAATTTTTAGAAGACGCGTTTACTAACCGTTTTGACTGTTAACCCTTTGGGGCACGAATTAATTCTGGTCGACCAAACAAATATTCCGGAGCATTACATGAATAAAAAACCCGAAATAAAAGGAAAATATTTGGCAAAACCAAAAGTGCACATTCCGCAAGTTTTCCATTGTATGATAAAAAAAAACAATTGAAAAAATATTCTTAAAAAATTTAAAATTAAGATCTAAAAATTTAAAGAAATAAATAATTAAAAATTGAAAAAATATTTTTTTAAGTTTGAAAAAATAAAAAAAAATAAGAACTATACATAATATAATATATAATTAATATCAAGTGGAATAAAGTGGAATAGAAAAAAAACATAAAAATCAATTATTTCGTAAGGAATCGAACCCAGGACCTTTCCCTTGTGGATCTAACGGCATAACCATTGCGCCGCGAAGCTTGCTATGCGTTTCGATGTTATTACGGTATAGAAGTGTAGCACTTGTTTTATGGATTTACACTATATTTACACAGGAACTATTATATTGTCTTTTAAAAACTATTAGCTGTCAAAAATAATAAAATAAAACTGTTTATAAAAATTAAACTACTGAACACATTTTAGTGAATTTAAATAGGGTTCTGGTCTGACAGTAAACAAAGTGAAGTGCTAGCTTAGCGGTATGTGCAATATATGACAAAAAAATTGTCTGTTTAACACGAGAGCATAAAAAAACTTCTCAACACTAGCAAACTAAAACTTGACCCAGCTACTTTTCATGTTGAAAGTTTTCATAATGAATGATTCCTTTCACGGAGCGGAGCGAGTCGCTCTTTTCTTTTGTGAATGACTCACTCCGAGCGCCATTGCTCTGTGCTGAGCTATTCTGTACTATTGCATTCGCACATTTACAGAGCGCACACAGCACAGGCCACAGAGGCACTAGTGAATTTTGCACGTACGGAGTTATCTTTGCTGAGTCATTTAATGTTGAATGACACACAGTAAGTGTAATAATACTAAGCTTACAGTGACTTAAACCATTCACATTGACGTCGTTAATATTGTAACAATAAACATTATTATTGTTAAGCTTTTATTATACTTTATAGTTTATCCGAAATGCGAATAATATAAGATCAGAATCATATTAAAATGAGCTCAGAGCTGAGTGTGTGTATTGTGCTGTGCAATGCTACGTGACTCCCGAGCATGCATGATGACAGTTCACACCTCTGCAGACTGCACTCTTGTGTAGTGCGTACTGTCTAGTGTCGCTCCTTTGAACGACTCGCTTTGAGTGACTCTTTTTAGTGAGCGGAGCGCACGGAGCCAGCTCCCAATAAAGAGTCATGTGGACACATCACTAGTGCTGTATAATAAGTAAGTATATAGTTTGTGCCAAATCTTCTTGGTTTCCGAGTTTAGGTAGAAATACCAATGGATCACGGCCTACAAGCCCAGAAACCAAGAAGTTTTGGAATCTATACAAAAACTTTGCACAAGGGAAAAGAATAATCCAGCTAGTAATAAATAACATCTGTTAACGCGTGCATTCCCGCAGGTATAGAAAATTAAATATGCTATTTAAATTAAAAGAACGAACAAAATAATAATTATACCCCTGTGACTGCGTTGGGTCCATTATTATTTTGTATGCCTACTAAAAATCCTAAGCATAATGAATTCAATTTAGTAGTAATAAAGGCACAGAGAAAATACAGAGACGGTTAAAACAAAATAATACATATCCCAGTTCCCCGGTTAACCTTCACATCTTAGTTCTAATTCAGAACTATGTTAAGTTCAAATTAAATACGCTTATGATCTCGGTTGTCGAGCGTCTAATATCTGCAATATCAAAATTAAACGTGGAATTGAAGGCCGCTGCACATGACAAGGGCGTAGATATGGGGGGTAAGTAGCCCCCCAGGAACATAATAATTAAAAATATAACTGAAAATGTAACGAATACCTAACTAAAAAATAAAATTTAGAAATACTTCTTGAAAAAATTTGTAAAAATAGTTTAGTAATTAATATTTTGCTTGACACCTTCCTTTGTGAGTATAAAACTTCAAAAAAAATTGGTTGTCTGTAAAGTCGGTTTACGGACGATAGTTTTACGTGATAACGTATTCCGTAATACATAACCTAAACCTCCCAAAATTTGGTTTCAATCCGCTTATCCTTGGTGTCGGCAAACAAAGACAACCGACCGCGTCGCGCCATGCATCAGACAACATTGCATTTATACAGCTATTTTTATATATAAATTTGTATAAAATATTTTTCTATATAAATTTGTATAAAAAAACTGTTTAGGCAAATTCTGTTATACGAAATCTATGTAAAATGTTCTCCTCTTTCGTTTAAGACTGGTTTCAAACCGATCTGATTTAAATTGAGCGAGAAATTAGCAAAAAGCACGCACAGGGTCAGGCGGAACGTTACGCGTTACGCGTTACGAACGTTAGGAACGTTAGGAACGTTACGTTACACTTTTTCGTACATGCAGTCGGTGTTTTATCAATTTATAAGATTGGTGATTCATCAATTTATAAGACGTTATCACGTCAAAAATTGTTTTTTTTTGTAAAAACTTGAAAATATATATGAGTCACCATGGGGGGGCTTTGCTTAAACTAAAATAAAATCGTGGGGGGGGGCTTTTGTAGAAAACTTTCATTAGTTTTAGATTGGAAATAAAATTTAGCGTTCGAATGTCTTCTTAATCTATACTAATATGTATATAAAAGCTGAAGAGTTTGTTTGTTTGATTGGTTAGTTGAACGCGCTAATCTCAGAAACTACTAGTCCGAATTGAAAAAAAAATTGTTTTCTTGGATAGCCCATTAATCGAGAAAGGCTATAGGCTATATAATATCACGCTACGATCAATTGGAGCGGAACATCAATGAAAAATGTTGCAAGATGTATCTCAAAATTAGTCAGTCCGACAAATATTATCAGGTGAAATGCCTTAACTAAATATTGCAATATTAGCGCGTTACGTTCATAAAGCCCGGATAGCTCAGTCGTTAAAGCTTAAGACTCTTAATGTCAGGGTTTTGGGTTCAAGCCCCAGATCGGCGAATATATTTTTATTTTTTTTTATTTTCTGCATTGCTTTCTTCTAAGGCTTACATTTCAATTTTTCAAAATTTTATTACAACTAATTAAAATTAAATAAATCTATAATAGCTCATTTGAAAACTATAGGTACCTAGGTATATAAAAATAATTTTCCTACAGTGTTTTCAATTAAATATTTGTTATATTTTATTAATTACAGTAATTATTGTTTTAAAAGAAATTTATTACTGAAAAAAAGTATAAATACTGCTTTTTAACGACAAAAACTTTTGAACGGTAACTCCGATCATTATGAAGTTTGGACACAATATTCATCTCGGTAAACTAAGATGAAAGTACGTACTCATGTCCCTCCCTTCCCCATTAGTTTTTTTGCGCCCAGGTGAAACCGGGCGGGACCGCTAGTGTAACTATAAAGTATAAATGCCCCCCACGATTTTATTTTAGTTTAATCAAAGCCCCCTATGGCAACTTATAATTATTTTCTAGTTTTTAGTACATTATCGATTGTGCAATAAAAACGTTTAACTTAATAGTTTTTTTTTGCCTAGTATTATTTTCTTTTTGGAGCACGAAACCCTAAAATTCAACGGAAAGATCCCATGTACGTATAATACGCGCCACGGACCTAAAAGGTCCGGAAGTTAGTCACAAACAGCGTCGCAAAGGCACATTTAAGAGCCGTTGTGACTCCCACCACCTCCCAGCTACCTGCACGGAACGTTTGCTCGTCGGTGATTGGCCGTGATCGCTCGTTGCCTTTGTCACTTGTCGCTTTCCTGCTTTAAAGTACAGTCGAGTGTTAAGTTGTTATTGTTATTTTAGTTTTGTTGAGTTGCGAGTTTGTAGTTTTTCAACGGACTGTACAAGCGCAAGCCGGCATTCGCATCTAACTTCCGAGCCTTTTAGATGCGTGGCGCGTATTATACCCTGATTATTTTCTAAACCATCGGAAATAAAATGATTCTGGACCACACCGTTAACGAATGAACAATACCTACTAAGTTCGTTTTACCCAAGTGCTTCCATTAATTACTTTTATAATTATAAATTCTTTGTTCGCAAAAAGCCAGCCGCGTGGCAACGACATGTCATCCTCACAGTTGGTTTAAAAAGACCTCCAGTTTACAGTTAAAGGATTATCATTGTATGAAATTAACATACAATTCGTATTGTTCAGCAAGAACTATAAGAACTTGTTACATGCTGTTTTCTATTCTCGTAAAAACAATGTGAAAAACCCGACTAGATTTGTACTATTTTTAAAGCACCGAACAACCTCCAAACATTTTGAAGTGATCGTTGGCAAATCATAGGTATAACAGATATATTTCTGTAAATGCCACTTTATAACATACTAGAGTGACCTGTGCGAATTATTCGCACTAAATAAATTACAAAATTATTTTTTAAATATGATTGCAGGTATTCAATTCGTTTCTAATTTTGCACACTGCTTATAACGTTCTTCTTTTTGTTGTATTACAATATGAAGCTCAGATGACAGACCGAAGAAATATTTTACTAAAATTGTCATATATAGGCGCAAGTAGCAAAAGCGTTGAGCTAAGCCGTCAGATGGCATCATGCAGCATTGCTGTGACGTTGTTCAGCGTTGCTCGCTGTTTCAAAATTAAAGCCGTCAGATGGCAGTATGCAGTATTGTGTCTTAATGTAAGTATATATTATGTAAATAAATCACTCAACTCAATTTAATGAATCAAAATTTATTGCAGGTATTCAATTCGTTTCTAATTTTGCACACAGCTTATAACGTTTTTCTTTTTGTTGTATTACAATATGAATATCAGATGACAGATCGAAGAGTTGACGTTGTTTCAAAATTAAAGATGGCAGACGTTGTTCAGCGTTGCTGTATTGTGTCTTAATGTATATCTATATATATAAGTTTAATAATTAATAAATTTACAAAAACAAAAGCAATAATAAATTTTTTAGTTGTCGATGTCAGTAGAGCAAGCAATTATCTGTAAAATGATATATAATTTATGTAGAGAAATTGTGAGGTTTTTTCTAAAAAGGGAGGCAAACCTTAACGTATTGATATATATGATATTTCAGCTGTAGATATTTCATAAGTTTCACTGGCCGCTGCAAACGAGGCTGGATTTGCCGCTAGATTTGACTACTAGTTTTCTAGCCCTGGTTTTCTTAATTGCTTTTATGTGCTCCCTTCACACGAGACGTCTTTTCAAGCTTATTTTGTGGATAGATCTGGTGCGCGCGCAGTGACAGTTCAAATATAAACACAGAGCAAAACGTGTCTGTTGTCTGACTCTGAGCAGAATGACGCCACGTTGGTTTGTGGGCGTTTGTTCATGTCGCCCACGTGACAAGATACTGTTTCCTGATTGGTTCTCGCTCAGAGCAAGCAGGAGACCTGGCAAGAAAAATAGCCCCTGTTCTAATTTTAAAATCCATCTTGTGAGCTCTAGCAGGCGAGCCCGCAGTGACGTTATTTCCAACCTCGTACCCAGCCTGCCGGCCAGCAGAAGTCCAAGCAGTTTCCAGCCTCGTGTGCAGCGGCTTTTATGTACAGGTTAAACGGATGAGCGGACTGAAACCAAATTTTGAGAGGATGTTTGGTATGCAAATATGAAGAGCCCTATTGTTTTTGGAGAAAATCAACGCATGCGCAGAAGAGATATATGCTATAATGTTTTTTTTTCATTTAGTAATGGTATACTTTCATAACGGCTTATTCTTCCACTTTTTTTTCCAAGAAAGTTTTGTTAAAAAAATTTTTTCTAAACTTTATAGTTTCGGAAATATTTTGAACATATAAAAAATCAGCTGTTTTTTATTTTGTAGATTTGTCAGAAATAAACTTTGCTTTGATTAATTTTTACATGGCATCATATTGAATACTAGCCCTTACCCTCATGCGGTAACAGGAATTTTCTTTTCTTTATTATACTATATCAAATTTCAACATTAAAGTTGGAATGGTTCCGTCGCCCAATTGGCTGGAATTTTTGTGACTCCGCCACTGAGTTCAGTTTGCGACATTTACTACTTTTCAATTAACCACTCAGTTAATTATAACGTAGAAACAGGGAATTTTCACAAAGGAAAGACCTTTTATGTTTGCACAAATTAAAATCACATAAAATATTACACAGATGAAGACCAAAAGAAGATACTTGAAATTGCGTTTAATTCGTGTGACAGAAACTAATTTTTTATGAAGTTTAAATAATCTAAAAGTAGGTCGCTACGTACCTAATATCACGTGATTGTTAAGTTTCAAGATTCAATTTTGCAGTACAATCTATAGTATAATAAAAAATATAGTTTAAAAAAAACTAAACAGTAAAAAATATTTTTTTTAAAATAAGTTTAAAACAATAATGAATAAAAAATACTAGTATTATTGTGAAAAAAGCGTGGGGCGCTTTGTTCCACTTTTTCGTATATTGAGCGCCCCACGCTTTTTTTACAATAATACTAGTATTTTTTATACATTATTGTTTTAAGCTTATTTTTAAAAAAAAATTTTACTTTTTAGTTTGATATAAAGCGTGTTTTTTAGTTTTTTTTAAACTATATTTATTTTCCACTTTTTAGTTCGATTTATTGTCAAAAATTTGCCGAAAAAAATAAATCTTTTCTTTCTGCGGGGACGGGCTTAGAACCCACGACCGGTGAATCCGAGAGTTGATGTCAGCTAAGACTAGCGCCTTAGACCGCTCGGTCAACGATTGCTCTTACAGTAGTGGCATAACATACTAACAGTAATAAACCACTTGCTGTAGTCCAAACGAGGTTACAAACAGGCATACATACAAACAAACTTACAAGTGAAATTAATATAAAGCGTGTAAAAATAAGTTGAAAAACTAAAGCCCGACTACTGAAAAGTATGAAACAAGAAAATATTCTTATCTGAGGATATCCGTGGTTATATGCCACCTACCCTAACAAAACATTACATTTAACAGTAGTAAGCGATCATAAGTTCTAGGGCAAAGTGCATCACGCTATATACATCTAGACTGGATTCACTGAAAAAGAGGAGTGGTCGAAACCCAGTTCCAAGGTTTCAAAGATACGTAAGTCACACAACTTTTCTGAGGTATGATTATTATTGACACAAAAGATTGCAGATTATCTTCAATTCTTTAGATATAATACAAAAATGACGTGATTTTTGTAAAAGTGTTCTTCCATTGAAATACACTTAATCTAAACAAACAAATATATAGTCACGTTTCCATGTCCATTAGCGTGCTGTTCTGTCAAGATAAATTACAAATTATGATAAGGTGGCATCATACGTTTAAAAACAACAATACTTTCCAAATGTAGATTTTTCAATAAAAATATTTATATTATATTTATACAGTCGCGGGAGAAGAGGGGATACCGGTCGACCTTGACTGCAGTGGTAGTGAGATAAGTCTACTGTGAACATACTACACCACGTTACAATTTTATATATTTGTACAGAACTAAACCAAAAAATATAGTTTAAAAAAAAACTAAAAAACACGCTTTATATCGAACTAAAAAGTAAAAAATATTTTTTTTAAATTAGCTTAAAAAATAATGAATAAAAAATACAAGTATTTTTGTGAAAACAGCGTGGGGCGCTTTGTTCCACATTTTCGTACATCGAGCGCCCCACGCTTTTTCACAATAATACTTGTATTTTTTATTCATTATTGTTTTAAGCTTATTTTAAAAAAAATGTTTTTTACTTTTTAGTTCAATTTACCTAAAGCGTGTTTTTTCGTTTTTTTTAAACTATATTTATTTGCCACTTTTTAGTTCGATTTATTGTCAAAAATTTGCCGAAAAACAACAATTTTTTTTCGGCGTGGACGGGATTAGAACCCACGACCCGTGATTCCGAGAGTTGACGTCAGCGTAGACCCGCGCCTTAAACCGCACCGCTACCACTGTAGTTACAGTGCTGGCATATTATACTACAGTAATAAACCACTTGCTGTAGTCCAAAGGAAGGTTACAAACAAACATACATACATACATACAAACTTACAAGTGAAGTTTATATAAAGCGGGTAAAAAGATATTAAATTAATTGATTTTGCGATAAAATATTGAAATAAAATATTTCAAAATCATCAAAATGGCGTCAGTAAACGACCTGCAAAACACTTTTTTGATTCAACTTCAAATCAAATTTTTACACAAATCTGACGTTAGCAAAATGTGAATCGTTTTTTAAAAACTCAATTTTATGTTGAATACAAGAAAGAACAGCACGTACGCCACTGGACACGTTTAAAACAGTAGATATCTAGAACACACGATGTCATCTGGTGCAAGGATTAAGTTGTCAAAAACTTCAGACTTCATAAATCATTTTTATTTCTATAAAAGTTACTTAAAAAAGAATAACATCCGTTATATCTGTGTGCAGCCTAAGGGATTGTTAACTTTTGTGCGTTGGTAGCATTGAGAGGACGTTATCAGCAAACATGTAGAAAAGAGAGGGAAAATCATGTCACTAGCTTCTCTCTGCCGTAAATTTTGACAAGAATTTTTTTTAGCATCGAAAATCAGGTTCATGTCAAATGTCACGAATCTGCAGAGAAACTTCATGCATGTTTGTTCAAGTGCCCGCGTGACAAAATACTGCTTCCTGATTGGTTCTTGCTCATACCTAGCTCATATCTAGCAGGGAAAATAGCCCCTGTTCTAATTTTAAAACATATCTTGTGAGCTAGCAGGGCAGCCCGCAGTGACGTCATTTCCAGATTCGTACCGGCTAGCAGAACTCCTAGCAGCGTTTCTAGTGTTGCAAGTTTTGTTACATTAACTCTCTCTCTCTCTCTTTTTTGTAAAATTGTCAAAATTAGTTTTCCTTAGCTACGCTGGAAAAATTATTGTTGTTATTATTTTGGAAAAATTTAATTGATTCATTTCTTTTCTAGAGAAAACATCATTTTACGAACTATTTATAATTCAGTTAAAGCGATTTATTTTTTTTAAGAAGGTTGAGGCGTTAAACGAATATAATAAAAAAAATCTTAAATAAAGTCTTTTTAATAGATTTTTTTATGACAAAATTCTCTGTAAAAAATCCAAAATCAAGAGATTTATAAATAAACTTTTACATGTGGTCTTATGGAAAATATGTCAACCTAGCATGCAAACGGTACATTTTATTTTTTTGCAAATAATCAAATAATGTCAGCAGTTCCGAAAACTAATTAGTTAAAGCATCGATGTCTTACAAATATTTTAATATTTTTTTCCAATTTAATTAGGAGACTTTTAATCAATAAAAAAAATTATTAAACCATAGCACTTTTCGATTATGGACTTTTATTCTTAACAGTTTTAACAATTTTAACTGAATTTTCAACTTTTTAATGATTTCATTTTATTTTCATTACTTCTAATTTCTTTTTTTAATTATTTACTGCAAAAAAAATGTAAAATACAGATATTTACATAAATTTATTTTTTCTAACCTAACTTTGTACAAAAAACTCAAAGTTAGTCCAAGTAAAATACTGAAATAATTAATTAATAATAAAAAAATGATTTATTTATGCCTTTATGACAATCATTTATTGGTATCATCGACTTATAATCTTTTGTAAAAATTTAATCTGAAAAAGTTCCGATTTAGAATTCGACTTACTTTTGATTGGGACTGTAACGCATCAACCTCCTTAAGTAAGAACTTGATAGTTTCTAGGCTCGTGTGCAGCGATCTTTAGTTTTGTCCGGAATGACGCTAGTGCGGCATGGGGGTATTTGTCAGAGACATGTTTTCTGGTCAAAGACAATACGGTATTTGTAGTGAATAGAATCGTATGTAATGCTGTGAGAATTTTTTAGTTATTTTATACTCTTAAAACTGTTTAAAATATTGAACAATAATGGAAAAAGTTTAGGTAAAATTTTACTTATTCGTCGCTTTCGATTATGGCAAATTTAGAACGCACCTTAATAGTTAAGGTGCGTTCTAAATTTGCCATAATCGAAAGCGACGAAGTAAAATTTTATCAGTTTGTGCTGTGAAAAGTTGCTCAAGTGGGCGTAAAATGAAAAATAATACACCTCAGTCTGTGTCCTTTTTCCAGTCAACAGTATGTAAAATAACTTTATACAAAATATTTATTCATTTAGCACTTTTAAACTAATATAATTTTTTTAATAAATTAAAAAATCTACATTTTTTTGTTTATATAAATTTACAGACACCAGCAAGATTAGAAAATTGGAAAATGTCTGTAGGCAACCGATTATATTTGTTCATATCGGTCTAATCCTTTATTTATTACTAAATGCATAATAGCACGTTTAAAAATGATATTTAAATAAAAAATTATCATATTGTTTTCTTATTTTTGTTTGACTTTCGAAAAGTGCGCCATGAAAAAGCGAAAATTCTTCTTTCTTCCTTTACTTTTCTATCTTACTCTAATCATTTTTGCCCTCCATTCTATGCTCCATACGCTTGCTTTAAAATATTTAGGGCATTTTGATGGACACTTTTTCATACACAGAGATGGTTCTCCTTAAACTTCTACCCTCCATAGTCCAGCGCTAGTGTGGCTGTGTCACGTCACGATAGGAACTATCTGGAATGAAGTAGACTATACTATGGTAACAATAACGTAACAGTGTTATACTTTGGTGTAATATATTAGACCCCACGGAGGTCACAGCATTCACCACGGAGTAAGTCTATCATGTTTTCACATTTAAAGACATTTGTATGCAAATCGCAATGAACAATAAATTCATACTTTTCACATCTTTCATCAATTTACATGAATTTTCATTCGTCGTTTCTTTTCCTCTTTCATTATACGTATCTCACTCTCTCGCTCTTTCACGTGTTCGTTCTTTAAAACCTTTTCTTTGTCTTGTTATCCTTTTTCGTTTTGGTCTCATCTACCGTACCGACTACTTTATTATTGTTGTATAAAAAGCGCACACGGAGAATTTAAAATAACTACTCGAGTTTGTTGCATTTGTTGAATAAGTTTTTCAAGTAATTAGTAAATATATAGCGTATATTTCTGCGGTCTTTAATTCGTCTTTCAATTAGTTCCGCCATTTTGTATGACGCTATTAACATACAAAGGATATTTACGTAAATTGGCGTCGATCCGAACAGCTGCGGTTCCCCTTGAGAGCTGCAGAACAACCAAAATCTTAAGACCGCTGCGCATACGAGGCTAGAAACGCTGCTAGGAGTTCTGTTAGCCCAGGTCTGGGCAAATGGCGGCCCGCGAGCCGGATCCGGTCCGCTGTAAAATTTTAGAGAAAAAAATATATTCATTCCCGCACAATTATTATTATACATCATATGAAGGAACAATTTCGAATAATTCAATCGATTGTAAAAGTTATTCGAATAGCAACTTTTCTATTATCAAAACCATTTGATTATTCCCAAAACTAATCATATATATTAATACGCTAAGGTTAAAGATGTTTGCCTCCCTTTTTAGAAAAACCCACACAATTTCTCCACATAAATTATATATCATTTTACAGATAATTGCTTGCTCTACTGACATCGACAACTGAAAAATTTATTATTGCTTTTGTTTTTGTAAATTAATTAAAATACCGCAACGCTGAACAACGTCTGCCATCTGACGGTTTTAATTTTGAAACAACGTCAACACTTCGATCTGTCATCTGACCTTCATATTGTAATACAACAGACAATACTGCATATACTGCCATTTGACGGCTTAAATTTTGAAACAGCAAGCAACGCTGAACAACGTCACAGCAATGCTGCATGATGCCATCTGACGGCTTTTGCTACTTGCGCCTCTATATGACAATTTTAGTAAAATAATTCTTCGATCTGTCATCTGAGCTTCATATTGCAATACAACAAAAAGAAGAACGTTATAAGCAGTGTGTAAAATTAGAAACGAATTGAATACCTGCAATCATATTTATAAGTAACTTTTGTAAAGTGATAATTATTATACTTATTTAGTGCGAATAATTCGCACAGGTCACTCTAGTACATAATATAATCCTAGCGAATTGCGACTTTGGAGTATATGACGTAAGAATTATAAGTATACCTTCAACAAAATGTACAAAGCGAGATATCAGGTAACAAAAAAAATGTTTTTCTGTTTTTCAAAGCAACACACGATTAGTCCAGTATAAAGATCAAAAAATTTATATCCATAAACAGTATCGCGTCATATTTTTACGATTTGAGAAAGGATTGGCAAAAAGTTTTCTTTTGAAAAGGTGTCAGAAGAATAAGTTCTCTATAAAGCTGTGTCGTTTGTATAGCAAGTTCAAGAACAGGTCAAACGTCTTTAAAAAAGCGAAGAAAAAAGTGGACGATCACACACTGAAATGACTGAAAAGATCAATCGATTCGTCTCTTGATTTCTTGACCACGCTCTTTGTTTTATGTTGTCGAGCGTCTATAATATACAGCAAATCTTTGCTTCGTACCTCAGACTTCACCCTGCAACTTCTCTACTGTTCATCATAAACCATAATTGCATTTTTCCAAGTAAAATATATTTTGCACGATATACCTATATCTGACAGTTCAGGATCGGCCATATTGGAATCTATGTGAATTGTTTTCGAAGACTACGCCTTCTTGTTGTCTCTGTTGCTCATTTGACTTTAAATGGTAATTGACAGATAAATTTACTATTGGATTGGAAATATTGTTTTTCTTTTACTTTACACACTAGTACGAAATGAAAAACAGCTATTTTCTAAGTGGTAGGGCAGAAAATAAAAGCTTACATCTTCCCTAGTGACACTTTATTGCACCAGGACAAAAGATAGATGAGTAGTGAGCGAAAATGTAAAGCAAATACGGGATCTCGTACACGTTTTTTTGGGGGGAGTTCTTTAAAAAACAATTACGGGGTCGTGTATGCAAAGTGAGATATTAATACAGTAATTCTACACTAGTTGCTATGACGCGTAGGTATATTACGTGATTTCTGATTAAAATAAATATAGTTTAAAAAAAACTAAAAAACACGCTTTATATCAAACTAAAAAGTGAAAAATACATCGAGCGCCCTACGCTTTTTTCACAATAATATACTAGTATTTTTTATTCATTATTGTTTTAAGCTTATTTTAAAAAAATAATTTTTTACTTTTTAGTTCCTTTTAAAGCGTGTTTTTTAGTTTTTTTTAAACTATATTTATTTTCCACTTTTTGTTCTATTTATTGTCAAAAATTTGCCGAAAAAAAAACAATTTCTTTTTTCGGCGTGGGCGGGATTAGAACCCACGACCCGTGATTCCGAGAGTTGACGTCGCGAAGACCCGTGCTTTAGACCGCACGGCTACCCACTGTACTTACAGTACTGGCATATTATACCACTATATAATCCACTTGCTGTAGTCTAAACGAGTTTACAAACAAACACACATTCTTACATACAAACATACAAACTTACAAGTGAAACTAATATAAAGCGTGTAAAAATGACAGTGAAAGACAAAAAGTTTTTACGTACTTTTGAGAATATTTGTGAATAATCCGCTGTTTTTTTTTGGGAACGTCAAAATTTTGCGTTTTCTAAGTTAAAATTTGGGCACATCGAGTTCAATTCAATTCAAAATTTATTAGTCAAAAACACAATTAAAATTGTACAGACATTGTCAATAAAAAAGTTATCGTACTGGACCCCAGAGTGTAACATCCGCTTTAGAAATGCGACCGTTAAAATGTTAATTTGAATTTAATATTAACCGACGGCACAGGTACAGTACTTTTCGAAACAGGAGAAAAAATATTCTCGCGTTAAATTTGCTACACTTGTTATAAATGCGCCACTACACTTCAGCAAAGAATAAAAAGACAAATTCAATAAATCATTTTGAATTCAACATCACCTACATACATAACGCAGAGCAATGTAAATAACGACAATCCTGAGACGAGATTTATACAGTTGTGCGCAGTTTTCATGTGCCGTAGGGATGTCCGTCTGTTATTAACCGACTTCAAAAAAGGAGGAGGTTTTATGTTCGACTGTATATTTTTTTTTATGTATGTTCACCGATTTCTCCGTCAATTATGGACCGATTTTCAAAATTCTTTTTTTATTCGAAAGAGTGCACTTCCGAGGTGGTCCCATCGGAACCAAGTCAGGATCTGATGGTGGAATCCGGAGAAATCGAGGGAAACTCTCAAATTTCAAAGGCACGCATACTTGGCCTACCCATTGCAATATTTTATCTAACACTAAAAAGAGAAAAATAAAATATTTTTAACAAAAAAATTGAACCGACTTCAAAATATGCGCTAAAAAGTAAAAAATAATAATTATTGTTATTTTTGGAGTCGGTGTCAGCCAAACTGAAATCTATTCCGAGAACTAGAGACATGTAAGATTTAAATTGCTACTTTTGAATTCCGATGTGACACCGACTCCAAAAATAACAATAATTATTATTTTTTACTTTTTAGTTTTTGAAGTCGGTTCAATTTTTTTGTCAAAAATATTTTATCTACTAACAAGTTGCAAGTCCGACCGAAACTTCGGTCACTTTCGACAATACATTCGGCGAAAATCAGGCCGAAGATTTTGCAGAAGCTGAAACTTCATTATTTCAAGTGTCACGATGACACCATAATTTATTGAAATCTTTAAATTGTTATTTAATACTATAAAAAAAATATTTTATGTGTTGTACTCTCTAAAGAGGCGCACCGCTTGTAACGGCCTAATTGTTATTTAATTACATACTACAAAAAATTATTTTATGTGTTATACTCTTTAAACAGGCACACAGCTCGACTTGTAACGGCCTAATTTCAACGTTAAATTAAAACTATAAATAATAGAGATAGAGTTCCGGGAATGGGACTTTATTATTGGAAATTTTCTCCTCTTTAAGAATCTTTTTTTCAATTTCCGCTATCACTTATAGTTTTTGAGTAATTGCCAGAAATCTTAGGGGCATTATTTCTTTTCGTTTTTTGTTGATAACAAATGCAATTTTTATAGACGAAAAAAATAGAAAAAAAAACATCTTTTCGGAATATTGTTCCGAATCGAATAAGCTATTACTCTAATTTTTATGAAGACTTGCATCTATTTTTCTCATGATGATAACTTCTTGACTAGACTATACGTACCTATATAGATAATTCATGAAAAGTAATAAATAATACTGATTATTTTCGTCTTTTTAAGTTTTAAAAATTTGAAAAGAAGTTTGACCCTGCAGGCCATCCCTGTAACTTCCCGCTATTTTCGAGTTCAAAACGCTCAAAAATCTATAAAATATAGCAAGAAGTTTATTTTTTAGCTCTTCGAGCTCAAAAAAAACACTTTGTTACGAAATTTTCGTTCACGATATCTCATGAACAAATGAACCGATTTTGATGCGATTTGCGGCAGTCGACGCAAATTTTTTACCTAAAAAAGTAATTTATTACAGAAAAATCGATTTCATAAGAATTTTACGAGCAATTAAAAAAAAAAACACTTTTTTACAAATTTTTCGTTCACGATATCTCGTGAACAAATGAGCCGATTTTGATGCGGTTTGCGGCGATCGACGCAGTTTTTTTAACCTAAGAAAGTAAATTATTACAAAAAAATCGATTTGATAAGAATTTTACGAGTAATTTATAAAAATTATTTTTTTCCTAATTTTTCGTTCACGTTATCTCATGAACAAATGAATCAATTTTGATCTGGTTTGCGGCGATCGATGCAGTTTTTTTAGCCTAAGAAAGTAATTTATTACAAAAAAATCGATCTGATAACAATTTTAAGAATCATTTTAAAAAAACACTTTTTTACGATTTTTTCGTTCACGGTATCTCGTGAACAAATGAACCGATTTTGATGCGGTTTGCAGAAATCGACGCAGTTTGTTAAGGAGAAGAGCTGATTAGATTTTGGAATTAATCGGTTTAGTAGTTTAGAAAATATTTTACAAAAACAAATTTTTAAAAATATCTGAAACTTGTTTTTTTAAGATTTCTCAAAATTTTTTGGGCCGAATCGTTTCAAATTTTCAGGAAGTCTAAGTTCACCAAGATCACGTCAGATGCCGCAAACCGCGTTTCAGTCGGATACTCCGTTCAAAAGATATAAAAGGTTTACATACATACATACACACACACACATACATACAGCCCTACGGACATCATCGCCAAAATAGTTTCAATAGCTTCCTAGGACCTCAAAACGTCGAGATCTGGCGAAAACTCGATTTTCGAAAATCGGGGTGAAACCAATAACTTCCCGATTTTTGAAAAAAAAATTTTTTTTTTTTTTTTAAAGCGGGAAGTTAATAAAATTTTAATTTTGCTTTTACGTAAAAATAGGTGCATGGTGCATCGAGCGATCAATTCTCGTTCATACTCTTTTTGGTACCCCTGGATCATATACAGTTATAATCGTACATATAGTAGGCAAAGGAAGATGCTCAAAGTAAAAAGAGAAATAAGAAAAAAGATACAACGTGAATGTACGGAAAATAGGGAAGGATTTTAAGCACTCCGGAGACGTTTTTCGACATTTTCATATTAAATATTTCTATATATGTCTCCATTATCGTATTCTGACAAGAACACAAAAAAAGTTTATAATTTATATTTAAAATAAAATTCGCGTTTACTCTAACAGTAGCTTGATTTTATTCGCACATTTGAATTTATTTTTTTCCAAAATGTTCATTATCTGTGACAGCATGTCATATATATAATAATTACTATATCAAGCATTGCCTATTTACTCAATGTTCGTATCGAAAATATATCTTCATCTCGTTTTTCGAAGTAATTCCTTGGTTATTTCGATAATATATTAGCAAGGAGTGTATCTCTTTTTTTAAAAAGTTTTGTCTTTAATTAGATAGTTTTTTTTTTCATTTTCTTCGACAAATGTAATTAAAAATTATTAAAACATGTCGCCGATGCGTCGCTTTGCCATAAGACCAATGCTAGATATGCTAAATTTTGAAGTCAATTATTTATTTTAATAATTGATTCACCCCCCTCCAATTGCACATACCGCTAAACTAGCGGTATGTGCTTTATTATCGCTTTGTGCGTCAGAGCTGACTTTTGTTCATATTAAGCTAATTTCACACGAAATCCACTTAAATTGAAGCTTTTTGAAAAGAGGAGATTCTGATCTATAAAACAGAACCATTTTTAAATCAATTCGAGTTTATAAATACTATTAAAATTGTAATTGAAAATCACAAACAGCAGTTGTCGGTTGGTCTATACGTACATACGTATGTACGTCACGACTCTACAGATCGCAATTTTGGTCGGATTGCCTTGGGTTATATTATTTTATTTACTTTGTTTAGTATCAGACCAGAACCCTATTTAAATTCACATAAATGTGTTCATTAGTTTTATTTTTATAAACAGTTTTATTTTATTATTTTTGACAGCTAATAGTTAGCATAAAAAAACAAAAAAATAGCTTTTACTGTTATTGTAAATGTAGTATATTACATAGAATAACTGCTACACTTCTATACCACAATAACAACGCAAGCTGCCATATCGATATGGCCGAGCGGTTAAAGCGTTAGTCCAGTAATAGTAAGGTGCCGGGTTCGATTCCCGCTGACACAAGTAATATTTTTTTTATTCCATTTTTTTTTATTTTTTTTTTCTAATTTTCGATTTTTTTAATTGTTTTTTTTATCTATTTTCTCATTTTTTTTTTCATTATAATATGTACAGTGGAAAACTTGCGGGATGTGCACTTTTGGTTTTGCCAACTATTTTCAGAATTTGTTTAGACATATTTACACTTCACATAAAAAATAACCAAGTCTTTTTTCCAAATTGGTATCGTGTTTGTAATTCCTTAATTAGGTACATCATTTTAAATTAAACGACATCACAAAACATCCATGAGCGGAGTTGGGATTCGAACCCACGACAGTTTCTGAACTGAATTCAATACTTTCCTGCCATAGTAGACGCGCGAAGTGAAAAATTCGACACAAACAATTTTACCGTTTAGGTACATATTTAAACAAGTCGATGTAGCAAAAGACGATAACAGTACCTCAATTTTAAGTATTGTGCAATACAGATATAGCGTATTTCCGGGAGAAAATTTCGTACATATTATGTTACGGTCTATACCCAAATTCGGTCAATGAATATTGCCCAAATCCGAAATCTTACATTTAAACGGGTATCAAGTGTTATAAAATGAGCAAAAATAGTTTTGCGCATTTTTAATTGGTCAAAACTAGTTCTGTCCATTTTTGAACGGACAGTACTAGTTCTGCTTGTTTCATTCAATCAACGTTCGAACCCAAACAAAAGTAGGGTTATGTTCTTGTTTATGTACCTATCTATTGAATTGTTCTCCTGAATGTTATAATTAATATATAATGGTGGGATATTCAGTGTAATAATTAAGTAAAAATGCAAGATGAATTCGAGTCTCAACTAGTTCGTCTATTGGAGGCTTCTGAAACATAATTTTATGACGAAACATAATTACCTTACTACACTAAGTGAGGTTAAGAAAACAAATTTATTGAAAGCTGAATTAAAACCTCTGTTTGCTAAACAATACAGAAGAATAAATCGCTTTGATATAATAAGTATCATAGATGTGGAAAAGTTAATTAAAAAACGCAAAGAAGATTCCGATGCCATACTAGTACTGTCCGTTCAAAAATGAACAGAACTAGTTTTATTCAACTCATGCGCGTTATTCATGTTTTATCATGCCTAAAAACCGAACCCTAAATAGCCATTTACCGACTGGTGACAATTACTTGTCATAACTCAATGAAGATTCCTACTAGCTCGGCCATTGTGGAGTAATGAAAATAAACGCAACTATTTTCTGAGTCGTAACGAAATAGTAGGTAACAACAACTCCGTTGTTACCCATCTAAAATTGAGAGGCCGAATGTTTTCGACATGGAGTTTATTCATAACCGGCTAACCTCAAACCAAAACATTGAATCGTGCTGTTTGGTGCTGTTAGTATTGACAGTTTTTTTTATAAAGAAATAAATAGATATTTACAACATCTCATTATAATTATAACATGAATAACGCACAATTGTTGAATAAAATTATGGGCGCAACTTGTAGGCTAAGTCATGACCTGTCAGCGCGATGAATGACTTAGACTATTTAGTTACGCCAATAACTATTGTCCAATTGAAAATGCGCAAAACTAGTTTTGCTCATTTTATAACACTCAATACCCGTTTAAATGTAAGATTTCGGGTTTGGGCAATGTTCGTTGGCCAAAACTAGTTTTGTGCATTTATTTCGGTCATTGACCGAATTCGGGTATAGACCGTAACACATACACAAAGAACGTAAAAGAGAGAAAAGCGGCAAGTGCCGAGCAATATTTCATAGCCTACTTATAAGCCACCACAAACAACAATATAAACGTATATAATATGTAAGATGCACTTGTTTCACGGCCTACTGGATCGCGAAATAAAAACACACTATACAGTTATACGGCCGCACTTCAGCGCCTCTCGACGCCGTCGCCGCCGTCTTCACCAGCTGCTGCTGATGCTGCTTCTGGCGTCGCTCGTCCCTGTTGCTCCGAAGAAATTGCGCACACTGGGACCTTTGCACAAAAGCTATTCGTTGTGCTTCGCGTGAGAATTCAAAGCAACGCAAGAACACAACGATTCGACAAAAACAATATAAGCACGACGTTCGCTTTTTTTGTTTTGTTTTTTTTTTCGGTATAAATGAACGTTTGAAATTCATTTTGCAACTCACGGTTAGTTTTGTTGCTTTTTCCAAGAGCTTGAAAAGACTCTGCACAAACTTTATGGGATTTGGTTTGCGATAATAATAATAATAATGCGTTTAACGTCCGTTTCTCGACTTTGTGTCATAACAGATGCCATTCGCACCATTACTATTTTCCATCTATCAACACTTCCCGTTATTTTCTGCAATTTTTTAACTTTAACTTAATTAATAGCAATGGGCGAATGAAGGAATTTTTAGGAATTTAAGCATAAGGTAGGCAAACTTTTAGCATAGGAGCTTGACAGGAATAAGGAACTATCTCGATATTTATCTAGAATTGTTGAGGGAAACCATGGAAAACGTCAAGATGGCCGGTACAGGAATTACCGTTTCTCGGCGAGAGGCAGTAGGAAAAAGTCCTAGTCACATCTGCCTCCGCCGGGATTTGAACCCGGTACCTCCCGAATGCGAGTCTAGTGCTTTCACCGTTACGCCATCCTGCTCGGTTTAGCTGCAGGTGTGTTTAGCGAGATTTAAGATATAGGGATATCCAATATTCATTGGATTCACAAACATGTTCTATGTTCAACTTTTGTGCTCTTTTTAGAAATAGAAAAATATCGAAGACTACGGAATGTTGGATGTCAGCCTATATAAAATAATAATGTCATATTCGGATTCAGTGCACTCGAAAACATATTTTTAGAGGTTAAGATTTTTAAGATTGTGAATTCAATGGATTATCCTTATATATCTAAAATCTCGCTAAACGTATCTGTAGCTAAAAATCGATTGATTTTAGTTTATGCGCCAATGGACACTTTTTCTTAGTGACCTTTAAACTATAAAATACAGCCAATTTCGATCAATTTAACCGAGAACCAAATCCCATTAGGTTTGTGTGGGACCCTTTCATTGAATAGTATTCTGACAAAAAAAATAATAAAAAAAAATACGTGTGGCACTCGGGGACTGCCGCGGTAAAGCTATTGCATATATTCTTTTTAGGTCTTTAAGTTTTTCTTCTCTATAAAACGAAAATAGCTAGGTATAAATAATAATGTATAAATAGTGTAATTACACACTAAAACAATTATTCATTAAAAAAATTTGAACAAAAAGAACGATATTAATTAAGAGTTTGATCATAGAATTTCGCGCGATGTACATTTATATAGATATTATATCATATATACTTTCTCTGCACATAACCAAAATAATTTAGGTTATTTTATAGCAGTATTATATATAAATTTATTTATACACAAATAAAGATAGAATCAGTTATGAGCAGTTATGCAGTTATGAGCACACAAACACCGTGCCGAAGTCTGCCGAACTGAAACGACGTTAGACGATGCACGGCTTTCAACGCTGTGCCGGTCGGAGGGGGGGGGGGGGTGTTAGGTTTTTTCGTTACGGAATTTCTTGATTCGGTCGCCGCGCTCAAAGCCCGCGATAGAAGCTATGCAATAGCTTAAAAATTGAATTTGTGTGTATTTTAATTTCAATAATAAAAGACAATGTTAATGATGCACATTTTCGTGAAAATTTAAGTGAGAAAGTTTAAATACGAACTAAGTTTTCAAGAGAAAATAGGTAAAGTAATCTATTTAAAACATTAGACATAAAGTATGTAATCAGTTCTAAAATATCGTTATTTAAAACTGTTAAAGACATTAAAACTATCGATATTAAGCTATCTTCACTTTAAAACTGTATCTTTCGATAATAGCGTCCGTAACTATTATTATCAAAAACATAAAACGTTAACCCGACCGAACTTTATCACCATCTTGACAATTTAACTATCTTATATAGCCATATTTTGCCAGATTTTGGGGTAAACGTCAAAAAGAGCAAGGAGTATAGTGCAATGCATATTTATTCTTTAACTAACTTTTCTCCTGATATTTTGCTTGGTGAATTGAAAATAAATTTTATTTTAACAAATAAATTTGTTCCGAGATTAGTAACTTCTATCTTTAATAGTGTTTGGTGAATATGAGCATAAATAAATCTAGTAAGATGTCCCTTAACCCGGAATCGAAACTTAAACTAAATGATTTAGCAAGGAAATCTTTATTCGTCTTTAGGACTGTTTCCACGACGTTAGTCCAAAAGGGCGTTGTATATTTCAATAGTTGCATCACTACAGCCAAAAAAAATTTGAAACTGTATATTATGCCTTTGATCTTTTTTTTCATATAAAAGACTGTACTCTTCATTCTAACTTCATTTCTCAATGTGAAAAAATATAACATCTCATAACAAAGGTTTTGTGTGTGTTTGTGTATTGAACTTAAGTGTATTATATTATGGTATTTACGGGCGGAGCTCCCAAAGAAGAGTCGAAACGGCGGTACAGCAGGCATTTTGTATTCAGTACATCTTCCGGCTATCGGTTCTCTTACTTTATGTAGCCAAGCAGACACAAACATATACACACATATTTTTAAACCTCGTCTGCATTAGAATTATTTTCAGTCGACTCATGCCGAACACTATTAAAGACAGAAGTTACCAATCTTTATTCGTTGGAATAAAATTTACTTTCAATTCACCAAGCAAAATATCAGGTAGAAAAGTTAGCTAAAGAATAAATATACGCTGCAATTTACTCCTTGTTCTTTTTGTTAAATATTTTGTCGTTCACCTGAAAATCCGACCGATGGCGTTAGTGTAAACGTCAAAAAAATATTAACAAAATAAAAATGTTTTATCCAAACCCAAATGCACATAAAACGGTCCCGTCCGGTTTCACCCGGGTGTAAAAGAACGAATGGGGAAGGGAGGAACATGAGTACACACATTCATCTTAGTTTATCGAGATGAATGTTGTGTCCAAATTTCATTATGATCGGAGTTACCGTTCAAAAGCATTTGTCAATAAAAAGCAGTATTTATACTTTTTTAAACAAAATTTTTTTTTTAATTAATTAAATAAAATTAAAATTTTAAAGCAATGTAGAAAATAAAAAAAAATAAAAACATTTTCGCCCAAAGTGGGGCCCGAACCCACGACCCTGAGATAAAAAGCCGCATGCTCTACCGACTGAACTAGCCGGGCTTGCGAATGTACGACGCTAAAATTGAAGTTAGCGCATTTCACCTGAATAGAAGCTTTTGACGGACAAATTTTGAGTTACATTTTGCAACATTTTTCATTGATGCACCGCTTCTATTGGTCGAAGCGTGATATTATATATAGCCTATAGCCTTCCTCGATAAATGGGCTATCCAACAAAACAAATTTCAATTCGAACCAGTAGTTTCTAAGATTAGCGCGTTCAACCAAACAAACAAACTCTTCAGCTTTATATATTAGTATAGATTTTTCAACCACTGTCAAATAATTTGTAAACATACCCTAACAGCCTAACCTAACAAGCATGCAATCGCAACAGCCATCTGCAGACATGATGCGGTACCTACAAAGTTCAGTGCGCTTATTTCCACAATGCTTAACCCTTACTCGAACAATGTATCGCCCCTGGTGTTATTACAACAATATTTCTCATGATATGGTCACTTTTAATAATTCATACATTTTTAAAATTTGCAGATATTGGGTACTTTCAACGAAATAAACGATACGGCTCCAACGCGCTGACTGTTTTGTTCATCAAGCGCGCCAGAGCTGAATTTTGTTCATTCAAATACACTCAGCTGCAAAAAAATCGCACGTTGAAAACAATAGTGACACTATATAAAAAAGTTGACTTTTCACCTTTTGTAAGATTCATGTTTTACTGCAAAAGTGTCACTATACGAAAATTTTCGTTTGCTCATAAACCCACTTACTTCCGCTAGACTGAGCTAGTGTCACTTTATATTTTGAAAGAATTGCCCATGGTCATGACTGATATAACGACACTATTTTGATTGTGTCAAAGCAGTTGTTTGGTACGCACGTCGCTGTAAGTGAAAAAGTGACACATTTTGTTAAACGACAGTTTACTGCGATTACAGTTGCTACAAAAATTAATGCAAGTAAGTAAATACGTAAAATGACACATTTTGTTTAGTGACACTTTTTGCAGTTGAAGTCTCCAATTTGGTGATTATAGGTTATGACAACAATGACACTAAACAAAAAATTATTGTAAAAAGGTCTTTTTTTTAATAACTTTATTTTTAACATTGTGGTCAAAAAATAAATTAAAACAATAATAAATTGTCTCATTATTAACAAAAGAATCTCTATAAACAGTATTTTAATAGTAACTTTTTTAGGACAAAACAATAATATTAAAACTAAAAAATGCTCTATTGTAAAATGTCATTTTTTACATAATGCCACTTTTGTTTTCAACGTGCGAAATGTTCTTCGTAGAATTTTTTTTAGGCTTCCTAACTTTTTTATCTTTAGTTCGATTTTAGCAATTTATTTAGAGAACTGTATATACAACTATTGGTTTTCACTTGTCTGTATAAATCTTAAGTGAAATTGTTTTTACAGGCTTTATATTAACTTCACTTGTAAGTTTGTATGTATGTATGTTTGTTTGTAACCTTCGTTTGGACTACAGCAAGTGGTTTATTACTGTAGTATAATATGCCAGCACTGTAACTACAGTGGTTAGCCGTGCGGTCTAAGGCACGGGTCTTCGCTGACGTCAACTCTCGGAATCACGGGTCGTGGGTTCTAATCCCGTCCACGCCGAAAAAAAATTGATATTTTTTCGGCAAATTTTTGACAATAAATCGAACAAAAAAATGGAAAATAAATATAGTTTAAAAAAAAACTAAAAAGCATGCTTTATATCGAACTAAAAAGTACAAATATTTTTTTTTTAAATAAGCTTAAAACAATAATGAATAAAAAATACAAGTATTATTGTGAAAAAAGCGTGGGGCGCTCGATGTACGAAAATGTGGAACAAAGCGCTCCACGCTTTTTTCACAATAATACTAGTATTTTTTATTCATTATTGTTTTAAGCTTATTTAAAAAAAAATATTTTTTACTTTTTAGTTCGATATAAAGCGTGTTTTTTAGTTTTTTTTAAACTATATTTTTTATCTTTAGTTCAATTTTAGCAATTTATTTAGAGAACTGTATATACAACTATTAGTTTTCACTTGTCTGTATAAATCTTAAGTGAAATTGTTTTTTTGACATATTATTATACAACGATCTTCCAAATGTTGTTTTTTTTTTGTCTTTCAAAACATCCTGATAATTGACAAAATTATACTGACATCTATTTTTTACATTTTGTTTTATGTAATACTAGCGGCACCCGGGTGAAAAACTGTTCTGGAAATATTTTATTGACCTTCCCATCTACACAGCAGAACTATCAGAGTACATTGTTTTGATATAGGTATCTCAAAAGATTTGGCCCTCGTTAACGTACGAAAATGGTTATTTTGACAAAACGCCGTCATAGTTCAGCCATTTTGTACAAAATATTCACAAATTATATACAGAACCATTCTTCGTTTATCGCTCTTTCTATTAAAGAAAACCATATGAAAATCCGTTCGGTAGTTTTCGAGTTTATCGCATTCAGACAGACAGACGAAAGAGTGCGACTTTGTTTTATATGTATATTATTCAGGTGTCAAAAAACAATTACAGGCATGTTAAAACTAATAGTTGTATATCTAAAAAAAAATAAGTACTAAAATCTGACGAGAAATAAAAAAGTTTTCAGTCTTAAAAAATGTTACGTAATAGTTATTGGCGTAACTAGTAGTCTAAGTCATTCATCGCGCTGACAGGTCATGACTTAGCCTACAAGTTGCGCCCATAATTTTATTCAACAATTGCGCGTTATTCATGTTTCAATTATAATGAGATGTTGTAAATATCTATTTATTTCTTTATAAAAAAAACTGTCAATACTAACAGCACCAAACAGCACGATTCAATGTTTTGATTTGAGGTTAGCCGGTTACGAAATAAACTCCATGTCGAAAACATTCGGCCTCTCAATTTTAGTCTCAATGGGTAACAACGGAGTTGTTGTTACCTACTATTTCGTTACGACTCAGAAAATAGTTACGTTTATTTTCATTACTCCACAATGGCCGAGCTAGTAGGAATCTTCATTGAGTTATGACAAGTAATTGTCACCAGTCGGTAAATGGCTATTTAGGGTTCGGTTTTTAGGCATGATAAAACATGAATAACGCGCATGAGTTGAATAAAACTTTTTTTGTGCACCTGAGTGTAGTTATATCTAGGTTTATTATGCAATAAATTGATTGAAATTGTAGCTTTATAAAAAATATAGTTTAAAAAAAACTAAAAAACACGCTTTATATCGTACTAAAAAGTAAAAAATAATTGTTTTAAAATAAGCTTAAAAAGCGTGGGGCGCTTTGTTCCACATTTTCGTACATCGAGCGCCCAACGCTTTTTAAGCTTATTTTAAAACAATTATTTTTTACTTTTTAGTACGATATAAAGCGTGTTTTTTAGTTTTTTTTAAACTATATTTTATTTTTCACTTTTTAGTTTGAGGATCTATAAAAGAATTTATTAATCCTGGGGGTCCTAATAAGGATAATGGGAAACTGTTATCAAATTATTGCATTGTCATCGGTCCTTGATACGTATGCAAAGTTTCAAATTAATCAGACTTCGGGAAATTGGTGAAAATTATGCTCAAAGATTCCGTTACGGACATACATACATAGTTAGTTACATACATACATAGTTAGTTACAACCCAAACTAATATAAAGCGTTTAATATAGAATTATATTCGTATTTTAATTGGAATGCTTTAATTTTTTTTTTTTTCAAAATTATTCAAATTTGTTATTTTTTAAAGTTTTGTAATTTATTAAATAAACTCATGTTTACTAAAATTTTTTTGCAACATTTTTTATCGGTCAGAATTAATGTCCTGGGGGTCCTAATAAGGATAATGGGAAACTGTTATCAAATTATTGCATTGTCATCGGTCCTTGATACGTATGCAAAGTTTCAAATTAATCAGACTTCGGGAAATTGGTGAAAATTATGCTCAAAGATTCCGTTACGGACATACATACATAGTTATTATAACTATGTATGTATGTCCGTAACGGAATCTTTGAGCATAATTTTCACCAATTTCCCGAAGTCTGATTAATTTGAAACTTTGCATACGTATCAAGGACCGATGACAATGCAATAATTTGATAACAGTTTCCCATTATCCTTATTAGGACCCCCAGGATTAAAAACTAATATAAAGCGTTTAATTATTAATCCTGGGGGTCCTAATAAGGATAATGGGAAACTGTTATCAAATTATTGCATTGTCATCGGTCCTTGATACGTATGCAAAGTTTCAAATTAATCAGACTTCGGGAAATTGGTGAAAATTATGCTCAAAGATTCCGTTAGTACATACATACATAGTTACAACCCAAACTAATATAAAGCGTTTAAAAAGGAAATTCTGTTCCATAAAAACATTTTTTGAGTTCATATTAATTTTCTCTTTTCAGTGTATTTTTTGAACGAGCTTCAGTTTCTCTATGAAAAATTTCTCACTGCTATGATGGCCCAAAAGTAAAAACTACAAAAACCATATTAAGAAGTATCTCTGTATTTACACTTGTTTTAAGATTACACAAAATATATTTTAAAACAGAAAGAATGCAGATAAAACGTTATTTATTATTTCGTTCGTTTTGTATTTCGGTTTAAATGTATTTAATAAGCTTAGCAAACAATGTTGCGTTGTAAACATTAATCATAAAAAATGCAATTTCAACTTTACACTATAAAAACAATATTAAAAAAGCACTTCAACAATGAATGGTATAATCTAAGGATTACCTATATTCGCTTCCTTTTTGTACAGGAAACAACAATGAAGCCTAAATATAAATAATGCTTCTGCGACGGACAGGATTGGTTTGAACAAAAAATATGTTGGGAAAGAAAGCGTCATTACGAGAATAAAGGAAGTGTTTCCTTTTGTTTAAAGACATGATAACGCTTAATTCCATTAGAAGCACTCAAACACAGTTGATCTCGCTAAAATAATTTGCGGTTCATCACATCGTTGTTCGTTACATTCCTAAAAATAAAGTATTTAAACAGGAATTTTTCAATTTTTTTTTCGAAATAATTCTAATTCTACAAATAGCTGGTTAGTATAAAGGTGGCACTTCACATGGCTATTGGGTGTTTGTTGTATTTGGCAAAATATATGACGTTCAAGGCAAACATGCAAATAGAGGCAAATACGACCATCCACACATGCAGTCAAATAGCAAACACACAAACATTTGGCAGCAGAACGCAAGGTTCAAAATTCCAGGAATTTTAGCACTGTTTCATTGTCCCAATTCATTTTCAATAGTAATTGTTCCAGTTCTCGCTCACAGCACAGACACAAAAATACTGCACGTCCGTACAGGTTCACGGCGCGTGCGCTTCTGAATATAGCCATTGTGGGGACGGTTTATTTGCCGTATTTGCATATTTGACTCCTTTGATGTGCCTCGAAAAACCGACAAGCGCACGGTAACGCGTATTTGGTATTGGCCTTATTTGTCAAATAGGCAAATAAGGCCAATACTTTGTCAAATAGACCCTCCACACTTGGTAATTGTTTGCCAAATATGCCAAATCCACAAATACAAATAGCCATGTGAAGTGACGGCATAATACGCGCCACGAATCTAAAAGGCTCGGAAGTTAGATGTGAATGCGGGCTGTTAAAAAACTACAAACTCGCAGCTCAACAAAACTAACATAGCAATAACAACTTGACAATAGCGTACTCGACTGTACTTTAAAGCAGGAAAGCGACAAAGGCAAGGAGCGATCACGGCCAATCACCGACGAGCGCACGGTTCGTGCAGATAGCTGGGAGGTGGTGGGAGTATCAACGGCTCTAAAATGTGCCTTTGCGACGTTGTTTGTGACTAACTTCCGAACCTTTTAGATCCGTGGCACGTATTGTACTGTTTTTACCAACGACGGAACGGAGCAGGTATATGCGCTTAGGGTGAGAGATTGTTTGTTTGTGTGTTTGTTTGTTTGTGCACTCGAATATCGCCAATTATCTCGAAAACGACTTGATCAATTCAGATGCGGTTTTCTGTAAAAGGTTTGTAATTCATCTGCGATGGTTCTTAGCGCAAGAAATGTCTATAAAGTTTAAAATAAAATAAAAAACAAAATTAAAAATTTTGAAAAAACCCACGACGGATGTAAATGTTGTAATTGAAGAAGGATTAAATAAAATTTTGAAAGCCCCCGACTAAAAGGAGGTAAGTAATCAAATAAAATCCATTCGCTGCCCTGAAATTAGCTAAAATATTGCAACTTTTAAATCACGTTCTCCATGTATAACAATATGTTATATGTAGATCTGGTATATTATTATTAAAAAAAATCATGTTCAACCATAGGCCATAGGCTCGCCACCCCTGGCCTAATTAAAACATCACAATTGAACAAAAAATAATTAGTGTAAACAGGTTCATTTGACGTTTTGGTAGTACCTGAATTTCACCTTCCACAGGATCTTTGCTCGATAAACTTAATAACTTGTAAAAGAAGAAATATATTTTTCTTTTGCAATCTACATTCTGCTTTTGTTTACATCAAACTGATGACCGGCCTTCGCCAGGAAAAAACGGGAATGGGGAAGATGTGCGTTAATTCTGGACATTCTGCTAACGGATAGTAATCCCTACTTTAACGGGCATATTATATAATATAATCCCGTTTCAAAAGCTTCTCTGCAGGGGCAGGCCATAAGAATAAACCACATGCAACATAACATGTGGATAATTATACAGACTGGCCCATAAAAAATTTTATTCAACTCATGCGCGTTATTCATGTTTTATCATGCCTAAAAACCGAACCCTAAATAGCCATTTACCGACTGGTGACAATTACTTGTCATAACTCAATGAGGATTCCTACTAGCTCGGCCATTGTGGAGTAATGAAAATAAACGTAACTATTTTCTGAGTCGTAACGAAATAGTAGATAACAACAACTCCGTTGTTACCCATTGAGGCTAAAATTGAGAGGCCGAATGTTTTCGACATGGAGTTTATTCATAACCGCCTAACCTCAAACCAAAACATTGAATCGTGCTGTTTGGTGCTGTTAGTATTGACAGTTTTTTTTATCAAGAAATAAATAGATATTTACAACATCTCATTATAATTAAAACATGAATAACGCGCAATTGTTGAATAAAATTATGGGCGCAACTTGTAGGCTAAGTCATGACCTGTCAGCGCGATGAATGACTTAGACTACTAGTTACGCCAATAACTATTAATATACCACGTTTTGAAACGAACTAAAAAGTATAAAATAGTTTTTTTAACTTGTATAATTTTAAATGAGAAACGTGGGGCGCATGAGACAATTATATCAGAAGTGCAGAAAGTAGCTATCGATGAAAAAATCTATCTATGAGATAAACCGAATAATGTGCCCCACGTTTTTCTATTCAAATCCTACAAGTAAAAAAAATATTTTATACTTTTTAGTTCGTTTAAAAACGTGGTATAATCATATATATTAATACGCTAAGGTTAAAGATGTTTGCCTCCCTTTTTAGAAAAAACCTCACAATTTCTCCACATAAATTATATATCATTTTACAGACAATTGCTTGCTCTACTGACATCGACAACTAAAAAATATTTATTATTGCTTTTGTTTTGTAAATTAATTAAAATACAACAACGCTGAACAACGTCTGCCATCTGACGGCTTTAATTTTGAAACAACGTCAACACTTCGATCTGTCATCTGACCTTCATATTGTAATACAACAGACACAATACTGCATATTGCCATCTGACGGCTTTAATTTTGAAACGGCGAGCAACGCTGAACAACGTCACAGCAATGCTGCATGATGCCATCTGACGGCTTAGCTCAACGCTTTTGCTACTTGCGCCTCTATATGACAATTTTAGTAAAATATTTCTTCGATCTGTCATCTGAGCTTCATATTGTAATACAACAAAAAGAAGAACGTTATAAGCAGTGTGCAAAATTAGAAACGAATTGAATACCTGCAATCATATTTAAAAAATAATTTTGTAAAGTGATAATTATTATACTTATTTAGTGCGAGTAATTCGCACAGGTCTCTATAGTAATAATAATAATAATATATGTTTATTGCTCCTATTTACTAACGAAAGGTACAGAATTCAAGCGTATATGCTTATGGTCTTCCATCTGGCCATAATATGTACAAAACACAATTTACAAAATACACCATAAAAAATAAATATTAAAAAAATATTTATTTTATTATTTTGTTGTTTTTACTTAATAAAAACGTGGTAAAAACAAAAAAAAATAAAAATATGATATGGCCCACGGGGGGCTCGAACCCGCGACCTTCGTGTTAATACCACGACGCTCTAGCCAACTGAGCTATGACCGACGATTGCTAAGACACCTTATAACGGTAAATAAGTAAGAATGAATTATAATATCCATTCAACATATTTTTTTTCTTTAAAATTCTTTGATTCTTTTATACTGTCATGCCTATTGAGTACTTTTTCCTTTAAAAATAATAAAGTATAAATAATTTTACTACACAAAACGGTAACACGAGTCCTTCTGACGTAATCAACGACACTCTTCACTAATTATAAAATAAGTAACGAAAGGGTAAAATGAGTGAAGCCGATACCCTTTTGAAAGAGATAGTGAGTATAGGAGACAGCACGGTAAACAGGCTTAATACAGATTGCATTTCCTTGTAGACATCTCAATAACTCACAATTATGTAAATTTGTGAACGCAAAATGTGCTTGTGTCACGCCGCGACGGTGTAAGATAACCACCCAAGAAAAAACCTAACGTTATTGTGTTATACCTACGCACACTGTGATACTTGCACTGCATATGTAAGGTGCGTTCAACGAAGAGACTGTTCGAAATTAGGACTGTCCCAGTTGATTTTGTTCGTGAATTCTTTCTTATTCCATTATTCTTCACAGCCAGCGGATTGGCACAAGTCTCCCCTTCCACTTTCTTATTTGACTCCAATCTATCGTCATACCACAACAACAAAAATAATGTTTGAAATCAAGTGGTAAGAGTGGTAAAAAAAAACTTGGTGACTGATGATGAAATACTGTTTTAAAAACTTGAGATATTAAAATAATAGTTGGGTGACTCAATTGCTAAGTGAGCGACTAGAATGCCTTCGGTAGTTTTGAAGCCGATATTATCATATTTTCTTTTGTTTTTACTTTTGATTTTTTTTTCAATTTGAGACTACAACTTAAAACTCACATTTTCATGAAGATTGAAAACCACCGCTTTTTTTGGTAAAGGGGTATGCGAATTGTCACACAGTGAAACGCGACGGGGTAGAGGCGGAGTTTTTAAAAAAATAATTCCGGGGTGAACGATAAACGGGTATGCGAATTGTAATTCCGGGGTGAACGAAAAGGGGTATGCGAATTGTCTCGCAGTGAAACGGGGAGGGGCAAATGTGGAGTTTTTAAAAAAACAATTCCGGGGTGAACGATAACGGGGTATGGGAATTAAATAGTTAATTGTTTGAATAGAACTGCGTTTTCTAAAAAATGTATATTTAATTGACAGTCAATTAAATATATATTTTTTAGAAAACGCAGTTCTATTCAAGCAATTAACTCTTTAATTTTCTCGCTCAAATATTATGAAGCTTCCTATTTTGTATTTTAAGTAACTCAAATGGATGTTTGTAAGTTGCTGTTCTGTTGATTTCTCGTCACGCGCAGTCAGTCGCTCACTTAGTAATACAGTAACCCCAAATTGATTATTTTTGTCACCCAAAATTGTAATTTACAGTAACTCGTTTAAATACTACCCTTAAAATAATAATGGTGGTGAATTTTAGATAACCTCAAAAATAATACAAGACTACGTGCTGATCATAATAGAGCGAGATCCGATATTAGAAATATATAACTTCATCTGTTATTTGATGATGACAAAGATTATATTTTAGATAATATTATATACATTGATAAATCGCACATGAGTTGCCTAGCTAAATAAATTACAATTGACTTTTTTGGATCAACTTCCCCGATTTGTTAATCACAAAAATCGAGCCTAAGATGAGAGAATATGTCACAAATAAAATTTTAACAAAACAAACTCAAAATACACAGAGCACAACTATTTACAAGGTATGTTTATGTAGTTGATCTATATTTATGTATAGAATCAATGGTATATTCCAATTCCTTGTGTCATATTCTCTCATCTTAGGCTCTTTTTTTATAATTCGGTTAATTTACAATTAAATAATAACAACAATAATTTTAATAAATAAAATTATCAACTAATTTTTAAAGATTTGAATAATAATTTTAATTCAATTCTAAATGATATTGTCCAGCCCCGTTTCGAATATAACGTGAGATGATAGCAAGACATCTGCGTCTGTCCGTACGTCGGTCCGTCTATCTTGTGGCGTTATATTCGCACGAACGACTGCCGCCTAACCGCTACAGCCCCCCGCCTTTTGCCGCCAACATCCTCTCGCACACTTTTGCCGTCGCATGTTGACTGAAGTCATACACAACTACGCTTGTTGTATTATATTTCCATGAAACTTTTATAAATGGAATGAGAAATAAACTGCTCTAGTTACTGTTGGATTTTTAAAAGAAGACCGGTCTATGGAATGTAGTCCTATGACCTTATTGCAGAAGAGCGCACATGTATTTTATATTAGTAGGTAAAAGGTAATGATCCTGGAACCGCTTCTATGCAATAAGGGAGTCCAGTCGATCAAACGTGTCGCAATTGTCGTATCGCGATAATTGTACTATTGCCATAGCTGTACGACTACACAGCGACACTTGCTAACAGTACAAAAAAATCATACACCAGACAGTACATAGGTGTGCGTTCACGGACTAAGTTGAGGGGTGTTGTCTGAATATCATCAAAATGGAAAGTAAAAAGGGAAAAACAGTTAGAAGTGGCGCTAGGGAGCTCATAGCGAATGTAATTAAAATGTGCGAGTTAGAGGCTCAAAATATGCCTTAAAATTTAAAGCTATACATTGTTTGCATGCCTTGCTATGCGCCGCCTATGAATTCCGATAATTTGGGAACACATCAACGACTTCTTGCCCTTTCCCCACCGGTCTTCTTTCGCCGATCGCACAGTAAAGCTGTCTCACTCAAGCTTCTTACTGTCTCGAGAACTTAAAACATGCACATTTCAAAACACATAACCTAAAAACCAATAGATTTTTCTTCATACCTCGATCGAAAGTATCTACTTTCCGCACCAATTGTAAGACAGAAAGTCTAACATTTACTCCTTGGTGGGATTACACGCCCAAATACGGAAAGTTCGTACGTTCGGGCGGTCGTAAAGCAAAAACAACCAATCAACTATTGTTTAAATGTCGTTTCCATAGCAACCCTATTACATTTAGCTAATAGTCGCGAACAGCTGTCATTTGTGTATTTACGTATCCTAAATTCAAAGTTTGCTTGGAATTTATCTCTTTTATGTAGTTAATAGGTTATTAAATAATTAATGTATTTAATAAGCGTGCTTACAACCGAGGTAGGTATGAAAAAAAATAGTATACACCACACTCGCCTCAGGCATCATGGCGCGCAGGGCAAGAATATCACACTTTCGGCCCTTGTGAATATAGTAGGTATTTAGGTATGTTTAGCGAGATTTTATAGATATAAGTATACCCATTAAATTCATATACATGTTCCATGTTCAACTTTTGTCCTTTTTTTAGAAATAGAAAAAAACTAGGTAATGTTGGAAGGTGTCACCCTGTATAAAATAATGTCATATTCGGATTCAGCGCACTCGAAAACATTTCTGGAGCTTAGGATTTTTTAAGTTTGTGAATTCAAATATCTATAATCTCGCTGAATATATCTGTAGCTAAAAATCTATTGATTTTTAGGCTATGCTGCCATGGGCCCTTTTTTCTTAGTAACTTAACTATAAAATAAAACCATTTTCGATTAATTTAACCGAGAACCAAACCCCATAAGGTTTGTGCAGAGTCCTGTAAGCGCAATTCTAGTAACCAAATTTCGTCTTGTCTGCTAACGAAATTCCAGTAACTAAATATCGCCCTCTAACTAAATGTCAGCCTGTAACTAAACTTTCCCAGTTATCTAGTTGTCGCCTTTAACAAAAGCCAAGTTATATTCCAAAGCATACACAAAGCAAACGTCACGCTCTGTCATCTTACGAAATACTAGTAACTAAATATCGCCCTCTAACTAAATGTCACCCTGTAACTAAACTTGCCCACTTATCTAGTTGTCGCCTTTAACAAAAGTCAAGTTATATTCCAACGCATACACAAAGCAAGCGTCACGCGCTGTCATCTAACGAAATACTAGTAACTAAATTTCGCCCTGTTATCTAGATGTCGCCTTCGACTCCCATAAAAGTGTCCTGCCAACTGCACGTTTTTACTCCCAACCAAACGCGCCATTAGGTGTTTCACATCAAAATCTTTACAGTCGTTTTTACGGGAAGTTATAATACCAATTCCATTGTGAAAGCTTCATGTATCCTTCAGAGCTTTCTTGCTTACTTGAACTCATACCACAAGCGTCTACCACTTGTATACCACTGCGCTTCGTTCAAACACTTCTGGCACAAACTTCTCAGTTTTCACCGATCATCGAACGTGAATACAAAGATTATTGGTCGAAAGGCATCGGCAACAGCAAAGTATGTCCAAAACACTGATTCACTGTTGGCCGCGTGCAGAGTATAGATTGAGGACAGTTGAATATAGAAAATCGTGTATACAAGTGAGATAGTACCTAATACAGTAATTCTAAACCAGTTGGTACGACGTGTATATGTGATTTCTGATTGCTTATATTAAAATAAATATAGTTTAAAAAAAACTAAAAAACACGCTTTATATCAAACTAAAAAGTAAAAAATGTTTTTTTTTAAATAAGCTTAAAACAATAATGAATAAAAAATACAAGTATTATTGTGAAAAAAGCGTGGGGCGCTCGATGTACGAAAATTTGGAACAAAGTGCCCCACGCTTTTTTCACAATAATACTTGTATTTTTTATTCATTATTGTTTTAAGCTTATTTTAAAAAAATGATTTTTTACTTTTTAGTTCGATATAAAGCGTGTTTTTTAGTTTTTTTTAAACTATATTTATTTTCTACTTTTTAGTTCGATTTATTGTCAAAAATTTGTCGAAAAAAAAAACAATTTTTTTTCGGCATGGACGGGATTAGAACCCACGACCCGTGATTCCGATAGTTGACGTCAGCGAAGACCCGTGCCTTAGACCGCACGGCTAACCATTGTAGTTACAGTGCTGGTATATTATACTACAGTAATAAACCACTTGCTGTAGTCCAAACGAAGGTTATAAACAAACATACATACATACATACATACATGCATGCATACATACATACATACATACATACATACATACATACATACATACATACATACATACATACATACATACATACATACATACATACATACATACATACATACATACATACATACATACATACATACATACATACATACATACATACATACATACATACACACATACATACATGCATACTTACAAGTGAAATAAATATAAAGCGTGTAAAAACGAAAAGTCATAATTTAGCGTGTTCTAAAGGTCAAAATTTGGGCACATCGAGTTATCGTAGGTACTGGACTCCACCGTTAGATGACAACGCGTAACGCTTACTCTGTTGGATTGTAACATTGATTTTGTTGACACTTAAGTGGCGCTGCTAGTAACTTAAACTTGCAATGCCCATAGGACTTTTGGAAGTGTTCGTTAAAGTGTCCATAGGCTTTGCAAGTTGCAACTTAAAGTATCATTTGGCATCTGTCAGGCGTTCCGCTTTGTAAATCTATACTAATATATAAAGTTGAAGAGTTTGTTTGTTCGTTTGTTTGGTTGAACGCGGTAATCTCAGGAGCTACTGGTTCGAATTGAAAAAAATTTTTTTGTTGAATAGCTCATTTATCGAGGAAGGCTATAGGCTATATATCACGCTACGACCAATAGGAGCGGAGCGTCAATGAAAAATGTTGCACAATGTAACTCAAAATTTGTCAAAAACTTTTGAACGGTAACTCCGATCAACATGAAATTTGGACACAACATTCATCTCGGTAAACTAAGATGAATGTGCGTACTCATGTCCCTCCCCCATTCGTTCTTTTGCACTCGGGTGAAACCGGGCGGGACCGCTATAATTAATACAATTCGCCAATAATCCGGATTTTATACTAAGGAACCTTATATTTGCAATTTGTTTAAAATCTGACGACAAAACGCAGTTTTCTAGCCAAACGACATATATTTGAAAACTAACATGGTGCAAGAGGCGTCATGGCGATATAAAAGCTTGTCTTGATATAAATTGTTATTGCTCCTGGATGTTGCGTTATTTTTTATGGAGAGAGTAGCGTTAACAGTGTTGGTGTACTGATATAACGAAATCTTAGCCGGAAACCAATAGTCCATTCCATAACTATACACCACATTTGTTTATTCCTTTGTGTGTGTGGTTGTTGAAACCAGCAATCGACGAAAATGTTATTTTTTATAACAGTTAATAACTGTTACTGTTGTATGAAGATAACCGGTTGACAATAACAGTCTGTTTACTGATATCGGGAAAAAACTTCACAATCAGATGGAATTTTTTTTTCTGAAGCCAAATTGTTGAATTTAGAATAATGAGTCGTATTTTAGTTAAATAACACACAACGCTGATGCAAATAAAAAGTATTTAAAAAATAAAAAAATAATAAGTATTTTCCGTTGCAATTTTTTGAATTAATAATAATAATAATAATTCAGTGTAAAGTAGTGTTGGTCCAATAGAATGTTAAGATGAAGGAAGGTTTTGGTTGAGGATCATAAATGTTCTAAATTATATACATACCTATATACATGTTCATAGATCCTGAAGATAAAAATAAATTTTTCGAAACGTTGGCCACTAGCGAAACATTGGTAAAGCTTGTTTTATGATCCTCAACCAAACCTTCCTTCATCTTAATAATAATAATCTTTTTTTACGGGAATGTGGACAAATAAACAAGTTGAACTATTGGACGTAAAAACAAAATGGAGATTAATAATAATGCGTTTAACATCCGTTTCTCAACTTTATGTCATAACAGACGCCATTCGCAATATTACTATTTTCCATTTATCACACTTCCCGTTATTTTCACATTTATAAACTTCCACTTAATTAATAGCAATGGGCGAATGAAGGAATTTTAGGACATTAGGATAAGGTAGGCAAATTTTGACCACAGGAGTTTGACAAGGCCCATGGCCTTGAATAAGGAACCATCTCAATATTTATCTGGAATTTTTGAGAGAAACCTCGACAAGAGCATAGAAGTTTGACAGGTAATCGGTCATGACCTTGAATAAGGAACCATCTCGTTATTTGCCTGGAATTACTGACGGAAATCATGGAAAACCTCAACAAGATGGCCGATACAGGAATTATCGTTTCTCGGCGAGAGATAGCAGGAAAAAGTCCCATCCCACACCTGCCCCCGCCGGGATTCAAACCCGGTACCTCCAGAATGCGAGTCTATTGCTCTCACCACTACGCCACCCTGCTCGATAATTTTCTAGTTACAGGTCTATTAGTAATAGCTCATTTAGTAACAAAACGGGTGGTAATCTCCTTCTCCCTCCCCCTCTTCCTCTCCGTACATCTCTCTCCCTCCTTTAATTTCAGATCTTTTAGCGGATACCTAAGTATTTTAATAGTGCCAGCTCTTGTAGTACCAGATCTTCTAGTAACAGGTCTTTATAGTGACAAGTGTTTTTGAAATCAGTTATTTTCCGATAACAGTTATTAAATAACGATTATTGTTATTTTTGTCGCTAGTTGAAAAAAAAACCTGGCCAATGACGGCGGAGCCATCGAACTCCCAACGTACCTACTTCAAATACATTATCGATGCGTGTGAGTCGATATTATCAACCTCTGTAATAACGACACTATCGAATATATTAGTCGATAGAGAAGATGTTACCTCTGCCTTTTCCTATGTCACAAAGCCATTTATGCAAGTATGAAAGAAAATATTGATATCGGAATTTAAGAGCGGAATTCATATTTTCTTTAATTTTTTACTTATTGAAAAATTTAATGCATAAGTATATACAAAAACATTAATATTTATATACTAATAGTATGTATAAAACGGTGGGGGGGGGAACCAACAACCCCCCCCCTCCTTGCCTATGGCCTTGTTTGACAGACGGACGGACAACCTTCTCATAACAATAGGGTTCCGAATACGGACACTAAAAAAAGATATAAACGCAAGCGAATCCGCGAGTAAAGGCTAGTTTTTTTGAAGTAAAACTTCTTTACGCACGGTTGACTTGGGGAGTAAGCTGGTGAATGCGTGACGAGAGATTTACGGAAGTGTGATCGGGTGAGGCGAACAAAAGTTGAGAGGGAGATATAAGTTAGTGAAGATAGAAAGAGGATGACAAATACTTCACTAGCTAGTGGCGCCATCGGGTGACCGAAAATATAAGCAGTACTAACAATAGAATGACACATACTTTACTTGCCAGTGGCGTTATCGGGTGAAAGAAAAAAGTTTTGTAAATAATATTTCATAAAGATTTACGCTTAAAATCCAACGAGAGGTAAGTAATTGCAATGTATTACTTTTGTTTTCATTATCTTTATGTATATATTTATTTCTTCTTACATTAGACTGTTCATTTCGTTCTTGAAGAATTTTAAAAATTACAATTTTGCTCAATACATTAAATATTCTACGTTTAAAGTGAATAAAATTGTAAATTCATTTTAAAGTTCATATTTTGTGAATTTTCGGGTGAATAATAACAAATTATGGCAGGAAGAAGTTTTACTTCAGTCGTGTGGTCTAAAGCACACTCGTTTTTTAATAGTGAAAACTACCTGTGTTAAAAAGAGGAGTGTATGAAAAAAAAATATTAATTAAACAACTCTAATTGGGTTTTTTAATTATTAAAAATAAATTGCTACAAGTGTACATATGCTTGCTTAAACGTTTACAAAAGCAAAGAAGACAATTATTATTATTTTTTAATTGCATAAAAACGTCGTTTTATCACCACAGCGTTTTAATAATAATAAAAGCTTATATTTATATTACGAATGCTGGATATTAATGAGTTTCCCGCAACAAAATAAAATTGTCGTTGTCTCTCAAATAATTTAGTCTCGAAATCTTGTGACGGAAATATCTTAACATTTTTTAATATGCGTTTAGTTTAAGGAGGTTGATGCGTTACAGTCCCAATCAAAAGTAAGTCGAATTCTAAATGGGAACTTTTCCATAATACATTTTTACAAAAGGTTATAAGTCGATGATACCAATAACTTATTGTCATAATGGCATAAATAAATAATTTTTTTAATATTAATTATTTCAGTATTTTACTTAATGGACTAGCTTTTGAATTTTTTGTACAAAGTTAGGTTAAAACAAATACATTTATGTAAATATCTGTATTTTACATATTTTTTGCAGTAAATAATTAAAAAAAGAAATTAGAAGTAAAAAAATTAAAATTTAATCATTAAAAAGTAGAAAATTTACTTAAAATTGTTAAAATTGTCAAGAATAAAAGTCCATAGTCGAAAAGTGCTAAGGTTTAATAATTTTTTTTTATTGATTAAAAGTCTCCTAATTAAATTGGAAAAAATATTAAAATATGCGTAAGACATCGATGCTTTACATAGTTAGTTTTCGGAACTGCTGACATTATTTGGTTATTTGCAAAACATTAAAATGTACCGTTTGCATGCTATAGGTTGACATATTTTCCGTAAGACTACATGTAAAAGTTTTTTTAAATTTTTAACTTTATAAATCTCCTAATGATTTTGGATTTTTTACAGAAAATTTTGTCACAAAAAAATCTATTAAAAAAACTTTATTTCAGATTTTTTTCATTATCTTCGTAAAACGGCTCAACCTCCTTAAGATCTTTACTTGAAGAAGTCGCTAAATTGTGCGAAACAATCTATATACAGTCGAACCTGGACAAACAAGCGTTCAAGGGACCGCGATCTCTTTTTCGCTCATGGAGGTTTTTCACCGAGTTTCTAGCTTATACAGCAGGGGTCACCAAATGGCGAACCGCGCCGACCTATTGTGTGTGGACCCAGAAGACTCTAAGAATATAAATATAAAAATTTGTGGTATGTAATTCAAAGTAGACTGCTTTGTCTTGTCTCTGCCGCTCAACGGATAATCACCCGACAACGGACGGACGATTTTTTAGTTAGATGTATCCTTAATAATAAAAAACGAGTGTGCTTTAGACCACACGACTGAAGTAAAACTTTTTCCTGCCATAATTTGTTATTATTCACCCGAAAATTCATAAAATATGAACATTAAAATTATTTTACAATTTTATTCACTTTAAACGTAGAATATTTAATATATTAAACAAAATATTAATTTATAAAATTGTTCAAGAACGAAATGAACAGTCTAACGTAAGAAGAAAGAAATATAAACATAAAGATAATGAAAACAAAAGTAATACATTGCAATTACTTAGCTCTCGTTGGATTTTAAGCGTAAATCTTTATGAAATATTATTTACAAAACTTTTTTCTGTCACCCGATAGCGCCACTGGCAAGTAAAGTATGTGTCATTCTATTGTTAGTACTGCTTATATTTTCGGCCACCTGATGGCTCCACTAGCCAGTGAAGTATTTGTCATCCTCTTTCTATCTTTACTAACTTATATTTCCCTCTCAACTTCCGTTCGCCTCGCCCGATCACACTTCCGTAAATCACTCGTCACGCATTCACCAGCTTACTCCCCAAGTCAAGCGTGCCTACAGAAGTTATACTTCAAAAATTAAAGGAATCACTCTTATTTCAATCATTACTTAATTCGGTAGCGAAAAGCTATCCGCGTTAGTACAATCTACCAACCGCAAGGTGTCATTGTTAAGCTCATGTTTCTACCAGCTCATGTTTCGCAGCGAAATACGACAGAAAACAACTACACAACGCCGTGATCGATATTCATTTGTCGGGTGATGAATTTATTCATTAGAGCTATGTAAATTTACAATATCGAATAAAAATAGCATGGTTCTTGTCTATAATAATAATTGGGTACAAAAAGTTGAACATAGTTATTTGCGATGCCAATTTTGAATAGACAACTATTTCAACATTTCTAGATGTTTTTTATTATTATTTATTTTTACCGAGCGGGATGGCGTAGTGGTGAGAGTGTTAGACTTGCATTCGGGAGGTACCGGATTCGAAACCCGACGGGGGCAGATGTGGCAGTTACTTTTTCCTGCTGCCTTTCGCCGAGAAACGGTAATTCCAAAGCCGACCATCTTCTTGTTGAGATTTCTCTCAATAATTCCAGATAAATATCGAAATTTGCCTACCTTATCCTAATGTCCTAAAATTCATTCATTCGCCCATTGCTATTAATTAAGCGGAAGTTTAAAAATGTAGAAAATAACGGGAAATGTGATAGACGGAAAAAATAGTAATGGTGCGAATGGCGTCTGTTATGACATAAAGTCGAGAAACGGACGTTAAACGCATTATTATTATCATATATATTAATACGCTAAGGTTAAAGATGTTTGCCTCCCTTTTTAGAAAAAACCTCACAATTTCTCCACATAAATTTTATATATCATTTTACAGATAATTGCTTGCTCTACTGACATAGACAACTACAAAATTTATTATTGCTTTTGTTTTTGTAAATTAATTAATTAACAGCAACGCTGAACAACGTCTGCCATCTGACGGCTATAATTTTGAAACAACGTCAACACTTCGATGTGTCATCTGACCTTCATATTGTAAATACTGCATACTGCCATCTGACGGGCAACGCTGAACAACGTCACAGCAATGCTGCATGATGCCATCTGACGGCTTAGCTTAACACTTTTGCTACTTGCGCCTCTATATGACAATTTTAGTAAAATATTTCTTCGATCTGTCATCTGAGCTTCATATTGTAATACAACAAAAAGAAGAACGTTATAAGCAGTGTGCAAAATTAGAAACGAATTGAATACCTGCAATCATATTTAAAAAATAATTTTGTAAAGTGATAATTATTATACTTATTTAGTGCGAATAATTCACACAGGTCACACTAGTTATTTTTTTAAATCGGTTAAAAATTGACAACTAGCGTTTTATCTCAATCACTATATTATAGACACGGCTACTGACGTCGCCCTTTAACTATCATCCTTTTGAAATCACTGCGTCAAAGTTTTACTTCAAAAAATTCATATCACATTCAAATTGCAAGTTCGTCCTAAATCCTGTTTCAGGAGACATCCTGTATATTACATATACGGTATTCAGGAAGGCACTCAATACGAATCTATAATCTGCAGGTGACAGTTAGCTGCGGCTGAGGGGTGGGCGGAGACGGCAATTGTAATATCGGATTGTGTGAAATATTTTCTAGTATCGGACAGACATTAACTAGGTAGATTATAGACGATCGACAACTATAATACGGCACCGCTCCCCTAAAAAACCCCGATTTATTAAACTGGAATTTAATCGTTTAATTAGTTTCGCGTAAGCAAGTCCAGCTAAATGGAGAAAGTCAACATTCTTGTAGTGTTGTTATTAAAATATATTAGCTATATTAGCTCTCGCAGTTAGTCGATTCTGCGGTGAATTGTGCTATTTTAGAAAAATCTAAATGCCGCTGTCGAATTACATTACTCTACTGTACCCACGACAGTTAACTTTTGATTTCTCTTATATATTATATAAGAGAAATCAAAAGTTAACTGTCGTGGGCACAGTAGAGTAATGTAATTCGACAGTGGCATTTAGATTTTTCTTATATATGGGGACCGAGCTTCGTGATTTTCACGCTATCTAGTGGTAAAAATGTTCATTTTATGAGAGGATTTATTCAAAATATAATGATATTTCCAATGATGCTGGCGGGAATCGAACTCAAGACCCTGTTATTAGTTATTACTAGCCTAACGTCGTAACCGCTCGTCCACGGGCACAGTCAGAGTATAAGCTGTTATTGTGGTACAGAAGTATATATGGGTGATACGAAAAATTGGTCCTATGAAAGTCACGTGGTCACAGAACTATAAAACTTGGAAACTGGCTTCATATACACGGCGTTATATGGGACGAAGGCAAAATCAATGTATAAGAATACGCTAGAGATTCGTTGGCATTTAGCACAGAAAAGAATCTCTAACGAGATTCTTCGATATTATGAGCAGGCTTTGTATAAAAAAATAGTATATTGTGCGACTAGTGAGAGAAGGAGAAGATTCCATGAGCGTGAAATTTGCCACACGAGCGTAGCGAGTGCGGTAACACGCGAGTGGAATATTTGCCTTCGATCAATGGTCGCAAATAATACTTCATTCAACTAGCACGAGTAATATGTAATCGGGGCCCTGATAAAAGAGGGAGAAATAATAAATCACTTCATTGACGCACACAAGATGGCCCTGACTTTCGCTGAATTGCGATGCTGTTTTCATATACAGTATGTAAACACGTAAGGTGCACATAGGGACATTAACATTGGGAAAAAATGACTGGAATGACTTGAAATCTTGTTTTTAAATTTGACAGATAATATTCTTTTGCAAAATGAATGTGTATACTACCGAAGAAAATATTCAAATGATTACAACATAATCGTACTTTTTTTATTAATGGGACATTAAATTCTCAAAAATACTTAAATATGGTGCGAGATCAAATATCTCCGCCTATTCGTGTTGAACCTAAAGATATTTGTGTCACCGATTTACCAACGCGCATACGTCATACCAGTCAGACAATTTTTTAATGAAATGTTTCCAAATAGATGGAGTTGTTTTTTTGTTTTATTTTTGTACAAAAAAATTAAAATAATGATTTATAAGAGCTTTTTATTATTAAAAAAGTCAAGTAAAATAAAAATAAATCACAATAAAATAGAAATCTTCAAAATTACCACGATAATTCAATAGAAATGACAATTAATGCAGTCATGGCTAACTCTGATCCAAGTATTTTTTCCCAATGCTAATTTCCTTATGTGCACCTTACGCGTTTACATACTGTATACAAATCGCTACCGCGTTCCTATTGGTCCAGAAACTATGCAGTAATATATTACCGTACAGTTTTGGCTCATTATACGCACTCTACGCGTCAACTTGAAGTAATTTATTATTTCTCCCGAATTTAGCAGGGCCCCGAAATTATATACATATCTGACAGTCGTTAAATGTGACATGAGCGATTTTGTATTTTGAACACGGATTTTTTCTCATAATATAACACTCGACGATGTACTAAAGGCAAACGGGATGCTATAAATAAAATGAAATGAAAACTAACTGATATTGACGTCTATCAACAAGTTTATATTAAATTTCAAAAACACGTAAAATTGAAAAGTTTTTTGTTCACTCGTTCAAAAAACATGCATATCGTTTTTCCTCAGTAACGTAACACAAGATAATGTATGAAGAAAATTAAGTTTGTTATTTCAATTTAGCATTTTCTTTTTTAATCAATACCAAAACAAATTCCTATTAACACTATTTAACAAACTTCAAAAAAGATGAGGTTATGTGTTGGACGCGTATATTTTTTTCAGCCATAACTTTTCGAGGGGTTAACCGATTTGAAAAATTTCGACGCCATTTTGTTTTTGAATGTTTTCGTATTGCTGCCATAAAATTTTTATTCAAATCGGTTCAGTCGTTTACAATTTACTTACTAAATGGAGATTTTTTTGTATATGTTCAATCATAACTTTTTGAGGGGTTAACGGATTTGAAAAATTTCAACGCCATTTTGTTTATAATGTTTTCGTATTGCTACCATAAAATTTTTATCCAAATCGGTTCAGTCGTTTTCAATTTACTTAAAAAATTGAGATTTTTTTGTATGTTCAGCCATAACTTTTTGAGGGGTTAACGGATTAGAAAAAATTCGACGCCATTTTATTCAGAATGTTTACCAATCGTCAAAAAATCTGATTTGAAGATGACCTTAATTTGTGAACATACATATTTCACCATATGAAGGGGTTTTAAATACACCCTGTGCGAAAAATAATCGATCGATTTAAAACGACATTTTTCTTTAGCATCGTTTTTTTCGAAACAACGTTTTTCAACGCATTTTGATAAAATTAAGCTTGAAAAGCGGTTAGAACAATCTTTTTTTTTGTGAGTACAATCTTATGTTTTAGATGACAGGGAGTTTGAATACGACATTAGACTGCGGTAAGAGTACGATAACTTGCTATGCAAAATATCCACTGGAAATTCACAATTTTTGTTTTATATAACATATAACAGCGTTATTGGTCGTTTTAAGTGCGGAAAATTAATTTTTAAAAATGAATTTAAAAAAATTAAATATGGTATAGAAGTTGATTTAGAGTATATTATTTACTATAGCGATCGCTATCTTGTCTCATATAGTGATAAGAAAAGAGAAAGTTATATATACCTGTATCTATGATAAACAAAGATAGAAATATCAATTGGTTGGAATGAAATACAATTGAACGTTCAGGGCAGAGTCGTATTTGGAAATTTTAATTTATAAAACGAATTTTAAATTTAAAACTCACATTTTCATGAAGATTGAAAACCACCGCTTTTTTTGATAAAGGGGTATGCGAATTGTCTCGCAGTGAAACGGGAAGGGGCAAATGTGGAGTTTTTAAAAAAACAATTCCGGGGGAACGATAAACGGGTATGCGAATCTAAATACGACCCTGCTTCCATAACACAATCGAAAGCTGCATACAAAGTGAGATAGTTATACAATAATTCTACACCAGCTGCTATGACGTGTATTTGTGATTTTTGATTGGTTAGATTAAAAAAATGACAGTGAAAGACGAAAAGTAGTTCCATTTTTTTCACGTATTTTTGAGGAAATTTGTGAATAATCCGCAAAGTTTTTTTTTTTTTGAACGTCAAAAAGCGTTTTCTATGACTTAAAAAAAAATTCAAAATTTGGGTGCATAGTGTTATCGTACTGGACCCGATATTTTGCAAACTGTTTTTTTTTCGTTTTTTTCATAGCCACTTTTTCTCTATTATTATTCTACGAACTTCCACCTGACGACCGTGTTTGAAGTTTTGAAAACTTTATAACGTTACTGGAGCATAACTTTATAAAATAACTTTAAATATGCATCGCTTATGCAATAGATGTGTCAATTCAATACAGGTTAACTTATGCATTTGACATCGAAATGACGTACCTGATAAAGTTTGTAATTACTTGGAAATATTTCTGCATTAAAATAAGACATGATAAACATTAAAGCAGCAAGTTTCTATTCTCTACAAATCATAATTGAAGAGTCACTACCTACAACACTACCTACAATCTGCTCCTGCTAAGGACTATGGTGGTGGATATATTTTTTAACTTCCCGCTTTAAAAAAAAAAAAAAAATTTTTTTTTTTTTTAAATTGGGAAGTTATTGGTTTCACCCCGATTTTCGAAAATCGAGTTTTCGCCAGATCTCGACGTTTTGAGGTCCTAGGAAGCTATTGAAACTATTTTGGCGATGATGTCCGTAGGGCTGTATGTATGTGTGTGTGTGTGTGTGTGTGTGTGTGTAAACCTTTTATATCTTTTGAACGGAGTGTCCGACTGAAACGCGATTTGCGGCATCTGACGTGATCTTGGTGAACTTAGACTTCCTGAAAATTTGAAACGATTCGGCCCAAAAAATTTTGAGAAATCTTAAAAAAACAAGTTTCAAAAATTTTTTAAAATTTGTTTTTGTAAAAAATTTTCTAAACTACTAAACCGATTAATTCCAAAAACTAATCAGCTCTTCTCCTTAACAAACTGCGTCGATTTCCGTAAACCGCATCAAAATCGGTTCATTTGTTCACGAGATACCGTGAACGAAAAAATCGTAAAAATGACTCTTAAAATTGTTATCAGATTTATTTTTTTGTAATAAATAACTTTCTTAGGCTAAAAAAACTGCGTTGATCGCCGCAAACCATATCAAAATTGGTTCATTTGTTCATGAGATAACGTGAACGAAAAATTAGGAAAAAAGTAATTTTTTAAAATTACTGGTAAAATTCTTATCAAATCAATTTTTTTGTAATAATTTACTTTCTTAGGTTAAAAAAACTGCGTCGATTGCAGCAAACCGCATCAAAATCGGCTCATTTGTTCGCGAGATATCGTGAACGAAAAATTTTTAAAAAAGTGTTTTTTTTAAATTGCTTGTAAAATTCCTATCAGATCGATTTTTCTGTATTAAATTACTTTTTAAGGTTAAAAAATTGCGTCGACTGCCGCAAATCGCATCAAAATCGGTTCATTTGTTCATGAGATATCGTGAACGAAAATTTCGTAACAAAGTGTTTTTTTTTTTGAGCTGAAGAGCTAAAAAATAAACTTCTTGCTATATTTTATATATTTTTGAGCGTTTGAACTCGAAAATAGCGGGAAGTTACAGGCATGGCCTGCAGGGTCAAACTTCTTTTCAAATTTTTTTAATTCAACCCGTTACCTATTTAAAAAAAAGTCCAAAGTTTTTAAAAAAACACTCAGGAAACAAAATTCAATTTAAAAAATAAATAATAATTTAATATACATAATGGTTTTTTAAAAACCGAACACCTGATTTATTCCCTTAGGTTGCATTCAAAGGAATTTTACCCCCTGTAATAATCTTCATAGTTTCAGGGGGGAAATCGATTGCCGTATTTTTTTATGACCTAGTGCATTCCGGTGCAGTGCAATGCACTTGCACTCATTTTTTTTAAATGGGGACTCCGTTTAAAAAAATGAGTATAAGTATTCAATATTTTAAGGCAACGGGAGAGCCATCCGTTGAACACATGAAAACCAGACTGAGCCACTGCAACGCGTGACCTGTACAGCTAGTATCTAATAAATTCATCGTGCGTGATAATTTACAAGACATTATGTGTAAAGTATTATATATACTTATTAGATAACAATGACTTAGAATGTAGTCTGCAGACTACGCATGTACCAAAGGGCTAAGGAAATAGCATGTAAGCCCTTAAGGGAGGAACATAGTACGTGAACTGTAGAAATCCATTAGCCCCAATAGCTATATTTTATAACCATGAAATCTCTTTTACTGCTAACACTAGAGCTACATATAGCTCGACTTAAGCGGAAATTTACGATCCAAATGACTGCTGGATGCTGCAATAGAGCGATGTTTTACCGTTTACTACAATATCGGTAGTCTGATCGCGGAATATTCTGAGTCAGAACTGAAGTGAATCTGTCAATTATTATAAACTAGCGGTCCAGTTCGGCTTCGCCCGAATTTGTAGATTGTCGCCGTTTTTTTAGTCGACTTGCGTTGCAAAATTGGTCTCCACGAAAAGCGCTTTTCTTTAAACTCGATAATATGTATATATTCAAATCTTTGATTAACGTCTGATTAGAACTCGTCAATAAATAAAATTATCGACCAATTTTTCAGACAATATATTAAAAAAATATACAAATCTTTGATTATGAATAGAACTCTTCAAGTAAATAAAATCGACCAATTTTTCTCAGACCATACGATAAACATAATGCCGTAACTAAGCATAAAATTGATTACGACCATAAAATTAATTGGGACAGTGTTAAAATTTTAGATAATGAAAGTAATTATTTTAAAAGAAGTATTTCGGAAATTTTATATACAAAATCTAATAAAAACTCTCTTAATGCTCAATTAGATACGGAAAATTTAAGTAATATTTATGATATTATTTTGAAATAATATTTTGTTTTTTCAAATAATTTTTTCTTTATGGGTACTTTGATATCCATGACTACGGTTTATAAATTTTGTTTATTATTAATTTTTCATTATTTTTTTAATCATTCAAAGTTTCAATCTTGCGTGAAATCTATTAGATAATAAATTACTTACTTAATACTAATTGATTTTTATATTTTTTAGATATTTCTGAAGAAGATCCAAATCCGGATCGAAACGTCATCTTGTGTTATATTATTTTGTATTTTTATTATTTTTTGTCATTATATCGTATGGTCTGAGAAAAATTGGTCGATTTTATTTACTTAAAAAAATATATATAATTAATACATTAACGTTTCAATCCGGATTTGGATCTTCTTCAGAACTGATCTAAAAAATAAAACGTTAATGTATTAATTATATATTTTTTTGTTAATATGTTGTCTGAAAAATTGGTCGATATTTTTATTTATTGGCGATAATATATAGCCTATATCCATTCTGAAGGTCCATTTTAAATATTGGTGAAAAAATTTTGAAATCGGATGAGTAATTTCGGAGATTGCCTCCTACACCCAAACTTACAAACTTTACTTCTTTCTAATAGTATAGCTGTCCGTCCCGTTTTACCCGGGTGCGATAGATATAATTCTGCAAAATGTATTTTGTTCGTGACCAGGCGTCTGAACTAATAGCTTTGAGCAAATATCAAGTTCTAACAGATGTTGCTATTTAGTACTAAACAGTGTTGTTTGTTTGCTTCTGAACTAATAGTTCAGAAGCAAACAAACAAAACTGACTCTTGATAGAACAGATATCGTTATGTGTTACTAAAAAAGGTTTTTTGAGAAAATACCGTAATTTTAAACAAAATATTTAATAAAAACTATCCTATAGCGTAAGTTGCACCAAGCAAGACACATTTACAAAATTTCATTAAAATCTGTTCAGTGGTTTCGGAGATTAGCGCGGCCAAAATTGTGACGGGAATTTTAAATTTGGCAGCCGATTGGCCGCGCAAGTCGCACTCATATGTTTGTAGTGATTCTGGGTACTGGGTTGATTATTATTTTATACGTAATGTTAAAGTAAAGGTTGAAAAAAGATTTTTTTCAACAATATTTAGAACGGACCTTAAGGATGGACATAGGCTTTTAAATTAACGGGTTTAAATAAAAAAGCTTTTCGTAGAGAAATTATATAAATACAATTTAAATATTTCAATGTTTTTACCAATAGTTTGGCTTAAGGTAGTTCTATATCCAGCCATTGTGGACAAGTCATAACTTAAATCATACCAACAGAAAAAGTAAAACCGCACTTATTTTTCTCAGACTACAAAATATATTGATCATAATGAACTTCTTGAAATAAATCAACGCGTTTTCTGTCACTGTAAAAATATTTAAAAAATGATTCTTTAACCACAAAAAAACATATTATATGACAGCATATACCAAACCTAAAATTTTTTAAAATTATATTTTCGCCAATTCTCATTTTGTGAGAAAACGTAAATTTAATCTCTGAAAAATAATAATTTTGTTATTATTAAGCGTAACATAATACGACTAAAGTAGGCGAACAAACGAATGTCTATAAATCGTTCACTCATCTGTTTTACAGCGATGACGTCATAACACCGCTTTTGACTGACTGTTCGAATAAGACGTCACAGCAGATGTTAAAAATTAGTGTCTGAAATTTTAATCTCTAATGAAATTGTGACTTTCTTCTATATAATCCCTATCAGATATATTACCTAAATCGTACTTTAGTTAAAGTGATAAAAATATACAAAATAATATCACTTAAAATATTTTTTATGACAAACCTAGTATATACTAAAAGAGTAAAATAAAAGATCATAATAGAAATAAAAAAACACATATAATTGTATGGTTATTTCCATTAGCTAGATAGAAATTGTTTGTATATTTTAAAAACAAAAATCACTTGAGACCTATTTTGTGTAGAGAACTAAATTTTTGCTTTTTTCAGGAAACCAGAATTGATAATTGAAAGGCTAAGTGCTTGTTGTTTTTTAATTCCAAGAAAATTTTTACGAATTCTGTGTTTTTTTTGTGTTATGGCTATAGGCCGTACATAAAATAATTCACTAAGCCGTTTACTTGAACGTCGGAAAAAACTATCAGTCTTGGTGGAAATTTAATCCGTCATAAAAAGTATACTGTTTTATATAAACTGATGTTTATTACATAATATATAAGTCAGAGGTGACTCGACAATCGACATATATGATGTATTTTTATCAAATACATTTTTTAAGGACAGTGTGGTGTAATGGTTAGCGTTCTGGCCGTTGGATCGGACTGTCGTGGGTTCGAATCCCACCTCTGCTCATTGATATACTTTGTGATGTCGTTTAACACCAGTAGTCTAGTTCACATGTCCTTTTTTGATGAATTCCAGTCCTCCTTCACCGAAAATTATGGTGTCATTTGATTCGGAATGACATCTAGAAACTTTTTGAAAAAATTGAAGTGGGGACAAAAAAATTGCAAAAGTTATAAACATTTTAGTAAAAGGAAAAGAGGGGATTGGTTTTCGAATATCTCGAAAACTATTGCAGATATTTGAAATCTCAAAAAGATTCTGAAAGAACAGGAAATTTCCATCTTCCGGAACTCTGCCAACCATATTTCTAATTTTAATTTAGATGTGAAAATAGAGCTAAATTTTTTTTTTTATTTTGTATATAATTTTCAATATTTCCATGTCTTTTAGCTTGTCGTATAAACAACTCCCCTATTTTTACCTCTAAATTAAAATACGAAATATTGGTGGTAGAGTTCCAGGAAATGGGACTTTTTTATAGGAAATTCCCTGCTGTTTTAGAATATTTTTACACGTTTTATATTAACTTCATTTGTAATTTTGTATGTATGTATGTATGTTTGTTTGTTACTGTATTATAATATGCCAGCACTGTAACTACAGTGGTTAGCCGTGCGGTCTAAGGCACGGGTCTTCGCTGACGTCAACTCTCGGAATCACGGGTCGTGGGTTCTAAGCCCGTCCACGCCGAAAAAGAATTGTTTTTTTTTCAGCAAATTTTTGACAATAAATCGAACTAAAAAGTGGAAAATAAATAGAGTTCAAAAAAAACTAAAAAACACGCTTTATATCGAACTAAAGTTCGATATAAAGCGTGTTTTTTAGTTTTTTTTATATTATATTTAACTGATGCCTCTTCTGACGAGTTGCTAGTGTGTTCCGAGCTACAACTGCATTAACAAAACATTAAAGAACCTATCACTTGCTAGATAACAAAGTGGTTAACGCTGTGATCCGAAATGTAATAAAAATGTTCGTTCATTGTGTGAGTTAGTTTAAGAAAGAAATAACCTTTAGATGAAGAACAAAAAAAAAATATATTAAGTATTTTCCAAGTTAACTAACCTCAAAAATAGCCTATGATACAAGTGTTATAAAATATCACAAAAAAACGAATACACAACCAATCAACTAATTAAATGACGCAGAAGTGAATAATCGCAACAAAAATTTAAGCGACACAATGATTATTTACTTTAAGTGTTTATATTTCTGTTTGATTTAAAAAGGCGTGACGTCATTCGGTGTTTAAGTCAACATGGCCGACTGCAGTATTACGTTTATTTTATTAAAAATCTTATTAATCTCAACGTTTCCATTAAGACTGGGTCACTTCAGAATCCTTTCAACATATATTTTTTCTCTAAAACCATTTATTCTTTGACTAGCGGTTCCGCCCGGTTTCACCCGGGTGCAAAAGAACGAATGGGGAAGGGAGGGACGCACATTCATCTTAGTTTACCGAGATGAATGTTGTGTCCAAATTTCATGTTGATCGGAGTTACCGTTCAAAAGTTTTTGTCGATGAAAATCAGTATTTACACGTTTTTTAAGTAATAAATTTCTTTTAAATCAATAATTACTGTAATTACTAAAATTAATAAATATTTAATTGAAAACACTGTAGGAAAATTATTTTTATATAGGTACCTATAACAGTTTTCAAATGAGCTATTAATTAGATATATTTAATTTTAATAAGTCGTAAATAAAATTAAAATAAATTTAAATGTAGGTAAGCCTTAGAAGAAAGTAATGGAGAAAATAAAAAAAAAATTAAAAATATATTCGCTCACCGTGGGGCTCGAAGCCACGACTTTGATATTAACAGACGCATTATCTACCGACTGGGCCAGCCAGGCTTGTGAATATGCAACGCTAATATTGGTATATCCAGTTAGGGCATTTCACCTGAATAGAAGCTTATTTTTGCGATACATTTTGTAACATTTTTCATTGATGCTACGCTCCTATTGGTCGTAGCGTGATATTATATAGTCTATACTTCCATAGCCTTCCTCGATAAATGAGCTATCCAACAAAAAAAAATTCAATTTGAATCAGTAATTCCTGAGCGTTCAACCAAACAAACAAACAAATTCTTCAGCTTTATATATTAGTATAGATTATTTTATACTGTCATCGTGCCTATTATAACAAAACCAAAAAAAAAAAAAAATAAAACAAGATATGTTAATGTTTTTTTCAGCGAAAAAAATATTTGAGAAGACTACATGATAACTACAATATCATTAAGGAGCAGCACAGATTAGAGAGAGAGTGAGATCGATTGCACTGTAAACACTAGATAAAGTATAGATTGAAAAAAGACAAACTGCGCATTGTGCCCCGCAGACATGGTATAAAAAACACGTCCTCTCATTAAATAATATTTACGGTAGATGAAAAATCTTTCAGTGCGATCAACTCAGGCTGTGATGTCGGGCGATGTGAGTAGGAAGAGGAAGAATGTTATCCTGAGGGTTGATAGAGCCGCCGGAGTAAGGCGAAAGGTTGACAAGGAGGTGACATCAGACGTGTGTTACACGTTGTAAACTACCGGGACTGGATAAACTACCCGTCACCGTAACTTTTTATCGCCTGTATCTAAAAATAATAATTAAATAATACGCATGATGATTGTAAAAAGAGTCAAAGAATAAATGGTTTTAGAGAAAAATATATGTTGAAAGGGTTCTAAACAATGACCCAGTGTTAACATAAACATTGAAATCTATACTAATATATAAAGCTGAAGAGTTTGTTTGTTTGTTTGTTTGAACGAGCTAATCTTAGGAACTACTGAAAGAATTTTTTTGTTGGATAGTCCATTTATCGAGGAAGGTTATAGGCTATATAATATTACGCTACGACCATTAGGAGCGGAGCATTAATGAAAAATGTTGCAAAATGTATCTCAAAAATAAGCTTCTATTCATGTGAAATGCACTAACTAGATATATGTAGGTACTCATATTAGCGTTGTAAGAACACAACCTCAGGTGGCTCAATCGGTAGAGCATGCGACTGTCAAATCAGAGTCGTGGGTTCGAGCCCCACGTTGGGCGAATATATATTTATTTTTTTTTTATTTTCTACATTGCTTTCTTCTATACATTTAAATTTACTTTAATTTTATTTAATTCATTTTAAAAAAATTATTAGTTAAAAAAAGTTTAAATACTGCTTTTTATCGACAAAAACTTTTGAACGGTAACTCCGATCATCATGTTTGGACACAACATTCATCTCGGTAAACTAAGATGAATGTGTGTACTCATGTTCCTCCCTTCCCCATTCGTTCTTTTACACCCGTGTGAAACCGGACGGGACCGCTAGTTAATAATAAACTACCCGTCACCGTAGCTCTTTATCGCCTGTATCTAAAAACAATAATTAAATAATACGCGTGATGATAGTAAAAAGAATCAAAGTATAAATGGTTTTAGAGAAAAATATATGTTGAAAGGATTCTAAAAAATGACCGAGTGTTAACATAAACATTGAGATTAATAAGATTTTTAATATATTAGATTTTTTTAGACTGCTGTTAGAGATGAGGGCCCATAGGCAAGAAATGCTAGGGGCATCAAGGAGTCTTAATCCGGTACTGCCTACATCTCAGATTAGCCCCAAGCACAATTAATTGTTTAGAATAGTATGTCCATTGAAATGACCGCCGAGACCGAAGGAGTTAAGGCCCCCATACACCTCGTTCTTTTTTGGCAGTTTTCATCGTCACGATAAAACACGTCGGTCAAAACCGAAGTGTATGGGCAAAAACTGTCGATGAAACACGGCAGTTTTTTTATCTGCCGAAGCTTGATTTTAAACACGACGTGTTTGCTGGTTGTCGTTTTAAATCGTAATGTGTGGCGCTTTCCGATAGAATCGACGTGTTTATTCAGTGGTGCGACGTACAGCAAATAAGTCATATTAATTAAATGATTGTAATTAGTTTGATTATTGATTTATATTTTAACCGTTTTAGTGCTAAGCAATTTTGACAAAAATAAATGAAAATTGCTATAAACATATTGATTAATTTAGAGGAAAAAATAATGGTGTCAAATAAAACACTCTAATTTAGACTAATATCAATCAATTTTATTAATTATTTTTGCATTATATTGTTTATTAATGTTTATTAAACATAAAATAATATCAATATTATTGTATTTTCCATCAAAGCAGATCGTATTAATGATGCCACGACTTCAGAAAAACTGAACGAATTACGAAACTACGCCTCTGTGTTTAAATTAACCGTACAGTTTTACCAGTGCGGTTAAAACTGCCATAAAAGAACGAGGTGTATGGGGATGGCCGTTGTTCGTGTTTAACCGTACAGTTTTACCCGGCGGTTAAAACTGCCAAAAAAGAACGAGGTGTATGGGGGCCATTAGATATGAAATATATAAAATTATGAAGTACCTAAAGCGGCCTACACACCTTGATGTTAGCTGCGATGCAGGCCCCTGTAACATGAAACTTGCATCAGTTGCATAAACGCCTACTTAAATCGAAACCTATTGCTATGCCTGAATCGACTCGATGTTCATCAACACAAGAACAGTAGGGTTAAGTTATTTTCTAGGTGCCTAGTGCTTGACGAATAAAATGAGGTACGTTTTGCCAACACCAGTTTTATTAGCAGTAGTTGGGGCACTCTTTATACTCCATAAAAGAAAAAGAAAATGGTCAAAAAGATGGTTTATAAAAAGAAAACGTTATTCAAATTCAAATTTATTGGAAGAGCTAAAAGTACTTTCTTCACATGCTTGGTTTTTTTATGTTTCTGTCTGAATACTCTTTAGCCTTTGTATTCCAAAGACACGTATGCAGATGATAAATGTTTATGAACTCTTCCTAAAATACACGATCACTTTCCATCATGGAATGTACACACACAAACAGCAAACTAACCTCTAAAAAGGCGCGGGAAAATAAATTAATATCGTCTTGGCATCGACGCAATTCTATACACGCTGAAACTTGCATCAGCATCACTGACTCGGCGTCGTGACTCGTCGACCAAAATGGAATTCCAGACTCTGCATCGCTGCAAGCCGCAACTGATGCCAAATACGTGATTCAGTACTACACACACTGCTACTTGCATCATGAAATATAAGAGTCGACGCCTGCATTGCAGCTAACATCAAGGTGTGTAGGCCGCTTAAGATTGTTCTCCAACGCTCTTAGAGGAACCGCCACCGACTGGGTACAATTTAAGGATACTGTTAAAAGTTTTAGCAATCCTGCTTCATCGATGAACGAAAGTAAACAACAACCAACAACATCGATGTACTACATCGGTGCGACGAAAGATAACCCTGTCTTAACTCCCCCTCCTCCCCCACCCCCCTTTCAACATCACAGATTCTCCTGTCCGTTAGATTAATGTACCTAAAAAGATTTATGATTCTCTGTTTATAAAGGCAACTGGCCGATCGCTTCTGCTGATGCCGTTGACGCGTGGGCAAGACAAATCAAAACTTACACCAAACGGTGCATAAACAAGTTTATAAATAATTAAAAAAAACCCATTTGCACTCCGAGAGTGCCGGCGGAAGTGAAAACTTGAATATTAACGTCTTACGAATTTTCGATCAAAATAGTTTGTATCATAGATTGCATTTTTATGTACGATATTTCAACGCTAGATGTCTAACGTTGTATAAATAAAAGTTTTCGTCTTACGCATTTTCGATCAGGACACGTGACCCTGACGCACACGTGACCCTGACGCGAGTTTAACATTTTTTACCCATTACAAAAAAAGTGTACAACGCCGCTAAAGAAGTTTTCACTTGGTTTGTATCATAGATTGCATTTTTATGTACGATATAACGCTAGATGTCTAACGTTGTATAAAAAGTATCTGGCAATTACTATCACTTAGAGAGTCTCACCCAGTTCTTACTTGTCCTGACGCGAGTTTAACATGTTTTACCCATTACAAAAAAAGTGTACAACGTCGCTAAAGAAGTTTTCACTTAAAAAAAAACGATTGCATGACAAATATGCTATCTAAAAGGAAAAGAAGAAGTCATAAAAACCTTTGCGCATAATATGGGCTATGTTCAGGGAAGCGGAGTTACAAATTTTTCGATAGGAGCGTTTGCGGTGAGCACTAGGGGAAACTTCAACCTCAAATTTTCCGTATGTCAGTGAGCAATGTTTATTAAAAGTGAAAATAGTTATAATTTTATGAAGTTTTTTAATTATCAAAGAAAACATGGGCAAAACTAGGCGATCTGGAAATGCTTGTTGTGTTCCGGGCTGTTGCGCTGATGGCGATTTAAGTAAAATAAAGACCATTGGCGCCCTAATTTGACGTTCCGCTGTCAGTGTAAACAAATTAACATCAGTTTTCCTTATTACATTTTTTTACAGCATGGCCAACTAATGTTTTTGACTTATCATCTTAGAAACATGTCGCGAATTCCATAAAAAGGTGAGTTCAATAATTCTCTATTATACCCACTAGCGGCGCTAATAGGCTTCGTGCACACAGCCTATAGATAGTTATTATATCAGTTCAAAACAGAGCAGGGTGGCGTAGTAGAGAGAGCACTAGACTCGCATTCAAGATGTACCGAGTTCGAATCCCAACGGGGGCAGATGTAGCTGGAACTTTTTCCTGCTGCCACTCGCCGAGAAAGGTTAGTTCCTGTACCGGCCACCTTGTTGAGGTTTTCCATGGTTGCCCTCAATAAATCCAGAATACATATCGAGATGGTTTTTTATACAACCCCATGGCCGATTAGCTGTCAAACTCCTGTGCTCCAAATTTGCCTACCTTATCCTAATGTCCTAAAATTCCTTTATTCGCTCATTGCTTTTAATTAAGTGGAAGTTTAAAAAATGTAGAAAATAACAGGAAGTGTGATAGATGGAAAATAGTAATGGTGCGAATGGCGGCTGTTATGACTTGAAGTCGAGAAACGGATGTTAAACGCATTATTATTATATTTTTTATCATATATCTATTAATTAACTATCGACTCAATGTGCGGTGAGTGAACGCAACAAAGCGTATCGAAAATATATCTGCGTCTCTTTCTTCGATGTAATTACCGATGATAGAATTGGTTGATGTACTTGCATTCAATCTGAATAAAGTATCTCTGTTTCAAAAACTTTGTCTTTTTCTATGACGTTAACATGGGCGTACCCAGCTTTTGGCCCAGGAGGGGGCAAATTAGAAATTTCTTAAGCCGGGTCCCCCGTGCTGGATACGCCAGTGCTTACGACGTAAAAAAAGACAGAAGTATATGTTTGCACCCTAATAGTTCGATTGCGATTTTATTCCTATGCTCAGTATAGAAAGAAAAAATATGTTTTTTATAAATCAGCTTATTTTTTTACGCACCATGCGTCTTGAAGTTATATCATAATAACTATTCCACGTAATATCCTACATGAAAAATGTGGTAAGAAGATTTTCCGACTTATTGTTCTTTTCCATTTACAAGTATGACGAGTTTGAGAAAAAGAGCTATCGGATCAGCGTTGCCAGACGTCCCGATTTTTAAATCAAAATTAAATGTCCCGCGCGGGACAGACTCAGTCCCGCTTTTCGGGGATAACTTTAAAAGAAGTTAAATCTTCACAGAAATATCATCAATAAATAATTCTTATAAATAATTATTCTCTTAGTTGCAATTTGTAACACTCACTCCACAGACTATTGTTTAAAACGCCATATTTTTCTAATGAATAAAACTTGTTTGATTTTGATTTGTTTTTTTTTTTTTTTTTATTCTGAAGACGAATAAGACAACTATTTAATGATAGGGTAAATCTGATTTAAAATATTATATTTTTATTAAAATACATTTTCTATGGCTATTTTTGCTATCTATTGTCACGTAAACGTAATTTTAATTCAAATAAAAAGATAAATAGGTATTGGAAAACTTTTAATTATATACGTTTTTTTACTATGTCCCGCTTTCGACGAAAGAATCCCGCTGTTTTCACTCAAAGAGTTCCAAAATCCCGACTTGGCAAAAAAACAAACTGGCAACGCTGTATCGGATACACATTTAGAATGTTTTAGATGTTTGACTGTAGTTTTAAGGTTAGGCATTTTTACAACCTCAATACGGAACTCTCGATAGCGGTACGTGTTCAATCAGCATTGATGCCTGATTGATTCAAGCACTTTTAATGAAAAATGTACCTTTAGAGTGCAGCAATAGACCGTTTTCAAGAAGAAACGTACATACATTATCCCATTTTATATATATAAGGACGCTTTCGTATCTATCTGTCGGAAGTCTCCGATTTGTGATGACATACATTATCTAATATACTAGCGGTCCCGTCCGGTTTCACCCGGGTGCAAAAGAACGAATGGGAAAGGAAGGAACATGAGTACGCACATTCATCTTAGATTACCGAGATGAATGTTGTGTCCTTTCATAATGATCGGAGTTACCGTTCAAAAGTTTTTGTCGATAAAAAGCAGTATTTATACTTTTTTTAAGTAATAAATTTCTTTTAAATCAATAATTACTGTAATTAATAAAATATAATTAAAAACACTGTAGGAAAATTATTTTTATATAGGTACCTATAGTTAGTTTTTAAATGAGCTATTAATTAATTATTTCCAACCGCATGTGTCAGCTCCGACGCACGACTAGAGTTTACTACTCCTTAGATACGCTGTGTATAGTATTCCATCTCATTCTTTCGCATGTTAAATCCTACAGATATATATGTTTGTCTTTTTTGTATTCCATCTCATTCTTTCGCACGTTAAATCCTACAGATATAAATGTTTGTCTTTTTTGTATTCCATCTCATTCTTTCGCACGTTAAATCCTACAGATATAAATGTTTGTCTTTTTTGTATTCCATCTCATTCTTTCGCACGTTAAATCCTACAGATATAAATGTTTGTCTTTTTTGTATTCCATCTCATTCTTTCGCACGTTAAATCCTACAGATATAAATGTTTGTCTTTTTTGTATTCCATCTCATTCTTTCGCACGTTAAATCCTACAGATATATATGTTTGTCTTTTTTGTATTCCATCTCATTCTTTCGCACGTTAAATCCTACAGATATAAATGTTTGTCTCTTTTGTATTCCATCTCATTCTTTCGCACGTTAAATCCTACAGATATATATGTTTGTCTCTTTTGAAGCGGACGAGCGTAACGCCTCACTTGAAGCGGTGGAGCGTAACGTCTCACCAATTGATTTTACTACTCATAAAATTTCCGTACCGGCCCTTATAACTCAAAATCGTTTCTTAAGGGGTAAACTTCCACAAATAAATTCACAACTTAAAAAAATGAAGGGTACACGGGAAGAAGGCGATTTGTCAGTAAAAATTCGAATATAATTTTTTTATGCCATCTTGTAGCCAACAGTCGTACCTTTCTGTTGGTGTATTCATTTTAGACAAGAATACGCTAGGTCAAAAGTTATAAGCGTTGAAAGAAATGCATCAGCAAAGTAAATGGTACAATCTTAAACTGCACTTCTAAATGCTCTCCTGCACAATTTACATTTTTTGACAAACCGCCTTCTTCCCGTGTACCTACCCTTCAAATGATAAACCTAAAAAGATCTCTTCTCATAGTAGAAAGGAAAATATCTCCTTGTCTCTTATGCCAACGCATACCGAGCGGGGTGGCGTAGCGGTGAGAGCACTAGACTCGCATTCGGGAGGAAACGGGTTCGAATCCGGTGAGGACAGATGTAGCTGAGACTTTTTCCTGCTGCCTCTCGCCGAGAAACGGTAATTCCTGTACCGGCCATCTTGTTGAGGTTTTCCATGGTTTCCCTCAATAATTCCAAATAAATATCGAGATGGTTCCTTATTCAAGGTCATGGCCGATTAGCTGTCAAACTCCTATGCTCAAAATTTGTCTACCTTATCCTAATTTCCTAAAAATTCCTACATTCGCCCATTGCTATTAATTAAGTTGAAGTTTAAAAATCGTAGAAAATAACGGGAAGTGTGGTAGAAAAAAAATAGTAATGGTGCGAATGACATCTGTTATGACATAAAGTCGAGAAACGGACGTTAAAATCATTATTATTATAATTATTATTATGTCAACGCATTTAAGAAGAAGGAAACGAGGTTCCAGTTTAAGGTAACCGGACTCCATATGCGCGGACAAAATATCCCCGACAAAATATCCTTGTTAAAATATCCTTGGACAAAATATCCTTGAGACAAAATATCCATGAGACAAAATGTCCTTTGTCAGAATATCCGTGGACAAAAAATGCAAAAAAAATTGACTTTCTACATATAATTCTTTATAACTGTTTCTGACGTCAATTCCGGGGTGAACGATAAACGGGTATGCGAATTGTAATTCCGGAGTGAACGATAAAGGGGTATGCGAATTGTCTCGCAGTGAAACGGGAAGGGGCAAATGTGGAGTTTTTAAAAAAACAATTCCGGGGTGAACGATAAACGGGTATGCGAATTGTAATTCCGGGGTGAACGATAAAGGGGTATGCGAATTGTCTCGCAGTGAAACGGGAAGGGGCAAATGTGGAGTTTTTAAAAAAACAATTCCGGGGTGAACGATAAACGGGTATGCGAATTGTAATTCCGGGGTGAACGATAAAGGGGTATGCGAATTGTCTCGCAGTGAAACGGGAAGGGGCAAATGTGGAGTTTTTAAAAAAACAATTCCGGGGTGAACGATAAACGGGTATGCGAATTGTAATTCCGGGGTGAACGATAAAGGGGTATGCGAATTGTCTCGCAGTGAAACGGGAAGGGGCAAATGTGGAGTTTTTAAAAAAACAATTCCGGGGTGAACGATAAACGGGTATGCGAATTGTAATTCCGGGGTGAACGATAAAGGGGTATGCGAATTGTCTCGCAGTGAAACGGGAAGGGGCAAATGTGGAGTTTTTAAAAAAACAATTCCGGGGTGAACGATAAACGGGTATGCGAATTGTAATTCCGGGGTGAACGATAAAGGGGTATGCGAATTGTCTCGCAGTGAAACGGGAAGGGGCAAATGTGGAGTTTTTAAAAAAACAATTCCGGGGTGAACGATAAACGGGTATGCGAATTGTAATTCCGGGGTGAACGATAAAGGGGTATGCGAATTGTCTCGCAGTGAAACGGGAAGGGGCAAATGTGGAGTTTTTAAAAAAACAATTCCGGGGTGAACGATAAACGGGTATGCGAATTGTAATTCCGGGGTGAACTAATTTTTTTCATAAATCCGCCGTAAAATGGAACTTTTTGAGACCGAGATCATTGAAATCCATCTATTTTTCGATTTTCTAGAGCCAAAAAACCAGGTGACCGTGAAAGTGTATAATTACCCATTATTTATTGGTCAACGTTTCGGCAATATTTCTTGCCTTCTTAATTTTGTGACTTTTCACTAAAGATTTTTAAGGTCCTGAAGAAGTCAAGAAAATTGCCGAAACGTTGATCAATAAATAATGTTCTAGTGAATAAAAATTGTTTTTTTTATTTTAGCCTTGTATCCCGTATAATTTTATCATACCGTGGATATTATGTCCGAAGGATTTTTTGTCTTGAGGATATTTTGTCTGAGGATATTTTGTCCGGGATATTTTGTCCAGGATATTTTGTCCGAGGATATAGAGTCATAGAACCCAGTTTAAAATCTTATGTTCAATTTAATATCAGATAAGTAGGGCTCTGACTAGCAAATGAACTATAAAATCCGCACACTGCTCCGCAAGTTGTTCGACATGAAAATTATAGTCGAACCGCGAAGTAGGAAAGCCATTTTGTTTTACTGATTACATAAAAAGAGAAAATCAATAGCCTATTTTAGACATTGATGAAAACAGCCCACCTATACGTTCAGAGTATTAAATTAAGCGCTTTTGTGCTTGACTTGAAGGACATTGCGAATTCGCCATAAAATAACAAAGACTTTACTGCCATTATCCAATCACACTCGCTGAATAATGTGACGGCTTTACAATAGTAGACGCTCGTTTATCCGTACACAAAACAAAACAATTCTATTCTTTTTGAACTGGCGTGTTTTTAATCAAATCAAGATGTTTTCTGCGAGACTTTTTGACAATTTTGTATGACACCTAGATGAAAAAAGTAAATATTTCCAGAACACCTATGTTACCAAAAAATGGCTCTCAATCTATACCTACTCATACTAGCGGTCCGTCCCGGTTTCACCCGGGTCCGATAGATATAATTCTGCAAAATGTATTTTGATTCCTGCCCGGCGTCTGAACTAATAGCTTTGAGCAAATTCTACTAGATTTGCTTCTGAACTAATACCTTTGAGCAAATTCTGCGACGCGCAGTGTTCAATAGGTTAGTGTGGGTGTTTGTTAACGCGACGGGCATGTAACCTTTGCAACAAAACTTAACGGATACCCGCATGTCGCTCCTAGGCGCGACGGCGGTCGGTCCCATGCAGTGGATCACGTCATTTCATAGAAGTCTTTTGACGACGACAGATGTGCGCGCACGTTTTTACCTATACCTACCTACTTACCTTGTGCTGCTCATTGTGAATATGGAGTTTAAAATTGATATTGATATGGATTTATTAATTAGCCTTGTTCATAATAGGCCAGTGTTGGGACAAGACTTTAGAAGATTACAAAAATAAACAAGCAAGACATAACGTACTTGCACTTCTTCGCCCTTGCTACAAAACTTAACGGATACCCGCACTTCGCCCCTCGGCGCGACGGCGGTCGGTCCGATGCAGTGGACCACGTCATTTTATAGAAGTCTTTTGACGACGACAGATGTGCGCGCACGTTTTTACCTATACTACCTCCCTTGTGCTGCTCATTGTGAATATGGAGTTTAAAATTGATATTGATATGGATTTATTAATTAGCCTTGTTCATAATAAGCCAGTGTTGGGACAAGACTTTAGAAAATTACAAAAATAAACAAGCAAGACATAACGCACTTGCACTTATTCGCCCTTCAAGTATAGAACTGATATCGATAACAACGGACGCGCGGATCGTGTACAAAGGTAACCGTTTCGCGTCGGTCCGTTACTCGTTGACTAAAACTGTTCCTATCACAAAATGGTCAGGAAAAAATCATAATTTCAGGAACGTTGGCGTTTAAAACGGGAAATTCACTGTAACTACAAGACCTGTACATAGTTCCTTTAGTTCTTTGGAGAATGTGGAGCGAGCTCATAACAAGTCGCACCATTTTAATAGCCAGTTAAGTTCTGTGGCGGGGACCGTGAAGAGAGTGTCCCGTCTTCGTCGCCTTTCAACAGCCACTAAAAACGTATATAAATCTTCGTGTTGCTATAAAACCGCAGGAATCACAGTCGAAAGAGATTAGTGATAAGATTGCCGCTATACCGATCGTTAAACTCACATCACACTGTTATAGAATGTGAAAAGTGTTTCCATTTGCCGAAGAACAATTCGTAAAAACTTACTCTCTAAACATGATAAACTAATCACAAGTACATATTCACTATTTGTCAATGCTAGAATCGTACCACGTAGAGTTAGTGGATACCCACAATATAAATTAGTGAATATAAAAATTCACTAATTATGTAAGTGAACATAAAAATTTACTAATTATGTAACTGACATTTTCACTATTTCAGTTTTAGAGAGATAAATTAGTAAATATAAAAATTCACTAATTATGTAAGTGAACATAAAAATTCACTAATTATGTAACTGACATTTTCACTATTTCACTATTTCAGTTTTAGAGAGATAAATTAGTAAATATAAAAATTCACTAATTATGTAACTGACATTTTCACTATTTCACTATTTCAGTTTTAGAGAGAGATTAGGTATACCTATAAGTGAACATAAAAATTCACTAATTATATAACTGACCTTTTCACTATTTCAGTTTTAGAGAGATAAATAAGTGAATATAAAAATTCACTTATTATATAAGTGAACATAAAAATTCACTAATTATGTAACTGACATTTTCACTATTTCAGTTTTAGAGAGATAAATTTGTGAATATAAAAATTCACTAATTATATAAGTGAACATAAAAATTCACTAATTATGTAACTGACATTTTCACTATTTCAGTTTTAGAGAGATAAATTAGTGAATATAAAAATTCACTAATTATGTAACTGACATTTTCACTATTTCAGTTTTAGAGAGATTTTTTTTTTAATATGGGTTTTATTGGCTTTGGTTTTGTAACATTTAGCCACGACAAATGTTTATTTATTATTTAACCGTTTCTTTCTTATACTTAATTAATTAGACAGGGACACAATAGAGGGATGGACCATGGAGACTAGTAAAAGGTTAGAGAGATAAATTAGTGAATATAAAAATTCACTAATTATATAAGTGAACATAAAAATTCACTAATTATGTAACTGACATTTTCACTATTTCAGTTTTAGAGAGATAAATTAGTGAATATAAAAATTCACTAATTATAAGAGTGAACATAAAAATTCACTAATTATAAGAGTGAACATAAAAATTCACTAATTATGTAACTGACATTTTCACTATTTCAGTTTTAGAGAGATAAATTAGTGAGTATAAAAATTCACTAATTATATAAGTGAACATAAAAATTCACTAATTATGTAACTGACATTTTCACTATTTCAGTTTTAGAGAGATTTTTTTTTTTAATATGGGTTTTATTGGCTTTTGTTTTGTAACATTTAGCCACGACAAATGTTTATTTATTATTTAACCGTTTCTTTCTTATACTTAATTAATTAGACAGGGACACAATAGAGGGATGGACCATGGAGAATAGTAAAAGGTTAGAGAGATAAATTAGTGAATATAAAAATTCACTAATTATATAAGTGAACATAAAAATTCACTAATTATGTAACTGACATTTTCACTATTTCAGTTTTAGAGAGAAAATGTATCAGTGAAAATTCACTAATTTGTTGTGAAAATCACTGATTATCAAGTGAATTTCACTTACGCAATTAGTGAAAATTTCACTAATTCATGTTTAGAGAGTATATTGGAGGGTGCTATAGTCATTTTCTCAGAGGAACCATCTGATACTACTGCTAAGAAAATATTAGAGTTGTTGAGAAGAAAAGAAAATATTTTTTGTTTTTTTTTTCTTAACCATAGTTGTTGGCGGGCTTTATTTAGAGATCACTTCCTACGTTTGAGCTAGGGTTAATTGTGTGATTTCACTTTGAAGTGTAACCTTCTTGCACCCGCATGTAAAAGAATAAAATTGATTCAACAATTTTTGCTCTAAACGCGATAACAAACAAATATTTCTTAAGCTACCTTTTTGGGCTCTGAAAACTAAAAAACATACAGTGTAAGCTCTATATAGCGACACTCAAGGGACTGTGGACCTTGTGGCCATATTGAGAGCTGTCGTTAAACGGAGAGAAGAAATAATCCATTTGCAAGTATATGGGCAACTAACAATATGATAACTTATCGATAAGTAGCTGAGCTAACTGCTAAACATATGAAAGATAATCCCAACAAACAAAAGAACGAATTTCCTAGAATCTTCGGTACGCATGATGCCGACAACAAAGCAACAAAATAACAAACAAGTACTGTACTTAATGATGACGTATATTGTTGTCGTTATTTAGAGTGGGTGTGTCGTTATTTAGAGTGTATCATTGTATGAGCAATAAGGTAAACGAACTAGAGTTCGGTTGTATATTTTAAGGACGTTAATGCGTTACAGTCCCAATCAAAAGTAAGTCGAATTCTAAATGGGAACTTTTCTATAATAAATTTTTACAAAAGGTTATAAGTCGGTGATACCAATAAATTATTGTCATAAAGACATAAATAAATATTGTTTTTAATATTAATTAATTATTTCAGTATTTTACTTAATGGACTAACTTTTGAATGTTTTGTACAAAGTTGGTTAGAAAAATTAAATTTATGTAAATATCTGTATTTTACATTTTTTTGCAGTAAATAATTAAAAAAAGAAATTAGAAGTAAAAAATTAAATCATTAAAAAGTTGAAAATTCAGTTAAAATTATTGAAATTGTCAAGAATAAAATTCCATAATCGAAAAGTGCTAAGGTTTAATAATTTTTTTTATTGATTAAAAGTCTCTTATTAAATTGGAAAAAATATTAAAATATACGTAAAACATCGATGCTTTACATAGTTAGATTTCGGAGCTGCTGACATTATTTGGTTATTTGCAAAAAATTAAAATGTACCGTTTGCATGCTAGGTTGACATATTTTCCATAAGTAAGACTACATGTAAAAGGTTTTTTTTTAATTTTTAAATTTATAAATCTCCTAATGATTTTGGATTTTTTACAGAAAATTTTGTCATAAAAAAATCTATTAAAAAAATTTTTTTAAGATTTTTTTCATTATCTTCGTAAAACGGCTCAACCTCCTTAAGGGCCAAGGTATAGCATTATATTATGCAAATTTCTCCGATCATTGAATATATGTATTTAAGTTTACCCAGTTTTATTTATTTTCCGTTCAATGCGTTCTCATAAACCGAAATTCATTTTCAAATAATGCGCCTACATAAGTATATCAAATACCAGTTGCCGTTCACACAAATTGCTCCTTTTACAAACAGTGCCTACACTATTTTCCAGGCCCAGATTTGAGAAAAGGCAATTGGGACTAGAGTTGGGGAATAAATAACTTCACGATGAAAAAACCACTATTACCAGCCGTCTAAAATGACCACAGTGATCTGACAAGAGGTAAATATACGTATTGTTGGGACAACAAAGAATTTTGTGAGACGACAATCAGCTAGGCAATCTAACAAGACACATATTGTTGTGTGAGACAACAATCGACTTGATTGTTGTGTGAGACAACAATCGACTTGATTGTTGTTCTAACAATATGCGTAGTTAAAAAGGGCTTTGTTGCCAAATTCCAGACAACAATAAAAGCAACAAAGGAAAGAACGATCCAGCGCCTATTAAACCACGAGATAGCTCACAATCGGTGCAGTCACCATAGGACAATCATCATACGTCAGTCATAATACGACAGTGATACAGAGACAGTGATACATTGTGTGAACAATCGGCATAAATTAACAGTCAGTGAACAGTGCTGAGGTAACTGCTAAGATAAATAAATAAATGAAATGTGTAAATAATAGTGTACGAAATAAATAGATAGTCAATAAATAAGTGTGTGGATGATTGTGCTAAATAAATTTTGGTGTGTTCCTGTATTGTAAATAATTGTGTGTACATAATTAGTGACTTTGTATTCTTCGTTAATTATTCTTTTATTTTATTAGTTAGAACTGTCGTTTTGGTTACGTTATAGTGCTTTCTGTTTATTTGTTTATCTGTTTTGTTAAAAACTGTTTAGTATCGAATAGCGGCATCTGTTAGAACTCGCTCCAAGCTATTAGTTCAGAAGCAAATCTGGTAAATTTGCTCAAAGCTATCAGGTCACACGCCGGGCCGCAAACGAAATACATCTTGCAGAATTATATTTATCGCACCCGGGTGAAACCGAGACGGGCCGCTAGTGTTTTTATATTTACTTCACTGACAGCAGGTATATCCGAACGGCACGTTCTAAGCTACAGGCGCGGCGCTACATAAGGTATGTGTACACGAGGCACATCAATTGCATCTCAGGACAAGCCCTGTGAGAAATCAACACACCCGGTGATAAATGACCGTCGACGGACGTCGTCGTCCTACAATTCGACCCACCCCTGACCTATCCCATACATACAAATATTGCATCCGCCGCCAAATTACTTCACTCACGTGTGAAGTATATATACAGATTACAGACAATCACGTGTGGAATACATATACAGAAAGAAATCTATACTAATATATAAAGCTGAAGAGTTTGTTTGTTTGGTTGAACGCGCTAATCTCAGGAACTACTGGTTCGAATTGAAAAAAAATTTTTTGTTGGATAGCCCATTTATCGAAGAAGGCTATAGGCTATATAATATAACGCTACGACCAATAGAAGCGGAGCATCAATGAAAAATGTATCTCAAAATTTGTCTGTCCGACAAAATCTTTTGAACGGTAACTCCGATCATCATGAAATTTTGATACAACATGCATGAATGTGCGTACTCGTGTACCTCCCCCCCCCCATTCGTTCTGTTGCACCCGGGTGAAACCGGGAGGGACCTTTAGTGTTTCTATAAACTGGCCGACACACAGTGGACGCGGACGTTGATTTTGACCGCGAAATATCCGTTTTGATGGGAATGTATCCCTATATTATTAAACGAGCTAATCTTGTATCTACCTATGTACCTATCTATGTACCTATGTCCCTAAATATTTTCTCGAAAACGGCCCTAACGATTTGGATGAAATTTACTGAAAAGGGATTTTGGGGGGCAAAAAATCGTTTTAGCTAGGTCTCATCTCTCGAAAAAATCGTTTCTTACAAATTTTATCATTATAAAAATCAATTTTTTGACGTATGAAAATACTTAAATATTGTAAGTAGGTTTTGGAATTTTATACAATGAAACAATTCTTTTCAAAATATTATGACAGTTAATCTTTAATTACTATCCAAGTGAGACTTAAAATAAATACGTATTTGAAAGAAAGTTAAAAACAATTATTATTATTATAGGTGCAGAGTAATTTTAATAAATAAATTTTTAACCTAAATTTGAAGCGAAAGATGCAATATCATAGATCAAGATGACGGCGAATCAGTTTTACAAGTACCGGATTGCCATAAGGGCCGAAATCCTCTCCACAAAGGACTCAAACTGTTTCAGCAATATCTTATTGCTCCACAAAAGGAAGCGATGCTTCCCCAGAGAACCTACGGTTCTTATAATATGGAAAGCCGAAGGCTCGACTAGTGTCGTTTACAATCGAGCGGGGCGCAGCCCCGCGAGGTAAGACGTAGGCTCCACAAAGGGAAGCGACAGAGAACCTACGGTTCTCAAAGTTTTGGCGATATCAGCATATCGGTATTTTATTTAACTTTCCGAGAAAAGCTCGGTCACCCAGGTACTTCTAACCTGATTGGATGAAAAGTGGAATTTACTTTAAGGTAGTCGATACCACAAGTTTTTTTTATAAAATACACTTCAAAAATTGTCACTTCTTCTGTTGCACCCTGTATAATAAATAAGCACCAACATAGTTTGTAGGTACATAGGTAACCGGGTACTCGGATACTTTAATCGTAAAAGAATCGACATACGGACTTTGATCGATATGTACATTTTACGATAAAAGAATCCAAGAAAAGTTTGTAATTTTAGAGTACTTGAAGCACTATATCTCCACGTCTCTTTATCAATTATTTCAAATACGATTCACCGAAACGTACCAATTCGAGCTTTGGTATAAATCATGAATTCAAGTGTATTTTTGTTTTTTTCATTAGGAAAAAAGTGTCCGATGTACAGAATGTACACAAAGCAGACTTTTTTGGTATATCCAAAAAATTAGATTCAACGTTTAATAGTTTGTTGATACGTTTATAATTTACTTACAATTTATGTTTCACATCTGCCAGGAGTCACGAAGGCTCAGATTTTTTTAACACGATTCTTATTTTTTCTGTTTTTAAAAAAAAACGAGAAATCTGTGAGATATTGTTTATATACGACTTCCAACTGAGGTTATTCTTATAGAAAAAATCGCGCTGAATCGATTCCGACCACTGAAAAATGAAATATGAAAACATGTAAAAATTTACGATTTTTGGAAAAATATATAAATATCTCTATGCTTAATATTGACGTGTCTTATGTGTCTTATAGAAAAAAGTACGCTGAATCGATTGGGCCTAAGCGCAAATTCGTATCTCGATTAGTTTAGACGCAACGACGGTTTAAAACGTATAAAAATTTTAACAGTTTAAATTAGCTATATCTCCGAAACTAAAACAGATGCAGGGTTGCGGATGGTCGGAATCGATTCAGAATGACTTTTTCTATAAGTATGTTCAATTTCTATCGACACCGCCTCTGAGTTATGTTTCTGGTTTTTATTTATTCGTTTGGTACAGATTATAGACCACAAAATGTAGTCAATTGACACTTTAACCCGCTCCCAGACTTGAACAGCTCTAATTTAATTTGGAAAAAATCCATATCGCAAAATAGAAAGATTCACAGATGAACTCACCGTAACTAAATTCATTCTTGAAAAGAACGTACTTAATTATCACACCTTCCAATTTCCAAAGCCTTCTTTGTCACACGCACATCTTGACCTGGTTAAACAGAGAAAATTTAAGCCGCTACGAATTCACTTTCAGTAACCAGACCTCGTTCACACTGCCGCCCTCAGTCAAAAAGGCGCATCTTACATTTTACTAACCGCTCTCTTAATGACATTCCGTGTTGCAGAAAGCATTAAATGTTACTAAATGACGTAAGACTTAAAATCATTTTGTCAGTCAACCATTTTGGGTCAATTGCATCGCTATCTCTCTCTAGCTCAAGGACACAATCTGTATCCGTGTGCTAGATTGATAAATCTAGTAACTTTATTTTCTTCCACCAGATAGCTCCACTGTAACGTTGCATTGATATGTCATTTAAGACACGCGTACATAAATTTTGCTGATTTGATAGCTATTGAATCATTATTGCATCACAGAAAACCGTTCCACAAACAAAAACCGTTAACCTCTTAAAAAGTTGACCCAACACGCATGTCTTACTTGCCACTAGCGCTATCTGACGAATATTCATTGACTTCAATAATTGTACCGGTTTTATCGCCCAGTTGGCTAGATTTTTGTAGTGAAAACTTCTTTAGCGGCGTTGTACTTTTTTTGTAATGGGTAAAAAATGTTAAACTCGCGTCAGGAAAAGTAAGAACTGGGTGAGACTCTCTAAGTGATAGTAATTGCCAGATACTTTTTATACAACGTTAGACATCTAGCGTTGAAATATCGTACATAAAAATGCAATCTATGATACAAACCATTTTATTTTTTATACAACGTTAGACATCTAGCGTTGAAATATCGTACATAAAAATGCAATCTATGATACAAACCATTTTATTTACAAGTGTTGCCAATAAATAAACAATGCTTCTAAATGCAAAAAATTAAGACGTTAATATTCAAGTTTTCACTTCTGCCGGCACTCCCGGAGTGCAACCCGTCTTTTTTTGAAGTAAAACTTCTTTAGGCACGCTGGACTTGGGGAGTAAGCTGGTAAATGCCTGACGAAAGCGTTTACGGAAGTGCATCATCGGACGAGGCGAACGGTGCGTGATCGTTCGAGGCGAACGGTAGTTGAGAGGGAGATATAAGTTAGTGAAGATAGTAAGAGAGAGAGTTACGTTTCGTATATTGGAAGTTGAGAGGGAGATATAAGTTAGTGAGTGCGACAAAGATGGAGCATTAATCGAAATTCTTTTTTTTTTTGACAACTATTTGACGTTTAAAATTAAAACAATTGTTTTTGTATGAAAAAAACATTTCATCAAATTTTGCTGCATTTTGTAACGGGAAATAATGTAGGTTAGTTAATAAATCCTTTTAAATTATGCTAATAAATATATAGATACACATTTTGCCTATTAATTAATCAAAAATTATATTTTAAACATTTCGTCTTTGTAGATATGTGCTACGAAGTGAGGCTATGTTGTGCCGTTAAATCAGGATGTCTAATCAAAATATGGTGATAGATTATCGAATATTATTGTATCATTATTATTATATGACAGGAAGAAGTTTTACTTCAGTCGTGTGGTCTAGACTCTAGAGTACACTCGTTTTTTTTTTATTTGTACTGTCATCGTAGACTTGTCAGAATCTCAAAATTGACAAGTTATGAGATACGCCCTTTGGACTTAGGTGGGCAATATGTACTTATCGTACTAAATAGTACCTACGTATTTCAGTAAAATACTATCATGTTTCAGTTCAGACGGTATGTGTTTGTCTGCTCGTTCTGTTATATAAATACGAGGACAAAACAACGCAACACAGTGCCTATAACATCTAAGTGTGCGCCCTTAACACTGGATAATAGTACAACACAGTATAACAATCAGTGGCCGCATGGCAACATCGCTCATGAAGAATTTTTGCTAATATTTAGTATTCCATGGAATCCTTCTGTCACAGGCGATTTCCTCTGAAACTGTTTGACGTAAAATTTTGGAATTTGACACAGAGATAGAATATAACGACCCAAAATATATAGAGTAGAATTTCGGGGGTTAATTCCAAGGGGTAAATTGGGAAAATATTCAAGAACATCGTGTGGAGTATCAAATGAAAGTTCAAATATATGTAGTGTCGTTGATTAAAGTTTTTAATTTACGGAAGAGGATGCAGATTCTAAACGATCGACAACTGAGATCATTAATTGTTAAAGATCTGACATGAACCATTTTGCCTTATGACAACCGATGTACAGTGTGATACTGTTGTACATCTCTTCGCCATGAGGAAGAGATGGCGGAGCATTGTGGAACGCCGTATATGAGTGCAAAACATTTCCTCTTTGCGCTAAAGACTAAAGACATATCATCGGCACAATTTGTTAACATCAGCCAACCTATTGCGTTGGACATTTATCTACACTAATATATAGAGCAGAAGAGTTTGTTTGTTTGTTTGTTTGAACGCGCTAATCTCAGGAACTACTGGTTCGAATTGAATTTTTTTGACGTGATAACGTCTTATAAATTGATGAATCACCAATCTTATAAATTGATAAAACACCGGCTGCATGTTCGAAAAAGTGTAACGTTCATAACGCGTAACGTTCCTAACGCGTAACGTTCCGCCTGACCCTGTGCGTGCTTTTTGCTAATTTCTCACTCAATTTAAATCAGATCGGTTTGAAACCAGTCTTAAACGAAAGAGGAGAACATTTTACATAGATTTCGTATAACAGAATTTGCCTAAACAGTTTTTTTATACAAATTTATATAGAAAAATAGCTGTATAAATGCAATGTTGTCTAATGCATGACGCGACGCGGTCGGTCGTCTTTGTTTGCCGTACATGGAAATTAGAAGAGAACGTATGTCTTGTCTTAACATGAAAACGGCTGCATTTCTAATGTTTAATTCAATTTTTTGACATTAGTATTTTGTGAAATGCAACGCCTTCTAAGTTAAGTATTGGAATAACTAATTATTATTAGAACATAATACTTTGACAGTTGCAAACGTCACTTTTGACATTTCTTATCATTCCGACACCAAGGATAAGCGGATTGAAACCAAATTTTGGGAGGATGTTTGATATGCAAATATGAAGTGGCCTATTGTTTTTGGGGAACATCGGCGCATGCGTAAAAGAATATATCTCTTATAATGATGTTTTATATAATAATAATATAGTTTTTAAAACGGTTTTTACTCTATCTATTTTTACTAGAAATTTTTGTAAATTTTTTGGGGAAAATCGGCGCATGCGCAAAAGAGATACATGCCATAGTTGTTTTTTATATAATAATAGTATACTTTTTATAGTGTTTTATTATTCTACTTAATAAAATTTACCTAAATTTGAAGCGAAAGATGCAATATCATAGATTCGAATTATTATAATTATTATATAAATTTAGGTTATGTATTACGGAATACGTTATCACGTAAAACTATCGTCCGTAAACCGACTTTACAGACAACCAATTTTTTTTTTTTTGTTGGATAGCCCATTTATCGAGGAAGGCTATAGGCTATATAATATCACGTTACGACTAATAGGAGCGGAAAAATCAATGAAAAATGTTGCAGAATGTCAGTCAACATTTTTCACCGTAGACTTATATTCAGGTGAAATGCCATAACAGAATATCCCAAAATTAGCGCCGCACGTACCGAAGCTCGGTTAGCTCAGTCGGTAGAGCGCGCGACTCTTAATCTCAGGGTCGTGGGTTCGAGCCCCACCTTGGACGAATATGTTTTTTTTTTAATTTTCTACATTGCTTTTTTCTAAGACTATCATTTAAAAATTTAGTTTTATTTACGACTAATTAAAATTAAATAAATCTAAATAATAGCTCATTTGAAAACTATTACAGTACCTATATATAAAAATAATTTTCCTACAGTGTTTTCGATTAAATATTTATTATATTTTATTAATTATACAGTAATTATTGGTTTAAAAGAAATAATTATTCCTTACAAAAATATTTTCATCAAAAATGGAGGTTTGAGTTTAAAATATGTAATAAAGCAGGGAACTGCCGAAAGCTGCAAAAAATTTGGACCCAGCATTCATCTCGGTAAACTAAAATTAATGTGCGTACTCATGTCCCTCCCTTCCCCATTCGTTCTTTTGCATTCAGGTGAAACCGGACGGGACCGCTAGTAATAAATAAGATGAGGCCACAACAACGATCGAACAAATCGTGTTTTATCGAAATATAAACCATCTAAACTGCCAAAGTTCGTCTTGATCTAAGCATATTATCAAGCATTCAACAATGGTAAATTGGTTGTCTGTAAAGTCGGTTTACGGACGATAGTTTTACGTGATAACGTATTCCGCTCGAATATCATATTTAATAATACATAACCTAAATTTTAGTAGCTGTCAAACTATATTTTTACCGACTCTCTATCGCTTATACTGCGCTCTCGCTTGCACGCACAGGGTCAGGCGGAACGTTACACAGGCGGAACGTTACACTTTTTCGTGCGTGCAGCTGGTGTTTCATCAATTTATAAGACGTTATCACGTCAAAAACATTTTGTCAGTTGTCATATGGGGATCTTTGCACGGGATGGCATGCCAAAAGTGACAAGGATAAATTTAACACAATGGAAAATTAATAACCAGCAGAGAATCGATTCCAATTTTGAAATCCAGCTTGTACTCACCCAGGGGAGCCTACAGTGACGTCGTTTGCAAGTTCCAACGGCAAAACCAGTCTTTGTAAGCTAAACAGTACGCAATTACAATCCCAAGCTTTCGTGGTAAGTTGGTAAGGTTTGCCACGATCCGAATTTCTGTGAAGCGCTTCGGAACGCTGGAAGCAGCTAAAATTGTCCGTTTAGTCTTCCCGAATCTAGTGTTATAAACAGCGCGCTACAGTTAGTTGTCTGAACATCCTGAGTCTTCCTGTTATGTATGAAGTTAATTAAGTCCCCGTACAAGGAGAAAGGAACTAGCAAGGGTACATTATGAGACACTAAAATGTGAATGCATTAAGTTTTATGGCACAGAATAGTTGTGGAGGCTCTTTATGTAGCTACTACTGCCGTCCTGGAATATAGCTATTATATACACATTAGTACTATCAGACAGTTCTATCGTCTTCTAGTTTCATTGATATTTCTACAATTATTTTTTATTACATAATCGAAGAGTAAATAAGTTTCATAAAGAGGCGTTGACTTCGAACTGTTCTTTCGATGTAGAACGAATTTTTAGGTTAGGTACTGTCAAATGTGTGCTCAGACACATTTGACTTACGTAGTATTTAGACTTGACAACGCCACGTAAAAATAAAGCAGATAGAGATATACTGACAGTAACTCTGTTTCACTCAAAACATTAGAACTTGCGTATAAAGCTATAGTTACAAATTTTATACGTGTGTTTTTAAAATGTCAGAGTTGCCAAATCATATATATTAATACGCTAAGGTTAAAGATGTTTGCCTCCCTTTTTAGAAAAAACCTCACAATTTCTCCACATAAATTATATATCATTTTACAGATAATTGCTTGCTCTACTGACATCGACAATTAAAAAATTTATTATTGCTTTTGTTTTTGTAAATCAATTAAAATACAACAACGCTGAACAACGTCTGCCATCTAACGGCTTTACTTTTGAAACAACGTCAACACTTCGATCTGTCATCTGACCTTCATATTGTAATACAACAGACACAATACTGTATACTGCCATCTGACGGCTTTAATTTTGAAACAGCGAGCAACGCTGAACAACGTCACAGCAATGCTGCATGATGCCATCTGACGGCTTAGCTCAACGCTTTTGCTAATTGCGCCTCTATATGACAATTTTAGTAACATATTTCTTCGATCTGTCATCTGAGCTTCATATTGTAATACAACAAAAAGAAGAACGTTATAAGCAGTGTGCAAAATTAGAAACGAATTGAATACCTGCAATCATATTTAAAAAATAATTTTGTAAAGTGATAATTATTATACTTATTTAGTGCGAATAATTCGCACAGGTCACACTGGTATAATAAATAACGAGATCAAAAGTACATTTTCGCTAATTACTATTATCACATGCTCTGAACCTCGATTTTTAAAATATCAATATGTTAGAAAACTCTTTTTCTTTCTGTTGATACAAAATTCATTGAAATCTGAACGATTCTTTTTGTGAAATTTAATAAAATCTGTGATTTCTCATAAGGTTCAATGTTAAATTCAAAAAACGTTTAATATTAATTACTTTTTTTTGTTCTCTGTAGCTTTTTGAAATTTTAGGTGGTTCATTATCTTATTAAAATCTACCAATATGTCAGGTTTCATTTAATTCTGAACACTACTCTCTAACCGACGGTACTACCTTAAGTAATTGTAAACATTAATTTCTATCATTCGAGTGTCGCGTCTACCTGTCTTACGGTAACATTAATTTTTCTTTTTCTGTCACAAAATTAAGAGCTTTATGTGCAATATTCAAGAACGTTACCAACATCATAAAATCACTGTTCTGTTTTATATTGACATTGTTATTACCAATTCTCATTTCTTACACAAGTGTTATTCTTTCCTCAAAGTTTATGAAATTGAAATTTTTATTTGAATTACGTCCGTAACTTTTTGAGTTAATTTATTTTTACGTCAGATTTCTGTAAATTATTATCTGCTCTCGTAAAAATTACATATCTAGAAAAAATATATATATTTTTACAAATGCACTCCATTTATAGATTTTACAGCCCCGGATTTAGGGGGAGGTAAACCGGGGCATCCGCCCCGGGCGGCAGTTTCAAGGGGCGCCAAAATCATAATATAATATGGTTAAAAACCACACCCAATCTGTCCTTTTTCCGATTTACTCTATCCGCTTGTTTTCTGACGGTTTTCCGTTCACGAAAAACGCCAGCCATTATATTTATATTTGTGAGTTTTAAATCGTGGATCCGGGGCTGAGATTTTTCATGGAACAAATTAAATATTGTATATTATAGACGCTCGACACTGTTTCCTTAGGAAGAAATATCGGTGCCAATTTTGTTTTTTTTAGATCACTGTGTACACCAGCAGTAGCTAGTGACAATGGATTTTTATTGATATTGATTAGCACTTAGCAATGCAAAACACGTATAATAAACCCTCAATGCTAAAAATGAATAACAAAAATCTTACATTTTGTGGTGTATTGTTACACTAATGGTAACTGTTAAATATATAGGGTGGCGCATAACAAAGGTATTAAAATTTGAAATCACAAATTATAAATCGCACGCAAGATTCTAAAGCTATACAAATGTACAAATGGATAAATGACAAACCTTATGGGATTTGGTTCTCGGTTCAATTAATCGAAAATGGTTTTATTTTGTAGTTTAAAGGCCACTAAGAAAAAGTGCCCATGGGCGCATAGCCTAAAAACCAACAGTATTTTAGGTACAGATATGTTTAGCGAGATTTTAGATATGGAGATATCCATTGAATTCACAATCTTAAAAAATCCTAAGCTCTAGAAATATTTTTTCGAGTGCGCTGAATCCGAATATGACATTATTAGTGTATTTGCCATAAGGCACTTACACTATTGGCGTCGGTCGGATGGCGGGACCTAGGGGTCGGACCAAAATTTCTCGACGTTTCATAGCCTCCTAAACACTTTGGCACCATTTTTGGAAAAGTATGTTTATATATGTATATATATATATATATATATATATATATATATATATATATATATATATATATATATATATATATATATATATATATATATATATATATATATATATATATATATATATATATATATATATATATATATATATATATATTTATATATATATATATAGGTACGGGCAATAACTTTCGAAGGAGTTAATTGATTTTAATGAAATTTGGGCCACATGTTAAAATCCATCACCGCACGAAGCCTATTTAAAATGGGCCCAATCGGGCCACTTTAAGGGTGGGATTTAGGGGTTGAAAAATATTTTTGGGCCCAAAAATACCGAAAAATTCCTTCGAATCGTTTCAAAATTGAAAAATAACCCTTTAGTAATAATTAAAATATGCTATCAAAATTTTATTAAAATCGGCCCGACAGGACCGGACTTAAAAATTTTATGAAAACATTAATTTGTAGATATGGATTTACTTAGTGCAGGGTGAATTTAATTTGGTAAATTGATAGTAATATTGAAATTAAGAAAAAAAATATTATTTTAAGGGATGTATTAAGTTAAAATTTTTATTTTGTCCAAAACCAAAAGGGTTAAGTTCACATAATAAAGCCACACTGCCAGTGTAAGCAAATACACTATATTGTCGGCAGGGTTTCGCACTGCGACCCGGAGTTGTTATTTTATACGGGGTGACACCTTCCAACCTAGTTGTCGAATATTTTTTTATTTCTAAAAAAAAGCACAAAAGTTGAACATGGAACATGTTTGTGAATTCAATGAATATCCCTATATCTAAAATCTTGCTAAACAATCCTGTAGCTAAAAATCTATTGGTTTTTAGGCTATGCGCCCATGGACACTTTTTTCTTAGTGACCTTTAAACTATAAAATAAAACCAGTTTCGATCAATTTAACCGAGAACCAAATCTCATAAGGTTTGTGCAGGGTATGTTGGTTATTTGATTGTGTTCTTCCACGCTTATCTCAAAAACTTCCAGACCTAAAGTTACTAGATTTACCGCAATCCATTGTAGCCAAATGCTAAAATCAAGCACTGACTGACAAACATACGAAGCTGAATAAAAACTTGTAATAATACCTACTCACTCGATTATTCAATAAATTTGACTTCGGCAAAACACTCGATCCGATTTTGGCCGAAGCCGAATATTTTGCCGCCAAAGTATTTTTCTCCGATTCAGGACGATGCCGAAACTTCGATCAGACTGTCCTACACATAAAGGTATTAGACTAGAGTACGCGCCATGTATTGTTGTCTTGAACTGGCAGGATCGCCATGTATTGTTGTCTTTAACTGGCAGGATCGCCATGTATTGTTGGTGGTTGTTCAGCTTCTTTTTGAGTTAGTAATACTTTTTAATTTGATTTAATTATATTTATTTTCAAACACCAACGTCGAAATATGCTGGCATAGCCACCGCGTGTCCACAACTCCCTTCTTCCTTTCAATAGGCATATCATATTTGAAATGCGTTTTAACTAGACCACTTAAGTAAGTGTTATAATCAAAGCTACCTTTGCAGTTTACATTTCAATTAATATACGTAACTTAACCTACTTAATGTATATGTATCCACTACAAAAGTGTCTGCAATTCAGACAGAGAACAGTTCCTTATCTCCATGGTAACTAATGATACAAAACAATGCTGATTTGAGTAAACACACTGGGTTTTCTGCAGCGTTCTCTCTCTCTCTCAACTGAGGACATTTTCACTTTCGGCAAGTATACGAACTAGCGTACTCTAGTTGGTCCTACACTTCTGTTGACCAAACCCTGTAAATAATTTCAATGAGTTGAGAAATTGTAAACATATACACATTATGTAAAATATGCAAAATATCTAGCTTAATGTTATGCACTCGATAAGTAAATGTAACGAAGCAAAACCTACGTCTGCGTCTTCCAGTACACAATAACTCGTTTTACACTATAAAAAGAGAATTTGGCAGCCGGCGCGCACTTCTGGAATTCAATAAGCATAATAAGCACAAGAAAAATACCAACTGTTTGTGCTGGCAGTGGAAGCGATTCGCATAAAGCTTCGTCCAGAGTACTTACCCTAATTCCTAACCAAGTAACACCAACAGTATCGCTAGTAGTGATGTGCCGGATATCCGTATCCGCGGATATCCGAGGGAGAAGAAATATCCGTATCCGTATCCGTTAGTTTTATGGCGGATCTTTTACTTAATTAATTTTCAATTTATAGATGAAATTTTATATATATATAAGGGATAAGGTAATAATGAAAAACTGTTAAATTCCAATCAGATTATTTTTTATTTTTTAAAATCGTATTTGGCACCTTTAAATTGCAAAAATTTATCGTAGTGAGTACCATACCAATAGTACATAACTCAAAGGTACTAACAAACTATCTTTATAATGAGATACTGCACATCGATCTTTGGAAAGAGACAATCTGTTATGAGGGTTAACTCTTAAAGAAGTCAATAACTTTTTCCCATAACAGATAATCTCTTTCCAAAGATCGATGTGCAATATTTACCGCCGCGTACTCTAAAAAAGTTAAGATCCGTATCCGTATCCGCGGATCTTGCAACCAAATATCCGTATTCAGATCCGTATCCGCGGATATACATTTTTAAGGATCCGGCACATCACTAATCGCTAGTAGTGGTGTGTCGCTCCTGAGCGAGTCGTTCATAATGAACGACTCCTTTCTCTGAGCGAAGCGAGTCGCTCTTTTCTTTGTGAATGACTCACTCCGAGCGCCATTGCTCTGTGCTGAGCTGTTCTGTACTGTTGAATTCGTACATTTACAGAGCGCACACAGCACAGGCCACAGAGGCACTAGTGAATTTTGCACGTACGGAGTTATCTTTGCTGAGTCATTTAATGTTGAATGACACACTGTAAATGTAATAGTACTAAGCTTACAGTGACTTAAACCATTCACATTGACGTCGTGGACAAAGATATAATATTGTAACAATAAACATTATTATTGTTAAGCTTTTATTATACTTTATAGTTTATCCGAAATGCGAATAATATAAGATCAGAATCATATTAAAATTAGCTCAGAGCTGAGTGTGTGTATTGTGCTGTGCAATGCTAAGTGGCTCCTGAGCATGCATGATGACAGTTCACACCTCTATCAGTCTGCACTCTTGTGTAGTACGTACTGTCTATTGTCGCTCCTTTGAACGACTCTTTTTAGTGAGCGGAGCACACGGAGCCAGTTCCCAATAAAGAGTCATGTGGACACATCACTAATTGCCAGTTAGCTCGATTTCTCACACCTCGCGATAGCTGTCTTTCAGATAAAGATATCTAGCAGATATTCTTTTACTTCATTGAAACCTCCAGTTACGTATTCGAAGTCCACCCCACTCTAAATAACGACAACAATACGTCATCATTAAGCAATAAACAGTACTTGTTTGTTATTTTGTTGCTTTGTTGTCGGCATCATGCGTACCGAAGATTCTAAAGAAATTCGTTCTTTTGTTGGGATTATCTTTCATATGTTTAGCTCAGCTGTAATTTGTGATAGTATGAATGTTTATTGGTCAGTTGTAAATTTTATATAATCGTAAAAAAATATTATTGGATTATTTCTTCTCTCTCAATAACGCCGCAAAGTGCACAGTCCCTTGAGTGTCGCTATATAGAGTTTACACATTACTAGCATTTTAAAATAACGTATTTTACAATCTGGAGGTTGCTTTATATTTCATTGCTATTTACTTTTCGCAAATGGTGAAAATAGAGTTTTTTTTTAATCCTGTCAATGAAATTTCTTCACCATTTCGTTTCAAAAACAGAAAATTTACATTTCTCACAAATTCTTTAATACTTTTTCTCAATGGTTTCCTCAGATATGTATTTATATAAATTTAATTTTACGTTTTAATTGGGTCATTGACATAACATTCCACGGGTTTTGTTTTTAATTTTAAAACAAAACAGCATACTAATTTATAAAATAGAAATGTCCTGTTTTGAAACAAAGTATTTAGGTATTTGTTGTTATTTCGATAACTCATCACTTTATAAAATGTTTAAGGTAGTTTGGGAGCCGCCAGTGGCGGATCCACGGGGGGGGGTTTTCGGGTTCAAACCCCCCCTTCCAGAGAATCAAAAATCCCAAATTAAAATCTTACTGCGCAATAAAAAAAAGCTTTTAATGTTTTTCATGAATTCTCTGCAAAAGGAGTAAAAAATTTTCAAGACCCACCCCTTGCCGTAATCCTGGATCCGCCACTGGGAGCCGCAATCCCAAATCAAATAAATGACTTTTTTTTCCTCAAATAATTACCCAAATCATGCTTTTAATAGAAATTCACATTAAAATTTATTTGATTTAATTTAATGCGATTTATAATTAAATAATTAGTAATGTAATTAATAAAATATTAACTGATTAGTACTCATCTGTCACTAGTCACTGTCCCTACGGTCGCGCGCATTTGTAAACATAACCTCAAGCTGTCAACTTGATGTTATATCGTCAAATCTTTGAGCTTATTTAAAAAAAATTGATATTTATGAATTAAAATGAAGCGGGCAAGATTATCTGGAAGATTTGTAAAAAAATCTAAATTACAAAAGGTACAGAGGCCATTTTTCCCCTAGCAAATATGGAGGAGAGAGTGTCTCCGATAAACAACAGAGATAGAGGCTACATGTCAGTATTAAAAAATTAATAAAATCGAAAGTACGTGGTAAATTATTCTGAAATTTTTGGAGTGTGTATTTCAGACATCGTTCTATCCATCAAGTTTGTCAATTTTTTACAAACCCTCAATTTCCGGAGCTATTGAACAAGATCACTCATAAGGCCTCGTGTATTTTTGCATAACTTTAATTAAGTATATCTCTTAAACGGTGTGGTAAAAAAATCTGATTCTTTTTCTGTATGTGTCATTAATTATAATCTTTTGAATAAATATAAAAAAATGTAGGGTCAAGTTTAAGTCATTTGGCTACCAAACTACCTTAAATTGAAATTTAATAATAAATAATGTTTTGTGTTTAACGTCAACAACTCATATTTTTTGCACTTAATTAAGAAACTAGCAGAAAAAGTAAATCATTAATATAAACAGAAAAACATTTGAAATCACAAAACACAGATTCATAATATTGTTTCTAAAATGGAACATCATAAGCAAAAAATGTTATCAAAATAATTTTGACGCATATTTTAGTTTTGTAAGACTTTGCGACATATTTACACTGTACTGAACATACTATGATATTATTCCACAGTGAACTAAAAGCAGTTATATTTATTTTTAAATAAATTTCGATCACTTCAACAAATCAAAATAAATTTATTTAAAAAAAAATTGGTTGTCTGTAAAGTCGGTTTACGGACGATAGTTTTACGTGATAACGTATTCCGTAATACATAACCTAAATTTATATAATAATTATAATAATTCGAATCTATGATATTGCATCTTTCGCTTCAAATTTAGGTTAATTTTATTTATTTAAATTACTCACCATATAATATAATTGTTTTTTTTAACTTTCTTTCTTTCGTATTTATTTTAAGTCTCAAAGATTAGCTGTCATAATATATATATAAAATAATAATAAAATGTCATAATATATATATAAAACAATTGTTTCACTGTTTATATAAAATTCCAAAACCTACTTACAATATTTAAGTATTTTCATACGTCAAAAAATTGATTTTTATAATGATAAAATTTGTAAGAAAACGATTTTTTCGAGAGATGAGACCTAGCTAAAACGATTTTTTGCCCCCCAAAATCCCTTTTCAGTAAATTTCATCCAAATCGTTAGGGCCGTTTTCGAGAAAAGCACGCACAGGGTCAGGCGGAACGTTACGAACGTTAGGAACGTTACGTTAGGAACGTTACACTTTTTCGTGCATGCAGCCGGTGTTTTATCAATTTATAAGATTGGTGATTCATCAATTTATAAGACGTTATCACGTCAAAAATTGGAGTGTTGTAGATCCTTCACGTTCGATTACAAAGGCCAAGCATGAACTCAAAATTGGGAGCGAAGGGATCCGGTAAAATCTCACCAAATATCATTTAAAGGGCACAGGGGTCAATGAAAATCACACGTCAACTTTTGGATTAAGAGGATATGCATTATTATAACTGATAAATTTTGTATTATTGAAGTAAAACTTCTTTACGCACGCTTGACTTTGGGAGTAAGCTGGTGAATGCGTGACGAGAGATTTACGGAAGTGTGATCGGGCGAGGCGAACGGAAGTTGAGAGGGAGATATAAGTTAGTGAAGATAGAAAGAGGATGACAAATACTTCACTGGCTAGTGGCGCCATCAGATGGCCAAAAATATAAGCAGTACTTACAATAGAATGACACATATTTTACTTGCTAGTGGCGCTATCGGGTGACAGAAAAAAGTTTTGTAAACCTACTCTAAATAATATTTCATAAAGATTTACGCTTAAAATCCAACGAGAGCTAAGTAATTGCAATGTATTACTTTCGTTTTCATTATCTTTATGTTTATATTTCTTTCTTCTTACATTAGACTGTTCATTTCGTTCTTGAACAATTTTATAAATTAATATTTTGTTCAATACATTAAATATTCTACGTTTAAAGTGAATAAAATTGTAAATTCATCTTAAAGTTCATATTTTGTGAATTTTCGGGTGAATAATAACAAATTATGGCAGTAAGAAGTTTTACTTCAGTCGTGTCACGTGTGATCTAAAGCACACTCGTTTTTTTTCTATCTCATATTTCAAAGAAAAAATTCCAGCCAATCAAAAATATTGACAATCACAACGTGAATAATGAAGATCTATTCCGAATCCGAAACTTACCTACTTTAATAGTAGAAATGGGAATTTTGTCAAACAGCTTTCAAATTCTTGAGGTAGGTCAGGGGGGTGAAACTTAGATGAACATGGGGGCCTCTAAAATGACAAGTGCTGATTTTAATACAAACTGTGTCCTAGAAATGACACTACACACATGTAAGCCATGAACGTGTGTGCGTTACCCAATAGCTGACGCCATATTGGATCACGCGACAGATATCGTTTCGCCGCTACACTCTAGCTCAGCGGTTGCCAAAGTGGTGGTCCGCGGACCACTAGTGGTCCGCGAGAAAATTTTGCTGGTCCGCAGAAAAATGTGGAATATACTTACTCATCATGTTAAGTTATGTTTTAAGATGCATTAAAACATGATTCAATTCATAACAATACGTGACACGTTATAAAAACTTCTGTTTTATTTTATTATGGTTTATTAATAAAGCTTTCATAACTTGGTTACTATTAATGGTTTCATTTTATTAACTAGGTACATTTTATGTGTTCTTTGATCACAATTTTTTTTTTATAAATATATTTAACACTTAAAAAATGGTTGTCTGTAAAGTCGGTTTACGGACGATAGTTTTACGTGATAACGTATTCCGTAATACATAACCTAAACCTCCCAAAATTTGGTTTCAATCCAAAAAAATTCGGGGACCTCTCAGCTAGAGTCTAGCTGAGAGGTCCCCGAATTTTTTTGTCTCGTAGACCACTTGCCATGTTTTTCGGTTTTGGGTAGACCCCCTGCTTATCTGATATTGATTTTTTGCAAATGCATTAATTTCAAATGTATTTTTGACAACCGGTATAGTGCTACTCACTTTGAACGATTTAAATTTATAACGGTAGTGAAATGTAGTGTGAAATGTTTAGTTTTATACATTTATTAATTAGATTCAAATTAAACGAATCAAATTAAAATATACTTTCTGTTACATAAAATAACTAAGCCCAAAAAAATTGCTTTTAGTGGGAGGGATGAACCTGATTCTTTAATAATAAATTTTCAACATTTAGCATCAATTTAGTTAGATTTAATCTTAAATCTCTTCGGTTAACGATGTCCAGTTTGTTTCTTTTTTTGTTAGGAGATTCACTATCGTTGACCCCCATTTTCATTTCATAGACCCCCAATTTTTTTCCCGCTGACATGAACCCCTTGCAAGTTGTCGTCGACTCCTGGGGGTCGATATAGACCACTTTGGGAATCACTGCTAGCTGAATCTCCTGATTTAAGTCTTTTTGGTATTAACTAACAAAATTGCAAAATTAAATTTCCACAGTCCGTAATGAAGACTATATACAGTAAAATACATATGCTCAAGTTTCGATGTCTAGACTTTTAATTAGATACACACAAACACAGATGGTGCCGGTGTTATTTCATTGTTCAATTATGTCGTCTCTATGCTGACACGTTTTTCAGAATATTATCGTCAGTCGACATGAAATTAAACTCACTCTTTACGTTTTTGTTTCAATGCAAATATGTAACATTTTCTTTTCAAACTGTCACTGCAACGTCAGCTGTCATCTGCATCTATTTATTCAATGCATTGTGGCCCGGATTCGTCCGAGTAGATTTTAGTTCAGCGTCAAAATAATCAAGAGCTACAAATCTTTTATATTATATCACTGTACTGCATCTCTTAAGCCGCTGCACACGAGGCTAGATTTGCCGCTAGATTCTTTGCTAGTTTTCTAGCGCTGGTTTTATTGATTGCTTTTATATGCTCGTTTCACACGAAACGTCTTTTCAAGCTTGTTTTGTGGATAGATCTGGTTCGCGCTCAGTGACAGTTCAAATATAAGCACAGACCAAAACGTGTCTGTTGTCTGAGCAGAATGACGCCATGTTGGTTTGTGGGCGTTTGTTCAAGTCACCCGCGTGGCAAGATACTGTTTCCTGATTGGTTCTTGCTCGGAGCAAGCAAAGAACCTAGCAAGAAAAATAGCCCCTGTTCTAATTTTAAAATCTATCTTGTGAGCTAGCAGGCGAGCCCGCAGTGACGTCATTTCCAACCTCGTACCCAGCCTACTGGCCAGCAGAAGTCCAAGCAGTGTATCCAGCCTTGTGTACAGCGGACTGTAGAGTTCAGCCAACGTATAATACGCGCCACGAATCTAAAAGGCTCGGAAGTTAGATGCGAATGCGGGCTTGCGCTTGTATACAGTCTGTTGAAAAACTACAAACTCGCAACTCAGCAAAACTAAAATAGCAATAACAACTTGACAATAGCGTACTCGACTGTACTTTAAAGCAGGAAAGCGACAAGTGACAAAGGCAACGAGCGATCACGGCCAATCATCGACGAGCGCACGTTCCGTGCAGGTAGCTGGGAGGTGGTTGGAGTATCAAAATGTATCTAAAATGTGCTTTTACGACGCTGTTTGTGACTAACTTACGAACCTTTCGTCAAGGATCTCTGACTTGCCCATATTCAGTAAAATAATCATGGTTTGTTTAGCAACATATTATTAAATTGATTACTTTGGCTTAATTTATTACTTTGGCTTAATATATGCCTCACTGTAAATCAAAAACTTAAAAATATTTATATCATTAGAGTTTTTATGGTCATCAAAAAATTTCTATATACTTTAAAAATCATGTTGCAATATCATTGCCAAGAAGAGTTTTTTAAGTAATCTTTTGTTCAAGACATTCTTTGATGGTTTTTTTTCTTATTTTTTACCCACAAAAATGAATAATTGTCTGTATGGATTTTTCTTTTATCATCTCTCCTTATATAGAATATAAAAGTGCAAGTAATACAAGATATTACCCTTTTACTCAACGAAACTCTCTTGTTAGAGCAGTATTTACCCTACTTGTATTTACTTGAGGGTTCTCTATGTTTATAGAAATTAAATTTCTATACAGATGATCACAAAAATACCTCTAAAGTGTCTAAACCATATATTAAACAACTTCTATATTGCTAGTGGCCATAAGTAGAAGCGTGGCCCATGAAGTGAGACAGTAAATGACTGTTTTGTATCTCTTTCTTTCGTACTTGACCCGTTGTCCGCACGCGTCGCGTCTGTAGTGGGGCAATTAGTAAGTGGAATAGAGCAAGCCACCTCCTTTTCACAGCTTAGTTGCAACTGACGCGCATCCATTCACGGACATGCGCATGAGACACAGAGTATAATAAGTGAGACAGACGTATATATGTCTGCACCGTAGTGTTTAAGTCTTTCTCCTGATCTGTGCTAGCAATATAGAGGGTATAAAATATATGCTCTAAACCGCATTTTCGGAGCAATTGTGGCGTTAATACAAAGTAAGTATATTAACAGTATATTAACTTTAAATCCAAATTAAGTATATCAAGTTTCGGCAACGTAATTTTATTAATGAAAATATATGACGATTAAATTATTTTATTTCTATCAAAATGTCATTAATAATTTTTAATATTTGTCGAATGTAATTATTATATCATGTTTGAATTTTCAGTATGCCCTTATAACTATATAATGTATAATATATATAATATATAATCTAGTTTTGAATTACAGAATAAGTATAGAAATTGCCAGAAGTGCACTGATTTTTCGCAACATTAGCGCCTTCTGGCGGCTCTTTATCTTCCGCCAAGCCTTCTGGCAATTTTTCCCCTACTTACTTGTACTATCTCCTATTATTCTGCAAATTTTCAGCTCTGCACTGAGTCACCCATTTTCTCCATAGCCAGCTCTCCGTCCATAAATACAGTTGACAATTTTCATAAAGTTTCGAAAAACTGTTTTATCTATTTATACTGATATGAATTAATAGAGCGGGGAATTACAAATCCCATAAATAATATAACTTTGCAATAGGTATATATTTATGTTCAAACCAAACTAATTTTTATCGCAACAAAAATAAAACAACTATGTATTTCAATACTTTGATGAGGATATTTCTGAAATGTTACATAATATATATTTTACAAATAAAATTAGTTATCATATTTTCAACGAAAATATACCAAAGGGTGAGTCCTTGATATTCTCAAATGATATGTTTGTAAACAATCAGATTCGAATACTTTGACAGCTGCACATAACCTATAATAAAATTTAACATTTAATATTTAAAGCTAAAAGTACATCATTGAATCACTTCCGCGAGAATTTTCTATAACAAACCATATATCTAATAATTAACTATATCAAAATGTCTATTTACTCAATGTGCGGTGAATGAAGGCAACAAAGCGTATTGAAAATATATCTGCGTCTCTTTTTTCGAAGCAATTCCCTGATTTCTCCGATGTTATCGTTGGTGGTGTACTTGCATTCAATCTAAACGGAACGTTGAAATAAAAGATATCTCTATTTCATTCTGACAAAATGTGAACAAAAGCCTTTGACAGCTGTTACCAGAGATATTTAATATAAGCAGATCCAACTGTTTACATTTTAACCTGATCATACACCGTTTCTATCAGAATTCAACGTTGACAAACTTCGGCGAGCTGAAGACGAAGGGTATATAACTTATATTAAATGCATCTGTTGGAAAATACATGTGACAACACTGCATGAACGCATGATTCACTTTTCATTCAATGCATTCCTTTTATTGTCATTACGGAAGTTGCAGTGTTGCTATGTGCTTTGTGTGACATTTTGCGAAAATCAAGTATTTTTCATTTTTTTTATTAGTATTGACAATTTACAATGGTTCGGCAGTGCGTAGTTTGCAAAAAAATGGATTATTCTAATCCCGGATTGATATTTCGGCGGTAAGTAAGATTATGTTTTTTTAAGTTAAGCAGTGGTGTAGACGTAGTTAAAAATTATTTTTATTAAATTATTGCAAAAACAATTTTACATGTGCACTTCTTTAAAAAATATCTTGATGGAGGATTAAAAAAATGATTGTTAAATTCTAAGCTAGATTTCCCATCTTTAAGCTGAATAGATAATTTTGTTGGACTTATTTACTAAACCTAGATTTTTCGAAGGTAAACATTTCGTTTACCTTTTACAGCACATTTTAGTATACTTTAATGTTTATTTATATTGTTCTCGCTTTCCAGTAAATCATGAGCGCAGACAAAGATGGATGATATTTTGGATTTACGAAACCAGCATGTCAAAAAGTTTGCTCAAATTTGTTCAGATTATTTTGATCGGAGCGATATTATGACTACTCAACTAACTGGACGAAGGCAAATAAGACCAGATGCTGATCCCCAATTTAATACCACAGTTTTTACTGATCGTTTATCTTACAGGTAAAACAAATAAACTCAACTTATTTGCAGTAATCTTTAATTATGCCATTAATAATTATTATATTTAAGACTGATTATTGTCTAAAAAATTCTTGTGATAATATGTAATAAATAATATAAGAAAAATCCGATGTTGTCTTTTATTACCTACTCAAAATAACTAAAAAATATATAGATACGGAAATTGCCCTACCTTAGCGGTCAGGTACAAAAGAAAGAATAAATATTTAATATGTACCGAAATCCTTCACTCCAAAACTACTGAGTCTAAAATTTGGAAAAAATAGCGATTATAGTTTACAGGAAAACTAAAACGAAAATCTTAAGTATTAAAGTTTTCACAAAAAACGGAATGGTACATACCCTCTCCTCGCAAGTTCTACTCGCACGTGGCCAGTTTATTATTCTCATTTGTTAGTAAAGGCACATTATGTATTGCATTTAAAATCGTTTAGTAAAATGCCACTTTACTACACAGTGACGTTTGGCAATTAAAATGCTTTGACCACCAGATTATATGCGATAAAACAAATCACGTTAAAATCTTTATGATTCAAATTACATACCAAATTTTATCTTCTAGAGTAAATTATTTTAATAAAACGTAAAATCAGTTTCTATTGCGTCTAGAACCTCTCCAGTATTAATTACTTCTAACTGATATTCAAGTAAATTTTGCTCCTTTTATTAAATAAATATTGTAAAACCTGGCTTTACAATTGTTAGGTATGTTATATGAATATTCCATTAACACAAAATATATTTTTAATTTACGTTAAAAATTCTTGTTTTTAATAATCCCGAAAAAACCATACGCCCCTGGTTAAGATAATGCTGAAGAAGCTTCCGTTACAACGTTGCCTTTTTAAAGCCATCTCTTTCCAACTTATTTAAAACTGTGAAACTATGTATGATTATAAACAAATCGTGTTTTATGAATGGGATGTTGTGTCTCCTTATATTAAATGTCTCTGGCTGTTACTGCAACAGTCATGCCAAAACAGAGCAGTCAATACATAGTATCTCTGTTTCAAAAACTTTGTCTTTATCTACGACGTTAGTCATACAAGGCGTTATTACTAGTGATGTGCCGGATATCCGTATCCGTATCCGCGGATATCCGAGGGAGAAGAAAGATCCGTATCTGTGTCCGTTACTTTTTGGCGGATCTTTTACCTTATTAATTTTCAATACATAGATGAAATTTTATATATATAGGTGATTAGGTAATAATGAAAAACTGTTAAATTCCATTCAGATTATTTTTTATTTTTTAAAATCGTATTTGGCACCTTTATATTGCAAACATTTATCGTAGTGAGTACCATACCAATAGTACATAACTCAAAGGTACTAAAAAACTATCTTTATAATGAGATATTGCACATCGATCTTTGGAAAGAGACAATCTGCTATGCGAGTTAACTCAAAGAGGTCAATAACTTTTTCCCATAACAGATAGTCCAAAAATGTGTCTTATGTATTCGGGGTACCTCAAAAAAATTTAAAAAAAGTTAATTTTGACTGAAATTAGTACCATTTCTCAGTTAGTGTGTTGTTGGATTAGGAATTGTGACTCAACTGTATACGAAAAAAAAACAAAAACCCAAAACGTTCAGAATAGAATACAGTAAGTTATCTAACACTTGTATCTGTATAAAAATAACAGCACAAAAACGCACAAAAGCTGAACTATAAATCATTAAAAATAAGTACATCAGACTATATGTATGGTGCATCTTTTCTAGGCTGGATGTATAAAGAATTTCATATATAGGTCGATCACAAAAAAGACAGCGGATAAAAATATATTTTCTTCATACCTCGATCGAAAGTACGTACTTTCGTCCCTTATAGCAGGGACGAAAGTTTGACATTTACTCCCTGTTATTTATTATATTAAATAACAGCGGCCGGTAACCCTAGTTACGAGTATAAATACGCATGAGAAATGTTTTCCTCCCGCCGTTCTCACTGAAAGTAAATGTCAATCTTTCGTCCCTGCTGACGAAAGTACATACTTTCGAGCGGATATGAAGAAAAATCGTATACACCACACGGGCCTTAAAAGTTGAAATCTCGGCCCTGCGCGTCATAAGCCCGAGGCGAAGCCCTTGTGATGTAATATACTATTTCGTGCCTGAACAGCGCTACTAAATTGAATCTATTGCGCACTAGTGGGTAAAAGTAAAACAAAAGTATTGCGACTTTACTAATCTAAAATTTACAAACGTGTCAGTTGCCGTTTAAATTTTTATCTGCGAGGGAACTTTGTTTTCGTAAACAAACTAAATTTCCAATATGGCCGAACTGTCAGATATATAAATATGCAGTTATTATTATGTAATAAGGGTACGTGTAAAAAATGTAGTATGTATCTTGTACGTAATGCTATTATCACTCGAGTGACTGTTAACACTCTTTAAATCGCTCGTCACTTCTAGTAATAATATTTTTCATTACAAACGAAATACATAACCTAACATTAGCGATTCGATTGTTTTAACACAAAGTCACATCTCGTACATAAAAACTGCATTTACTTTGTAGATACTTAAAATGCTTTTAAATATATTTTATAATAAATTATTGTAATTTCATGTGCCTATGATATTATTAATAGTAGTAATAGTAATAACGTGCCTATTGGATTGTAGATTATAGACGCTCAACAACTGAGGTCATCACACAAGCCGTCTGGTAAGAGCTCGGGTTCCTGGCAGCACTTATTCCCAAAAGATGTCGGAATGCACACTGCATTCGAATGTTTCCCCCATATATCTATTAATTAACTATACATCATCGTCTATCTACTCAATGTGCGGTGAGTGAATGCAACAAAGAGCATCGAAAATATATCTGCGTCTCTTTCTTCGATGTAATTCCCTGATTTCTCCGATGAAAGGATTGGTTGATGTACTTGCATTCAATCTGAATAAAGTATCTCTGTTTCAAAAACTTTGTCTTTTTCTATGACGTTAACATGGGCGTACCCAGTTTTTGGCCCAGGAGGGGGCAAATTAAATATTTCTTAAGCCGGGTCCCCGTGCTTGTTTTGCCCTCCTGGATACGCCAGTGCTTACGGCGTAAAAAAAGACAGAAGTATGTTTGCACCCTAATAGTTCGATTGCGATTTTATTCCTATGCTCAGTATAGAATAAAAGCATATGGTTTCCCCTGAGGGAAGAGTGCCTATTGATATATCATATAAGTAATAGTATCTATTGATAATTGATCCAATTCAGCATGAAATATTTCGGTATCGGACCGTCGCGTCGATACGTACATCGAAATTATGTAAGCAAGAAACTGTGTAGGGTGTATTGCGATAGCTCTGTTAGTACTCGCTATGTATTCAATTTATTGTCTATACATTACGTTGCGAAACTGAAATACAAGACTCTATTGGAATAGGGCTGGGCAATAAATTTGCAGATGTCCAACGCTTTACAACAATATTTGCCGGACTGCAGCACGCCAAAAATCTGGTTTGACGATAACCTTAAATTGTGACCGTACATGTTTCTTATGCCCGTAGTCACCGAACACTATTTAAAGATAGAAGTTACTAATCTTGGAACAAAATTCGTTAGAATAAAATTTATTTCCAATTCACCAAGCAAAATATCAGTTAGAAAAGTTAGTTAAAGAATAAATATATTCGGTAATTAGTAATTAACTTCATTCTATTATAAAATAAGTAGATATACAGGTGAGTTTTAAGTTGATGCTTTATTTTTTACAGCGTGTAAAAATCAAATAGACGAGCAAATATTTCAAATAGTTTTTTTATCAAAACTCAAAAATAAGAGAGAAACAGCCTTTCGAAGTTTAAATAAATTTTATTAAATTTTCTTTAATTTTGAGGTCGGTCCTGGGGTTATATTATGTCACTATGGAAATAAGTTGTTATTATCTCTCAAAAACAGAACAATACACATGTCAGTTTCAAATAAGCACCAACATACTTGATAATAACAACTTATTTCCATAGTGACATAATATAACCCCAGGACCGACCTCAAAATTAAAGAAAATTTAATAAAATTTATTTAAACTTCGAAAGGCTGTTTCTCTCTTATTTTTGAGTTTTGATAAAAAACTATTTGAAATATTTGCTCGTCTATTTCATTTTTATACACTGTAAAAAAAAAGCATCAACTTAAAACTCACCTGTATACTAATTAATTTTTATATTTTTTAGATTATTTCTGAAGAAGATCCAAATCCGAATCGAAACGTCATCTTTTGTAATATTGATTTATAATTTAATTTTTTGTCAATACACAGGGTGAGTCAGACCACCCGTACCGCGGGTCGTTTTTTTCGAAAACGGTTAGTCGTAGAGAGTTGTGTCAAAAATCTGTATTATAAAAGCCCTAATTAAGAATCGAATGGTGATATTTATTTTCTCGGAAAGGTCGGCTTCCCTATTAGTTTGCTCCAGAATGTTCAGAACTCCGGAATTTTAAATGGCACCATAGGTCGAAAGTGGTATTGTTGAAAAGATCTTTAAAAAATAAGCAAGTTTTGTAGGACTTTTTTTTTTAATTACCGCCACCCCTGTTAAGTACCTAATATTCGTTTGAAATTAAATTGAAATGTCATAATAACGAACTTAATTTTAAAAGTTGGCATTTAAAATCTAGTTATCTAATTAAACAATGTCACAATAAGTTTTCAATAGGTAATTGAATTTTTTTGTCGGAAAATACTTAGAGGTACTCATAGCATAATATCTAGAAGAGCTCAGCGATGTTTAGAAGTAAATGGAAGACAGTTTAAACATTTGTGACATTGTTTGATAGGTAACTAGATTTTTAATGCCAACTTTTAAAATTAAGTTCGTTATTATAACATGTTAATTTAATAATTTCCAACGAATATCATTTAACAGGGGTGGCTGTAACAAAAAAAAAATGTCCTACAAAACTTGCTTATTTTTTAAAGATCTTTTCAACGATATCACTTTCGACCTATCGTGCCATTTAAAATTCCGGAGTTCTGAACATTCTGGAGCAAACTAATAGGGAAGCCTACCTTTCCGGGGGAAAAAATATCATCATTCGATTCTTCATTAGGACTTCTATAATACAGATTTTTGACACAACTCTCTACAACTAACCGTTTTCGAAAAGAACGACCGGTACGGGTTGTCTGACTCACCCTGTATAGTCTGAAAAAAATTGGTCGACAATTTTATTTATTTGAAGACTTCTATTCAGACGTTAATCAAAGATGTAAATTATTAAATATATGTGGCCACCACATAGATCATAATTCATAATACCTAACCTATAAATGTGGAGTATTATATCTACAGCTGCTCTTTTATTGTAGCGATTATTCCACTCCACTCAGCTACGATTGTATAGCCCTAGACTTGAGTCGTACTAAGCACACTTTCTCCCGTTCTTTTATAATATTTACACGTTTTCACGTAATATCATCAATCGTGCATCATACGTCAAATGAAGCAAATGGCATTGATTGATGTCATTAATCGTTACTCCTGAAAGAAGCGCAAACGACGCGACGCCGGTTCCGGCAAAGCCACCTAATGACCGCCGCCCGCCTTGTTCCAGCTGACGCTCATACTCCTGTGTTATTATAGCTTGCATTTTATTACGAAAAAAAAACACGCGCGCGCGTTTTATAATAAAGGTGTAACAAACATTTTACGGTTTCTTATGCGGTCGACTTACAAGCGTTCTTCTTTTAATTGGCCGAGCGAACAAAGCGGATGAAGTCATATTTTAATTCGAACACTTGACGTTTGGTCCCGCTATACCAATGTTCCCTCTCATGTTTTCGCTAACTGCGCGGTACAAAAGTCATAATATACTAATATATAAAGCTGAAGAGTTTGTTTGTTTGAACGCGCTAATCTCAGAAACTACTGGTTCGAATTGAAATTTTTTTTTGTTGGAGAGCCCATTTATCGAGGAAGGCTATAGGCTATATAAAATCAGGCTACGACCATTAGAAGCGGAGCATTAATGAAAAATGTTACAAAATGTATCTCAAAAATAAGCTTCTATTCAGGTGAAATGCACTAACTAAATATACTCATATTAGCGTTGTAAGAATACAACGCCGGCTAGCTCAATCGGTAGAGCACGCGACTGTCAATATCAGTGTCGTGGGTTCGAGCCCTACGTTGGGCGAATACATTTTTATTTTTTTTTTATTTTCTACATTGTTTTCTTCTAAGGCTTAATTAATTTAAAAAAAAAATTATTAGTTAAAAAAAGTATAAATACTGCTTTTTATCGACAAAAACTTTTGAACGGTAACGTCGATCATCATGAAGTTTGGACAAAACATTCATTTTGGTAAACTAAGATGGATGTGTGTACTCATATTCCTCCCTTCCCCATTCGTTCTTTTACACCCGGGGGAAACGGGCGGAACCGCTAGTAATATATATAATAATTACTATAATATATGAAGCATTTACTCAATGTGCGGTGAGCGAGGGCAACAAAGCGTATCGAAAATATATTGAAATCTCTTTTTTCGAAGTAATTCCTTGGTTATTCCAACAATATATATTATACTAGTGGTTCGTCCCGGTTTCACCCGGGTGCGATAAATATAATTCTGCAAAATGTATTTCGTTTGCAGCCCGGCGTCTAAACTAACAGCTTTGAGCAAATTTTACCAGATTTGCTTCTGAACTAATAGCTTTGAGCGAATTCTAACATATGTAGCTACTTGGTACTCAAACAGTTTTTTATTGTTTGCTTCTCAACAAATAGCTTTGAGTCAATTCTATCAGATGTCGTCATATGTTACTAAAGCAGTTTTTTTGAGAATACGCCGTAATTTTGTACAAAATATTTAATAAAAAATATCCTATAGCGTAAGTTGCATCAAGTAAGACACATTTACAAAATTTCATTAAAATCTGTTCAGTGGTTTCTCTTTTCTTCAAAAGTTTTATGTCTTTATCTAAGGCGTTAGCCAATCAGAACCAACGAGCTCTTACGACTTAAAAAAAGACAGAAGTATATGTTTACACCCTAATGGTTTGATTGCGATTTTATTCCTATGCTCGGTGTATAATAAAAGCATACGCTTGTGTTTGAAGTCAAAAAAAATTTTTTAATAAATTTTTTGACTTTCTAAATTTTAGTTTTTTTTGGGGAAATTTGGATTTTTTCCATTTTTATATGCAAGTCTTTTTTAAAATGAAATTTATAAAAATGGTGAACAACCCATTGAGCGCAGAATACAGAGAGAGCAAAAAAAAGCTCCTTAATTCCTTTTTCCAATTTATAAAATGCTTCGTGGGCCGGACAAAATTGTGCTGCGGGCCACGGCCCGCGGGTCGCCATTTGCCCAGGCCTGTAATAGATGAACCAGTATGGAAGAAAAGATTTACGTATATGGTGGAGGTACGGGTGTTTGTGGTGGAAGAAAAGGTATAATTAACAAAAAAAACGTGACATACAGATTCACAGATTCACAGACAAAGCGAGTACATCTAGGCGCTTTAGCTTACGCTATTCGCGCCTAAAAATTGAAACAAATAAAAACGGTGGTATAGACCAGTAAAAGATAATGATTTGATCCTAAACATTTGCACAAAATTGCAAAAAGGTGCAAATTTGAGTTAGAACATTTATATTAAAGTATGATACACAAAAATTGCACCTCCGTGCGATGCCTGGAATTTGTTAAAAAAATCAATGTTAACGTGAGCGAGCCAGCGAGAAAAACTTTTGAAATTTCTTATTTATAGGTTACTTTTGAAACACCCGTACCGGAAAAGATGAGTGAAAAATGGAAGGTCGTATAATATAGACGGTTTCGCTATAAATATACGCTACAACACTTGAAGCTGCACAAACGACATCCGTTTTGTGACAATTTAAGCCCACAAGACTCCGACTTCAATAGGTAATTTGTACCCGCCGGATGTTGTTTATTTACATTATAATATACAAGTAAATCTATACTATTATATAAAATTCTCCATGTGTATGTATGTAGAAGCAGATTTAATTCAAAAACTATTTAATGAATTTTGACGAAACTTTTGACGTGATAACGTCTTATAAATTGATGAATCACCAATCTTATAAATTGATAAAACACCGGCTGCATGTACGAAAAAGTGTAACGTTCCTAACGGTCGTAACGTTCCTAACGTAACGTTCCTAACGCGTAACGTTCCGCCTGACCCTGTGCGTGCTTTTTGCTAATTTCTCGCTCAATTTAAATCAGATCGGTTTGAAACCAGTCTTAAACGAAAGAGGAGAACATTTTACATAGATTTCGTATAACAGAATTTGCCTAAACAGTTTTTTTATACAAATTTATATAGAAAAATAGCTGTATAAATGCAATGTTGTCTAATGCATGGCGCGACGCGGTCGGTTGTCTTTGTTTGCCGTACATGGAAATTAGAAAATAACGTATGTCTTGTCTTAACATGAAAACGGCTGCATTTCTAATGTTTAATTCAATTTTTTGACATTAGTATTTTGTGAAATGCAACGCCTTCTAAGTTAAGTATTGGAATAACTAATTATTATTAGAACATAATACTTTGACAGTTGCAAACGTCACTTTTGACATTTCTTATCATTCCGACACCAAGGATAAGCGGATTGAAACCAAATTTTGGGAGGTTTAGGTTATGTATTACGGAATACGTTATCACGTAAAACTATCGTCCGTAAACCGACTTTACAGACAACCAATTTTTTTTTTTAAATATTTTTTGTGATTCCAGAAATGCTGTAGGTTATGTATTATTTCACTATTTGAATTAATTTATGACGTAATAAATTAATTAGGTACATAGTCTGGTAACACCGCTGCACACGAGGCTAGATTTATCGCTAGTTTTCTAGCGCTGGTTTTCTTAATTGCTCGCTTCACACAAGACGTCTTTTCAAGCTTGTTTCGTGAATAGATCTGGTGCGCGCGCAGTGACAGTTCAAATATAAACACAGAACAAAACGTGTCTGTCGTTTGCATACATTTAATACCCTCTATATTGCTAGCAAAGATCGGGAGAAAGACTTAAACACTACGGTGCAGACATATATACGTCTTATTATACTCTGAATCTCATACGCATGTCCGTGAATGGATGCGCACATGGAACTAAGCTGTGAAATGGAGGTGGCTTGCTCTATTCCACTTACTAATTGCCCCACTACAGACGCGACACTTGCGCAGAACGGGTTAAGTATAAAAAAGAGGTAGAAAACAGTCTTTGCTGTCTCACTTCATGGACCATGCTTCCACTTACGGCCGCTAGCAATATAGAAGTTGTTAAATATATGATTTTCATGTCAGCGACCTGACGTTAATATGAGGAGAGGGGGGAACTATCGGACAATAGCTCCATCGTGATTATGCTCATTATGTTTAGCTTAGCGAGGAGCTTACCTACAATTTTTTCCGGTTTTATAAAAATTTAATAAAAGCCGGCTTCATAAAATATTACTGGATTTTATTTGTATTAGTACTGATGATGATAAAATATGTTACTTTAAATATCTTATAATCCGGCATATTTTTGCAGGTGTCAGCCCATTATGTATATTAAATAAGACAACCAATTTTTTTTATTTTAGGCCACTTTTGTAATTTGTTCCAATTTATTCCGTCCACGCATGCGTATACTTGAAATGTACCTTTGTAGGTATGTGTGTGTGTGGGTATACGTCCTCACAAAACACTTTTTACACTTATTTTTTGCGCAACGATCGTGCGACACAACTAAAGCACTTTACTCTCCATAAATATCACTTAAAAATACATAAAGGCGGATACACAAAAAGCCGTAGCACTAGCGTAGAATAAATAAGATTATACTTGTTATTAAAAATGTTCGTATTTTCTCAAGTTGGGTCAGAAACATCTATTGTCTTAACTATTGTAATTTTTAAATGGAGGAACATATAATTTGAGCTTAAATTTCTTATGCCCATATTCACCGAACACTATATTAAAGATCAAGGCCCGATATAGGGGGGGGGGAAACCGGGCGGCGCGGCGTCGGCGGCGAAAATTTGAAAAATGGATAAACAAAAAAAAAAAAACACAATCTATGAAACAACGCATGGGTAAAAGGCGGCAAATATTATTTTGCCCGGAGCGGCGAAATAGCTGGATCGGGCCCTGTTAAAGATAGAAGTTACTAATCTTAGAACAAATTTATTTACTTTCAATTCACCAAGCAAAATATCAAGTAGAAAAGTTAGTTAAAGAATAAATATGCACTGCACTATACTCCTTGCTCTTTTTGTTGAATATTTTGTCGTTTCCCCCAAAAATCCGACCGATGGCGTTAGTGTAAACGTCAAAAAAGTTTCAGCCAATTGCACACAAAACTAGCACTAACTTTAATGTTTTACAACTATACACTTCACAAAAGGTTAATAAACAACACATAAATAAATTCACAAGAGCGAACCGTAGATATAATACTCCACGTTTATAGGTGGCGGCCATTATTAGTTTATCAGGCGAATAAATATGTTTACTCACTAAGTAAGACAGACTAAATTTATACCTGCAGTAAACATAATTATGTTTGGTGAATTGAATTATCGCTACTTATTCGGAGGAATAGCTACCTGAAGAACAAATGAACCGAATAAATAACTACTTACGTTCGGTGAATATGGCCATATGCCAAACTAATCTCAAAAATGCAAATCAAGCTTTAATAAAGCTTTTGCTATCTCACTCTGTCCGTGCGATATTTTAAACGTGTTTGTATCTGGTATTACAACAGTTTTGCACACAATAATGTTATATTTATTTATTTATCGTCGTAATCAAAGTGTTAAAAACCCCTCATTGTAGAGTGCAGACCAATTTAATACATAAGTATAACGTTAACACTCAGCTAACTATCCCTTTCTATCTTTTTATCTCCGTCTCTCTTCATATCATATTATATGTGCTAATTTAAACACCTGCTACGAAATAATTTTCATTTCATACTTATTATAACTCTGAAACAAACAAAAAAAATATATAGAAATCAAATCGCAATCGAGCCATCAGAGTGCAGAATATATTTATTATTTATGTCTTTTTTTGTCGTAATAGCTCGCTGGTTCTGATTGGCTAACGCCATAGATAAAGACATAGAACGTTTGATAAAGAGAGATATACTCCATGCTAATATATTGTCGTAATAACCAAGGAATTACTTCGAAAAAAGAGACGCACATATATTTTCGATACGCTTTGTTGCCTTCGCTCACCGCACATTGAGTAGATAGACAATGATTCATTATTAAATATACGTGGCCACCACATAGATCATAATACCTAACCTATAAATGTGGAGTATTATATCTACAGTGGCTTTTTAATTGTAGCGATTATTCCACTCCACACTTCATCGAGACGCAATGCCTGATATAGTAATTATTACATATATGATTGTTTCTAAATGTATGTTTTGTCTTAATAATGATAAGAACTTAAGAAGTGAATCGTGTGGAAGTCAGTATTCGATTATGACAAGGAGAAAATATTCTAATAAATTATATTATTATAACCTTATTCAAATACAATTGTTTATTATTGATACGGAAATATCTTAACAGACTCTCCAATGTTGCATCATCTAGTATTATGAAATTCTGAACACAGAAACCAATAGTAATAAAATGTTTCAAGTACGGAATATAATATAAAAGTTTTCCAATCTTTTATCTTACATTTACAACATATTTTTACATATAGTTTTATGTTTGTCAAAACAGTGTAAATTTTTATTCTCTTAACATAAAAATGCTTTCAAACCCTCGAGTAATGAACTGAAATCTTTAGTTTACAGTATAGATAATGCCGCTTTTACCTTTTTTACTCGACTGCAACTCGCCAAGGAAGAGTATTATGTTTATTTGTCATCAGACATATTCACCGAACGTAAGTAGTTATTCATTCGGTTCATTTGTTCTTCAGGTAACTATTTGTCCGAATAAATAGCGATAATTCAATTCACCAAGCATAATTATGTTTACTGCAGGTATAAATCTATTCTGTCCAAAATCTTGGGTATAAATATTTATTCGCATGATAAAATAATAATGGTCGCCACATAGATAATAATACCTAACCTATAAACGTGGAGTATTATATCTACAGTTTACTCTTGTGAATTTATTTAAACGTTGTTTGTTAACCTTTTGTGAAGTGTATAGTTGCAAAACATTTCGGTTAGTGGAAGTTTTGTGTGCAATTGGGTTAGGATAAAACATTATTATTTTATGAAAATTTCTTTTTGACATTTACACTAACGCCATCGGTCGGATTGTTGGGTGAACGTCAAAATATTCAACAAAAATATAGTTTAAAAAAAAACTAAAAAACACGCTTTATATCGAACTAAAAAGTAAAAATATTTTTTTTAAAATAAGCTTAAAACAATAATGAATAAAAAATACTGGTATTATTGTAAAGGAAGCGTAGGGCGCTTTGTTCCACATTTTCGTACATCGAGCGCCCCACGCTTTTTTCACAATAATACTAGTATTTTTTATTCATTATTGTTTTAAGCTTATTTTCAAAAAAAATATTTTTTACTTTTTAGTTCAATATAAAGCGTGTTTTTTAGTTTTTTTTACACTATATTTATTTTTCACTTTTTAGTTTGATATAAAGCGTGTCTTTCAGTTTTTTTTTTAACTATATTTATTTTCCACTTTTTAGTTCGATTTATTGTCAAAAATTTGCCGAAAAAACAAATCTTTTATTTCGGCGTGGACGGGTTTAGAACCCACGACCGGTGAATCCGAGAGTTGACGTCAGCGAAGACTAGCGCCTTAGACCGCTCGGTCAACGATTGCTCTTACAGTAGTGGCATAACATACTAACAGTAATAAACTACTTGCTGTAGTCCAAACGAGGTTACAAACAAACATACATACTTACAAGTGAAACTAATATAAAGCGTGTAAAAAAAGTTATTTTATTTGCTTTATTATACTATATCAAATGTCAACATTTCTAAATTGGAATGGTCCCGTCGTCCTATTGGCTGTAATTTTTCATTAGCTTCCGATAACAAACCTGTAAACGTTGGTTCCAGACGCAGAACAGATGCTTAAGGATTATTTTGAAGACACAGGCAACAGAGCCAGGAACATAAGAAACGAATAACCGCTCTTAAATTACAGACGTCACAAAATTTTATATGATCGGAACTTATTCAAAAGCTTCCTGCATATCCTATAATCATATTTTCTTTATTCACTTTATTACAAATTATTTCAACTTTAACAATAACCATAAGGAACAAAGTTTGAACACTTTAGTGAACGTGAAACGTATTTCTTTAAATAATTTCCGACTTTCTGATATATTCGTTTTCTTTAAAAGATTATATGTACTTTAATTTTATATGTAAATACGACTTTTTTTGCACTAGCCCCTGTAAATATATGTTGTAATGAAAAACAAAAGGATGGGATCTGATTCAACAGTAATTTTCATAAACTACCTATTAAGGAGGTTGATGCGTTACAGTCCCAATCAAAAGTAAGTCGAATTTTAAATCGGAACTTTTTCAGAATAAATTTTTACAAAAGGTTACAAGTCGATGATACCAATAAATTATTGTCATTAAGGCATAAATAAATCATTTTTTTTATTATTTATTAATTATTTTAATATTTTTTTTAATGGACTAACTTTTGAATTTTTTATACAAAGTTAGATTAGGAAAAATAATTTTTTAATAAAAGGTTACAAGTCGATGATACCAATAAATTATTGTCATTAAGGCATAAATAAATCATTTTTTTTATTATTTATTAATTATTTTAATATTTTACTTAATGGACTAACTTTTGAATTTTTTGTACAAAGTTAGGTTAGGAAAAATAAATTTATGTAAATATTTGTATTTTACATATTTTTTGCATTAAATAAAAAAAATAAATTAGAAGTAATGAAAATTAAAATTAAATCATTAAAAAGTTGAAAATTCAGTTAAAATTGTTAAAATTGTCAAGAATAAAAGTCCATAATCAAAAATTGCTAAGGTTTAATATTTTTTTTTATTGATTAAAAGTCTCCTAATAAAATTGGAAAAAATTTAAAATATTTTTTTTTTACCCAGTTAGTTTTCGGAACTGCTGGCATTATTTGGTTATTTGCAAAAAATTAAAATGTACAGTTTGCATGCTAGGTTGACATATTTTTCATAAGACTACATGTTAAAGTTTTTTTAATTTTTAACTTTAAAAATCTCCTGATGATTTTGGATTTTTTACAGAAAATTTTGTCATAAAAAAATCTATTAAAAAACTTTATTTCAGATTTTTTCATTTTTTCCATCTTCGTAAAACGGCTCAACCTCCTTAACTACAGGCCACTGCTTGGAGTTCTGCTGGCAGGCGAGTCCGCAGTGACGTCATTTTCAGCCTAGTGCCCAGCCTGCCGGTCAGCAGAAGTCCAAGCAGTTTTTCCAGTCTCATGTGCAGCGGCCTTCGAATCCAATAATTCCTTTAACACCAAAAATACGAATGGTGCATTAATTTTGACCAGGGGTTTATATACACCAGGTACAACAAAGCGCTCGGCTTAACAGTTTTAAATGTTAATATCTTTTATTGTCGGAAAGGCGCCCTGGAGAGACGTAGTTCTGTGGTTTTTACTGACTTTTACGCCTTGTAACTAGGATTATGTACCTTGTGTGCTTGATAATATGAAAGTGCACACAAAGCTTGTATTTTAAATTATTCCGTTGCTCATTAAATTCTCGCAGGTGTTAAAAATTAGATGTGCAGGTATAACGCAACACGGGACTGTCTCAGGCGATTAACTTTGAAGTAGAGAAAATTGTACGCGCAGTTAGAGACGCACGACTGTACAATCTTTGGTGCAAGTCGACTAGCAGATCTACTTTATCAAATGATGTATTTCAAAAAAATCAACACATCATGATGTTTGCCTCCCTTTTTAGAAAAAACCTCACAAATTCTCCACATAAATTATATATCATTTTACAGATAATTGCTTGCTCTACTGACATCGACAACTAAAAAATTTATTATTGCTTTTGTTTTTGTTAATTAATTAAAATACAGCAACGCTGAACAACGTCTGCCATCTAACGGCTTTAATTTTGAAACAACCTCAACACTTCGATCTGTCATCTGACCTTCATATTGTAATACAACAGACACAATACTGCATACTGCCATCTGACGGTTTTAATTTTGAAACAGCGAGCAACGCTGAAGAACGTCACAGCAATGCTGCATGATGCCATCGGGCTTAGCTCAACGCTTTTGCTACTTGCGCCTCTATATGACAATTTTAGTAAAATATTTCTTCGATCTGTCATCTGAGCTTCATATTGTAATACAACAAAAAGAAGAACGTTATAAGCAGTGTGCAAAATTAGAAACGAATTGAATACCTGCAATTATATTTAAAAAATAATTTTGTAAAGTGATAATTATTATACTTATTTAGTGCGAATAATTCGCACAGGGCACACTAGTACGACATTATTGCGACTGACAACCGCCATATTATATTTTTTGACACTTTATAACTTATATTATGTAGAACCTCTTTAAGTCGAAAACCTCCAAAACTCGAAAAAACCTTTTGTTCCCTTCCCTTCAAACCCCAAAACCTCAATTTCTCGAAATCTCAAACTTCTAAATAGGTCGAAATAATCAGTGAGCCCCTATAAGCCATTTCGGTACATATTTTCCCTCCATAACTCTAAAAAATAAATTAGACCTCTGTATCTCGAACATATGGCAACTCAAAATTAGTTAGAAGTCGAAATCCTTCATAAGTAAAAACTAAAAAACTCTATACTTAACTCGAATTTATTAACGCCTCCCTTAAAGTTCAGCTTACAGAGGTTCTACTGTATATCATATATCGCTCTTGGGAGGTGAATTCCGAATGTACTAAATCCAAATGAATACGCTAAGAATAAATAAAATTATCGACCAATTTTTCAGACAAATATATACTTATTAACAAAAAATAATAATTGATACATTGACGTTCGGTCCGGATTTGGACCTTCTTCAGAAATATGTAATCTAAAAAATATAAAAAAAATTAAAAGAATTAGTATAAGATTATCGACCAATTTTTCAGACAATATATTAACAAAAAAATATATAATTAGTACATTAACGTTTCAATCCGAATTTGGAATTGGACCTTCCTCAAAACTGATCTAAAAAATAATTAATATTATTTTTTATTTTTTAGATCAGTTCTGAAGAAGGTCCAAATCTGGATTGAAACGTTAATGTATTAATTATATATTTTTTTGTTAATATATTGTCTGAAAAATTGGTCGATAATTTCATTTATTGAAGAGTTCTAATCAGACGTTAATCAAAGATTTGAATTAGTATAAGATACTTATTCTTTTTTTTTGTATTTTTTTATATTTTTTAGATTACATATTTCTGAAGAAGCTCCAAATCCGGACCGAAACGTCAATGTATTATTATTTTTTGTTAATATATTTGTCTGAAAAATTGATCGATAATTTTACTTATTGAAGAATTCTAATCAGACGTTAATCAAAGATTTGAATTAGTATAAGATACTTATTCTTTTTTTTTGTATTTTTTTATATTTTTTAGATTACATATTTCTGAAGAAGCTCCAAATCCGGACCGAAACGTCAATGTATTATTATTTTTTGTTAATATATTTGTCTGAAAAATTGATCGATAATTTTACTTATTGAAGAATTCTAATCAGACGTTAATCAAAGATTTTAATATGCTAAGAACTTAAAAAAGAATCCCACATACATATTAAGTATACTAGGTATCATACGCACAAAAAACACAACCCTGCCTTTGCTGTCGTGAAGTCAGATAAAAAACGGCACGAATTATATACTATTTGAATGTTCACTTTGTATTCTGGACATTGATTTTAAGTATTGCGAAATACAAATCACAATACTGACAGCGACGTCAAATTGATGGCACAGAAGATAATATTATATATTTTTTTAATCTTTTGATATGGTATTTCATTATCAAATTAAACATGTATCAAGGCAAAGGACACAAAGCCCTGCACGAACGTCTGCATATACAGAGTGTCTCAAAAGTAACAACATCGAGGATTTTGAAGTCAATTTCCTGGTGAAATTCCAAATAGAAAAGATCTTTACCCTTTTTAACTCTGAAATCTAATTACCAAACTATAAATTGTTAAAATTAAAAAAAAAAAAAATTGGTTGTCTGTAAAGTCGGTTTACGGACGATAGTTTTACGTGATAACGTATTCCGTAATACATAACCTAAACCTCCCAAAATTTGGTTTCAATCCGCTTATCCTTGGTGTCGGAATGATAAGAAATGTCAAAAGTGACGTTTGCAACTTACAAAGTATTATGTTCTAATAATAATTAGTTATTCCAATACTTAACTTAGAAGGCGTTGCATTTCACAATATACTAATGTCAAAAAATTGAATTAAACATTAGAAATGCAGCCGTTTTCATGTTAAGACAAGACATACGTTATTTTCTAATTTCCATGTACGGCAAACAAAGACAACCGACCGCGTCGCGCCATGCATTAGACAACATTGCATTTATACAGCTATTTTTCTATATAAATTTGTATAAAATATTTTTCTATATAAATTTGTATAAAAAAACTGTTTAGGCAAATTCTGTTATACGAAATCTATGTAAAATGTTCTCCTCTTTCGTTTAAGACTGGTTTCAAACCGATCTGATTTAAATTGAGCGAGAAATTAGCAAAAAGCACGCACAGGGTCAGGCGGAACGTTACGCGTTACGAACGTTAGGAACGTTACGTTACACTTTTTCGTACATGCAGCCGGTGTTTTATCAATTTATAATATTGGTGATTCATCAATTTATAAGACGTTATCACGTCAAAAAGTGGATAAACATTAGTTTTGTGCACATTACGTAAAACTATACATTTTGTTAGTCAAAAGAGACATTTGGATATTATTAATATCGGTTAATGATGAAACTGTACAGAAAAATATTGTTTCGAAGTGAAAATTGTACAAACACAGTTTTAAAAAAGAATATCGTTTTAATCGATTAATTATTTTTCGAGCAGAATCGATCTAATATTTAATTAATTAAAAAATACATCATATCTATACCAGATGTTGAAAATTTAAGAAGTTAGCCATACTGCACATAAGCTGAATAATATATTTTTTATTACTCATGCGGGAAAAGTGGTATCTTTACGCATGCTGTTACGGTTGAAAAGTAGCTATTTTCATTTGCGTGCGGAAACTTTATTTGTCGCACTGAAATTATTGTTTGCCGCACCCAAATTCAGAGAAAAAAACAAAATAATAACGGTGTTAATGTCAACGAAACAAACTGTCATTTGAAGCAGATTTGAGGTTAAAATTTTCGATTATGGACTTTTATTCTTGACAATTTTAACTGAATTTTCAACTTTTTAATGATTTAATTTTAATTTTTATTACTTCTAATTTCTTTTTTTAATTCGTAATAAAATTTTAATTTCAATTTAATTTAATTCGTAATAAAAAATAATATGTGCAGCTCGTGCGGCATTGTCGCACTAGTTGCACAATATACTAATTATGCATTTGACGGGTATGCCGCTCCATTAAGCAAACCGTGCTATAATTATTAGTCACTTCTTTGATATTCGATCGTCGATTATATAGGTACAATATAAAAGCATTTTATAGGTAATCCATTCCCGGAAAATAAAATTATCAGAAGGGGATTTTTGTAATACTGATTTCTTGGAAAAAATTATACAAATTTTTGATAAAATTTAATTTCCAAAACTGCTTTACGATATACAAAAAATACGAGTTAATGCGTGTGGAGCCGCGGGTAAGGGCTAGTTATTTTAATAAACCTCGTTCAGTGATCCTTATCTAATAAATAATAACTACTTACGTTATCGGTCACATTTTTTTTTATATTCTTCGATTTTCTTTTTGCTGTATTTACTGATCCAGAAACTTTATATTGGATATTGAAACTTGAAAATCCATCATCTTAAAATAAGTGGATATAGTTGACAGATAATCTTGTTTTCGCAAAGATAACAAGATAATTCACATTGTTGTCAAAGATTGTATTATATCTGCACTCTAAGCTAAATATAAAAGGCGCAACGTGATAAAAATCTTTAAAATATTCATCAGAGAGCAAACTATACTTAGATATTTGCCAGAACATTTTCTTTATGGAACAATGTTGAAATATATTATATTTCTTGGAGTTTTATTTTTCGCTAGCGGTATGTACGCTCTTAAATTTTATATACATTCAAAAAGTTTAGACTATTATTTTGTATATATGTTACGGTCTAGACCCGAATTCGGTCAATGGCCGAAATACATTTCGCAAAGCTAGTTTTGACCAACGAATATTGCCCAAACCCGAAATCTTACATTTAAACGGGTATTGACTGTTATAAAATGAGCAAAACTAGTTTTGTGCATTTTCAACTGGACAAAACTAGTTCTGTCCATTTTTGAACGGACAACACTAGTATGGCATCGGAATCTTCTTTGCGTTTTTTAATTAACTTTTCCATATCAATGATACTTATTACATCAAAGCGATTTATTCTTCTGTGTTGTTTAGCAGACAGATGTTTTGATTCAGCTTTCAATTTTGCTTTCTTAACCTCACTTAGTGTAGTAAGGTAATTATGTTTCGTCATAAAATTGTGTTTCAGAAACCTCCAATAGGCGAACTAGTTGAGACTCGAATTCATCTTGCATTTTTACTTAATTATTACACTGAATATCCCACAATTGTATTAATTATAACATTCAGAAGAACAATTCTACAATTCAACTAGTTTTGCTCATTTTATAACAGTCAATTCCCGTTTATATGTAAGATTTCGGGTTTGGGCAATATTCGTTAGTTAGTTATTTCGGGTATAGACCGTAACAGATACACGATTTCCTGTATTATTTATTTCTAAAAACTGATAACAGACATTTTTTTAGTTTTCAGTGCACCCTTTGAAGATGCAAAAGTTTATTCCTTCGAAGACACTTCCGGAAAAATCCATCACATTCCACTTGATCAGAACTTCGAACTGGAAAATCCAGATTCGGAACCTTTGTTTTCAATAGAAAAAGCCGTTTTCTTAAGTCTCTACACCAGGAAAAACACCGATGTACCTTACTTATTATATGCCAATGAAACTGTTATGAAAAATGCACCGATTAACAAGAAAAATCCCACTAAACTTGTTATTCATGGATGGACCGAAAACGGTGACAAAGGGTTAGAAATAATTCAGTAAAAAATAAAATATTACAAATAACAACTTTTTAAAGACATGTTTTCATGTCAAATTTTTAGTTTATTTTGCATTTTTAAGTCTTATAATTAACATAGATAAATAATTTATATCAATTATAAGACTAAAAACAAATCGGAACATACACATGTGTGCAAAGTTTCAATTCAATCGGTTAACGGGAAGAGGCTCAAAATTTGAAAGTCCGCTTCGCCCCCTGACGAAGCCGGGTCTGCCATTTAGTTACGATAATATTGCATTGTCATCGGAACTGCACACGTGTACAAAATTTCAACTAAATCGGACAACGGGAAGTTGGTGTGAAATCTATTGCAAAATTTGTACCGAACAGACAAGAAAGCGAGTTAATAAAAACGTGTTAAAAAGGGGTTTTCTTCTTACAATTGTCACGCACGACACTTTTCATAAAGTGTCAACCGTGTGTAAAAAGTGAAACAAAAGAGAAACTCGTGTCAAAACCATAGAGATAATATTATACTAGTGGGCTGTGAAGTGTCTGCAATTCAGACAGAGAAACGTTTCTTATCTCTATGGTAACTAATGATACAAAACAATGCTGATTTGAGTAAACATATACAGTATGTAAACACGTAAGGTGCACATAGGGAAATTAACATTGGCAAAAAATGACTAGATCAGAGTGAGCCTTGAAATCTTGTTTTTCAATTTGACAGATATTCTTTGGCAAAATGAATGTGTATACTACCGAAGAAACTATTCAAATGATTACAACATAATCGGACATTTTTTACTAATGGGACATTAAATTCCCAAAAATACTTAAATATGGTGCTAGATCAAATATCTCCGCCTATTCTTGTTGAACCTAAAGACATTTGGGTCACTGATTTACCAACGCGCATACGTCATACCAGTCAGACAATTTTTGATTGAAATGTTTCCAAACAGATGGAATCGTTTTTTTGTTTTATTTTTGTACAAAAAAATTAAAATAATGATTTATAAGAGCTTTTTATTATTAAAAAAGCCAAGCAAAATAAAAATAAATCAAAATAAAATAGAAATCCTCAAGATTACCACGATAATTCAATAGAAATAACAATTAATGCAGTCATGACTAACTCTGATCCAAGTATTTTTTCCCAATGTTAATTTCCCTATGTGCACCTTACGTGTTTACATACTGTATAATGATACGAAACGTTTGCAGCGTTCTCTCTCTGAACTGCAGACACTTTCACTTATGGCAAGCATACCCGCTAGAGGACTCTAGTTACTTATATCTCTATGGTGGAAACAAAAGGTAAACCGAAACAAAACATTAATTATTTTTTAGTTGGCTGAAAACGATGAAAGATAAATATCTTATCAACGATGATCACAACGTAATTCTCGTAGATTGGGAAAAGCATGCTACCATGGAGTACACGATAGCCGCTCGAAAAACTCGATCAGTTGGTGCCTACGTAGGGGCTATAATTGTGGCGCTCAACGAGTACAGAGGAATCGAGTTCAAAGACGTTCACATAGCAGGACACTCGTTGGGATCACATGTTGCAGGTCAGAAAAAACAGATTGTTTTTGAAGTAAAACTTCTTTACGCACGCTTGACTTGGGGAGTTAGCTGGTAAATGCGTGACGAGAGCGTTTACGGAAGTGCGTGATCAAACGAGGCGAACGGTGGTTGAGAGGGAGATATAAGCTAGTGAAGATAGTAAGAGAGAGAGAGAGAGTTATATTTCATATATTGGAAGTTGAGAGGGAGATATAAATTAGCATATATGTAAGTTAGTGAAGATAAAAAGAGAGAGAGTTACGTTTCGTATATTACTGTGGGGGCAAGAGAGAGAGAGAGAGGTGCGCGCGCACATTTTCTTTCTCTCTTCCTCGACAAATATTTCACTGGCTAGTGGCGCCGGTGGCCGAAAATATAAACAGTACTCTTTAAATATTCTACGTTTAAAGTGAATAAAATTATAAATTCATTTTAAAGTTCATATTTTGTGAATTTTCGGGTGAATAATAACAAATTATGGCAGGAAGAAATTTTACTTCAGTCGTGTGGTCTAAAGCACACTCGTTTTTTTTATTAGATATGTTTTGTTTGTTTCTCCGAGATAATCTCAGAAACTACTGAACCCATTTGAAAAATTCTTTCACTGTTTAAAAGTCTATTAAATAGAAATAAAAAATAAAGAATAGTTACTTCTTACCACAACAGTTTTATTAACGGATGTACATTTCGGGAGCTATGCTCTCATCTTCAGCAAACAACAAAATTACTAAACATTCATTAAATAGACTGTTGCGTGAAGACAAAAAGAGGATGCGCACTGAGCGAAAATGGAAAGCAAATCTGAGAACTTGCAGGCGATTTCTAAGCTAAATTAGTATACAGTAAAATTATTATGATGAGGGTCCCAGGAATTTGTTACTCAATCCGGGCGAAGCCGGTATGGAAAGGAAGAAGTTTATATTGTTATTATAATAAATTTCTGTCGGAAGTATAACTGCAAAAAAAATCTAATTTCCTTCGGTGTCGTATCTTTTTGACATCCACTGTAGCATCTATTAGCTTAAAAACGGAATTTTCGATTTTGGTTTTAATTTGTAGGTTTTGCTGGAAAATTTGTATTAAAGCTTAAGAACAAGAAAATAGGTCGCATTACCGGTCTGGATCCGGCACGTCCTTTATTCGAATTACCTCTAGTAAGTGAAGAAAAACGTCTATGCCCAGAAGACGCTGAATTTGTCGACATTATACATACATGCGGTGGAGATTTGGGATTCTCAAGGTCAATCGGTCATGCAGACTTCTTCCCGAACCAAGGACAGAATATACAAAATGGATGCGGTGTTATTGGCAACAGTAAGCAACCATAGCAATAAATTAATAATTTTATACTCCTCTGTCTATACAGTGTGGTCACTTAAGTGTGCAACATATGGGAAAATTTTTAATTAAATGCACAACCAAAATACAAATATTGTTAAAAGTTGGTGCATGTCCGATAATCATTTTAGGTGCTCTTCTTAGAATTGTTGAAACTCAAACAGCATACAGGGTGTTTAATATCGTTGCAAAAAACATAAAGTTTGTGATTCCAAAAAAATTAAAAATCTATGTTAATTTTACAAATATGCCGAATTTGAACAAAGTTATGGAAATTAATTTGATTTTGAATAATTTATTAGTGTGTTTAAGGTAAGTATAAAAAAGAAATTGCAAAAAAAATATAAATTTGGTTTTTCAAAAAAAAAAATTTTTTTTTCTTAGAAGGCCATGTTTTGGCATTTTGGCATAACTTTTAATTCTAAACAACTTTTTCTTATAACATTTCGCTGAATTTTTTGAAATAAGGGCACTTTACTCTTGTACAACTTTTATATTTTTTGACCCACCTGTATGCTGTTTGAGTTGCAATAATATTCTAAGAGCACCTAAAATGATTATCGGACATGCACCAACTTTTGGCAATATTTGTATTTTGGTTGTGCATTTAATTAAAAATTTTCTCATATGTTGCACACTTAAGTGACCACACTGTATATTGTATCTAATCTTCAATATCTATATCTATCAAAACGAAAACTGCACGTAAATCTCAAAATGTTTATGCATGATTGTCTACCTCTATTCCGTTGGTGACCTTTTACTGCGAGTAACTTCACTTGTTCAGATGTTGATTTATGATTTTAGATTCCGTTGAATAGTAGTGGGGGGATGACGTCATCCAATGGACTGTCGGTTGATAAATAAATAGATCGGTCTTCCAGCTGACGCCATTCGTTAACTAGGTGACCTGTGTTTCTAATGGCGTTGGTTACAGATCATGTTATCCACTCTCATTTTTTCATAACGCGCCAAAAGAAATATAACTTAAAAACACACATAAATTATTACTTAATTTGTTACAGTTGTCTGCAGTCACGCAAGATCATACAAATATTTCATGGAATCTATAAACACTAAAAACTTTTTGGCCACGTCGTGCAAATCTTGGAAACAATTCAAGAAGGGCAAATGCGACGGAAACGAAGTACAAATTTTTGGTCTTCATACGTCTGTTAAAGCGAGTGGATCCTATTTTCTGCACACCAACAAAAAGAGTCCATTCGCCAAGGGTTAATATAAATCGATGACGGAACGAAAAATGATTTTAAACCCAACAGTTTTTTATAAAAAAAATTATCGACCAATTTTTCAGACAATTTATTAGCACAATATAAAATTGTAATTCAATTAATCATTTGGAAAAATGTTAATAAATATTTTTTTCAAGGAAATTATTGTATTGTTTTTATACCTACTTCTACATTATTTGCTTCCATATCAACGCTAAATATAAACGTAGTAAACAGGAGAGGCCGACATATCAGCTGGTTGGCGACTGCTGATGGAACACAGATAACACAGCCGTAACACCGTGATTAGTACTGCTAGCGTGCTCCATCGGCAAAAGGTGAAACTACACTCTATCGGCGGGATGTAGAACTATGGCGTTCGGTGAAGGATCGCAAAGGTGGCGGGTTGGCAGAGGGGAAAATGCCATCAGGCGCAATACATGTGAAGGGTACACGGGAAAAAGGCGGTTTGTCAAAAAATGTAAATTGTGCAGGAAAGCATTTTGAAGTGTTTACTTGCTGATGCATTTCTTTCAACGCTTATAACTTTTGACCTAGCGTATTCTAGTCTAAAATGAATACACCAACAGAAAGGTACGACTTTTGGCTACAAGATGGCATAAAAAATTAATTTCGAATTTTTACTGACAAATCGCCTTCTTCCCGTGTACCCTTTCATGTGGTGTAGATTAAATATTCATTTGGCTATTGTAAAGTGTTTAGAAAATAAAAATAATACTAGGTACTCTAACAATATAAAAAAATACTGTCAATCAAAATTGGTTCAGCAGTTTTCGAATGATAAAGTACAAATAGACAAAAAATCTGGAAAGACTTTCCTGTCGCTATCATACAATATAGCTACCTGTAAAACGTGAAATTTATTGTAAATAGGTGGTCATCTATCGGCGAGCATCATAAGTGGTCTCATTTTGGTTCACTGGGATCTTTGTTATCTCTGCCTATACTAATATGTCAATGGTAAAGCGGAAACCAACCAGTTCGATTGCGTATTCGTCTTCTGACAGATCAGACTTCAAGTTTGACAACTGTAAAATTTATTTATTTTGCCTTGAATTGTGTATTTAAGTATGCTTGCTCACACAAAGTCATTAATTCCATAATAAAATACGAATAATCGATTAACTATTAGTTAAAACTAAACTAAAATGTGTTTTAAATAAATTCTAAAACTTAACCTCATTTCTTGCCAAGTTGGCATATTTTCCAGTGCACAGACAACCACTCGATATAAATGTAGTGTAATATTCAATCGTTTAACACAAATTTTCGCGATAAATAAACTGAACATTAGTGAAAATGGCAATGATGAGATTAGGAGGTTTTCCACGTTCTAGATTATTAAGAGTGTTTATTGTAGTGTTTGTGCTAATTCCATTACTGTACCTTTTATACAATTTGAGCGACGATATGCCGAAATCAAGTGCATTTGTATCCGGAAATGCAAGACCTGTTCTTATCAGTGAACTGGGAAACTTTGAGCCTAAAAATTTACTAAAACGAGATGCACCTGGTGAAAATGGTAAGCCACATCATCTAAGAGACGACCAAGAGAACGCGGCTCAAGAAGCCGAATCTGAATACGGTATGAATATTGCATGTTCAGACGAAATATCATTAGATCGTAGCATATTGGACACTCGATTACCAGAATGCCGGCACTGGAAATATCCTGAAGATCTTCCATCGACAAGTGTGATAATAGTTTTTCACAACGAAGGCTTTTCCGTACTCCTTCGAACAGTACATTCGGTAATTAATCGTTCTCCGCCACAAATACTTAAAGAAATATTACTCGTCGATGATTTCAGTGACAAGAAAAATCTTGGAAGCGAACTCGAAACAGCTATCGAAAAGTTCGATGGCAAAGTTCGCCTTATCAGAAATACGCAGCGAGAAGGCTTGATTCGAACCCGTTCTCGCGGTGCAAAAGAGGCAAGAGGTGATGTTATTGTATTTTTGGACGCTCACTGCGAAGTGAACTTGAACTGGCTTCCTCCTCTGTTAGCGCCGATTTACAGAGATAAGCGAACCATGACCGTACCAATAATCGACGGCATCGATCATAAAACATTCGAGTATCGACCCGTGTACGCCGACGGACATCATTACAGAGGAATATTCGAATGGGGCATGTTGTATAAAGAAAACGAAGTTCCGTTACGGGAAGCATCGACACGCAAACACGATAGCGAACCGTACAAAAGTCCTACGCATGCGGGAGGTCTGTTTGCAATCGATCGAAACTATTTCTTATCGATCGGCGCTTATGATCCCGGTCTTCTCGTTTGGGGAGGTGAGAATTTTGAATTGAGCTTCAAAATATGGCAGTGCGGTGGTAGTATTGAATGGGTTCCGTGTTCTCGAGTAGGTCACGTTTATCGCAGTTTCATGCCGTACAATTTCGGCAAACTAGCGAACAAAAAGAAGGGACCGTTGATAACGATTAATTACAAGCGCGTTATTGAAACATGGTTCGATGATAAATATAAGGAATATTTCTACACGCGCGAACCTTTGGCGAGATTTTTGGACATGGGAGATATTACCGATCAGCTCGCTTTAAAAGAAAGATTGAAATGCAAAAGTTTTGATTGGTTCATGCAGAACGTCGCGTACGATGTTTTCGATAAATTTCCCGAACTTCCCCCGAACATTCATTGGGGAGAATTACGTTCCGGCGCATCGGGTCTGTGCCTCGACACATCCGGTCACGCGCCACCAGCACTCATGGCCGTTCAGCATTGTCACGGATTCGGTAATAATCAATTGATAAGATTGAACGCAAAAGGTCAAATCGGTGTCGGAGAACGATGCATCGAGGCAGATTCACAGGGTATCAAATTAGCGTTTTGCAGAAGCGGTACCGTCGACGGTCCTTGGCAATACGATGAAGAAACTCATACTCTTCTTCACAGAGTTCATCGTAAATGTATGTCGTTACATCCGCAAACTTCACGACTATCGTTGATGCCATGCGATTCGAACAACGCATACCATCAGTGGTATTTTAAACAAATAAAACCCAAGTGGGCGTAAATTTTATCTTCGAAAACTGTTACCGACAATCTGGTTACATTTAATGGACTAAGAGCTGGCTACGGAGAAAATGGGTGACTGCAGAGCTGAAAATTTGCAGAATAATAGGAGATAGTATAAGTAAGTAGGGAAAAATTGCCAGAAGGCTAGGTGGAAGATAAAGAGCCGCCAGAAGGTGCTAATGTTGCGAAAAATCAGTGCACTGAATCAGTGCAACGTAATTTTATTAATTTATTTAATTTTATTTCTATCAAAATGTCATTAAAAATTTTGAATATTTGTCGAATGTAATTATTATATCATGTTTGAATTTTCAGCATGCCCTTATAACTATATAATGTATAATATATAATCTAGTTTTGAATTACAGAATAAGTATAGAAACTGCCAGAAGTGCACTGATTTTTCGCAACATTAGCACCTTCTGGCGGCTCTTTATCTTCCGCCTAGCCTTCTGGCAATTTTTTCCCTACTTACTTGTACTATCTCCTATTATTCTGCAAATTTTCAGCTCTGCACCGAGTCACCCATTTTCTCCGTAGCAAGCTATCCGTCTATTATAAGGTGTAACTTCACAAAATTCTTCGACTGTTATAACAATTCAACTATTAAGTTGTGATACATACATAATATTTTATTCACCAAGACTGATTTTCTGTTGTTTTTTTTTTAGTTCACTTTAAATAATTAGCATTCTGTAACTATTTAATTATAGTTAGATTTTTTAAACTATTATTTATGGAAATCTTTGATTAACGTCTGATTAGAACTCTTCAATAAATAAAATTATCGACCAATTTTTCAGACAATATATTAACAAACAATATAAAATTAAGTAATATATTAATTATTTTTTATATTTTTTTAGATCAATTCTGAAGAAGGTCCAAATCCGGATTGAAACGTTAATGTATTAATTTTATATTGTTTGTTAATATATTGTCTGAAAAATTGGTCGATAATTTTATTTATTGAAGTATTATTTATGGATGTATAACGTTGTGTTTAACTTCAAAAATTCAAGTCTTTTTTTTGGAAATATATATTATATAAAATTATAATATGAATTCAGGCATATTTATAGAATTTCTTTTATAATATTTATAAATTGTAGTTTAAATGCGTGACAAATTGTAAAGTCGTTATTGATGTTTTGTGTCAATCAGTTTTTCAAAAAAATCAACTTTATGTTAATTTTATTTGTATTTACCCAAGTATAACTAGAAAAAAATCTAAAATAAGTACCTATTCATACTTTTATAACTCAAAAACGAATGGTGTGCTTTCAACAAAAGCTATAATTTTTAGAATTTAAAAAAACAATTGAAACAAACCATTAAACATTACAGAAACGTGTTAAATACATTCAATTGTTTTAAATTAACAAGTATTGAAGTCTAATGACTCCTGATTTTTTATTAACGTCTGATTAGAATTCTTCAATATATTTGTCTGAAAAATTGGTCGATAATTTTATCTAATGACTTCTAAGCATCTTTTAGCTTTCTCCACAAAACTCTTGATTTGTTGAATGTACAGGATGTGTCATAAATCTGAGATCAAAATCCAAGTTTAGGCACATATGCAGTGCGCATAAAAACCCACCAATCACAAGTCGGCATAGATTTTGTTTAACTTTCTCTTGATGAATCGTCGTCCTATAAAGTGAAAAGTCTTCCATATTTTTATTTTTTGTGTCATTTTCTTGCCACAACTTCTGTTAATCTATTTGAAACGTTGAAGGTATTTCGCTGATTTTTTTACGAAGTTATACCGAAAAATGATTTTATACCGCTCTATTTTTTAAAATAATTTCGCATTAAACCAATTTTGCATTTATACATTAAAATTTGGAAAGAGTAGTGGTGTACAAGTATTTGAAAAGTTGAGGAAAAATACTTGGAAAACAAAGTCGAGTAAGTAAACAAAAGAGCCACGTTTTCATTGGCTGCTTGATCTCCGAGAATATGATCGGTAGACGAACCGATATGACTGAAACTGCTTTGAATCGAGTCAAGCTATGTTTAATGAATAATTTCATTTTGTTAAGCGCATCTCCCTTATTTTTTTAGACGCTAATGACCTTGGTTGTCAGGCAGCTAATTAGCCGTATTCTGCTATTTGAGTTCTAATCACTGTGCTTAGGTAACCACAGTAATAAAAAAAATACATTCAAAAATGATTACACAAAGTGTTTATTTTGATAAACACTTGGTAATCACGGTGGTTAACATTAGCGGAATAGCCCTGATTATCTACATTCTGCAATTACTAACAAACAATTTTTATTTTTGAGTCACGAATTTCTTTCTAAGTTAAAAACCTTTTTGACGTGATAACGTCTTATAAATTGATGAAACACCGGCTGCATGCACGAAAAAGTGTAACGTTCCGAAATGTGTCACGTTCCGCCTGACAGCTACTAAAATTTAGGTTATGTATTATTAAATATGATATTCGAGCGGAATACGTTATCACGTAAAACTATCGTCCGTAAACCGACTTTACAGACAACCAATTTTTAAGTATAAAGTTTTCTTCGATTATTGCAGTTTTTGACTTACCTCAAAAACCGAGCATCGAAAACTTGACTCAATTCGAAAATTAATACTCCTCTTAAAAAATAATGTAGCAGCTTTGATACTGATGAATATCTATGCAGAAAAATTGCTCAGTAATATGTTGTAGATAATTAGCTAATTTAAATTCAAAAAGTTTGGTTATGGTATTATTATGAAAAAACAAAATCGATTATTTTTTACAAATTTTTTTAACCCATTCGGCCTGACTTAATCCGGGGCAGTTATCCATGCTAAAACCGCCATTAGTTACATTGCTGGTTTTTCTATAATTTTTTTCTCCGTAAAAAAGGCCAACATAAACAAAAATTAACAAAAAATTCTATAAAATTCTTATGTAAAGATTGTAATTTGTAATTTTTTTTCTTTTACAAACCAATCAAAATCGAGTTAAGTACGAGATCTGTTCCCATCCGGAAATGAATCTCCGTTTCCAAATAATTGAAAGTAAGCTCATAAAAGACAAAAGCTCTGTTCCAACCTCTACGAACGGTAATAAAATCGTCACAGTCATAGCTAAAACAAAACTATTTTGTATTGATTTATGCGCATGCGTCGACTTTTCACTGTTTTGTGCAGTTCTAGAACCGTTCTAATCTCGGTTGGAACACGTTTTAGCTACTGCGCATGACTGTGACGATATTACCGTTCGCAAAGAGGTTGGAACAAAGCTAAAAAATTTCAGAAAAACGTAGGCATTAAATTAATTCATTATAAAGGTTAATTTGAAAAAAAAAATAAAAAATGACAGTTTTATGGTTAATGCTTTTTAATGTTCAGTTTAGGTTTGTTCCAAACACCCAGCAAGCGGTAACGGAACCGTCGCCCGCATGCGCAGTAGCTAAACGTGTTCCAAAATCGATACAGCTTCGTTTTAGCTACTTCGCATGCTGGTGACGATTTCTTTACTGTTTGCTGCCTGCTTGAAACAAACCTTTTGATAACATAATCCGTTAATTTTAAAACTGTAAAAAAAAATTTGTATTTGATGTGTTATAAGAATGTATGTGTAAATTGTAGATTTTATATAAATTCCCACTGAAAAAAAATTGATTTTATTTGATTATATAAGACAGTAATTCGTATTTTTATTTTTAAATCAGTGGCAATCTTAAGGCCGCTGCACACGAGGCTAGAAACACTGCTTGGAGTTCTGCTGGCCGGTAAACTGGGTCCTTGCTAGGTCCGCTGCTACATATGAGCAAGAACTAATCATGAAACAGTATCTTGTCACGTGGGCGACTTGAACAAACGCCCACAAACCAACATGGCGTCATTCTGCTCAGAATCAGGCACGTTTTGCTTTGTGTTTATATTTGAACTGTCACTGCGCGCGCACCAGATTACTATGTCCGCTGCTACATATGAGCAAGAACTAATCATGAAGCAGTATCTTGTCACGTGGGCGACTTGAACAAACGCCCACAAACCTACATGGCGTCATTCTGCTCAGAATCAGGCACGTTTTGCTCTGTGTTTATATTTGAACTGTCACTGCGCGCGCACAAGATCTATCAACAAAACAAGCTTGAAAAGACGTCTCGTGTGAAGCAAGCACATAACAGCATGATTCTTGATAGAAAACCAGCGCTAGAAAACTAGTAGGCAAATCTAGCAGCGTTTCTAGCCCCGTGTGCAGCGGCTTTTAAATATTCTTATATCGTTGATATATTTCAATTAAGCGTGTAATATTTTTTGTCGTAATTTCTTCTTCCGAAATGAAAGATTTTATGTAAAAATTAACTAACTATATAAAGTCCATTATAATTTTTATGGTACAGCAATTCGCCAACATTCCTTATCAATTTTGATTCTTCCATTTTGTTAACCAATTCGTGTTTTATTTATAAAAAAATATTGTATATCAAAAAGTGCCTTATTTCTAAATAAAGGATGTACTAAATGGTATAATTTCTATTTTTTTTTAATCCATAATCCAATATTGACTACTGTTTACTGTGTACTTCGTTTTTGTCTAACAAATTTTAAAAACTCTGATTTTAGGTTATGTTTTTTGGTAAATTCTCAAGTGATTCTGAACTCCCAAGATGCCTTTCGGCAAACACAACTACACGTTTGTTCAGAACTTAAACACACATAAGTACGTATTATTGAAAAATTGTCTAGGAATCGGGTTCAAGAATATGAAATCGTCTTACGAATATAAATTTTATTATTAAAAACATAAAAGCACTCTATATACATTTCATTTCACCAGAACAATCTTTGAAAAAAAAAAAAGAGAGTCTTCAATACCCTGGAGATACGTAAACTCTCAAACTTCGAATACAAAAACAGCACATAACCTTAAAGATTTCGATTCAAAATGTATTCACATTGAGAATCAAAACCTAAAGGACTTGTGCATTCTATTTCTGACGGATTAAAATAATAATGTAAACTTTTAGTTTGGTTTTTGTAGTTGTCATATTTGTCAAGTTCGACAGCTGTTAACAGTGGCGTCTCCTAACCTCACATTTCTAGTACACAATAGGTTCGTTCCAAGCAGCCAGCAAACGGTTTCGAAACCGTCACCCGCATGCGCAATAGCTAAAACGTGTTCTAAAATCGCCACTAACAGCTTCTTTTTACCTACTGCGCGTGCGGGTGACGGTTTCGTTACCATTTGCTGGTTGCTTGGAACGAACTTACTAGTCGCTAGATATGACTTATAACACAGCAGAAAAAATGACGTCGACGCGATTAGGTTAGACATAAAGAAGTTAGGAGCGTTACTATTTGGTTTGCAGTCTTGACTTAATAATCAAGATAATGATTTTTTAAGTTTGTACTTTATCCACAATTAACTATTTTTTTAGGAACAGGTTCGAAGTTCATTGAGTATCTTTTCTTTTTCTTTTTCTAAAGCTCGGATACGATATTCATAGAGCGACTGTCTATCTTCTAATGAATTGAACAACGGTTTCGCAACCTATATTCACAAATAAACAAAACACAGGTATGTAATACACAAACAAAACAAGGCCACCTGTACACGGACTTCTTCAAACAGTCGACTGTCTGCTTCAAGCAGTCAGTGAAATATTTTCTATTGAAATGCTACAAATCTCCAGAGAAATATTCCACTGACTGAGTGAAGCAGTCTTGAAACTAGTGATGTGCCGGATATCCGTATCCGGGGATATCCGAGGGAAAAGAAAGATCCGTATCCGTTAGTTTTTGGCGGATCTTATACCTTATTAATTTTCAATTCATAGATGAAATTTTATATATATATTGTTAAATTCTATTCAGATTATTTTTTATTTTTTTAAATCGTATTTGGCACCTTTATATTGCAAACATTTATCATAGTGAGTACCATACCAATAGTACATAACTAAAGGTACTAAAAAACTATCTTTATAATGAGATATTGCACATCAATCTTTGGAAAGAGACAATCTGTTATGAGAGTTAACTCTTAAAGAGGTCAATAACTTTTTCCCATAACAGATAGTCTCTTTCCAAAGGTCTATGTGCAATATTTACCGCCGCGTACTCTAAGAAAGTTAAGATCCGTATCCGCGGATCTTGAAACCAAATATCCGTATTCAGATCCGTATCCGCGGATATACATTTTTAACGATCTGGCACATCACTACTTGAAACAGTCCGTGTACGGTTATTCAACAGGCAAAAATAAGTACTTACTTTGGTCATAATATGCACCAGTTCAAGGGTTTGTAACGCATTGTTGTGTAAACAGTCTAATTCATCGACAGGTCCGTCTTTTTTATCTTTAGAGCTGACCTCTTTCTCTTCGTTGCATAAAATTGCAGGCAAAGTTATTGCCGTCTAAAAATTAACCGACACAATATAGCGCGATGATTTTTAGTACACATGGTAAGAGATAAATAATAAAACTTGCCTCTAAGCAAGACAAAGAAAGCGCACAGGGTTCGATTTCTATAGGAATTTCTAATCGTACACAACTGGTTTCATTTTGCTTCGTCTGAAAACACGTTAACTGAATCTCGTTGCCTATCGAACCTGAATTAGATGGAAAAACTGAAAAAATGAGACCGACAAACATTTGGTCCATACTTTGATACATCGCTTGCGTCCTCAAATCTAGAAAATCAAATTATGTTTGTATTTAATTGCTTTAATCTTCGAAAGTTTCATCTGCTTTAATTTACCTCCACTGCTAACTTTAATAATTTTTTAACTAAAAGTGTATTTTTTTGATCACAGAACGTATCAGTTCAGCATTGATCAGGCAAATGCATAGATATATAGATTTAATAGATTGCGGATACACTAGCGCCTCCTGTACCTTTTAGAAGCCATTTTGTACGTGGAAAACGCCGTAAAAAGCGCGCGAGATTCAAAAATATTAATTATTTTATAATATGATTTTATTGAGAAAAACAACAAAACTCATGGTAAACAGTGATATTTCGCTCCAAAACCTATTTTTATACTGAAACGTTTCAAAAATTACAAAATTGAGCATAAATAAAATGTAAAAGCTTAGAAAATTTTACATTGTGAATTTGGCATCAAGGTTGACAAGCAAGTTTTGTAATTTTTTAAACGTTTCAATATAAAAATAGGTTTTGGAGCGAAATATCACTGTTTACTGTGAGTTTTGTTGTTTTTCTCAATAAAATCATATTATAAAATAATTAATATTTTTGAATCTCGCGCGCTTTTTACGGCGTTTTCCACGTACAAAATGGCTTCTAATTGGAACCATTCCGCACAATGCTCAAGGATAGGCATCCGCTATCTATTAATATATTATATCTATGGGCAAATGTCGTTTAATGTACTGAATTTGAAGCGTTTATAGTTTACACACCGAATCAGGCTGGTTACGTAACTAGAGCAAACGTTGGTCGTGTGGACCTCACTTGTAGTGCTCAATACACGACCAACCTCACGTCTCGTATAAATACACCTATCCCCCGATTTACACAGTAGATACGTTCCTGAGAAAAACGTGTAAATCGAAAATTAAAAATTTTCAAGTCAAAACCGTGTAAATCGAAAAGCTTGCAGAAAATGCATAATTTTGCTATTTAACAGTTGTGATTATGCACTCACTTGTAACTTACAAATATGGAAAATTAAATCTTTCTGAAACTGTGAAACTTTCACTCAAATACAATTTTCCGTAAATAAAACTTTAATTTTATGCGAAGAAATACAGACACAGTGTGCGTGTGCAGCAAGTCGGCACATAAGCTCGGGATTCCCCGTGAGATGTGTACACAGCGCACGTGTTCAATCACAGTAGCATTTAGTAGAGTGCGATAAAAACAAAAAAAAAACTTATTTGGAAAACCGTGTAAAAGCGAAAACGTGTAAAACAAGTACCGTGTAAATCGGGGGATGGGTGTACTTGTCATAACGATGCTGAGTTAATACGTTCCGTGTCTAAGTGGGCAATAGATAACTATCCTAATAGCGTGCAAAGTGAAATAAAATCTGTGTTGGTATGATCTCATTAACGCACCTACGTGTGAAGGCCAAACAGTGATATGAGGATGCGAATGATACCAGCCAAGAACTTGTAATTGTTGTTCATGAAGTTGCGATAACTCTTCAGCTCGACTGGCTGCCGCCAATAATTGTTCGGGCGATATTTCTACACGATCAGGTTGTTTATCACTTCGTGCCATTATTATACATGATGATATGTGTGACGTTTTTTTCTTAGCGTCTAACTACGTAAATATAAAAGAATATACCGATTTTATTTGATTAAAATACTGATTTAAAAACTAACCTTTCCAATTAGCAAACCCATGATTTCTTCTTTTTCAGTACTTAGCGCATGAGTTAAACAAATATCGAATACATCTGCCGCTAAAAATACTTTCTGAAGCGACATTGTCAATGTTTTCTTTTTTTCACTGTTGTTAACTAAGCAAAACGCAAAAATCTTTCGTTTTTGACAGATCTACATCGAAGGATGAGATGGATTAATCCTAAGGTTTGTTCAATCAGCGCTGAATTTTCTACACTTGACACACACTTTGGTCAATGGTGATTTATGTTTTATCTCATTGATCCTCCTTGTTTTATGGAAAAAGCCGTGAAGAAAATAATTTTTTATAATTTCTTAATTAAATACATAGCAATAAATGGAAATAAATAAAAACTGCCAAATTTATGACCTAATCATAATTTTTATTTCTTTTATATTAATTTATACATTAGTTATGCCAGATTTTTCAACTTGTTCCAAAAGTGTTTGCAAATGTGTGTCGAATAGTTCACATCGAATCGGCATTTCCAATGAATAAAATGGATTTTTCAAAGCATAATCAGCATACAATTCATAAATTTTCTTTAATAGAATATCCATACCAGCTTGATTCCTTTCTGCAACTATCATAAATTTCACACCTAAAATGAAAAATATTATTTAAAATTATATCGTCAATACGGAATGTATTTTTTAATAACTTATTCTTACCGGTTAATGTTTGAAAACAATGCAACTTAAAAGTATCAGCTTCAAGAATTTCGATACCAGAGCTTCGTGGCTCCGGGCTTAACTGACTCGCTATTGCAAATAGTGGATAAAACATACTAGCTAAAAATATTTTCTCATTTGTGGTCATTCTAGGTCGACAGAACTTTAAATTCAACGGATAATTCTCTTTGTTTTCGATAACGTCGAATACATCTCGTCCATCGTCCAACTGACGATTTGTTATTGGTATTCCGTTTATTGCAGTTAATGTGTGACCCACTGAAATTTTATGTTATCAGTAAATGTTGCTTTGTACACTAAGTACTTAGTATTATTATCGTCTTTTATCAAATTATAAAACACGAAATATATGGAAAATTCACGTCTAACACCTTTAAAATTCCATGCAATAAATTTTGATCTCTGCAAGTAAAAGAACTGTAAAACAAACGCACGAGCTAAATATTGATAATACGACTTGCCTATTGGCCTATCGTCATTTGTTTTCCTATTAAGAAAGTCTGACTGAAAAGGTAAACAAGTCTTTTTTCAAATTATAAAACACGAAATATATAGAAAATTCACGTCTAACGCCTTTAAAATTCCATGCAATAAATTTTGATCCCTGCAAGTAAAAGGACTGTAAAACAAACGCACGAGCTAAATATTGATAATACAACTTGCCTATTGGTCTATCGTCATTTGTTTTCCTATTAAGAAAGTCTGACTGAAAAGGTAAACAACTGAACATCTAATATAAAAGAATATAATTTTACCATTAATTCCATCCCGTTGTCCGAAAGCTACAACAATGCTCTTGTTAGTATAGTTTAACTGAATATCTATTGGATGACTAAAAGTTTTTTCCGTTTCGATTTTGGGAACGTTATGATCATGATTAAATATTAAACCACCCGATTTTGATACAATATAAACGCCGTAGATAACCATAATTATTGTTCTTAATGTTTACTTAAAACTGTCAAAAAATAAAACAGGTTTTGACTTTTGACAATTGACAGTTAACAGCTGATTTTGCAGTGAGTATGGTAATCGTTCAGTCATGGATGTTAAATTTTTAATTTTTTGTTAGTTTGAGTTAATGATTTTTTTTTTTAATATTAGATCTGCTATTTTTAAAAAATTGGCAAAGTTTTAAAAAATTGTATTGCTCGTTTTTGGCTTGAACATTAAAATTTAAGTTTTCAACCTTCAGAATAATTCCAGTAGTTTTAATTCAATAGTTGCAATTTCTATTTTGCCAGTGAGTGACTGAACAGTTATGTCACTTCCAAAATATTTATTATAAACAGAAATAAATTATTAGTTCACACAGAATTTAAAAAAAAATATGTAGAAGTGTTCTGTAAATATACAGAAAATAGTTTTAGAGAAAATAATTTGTTTTTGATACATAGATGAATTATGGAAAATGCAAAGGTAATTTATTTTTTTTTAAAATAAGTGTTTATTAACGAACTCATGTTTAAAAACATCTTTAATTTCAGAATATTTTATACTGTGCGGGACGCGGCCTCGTAGACAGTGTCACAGGTATAGTAGTTTTGAAAGATATTGATAGAAAATTAGAAGAAAGATCCAGAAATTCTAAAAGTTCACTGAAACAAAGGTCAAGTACAGTTGATTCACCAACAAGAAGACCACAAAATGAGTATGTATTATTCAATCATTATCAGCTTACAATAAATAAGACCAAAAATAGGTATAATTAAAACCGCGCAGTAAATATCAAGATGTACAATCATCCAAATAACTTTTGACGTGATAACGTCTTATAAATTGATGAAACACCAGCTGCACGCACGAAAAAGTGTAACGTTCCGCCTGACCCTGTGCGTGCAAGCGAGAGCGCAGTATGCTTCGGCCCAAGTTTGACAGCTACTAAAATTTAGGTTATGTATTACGGAATACGTTATCACGTAAAACTATCGTCCGTAAACCGACTTTACAGACAACCAATTTTTTTTTAATTTTTTGTTAACTCGTCAAAATAAATGGACTACTCAAATGCTTTGTTATAAACCCAGATCCCAGACCCGCCAAACCTACGTCATTTCAGTGTAGCTAAGATTTTATCAGTAAATGTACAATATGTAGTTGCCAATTTGCTAACTTGAAAGCGGGGGCTTTTTAGAAATAACAGGTACTTAAAACACGTGCTTACCTACGTACGCAATGGTATTATGCATGCATATGAGTGCGAGTGAGAACATTAGATGATTTTTTTTGACAGCTTCATGAAATGTAGGCACTCATTCTGATTTTTTTTTTGTTCCAGTGAGCCTACGATAATAATGCAAATAGCTCGATGCTGCGCATTTAATGGTTCAGTAACTCTTCTTGTGGTAGGAATATTTGATTTTATAATATTGCCAATACTCAATTATTTAATTGACAGCGAAGGCAATATTTGGGTATCGTGGTTATTGTTTTTATTACGACTTGTGTTTGTATCGGTGTATCTAATTCCAGCGTTGATTGTTACCAAGGTCTGCAATTTTTGTTGGTTTCAGGTAAATGCTCTTATAATGTTTCAGTTATTGTTCAACACAATTAAATGTCCTTGTTTAAAAAAAAGTACTTCGCGTGTTTTAGCCACTTTCGTAATAGGTCATATGCATAAAACTCCAAATTGATTAAAATTTTTATTTCGAAATATATTTTAGTTCTTGATCATAACGTAATGGTTATTTTATTAATCTAATCACTGAAAAAAATACAACTAATAAAAAAGAAATGTAGAAAATAAGCGCTATTTTCGAATTCTCAAAACGCATCGTGACGTCAGAGTATATATCAACAACAGTTTCCATGACGACGATGTCGTCTCACAGTAAGATTATGTCAGTATTTAGAGAAAACAACAAATAAACTTCATTTAGAACATTGACAATTTGACATCAAGGTTGGCATGCATCGTATATCATGACGTCACATATGCCCGCGAACATGGCCGATTGTTTAAACTGTCTATTTTTGAATGTGGAATTTAATATTTTTTTTCTTATGATAATATTACATTTTTCAATGATTATCAATTTTTTTCTGTATTATGGTTGACTAAATAATCTATTAAAAATATAAAAAAAAATCATGCATAAGACCTATTGGTCCCAGTAATGAATGTTCGTCACTTATTCAGGTTTGACTGCTCTTGCAGCAAACAGCAGTCAAATTTATTAGAAGCAATTTGAATAAAGACGAAAATAAAATGGAGTGCTTATTCGAAATATATATCTAACGAATTTACTTCTATTGCACATACCGCTAAACTAGCGGTATATGTGCTTTATTATCGCTTTGTGCGTCAGAGCTGACTTTCGTTCATATAAGAAGTTTATCTAAGTTAATTTCACACGAAATCCATTCAAATTGAAGCTTTTTGAAAAGAGAAGATTCTGATCTATAAAACAGAACCATTTTTAAATCAATTCGAGTTCATAAATACTAATAAAATTGTAATTGAAAATTACAAACAGCAGTTGTCGGTTGGTCTGTACGTATGTACGTCATGACTCTACAGATCGCAATTTTGGTCGGATTGCCTTGGGTTATATTTTATTCACTTTGTTTAGTATCAGACCAGAACCCTATTTAAATTCACATAAATGTGTTCAGTAGTTTTATTTTTATAAACAGTTTTATTTTATTATTTTTGACAGCTAATAGTTAAAATAAAAAAACAAAAAAATAGCTATTACTGCTATTGTAAATGTAGTATATTACGTAGAATAACTGCTACACTTCTATACCACAATAACAACGCAGGCTACGATATCGATATGACCGAGCGGTTAAAGCGTTAGTCCAGTAATAGCAAGGTGCCGGGTTCGATTCCCGCTGGCACAATTAATATTTTTTTTTCTATTCCATTTTATTTTTAATTTTTTTTCTATTCCATTTTATTTTTAATTTGTTTTCTATTTTTTTAATTGTCTTTTTTTTTGACGTGATAACGTCTTATAAATTGATGAAACACCGGCTGCACGCACGAAAAAGTGTCACGTTCCGCCTGAGCCTGAGCGTGCAAGCGAGAGCGCGGTATAAGCGATAGAGAGGCACGATCGGCCCAAGCGTCGGCTTGTACGCATTTCAATGTTTCTTTATGACGTTATCACGTAAAACTATCGTCCGTAAACCGACTTTACAGACAACCATTTTTTTTTTTAATCTATTTTCTCAATTTTTTTTCATTATAATATGTACAGTGGAAAACTTGCGGGATGTGCACATTTGGTTTTGCCAACTATTTGCTATTTCTCTGTTCTAAAATGTAACCAATTGTCTTGTCTTCTGAATAACATTTCTTCTTTTATTAATGATGACATTTTTTTTAGAATATTGCAGACAAAGCTTTCAAATACAGCAACGGCCGAAAGCAGGCGCTCTCCAGTTGGAGCAAAGCTCTGGCCGATAATGCTTTGAGCTTATGGGTAGAGATTTTTTTTGCGATACAGGCTCAAGCCATTAGAAGCATACCGATCTTTTTTGTAGCTGAATTCGTTTATTTTATTCATATGTGCTTTTTAAATTCATTGTATGTCTTTGAATATAAATGGTATAACATGGGATGGGAATTCCATAGAAGAGTAACTTTTTTAGAACGAAACTGGGCATACTTCGTTGGATTTGGGATACCGCTGACGTTGTTGTCTCAAATATCAACTTATTATGTTTTTAAGTAAGTTTTTTTTTCTAACTTTGTTTTATTTAAGGAGGTTGATCCGTTACAGTCCCAATCAAAAGTAAGTCGAATTCTAACCTGGAACTTTAATAGTTTATAAGTCGATGATACCAATAAATTATTGTCATAAAGGCATTAATGAATAATTTTTTTTAATATTAATTAATTATTTCAGTACTTTATACTTAATGGACTAACTTTTTAATTTTTTGTACAAAGTTAGGTTAAAAAAAATAAATTTATGTAAATATCTGTATTTTACATATTTTTTGCAGTAAATAATTAAAAAAAGAAATTAGAAGTAATCAAAATTAAAACATTAAAAAGTTGAAAATTCAGTTAAAATTGTTAAATCTGTCAAGAATAAAAGTCCATAATCGAAAAGTGCTAAGGTTTAATCATTTTTTTTATTGATTAAAAGTCTCCTAATTAAATTGGAAAAAATATTAAAATATGCGTAAGACATCGATGCTTTACATAGTTAGTTTTTGGAACTGCTGACATTATTTGGTTATTTGCAAAAAATTAAAATGAACAGTTTGCATGCTATCTTGACATATTTTCCATAAGACTACATGTAAAAGTTTTTTTTAATTTTTAACTTTATAAATCTCCTAATGATTTTGGATTTTTTACAGAAAATTTTGTCATAAAAAAATCTATTAAAAAAACTTTATTTCAGATTTTTTTCATTATTTTCGTAAAACGGCTCAACCTCCTTAAAAAAAAATTGTGCTGAGTTGTATCCAACTTGAATTCAATTCGATTTATATCCAGGCGAAAATAGAATCGGCTTGATAATTTAGTTCTACTGCATATCGATAAAGAAGGGATTAACTAATTTTCTATATTTTTTTTGCAGTTGTACAGCGCAAGCTATTGCGTTTTCATTTTTTATTGTTAGTGCAAACCAAGCAAATCCAGTCACCGATAGATGGTAAGTGTTTTTATTATTTTTTTGTACCCCTTAAATTTTAAAATCACTTCAAATGTCGCATAAAATTATATTTTAAGAATGTCATTTGTTTCCAACAATAATTAATCATAAATGTCGCAAATAAAACAAAAGACGCATGGCGAAAAAAAGCGAACATCAAAGACCTTAATTATATGCATGTTTCTATTTTTACTGTAAAAGTAGTAATGAATAAATTATTTTCAGCGATTTTCCTCTTAAGCTATTTCCGTTAGTGATAGCAGCATCGGACATATTTTTCAAAAAATGTTTTAAAAGGGCAGGTTTACTAAATAATATCAAACAAAGCTGATTGTGACTTTTGAGCAAAGCAAATAACAAAACGATCGATATTCTCAGGTTAACTCTTCAATGTTGATTTTATTTTATTTTTTGTTGCTTATTAGCAAATATTTAAATTTTGTTTAGTGTTTTTAAAAAAATGTTGAACAACATTTAAGAGTTAATATATAAGAATTAAGTACTATATTTTAATTTTCTACTTTTTTAAAAAGATAAAACGCATCATTTTTATGCAGTATTGTGCTTAAATGAAATATTTTCTTTATGTAAAATAATTGTAATGATGTTTGTATATTGCTAAAGTGTTCAGGTTAGCCAAAGTTGAAATAATTATTATAGTACTAGCACTGGGAAAATGCTATGTGATTTTAAATGAAGGACAAAGTATATTTAAGTATTTCAAATAAAAATTTTCACTCAACAGTTAATTTCACGTCATGCTGTCAACTTAAGTCTAAATATAACCTCAAATATAGTTAAACGACCGCAAAAAAAATCATTTAAAATACATACAGTATGTAAACGCGTAAGGTGCACATAGGGAAATTAGCATTGGGAAAAAATACTTGGATCAGAGTTAGCCATGACTGCATTAATTGTTATTTCTATTGAATTATCGTGGTAATCTTGAGGATTTCTATTTTATTTTGATTTATTTTTATTTTACTGGGCTTTTTTAATAATAAAAAGCTCTTATAAATTATTATTTTAATTTTTTTGTACAAAAATAAAACAAAAAAACAACTCCATCTGTTTGGAAACATTTCATTCAAAAATTGTCTGACTGGTATGACGTATGCGCGTTGGTAATTCAGTGACCCTATGTCTTTAGGTTCAACACGAATAGGCGGAGATATTTGATCTCGCACCATATTTAAGTATTTTTGGGAATTTAATGTCCTATTAATAAAAAAAGTCCGATTATGTTGTAATAAGTTGAATATTTTCTTCGGTTGTATACAAATTCATTTTGCAAAAGAATATTATCTGTCAAATTGAAAAACAAGAATTCAAGGCTCACTCTGATCCAGTCATTTTTTCCCAATGTTAATTTCCCTATGTGCACCTTACGTGTTTACATACTGTAGGTATAAGTATATCTATGTTAAAATATGATTCAACATTTCACAGTTGGCAGCACAATAGTTACTCAACAGTACCAGATAGGCTCTGAAAAAAAAAATTGGTTGTCTGTAAAGTCAGTTTACGGACGATAGTTTTACGTGATAACGTCATAAAGAAACATTGATGAACTCTTTGATGTCACGCGAGAAGAGAGAGAAATGCGTACAAGCTGGCGCTTGGGCCGATCGTGCCTCTCTATCGCTCGCTTGCACTCTCAGGCTCAGGCGGAACGTGACACTTTATCGTGCGTGCAGCTGGTGTTTCATCAATTTATAAGACGTTATCACGTCAAAAACCGGCAAATAATTGAATAAATGTCGAATGAGCTAGTGCTCACGGAATCGTTAAAAAATAAGTATGAAAATTATGTATTTTTTCTACTAATTGTTGTAAATAAGTTTGACCGAAAGCAGTTAAGGTTGCCGATCTGAACCTGGTACCAAGTACTCGACTGTTATAGTATCGAGAAATTTACACTAAGACTGCAATGATTGTGCTAAGAACGCTAATTACATTTGTTGTTGAGCGTCTATAATGTACGATTATACTGCAGACACTTCAGTTATGTTTTATAATATTCCTAAAGTTTGTGTAGAAAACAATACTCTTTTTAGTGTATTTGCCATAAGGCACTTACACTATTGGCGTCGGTCGGATGGCGGGACCTAGGGGTCGGACCAAAATTTCTCGACGTTTCATAAGTTTCTAAAAAGTTTGGCACCATTTTTGGAAATGTTTATATATATATGTATATATATATATATTTATATATATATGTGTTAGCACGATAACTGTCGACAGACTTAATCGATTTAAACGAAATTTGGTCCACATGTTGGAATCCATCATCGCAAGAAGCCTATTTAAAATGGGCTCGATCGGGCTATTTTAAGGGGGGTATTTAGGGGTTAAAAAATGTTTTTGGGCCCAAAAATACGGAAAAAATTCTCAGAATCGTTTCAAATTTGAAATTTAACCCTTTAGTAATTATTGAAATGTGCTGCTAAAATTTTAATAAAATCGGCCCGACAGGACCGGACTTACAAATTTTATGAAAACGCAAGTTTACTGATATGAATTTACATACTGAAGAGTGTATATAATTTGGTACAGATGTTAAATTGGTGTGTAGTATTCAAATTAAGTAAAAAAATGCTGTTCTAAGGGGTGTATTAAGGTGTAATTTTTTTTATTTTGTTCGAAAACAAAGTTAAGTTCATACAATAGAGCCACACCGCCTATAATAGCAAATACACTATATTGTCGGCAGGGTTTCGCACTGCGACCCGAGTTTTATTTTAGTAAAATCGTTTGACAGAACTGAAAAATCCATGAAAAATTTTTATTAATATTAATGGATATCGATCGATTTTTAAAAATAAAACTATTTTTAACATTTGTTTTTCTGTTAATTTAGACGTAGCTGTATTTTGTTCCTTTTTAATTTATTTACATTATGTCCTTTTGCATAAAATATAAATAGTACAAAATTTCAACTAGTTGACTACAAAAACGTGAGAAAGAATATAGAACGATAAACAATTACATATAAATTTACAATTTTAGTATGATATAAATAAGGTAATGATCAGGGACGGACGGGCCCACGGGAATTTTGGGAGGGCCCACTGAAGCCGATTGCCTATGCTAGTTTATATCTTTTGTTTAGTAGAATGATTTTATTTTTTAATAGATATAATTCTAATGTAAAATTAAGGAGGTTGATGCGTTACAGTCCCAATCAAAAGTAAGTCGAATTCTAAATGGGAACTTTTCCATAATAAATTTTTACAAAAAGTTATAAGTCGATGATACCAATAAATTATTGTTATAAAGGCATAAATAGATATTTTTTTTTAAATATTAATTAATTATTTCAATATTTTACTTAACGAACTAACTTTTGAATTTTTTGTACAAAGTTAGGTTAGAAAAAATAAATTTATGTAAATATCTGTATTTTACATATTTTTTGCAGTACCTAAATAATTAAAAAAAGAAATTAGAAGTAATAAAAATTAAAATTAAATCATTAAAAAGTTGAAAATTCAGTTAAAATTATTAAAATTGTCAAGAATAAAAGTTCATAATCGAAAAGTGCTAAGGTTTAATAATTTTTTTTTATTGATTAAAAGTCTCCTAATTAGTTTGGAAAAAATATTAAAATATGCGTAAAACATCAATGCTTTACATAGTTAGTTTTCGGAACTGCTGACATTATTTGGTTATTTGCAAAAAATTAAAATGTACCGTTTGCATGCTAGGTTGACATATTTTCCATAAGACTACATGTAAAAGTTTTTTTTTTAATTTTTAACTTTATAAATCTCCTAATGATTTTTTACAGAAAATTTTGTCATAAAAAATCTATTAAAAAAACTTTATTCCAGATTTTTTCATTATCTTCGTAAAACGGCTCAACCTCCTTAATAATGCGTTTTTTGTCTTTGTTGTAATAGCTCTCACAACCGCAAGCTATAATTTTTCTGGCGGCAAATAAAGAGTTTTGAACGCTCACTTTGTACAGGGTGGCAAAAACTAGTACTGTGACCCTCTATGAAAAAAAATAATATTCATAACGGGATCGGAATCTTATATCCACGGTGAACAGTTATGTGCCGGAATAATTGAGCCCATCCATCCCTGGTAACAATTACATAATGCAAACACTGTAATGTAGACATATCTTGTCATAACTTGAAAATTCACAGATTGTCAATTAGCCTATCTACAATTTACAACGGTTTCAACTTTCAATAGGTTTGTTCCAAGCAGCCAACAGAACCGTACACAGTCTTGTCACTGCGCAAGACTATCTTGCGCAGTATCGATTTTTGAGCTAGTGCGCAGGACAGTCTTGCGCAGTGACATTACTGTACGGTTCTGTTATCGTTCGCGGCTGCTTGGAACAAACCTAATATTATTTCACATAGAAGTATAGTCTCGATTAATAAACACGCCCTAGCGGAATTTGTTGATACTAATAGGTTGCTTGGCCCTTCATTGTTCAAATGTGTTCATTACATCCGCGTTCGCTTTTCAAAAAATGTCGATAATTTATAGCTACGAATGAAAATGTACCAGTTATAACTTACTGACTGACTCGATTATCGTAAGACTTATAATGTGCTGATCTTTTACGCGATCTATTAAGTAAAAATTATAAATGTCTAAAATGTAACTATTATCTGAAACGTGGTTTTATACACCTAATTTTAAACTGATTTTGTACGAAAAAGGCATAAGTTGTCAACCACATATCTTATTGTCGACCGTTTAAACACGCCGCTATATCCATTTCGTTTATTTATCTGAGGTAAGATACGAAACTATTGTTTTAAAACATGTAAAAACTGTACAGCACTTGCCCGCATGACAGACTGACTATGTGTTATACATACTACACGGTCAGCTGATGCTAACCATGGGCGCCGCCATATTGGCCTTGGCTGCTCTACCGAGCGCCTACTCCGAACGCCTTTTACTTTACCCCTACTCCGCGGCCGCCTGTAATGCGACATGCAACAGACGGCCAGAAAAATTCGGGGCGATAGAATAAAAGTTTCACTTTAATAATCTCATTGCAGTTTTTTTTAATAATCTATTCCGTCAAATATTTAGTATATTACACCACAAGGGCCGAAAGTGTGATATATTGCCCTGCGCGCCATGATGCCTGAGGCGAAACCGAGGGCATCATTGCGCGAAAGGCAAGGTATCACACTTCCGGCCAGTGTGGTGTATACTATTTTTCTTCATATCTGCACCGTAAGCACGCTCATTAAATACATTAATTAATTAATTACTTATTAATTACATAAAAACACAGATAAATTCCAAGCAAGAAGCTTTAATGTTATACATAAAAGCACGGATGACAGCTGTTCGCGACTATTAGCTAGAATGTAATAGGGTTGCTATGGAAACGACATCTAAACAACAGTTGATTGGTTGTTTTTGCTTCACTACCGCCCGAACGTACGAATAGGGTTATTGACAAAATTTCAAAAAGTATTTAAAATGAATGAATAAAGGTATTTGTACCTGTAAAAAATATTTTTTCTCATAAATATAACAGATTTGACTCATTATTAGTTGTTTTTTTATTTTGACTTTAAATTCTGCGCCAAAACGTCAATTGACCTTGACAGCCATGTTTACTGATTGCCTACGTCACAGTAGGCAATCAGTAAACACTAAGCAAGCGGGTACAACGTGACATATAGCATTAAAACCAACAAAGTGTTGCATATATGATTGACAGAGTACAATGAATACACCGGAGAACATACACTGAACAGAGATAACGAATACACATGGCAGTCAGTGGCACACAGCTACCGGCCATGTTGACTGTTTAATGACGTCACGCGCTGTTATTGGTGTTTGAAATCACGTGACACAGGTTAAAAATCGTGATTTTATTTATTTATTTTAATATATTTAACGCACTTATTTAATAAAAATAATAATTCGAAACGATATTTTAGACCATACACTTTCATTATAACACAATTTTATATTTAATTTTAATCACTGTCAATAACCCTATTTCCCGCATTGGTGCGTGTAATCCCGCCAAGGTGTAAATGTTAGACTTTCTGCCATACAATTGATGCCGAAAGTATGCACTTGCGATCGAGGTATGAAGTTAAATATTTTAAAACGGTCGACCAGAGATATGTAGTCGGAAACTGGTGCATTTATCCTACTTGACAGTTTTTCCTGATGTAAATATGAAATATATAGAATGTTGCTTCATAATGAGTAAATTAATTAGGAAGTTTTCACTTGACGAAGATCCTAATAATGATAGTGTCACATCGTGTTATAGTAATAATTAATAAGTAAAAATATAGTAAGTCATGAATTTAAGATTTATGTCAAACTTCATTACATTAATTTTGACGTCAGCCGTACTGAAAACGGTATGGCGCGAATTGTCATACTGAAGCACGAAGTTTGTAACCAGGAGACCCAGCTCGAGCATAGCGGTGGGCCGATATCTGTCACATGAACCAATATGGCGTCAACTACTGGGTAAAGAATACACGTTCATAGCTTGCACGTGTGTATAGTGTCTGTGAAGGTACTTTGGTAACTATGACGAAAACAGGCGGAAAGAACCGAAGTTTTCCCAGGTAGTGATAATAGCGCCATCTCGCGTGCGCCAGAAAATGGTCCGTTTCAGAACACAGTAAGCATGGGAAGCTAGGTCTCCTGGTCACAGATTTCGTGTACTTAAAATATTACAAAAATTCTTTCGCCATTAGTTTTGTAATTTTTAGGACTACCGAGTAAAAGTCAAAAAAAAATGGGAAACTTCCTAATTTACAATTATATTAATGCGGAGTTTAGTTAAGTCATTGCGATATAAAATTTAATGGCCTTATTTAAATATTTGTCTATGGAAATATTCACAATATGGTAATTATGTTTAAGGCTAATAAAAATGTGATTTATAATTTTTTTGGAATGTTTTCTTCATTTCTCTTATACATAACAATTTGTTGTAAGAAATGTTTGTGTATAAAAATTTAAATATGTATATTTTCTATAATTACGATGACATTTTTCTAATGTCACTCAATCTAAAAAAATAATTAAATTGGCATCTAGAAATAGACGGAGAGCTGGCTACGGAGAAAATGGGTGACTCGGTGCAGAGCTGAAAATTTGCAGAATAATAGGAGATAGTATAAGTAAGTAGGGAAAAAATTGCCAGAAGGCTAGGCGGAAGATAAAGAGCCGCCAGAAGGCGCTAATGTTGCGAAAAATCAGTGCACTTCTGGCAATTTCTATACTTATTCTGTAATTCAAATCTAGATTATATATATTATACATTATATAGTTATAAGGGCATACTGAAAATTCAAACATGATATAATAATTACATTCGACAAATATTCAAAATTATTAATGACATTTTGATAGAAATAAAATTAAAATAATTAATAAAATTACGTTGTTATAACAACGTAATTTTATTAATGAAAATATTTGACGATTAATTTTATTTCTATCAAAATGACATTAATAATTTTGAATATTTGTCGAATGTAATTATTATATCATGTTTGAATTTTCAGTATGCCCTTATAACTATATAATGTATAATATATATAATATATAATCTAGTTTTGAATGACAGAATAAGTATAGAAATTGCCAGAAGTGCACTGATTTTTCGTAACATTAGCGCCTTCTGGCGGCTCTTTATCTTCCGCCTAGCCTTCTGGCAATTTTTTCCCTACTTACTTGTACTATCTCCTATTATTCTGCAAATTTTCAGCTCTGCACCGAGTCACCCATTTTCTCCGTAGCCAGCTCTTAGACAAAAGTTTTGTTAGAATCTTGTGAAATGGGATTTTTGTATTTTTATGGCAAAAGAAACGAATCAAATTAAAATTAACTTTATTTGAAATAAATGTTACAAGATAAAGATAAATGTGTTTTTTCATTAAAAAAATTTCCAATTGAGATTTTGTGTCAAGACATGAGCAACTCTCTTAAAGTTGTGCTTGCATTATCGGTCTCATCTGGAGGTTCTTCTTTAATATCGGGTATTATATGATATTTGCTGAACGCAATACTTCGTTGCAATGATTCGTAACTCAACGTCGCGTCGTTTTCTTCGGAAATCGCTTCGGCAGATTTGCTCACTTCGAATTTAATACTTTTATAATTAACACATTTTCGCGTTCCCGGCGAACTTTGAATTAAATTTAATATAGTTGGGTGTGAAATACCAAAAAATTCATTTCCTTTCGGTCGTGTGTTCACCACCTGTTGTTGAACTGTGTTATTGATAAGTTGGAGAAGCCTCGTATGGCAATAGTCAGCTGTTGGACCGGCTATCGGAGTATCCAAATCACAATCTGCCGCTATTTCAAATCTAAAAACAATTAAACAACATATTCCCGTTTCGTTTAAATTTCTACTAGTTATTAAAGGGGAATTATAAAACGGTCGAATAAAAAAAAAAATTGGTGACTGATGATGAGCTACTGTTTTAATAACTTGAGATATTAAAATAATAGTTGGGTGACTAAATTACTAAGTGAGCGACTAGAATGCCTTCGGTAATTTTTAAAGCAGATATCTTCTTTAGTTTTTTCTTTTTATTTTTTTTTTTTTTCACTTTGAGACTATAACTTAAAACTCACATTTTCACGAAGATTGAAAACCACCCGCTTTTTTTGATAAAGGGGTATGCGAATTGTCTCGCAGTGAAACGCGATGGGGCAAAGGTGGAGTTTTTAAAAAAAAAATCCGGGGTGAACAATAAACGGGTATGCGAATTGTAATTCCAGGGTGAACGATAAAGCGGTATGCGAATTGTCTCGCAGTGAAACGGGAAGGGGCAAACGTGGAGTTTTTAAAAAAACAATTCCGGGGTGAACGATAACGGGGTATGCGAATTAAATAGTTAATTGTTTGAATAGAACTGCGTTTTCTAAAAAATGTATATTTAAGTGACAGTCAATTAAATATATATTTTTTAGAAAACGGAGTTCTATTCAAACAATTAACTATTAACAACTTAGTAATTTAGTCGCTCACTTAGTAATTTAGTCACCCAACTATTATTTTCTCGTCACGCGCAGTCAGTCGCTCACTTAGTAATACAGTAACCCAAATTGATTTTTTTTGTCACCCAAAATTGTAATTTACAGTCGCTCGTTTAAATACTACCCGTTATTAAACACTCGAAGAAGCTAGATATGTTCGTCGGTTTCTTCTATTTTAAGAACTCCATCAAAGTCGCACGCGCGGTCTAAAAACAGATTGCGCATGCGCGCCCATCGCTTTGGCAGAAATCTTCAAAAAGAAGAAACCAAACAATCACACCCGTTAAATATTAAACATACCTAGGCGTATTCCCATCATCTGATATTTTACAAGTGTAGATGCATTTCTTTTCAGGATCTTTTAAACTTCCATAAATCCTTGTTGATACAAATCCAACCGGATAAATCACGTCTTCCGTGTGAAACTCCGGTCTATCGGTTATAATTTCACCTAACGAATGTACCGTCAAACCGCCTAATACAATTGGGAACATCGGCCTTCCGGTTCCGTCCAATGGTATGGGTTGAACCACTTTCTTACGAACTTTTGAAGGCGCTTTTCGTTGTTTCGGTGATTTGTGTTCTACAAATTGAGAGATATTAAAATCATAAAATGTTAGTATTGGCGCCATCCGTTTGGAATATTGGCGCCATCCGTTTGGAAAACTAACCTGTATCTGTAGACAAACGCTTTCGTTTTTTTGACGGTTCATTTGTGACCGAGTTGTTATTGATGTTGTTACTCCGTGCCAATTCCACGTCTATAAAAAAGAAATTATATTATTTCGAATGCAAATCAGTTTCAATAACACAATATTACCTATAGTCGGTTCATATTGGCTTAATTTTTTCAGTAAAAATTTGCGCTCTTCTCTTACAACCAGTATTTTCTCCTGTACATCGGCAATCATATCACAAAGAGCAGTATTTTCCTAATTAGAAACATACATTAAAATTAATTTTAATTAAGATGTATTATAATTATTTTGGTTGGTTCATATACAATATATGGGCTAGTCGTACTTACTAATGCGCAATCTTTAACTGCATTTCTTAACTCATAAAATTTTCTTTTATATTTCTGATTTGTTTCGTAAAACTCATTTTTGTTGTTGTAAAAACTGTTGTGGGAAAAGGACATTTCTTTATTTTTCCTTTCAAACTCCACCTAAAATTTGACAGCTTCATAAACAGTCAAAAATATTGACAGGATTTAAGACGATTGCCAACTTTACTGTTTAAATGTTTAAAGGCTCCACTACACACGTGGCCAGCACCGCCACTCAAATAAGTGCCTATCATCCATGGACATAGGAATATAGGGACGGAGTATGATGCTGCGGGGGGGAAGCCACTCAGGGACGGGGACGAGGTAAAATTGGTACCAGTTTTCTATTGGCTGATGGTTCTGCGCGTGCGTAATAAGTTTGCGCATGGTCAGTACACCAAATTCCATGTCATAAACATGTCCATGGCCATAAACCAGTGATTCCCAAAGTGGTCTGTATCGATTCCCAGGGGTCGACAACAACTTGCAAGGGCTCCATGTCAGCGGGAAAAAAAATTGGGGGTCCATGAAATGAAAATGGGGGTCAACGATAGTGAATCTCCTAACAAAAAAAGAAACAAACTGGACATCGTTAACCAAGGAGACTTGAGATTAAACCTAACTAAATTGTTGCCAAATGTTAAAAAGTTTGGCGACCTCTGCCATAAACAAACTTCTCAAAAGGTTAGGTCCATTATCACATTGTGACAAATTTTAGTAACCTTTTTCAAACTTGATGAAACATAAACCATAATTTTTCAAAAACATTTTTTAACAACTAAGTTTAGCGCAAACCGTACTCATTGTGTTTCATTCAGCACAAAAAAGATTACTGCATTCTTTCACAAGGATAATTATAAATAATTATTATTTATCAAAAATCAAATTCCCCATTTGGCTTCATGCATTCGATGCTAAAAATCGTATTTTCTAATATTAATAAAAAATTTTAATGTTACAGTACTATAACTACAATCGGTGCTTTACTTTAATAAAAAATGTATTTTAATGAATGTTTACAACAAATTAAAAAAAAAACTTCTTTTACTATTTGATGTTTACCCGCGCTGAGCGTACGCAGTGCGTCGGCCAATCAAAAGCTGGCACCCGTTACCTCGTCGCGTCCCGCAAATCGGCTTCACCCCCCTCGTCTAAAACCTCAGTTCATGTTCCGTCCCTATATATTCCTATGTATCGCCGCGATGATTGCCTAGCCCTCTACACAATCGTGCGGGTCCGATTGTGTGTACGGGCGCACGATGCTGGCCACGCATTCCTTTGATGTACCGACAATCAATCGATTACAGGCGATGATGTTCACGCACCGACGAATATGCCCTCTACACAATCGTGTGCCTGTAAGTGGCGATGCTGGCCACGTGTGTAGTGGAGGCATAAAGTTCGATCAATATGCAGGGGTATAGACTATACTTGGGAGTGAACTATATCTATGGTAGATTGTGGAATACCTACGCGGTACGAACTGTTTTTGTGTAGAAAACGCGCGTATTCCTGGGTTTATTGATCAAATTTTTATGGGGTGCGAAACTGGGAATAAATTGACAGTTCAGTTTTTTTGAAAATATTTCTAAATTCGCCGTGTGATAGTTTTTATTAAACACATGGATTGCTGAAAATCAATAAAATATTATTTATTTGAATATTTTACTAATGGCTGACAGCTCTTCTAAACAAGAAATGGATACATCAAAGGAAGAGACTGAATGCACTTTGATGGAGCTCCTGGAAGAAGAAAAGGAATTGGAAGAAGATGCTATTGCTGTCTTAGGGGCTTCAGACGACAAAAATTGCACATACACTAAGGTTATTTTCTATTTTATAGAAAGTTTTCATATCATAATCGTTTACCGTTAATCACTGTATTTCACCTACAAAGCAGTAAAATTTTCAAACTAATTTTTTGAAAAATTAATAAACTATCAAGTTTATGCGCTATTTGTAACAGCTTGCAATGAAAGCCACATTTTTTTTATCTAACCCCAAAAGAAAAACACGTTTTGCATAACTCCATCTCGTAATATAATTAACTATTCTTCTGGAGTAGACAAGTTCTGTGGCGAAAAATTAATTCTTTTATGCCGGCACTTCACATGGCTATTTGTATTTGGGATATTTGGCAAACAATTACCAAGTGTGGAGGGTCTATTTGACAAAGTGTTGACCTTATTTGCCTATTTGACAAATAAGGCCAATACCAAATACGCGTTACCGTGCGCTTGTCGGTTTTTCGAGGCACATCAAAGGAGTCAAATAGGCAAATACGGCAAATAAACCGTCCACACAATGGCCATATTCAGAAGAGCACGCGCCGTGAACCTGTACGAACGTGCAGTATTTTTGTGTCTGTGCTGTGAGCGAGAACTGGAACAATTACTATTTAAAATGAATTGGGACAATGAAACAGCGCTAAAATTCCTGGAATTTTGAACCTAGCGTTCTGCTGCCAAATGTTTGTGTGTTTGCTATTTGACTGTCATGTGTGGATGGTCGTATTTGCCTCTATTTGCATGTTTGTCTTGAACGTCATATATTTTGCCAAATACAACAAACACCCAATAGCGAACACAAGTAGCCATGTGAAGTGCCACCTTTAAACGTCGGCAGTTTTCTTTTTTTTTGTTTAAATTTTCATAATAATTATATTACATAGAATCTTGTTCGGTAAGGGCTGTTTTTATTAATAATAATAATAATAAATTTATTTTTTCCCGGGACAAATACAAATTTGCATATTTTCTCCATGTCGCCACGAAAACAACTAAAATTGTTTTTTTTTGTTTTATATAGGGATACGTAAAACGTCAAGCATTGTATGCTTGCACAACTTGCATTCCAAAATCTTCAATCGAAGGTGATCTAACCAAATGTGCTGGGGTCTGTTTGGCATGCAGTTACAAATGCCACGAAGGCCATATTTTAGTAGAGCTGTATACAAAGCGCCATTTCCGATGCGATTGCGGCAATCAGAAATTCAACGGCGATAAATGTAAACTCGAACCAACGAAAGATGCGTGCAACGAATTGAATACTTACAATCAGAATTTTATCGGTCTGTACTGTACTTGTCAGAGACCTTACCCGGATCCTGAGGATAGCGTTGAGGATGATATGATTCAATGCAGCATCTGTGAGGATTGGTTCCATTGTAGACATTTGGGAACGGATATTCCACAATCACAAAAATATTCAGAGATGATTTGTAAGACGTGCGTAGAAAAACACACTTTTCTGGCTAATTATACTGGACTGATGGTAAATAATAATAAAACTGATGAAAATGCGAAAGTTGACGTTGAATCTGTTGAAAAGGATACGCCGGCTAGTAGTGATAATGCAACTGATGCGCAGGAGCAAACAAATGAAAAACAAACAGTTGAAGAACAGAGTTGCAGCAAAACAGATGAACAGACAAGTGAAACAAAAGATTGCAAAATGCCAACAAATGCTAACCAGCTAATCAGTACAATATTTTGGGCTGAAAATTGGCGTGAGCAGTTATGTGCCTGCGATAAATGTATTGAAATGTATGAAAACCAAAAGGTTGGGTATTTGATTGATTTGAAAGATACAGTTCAAGCGTATGAAGATCAAGGCAAGTCAATTTTTGCAGCCGATATGGCTTCCAAAGAGGAAGCCGAAATACAAGCATTATCTTCTTTGGATAGGGTTGCACAAGTGGAAATAATATCAGGTTACAACGAAATGAAAAATAGTCTTACGGAATTTTTGAGAAAATTTGCTGAAAATAAGAGAGTTGTGAGAGAGGAAGATGTTAAGGAATTTTTCTCCGAAATGAATGCCAAGAAGAAGCAAAGAACTGGAATATCACATTTTTGTCGTTAATTGTTCAGTAGAATTCTTTTTTAGTTCACCTTAAATTGTCTAAGTTATAAAATATCTGGTAATTGGGAACGTAGTTTAATATCAACCTTTTCTGACTGATCTTTATGTTTCGAACTGGATTGAATACTTTGTGAGATGCCGTGCTGAACTGGAAGCTGATCTGATGCCACGAAATAATCTAAAAAGTGCTTGCGCTGCCATAGCGACCAGTATTCACAGCTCACCAACAATTTACAACATAGATGATATTATCTCGAGGCACTGATGACCTTATATTTCAGAATACAATACGCGCCACGAATCTAAAAGGCTCGGAAGTTAGATGCGAATGCGGGCTTGAGCTTGTACAGTCTGTTGAAAAACTACAAACTCGCAACTCAACAAAACTAAAATAACAATAACAACTTGATATTAGCGTACTCGATTATAGTTTAAAGCAGGAAAGCGACAAGTAACAAAGGCAACGAGCTATCACGGCCAATCATCGACGAGCGCACGTTCTGTGCAGGTAGCTGGGAGGTGGTGGGAGTCTCAACGGCTCTATAATGTGCTTTTGCGACGCTGTTTGTGACTAACTTCCGAACCTTTTAGATCCGTGGCGCGTATTATACTTCCATAGTATTTAATCCATAATCCAGTTAACTGCAGAGATCGCTGAATTTTTCTCGAATTATTTTTATGTTTTAATTGTGCAAGGAGTTCACATGCAAGGGCGTAGATATTTTTTTCTGAGAGGGAGTAAAGCAAAAAAAATAATATTTTTTTAAGATTTATTAGCCACGAAATCATTTTTTTTTTTAACAACTCAACTTGAAAAATTTTGTCGTGTGCACAATTGAAGAGCAAAAAAAAAATCGAATGAATTTTTTTAAACATTTTTAACAACCTAACTTCAAAGAGAAATCGAATGAGCTTTTTTTAACAACCTAACTTCGAAAAAAAATCAAATAGATTTTTTTTAACAACCTATAACTTGAAAAATGTTATCATAAAGAAAGATCCGCAACAAAAAAGTCTTTTTTCGTTTGTTGTGGCTGGGTGCCTGCGGTCCTGATTCGTTTGTTGTGTTGGATACTTGTGGTCCTGATGAATCCTGGGGGAGGGGGGTAATTACCCCTTGTACCCCCTATATCTACGCCCTTGTCACAATGCTGCCGTTGAATGAATTGTGAATTATAGACGCTTGAAATATGAGATCATCAGCGGTAATGTTGCTGTTAATTTAATTTTTTTAAATGGAAATACACCTATCCCCCGATTTACACGGTAGATACGTTCCAGAGAAAAACGTGTAAATCGAAAATTAAAAATTTTCAAGTCAAAACCGTGTAAATCGAAAAGCTTGCAGAAAATGCATAATTTTGCTATTTAACAGTTATGATTTTTTTCAATATTTTTAGGTGTACACAGAAATAAAAATAAAATGCATTGACAGGTTAAAATATGTAATATATTACGGAAACACTTTAATTTTATGCGAAGAAATACAGACACAGTGTGCGTGTGCAGCAAGTCAGCACATAAGCTTGGGATTCCCCGTGAGATGTGTACACAGCGCACGTGTTCAATCACAGTAGCATTTAGTAGAGTGCGATAAAAACAAAAAAAACTTATTTGGAAAACCGTGTAAAAGCGAAAACGTGTAAAACAAGTACCGTGTAAATCGGGGGATGGGTGTATGGTATTACTCTAAATATTTGTAAAATATCCTATCAAATAAGACCAGACCTTACGAGAATATCTTAAAATTATAAATTGCCCAACTATTCATTGTCACTAAAGGATTATGATTTTATTTATTTTTTCACATGTCTATTTAGGTATTGTAATCTTGTGAATTCTTAAGTTTTGAATTATTCCTAATTGCTGTAATACAAATTAATTAAAAAAATAAAAGTGTGTTTTGTATATTTTTATTGCAGTTATTAATAAAAATCACTACATTTTTTTGTATTCATTACCAAGTATGTAACATAAACGGAACATCTATATTTTTCTTTCCGTATCCTTGGTAAATAAAACCGTAATCGGGAGTGGATATTTTATGATAAAATGTCATTCCGGGCCAATAAATCGGTTTGACAATCGCTATTTGTCCTCCATTTTCTGTATGGACCGTCCAACAACCAGTTGGCACGTCTTTATCCAACGTATCCAAAAAATCTAATGCATAATTGTAGTCCGGCCGATACAGTAAATTTGTATTCCATTTATAGTAAGGCATGCGAAAATGCAAATATGACAGAAGCTCTTTCGCTTCTAACAGTGTCAAGCCCTCGTAGCTTATATTTTCCACCACGACTCCATCTGTTCTTTTAAACAAAGCACCTCGCGGTACAATGGCTGCTTCTTCGTTTATAGTATGTATTGTTGAAGACAAGCGATCTTCTTCTTTTAACTCTTTTATAACATTGCGTTTCGATAGAACTTCTTTATCAAACGGGTTCGGAGGATTTGCTTCGTAAACATCCAGCACTAACGCCGGATCACCTTGAAAACGTGTAGTACACAACGGAGCTAGTTCATTAGCATGATCCTTGGGTCTTGGCAGTAATCCCCAGTCCAATCCGTTCACGCTATAAAAAAAAACACGCCCAGTTAAAACGTCTCTTGTATATCCGTATGCCACGTAGTAGTCTTTATCAGTGCCAAATATACGACCCCAAAGATAGATTTTTCTGAAATGATTTTCGTTTTGCAACATTAACAGTGAATTCTGAAGTACTACTATCTCTTCATTACTCAAGGTTGTTCCAGAATATCCAATTGTATTAATTGCATCCGATAATTTACTGATTTCCATTTTAATGTATTTTTTTTATTTTTGTTCTGATGACATAAATGTTTAAAACAAATGACATTCAAAATTTTCAAGTGCTCTTTGACATTGCTATTTCGTTTAAAATTTCTTTTCTTTTGAGATTCAAATAATTATTTTCAAAAAGTACACTTTCAAATGCAGAAATTATGTTGAATACTTTTTCTAATTCTGAGATAGTAATTTATATATGGCGCGTTCGTTTTTAACTCCTCCTTTATTTAACCACGTGACTAGGTTCAGAGTTCTGCCTCCTCTACAGAAATCGCAGTTTGTTTCAGCAAGTATTCGCACAGTTTGGCTGGTAAAGAACGTAGTGAATGTCATGAAAGGATTTTTGGTGGAAATAGTGCTTCTGTTTTAAGAAAATCTTTATTAAGACAGTGTTTTTAGTGTCTAGTGAACTTTCAATATGCTTATGGATATGTGAATATGTGAGGTAAATATTTTAAAACGTTCCTTTACAATCTATATTTTATTGCATGAGACCCGTTAGGTATTGCCTGTATATTGCTTCATGAAAATCTTTGTTAACAGTACGCATATTTTCTCAGAATAATAATCTTTTTAAATGCTAGAAATTTCCAGAAACGTATTATTTTGTGTTTATACATTTTTATTTGATTTATTATAAGAAATTTAAGACGTATGCATAAAATATAGGTACATCGTCATATTACAAAATGCCTGTATGCGTTCTAAAATTGTCTTTATTGTATGGTAAATCATTTTGAATCGCATTATTAACGACTCATTGTTTTAATTTATAGGATTTTCGGATTTCAAAGCAGTTTGCGGTAAAGGTCACAAAAGGTATGTTTGATTGCATTATTTTTAATGGCTATTGACAATACGGTGAAGTCGTCCAATCATGTACTGGTTATGTCGTTGCAGCTCCATTAACCTTTTTCGCAACATCCCTTTATTTATATTTTCAAATAATTACGTGTTAATTAACACTACTGTATTTTTTGCACACGCAAATAATTTTTATTAACAAAGAACGGTTTTATATGTACCTCAATTTTTGCTTTTGACTTACATTTTATAGATTTTTTTCTTGTAAATGTCATGCGTTCAAAAATATTTTGCACTTTTACTCGTCATTTTTAATTTCGTAAACTGGACTACGATACAAATTCAAAAATATTGTTATTAAAAGTGCAATAGCTAACATTTTTTCCGATGTTTTATTATAGCTATTTCAGATAGATATAGATATATTCTAAATTATAGACGTCATAAGCGTCTGAAAGTCGATTCAGGGTCTACCGTTGATTCCTACCGAATTTTGAAATATTGCGCAATTTGATAATACACTCATTTTTTCCGTATTGGATTAATCACGCTTTTGCATTATGATCATCGTTCTTTAGAAGTATAAAAAAACTGCTGCGTTTTTTAGGTTTGTTTATGAACTTAAATTTTTCTTAAAATACAGACAAATTTTGGCAAAGTTCCAGTGACCCCACTGTTTCCAGTTCATCTTGTATTCGTGTATTTTATTTTCAAACACTTAACCCAGTACACAAAGGATTTGGTTTGCATTTTAAACACTTAAAGAATATATTCAAATATTTACACGATTAGGTGACTAATTTATTACCTCGTTAAGAAAAGTTGAGAAATTAGTGTTGTTTTTATAAAAATGTACTTTGTAGGAGCATTAAGTTGGTTTTATTGATAAGGAATAATATAGTGTATTACCTACCAACTTTTCTACGACTTCGCTATCAATAGATGATTGCTGACAGTAAATTATTCTACTTAGCTTCAGTGTTCTATTTTTGAACACAAGTTACCATTAAAAAAAATGAGTCATGTTTGATCATTTTTCAACTTGAGGAATAAACTTAACGAAAAAGATTACCTACTCATATCTGTAATTAAAAAACTAAGCCCCTTTCCATTCACCTAAGTAGCTCTAAAATTCTGAAGAAACTTTCACAGTAAACCAATTTAAAAATAAGTGGTATTTCTACTTTTAAATTTTACTGAGAAAAGTTGGTTTGAACTCTTATATTTATGACCAACCCCAGTTAAGTTTATATGCCAAGATTATGTCTTTTTAGAGAAATCGATATTACAAATATTCCATTTAGTAATATATTAAAATCGTTCAAAAAATCTTTGTTGGCAAACAGAAAAGTACTAGTACGAGAGCCCACGACCAAAATTTTTGTCTCATAGCAATACGACGAAAACCGCATCAAATTGATAGATTCGATTATCCTGAACCCGAAAATCGCAATATTAGAAATTTTCCGTGTATCGTCAGACCTAACCAAATTTTCAAAAATGTCAATAAATTTTACCAAACTGTATCATAGCAATCCGTCTGATTTTCAGAATGTAGTTGAATGATAGCTCTAAGATATGGAAAACACGTTTTTCAGACGCCACTAGCGTAGCGTGTACCCGGGAGACCACTTAAAAAAATTAGAAATGAGACAAAAAAAAAGTATCATAGCAAAACGTCTGAAAATCCTTTTCACGAGTGAATTTGGGTCAGTTTATGCGAAAGAATCATTTTTCAGAAGAAAATGTGAGCACATTAAATTTTAAGACCGTTTTGAAAACGTTAAGAAATTTTACCGATCGGTAACATAGCAATTCGTCTGAAAATTGTTAGACGTGATAAAATAAGTTGTCCAGATATAGAAAAAATTTATATCAGACAAATTCAGTGTAGCACCTTACTAATCAGACAACTTTTCGATAATCCGAAATCATTCAAAAATCGTATTGAGGCGATTGAAGTCTATGTAAGGCGAAAAGTGGTGGGGGAAGTGGTCTGAAAAATCCGTTTCCATCCGTTCGCCCGGTTCACCCATTAATGCAATGAGTGTAAGAGAGATAGAGAGTAAAGTGAAGTATGCGGTACCATAAACGACACATCGACGTGTTTCCACCTTCATTATGGCTTTATTATTAACATTATTAAATGAATTTCGTATAAGACGTTGAATTTACTTTTACTTACAAACAGACTTTAAATTGAATAGATATGATTCATTTTTTCACATCCAATGAATCGATTATTTCGTAGATTTTTCACATTTTTATGAAATAAAAATATTATATTGACTGTTAGAATGTTGCAATAGTAACAAACGCGGCAGTACAATCAGTTAAATCCTCAATGTGTTCCGTAAATCCGTGTAACTCGAAACACTTGACTCCAGTTGTGTGAAAAAAACGCATCAGACAAAGATAGCGAGTCGATATTCATCGATATAGGTGTGTGTTTCGCGAACACATTGTTTCATACACTCTCTTATCTTTTTCTACCCAAATAGAGAGAGGAGTAGGACAGAGGTAGTGAAAGAAACGTGCTCAGATATGCTCGAATGTGCTAAAAATACCCGAATGTCCCCAAATTATCGATTATCGAGTGAAGTTTGAATTTATATGTAGTAAAAAAGGTAAAAAATTCGGAACGTTCTTTTCGTTTTTGGGATTATAGGCGACATCGGAAATGTCTGAAAACAGTATTTTAGCAATCCCGGAAGCCATACAAAAAGTTTAAAAAAAAATTGAACCGGGTTGCTATAATACAGTTCGGCTAAATTTTTTGACATTTTCAAAAATGCGCTCAGGCCATATGCTACGCGCAAAATGTCTGAAAACAAACATTTTCGTCATAAAATGACAAAATCTATGTACATTTTCAATATCAGACGTAATACGATAATACTGTCTGCCTATTTTTTTTGACATAGCAGAAATGGCCTCCCACGCAGTTGCTACACTTCTGACCGTTACCCCTCACCTAGTAGGGTTCAGGATCATCTAATCTAACGACTTCATACGGTTTTGGCCGTAAAACGATGATACATGGTTTTGGTCGTGGGCTCTCGTACTATACGTATTCTTGTTGTTTTTTAAAATGGCCATGATAAAAAATAGCTTTTGTTCTGTTAGTCATTTGTTCGCACGCATTTTTCTCGTCTTTATAAATAATACGTAATGAATGAGTAATAAGTTTGCAACTTTTGTAAATATAAGTAAGTATTCAAGAAAAATGTGAATATGTGGTTATGGTTTATTTATATAAAGTTTTAACTTCCTGCTGTTTCTCTACTTATTTAACATAATTATACCTGCTGTAGTAATTGCAAAATTGAACATTCGTGACAAAATTGTAAGCTTTTTCTTGTAGAAAGTACTGCAAAACACAAATAGTTACCAGTTTATAGTTTACTAGCGGCCTGGTCCGGCTTCGCCCGAATTTGTAGATTTCCACCGCTTTTTCGTGACTTGCGTTGCAAAATTGGTCTCCACCAAAAACGCTTTTATTTTAACGCGATAATATATATAGACTATGTACATCCTAAAGGTCTATTCTAAATATTGGTGAAAAAATTTTATAAATCGGATGAGTAATTTCGTAGATTACCTCCTACATCCAAATTCCAAACTTACAAACTTTACCTCGTTGTAATATTATAGTATAGATTTTGGCCATTTTCTAGCAGCACAGGTACCCTCTACGTTACATTCATCTTAGTTTACCGAGATGACTGTTGTGTCCAAATTTCATGATGATCGGAGTTACCGTTCAAAAGTTTTTGTCGGACGGATAAATTTTAAGTTACATTTTGCAACATTTTTTCATCGATGCTCCGCTCCTATTGGTCGTAGCGTGATATTATATAGCCTGTAGCCTTCCTCGATAAATGGGCTATCCAACAAAAAAAAATTTTTTCAATTCGAACCAGTAGTTCCTGAGATTAGCGCGTTCAACCAAACAAACAAACTCTTTAGCTTTATATATTAGTACCTACTTATATATAGATGAGTATTCGAATTTTTATGCTTAATAATTTTTAATAGATTTCTCCTCAAAGAAATCATTTTAAATTATGTCTCACTGCAAGTTCTGCCATTTAAAATTTCTCAGAAAGTGACAGAAATGTATGTGCAATTTTTTTGTTTAACAAAATTTGTTTTCATATTTTTTACGTGATTCATCGATGTTGCAATATGATGTCGCGATTTCAAGGTATGCGAATCATATTATATAAAATAGCTAATAATAATTGATTTAGTCACTAAATACGATTAGATAACAATTTAACATATTGGATTACAAATCAGTGTTGTACTGCATTCGTCAAACGTGGTCACAATTTGTATTTTGTGTTCATCACATTACTGTTAAAAAACAGTATCAAATAATTTGAAACAGATTCCTGTGATTTTCATTCCACTTCCCCCCCTTTAATTATTTTTTTTTAATTACGAGTGTCAGATTAATTTGACTTCATTGTCAGCAACGAAATTAAGTATCTATTTTCATTCCTGAGTCGCGACTCAACCTCCCGCAGTCTTTTAGACCAGTGCTTCTCAACGTGTGAACCGCGTCTCCCCGGGGAGCTATAGAGCTCGAGTTAGGGGGGTTAAAACCGTTTAAATCTTTGATTAACGTCTGATTACTCTCCAATATATTTATACAAAACCGTTTAACTAACAAAGTTTTAACCTATTTTGTCTTCGGTCTGACCCTGATCTTGGTTGTTAAAGGGGAATTAGAAAACGGTCGAATAAAAAAACAAATTTGGTGACTGATGATGAGATACTGTTTTAATAACTTGAGATATTAAAATAATAGTTGGGTGGCTAATAGTACTAAGTGAGCGACTAGAATGCCTTCGGTAATTTTGAAGCAGATATCTTCTTTTGTTTTTACTTATTTTTTTTTTTTCACTGTGAGACTACAACTTAAAACTCACATTTTCATGAAGATTGAAAACCACCGCTTTTTTTGATAAAGGGGTATGCGAATTGTCTCGCAGTGAAACGCGATGGAGCAAAAGTGGTGTTTTTAAAAAAATAATTCCGGTGTGAACGATAAACGGGTATGCGAATTGTAATTCCGGGGTGAACGATAAAGGGGTATGCGAATTGTCTCGCAGTGAAACGGGAAGGGGCAAATGTTGAGTTTTTAAAAAAACAATTCCGGGGTGAACGATAACGGGGTTTGCGAATTAAATAGTTAATTATTTGAATAGAACTGCGTTTTCTAAAAAATGTATATTTATATTTATATTGACAGTCAATTAAATATAGGTATATTTTTTAGAAAACGCAGTTCTATTCAGTCGATCACTTAGTAATTTAGTCGCTCACTTAGTAATTTAGTCACCCAACTATTATTTTCTCGTCACGCGCAGTCAGTCGCTCACTTAGTAATACAGTAACCCAAATTGATTATTTTTGTCACCCAAAATTGTAATTTATAGTCACTCGTTTAAATACTACCCGTTGTTAAACGGTACCATAACCAAGAAGAGCGATCGAGCTATATTAGAAGCATGAATTTTAATTCAGCGGTTCTATTGATTCGTGACTCAGGGGGTTAAACATTGAATGTCCTGATTCACTGCCCGATTGACCAACTTTTCCTAGTAGAAATATGTGTATAGGCAGGTATTTCGAACAATTTACATATGACTTAGAACGTTGCACGCACACGTTTGTATACTTTACGACTCAAAGAGTTCATTTATTGTGTATACTATTATAAGTAGACCCTGTGGCATTGACCATCGGTAACATTTCACCAAAAATACTTTAAACTTGCATAGAAAATTTCGTCGAAAAAGAATGATCACTTCAGATATGCTTTTTACCTACAAGGAGACGACTTAGTTTTTTGGGGACCAATTTGCTTCCACGGCGACGGCCCAAAACTAGTTGCAAAAGGCCGCTGCACACGAGGCTGGTTTTGCCGCTAGATTTGGCTGCTATATTTCAAGTGTGCTGTGGTACTGGGTTTCGTGATGTCTTTGAAGTGGTCGGTTCACACGATGCATGCATTAAAGCTAGCTTGGTAAATGGCTTTGGTGCGCGCGCAGTGATGATAGACGTTAAAAATCTTTGTTAAGATTCTGAACAAAACACACACCATATCGTCTTTGGTTCTGTAACAGCTCTTACGTGCCTAATTGGCAGATTTTACGTGTCTTAAATGAAAAGATTCAGGAAACGGAGCTCTATACATTAGTAATACCTCCAAATTAATTTTACAGTAACCAACAAGGGGAAGTAACTCTTATGTGAAAAGCTGTATCAAATAATTCCTCCCATGTGCCAATAAATCCGAAATTAACGTTAAATATTTTTTAAGAAAATACTTCGTCTTAATTAAACATGTATAGTGAAGATAAGTATGAATTAGTAATATACCTCTGAAATTACTAGTTCTTACCATCCATTGCTGAAAAATCCACTTTTTGGCCTTTCTTGCAAATTTTACTTTTTGCACATAAGAGGTATTACAGAACCAACGACGATATGACAAAAGTTTTTATGTCTATCTATGACGTTAGCCAATCAGAACCAACGAGTTCTTACGACTTAAAAAAAGACAGAAGTATATGTTTGCACCCTAATGGTTTGATTGTGATTTTTATTCCTATGCTCGGTATGTAATCAAAGTATGTGGTTAAAACGCAGTTTATACTGTCTAGCTATCACAATGTATCGTTATCTGTATAAATAGTATAAGAAAACGTTTTCTTATCTCAGCTATTATTTACTGTAATTCGTATAATATTAAATTTCACACAAACCATGTGTAACCAGAATATCAATGGCATCATCAGCGGATTTCGTACTGAAGCTTTCAGCATCATTACATTTGTAATCCATAACTCGACTCGAGTCAGTTTTTCGGTAAAATAAAACCTTCTATCGAGCACATGGATTTGAATAATTATTGTGATCCTTTTCATTTTTGTTTTTCTGCAATGAAAACAGATATATCGACTGCTGAGCAGTGTTGCCAGAACTTTTTTGTTTTGCGTATCCGGGTTGAAAAAAGTACTAGAATTTTTTTAAGATTTGCCAACCACAAATGACCTTTTTTTTAACAACCTGGCTTAAATAATTAAAAAAAAAAAACGAAATACCTTTTTTTTTAACAAACCTAATTTCACAAATTTTATCGTATATGGGCACAATGTAGGAGAGCGAAAAAAAAGATCCTTTCATTTCCACAACAAAAAAGTCTTTTTTTGGTAATTTCCCTTTTTTCGTTTGTTGTGGTGGGTGTGTGGACATTGGGTATTAAAAAAATACTAGATGTATTAAAAAGTACTAGATTTTTGCTTCAACGTACTTGCGTACAGAAAATGACAAAAAAGTACTAGATCTAGTACAATTGTACTAGACTGGCAACACTGCTGCTGAGGTCATATTTTTTTAATATTACTGGGAAAGCGTTACTTACGAATAATAAAAACTAAAATTCACTTATTAATGAACATTTTAAATCAAAACACACTCCTGGTTTGTTTTTTATGAAAAAGCAAGTATCAAATCAAAATCTACCAAGGTGAAGCCAGATCGGAAAGCTAATTATTTTTTTCAAAATCAAACATTTGCGCAAAGAAAATTTAGATTATACATTTTTACTTAATTTTTAATTTACTACTTATGTACTAATATTTGAAATATATACTTTTAGTATTAAAAATTCTGATGATGGTCCAATTCGGACTGAAATGTTAATTGATAAACCTCATATATCTATTAATTAACTATATGAATCATTGCCTATCTACTCAATATGCGGTGAGTGAACGCAACAAAGCGTTTCGAAAATATATCTGCGTCTCTTTCTTCGATGTAATTCCCTGATCTGTCCGATGATAGGATTGGTTGATGTACTTGCATTCAATCTGAATAAAGTATCTCTGTTTCAAAAACTGTGTCTCTTTCTATGACGTTAACATGGGCGTACCCAGTTTTTAGCCCAGGAAGGGGCAAATTATACATTTTTAAGCTGGATTCTCCGTGCTTGTTTTGCCCTCCTGGATACGCCAGTGCTTACGGCGTAAAAAAAGACAAGTATAATATGTTTGCACCCTAATAGTTCGATTGCTATTTTATTCCTATGCTCAGTATAGAATAAAAGTATATGATTAATTTATTCAAAATTTGTCCGTCCGACAAAAACTTTTGAACGGTAACTCCGATCATCATGAAATTTGGACACAACATTAATCTCGGTAAACTAAGATGAACGCGTCCACCCATTCGTTTTTTTTGCACCCGGGTGAAACCGGGACGAAACGCTAGTTATTAGTCTGAAAAATTAATCGAAAATTGTATTTATTAATCAAACCTTAATTAGCAAAGAATTGAATATTAATTTGATTATTTTGTAACATGAACCATCGATGTTTTCGTTTGTATAGGTATATAGAAACAAATAACAACAATATTAATCGCGTTCCGTCTAAAATGAAACATAGGAAAATATTGCAATGTAAACGGCTCAGTCAATCGAATCATTTTTAATTGAATGCAGTCTTTACGCTTTCACACGATTCTCATGTTTGTTTAATTCATCTTTCAATTATTTTTTATTCAGTAATTTGATTTTTTCGTCATACTGTCTTCGGTCGAAAGAAGCATATCGTCTTAAGGTAATTATTAGCCTACTACCATATTAGTAGTAGTTGCGTCCGTTACTGTGATAACAAAATGTTACATGACTTAAATTAATTATTATATTTCTTAATCAGATATTTTATATTATAAACTAGCGGCCCGCGGTCCGGTTTTACCCGGATGCGATTGATATATTTTGTGTTGTCGGAAAAATTCTGCAAAATGTATTTCATTAAGAAACGACACGGCGCCGCAATGTCTGAACTAATAGCTTTGAGATGATGTCGCTAGTTGGCAGCTCACTCTGCTATTTGCCGCTTGGTGTGCTACAGTGACGCGCCATTTGAACGTAACCAGTTGCGCCCGCCTGCTTGATGTCGCTAGATTATCCGATATTTTGTGTTGGAAAAAATCTGCAAAATGTAATTAAGTAAGAAACGACTACAGCGCCGAAATGTCTGAACTAATAGCTTTGAGCTGATGTCGCTAACAGTGCCCGCTAGCTCACACTGCTAGTTGCCGCTTGGTGTGCTACAGTGACGCGCCATTTGAACGTAACCAGTTGCGCCCGCCTGCTTGATGTCGCTAGATTATCCGATATTTTGTGTTGTTGAAAAAAATCTGCAAAATGTGATTCATTAAGAAACGACTACAGCGCCGAAATGTCTGAACTAATAGCTTTGAACTGATGTCGCTAACAGTGCCCGCTAGCTCACACTGCTAGTTGCCGCTTGGTGTGCTACAGTCTAGTATAATTTTTTTTTAGTCTAGTATAATTTTATTTTTTTTATTTTTATTTATTTCCTCAAAACATGTTACAAAGTTCCAAATTTTATAAATTAATAAGGATTTCCTGCCCAACTTGGTGGCTGTCATTTGAACGTAACCAGTTGCGCCCGCCTGCTTGATGTCGCTAGATTATCCGGATACAGCTTTTCTTGACAAAACACCGCTATTTTGTACACAACATTTACAAAATAATATATATACAAAAACCTTCCTCGTTTATCGCTCTTTCTATTAGTGAAAACCGTATGAAAATCCGTTCGATAGTTTTTGAGTTTATCGCGTTCAGACATAATATATAATATACATAATATATATATTATAGACTAGCGGTCCCGCCCGGTTTCACCCTGGTGCAAAAGCACGAATGGGAGGGAAGAGTTTGTTTGTATGTTTGGTTGAACGCGCTAATCTCAGGAACTACTGGTTGGAATTGAAAAAAAAAAACATTTTGTTGGATAGTCCATTTATCGAGGAAGGCTATAGGCTATATAATATCACGCTACGACCAACAAGAGCGGAGCATCAATGAAAAATGTTGCAAAATGTGACTCAAAATTTGTCCGTCCGAACAAAAATTTTTGAACGGTAACTCCGATCATCATGAAATTTGGACACAACATTCATCTCGGTAAACTTAAGATGAATGTGCGTACGCATGTACCTCCCCCCCCATTCGTTCTTTTGCACCCGGATGAAGCCGGGCGGGACCGCTAGTGTTATATAATATGTATATTGATGTGAAATAGCGTCTAATTGGATCGAAGTGTCGGAGCGTGCCATAATAATATATAGTAGGGTACTATTTAATATGTAATTTTACGATTGCGTAAATAATCTAATTTAATATGAATGCATCGTATCGACCCGCCCGTCGATAAACTGTCGTAATATTATAATCGAAGGTTACGTCGATAATTTAGTTCACGTTTTAACCCTCCAGTCGACTACATGGTCTCGTAGCAAACTCGAGTTTGTGTATCACTTGGGAGTAGAGCTCATTTTATAGCCGTGTTTACCAAAACAGCTCCTCGACTCTGTTATGATATCGTAATGAATCGATTTTTTTCTGTCTACTTCACGAAATTCGATTAAATAGTTTCTCCGAGCTCATCGCGTTCGAAGCTTTGTGTAAAATACTCGTTAAGGTTGGCCCGTGGCCATTTCAACTTTGGCGGAGACGCCCAATTTTAAATCTAGGTTTATAACATTCTGAGATTACACAAAACATAGGGCTTCGGCTCCCAATTGATTATTGACTTGTTAGTCAACATTTTGCCAAAATTATTTTTCTATAAGGAAGATAAAAGACCAATCTCGGTTTCTAGCGGAGCACTTTTTTAAAGAATGTTTTCAACTAAATGGAGACCCGATTTACTTGGAAACTAATGACTTTGTTAAATCTAGATTTAAAGCTCGTATCAAAAGACAGAAACACAACATAAAATACTGGTAATGGTTGGCCCGTGGCCATTTCAACTTTGGCGGAGACGCCCAATTTTAAATCTGGGTTTTGTAACATTCTGAGATTACACAAAAAATAGGGCTTCGGCTCCCAATTGATTATTGTCTTATTAGTCAACATTTTGCCAAAATCATTTTTCTATAAGGAAGATAAAAGACCAATCTCGGTTTCTAGCGGAGTACTTTTTTAAATAATGTTTTCAACTGAATAGAGACCTCGATTTACATGGAAACTGATGACTTTGTTAAATCTATATTTAAAGCTCGTATTAAAAGACAGAAACACAACGTTAGTAACTTGAGTGAGACCAATGATGCTGATTGTAGTCTGTTTTTCATTCCATTTTGAAAGTTTCATGATGTGATTGCATTCGTTCATAGAAGGATTAATGGAGAGCGTTTTCAATAATTCATTATTTACTTCATAAATTATATGCTGGCAAACAATACATGCACTTTTTCGATTATGTAGTTTGCTAACCTATTAAATATGTCGATAGATTTGATATTACTAAATCATATATTATTTACAATCAAGGTCTCGCTTTCGTGCAATCGTCTTCCTATATCGTGTATTTCTAATACTGGTTAGTCGTCATATCATTCTCGTTTACGTTGATCGACGACGACGACATGAACGAGGACGATAATGATATCAACTATATGTAATGAAGACGAAATTTATTTTTTTTTAAGGTTATGAAAATGTATAGGCTGTGTGCACGAAGACTACTAGCGCCGCTAGTGGGTAATAGAGAATTATTGAACTCACTTTTTATGGAAATCGCGACATATTTCTAAGTTGATAAGTCAAAAAGCTAAGTTGGCCATGATATGTGTCAAAAAAAAATGTAATAAGGAAAACTGATGTTAATTTGTTTACACTAACAGCGGAACGTCAAATTAGGACGCCAATGGTCTTTATTTTACTTAAATCGCCATCAGAACACAATAAGCATTTCCAGATCTCTTAGTTTTCCTATGTTTTCTTTGTAATTAAAAAACTTCATAAAATTATAACTATTTTCACTTTTAATAAACATTGCTCACTGACATACGGAAAATTTGAGCTTGAAGTTTCCCCTAGTGCTCACCACAAACGCTCGCATCGAAAAATTTGTAACCTCGCTGCACATAGCCCATAGCTTGATTTTTTACTGTTCCGTACCAAAATTGGAAAAAAACAAAACACTCTGGCCTGACTTCAGCTAGCTGTTCCTCTTTTTTTTTAATAAATAAAATGTTTTGACACTTAATTTGAAGTGAATAAAATATATGTATTTGCGACAAATTTCTAGCAAGATTGTTAGTCTACATTTCCGCGTGCGGATTGTGCGAGATGCGAGCCGCTCTGCATTCTTGCGTGTCTGCTTCAATTAAATTGTGCACCGAATTATTTATTTTTACCTGTTTGACCTGTTTTTTTATCGTTTTCTTTATCACTGACTTTTGCATTCATCAGTTTTTTTTTGTTATGTTTGACAGTGTGATTTCAATTCAAATGAGAGTAAAACTAGTTCTTTAATTTTATTGTTTTTTTTAGCTACTGTTTATAAACATCAATATTATCGTTTTGCGTTTAGATAAACAGTGTTAATGTTTTTTTTAAAGTGAATTAAACGACATCAAATTATTGTTTATATGCGTCATAACATAATGTCACACGTCATACATAAAATAATGCATTACAATCTGGATACATAAACTATACTGTTTTAATTTATTTCCGAACTTGTCATTTTTAAGATATCGTACCTCAAAAGGAAAAAGAACCTTTATAGGTACACTTTGTATCAAAACCTATAGGGTACTTCCGTTGACCTATAGAATCATGTAATTTGACAAGAAACAATGTCTTATAGCACAAGTAAAGGGAAAAATTCAAAAACCGTACATTTGTAAAAAAAATAATGTTTTGCCATTCCAACCTACAAATGGGGAATGGTACTAGTTTAGGTCAAAAATCACTTTTCAAAAATTTTACAATATCTTTCCGTTTTGAGGTCCCCCAAATCCAAAAAACATATTTTTGGAAAAACTCTGTGCGTCTGTTAGTCTGTGAACACGATACAGGCCAAACGGATGAGCGGATCGAAACCAAATTTTGGGAGGATGTTTAGTATGCAAATATGAAGAGCCCTATTGTTTTTGGGGAAAATCGGCGCATGCGCAGAAGAGATATTATATGCTAAAACGGTATTTTTTATATAATGGTATACTTTTCATAACGGCTTATTATTTTATTTATTTTTTCAAGAAAGTTTTGTTAAACATTTTTTTTCTAAACTTTATAGTTTCGGAAATATTTTGAAAATAAAAAAAAATCAGCCGCTCTTTTGTTTTATGGATCTGTCAGAAATAAACAAGTTCGGCATGCTTTGATTAATGTTTACATGACGTGGAACATATTATGTAGGTAACCATAGCAACGAATAGCAAATATCATATTGAATACTAGCAATTACCCGCGTCACCTCACACGATATCAGAAATTTTATTTTCTTTATTATAATCAAATGTCAACATTTTTGAAGTTGGAATGGTCCCGTCGCCCAATTGGCTGGAATTTTTAAACCGCAACAGCATGCTACGCTCGTACACAGTAACAGTTCTGATACAAAACAAGCGTCCGTACAGCACAATATGAGAACTCTCGCATACAACACGGTACGACAACTAGGCTATCAGCTATAGCCACGGGATACAATACAGTTCAGTAGGCCATCTCTGAACTCATTGTAATTACACGTCTGGCTGACAAACTACTTACCCCCTATCTACGCCCTTGTTTTTGATGAGTTTATACTTTCAAATCTCATATAAACCGAAAAAAGTGGTTTTAAAAAAACCTGTCTATCAAAAATTATTCTATCTAGTCTGTGCGATTCGAAGCAGGTTCTTTTTTTTCGCTTCGAAAGCAGTTCTAATTCAGTTAAAATAAACCTGTCAGCCGTTTTGTTTTTGTACGTGCATTTGTTTTAATGCATTTTGTAATCGAATAAACAGCCACAGGCTAGACAATAACCAGAAACAGTCGATTCATTGGAAAATACGAAAAGTGGATTACGCTGATCTGTTTTTCCATTGCATTTTGTCGACGATGTGTGCCGCCACACAGTGTTATAAAACTCCTTTAGACGCGTTTTGTGAGTTTCGCGAAGGGGCAACTCCGTGAGTAAAGTATACCATTAATATGTAAAAAAAACACCGTTATAGCATATATCTCTTCTGCGCATGCGCCGATTTTCCCCAAAAACAATACGGCTCTTCGTATTTGCATACCGAGCATCCTCCCAAAATTTGGTTTCAATCCGCTCATCCGTTTGACCTGTATCGTGTTCACAGACTAACAGACGCACAGAGTTTTTTCAAAAATATGTTTTTTGGATTCGGGCGACCACAAAACGAAAAGGTATTGTAAAATTTTTGAAAAGTGGTTTTTGACCTAAACTAGTACCATTTCCCACTTGTGGGTTGGAATGGTAAAATTTAATCGATATCGGTCAAGCCGTTTAGGAAGAGAAGAATTACGAACACACGCACACCGAAATTTTAAATAAACAAAGTATTCCAATTGTAAGGCCAATGCTTCACAAATCACAAATATAGTTTCGCGGTTTTAATTATTTTTAAGGAAAAAACACGTACAAAATAACAACTTTAGTCTACAAAAAAAATATAAATAAATTCGGTAGTGAACAGTTTTTTTGCGGTTACTCATCATTTACACAGTTATCACACAGTTTATCTTATTTGGTACAATAATGGAAAAGCTTGACGTTTATTACTTTTGTTATTTTTATTATCTATATCACAACAATACATAAACGCATCGTCTGAGTGAATCATGGAGGTGTATAGAAGGTTTGTTCCTACTGTAAGCAAAAGCCAGATCGAAAATGTCATTTTTCGCATTAATATTACGTACTTTATTTTTTAATTAGATGTATCCTTAAGGTAGCTTGGTAGCCAAATGACTTAAACTTGACCCTACATTTTTTTATATTTATTCAAAAAATTATAATTAAAGACAACTACAGAAAAAGTTCAGATTTTTTTACTACACCGTTTAAGAGATATAATTAATTAAAGTTATGCAAAAATACACCAGCCGTTATGATTGTCCTTGTTCAAAAACTCCGGAAGTTGAGGGTTTGTAAAAAATTGACAAACTTGACCTCACAAAAAACTTTTTAATGGATAGAACGATGTCTGAAATACACACTGCAAAAATTTCAGAATAATTTACCACGTACTTTTGTTTTTATTAATTTTTTAATACTGACATGTGGCCTCTATCTCTGTTGTTTATCGGAGACACTCTCTCCTCCATATTTGCTAGGGGAAAAATGGCCTCTGTACCTTTTGTAATTTAGATTTTTTTACAAATCTTCCAGATAATCTTGCCCGCTTCATTTTAATTCATAAACATCATTTTTTTTTAAATAAGCTTAAAGATTTGACGATATAACATCAAGTTGACAGCTCGAGGTTATGTTTACAAATGCGCGCGACCGTAGTGACAGTGACTAGTGACAGCTGAGTACTAATCAATTAATATTTTATTAATTACATTGCTAATTATTTAATTATTATTCGCATTAAATTAATCAAATAAATTTTTATGTGAATTTCTGTTGTTATAGTATGATTTGGGTAATTATTTGAGGGAAAAAAAGTCATTTATTTGACTTGGGATTGCGGCTCCGAAACTACCTTAATTCGTAACCGTATATAAACTAACCGCGTCAGCTGTTCCAATAAACCAGTTTTCTACTAATTTCCTGTTAGAAATGTTTAGCCTAATGGAAAAATTAGAAACTTGTCAGGAACAAGTCCGCGTAGGTCTCTAAGAACAAACCTTAAATTTATTTACTATTGTTCTTGAAAACAGATATTTTGTTATGATTATTTTATAGTCATATGTTAGGTATATTCATCCATTCAACAGTCTCTAATTAACCTGAATCATTGTTTACTTGACGGAGTTAATTATTTGGGAATTTAGAAGTTCATAAAATTAATTATTAAAGACAATTTCTGATTAGAGATTATACAATGCACGATGCAAAATATGATAACTAGGTAGACTAGAGATTCGGATACCTTGCGTGGGTTTTTTTTGGTACAGTATTAATGGACCAGCAAATTCGGAACTAAATTATCTAGATGTCGCCTTCAACTAAAGCCATGTTTAATCCAACACACACACACGTATTGTGCTCCCATAAAAGTGTCGCCTTAATTGCACGGCTTTACTCCCAACTAAACGCGCCATTAGATGTTTCACAATCTTGCCGAGAAACGGTAATTCCTGGGTCGGTTATCTAGTTGAGGTATTTCATGATTTCCCTCAATAATACGTTGGCGTTGGAACGCATCCGGACTGTTTTCGGGTTTTGAAGTGAAGGGTTATAGACCCTAATAATCTCGAGCGTTTACTTCAAAGAAACCCCCCAAGATTGGAATCTATATATCCACATAATCTGACCGGGAATCGTTTGCAAACTTATAAATGGACAATTAAGGCATGAATGAATGAGTTAGGGGTTAATGCTCGTCATTCTAAAAGAATTTTTGTGCTCCCCCCTTTGTCCTGGATCTAGTCCTCCAATAGTTGTCATGAACTCCAGAAGATTGGTGACTAGATTGTCCTGAGGAATTACTCTACTCTCATCAATGTACCCAAAGATGGTTGTTCTTATGTAGGCTAGGGCCTCGCATTCGAACAGTAAATGGTTGGCTGTATCGTCTTCCATTTCGCGAAATCCGCACTGCGTCGATTCCTGACGTGTCTCCATCAGGAGTGCATGATCAGTTAAGAGTCCAACCACTTTCCTGAGTTTGACAATTGAAGCTTTGGGATTAACATTGGTCCCCGGGATTGGACAGCGGACGCCTAGGCCAACCGGGAATCCGGAGCAGACTTACAAATGGTCAGTTGAGGAAAATGTTGGAACCAAATTGGAAGCCAACATTGAATCCAAGGTTGGACGCGTAGTGTGGTTCCGGCTTCAGTGTGTGCTGAGTTCATCTCTTTTCCGTTTAAATTTGAAGGTTTCAGTTTTAAGGAGTGTGTAACAATGTTACATTAATTCGCAAGCACGCCGCCATGTGACCTGCAGTTTGGATGGTGAACGGCTCACCTGTGCCTGGTCCATAGACGTTCTAGAAGCGACTGTAAGCACTTAAAGTGCGATGGAATAAATTACAGTGTAACCTCTTTATAACGAATCTCAAGGGACCGAGCATTTTTTTCGTTATAAAGAGTTTTCGTTATATGGAGGGAAGAAAGAAAAATAACCAAATTTCACGTAATTAATTTATTCAAAACACATATAGACTACATGTGTTTTGAATAAATTAATTACGTGAAATTTGGTTATTTTTCTTTTAACTTTGGCTGACGTTTTTACTATGCCAATATTTGTTTTGTATTTATTAAGTATCTTATGCATGTCTTGGAATGTGGTGGAATCATCTTCATTAAACAATAGGAATTTTTCGATAAGTTTGGCGGCATCAAGTGCTTGTTGAATAGTTGGTGATGGTTCAGAATCGTCCTTTTTACGTCTGTAAATATATGCTGACGCCTAAATATGAACATATTTCTTCGTAATAGAGAATGGCTGTTGCGCTATAAAGATGGTATTAATGTACGGGTTTTAAGGTAAACCAACCAAATTGTAGAATAGAGAGTTTTTAAACGCTTTATATTAGTTTGGGTTGTAACTATGTATGTATGTACTAACGGAATCTTTGAGCATAATTTTCACCAATTTCCCGAAGTCTGATTAATTTGAAACTTTGCATACGTATCAAGGACCGATGACAATGCAATAATTTGATAACAGTTTCCCATTATCCTTATTAGGACCCCCAGGATTAATTAGTTTGGGTTGTAACTATGTATGTATGTCCGTAACGGAATCTTTGAGCATAATTTTCACCAATTTCCCGAAGTCTGATTAATTTGAAACTTTGCATACGTATCAAGGACCGATGACAATGCAATAATTTGATAACAGTTTCCCATTATCCTTATTAGGACCCCCAGGACATTAATTCTGACCGATAAAAAATGTTGCAAAAAAATTTTAGTAAACATGAGTTTATTTAATAAATAAATTACAAAACTTTAAAAAATAACAAATTTGAATAATTTTGAAAAAAAAAAAAAATTAAAGCATTCCAATTAAAATACGAATATAATTCTATATTAAACGCTTTATATTAGTTTGGGTTGTAACTAACTATGTATGTATGTAACTAACTATGTATGTATGTCCGTAACGGAATCTTTGAGCATAATTTTCACCAATTTCCCGAAGTCTGATTAATTTGAAACTTTGCATACGTATCAAGGACCGATGACAATGCAATAATTTGATAACAGTTTCCCATTATCCTTATTAGGACCCCCAGGATTAATAAATTCTTTTATAGATCCTCAAACTAAAAAGTGAAAAATAAAATATAGTTTAAAAAAAACTAAAAAACACGCTTTATATCGTACTAAAAAGTAAAAAATAATTGTTTTAAAATAAGCTTAAAAAGCGTTGGGCGCTCGATGTACGAAAATGTGGAACAAAGCGCCCAACGCTTTTTAAGCTTATTTTAAAACAATTATTTTTTACTTTTTAGTACGATATAAAGCGTGTTTTTTAGTTTTTTTTAAACTATATTTTATTCGTTATAACAAAGGACGTTATAATGAGGTTACACTGTATGTTCAGCGTGTTTATATTTTTAGTTTCTGATATTATGACAGATTTCTTTTTGGTGTTGGAAGTCGTATCAAAAGTTGAGCATAAAATCTCGCGTTCAAAGTACTTCTAGCTTGTGTGGCGTCGCGAAATTTGATTACTAGAATTTCGCTTTTAGTGTCACATTTGCCAGGTGTCTCACGAAGGCTCACGTTTTTTTTTTTTTTTAAATATTTTACCATTCCAACCCACAAGTGGGAATGGTACTTACTAGTTTAGGTCAAAAATCACTTTTTAAAATTGTACAATATCTTTTCGTTTTTGAGGTCCCCCGAATCCAAAAAACACATTTTTGGAAAAATTCTGTACGTATGATTGTCTGTGAGCACGATACAGGTCAAACGGATGAGCGGATTGAAACAAAATTTTCGGAGGATGTTTGGTATGCAAATGTGAAGAGACCTATTGTTTTTGGGGAAAATCGGCGCATGCGCAGAAGAGATTTGTGCTATAACGGTGTTTTTTTTTTGTATAATGGTATACTTATCATAACGACTTATTATTCTATTTATTTTGACGTGATAACGTCTTATAAATTGATGAATCACCAATATTATAAATTGATAAAACACCGGCTGCATGTACGAAAAAGTGTAACGTAACGTTCGTAACGCGTAACGCATAACGCGTAACGTTCCGCCTGACCCTGTGCGTGCTTTTCTCGAAAACGGCCCTAACGATTTGGATGAAATTTACTGAAAAGGGATTTTGGGGGGCAAAAAATCGTTTTAGCTAGGTCTCATCTCTCGAAAAAATCGTTTTCTTACAAATTTTATCATTATAAAAATCAATTTTTTGACATATGAAAATACTTAAATATTGTAAGTAGGTTTTGGAATTTTATATACTTAAACAATAAAACAATTGTTTTATAAATATTATGACAGCTAATCTTTGAGACTTAAAATAAATACGGAAGAATATATTATTTATTATTTATTAAGAAATATTATATGGTGAGTATTTTAAATAAATAAAATTAACCTAAATTTGAAGCGAAAGATGCAATATCATAGATTCGAATTATTATAATTATTATATAAATTTAGGTTATGTATTACGGATTACGTTATCACGTAAAACTATCGTCCGTAAACCGACTTTACAGACAACCAATTTTTTTTTCAAGAACATTTCGTTAAAAAATTGTTTTTCAAAACTATAGTTTCAGAAATATTTTGAAAATAATAAAAAAATTAGCTGCTCTTTTGTTTCGTAGATCTGTACGAAATAAACTAGTTAAGCATGCTTTGATTAATTTTTACATGACGTGGAACATATTATGACAACGAATATCAAATATCGTATTTATTACTAGCCATTACCCGCGTCACCTCACGCGATTCCAGAAATTTTATTTTCTTCATTATAATTACTATATCAATATTTTTGAAGTTGGAATGGTCCCGTCGCCCAGTTGGCTGATATTTTTTTCACAAACTGGTAACGCGAACGGATCGAACTGACTCATAATATTGACTGTGGAACATTACGACTTGCGATGATTGGTTGCGTATACATAGCAATATAATTAACATATAGGTAACTAAATGCACGGAAACAGGTATGGTGCTTTGCACGTTCATATAACACGAATGTTGGTTTTGTGTTGTTTTCTACTTGTAAATTTTTGACGTTTTCCTTTCATTTAAATTACTGTATTATAACGAGTATTGTAGTGGACGAGTTTAATGTTCTATGCCGTGTATGAATTACCTAGTTTGTACCGACTACCGACGTAATTGATGGAAACAGTGCCGTGCCAGTTATATATCTATACTATATATAAAGCGGAAGAGTTTGTTTGTTTGGTTGAACGCGCTAATCTCAGAAACTACTGGTTCGAATTGGAAAAAAAAGTTTTTGTTGGATAGCCTATTTATCGAGGAAGCCTAGATAGACTATAATATAGTCTATAGGCTATATTTTGAGATACATCTTGCAACATTTTTCATTAATGATCCGCTCCAATTGGTCGTATCGTGATATTATATTATAATATCACGATACGACCAATTGGAGCGGATCATTAATGAAAAATGTTGCAAGATGTATCTCAAAATATAGCCTATAGACTATATTATAGTCTATCTATATCTCAAAATTAGTCCGTCCGACAAATATTATCAGGTGATATACCTTAACTAAATATTGCAATATTAGCGCGTAACGTGCACAAGACTGGATAGCTCAGTCGGTAGAGCGTAAGACTTAATGCCAGGGTCTTGGGTTCAAGCCCCAAGTCGGCGAATATATTTTTATTTTTTTACATTGCTTTCTTCTAAGGCTTACATTTCAATTTTTTAAAATTTCATTACGACTAATTAAAATTAAATAAATCTAATTAATAGCTCATTTGAAAACTGTTGCAACTATAGGCACCTATATAGAAATAATTTTCCTACAGTGTTTTCAATTAAATATATTTATTATATTAAAAGAAATGTATTATTTAAAAAAAGTGTAAATACTGCTTTTTAACGACAACTTTTTAACGGTAACTCCGATCATTATGAAGTTTGGACACAGCGTTCATCTCGATAAACTAAGATGAATGTGCGTACTCATGTCCCTCCCTTCCTCATTCGTTCTTTTGCACCCGGGTGAAACCGGGCCGCTAGTGTACAAATAAATTTACGATGTACATTTAAATGTTGGAAACATTCTGAGAATAAATTTGGTTTTTACTCAGTTAATTGAGACTTTTGATTTAGGCGTATGGAGAGTGTGCCATGTTTTGTTTACAGTATTTTGCGGTAGATACAAATTATTTCTCGGAATAATCCGCAGCGCTACTGTGTAGATGTATAAGGTCGCGCTTATAATATTTGTGTATACATATTCATTTAGAATATTAAAAGTGAAATTCATTCTGTAATCTAGACACAGATGGATCGCTCTAGAAAGTTGTGTACCTATACCCATCATTTGCTGTTATAGGAATCTATTTTAATAGCTGCCTGCTGGTAGTTCCCGCTTTTAGTTTATTTAAAGACTAGCGGTCCCGCCCGGTTTCACCCGGGTGCAAAAGAACGAATGGGGAAGGAAGGGACATGATTACGCACATTCATCTTAGTTTACCGAGATGAATGTTGTGTCCAAACTTCATAATGATCGACGTTACCGTTCAAAAGTTTTTGTCGTTAAAAAGCAGTACCTATTTATACTTTTTATAAGTAATAAATTTCTTTTAATATAATAAATATTTAATTGAAAACACTGTAGGAAAATTATTTTTATATAGGTGCCTATAGCTGTAACAGTTTTCAAATGAGCTATTAGTTAAATTTATTTAATTTTAATTAGTCGTAATAAAATTTTAAAAAATTGAGCCTTAGAAAAAAGCAATGTAGAAAAAAAAAAAAAAATAAAAATATATTCGCCGACGTGGGGCTTGAACCCTAGACCCTGGCATTAAGAGTCTTACACTCTACAGACTGAGCTATCCCGGCTTGTAAACTTCACGTGCTAATATTGCAATATTTAGTTAAGGCATTTCACCTGATAATATTTGTCGGACGGACTAATTTTGAGATACATCTTGCAAAATGTTTCATTGATGTTCCGCTCCAATTGGTCATAGCGTAATATTATATAGTCTATAGCCTTCCTCGGTAAATGGGCTATCCAACAAAAATTTTTTTTTTTCAATTCGAACCAGTAGTTTCTGAGATTAGTATAGATAGCTGCTCGAACCGGATTCGCTTACCGCCCATCCCCATTTTGTCGTGAAGTACTGCAATAATATATACCTATAGCTTATGCTATCAAATTTCTTCACAATCACTCCAGCCGCTCTCGAATAATGCTGTTGTGGACAAGAAGAAAAAACTGAAAAGAAAAAAAATTGCTCAATTCTTTTGAAGATAAATAGTTTTTTATCAGGCGACACTCGACGCCTAACGACACGAAAAGAAACTACGAAATTAATATGAGCTATTGTTTTGCTGCAAGTGTCTTATCTGATTTTCACAAATTTTAACATGAGAACGCACGAAATTGTCAAGGATAAGATATGTATTATGATTGTTTTGAATTACGTATTTTGCATTTTGGTTTGAGAAAAAAGCATTTATCATTAATTTTATACGAAGCAACTATAACAGCTTTTAATAATATTGTCGGGCCGTCAAAAGATCTCCCTTGTGGTCAACAAGAAGATAGAGTGGTCTGTATTCGGCTATAAAGGTAGCCTACAAATTGTTTAAAAAAATGAACGAAAATAGATGCAGACGGCTGCGTGTACTCATTAAAATCAGCTTATTTTTTTATAAACGCTTTCATTTTGAGAAACATGAAAGAACGATTTTTTTTAGAAAAAGTGCGATTTTTGATAAAATGCTATTGAGCTACAATATGCACAAGCAAAACGTCTGTATCTTTTTTGGTTTAGAAGTTATATCCGTTAAAAATCACAAAATTATCTTCGAATGCCCATAAAAGAGGTACAGAAGTTGGCTAGTTGTTATTTGAAAAAATATATGAAAGATTTCAAGTTTTGCTTTTTTTAGATAGTCTTGTAGGTAGGATTACCTTAAACAATCGATTTCGGATAAAATACGAAATCGCAGATCTTTACAAATATGTTACAATTAATTCGTAACTATTAATTAATTGCGCAATATTTGTCCATCCAAAACGTGTCATGACTCATAAGGAAATCATCAAATTATCCAAATAGTATTATTTAAGTATTAGTCATTTTAGAAATAACAATACAATTTTAAAACTCACAAAATAATAGTCCGGTCAAAATAGGCAAAAAAAATAGTGGCAGGTTTACATTAATTCGCATAGAGCTGAAAATTGGTTCAGATCTTAGGTGCACTATTACAAATGAAATATCGAAAATTCCCACCAACATCTGCTAAAAAATGTAGTCAAGGTCAAAGGTTAAAAGTATCGGATTTTTGTACTTTCTTCGTAAACGGTAAATGTTATCTAAAAATAGGTCAGACAAAAATTGTAGATCATGCAATTGTGTACAAGAATTGTTCTTATACTTTTTTTCCTATGATTCACCCATTCTTTTGAAATGGTGATTTCATACATCGAAAATACTAATATGCAAATTAATGTTATTTTTGATAAATACATTCAGTACGTACATAGACATTTTGGTCCCATATCTCAGGAATAGGGATTCGTAGGAAAAAAGTATAAGAACAGTTTTTTATAGAAAATTGCATGATAAACAACTTTTGTCTGACCTATTTTTAAATAACATTTACCGTTTACGAGAAAAGTGAGAAAAATCCTTTGACCTTGAATTTTTTAAGCAGATGTAGGATCGATGGGAATATTTTATTTGCAATAGTGTACCTGTATCAATTTTCAACTCTATGTGAGTTACAGTAAATTGAAATGTTTATTTTGACCGGACTATAAGTAGCAATTAGAAGGTTCCGTGCAAAGAACTGGTGTTTTTACACGCTTTATATTAGTTTCACTTGTAAGTTTGTATGTATGTATATAAGTATGTATGTTTGTAAACTCGTTTGGCCTACAGCAAGTGCTTTATATAGTGGTATAATATGCCAGCTCTGTAAGTACACTGGCTAGCCGTGCGGTCTAAGGCACGGGTCTTCGCTGACGTCAACTCTCGGAATCACGGGTAGTGGGTTCTAATCCCGTCCACGCCGAAAAAAAAAATGTTTTTTTTTTCGGCAAATTTTTAACAATAAATCGAACTAAAAAGTGGAAAATATAGTTTAAAAAAAAACGAAAAAACACGCTTTATATCGAACTAAAAAGTAAAAAATAATTTTTTTTAAAATAAGCTTAAAACAATAATGAATAAAAAATACAAATATTATTGTGAAAAAAGCGTGGGGCGCTTTGTTCCACATTTTCGTACATCGAGCGCGCCACGCTTTTTTCACAATAATATTTGTATTTTTTATTCATTATTGTTTTAAGCTTATTTAAAAAAAATTATTTTTTACTTTTTAGTTCGATATAAAGCGTGTTTTTTCGTTTTTTTTTTTGAACTATATTTATTTCGTTATCTTTAAAAAGTTTTGCTTATGCTTTGAAACAGCCGATTCGTTTTGATGTGTACATATCTTATTATTTTTTTTTAATCGTGCATATCTTGGCATTGCGCCACATTGTTCTAAACGTGATTTCTGAATTATATTAGCATGGACACACTCCGCCTGTGCATTTCTATTAGTTTACATAACTATTAATTTTAGGAGTTTAATCAAAAAGCGCTTCCTAATCCTGATCCGCGTTATCACTCACTCAGGTTTGACTGTATTGTATTACTACCACACCCTCTCGTTTAGTAATGCTCCGCCTAACTCCAGAGTAGTAATTCAAGGTCAACCGATTAGTAGCTACAGCTACTATTGCTGACTTTTATAATTTATTAGCGAATCCGCCCGGTTTCACTCGAGTGCAAAAGAACGAACTGGGGGGAGGGGCATTAGAAGGCACGTTCATCTTGGTTTACCAAGATGAATGTTGTGTCCAAATTTCATGATGATTGGAGTTACCGTTCAAAAGTTTTTGTCGAACGGATAAATTTTGAGTTATATTTTGCAACATTTTTCATTGATGCTCCGCTCCTATTGGTCATAGCGTGATATTATTTAGTCTATAGCCTTCCTCGATAAATTGGCTATCCAATAAAAAAAAATTCAATTCGAACCGGTAGTTCCTGAGATTAGCGCGTTTAACCAACCAAACAAACAAACTCTTCAGCTTTATATATTAGTATAGATAGATATAGAAAAATAGGTGAATTTTGGGGCAGGAAAAGATGTCCGCTGCACTCAGGCCTATAAAACCAGGTCCCTAGCAGCCCTGGACCTTCGTGATAAATCGTCCCGGCCATTCGTGACTATTTGGCTTCCAACGGTTACTCGGAAGCGCTTGTTCAGCACCATCCATAAATTCCGTTAATAATGATTACAGTTACGAAGTGTTATTTATTCGTATTGATTTCACTTTTGCAACATTTCAATCGACTTGTTGTAGATTATAGATGTTCGACAACTGAGGTAACGGACCAGTTATACAATTATTGTAAATTGGTTTATTTACGAAATTTGCAATCGACCTTGACTGCCAATGATTCGACAACAAACAAATACGTATATAAACCGAACCATACTAGTTAACAGCAATATTATTCTAGTACGTTACGATATTCCTTCACGCTAAAAAATCACACGGACATGGTTAAGTTGTTCAGAATTTAGAATACCTAATTATTAAAAAAAAATTGGTTGTCTGTAAAGTCGGTTTACGGACGATAGTTTTACGTGATAACGTCATAAAGAAACATTGAACCATACTCGTAAAGTGTTGAAAAATAACTTTTTTTATTTTTCACATTATACGTATACGTTTCCAAACATTTATTTTTACATATTTAAATAGTAAAATTAGAGTTCTAACCAACTGTAGAAACGGTTTTTAAATATAATGAACCGTTTTCAAAATATACGCAGTTTTAATAAACGGACGGTCGGGTGGTGTGGATTTTTCTCTCCCTGTAAGTATATATACGAGCGAACTGTGGCAGTCTATTCACTATTGGAAGTTTGTGTCTTGTGATTTTTAATAAATACATTTTAGTAGCTGTCAAACTTGGGCGATTGTGCCTCCTATCGCTTATATCGCGCTCTCGCTTGCACGCTCAGGCGGAACGGACACTTTTCGGAACGTTACACTTTTTCGTGCATGCAGCCGGTGTTTCATCAATTTATAAGACGTTATCACGTCAAAAAAAATATTTACTATGTAAATTTGAAGTTATTGAGTGCGACAAAAAGAAGTGATATCGAGTTTCAAGAGTGCAGTAAGAATGGAACGAATTCATTGACGACAAAAATCAAATTTTATAAAGCATTAGCGGCCCGGGCCGGCTTCTCTCGAATTTGTTGATAGCCACCGTTTTTTCGTCGATTTACGCTCCAAAATTGATATCCACGAAAAGCGCTTAACGTTAAAATCGGTATAGTAAGCTATCCTTACAAGATAGACATATGCCATCGGGAACTTTTCTGTAGACCTATAAGAGAGGAACAATTCCACCATACATTGTTTTGTTTTATCTCAAAGGGGCTGGGCAGCATTTTCGATGAAAGCTCCCAGTCGGCTTGATTTTTTTCGACATCTTTAACAATCGTCATGTTTCAACCAATTTGCACAAAACATTAATAAATTATACACAAGAACCTTTCTCCTGTATCACTCTGTCCGTTGGTGAAAACCGTATGAAAATTCGTTCGGTAGTTTTTGAGTTTATCGCGTTCAAACAGACAGACAGACACGGCGTGCGGGACTTTGTTTTATAATATGCAGTGATATATTATTTTGTGTTGTCGAACGATGGATTTGTTTTATTAATTTTATTCCAGCTAGCTCAGCTTTTTTATATCTTGCCTTGCTTTTGCCTTATTTTTAGCAAGACCAAAAAACAAGAAAAGCAAGCTTTTTGGACAACACTACTGCAAAAGATAGGTTTCTCACAAAATCGACGTTAACGCGTGCGAGGCCGCGGGCAAAGGCTAGTGTTTCTATAATATTTTGCGCTTATTTGAATTTTACAACCATCATATAACGCGAGAGCTTTTTAGGTCGTAAAAGTTTTTAGTAAGCTGCGTTTACATCGCAGTTGTTAAATTTGTATAAGGCGAGTGTTGACGATATTTTTGGAAGCATATCACATACAGTATTAGATATACAGTCAATATTCAACAAGCCGATTAAAATTATATTATTATTAAAGTCTAACACAACCGATCTTATTATTCAGTCCTCACATAGCGGCAGTACAAGAGATTGAATTTTGTCGCGTCGCGTTTGTCCTGTTTGTCGTGTCGATGCGATGGCGTTTTGTTTTGCGCAGTGAAAAGGGGAAGACGTTTGGAGGGAGTTCTTTATAAAAACAATTACGGGGTCGTGTCGATGCGATGGCTTTTTTTTTTTTTGGAGCAGTGAAAAGGAGATGGCGTGTGGGGTAATTACGGGGTCGTGTATACAAAGTGAGATTGTAATACAGTAATTCTACACCAGTTTTGCGGAAAGGATATTTTGTCGGGGGGATGAAAACGCGCGGAATCGTGTCGCTCTATGAGAATTGAGCCCAAGCCGAGACCGCGAAAGTTTGAGTATAATTTTTCTAAAGTTGGAAAAAAACTTAAAATCGCATGTCAATGCAGGTATACCGTGTAAGTCTATGAAAGTTTTACAAATGTCGGAGAGTTATGGCAGTTAAAAATGAATGAAGTTGCAATGAAAATTTACGTGCCCACGAGTAACAGTTGACGTCATGGCAAGAAAAACATTACACAAAATGTCAATAAAATGTATTGTGTACGTACGTTTGACCGGCGTGACGTCACTGAAGTCGATGCCTATAAAACGGGATGTTATCGTCTTTTTCCTTTCATTGAGCAGCTATAGGTAGTTGGCGCTTAAAAGGATCGATATTTCAGTTCTTTCATAATATATTAACGAATAGCGGTCCCGCCCGGTTTCACCCGGGTGCAAAAGAACGAACGGGGAAGGAAGGGACATGAGTACGCATATTTATCTTAGTACCGAGGTGAATGTTGTGTTCAAACTTCATAATGATCGGAGTTACCGTTCAAAAGTTTTTGTCGTTAAAAAGCAATATTTATACTTTTTTTAAGTAGGTAATAAATTTCTTTTAATATAATAAATATTTAATTGAAAACACTAGGAAAATTATTTTTATATAGGTACCTATGGTTGTAACAGTTTTCAAATGAGCTATTAATTTGATTTATTTAATTTTAATTAGTCGTAATAAAATTTCAAAAAAATTGAAATGTAAGTCTTAGAAGAAAGCAATGTAGAAAATAAAAAAAATAAAAACATATTCGCCGACGTAGGGCTTGAACTCAAGACCCTGGCATTAAGAGTCTTACGCTCTACCGACTGAGCTATCCGGGCTTGTGATCGTCACGCGCTAATATTGCAATATTTAGTTAAGGAATTTCATCTGATAATATTTGTCGGACGGACTAATTTTGAGATACATCTTGCAACATTTTTCATTGATGTTCCGCTCCAATTAGTCGTAGCGTGATATTATATAGCCTATAGCCTTCCTCGATAAATGGGCTATTCAACAAAAAAAAATTTTTTAATGCGAACCAGAAGTTTCTGAGATTAGCGCGTTCAACCAAACAAACAAACTCTTCAGCTTTATATATTAGTATAGATTTTACAGTCATCAGTAAACTTTAACGGTACCGGAGATTTTCCACGGCTTCCCTCGATAATTCCAGTATAGCTAGCGGCAAGTATTTTTTTTAAATCGATAAATTGATGAAATTAATTTTACCATTCCAACCCACAAGTGGGGAATGGTACTGGTTTAGGTCAAAAATCACTTTTCAAAAATTTTACAATACCTTTTCGTTTTGTGGTCCACCAAATCCAAAAAACATATTTTTCTGTTTGTCTCTGAACACGATACAGGTCATACGGATGAGCGGATTAAAACCAAATTTTGGGAGGATGTTTGGCATGCAAATATGAAGAGCCCTATTGTTTTTGGGAAAAATCGGCGCATGCGCAGAAGAGATATATGCTATAACGGTGTTTTTATATAATAATAGTATACTTTTCATAACGGCTTATTATTCTATTTATTTTTTCAAGAAAGTTTTTAAACATTTTTTCTAAACTTTATATAGTTTTGGAAATACCTATATGTGAAAAATAAAAAAAATATTGATAACCATGGCAAAATACTAACCATTACCCGCGTCACCTCACGCGATATAGAAATTTTATTTTCTTTTTTATACCATATCGAATGTCAATATTTTCGAAGTTGGAATGGTCCCGTCGCACAATTGTCTTCAAAAATTGGAATGAAATTGGAGCTCTTCAGTTCTTGCAGGTCTACCAACCAAATGAATGTGGTGTAGCACTTTCTAGAGAAATTACTTCCGTTTCCGCAATTTTTTGTAACAATAAAACTGCATATTAAAGTTATAATAAATTATATAATATATAGTGACTTTTTACGGTGCTTTTTTTCAATGTCGCATATTAAATAACAGGTGGCAGCTTGAAATAGCACTTGCAAACCTTTAAGGAAATTCTAAAAATCTTTTTTTCGGTTCTAATGTATGACAAATATTCGCACATTATTCTAAATTGTCGAACGTCTATAATCACTCTATCGCAAATTTTTTCCCGTGTTTCTTGTTCTTTTTTTTAGAGATATCAACATTAACGGCGGAGCATTTTTTTTTTTTTTTGATCGGGGACTGTTATAGACCCATAATCACTTATAAAAGCTTACATTGTAAAGAGTTTAAAATTGGGGGCTTAGCTCCCGCCACTAGAGTCTCCCTTTCGCCGCCAATGAATACCACACGTGTTTTTTCGGACTTAAGGAGGTTGAGCCGTTTTACGAAGATAATGAAAAAAATATGAAATAAAGTTTTTTTAATAGATTTTTTTTATGACAAAATTTTCTGTAAAAAATCCAAAATAATTAGGAGATTTAAAAAGTTAAAAATTAAAAAAAAACTTTTACATGTAGTCTTATGGAAAATATGTCAACCTAGCATGCAAACGGTACATTTTAATTTTTTGCAAATAACCAAATAATGTCAGCAGTTCCGAAAACGAACTATGTAAAGCATCTATGTCTTACGCATATTTTTTTCCAATTTAATTAGGAGACTTTTAATTAATAAAAAAAAATTATTAAACCTTAGCACTTTTCGATTATGGACTTTTAATCTTAACAATTTTAACTGAATTTTCAACTTTTTAATAATTTAGTTGTAATTTTTATTAAGTATTTACATACATTTATTTGTTTTAACCTAACTTTGTACAAAAAATTCAAAAGCTAGTCCATTAAGTAAAATACTGAAATAATTAATATTAAAAAAAAATATTTATTTATGCCTTTATGACAATAATTTATTGGTATCATCGACTTATAACCTTTTGTAAATATTTATTAGGGAAAAGTTCTCATTTAGAATTCGACTTACTTTTGATTGGGACTGTAAGAAAAACTACCAATAGTAAGAAGAAGTTTTTACGTGATTCTAGAAACACGTTCATTGACCAGATTTTGAAAAAATGTCTTGGCATCTGGTTCGCTCCTGACCTCGGTTGTTGATTGTCCTTTGGCAATCACGTTATCGTCAATCAAATTATCAACGTCGAAAGAATTTCGAAAATTACGCGCGAATTTTTCAGTTTGTTGATACAAAATTCGCCAATTATATTTATGTATATCTACCTATCGCATTGTTTTTGTTGCGATTTTTGTGTTACAAGTTTACAGCGCAATAAAAACAAATGAAGACGAGGCGTGCAAGTACCAACCTACACTTTGACACAGGCATCGCGATCGAAGTAGAGAGAAGTTGATCTCACGATCAAATTCATCTAGTTCAGTTAACTGTAGAAGTTAATGTATGTCAGTTTTGTTGTACTATACACAGAGTTTATAACAGTTCATGTGATATATTTGTATAAACTATGAACTATTGTGCATTCTTTATAGCGCCGTATAGACCAAGATCCCAGACCCGCCAGACCTACGTCATTTCAAAGGCTAGAAACGCTGCTAGGAGTTCTGCTAGCCGGTAGGCTGGGTACCATGCTAGAAATGACGTCACTGCGGGCTGGCCTGCTAGCTCAGAAGATAGGTTTCAAAATTAGAACAGGGGCTATTTTCTCTGCTAGATATGCTGCGAGGTATGAGCAAGAACCAATCAGGAAGCGACTTGAAAAAACGCCCACAAACCAACATGATGTCGCATTCTGTTCAGAGTGAGACAACAGACACGTTTTGCTCTGTGTTTATATTCGAACTGTCACTGCGCGAGCACCAGATCTATCCACAAATCAAGCTTGAAAAGTAGTTTCGTGTAAAGCGAGCACTGAACAGCAATCAAGAAAACCAGCGCTAGAAAACTAGTCGGTAAATCTAGCAGCGTTTCTAGTAGTGATATGCCGCATCGTTAAAAATGTATATCCGCGGATACGGATCTGAATACGGATATTTGGTTTCAAGATCCGCGGATACTGATCTTAACTTTCTTAGAGTACGCGGCGGTAAATATTGCACATCGACCTTTGGAAAGAGACTATCTGTAATGGGAAAAAGTTATTGACCTCTTTAAGAGTTAACTCTCATAACAGATTGTCTCTTTCCAAAAATCGATGTGCAATATCTCATTATAAAGATAGTTTTTTAGTACCCTTGAGTTATGTACTATTGGTATGGTACTCACTACGATAAATGTTTGCAATATAAAGGTGCCAAATACGATTTTTAAAAATAAAAAAACTTTTTAACAAAAAAATTAAACCGCCGAAAAACTGAAAAGCAAAAAATAATAAATCTTTTTATTTAACTAAGTTCTATCTAAGTAGTTGAACGTATGTGACAGTCTAGTATATCTAAGTAATTTTAAGTCGGCGTCAACAATCCTTCGCCGAAAATCTCTGAGCGTTCACGTATCATTGTTAATTTGATTTGTTTATTTCTTTTAGTGATCTTTGTTCATTGATTGTTTGACGCCGACTCAAAATTACTTAGATATACTAGACTGTCACATACGTTCAACTACTTAGATAGAACTTAGTTAAATAAAAAGATTTATTATTTTTTGCTTTTCAGTTTTTCGGCGGTTTAATTTTTTTGTTAAAAAGTTTTTATTTTATAATTTTTTGTGGCTATATAATTTATAATTGTAATACACAACTCAGGTTGAACAATAAATCACCCCTATTTTCCCATCCTTAGGGTAGGATTTTTTTTCTCCAAATTTATATGAGGCCAACCTCGAGGAATACCCTATCCATTAAAAAATTAATTATCAAAATCGGACTACTCTGTAAAAAGTTATGCGTAGTCATACATTACAATCTGTGAGTGAACAATCAATAATCCCGTTTTCCTACCCTTAGGGTTGAAATTTTTTTTCCAAATTTATATGGGACTAACTTCGGGGTATACCCTTTCTAATAAAAAAAGAATTATCAAAATTGGACTACTCGGTAAAAAGTTATGTGTGGTCATACATTACAATCAGTGAGTGAACAATCAATTATCCCCTGTTTTCCTACCCTTAGGGTTGGAATTTTTTTACCAAATTTATATGGGACCAACTTCGGGGTATACCCTTTCAAACAAAAAAAAAATTATCAAAATCGGACTGCTCTGTAAAAAGTTATGCGTGGTCATACATAAATAAAAAAAAAAAAAAAAATAAAAAAAAAAAAAATATACGCGTCGACTTGAGAACCTCCTCCGTTTTTGTTTTTCGTCGGTTAAAAAAAAAAATATACGCGTCGACTTGAGAACCTCCTCCGTTTTTGTTTTTCGTCGGTTAAAAAATAATCTGAATGGTATTTAACAGTTTTTCATTATTACCTAATCACCTATATACTGTGCGATCGGCGAAAGAAGACCGGTGGGGAAAGGGCAAGAAGTCGCTGATGTGTTCCCAAATTATCGGAATTCATAGGCGGCGCATGGCACGGCATGCAAACAATGTATAGCTTTAAATTTTAAGGCATTATTTTGAGCCTCTAACTCGCACATTTTAATTACATTCGCTATGACCTCCCTAGCGCCACTTCTAACTGTTTTTCCCTTTTTACTTTCCATTTTGATGATATTCAGACAACACCCCTCAACTTAGTCCGTGGACGCACGCCTATGTACTGTCTAGTGTATGATTTTTTTGTACTGTTAGCAAGTGTCGCTGTATAGTCGTACAGCTATAGCAATAGTACAATTATCGCAATAACACAATTGTTAAACGTTTGGTCGACTGGACTCCCTTATTGCATAGAAGCGGTTCCAGGATCATTACCTTTTACTAATATAAAATACATGTGCGCTCTTCTGCAATAAGGTCATAGGACTACATTCCATAGACCGGTCTTCTTTTAAAAATCCAACAGTATATAAAATTTTATCTATGAATTGAAAATGAATAAGGTAAAAGATCCGCCAAAAACTAACGGATACAGATACGGATCTTTCTTCTCCCTCGGATATCCGCGGATACGGATATCCAGCACATCACTAGTTTCTAGCCTCGTGTGCAGTGGCCTTTAATCTCTAAAAGGGTCCCGCTTTCAAACTAGCAAATTGGCATACGTTCTTAACTAAAATATTGTACATTTACGGATAAAATATTGGCAGTACTGAAATGACGTAGGTCTGGCGGGTCTGGGATCTGGGTGTATATTACCTTTTAGACTGCAACTCGGGCGTTTTCGGTAAATGTACGGTACATTTGTCTGCTTGCATAACGCTTTATAAAAACAGGTTCGTGTATTGTTCCGCTAGCATGTTCACATTAGCATCTTTATTGTACAGGCTGTCCGAAAAGTTACGCAGATGGCGTATTCTTTGTCATGTTTCGAATCGAAAAGTCCCTTATCGTTTTTTGTTTTCTAGGCGTATCGAAATCGTATCGCTTATAGTTCAGGGAATAATTAGGGAAAAATTAGAGGAAAGCTAGATTTTCGTATGATCCTTCTTTTTGTGGCAATAAACCAGGGGCGGGCAAATCTTTTGATTGTCGGGCCACATTGCTGATGAAAATTTGACCGTGGGCCAAAAATTTCGAAAACAAAAAAAAAGGTCCTTTCATTTCCCCAACAAAAGGGTTTTTTCTCTTCTGTTGTAGCCCTTGCCTTTTACTAGTTTTCTAAAAAAAAATTTATGCGCCAAATTATATTGGCAAACTATTTTCGCTCTTAATAATCATTTATAAAATGCTTCGCGGGCCGGACAAAAGTCTACTGCGGGCCGCATCCGTCCCGCGCGCCGCCTTTTGCTCAGGCCTGCTCTAAACAATATCCCAAAAGTTCCCACCTATACGTGTGCCGCTAAAAATGTTACGCGGGTCAAAGGTCACCAAAAACGGTCTTTCGTGAAAATCTCGTTAACGGTGACTTTTATAGAATAATAAATAGTGGTTATCAAATTTGTAGCTTAGAAAATTGCCTACGAAAGATGTAAGATATAAGATTAACGGTTTTCGATAAAATTTGATTTAGCCAACTTTTCTAACCTGTTCCTATAGTAATTGGCAAATTTCTAAATTCCTAGAACTTTATCATATCATATATATTAATACGTTAAGGTTAAGATGTTTGCCTCCCTTTTTAGAAAAAACCACACAATTCCTCCACATAAATTATATATCATTTTACAGATAATTGTTTGCTCTACTGACATCGACAACTAAAAAATTTATTATTGCTTTTGTTTTTGTAAATTAATTAACAGCAACGCTGAACAACGTCTGCCATCTGACGGCTTTAATTTTGAAACAACGTCAACACTTCGATCTGTCATCTGACCTTCATATTGTAATACAACAGACACAATACTGCATACTGCCATCTGACGGCTTTAATTTTGAAACAGCGAGCAACGCTGAACAACGTCACAGCAATGCTGCATGATGCCATCTGACGGCTTAGCTCAACGCTTTTGCTACTTGCGCCTCTATATGACAATTTTAGTAAAATATTTCTTCGATCTGTCATCTGAGCTTCATATTGTAATACAACAAAAAGAAGAACGTTATAAGCAGTGTGCAAAATTAGAAACGAATTAAATACCTGCAATCATATTTAAAAAATAATTTTGTAAAGTGATAATTATTATACTTATTTAGTGCGAATAATTCGCACAGGTCACACTAGTTGTTGTTATAATCCAACTACGCGTTGTTCACGGGTCACAGCTAGTTAGTATCTATTTCTGTTTATTTGTACCTTATCCATGGTCTGACTATAAGCTATATCTGTGGTTAATTCCGTGCCGGTTTACCGGCGCTGTGCGTGTATCGATACAGCTGGTGAACACTGCAGACAACTACAAACCGTCCGTCGTCGGGCAGGAGGCGGCGGCAGCTGATCGCAGCCCGGTGTCGTCGTCTCGCTTGCTTTCATGGTGAATATCTTTTTTCGTATGTAAATCAGTCTTTCTCGGTGTGTTTGTGCCTACACGATGCCTTGTATATATATAGGCATAGGTATATTGTGCCGTGTTCAGGGCTGACAAACAATGACTTTGAAACGGATTTCGAGATCGTTATTGTGATCATATTGTAACAAAACTGTTCTAGTCCGTGATGGAAATTATTTATTTACAATAATAAATGTTTAACAAAACATTTAAACAAACGAAAGCGTACTTTTTCTTTAACTTAACAGAAATAATAAGGTTAACAGAAATAAAATAACGACAGTTCCAAATAATAAAATAAAAAACTAAGTAACAGAGAATATAGGGTCGCTAAATTATATACACAAAATATTTACAACACACAAACACAACAAAGTCTATATATTCACACGACTATTTAAAAAAAGTTATTTATGTAAAACCAGATTTATATAATTGCACTCAATGGTTTACACACACAAAAGTTTATGTATCTTCACAGTATAACTGAATGATTTATATCGCAACGCCAGAGCACATTAACAACTGACCGACTTGCCAACCACTCCGCTCGCATTTTATAGCTTCGTCCCCCGCCTAAAGAATGTTCTGGAAGCATCTCAAGCTTTCTTGACATGTATTGCATTCTCCAGGCAATTCTAAGAAGGTCGGGTTTTTACCTGCTTTCCATTGTTGTTGTTGTCGTGGTCTGGAACATTCTATGAAGCCCATAGTCGTCCCAACAGGGGCGCGCAACAATATGATTGCAGTTTCCATACATCAGGGGCAGTCTAATATGTCGTATTCAAACTCTCTGTCATCTAGAACGTTAGATTGTACTCACAGAATTGATTGTTCTGTATTGAAAAAGATCGCTTTTCAAGCTAAATTTTGATCAAAATGTGAACAAAAGAGTATGCTAAATAAATGTATACTCAGTTTAAGAAAAATATCGTTTCAATCGTTCGATTATTTTTCGAGCAAGATCGATTTAAAACTATACAATGCTTTTGTTTACTTTTTGAGAATAGTGCAATCATAATGTGACCTTATCTCGGACATGATTATTCAACCCTACCGCACTATATTTCCATTGACTTACGGAATAGACAAGAATAATAATGATAGCAATGATTATAATTTTGAACCAGGAATATTTATGAATTAATGAAACAATTCATAATAATGCATACATTCTCTTTTATTGCTTTCTATAATTATTTTGTAAATCAAAGAAAGTGTTAGAATTGATAATTTATTTGATACTGAATTGTTAAAGTTGTTTGTTATGTTTTATTTTAGTGTTCATGGCAACGTCTAGGGCCTCCAATATCGGAGTATTCCCAGTTTCGAAAGTGGTTTAGATATTTTGGTTCTTTGTTCCAGAATTTAGAGGTTACTTTGTTGTTTGTGTGTGTAAATTCCATGATGGAAAGTGATCGTGTATTTTGGGAAGAGCTCATAAACATGTATCATCTGCATACGTGTCTTTGGAATACAAATGTACTTTTAGCTCTTCCAATAAAGCATTTGAATAACGTTTTCTTTCTGTAAACCATCTTTATGGAGTATATAAAGAGTGCCCCAACTACTGCTAATAAAACTGGTGTTGGCAAAACGTACCTCATTTTATTCGTCAAGCACTAGGTACCTAGAAAATAACTTAACCTACTGTTGTTGTGTTGCATGAACATGGAGTCGATTCAGGCATCGCAATATGTTTCGATTTAAGTAGGCGTTTATGCAACTGATGCAAGTTTCATGAAACATAGAGTCGATGCCTGCATCGCAGCTTGTATCCAGGTGTGTAGGCCGCTTTAGGTTATGTTCACTTAGAAACCGCAGGTAAAGGACCAGGACGAGATAAGCTCAACGATTTTTCTTGAAAAGTTTACCAGGAGTCTGTGTTATATTTGTTCGTGTATGTCTCCGATCGGCGTATATATTATAATGGGCAGACACTTGCATTGTCTTCTTTTCCGTCCGTTAAAAATTTATCTTTGTTGTCATTTACTTTCAAACTTTTTTATATTGTTTCAAGAATTTATGAAAGTTTGAAGAAGATTCATTTAATACAGTCGTGAGTTAACAATCACTTTTGTGGGTAACTTCGAAATGCAGCGATTGTTGGAACAAATTTAAAAAAAAAACGTTCCATCCGCACTCGAGTGATGTCATTTTTGTTTTTGACGCACTGCAACGATAGTTCAAGAAACAGAATGAAGAAAAAGGAATATCCGGTCTGTCACAGTTCTATATTGAAAAAAATAAAACTTTACGGTTAACAGACCATGTCCATGACGCTTTAAAAAATAGTCACGTGTCTATTAATTAAATAAAATTTCAGTGAAGCAGTTAGAACATTAAAATTACGACATACATAAGAACTGATAAGAGATCAAATTTCGGGGGCATATTTACATGGTCGACTTAGCATGAATCTGAACGTTGTACGTCAGGGGTGTCTGACTGATTTTTATAAAATTTAGGGCGTATTAGCGGGCCAGACTCGAAATTAAAAACTAAAATTACAAAGTGTTCGAATAATGTTTTATTTGGAGATTCATTATTTTTAGGATCGAATATTGTTTTGAACTAATATAAGTTTTCAAACAATCTTTATTAAAATCGTTAACAACTTAAGTTTTTAACAAGGAAATAAATATATTCTATTTAATTTCTTTTCGGTTTTTGACAATTAATCCAATATGGCTGCTGCGTTATTGATCACATCATGGAGGAATCTCTACCCTCCATAGATCACATGTTAATTTGGTTAGTACGAAAAATTATCTGAAAATTAGTCAAAAATCTTATTTATTATATAATATAATCAGATGTTAACAAAGATTTGATTATTGTTTTGTTTTCATCAGCGTGAAAAAGATAAGATATTTAGGAATATTTCATTTTACCTGATATCCACTGAACAACTTACAATTTATATAAGGACGCAAATCTTAACGATTCATTAGTTATACAGTGTAACCTCTTTATAACGAATCTCAAGGGACCGAGCATTTTTTTTCGTTATAAAGAGTTTTCGTTATATGGAGGGAAGAAAGAAAAATAACCAAATTTCACCTAATTAATTTATTCCATGTAGTCTGTTAACTTTTGGCGTTTTTGCTATGCCAATATTTGTTTTGTATTTTATTAAGTATTATGCATGTCTTGACTCTTGGGATGTGGTGGAATCACCTTCATTAAACAATAGGAATGTTTCGATAAGTTTAGCGGCATCAAGTGCTTGTTGAATAGTTGATGATGGTTAAAAATCATCCTCTTTATCATCTTCTTCATCTTCATTTTGTTGTATAAAAACAATTACACTGTTAAATACGCCTAAATATGAACATATTTCATCGTAATAGAGAATGGTTGTTACGCTTTAAGGTAAACCAACCAAACTGTAAAATTTTCTACGTTATAGGGAGTTTTTCGTTATAACGAAGGACGTTATAAAGAGGTTACACTGTAGGTATATTTCACAGTTCTGCTTCACGACCAACTTTCCTTATTGGTTCAATAAAATTTAACGATTCTATAACTATTGAGAGATTTAACAAGTCTTTATGAATACGGCCCGTACTAAATTAAAATCTTTATTTAGTTGAAATCGATTATAAAGGTAATAAAAAGTGTAAATTATCTTGAGCTTGAGGATGCAGATACCTGAGGATTCTTGTTTTTGATAAGCTCATTGATGCCAGGTGCCATATTTGAATAAATTGGAATCATCACTGGATAGATTCTTATCGCGGGCCATTTTTTGATATTGCTTTCAGGGCCGGATGCGGCCCGCAGATCGTATCTTTGACTGCTGTAAATGGATTTTTAGTGGATTATCCGTCTCACAAATTCGGGGGTCTACTGATCTCCTGCCGAACTATAAGGCCCGATTCACACTATAGTGCCGGTCACGGTCCAGTCTCGGTTCGGTAAACGATTCTTTAGACAAGAAACAAGGAGCGTATTCATCAGCACCGCTCAAGTTCGGATCCAATCACGCTCCGGCACCGATCCGTTTAGAAGAATATTTTGCTGGAGCGTGATCGGACTTTGCCTGACTTATGAATAGGTTTTTGTTTCCAATGCAGTATTCGTCTATTAAATGACGGTACAGGGTGTAGTATTCGCCTTCCGTTTTCCTCGCTAATAAGCTTGGATGCACCCACATTCTTCTCTTCGTTGTTTTGCGTTTCACTCTTTTCTTATTTGCCGTATCTTCATCACGAAGAATAGCTATAACAGCTAATTCTTCAATTGAAAAATCGAACGACATTGTCAGACAACTAGAAAAATTGTACTTATGAAATAAAGTAAAATGTATTGCAAAGGAAAGACTTCTTGCAAATCGAGATTGAACCTTGATCGAACCCAGAATGATAGTGTGAATACAGTAAGATTTTACCGAACCGAGACTGGATCGAGAGCGAACCGTGACCGGCACAATAGTGTGAATCGAGCCTAAAAGGTACAACGTTCAGAAACTTGGCTGCCTGCCTTTATCTTTTGGGATATGAGAACGAAAGAAATGACCAATGTCAAAAAACTTTACTACGAAATTTGAACTTTGACGATAGCCCTGGCATTTAGTATCTTCACATATGTATTCGTGTATTGATAAATATACAAGATAGACATGAAATGCAAGCTGTTTATGACTCTCAGCTGCCATTGTTCTTGCTACACGAAATGTCTGTCCATTAGGGATGGACATTCGAGAGTTTTTGACGTGTTACTGCGACCGCAAACGGCATGACGCTCTCTCACGCCGTCATACCCCCTCTACGCCACCGCTCTCGGCTCCCTTTTGTGTGTGTGTTGGTGTGTGCGTGTGTGTGTGAGCTGTGTACTGCGTGTGCTCTTTTTTTTACTCTTATCGCGGCTAAAGACGTTTGACATCATAAAAATGTTGGCTTGTATCGAGTACTCTTCATTGATACTAAAAATGAATTTAAGTACAGTATAAACTCTATATAGCGACACTCAAGGGACGTACTGTGCACTTTGTGGCGTTATTGAGAGTTGTCGTTAAACGGGGCGAAGAAATAATCCATTAATATTTTTTTTACTATAATATATATATTTACTTGTAATGTATAAAATTTATAACTGACCAACAAACATATGAAAGACAATTCCAACAAACAAAAGAACGAATTTCTTAGAATCTTCGGTACGCATGGTGCCGACAACAAAGCAACAAAATAAGAAACAAGTACTGTTTATTGCTTAATGATGACGTATTGTGTCGTTATTTGGACTGTATGATTGTATGAGCGACAAGACAAACCAACTAGAGTTAAGTAATTTCGACGTTTTAAGGAGTTTGTCGTTAAATGGAGTTTATTGTCCATCCCTAGCTATCTATTATAGTGCACGTTTAGATACGCCAGTCATCTGGCGCGGACCACTTGACTTGATTTTAAAAGACTATTTGTACTGCAATTACCGTTCTGTTGTGAACTGTGCTGTCGTCCCAGATTTGACAGCAATTGAATTCTTTTGAAACAAATACGAATCACATTGTCCGCGGACATAATATTATGAACAGTGTTGCGTTTGTCCTCAACGTCCGACTAGAAGGAGGGCTGGGAATGGTCCGTTCCGGGCCTCCTCGCAAGGGACAAAATAACTGTCATGTTATCCCGTCACCATTTCCCACCAACAACATAAAGACGCGAGTAGTCTTCGGACGATCGGTCGATCCATGAATAATGCTCCGACAGTCGGTCACTCAGCGAATGTCCAAAATCGTATCTTATAGAAACCGTTTCGCTGCGAGAACTTGGCTCCAGCGCTCTCCGCGCGCTATATGCTTCTAATTCGGACACACTGTGTATAATACGCGCCACGGATCTCAGAGGTTCGGAAGCTAGTCACAAACAGCATCGCAAAGGCACATTTTATAGAGCCGTTGATACTCCCACCACCTCCCAGCTACCAGCACGAACGTGCGCTCGTCGGTGATTGGCCGTTATCGCTCGTTGCCTTTGTCTTGATTTACAGTACAGTCGAGTACGCTATTGTCAAGTTGTTATTGTTATTTTAGTTTTGTTGAGTTGCGAGTTTGTAGTTTTTCAACAGACTGTAAGTACAAGCGCAAGCCCGCATTCGCAACTTCCGAGCCTTTCAGATTCGTGGCGCGTATTATACAATAACTAGTGTGACCTGTGCGAATTATTCGCACTAAATAAGTACAATGTAAACTCTTTATAACGTCCTTCGTTATAACGAAAAACTCCCTATAACGTCGAATTTTTTACGATTTGGTTGGTTTACCTTAAAACCTTTACATTAATACCCTCTTTATAACGCAACAGCCATTCTCTATTACGAAGAAATATGTTCATATTTAGGCGTCAGCAAATGTTTACAGACATAAAGAGGACCATTCTGAACCATCACCATCTATTCAACAAGCACTTGATGACGCCAAGCTTATCGAAAAATTCCTATTATTTAATGAAGATTATTCCACCACATCCCAAGGTATGCATAAGAACTTAAAATACAAAACAAATATTGGCATAGCGAAAAACGTCAGGCAAATTTAACAAACTATAGGTATATGTGTTTGGAATAAATTAATTTTGTGAAAATTGGTTATTTTTCTTTCTTCCCTCCATATAACGAAAAAAATGTTCGGTCCCTTAAAATTCGTTATAAAGAGATTATACAGTACATTGAAGATTATTGTTAATTTGGTTGTTTTTCTTTCTTCACTCCATATAACGGTAACTCTCTATAACGATAAAAAATGCTCGGTCCCTTGAGTTTCGTTATAAAGAGTTTACACTGTATAATAATTATCACTTTACAAAATTATTTTTTAAATCTGATTGCAGGTATTCAATTCGTTTCTAATTTTGCACACTGCTTATAACGTTCTTCTTTTACAATATGAAGCTCGGATGACAGATCGAAGAAATATTTTACTGAAATTGTCATATAGAGGCGCAAGTAGCAAAAGCGTTGAACTAACCCGTCAGATGGTATCATGCAGCATTGCTGTGACGTTGTTCAGCGTTGCTCGCTGTTTCAAAATTAAAGCCGTCAGATGGCAGTATGCAGTATTGTGTCTGTTGTATTACAATATAAAGGTCAGATGACAGATCGAAGAAATATTTTACTAAAATTGTCATATAGAGACGCAAGTAGCAAAAGCGTTGAGCTAAGCCGTCAGATGGCATCATGCAGCATTGCGGTGACGTTGTTCAGCGTTGCTCGCTGTTTCAAAATTAAAGCCGTCAGATGGCAGTATGCAGTACTGTGTCTGTTGTATTACAATATGAAGGTCAGATGACAGATCGAAGTGTTGACGTTGTTTCAAAATTAAAGCCGTCAGATGGCAGACGTTGTTCAGCGTTGCTGTATTTTAATTAATTTACAAAAAGCAATAATAATTTTTTTAGTTGTCGATGTCAGTAGAGCAAGCAATTATCTGTAAAATGATATATAATTTATGTGGAGAAATTGTGAGGTTTTTTTTCTAAAACGGGAGGCAAACATCTTTAACCTTAGCGAATATATATGATAATTGCGGTCTAATCTGATTATAAAAATTGTTTGTAAATAGTGACGGCGAAATCGCCGACCGAAAGCGTGGCCCTGCGTTTGGTGTATTTCAGATATAGTATGCGAGTACAGCGTTGTACCTATATCATGATTCGGTGTACTGCGTCTATCTAGACGGCGATGGCATTGACGTCAAGGTCATACAAAGTCGCCCGCTCCAATCGGTCACATTTACCGAGCGCAATCGCCGACTCGCCCGCCGTGCAGACGGTACAATCAATTCCTATTTTTTGGCATCGCATTTTGTACACTGTGTCCAACAATGTGTAATGTTTATAGTTTAGTTCGGTGCATAAAACATAAAATCGATATTATGTTAATCTATACTAATATATAAAGCTGAAGAGTTTGTTTGTTTGTTTGAACGCGCTAATCTCAGGAACTACTGGTTCAAATTGAAAAAAAATTTTTTGTTGGATAGCCCATTTATCGAGGAAGGCTATAGGCTATATAATATTACGCTACGACTATTAGGAGCGGAGCATTAATGAAAAATGTTGCAAAATGTATCTCAAAAATAAGCTTCTATTCAGGTGAAATGCGCTAACTAAATATACTCATTCGGTAGAGCACACGACTGTCAATATCAGGGTCGTGGGCTCGAGCCCCACGTTGGGCGAATTTATTTTTATTTTATTTTTTTATTTTCTACATTGCTTTCTTCTAAGGCTTACATTTAAATTTATTTTAATTTTATTCAATTAATTAAAAAAAAATTATTAGTTAAAAAAAGTATAAATACTGCTTTTTATCGACAAAAACTTTTGAACGGTAACTCCAATCATTATGAAATTTGGACACAACATTCATCTCGGTAAACTAAGATGAATGTGCGTACTCATGTACCTCCCCCCTGCACCCGGGTGAAACCGGGCGGGACGGCTAATTTAAAATGTGTCGCTTTTCTGCAAAAAAAAAAATAGTTATAAGCGTAATATAAAACAGTAATCAGAGAAATGACGTCACTCTATTGAAATTTTTTGACAACTTACTGTCTATATTTCACTATGTTCGGGTAATTTGTTTGACATTAATGTTTTTAATTTTTACACCCAGAATAACGACATCAGCGAAGATACTTTATAGACCAGGGGTGGGCAAATCTTTTGATCGTCGGGCCACATTGCGGATGAAAATTTGACCGCGGGCCAAACAATTTCTTTTTCTAATTTTAAGTATAGTTTTTTTGAAACAACAATTTCAAGTTTTTAAACACTATTTACTATTTGTCTAAAATTCTTTTTATATGCGCCAATTTATATTGGCAAACGGTAATATTTTTGCTTTTTTATAATCGTTTATAAAATGCTTCGCGGGCCGGAGAAAATTCTACTGCGGATCCGCCAGCGGACCGCCATTTGCCCAGGCCTGTATAGACCTAAATATTATAGATCATAACTAGCGACCCTGTACGTGCTTCGCTACGTATAAAGTGAAATAATAAAACAATTTAATTGGAACATCTATCTATCTATCTATCTATTTTATTAATTGCTAGCTATTTTAAAATATACATGGGCGTATATGTGTGTATGTCGAGCATTCCGGCTGCGCCGTCGTGCTCTAAAAAAAATAGCGTAAAGTATTCCTCATGGATAACTGGTCTTTAAAACACTTGCTCTATTTCGAGCACTCCGGCATATGGTTGTTAAGTTCGTTGCGCCATCTATTGAATATTCACTCAATCCAGTCAACAGGTATTGCCATCTTATATGGTTGTTAAGTTCGTTGCGCCATCTATTGAATATTCACTCAATCCAGTCAACAGGTATTGCCATCTTATATGGTTGTTAAGTTCGTTGCGCCATCTATTGAATATTCACTCAATCCAGTCAACGGGTTCGCCATCTTATATGGTTGTATTATGACTGTCAAGGAATAGACAAATAATTTGCAGTAAAATAATATTGCGACTATAAATTGAAATGTAAGCTATCCTATCTTTCAAGTTGGGTCGAATTGCACACGGTGTGCAAATCAAATTTAAAATCGGTTCAGTAGTTTAGGAGTTCATCGCGGACAAACATGTGACACGTAATTTTTATATATTAAGATTATGACCTGACATGAAAATTCGATGGAGTGACGTCAGGTCACGTGACTTGGCGTTTTAGAGCGAACTTCAGTTGCATTAAAAACACCCAGTATAACAATAATAATTTGTTTTATTACTGTGCAGCGCTGTCGCCAATTCACAACAATAATGTATGAATGACAATTTGACAAACGAGGCAGGGCTGAAAATTGATGAATGCTATTGATAGACAGACAATATGTGATGTGATTTAAATCAATTCATTCATGTTGAATTTCAATTGTCGATTTTTCATTAATTATTTAACGCGACCTTGCCCAAAAGCACTGCTTCTCAAATTTTTTTAGCAGATGCCTCGATTTTTATCAAGGCAGAAGATCTAAAAAAATACGTGCAGCAGACAAGATCGAATTGTGCAAAACAAATATTTCTGTTGGGGTTCTAATTGGGCTACAGAACAAATGAATATTGTAACAAAACTGTTCTAGTTCGCGGTGTAAATTATTTTTTTACAGTAATAAACGTTTCACAAAACTGTTAAACACACAACGAAAGCGTACTTCTTTAACAAAACTAATAGTTCTAAATAATAAAGTAGAAAACTAAGTAACAGAAAAATATAAAGTCCTAATTATGTGCACAAAATATTTACAACACACAAACACACTGACGTTTATCTAGTACACTTATTCGCACAATTATTTACAAAAAGTTATTTATTTTAAACCAGATTTATATAGTCGCACTCGATGGTTTTACACAGCTCATTTATTTTCTATCTCAGCAGTTACTTTGGCCTTGCTGTACCGACTGAACAATTTATTTCACAGTTCTCTGTATTCCACTGTACGTACGCGCTGCAACTAACTGACTGACTGACCTGCCAACCACTCCGCTCGCATTTTATAGCTTCGTCCCCCGTCTGTCGAATGTTCTAGAAGCATCTCCACCTATTTTTACATGCATTGTCTTCTCGAGGAATTTCTAAGAAGGTCGGGTTTTTACCTGCTTTCCATTCTTGTTGTCGTGGTCTGGAACATTCTATGGAACACATTATCGTCCCAACAGGGAGACGCAACAATATTTTATTTTAAAAATATTTCCGTAATTTCGAAAAACCGTTTTTTTTTACAAAACTTTCTTGGAAAAATAAATAGAATAACAAACCGATATGAAAAAGATACCATTATAATATAAAAAACAGCGTTATAGCATATCTCTCTTCTGCGCATGCGCCGATTTCCTCCCGAAAACAATTGAACTCTTCATATTTGCGTATCAAACATCCTTCCAAAATTTCGTTACAAACACAGACTTTTTCCAAAAACATGTTTATTGGACTCGGAAGATCTCAAAACGCGCCACGTATCTAAAAGGCTCGGAAGTTAGATGCGAATGCGGGCTTGCGCTTGTACAGTCTGTTAAAAACTACAAACTCGCAACTCAACAAAACTAAAATAACAATAACAACTTGACAATAGCGTACTCGACTGTACTTTAAAGCAGGAAAGCGACAAGTGACAAAGGCAACGAGCGATCACAGCCAATCACCGACGAGCGCACGTTCCGTGCAGGTAGCTGGGAGGTGGTGGGAGTCACAACAGCTCTAAAATGTGCCTTTGCGACGCTGTTTGTGACTAACTTCCGAACCTTTTAGATCCGTGTTGACATAAATTAGTGCCGTTCTTCCTTGTGGAAAGTAAGAGAGATTATAGTTTATAGACGCTCGACAACGAAACTGATAACTCCTCAGTTCTGGTGTCCGCTAGCAGGTGGAGAAGTTTGCAGAACGTTCAAGACGTTTGCGTGACACATTTTTGCATATTTCCTGTTGCCATCTCGACTACATAGAATAAGACATTGGAAGTCCGTTCACTTCTTATCAGCATTTTTACGATAAACATTATTTGAATTTCCGCAAATATCGTGTGTATAAAGGTCGTTCACATAACGGAACGATGCACTGACCGTAAAATTTCATGTTCGATACGACTGATAATAATAATAATGCGTTTAACGTTCGTTTCTCGACTTTATATCATAACAGACGCCATTCGCACCATTACTATTTTCCATCTATCACACTTCCCGTTATTTTTCTACATTTTTAAACGTCCACTTAGTTAATAGCAATTCGGAACCCAAAGGAACGGTGAGACATCTGGTGAGAAATGCGCCGAACTGTCCTAAGGGGGGTTTTTGACAGGTAAACTATGGAGGTATAAGGTAAACATTGATTTAGAAAAGAATGATGGAAGCTAGGCTAATCTAGCTTCCATCATTCTTTTCTAAATCAATGTTTACCTGTCAAAAACCCCCCTTAGGACAGTTCGGCGCATTTCTCACCAGAGGTCTCACCATTCCTTTGGGTTCCGAATGGGCGAATAAAAGAATTTTAGGACATTAGGATCCACTAAGAATAATTTTTGAAAATTCAACTTCTAAAAGGGTGTAACGCGGGTTCAAAATGTGCCTGGAAACAACCCTTTCAGAGGGTGAAAAGAGGTAGATGTTCTAAAAATCAACATGGGTGTCATTTTCAAAGTTTTTCAGGGCGTTGATCACGTGAATGAATGTCATCAATTTTGAAATTTATTAGGGGAGTCTACGCAAGGAATAACTATGCCAAATAATGGGAATGCATCCGTGTTAATTAAGGGGAAGTTTAAAAAAGTAGAAAATAACGGGAAGCGTGATAGATCGAAAATAGTAATAGTGCGAATGGCGTCTGTTATGACATGAAGTCGAGAAACGGAAGTTAAACGCATTATTATTATTATGCCCATATATAAGTTCGAAAAACACTATTAAAAAATACATGGCTATTCTCGAATCCAGTAAACGAATATAACTTAAAAAAAATATATAGCTAAATGGTCAACACCAGTTTATTGTTAATGGTTTTAGTGAAATCCGCGAGTGAAAGTTTTCTTATAATTTTCTTTGTGTTGTTGTTTATTGTACAATTAATAAAATAAATCATCCGAGGCCATAACAGAACGGCAGCGTTGGCCTTTCAGAGTTCCTGCTATGCGTTGAAATAATTTCCCACAAGACAGGACTGACGACCGCTGGCTATTTTCGATATTGTTTTCATTTGTGACGCAGAGCACAGCTTTCTTGAAAACCTGGAAAACATTAAGACATTTATTTTGTTATGCGATCGTTGATTTTCTTTCTTCATTTTTTTTTATTGTTTCACGTCTGTTCGCGGTCGTTAACATTCTATTCAATTTAAGCAGCTGAGTTCAAGTACCTAACCAATTGGAGAAATCAATAAAACATATATGTGTACAGGTGTCTTCTTTATTAGATATAGCGGTCCGTCCCGGTTTCACCCGGGTGCGATAGATATAATTCTGCAAAATGTATTTCGGCCCGGCCGTCTGAACTCTTAGCCTTGAGCAAATTCTACCAGGTTTGCTTCTGAACTAATAGCTTTGAGTAAACTCTGACAGATGTCGTTCCATGTTACTAATACAGTTTTTTTTTCGCAAAACACCGTAATTTTGTACAAAATATTTAATAAAATCTATTCCATAGCGTAACTTGCACCAAGCAAGACACATTTACAAAATTTTATTAATATCGGTTCAGTGGAACAAAGCCACGGATAAGGATTGGTCTAAAGTCTAAACAACACCTCGTCTGTTTTTTTGTGCGAACATAACGCGGTAACTGCTAAACCGATTGTGATGGAACTCGGTACGCTATCTGCTGGTACTCAAGTCTCAAACTAAGCTGCTTCTACATTAGAACCGTATATCTCCCGATCCGATATCGGTCGACGTCGCCCGACATCGGAAGAAAAGAAAACAGCAAGACTATAATACAGGCACCTACATTGAGTCTTGCCGTTTGCTTTCTTTCCGATGTCGTAGCCCGACGACGAGAAAAGTCACATCTCGACATCTACACCGAAAAGAAATAAACCAAATAAATGAAAATCTTAAAGGTCGCATGATGATGCTATTTTTTACAGTTTAAGGAGTTTACTTCACTATAAAACTGACATTTATAATTTGGATTTTTGCCATCGAAATTATTTCTCATGTGAATCATTCGTACAATTGGCAGAAGTCACCGAAACTCAAGGATGCGCTTGTTTATAATTCATTGTTGGTTATATATATTTGAAAAGCTATATTGTTGAAGGTTGGAAATGTTTTTTAACGATTTTTTCACATTTGAGTAAATGCATTCTTAGGTGCAGTGTTTATTGATTGATTGAAACAGGCATGTTTATACAATGTCCGTTCTTCGACTCTACGATACGAAAAGCATAATAGAAATGGATAGATAAGTAATGACGCACTGTATGTGGTGCCTTTGTTGTTTACCACTGAGTGCCAGTGACCTTCAGACGTCCAGTCTTCTTTCACGGTTGCCAACTTGAGGGTTTTCCCCCTAAATTTGGGGGGATAAAATGTAGAATGGACTACTTTTAAGGACACAATAAAATATCAGACATTAGATGAATTACAAAACCGACTCATTGTTAAATATTTGTTTACTAAGTCGTAATAATATAGAATTATCATGTGGCGCTCGGTCTCCTTCAATAGCAGAATACCGCCGTCAAAGCGGCAAACTTTGTTGAAGATGAATTAACAATGAATTTCGTTTGTTGTAATTATAGAACAATCACTTTTTTATTGTTAACTTGTCTTTAACAAAGTTTGCCGCTTTGACGACGGTATTCACTATTCTGTTATGTAAGGAGTCCGCCCTTAATATAAATTAATAGAAATATGAATGTTTTCAAAGTCAAACAATGATTTTTTAGGGATATTTCAACTTGTGGTTGGGGGAAAAGATTTTTAGGAATTGTCAACCCTGGTCTCTTTAAAGGGTTGTGTTTAGTCCCGATATTTTAGAGATAACAGTATAGGCAATGAGATTTTCTTTACAGGTGATTTATTTATTTATTTACTTATTCCTACAAACTGGCCAAGGCCTAGCGAACAGTTTGTAATTAAATTGACCTTTTTTAATTGACCATCGCTAATTGCACAGGAGATTACTTACTTATTAAAAAAAGAACACAACAAAAATTATTCTTTGAAAATAAGAACAGTTGAACAGTACATAAACCTATTCAAATATGATTGACATATTTCTTGAACTGGGTGTATTTACGGATTCCGATCCCGATGTTTTAGTCTCAGTATTAAATAAATATAATCCCGACCTGAAGCGCGCTTAAAATTAGTCGGGGCTTAAAATTATTTAGGGATTGTGCGTAAAAGACGGGATGTTTCGTAAGAAGGTCAAGCCTGTTATGTACTGGGATCAAATAAAGAACTACATTCTGATTACATGCTTTATTGTTGAAGGCCCAATACATACATACTAACAGTTAACACTGGTGGCGTCATTAAGATGCACACCATTTTGATCCAGTGTTGCGAACCTATCTAACTAATGTTGCCAACACAACAAAGCCATGACGCTTGAGGGAACATATACCAGATTTAAAAATCCCGAGAGAACAAAATGACGGTAGTCCGTTATGCCGGCTCTAAAATTCTAGAAGCGCGTTCCCCTGTCCAGAAACATTACGAAACTACAGATGTCTTACGATTGATTTGTGAACACTCTCAACTTCCCATTTCCTCGCTTTTCTTCAAATCCTTTATGATTCGTTTGTAAATACTAAACCTTTAAAATTGTTAGTGACCGTGTGTTGTTTTGTTACAGATGGCGGACGTAGATCCAGAAACGCTGCTGGAATGGCTCAATATGGGCCAAGGCGACGAGCGAGACATGCAGCTCATCGCTCTCGAACAACTTTGCATGTTGCTCTTGATGTCCGACAATGTCGATCGTTGCTTTGAGAGGTGAGTTTTCCTGTATTTTATTTAATTCGCGAACGTGTTACTTGCAATATCTCTGCGAGGGAACCATTCGGTGGTCTGAAGAGCAATTTGCCTCGCTGCAAACAGCAATTTTTTTCTCCAAGCTTTCGCCCTACTCGTTCACGATCTTCTGATGGTTCCGAGGCATGAATGAATAAGTTAGGGATTATGGCTTAATAGCCCGTTATGCACGTCATCCTAAAAGAATCTGTGTGCTCCCTCTTGTCCTGGATCTAGTCCTCCAAATGTTTTGATCTCCTCATGAACTCCAGAAGATTGATGACTAGATTGTCCTGAGGAATTACTCCGCTCTCATCAATGTATCCAAAGATGGTTGTTCTCCTGTAGGCTAGGGCTTCGCTTTCGAACAGTAAATGGTTGGCTGTTTCGTCCTCCATTTCGCAAAATCTACACTGTTTCGATTCCTGACGTGTCCCCATGGTGTGTAGATGCTTTCTCATGAGCCCAACCACTTTCTTGAGTTTAGGTTTACTGTGTTTGATCAAGTCCTGTTTGAAAGGCCCACAAGCATCCTTTTCCCATGGAAGTTTCCTGGATTCAAGTTCCAGTCAGTGGTTTACTGATTGTTTCAAGGCTTACCTTGATTTCATCAGAGAACAGAACATTCTTCCTTCAACATTAAAAATATAATAGTCCGACCGGAAAATATCGTAGGACCAAATGTCGAACGGACAAGGGCGTCGCTGACTCCTAAATTCTCATCCGTTTGTTACAGCTGTCCACCGCGCAATTTCCTGCCAGCGTTATGCCGCATCTTTTTGGACGAATGCGCGCCCGACAGCGTGCTGGAAGTGACCGCCCGAGCCATCACCTACTACCTGGACGTGTCCGCCGAGTGCACGCGTCGCATCGTCGCGATGGACGGAGCCGTGCGAGCGATTTGCTCGCGGCTCGCCGTTGCCGAGGCGGCTAGCCGCACGAGTCGCGATCTGGCCGAACAGTGCGTCAAGGTGCTGGAATTGATTTGCACACGCGAAGCGGGCGCAGTCTTCGATGCCGGCGGACTACATTGCATACTCACGTTTATTAAGGATAATGGTTAGTGTCGAATAACAATGGACTCCCACTTTTTTTTTTTTTTTTTTGCTTTTTTCAGTGTTGAATCTACGTTACAAATAGTGATGTGCCGGATATCTGTATCCGAAATGTGTCATGTTCCGCCTGACCTTGTGCGTGCAAGCGAGAGCGCAGTATAAGCGATAGAGAAGCACGATCGGCCCAAGTTTGACAGCTACAAAAATTTATTTATTAAAGATCACAAGACACAAACTTCCAATAGACTGCCACAGTTCGCTCGTATATATACTTACAGGGAGTGAAAAATCCACACCACCCGACCGTCCGTTTATTAAAACTGCGTGTGTTTTGAAAACGGTTCATTATATTTAAAAACCGTTTCTACAGTTGGTTGGAACTCTAATTTTACTATTTAAATATGTAAAAATAAATGTTTGGAAACGTATACGTATAATATGAAAAATAAAGAAAGTTATTTTTCAACACTTTACGAGTATGGTTCAATGTTTCTTTATGACGTTATCACGTAAAACTATCGTCCGTAAACCGACTTTACAGACAACCAATTTTTTACAAAAAAAAAAAATTACTAAAAAAGATTACAATAACAGTTATTCTGTCAGTAGTTTGTTGTAAATAAATTTTGAAAAGTTGTTCTTATTATAATTTTTAACATGAGCAGGCAGATCATTTCACATATTGGATGCAACGTATATAAAACTTTTTTGATACGCCGCTGTTTAATGACGAATTTTGAAAAAAAAAGTAGAATTCGTTCAAATTTCGCTTTTATTCTAGGATCAAGAGTTCACAAAGACACACTCCACTCAGCAATGACGGTGGTGACGCGTTTATGCGGCAAATTGGAACCGTTAGACGGTCAGCTGACATCTTGCGTTCGCAGTCTCAGCACTCTGTTGCGTCATGAAGATTCGTACGTCGCCGAGGGTGCTTTGAGGTGTTTCGCATCGGTTGCAGACAGATTTACCCGGCGTGGCGTCGATCCGGCGCCTTTAGCTCAACACGGTAAGCGATGAACCGACGAAATCGTATATATTAATACGCTAAGGTTAAAGATGTTTGCCTCCCTTTTTAGAAAAAAACTCACAATTTCTCCACATAAATTATATATCATTTTACAGATAATTGCTTGCTCTACTGACATCGACAACTAAAAAAATTATTATTGCTTTTGTTTTTGTAAATTAATTAAAATACAGCAGCGCTGAACAACGTCTGCCATCTGACGGTTTTAATTTTGAAACAACGTCAGCACTTCGATCTGTCATCTGACCTTCATATTGTAATACAACAGACACAATACTGCATACTGCCATCTGACGGCTTTAATTTTGAAACAGCGAGCAACGCTGAACAACGTCACAGCAATACTGCATGATGCCATCTGACGGCTTAGCTCAACGCTTTTGCTACTTGCGCCTCTATATGACAATTTTAGTAAAATATTTCTTCGATCTGTCATCTGAGCTTCATATTGTAATACAACAAAAAGAAGAACGTCATAAGCAGTGTGCAAAATTAGAAACGAACTGAATACCTGCAATCATATTTAAAAAATAATTTTGTAAAGTGATAATTATTATACTTATTTAGTGCGAATAATTCGCACAGGTCACTCTAGTTTTATTTATTGAACAAAACTTTCTAAAATATGATCCGTGCGCAACTCTTAATCCGAAAAACAGGAGATTTTAGAAACGAGAACTTCGATGCGCGTTTCTTACATATTTTTTTTGAGCAGTATTGTTTCGGATACGGTATGACGTCATTTGAAAGAAATTTTTGTCGGTACATTCAGCACTTCAAATAGTAAATAAACCGTGACAGAATCTTGTATGTCATAAGGCGTTTTCTTCCTCAAAACATTCACAAACAAGCTATTTGCGTTTGGAAGAGGAATGACGTGCTTTTCTTGGCCGGAGTCCAAAACCTTCTTTTTTTAGCGACGACTCCGCAGCTCGTAAAATGACAATTTCTAGTAACAGGTGTTTTTTCAAAATGTAAATACTGAACGCTAAATTTAAGTAAACATAATATTATGATGAATGTTTTAATGTCGTATTTATTTTTGTTAATTTACAAAAAAAAAAAAAACAATTTTTTTATCTAAATTAGGTAAATATTTTATTAATGTACCTAGTGATGGTATTAAAAGCCACACGATTTTTGGTCAAAATACATTTTTTTTGTTAGGTAAAAATCTAATTTGAAAAATTACTTAGTAGAAAAATACTTAAAAGAATGAGACCAGCAATGCTCTTTCTTTCCAATGAAGGCTGCTAATACATAAAAAAATTTCTTTCAACTTCCAATGGAGATCGGCATTGCCAAATTTCGCCACTAGAGGCGCTAGCAATCACCTCAGTCTCTACCGTGGACAGTTCATAGGACATAATATAGTCAGTCCCGTCGGCAAAAATTTTATTGACACATACTCTCCCCAAACTTTGTATATGGCTTCATTAGGTCTAGTCTGACACCTATTTCCTCTATGACTTTTCTTGTTTCTGGGGCGTTTTCCCTCTAAATTTTCTGAAAGATGTCGTTTTGACATGTAAAAATTTATAGATATTGTTTGTATTTTTAATTGGATAGCTTAAAAACTTCAATCAAAACGCTAAAATAATGTTCTTTGACAAATAACATGAACCATTTAAAATGTCTGACACCTTGAATATTCGAGGTGTCAGACATTTTAAATGGTTTATGTTATTAAATTTTAGCGTTTTGGTTGAAGTTTTTAAGCTATCCAATTAAAAAAACAAACAGTATTTATAATTTTTATACATGTCGTCAAACCGACTTCTTTCGGAAAATTTAGAGGGAAAACGCTCCAAAATCAAGAAAAGTCATAGAGGAAATAGGTGTCAGACTAAGCCTAATGAAGCCAAATACAAAGTTTAGGGAGAGTATGTGTCAATAAAATTTTAGTCAATGCAGAATAAGTTTATTGAAAACTAGTGGCCTGATCTGGCTTCGCCCGAATTTGTAAATTGCCATTTTTTTTTCGACTTTTTATTGCAAAATTCGTCTCCATCAATTAAATTTTCCATTTATTATCAGAAATAATAACATTTTAGTGTGACATGTGCGAATTATTCGCACTAAATAAGGATAATAATTATCACTTTACAAAATTATTTTTTAAATATGATTGCAGAGGTATTCAATTCGTTTCTAATTTTGCACACTGCTTATAACGTTCTTCTTTTTGTTGTATTACAATATGAAGCTCAGATGACAGATCGAAGAAATATTTTACTAAAATTGTCATATAGAGGCGCAAGTAGCAAAAGCGTTGAGCTATGCCGTCAGATGGCATCATGCAGCATTGCTGTGACGTTGTTCAGCATTGCTCGCTTTTTCAAAATTAAAGCCGTCAGATGGCAGTATGCCGTATTGTGTCTGTTGTATTACAATATGACAGATCGAAGTGTTGACGTTGTTTCAAAACTAAAGCCGTCAGATGGCAGACGTTGTTCAGCGTTGCTGTATTTTAATTAATTTACAAAAACAAAAGCAATAATAAATTTTTTAGTTGTCGATGTCAGTAGAGCAAGCAATTATCTGTAAAATGGTATATAATTTATGTGGACAAATTGTGAGGTTTTTTCTAAAAAGGGAGGCAAACATCTTTAACCTTAGCGTATTAATATATATGATTGGATACTATGGTCGAATAACCGTGGCAGTTGGCAAAAAGACTTCTAATTTTTGCGTATGAATTGGTTCTTAACTTTCGGTTTATAATCCAGGTTTGGTCGACGAACTGTTGATACGTCTGTCGAGTGCCGGTGGTGTCAACGCGGGTGCCGGCAGCAGTGGTTCGGGTCAACAGGGCACGCCGGGCAAGGCGCCGCCTCCGGGTTCAAGTGCAACGCCGTCAGACAACAAAGCCACGACCACTTCGATCTCAACAACTATCAGTCTCCTATCAACGTTGTGTCGGGGCTCACCTTCTATCACACATGTAAGTCTACTTTTTGACGTGAAACTTTTTCGGGGCCGCTAGGGGGGTAACGTAACGTGGATCAGACGAAAAATGAAACGCTTCCTCTTCTCCGACTTCAAACGGAAGAGTGGGAGAAACGTTTCTATTCTGTCTGTCAAAGCGTCATAGGTAGGGTTGCAACGATATATCGGTCAATATTGATAATATCGATATTTATATCGATTTATGTACATTCCTGATATGATATTATCGATATTATTGCATAAAAATAACGATATTTATATCGATATATATTTACGATTTTATCGATATTATGGTATAATAAAATATTTTTAACAAAAAAGTTGAACCGACTTCAAAATATGCCTTAAAAAGTAAAAAATAATTATTGTTATTTTTGGAGTCGGTGTCACATCGGAATTCGAAAGTAGCAATTTAAATCTTACATGTCTCTAGTTCTCGGAATAGATTTCATTTTGGCTGACACCGACTCCAAAAATAACACTAATTATTTTTTACTTTTTAGTGCATATTTTGAAGTCGGTTCAATTTTTTTGTTAAAAATATTTTATTTTTCTCTTTTTAGTGTTAGATAAAGTATTGCAATGGGTAGGCCAAGTATGCGTGCCTTTGTTGAGAGTTTCCCTCGATTTCTCCGGATTCCACCATCAGATCCTGACTTGGTTCCGATGGGACCACCTCGGAAGTGCACTCTTTCGAATAAAAAAGGAATTTTGAAAATCGGTCCACAATTGACGGAGAAATCGGTGAACATACATAAAAAAAAAAATATAGAGTCGAACATAGAACCTCCTCCTTTTTTGAAGTCGGTTAAAAATATCGGAGAGCAAAGAATTTAAAAATTAAAAAAGGTCATTCATGAAGCTAAAGCTCTTTAAACTCAAGCTACTAAGAAAAAAACATCATTCGTTTTCGCGCAAGCTTATATTTTTGAAATTTAGGTTACCCAAAAAAAGGTCGTTCGTCTTCGTGTATTTTGATGCCGATATATCGATATTGAAAGGGTCAATATTATTGATTATTATAAATATCAATATATTTATGAATATTAAAAGGGTCGATATTATCGCTATCGGTCCGGTGTTAATATAAATATCTATATTAAAATCATTTTGCATCCCTAGTCATAGGCACTCTACACGCATGCGCAGTTCGTACTGTGTGTAGCATTTTCTTTAGCTACAAATTCCACATAACCGTTTCCTAATCCGGACATAATAAAATCGTCAACAGATGCCGAAACCCAAGACTTTTTACTTCTAACGCGCGAGATTGTCCGGCATGCTTTTTGTTTTACTTAACAGTGGGCGCGTGTTGACAATAGGGTTATTGTCCAAATTTCAAAAAGTATTTTAAATTAAAGAATAAAGGTATATGTACCCGTAAAAAATATTTTTTCTCATAAATATAACAGATTTGACTCATTATTAGTTGTTTTTTATTTTGACTTTAAATTCTGCGCCAAAACGTCAATTGACCTTGACAGCCATGTTTACTGATTGCCTACGTCACAGCAGGCAATCAGTAAACACTAAGCAAGCGGGTACAACGTGACATATAGCATTATAACCAACAAAATGTTGCATTTAATATGATTGACAGAGTACAATGAATACACCAGAAAACATACACTGAACAGAGATAACGAATACACATGGCAGTCAGTGGCACACAGCTACCAGCCATGTTGACTGATTAATGACGTCACGCTCTGTGATTGGTGTTTGAAATCACGTGACACATAGGTTAAAAATCGTGATTTTATTTATTTATTTTAATATATTTAACGCACTTATTTAATAAAAATTATAATTCTAAACGATATTTTAGACCATAAACTTTCATTATAACATAGTTTTATATTTAATTTTAATCACTGTCAAATGTCAATAACCCTATTGGTTTTGTTATTTAATTTTTATAGGACTTACTACGTTCAGATCTGCCCGACGCAATTGAGAAAGCGTTAAAAGGGGACGAGCGATGCGTACTCGATTCGATGCGTCTCGTCGACCTGTTGCTCGTTCTGTTATTCGAAGGGCGGGAGGCTTTGGGCCGCCCGCACGTGGGATCGTCCAATTCGATGCAGCTGTTGCCTCGGTTGCGACGTCTCGATTCGGCAGCTGAAAAAACACACAGGCAACTCATCGATTGCATTCGTTCGAAAGATACCGACGCGTTGATCGAAGCCATCGATACCGGAGGAATTGATGTTAACTTTATGGACGATGTTGGACAAACTCTTTTGAATTGGGCGTCTGCGTTCGGCACACAGGAAATGGTCGAGTTCTTGTGCGAACGAGGTAAGTTGAATCATAATACGCTAAGGTTAAAGACGTTTGCCTCCCTTTTTAGAAAAAACCACACAATTTCTCCACATAAATTATATATCATTTTACAGATAATTGCTTGCTCTACTGACATCGACAACTAAAAAATTTATTATTGCTTTTGTTTTTGTAAATTAATTAAAATACAGCAACGCTGAACAACGTCTGCCATCTGACGTTTTTAATTTTGAAACAACGTCAACACTTCGATCTGTCATCTGACCTTCATACTGTAATACAACAGACAATACTGCATACTGCCATTTGACGGTTTTAATTTTGAAAGAGCGAGCAACGCTAAACAACATCACAGCAATGCTGCATGATGCCATCTGACGGCTTAGCTCAACGCTTTTGCTACTTGCGCCTCTATATGACAATTTTAGTAAAATATTTCTTCGATCTGTCATCTGAGCTTCATATTGTAATACAACAAAAAGAAGAACATTATAAGCAGTGTGCAAAATTAGAAATGAATTTAAAAAATAATTTTGTAAAGTGCTAATTATTATATTACTTATTTAGTGCGAATAATTCGCACAGGTCACACTAGTCTTAAATATTTTAGTACGCAGGGTGATTTTTAAGTTGATTCTATTTTTTTAACAGCGTTTAGAAATCGAATAGACAATCAAATATTATCAAAACTCAAAAATAATTTAAAGAATTCAAAAGCCCGATTAACACGCGCGAAGAAATGATAGCACGAATCGGAATTGCATCCGAAACAATTCGCGGAAGGCCTTTATCGCTACTACAAGCATGATTACGACGCACGCATCTTTGTGTCCAACAAAACAGGGACAACTTCGAACAGTTTCTGTGAATACTTGATAATGACATAACATATTTCCATAGTGACATGACATAACGCTAGGACCGACCTCAAAATTTGATAAAATTCAATGAAACTTTGAAAGCGCCCGTTCCTCTTTCATATTTGAGTTTTGATAAAAATTTACTTGAAATATTTGTTCGTCTATTTGATTTGTACACGCTGTTAAAGAAAAGGAAATCGACTTAAAATATCATCCTGCAGAGTGCTTTAGAAGCAAATTGTGACCATTGAGAGCTCAACTTCGAACAATCACTTGATAATGACATAACATATTTCCATAGTGACATGACATAACGCCAGGACCGACCAAAAAATTTGATATAATTTAATAAAACTTGGAAAGCCTGTTTCTCTTTCATTTTTGAGTTTTAATAAAAAATTTACTTGAAATATTTGTTCGTCTATTTGATTTCTACACGCTGTTAAAAAAAAAAGGAAATCGACTTAAAAATCATCCTGTAGAGTGCCTTATCAGCAAATTGTGACCGTTGAGAGCTCAGCTGACTTAAATTTCTTTAATTGTAGGAGCCGATGTAAACAAAGGCCAACGGAGCTCTTCGCTGCATTATGCCGCTTGTTTCGGAAGACCGGGAATAGCTCGCGTCTTACTCAGACACGGCGCTAACCCAGATTTGAGAGACGAAGATGGAAAAACACCACTTGACAAGGCTCGAGAACGAGTCGATGAAGGTATTATACTTTGTACATAATTCTTATTGTTCTTAAGGCTATTTTTCGACATACGATTGAATTTCACGACTTTGGACCTCAAACCGGAAAATATTATCCAAACTGAAATTTCCAGGTCATCGTGAAGTGGCAACGATCCTGCAGTCGCCCGGAGAATGGATGGTGTCGACGGATCGCGCCGGTAAAAGGACAGGTTCCGAGTCGGAAGCCGGAGAGGAAGGCGCGGAGAGTAACGAGCCGAGAGGAGATCCGGAAATGGCGCCGGTCTATTTGCGAGCGTTGCTGCCGGTGTTCTGTCAGACATTCCAGTCTACGATGCTGGGATCGGTGCGCAGAGGCTGTTTGGGCCTTATACGTAAGATGGTACACTATATTCAAGCCGGCCAGCTCATCGAACTGTGCAGTCCGGAATCTTCGACGCATTCGGTCGCAACGTCGCTCGTCGAGGTTATAGCAGTTGTGCTCGATAACGAGGTATGTGCTATTTGTCGGATGTTTTCATTTGCAGCTGTTTTTCTGTCGCTTCTACTAATGGCATGAATCTGCTATTTTTTTAGAATTAACTAAGGCATGTAAATATTACGTAGAAATAATTAAATGAGATCTAGTTTCGACGCGCCTTTTAAGCGAATATAATAGAAAAACGACTGCTAATAGACGTTTGTGAACTTTTAGTCGTCGAGCGTCTATAAAATATCTATGTGCAACAGTATCATGAACTAATTGTGAAAATGGAAACTTGGAACCGGGTATTTTTTACCCGACTAAATGACTAAATATCTATTATTATTAGTGATGTGCCGGATATCCGTATCCGCGGATATCCGAGGGAGAAGAAAGATCCGTATCCGTTAGTTTTTGGCGGATCTTTTCCTTATTAATTTTCAATTTATAGATGAAATTTTATATATATAGGTGATTAGGTAATAATGAAATTCTGTTAAATTCCATTCAGATTATTTTTTATTTTTTTAAATCGTATTTGGCACCTTTATATTGCAAACATTTATCGTAGTGAGTACCCTACTAATAGTACATAACTCAAAGGTACTAAATCAACTATCTTTATAATGAGATATTGCACATCGATCTTTGGAAAGAGACAATCTGTTATGAGAGTTAACTCTTAAAGAGGTCAATAACTTTTTCCCATAACAGATATTCTCTTTCCAAAGGTCGATGTGCAATATTTACCGCCGCGTACTCTAAGAAAATTAAGAACCGTATCCGTATCCGCGGATCTTGAAACCAAAAATCCGTATTCAGATCCGTATCTGCGGATATACATTTTTAACAATTCGGCACATCGCTAATTGTTATACATTTTTTCCTAACTAAATTAAAAAAAAAAAATAATAATAATAAACCAGCAACAATGTATCTGTGATACGCAACAATGAACGGATTTTTCTGATTAATAAAACAATGTTCCTTTAAAATGCTCGCGACGTGTGGATGTTTCGGCAGTAAAAATATGAGACATCAGTGTCCACCAATTTTTGTGTTATTTAATGTTAGTTTTGGGTACAGAGAATAAAAGAGATTCAAGTTATGTTGTATTTGCGTACAGTAGTGTCAAAACTAATCGACTCCGGTATTTTTAACTTCTTCATTCCTCACTTCATGGCAGTCATAGACCAATCAGAAAAAAGCTTTATTATTTTGAGGTTAAACGTTATCAAAAGTATTTTTCTACCAACTGAGTAGCGTAGAAGACACTTTGTGTGAGAAGTAGGGATTAAATACTTGAAAATACATGAGTCCAACTTAATCTTTTATTTAAAACGATATACGTGATATGCCTTTCGATGGAAATTAGGATATGGGGGTTTATGGCTTTCTACTTTGCACAGCAGAGATTTCTCAAGAGCACAGCTAGGTTATTTTTCCCATCCATGATTATAAAATGTATTTTCCTGTGCTGCGCAAAAACATGTTAACTTGTTGACAATTTCGTGTTTTCTAGGTATATAAATTATATCGCCATTTTTTGTGCACAAATAGCTTAATAATATTGCGTTTTTTTTAATTTCTTGTTGTAAAGCCAGATCTTCGTTTATTTCAATTTTTTTAATAAGCTTTTGTTATTTTGTAAATTAATTTAGCATGCTATCTATATTGCCAGTTGCGACTTGTAACGAAATGGATTTATAACGAAAACCTCCGAACAAACTATCAATGAAATGACGTCATTACAAATGAAGGGTACACGGGAAGAAGGCGATTTGTCAGTAAAAATTCGAAATTAATTTTTTTATGCCATCTTGTAGCCAAAAGTCGTACCTTTCTGTTGGTGTATTCATTTTAGAGAAGAATACGCTAAGTAAAAAGTTATAAGCGTTGAAAGAAATGCATCAGCAAGTAAATGGTACGATCTTAAACACTTCAAAATGCTCTCCTGCACAATTTACATTTTTTGACAAACCGCCTTCTTCCCGTGTACCCTTCAAATGCTATGCCCTTTCATATTATACCGTACGAATGTAATTGAACAACTGCTTCTCGGAGCACATGAAAAATTTCGCGTTTTGCGATCTCTTGGCAGCTTGAAGACTAGCGATATTTTCTTTTTTTGCGAAATAATTATTGGTATTGTTCGGGACAATTTTTTTAAAACCTAGTGCTGGATTGCATAAAAAAAATTTGATTCGACATTGAGCTTAGACTGTGATAATAATATTTACAGTTTTTATACATGCAGGAGCAGTCTAATTTCGTTTTCAGACTCCCTTTCATGTAGAACATTAGACTGTACTAAAAAACCATGTTAAATGTACATACACAGTTCAAAAAAATTATTGATTCAGTCAATCAATTATTATTTGTCGATTTAAAATTCTTGTACCCTTTACTTATGGAGAATGTGCGATCACAAATAAAATTTTCTGACGCAACCCAACACGAGTCTTAAATATCGTTCAATTGCATACTGAACTAATTGATTTCACTTATTTTTAACAAGATAGTTGCATTCAGATGTTTTTTTCCGTTTGTTTGTTTTGTTACATTTCCCGCAATGGATCCGTAATTTTATTGAACTACAATGCTATGATTTATTTATAATTTTAGATAAACATTTGTATATTGAAATAGCACTTTAATAGCTTTTGATCTGATTGTCAAAGAAGTATTTGTTAGGCACGCCAAGATAATATGAAGATAAGTATTCCAATCATGCACTGCATCATGGGAATTGGGCTTTTGAATGAAATTTTTTTTTGTCATAAATGGAAAGATCGTATATAAGTTTTATAACAAAACTATTTTTCTTTTTTTTATTTTCGTTATAATTCAAAAGTTATATCAAATTAAAAATAAATTTTTGTACCCAGTTCCGAGAACGCGCCGACATTTCCCGAACATAATGTGACGTCATAATGTTTTAGTCAATACACATGTAGAAGCCATTGATAGTAAACTGCGTATATACATTTTACCATTATGACGTCACAACTGTCAAAAACAATTTTAGTGCGTTTGCAGTCACGTGATTTTTTTTAATATTTTATCAATTTTAAATTGCTTATAATTAATTTAAAAAAAGTTTTTTGAAAGTTTTTCGCATCGATTATCAATATTATTTATAATAAAGTTTTAAAATACAATAAAAAAATCGATAATTATTTTTTTTTCAAAAGCCTAATTGTATCAAGTTGTGGCGCCATCATTACTGTATCAACTAAGCATAGTCATTAGTGGCGCCATGGTTACTAAACAAATGAACTATGGTCTATTATTGCTAATTTTTTTAATCAAACTAATTTTTTAAGGTTATACACCCACGACCGTGTTAGTTAAAACTGTGTCCGTATTTTGTTGTAAAAAAAAATGTTATATGACTTGGTAAATTACTATTTATTATGGAAATATTATATCCTGTAGATCATAGCTTTATTTTTCAATATTTAAGAAATTATTTAAAAATTTGACATAATATCATAAAGTTTTGAATTTAGCAGTATATTTAATTAAGCCCAATGAACACGAAAGATTTTATCTTACGCTTTGTTTTTAAAAACCTTTGAACCGTTAGACGTATAGTTTTTGAGTAATTGGATATTATAAATGCAGTTTTTAATACATGGTAAATGAAATAATATCCAATTTTCAAGTTTTAGTTATTATAGCCAGAGTGCCCGTCGGCAAAAATTTTATTGATACATGATACTCTCCCCAAACTTTGTATATGGCTTCATTAGGCCTAGTCTGACACCTATTTCCTCTATGACTTTTCTTGATTTTGGGGCGTTTTCCCTCTAAACTTTCCGAAAGATGTCGTTTTGACAACATGTAAAAATTTATAGATACTGTTTGTTTTTTTAATTGGATAGCTTAAAAACTTCAACCAAAACGCTAAAATAATGTTCTCTGACAAATAATATGAGCCATTTAAAATGTCTGACACCTCGAATATGTCGACCATATTCGAGGTGTCAGACATTTTAAATAGTTCGTGTTATTTGTCAGAGAAGATCATTTTAGCGTTTTGGTTCAAGCTTTTAAGTTATCCAATTAAAAAAACAAACAGTATCTATAAATTTTTACATGTCGTCAAAACGACATATTTCCGAAAGTTTAGAGGGAAAACGCCCCAAAATCAAGAAAAGTCATAGAGGAAATAGGTGTCAGACTAGGCCTAATGAAGCCATATACAAAGTTTGGGGAGAGTATGTATCAATAAAATTTTTGCCGACGGGCACTCTGGCTATTAGCAACGTCACAAAAATTATTTATTAAAAACAAAATTTTTGAAAAACTTTTCATGTAATCTGGTTTTCATGGTGATATAATTCAAATCTAGAAAATAGAGATTTTGAGAGTTGTTTCGAAAATTTTTAATTAATATTTCTCCAAAACTGCACGGGAAAGTTTAGATTTTTTTTTTACGTTATCTTAAAGAGTCAAACTTTCCAATAATCAGTTTTTTTTTAATTTGTCTATAGCCAATTTGATTTAATTTTATTTTTATATACACTTCCGGTCAGTCTTCTCATTTATCATTGTGTTAAAAATCGAATTTTTAATAATTAATAACTTGAAAACTAGACGGTCAATGTTTTTTAAAAAATGCAGTTAAATGTATAAGATATCCATAATTAACATATTAAAATTTCAGCGTATTATCTATACATTGCTCTATCGGGCGTATAACCTTAAATATATTTTTAGTAATGAATTTGAACCGTATCTATTATTTTTATTCAAGAAATTAGCAATAGATCATAACTCATTAGTTAAGAATATTAACCGCAACGCGGCGCCACTGTTGATTGTGTTTAGTTTTCTCGACTGACCAATGATGGCGCCACAAGTTCACACAATTCCCAGGACGCGCTGCAAGAAATCCTGTTTATATATTATTATCTTAAGTTCGCCATTTGAGAAAGTGACGAATATAATTAAGCTGCTTTCAATATTAAATTTAAGCTTGACAATTATTTTTTTTTAGTTACGGGCGTTGACCGGGTTTGCTTTATTTTTTAATCGAGTGGTGGTACACTACCTATGTTTGCAGATATCGTATAGTTGGCCGACCGTTCCTCTTCCCACGTCCGCCCCTGCCCCGTTGGCCACAGTGGCCCCGTTGGGCCCGGGCCTAGGCTTGCTAGTGCGTTCACTTCGAGCTCGCACCCTGTTGCATGACAAGCTCATAGTTCACGGTGCCCCTGGTGCCCCCACGGTAAATTATATACACGTCCCTTTTTTTTTTCTTTTTTGTTTTCGTATTTCAACTTTTTGCGCTTCTCTTAAGCTTTTTGGAAATTGAATGGCGTTGTCTGATTTTTTTTTTTTTTGAGTGACAAAGCATGTAAAACACCACGCTTTTGATTTTATGGGTTGAAGTTGAGAATGGATGCTGATATTTAAGAGGGAAAAAATGGCAATAAGAAAACAGAAAATACCGATACGAAATATTATCGCTGCTACTTATCAATCCGATGTGCTCTTGGGAATGCGAACACGATACTCTTTTTTTTTTTTTGTTTATTTTCACTACGCTTCAAATAACTTTAGGCTAATAACAGTCTGTTTCTCTTTTCTTTTTTGCGATTTTTGCTGTGTTGCAACATTCTAACAAATTAATGACTTGTATGCGATTTTATAACGGAATGTTGCAAGTTATCATTTTTGGCTAAGAAAAGGTATTATAGATTCGTCATTGTTTAAAATTTCGCGGTGCACAGTTCCGGAACAATCTAGACATTAAACCGAGACTTCCGTTTTCGTAATAACGAATCAAAACCGAGCCGATACTCGGGACTTCCTCAATTTTGTACTAGCGATATGAGACGAGACCAAAACAAGACAACCATAAGTACAATACGCGCCACGAATCTAAAAGGCTTGGAAGTTAGATGCGAATGCGGGCTTGCGCTTGTACAGTCTGTTGAAAAACTACAAACTCGCAACTCAACAAAACTAAAATGACAATAACAACTTGACAATAGCGTACTCGACTGTACTTTAAAGCAGGAAAGCGACAAGTGACAAAGGCAACCAGCGATCACGGCCAATCACCGACGAGCGCACGTTCCGTGCAGGTAGCTGCGAGGTGGTGGGAGTCTCAACGGCTCTAAAATGTGCCTTTGCGACGCTGTTTGTGACTAACTTCCGAATCTTTTAGATCCGTGCCGCGTATTGTACCAAACTCGAAATATTACTGTATTTTTTTTTTATCATCGAGACGGTATTTTCAATAATTCCGTCTTATAAAAATGATTATATAGGGTAGTCAAGTGTCTTTTCAGGTGTAGGTTTTCAACTTCCTGCACTTGTACAGCAATTATTAGTACCCCGACGGCGTATTTCCGTTTGCGTAATCAGTAGGAGACAGTATTGCCTTCAAACAAAGACGGTTTTGCAATGCAACTAAAGCATACTGCTGCGAGAGCTGATTTTTACATAAGGTATCATTGAAAATTAAATTTTTCTACTATTGCATTGTTGCTTTACATTAAACAATGGATGTTTTCTAACAGTAATAGCAAACTGTAGCTATCTATTTGTAAATTAATGTTTTTGTAGCAGGGGATTCATTGTTTCCAATATCATAGAAATATTTTTAGCATCGGTTGGTCTGACTGATTTCTTTCACTGTACGTTAGACTTCGTTCTTTGCGGCGCGATATCGATACATTTATAGTGCCTTTTACGCTTTGGTAAATTAATGTTGCATTACAAAACCGTATTCGTTTGAAGGCAATAGTGTCTCCTACTGAATACCGAAACGGAAATACGCAGCCCGACTCGAACGCCTCTAGTGGAGGGAAACATAATCAATTCATAAGTGCCAAAAAGGCCTCAATCTATATTACTTTTTTATAGTCAAAGGTTAGGAAGGGACTTTGAACGCCAAATTATAAAAAAATATATGTATCGTTTTTTTTTTTTTTTTTTTTAATAATAATTTTGTGAACGGCGAATTAATATGTCAGTATATTCAAAGTTTCTTTTTATAACACATGGACACATTGATTGCTGAACCGATTCAACTAGTCTTTAGACATCTATTTCTTGTTCAGTTAAACCAAACTTCTTTAAGGACGTTGAGCCGTTTTACGAAGATAATGAAAAAAATCTGAAATAAAGTTTTCTTAATGATTTTTTATGACAAAATTTTCTGTAAAAAAAAACCAAATTATTAGGAGATTTATAAAGTTAAAAATTAAAAAAAACTTTTACATGTAGTCTTATGGAAAATATGTCAACCTAGCATGCAAACGGTACATTTTAATTTTTTGCAAATAACCAAATAATGTTAGCAGTTCCGAAAACTAACTATGTAAAGCATCGATGTCTTACGCATATTTTAATATTTTTTCCAATTTAATTAGGAAACTTTTAATCAATAAAAAAATATTATTAAACCTTAGCACTTTTCGATTATAGACTTTTATTCTTGACAATTTTAACTGAATTTTCAACTTTTTAATGATTTAAATTTAATTTTTATTACCTACTTCTAAATTCTTTTTTTAATTATTTACTCCAAAAAATATGTAAAATACAGATATTGACATAAATTTATTTTTTTTAACCTAACTGTACAAAAAATTCAAAAGTTAGTCCATTAAGTGAAATACTGAAATAATTAATTAATATTAAAAAAAATATATTTATTTATCCTTTATGACAATAATTTATTAGTATCATCGACTTAACCTTTTGTAAAAATTTATTATGAAAAAGTTCCCATTTAGAATTCGATTTACTTTTGATTGGGACTGTAACGCATCAACCTCCTTAATTAGAATCATTTTTAATACGACTAATGCTTGATGCTTAATTTTTTTAAGCATTTTAGTAAGTGCTCGATAGTTTTAAAAAATGTTTATAAAAGTGCTCGATGCTATGTGCTTACAGCACATTAATACAGGGTGTCCCACGAGATGGCTGCCATAGCCTGAGACTGTGTTGCTGGGGTGATTTCAAGTCAAAAATGTCTAATGAAGATATACCCGGAACGCTATCCTAACTGAGCTAGAAGCATTTGAAATTTTAAATAAGTAAGCCCACTAATGCAGGTGTTAGGTTCGACTGTTGGTTTTGTTATTATTAAAAAGACCAGGTGGCTGTGAATCACCATTAGTATTTATTCGTGCTGATCCTGAGACTCTTCGCAGAGTTACCAGTTCAATTCTAAGAAGAGCTAGACTATGTATACATCAATTGGATGGACATTTTGAGCAACTAATTCAATTAAGCGATTTCTTTTTAAATGGTTTTAAAATTAGTAGGGAATTCCTGCTACTACTTATCTAAAATTTCACATGCTTCTAGCTCAGTTAGGATAGCGTTCCGGGTATATGTTCATTAGACATTTTTTACTTGAAATCACCCCAGCAACACAGTTCCAGGCTATGGCAGTAGGACACTCTGTATATATACAGTGTGGTCACTTAAGTGTGCAACATATGGGAAAATTTTTAATTAAATGCACAACCAAAATACAAATATTGCCTAAAGTTGGTGCATGTCCGATAATAATTTTAGGTGCTCTTAGAATTGTTGAAACTCAAACAGCATACAGGATGGGTCAAAAAATATAAAAATTGTACAAGAGTAAAGTGCCCTTATTTAAAAAAATTCAACGAAATGTTATAAGAAAAAGTTGTTTAGAATTAAAATTTATGCCCAAATACCATAACATGGCCTTCTAAGAAAAATTTTTTTTTTTTTTTTGAAAAACCAAAATTATAATTTTTTTGAAATTTCTTTTTTATACTTACATTAAACACACTTAATAAATTATTCAAAATCAAATCAATTTCGCATAACTTTGTTCAAATTCAGGCAAAATTAACTTAGATTTTTAATTTTCTATGGAATCACAAACTTTATGTTTGTTGCAACGATATTAAACACTCTGTATGCTGTTTGAGTTTCAACAATTCTAAGAGCACCTAAAATGATTATCGGACATGCACCAACTTTTGGCAATATTTGCATTTTGGTTGTGCATTTAATTAAAAATTTTCCCATATGTTGCACACTTAAGTGACCACACTGTATACTAACTTTAAATTTTGTAAAATATGTTGTGTGACTATATATTTTATTTTATTGTATATTTTTTTGACGAATTTATACCCTCTTCAAGGGGTCCATAATAATAAACTGTATTTCTATGTTAGGCCTTTAAATATTTTTTAAAATCAAGCGCCTACAAAATTTTCCTAGTCCAATGACAAAAAATTTAACTTTCGGAATCGGATTTGAGGATTTGCGACTGTTGACTAATTATTCGGTGATAGTAATCAACCATTGAGTTGTCGAGCGTCTTCGATGTACAGCGGTAATCAATGTGTCTGAAAAAATTGTGTTTTTTTTTTTTGTGTTTGTCTTTTTGATATGCATCATTAATACAATAATATCGTGAATGTAATCGCTATTTTGTGAAAAAGTCTCGACTGAATTGTTTTTTTCTATTTTGATTATAGGAAGACGAGGATGGACATTTAGTCGTATTGTCAGTCATATCAGATCTTATGGCGAAAGCACCGGAAATATTTCTAGACCATTTTGCCCGTTTGGGCGTATTTTCCAAAGTACAATTGCTTGCCGGACCGTTAGACTACAGCGATTCGAAGGAATCCGAAGAAATATCTGAAATAGGTGAGAACACAAATATTTCTTTGTTTATTGGACTAAGAGCTGGCTACGGAGAAAATGGGTGACTCGGTGCAGAGCTGAAAATTTGCAGAATAATAGGAGATAATACAAGTAAGTAGGGAAAAAATTGCCAGAAGGCTAGGCGGAAGATAAAGAGCCGCCAGAAGGCGCTATTGTTGCGAAAAATCAGTGCACTTCTGGCAATTTCTATACTTATTCTGTAATTCAAAACTAGATTATATATTATACATTATATAGTTATAAGGGCATACTGAAAATTCAAACATGATATAATAATTACATTCGACAAATATTCAGAATTATTAATGTCATTTTGATAGAAATAAAATTAATCGTCATATATTTTCATTAATAAAATTACGTTGTTAACAACGTAATTTTATTAATTTATTTAATTTTATTTCTATCAAAATGTCATTAATAATTTTGAATATTTGTCGAATGTAATTATTATATCATGTTTGAATTTTCAGTATGCCCTTATAACTAATAATGTATAATATATAATCCGGTTTTGAATTACAGAATAAGTATAGAAATTGCCAGAAGTGCACTGATTTTTCGCAATATTAGCGCCTTCTGGCGGCTCTTTATCTTGCGCCTAGCCTTCTGGCAATTTTTTCCCTACTTACTTGTACTATCTCCTATTATTCTGCAAATTTTCAGCTCTGCACTGAGTCACCCATTTTCTCTGTAGCCAGCTCTCCGTCTAACCGTGCTGGCAATACAAAACTGAGTGTTTGTTGGTCAAATTGTCGAACTGTTTCGAACTTAGTTCTCGGTTCCTGGGACTGCTAGAAGCCTGGAACTACATTTTATTTGTAGAATTCGTAAAAGTATGCTTCCTATTGAAATTTGACTTGTAATCATCGCAATCACACGATGCAACGCTTTAGTTTTCTGTCGCCAGATGTCAACGTCAAATCTGTATAACTGTTTGATATGAAGCAACGAGGTCTAGATATGGTGTGCTTATAAACCGACAGGAAAGAGAAGACGTTAAACACAATATATGTATGTCTCTTTCTGACAAAGACAGAATGACTGCCGCAATATTATCGATCTCTCTCTTTCTGTCATTTTACTCTCGCAGTCCAAACTAGCGCTCCATATGTACACCTCGATGATATGAAGGCGCGGAAACCGCCCTGTCTTTATAAAGGACTAGCGGTCCCGCCCGGTTTCACCCGGGAGCAAAAGGACGAATTGGGGGGAGAGACATTAGAACGCACGTCATCTTAGTTTACCAAGATGAATGTTGTGTCCAAATTTCATGATGATCGGAGTTACCGTTCAAATGTTTTTGTCGGACAGACAAATTTTGAGTTACATTTTTCATTGATGTTCCGCTCCTATTGGTCGTAGTGTGATATTATATAGCCTATAGCCTTCCTCGGTAAATGGACTATCCAACAAAAAAAATTTTTCAATTTGAACCTGACATTAACGCGTTCAACCAAACAAACAAACAAACTGTTCAGCTTTATATATTAGTATAGATTTGAAGGCGTGGCAATATACTCCCATTTTCTGCCACCAGATGTCACAGCATCAAATGTCAAATTTCAATAGGAAAATTTTATAAGTTTTGTTCCTGTACTATTGCAAAATGATTTGTTATGCGTACAGACAAACATTGCACTTATTATTGATTCAGTTTTGATTGGAAATTCAGAATCGAATGAAAACAATTCATCGATAGCGAGCTCCGCCGGTTCAGGTAACAGCGCGACGGCCACAGTGGCGACGACAACGTCGGGAAGCACGTCGGTAGGCGGCATAACGGCGGCTGCGCAGACGCAAGAGGACGCGAAGGAAATATTGCCCGGCAAAGCGTACCATTGGCGCGATTGGAGCATATGCCGCGGTCGCGATTGTCTCTACGTCTGGTCGGACGCGGCGGCTCTCGAACTGTCGAACGGCTCGAACGGATGGTTCCGGTTTATTTTAGATGGTAAATTGGCGACCATGTATTCCAGCGGATCTCCTGAAGGTGGTACGGATAGTTCAGGTAAATGTTTTTATATTGTTTGTTACCGCGAAGTTATGGTATTGATATCGGTTAAACTGGAATGCTTTTCGAGAAACGTCATCAAAATGTGCTTTTTTTTAAATTTTGTTCATGGAAAAGAAATTAGGTTATAATAAAAAAAAATTTTTTTTGTTTATATAAAACAAAGATTTACGAAAATCGCGGCTCTCTGACAATTTATGTAATTTTCTCGAAATATTCTGCTATAGGCTGTGTGCACGAAGCTTACTAGCGCCGCTAGTGGGTAATAGAGAATTATTGAACTCACTTTTTATGGAAATCGCGACATATTTCTAATGTGATAAGTCAAAAACTTTAGTTGGCCGTGATGTGTAAAAAAAATGTAATAAGGAAAACTGATGTTAATTTGTTTACACTGATAGCGTAACGTCAAATTAGGACGCCAGTGGTCTTTATTTTACTTAAATCGCCATCAGCGCTACAGCCCGGAACACAACAAGCATTTCCAGATCTCTTAATTTTCCTATGTTTTCTTTGTAATTAAAAAACTTCATAAAATTATAACTATTTTCACTTTTAATAAACATTGCTCACTGACATACGGAAAATTGGAGATCAAAGTTTCCCCTAGTGCTCACCACAAACGCTCGCATCGAAAAATTTGTGACTCCGCCTCCCTGCACATAGCCCATAGTTGACGAATTTAATGTTACAACTATTTCAATTTTAACTTTTTTTATTATTAAAAATCCGTATCTTTTTACCACAGTGCCGACTATTAAACAATTGAACGTCGCGATATAATTTTATAGGCGCGCGATATTTTTTTGCAGATATAAAAGAACACGAATAGAATTATTTTTACTGAGAATATTATTTTCTTCTAATTTAGCATAAGATGTACACGATTTTAAATATTGAAATAAAAAAGCTCGTGTCGTTATTTCGCACAAACGACCTTCAATTGTTTAAAATTTTTCACGATCATACTTCATCTGTTATTATTTTCTTAGAGCTCCTCTGTTCGAGTATTTGCTTATAGATTTTGCTGTTATTTTTTTACGGTTTTCAAAACAGAAAACAATCGAAACATTATTTTCGTTTTAGTAGATGTGAATGTCGAGAATGAACCCGCTTTTTTAGACACATTGTAAAAATACACATGTACAAAACATTGTTGTTGATAGACGAAAAAACTCGAATAAATGTTCTCGCTTTCAAGCATTCACATATTTTTGTCATTAGCATTTTTTGTAACAAAGTCCCCAGAATCCCACTAACTATCACGTGTACATATATGAACTAGAGATGCCACGAATATTCGGCTACTATTCGGTATTCGGCCTATTCGGCTACTTTTTTTAATATTCGGTATTCGGCCGAATGTTGCGTACTATTCGGCCGAATACCGAATATCAAATCATGGGAAAAAACGCACATATTACTCAAAAATATGCGATATTTTTCTTAAATAGTATTATTTTGTAAAGCTTTTGGTGAACAAACAGTGATATTTTTTAGTAATAAGGACTATTAAATATTAATAACACAATTTGATGTAACAATGAACAAATAATGCTGTCGTGGCACGGTCTAGTTGCGCAAATGAAACAAATACGCCCGCGGCGTTGCTACCGCACGCTCCGTAATGGGACAAGTCGTAACCTGTCACCCGCAAAATGTACACATAATTTGCCGAACATTCGGCCGCCGAATATTCGGCGCTTCGGCCGAGAACATGGCCGAATATTCGGTATTCGGCAAAATCACTATTCGTGGCATCACTAATATGAACATATCAAAATTTTTATCCACTATTTTTAATCTTTTTATCATAGAATCGTGAGTGAAATTCAGAATGCATTGCTTCAGAGTTTAGGATTTTCACACCAGACGTCACCACTGTTTTAGGCTGTTATAGGAACAGAGATAGCACCCTTAAAGTTATTTTATTTGCTAGACTATCGATAAAAAGCTGGTAAAATCGCCCCTCACTATTTTCTTTCTCCATGTCTGTAAAAATGAAAAAAATATAGGTGTCTTTGCAGGTTTTCTCCCTTACGTCAGCTTCTTACAAAAGACTTAACAGATTTGTAAAAAAAAACATGTATTTATACAAATGTTAGCTTTATAAAAGATTTGTATCAAAATATTACTGCTAATGCCATCTATTGGTGGAAGTCAAATTAGAATACACATGTAAATGAAAATTACACTATTAAAATAAGGGTTACTGTATTACTAAGTGAGCGACTGACTGCGCGTGACGAAAAATCAACAGAACAGCAACTTACAAACATCCATTTGAGTTACTTAAAATACCTACAAAATGGGAAGCTTCATAATATTTGAAAGACCTAATATTTGTTTGAGTGTCAACGTTACGTCCTGCATTTTTTCAAAATTTGGCAAATGATTTATTTATTTTGAGCGGCATTTTGTTAATAGTTAATTGTTTGAATAGAACTGCGTTTTCTAAAAAATATATATTTAATTGACTGTCAATTAAATATACATTTTTTAGAAAACGCAGTTCTATTCAAACAATTAACTATTTAATTCGCATACCCCGTTATCGTTCACCCCGGAATTGTTTTTTTAAAACTCCACATTTGCCCCTTCCCGTTTCAATCGAGACAATTCGCATACCCCTTTATCGTTCACCCCGGAATTACAATTCGCATACCTACCCGTTTATCGTTCACCCCGGAATTACAATTCGCATACCTACCCGTTTATCGTTCACCCTGGAGTTATTTTTTTAAAAACTCCACCTTTGCCCCTTCGCGTTTCACTGCGAGACAATTCGCATACCCCTTTATCAAAAAAAGCGGTGGTTTTCAATCTTCATGAAAATGTAAGTTTTAAGTTGTAGTCTCAAAGTGAAAAAAAAAATAAAAAGTAAAAACAAAAGAAGATATCTGCTTCAAAATTACCGAAGGCATTCTAGTCGCTCACTTAGTAATTTAGTCACACAACTATTGTTTTAATATCTCAAATGGATTATTCACAACCCAATGTTTGTAAGCCCGTTCTGGATTTTATTATTAACCAATATTTGTCGCTAGTTTAGTTATTTTTTCGCTTACTCTATTTCATACCGCTCAAGTTATTAAAACAGTATCTCATCATCAGTCACCAAGTTTTTTTTTATTCGACCGTTTTCCCCTTAAAATAATTCCTCATGCGGAAGATATTTAAATTAAATCGTCGCCATGTTTTTTTAAAGTGTGTCAACATTTATCCCGTATGAAAAAATTAGTTCTAATGCATGGTCGGTAATTGGTGGGATACTTTGATGTATGTCTTCTAATGTTCTCGCTATTCACAGATGTTAGTTTGTCTTCTGTACACTAGGTGTTTCAAAAATTTGGCTCGACTTTTTTCGTTTTTGAACGGCCGATTGTAGATTGCGACAAAGTACGTTACGATTCGATGCATTTTTGAAAGACGTTCGGTGCCCGGGTGCAGTGCGAAAGTGACCTCTAGATTGTGGACGCCGGCTCTGCGGGGGGAGCCGATATTAAAATTTTGTTCGATTAGTGACTTCGAAGGGCGAGAGGCGCAAAATGGACGCTAATCTACGAACGCAATTTTCACTTCGCACGGTCCTGTTGATGCCGTCTTTGCCGCAATCTACGAGCTTGATAAAAAAAAAAGCGCGCTCTTTTTTGAATCACGTTTTGCGCATGCTCCGTTGTGTTCACTATCTAGAAATTAAATTTTTCTTTTTTTAATACGTCAAGTAAAATAATTCTAGTTCCATTTTTCACCATATTGCTGGTTTTAGTTAGGGAAAAAAAAATCAGTTCATCATCTATTTTTTCTTTTTTCTTTATTGAGAATTGGATGATTTTTTAATTTTTACTTTGCCGCAATCTACGAGCTTGATAAAAAAAAAGCGCGCTCTTTTTTGAATCACGTTTTGCGCATGCTCCGTTGTGTTCACTATCTAGAAATTAAATTTTTCTTTTTTTAATACGTCACGTAAAATAATTCTAGTTCCATTATTCACCATATTGCTGGTTTTAGTTGGGGGAAAAAAAAAACAGTTCATCATCTATTTTTTCTTTATTGAGAATTGGATGATTTTTTAATTTTTAATGTTCACAAAGAGTTATCGAAAAACCTTAAATCAAAATTACCTTTTTGTTGTTCAGTTATTAAAAAAATGCTAATTTTGTTGTAAGAAGAAACCTCTTGAGAAATTCAAAAACGAATTTGTAAAATTTATTAATGGAAGGCATTAGCGTCAACGACTATATACTTTGGAACTTCAGTTTTTTTTAGTCTTTTTTTGTAGCATACAGAATAGAAAACAAAGTTTCTAAAATACGTTACTCATTTTTTTTTTCGAGGTTAGGAATCCTTTGGTACGTAGATTATTTTTAAAGAAAAAATGCGATTTATTTTTTGCTTTTCAAAAGATACAAATGCAAATTATCTATTAAACCCACACAATGGGCGTGTTTGGCCGAAGTAAGTACTTACTAAATTTAGTAAGTCACTCACTATACTTACAAAATTTTCGGCCGGAACACAAAATAAGTGCTAACGCAGTAAGCATGGCTTAATATAAGACGCCATTTTGCTTATTGTTGATGTAAACAAAACAAACAGGAACAGACCTCCCATTTATCCATTTGTAATTTATTTACATGAATTAAATTATAATGATAAATTTAGTACTGTCAATTATATTCAATCTATGAGGTTATGTACGGGATATAACGTAAACCGGTGTTTTGAGTTATGTCAAACCTGTAAGTCTGTCCTGGCCGAAAAGCGCTATAGTCAGCTTGTAAGATTTTAATTTTTTTATGCTAACTGGCTTAATAAGTTTAGTAAGTACTTACTTCGGCCAAACACGCCCAATGTTTTAGTTTTTTTGAAAACTTCAGTTGTAAATTGATTTGACTGAAGTCAATAATAATTTGAAATGAAATCAGCAATACGTTAAATCATTTTGTGATAACATTTAATCACATTTTTGTTTTGTTTGTGTCAATAGGGAAAGGAAGAAATACCGATTCTCTTACCACAGAAGGTAAGAACAATTTAACATGCCTTTAATTAACTCGAATTAGTTCCAGTGTTGCCAGTTAAAAGAAAAAATATGTCCCTGTCACAAGTGTAAAAACCCTAGCCGTGCACCGTATTAAATGTAAAGATCATTGTTCATAATACATTGTCAAGAAGGTTGGGTTAGCAATATACCGTGAAATGATTTTAGATTGTAACCGCAAAATTTTATAGATGAGATCGTTGTCAAAATTTTCATATAGGTTAGAAAAACAAATGATAGCTTCATACAGAAAACGATCGTTTTCATGCATAATTTTGATTAGGTTTGAAATTCAACAATAATTTTCTTGAACGTACTTAGTTACAATCGAAAATCATTGTTGTTAACCCAACCATACATTTGCAAAAATTTCTTTTTATTTATTTTTTAACAATCAAAAACTGTTTTTACGTCTTGTGTCCTTGGGACGATTAATATTTATTGTCAGTTGTCACCATGTCAAAATAATCCGAGAACAAATATTCGAAAATTGAAATTAAAATAACGAATTTGCAATACATAATATATCATTAGCTTTGTTCCGACCTCTCTGCGAACGGTAATATTATCGTCACAGTCTTGCGCAGTAGCTAAAACGAAATTGTATCGGTTTTTTGAGCTACTGCGGAAGACTGTAGATAATAGTACCGTTCGCAGAGAGGCTGGAACATAGATATATATATTTTAATAGATTGCGGATATACTAGCGCCTCCTGTACCTTTTAGAAGCCATTTTGTACGTGGAAACTGGAAAACGCCGTAAAAAGCGCGCGAGATTCAAAAATATTTATTATTTTATAATATGATTTTATTGAGAAAAACGACAAAACTCACAGTAAACAGTGATATTTCGCTCCAAAACCTATTTTTATACTGAAACGTTTAAAAAATTACAAAATTGAGCATAAATATAATGTAAAAGCTTAGAACATTTTACATTGTCAATTTGGCATCAAGGTTGACAAGCATTGATGCCAATCTGACAATGTAAAATGTTCTCAGCTTTTATATTATATTTATGCTCAGTTTTGTAATTTTTGAAACGTTTCAATATGAAAATAGGTTTTGAAGCGAAATATCACTGTTTACTGTGAGTTTTATCGTTTTTCTCAATAAAATCATATAAAATAATTAATATTTTTGAATCTCGCGCGCTTTTTACGGCGTTTTCCACGTACAAAATGGCTTCTAAAAGGTACAGGAGGCGCTAGTGTATCCGCAATCTATTAAGCTTTTTACGGCGTTTTTCACGTACAAAATGGCTTCTAATTGGAACCATTCCGCACAATGCTCAAGGATAGGCATCCGCTATCTATTAATATATATATCTATGGTTAATTGTGTGATAAAACATTTTGATCTATAAACTGTCTCCAATTTGGCAACACTGATCAGTTCAATTAACAATCAATATGATATCGGACCTTTCTTTATATTGTGCCCTTGTCAGTTTTTCTTTTTTTTTTGTGTATTCTATCAAATTATATGAATCTGCTATTATTTTCTTAAAACAATAGAAATGCGAAAAATTGATGTAAATAAAAAATTGAATTTGATTGTTCGATTTACAAGATGCTGTTTATTTTTTAATTTATGTACAAATTATTTTTTTTTTTATACTAGTATGAATGATAATTTAAAATGTATTTCGCCCTGTTCCCACCAGGTGTCAATTTTAGATCTTTCTTGATTAGGCTGTTCATCTTATTTTGCTTGCTTCATTATTTGTTTCTAATGCATTTGATACCTATATGTTAAGTGTTACCACACAGTAGAATACATAAAACTATTACAAATTTAACCTACAAAAAAAAATTAAAGTTGTCATACCTAGATCTAGATTTTGTTTATAAACATTTAATTATTTTTGCACGATATATCGAATGTACCTTAAAATAATAGCACTGCTTACATGATGAACAAGATTTTTCTCGAAATTACATCTTTTATATATTTTTTGAGTGCGGTCCCAATCAAAGCATTTAAACAACGACCAAAGGTCCCAGAACAGATAAAAGTATTTTTCATGAGCTAGCAGTACTAAAATAAACAAAAGATCACCCGATTTATATACTTCTGAGAACCGAAAAGGGAATGGCTATGCACAGAGCCGGATTTACAATTTGGCCGCCCCTCTAATTGAGGTCTCACTGAGTTTTTTTTTTTTCATGTCAGTTGCGTGGAGATTGGTATTAAGCTAATTCTCAGCGGGAAATTCAAATTGAAAATTGGAAAAAAATCAGTATTTGCTTGAAAAAATTTAGTTTATGAAATTACGTGATCGCAAAAAAAAATTGACTTGACTTTATATTTTTTTCAACTCTGCCGCCCCTAAAAAATTTGCCGCCCTAGGCGCGAGCCTACATTGCCTTATGGGAAATCCGGCCCTGGCTATGCACCTGCTTCACAAATTTGAAAGTTGAATGGTCACGCTTGTTTTTCACACACAATACAGTTGGTTTACCGCCAGGTGTCACGTCAATCGCGTGCATTAATAATTAGTATTTACTAATAGCAACATTCATAGTGCTTTTCAAAATGGAACAATTGCAACACTACACTGATCTGTAGCCGTCACTATAAAAGCTTACTGCGACTGCGCAGCAACACTGACGTCATAATGCACGGTTCATCCTGTAAACAGCGTTCATATTTTAAAAATATATCTTGTATATCTGTATAAAATTTCTTCGATATAAATGTCTAATGTGCTTTTCAAATAAAGTACATAGTGGCTACCTGTTTTTGTTTTTTTCGGAATAAGTGAATAAAATAATAAGGTAAGTTTTGGCATTTTTAAATATGCCGCTCCTTGTTGACAGAAAATCGCGGCGAATTTCTCGAGAAGTTACAACGGGCACGCGCAGCTGTCAAACCTAGCGGAGGAAGCCAACCGATACTGTCGAAACCTGGACCGACCCGCCTCGTCGTTGGCAATTGGGCACTGACGAGTCGGAAGGAAGCCGAATTACATATCCACAACTCGGACGGTCAACAGCAAGCGACTATTCTCAGAGAAGATCTCCCCGGTTTTATATTCGAGAGCAATCGCGGCACCAAACATTCGTTTACTGCCGAAACAAGTTTAGGTACGTTCATTTTTTTTATCAAAGCTTCTATGTTTAATTGAAATTGTTCCACTGTCATTCTTTTTTATTCGAAGACAGTTGTTAGTGATTTCCAAGTACTAATTTGACTTTTTGCCATATTCACTGAACGCAAGTAGTTATTTATTCGGTTCATTTGTTCTTCAGGTAGCTATTCCTCCGAATAAATAGCGATAATTCAATTCACCAAATATAATTATGTTTACTGCAGGTATTAAATCTATTCTGTCTTACTTCGAGGGTATAAATATTTATTCGCCTGATAAAATAATAATAGATCATAATACCTAACCTATAAACGTGGAATGTTATAATATCTACAGTTGCTCTTGTGAATTTATTTGTGTTGTTTATTAACCTTTTGTGAAGTGTATAGTTGTAAAACATTAAAGCTAGTGGAAGTTTTGTGTACAATTGGGTTAGAATAAAACATTATTTTGTGAAACTTTTTTTTGACGTTTACACTAACGCCATCGGTCGGATTTTTGGATTAACGTCAAAATATTCAACAAAAAGAGCAAGAAGTATAGTGCAGTGTATATTTAATTAACTAACTTTTCTACCTGATAGTTTGCTTAGTGAATTGAAAATAAATTTTATTCTAACGAATAAAATTGTTCCAGAATTAGTAACTTCTATCTTTAATAGTATTCGGTGAATATGGGCATTGAAATAATAAATTGAAAATATGAATTACCGCTTGGCTCAAATAGCACTCACAGTTGATGACTTTGGAAAAATTCCCAAATCTCGGCTGACGCGTATTGTTATAAATCCTGTTGAATAATTTGAACTTGTCTATAATTGCCAATATTTTGATGATTTAAATATATTTTCCAGGTCCCGAATTTGCAGGAGGATGGGCAAACAAGCGCGGTAAACGCTTACGATCGAAGGCAGAAGCCCTGAAACAGAAAGTTCGAAACGAAGCACTCTCTATTTACAATACTTATTTCAAAGTGGCTCAGTCGCAACCGCGCGGCGTCGTTGCAAAATTAGGTAACATCGTTGTGCAAATGGAAAGGGCGTGTCAAAAACAAGCGCAGAACGGCAACTCGTGGAGGGAAGTCCTGCAGACTGCTTTGCAGGAATTGAAAATGTTACTTCATGAAGACGGAGTGGTACGTATCGATTTTTAAATATTGAAAAATAACTAGAATTGTATAAGAACGATATAAAGCAGGCCTGGGCAAATGGCGGCCCGCAGCGCAATTTTGTCCGGCCCGCGAAGCATTTTAGAAAAATAGTAAAATGCGGATATAGAATGTGAGGACCTTTTTTTTTTCTTTTTTGCTCTGCAAATTTTTGGCCCGCGGTCAAATTTTCATCAGCTATGTGGCCCGCCGATCAAAAGATTTGCCCGCCCCTGATATAAAGCAATGTGTAGACCTTCAAATTGTAGAATTTTGTTATTTTTGAGCAGATCTTTGAAATCTTTCGTTATTCGATAATGATCTTAGTTGCTGGACGTTTATAACCCACAATAATCTAATCTTTCGGATTTCTGTGAAATCAAAAATTCTATTATATTACTGCCTAAGCCACTCGGATTTATGTAATCTATATACAGTATGTAAACACGTAAGGTGCACATAGGGAAATTAACATTGGGAAAAATGACTGGATCAGAGTGAGCCTTGAAATCTTGTTTTTCAATTTGACAGATAATATTCTTTTGCAAAATGAATGTGTATACTACCGAAGAAAATATTCAAATGATTACAACATAATCGGACTTTTTTTATTAATGGGACATTAAATTCCTAAAAACACTTAAATATGGTGCGAGATCAAATATCTCCGCCTATTCGTGTTGAACCTAAAGACATCGGGTCACTGATTTACCAACGCGCATACGTCATACCAGTCAGACAATTTTTGAATGAAATGTTTCCAAACAGATGGAGTTGTTTTTTTGTTTTATTTTTGTACAAAAAAATTAAAATAATGATTTATAAGAGCTTTTTACTATTAAAAAAGCCAAGTAAAATAAAAAAAAAAATCAAAATAAAATAGAAATCCTCAAGATTACCACGATAATTCAATAGAAATAACAATTAATGCAGTCATGGCTAACTCTGATCCAAGTATTTTTTCCCTATGTGCACCTTACGCGTTTACATACTGTATATAAAATTCTTGGGTCACAATTTTGGCTGCGCTAATCTCAGAAACTATTGAACCGATTGTAATGAAATTTTGTAAATGTGTCTTGCTTGGTGCAACTTACGCTATAGGATAGTTCTCATTAAATATTTTGTACAAAATTACGGGATTTCTCAAAAAAACTTTTAGTAACAAGCAACGACATCTGATAGAATTTACTCAAAGCTATTAGTTCAGAAACACAAAAAAAACGTTTTAGTACCAAATAGCGACATCTGTTAGAATCCGCTCAAAGCTGTTAGTTCAGACGCCGGGCCGCAAACGAAATACATTTTGCAGAATTATATCTATCGTACCCGGCTAAACCGGGACGGACCGCCAGTTTATTTGTAGATTTCTGAAACAGGACCTCTCATGCGACTTCAATTGTTTATTGATTTGTTTATTTAAATCAGAGGTCCCCAAACTTTTTTGTCTCATAGACCACTTGCCATGTTTTTCGGTTTTGGGTAGACCCCCTGCTTATCTGATATTGATTTTTTGCAAATTCATTAATTTCAAATGTATTTTTGACAACCTGTATAGTGCTACTCACTTTGAACGATTTTAATTTATAACGGTAGTGAAATGTAGTGTAAAATGTTTAGTTTTATACATTTATTAATTAGATTCAAATAAAACGAATCAAATTAAAATTTACTTTCTGTTACATAAAATAACTAAGCAAAAAATAAATGCTTTTAGTGTGAGGGATGAACCAGATGCTTTAATAATAAATTTTCAACATTTGGCATCAATTTAGTTAGATTTAATCTTAAATCTCTTCGGTTAACGATGTCCAGTTTGTTTCTTTTTTTGTTCGGAGATTTACTATAGTTGACCCCCATTTTCATTTCATGGACCCCCAATTTTTTCCCCCGCTGACATGAACCCCTTGCAAGTTGTCGTCGACCCCTGGGGGTCGATATAGATCACTTTGGGAATCACTGATTTAAAACGTGTGCTCAGATTGCGCCCAAATTGTATTAATTTTGTGCGTTATACTGATATAAATTTCTTGTGTGTTAGGTTAGCGCATATGAAATGCACAGCTCCGGTTTGGTCCAAGCGCTGCTGGCGCTTCTATCGACAAATTTCTGGGATCACGGATTGCGTTTGCACAAGTCGACAAAAATGCAAAAACAGCGCGTACAGGTGTTCAAACAGTGTTTCGCCGACGAATCCGATTCGATCTCAATTCTCGTTCACAAGCTCGTGTCCGTCCTCGAAAGTATCGAAAAACTGCCAGTTTATCTGTACGATACTCCCGGATCGGGCTACGGTTTACAAATCCTGACCAGAAGACTCAGATTCAAACTCGAAAAGGCGCCGGGTGAAAGTTCGCTTATAGATAGAACGGGCAGAAGTTTAAAAATGGAGCCCCTGAGCACCGTTGCACAGCTCGAAAGATATTTATTGAAAATGGTCGCCAAACAGTGGTACGATTTTGATCGTAGCAGTTTCCAATTTTTGAAGAAGCTTCGCGACACTAAACATCAAACATTCAGACACCAGCACGACTTCGACGAGAACGGAATAATCTATTTCATCGGCACCAACGGAAAAACGAGTCCCGAATGGGTGAATCCGGCACAGTACGGACTCGTGATGGTGACGAGTTCGGACGGTCGTAATCTGCCGTACGGAAGACTCGAAGACATTCTTTCGCGAGACATATCTGCTTTGAACTGTCACACGAACGACGATAAGCGCGCTTGGTTTGCGATCGATCTCGGCCTTTACATAATTCCGTCTTGCTATACTTTGAGACACGCCCGCGGCTACGGACGCTCGGCTTTGCGAAACTGGTTGTTCCAAATGTCGAAAGACGGCCTGACGTGGAGCACCCTATACACGCACACGGACGACACGACCCTTAACGAGCCCGGCTCGACCGGAACGTGGCCGATAGACGTGCCCGGAGACGAAACACAAGGCTGGAGGCACGTGCGGATACAGCAGTGCGGAAAGAACGCTTCCGGCCAGACGCATTATCTCAGCCTGTCCGGTTTCGAAATCTACGGACAGGTAATAAGCGTCTGCGAAGATTTGGGCAAAGTGGCCAAAGAAGCCGAAGCGAACTTGCGCAAGCAGAGAAGATTGTTGCGCACGCAGATGCTGAAACATATGACGGCCGGCGCAAGAGTGGTGCGCGGCATCGATTGGAAGTGGCGAGATCAAGACGGGTCGCCGCCGGGCGAAGGTACCGTGACGAGCGAACTTCATAACGGTTGGATAGACGTCACTTGGGATCACGGAGGCTCCAATTCTTACAGAATGGGAGCCGAAGGTAAATACGATTTAAAACTTGCACCTAATTTTGATATTGATGAAGGAGGCGCATCGCCCAAAGCTAATACCGCATGTAATCCTCTAGGCAAAAGTGGTAAAGAAGCGAAAGACAAGCACGGTAATACGGGCAGCGTACTGACGAGTCGCAAATCTAGCTCGACGCCGAGTTTACCGGACGCGACAGAAAACCAGATGAAAAATTCCGTGGCGTCGACGGAACAAGCCGCGTCCGCCGACAACCTTGCCGCCAAACAAGCCGCCGAAGCGATTGCGGAGAGCGTTCTGTCCGTAGCGCGGGCCGAGGTCAGCGTCGGTTCGGAAGTTCAGGCCGCTAACAATCAAGCCGAACTGTCAGTCGTCGTGCATACATTACGCGATCCGCATCACGATCTATCGGCCATTAACAATTCAATATCGAGCGATCTAGCCACCATAGTCGAAAGTCTTACGCTCTCCGAAACCAAATGCACAAACACGCAAAGCTCGAGCACCGGAGGCAGCAACATGCTTCGCAGACAGCAGAGCTGTTCGGAAGAACTGACGAACAAGCCGCACTCGTCGAACGACTCGACGACGAAATACAGTTTTGCGAACATAACCACGCCGAATTTCCACAAGACGATTTATCCGGCGTCCAGAAACGCGAAAGTCAGCGGTCCTCAGTCGGCGATCGGAACGCACTGTTTGGCCGAAGCCGTCGAAGCTTTGGATAAAATGCGAGAAGGAGGAACCGATCTATTGAAAAACAACACGAATAGTTTTCTGTCCGGCGAACTGTTGCCTTCGATGTTGATGGCAAACAGTCAGCAAGCGGCCAATTCTATCGGTCTCATGACAGCCCTGACGCCTTCTGTCAGAATATCGATGGCCGGAAATTCGTCGGAATCCGAGGACAAATCCGAAGACAAGTCGCACAGAACTAAAAAACTGTTTACGAATGCCGACGTGCACACAAAAGAAGAAACCTGTACAGAGAAAGAAGACGCAGAAGTGACGAACAACGCACGAAATAACAGCGTCAATTGTCCGATTGTCGTTACGAATCCGATGAGTGTCAGCGTTCCTAATTTGACGTCGACGGAGAGTACGAGTCAAATCGAACCTTCGGCAACGGCCGGCTTATTAGAAACGTTCGCGGCCATGGCTCGGAGACGAACTCTAGGCTCGGTCAATTCCGGAAACACTGCAAATTCCAATTCCAACAACGCTAACAGCGGAATGATCAGCAACGCGACAAACAATCAAGCCGTAGGCAATACATTGTTCGCCAGAGGCCCGAGTTCCGTGTCCAGTCTGGTGCGTCTCGCGCTCTCGAGCAATTTTCCGAGCGGTTTGTTGAGCGCCGCTCAAAGCTACCCGAGCTTATCGAGCGGTAACGCGAACACGAGCGGATCGGGAGGCACTGCCGGCGCAACTGTCGGTTCGGGAGGCGGAACTCAGACCGCTACCGGCGGATTGGGTCAAGCGCTTACGATGAGTTTGACGTCGACGAGTAGCGACAGCGAACAGGTATCGCTCGAGGATTTCTTGGAGTCGTGCAGAGCTCCGACGCTGCTAGCCGAATTGGACGACGACGACGATATGGGCGACGATGACGATAACGACGACGACGAGAACGAAGACGACGCCGATTACGAAGAAGTGATGGTGTCGCGCAATTTGTTGTCTTTCATGGAAGAGGAGAGCAGTTGCTACGAGTCGTCGCGGTCGTCCGGCAAGCGTCGTTCGTGGGACGATGAATTCGTTTTGAAAAGACAGTTTTCGGCGCTCATACCGGCTTTCGATCCGAGACCCGGAAGAACTAATGTCAATCAAACGACAGATTTAGAAGTACCTCCGCCCGGTTCGGAGCAGACCAGCGATACTTCCGACGGTGAACTGATGCCTCAGCCTCGATTACAGCTCGTATTGCGCGGTCCGAATCTACCCGGTGTTCAGGATGTCGAATTGGAATTGTCCGATCCTTCCTGGACTATCTTTAGAACGGTTCAAGAACTGATACAGTTGGCCGATTTAGGATCTAAACAAGAAAAGTTACGTCGAATTTGGGAACCGACATACACGTTAGTAATATTTTTTCGTAGCTCGCAATAGAATTTTTTTTGTGTAAAGAGAAAAACGTGAATCATATGTTATAAGCCCAAGATCCCAGAGCCGCCAGACACAACCTATTTTTAAATAAATGAAACCTTACGTTTTGAGTAGTGTTTTATGTACTTAGAACGCTTGGCGTACCTCCATCATTGAGTCTGTTACAAAATTATTTTTTAAATATGATTGCAGGTATTCAGTTTGTTTCTAATTTTGCACACTGCTTATAACGTTCTTCTTTTTGTTGTAAAAGAAATATTTTACTAAAATTGTCATATAGAGGCGCAAGTAGCAAAAGCGTTGTTCAGCGTTGCCCGTCAGATGGCAGTATGCAGTATTTACAATATGAAGGTCAGATGACAGATCGAAGTGTTAACGTTATGCCGTCAGATGGCAGACGTTGTTCAGAGTTTAATTAATTTACAAAAACAATAGCAATAATAAATTTTTTAGTTGTAGCAAGCAATTATCTGTAAAATGATATATAATTTATGTGGAGAAATTGTGTGGTTTTTTCTAAAAAGGAAGGCAAACATCTTAAATCTTAGCGTATTAATATATATGATATTATTTTTTTACAGTATCGTTTACAAGGAAATAAAAGAAGACGCCGGTCCGGATTCGGAAGAAGGCCGTTCAACTCCGGTCGTCCCGCTGTTCTCGCGAAGCGGTAGCGGCAGCGTCGCCGGCACTACATTGTCGCCGGGTACTCCGGTTCCCGGTACTCCATCCGTATCGAGTTGCACCGTCGAGGACGTCTTACAGCTCCTGCGTCATTTGTTCGTCATAACAACGTCGGACAACGACCAACAGTATCGAGAAAAAGAACTCTCGCCCGATCAGTTCATGAGCAAGAAGATCACAAACAAACTGTTGCAGCAGATACAAGATCCGCTAGTCTTGTCGAGTTCTAGTTTACCGACTTGGTGCGAGGAGCTCAATCAGTCGTGCCCGTTCCTATTTCCGTTCGAAACGAGACAACTGTACTTCAACTGTACTGCTTTCGGAGCGTCGAGGAGCATAGTTTGGCTTCAGACACAGCGAGACGTCACTTTGGAAAGGCAAAGAGCTCCCGGATTATCACCGAGGAGAGAAGATCCGCACGAATTTAGAGTGGGTCGACTGAAACACGAAAGGGTTAAAGTTCCTCGAGGCGACAGTCTCCTCAGTTGGGCGATGCAGGTCATGAAGGTGCACTCGGACAGGAAGAGCATTCTGGAAGTGGAGTTCTGCGGCGAAGAAGGCACGGGACTCGGCCCCACTCTGGAATTCTACGCGCTCGTCGCCGCCGAATTGCAGCGCAGAGACATCGGCATGTGGCTCTGCGACGACGAAAGTGATTTTATGCAAGAATCTGTCGACTTGGGCGAGGGCAGTAAACCTCCCGGCTATTACGTGCGAAGAATTTCCGGACTGTTCCCCGCGCCGTTGCCTCAGAATTCGGACGTCTGTGATAAAGTGGTTAAATACTTTTGGTTCTTAGGTGTGTTTTTGGCAAAAGTGCTTCAGGACAACAGGCTCGTCGATATTCCCCTGTCGAATGCTTTCCTGAAGTTGATGTGTCACGGTGAAATTCGTAACAATGTTAACGAAAGAATAGGTTTAATTGGACTTAGGCGGGGTGTGGAAGAAGATTTAATGACGTCTAGTTTAATATCGGAAGAAAGTGAGAAAGAATTGGAACTCGATCCGCCCAAACTGAATCCCGAAGAACAACACACTCCTTGGTATCAGGGAATACTAGGCACGGACGATCTTCAAGAGATCGATCCAATACGAATGACTTTCTTGAAACAGATTCACGACGTCGTCAAACGCAAGGTGAAAATAATGCAAGATAATTCGTTATCTGTCGAAACGAAAGCTCATCAGATACAGAATTTGTGTTTGAATCATACGAGCGGCCCAGTGATGTTGGAAGACTTAGCGTTGACTTTTACGTACTCGCCGAGTTCGCGCGTGTACGGCTACTCGGTGGCCGATCTCGTCGACAACGGAGCGGAAATTGAAGTCACCATGGAAAATGTCGATCAGTATTCCGACTTGACGTCGAACTTCTGTCTCGATAAAGGCATCGCAAGACAACTGGACGCATTCCATAAAGGATTTTCAACCGTATTCCCGATAGAAAAATTAGCAGCGTTCAGTCCGGATGAAATGCGGGTGATGCTGTGTGGAGATCAAAACCCACAATGGACCAGAGAGGATTTACTCAACTATACAGAACCCAAATTAGGATACACGCGTGATAGGTAAGTCATTTTCGAAATTGATTTTTTGGTTTCGGTAATAATAGAATGGGTGACCACGTTTTGAAATCGTATAAACGCAGCGTATTGTTTATTTTACACTTAAGGAGGTTGATCCGTTACAGTCCCAATCAAAAATAAGTCGAATTCTAAATGGGAACTTTTCCACAATAAATTTTTACAAAAGGTTATAAGTCGATGATACCAATAAATTATTGTCATAAAGGCATAAATAATTTTTTTTTTTAATTATAATTAAATATTTCAGTATTTTACTAAATGGACTAACTTTTGAATTTTATGTACAAAGTTAGGTTAAAAAAAATAAGTTTATGTAAATATCTGTATTTTACATATTTTTGCAGTAAATAATTAAAAAAATTAATTAGAAGTAATAAAAATTAAAATTAAATCATTAAAAAGTTGAAAATTCAGTTAAAATTGTAAAACTATCAAGAATAATAGTCCATAATCGAAAAGTGCTAAGGTTTAATAATTTTTTTTATTGATTCAAAGTCTCCTAATTAAATTGGAAAAAATATTAAAATATTTGTAAGACATCGATGCTTCACATAGTTAGTTTTCGAAACTGCTGACATTATTTGGTTATTTGCAAAAAAAAAAAATGAACAGTTTGCATGCTAGGTTGACATATTTTCCATAAGACTACATGTAAAAGTTTTTTTTAATTTTTAACTTTATAAATCTCCTAATGATTTTGAATTTTTTTCAGAAAATTTTGTCATAAAAAAATCTATTAAAAAAACTTTATTTCAGATTTTTTTCATTATCTTCGTAAAACGGCTCAACCTCCTTAAAAACCTTATATTATTTTTATATCAACTGTTTCGCACAAGACAGTGGCTTCGTCAGACAAAGAATAACTTAATTTATAGATGGCGCTTTCCAAGGCCTGTTCCGCGGAACCACGGGACAGGGTCGCGGATTATCAACATTTTAAAAATTAATAATGCAAAATTTTCTCAACGCATGAACCTGTTACTTCAAGTATAGTTATTTTTGAAACTAAATTTTTCAGTGAAAGTGTGAAAAAAGCATAGATATATATATTTAATAGATTGCGGATACACTAGCGCCTCCTGTACTTTTTAGAAGCCATTTTGTACGTGGAAAACGCCGTAAAAATCGCGCGAGATTCAAAAATATTAATTATTTTATAATATGATTTTATTGAGAAAAACGACAAAACTCACAGTAAACAGTGATATTTCGCTCCAAAACCTATTTTTATATTGAAACGTTTCAAAAATTACAAAACTGAGCATAAATATAATGTAAAAGCTTAGAACATTTTACATTGTCAATTTGGCATCAAGGTTGACAAGCATTGATGCCAATTAGACAATGTAAAATGTTCTAAGCTTTTATATTATATTTATGCTCAGTTTTGTAATTTTTGAAACGTTTCAATATAAAAATAGGTTTTGGAGCGAAATATCACTGTTTACTGCGAGTTTTATTGTTTTTCCATTAACATCATATTATAGAATATTTAATCTTTTTGAATCCCGCGCGCTTTTTACGGCGTTTTCCACGTACAAAATGGCTTCTAGTTGGAACCATTCCGACAGACTTCCATGACCGCTACACTCGAGCTGGATCTCCTGATTAAAGCCTTCTTGAATTCTGCACGTAATATGAACTCATGAGAGTTATTTCGTTCTGTTTTAGCCCTGGCTTCCAGCGGTTTATAAATGTGCTCGTGGACATGACGGCGGAAGAACGCAAAGCCTTCTTACAATTTACAACGGGATGCAGCTCGCTGCCACCGGGCGGCTTGGCAAACCTCTATCCTCGTTTGACAGTCGTTCGTAAAGTCGACGCCGGGGAAGGATCGTATCCGTCGGTGAACACTTGCGTCCATTATCTCAAATTGCCGGACTATCCGACTGAAGAACTGTTAAAAGAACGTTTAGTGGCAGCGACAAGAGAAAAGGGATTCCATCTTAACTAAATAAATATTATTATTATAACAAATGTACAATATTTCAGATCACTTTTATCAAATATTTGGTAAAAAAAATTGTAATGTAGTTTCATGTCATTAACTAAATAAATTATTATTAGGATGAAAATATTTACACATAAATAATAATAATTATATAAAAAATTCACAGATTATTAAAATGGAATATTTATAGCTTCGAATTATTTGACTGGGTTCATATTTTACTCTTGTAATTATTATAACAAATATTAAAATAAAATTGTGATGGAAATAAAACAAAAAAATAGTTGCGATAATAAGTTAAAAAATTTATTGATCAGATTCAAATTGAAACAAAGCAGTTTATTTTTCAAAGTATTTGTGGTATTGTTTTTCGTTCCTGATTTTTTGGCTAAACATAAATTGTTCGAACTCGAGAGAGTTTTATTTTCCGTTTTCTTGTATTAATATATCGTAATATGATGTAACAAAAATGTGATTATCTTTACTAAATTAGATTACCTACAGAGATCTGTGTTTTCTTTCGTTACGAATTGTCTTATATTGAACTATTGGCAAATTTAGAGAATCGATGAATTTTTAGAACTTATTTTAATGAAAATTATTTGTTTTATGTTTTTAATATTGTATGTATACTTATTTGTTCTAGATTTTTATAAAAAATAAACACCTGATTACAAACTTATTTATACGCTAAATTAAATTATTTACATCTCTAAATCATTGGCGTAACTACCCCGAAAAAAAACAATCCCAAATTAATCGAGTAAAATTATATTGTTGACAATTTTCCTAATATTGGGAGCCATTCAGTGTACATAGAGGAATTCGAAAAACCCATTGGCGGGTCTGCCATTTACAGTTTCGGCGATAGTGACGTTCTAGTTTCTATGGTATTATAAAAATACACCTCAATAGCCCAATGCGTATCATTTTACATAAGCCTACCGAATTTGAATCGGATCGGAGACATTGTCCAAAATTGTCTTAAAAAATCACAAAAAAACTAAGGCTATACTATGGGAAAAATCGCGTTTTTAGTCGATTTTCAAATAACTCGCTTTTCAGGTCCAGACGGCTTATACTAACAGGAAATGACACTCCGAATAAAAAAATAAGCTCAACTTTTTGTTGGATGGTCATTTAAAGTGTTTTTAAACACCGAAGCGACGTTCGAACGTCTCTATCTCCGAAACGGTATTAGATACAGACCTCCGGGTGCGCTCATTGAATTCAGCGTGTCGTTTTCTATCAGTGCACCGAATTTTGAATGCATCCGATGCGTATTCCAGACTTTCCAGAAAACCACTTCGAACGGGTCTATCTTCGAAACGGTAAGTGATACGAAGCAACGGAGGGGCTTACTGACTTCAGCGTGTCTTTTTACATAAGCCTTCCGAATTTGAATCGGATCGGAGACATTGTCCAAAATTGTCTTAAAAAAATCACAAAAAAACTAAGGCTATACTATGGGAAAAATCGCGTTTTTAGTCGATTTTCAAGATTTTCCTATAACTCGCTTTTCAGGTCCAGACGGCTTATACCAACAGGAAATGACACTCCGAATCAAAAAATAAGCTCAACTCTTTGTTGCGTGGGCATTCAAAGTGTTTTTAAACACCGAAGCGACATTCGAACGTCTCTATCTCCGAAACGGTTATAGATACAGACCTCCGGGTGCGCTCATTGAATTCAGCGTGTCGTTTTCTATCAGTACACCGAATTTTGACTGCATCCGATGCGTATTCCAGACTTTCCAGAAAACCACTTCGAACGGGTCTATCTTCGAAACGGTAAGTGATACGAAGCAACGGAGGGGCTTACTGACTTCAGCGTGTCATTTTACAAAAGCCTACCGAATTTGAATCGGATCGGAGACAATGAAAAAAAGTCTTGTGTTTTAAATATAAAGACAGTCTATTTATTACGGATCAGACGGAACTATGAGTAAAGTTGTGAGTGATTAAGTGTGTAAAAACAATAAAGCAATATCTTAAAAACGTTGTTTATTAACGACGAGAAACTGTTATTTTTTTATCAATAATTAATTAAAATTAAATATTGTACTACAAACTAACGTATATAATAATAGCCTACTAAGAGTGACACTCCTTGAATTTATCGATAACAACAAATATGTGTCAAATAATATATTTGATATTTTTATCAATTCTTGTTTTTGTACCTTTTGTTTATTATAAATTCCTCTAAATCTCCTTGTAGATTCTTATTTCTAAGTCAATTAAATTACAATTTTATAAATCATCTCTGTTTTTTAAGGCTAATTCACCCATCCATAATCGGATGTCGGTAATCAACTATACTGTTTGACCAATCAATTCGAATTTTCACGATATTCAGTCACTCAGAATGAAACAGAACGTGCGTGCCACTTCAGAATCTATACAGTATGTAAACACGTAAGGTGCACATAGGGAAATTAACATTAGGAAAAAATGACTGGATCAGAGTGAGCCTTGAAATCTTGTTTTTCAATTTGACAGATAATATTCTTTTGCAAAATGAATGTGTATACTACCGAAGAAAATATTCAAATGATTACAACATAATCGGACTTTTTTTATTAATGGGACATTAAATTCCCAAAAATACTTTAATATGGTGCGAGATCAAATATCTCCGCCTATTCGTGTTGAACCTAAAGACATAGGGTCACTGATTTACCAACGCGCATACGTCATACCAGTCAGACAATTTTTGAATGAAATTTTTCCAAACAGATGGAGTTGTTTTTTTGTTTTATTTTTGTACAAAAAAAATAAAATCATGATTTATAAGAGCTTTTTATTATTAAATAATCCAAGTAAAATAAAAAAAAATCAAAATAAAATAGAAATCCTCAAGATTACCACGATAATTCAATAGAAATAACAATTAATGCAGTCATGGCTAACTCTGATCCAAGTATTTTTTCCCAATGCTAATTTCCCTATGTGCACCTTACGCGTTTACATACTGTATACAATTCGAGGCAACACGTTTGCTTCGTCCTTTTCTTTCAAGTGATTGAATCGTCTAGAATCTGACAGTCGAATAATAATCAACGAAGATCTTTGCATTGTGGATACAGAGAAAAGAAACTAATTTCTATGCATTCGGCATTCGCTGTTGTCTAAAGAGTTGCATCCGTAGAGACGTTGAAGCAGTAAGGTCCGCCATTCTCGGACTGCATGTACGGCAGACCCGAGAGTCCGGCATCTCTACTAGTGATGTGCCAGATCGTTAAAAATGTATATCCGCCGATACCGATATTTGGTTTCAAGATCCGCGGATACGGATCTTAACTTTCTTAGAGTACGCGGCGGTAAATATTGCACACCGGCCTTTGGAAAGAGACTATCTGTTATGGGAAAAAGTTATTGACCTCTTTAAGAGTTAACTCTCATAACAGATTGTCTCTTTCCAAAGATCGATGTGCCATATCTCATTATAAAGATAGTTTTTTAGTACCTTTGAGTTATATACTATTGGTATGGTACTCACTACGATAAATGTTTGCAATATAAAGGTGCCAAATACGATTTTAAAAAATAATCTTAATGGAATTTAACAGTATATATATATACATATATAATTTCATCTATGAATTGAAAATTAATAAGGTAAAAGATCCGTCAAAAACTAACGGATACGGATCTTTCTTCTCCCTCGGATACGGATATCCGGCACATCATTAATCTCTACACAGGGGGCTATTCTCAAGTCCAATTAATTTCTCGATTTGTCGGCAGTTCGCCTGAAAACCGAACGTATGTTTTTCTAAACGATATACAATAGGGAGTGTCACGTTTAACAAAAATCAAATATAACAAGATTAATATTCATATGTATATTGGCATACAATCATAATTGAATTTAAATTTAAATGCGATAATATTACTTACACATGTAGGTATGTCACTACACAATCAAATACGACTTGAATTCATATGTTCAACAAGTTACTCTAAACGTCAACAGATGACACCAATAACATCTTTCTGAAAGATCCCTACTTTCTGATCAAGCGCCATCTATGTATTACGCCGTTGATTATAAAATATAGACTCCGTGCAGAATGACTCCTGGCTCCACCGCGGCAAATTTCGAAAGCTTGAGTTCCTAGTTAGCTCATTCTTTTAACTGCTCGAATCCCTTTCTCTCTTTGTTGATGTGGTTTTATGGAAAATGAGTAATATTTAATCCACAACAGTAAACATTGTCGATGTTTTACTCATTTGACATTTCTAGGTTATGGCACAGCACGCAAAAATAACTATTTGCACTGTTACCATCACAACAATAAGTTACTAATTTTTCACCCTGATCGTCAGAAGTCCAATTCCAGTAAGCTCCGCTTTTCTGCACGGAATCTATAGACACAACTATAGTAGAAAATAGCTTAGTAGGCCATTGTTAAAGTTCTAAAATATAATTTAAAAAAAGGCGTTTTGTTGCTGACGAAAAACATTACAATCATAATTATTTGACACATTTGCACATTAAATTCGAGTAGCAAACAACCATAGCAGTGCTTCTCAAACTTTGCCCTTTTGCGCAATACTTTCGGTAATACAATTCAGTTTTAGTTACAAGTAGGAACGATACGGTAAAGACACCTGTTCCCGTTGATTATAGACGCTCGACAAATTAGCGGAGTCACCTATTTTTAGAATAAATTACTACATAAACTGCAGGTAATGTAATAAACAAAATTATAATATTACTTTAAATATTTACCAGGACTTAATGTACTCTATCGTTGCGCACCGAAACTAGAAAATATTCATTTGCAAATGAGTTACGCATCAAGAAACAAATGTGTATTTTCTTAGCAAAGTTATATTTTCTTATTTGTGTTCTCATCGATAAATTATATTATTGGTAAAGTAAATCAGAAATTATAGCTTTCTTTACTTTATATTTTTTATGAAATGATTTACTGTTGTGTACTTATACAGATTGTATCAAATCAAAACGATCCATAGAACATTATGTGTGTAAGACAGAGACGATATATAAAGCACTAAAGCAGTAAGTAAGAATGAGATAAAACAACCATTTGATTCAAATTCTCGTATGACACTGCAAATTGTTGTTTTAGACGGTGATGGTCTGTTTTCAAAGGCACCTACAAATAAATTTATTATGTCGGCGGTTGAATTACCACCATAAAACCATTTAATTATTTGGATTTTTTCCTGAACAGTATAAATAGCCATTTTATCAATAATTTCACTAGTGAATACTGACATTTGATAAAATTGTGATTTTTACTGTCTAAAAACAAAGACGATACTATCAGATTGTATAACCATAGTAACTATAAGCGATAATTTATCTCATTCTTACTTACTGCTTTAGTGCTTTATATAATATCGTCTCTGTCTTATACACAGAATGTTCTATGGACCGTTTTGATTTGATACAATCTGTATAAAAATTGTAGGTAATTGGTCGTGAAGCGGCACCTTTCTCAAAGATAAACGCAAGATATTTATCTTGGTACGCGTACCGCAGTTTAAGAAACACTGAACTGATTAATGCGTCTGCCATCTGTTGACATCTACACGTAGATACTACAGACTTTTGCCTTTTCTAAGTATATAAATTCAAATAATATCTGCTACAAATATGTATAATGTATTCGGCGCAGGCGCTCCTGTAATTTCCTCTTGATCTCTGTGATTCCCGTCGTCCCACGACGCCTTGTGTTGTTGATAAAGTTGCTTTGTTGTGTAGACGTAACAATATGGAGGGCACAGGTTTGGCGCGAGCTTCATCTTCGTACAATGTATATATTTTAATAACTCAAAAAAAGTCATTGGCATATAATTTTTATTATACGATTTTCTCACTGGCACAATCACAATTATAAAAGTTCACAGTGTTTTTGCTTTGGCTAAGAGATCATTTATGAATTTCTGCAAAAGAAAAAGAAAACAAAATTATTATTATTGTATTTTCAAGAATGACCGTAGCCAGTAATTCACTTCGGGGTGGGGGGGGGGGGGCGAGCTCTTTACACCGCATCATTTTAATGTTTATTTTGAAAAAACGAATCTTATTTTTATTTATTTCTATAAAGGTGGGGCTTAGGTAGTTTATGAAAATTACTGTTGAATTGGTTGGATCGCCTACGATTGTTTTTTTTTTTTATTAACACACAAATAGTAAATACAACAAAAAGGCGCATCGACCATGCAATCATTAGCACTGTTAACACAGCGATTGTTTTTTTTCTTTACGCACTAGTATTAAATGGGTCACTTTACGGCAGCTATACACAAGCAGTTATTTTATAGAGGGTAATCACCAAAAATTCGAACAGTATTATAAGTTATTGCTAAAATAGTTTATTGTGCAACTAGTGCGACAATGCCGCACGATTTGCACATACTATTTTTTATTACGAATTAAATTAAATTAAAATTTTATTACGAATTAAAAAAAGAAATTAGAAGTAATAAAAATTAAAATTAAATCATTAAAAAGTTGAAAATTCAGTTAAAATTGTTAAAACTGTCAAGAATAAAAGTCCATAATCGAAAATTTTAACCTCAAATCTGCTTCAAATGACAGTTTGCTTCGTTGACATTAACACCGTTATTATTTTGTTTTTTTCTCTGAATTTGCGTGCGGCAAACAATAATTTCAGTGCGACAAATAAAGTTTCCGCACGCAAATGAAAATAGCTACTTTTCAACCGTAACAGCATGCGTAAAGATACCACTTTTCCCGCATGAGTAATAAAAAATATAATTACCTTTACATCGTTTTGCGATTTACAGGCATCAACGAGAAGTTCCTGAAAATAAAAAAAATATTGCGTGAGATTCGCGCGTTACAAGTGAAAATATCTTAGGTTCTAGAACTTATTGACGATTTTATGATTAGGAAATGGTTATGTGAAATTTTTACGCATTGCGCATGCGTGTAGAGTGACACGACGCTTTGACAGAGAGAAACAAAGAGTAGAAACGATTCTCCCACTCTTTCGTTTCAACTGCCAGTTTCACTTCGTATGATTCGGGTTAATTTGCTCTACCGCACTTAAAGAAGTTTCAGTTAAAAAAAAGTCCTATAAAAATTTACTAGTGCCTATTTAATACAAATTAAATATATAAAATTCTAACGGAACGTCTGAAATTACATTGTTTGGGAATTTTTGTCTGTTGTACAAGCATCAATCGAGAATGACTGAAGCGTTCCGGATCCGACCCTGAATGACCCTAAATTACATTCAGCGTGCCCCCTCATTTTTGTCTGATCTAGACGTTATCTACACTACTGACTTGTGTTTGTTTAAAATTTCCATTGCTCTGTTAAGAAATACTGCTAAAGCAATTAATTTCGCGTTTAATAATTATACACTACCTGAAGATGCCTTCGGCGTTGGTCGTCGTTGTCCATATCTAGGAGCTCATCAATGTCGACATCCACTTCTCGACTCTTACTTCCGTCCACCTGAAACAAAACAATACGAAATATGAGATTTTTAAAATGATTATTACGAAATAATTACAGGCGAGTCGCGTTGCAAGGCCAATCTTTCGTTTTTTTTTTTGCAATAATTTTCCTCAACAAAAGAGTTCGATAATGGGATAATATTTTTAAATTGAGTTTCTTGATGGGATCTGACATATAAATACGACATAATCTTGAACTTTTCAAATGTTTACATTTGAAGGGTACACGGGAAGAAGGCGGTTTGTCAAAAAATGTAAATTGTGCAGGAGAGCATTTTGAAGTGTTTAAGATCATACCATTTACTTGCTGATGCATTTCTTTCAACGCTTATAACTTTTGACCTATAGCGTATTCTTGTCTAAAATGAATACACCAACAGAAAGGTACGATTTTTGGCTACAAGATGGCATAAAAAAATTAATTTCGAATTTTTACTGACAAATTGCCTTTTTCCCGTGCACCCTTCATTTCATTCCATTATAATATACCGAAGCAATGTCTGTCGAACAGTTCTTATTTGTGTCATCATGAAAATAATGTTTCGAAATTGTTCAACACTTTTAAAAAGTGAATATATTTAGTAGTGAGCGAGTCGTTCATAATGAACGACTCCTTGCTCGGAGCGGAGCGAGTCGCTCTTTTTTTTGGAATGATTCACTCCAAACGCCATTGCACTGTGCCGAGCCGTTCTGTATTGTTGCATTCGCACATTTACAGAGCGCACACAGCACAGGCCATAGAGGCACTAGTGAATTTTGAACGTACGGAGTTATCTTTGCTGAGTAATTTAATGTTGAATGACACACTGTACGTGGAATAGTACCAAGCTTACAGTGACTTAAACCATTCACATTGACGTCGTTGACAAAGATATAATATTGCAACAATAAACATTATTATTGTTAATTATCCGAAATGCGAATAACATAAGATCAGAATCATATTAAAATTAGCTCAGAGCTGAGTGTGTATTGTGCTGTGCAATGCTACGTGACTCCTGAGCATGCATGATGACAGTTCACACCTCTGCAGTCTGCACTCTTGTGTAATGCGTACTGTCTAGTGTCGACTCCTTCTGAGCGACTCTTTTTAGTGAGCGGAGCGCACGGAGCCAGATCCCAATAAAGAGTTATGTGGACCCATCACTAATGTTTAGATGCACATGTTATTGATAAACAAATGAATCTGTATGCATTGCGCATGCGCATAGTTAAGTACAGATGTTAATATAAGGGCGTAGTTTTTTTTATATTAAACAAATAAATGAAAACATACCAGTGATTCTCAAAATACAGAGTGAGTCATTTTAATCTTCGGATGAGATTATATTCTCAGGGTAGGGTAAAATTGAAAAATGGTCCAGGGCAAAAGGCAAATTGATGAAAAGAATAATTTAGACAATACATTGAGCGCCATAGGTCCGCCACCCCTGGTATAGACGATCAAACTTTTTATTGCGGGGGTAACAGCGAAGTTCGAGCAACTTTTTCAAATCAACGATGCGCTGTGCTTATATTGTTGGTACGTACAAAGTTTTCTAATCCCTGTAGGCATTTGTTTGTATACAATATTATAAATATTCATAGCATATCGTCCTCGTGGGATAGATGTTTGCGAAACATGACACCGAGGACCGGTCGCCTGTTGGTAGTTTGTTGCCTCCGTCGCTTTTTCTGCGACCAAAAAACAAAACCGCCTACGCCGAAGTTTTCTATATCTTCGAATACATTCTAAGCCACATGACTAAAACAGTATAATTCGTTTACTATAACTCCGCGCGTGATTTTTTCCATAAGTATGCTTAATATTACCCGTATCGGAAGGCTGACAGTGCCTCAAAAAGTCGCCGATTTGCAAAAACATCGAAAAACTTCAATTTTTTGAAAAAAAAAAAAAATAAAAGTAAGTGTCATGGATATGCCTGAATTTACTTGATAGGCAAGACGGCGAGGAGTTTTGGGTGTATTATTCGGGCACAGGCGAGATTATTGTGGGAATCGCTTCGTTTTAGGATGTAGTTCAACCCCCTAAGTTTGCTTACAAATTGGAATTTTTGGAAAAAATTAATTCTAACCGATTTTATAACGATTTCTTTAGCGATACAAACGTATAAAACCATATAACTTTTCCAATATTCAATCGTTATAAAATCGGTTAGAATTAATTTTTTCCAAAAATTTCAACGGGATACTAAAGTTGAATGGATTTGTGATTTTTCTGGCTTGGTCCGACCAGCGAAACCCGTTTGTGAAAAAAATGGCGCAATTTGCAATTAAGGAAACAAAAAAAAGGTGATAGTTAATTACTCGAGAAGTAATTGACCGATGACGCTAAAATTATTCATGCATGTTTGGGTCATTTTTGAGAATTTTCAGCCATCTATGTGTGGTCATTTTTTAGTAAAAAAATAGTGAAAAAAACGTGTTTTTTTAACTTTCGGGGCTATTTGCAAGTTAACAATTGCACTTAGCGACCTCTGTCAGTGCTCATTTTTTAGGAAATTTCATAAGGAACAACTTTCTCAATGCATATGCTATACTAAAAGTCAAGAGGAACGGAGATATTAAAGGAAATAGAGAAAAAAGCACTATTTTCGTCACTAATTGTCAATTATAAAATCAAGCACACCAACAATTTGTAAGCAAACTTAGGGGGTTGAACTACACCCTAAAACGAAGCGATTCCAACAATAATCTCGCCTGTGCCCGAATAATGCACTTATTAATGTTTTTACTTCCTCGCCGACTAGGCTATGACCTTATAGAAAAAAGAGCACAAGCGCAGAACTGTACCTCTTCTAGTTTCGAAGTTATGAAACGGTTGATTGGTTAACGCATTTCGGGGAAAGGGGGGTTTGACCCCCCCCCCCTTGCCTACAGCCATGCGACAGACAACATAGTTTCTGGAAGTATATGTGATGAGATAGAAATTCGACATGAGCTGTATTGGTTTTCGGCCACAGATAAAATATAAGCCAAACGAGGGTATTACGGTACTGAACGAAACACGAAGGAAAGTAAAACAGCCTCCTCGTGGATACGGTCGTCGCACTCTCCCAGACGACCCACGCATCTCCAGACGCTTCAATTATAAGGTCAGTGACGTGCTGACGCGACGCACTGCGACACCGGAGTCAAGGTTTTCTCCAGGAGTCAGGACCTTTGTCGGTTCATACAGTCAAAAGTATAGCAACTATTTTTAGTGTATTTGCCATAAGGCACTGTCCTGACACTGATACTAATATATAAAGCTGAAGAGTTTGTTTGTTTGTTTGTTTGTTTGTTTGAACGCGCTAATCTCAGGAGCTATTGGTTCAAATTGAAAAATAATTTTTTTGTTGGATAGCCCATTTATCGAGGAAGGCTGTAGGCTATATAAAATCAGGCTACGACCATTAGTGAAATTTTTAAAAAAATTTTAAAAATTTCATTACATTAGTTTCTACTTTGTTTGGTTTTAAGACAAAATTGTAAAAATGAATATTATTAATAATAATACACATAAAAAGTACATGTCTATCTATCTTTAACTGCGAATATCTCGAAAACCAATGACTTTACAACAAACTAACAAGTGTACATTATTGACTTAGAAAATATCAAAAAAATTAAAATTATAGTCAAAATTAAAATTTAGACAGCGGCGTAACATTTAGAAGGGGCACAAGCATTACTTACTCCTGCCGTACGCCACTGGTAGAGCGTACTGAACTAATTTTTTTATTGTTAGGTGCATTTTATGATATTTAACAAGTGTGCCGATTTGAGTAAAATTATACGGTGTATTAACAAAATTATGGACATTAATAATTTTTCAGTTTTCAACTTCAACACCCTGTATTTCGGAAACGAGCAACATTTTATCTAAGCATATTTCGCTTAATCGTTTTATTTTGAATTGGAGAATCTGCGGTTGTTCTATGTCCCATTCTTAATGGGACACCCTGTATATATATATATTTTTTATTTTCTACATTGCTTTCTTCTAAGGCTTACATTTTAATTTGTTTTAATTTTATTAAATTAATTAAAAAAAAATTATTAGTTAAAAAAAGTATAAATACTGCTTTTTATCGACAAAAACTTTTGACCGGTAACTCCGATCATCATGAAATTTAGACACAACATTCATTACGGTAAACTAAGATGAATGTGTGTACTCATGTTCCTCCCTTCCCCATTCGTTCTTTTACACCCGGGTGAAACCGGACGGAACCGCTAGTATATAGATAAAGAATAAGGGTTGGTGGTAGAACGGTGAAAATTTAGGGTTGTAAGTATTTTTTAATGGCAAATCATAAAAAAAATTTTAAAAAAATTCTGAAGAGGGCCACCCTTATCACCTAGGGATATAAAAAATAGTCTACGACCTATTCTCAGACCTATCAAGTATACACAAAAAATTTCATAAAAATCGGTCAAGCCGTTTCGGAGGAGTTCGATAACAAACACTGTGACACGAGATTTTTATATATATAGATAGATTTTACACGTGAAATATTGGACATCGAACCTTGAGTGAAGGTCGTTCATACCAATACCACAATTGGATATAAATGCATACCTCTATATAATCTCTACCTACACTATACCTAGATTTTAATTACTTCGCTCGCACAAATTCCACGATTCGCTGGCAATGTTGCCAATCTGACAAGAAAATTACTACGTCTAGTGAGTTAAAAAGGTTTAGACACCTCCCTTCCGTCTATAATTTAATTATTCCCCGCTCCCCGTGATTCCATCATTCGAGGACAGAATGTTTTTTTTGCATCGTTCCTCTCAAAAATGATTTTTATTAATATTGAATATCACACCGAGCGTAGGCGTAGTGGTGAGAGCACTAGACTCGCATTCGGGGGGTATCGGGTTAGAATCCCGGCGGGGGCAGATGTGGCCGGGACTCTTTCCTGCTGTCTCTCGCCGCGAAACGGTAATTTCTGTACCGGTCATCTTGTTGAGGTTCCGACCTCAAAGCCTTGTTATTTTATCCTATTTTGTGACCCTTTGTTGGAGGAGGTTACATTTTTTTTTATAGATACTTATTTTTAAATGAAATCGAAGATCAACGTTGAATAGATTTAAAAAAAAATATATACTAATGTTTACGTAAGCATATGAGGGGGGGGGGGTAAGAGCTTTGCTTATTTTTGCTGACAAGGGGGTAATACTTGAATGGCCCGTTGAGTAAAACTGTATTTCTTTATTAAAAACAGGTCCGGATCAAGGCATCAGCCAAATAAATACACGATTCAGAGGCGATATTTTGTACAGGAGCTGTAGAAGTAACGAGAAATAGTGTACCCGTATGTATTCGTTACTTAAAGAACCAGTACCCGTTACTTTCGTATCGTTACGTTACTCGTTACTTTTCATACGACATACAATCGTGTACTAACAGCATCAAGCATGTACCATCGCATCGAGGCATCATACCGACTTCGTACGTATAACGTATAACCGCATCAAACGAGTCGAACTGGCATGGATACGACAAATGCGAGTAACGAAATGAATTTGTAAGTAACGATTCGTTACTTCGAGTCAGACGATGTACCCGTTACTCAGTAACGAATACATACGGTTTGTTACAGCTCTATTTTGTACACGACCAAATTTAACAAAAAAAACAAAATCACAGAGAGAGCGACGGATAATTTGTTTGGGGACGAGAGAAACCGAAAACCGAAAAAAAGTGTAGTACAAATAAATAATTTCCAATATAAATAAATTATGTGGGTAAAAGATACCGTTTAGTGTTATAATATTTGCTGTGAGTCGTGGGCGCATCTATTGGTCATGATTGTGTAGGTGACAAGGTGACCGACGTCATCAAATGAAGAATACGGACGCCACTGATCATATGGGCGTTATTATCATGGTCAATGGCCTGATATATTATGTATCTCCACCATCCATAATATACATAGTGTATATTCCCCATTAAACACATGTGCGCTGTCTGAGTGATTAGTACAACTTACATCATAAAATTGTACTACTGTTAAAAAAACGAGTGTGCTTTAGACCACACGACTGAAGTAAAACTTCTTCCTGCCATCATTTGTTATTATTCACCCATAAATTCACAAAATATAAACTTTAAAATGATTTTACAATTTTATTCACTTTAAACGTAGAATATATTTAGAACAAAATATTAATTTATAAAATTGTTCAAGAACGAAATGAACAGTCTAATGTAAGAAGAAAGAAATATAAACATAAAGATATAGTGAAAACAAAAGTAATACATTGCAATTACTTAGCTCTCGTTGGATTTTAAGCGTATAAATCTTTATGAAATATTATTTAAAGTTGGTTTACAAAACTTTTTTCTGTCACCCGATAGCGCCACTGACAAGTAAATTATGTGTCATTCTATTGTTAGTACTGCTTATATTTTCGGCCACCTGATGGCGCCACTAGCCAGTGAAGTAGTTGTCATCCTCTTTCTATCTTCACTAACTTATATCTCCCTCTCAACTTCCGTTCGCTTCGCCCGATCACACGTCCGTAAATCTATCGTCAGGAATTCACCAGCTTACTCCCCAAGTCAAGCGTGCGAAAATAAGTTTTACTTCAAAAATTCCAGTCAATGCGACGGGATCATTCTAACTTCAAAAAAATGTCGACATTAGATATAGTATAATAAAGAAAATCAAATTTCTGATATCGTGTGAAGAGACGCGGTTAATGGTTAGTATTCAATATATTTGCTATTCGTTGCCATAGTTACGTACATAATATGTTCATGTCATGTAAAAATTAATCAAAGCATGCTTAACTAGTTTATTTCTGACAGATCTGCTATACAAAACAACAGCTGATTTTTTTTATTTTCAAAATATTTCCGAATCTATATTAAGAAAAAACATTTTTTAACGAAACTTTTTTGAAAAAAATAAATAGAAAAATAAGTCGTTATGAAAAGTATACGATTATTATACAAAAAAAATTCTTCTGCGCATGCGCCGATTTTCTCTAAAAAAAATAGGGCTTTTCATATTTGCAGACCAAACATAATCCCAAAATTTGGTTTCAATCCGTTCATTTGTTTGACCTGTATCGTGCTCACAGATAAATAGGCGCACAGAGTTTTTCCAGAAATATATTTTTTTGGATTCGGGGGACCTCAAAACAAAAAAATATTGTAAAATTTTGAAAAGTGAAATTTTGACCTAAATTTGTACTACCATTCCCCACTTTCATTTCAAAAATCACCGAAACTATTAGGCTGAAAACATATTTCTCTTGTGTCGTAATGCAATAAATCCTTGCTTCCAGATTTCAATCACGACAGAGTCTTTATACTTCTGAACAATACTGTACGTGCTCACAAAACATGTATATTCTATATGTAAAAAGTATTTGTATAATGAATGTATTGTACATATGCAGTTAGTCACACTGTGTAATTATCTGGTTTTAAAGAAAAGTTCCATGTGACCTATTTAAAATTTAATATCATATCTTCTCGGGTGCTGAATTTTGAATTGTTGAGCTGCTTTTATAATATAAAGCATCTTCATTCATCCGGGAAAAATTTGTTTTCATTTTCATTAAATTGATAACAATAATTATTACAAACTTGGATCGTAGTGCAGAACCCTTTTTGAAGTTTAATAAAATCCGAACCAAACTGCATAAACCCTGCAATAACTAATCCACTATTCGCAAACTAGTGTTTTCATACGCTGTGCAATGCATTGTTGCGTGCCCCTAATTGGGACGACTATGTATTCTGTGGAAACTTCTAGTAACGACACCAATAACAATCGAAGGCCCGACCTTTCTTGCAATAGCTGGAGAAACCAAATACATGTAAAGGAAGGAATCTACGAGAACATTCTATAGAAGCGTGGGACGAAACTATAAAATGCGAGCAGAGTGGTTCAGTCAAGTCAGTCAGTTATTCGTGTTGTGCATGTGTTGACAAGTGCTCTGGCATTACGATATAAATTGTACTGTGAAAATAAATAAACTTTAGTGAGTGCAATTATATTATATAAATCTGGTTTTACATAAATGACTTAGAGTTAATAGACAAGTGTGCTGATAAACTTTGTGTGGTGTTCCTGTGTTGTAAATATTTTGTGAACATAATTTAGTGACTCTATAGTCTCTGTTACTTAATCTTTTGTTTTATTATTTAGAACTATTAGTTTTGTTTATGTTAACGTTATTGTTTCTGTTAAGTTTAAAGAAGTAAGCTTTCGTTTGTGTGTTTAACTGTTTTGTTAAACATTTATTATTGTAAATAAATAATTTCCACCACGGACTACCACAGTTTTGTTATAGTATTCCATCTCATTCTTTCGCACGTTAAATCCTACAAATACATATGTTTGTTTCTTTTGAAGCGGACGAGCGTAACGCCTCACTTGAAGCGGTGGAGCGTAACGCCTCACCAGTTGATTTTACTACTCATAAAATTTCTGTACAAGGCCTTATAACTCAAAATCGTTTCTTAAGGAGTAAACTACAAAAAAAATTAACTCACAGACAGTCATTTGGAAAATGGCTAATTTTGTCAGGTATACTAAAAACTGTCAAGTTTAAATTTCGTTAAAAACTAAAATACAAAGTTACTAGAGTGACCTGTGCGAATTATTCGCACTAATTAAGTATAATAATTAACACTTTACAAAATTATTTTTTAAATATGATTGCAGGTATTCAATTCGTTTCTAATTTTGCACACTGCTTATAACGTTCTTCTTTTTGTTGTATTACAATATGAAGCTCAGATGACAGATCGAAGAAATATTTTACTAAAATTGTCATATAGAGGCGCAAGTAGCAAAAGCGTTGAGCTAAGCCGTCAGATGGCATCATGCAGCATTGCTGTGACGTTGTTCAGCGTTGCTCGCTGTTTCGAAATTAAAGCCGTCAATTAATGGCAGTATGCAGTATTGTGTCTGTTGTATTACAATATAAAGGTCAGATGACAGATCGAAGTGTTGACGTTGTTTCAAAATTAAAGCCGTCAGATGGCAGACGTTGTTCAGCGTTGGTGTATGTTAATTAATTTACAAAAACAAAAGCAATAATAAATTTTTTAGTTGTCGATGTCAGTAGAGCAAGCAATTATCTGTAAAATGATATATAATTTATGTGGAGAAATTGTGAGGTTTTTTCTAAAAGGGAGGCAAACATCTTTAACCTTAGCGTATTAATATAATTATATTTAATATAAGAGAAGATGATTTATGTTTTGTATCTGTATTTATAGGAATTTGATTAGGTCAACGGCGAACGGACGATTTCAATACCGACTTGGAATACGGATTGAGATAGAATTACAAGACCGTATCACGCATTGCACACAGTACAGCGTAATATTGCAAATGACGTTCAGCTTCAGCTGTTCACGGTTTGTTCTCACCAAGGTTGCCCAGTACCCCATCGGGTAACAATTGCAACACGCCCATACCCATCGTCATCGACTATAATATAGTACGCGCCACGAATCTAAAAAGCTCGGAAGTTAGATGCGAATGCGGACTTGCGCTTGTACAGTCTTGAAAAACTACAAACTCGCAATTCAACAAAACTAAAATAACAATAACAACTTGACAATAGCGTACTCGACTGTACTTTAAAGCAGGAAAGCGACAAAGGCAACGAGCGATCACGGCCAATCACAGACGAGCGCACGAGTCGTGCAGGTAGCTGGGAGGTGGTGGGAGAGTCAACGGCTCTAAAATGTGCCTTTGCGGCGCTGTTTGTGATTAACTTCCGAACCTTTTAGATCCGTGACGCGTATTATACCATTTGCCAATGATGAATTAATAAATAAAAATATACTATTTACGTTTTATAAAAAAAAAGTCATCAATAGACGAACAAAGTGCGAATTCATAGTGTTGAGTGCACAATGTATACAAGAACATCTTGTTCAGACAATACGATAATGAAGTGATTAAATGAATGAATATATACGCGTCACCGACTGAAGTCATTAATAATTAATTATGTGTCCCGTTCGTATATAAAGGCCAATTATCGTACTCTTCATATAGTGAAGTGGCGCGGCAAAATGTTACTTCCAAAAATGTACGTGTTTTAAACAATTACCATTTCAACCCACAAGTGGGGAATGGTACTAGTTTAGGTCAAAAATCACTTTTCAAAAATTTTACAATATCTTTCCGTTCCGAGGTCCCCCGAATCCAATGAACATATTTTTGAAAAAACTCTGTGCGTCTGTTAGTCTGTGAACACGATACAGGCCAAACGGATGAACGGATTGAAACCAAATTTTGGAAGGATGTTTGGTATGCAAATATGAAGAGCCCTATTGTTTTTGGGGAAAATCGGCGCATTCGCAGAAGAAATATATGCTAAAAAGGTGTTTTTTTTATATAATAATGGTATACTTTTCATAACGGCTTATTATTCTATTTATTTTTTCAAGAAAGTTTCGTTGAAAAAAATTTTTTCTGAACTTTATAGTTTCAGAAATATTTAGAAAATAAAAAAAATCAGTCGCTCTTTTGTTTTATGGATCTGTCAGAAACAAACAGTTCGGCATGCTTTGATTAATGTTTACATGACGTGGAACCATGGCAACGAATAGCAAATATATTGAATACTAGAAATTACCCGCGTCACCTCACACGATATCAAATTTTAATTTCTTTATTATAATCAAATGTCAACATTTTTGAAGTTGGTATGGTCCCGTCGCCCAATTAGCTGGAATTTTTTTCTTCATACCTCGATCGGAAATGCATACTTTCGTCATCAACTGTAAGGCAGAAAGTCTATAATTTCAACCACAAACCAGTTTAAGTAGCTTCGTGTTCATACAGCCAGTGTTGACTGTTGTATATCTATATACACTAGTAACAAAAATTAAAGGATATAAAAAAAAATCTAAATTTTTGGGTAATATTCAACGAGCTGTAACTCCGAGGGAAATGATTGTACAGAAAATAAAAAAAAAGCAAATTATAGCTCCAAGTATCTAGTTTTCAGGTATGACCATGAATTTTTTTTTTTATGTTTTAGTCTGGAGAAATTTTAAAGAAACTACCAAAAAAAAAATTTTCCAAATTTTTTCTTGTCTAAAAAAAGGTATACGGACTTCAAAAAATTTTTTTCCATCATTCCACTCGAAAACTCTCGTAGAAAATTTAATGCCCTTTAATTTGATGTACTCATGAAGCCTGTACGATGATTTGCCGCAGAGTTATCGTCAATCAAAGCCAAAAGCATCTTTTTAACTTTAATAATCAATAACTCTGGAAATAATGATCGTATAGAAAATCGATGGGGGGTTTTGAAAACTTCACAATATTCCCTATAAGATACTGTGAATGGCTATTGACGAAAAAATTTTTTTCGAAGCAAAAATCTTGATTGAAAAAAGGATAAAAATTTGCGTAATTAAGGATATTTGGATAAATTGGTATAACTTTGGATAAAATGGATGAACGAAGGATATCGTCAGTAATTTTTCAACCTTAAAGTGTCCTGAAAAATCCCTGAAAAATTCAAAACGATGCGATTTTTTTTTCTTAGTGCCCCGAAGCTTCAAATTTATTGTTTTTGCAAAAATCACCATTATGGGCAATTTTTCAATTTTTATTCATTTTTTCAATGAAAAAAAATTTTTTTATCGATAATCTGTATTTTTTCGATCAAAAAAACCGTGTTTGTTAAAAATTTAAAAAAAAAAAATTTTAATTTTTTTCAAAAATTTTTTTTTCCAAAATTTTTTTTTCGAAAATTTTTTTTTTCCAAATTTTTTTTTGTTAACGTCTTCAGAATGCTCCATTATTGTCAAAAAAAATTAACTGGATTTTTTTTACCACAGCAACTGCCTTAGTTTTAAATGTCAACTTAAAAAATCAATAAAAAAAATCGATATACCCCCCAGTGGATTGCGGCTTTTCTTCACACTAAACGTGAATTTGAAGCTTCGGGGCACTAAGAAAAAAAAATCGCATCGTTTTGAATTTTTCAGGGATTTTTCAGGACACTTTAAGGTTGAAAAATTACTGACGATATCCTTCGTTCATCCATTTTATCCAAAGTTATACCAATTTATCCAAATATCCTTAATTACGCAAATTTTTATCCTTTTTTCAATCAAGATTTTTGCTTCGAAAAAAATTTTTTCGTCAATAGCCATTCACAGTATCTTATAGGGAATATTGTGAAGTTTTCAAAACCCCCCATCGATTTTCTATACGATCATTATTTCCAGAGTTATTGATTATTAAAGTTAAAAAGATGCTTTTGGCTTTGATTGACGATAACTCTGCGGCAAATCATCGTACAGGCTTCATGAGTACATCAAATTAAAGGGCATTAAATTTTCTACGAGAGTTTTCGAGTGGAATGATGGAAAAAAATTTTTTGAAGTCCGTATACCTTTTTTTAGACAAGAAAAAATTTGGAAAATTTTTTTTTTGGTAGTTTCTTTAAAATTTCTCCAGACTAAAACATAAAAAAAAAAATTCATGGTCATACCTGAAAACTAGATACTTGGAGCTATAATTTGCTTTTTTTTTATTTTCTGTACAATCATTTCCCTCGGAGTTACAGCTCGTTGAATATTACCCAAAAATTTAGATTTTTTTTTATATCCTTTAATTTTTGTTACTAGTGTATTAATAAACACTTCTCCTGAAATAATTGATATTTTATTTTTTCCTTAAATTTACGAAACTTCTAGAAATTCTGCCTTCATTGCGGACATGTCAGGAAAAATCCAAACGTATGGCAATCCTTCATAAGTATGGTGGATTGAATAGAATATTTCTGTGCTGAGCTGTTCTGTACTGTTGCATTCGCACATTTACAGAGCACACACAGCACAGGCCACAGAGGCACTAGTGACTTTTGCACGTACGGAGTTATCTTTGCTGAGTCATTTAATGTTGAATGACACACTGTAAGTGTAATAATACTAAGCTTACAGTGACTTAAACCATTCACATTGACGTCGTTGACAAAGATATAATATTGTAACAATAAACATTATTATTGTTAAGCTTTTATTATACTTTATAGTTTATCCGAAATGCGAATAATATAAGATCAGAATCATATTAAAATGAGCTCAGAGCTGAGTGTGTGTATTGTGCTGTGCAATGCTTCGTGACTCCTGAGCATGTATGATGACAGTTCACACCTCTGCAGTCTGCACTCTTGTGCACTCTAGTGTCGCTCCTTTGAACGACTCGCTCTGAGCGACTCTTTTCAGTGAGCGGAGCGCACGGAGCCAACTCCCAATAAAGAGTCATATGGACACATCACTGTATATATTATATTATGTAGTAATCCACAGTGACAAGTTTAAATATTGGTGAATCAACATTTCGGTACATCAAGCTTCCAAGCATAAAACCTGATCATAATAATATTCCGAAAGGTCACCGAACCCAAGATTATTTTCAACCGGACATGGACGAATCAGTCTCCAGAAATAATATTTATCAGTGGCGTGCTAATTAATAATGGTAGACGACGTTTGAGACTTCTCGACACCTATTTAACAATATCGAGTCATCGAGTTGATATACAGTATGTAAACACGTAAGGTGCACATAGGGAAATAAACATTGGGAAAAAATGACTGGATCAGAGTGAGCCTTGAAATATTGTTTTTCAATTTGACAGATAATATTCTTTTGCAAAATGAATGTGTATACTACCGAAGAAAATATTCAAATGATTACAACATAACCGGACTCTTTTTATTAATGGGACATTAAATTCCCAAAAATACTTAAATATGGTGCGAGATCAAATATCTCCGCCTATTCGTGTTGAACCTAAAGACATTGGGTCACTGATTTACCAACGCGCATACGTCATACCAGTCAGACAATTTTTGAATGAAATGTTTCCAAACAGATGGAGTTGTTTTTTTGTTTTATTTTTGTACAAAAAAATTAAAATAACGATTTATAAGAGCTTTTTATTATTAAAAAAGCCAAGTAAAATAAAAATAAATCAAAATAAAATAGAAATCCTCAAGATTACCACGATAATTCAATAGAAATAACAATTATTGCAGTCATGGCTAACTCTGATCCAAGTATTTTTTCCCAATGCTAATTTCCCTATGTGCACCTTACATACTCGTACTTTATATCGGCACAATTATTGTGACATACCTACATGATCGGAAGATTTAAAGTATGACTAACAAAAACATCTGTCATCCGCACGAGCCTTTGCTTCCTGGCTTTACAAATCAAAAATTTTGGTTTAATAATTTGAGGATATTCTATTTTGTAGTTGAGATTAGTATTCATTCGTTTTTCCTGACAGTTATTTTGAGAGAACGCCGCTGTGCCCATGTGAACCGGTTGTCCATATTTGAGTATATCATAGTTTTGTGTACCCACACTATTCAAGTGGATTTGCATTCTTTTTTGATGACGTATTATCATCTTTTATGTGCCGATAAAAATATTACATATTATGGGAAATACATTACTCATTGTCTGTTTGGTCATTAGCATTACACTAGACCAGAGGTTTTCAAACTTTTTTGCTACTGATCTCTTTTTAATACCAAATTATTTAGCGGAAATGGAAATCTATACCCAGAAGTTATGAAGAAAAATTGATTTGGATGCCATTCTATTTCTTGGCACAGCTATTTTCAATAAAAAATTAAAGTTGTTAAATGTAGTTATCAAGTTTTCAGATAAATTTATTACCAATCGAAAGTAAAATATTATGTATATAAAATACCAAAGTTAAATCTACATTTTGATTCCTGACATAAAACCACTTTCGAATTACTATTTTGCAGTTATAGGGTTTTCTATATAGCCCAAGAGCTGATGACACGATTTAGGGTATGTATTTTAGGCAAGTTGAAATAATGAAAAAACAGTAATTTATCAATGGCTGAATCTGGAATGGTGAGTCTGCCTGAGCATTTGCGGTTATTTCGCGCCTGCGCAGCATATGACATCTGCAAAAAAATATCCCCAAAAAACATGTTTTAGGCAACTTGAAACTCTTATAATCTTTGAGTTCAGCATTTATATAATCCAGAAATGAAAATGCCAGAATATTTTGTCGGTTATAAAGTAGGGGCAGAACCCCCCGAAGATAATTTATTAATATACGCAATGAGCACGATACAGGTCAAACGGATGAACGGATTGAAACCAAATTTTGGGAGGATGTTTGGTATGGAGATATGAAAAGCTCTATTGTTTTTGGGGAAAATCGGCGCATGCGCAAAAGAGATATATGCTATAACGTTATTTTTTTATATAATAATGATATACTTTTCATGACAGTTTATTATTCTATTTATTTTTTCAAGAAAATTTTGTGAAAAAAAAGCTTCTAGCTCAGTTAGGATAGCGCTCCGGGTATATGTTCATTAGACATTTTTGACTTGAAATCACCCCAGCAACACAATCCCAGGCTATGGCAGTCATGTCGTGGGACACCCTGTATATATTTATGCATTAGGATTCCAGAAATGAGTAATAAAAACTGTTATTTGAAAAAAAGTAAATATTTAATGTTGGTAAACATGATATGAATGCAAACAACACTTTCATTATGTATATTTCTGTGTGGTATTGGTCATCCAAGTCATTTGCTCACTGATTCATCAGAGGTAAAAAGTCATGGACTACGGTCGGAAATGATAGAGCGATAAATATCTACATTCAACGCAGGTGAATCAACCTCAGGCAGCATGGAATGGATGCGTTATAAACATTTATATACAGATTACAGACAGAGATTCAGCGCGCGGGAGAGAAAACCTGTGAGATTCGGAAAATACCGAACCTCTGTTCCAAACTCTCTGCAAACGGTAATATAATCGTCACAGTTTTGCGCAGTAGCCAAAACTCCAAACGAGATTAGAACGATTCTAGAACTCCAAGTGTGTAGGCTTTCACGACCGGTGTTGATCCAAATCTTCTTAGTTTCCGGGCTTGTATGCCGAGATCAATTGGTTTTTCTGTTTACGGTCTATACCCGAATGCGGTCAATGACCGAAATAAATGCGCAAAACTAGTTTTGACCAACGAGTATTGCCCAAACCCGAAATCTTACATTTAAACGGGTATTGACTGTGAGCAAAACTAGTTTTGCGCATTTTCAATTGGGAAAAACTAGTTTTGTCCATTTTTGAACGGACAGTACTAGAATGGCATCGGAATCTTCTTTGCGTTTTTTAATTAACTTTTCCACATCAATGATACTTATTATATCAAAGCGATTTATTCTTCTGTATTGTTAAGCATACAGAGCTTTTAATTCAGCTTTCAATCAATTTGCTTTCTTAACCTCACTTAGTGTAGTAGGTAACTATGTTTCGTCATAAGATTATGTTTCAGAAGCCTCCAATAGGCGAACTAGTTGAGGCTCGAATTCATCTTGCATATTTACTTAATTATTACACTGAATATCCCACAATTATATTAATTATAACGTTCAGGAGAACAATTCAATAGATAGGTACATAAACAAGAACATAACCCTACTTTTGTTCGGGTTCGGACGTTGATTGAATGAAACAAGCAGAACTAGTACTGTCCGTTCAAAAAAGGACAGAACTAGTTTTGCTCATTTTATAACACTCAATACCCGTTTAAATGTAAGATTTCGGGTTTGGGCAATATTCGTTGGCCAAAACTAGTTTTGCGCACTTATTTCGGTCATTGACCGAATTCGGGTATACACCGTAACATTTCTACCTCGAAAATACCAATGGACCACGGCATACAAGCCAGGAAACCAAGAAGATTTGGATTCTAAAACTGTCCTGTTTAAGCCACAAAACAGTGCATTAAGTCGACGCATGCGCACACAATCGATACAAAACAGTTTCGTTTTAGTTACTGCGCCTGACTGATAATATTACCGTTCGTAGAGAGGTTGGAACAGAGCTTTAATCAAACGATTCGTCGCAAATATCGATTTGATTTTTTTTATCGATGTATCGATTTTGCCCAGGCCTAGTCAGGAATTCTTTTGCTGAAAAGTCCTGTATAGAACATCACGTGACTGTTTTTTTTATAAACTTTATTCACACTTTTGCATTCGAAATGATGTTATATGTTAAGTTAGCGATATAATTAAATCTATGAATTACTATTGTGAATATTAATTGACACGTGCGTGTTATATACAAAATTAAATAAAAAAATTAATTATACGCATAATGATAAAAGTAACGATATATAAAAAGAGAAATTACTGCGATAAACATCTACAAACACATTTTTTTAAAACGAAAATTGTTACAAAAAAATTCATTCAAACCAAAAAAACAAATTTTGTTATTCATCAAAGTCTACTAGTCAGACTATTTTCAACACCATCTATTTTCACCTGATTTTACTTTTTGTTCCTACTTCGCACGCAAAGTGTCTCCTCCTACGCTACTCAGCTAATGGAACAATTCGTCGAGCGCCAATCTGAGACCCCCGCTCCGTTTTCGATGTCGCTGAACACGATGGTGAGGGTCCCACAATTTTTTCCCCTCGACAGACTGATTGTTAAGTTAATTCTTCTTTTTTAACAGCGTGCAGAAATCAAATAGACGAACAAATATTTTACGAAACTTTTTTATCAAAACTCAAAAATGAATGAGAAATGGGCTTTCAAAGTTTTATTAAATTTTGAGGTCGGTCCTGGCGTTATGTTATGTCACTATGGAAATATGTTATGTCACTGTCAAGTCGCAGAAATTGTTCGAAGTTGTCCCCGCTTAGCTGGCCACAAAGATGCGTGCGTCGTAGCCATGCTTGTAGTAGCGATAAGGGTCCTTCCGCCAATTATTTAGGATATATTTCCGATTCGTGCTATCATTTCTTCGCATGTGTTAACCGGGATTTAATAAAATTTAGAAAATTTAACTAAACTTTGAAAGACTGGTTCTCTCATATTTTTGAGTTTTGATAAAAAAGTTACAATTTACAAAAAATATTTGTTCGTCTATTTGATTTCTACACGCTGTCAAAAAAGAAGAATCAACTTAAAAATCACTCTGTATAAACATGTACAAAATTAATTTTCTGTATTATTAAAGCTTGCACAAACGCCAAGGTAAAAAACATGTATGAGTTGCAATAAATTTATGGTCGATGGCTTGCTTGTTAAGTAAACTTAGCTATTGTAACAAAACATCGCATTCTTCTTCGATACCGGATTTCTATTTAATTAACGATTATTACGATATTTGAGGAAGGGCAACCTTCGCATGACGGTGTATTGCAACGCGTTCTTCGTCAACTGTGATAAAATAATTTAAAAAATGTGTCGTATCATAGCTGGTCTTAATCACAAGGAATCATTAAGTACTAAAATTCCAACGACAAAATTACCAAAATACTTTTTCTCGAAGCAAGTTTCGCTTAGCATCATCAGGAGATGATTGGTTTTATGTATATGATGACTATTAATCATTCGATGTTGCTAAAAAAAAAAAATATTATGTTCCTCATTCAGCATTATTTACTGGAACTCGGAGGATATTTAGTGCTTAGTCAAAAGTAAGTCGAATTCTAAATGGGAACTTTTCGATAATAAATTTTTACAAAAGGTATAAGTCGATGATACCAATATATTATTGTCATAAAGGCATAAATAAATAATTTTTTTAATATTAATTAATTATTTCAGTATTTTACTTAATGGACTAACTTTTGAATTTTTTATCAAAGTTATAGGTTAGAAAAAATAAATTTAGGTAAATGTCTGTATTTTACGTATTTTTGACAGTAAATAATTAAAAAAAGAAATTAGAAGTAATAAAAATAAAAATTAAATCATTAAAAAGTTGAAAATTCAGTTAAAATTGTTTAAATTATCAAGAATAAAAGTCCATAATCGAAAAGTGCTAAGGTTTAATATTTTTTTTAATGATTAAAAGTCTCCTAATAAAATTGGAAAAAAAACATGCGTAAGACATCGATGCTTTACATAGAATAGTTTTCGGAACTGCTGGCATTATTTGGTTATTTGCAAAAAATTAAAATGTACCGTTTGCATGCTAGGTTGACATATTTTCCACAAGACTACATGTAAAAGTTTTTTTTTTACTTTTTAACTTTATAAACCTCCTAATGTTTTTGGATTTTTTACAGAAAATTTTGTCATAAAAAAATCTATTAAAAAAAACTTATTTCAGATTTTTTTCATTCGTAAAACAGCTCAACCTCCCTAAGGCTGCTGCACACGAGGCTAGAAACGCTGCTGGATTTGCCTACTACCTAGTTTACTAACGCTGGTTTTCTTGATTGCTGTTATGTGCTCGCTTCACAGTGGGACATATTTTCAAGCAAGTTTTGTCAATAAATCTGGTGCGCGCGCAGTGACAGTTCAAATATAAACACAGAGCAAAACAGATCTTGGAGCAAAACGTGTCTATTGTCTGACTCTGAGCAGAATTATGCCATGTTGGTTTGTGGGTGCATGTTGAAGTCGCCCACGTGACAAGATACTGCTTCCTGATTGGTTCTTGCTCATACCTAGCAGCAAGGAAAATAGCCCCTGTTCTAATTTTGAAACCTATCTTATGAGCTAGCAGGCGAACCCGCAGTGACGTCATTTCCAGCTTCGTACCCAGCCTACCGGTCAGCAGAATTCCTAGCAGTGTTTCTAGCAGCATTTTTCTTGTGCAGCGCCTTTAAAGACTTGACAAAGGACTTTGATTCAGAATTTGGAAAGAAACATTCGGCATTACTTTTGGGACAACCTGTATTGTAATAAATAGACCTAAATCGTGTATTCAACCATGCATTGTTCCCTTTCCTTTTTTTCTGTACATTATGTTTAATTGTATTAAGCGCATTATTTAATTAAGCAACATCATCTTTATTATCCATTGTATTCAATAAATGAAAAACTTAATACATATGCAAGTAGTCAAAATAAAGAGAAATTTGATGTCCAAACAATAACTGCAGAATAAAGCCTTTTGATTCAATTATGAATTAAAAAAAATCATTTAAATATACGCATATCTAATAATGTCTTTCTGTAGAATGTTGTCATATTTTTGCATAGGTATATGTATTTAAAAAAAGCCGTTTTGTTTTCGATAATCCGCCAGCGCTCCATATACTCAACCGATCACATAATAGTCACTTACCCAAATATAACCTTTATTACATATATCTTAGAAACTAATATATAAAGCTGAAGAGTTTGTTTGTTTGTTTGATTGAACGCGCTAATCTGGTTCGAATTAAAAAATTTTTTTTTTGTTGGGTAGCTTATTTATCGATGAAGGCTATAGGCTATATAATATCACGCTACGATCAATAGGAGCGGAGCATCAATGAAAAACGTAACTCAAAATTTGTCCGTCCGACAAAAACTTCGGAACGGTAACTCCGATCATCATGAAATTTGGACACAACATTCATCTCGGTATACGAAGATGAATGTACGTACTCATGTCCCCGCCCTTCATTCGGTATTTTGCACCCGGGTGAAACCGGGCGTGACCGCTATCCTAGATACATATAGACTACTATTTTATTCATGAAATGAATGTTTCAAACAATCCAGGTTTGTTTGACGCTTCAGAATAGTGTACATATTTAGCATTTATACCACCCACGCATATTTTTTGTTGTCATTTCATATATATGTATCACATTACGTCCATTAAGCTAGCAGAACAAAGTCAGCAGAACAAAATATGACATAACTAATAATTAAGTGCTAATATAATGCTAATTAAATGCCCCAATCAAAAATTTATTGCTCCGTTTTTTTAAAAAAATATCGCATGTTCTGCTAGCTTAAGATTAACTCAGCAGAGCAAATACTGATAAAACCATTAAAAACAAATCTGACCGAATGAAAATCAAGTGAAAATTAAGTGCTAATTTAATGCTCTAATCAGAAATTTATTGCTCCGTTTTTTAAAAAAATATCAAATGTTCTGCTAGCTTAAGATGAACTCAGCAGAGCAGATACTGAAAAAACCATTAAAAACAAATCTGTCCGAATGAAAATCAAGTGAAAATTAAGTGCTAATTTAATGCTCTAATCAGAAATTTATTGCTCCGTTTTTTAAAAAAATATCACATGTTCTGCTAGCTTAAGATGAACTCAGCAGAGCAGATACTGAAAAAACCATTAAAAACAAATCTGAACGAATGAAAATCAATTGAAAAATTAAGTGCTAATTTAATGCTCTAATCAGAAATTTATTGCTCCGTTTTTTTTTTTTAAAATATCACATGTTCTGCTAGCTTAAGATGAACTCAGCAGAGCAGATACTGAAAAAACCATTAAAAACAAATCTGACCGAATGAAAATCAATTGAAAAATTAAGTGCTAATTTAATGCTCGAATAAGAAATTTATTGCTCACTTTTTTTTTTTAAAATATCGCATGTTCTGCTAGCTTAAGATGAACTCAGCAGAGCAGATACTGATAAAACCATTAAAAACAAATCTGACCGAATGAAAATCAAGTGAAAATTAAGTTCTAATTTAATGCTCTAATAAGAAATTTATTGCTCCGTTTTTTAAAAAAATATCAAATGTTCTGCTAGCTTAAGATGAACTCAGCAGAGCAGATACTGAAAAAACCATTAAAAACAAATCTGAACGAATGAAAATCAATTGAAAAATTAAGTGCTAATTTAATGCTCTAATCAGAAATTTATTGCTCCGTTTTTTTAAAAAATATCGCATGTTCTGCTAGCTTAAGATGAACTCAGCAGAGCAGATACTGATAAAACCATTAAAAACAAATCTGACCGAATGAAAATCAAGTGAAAATTAAGTGCTAATTTAATGCTCTAATCAGAAATTTATTGCTCCGTTTTTTAAAAAAATATCACATATTCTGCTAGCTTAAGATGAACTCAGCAGAGCAGATACTGAAAAAACCATTAAAAACAAATCTGACCGAATGAAAATCAATTGAAAAATTAAGTGCTAATTTAAAAAAAAAACGGAGCAATAAATATCTGATTAGAGCATTAAATTAGCACTTAATTTTTCAATTGATTTTCATTCGTTCAGATTTGTTTTTAATGGTTTTTTCAGTATCTGCTCTGCTGAGTTCATCTTAAGCTAGCAGAACATGTGATATTTTTTTAAAAAACGGAGCAATAAATTTCTGATTAGAGCATTAAATTAGCACTTAATTTTTCAATTGATTTTCATTCGGTCAGATTTGTTTTTAATGGTTTTTTCAGTATCTGCTCTGCTGAGTTCATCTTAAGCTAGCAGAACATGTGATATTTTTTTAAAAAACGGAGCAATAAATTTCTGATTAGAGCATTAAATTAGCACTTAATTTTTCAATTGATTTTCATTCGTTCAGATTTGTTTTTAATGGTTTTTTCAGTATCTGCTCTGCTGAGTTCATCTTAAGCTAGCAGAACATGTGATATTTTTTTAAAAAACGGAGCAATAAATTTCTGATTAGAGCATTAAATTAGCACTTAATTTTTCAATTGATTTTCATTCGTTCAGATTTGTTTTTAATGGTTTTATCAGTATCTGCTCTGCTGAGTTCATCTTAAGCTAGCAGAACATGCGATATTTAAAAAAAAAAACGGAGCAATAAATTTCTGATTAGAGCATTAAATTAGCACTTAATTTTCACTTGATTTTCATTCGGACAGATTTGTTTTTAATGGTTTTATCAGTATCTGCTCTGCTGAGTTCATCTTAAGCTAGCAGAACATGCGATATTTTTAAAAAATAAAAACGGAGCAATAAATTTCTGATTAGAGCATTAAATTAGCACTTAATTTTCACTTGATTTTCATTCGGACAGATTTGTTTTTAATGGTTTTATCAGTATCTGCTCTGCTGAGTTCATCTTAAGCTAGCAGAACATGCGATATTTTTAAAAAATAAAAAACGGAGCAATAAATTTCTGATTAGAGCATTAAATTAGCACTTAATTTTCACTTGATTTTCATTCGGACAGATTTGTTTTTAATGGTTTTATCAGTATCTGCTCTGCTGAGTTCATCTTAAGCTAGCAGAACATGCGATATTTTTAAAAATAAAAAACGGAGCAATAAATTTCTGATTAGAGCATTAAATTAGCACTTAATTTTTCAATTGATTTTCATTCGTTCAGATTTGTTTTTAATGGTTTTTTCAGTATCTGCTCTGCTGAGTTCATCTTAAGCTAGCAGGACATGTGATATTTAAAAAAAAGTGAGCAATAAATTTCTTATTAGAGCATTAAATTAGCACTTAATTTTCACTTGATTTTCATTCGGACAGATTTGTTTTTAATGGTTTTATCAGTATCTGCTCTGCTGAGTTCATCTTAAGCTAGCAGAACATGCGATATTTTTAAAAAATAAAATACGGAGCAATAAATTTCTGATTAGAGCATTAAATTAGCACTTAATTTTCACTTGATTTTCATTCGGACAGATTTGTTTTTAATGGTTTTATCAGTATCTGCTCTGCTGAGTTCATCTTAAGCTAGCAGAACATGCGATATTTTTAAAAAATAAAAAACGGAGCAATAAATTTCTGATTAGAGCATTAAATTAGCACTTAATTTTTCAATTGATTTTCATTCGTTCAGATTTGTTTTTAATGGTTTTTTCAGTATCTGCTCTGCTGAGTTCATCTTAAGCTAGCAGGACATGTGATATTTAAAAAAAAAACGGAGCAATAAATTTCTGATTAGAGCATTAAATTAGCACTTAATTTTTCAATTGATTTTCATTCGTTCAGATTTGTTTTTAATGGTTTTTTCAGTATCTGCTCTGCTGAGTTCATCTTAAGCTAGCAGAACATGTGATATTTTTTTAAAAAACGGAGCAATAAATTTCTTATTAGAGCATTAAATTAGCACTTAATTTTCACTTGATTTTCATTCGGTCAGATTTGTTTTTAATGGTTTTATCAGTATCTGCTCTGCTGAGTTAATCTTAAGCTAGCAGAACATGCGATATTTTTTAAAAAAAACGGAGCAATAAATTTTTGATTGGGGCATTTAATTAGCATTATATTAGCACTTAATTATTAGTTATGTCATATTTTGTTCTGCTGACCTTGTTCTGCTAGCTTAATGGACGTTATCACATTCGTGTAAAAATAAAAATAGGTTGACATTAACAAACGTTGCCAAATAAAATCTCCCATGAACAATAACAGTCCATATATACCTACAAGCCAATTTAAATAATTTGTTCTGTTGGGTTATTTAAGGAGGTTAATCCGTTACAGTCCCAATCAAAAGTAAGTCGAATTCTAAATGGGAACTTTTCCATAATAAATTTTTACAAAAGGTTGTAAGTCGATGATAGCAATAAATTATTGTCATAAAGGCATAAATAAATATTTTTTTTAATATTAATTAATTATTTCAGTATTTTACTTAATGGACTAACTTTTGAATTTTTTGTACAAAGTTACGTTAAAAAAATAAATTTATGTAAATATCTGTATTTTACATATTTTTTGCAGTAAATAATTAAAAAAAGAAATTAGAAGTGATAAAAATCAAAATTAAACCATTAAAAAGTTGAAAATTCAGTTAAAATTGTTGAAACTGTCAAGAATAAAAGTCCATAACCGAAAAGTGCTAAGGTTTAATAATTTTTTTTGTTGATTAAAAGTCTCCTAATTAAATTGGAAAAAATATTAAAATATGCGTAAGACATCGATGCTTTACATAGTTATTTTTCGGAACTGCTGACATTATTTGGTTATTTGCAAAAAATTAAAATGAACAGTTTGCATGCTAGGTTGACATATCTTCCATAAGACTACATGTAAAAGTTTTTTTTAATTTTTAACTTTATAAATCTCCTAATGATTTTGTATTTTTTACAGAAAATTTTGTCATAAAAAAATCTATTAAAAAAAAACTTTATTTCAGATTTTTTTCATTATCTTCGTAAAACGGCTCAACCTCCTTAAGAGTGCTACCAATCCGTATCCCCAATTTGCTATTTTTAATGTTCCGAGAAAACCGGAACACTTATGGAATCACTTCGATGTAAAATTGATGTATTTTTTTATAATATATACGGCGTTATATGGGAAACAGGCATAATCAATGTACAAGAATCTGTTAGAGATTCGTCGGCATTTAGCACAGAAAAGAATTCTAACGAGATTCTTCGATATAGCTAAACTTATGCTTAGGGTTCTATAGGACATCCAGACGCAAAGTTCAAGACAACAGCCACATACATTCGCCTAGTAACAATCAGGCGCGCTTTATGGCTGCCGCGGCAAGGAGTTCGTTGCTGCTTGAGTGCGCGGGGTCCCATACACCGTCATATGTTTGACTGGCTGCCGCAGCCTGGCTGCCTAATGCGCGGGGGCACTAAGAGTTAATCCAATAATTCATTCTCGTTTGTTTGATATTTGCATTGGCTGTATACTAACAAAACTCGAATGTTTATTTCGATCAAACTCTTTTGTGTACTGAATTAACTTTCAAGTCAATGGTCTTCTGCTTATCTGCATTGTTTACCGGAACCGAGAATTTTGTTTATTCGGTACAAGATAAATCTACGAGCGTGACATGCAGCTGTCAGTTTTCAGTTAATAAACACCGATGCGTCATTTCTATCCAAATGTTTTAATATAATACTCGCCACCAATCTAAAAGGCTTGGAAGTTAGATGCGAATGCTGGTTTGCGCTTGTACAGTCTGTTGAAATACTACAAACTCGCAACTCAACAAAACTAAAATAACAATAACAACTTGACAATAGCGTACTCGACTGTACTTTAAAGCAGGAAAGCGACAAGTGACAAAGGCAACGAGCGATCACGGCCAATCACCGACGAGCGCACGTTCCGTGCAGGTAGCTGAGAGGTGGTGGGAGTCTTAACGGTTCTAAAATGTGCCTTTGCGACGCTGTTTGTGACTAACTTCCGCACCTTTTAGATCCGTGGCGCGTATTATACTTTTGCTACTTTAAGCTGGGTTGCAGAAATTATTGTAAAAAAAATCTGATTTGACAAAGACCTTAGATTGTGATTCATTAAATACGGTTTTCATACATGCAGGAGCAGTCTAATGTATTCAAGCTTCGTGGCATATTATATATCTAAAAAGATTCTGAAAGAGCAGGCAATTTCCTATACAAAAAAGTCTCATCTCTCGAAGAAACTTTACCACCAATATTTCTAATTTAAATTTATATTTGAAAAAGTTATGCGTGGTCATACATAAATTAAAAAAAAAAATAAAATAAAAAAAAATATACGCGTCAAATTGAGAACCTCCTCCGTTTTTGTTTTTCGTCGGTTAAAAATAGAGCTAAACAATTTTTTTTTCTATTCCTTATACGACAAGCTAAAAGACAAGAAAGTATTGAATATTAATTAAAAAATAGAAAAAAAATTGTTTAGCTCTATTTTCACCTCTAAATAAAAATTAGAAATATTGGTGGTAGAGTTCCGGGAGATGGAACTTTTTGTAGGAAATTTCCTGCTCTTTCAGAAATCTGCAGTAGTTTTTGAGATATTCGCATAAAACTATACCCCTCTTTTTTTTCTACTAAAATGTTTATAGCTTTTGTAATTTTTTTGTCCCCCACTTCAATTTTCTGCAGAAAGTTTTTAGATGTCGAATGACACCATGATCATAATTTTCGGTGAAGGAGGACTTGAATTCATCAAAAAGGGACATGTGAACTAGACTATATTTTTTAGAAAAATATGAAATTGTGTATCTTTAGCTGTTCGCGATCTTAAAATACTGCGCGACTTGCATATAAACGGATTTTTTTTATACTAGTGTGACCTGTGCGAATTATTCGCACTAAATAAGTATAATATATCACTTTACAAAATTATTTTTTAAATATGATTGCAGGTATTCAATTCGTTTCTAATTTTGCACACTGCTTATAACGTTCTTCTTTTTCTTGTATTACAATATGAAGCTCAGATGACAAGATCGAAGAAATATTTTACTAAAATTGTCATATAGAGGCGCAAGTAGCTAAAGCGTTGAGCTAAGCCGTCAGATGGCATCATGCAGCATTGCTGTGACGTTGTTCGGCGTTGCTCGCTGTTTCAAAATTAAAACCGTCAGATGGCAGTATGCAGTATTGTGTCTGTACTCTGTTGTATTACAATATGAAGGTCAGATGACAGATCGAAGTGTTGACGTCGTTTCAAAATTAAAGCCGTCAGATGGCAGACGGTGTTCAGTGTTGCTGTATTTTAATTAATTTACAAAAACAAAAGCTATAATAAATTTTTTAGTTGTCGATGTCAGTAGAGCAAGCAATTATCTGTAAAATGATATATAATTTATGTGGAGAAATTGTGAGGTTTTTTCTAAAAAGGGAGGCAAACATCTTTAACCTTAGCGTATTAATATATATGATATCCCCTCTCAAAAATTACAAAATAATGAAATTTTCGAAAGTTGGAAAAAAAGACTGCAAGGGCAACATTATGTTGACATAATATTATATTGTATTACGGAAATTTGATACAATCTTACTATTTTTATTAGTGTTTTTATGAATAAAGGAAAATATTATATGTACACAGACATATACTAAAATATTTTTATAACAAAAAAAGCAATAAAGTTGATTGCAATACAGCAAAAAAAAAGGTAAACGCATACATTCCTGCGGAAACGTCGTGTTTAGTTTATGCAGGAATGAAGAATTCATCGTATGATGAATGGGTTGAAATTTGAAAAATGTGGTTTGTTCACAGCATAATTTTTCTTTCTTGAAAAACAAATATTGCATCAAATCGGTATGTTTTTAAATATATTACAGGTATCAATACTAATAGGCGAGACGGCGAGGAGTTTTGGGTGTATTTTTCGGGCACAGACGAGATTATTGTTGGAATCGCTTCGTTTTAGGGTGTAGCTCAACCCCCTAACTTTGCTTACAAATTGTTGGTGTGCTTGATTTTATAATTAACAAATTATTAGTGGCGAAAATAGTGTTTTTTTCTCTATTTCCTTTAATATCTCCGTTCCTCTTGACTTTTAGTATAGCATATGCATTGAGAAAGTTGTTCCTTATGAAATTTCCTAAAAAATGAGCACTGACAGAGGTCGCTAAGTGCAAGTGTTAACTTGCAAATAGCCCCGAAAGTTAAAAAAACACGTTTTTTTCCCTATTTTTTTACTAAAAAATGACCACACATAGATGGCTGAAAATTCTCAAAAATGATGTCTATGTTGACCCAAACATGCATGAATAAATTTTATCCTCATCGGTCAATTACTGTCGAGTAATTAACGATCACTTTTTTTTTGTTTCCTTAATTGCAAATTGCGCCATTTTTTGCACAAACGGGTTTCGCTGGTCGGACCAAGCCAGAAAAATCAAAAATTCATTCAACTTTAGTATCCCATTGGAATTTTTGAAAAAAATTAATTCTAACCGATTTTATAACGATTTCTTTAGCGATACCAATTTTAGACAAACGTATAAAACCATATAACTTTTCCAATATTCAATCGTTATAAAATCGGTTAGAATTAATTTTTTCCAAAAATTCCAACGGGACACTAAAGTTGAATGGATTCTTTATTTTTCTGGCTTGGTCCGACCAGCGAAACCCGTTTGTGAAAAAAATTGCGCAATTTGCAATATCACGCTAAACTGAAAACACTCCATCAGATTTTTTTTTAACTTGTATTTACCGTGTTCGGAAGCAAAGAATTAGACTCAAGCGTCTGAACGTAGCGGAAGTAATACCTACTCCGAGAGATGTTTTCAAAATTCTGAGAACACCCCCATCATCGAAAAATCAACTAGTTTTCCAACCTTGTTTTTTAACAGATGGAAACTGTTTATAGGAAAACTTTTTTTGTCGTATTTTATTTTTTCTATTTTTAATAACTACATAAATAGTGGCATTTACTGTCATTTATGCGGTTCTTGGCTGCGTAAATCATTTCCACGCAGTTAAATAAGTCATAAAGGACTCTAATGTGAACCAGTAGGACATTTGACGTGCTCTTTTAAGCTTTCTCCATTTTTTATTATTTTTATTACGCACACAGCGGATATATTAAAGTTCACGAAAACATCGATGTGTATATAGAAGTAGAACAGTATTTCCCAAAGAGTGGTCTGCGATTCCTGGATGTTCGGTTGCTATGCCTCAAGTAATTCACGAAATAAATGATTAAATATTCTAAAATATGTTATGCAATTTAAGAACCATAATGCAAAGCAAGAATTAGGTAATATCTTAACGTCTTGTCGGCAGGGCCCTGCTATTATTATTTTTTTTATTAATTACAGGAGTTGAACTGAAATTGTCATTAAAATATGATAATCACTTTGCATAGGTACGGTGTTTGTTTTATGTACCTACTTATTATTTCACAAGGACGTGAAATACAAAACTTTTGACCGGATTTAATAAATATTGTGACTGTGTTATACAACCGGATGTTTTTATGAATTGAGCAAAAACAATGAACATAAAAACATTACTACGAAATTAGTGAAAATTTAAAAGTTTAGAAAATACAGTGTAAAATCTATTTTCAGCAAATATATTGAAACCATATACTTTTATTCTATACTGAGCATAGAAATAAAATCGCAATCGAACTATTAGGGTGCAAACATATACTTCTGTCTTTTTGTTCGCCGTAAGCACTGGCGTATCCAAGCGTGCAAAACAAGCACGGGGGACCCGGCTTAATAAATTTATAATTTGCCCCCTCCTGGGCCAAAAGTTGGGTACGCCCATGTTAACGTCATAGAAAAAGCCAAAGTTTTTGGAACAGAGATACTTTATTCAGATTTAATGCAAGTACATCAACCAATCCTATCAGGGAATTGCATCGAAGAAAGAGACGCAGATATATTTTTGATACGCTTTGTTGAGCTCACTCACTGCACATTGAGTAGATAGGCAATGATTCATATAGTTAATTAATAGATATATGATTGAAACACTCTATATAGCGTAACAACCACTCTCAATAGCGAAACAATACGTCATTATTTAGACCTCAACAATTGGATTCTTAGAAATGTGTTCATTTGTTTGTTGTAAAAAGACACAATTATTAAAGTACTGGCATGGTAAAAAAAACAACAACAAACAAAGTTAACAGATTATAATTTTATTATGTAATTTTTTTCACTATTTAGTCAAAATTAAAACCACTTATTCGTAAAATTATATTGTTTTCTTTTACTATCCGTTTAACGAAAACTCTTTACAACGCAATGAAATACTGGGCCCCCTCAATTTCGCTATATATAGAGTTTACACTGTATAATATAAAAATGTGTGACTGCTCAAAAAATCGAATCGAAATAATACTCTGAAAAATTCAAACCTTTAAATACCGGGTACAATACGCGCCACGGATCTAAAAGGTTCGGAAGTTAGTCACAAGCAGCGTCGCAAAGGCACATTTTAGAGCCGTTGAGACTGCCACCACCTCCCAGCTACCTGAACGGAACATGCGCTCGTCGATGATTGGCCGTGATCGCTCGCTGCCTTTGTCACTTGTCGCTATCCTGCTTTAAAGTACAGTCGAGTACGCTATTGTCAAGTTGTTATTGTTATTTTAGTTTTATTGAGTTGCGAGTTTGTAGTTTTTCAACAGACTGTACAAGCGCAAGCCAGCATTCGCATCTAACTTCCGAGCCTTTTAGATTCGTTGCGCGTGTTAACCTCGTTCTGAAAATATTCTGCCTTGACTTTGACCACACACAAGAATAAAGAATTTATATGACTATAGTAAATATTTTATATCCATGCAGGTGAGTCATTCAACTCGTAGACCCTTTTTAATAACAAGATGGTTTCTTACTGGTTGCAATATCAGGAGATACATAAATATTTTATACATATGCGACTTGCGAGTTTCAATTCTGAAACCATGATGCACTTAAGTTTGATGTGAAACATCGAATGGTGCGTTCGGTTGGGAGTACAACCGTGCAATTGGCGCGACACTTTTGTGGGACGACGTTACGGACTGTTTTACTATAAATTTATTTTAAAAAACAAGTATATTTCGTAATTTAATTAATTGTTTCTTCGTTCTGAGGAATAAAAATATTCAAAGCTATTTTTTCTATTCTTCTGTCCATTTATTTTTAAAATAACAGAAAAACGATACGAAAAGAGAAATTAATCGAAATTCAACTTTGCAAAATGGCAAATCAAAGTAAAAGCTGAAAGTTCTCGGGCAAAAAAACGTTTGTAACACCACGTCTTAAAAAGCCACGGCGCCACTGGTGTACCTGTACTCTGGTGGTCATGTAGAGAAAAACAGAGACAAGATGGCAGCGGAGCGTATGAACTAGGAAGTAGTGTTCATGTTAAAAAACTTAAATTAATAAATGTGTTGAATTAAATAGTCTTCATGTAACAAACTTACGTTAATAAATATGTTGAATTAAATAATATTCATGTTAAAAACTTACGTTAATAAATATGTTGAATAAAATAATAATAATTGTTATACGTTTAGTATTTTAAATATACAGATGCCAGTTGTTAGACAGTACTTTGCATTTTTTTTATAATAAATAATATAAATTGTCTTTTGAAAAATTTGGCTGCTTTTAAAAATACAACACAATGTGTGTCCAAAGGTTCCGCAGTTTAAAAAATAATAATAATATTTTGTCTGCATTGAAATTGAAAGAAAAACTGTACCATGGTGAATGTATAAGCAAGCCAACTGATTGTACAAGAGAAGACTTTTGTTCAAAAAAAGCGTAATAAAAATTTATGTACGGGTTCACTTCGTAAAGCAAACAATGGGATATTCTGATTTTGTTTTTAGGTTCAAAACAAGTCATAACAAACATTTTTAGATAAAGGTTATCTTTCTTTGACAGAAGTATGTTTAATATTTTCGATGAGTAATTAGTATTAGAACAGTAGACATTAGACACTTGTCAATTCTAATCTCAATAAAAATACTCATATTGAAGATTACAGACATCTGGCTATTCGAATCATTAGCGTCTATTAAAAAATAAAAAAAAATAAATAAACAAAACAAAAACAATATTAAATAATTTGGGCTTCGCTTTTGTTTACGTCAATTTTGACAAATCAGATGAAAATCAGATTTTTTTTCGGGTGAAGTAGTTATTATAGATCTAAACCTTCCTCAAGCAATAAGCTATCAAATTGTAAAAACCGCGTTCAAATCCGTTCAATAGTTCTCGTGTTTTCAGCGAGAACTTTGCTTTTTATATAGTGATGAATTTCATTAGTCGGGTATAGCAAATCATTTGTATGCATAGTGCATAAACATATTACAAAATCGCTCCAGCTGCACTTTTATACCACCTTGACTTTGAAAAAACTAGTGTACAAAATGTAGAGCGGGTCACACACTGTGATAAATACGTTCTAGACATTTTGGTCCAATATCTCAGTAATTGTGATTCGTAAAAAAAAAATATAAGAACAGTTTTTATAGACAATTGCATGGTCTACAACTTTTGTCTGACCAATTTTGAAGATAACATTTACCGTTTACGAGAAAAGTGCAAAAAATCGATAGTTTTGACCTTTGACCCTGAATAAATTTTGAAGCAGACGCAAGATCGGTGGGGACTTTTGATATTTTATTTGCAATAGTGTACTTAAGACCTGTACCAATTTTCAGCTCTATGCGTAAATCGAAATGTTTATTTTGACTGAACTAATAGTATATTGTGCGACTAGTGAGAAAAGTAGAAGATTCCATGAGCGTGAAATTTGTCGCACGAGCGTAGCGAGTGCGGTAACACGCGAGTGGAATATTCTCCTTCGATCAATGGTCGCACATAATACTTTATTCAACTAGCACGAGTAATATGTAGTCGGGGCCCTGATAAAAGAGGGAAAAATAATAACTCACTTCATTGATTGACGTACCCACCGCCCTCGATGCACACAAGATGGCCCTGACTTTCGCTGAATTGCGATGCTGTTTTCATATATACAAATCGCTACCGCGTTCCTATTGGTCCAGAAACTATGCAGTAATAATTCATTACCGTACAGTTTCGGCTCGCTACCGCGTTCCTATTGGTCCAGAAACTATGCAGTAATACATTATCGTACAGTTTCGGCTCATTATTAGCACTCTACGCGTCAACATGAAGTAATTTATTATTTCTCCCGAATTTAGCAGGACCCCGAAATTATATATTACTCACGCGTGTTGAATAATAGTATATTGTGCGACTAGTGAGAGAAGGAGAAGATTTCATGAGCGTAAAACGCACGCGAGTGGAATATTCTCCTTCGATCAATGGTCGCACATAATACTTTATTCAACTAGCAGGAGTAATATGTAATCGGGGCCCTGATAAAAGAGGGAAAAATAATAAATCACTTCATTGATTGACGTACCCACCGTCAGTGTATGCACACAAGATTGCCATGACTTTCGCTGAATTGCGATGCTGTTTTCATATATACAAATCGCTACCGCGTTCCTATTGGTCCAGAAACTATGCAGTAATACATTATCGTACAGTTTCGGCTCATTATTAGCACGCTACGCGTCAACATGAAGTAATTTATTATTTCTCCCGAATTTAGCAGGGCCCCGAAATTATATATTACCCACGCGTGTTGAATAAAAATAATTATTTGGTAACGCTGTTCAAGTTTGACTGTATGAGGCCCGCTTAAAAGTCAGTTTTTATATGCACTCTGCCTACACCTGTATCTACTAAGTATATACTGTGCGATCGGCGAAAGAAGACCGGTGGGGAAAGGGCAAGAAGTCGCTGATGTGTTCCCAAATTATCGGAATTCATAGGCGGCGCATAGCACGGCATGCAAACAATTTATAGCTTTAAATTTTAAGGTTTTATTTTGAGCCTCTAACTCGCACATTTTAATTACATTCTCCATGACCTCCCTAGCGCCACTTCTAACTGTTTTTCCCTTTTTACTTTCCATTTTGATGATATTCAGACAACACCCCTCAACTTAATCCGTGGACGCACACCTATGTACTGTCTGGTGTATGATTTTTTTGTACTGTTAGCAAGTGTCGCTGTATAGTCGTACGGCTATGGCAATAGTACAATTATCGCGATACGACAATTGCGATACGTTTGGTCGACTGGACTCCCTTATTGCATAGAAACGGTTCCAGGATCATTACCTTTTACTAATATAAAATACATGTGCGCTCTTCTGCAATAAGGTCATAAGACTACATTCCATTGACCGGTCTTCTTTTAAAAATCCAACAGTACTATATGCATGCATCTCATTGAATATATCTATTCACAAAAGATGAGCTGTTCGTCTTCCGTTATTCACAAAAAAAAGTCTCTATGTATTCAGAATGTCTGGAAAATGACATGCCTCAGCAATATCAAAACTTTGATTAAAATCTTTCGTTGAGGTTAGCGCCCTTCTAAAAAAGGGGTGGCGGTCGTTAACTTTGCTTTTCAACATTACACTAGAACCAAAAAAGATACCTACAATGAAAATCTTCATATTTTCTTAGCCAATCACTTTTTACACGAATTGAAATGTAGCTTCCTCTACATGAATTTTTCAAAACGACGTACTTCTTTCAATATTGTGTTTATTGGCACCATAACGACTTTTTTTGCAGCGAAACTTTTTTCGGCGCTTTTTGCTAACTTCGCAAAGGGGCTAACTCGGTGAGTTGGCGTTAAGAACAAATGTGACAGTTTTTTTTTTTGGAGTTTCAGTAAATAAAATATATTTTTGTGACTGTTCATTATACGTTTTGACTAAAAATGGATTTTGATTCTCAAAAAAATAAATAAATAAAAACTTTAAACATTTTATAAAAAAAAAATTGCCAAGCTCATACCGATCATGTTAAGAATTCAGTTCTACAAGTTTATGTTGAACTGGTCCAGCCCGGTTTCATTCGGGTGCAAAAGAACGAATGGGGAAGGAAGGGACATGAATACGCACATTAATCTTAGTTTACCGAGATTAATGTTGTGTCCAAACTTCATAATGATCGGAGTTACCGTTCAAAAGTTTTTGTCCAGTATTTATACTTTTTTAAGTAATAAATTTCTTTTAATATAATAAATATTTAATTGAAAACACTGTAGGAAAATTATTTTTATATAGGTACCTATAGTTGTAACAGTTTTCAAATGAGCTATTAATTAGATTTATTTAATTTTAAATAATCGTAATAGAATTTTAAAAAATTGAAATGTAAGTCTTAGAAGAAAGCAATGTAGAAAAAAAAAATAAAAATATATTCGCCGACGTAGGGCTTGAACCCAAGACCCTGGCATTAAGAGTCTTACGCTTTACCGACTGAGCTATCCGGGCTTGTGAACGTGACGCGCTAATATTGAAATATTTAGAGGTATTTCACCGGATAATATTTGTCGGACGGACTAATTTTGAGATACATCTTGCAACATTTTTCATTGATGTTCCGCTCCAATTGGTCGTAGCATGATATTATATAGTCTAAAGGCTTCCTCGATAAATGGGCTATCCAACAAAACAATTTTTTTTCAATTCGAACCAGATTAGCGCGTTCAACCAAACAAACAAATTCTTCAGCTTTATATATTAGTATAGATTTGTTTTCAGAGTCGTACCAAAAATCGAGCATTAATTTGTGACCGAAAGGGTTAAATCGCGAATTCAAATTTTATCTCGAATTGATGGATTTCTTATACTTTCACAGCATCCGTATTAAAACCCAGAACACCTGTATAAACGAAGAAAGTTAATGGGGATAATGATTTCCTGTCAAACGGTAGAGTGGTTGCTGCTATCTCCTTTATATTCGTCTTATGTATAGGCAGTAAGTACATAGGTCAGAGACGTTATATAGTATATACCTTGAACATATGTAAAAATCTGTGACTACAACGAAAGGTTGCGTATGTGGAATTTTCGGTAGCTTTTCAAACATAAATATTTGGCAAAAAATATCCACGATTTGTTCGACCCCAAAACGAAAAATTATTTTCCTTGACTAATATTCTTAAAATGTTCTCTGACAAATAACACGAACCATTCAAAATATTTGACACCTCGAATATGTCGAACAAATTCGAGGTGTCAGACATTTTGAATGGTTCATGTTATTTGTCAGAGAACATTATTTTAGCGTTTTAGTTGAAGTTTTTAAGCTATCCAATTAAAAAAAACAAACAGTATCTTTTTTACATGTCGTCAAAACGACATTTATCGGAAAATTTAGAGGGAAAATGCCCCAAAAACAAGAAAAGTCATAGAGGAAATAGGTGTCAGACTAGGCCTAATGAAGCCATATACAAAGTTTGGGGAGAGTATCTATACTAATATATAAAGCTGAAGAGTTTGTTTGTTTGTTTGTTTGAACGCGCTAATCTCAAGGAACTACTGGTTCAAATTGAAAAAAAAATTTTTTGTTGGATAGCCCATTTATCGAGGAAGGCTATAGGCTATATAAAATCAGGCTACGACCATTAAGAGCGGAGCATTAATGAAAAATGTTCCAAATGTATCTAAAAAATAAGCTTCTATTCAGGTGAAATTCACAAACTAAGTATACTCATATTAGCGATGTAAGAATACAACGCCGGCTAGAGCAATCGGTAGAGCACACGACTGGCAATACCAGGGTCGTGGGTCGAGCCCTACGTTGGGCGAATGCATTTTTATTTTTATTTTTTTATTTTCTACATTGCTTTCTTCTAAGGCTTACATTAAAATTTATTTTAATTTTATTTAATTAATTAAAAAAAATTATTAGTTAAAAACAGTATAAATACTGCTTCTTATCGACAAAAAATTTTGAACGGTAACTCCGATCATCATGAAATTTGGACACAACATTCATCTCGGAAACTAAGATGAATGTGTGTACTCATGTTCCTCCCTTCCCCATTCGTTCTTTTACACCCGGGTGAAACCGGACGGGACCGCTAGTGTGTCAATAAAATTTTTGCCGACGGGCACTCTGACTATAACCAAGAAATGCTTAGGGCATCAAGGAGTCTTAATCCGGCACTGTATTTATACCAAATTAAATTAAACATCACAAAACATCCATAAGACAGTTTGATCTAAAGATCATCAAATTGTTTTCTACTGATTTTGATGAAATTTTATAAAGAGCATGGGCATTAGCTAAATAAATCATTTTTAATTTTGACATCAGCCATTTTGCCTGAATAACCAGGGTGAATATATGTGTGCAGGTACAGAGGAACAAGGTATAGAGATGAGCTTTATAATGTGTACCGAAAACCCTATTGTGTGAAATGGATCAATATCTGCCGCAGTGTTAGCAGGAACTGCATTTCTGCAGCACAGCATGCTGCCGCCAGTCATACGGAGTTCACCATTTCGTGACACGAACAAAACTTTAATCCTGGTGCCAATATTTTAGTCTCGCTTTTTCAGGATTAGATATAAGTAATAAGAAAAATCGCAGGATTGTGGACAAAAAGTTAGATTTATTAATGTACGACGTTTCGTCTATAGATTTAGACTTTTTCAAGTACAATACGAAAATTCAAAACAATAATTATGAAAATAAACATTAATTACTAACCATAGCAATTAACAAAAGTTAAGGTACATAAGACACAAACATGGCGACAAGTTTATGTATAAATTTTAAACGATAAAAAATAATAAATAAAAATACGAAAGTTAGCTCAATTTCATAACATGGTTGTACCGACTACTTAAATTTTGAGTGCCTGTTCTATAATTAATAGATTTTTTTCTAATAAAACACATTTCACTGATATTGTGATTCTTCCAATTTGACTCTTTATCTAATATTTGAACTTCATTAAATAAGCGTTGTACATTAATAAATCTAACTTTTTGTCCACAATCCTGCGGTTTTTTGGACACGATATCTAATATTTATATCAGACTAGCGGTCCCGTCCGGTTTCACCCGGGTGTAAAAGAACGAATGGGGAAGGGAGGAACATGAGTACACACATTCATATTAGTTTACCGAGATGTTGTGTCCAAATTTCATGATGATCGGAGTTACCGTTCAAAATTTTTTGTCGATAAAAAGCAGTATTTATACTTTTTTTAACTAATAATTTTTTTTTAATTAATTAAATAAAATTAAAATAAATTTTCATGTAAGCCTTAGAAGAAAGCAATGTAGAAAATAAAAAATAAATAAAAATGCATTCGCCCAACGTAGGGCTCGAACCCACGACCCTGGTATTGACAGCCTTGTGCTCTACCGATTGCGCTAGCCGGCGTTGTATTCTTACATCGCTAATATGAGTATATTTAGTTTGTGCATTTCACCTGAATAGAAGCTTATTTTTTAGATACATTTGGAACATTTTTCATTACTGCTCCGCTCCTAATGGTCGTAGCCTGATTTTATATAGCCTATAGCCTTCCTCGATAAATGGGCTATCCAACAAACATTTTTTTTTCAATTTGAACCAGTAGTTCCTGAGATTAGCGCGTTCAAACAAACAAACAAACTCTTCAGCTTTATATATTAGTATAGATATTAGATCTCGGGATTCAGATTGATTGGATGTTTAACATTCCAACCGACAAATAGGGAATGGCACTAGTTTAGGGCAAAAATCACTTTTCGAAATTTTACTATATATCGTTTCGTTTTGAAGTCACCCGAATCCAAAAAACATATTTTTCGAAAATCTCTGTGCGTCTGTTAGTCTGTGAGATAGCATTTTTTGTTTAAATAAATATTCGTGTCGCGTATTAAAACAAAAGACAATCCTCACTGTGTTTTGTTTTAGATTTATCGTTTGTTCGCGTGCTAAAAACGTTAAACAAGCAAAGACGGAATTTTAAATTTCCATATTGAAAAAAAAAATATGGGGCAATTCAATAAGCCTTGACATACGGCCTATGAGGTCGAATATTCTGTAAAAAATGTTTGGGAATACGCAGTGACGGATTAAAACTTTTGGAGACCATTAGATTTAGAAGGTAGACAGTTTATCGGTGATATGAAAGATACGGCCCGCGGCCCACAAGCTATCTCAATACAGCCCGCGACCAGAATCTATCCAGTGAGAGTTTTAGACGTATTTTTAAAATTGTTGGATCTTCAAGCTCAAGTTAATTTACTCTTTTTATTACCTTTATAAGAAAATTGATTTAAACTAAATAAATAAAGATTTTAATTTAGTATGTCTAGCCCGCTAGCACACCCTAAATCTTATAAATCCCTTTAGAAAAATCAGTCTGACACCCCTGCAGTATACCACGTTTATCAAAATAAAAACTCCAGACATTTTTTTGGGTGCAGGGACGTGTAAAATAACAAAAACTCAAAAACGAATTAATTGTACGCGATCAAAAACTCATCTTATACACTTCCTATAAAATGTTTAAAATATACCAGAACTAGTACCTACTGTTTGAACATATGGCTGTATCTAATACAAAAATAATTAAGTAAAAACAACGTAATTGCAATTAAGCAATCAAACAATATTTTCTTTAAAGTTCATTGCATCAATTACTTTCCATTTTAACAGTTCTATGATGGCTGCCTCTCAGTAATGTGACACATCGTTTTCTTCTACTATATTAAAAAACACTTTAATAAAATGTAAGTTATCTATCACTAGCGATCCCGCCCGGTTTCACCCGGGTGCAGAAGAACGAATGGAGGGGGGGAGGTACATGAGTACGCACGTTCATTTTAGTTTACCGATAGACTAAGCTCCCATGACAGAAAAAGTTACCCCTACGAACACCTCAAAATTATAAAGTGAAAATGGCTGAAAAACATGTAAGAAACATGTTACGCCCGCTAGACTAGTAAAAATTTGTTAATTTATTGTTATTTTTTATGAATTTTTGAATTAAAAAAAAACATGATTTTACTTTCCAAAACACCTGCTTGAAATTTATACAATTTGTAGTAGGTAAATAATGTACCATTTTTGAAAAAATTGGTCTGGCTGACAATTTTTGTTAATAAATTTGTCAGACTTCATTTGTTATAATTTATTTTTTTATGAAAATACATTTAATAACACCTCCTTCAATTTTTTTTTAAAAAAAGTTTAAAATAATCTCTTCTATCTAATACAACTTGTCTGGCTGACAATTTTTGTTAATAAATAAATAAACTTCATTAAATTTGTTATAAATTTTTTTTTATGAAGTCTGCCATAGTAAAAAACATTTTTTCGCGGACAGACCAATTTTTATGCAGAAAATAGATGTCAAACCTTCTTTCAGAAAAAAATTAAGGTGGTGTTTTGACACGGCCCTTGTAAAAGCTGATTTGTTTATGAAAAAACGCTGTCACGGCGCTTAAAAATTGAATCTGGCATGGTAAAAAACAATATTTTGATGAAAAATGTATTCAAGTATATAAAAGAGATTTACAGTGTTAATTTAGAATTAAAAAAAAAAATTCTAGTTAGCATCGATTATACCATTTTTTCATTAAAAACTGTGGTCGCATTTAATGAAAAAATATGGTATAATCGTTGCTAACTAGAAAAAAAAAAATTTAATTCTAAATTAATACGGTAGATCTCTTTTATATACTTTAATACATTTTTCATCAAAATATTGTTTTTTACCATGCCAGATTCAATTTTTAAGCGCCGTGACAGCGTTTTTTCATAAACAAATCAGCTTTTACAAAGGCCGTGTCAAAACACCACCTTAATTTTTTTCTGAAAGAAGGTTTGACATCTATTTTCTGCATAAAAATTGGTCTGTCAGCGAAAAAATGTTTTTTACTATGATAGACTTCATAAAAAAAAATTTTTATAACAAATGAAGTCTGACTTCATTAACAAATATTGTCAGCCAGACAAGTTGTATTAGATAGAAGAGATTTTAAACTTTATTTAAAAAAAAATTTGCCGCCTGGGCTCTAGTCCCTACTGCCCCTAGTGTAAACCCAGCGCTGCTTCCATTATTTAAACGCTTCCTTCTTTCCAGTTGAACCATGAAGACTTTTTCTTTTGAAAATCCTTATTCTATCTAGAACCGAAGTACGTAGCACTGGCGGGATGGCGTATCACAGTTATAAAGAGGCTAATAACCTTAGTTGTCGATCGTCTACCATACCATAGTTTGAGAAACTGTTTAAAGTAATTAGTAACTGCGATAATAAAACCGTTACGCGTTTTCTAAGCGTTAAGAAACTTTTACGTATACAATTTAAATGAGTTACGCTTCATTCGACAGATAAGAGTTTTCTTTTGTTTTATGCTACCAGTGATAATTACTAACAGTTACAAGTCCTGCCTGTAAACTGGTGGCTGTTTATAATTGGCTAATTTATTATTTAACGACTTTAGTAATTACTTCTGTTAAATTATTAATTGCAGTACGAGACCCATGCGTAACCACAGCCGACTTTTGAACTGGATAAATGACGAGTTATCACAATTTTGATTTATTAATTAATATTAACCAAACAAACCGAGCGGCGTAGCGAAGTGGTGAGAGCACTAGACTCGCATTCGGGAGGCAGCGGGTTCGAATCCCGGCGGAGGCAGATGTGGCTGGGAGTTTTTCCTACAGCCTCTCGCCTAGAAACGGTAATTCCTGTACCGGCTATATTGTTGAGGTATTCCGTGGTTTCCCTCAATAATTCCAGATAAATATCGAGATGGTTCCTTATTCAAGGCCATGGTTGATTAGGTACCTGTCAAACTCCTAAGCTCAAAATTTGCCTACCTTATCTTTATTTCCCAAAAATTCCTTCATTCGCCCAATTCTATCAGTTAAGGAGGTTGATGCGTTACAGTCCTAATTAAAAGTAAGTCGAATTCTAAATGGGAACTTTTCCATAATTACAAAAGGTGATATCGATGATATCAATAAATTATTGTCATAAAGGCATAAATAAATACCTATTTTTTTTTAATATTAATTAATTATTTCAGTTAACTTTTGAATTTTTTGTACTAAGTTAGGTTGGAAAAAATAAATTTATGTAAATATCTGTATTTTACATATTTTTTGCAGTAAATTATTAAAAAAAGAAATTAGAAGTAATAAAAATTAAAATTAAAACAATGAAAAGTTGAAAATTAAGTTAAAATTGTCAAGAATAAAAGTCCATATTTGAAAAGTGCTAAGGTTTAATAATTTTTTTTTATTGATTAAAAGTCTCCTAATTAAATTGGAAAAAATATTAAAATATGCGTAAGACATCGATGCTTTACGTAGTTAGTTTTCGGAACTGCTGACATTATTTGGTTATTTGCAAAAAATTAAAATGTACCGTTTGCATTCTAGGTTGACATATTTTCCGTAAGACTACATAGTAGTATTAAGTTAAAGTTTAAAAATTGTAGAAAATAACGGGAAGTGTGATAGATGGAAAATAGTAATGGCGTCTGTTATGTCAAGAAACGGACGTTAAATGCATTATTATTATTATTAACCAAGTAATCTAAGGTTCCGACAGTATCAGCTGATTCTACTGACGTTAGTGAAGTCGCGGGCAATAACTGGTAGCTAGTAAAATGTTAATGTAGTTCGTATAGGTGCAATCAATAAATGATTGAGAATTAATTCGAGAAATTACTTTAATTGTTTTCTATACGCTTTCATTCAGTTCAAGTATTTGTATTTTATAACACGTTACACACATTTCAATTTACATAAAATGTAAATTCGACGAACATTCAGTGGAACGGAAAAAGATAGGTTTTATTATATACGTATTAGTAGTTAGACAATATGTAAGTACATTGTAATTGGGAGCTGGCTCCGTGCGCTCCGCTCACTAAAAAGAGTCGCTCAGAGGGAGTCGACACTAGACAGTACGCACTACACAAGAGTGCAGACTGCAGAGGTGTGAACTGTCATCAGGAGTCAAGTAGCATTGCACAGCACAATACACACACTCAGCTCTGAGCTCATTTTAATATGTTTCTGATCTTATATTATTCGTATTTCAGATAAACTATAAAGTATAATAAAAGCTTAACAATATAATAATGTTTATTGTTACAACATTATATCTTTGTCAACGACGTCAATGTGAATGGTTTAAGTTACAGTGTGTCATTCAACATTAAATGACTCAGCAAAGATAACTCCGTACGTGCAAAAGTCACTAGTGCCTTTGTGGCCTGTGCTGTGTGCGCTATGTAAATGTGCGAATGCAACAGTACAGAATAGCTCAGCACAGAGCAATGGCGCTCGGAGTGAGTTATTCACACAAAAAAAGAGCGACTCGCTCCGCTCCGAGAAAGGAGTCGTACTGCGTTCATTATGAACGACTCGCTCAGAAGCGACACACAACTATTGTGGTCCTTTGCTAGTCAATTTATTATCCAGGATTGCTACACCTGGATCTGTAGTGTCACAAGAAATGAAATGACTCAATTTATTATCCAGGATTGCTACACCTGCATCTGTAGTGTCACAAGAAATGAAATGACTCAATTTATTATCCAGGATTGCTACACCTGCATCTGTAGTGTCACAAGAAATGAAATGACAAAAAATCAACTTACGGGTTCGTAGAGTTTCTGCAATTCGTCATAGAGCCACATTTCGACGGCCAATCGCTTCCTGATGAGACTCATCTGATGGCTGCCGTACTTGGCAGTGAGGAACTTCTCGCGCCTTTCTTTGACTTCGCCCTTCTCGCAGAAGTTGACGTGCAGACCGCGTTTCGCGGGACTGTGTTCGCCCCGCACTTCCGACGTCATGATACCGTTCGGCGCGCCGCCCGCCGTTGCCGCTGCATTGGGGCCGTTGGCGTAACTGGCCGCTACTCCGCAGTCCATCGACAGCGGATGCTTCTTCTGCTAAAAACAGCAATTAATAGTTTGTGATTAATTCATCATCATCGCCAGATCAATAAAAAAAATCCAGCCAATTGAGCGACGGGACCATTCCAACTGTTGACATTTGATATAGTATGTAATAAAGAAAATAAAATTTCTGATATCGAGTGAGGTGACGCGGCTAATTCGGAACCCAAAGGAATGGTGAACCCTCTGGTGAGAAATGCGCCGAAGTGTCCCAAGGTGGGTTTTGACAGGTAAACTATGGAGGCATAAGGTAAACATTTATTTAGAAAAGCATGATGGAGGCTAGGTTAGCCTCCATCATGCTTTTCTAAATCAACCCCCCTTAGGACAGTTCGGCGCATTTCTCACCAGAGGTCTTACCATTCCTTTGGGTTCCGAATGGCTAATATTAAATATGACATTTGCTATTCGTTGTCATGGTTACACAATATGTTTCGCGTCATGTAAAATTAATCATGCTTAACTAGTTTATTTCTGACAGATCTACATAACAAAAGAACAGTTGACTTTTTTTTATTTTCAAGATATTTCCAAAACTATAAAGTTTAGAAAAAAAATTTTTAACGAAACTTTCTTGAAAAAATAAATAGAATAATAAGCGGTTTTGAAAAGTATACCATTATAATATCAAAAAACAACGTTATAGCATATCTCTTCTGTGCATACGCCGATTATCCCCAAAAACAATAGAGCTCTCATATTTGCATACCAAACATCCTCTCAAAATTTGGTTTTAATCCGCTCATCCGTTTGACCTGTATCGTGTTCACAGACAAACAGACGCACAGAGTTTTTTCCAAAAATATGTATTTTGACCTTAAAACGAAAAGATATTGCAAAATTTTTGAAAAGTGATTTTTTACCTAAACTAGTAGGTACCATTCCTTACTTGTGGGTTTGGAATAGTAAAATCAATTCCAAATATATTCATCATTCACAGCTGACAAATATAAACTGAAAATAATGACATAACGTTTAAAGAGCTATTAGCTCTTATCTAATCATTTTAATGAGATCTGATCACGCGGGTTTCAAATATTCCTAGTGACATAGAAAATGGGCTACGTATTCTGTCTCTACAACGTGCTAAAGGTAACTGTATGAGGGAGATAATATACTGTAGCTGTCAGTCTCTGAAAACGCTTTTGCAATTGGTTCGAGTCTTTTGTGTGAACATTAATGATACGTGTTTGAGGTTATGAATAAAAAACGATTTTTTATCGAATATTGAGTTTAATCTCTAGAATAAACCACGATATTTGCACAATTTAGTTTACAAATAAACTTTAGATATTATATTAAATGAATAAAGTTTCGAATAAATCGTATATATTAATACGCTAAGGTTAAAGATGTTTGCCTCCCTTTTTAGAAAAAACATCACAATTTCTCCACATAAATTATATATCATTTTACAGATAATTGCTTGCTCTACTGACATCGACAACTAAAAAAAATATTATTGCTTTTGTTTTTGTTAATTAATTAAAATACAGCAACGCTGAACAACGTCTGCCATCTGACGGCTTTAATTCTGAAACAACGTCAACACTTCGATCTGTCATCTGACCTTCATATTGTAATACAACAGACACAATACTGCATACTGCCATCTGAGGCTTTAATTTTGAAACAGCGAGTAACGCTGAACAACGTCACAGCAATGCTGCATGATGCCATCTGACGGCTTAGCTCAACGCTTTTGCTACTTGCGCCTCTATATGACAATTTTAGTAAAATATTTCTTCGATCTGTCATCTGAGCTTCACAAAAAGAAGAACGTTATAAGCAGTGTGCAAAATTAGAAACGAATTGAATACCTGCAATCATATTTAAAAAATAATTTTGTAAAGTGATAATTATTATACTTATTTAGTGCGAATAATTCGCACAGGTCACTCTAGTTAATTTTATTTTTTAATCAATAAGACATAAGCATTTGGTAAAAACGTAGTAAGACTATAGCACAAATCCTAGGATTTAGTTAAAATTGTGTGAATTCAATCCCTGGACACGTACAAGCTGATGAATTTCCCGGAAATTTTCCGGTAGCCGTATGCCTAGTCCATTCTCTAAGTCAATGGCTATTCTCAATTCCAGTGATTAATGTATTGTTCAATCTATTGCACGCCATTTTTTTAAAAATAGATCGTTCATAAGTAATTCTTTATAATTGTAACAAAATGTCGTTTAAATGATAGCAATTTAGAATTATTGTAGTCTCAATATGATGTCATCACAAGATACAAAACAAAAACTTCACATTCTTCATTTGTTTGTGACTATTCTTAACCGGAATGTCTTTATTATGAGACAGTATCCTGCAGTACTTAAAATAATTATGTCGCATTTAGAATAGAAATGAAAAAAGAAGTTCATTCATGCAATGGTTTTCGATCATTTTTATATACTAATGCCCGGTTTACATTATTCCAGTCCAGCGATCCAGTCCAGTGCTGGACTGGATCGCTGGACTGGATTCGTTGTCTACATTATTCCAGTCATTTAGAAGCCGTTTTCATTGTGAACACTACAGTGACAATGATTTCAAAAAGAGATCAGTTTCGAAAATGTTTCAAACGTGCTCAATCACTCTTGCTACAAGAAGTTATTAATGAGGTTGATAATGAACTAAGAAAAAAGGAACGGATGTGGGTGAGAAATTGGATCAGCGAAAGAGATCAAAAAGGAGGGTCAGTAATGCTTTTGCAACAACTGAAGGTAGAAGATCCCAATGAATATAGACTGGCACTGGATTGGCCGTCTACATTATTCCAGTTGCACTGGATTGATCGCACTGGATTCAAAAGTAGACCGCGAATCCAGTTACTGGACTGGAATGCTTACTGGATCCAGTGCATTCCAGTGAGGGTTTACATTATTCCAGTTGCAATCCAGCACTGGACTGGATCGCTGGACTGGAATAATGTAAACCGGGCATTAACGATAATATTTTAAATGTTTTGATGATATAGGTACACCATCAATGTTACCAAGTTACCATATTATATTTTAACTAGAGTGGCCTGTGCGATTTATGCGCACTAAATAAGTATAATAATTATCACTTTACAAAATTATTTTTTAAATATGATTGCAGGTATTCAATTCGTTTCTAATTTTGCACACTGCTTATAACGTTCTTCTTTTTGTTGTATTACAATATGAAGCTCAGATGACAGATCGAAGAAATATTTCACTAAAATTGTCATATAGAGGCGCAAGTAGCAAAAGCGTTGAGCTAAACCGTCAGATGGCATCATGCAGCATTGCTGTGACGTTGTTCAGCGTTGCTCGCTGTTTCAAAATTATAGTCGTTAGATGGCAGTATGCAGTATTGTGTCTGTTGTATTACAATATGAAGGTCAGATGACAGATCAAAGTGTTGACGTTGTTTCAAAATTAAAGCCGTCAGATGGCAGACGTTGTTCAGCGTTGTTGTTAATTAATTAATTTACAAAAACAAAAGCAATAATAAATTTTTTAGTTGTCGATGTCAGTAGAGCAAGCAATTATCTGTAAAATGATATATAATTTATGTGGCAATATATTTTATTGTGCGTTCTTTATACCTAGTTTTTTAAAAGTGGGTAGGGAACCTATTCTAAAACAATATAAATAAAAAAATAGGTCTTCACCTGCTCTTTATTTCTGTTATTAATTTCTTTTTTGTGCAATCCGGTTTCTCGTTTTTTTTTATATAATTAATTTTAATTTCTTTCGTTCTCTTTTTTTAAACTCACCGGTAACTCCGGCACTGTTTGTCTACATAGAAACAGTTCATAGAATAACAAATTAACATTGAAACAGGAACTGACAAGGATGTTAGTAAAAGCTATTCTGGAGTTTTAAATGAAACTTCAAGCTTGCGAATTAATTAGAGAAACGGATAAACTAAAACACTTTGTAACAAAAGCGGTATAATGAAAACGGTACATCCGACATTGAATTAAATGTAAATCAAGTGGTCTCCGAGAGTCAGAGGAAAAGGATAGCGTTGTGAATTGCGCGGGAATTTATATATTACTAGCCCGGTTTCACCCGGGTGCAAAAGAACGAATGAGGGGGAGGTACATGAGTACGCACATTCATCTTAGATTACCGAGATGAATGTTGTGTCCAAGCTTCATAATGATCGGAGTTACCGTTCAAAAGTCTTTGTCGTTAAAAAGCAGTATATATACTTTTTTTAAGTAATAAATTTCTTTTAATATAGGTAATAAATATTTAATTGAAAACACTAGGAAATTTTTTTTTATATAGGTACCTATGGCAAATAATAATATTTTAAAATATAGTCCGTCAAATATTTCAGCCCATTTATACAATATACTGCCTGCAGAATGCAGAAATTTAGCTTCTTTCACAAAATTTAAATCTAAAGTTAAAAGCCTACTTGTCAATAACGCATTTTATTCTCTTGACGAATTTTATTCTTATTTTAAATAGTATTATGTCTCTGTGTAATTTTGACTAGTCAAATATACTATATATGTACAGTTCTATTGACAATAAAGTTCATATTCATATAGTTGTAATAGTTTTCAAATGGGCTATTAATTAGATATATTTAATTTTAATTAGTCGTAATAAAATTTTAAAAAATTGAAATGTAAGCCTTAAAAGAAAGCAATGTAGAAAATAAAAAAAAATAATTCGCCGACGTGAGGCTTGAACCCAAGACCTTGGCATTAAGAGTCTTACCGCTCTACTGAATGAGCTATCCGGGCTTGATCGTCACGCGCTAATATTGCAATATTTAGTTAAGGCATTTCACCTGATAATATTTGTCGGACGGACTAATTTTGAGAATACATCTTGCAACTTTTTTCATTGATGTTCCACTCCAATTGGTCGTAGCGTGATTTTATATAGCCTATAGCCTTCCTCGATAAATGGGCTATCCAACAAATTTTTTTAACTTCCCGCTTTAAAAAAAAAAAATTTTTTTTTTTAAATCGGGAAGTTATTGGTTTCACCCCGATTTTCGAAAATCGAGTTTTCGCCAGATCTCGACGTTTTGAGGTCCTAGGAAGCTATTGAAACTATTTTGGCGATGATGTCCGTAGGGCTGTATGTATGTGTGTGTTGGTGTGTGTGTGTGTATGTATGTATGTAAACCTTTTATATCTTTCGAACGGAGTGTCCGACTGAAACGCGGTTTGCGGCATCTGATGTGATCTTGGTAAACTTAGACTTCCTGAAAATTTGAAACGATTCGGCCCAAAAAATTTTGAGAAATCTTTTAAAACAAGTTTCAAAAATTTTTAAAAATTTGTTGTAAAATATTTTCTAAACTACTAAACCGATTAATTCCAAAATCTAATCAGCTCTGCTCCTTAATAAACTGCGTCGATTTCCGCAAACTACATCAAAATCGGTTCATTTGTTCACGAGATACCGTGAACGAAAAAATCGTAAAAAAGTGTTTTTTTTAAAATGACTCTTCAAATTGTTATCAGATCGATTTTTTTGTAATAAATTACTTTCTTAGACTAAAAAAACTGCGTCGATCGCCGCAAACCAGATCAAAATTGGTTCATTTGTTCATGAGATAACGTGAACGAAAAATTAGGAAAAAAGTAATTTTTTAAAATTACTCGTAAAATTCTTATCAAATCGATTTTTTTGTAATAATTTACTTTCTTAGGTTAAAAAAACTGCGTCGATCTCCGCAAACCGCATCAAAATCGGCTCATTTGTTCACGAGATATCGTGAACGAAAAATTTGTAAAAAAGTGTTTTTTTTTAAATTACTCGTAAAATTCCTATGAGATCGATTTTTCTGTAATAAATTACTTTTTTAGGTTAAAAAATTGCGTCGACTGCCGCAAATCGCATCAAAATCGGTTCAGATGTTTATGAGATATGGTGAACGAAAATTTCGTAACAAAATGGTTTTTTTTTTGAGCTCGAAGAGCTAAAAAATAGACTCTTTGCTATATTTTATATATTTTTGAGCGTTTTGAACTCGAAAATAGCGGGAAGTTACAGGGTTGGCCCGCAGGGTCAAACTTCTTTTCAAATTTTTTTAATTCGAACCAGTAGTTTCTGAGATTAGCGCGTTCAACCAACCAACCAAACAAACAAACAAACTCTTCAGCTTTATATATTAGTATAGATAGGGCAAATGTTCCCGGTGGAATATAAATATATTTTACTTATAAGTATACGCTTTTTAAAAGGCATTTTTTTTAAGGAAGTTCAATTTTTAATAAAACGATTACTCCATATTTTTTTAAGTTTAGTAAATAAAAATTTTTATTCTTTTATCTTGAATCCCGTTTTTATCTAGATAATATAATTACTACGAACAACGTGTTCTGAAAAAAATTTTATGTTAGCACATAAGTCGTATATTCCTGTATTTACAATAATAGACGTGTACTGCAATTTCATTATTTATAAAATTATTGCAAAATGACATTCTACATAATATGCAAATCGCATTATATTGCACATTAAATTATGCATACGTAAGTATATGACATAAAACATTGTTGTTTTGGAGCGCTATGACTCCCGCAGTTTCGGAAAGTGCATTTCCTAATTCTGCTAAACAAGAAATCGTTACAACAGATCGTATAACGGCGATATTTATATCATCGATAATATAGGACAAAAGTTTGATTTTATACGACAAAGCGTCGTTACAAAAACATGACGAAGGCAGAGAGTCGTCTCTTAAGCTTTGTTTACATCAACAAATATTTAGTTTTGTGAACTGAATTCGAACTAAATTTGTTTTTGACATTAAATTTAACGCTGTGCGTTTTAACTTAAGGTACGTTTACACGTGGCAGTAAATCGTGACGTTTATCATGACACGAATGTCGTGAATTTTGTCGTAAAAACTATAATCTGCGTTGTCATGACGGTGGAATCGATGTCACGACTTTAGTGTCACAAAAAAAAAAGTTAAACTTAAAAATTAAACTACTGAACACATTTCAGTGATTTAAATAGGGTTCTGGTCTGATAGTAAGCAAAGTGAATAAAATATAAACCAAGGCGATCTGTAGAGCTCGGACGTGCGTACAGACTAGTGATGTGCCGGATCGTTAAAAATGTATATTCGCGTATACGGATCTGAATACGGATATTTGGTTTCAAGTTCCGCGAATACGGATACGGATCTTAACTTTCTGAGAGTACGCGGCGGTAAATATTGCACATCGACCTTTGGGAAGATGCTATCTGTTATGGGAAAAAGTTATTGACCTCTTTAAGAGTTAACTCTCATAACAGATTGTCTCTTTCCAAAGATCGAAGTGCAATATCTCATTATAAAGATAGTTGATTTAGTACCTTTGAGTTATGTACTATTGGTATGATAAATTGGGTACGATAAATGTTTGCAATATAAAGGTGCCAAATACGATTTTAAAAATAAAAAATATACTGAATGGAATTTAACAGTTTTTCATTATTACCTAATCACCTATATATATATAAGATTTCATCTATGAAATGAAGATTAATAAGGTAAAAAATCCGCTAAAAACTAACGGATACGGATTTTTCTTCTCCCTCGGATATCCGCGGATACGGATATCCGGCACATCACTAGTACAGACCAACCGACAACTGCTGTTCGTGATTTTCAATTAAAATTTTAGTAGTAATTATGAACTCCAATCGATCTAAAAATGGTTCTGTTTTATAGAACAGAATCTTCTCTTTCCGAAACGCTGTACAATTTGAATGTATTATATATAACTTCTTGTATGAACGAAAGTCAGCTCTGACGCGCAAAGCGATAATAGAGTACATACCGCTAGTGTAGCGGTATGTGCAATATTTGACATTTGTAACTCTGTCAGAAAACTCAAACAGTTGTTAATGTGGACAATGCTTAACAGTGAAAGGAAAAACTTTGTTTTCTTTGTAACTGAGTTCCAGTGTTAGTCTGCTAGCACACATCAAACATAACACACTAGCATAGATGTAACAATTCGCAGAAATCAATATAACTGCAGGAAATACCTGTGACGTCTACTCCATCCTCACAAATTCAACTAGTTTTTGGCCGTTGTCCAAATTCCAAATAAATGTCAATTCTTTTTATTATAATCGGCACAATAGTGGACCTAGCATTCGCTATATTAAAGCCGCTGCACACGAGGCTAGAAACGCTGCTAGATTCTTTGCTAGATTTGCCTACTAGTTTTCTAGCGCTGGTTTTCTTGATTGCTGTTAAGTGCTCGCTTTACACGAGACTATTTTTCAAGCTCGATTTGTGGATAGATCTGGTGCGCGCGCAGCGACAGTTCGAATATAAACACAGAGCAAAACGTGTCTGTTGTCTGACTCTAAACAGAATGCAACATAATGTTGTTTTGTGGGTGTTTGTTCAAGTACCCACGTGACAAGATACTGCTTCCTGATTGGTTCTTGCTCATACCTAACAGCAAAGCTCGCAGGGAAAGTAGCCTTGTTCTAATTTTGAAACCTATCTTGTGAGCTGCCAGGCCAGCCCGCAGTGACGTCATTTCTAGCTTCGTACTCAGCCTACCGGCTAGCAGAACTCCTAGCATCGTTTCTAGCCTCGTGTGCAGCGGTCTTTAGTTAGTATAACGTAGTGATGACAACATCAATTATGAGAGAGATGCCCTCGTCTTTTTCTAAGTACCGACAGAGAAGAAAGGTAGGTATCGATAACATATGGGTGTGTAGTTGTGTACTTTTGAAGGTTAAAAAACGGTGATTAATGAGGTTTATAAAACTTATATTGTTGATAAAAATAATTAGGATAATTATATCGTGATTTCTTACACATTATTACACATATTATACAGTGTAACATCTCTATAACGTCCTTCGTTATAACGAAAAACTCCCTATAATGTATAAATTTTTACAATTTGGTTAGTTTACCTTAAAACCCATATATTAATACCCTCTTTATAGCGCAACAGCCATTCTCTATTACGAAGAAAGTTCATAATATTTAGGCGTCAGGAATTATTTACAGACGTAAAGAGGACGATTCTGAACCATCACCAACTATTCAATAAGCAATCGATGCCGCCAAACTTATCGAAAAATTCCTATTGTTTAATGAGGATAATTCCACCACATCCCAAAACATGCGTAAGATACTTAATAAAATACAAAACAAATATTGGCATAGCAAAAAACGTCTGGCAAAGTTAACATACTATATGTGTTTGGAATAAATTAATTAAGTGAAATTTGGTTATTTTTCTTTCTTCCCTCCATATAACGAAAAAAAATGCTCGGTCACTTGAGATTCGTTATAGAGAGGCTCAGAGGTTGCACTGTAAGTATATCATTACTTAATCATTTTAAAAAGTCGTGAACAATTGTAAATTCATCAAGAACGGTCTTAGTCATTCACACCAAAATCGCAAAAATGTCAATTTCAAAAAATCTCGTGTCAGTTGTTCGTCCGCGCTAATCTCCGAAACCACTGAACCGATTTAAAAAAAAAAAATCGCTAATGTAGCCTTGCAATTATATTACCAGCTTTCACTTTAACATTAGATAATAAAGTTTTAGATACTAATAATCGACCTAGTACTCAGAACCACTACATATGTGTGCGTCAATCAGCTGTCTTTTAACCTTGAAAAAATGATTCCAGATTTGAAAACAGGATATTTGCATTCGCGAATGTCTAAAACTTGACATTAGAAGGTAACTATACACAATGCTAAAAAGTTTAATATAAAATTAAGCTCTGATAATGTGTACAAATATAAATCTATACTAATATTATAAAGCTGAAGAGTTCGTTTGTTTGTTTGCGCTAATCTCAGGAACTACTGGTTCAAATTGAAAAAAAATTTTTTTTTGTTGGATAGCCCATTTATTGAGGAAGGCTATAATAGGCTATATAAAATCAGGCTACGACCATTAAGAGCGGAGCATTAATGAAAAATCTCGCAAAATGTATCTCAAAAATAAGCTTCTATTCAGGTGAAATGCACTAACTAAATATGCTCATATTAGCGTTGTAAGTATACAACGCCGGCTAGCTCAATCGGTAGAGCACACGACTGTCAATATCAGGGTCGTGGGTTCGAGCCCTACGTTGGGCGAATACATTTTTATTTTTTTTTTTATTTTCTACATTGCTTTCTTCTAAGGCTTACATTTAAATTTATTTTAATTTTATTTAATTAATTAAAAAAAGTATAAATACTGCTTTTTATCGACAAAAACTTTTGAACGGTAACTCCGATCATCATAAAATTTGGACACAACATTCATCTCGGTAAACTAAGATGAATGTGTGTACTCATGTTCCTCCCTTCCCCATTCGTTCTTTTACAACCGGGTAAAACCGGGCGGGACCGCTAGTTAGTAATAAACTAACAACACCTAGCATAAAATATGATTGACATTATATTATAGAGAGATACATTTTCAGAACATATGGGACAGATAAAAAGAATACACAGAAACACCGAAATTTTATCATTTATACACAGATAAACGTTTTGTTTGTTGATAATAATTTATGATAAACTTTTTAATTTTAATTAACAACATTCACGCACCATATCAATGGTGACACAGTGGTATCGCGGGAATCGAGGATTTAAAAATAAAAGGAAGAAGGCATAATCAGAGTGCCCGTCGGCAAAAATTTTACTGACAAATACTCTCCCCAAACTTTGTATATGGCTTCGTTAGGCCCAGTCTGGCACCTATTTCCTCTATGACTTTTCTTGATTTTGGGGCGTTTTCCCTCTAAATTTTCCGAAACAAACATGAACCATTTAAAATGTCTGACACCTCGAATATGTCGACATATTCGAGGTGTCAGAGAACATTATTTTAGCGTTTTGGTTGAAGTTTTTAAGCTATCCAATTAAAAAAACAAACAGTATCTATAAATTTTTACATGTCGTCAAAATGACATGTTTCGGAAAATTTAGAGGGAAAACGCCCCAAAATCAAAAACAGTCATACTAGTCAGACTAGGCCTAATGAAGTCATATACAAAGTTTGGGGAGAGTATTTGTCAGAAAAATTTTTGCCGACGGGCACTCTGACTATCATGATACTTCAAGTTTTGGTTGCATATGTTTCTTAAATGTTTTGTAACTCTTCGTGGAAATTACCAAAAGAACAAGTACACAGTTACTGTGAAAATAATAAACCAAGTTATAAATAATTATTAGTTAGTTTCTAGAAAAAGGGTAATTTCCACGGGTCAATTTTGATGAAAATTTTAATGCCACACGTTTGAAATGAATCTTTTTACCCGAAAGCGGCGTATCCAAAAGGAAGGGTTATGAGTTTAGCACTCCCTCTCTCTCTCACGTCCTCTCTCGCTCACATACATGACAAAAACAATGCAAACTTTTAAATAAACGCTATCTAGGACAATTTATTGGAACAGAAAAAACAGCATTACAATAGTTTTTTTTATGCCATCTGTTAGTGAGTTAACTAATTCCTTTATACTAGTACCGCGGTTTCTTACAGTCACGCTTTAACCAGATCCGATCGGAATCACTCCCATCTACCGCGCCTAAAGAAGTTTCATTCCAAAAAAAATAGTTGAAATCGGCGACACCTCAGTCCTAGTCACTGATTAAAATTGTATTGTCACGTGCCGATAGAACGTCCACTTCCACAACCCCCCCCGGTTTGTGGCCCTATGGGCTATGCGCAAAGAGGCGGAGTGATAAATTTATCGATTTAGCGTTTGTGGTGAGCACTAGGGGAAACTTCGATCTCCAATTTTCCGTATGTCAGTGAGCAATGTTTATTAAAAGTGAAAATAGTTATAATTTTATAAAGTTTTTTAATTACAAAGAAAACATGGGCAAAACTAAGCGATCTGGAAATACTTGTTGTGTTCCGGGCTGTTGCGCTGATGGCGATTTAAGTAAAATAAAGACCATTGGCGCCATAATTTGACGTTCCGCTGCCAGTGTAAACAAATTAATTATTTATATATTGTACGTCATAATTGATAAAAAAATAATTCTCACATACCTTTTATGTTATGCTATTTATATAATGGTTTACAATATGAATTTTATGGTACCTATATAAAATTAACATCAGTTTTCCTTATTACATTTTTTTGACACATCATGGTCAACTAGAGTTTTTGACTATCACCATAAAAACATGTCGCGATTTCCATAAAAAGTGAGTTCAATAATTTTGTATTACCCACTAGTGGCGCTAGTAGGCTTCGTGCACACAGCCTATACCACATATTAATTAATTTATCGTAGCAGCAATGGAAAGATAATTTATTGGAACACTGTAACAATAATACGACTACATAGTATTATCTAATTCCATTGTTCGCTGACCCAAATAGAGGCTTAAAAATATTATATTGCATAATATAAGTCAACTAATCATATAATAGTGCTTGCGCTAGGTGACTCAGTTTTATTGAAATTTATAAATTGAAAACTTGCATGAATTTTATTTACATTCGCCATAATTTTATTAAACAAAGGATTGCTATAACCGAGCGTGTAACCTTGCCATCTATACTAATATATAAAGCTGAAGAGTTTGTTTGTTTGGTTGAACGCGCTAATCTCAGGAACTACTGGTTCGAATTGAAAAAAATTTTTTTCTTTGGATAGCCCATTTATCGAGGAAGGCTATAGGCTATATCAGTGATTCCCAAAGTGCAAAAAAACCACAGTGTTTTAATGTTTAGAAATTATTAAATTAAATAAAACTATTTTTGAAGTCACTCAAAAATCTGCCGCCACAATCTACCAATATTTTCTATAAGTATTTATATTAATTGAAACACAACTTTTTTTATCCGAAATATAGTTCACGATCATTGCATGGGATGGCGTCACTTTCGCTTTCTGTCGTCCAGAAAACAATTTCCCAAGGGACGAAAACATTTTATTTTTGATCTGCGCAAGCGGGACAAGTATGTAATGTTGCACTTTCAATGCACGTATTACATAGAAAAACTCATTTACTTTTCAATTCTGAAAATGAGAAAAGTAAACGTACACCGTTATCAATTTATTATTCATTAGGATAATATGAAATGACATTTAAATAGTAGGTATATATACGTTTTTTATAAAGCATAAAAACTAGGCGTGTGTTGATATATCCACTGTACATTATTGTGTAATATATGTCAGCGTTTCCTAAACTTTTTCATCCATGAACCCCTTAGAAATGAGCGTGGAATTTTCCACTTAAAAATACCAGTAGTGATAGCGTCACATCATGGTAATGATAGAAATTTTCGATATCTTTCAACAAACATATTCATTTTTTGTTTGTATGCGGAGCCTGACCGACGTTTGTTGGGAGATGTAGGCATGCCAAACAAAACGAAGAAATACTATGTGTGTAGGGTAGAAATATCGAGTCAAGTGTTGACCGCAGTCATAAAACGGCGTTTTTATATAATAATGGTATACTTTTCATAACGGCTTATTATTCTATTTATTTTTTTAAGAAAATTTATTAAAATTTTTTTTTCTACACTTTATAGTTTCGGAAGTATTTTGAAAATAAAAAAAAATCAGCCGCTCTTTTGTTTTAAGGATCTGTCAGAAATAAACAAGTTAGGCATGTTTTGATTAATTTTCACACGACGTGGAACATAATATTATGTAGGTAACCATGGCAACGAATAGTTAATATCATGTTGAATACTAGCCATTACCCGCGTCATCTCACGCGATATCAGAAATTTTATTTTCTTTATTATAATCAAAAGGTCAACATTTTTGAAGTTGGAATGGTCCCGTCGCCCAATTGGCTGAATTTTTTTGTCTTGTGCGGATATTTATTTTAATTTTATGAGGTTAACTTAATAAGTAATTAAACATTCTATGCTTTTGCCGGATTACAGAGCCGCTGCTTGTCCATTTTCACGACAGATGAGTCCGCGGCCCCTCAAAGATTAACTGACGGACCCCCGCTTAGGAAACGCTGATCCGTAATTCTATACCAATAAAATTATAAACATTGAACAGATAAGAAAATCGGAATAACGTGACCTGCGTGTTAGTTTTATATCCTTTCATAAAAAATTAAAATTGCGTACAGTATCATAATATTATTATCGTTGTGTCCGCAGTGAACAATGAAATCATACTTGGGCTAAATTAGTAACGTCTAAAAATAGCACATAATTTTACGGTGGTTTTATCAGTTCTCTCAAACGTTTAGAATAAACATTATTGCGTTTTATTTGCACAAACAGTTTAAAATCATCTTTATGAGTTAAGCGTAGGGATGTTGAAAAGGTATCGATATATCGATATTTTTAATTCAAAACATCGATATTTTTAGCCGATATATTTTGATCCGATATATACAAAATATCCAATATCGAAAATTGTATCAAAAACGATATATCATCATATATATTAATACGCTAAAGTTTAAGATGGGCTGTGTGAACTTAGCACAGCAAAGTTGGAAAATTAAAAAAAAAATAAGTGTACTAGTAGCACGCCAAATTGTACTAGCGTACTTACTAAGTTTAAAAAAATGTACCGTAAATTTAAGCCATAAAAAATCCAAAATAAAAAATGCTGTGCTAAGTTCACACTTTCAATTTTTCAAAATCTCGTACAAGCCAAGCACTAACTTCAATTAAAAAAATGTATTAAGAAAAAATGTAGTACATTTGCGCGTGCCAACGGTACAACAACAAAAAATAAAATTAAAAAAAAAAAAATCAAAATTCACAATTTTCGAAAAAAGTTAATTTATTTGAAGAGTTTCGTTAGCATGCGGCCTAGATAAGAAACTGTTGTTTATAAAGTTACATTGCAAAATTATTTTTTACAGTAGAAGGGCCATTTCATAAAATATTAAAATTCAAACATTTTGAGAAAAGCCTAAATTTGCTTGTTGTACCGTTGGCACGCGGTTTAGATAAAGAACTTTTACTATTACTTTGTAAAATGACTTTTTACTTATAAAGTTATTTTATAAAATATTTTGCTAATAAAACGATTTTGAAAAATCATTTTTTAAAGTAGTACGGGCATTTGAAGAAAATTTTGAAAATTCAAAAATTTAGTAAATATCAAAATTTTCTTGTTGTACTGTTGGCACGCGGTCTAGATAAAGAACTTTTGCTTATAAAATTATTTTGTAAAAGCATTTTTTAAAGTTGTATGGGCACTTATTTTAAATTTTAAAAATTCAAAAATTTCGTAAAAAGTCAAAATTTTCTTGTTGTACTATTGGCACGCGTTCTAGATAAAGATCTTTTGCTCATAAAATAATTTTGTAAAATCATTTTTTAAAGTAGTACGGGCACTTAATGGAAATTTTCAAAATTCAAAAATTTCGTAAAAAGTCAAAATTTTCTTGTTGTACTATTGGCACGCATTCTAGATAAAGATCTTTAACTTTTGCTTATAAAATTATTTTGTAAAATCATTTTTTAAAGTAGTACGGGCACTTAATGGAAATTTTCAAAATTCAAAAATTTCGTAAAAAGTCAAAATTTTCTTGTACTGTTGGCACGCGGTCTAGATAAAAAACTTTTGCTTATAAAATTATTTTGTAAAATCATTTTTTAAAGTAGTACGGGCACTTAATGGAAATTTTCAAAATTCAAAAATTTCGTAAAAAGTCAAAATTTTCTTGTTGTACTATTGGCACGCGTTCTAGATAAAGATCTTTTGCTCATAAAATAATTTTGTAAAATCATTTTTTAAAGTAGTACGGGCACTTAATGGAAATTTTCAAAATTCAAAAATTTCGTAAAAAGTCAAAATTTTCTTGTTGTACTGTTGGCACGCGGTCTAGATAAAAAACTTTTGCTTATAAAATTATTTTGTAAAATCATTTTTTAAAGTAGTACGGGCACTTAATGGAAATTTTCAAAATTCAAAAATTTCGTAAAAAGTAAAAATTTTCTTGTTGTACTGTTGGCACGCGGTCTAGATAAAGAACTTTTGCTTATAAAATTATTTTGTAAAAGCATTTTTTAAAGTTGTATGGGCACTTATTTTAAATTTTAAAAATTCAAAAATTTCGTAAAAAGTCGAAATTTTCTTGTTGTACTGTTGGCACGCGGTCTAGATAAAAAACTTTTGCTCATAAAATTATTTTGTAAAATCATTTTTTAAAGTAGTACGGGCACTTAATGGAAATTTTCAAAATTCAAAAATTTCGTAAAAAGTCAAAATTTTCTTGTTGTACTGTTGGCACGCGGTCTAGATAAAAAACTTTTGCTCATAAAATTATTTTGTAAAATCATTTTTTAAAGTAGTACGGGCACCTAATTGAAATTTTCATAATTCAAAAATTTCGTAAAAAGTCAAAATTTTCTTGTTGTACTATTGGCACGCGTTCTAGATAAAGATCTTTTGCTTATAAAATTATTTTGTAAAATCATTTTTTAAAGTAGTACGGACACTTAAACGTATTCGTCCCTACAAGTACCCCCTGCACCCTTCATCTTAAATCTTTTCCCCTCGCCTAAAGACGGTTTGCGCTCTCCCGACGCTATTTTTAAAGCTAGAAGGTTCTGGTAAACGCCAAATGAAAGACAAAGAATCAGACTACAGATCCTTCAGGCAAATTTTTTGAAAAACAATTTCGCCTATGTGTGAAATATTATGTAACTTATTATTTTTTTCAAAAGGTTGTAAGTTTTTTCAGGATTTTTTTTTGAAAAAATTCGCCTGAAGGATCTGTAGTCTGATTTTTTGTCTTTCATTTGGCGTTTACCAGAACCCGCTAGCTTTAAAAATAGCGTCGGGAGAGCGCGAACCGTTTTTAATAAAATTAAATGAAAATTCGATTTACAGATCTGGCAGCAAGTCATCTTGAAGGAATTTTTTTCTTTTTGATTTTTTGTCTAGTTTTAACACAAATACGAGTACTTGTTCAGAAAATAAAATAAAAAACTGAAACGAAGTGTGACCTTGCAGGCCATCCCTGAAACTTCCCGCTGTTTTCGAGTTCAACACGTTTAAAAATATGTAAAATATTGCAAGAAGTTTATTTTTTAGCTCTTAAAGTTTAAAAAAAAAAACACTTTCTTACGACTGTTGTGGTAACAAGTAACTATTCTTTTTTTTCAACTTTCTTATGAATTTTTCGTTCACGATATCTCGGGAACAAATAAACCGATTTTGATGCGGTTTGCGGCAATCGATGCAGTTTTTTAACGTAAGAAAGTATTTTATTACAAAAGAATCGATAAAAATGATTTTACAAAATAATTTTATAAGCAAAAGTTTTTTATCTAGACCGCGTGCCAACAGTACAACAAGAAAATTTTGACTTCTTACAAAAGGTTTGAATTTTGAAAATTTAAAATAAGTGCCCGTAAAACTTTAAAAAATGATTTTACAAAATAATTTTATAAGCAAAAGTTTTTTATCTAGACCGCGTGCCAACAGTACAACAAGAAAATTTTGACTTTTTACGAAATTTTTGAATTTTGAAAATTTCCATTAAGTGCCCGTACTACTTTAACAAATGATTTTACAAACTAATTTTATAAGCAAAAGTTTTTTATCTAGACCGCGTGCCAACAGTACAACAAGAAAATTTTGACTTTTTACGAAATTTTTGAATTTTGAAAATTTCCATTAAGTGCCCGTACTACCTTAAAAAATGATTTTACAAAATAATTTTATAAGCAAAAGTTTTTTATCTAGACCGCGTGCCAACAGTACAAAAAGAAAATTTTGACTTTTTACGAAATTTTTGAATTTTGAAAATTTCCATTAAGTGCCCGTACTACTTTAAAAAATGATTTTACAAAATAATTTTATAAGCAAAAGTTTTTTATCTAGATAGCGTGCCAACAGTACAATAAGAAAATTTTGACTATTTACGAAATTTTTAAATTTTGAAAATTTCCATTAAGTGCCCGTACTACTTTAAAAAATGATTTTACAAAATAATTTTATAAACAAAAGTTTTTTATCTAGACCGCGTGCCAACAGTACAACAAGAAAATTTTGACTTTTTACGAAATTTTTGAATTTTGAAAATTTCCATTAAGTGCCCGTACTACTTTAAAAAATGATTTTACAAAATTATTTTATGAGCAAAAGATCTTTATCTAGAACGCGTGCCAACAGTACAACAAGAAAATTTTGACTTTTTACGAAATTTTTGAATTTTGAAAATTTCCATTAAGTGCCCGTACTACTTTAAAAAATGATTTTACAAAATAATTTTATAAGCAAAAGTTTTTTATCTAGACCGCGTGCCAACAGTACAAAAAGAAAATTTTGACTTTTTACGAAATTTTTGAATTTTGAAAATTTCCATTAAGTGCCCGTACTACTTTAAAAAATGATTTTACAAAATAATTTTATAAGCAAAAGTTTTTTATCTAGACCGCGTGCCAACAGTACAACAAGAAAATTTTGACATTTTACGAAATTTTTGAATTTTGAAAATTTCCATTAAGTGCCCGTACTACTTTAAAAAATTATTTTACAAAATAATTTTATAAGCAAAAGTTTTTTATCTAGACCGCGTGCCAACAGTACAACAAGAAAATTTTGACTTTTTACGAAATTTTTGAATTTTGAAAATTTCCATTAAGTGCCCGTACTACTTTAAAAAATGATTTTACAAAATAATTTTATAAGCAAAAGTTTTTTATCTAGACCGCGTGCCAACAGTACAATAAGAAAATTTTGACTTTTTACGAAATTTTTAAATTTTGAAAATTTCCATTAAGTGCCCGTACTACTTTAAAAAATGATTTTACAAAATAATTTCATAAGCAAAAGTTTTTTATCTAGACCGCGTGCCAACAGTACAACAAGAAAATTTTGACTTTTTTCGAAATTTTTGAATTTTGAAAATTTCCATTAAGTGCCCGTACTACTTTAAAAAATGATTTTACAAACTAATTTTATAAGCAAAAGTTTTTTATCTAGACCGCGTGCCAACAGTACAACAAGAAAATTTTGACTTTTTACGAAATTTTTGAATTTTGAAAATTTCCATTAAGTGCCCGTACTACTTTAAAAAATGATTTTACAAAATAATTTAATAAGCAAAAGTTTTTTATCTAGACCGCGTGCCAACAGTACAACAAGAAAATTTTGACTTTTTACGAAATTTTTGAATTTTGAAAATTTCCATTAAGGGCCCGTACTACTTTAAAAAATGATTTAACAAAATAATTTTAAAAGCAAAAGTTTTTTATCTAGACCGCGTGCCAACAGTACAACAAGAAAATTTTGACTTTTTACGAAATTTTTGAATTTTGAAAATTTCCATTAAGTGCCCGTACTACTTTAAAAAATGATTTTACAAAATAATTTTATAAGCAAAAGTTTTTTATCTAGACCGCGTGCCAACAGTACAAAAAGAAAATTTTGACTTTTTACGAAATTTTTGAATTTTGAAAATATCCATTAAGTGCCCGTACTACTTTAAAAAATGATTTTACAAAATAATTTTATAAGCAAAAGTTTTTTATCTAGACCGCGTGCCAACAGTACAACAAGAAAATTTTGACTTTTTACGAAATTTTTGAATTTTGAAAATTTCCATTAAGGGCCCGTACTACTTTAAAAAATGATTTTACAAAATAATTTTATAAGCAAAAGTTTTTTATCTAGACCGCGTGCCAACAGTACAACAAGAAAATTTTGACTTTTTTCGAAATTTTTGAATTTTGAAAATTTCCATTAAGTGCCCGTACTACTTTAAAAAATGATTTTACAAACTAATTTTATAAGCAAAAGTTTTTTATCTAGACCGCGTGCCAACAGTACAACAAGAAAATTTTGACTTTTTACGAAATTTTTGAATTTTGAAAATTTCCATTAAGTGCCCGTACTACTTTAAAAAATGATTTTACAAAATAATTTAATAAGCAAAAGTTTTTTATCTAGACCGCGTGCCAACAGTACAACAAGAAAATTTTGACTTTTTACGAAATTTTTGAATTTTGAAAATTTCCATTAAGGGCCCGTACTACTTTAAAAAAAGATTTTACAAAATAATTTTATAAGCAAAAGTTTTTTATCTAGACCGCGTGCCAACAGTACAACAAGAAAATTTTGACTTTTTACGAAATTTTTGAATTTTGAAAATTTCCATTAAGTGCCCGTACTACTTTAAAAAATGATTTTACAAACTAATTTTATAAGCAAAAGTTTTTTATCTAGACCGCGTGCCAACAGTACAACAAGAAAATTTTGACTTTTTACGAAATTTTTGAATTTTGAAAATTTCCATTAAGTGCCCGTACTACTTTAAAAAATGATTTTACAAAATAATTTTATAAGCAAAAGTTTTTTATCTAGACCGCGTGCCAACAGTACAAAAAGAAAATTTTGACTTTTTACGAAATTTTTGAATTTTGAAAATATCCATAAGTGCCCGTACTACTTTAAAAAATGATTTTACAAAATAATTTTATAAGCAAAAGTTTTTTATCTAGACCGCGTGCCAACAGTACAACAAGAAAATTTTGACTTTTTACGAAATTTTTTAATTTTTAAAATTTAAAATAAGTGCCCATACAACTTTAAAAAATGCTTTTACAAAATAATTTTATAAGCAAAAGTTCTTTATCTAGACCGCGTGCCAACAGTACAACAAGAAAATTTTGATATTTACTAAATTTTTGAAATTTCAAAATTTTCTTCAAATGCCCGTACTACTTTAAAAAATGATTTTACAAAATCGTTTTATTAGCAAAATATTTTATAAAATAACTTTATAAGTAAAAAGTCATTTGACAAAGTAATAGTAAAAGTTCTTTATCTAAACCGCGTGTTAACGGTACAACAAGCAAATTTAGGCTTTTCTCAAAATGTTTGAATTTTAATATTTTATGAAATGGCCCTTCTACTGTAAAAAATAATTTTGCAATGTAACTTTATAAACAACAGTTTTTTATCTAGGCCGCATGCTAACGAAACTCTTCAAATAAATTAACTTTTTTCGAAAATTGTGAATTTTGATTTTTTTTTTTTTAATTTTATTTTTTGTTGTTGTACCGTTGGCACGCGCAAATGTACTACATTTTTTCTTAATACATTTTTTTAATTGAAGTTAGTGCTTGGCTTGTACGAGATTTTGAAAAATTGAAAGTGTGAACTTAGCACAGCATTTTTTATTTTGGATTTTTTATGGCTTAAATTTACGGTACATTTTTTTAAACTTAGTAAGTACGCTAGTACAATTTGGCGTGCTACTAGTACACTTATTTTTTTTTTAATTTTCCAACTTTGCTGTGCTAAGTTCACACAGCCTTTAAGATGTTTGCCTCCCTTTTTAGAAAAAACCTCACAATTTCTCCACATAAATTATATATCAATTTACAGATAATTGCTTGCTCTACTGACATCGACAACTAAAAAATTTATTGTTGCTTTTGTTTTTGTAAATTAATTAAAATACAGCAACGTCTGCCATCTAAGGGCTTTAATTTTGAAACAGCGAGCAACGCTGAACAACGTCACAGCAATGCTGCATGATGCCATCTGACGACTTAGCTCAACGCTTTTGCTACTTGCGCCTCTATATGACAATTTTAGTAAAATATTTCTTCGATCTGTCATCTGAGCTTCATATTGTAATACAACAAAAAGAAGCACGTTATAAGCAGTGTGCAAAATTAGAAACGAATTGAATACCTGCAATCATATTTAAAAAATAATTTTGTAAAGTGATAATTATTATACTTATTTAGTGCGAATAATTCGTACAGGTCACACTAGTTTTTTTTTTTATTTATGTAACTAAAGTCACTAGAATCCAAAACCAAAGGATACTTTCGCTACCGGACAAATACTGGTTTGCTTATTACAATAAATAGGTTTAAAAATATTAGTTAGAAGATAGCTTTTGAGTTTTTGATATTTTTTATTGCCTAATAAAAAGCAATACTGGTAAAAAATACCTTCATTTTGAGATTTTTGTACATTAAAATAATGTACATTTTGTATAAAAATTACTGTTGATTATATTAAGCAAAATACCTACACTATTATTTTAAAAACGCAAAATCTTTTTAAAATTTGACCGATATATCGATATTTTTTCCTCGATATATCGACGTCAATATTGATATTTTTATAAATATCGATACATCGATATATATCGATATTTTTTTTCACTTTCGACATCCCTACTTAAGCGGTTTCGAAAAAAGTATTTTTTTTCAATCTTGTTTTATACCCTTTTAAGAACTTAATATTCAATTCAGATGAGAATATTTTATTGTTTCATACTTTTCAGTAGTCGGGTTTTAGTTTTTGAACTTATTTTTTGTTACACTTTGTTTATTGGTATAGATTTTAACAATAAATGGTACTAATGGATTTATAAAAACACAATGTAAAAATCAATCTGTCGATAAAATCATTCTAAAGAAATTTCATGCAATCACAAAAATCGATCGTATCACGAAATTAAAAATACGAATCTCTGCTCTACATCTACTATGAATACTGGCTTGTAAAACAATTAATACACTTACTTTAACAACTAGAGCATTAGATATATTAATTACTGTACGCTACAAACGTTTACAAGTTCAAGAATTCTGTGTACGCATATCTAAATTTTTAATTTTCTTATGAATTACAATCATTTACATATCAATTTTAAAATCACAGCTTTTTCACAAATTATGCTTATAATTATCGAATTACCCATTTTAAGCGCAGTTCATAAGGCCCATGACTCATGAGACAACTGGAGTTGACGCAAGGGCGTAGATATTTTTTTTCTGAAGGGGGATAAGTGGGTAAAGCAAAAAATTTTGTCGTTTGGAAAGCAAAAAAAAAAACAAGGTCCTTTCATTTCCGCAACAAAAAAATCTTTTTTCGTTTGTTGTGGCTGGATGCCTGCGTTCCTGATGAATCCTGAGGGGGGAATTACCTCCTGTACCCCCCATATCTACTCCCTTGAGTTGAGAAATCTATATAAAATATATAAAGCTGAAGAGTTTGTTTGTTTGTTTGGTTGAGCGCACTTAATCTCAGGAACAACTGGTTCGAATTGAAAAAAAAAATTTTTTTTTGTTGGATAGTTCATTTATCGAGGAAGGCTATAGGCTATAGAATATCACGCTACGACCAATAGGAGCGGAGCATCAATGAAAAATGTTGCAAAATATAACTCAAAATTTGTTCGTCCGACAAAAACTTTTGAACGGTAACTCCGATCATCATAAAATTTTGAACCGGGCGGGACCACTAGTCTATTATAAAGAGAGAGTGCAAATTTTCAGAGTTTGTGTGTACATGAAATCTCCGGAACCACTGCACCTATTTGAAAAATTCTTTCACCACTATTTAGAATGCACCTTCAGGATGAACATAGGCAAGGCTATATAATATTATTGCGTTAAAATAAAAGCGCTTTATTTACAAATTCGGGCGAAGGCGAAGCTCAGACTGGACCACTAGTTTTTATCGAAAAAATTGGTTGTCTGTAAAGTCGGTTTACGGACGATAGTTTTACGTGATAACGTATTCCGTAATACATAACCTAAACCTCCCAAAATTTGGTTTCAATCCGCTTATCCTTGGTGTCGGAATGATAAGAAATGTCAAAAGTGACGTTTGCAACTGTCAAAGTATTATGTTCTAATAATAATTAGTTATTCCAATACTTAACTTAGAAGGCGTTGCATTTCACAAAATACTAATGTCAAAAAATTGAATTAAACATTAGAAATGCAGCCGTTTTCATGTTAAGACAAGACATACGTTATTTTCTAATTTCCATGTACGGCAAACAAAGACGACCGACCGCGTCGCGCCATGCATTAGACAACATTGCATTTATACAGCTATTTTTCTATATAAATTTGTATAAAAAAACTGTTTAGGCAAATTCTGTTATACGAAATCTATGTAAAATGTTCTCCTCTTTCGTTTAAGACAGATTTCAAACCGATCTGATTTAAATTGAGCGAGAAATTAGCAAAAAGCACGTCAGGCGGAACGTTACGCGTTACGAACGTTAGGATTTAGGAACGTTACACTTTTTCGTGCATGCAGCCGGTGTTTTATCAATCAAAGATTGGTGATTCATCAATTTATAAGACGTTATCACGTCAAAAAAGATAAAAGAATAAAGAGAATATGATAAAATGGAGGAGAAAATTTAATCTATGAGTATTCTTAATTTTATGATTGTTATGTAATATTTTTGTCACATATTTATTGTGTCAGAATACAAATTAATAAAAACGTACAATTAATATTCTTTAAGCATGTTTGGCTACAAACCAAAAACTAATAAACTCGCAACATGTTTCGTTCTATTTCTAAAATATCAATTAAAGTGACTCCGTGACGTAACAATAGAGTGGCAGAACGGGCAAAATGCCACGAGAACTGGTCTGAAGGGACCCCCGGTCCGTCAGGCGGTTGGGACAGGAGGAACCTAACATTTATTACTAAAAAATTGGTAAAAACTTCGTGATTTATAAAGATGAAACTACAACGTGAAATTTTTTTATATTAAATGAGGGCCACATCCAATGAGTTTGCTACGGGCCTCAGGTGATCCAGTTGCGTCAGTGAGTGACTTAGAGCCTCCCACTAGATAACCTGAAGACCCCCACACCTGTCTCAAACGTCTGTAGGACGATCGAATTGGATAGAACAAATAATTAAGTACTTGTTTATTTTTAAATTGATATGTTCTTACTGAATAGGATAATAAATGTTATTTTTTTTATACACGCAAAGTTTATTACCACAAAAATTGATTTGCTGTTTCTACTTTCTATACGATCCACGGAGATGCTATAAGAGTTAAATAAAATTATAAAGTTGGTACTATTGTAAAATATGCTGAACATAAATTTACTATATGAATCATTGTCTATCTACTCAATGTGCGGTGAGCGAAGGCAACACAGCGATATCTAAAATATATCTACGTCTCTTTCTTCGATGTAATTCCCTGATTTCCCCAATGATAGGATTGGTTGATGTACTTGCATTCAATCTGAATAAAGTATCTCTGTTTTAAAAACTTTGTCTTTTTCTATGACGTTAACTTGGGCGTACCCAGCTTTTGGCCTAGGAGGGAGCAAATTAGAAATTTCTTAAGCCGGGTTCCCCGTGCTTGTTTTTAGCTCTTCTGGATACGCCAGTGCTTACGGCGTAAAAAAAGACAGAAGTATATGTTTGCACCCTAATGGTCCGATTGCGATTTTATTCCTATGCTCAGTATAGAATAAAAGTATATGATGCTGAAACGACTTGCGTTCTCTTTTTATTCATAATCCTTTTAATAAATTAGACCTCTTTTTGATGTGTAGGTAAGTATGATACCGGATAACGTTTAAATAATGGTAGGTCAACACAAAAACTTGTTTTTTTGATTTTAGAAAAAAAATCCAAATTCATTATGTACCTACTTAAAAATATCGTCGTTGGTTCTGTAATAGCTCTTATGTGCATAGTTGGCAGATTTTACGTTTTTTAAATGAAAAGATTCAGGAAACGGAGCTCTATACACTATAGTAATACCTCCAAATTAATTTTACACCAACAAGGGGAAGTAACTCTTATGTGAATAGTTGTATCAAATAATTTCTCTCATGTGCCAATAAATCCGAAATTAACGTTAAATATTTTTTAAGAAAATACTTCGTCTTAATTAAACATGTATAGTATGAATTAGTAATATGCCTCTGAAATTGCTAGTTCTTACCATCCATTGCTGAAATAACCACTTTTTGGCCTTTCCTGCAAATTTTACTTTTTGCACATAAGAGGTATTACAGAACCAACGACGATATATTAATTTTATGGACTGTGAGATATATTTCGTCATTCTACAGCCAAACTGAAATCAAGTTCATTAAATCGATTTTGAATAACCGCTTAAAAATAAGACATTCGACACGGTTATATAGGTTAACCTAAATGTAAAATAATCATATGAACGTAAAATACATACGAGTAATAAAGAAAGTGTGTAAAAGACGTCCTTTATTGTTAGGACGCCGGCGTCGACTTTTGAACCAGACGTCCCAGGTAGACAGTACCAGCCACCGCCCCGGTATCAAAAAACCTTTAGTTCAACTTACACCCCTTTTATAGAGGGATGATTGATAAAATACGAACACACTATATATATAGATATCTATAATAAAACAACACCACGTCTAGGTTTAAAATCACCGCACGATTTATACAAAAAAGCACCTTTAGAAACACTAATAAAAAATGTATTTTCCACAATATAAAAATCACAATAGAAATTCTTTTTTGATTTTATAAATACACAATAGCACCGTATCAAAAGATTATTACTTTTATGTTATAAAAATACCGATATCAATAAGTTATCAGCAGATAAACTAGCATACATGTACGCGACGTGACTGGCAAGTCACAATTGCCACAATGTGGCTGACTCGAGTCGCTATACACGCCGATCCTGCTATTCGGTAAACTTCGGCTGTTCGGCGTCGCGAGTTCGGCTCGTCGTCGTAAATTTTTTTTAATTATTCAGACGCTCTGTACTAATTCGTTCGTTTCAAGTATAAACTGATTCAGAATCAGTCAGTGAAAAGAATTAATGTTGGCTCATTTAATTAAAGTATATTGGTTTTAAAAGACTAATAATTTTTTATAGTTCGAGAACAGATCTGTGAATAAGACATCGCTCTCGTCACTGAGTCAATCTATATTTTAAGCTCGTGTTGACATTTTTGTCAATATATTATTGATTATCCAAAATTGAAAGTTATGAAAAACTAAATTTAACATTTACAGAATTTTGGAAAATCCTATGTCCGCATTGACAGGTCAAAAAATTTGTTTTTTTACGCTAATCACTAGCATAGACTGTTTAATTACTTTTTAAATATAATTAGTAAAGTTAACACCACAAAATTAAAATAAATATCCGCACAAGAAAAATAAATTATATCATGAAAATACGAAATTATATAACTAAGTAATACATCAGAATTAGAGAATGCAACCCCGGGATCCCGGCCGTTTTCTGGTCCCGAAAATCCCGGGATCGTACTTAGCTAATCTCGGGATTTTCGGGATTGCCACAAACAGATCTAGTTTGCATTCCATAATCCGTTGCGCCTTGACAATTACCTTGCCTAGATTATATTAATATTATTTATTACATAACGGCAAAAACAATCCTTAAATACGCGGTAGGATATGTAAGAATATGAAATCTCCAGATCCTGAAGTACAAGTACAAAATGAATCGGGGTTGGCAAATAGTATTAGACGTGAAATAAGCCTTTTCGAAAATGGAGGATTTCGTGGATATCACTTAGAAACAGCATATAAGTATCTATTGTCTATTCCTCCAATCAGCGTTGGACCTTAGCGAACGTTTTCAGCTGCTGCTTATGTTAGCAATAAACTACGAAGCAGGCTTGGAAGTCAAACAATGGATGCTTTGATATTTCTGCGATTGTATTTTCGAAATTCTAAATAGTTTTTTGTATTGTGTTTTTGATTTCTTGCAAAAGTAAAGTTTTTTTTTTGTTTTGTCTATTTTCTTTTCTTACTATATTGTGATTTGTGCTGTGCAACGATAAAAAAAAAACATTTTTTAAGAAATTACTCAAGTTTTTTTTTATTTTAGCCCAATTAAAAACCACATAGTCTAATCCCGGGATTACGCATCAAAAATCCCGTAACCCCGGGATTGAAAAACATGCTCGGGATTGTATTCTCTAATCAGAATGTACACACACTTCTACCAGCTTTGCGTGAATTCATGACTGCGGTCAACACTTGACTCGATATTTCACCCACCCACATAGTATTTCTTTGTTTTGTTTGACATGACTACATCTCATATAAGCCCCAAACACAATGAAATGTTTATATTTGATATTTAATCAAGGTTAGAATATAGTATGTACATTGAAATGACCGCCAGGTCCGAACGGGTTAAATAGTAATTTCCAATTCCCAAGAACGAAGTTGGTACTTGACCGATTTTTAAATAGTCCGTCCGCAATTTAAGACTTTCATAAAGACAGTAATATACCAACCTTAATTTATTTCCGGACTGTTCTTAATTTAACTGATATTAAACAATAAAATAATTATTACAGCACATATAAAATACCTAGGTAGATACTTAAGCGTACCTGAGAGTATCTATATTACACAAAGAGAGTGTTTTGACGTCACACTACACACACGTTTTCTACGTATGTATGTGTAATAGCATTGCGTCGGTTACGAAGAGAGAAAAGCACTGATCTCTAATTAATGGATAGCAATAAACCACGTTAATGTTTAATTTACTGGTTGTGGTGAAATGTCATTTTTAATAGAAACCTTCTCTTGACCTAAGCGTAGCAAGCTTAAAACTCCAGCCAATTGGGCGACGGGATCATTCCAACTTCAAAAATGTTGACATTTGATTATAATAAAGAAAATAAAATTTCTGATATCGTGTGAGGTGACGCGGGGAATGGCTAGTATTCAATATAATATTTGCTATTCGTTGCCATGGTTACCTACATAAAATGTTCCACGTCAAAAATTAATCAAAGCATGCCGAACTAGTTTATTTCCGACAGATCCATAAAACAAAATAGCGGCTGATTTTTTTTAATTTCAAAATATTTCCGAAACTATAAAGTTCAAATGTAAACACAGAGCAGAACGTGTCTGTTGTCTGGCTCTGAGCAGAATGACGTCATATGTTGGTTTGTGGGCGTTTGTTCATGTCGCCCACGCGACAAGATACTGTTTCCTGGATTGGTTCTTGCTCAGAACAAGCTGAGGACACCTAGCAAGAAAAATATCCCCTGTCCTAATTTTAAAATCTATCTTATGAGCTAGCAGGCGACGTCATTTCCAGCCTCGTACCCAGCCTGCCGGTCAGCAAACAGTGTTTCCAGCCTCCAGCGGTTTTAACACGGCTGTAGGATTCAAATCCGGTACCTTCCGAATGTGAAATCAATTCTTTCACTATTTGACTCTTAACTTTATATTTTTGAATAGTAGACAGTAAAGTTTTGAAGCTGCGCTCTTTAATTCTTTTTCACAATTTCCTCATCCATCTATATCTATACCTACTAATATATAAGGCTGAAGAGTTTGTTTGTTTGTTTGAACGCGCTAATCTCAGGAACTACTGGTTGAAATTGAAAAAAAAAAATTTTGTGGATAGCCCATTTATCGAGGAAGGCTTTAGGCTATATAATATTACGTTACGACCATTAGGAGCGGAGCTTTAATGAAAAATGTTGCAAAATGTATCTCAAAAGTAAGCTTTTATTCATGTGAAATGCACTAACTAGATATACTCATATTAGCGATGTGAGAACACAACCTCAGGTGGATCAATCAGTAGAGCATGCGACTGTCAATATCAGGGTCGTGGGTTCGAGCCCTACGTTGGGCGAATACATTTTTATTTTTTTTTTATTTTCTACATTGCTTTCTTCTAAGGCTTACATTTAAATTTATTTAAATTTTATAAAATTAATTAAAAAAAAATTCTTAGTTAAAAAAAGTATAAATACTGCTTTTTATCGACAAAAACTTTTGAACAGTAACTCCGATCATCATGAAATTTGGACACAATAATCATCTCGGTAAACTAAGATGAATGTGTGTACTCATGTTCCTCCCTTCCCCATTCGTTCTTTTACACCCGGATGAAACCGGACGGGACCGCTAGTAACTAATATAATCACGAACATGTGTGGAACATCTACTATCTTCCAACAATGGAGTCGTAAATGTTGAGAGCCTATGTATACAGTGTAATTTAATACTATAACAGCAACAACGTTGTTCAAACATGGTGATTCAGATTACAGATGTTTACGATAAGGGTGCCTCTTAAACGGACAGTACAACAGGTTCGGCAACAGAAGAGACGCTAAAGAGATTTGGTCTCTTCTTTTCGAATGATTTTTAGAATTTTTCCGCCATTAAATAGACTCTCCGCATATGAGTTGATCATTTCGATGGAGATCTTCAAAAAGAAGAGATCGACACAGCCACTATTACAATCAATTGAATAAGCAGGTTAGATAGAAGGATAATTTGGGAGCAGGAAAAATATCCAGTCTGAAAGAGCCCATTCTGTCTTCCCGACATCTAACCAGATCTCGAACAATCCTATGCTCTCGTAAAGAAGACATTTAGTCCTGTTCATATTTTTGAAGTGCAAAACATCTTTACCACCTTACAGCTGTTTACGATAAGGGCACTTGTTAAACGGACAGTATAACAGGTTCGGCAACAGAAGAGACGCTAAAGAGATTTGGTCTCTTCTTTTCGAATGATTTTTAGAATTTCTCCGCCATTAAATAGACTCTCCGCATATGAGTTGATCATTTCGATGGACATCTTCAAAAAGAAGAGGAACACAGCCACTATTACAATTAATTGAATAAGCATAGGTTAGATAGAAGGACAATTTGGCAGCAGGAAAAATATCCAGCCTAAAAGAGCCCATTCTGCCTTCTCGACATCCAGGTCTCAAACAATCCTGTGCTCTCGTAAAGAAGGCATTTAGTCCTGTTTATATTTTTTGATGTGACCGAGCGGGGTGGGAGCACTAGACTCGCATTCGGGAGGTACCGGGTTCGAATCCCGACGGGGGCAGATGAGGCTGGGAGTTTTCCCACTGCCTCTAGTCGAGAAACGGTAATTCCTGTACCGGCCATCTTGTTGAGGTTTTCCATGGTTTCCCTTCAATAATTCCAGATAAATATCGAGATGGTTCCTTATTCTAGGTCATGGCCGATTACCTGTCAAACTCCTATGCTCAAAATTTGCCTATCTTATCATACTTTCCTTAAAATTCCTTCATTCGCTCATTGCTATTAAGTTGAAGTTTAAAAATTGTAGAAAATAACGGGAAGTGTGGCAGAAAAAAATAGTAATGGTGCGAAAGGCGTCTGTTATAACATAAAGTCGAGAAACGGACGTTAAACGCATTAGTATTATTATATTTTTGATGTGAAAAACATCTTTACCACCCCGCAATTTATGTTAGAGTTACTCGGTTAAATATCCACTTGGTCGTTGCTTCTAAAATAAAAATGATACGGACATTTGCTTATGTTCATTGGACTCAGTCCAATTAGTTAGATAAATATTTTCAATTTCAAAAATATATCAAAGAATTATTTACATATTTTGAAAAATACAGATTTTTGGCGACAATAGAACTCTTAGAACTTTTCCAAGCTTGTCATGTTGATTCCAACGTGCGGAAGCAAACGTCTGTGCCTCTTCTTGTTTAGAAGCTACATCCATTTTCCATTTACAAAAAAATCTTCTAGTGTCCTAAACTTCTAAACCAAAACAGATATAGACGTTTGCTTGAGTTTGGAAAACATGAAATGTTTTGATGTTTAATAATAATGTAAATTTTTGACGAAAATTGAAATCTCCCCGAATTTTTCCATGCTTACGTAAAAAATAACACGGGCCGCAAGCAAATGTCTATACCTCTTTTAGTTTAGAAGAAGTATGCGTCTCGAGTTTCCCAAAAAAAATTTACGTCAAAGAAATTCAGATAAAATCGCCTGTATAATACGAGCCACAATTCTAAAAGGCTCGGAAGTTAGATGCGAATGTGGACATGCGCTTGTACAGTGTTGAAAAACTACAAACTCGCAACTCAACGAAACTAAAATAGCAATAACAACTTGACAATAGCGTACTCGACTGTGCTTTAAAGCAGAAAAGCTACAAGTGACAAAGGCAACGAGCGATCACGGCCAATCACCGACGAGCGCACGTTCCGTGCAGGTAGCTGGGACGTGGTGGGAGTATCAACGGCTCTAAAATGTGCCTTTGCGACGCTGTTTGTGACTAACTTCTGAACCTTTTAGTTCCGTGGCGCGTATTATAACAGACGGAAGGATGGACAGCGAAATATTTGGAACGTCATAATTTCAAAAGTATGGTATGACTTTTATTTTGATTTAGTACCATTTTGATGTGGCGCTATTGTCACCCAAAAATTAAATAAAGAATTCCAGAGAATTAAACATCTATTGTTGTTCACTGTGGTATAACTGAACGAAACTGTGAAATCATATATATTAATACGCTAAGGTTTAAGATGTTTGCCTCCCTTTTTAGAAAAAAACCTCACAGTTTCTCCACATAAATTATATATCATTTTACAGATAATTGCTTGCTCTACTGACATCAACAACTAAAAAATTTATTTTTGCTTTTGTTTTTGTAAATTAATTAAAATACAGCTACGCTGAACAACGTCTGCCATCTGACGGCTTTAATTTTGAAACAACGTCAACACTTCGATCTGTCATCTGACCTTCATATTGTAATACAACAGACACAATACTGCATACTGCCATCTGACGGCTTTAATTTTGAAACAGCGAGCAACGCTGAACAACGTCACAGCAATGCTGCATGATGCCATCTGACGGGTTAGCTCATCGCTTTTGCTACTTGCGCCTCTATATGACAATTTTAGTAAAATATCTCTTCGATCTGTCATCTGAGCTTCATATTGTAATACAAGAAAAAGAAGAACGTTATAAGCAGTGTGCAAAATTAGAAACGAATTGAATACCTGCAATCATATTTAAAAAATAATTTTGTAAAGTGATAATTATTATACTTATTTAGTGCGAATAATTCGCACAGGTCACTCTAGTCATGATTTAATTGTCTATTGATTTTATCGATTCAACGAGCAACTCAATGATGCAACAAATATTTTCACAATATTGTTCGTTACAAAAATGAAACTCTTTTTAATTAAGATCTTTTCTACTACTATATAATAACTATTATAAACATGAGAATTTGTTGATATATGTTCACCGACGTTAACACGCTTTGGTTCCACGATGTGAAAAGAAAACGGTACCATGCTGTTCGTGCGATGGGCTGATTTATAAAAATTACAAAGAATTGGTGACTCATATATTTTCATGTAGGCGGTTAATTTACCAAGGTCAGACAGTACAACAAAAAAACGCGACCACAAAATAAAAAAAAAAATAAACAATGAATTAGATTTGTACAGGTAAAAGACACAGGTTCCACGACACGCACGCTAATCACGGTGCCGTCAACCCATATCTACGACCACAAAGCATAACAGCGTATGTAAGTCGAATTCTTCGTATTTTACATATATCTATTAATTAACTATATAAATCATTGCCTATCTACTACGGTGAGTGAAGGCAACAAAGCGTATCGAAAATATATCTGCGTCTCTTTCTTCGATGTAATTCCCTGATTTCTCCGATGATACAATTAGGCTTTTGAAAAAAAAATAATTATCGATTTTTTTATTGTATTTTAAAACTTTATTATAAATAATATTGATAATCGATGCGAAAAACTTCCAAAAAACTTTTTTTAAATTAATTATAAGCAATTTAAAATTGATAAAATATAAAAAAAAATCACGTGACTGCAAACGCACTAAAATTGTTTTTGACAATTGTGAGGTCATAATGTTAAAATGTATATACGCAGTATACTATCAATGGCTTCTACATGTGTATTGACTAAAACTATCCTAAATTTAGTATAAAAAAATTTTGTTGACAAATAATTCTATTTAATAATGTGTGACAAAGCTTTTATAAAAGCCAATTCTGCTAATATACTTACAGTAGATATTATTTATGATCACAGATTTTCTAAAAAATGACACATTTTCGGTTCAATTCAGCTGAGGTTCGAAATGCTAAAGCATCAATGGAAGTTTTTTTTTCACAAAATAATAATGTGACTAATTTATAAGAAACTAAATATTTTTCATTAAATATAACTAATTAATTTATTATTATAATAATATAAATTAACATTATGACGTCACATTATGTTCGGGAAATGTCGGCGTGTTCTCGGAACTGGGTACAAAAATTTATTTTTAATTTGATATAACTTTTGAATCATAACGAAAATAAAAAAAAGAAAAATAGTTTTGTTATAAAACTTATATACGATCTTTCCATTTATGACAAAAAAAAATCATTCAAAAGCCCAATTGGTTGATGTATAGGAATAAAATCGCAATCGGACCATTAGGGTGCAAGCATATACTTCTGTCTTTTTTTACGCCGTAAGCACTGGCGTATCCAGGAGGGCTAAAAACAAGCACGGGGGACCCGGCTTAAGAAATTTCTAATTTATTCAGACTGAATGCAATTCAGTCTGAATAAAGTATCTCTGTTTCAAAAACTTTGTCTTTTTCTATGACGTTAGCATGGGCGTACCCAGCTTTTGGCCCAGGAGGGGACAAATTAGAAATTTCTTAAGCTGGGTAATTCCCCGTGCTTGTTTTACCCTCCTGGATACGCCAGTGCTTACGGCGTATAAAAACAGAAGTATATGTTTGCACCCTAATGGTTCAATTGCGATTTTATTCAGTATAGAATAAAAGTATATAGTATTTTACCATTCCAACCCACTAATGGGGAATGATACTAGTTTGGGTCAAAATTCACTTTTCAAAATTTTACAATATTTTGAGGTCCCTCGAATAAAAAATAAAAACACATTTTTGAAAAACTCTGTGCGTCTTTTTGTCTGTTTTGTTAGTCTGTGAGCACGATACAGGTCAAACTGATGAACGGATTGAAACAAAATTTTGTGAGGATGTTAAGTATGCAAATATGAAGAGCCGTATTGTTTTTGGGGAAAATCGGCGCTTGCGCAAAAATGATATATACTATAACAGTGTTTTATATATAATGGTATACTTTTTATAACGACTTATTAATCTATTTATTTTTTCAAGAAAGTTTCGATAAATTTTTTTTTCTAGTTATATTTTCCGAAATATTTTGAAAATAAAAAAATCAGTCCAATTGGCTGGAATTTTTAAATCGACTTCAAAAAAGACAGCTTTCTAAAAAAAATTGAACCTCTTTTAAAGTCATTAAAACGGGGTAAACAGTAAAATTTTGAGTCTGGCGCCAATTGAATAAAAGCGACTTCGTAAATATTTTGAGTCTTTCGAATTTTAAAGTGTACATTTGTCATTGGTGAATGAATATCGTTAGACTCGGCATTTGCTAGTGTCATTAAGGAGGTGCCCCAAGATCGGCAACGTTCTTTATTTTTATTGTGTAGCGAAAAATGGCGGACCGGTTAGTTAATCTTATTTTACTTTGAAAAACAACATAAAATATAACACTTTTTTTGTATACTGTTAAGCGGCCTACACACCTTGATACAAGCTGCGATGCAGGTCATCGCTATGTTTCATGAAACTTGCATCAGTTGCATAAACGCCTACTTAAATCAAAACTTATTGCGATGCCTGAATCGACTCCATGTTCATGCAACACATGAACAGTAGGTTAACTTATTTTCTTGGTACCTAGTGCTGTGCTTGACGAATAAAATGAGGTACGTTTTGCCAACGCCAGTTTTATTAGCAGTAGTTGGGGCACTCTTTATACTCCATAAAAGGAAATCAAAAAGGAAATGGCCAAAAAGATGGTTTATAGAAAGAAAACGTTATTCAAATGCTTTATTGGAAGAGCTAAAAGTACATTATTTTGTATTCCAAAGACACGTAAGCAGATGATGTTTATGAACTCTTTCCAAAATGCACGATCACTTTCCATCATGGATTTTACACACACAAACAACAAAGCAACCTCTAAAATGGCACGGGAAAATAAATTAATATCGTCTTGGCATCGACGCATTTCTACACACGCTGAAACTTGCATCGGCATCGCCGACTCGGCGTCGTGGCTCGCCAACCAAAATGGGATACCAGACTCTGCATCGCTGCAAGCCGCAAATGATGCCAAATACGTGATTCAGTACTGCTACTTGCATCATGAAACATAAGAGTCGATGCCTGCGCATCGCAGCTTGTATCAAGGTGTGTAGGCCGCTTTACAGGTAATATTGCGATTCAATGAACATATTTTACAAGGAAGTTATAACTTATTCAGATTGTATGCAGAGAAAACATAACAGTAAAATTATGTGTTTTATCTCTTCAGGTCTTTTCACAAACATTTCCATATTATTCAGTGTTTGTTCGGAAGTAAAATTACCAATATTCTGTATGCACTTTGCATAACACACTTCAACTGCATATACTGGGTGGTTAGTGAGACGAAAATAATTTAAATAAAAAATAAGTACAAAAACTAAATCCCGACTATGGTCCGGGTAACATAGGCTACATTTATTTTTTAATATTGGTCCCAGGGGTGAGCAAATTGTAAACAAATAAAAAATAATTTAAATAAAAATTAAGTTCAAAAATTAAAACCCGACTACTGAAAAGTATGAAACAAGAAAATATTCTCATCTGAGGATAACCGTGGTCGTATGCCACCTACCTTAACAAAACAATACATTTTAACAATAGTACGATCATAAACTTTAGGGTAAAGTGCATTACGCTATACATCTAGATGGCGCCATATGACCATATATATGAGGTGGCATATGACCACGGCTATCCTCAGATGAGAATATTTTCTTGTTTCATACTTCTCAGTAGTCGGGTTTTAGTTTTTAAACTTAATTTTTATTTGAAGAAGTTTTTCGAAGTAAAACTTCTTTACGCACGCTTGACTTGTGGAGTAAGCTGGTGAATGCCTGACGAGAAAGTTTACGGAAAGCGCGCGATCAGCCGAGGCGAACGGAAGTTGAGAGGGAGATATAAGTTAGTGAAGATAGAAAAAGATATTACTGTAGGGGCAAGAGAGAGAGTTGCGCGCGCACATTGTCTTTCTCTCTTCCATAGTAAATACTTCACTGGCTAGTGGCGTCATCAGGTGGCCGAAAATATAAGCAGTACTAATAATAGAATGACACACACTTGGCGCCATCAGATGGCAGAAAATATAAGCAGTACTCTTTACTTGCCAGTGGCGCTATCGGGTGACTAAAATCCAACGAGAGCTAAGTAATTGCAATGTATTACTTTTGTTTTCATTATCTTTATGTAATATTCTACGTTTAAAGTGAATAAAATTGTAAATTCATTTTAAACTTCATATTTTGTGAATTTTCGGGCGAATAATAACAAATTATGGCAGGAAGAAGTTTTACTTCAGTTGTGTGGTCTAAAGCACACTCGTTTTTTTTTATTTAACATCCTGTAGTTATGTTAATCTATGTAAACAATCTATGAACTTGTAATCACTTTTATATTCTACATTGAACTTGAATGAATTTGCATAGAAAAAAAGTTACGCCTACACAGGTCAAACCCGCATGACCTCGAAGCGGACGAGCCGTGACATAGGAAGTGACGTGTAACAAGAAAGGGGAAACGATATCCGTTGCTCACTTGTTACTTCCGCGTACGCCCAAAACAAAATGCACTCAAAGCGTGTAATTTAGTCAAGCATTTTTGTTTTAAAAAATATCTCTGAACCACAACAATAGTAGATACATTACACCACAAAGGCCGAAAGTTTGATATTCTTGCACTGCGCGCCATGATGCCCGAGATGAGGCGCTGTTAGTTCAGAAGCAAATCTGGTAGAATTTGCTCAAAGCTAATTAATTATAGTTCAGACGCCGGGCCGCAAACGAAATACATTTTGCAGAATTATATCTATCGCACCCGGGTAACACCGGGACGGATCGCTATAATATTATTATAGACTAGTGTGACCTGTGCGAATTATTCGCACTAAACAAGTATAATAATTATCACTTTACAAAATGTTTTTTTAAATATGATTGCAGGTATTCAATTCGTTTCTAATTTTGCACACTGCTTATAACGTTCTTCTTTTTGTTGTATTACAATAAGAAGCTCAGATGACAGATCGAAGAAATATTTTACTAAAATTGTCATATAGAGGCGCAAGTAGCAAAAGCGTTGAGCTAACCCGTCAGATGGCATCATGCAGCATTGCTGTGACGTTGTTCAGCGTTGCCCGTCAGATGGCAGACGTTGTTCAGCGTTGCTGTTAATTAATTAATTTACAAAAAACAAAAGCAATAATAAATTTTTTAGTTGTCGATGTCCGTAGAGCAAGCAATTATCTGTAAAATGATATATAATTTATGTGGAGAAATTGTGAGATTTTTTTTCTAAAAAGGGAGGCAAACACTTTACCCTAACGTATTAATATATAATATGATGATTAAAAAATACAAGTCGCAGGCGAAGTAAAGACTTCATAACCCTGAATAGTGCCGGATTAACCTATAAGTAAATTAAGCAATTGCTTAGGGCATCACGTCTCAGGGGGCACCAAGAAGCACCTCTCAGAAATGAAAAGTACCTCACTAAACCGTGTCAACATTTTTTTTTCTTTTTGTCATGTTCTCAAAAAATTTATTTACTGATATAAAACTGTCTTTAGAAGTTTAAAAATTAAAAATAAATAATAATTTATTTTTGAAAATGAAAACGAAAAAAATATTTTTTCAATTAGTTCAATTTAATTTTAATGTTTTGAAACTTTTTTTCTATTAATTGTATAAAAATGCCTAAGGTTCGATTTTATAGACAGCCAAATTTCCAATGGGAGCATTGACTGTAAAATTCATTTTTTTTCTTAAAAATCTATACCTACTTTTTAAGTTTTTTCCATCAATTAGATTTTTTTTATAAACTGAACATATTAGAGATGGGGCCCATAAGCAAGAAATGTTTAGGGCATCAAGGAGTCTTAATCCGGCACTGATCACGAAGGCTCTTACCAACTAGAACTTGTAATTTTTACAAGATTCGCAATTTCTTCGATCTAAATTAACATTAAGATTAATACTATTTTGTCGACAAGGTTTGGGACTTGGAGTTCAACCGGTAATTTTTCAATTTGAGGACGACATTTTGTTTAAACAAATTTTACAGGTCACTTAGGCCACTGTCAACTTAATGAAGAGCGAAAGTTCACAGTATAATTGTTGATATTTTTCCATTGTTCTTAACTTCTTAATCAAACTTTCATTGCTATTATATTCTGGATATCAAGCTGGTGTAACAATAACAACACAAATCGACCTTACATGAGAAAAGAAAGTAAAATTTATATGAAATCCTTACGAAATTTACAGTAAAAAAAACGACACGCACGCTATTAGCAAACAAACATGCAAACTTTTCAAATATTTTATTTGAGAACCACTTAAAATTGATGTTCTCTTAGACTCCTATAAAAATGCCAGTTCAGTTCAAATCCAGAATCGTTGTATTACGATAGGCTTGTAGATCAGGGATGCTTAACTCAAAACAATTTGAGAGTCACTCAAAAAAATTACGGACAGACAGCAGGGCCGGATTAACCCTGTCCGGGCCCCTAGGCAATGCAATCAGGTCTTTTCAAGTTGATGAAGGGATGTGAGTAACTTCCAGATGATCGGCTCCAGGCATCCTGTTACTTCAATGTCTTATGTGATATTGTAACAACATGATTATTTTGACTAGATGCTGCAGCATCGTCTTACCTGACTCGTTAGCTTTATTGATATTTTTGTTATAGATAATTGATGATCCAGGATTTTTGATGGGTCCGGAAAGAGAAATGAGACGTGACGTAGTTATTTTAAATTTTATCTTGTTAAATGCAATAAATTACAATAAACAGCGAATGAAAATAATGTTGTTGGGAAATTTCATAAAAATTCTCAAATAAAATTTTCGTTTAATGAAAAGTTTTTTTTCTTGGTGCGTGCACGGGCTCCTAGTCGATGCGGGGCCCCTAGGCAGTTGCCTACTCTGCCTAATGATTAATCCGACACTGACAGACAGGCAGACAAGCAGACAGACTAACGGGAAATTTATTCTGACGTAAATTCCCGGACAAAAAAAGGACCGTTGTGTTTTAAATATACAAGTCAAGATGTCGCTTTAAAGATAATTGATTTATTTTTACAAGCTAAAAAGAAATTTCGTTGCCAATCCAAAGTATACTCGGGCGAATCCGGGAAGGGACGCTTGGATTATATAATTAGGTACTTACAAAAAAATATCAAGATAATTGATTTATTTTTACAAGCTAAAAAAGAAATTTCGTTGCCAATCCAAAGTATACTCGGGCGAATCCGGGAAGGGACGCTTGGATAATATAATTAGGTACTGACAAAAAAATATCCTTATCATTTTCAACAGATCACAGTCATGCGTAAAGAAAATTTATATTTTGTACATAAAAGATCGTTTGACGCTAATGGTATTTTTAATGGCCTTTAAATCAAGATTACTCAGCCTGATAAAATATTGTAATATCGTTTTCAATTATCAGTACCGAGTATAGCACTTCGTCGCGCTTATAAGTATATCTATAGTCTATACTAATATATTTATAATCCTGAAGAGTTTGTTTGTTTGGTCGAACGCGCTAGTCTCAGGAACTACTGGTTCTAATTGATATTTTTTTAGTTGGGTAGTCCATTTATCGAGGAAGGCTATAGACTATATAATATCACGCTACGACCAATAGGAGCGGAGCGTCAATGAAAAATGTTGCAAAATATAACTCAAAAGTCCGTCCGTCAAAAACTTTTGAACGGTAACTCCGATCATCATGAAATTTGGACACAACATTCATCAATTGGTAAACTAAGATGAACGTGTCTATTCATGCTCCTCCTTCCCATTCGTTCATCTTTGTTTACCAAGATGAATGTTGTGTCCAAATTTCATGATGATCGGAGTTACCGTTCAAAAGTTTTTGTCGGACGGACAAATTTTGAGTTATATTTTGCAAAATTTTTCATTGACGCTCCGCTCCTATTGGTCGTAGCGTGATATCATATAGCTTATAGCCTTCCTCGATAAATGGGCTATCCAACAAACATTTTTTTTTTCAATTCGAACCCGTAGCTCCTGACATTAGCGCGTTCAACCAAACAAACAAACAAACGCTTCAGCTTTATATATTAGTATAGAGCATGGGTCGGCAGCCTGCGGCTCGCGAGCCGCATGCGGCTCTCCAGTTCCATACGCAAAAAATAATCATTTTATTATATAAACCCTTAAAAATCGTCCAAGCGATCCATGATTGAGCACCATGTCTATATCTCAGCCATTTCCACTCGCGTCTCACCCGCACCGGCCCTGTCGCGACGTGTCGTCCTCGGATATATATATTATACCTATATAAGCAAATACTATCATACTGAAACGAAAATGTTTAGTGGCTCTTTAAAAAGTGGGAAATTTTGTAAATTGTAACTTTCGGCTCTTCCGTCTCAAAAGGTTGCCGACCCCTGATCTAGTACCTTTGAGAAGAATGAGCGCCCTGTTCTGGAAAAAAATGTATTTTGCGAAATTACACACAGAAAAGCGGATCCTACCATAATATAGTAATTAATGAGATACGGTAAAATAATTAATTTATATTTAAAATAACAATATTGTGAATTTAAGAAACTCATTCTCATGTCATGTACGTATATTAATAGTAATTAAGACAAATATGTTGTTTCTTTAGAAGAACGTGCAATTTTATAATTATATGTATTAAATTCATATCAAAACACACAACAAGTTTATGAACTTTCAGTGGAAGTAATTAAGAATAAACGAATGAATTTATATTAAAAATATTTTTACAAAATGGTTTCAGTTTTTTCAGATTGTTTCAACAGCAAAAAAAAATTATACACATTAATTACTAATAGAGTGATCAGTAACCGGAAATTAGTCAAACTTTAAAACACACTGATGAATTAAATTAATTCAAATCTTTGATTAACCGTCTGAATAAAACTCTTCAAATAAATAAAATTGTCGATCAGACTATATATTGACAAAAATAAAATTATAAATCAATGACTGTAAATGTTCATGGGTATTTGGATTGACAAAACAGTTATTATTTAAACAATTCTTTAATATCATCGTACGACGTTTCGTCTCTCTCGAGACTTCTTCAGGTACTGTAACAAGAATACAAAAAACAATAGATAAATATTATTTTACAAGTACAAAAGTCATGAAACTATAACTAACTCATTAATTTCTAATATAATATCCACAATACGATGATATTAAAGAATTGTTTAAATAATAACTGTTTTGTCAATCCAAATACCCATGAACATTTACAGTCATTCAATAACATGGATATGAATAGAATAAACCATTATAAATCAATATTACAAAAGATGACGTTTCGATCCGGATTTGGATCTTCTTCAGAAATAATTTAAAAAATATAAAAATTAATTAGTATATCTACTTGTTTTATAAAATAAGTAGATGTATACTAATTAGTTTTTATATTTTTTATTTTTAGAATTGCAAATCACTTGATTAATTTCTTACCATTCCAACCCACAAGTGGGGAATGGTACTAGTTTAGGTCAAAAATCACTTTTCAAAAATTTTACAATATCTTTCCGTATTGAGGTCCCCCGAATCCAAAAAACATATTTTTGGAAAATCTCTGTGCGTCTGTTAGTCTGGGAACACGATACAGGTCAAACGGATGAGCGGATTGAAATCAAACTTTGGGAGGATGTTTGGTATGCAAATATGAAGAGCCCTATTGTTTTTGGGGAAAATCGGCGCATGCGCAGAAGAGATATATGCTAAAACGGTGTTGTTTATATAATAATGGCACACTTTTCATAACGGCTTATCATTCTATTTATTTTTTCAAGAAAGTTTCGTTAAAAAATGTTTTTCTAAACTTTATAGTTTCGGAAATATTTTGATTTTGAAAATAAAAAAAATCAGCCGCTCTTTTGTTTTATGGATCTGTCAGAAATAAACTAGTTCGGCATGCTTTGATTAATTTTTACATGACATAGAACATATTCTGTAGGTAACCATCGCAACGAATAGCAAATATCATATTGAATACTAGCCATTACCCGCGTCACCTCACGCTATATCAGAAATTGTATTTTCTTTATTATAATCAAATCTCAACATTTTTGAAGTTGGAATGGTCCCGTCGCCCAATAGGGAATATGCATGTGGTTTAAATTTACATGATTTTTTTTTTCAAGAATCTTTATTGTCCGGACATTATGCCTAAACAATTATTTTACTATTTAGTTCGCTTTTAATTGTAAAAAATATTAATTAAAAAGTGCAAAATAAGCGAGGGAAATTCAATTTTGCGAAACGCATCACTATTAGTCGAAACAAAACGTGACGTCACATGGCACGTCACGTCATCTGATTAATATTTAAATTTAATTTTCGGTAGATGGTATAACTGGAGTATGTTCTCGCGTTTGGTTTATCGTTCATGACAGCAGTCATAACTTAAACAGTGCATTTTTAATCATGAGTGAATGTCATCGTTATTTGACGTTACAAGCTACTCCTGTCAAATTAATAATCAAAAACTGTCATTTAGACTTCACGTTTCTCGAGTTATTGATGTTGCCATGGTAACTTTTTTTGATATAATATGTTTCATAGTTTGAATAAAAATAATAATATTGATTACAAATATCTTTGATTTAAATTTTGTAATTCCCGCCAGTGCCATTTTAACCCATAATAAACCCTCGTCTTTATTATTGGTAGAATAAGTTGCAGCGTTGACAAATTTGTTAATGTAAATTGTAGTTGCGTCCAATTTATACAGTTATTTAGTCCAAAAAATGTTAAATATAAATTATTTAAATGGTCAATAAATTTAATTTTTTTTATATGTAAATTAAAAGGTTTTTTTAATCTATTACAGTTATTTTTATAAAAAAATCTTTATTTAAACATACGCAAAAATAGGTTTAAAGACAAATCGTGTACTGATTCTCTATATCTACCGTGTTAAATTTCTATTTTTCAAGTATTAATATTTCAAAAACTAAGCGGTCAAAAATTTTCAAAAAATTAATTTAGTTTACATACACTATAATTATGATTGTATGGAAAAAAATTTATTGAAAAATCTTTATTTTTTTATGCGCTAACCTCCTTAAAACTGAAAATTGTTATAAAATAACTGTAAAACTATAGTAACAAACACTGAACTGACAGAACGTGCCATGTGACGTAACACAAGACCCGCGAAAAATGGCGGCGTTCAAACAAGTCGAATTTTATCGATGTTTTAAAATTTGATTTAATAATTAGTTTGAACATTTCCAAGAGTGTTTATATTTTTTATGGTGTTATAATGATGTAAAAAGTGAATTAAAAATATAAAAAAAATGCATGTATATACCCTATTGGCTGGAATTTTTTTACTGACTTACTTATCAAAACTTCCAGTAGCGTTCGAATCAGATGTCTAGTATTTAATATGGCAGGTTTTTGATTTACCTGCCGAACCAAAATCTAGTCGGACGAAGCCGGGCCGGAAAGCTGAACTTGCGTATCATTAAAGGCACAACGAGACTGTTAAAATAACTTTAACGTAAGACAATGCGAACGTACAAAACCAAAAACAGCGCCAGTTTCATTGCGACGACGCGAAATTATTGATCCAACAACGCTTCGAGTACTGTAAAACTCAGCTGACATTAAAAAAAAGTGTAATAGAATTAAAACTGTTATTTAAAAAAGCTACGTTTTAAGATTTATTTTAATCGTTAATTTAACAATAATAATAACCAAAAACCCGAAAATGTTGTTGAATGTTAGTGTTTGTATATTTTTATTTTTGTCAAACGTAGCTAGAAGCGACGAGGTGGTCGCTAACCTGAAAAAAATTGTCAAAAGACACGAGATTGATTTACAAACGTGTATAGAAAATTTCGACGTGCACGAAGATAAAATTATCCGAACGCAAGATTCACGCGACATGGGAGCCAAATATCTCAACGAATTAGACATTGGATCAAGGGAGGAATGTTTGAGATTGTGTTGTGAGACAAACAGTTGTGACGTATTTGTTTTTGAAGAAAAGGTAAGCTCTTTTCTCTGACCTATATTTCATTAACGATCAGTATTGTTTATTGTTGTTGTTATTATTTATGCCCATATTCACCGAACACTATTAAAGATAGAAATAATATCTTGGAACAAATTTATTCGTTAGAATAAAATATACTTTTAATTCACCAAACAAAATATCAGATGGAAAAGTTAGTTAAAGAATAAATATGCACTGCACTATACTCCTTGCTCTTTTTGTTGAATATTTTGACGTTCACCCAAATATTCGACCTAGTTAATGTAAACGTCAAAAAAAGTTTTCACAAACTAAAAATGTTTTATCTTAACCCGACTGCACACAAAACTTTAATGTTTTACAACTAAAAGGTTAATTAAACAACACATAAATAAATTCACAAGAGCAACTATAGAATATATAATACTCCACGTTTATAGGTTAGGTATTATGATCTATGTGGCGGCCATTATTATTATATCAAGCGAATAAACATTTACACACTCGAAGTAAGACAGACTAGATTTATACCTGCAGTAAACATGATTATATTTGGTGAATTGAATTATCGTTATTTATTCGGAGGAATAGCTATCTGAAGAACAAATGAACCGAATAAATAACTACTTACGGTCGGTGAATATGGCCCTTTAAACTCAATCTGTATTTTGAAAAAAAAATAAAACGCTAAAAATATTTTTATCTCTGCACGTATTTCACGTAACCTGACAAGTATTTGACAGAAACGTTTGAAAAATCTGCTTGTCAAACTACATAATTAAAAGTAGATTTTTTAGACATTTTAATAATTAGATTTGAACACAGAATAGTTGTCAGTCTCTTACAGGCATGGGCAACTTTTTCAAAAATAAAATTTAGCATATAACACACATGATAAATTTCTCAACTCAACTTTCGTAGCGGTATTAAGGTTTTACCAGCCTTTACCCGCTGCTTCGCTTGACAGGAAACTTCCCTTTAAACGCAGGGGGACTTTGTTTGTGATACGACTAACGTGTAAGAATATTTTTGACGTGATAACGTCTTATAAATTGATGAAACACCAGCTGCACGCACGTAAAAGTGTAACGTTCGTAACGTTCCGCCTGACCCTGTGCGTGCAAGCGAGAGCGCAGTATAAGCGATAGAGAAGCACGATCGGCCCAAGTTTGACAGCTACTAAAATTTAGGTTATGTATTATTAAATATGATATTCGAGCGGAATACGTTATCACGTAAAACTATCGTCCGTAAACCGACTTTACAGACAACCAATTTTTTGTTTAATTTCCCAGAGTCACTCCGGTCTGCGGACCGGATAAAAAGACTTTTTGAGTCGCAGGTTATCCATGACTGATCTAGAAACTCGCTCGCATCAAATACGGTCGCCCACAGCATGGTGTAACGCTGGCAATAATAACATTTAAGTAATGTTGTTTAATTTCAGAGTCCCGGAAGTTGTTATCTGTTTCATTGCGGGCCTCCTGAAGACTTCAAATGCAAGTTCACGCGTCACGTCAACTACACGAGCGCCGTCCTGGCGGTCAGTAGACACAACGAGCTCGAGAATCAGATCAAGATGACAAAGCACGAACAGGACCTCACCAGACTCAGGTAAAATTATTTATACGCAGGCTTAAAACCGAATCGCATGATTTCTTATACTTATAACAAAAAAAAAAACAATTTTTAAAGTTTGTGTCTGTCTGTCTGCTTGTTCTGGCTAATCTCCGAAACGACTGGACCGATTTTGACGGAATTTTCACTGGCGGGTAGCTGGAGTAACAGCCTATAAAAAAGGGAAGTCTTTTCCTAAACTCTGCGAACTGCGAACAAATATATAGTTTAAAAAAAACTAAAAAACACGCTTTATATCGAACTAAAAAGTAAAAAATAATTTTTTTAAAATAAGCTTAAAAAGCGTGGGGCGCTTTGTTCCACATTTTCGTACATCGAGCGCCCAACGCTTTTTAAGCTTATTTTAAAAAAATTATTTTTTACTTTTTAGTTCGATATAAAGCGTGTTTTTTAGTTTTTTTTAAACTATATTTATTTTTCACTTTTTAGTTTGAGGATCTATAAAAGAATTTATTAATCTTGGGGGTCCTAATAAGGATAATGGGAAACTGTTATCAAATTATTGCATTGTCATCGGTCCTTGATACGTATGCAAAGTTTCAAATTAATCAGACTTCGGGAAATTGGTGAAAATTATGCTCAAAGATTCCGTTACATGCATACATACATACATAGTTAGTTACAACCCAAACTAATATAAAGCGTTTAATAAATTGCACGCGGACGAAGTCGCGGGTTACAGCTAGTTTATATATAAAATAATCTATACTAATATATAAAGCTGAAGAGTTTGTTTGTTTGTTTGGTTGAACGCGCTAATCTCAGGAACTACTGGTTCGAATTGAATTTTTTTTTGTTGGATAGTCCATTTATCGAGAAAGGCTGTAGGCTATATAATATCACCCTACGACCAATAGGAGCAGAGCATCAATGGAAAATGTAACTCAAAATTTGTCCGTCCGACAAAAACTCTTGAACGGTAACTCCGATCATCATGAAATTTGGACACAACATTCATCTCGGTAAACTAAGACGACCGTGCATACGTATTCCCTCCATTTGTTCTTTTGCACCCGGGTGAAACCAGGCGGGACCGCTAGTACATTATATATGCAACACAAAAACATTTATGAACAACTAGCGGTCCCGTCCGGTTTCACCCGGGTGTAAAAGAACGAATGGGGAAGGAAGGAACATGAGTACACACATTCATCTTAGTTTACCGTGATGAATGTTGTGTCCAAATTTCATGATGATCAGAGTTACCGTTCAAAAGTTTTTGTCGATAAAAAGCAGTATTTAAGCTAAACTAATAATTTTTTTTAAAATTAATTAAATAAAATTAAAATAAATTTAAATGTAAGCCTTAGAAGAAAGCAATGTAGAAAATAAAAAAAATAAAAATATATTCGCCCAACGTGGGGCTCGAACCCACGACCCTGATATTGACAGTCGCATGCTCTACCGATTGAGCCACCTGAGGTAGTGTTCTCACGACGCTAATATGAGTATATCTAGTTAGTGCATTTCACATGAATAGAAGCTTATTTTTGAGATACATTTTGCAACAATTTTCATTAAAGTTCCGCTCCTAATGGTCGTAGCGTAATATTATATAGGCTATAGCCTTCCTCGATAAATGGGCTATCCAACAAAAATTTTTTTTCAATTTGAACCAGTAGTCCTGAGATTAGCGCGTTGAAACAAACAAACAAACTTTTCAGCTTTATATATTAGTATAGATATGTTTGGGTACGCTGTCATAAGCGCATTATAAATTAAGTTGGTTTGATTCAATGAATAAATAGAATAACCTTCAAGTAGTTTTAAAACAAGTGCTTTTTAAATGACGTACAGAGTTTATTAAGCATACGGTCGGTCGTCAAATCGTCCGTTGATTTCTAAATTAAATAACGCTGTTTTCCAATGCACGACAATCGTCGTATCTCTTAAACCGTTTATGTAGATACAGATGGCAGATGACACATTCGAAAAAAACTATTTATCTCTATTTACGTGTTATATTTGTGCAACAGACAAAGAAAACAAGATACTGGGAATGTCTTTCAGTGCATTTAGTTCGTATCTAGTGCTCTCAAAGAGTACATATTCTATAAGAGGCGACAAGAACGCTGATTTTCGACTTATCAAAATAAATTTAAAATGCTTTTCGAACGTAATCTGACGTATTTAGACGAAAGCCGAGCGTTTCTTAATGCCGCTGCACACGAGGCTGGATTTTCCGCTAAATTCCTTGCTAGATTTGACTGCTAGTTTTCTTGGTCGCTGTTATGTGCTCGCTTCACACGAGACGTCTTTTCAAGCTTGTTTTGTGAATGGATCCGGTGCGCGCGCAGTGACAGTTCAAATATAAACACAGAACAAAACGTGTCTGTTGTCCGACTCTGAGCAGAATGACGCCATGTTGGTTTGTGGATGTTTATTCACGTCGCCCACGTGACAAGATACTGTTTCCTGATTGGTTCTCGCTCAGGGCAAGCGGGGGACCTAGCAAGAAAAATAGCCCCGAGGCTGGTTTTGCTGCTAGAAATACTGCTGGGACTTCTGCCAGTGACTACGAGGCTGGAATTGACGTCATTGCGAACTCGTTAGCTAGCTCACAAGATGGATTTCAAAATTAGAACTAAGGCTATTTTTCTTGCTTGGTCCTCTGCTTGCTCTGAGCGAGAACCAATCAGGGAGCAGGATCTTGTCACGTGGGCGACTTGAGCCAACGCCCACAAACACTGCGCCATAGCGTTCTGTTCAGAGACAATAAACGTCCACTTTTGTTAACATTCGAACACTGCGCGCGCAACAAACCCATCTACAAAACAAGCTTCAGTACACCGCGTGAAGCGAACAAATAAAAGCCATCTAGAAAACGCTTAAAACTAGCCTCGTGGTTCAGTCGGTAAGAATTTTCGCTTACTAACCAGTTATCTCAATTCATAAAGTCTGTCAACGCATATTTATCCGGAATTATTGAGAAACAAGATGGCAGTTGCGGGAATTACGGTCTCTTAGCATCAGACAGAAAAAAGTCGTCTCTTATAAAATAATAAAAATCATTTATTCTTTGGTGTTGTTTTAGTCTCCATTAATGCAGATGTTCTGCATTTGCGTAAGTATAACATTTAACACAGAATAAAATTAGTACACAGTAGTTACATACAGTATGTTCGAAAAGTAACTACTCAACTACATTGTGTTGTCCCATTTTTAAAAAGCAACTACAAAATATGCATGGCTAAAAATCAGCAGCATATAGTCCTTTACCGCAGTAAATAAATAATAGTTATTGGCGTAACTAGTAGTCTAAGTCATTCATCGCGCTACAAGTTGCGCCCATAATTTTATTCAACAATTGCGCGTTATTCATGTTTTAATTATAATGAGATGTTGTAAATATCTATTTATTTCTTTATAAAAAAAACTGTCAATACTAACAGCACCAAACTGCACGATTCAATGTTTTTGGTTTGAGGTTAGCCGGTTATGAATAAACTCCATGTCGAAAACATTCGGCCTCTCAATTTTAGTCTCAATGGGTAACAACAGGGAGTTGTTGTTACCTACTATTTCGTTACGACTCAGAAAATAGTTACGTTTATTTTCATTACTCCACAATGGCCGAGCTAATTAGTCCAGGAGGAATCGGCGCATGAGTATCGAAAACTATTCCACCTCAATTTTTTTATGCGATTCTCTTCAAATTACCCTACTGATGATATAAATGCATGTTGCCAGGGGGCAACCCCGTGCCATATTGTTTAAACCGAAATTGTTTAAACAATTGCGAGGAATTGTTATTTTTCAACCGGACAAATTTTTTTTGTATTCTTTGTTAAAATACAATTAAAAAAGGTCCTATGGCTTTTCACGATAAAGTTAATATTTTTAGAGATATCAATTTTTAAAGGTTCGAAAAATCTTAAATTTGGGTACTTTTGACCCATGAAAAATATATTAAAAAAAAAAATAAAATATAAATAATATTTTTTTTTTTATTCTTTATACAATAGTTAACAATATCCTTAATTGCGATTTCTAAAAATTTAATTATTTATACCTGTTTTTAATTGTTAATTTCGCGCGTTCACAAGTATGCGTTGCTTACCTATAAGTATCGTTGTCTCTCTCTGACTCATACGCTGCGTCGGTCTCTCGGTGTCCTGAATCATTATTTTACATTTATCTTTTAAACTATTAACTTAATCAGAATTTTTAAAAAGAGCATATTATTAAAATTACTTTTTTATTGGTTTATATTATTTTTTTGTTATTATTATAGAAATTTATGCATTTTTATTAACAATAATAAAATATAATGGTATTTGAACATTGTATGGGATCACAATTATATAAAAATAATAAAAAAATTTTGGTACGCAGTTAAATTTTCAAAGTGAAACAATAAAATAAAAAATACTTATATGTATATGTTTTATGGTGTATGTTTAATTGTGTATAAATATGGAAAAGATTTTTTATTTTTGTTTTTTATTTTTTCAAGGGCACTCTTTGTATAAAATCTCAAGATCTATGTTAGTTATTGTGACAAAATTATTTATTATATAGAGCATTTAAAAAAAAATACAAGTTAGGGCGAGTCAATTTTCAACTGATCGTTCTTTTGTTTTTTGCTCAGAGTTACTCAGTCTTTTTTATTTCGTTACAGTATTACGATTGTTAAACGAGACAACGATACTTATAGGTAAGCAACGCATACTTGTGAACGCGCGAAATTAACAATTAAAAACAGGTATAAATAATTAAATTTTTAGAAATCGCAATTAAGGATATTGTTAACTATTGTATAAAGAATAAAAAAAAAAATATTATTTATATTTTATTTTTTTTTTTAATATATTTTTCATGGGTCAAAAGTACCCAAATTTAAGATTTTTCGAACCTTTAAAAATTGATATCTCTAAAAATATTAACTTTATCGTGAAAAGCCAAAGGACCTTTTTTAATTGTATTTTAACAAAGAATACAAAAAAAATTTGTCCGGTTGAAAAATAACAATTCCTCGCAATTGTTTAAACAATTTCGGTTTAAACAATATGGCACGGGGTTGCCCCCTGGCAACATGCATTTATATCATCAGTAGGGTAATTTGAAGAGAATCGCATAAAAAAATTGAGGTGGAATAGTTTTCGATACTCATGCGCCGATTCCTCCTGGACTAAATAGGAATCTTCATTGAGTTATGACAAGTAATTGTCACCAGTCGGTAAATGGCTATTTAGGGTTCGGTTTTTAGGCATGATAAAACATGAATAACGCGCATGAGTTGAATAAATAAATTTATTTAATAATAGACTGTCAAAACCCAGATAGATATCTATCGAAACGTGACATTATTTTTGGTCGCTAAAATTGCTAAAATTATTCAAATTATATTGTGACGCACGCCAATAGCACTGCGGGCATGTCGCAGTTGGAAGAGTTTTCGTAAAAGCAGGTGGAGGGTTTTCGAACATTCGAGAAAAAGCCTGCAGAAATGCGTAAGCATATCGACGCAGGTAGATTTTTCCAGAATGTTCTATCACGAGGCAGCGGAGATGTAAATACAATCGCGCCTGCAGTTCATAAGTCAGTCAGATAGCTTTTGTTAAAACGCTATAGTGTTGACATACAGTGTTCGATCGCCAGACATAAACCATTGAGTTCAGATATAAACTTTTTAAAGCGCTTACATAAATATATCTTGCACATATTTCTGTGTACCTGGTGACTGTATTATTTTTACTACTTAGAAGTTGTTACATTATTTCTAGTTCACTTCCATTATATAAGAGAAGTACTTTTAGTTTGTTTTGTTAACGTTTTACTGTTGAAAATAAATATTTACGAACACATGGAAGTGCAGTTTTTTACAATATTATTTATCTCAGTCGCAACTCCTGATCAAGTTGATTCCAGCACTATATACCTATGTTCTGTACCTAGTGCGCGAATTATAATTTTATGACGCCGTGTGACATTATGATAAAAAGAGTGTCAGCGAGTTTTAATAGTCGTACAAGTCATAAAATAATCACACACGAGATATATACAGTATTTTTCGCACGTACCTCCTATAAAATTGCTGTTTTTCACACGCAATAAATATATTTGACAGATAAGTGTGAAACCATTTGCATTTTATTTGGGTTGTTTACAAAAAACTACGCCTGCGTTGTGCTCTCACGTTTTCTCTTATCGTATGGTAACTGACAGGTCATTTTTGAAAATTACTGTTGGATTGCTAAGATTGCATCTGGAATTTTTAGACCAAAAACACGAGAACGTCATGGGTCATTTTTCTATCGCTATATAGACATGAAAAGCAGCCATTTTATAGCGGGACTAGTGGTTCGTCCCGGTTTCATCCGGATGCAGCGATAGATATAATCCTGCAAAATGCATTTCGTTTGCGGCCCGGCGTCTGAACTAATAGCTTTGAGAAAACTCTTCTGAACTAGTAGTTTTGAGCGAATTCTATAGCAGATGTCGCTACTTGGTACTAAACCAGTTTTTTTTGTTTGCTTCTGAACTAATAGCTTTAAACAAATGCTATCAGATGTCGCTGCATGTTACTAAAACAGTTTATTTTCACAAAACAGCGTAATTTTGTACAAAATATTTCATAAAAACTATCCTATAACGTAAGTGGGACCAAGCAAGACACATTTACAAAGTTTCATTAAAATCGGTTCAGTGGTTTCGGAGATCAGTGCGGACAAAATTTTTGTGACACGAGAATTGTATAAAAAATTTGATTGTAGATTTTTTTCGTGTCAAGTACTTTTTGTTTCAAAGGATTGCAGGATTGAAAACAGGTAGAGACAATACTGTTTTGTGGCCCGTTTCATGAAACTTTGATTCAATTTCCGGAGTAGGCAAGGCGACCGCGACGGGACTACTGCTTTATGAGACGGTGTACCTATTACTTTTTCAAACTCTCGGTACAGTAAAAAGCAACATATGATACATAGCCATCGATGCGATTATTTAAATGAGACTTCAACAAGGATGGTCCAAAAGGCACATGATTATCGTACACAGCGATCTTCACACTTTCGAGTATTTTGTTTACCTTGAACTCGTAACTATACTGAAGATGTTTTTTATTTAGAAGACTAATTATCATGACCAGTGGCTGTTCGAAAACGTCATCAAATTATCAACATAAAAATCAACACGATTTTTTATCTAAACATTTTGAAAACATTATACAATTATTTTGAATTTTTAAATAGATTAATTAATTATTGTTGATCATAGCCGCTTAACAAAGATCATTAGCTCTCAGATAAAAATAATTGGTTTGTTCCCAGGGCCGGATTAACCCTGTCCGGGCCCCTAGGCAATATAATAAGGTCTTTTCAAGTTGATGACGGGATGTGAGTAACTTCCAGATGAGCGGCTCCAGGCATCCTGTTACTTCAATGTCTTATGTGATATTGTAACAACATGATTACTTTGCAGCATCGCCTTACCTGACTCGTTAACTTTATCGAAATGGTCTTAATGAATAGGTTATAGATAATTGATGATCCAGATTTTTTGATGGGCCAGGAAAGAGAAATGAGACGTGACGTAGTTATTTTAAATTTTATCTTGTTAAATGCAACAAATTACAATGAACAACGAAAGAAAATAATATTGTTGTTGGGAAATTTACAAATAAAATATTCGTTCAATGAAAAGTTTTTTTTTTTGGAGCGTGCACGAGCCCCTAGGCAGTTGCATTAATTCGGCACTGCATGTTCCCGATTTTCAAAGATTATAATTATGATTTAAACTCGAAAATCGTTGGACCGATTTCAATAAAACATCACTAAAGAAACTGAACTGTCAAATTCTTTATCCAGGGGTCGTAAATTTTACAAATACGCTCCTACTACCATTCCTGGGCAACGCTGTACACGCGGCTAGTTTTACATAAATTAAAATGGTTCCCTGAAGATCGCTTTCCTGCTCTCTGTAATTATTCTGAATAATTATAATGTGCGCCGACATTTTGCTAAGATCATTTCTATTAATTGCAGAAACAGCTAGCAGGTGAACATTTGCATAGGCAGTGCGCATTTTAGCACTCATTAAATGCATTTTATTATTGCTCATGCAATTTAATCTCTTATCTCCATTAATTATTGGTTTACTGTGTCAATACCTGTATTAAAATAATATATAGTACTGTGGTCAGATTAAATTTAACTCAGTAACTGATCATATTGCAGGATATCATGTATCAGCATTTATCTATACTAATATATTATAAAACTGAAGAGTTTGTTTGTTTGTTGAACGCGCTAATCTTAGGAACTACTGGTTCGAATTAAATTTTTTTTTTGTTGGAATGCTCATTTATCGAGGAAGGCTATAGGCTATATAATATCACGCTACGACCAATAAGAGCGGAGCATCAATGAAAAATGTATCTCAAAAATAAGCTTCTATTCAGGTGAAATGCTCTAACTAAATATACCAATATTAGCGTTGTACATTCATAAGCCCGGCTGGCTCAGTCGGTAGAACGTGCTACGTTAATATCAGGGTCGTGGGTTCGAGCCCCGCGTTGGGCAATTATAATTTTAATATTTTTTTATTTTCTACATTACTTTCTTCTATGGTTTACATTTAAATTTATTTTAATTTTATTAACGACTAATTAAAATTAAATAAATCTAATTAATAGCTCATTTGAAAACTTACAACTATAGGTATCTATATAAAAATAATTTTCCTACAGTGTTTTCAATTAAATATTTATTATATTTTATTAATTACAGTAATTATTGATTTAAAAGAAATTTATTACTTAAAAAAGTGTAAATACTGCTTTTTATCGACAAAAACTTTTGAACGGTAACTCCGATCATCATGATAATTTTGGACACAATATTCATCTCGGTAAACTAAGATGAATGTGCGTACTCATGTCCCTCCTTTCCCCATTCGTTCTTTTGCACCCGGGTGAAACCGGGCGGGACCGCTAGTTTATTATAAATTGAACAGGTGTTATTTACAATTTATCATATAAACTAGCTGCTCCCCGCGGCTCCACAAGCGATTGTGACAAAACACGGTAGCGACACACTGTATAGCGGAATATCGCATGACTGTGGGAGCTTATAACAATCCCACAGACCAACGCTATTTGAAAACAGTTAGTAAAAAATCGACTTAATCGGTTTTTTCTTGAAGACGTAGATATGTAGTTTTGTCTACATTAAATTCTTTTCTATTTTCTGCGCGTGTGGTTCAACGATATTGTGACAGTAAAAAATCAAAGTTTAATTTGAGCGTGATTACGTCAGACTTATAAATGCAAAGTTTCAAAAGGTTAATGACTGATCAAAAATACCTAAAAACATCAGTTGTTTTACCGAGTTTATAATTAAACAATTGCTGCTCCCAAATTAAAAAGAAAATTTATATTTATTTGTCTCTAAATCTTGATTAACGTCTGATTAACTCTTCAATAAATAAAACTATCGACCAATTTTTCAGACAATATATTAACAAAAAAATATATAATTAATACATTAACGTTGCGATCCAGATTTGGACCTTCTTCAGAACTGATCTAAAGAATATAAAAAAAAAAATTAAATAAGGTTCATATCCGGATCGAAACATTAATGTATTAATTATATATTTGTTTTGTTAATATATTAGTCGATAATTTTATTTATTTATTTGTCTCTATTTAATTATTTATAAACTTTTAAGAGCTATATGCTACCTACAAATATCAACTGCAGTCTTCACCTAAAATCACCTAAAATCGGTCACAGCTCTCCTGACGCTATTTTTAAAGCGAAGTGTTAAACGTTAAATAAAGCAGCCAGAATCACATTACAGATTCTACAGCCGAAAAATTGAAACACATTTTCCGGGAAAAACGTAACTTACAAAAAAATTAAATACATTTATTTCACGTTTTTGATTCAATTTATGTAGGTACATAAAATTAACTTACCCCATCAGGTGTAGAATTATTAACATAATTAAAGCACTTACCTGAAAAAGAAAAAAATTAACATTAGTTTATTTTCAAAAAAGATACAAAATTTCTATCCAAATTTACATTAACGCAAGAAAAGCAGCGGGTAAAGGCTAGTTAATTTATAAAATCGAATTAAAAAAAAAAATTTTACTTTGAATTTTAATTGCAATTTTTAAATGAAGAAATATTTTTATTCAATTTCTATTTAAGCCCGGACCTAGCCTGACATCACTTTCGCGCATAAATAGTGTTATGTCTGTGGAAAGAGATGTATATATCACTTATCTATACCACTTGACACAAGTCTAGAGATCCGGTGGATGTGATTCAACTACAAGCTCTCTAGCGATGTGTATCTCCGTATTTTATTTTAAAAATATACCTACATTTTTCGAAAAAAAAATTCTTGTAGAAAAAAAATTGTTTATTGTCTGTAACGTAGATTTCAAACCTAAAATAATGCGAGGCGAGCCCATTGTTTGACTTAAGCCACTTTAAAAACTGACTGTCCAAATTACTGACTAAAATTCTACGTAAATTCCACTTCTGTAGTGTGTAATGTAAACTACACGGTCTCCTAAATAAATTATTTTTTTCTTGTATAAGCTTCGAGTATTGCATAAGAAGTTACACTTTCTCCGTGTGTCGCGACACACGCACTTTTGTGTTAGGAAATCGCCATTTATCGTGTGCGACTGTCATTTGTTTCGGTCAATTTAATCCCATGTCGTAACTGAAATTGCATTTAGATGGGTCCACGTACTATTTTAATTGACTATGATTACATGTGGCGTTCACAAAACAAGTTTAATGCTCTTTGTCTCTGTTTTAATTATAAAATTTTATGCCAAATTAGCAAAATAATATTACAGCGAAAAAATATAATTTTTGATTAGTAAAATCAAAAGAATAAATTAACACAGAATCTGAAAAATGTGAATTTGCTTCGGTTTTTGAAAATTTCAAAGAGAAGATTCGGAATGATGATAATATTGTTAAACTAGCGGTCCCGCCCGGTTTCACCCGGGTGCAAAAGAACGAATGGGGAAGGGAGGGACATGAGTACGCACATTCATCTTAGAAACTATTTACGATATTTGGAAAAATATATAAATATTCCCGATATGCTTAATACTGACGTGTCTTATAGGAAAAAGTACGCTGAATCGATTAGGCCTAAGCGCAAAGTCGTATCTCGATTAGTTTACTGCCAACTGACGCGCATCCAATCACGGACATGCGCATGAGACTCTGAGTATAATAAGTGACACAGTCACACAGACGTATAAGTCTGCACCGTAGTATTTAAGTCTTTCTCCCGATCTTTGCTAGCAATATAGACTATAGAGGGCATTAAATATATGCAGACAACAGACACCAGATCTATCCATAAAACAAGCTTGAAAATACGTCCCGTGTGAAGCGAGCACATAATCAAGAAAACCAGCGCTTGAAAACTAGCGAGGAATCTAGTGGAAAATCCAGCCCCGTGTGCAGCGGCCTTAAGGTTAAAGCAGGACATCTATTCTGAAACGATAGCAATTATTATGAACGACTCAATGTCGAGTTCACGTCGAAAAAAATATCATTTATCACTATTAATTAGTCATTAGATTACGCAAGCATTTATGAAACGTGACAATTTAAGTCATGCATTCATGTCCCGGCTTTAAAATGTCTCGATAGATTATACTGACAAATGCATTTCATTTTTTTATGCGATTAAAAAATATTTTTTTTACATCTTAAACTCACCAATTTATTATGTTTATCGCTTCGGATTTATATTCGAATTTGTTAGTGCTTTTAAGACACCAGTAAAATTTTGAACGGTCAGATTTTCAGAAATCAAAAAAATTTGCGAATACATACAGAATGATTTATAAGTTGATTTTTTTTTTCTAACAGCGTGTAGAAATCAAATAGAAGAACACATATTTCAAGTAATTTTCTTATCAAAACTCAAAAATGAAAGAGGAATGGGCTTTCATAGTTTTATTAAATTTTGAGGTCGGCCCTGACGTTATGTTATGTCACTATGAAAATATGTTATGTCAGTATCAAGTATTCACAGAAATTGTCCCCATTTTTAACCGACGAAAAACAAAAACGGAGGAGGTTCTCAAGTCGACGCGTATATTTTTTTTTTTTGTTGGACACAAAGATGCGTGCGTCGTAGCCATGCTTGTAGTAGCGATAAGGGTCTTCCGCGAATTATTTGGGATGCATTTCCGATTCGTGCTATCATTTCTTCACGTGTGTTAACCGGGCTTTCGAATTAATTAAAAAAAAATTGAAAAATTGAATTAAACTTTGCAAGGCTGTTTCTTTCTGAGTTTTGATAAAAAAAGTTACTTAAAATATTAGTTCGTCTACTTGATTTCTACATGCTGTTAAAAAAGAAGAATCAACTTAAAAACAGCCTGTATATCATAATGATTAACTCCGAAACAAATACAGAAAGTAGAAAAGTAACTATTTTTTTGTTAGTGCTTGCAAACATCTAAAAATTCTGAACGATGAAAATTACAGACAAAAAAAATATATTATATTAAAACCGACAGCAATACAATTATTGTAATCGTTCAAATCAGGAATCAAAACTCTAAAAAAATAGGGGTTGAAAATAGCCAGGCGAGTGACTCCTGAATTAAAGGTTCCAATTCGAGACATACTAAAAGTGTCAAATTGAATTTTTGATTAATTATTAATAAACAATAGATTGATAATATGAAATGGTATCCAATAATCCTAGCAATAATTAATTGGTGTAAAAATCGATGAAAAATAGCTTTAATAACAATGCAAAGTCAACATATCAAAAAATTCAAAAAAACAGCTCTACAAAATTATACTATTTAAATTTTGTTTTTTTGACGTGATAACGTCTTATAAATTGATGAATCACCAATCTTATAAATTGATAAAACACCGGCTGCATGCACGAAAAAGTGTAACGTTCCTAACGTTCCGCCTGACCCTGTGCGTGCTTTTCTCGAAAACGGCCCTAACGATTTGGATGAAATTTACTGAAAAGGGATTTTGGGGGGCAAAAAATCGTTTTAGCTAGGTCTCATCTCTCGAAAAAATGGTTTTCATACAAATTTTATCATTATAAAAATCAATTTTTTGTGACGTATGAAAATACTTAAATATTGTAAGTAGGTTTTGGAATTTTATATAAACAGTGAAACAATTGTTTTCAAAATATTATGACAGCTAATCTTTGAGACTTTAAATAAATACGAAAGAAAGAAAGTTAAAAAAAACAATTATATTATAGGTGGTGAGTAATTTTAATAAATAAAATTAACCTAAATTTGAAGCGAAAGACGCAATATCATAGATTCGAATTATTATAATTATTATATAAATTTAGGTTATGTATTACGGAATACGTTATCACGTAAAACTATCGTCCGTAAACCGACTTTACAGACAACCAATTTTTTTTTTGATGAAAATCGAATAATTGGAATTCCGCTGAAAGTTCTCGAACAAAAAAAGCGCCTTGTGTGTTTAAATTATACAGATTCATTTACATTTTTTCAGGAAACCGGAAGAGCTCGGCGCTTTGGCAAAGGCGGCAAACGACGCGGCGCAGCAGCACATTCCGCCGGTACAGGTTGTCCACACAACTCTCCGTCCTCTAGAGACATCTACACAACGTGACCAAGTACCACCACTTGCACCTGTGGCAGCGGCTGCCGTCTCTAAAGAACTGTTACCTGACAATGTGCCGAAACACTCAGGTAGGTGACGCCACATAAATATTATATTTAAAAAGTTTTAAGCGGCCTACACACCTTGATACAAGCTGCGATGCAGGCATCGACTCTATGTTTCATGAAACTTGCATCAGTTGCATAAGCGCCTACTTAAATCGAAACCTATTGCGATGCCTGAATCGACTCCATGTTCATGCAACACAAGAACAGTAGGTTAAGTTATTTTCTAGGTACCTAGTGCTGGTTATTCAAATGCTAAAAGTACATTTGTATTCCAAAGACACGTATGCAGACGATAAATGTTTATGAACTCTTCCCAAAATACACGATCACATTCCATCATGGAATTTACACACACAAACAACAAAGTAACCTCTAAAATGGCGCGGGAAAATAAATTAATATCGTTTTGGCATCGACGCATTTCTACACACGCTGAAACTTGCGTCAGCATCTTCGACTCGGCGTCGTGGCTCGCCGACCAAAATGGGATTCCAGACTCTGCATCGCTGCAAGCCGCAACTGATGCCAAATACGTGATTCAGTACTACACACACTGCTACTTGCATCATGAAACATAAGAGTCGATGCCTGCATCGCAGCTTTAGAGCTAGCTTTCCGAGTTGTTTTCGGTTTGGCGATGAAATAATCAAAAGCAACAAATTCCTCATCAGTGTCGGTCTGGCGTCAGGTAATACCGAGACTTTTCCCAGTGAACCGGTCCCGTTAGTTTGGCCAACGAACATCGATTCAGTTCAGAAATCGCGTGCGGCATCCCTGACTTGCTTACTGCTCATCGTAAGAGGTGTTTTTGTTGGTAATTTCTGAATTTCCAAACCATCGACTTATAACCTGGTGAACGTGCCCTAGAGGTGTACAAAGCGTCCTTCCGAAAGGACAGAGAGATAGGCCACATACACACTACAATGAAGAGCTTTGCCAAGCGAATGTAAAACATGCACTTGTAACAATCGTCGCTATGGCAACCCTGACGTCAGCACGGTCAACCACCTAGCACAGCATGTGGTTGGATTTCGAAACGATATTTGCAATAAAGAAGGATTATTATTGGAAGGTGCGATGTTGGGAAAAATCATGTGTAATTATCATCTTCCGCGTTTGCAAATTTTATATTTCAGCCCTTTCTTAACACAATTTCTGTATATATGCCCCTGACTTTAAGAAGATATCTTCTCCTAGCACTTCACCAACCTTGGGACCCACAAGCCTCCACTCTAATTTCTCTAATGCACTTACTTCCATAAGCGATAAATAATAAAAAATCACGTATGTTGCGTCTTAAATGAAATTGCCGTATATATACAGAATAATTAATATTGAAGCATATATGCTTCTCTATTAATTATTATAAAATGGCCTGCAGAAGTCACAACAGCTGAGATAATTTGAAGAGGAAATGCTTGTCATACTTTAAACCGAATCAAATCGTAACGTCTGTCTATAAGATAATAATTATTTATAATAGTGTGTTTATGAGCTAGTCCGTATTTATACCGGTTTATTAATCAGATTCTGAGCATTCATTTAGATTCCAGCGTGCCGGTCTTCGAATCAGACTGTCGTGAGTTCGAATCTCACCTTGCTTATGGATATTTAGAGATTAGACCCAGATTTGATATTTAATGATACCTTACATACGACATGACTGCCATAGCCTGAGACTGTTGCTGGGGTGATTTCAAGTCAAAAATGTCTAATGAACATATTACCCGGAACGCTATCCTAACTGAGCTAGAAGCATTTGAAATTTTAGATAAGTAGTAGTAGGAATTCCCTACTAATTTAAAAATCATTTAAAAAGAAATCGCTTTATTGAATTAGTTGCTGAAAATGTCCACCCAGTCGCTGTATACATAGTCTAGCTCTTCTTAGAATTGAAGTGGTAGCTCTGCGAAGAGTCTCAGGATCAGCACGAATAAATACTAATGGTGATTCACAGCCACCTGGTGACCTGATCTATTTAATAATAACAAAACCAACAGCCGAACCTAATATCTGCATTAGTGGGCTTACTTATTTAAAATTTCAAATGTTTCTAGCTCAGGATAGCGTTCCGGGTATATGTTCATTAGATATTTTTGACTTGAAATCACCCCGGCAAAACAGTCCCAGACTATGGTACTCAAATTTCAACGTGTTTACGTAAATATCTACGTTCTGCACCCTTAAACCATTGGTATCGACTTTATCAAGGTCATCCAATGGAAGTTTTGTTTACTGATCCAAAAAACAAAACAAAACAACAACGAACGAGGCTAAAAGATGCACGTATCATGGGCCATGATATACACCTGACCTTTTGCTTTGGGCACTTAGCATCGTCAAACGAACCTGTACGCCAAATACAGTTATATTATGTATGAGTATAAACCTTTCTTTCATGATTGTCTTTTTACATTCTCATATATAAATTATGTATAGGCTGTACCAATTTCGTTGTTACTGCCACGCAGGGTCGTTGCTAGATCTCGTCAGGCGTCAAACTTAGGATGAAACTTTCATATAAGATAGTACATATAGGTTATGTTCCGAAATATAACCCAGTATACTGGTCAGTGCTAATGACGTCATGAATCCGACGCCATAATTGTACTTGGTGTGCCGCCATATTGTACTGGTGAGACAGATGTGATGTAGCATAAATATTCCACAAAAGCTCTTACCGACCACAAATTTATAGCAATTAAAAGCCCTGACTATAAGGAACTAGTAACTACATCAAAATGAATCCCGGAAGCAGGATTGCCTATGCGCAAGTGATTGAAGCCTATGAACTATGTGCAAGGAGGCGGAGTTACAAATTTTTCGATGCGAGCGTTTGTGGTGAGCACTAGGGGAAACTTCAAGCTCAAATTTTCCGTATATCAGTGAGCAATGTTTATTAAAAATGAAAATAGTTATAATTTTCCGAAGTTTTTGTTTAATTACAAAGTAAACAGAGTCAGAAATAAGCGATCTGGAAATGCTTTTTGTGTTTCGGGCCGTTGCGCTGATGGCGATTTAAGTAAAATAAAGACTTTTTCAAATAAATAAAATTGTCGACCAATTTTATTTATTTGAAATGTTCTATTCAGACGTTAATCAAAGATTTAAAATAAAGACCATTGGCGTTCCGCTGTCAATGTAAACAAATTAATTATTTATATATTGTACGTCATAATTGATAAATAAATAACTCTCACGTATCTTTTATGTTATGCTATTTGTATAATGGTTTACAATCTGGATTTTATGGTATATATAAAACTAACCCCAGTTTTTCTTATTACATTTTTTGACGTGATAACGTCTTATAAATTGATGAAACACCGCCAGCACACGAAAAAGAGTAACGTTCCGCAAGCGAGAGCGCGATATAAGCTATAGAGATGCACGATCGGCCCAAGCGTCGGCTTGTGCGCATTTCTCCCTCTTCTCGCGTGACGTCAGAGAGTAGTGCGTGCGTTCAACATTTTTTTCGGCTGTTCCAGCGTAAGCTACAACTGACAGATGGCCTTTGTTTTATAAACCGTGGAAATTAAGACTTAAAATCAAGATATCTAATAAAAATGTCATAAATTATCGAATTTTTAAAGCAATTTTTCAGATAATAGGTACATCGTTATTTGTCAATTGATAGTTTGTACACAAACGCAGCTACATTTTGTATCAAAAACAAATCTTGATGGATATCTGCATTTCATAACAGCAGATAAATTATACGGTTTGTTAACAAATATATAATATATATACATTCTTTTAAATATAATAATAATAATAATAATTTTATTCCAATAATACGTATACACATTCAAAATCAAAATAAAATAAACTTTCTTTGGAATTAACCTACCCAACTTGGCATAGCCAGTGCTAGGGTAGGATTAAATGTCTTTTATAATTGCTTAAAAATATGTATTTTGCTTTGGTTGATCAAATTATTAGTCGGTAAAAATATAGTTAGACAGCTACTAAAATTTAGGTTATGTATTATTAAATATGATATTCGAGCGGAATACGTTATCACGTAAACTATCGTCCGTAAACCGACTTTACAGACAACCAATTTTTTTTACACATTATGGCCAACTAAAGTTTTTGACTTATCACCATAGAAACATGTTGCGTAGCGGCGCTAGTAGGTTTCGTGCACACAGCCTAATTTCTTGAAAGTTTCATCCTCGACAAAATCGGAACCATTTTTTACGACATAGTCGTGCACTTATCCAGAAGTCTTAAAAATGTTATGAACCAATCAATATAAAAAATAATATAGGTACATATAATCCGTTATAAGACAAGTTTTAATTCAATATTCATTTTGATGTTCTTTTAATATCATTTTTAATTTATTTCCTATCAGAAGTTAATTTTACTGTCATTTATATTAATTTAGAACGTATATATTCTAACAAACATCGCATTTGATCGGTTATTTCACTGCAGTAAGGTAGGATTATATTAATGAAAATTGAAACGTCAGTCGCTTCATTGCTACCTTTTCAGTTAGGTATATTTTATATTTTTAAACTTCAAGTTAATAGCAATGTAATAGTGGAATTATAGGATAACTAGCGGCTCGTCCCGGCTTCACCCGGGTGCAAAATTCCTGGAAAAATAGTGACGTTCCCATCTACACAGCAGAACTATCAAAGTACAGTCGAGTCCGCTATTGTCAAGTTGTTATTGCTGTTTTAGTTTTGTTGAGTTGCGAGTTTGTAGTTTTTCAACAGACTGTACAAGCGCAAGCCCGCATTCGCATCTAGCTTCCGAGCCTTTTAGATTCGTGGTGCGTATTAATAGCTTACGAAAACAGTTTTTTTTTGACGTGATAACGTCTTATAAATTGATGAATCACCAATCTTATAAATTGATAAAACATCGACTGCATGCACGAAAAAGTGTAACGTAACGTTCCTAACGTTCGTAACGCGTAACGTTCCGCCTGACCCTGTGCGTGCTTTTTGCTAATTTCTCGCTCAATTTAAATCAGATCGGTTTGAAACCAGTCTTAAACGAAAGAGGAGAACATTTTACATAGATTTCGTATAACAGAATTTGCCTAAACAGTTTTTTTATACAAATTTATATAGAAAAATAGCTGTATAAATGCAATGTTGTCTAATGCATGGCGCGACGCGGTCGGTCGTCTTTGTTTGCCGTACATGGAAATTAGAAAATAACGTATGTCTTGTCTTAACATGAAAACGGCTGCATTTCTAATGTTTAATTCAATTTTTTGACATTAGTATTTTGTGAAATGCAACGCCTTCTAAGTTAAGTATTGGAATAACTAATTATTATTAGAACATAATACTTTGACAGTTGCAAACGCCACTTTTGACATTTCTTATCATTCCGACACCAAGGATAAGCGGATTGAAACCAAATTTTGGGAGGATGTTTGATATGCAAATATGAAGTGGCCTATTGTTTTTGGGGAACATCGGCGCATGCGTAAAAGAATATATCTCTTATAATGATGTTTTATATAATAATAATATAGTTTTTAAAACGGTTTTTACTCTATCTATATTTACTAGAAATTTTTGTAAATTTTTTGGGGAAAATCGGCGCATGCGCAAAAGAGATACATGCCATAGTTGTTTTTTATATAATAATAGTGTACTTTTTATAGTGTTTTATTATTCTACTTAATAAAATTTACCTAAATTTGAAGCGAAAGATGCAATATCATAGATTCGAATTATTATAATTATTATATAAATTTAGGTTATGTATTACGGAATACGTTATCACGTAAAACTATCGTCCGTAAACCGACTTTACAGACAACCAATTTTTTTGACAAAATACCGTCATAGTTCAGCCATTTTGTACAAAATATTTACAAATTATATACAGAAACCTTCCTCGTTTCTCGCTCTTTCTATTAGTGAAAACCGTATGAAAATCCGTTGTGTAGTTTTTGAGTTTATCGCGTTCAGACAGACAGACGAGACCGGGAGACTGTTTTATATACAGTGTAAAATATTAAAGATTTTCTTTTACTCGCCATGTTCACAGTTTGCAAGTTTGTGAGCAACTAAGAATAGATAGCTTATCGATAAGCAGCTGAGCTAAACTCGAAACTCAACAAAACTAAAAGAGCAATAACAACTTGACAATTGCGTACCTACTCGACTGTACTTTAAAGCAGGAAAGCGACAAGTGACAAAGGCAACGAGCGATCACGGCCAATCACCGACGAGCGCACGTTCCGTGCAGGTAGCTGGGAAGTGGTGGGAGTATCCACGGCTCTAAAATGTGCCTTTGCGACGCTGAACCTTTTAGATCAGAATGTGCCATGACAATTGTCACAAATCTGTTAGAGAAAAGAAACTGGACGGAAACATAAAATTAAAAACATTTCGGATGTTGTTAACACGTGGATCAACGTGTGTCTTAAAAACGCGTGACGACGAATTATAAAATACGATTATCTGCAACATGTGCGAGACACGCAGTTCATCTCCATGTCCGTCGTAAAAAAAGATGATACCTTCCGGCTAGATGAATTTGTATACAGACAAGACGTGAATACATAAAACAAGTATTTATTGTAGTAGAACTCTTTTATAACGATTACGGGTATTGCGAAATAACTGCTAAAATCATATATCTATCAATGAATCATTGCCTATTTACTCAATGTGCGGCGAGTGAACGAAACAAAGCGTATCGAAAATATATCTGCGTCTCTTTCTTCGATGTAATTCCCTGATTTCTCCGATGATATGATTGGTTGATGTACTTGCATTCAATCTGAAAAAAGTATCTCTGTTTCAAAAACTTTGTCTTTTTCTATGACGTTAACATGGGCGTACCCAGCTTTGGTCCAGGAGGGGGTAAATTATAAATTTCTTAAGCCGGGTCCCCCGTGCTTGTTGTGCCCTCTTGGATACGCCAGATTTGGTTCAGATATTAGACTACCTAAATGTAACTTAGAAGTATATAAACAAGGACCGCAATATATGGGTCAGAAATTATTTAACAATTTACATATTTGCTTCAGAGATTTAAATTCGTCTAAATTTAAAAATTATATTTCTGCTATATTAAAAGAAAAGTGTTTTTATCAGGTTGCATCTTTTTTTGATAGCCCTATATGTATTTGTACATCTCTTATATAGTTTGTGTATCCACTAATTAGAATAATTGTTGATTATGTTTTGTATTTATCTTTTACCATGTATTTGTTGACGCTATTACACAGCCTTGTCTGTCGAAAATAAAGATGTATATCTATCTATCTATCTATCTACTAATAGCATCAAGCATGTACCATCGCATCGAGGCGCGTCGCATACGTGATACGATACGACTTCGTTCGTATAACGTATAACCGCATCAAACGAGTCGAACTGACATGGATACGACAGATGCGAGTAACGAAATGAATTTGTAAGTAACGATTCGTTACTTCGTGTCAGACGATGTACCCGTTACTCAGTAACGAATACATACGGTTTGTTACAGCTCTAACAAATACAGATAATAATTTTCTCACATAATATAACAGTTTATACTAAAAACTTGTCTTTAAAACGATGGAGACAAAATACGCCGCGGTGACAACACGTATAGCAATGTTGTTTTAATATTATGAATAAAGAATAAGATGACACAAAAAAGATATTACATGATGTGACTTATTTATTTATAAACCAATCGATTAGAATATTATGTTATTATATTATTTTATATGCATTTAGTATGTATGAGAAAAAATTTAAACAAAGTTCAAAATAATATTTATATTTAAGTTCTGTTCCAATTTCTGTGCGAACGATAACAAAACCACCACAGCCAGGCGCAATAGCTAAAACCATATACTTTTATTCTATATTGAGCATAGGAATAAAACCGCAATCGAACTATTAGGGTGCAAATATACACTCCTGTCTTTTTTTACGCCGTAAGCACTGACGTATCCAGGCGGGCAAAAAAAGCACGGGGGACCCGGCTTAAGAAATTTCTAGTTTGCCCCCTCCTGGGCCAAAGCTGCGTACGCCCATGTTAACGTCATAGAAAAAGACAAAGTTTTTGAAACAGAGATACTTTATACAGATTGAATGCAAGTACATCAAACAATCCTATCATCGGAGAAATCAGGGAATTACATCGAAGAAAGTGACGCAGATATATTTTCGATACGCTTTGTTGCGTTCACTCACCGCACATTAAGTAAATAGGCAATGATTCATATAGTTAATTAATAGATATTTGGCTAAAACGAACTTCTTACAATAAACTGTATGTTTATTTTATAGTTGAGAAATTTTGTTGTTAAAGAAAAAACCGCATCCCTCAATGCCTTAAAGAACCATGACCTAACCTTTTAACAAATATATTCAAAGATATTCTAATCAAATAATAATAATAGCTAATAATACCGTTAAACTTGACATTTGCACAAAATGACTGTTTTTAGAAGAAATCTTTCTTTTATTCATAATATAAGCAGATAAACATATTTTCTTCCCATTATAATATTATATAATTTAAAATGATTATAAAATAGACAAATATTAAAAAATGTCAATAGTTTATTTGTTACATTTTTGTGACAAACTATAGCGCTTATAACAATTAGATACATTAAAATTAAACTGTGCAAATAAAATTGAAAGAGAAATTATACCCAAAAAAATTATGAAGAATCCGGAACAGTTATTTTGCAGTCAAAACATTTCAAGTGAAATTTGAAAAGACATGCTCAGAAAGCGAATGCAGTTTTATTCTATTAAATTATCAAGGCGTGACACTGTGACACAGAAGAAAATTATGCATTTTAATTAAACAATTACTTATTGTAATTAACTCATTAATTACAATACAAATAGTGATATTAATATTGTGTTGAACAGTGCAAGGAGAAATAGATTACATTGAAGAACCTTTTTTCACAGGGGATCGAGCTTCGTGATTTTCACGCCAACTGGTGGTAAAAATGTTCATTTTCTGGGAGCATTTATTCGAAATATAATGATATATTATGAGCAGGTTTTGGATAAAAAAATTGTATTTATATGTCAATTAGTGACAGTTTGCTTTTCAGTTATCGAAGTAAATTACAAAGTAAAATAACAATATTATACAAAATATTATATTATAAAGAAGAAATTATTTATACATAGCGTAATTTTTACATTATAAGTACACTTTAGACACAGTTGCTTGTGGTACAACTTTGCGGTTATGACAACTTGCCCATTTAAATAACGTTCTACAACATTATATACATGACCAGAATTATATAATTTTTCCCTTTTGAGCTATTCTGTCCATGTACACGACTATTAATAATACAGGTTGAAATGCGTACTTTTTATTTTTTCCATTTTTTCAAATAATTTCCATTGTGTACTATTATAAAATGATCCCATTTACTTCATTAATTAAATATTAGAGAGCGCCAACTTCGCCAGTAGTGCTGCCTCTATATTTCACGCACGGTCCCCATTGGCCTCCTGATAGGACATTGTGCCCTGAAAGGACACCTCCAAAGAATCGGACTGTTTAACGGGGACTTGAAGTGCAGACGGTGCAATAAGGAGACGGAAACAGCGTATCATATTCTGTGTGAATGCGAGGCTTTGGATCGTAGAAGACAGATAAGATAATAATCTGTGGACAAGGTAGAGTGAGTTCAGGAGATTATATCCAATCACCCAGTCCACGGACTGCACAAGCTAGCGCAAGGAACGAGGATACTGGATCGAGTGGTATAAGAGATTGGGAGATAGCACAATAAGCCCAAGAGGCTGCGATGTTCCCGGTGACAAGCCGATTCTCGATAATTTAAAAAAAGCCTATTTGAAATGAGGAATGTTCCCGCTTCTATTTCTACATCATTCTGTATAATGAAATTTATTTGAAAATCGATTATCTTAATTAATACTCCACCTAGAAATTAAGTATTCATTACATTCTCGATTTGGAAATTAAATTCACAACTTGCATTACCCTGGGCCGGATTAACCCTGTCCGGGCCCCTAGGCAATGCAATCAGATCTTTTCGAGTTGATGAAGGGATGTGAGTAACTTCCAGATGATCGGCTCCAGGCATCCTGTTACTTCAATGTCTAAATGTGATATTGTAACAACATGATTACTTTGACTAGATGCTGCAGCATCGCCTTACCTGACTCGTTAGCTTTATCGAAATGGTCTTAATGAAAAGGTTATAGATAATTGATGATCCAGTTTTTTTGATGGGTCAGGAAAGAGAAATGAGACGTGATGTAGTTATTTTAAATTTTATCTTGTTAAATGCAATAAATTACAATAAACAACGAAAGAAAATAATATTGTTGTTGGGAAATTTCATACAAATTCTCAAATAAAATTTTCGTTCAATGAAAAGTTTTTTTGTTGGTGCGTGCACGGGCCCCTAGTCGATGCGGGGCCCCTAGGCAGTTGCCTACTCTGCCTAATGATTAATCCGGCACTAGCATTACCCGTAAAAAATGTATTTGATGCAAGTGAAAAATTAACTGTTTAACAAAAAAAAAAACTTGATTTTTGATACAGTGACAATGACAATGAACACAAACAATAAATGAGGAACGCGACGGATTTTTCGCAAAACCGTGACGGCTCAGTTATCTGTCTGTCTGTCTGTTGTTCCTTGTCGAGTAGACCGTGCTCTCAGCTGTCATGGGAAATGGAACATGACTGCCGTGCGATAGCCATTGCATTGAACCATTGACTCAGAGAATAGACTATTCATTTCGTAACTCGTCAATATGAAATGTCTACTATTTGTGTGAAAGCGATAAAATAGTGTGATATGTATGTATGTAAAGAAATCTTTCAGCGTAATTTTCACCAATTTCAAGAAGTCTGATCAACTTGAAAATTTGCACACGTGGCAAGGTCCGATGACAATACAATTACTTCATAAATAAAATTTGAATTTCTAAATTTTGAAAAAAAAAATGTATTTAAAAATTTTGAAAAAAAAATGAATTTGAAAATTTTGAAGAAAAATGTATTTGAAAATTTTGAAAAAAAAATTAATTGAAAATTTTGAAAGAAAAAATGAATTTGAAACTTTTGAAAAAAAAAATGTATTTGAAAATTTTGAAAAAAAAAATGAATTTGAAAATAAAAAAAAAAAAATGAATTTAAAAATTTTGAAAAAAATTACTTTTTACGTCGTTTTGAGACAAAATAAAGAAAATAAATTACAGTTTAAGAAAACTAAACAGAACACGCTTTATATAGCAAACCGAACTAAAAAGTAGAAAATAATTCAAATTATTATATAGTGCCAATTACTATACTTTCATTTTAACTCTAATTTTATAAATAGTTACCAATGAAATAATTGTAACATTTAATATCAGGCACCCCACGCTTTTTGAATATAATTGAATTATTTTGTTAATAATTATTTTCAACTTTTTAGTTCGGTTTGCTATTAAAGTGTGTTTTTTTAGGTTTTTTGAACCTTTTTTCTGTTGCGCAGTCCATTTTCCAAGTCAATTAATTGGACATCATGCTGCCAATCTGACAATGTTCGTTAATAATATTCTGCATGGTATCACAAACAAACTGTTTTTACACTTTGGTAATTGCTTGTCATTGTTATAAAAAATAATTCTTATAATAAATGAGCTACACGTTTATACTAAAATAGATATCACAAATGGAATCATAATTTACAACACGCCACGGATCTAAAAGGTTCGGAAGTTAGTCACAAACAGCGTCGCAAAGGCACATTTAGAGCCGTTGATACTCCCACCACCTCACAGGTACCTGCACGGAACGTGCGCTCATCGATGATTGGCCGTGATCGCTTGTTGCCTTTTTCGCTTTCCTGCTCTAAAGTACAGTCGAGTACGCTATTGTCAAGTTGTTATTGCTATTTGTTGAGTTGCGAGTTTGTAGTTTTTCAACAGACTGTACAAGCGCAAGCCCGCATTCGCATCTAACTTCCGAGCCTTTTAGATTCGTGGCGCGTATTATAAACAGCAAGAGTCGACCTCAATTAAGTCTTTTACTGTGAAGTCCTCAAGAAGAGCTCCGAGTTTGATGATTTCTTGTTTTTTTATATTATTTAAAGTCAGAAACCTTTTGAAACGGGGACGGCATTATTTATATTGTTTATACAATATTTATGCTATTTATGTGTTCACCGTGGACATAAGTGTCCACCGTTTATACACTCTATCATTCTTTTTCCAGTTTTAACAATCGCCCAACTTATGTTGCAATGATTTCCTGTTTTTCATCCATTTCTCAACCATTTTTACACGCTTTATATTAACTTCACTTGTAAGTTTGTATGTATGTTTGTTTGTAACATTCGTTTGGACTACAGCAAGTGGTTTATTACTGTTAGTATGTTATGCCACTACTGTAAGAGCAATCGTTGACCGAGCGGTCTAAGGCGCGGGTCTTCGCTGACGTCAACTTTCGGATTCACCGGTCGTGGGTCCTAATCCCGTCCACGCCGAAATAAAAAATTTGTTATTTTTCGACAAATTTTTGACAATAAGTCGAACTAAAAAGTGAAAAATAAATATAGTTTAAAAAAACTAAAAAACACGCTTTATATCAAACTAAAAAGTGAAAAATAAATATAGTTTTAAAAAAACTAAAAAACACGGTTTATATCGAACTAAAAAGTGAAAAATAATTTTTTTAAAATAAGCTTAAAACAATAATAAATAAAAAATACATTATTGTGAAAAAAGCGTGGGGCGCTCGATGTACGAAAATGTGGAACAAAGCGCCCCACGCTTTTTTCACAAGAATACTTGTATTTTTTATTCATTATTGTTTTAAGCTTATTTTAAAAAAAATATTTTTTCTTTTTTATTTCGATATAAAGCGTGTTTTTTAGTTTTTTTTAACTATATTTTTCCGTATAATTTCTTGGAAAATTTTACTGAATTAACTTGTTTTTCAAGCTATTACGATCAAATTACTGTATTTTAAGACGCACATGTATGTAGATCACAGAAGGCTGAAAAAAGAACAAAACACCGTTGTACAGTTTCTTTTGTTTCGTTCGGAGATTATCGTGATATGTTTCAATTGTTAAATGACCATTCGCCCACAAAACGTGTTTATATAAACGTGCGTCAGTCCGTCATAACACAGTTGTTAATTTGAATTTCCGGAGTTGAGTATTTCTTTGACCGTATTCCGTCATTTCGTGTTTATGTAATTAACTTTTTGTTTTGCGTGCCTACTTTATTCACTATTTACGTACAATTAAAGCATGCGCAGATCAAAAGTTAAGTGTTCTCGTCCCTTAGGAAATTCTTTTCGGGTTCAAATACGCGCCACGAATCTAAAAGGCTCGGAAGTTAGATGCGAATGCGGGCTTGCGCTTGTACAGTCTGTTGAAAAACTACAAACTCGCAATTCAACAAAACTAAAGTAACAATAGCAACTTGACAATAGCGTACTCGACTGTACTTTAAAGCAGGAAAGCGACAAGTGACAAAGGCAACGTGCGATCACGGCCAATCACCGACGAGCGCACGTTCCGTGCAGGTAGCTGGGAGGTGATCAACGGCTCTAAAATGTGCCTTTGTGACACTGTTTGTGACTAACTTCCGAACCTTTTAGATCCGTGGCACGTACTATAAGCGAAGATTAGTAACTTCTAACTTTAACAGTATTCGGTGAATATTGGCATAGTGATGTTATAGTATCTAAATCAAAAACACGTCCGTTTGTCAAAAGGCCTGTCTTGAATAAAAGTAGAAGAGCAATAAACCGTACTACAAAAAAAATGTTGCATAAAGTTTGAATTAAAAATCTTTAAACATGCATGTAGTTTTTTTAAGATATCTGTTGCGATTTCGTTCACTATGATCACAGGATATTGCAAAATTATCACTTTCAAAAATTAAATACATATTCTTCATCTGTAAATTTCACAACGCATATACATAATAAGTCATAATGTATTTGAATGTTGTCTAATGTATATTGAATCTAATACAGATATTCTAGTTTTACTTTTAAATTGCAAGTCTCTTAAATAATAGTCGGGAATGAGATTAAACATGCCTCTCTGCATAGTTTAGTTTTAGTAAATATATTGCTTAAGCCCATATTCACCGAAGATAGAAGTTACTAATCTAGGAACAAATCTATTCGTTAGAATAAAATTTACTTTCAATTATCCAAGCAAAATATCAGGTAGAAAATTTAATTAAAGAATAAACATACACTGCACTATACTCCTTTCTTTTTGTTGAATATTTTGACGTTCACCCAAAAATCCGACCGATGGCGTTAGTGTAAACGTCAAAAAAAAAGTTCCACAAAATAAAACTTCCATTAACTTTAATGTTTTACAACTATACACTTCACAAGATATTAATAAACAACACATAAATAATTTCACAAGATCAAACTGTATATATAATACTCCATTTTTATAGGTTAGGTATTATGATCTATGTGGCGGCCATTATTATTTTATCAGGCAAATAAATATTCATACCCTCGAAGTAAGACAGAAACATAATTATGTTTGATGAATTGAATTATTGCTATTTATTCTGAGGAATAGCTACCCACGGAACAAATTAACCGAATAACCAAATTCGTATTATAAATTATAAATAGTGCGTCGTATCTATCTCGTATTTTAGTTTCTACGTCTGACAAACTTACCTTCGCTATTATAGAAGTTTCACTTTAAAAAAATCGGCCAAAAACCAACTCACTATGTACACTGTACTACAAAACAAGTCTTAGAAACTATACGTTTTGAATATCAATAGAAAACATTTTAGGTCCAGATATTTTTTTAATCTCATGTTGGCACCACTGAAAAGAAATTAATCTGTTTTCTGTTTGTTATCACAACAATGGAATAAACGATTTGCATATTGTAACAATTATACGTGAACACAAATATCACTTTTGAAAAGTGAAAAGATTACGCGTTGATTCTCACGCGCCTATATAATTATTTAATTGTACTGTGTTAAGATTACATTTTGATAGAGACAATACCATTAGAGTCGTTTAACAAGACATATATCTCAATGAAACAGACCCTCAAAACTTTCTTTAATGGTTTCCAAAGCTATATAGAAAATACTTGAATAAAGAACTTTAAAAAAATGAACATCTCTACTAAATATATAAAGCTGAAGAGTTTGTTTGTTTGTTTGGTTGAACGCGCTAATCTTAGAAACCATACCGGTTCGTATTGAAATTTTTTTGTTGGATAAGTCCATTTATCGAGGAAGGCTATAGGCTATATAATATCACTCTACGACCAATAGGAGCGGAGCATCTATGAAAAATATTGCAAAATATAACCCAAAATCTGTCCGTCCGACAAAAACTTTTGAACGGTAACTCCGAATTCCGATCATCATGAAATTTGGACACAACATTCATCTCGGAAAACTAAGATGAACGTGCGTACTCATGTCCCTCTCCCTCATATATTCTTTTGCACCCGGGTGAAACCGGGCGGGACCGCAATTCTTCAATAAAGCCATTAAGAAGGAAAATTATAACCTCAAAAGTTTATTGTTTTTCTTCCCTATTTTTAACGTTAAATTAAAACTATAAATAATTAAATAATAGAGATAGAGTTCAGGGAGATGGGACTTTTTTATTGGAAATTTCCTCCTCTTTAATAATCTTTTTTTCGATTTTTGCTATCGCTTATAGTTTTTGAGATATTAGCGAAAAACTAAATGCCTTTTTTCATTCATCTTAGTTTGCTTATAACTTTTGCAATTTCTTATGTGCTAATAAAATATTTTAAAACATTTTTTTAGACGTCATTCCGAATCCAATGAGCCAACGGTGATTTTTGTACGAGCTATTTCAAGCCTTAACTACCCGTTTCATTTCATTTCAAATTGTTTTTCCACAAGATATTTTATTTCCAAATATAAAAATGATCTCTGTGACTAGCGTTGCCAAGAGTCCGGATAAAACCGGACATAGTTAGGCTTTTTGATTGCGTGTCCGGCCAAAATAAACGGTGTCCGGCTTTTGTTAGGCTTTTTACATTTCGCAAACGAGCGAGCGTCGAGCGTGGCCGAGCGCAGACGAATATGAATAATGAATTTTATTCAACACGCGTGAGTAATATGTAATTTCGGGGCCCTGCTAAACGTGGGAGAAATAATATATTACTTCACTAGTGTAATAATGAATTTTCTGGCGTGGGAGAAATATTATATTACTTCACTAGTGTAATAATGAATTTTCTGGACCAATAGAAACTCAGTAGCAAGCCCAAGCGCTAAATAATGAAAAAAACTGCAAGTAGCTTCTGGACCAATAGGAACGTGGTAGGCGGTATTGTATACTTATATGAAAACAGCATCGCAATTCAGCGAAATCATGGCAATCTTGTGTATACACTGACGGTGGTACGTCAATCAATGAAGTGATTTATTATTTTTCCCTCTTTTATCAGGGCCCTGATTACATATTACTCCTGCTAGTTGAATAAAGTATTATGTGCGACTATTGATCGAAGGAGAATATTCCACTCGCGTGTGTTTTACCGCACTCGCTGCGCTCGTGCGGCAAATTTCACGCTCATGGAATCTTCTCCTTCTCTCACTAGTCGCACAATATACTATTATTAACTTAAAGAAAAGAAGTTTTGTTTTGTTTAGATTGTTTTTTATTTTGTTTTGGGAAGTAAGTAATAGCAGGTATACATAAGACTTATTTGTGCAATTGCCTTTCATTAGAATTTAAGAACAATTTAAAATGTTGATAAATGTTTATCTAGAATTTAATTTTGACTGATAACTTTGGCTGATTAGTAATAAAGTACTTGAACTGATTTGGAATTCGATGTTATTTATATTTCATTAGAATTTAACAAGATTCATGGTAATAATCAAAAAAGCTTGATTTTACATACAATTTTTTTGTCGTACCTATTAATACTGAGACAAAATCCTCAATAATGTAGTCTGTCCGGCCTTTTTACCCAAATGTCCGGCCACACTGGCTGGTCTGTCCGGCTATTTGGTTTGGCGACTTGGCAACCCTATCTGTGACGAACAGAATAATATGCGAAATAAAGAAAGTGTGGAGATTTCGTATAGTAAGAGGCAAATAGAAGAAAACAAACTCAGTAAAAATTTATTGATTTCCGTAGGTGGTAGTCCATAATTGTTTCCGACTCCACCCTGACAACTGACAGTTACTAGGTCAGATACATTCAGTAGCCAGTAGCTACTGAAAAATTCATTTTAGGTAAGCGATTGCAAAAATGTTTAAGTAGGAGTGTTCTCTAAAAATTAATTACATAATAACAATAGTGAATGATTTTGCAATCCTAAATAATATATGTTTGCTACTCAATCACGTCTTAACGGATCTGGATGAAATTTTGTATGTAGTAATAATTTATAACCCGAATAACTTTTGGGTACTCTTTATCCCGGTGATTCAACAGCAGCTGTCAGTATAAGATTACATGTGTAAAACAAAACTTTATTTTCTGTTTGTGACTTCATCACGTCGAAAGGGGATTTCAATTTCTATAGCTTTGTTCCAATCTTTCTGAAAACGATATCGTGACGCTCTTGTGCAGTAGACAAAACGCGTTCCAACCGAGATACGGACGGTTGTCGTAGCATTCCAACCGAATTTGTGATCGTTTGTGATATAAATTAGTTAAGTTACACTTAATTTTCAGTTTTTGACATATATTTGACAGTAACAAATGTTCTGCCAATGAATTGAATATTGACATTTTTTATGCTACATTAAAACAATTAATGAATCATTTACTGTGATTGTCGTCTCTCAATTTGGATTATTATTTTGATTTTGTTTTTGTTTATTTTGTACACTATTTGGAACTTTCTGTTCCGTTGTGTCTATTGTTTTTTAAATAAATAAAAAAATAAAAAAACAAATTGGATTGAGGACATAAATTAATTTGAATTTGAACTGCATTTTTTATTCTCTAGGTCATGCTAATTATTATTTCGCATGCTATTTAAATGAACATTAAAACGGTTATTTTCAAAAAAAAACAAAAACATTGAGCAAAATTTTATTTCAACAATGGTCATTATCAGAGTAATTAATTTCAAAATCCCACAAGTTGGGAAATGGTGTCCTTGAAAAGAATTGCAAAACAATGGAACTATATTTCAACAAAAAACAAAAAAAAACAGTTATTAAAACAAATTATTTTAGACACGCATAAAATGCATCATACTGATAAGATCCAACAAATGCTATAAAATAACGTTATTTTGGCACCTTTTAGAAAGTATACTGTGTAATTTTATAAACTTTTTTTTAGATCACATTTTTGACAAATTTAAAGCGGTGAGGCAAAAAAAATGTTTGATTCAAATAGATCGCACGATCCAATAGACACAATCAAATATTTGTTTGCTTCAAACAATTTTGTTTTGACAAATTTCATTGAAACTATCAATCAGTACCTAAATTTATAGTACAGTGAAATTTCTCATTATGTATGGCCGCTAGTAGGTAATGTGCCGGATATCCGTATCCGCGGGTATCCGAGGGAGAAGAAAGATCCGTATCCGTTAGTTTTTGACGGATCTTTTACCTTATTAATTTTCAATTCATAGATGAAATTTTATATATATTGGTGATTAGGTAATAATGAAAACCTGTTAAATTCCATTCAGATTATTTTTTATTTTTTTAAATCGTATTTGGCACCTTTATATTGCAAACATTTATCGTAGTGAGTACCATACTAATAGTACATAACTCAAAGGTACTAAATCAACTATCTTTATAATGAGATATTGCACATCGATCTTTGGAAAGACACAATCTGTTATGAGAGTTAACTCTTAAAGAGGTCAATAACTTTTTCCCATAACAGATAGTCTCTTTCCAAAGGTCAGTGTGCATTATTCACCGCTGCGTACTCCGTATTCAGATCCGTATCCGCGGATATACATTTTTAACGATCCGGCACATCACTAATGGACGCTTAAAGTATCCAAAACCAATGTCCACAACATGCCACTTCATTGTACCCTGCACAGTAAAGGGGTTTTACTGATTAGGATTTCTATCAAAATCGACAAACACGCGAAAGTCGTCCAGTCTATGGAAGTTTACCGCAATCAATATTTTTATCTGGAAAATCAATTTTAAATGGCATCGGCAACGCCCACCATTCGATTGCTCTTACAGGCCTGGCAGCAATAACAACACGCTAGCCGCGATACTTCTTTAGGCTGCAATAAAAGTATAGGAGAACAAGTGTTCTCAATCCGTTGAGATGTAGATAACATAATAGATCAAGTTGAATATAATTTGACTTATTTACATATACTTTGATTCTATACTGAGCATAGGAATAAAATCGCAATCGAACTATTACACATACTTCTGTCTATTTTTACGCCGTAAGCACTGGCGTATCCAGGAGAGCAAATCAAGCACGGGGGACCCGGCTTAAGAAATTGCTAATTTGCCCACTCCTGGGCCAAAAGCTGAGTACGCCCATGTTAACGTCATAGAAAAAGACATAGTTTTTGAAACAGATATACTTTATTCAGATTGAATGCAAGTACATCAACCAATCCTATCATCGGAGAAATCAGGGAATTACATCGAAGAAAGAGACGCAGATATATTTTCGATAAGCTTTGTTGCGTTCACTCACCGCACATTGAGCAGATAGGCAATGATTCATATAGGTTATTATTAATATGCTTTATTCATATTGAATGCAAGTACATCAACCAATCCTATCATCGGAGAAATCAGGGAATTACATCGCAGAAAGAGACGCAGATATATTTTCGATAAGCTTTGTTGCGTACACTCACTGCACATTGAGCAGATAGGCAATGATTCATATAGGTTATTATTAATATGCTTTATTCATATTGAATGCAAGTACATCAACCAATCCTATCATCGGAGAAATCAGGGAATTACATCGAAGAAAGAGACGCAGATATATTTTCGGTAAGCTTTGTTGCGTTCACTCACCGCACATTGAGCAGATAGGCAATGATTCATATAGGTTATTATTAATATGCTTTATTCATATTGAATGCAAGTACATCAACCAATCCTATCATCGGAGAAATCAGGGATTACATCGCAGAAAGAAACGCAGATATATTTTCGAAACGCTTTGTTGCGTTCACTACCCGCTCAACAAATGAAATACGGAACCCTAAAAATGTAGCAATATTGCAAATGATGATAGGTATAGGTAGACTAATTTTCTTCTATTATTACGTAATAATGTACACTTTTCAATGAACGCGCTGTACAGATTATATATTTAATATTCACAAGTAGTTCGTAGAAATGTTACCAGGTACAGTTTCTTCTTCGCAAACATAAACAAACTGGAAAAACAACAATCCATACATAATACTGGCTGATAAGTATTGAATATTATATCAATCGGGTCAAAAAAATATTATCGATCCATTCAATAATGGTAGCTATGGTTATATGTTTTATTTTTTTCAAAAACCTCCGTATTTCTTGTTAGTAGAAGTTTTGTTCCAAAAATATGTATTGAAGGAGATTCATTTGGTTGAGGAACAAGTTTGAAATAAGCTTTACCAGAGTATCGCTTGTGGCCAACGTTTTGAAAAATATATTTTCATCATCAGGGCCGTATTTCTGTTCCCGGGAAGAAAATCATAAACCCGGCTTCGTTAGATTTTGCCCATACTCTCTGTCCACAGGGGGCTTCTAGTCGTCTTTTTATCGGTGACCATCGACATCTAATAAATGTCTTCTAATGTGACTCCTTTGTTTTGAGGTTATATGTAACTGACCTACTATCATTGTTTTTAACACGATTATATTAACTTGATTTTTGTAATTACTATATAATATGTCAAAAATAAAATAAATAAAAAAAAAATTAATACCTATACCACGTTTCAAAACGAACTAGGAATAAAATCGCAATCGAACCATTAGGGTACAAACATATACTTCTGTCTTTTTTACGCCGTAAGCACTGGCGTATCCAGGAAGGCAAAACAAGCACGGGGAACCCGGCTTAAGAAATTTCTAATTTGCTCCCTCCTGGGCAAAAAGCTGGGTACGCCCATGTTGACGTCATAGAAAAAGACAAAGTTCTTGAAACAGAGATACTTTATTCAGACTGAATGCAAGTACATCAACCAATCCTATCATCGGAGAAGTCAGGGAATTACATCGAAGAAAGAGACGCAGATATATTTTCGATATGCTTTGTTGCCTTCGCTCACCGCACATTGATTAGATAGACAATGATTCATACAGTATGTAAACACGTAAGGTGCACATAGAGAAATTAGCATTGGGAAAAAATACTTGGATCAGAGTTAGCCATGACTGCATTAATTATTTCTATTGAATTATCGTGGTAACCTTGAGGATTTCTATTTTATTTTGATTTATTTTTATTTTAATTAGCTTTTTTAATAATAAAAAGCTCTTATAAATCATTATTTAAATTTTTTTGTACAAAAATAAAACAAAAAAACAACTCCATCTGTTTGGAAACATTTCATTCAAAAATTGTCTGACTGGTATGACGTATGCGCGTTGGTAAATCAGTGACCCAATGTCTTTAGGTTCAACACGAATAGGTGGAGATATTTGATCTCGCACCATATTTAAGTATTTTTGGGAATTTAATGTCCCATTGATAAAAAAAGTCCGATTATGTTGTAATCATTTGAATATTTTCTTCGGTAGTAGACGCATTCATTTTGCAAAAGAATATTATCTGTAAAATTGAAAAACAAGATTTCAAGGCTCACTCTGATCCAGTCATTTTTTCCCAATGTTAATTTCCCTATGTACACCTTACGTGTTTACATACTGTATGGTAAATTATTAAATATATTATGATAAAAATTTATCTGATCGGTATAACGCAAACGTTTTTGACACATCTAGTAGATTTAAAATAGCGTGAGATCTTTGATCAAGGAGGTGTGTACTTTTGAACTTGCTTCGAGCGATTTGCGTTTTATTTTTACATATGTTTAAAGGTATCCACCTATACATAATTTCGTACGTTGAGTCAATGAACCAAAACCACCTGAGTCTATCGCATTATACGTATAAATTAACAGCACTGGCGAAAGCATATCAGTCAGTTATATTAATAAAAATACGTACACAAATAAAATTCAAGGTTATTTGAAAAACGTCTTCATATTTCTAATATAACCTATAAAAATGTGAAATGTTATTTTTGCTAGGCAAGTCTGTGTCGATCCGGTCGCGCCATTTTAGGAAATTGGCGGTTTTTTACGGAATTAGCATATATTTAATAATTTACTATAAATATGAATCATTGTCTATCTACTCAATGTGCGGTGAGTGAAGGCAACAAAGCGTATCGAAAATATATCTGCGTCTCTTTCTTCGATGTAATTCCCTGATTTCTCCGATGATAGGATTGGTTGATGTACTTGAATTCAATCTGAATAAAGTATCTCTGTTTCAAAAACTTTGTCTTTTTCTATGACGTTAACATGGGCGTACCCAGCTTTTGGCCCAGGAGGGAGCAAATTAGAAATTTCTTAAGCCAGGTCCCCCGTTCTTGTTTTGCTCTCCTGGATACGCCAGTGCTTATGACGTAAAAAAAGACAGAAGTATATGTTTGCACCCTAATGGTTCGATTGCGAATGCAACAAGGTAAACCAACTAGAGTTAAGTATTTTCGACGTTTTAAGAAGTTTGTTGTTATATCGAGTGACGTTAAGTGGAGTTTACACTGTACATGCATTTTTTTCTTAGAATTACTTGTGTCAACATTAAGTTACATATTATATTCTTGTTTATTTACACAGGAAAATCTCGCGACAAGCTTTTATATCATATCAATTGTATAATGTAATAACTGGTTGGGTTTGATTTAAGGTTATACGCCCGATAGAGCAATGTATAGATAATACGCTGAAATTTTAATATGTTAATTATGGATATCTCATACATTCAACTGCATTTTTTAAAAAACATTGACCGTCTAGTTTTCATTAAGTTATTAATTATTAAAAATGCGATTTTTAACACAATGATATATGAGAAGACTGACCGGAAGTGTATATAAAAATAAGATTAAACCAAATTGGCTAAAGACAAATTTTTAAAAATCTGTTTATTCGAAAGTTTGACTCTTTTAGATAACGTAAAAATTAAAAAAACTATACTTTCCCGTACAGTTTTGGAGAAATATTAATTAAAAATTTTCGAAACAACTCTCAAAATCTCTATTTTCTAGATTTGAATTATGTCACCATGAAAACCAGATTACACGAAAAGTTTTTCATAAATTTTGTTTTTATTAAATAATTTTTTTGACGTAGCTAATAACTAAAACTTGAAAATTGGATATTATCTCATTTACCGTGTATTAAAAACTGCATTTAATATCCAATAACTCAAAAACTATACGTCTAACGGTTCAAAGGTTTTTAAAACCAAAACGTAAGATAAAATCATTCGTGTACACTGGACTTAATTAAGTCACAACTTTATCATAATATGTCAAATGTTTAAATATTATTTCTTAAATATTAAAAAATAAAGCTATGATCAACAGGATATAATATTTCCATGAGAAATAATAAATTTACCAAGTCATATAACATTTTTTTGTTACAACAAAATAAGGACGCAGTTTTTACTAATACGGTCGAGAGCGTATAACCTTAAGTTTATTTTCTTATTTTTAGAGCATTTAAATAAAAGTTTGTTTTTAAAAATGTTTTTTTTACTATTAATTTTATTTTTTAGTTTTTACTATTAATTTTTTATTTTTTAGTTTTCGCTAAAATGCATTGTCATCGGAACTGAACCAACATGTAAAAATTCAACTCCGTACGATAATAGGAAGTGGTTTTAATTCAGCTTGAAAAATTTGACCTAAGCATTGCAAGTTAAATAAAAGCTTGTAAAAATGTTACAAATTGTTGTCACATTTACGATTTTTGGGGAACGCGTATACTTGAAAACGAAAGTCAATAAATTTTAGTTAAATTAATTAATACCATTTTTATACAAGATAAGAACCAGTTAATTTAAAAATCCTCAGACATATATTAAGTGTCTTCATTAAAATCTTATTTCTATTTTTGGTTATAACAGTTTCTTTTATTTATTAGTGCACGTATAGACATTTAATTCATCTAAAACATCGATAGACACTTTCAAAAAAAAAAATTAAAATAAAAATACAGTGAAAGTGTAATGAACATAAATTCGCGAAAATACATAAGCGTTAAATAGTTGCGCATCACGAAAATCTGTCAACAATTCACAGAAAGTAAATTTGTTTATACTTATGTTTAATTTATTCTCTTCGTAATTGAATAAGTATAGAGGGGAAAGTTGTCTTACTCGCGGTTTTTACCATTCCAACCCACAAGTGCAGGGGAATGGTAGTATAGTACTAGTTCAGGTCAAAAATCACTTTTCAAAATTTTACAATATCTTTTCGTTTCGAGGTCCCCCGAATCCAAAAAACATATCTTTGGAAAAACTCTGTGCGTCTGGGAGCACAATACAGATCAAACCAAATTTTGGGAGGATGTTTGGTATATGCAAATATGAAGAGCCCCATTGTTTTTGGGGAAAATCGATGCATGCGCAGAAGATATATACGCGTTTTTTATATACGCGTATACTTTTCATAACGGCTTATTATTCTATTTATTTTTTCAAGAAAGTTTCGTCAAAAACATGTTTGTTCTAAACTTTATAGTTTTGGAAATATTTTGAAAACAAAAAAAAAATCAGCTGTTCTGTTGATTTTGTAGATCTGTCAGAAATAAACTTAAAGTTTCTTTATTATACTATGTCAACATTTTGACGTTGGAATGGTCCCATCGCCCAATTGGCCGAAAATTTTTTCCCTATAAAGATTCTCAATTTGCAAAATATATGAAAGATTTTTATTTTTGCGATTTTTGGAAAGAAAACCGAATGAAAATCAGTTCCGGGGTTCTCAAGAGACGTTGCGTTTTATACGGGTACACTGTAGGGATGTTGAAAAAGTATCGATGTATCGATATTTTTAATTCAAAACATCGATATTTTTAGCCGATATATTGATACAAAATATCCAATATCGAAAATTGTATGATGTAAACGATATATTTTTTTATTTATGTAACTAAAGTCACTAGAAACCAAAACCTTAATAGTACTAACAGACGGTCGAACTTGGTTCGAAGCGGACAGCGGATCTGGTCCGCTCCGTACCAAATCTGTTCGTCTGTACAGTAGTCTGTTAAGGATACTTTCGCTACCGGACAAATACTAGTTTGCCTAATACAATAAATAGGTTCAAAAATATTAGAAGATAGCTTTTTAGTTTTTGATATTTTTGTAATTATTATATTGCCTAATAAAAAGAAATACTGGTAAAAATACCTTCATTTTTATTGAGATTTTTGTACATTAAAATAATGTACATTTTGTATAAAAATTACTATTGATAATATTAAGTTAAATACACTATTATTTTAAAAACGCAAAATATTTTGAAAATTTGACCGATATATCGATATTTTTTCCTCGATATATCGACGTCGATATTGATATTTTTATAAATATCGTTACATCGCAATTTTTTTTCACTTCCGACATCCCTGGTATACTGCCGCTAGATTAGATAGACAAAAAAAATGTCTATTAAACTTTTGACTTTTGTACGCGTAAAATTCAATTCGTCACAAAAAACTGTTCCATTTTTTAACTTAATTAAATTTAAATATACGAACTGAATTAGTTCAATTTAAAAACACTTTCCGTGAAACATGAAAATCTAACGGTTAATCGAGTTTTCAATAGAAATTTAATTTACTCGCAAAGTCAATGTCGAATTATCTGCAACGTTAAAAACGCGTGACTTTCACAAAACAACAAATTTTATTGAAACTATTATTTTGTATAGGTATTGAATTCAAATTACAAAATAAATGACTGGTAACAAATTTATTTTATGAGAAAACGCAGCAATACGTACAAAGTACAATAGAGACCCGATTATACGACTCCGACATTTCGTTTTATCCGATCTATAGAAAAACTTCGAAGAGACGATTCGATTTCTTTAAAACTGGTTTATAAGAATTTATTTGTTTCAAAAATGTGTATTCTACACTAACTACAACTTACTGTATATTTGTTTATAGCGGACCCGCCCGGTTTCACCCGAGCGCAAAAGAACGAATGGATGGGGGAGGGACATGAGTAAGCGCATTCATTTTAGCTTACCGAGAGGAGTATTGTGTCCAAATTTCATGATGATCGGAGTTACCGTTCAAAAGTTTTTGTCGGACGGACAAATTTTGAGTTGCAACATTTTTCATTGATGCTCCGCTCCTATTGGTCGTAGCGTGATATTATATAGCCTAATGCTTTCCTCGATAATTGGGCTATCCAACAAAAAAATTTTTTTTTTTCAATTCGAACCAGTAGTTCCTGAGATTAGCGCGTTCAACCAACCAAACAAACAAACTCTTCAGCTTTATATATTAAGTACAGATTTGTTTGATTCGGAATGTGACATTGTGTTAAAAACGAGAGCCAGCGAATTTTAACAGTCACATGAACCGTAATATCATCACGCACGAGATACCGTGTTATTTGTACGTGCCTCTATATAAAATAGCTGATTTTCACAACATTTTTGACAGTTCAAATTTGAGCAAATTCACTTCTAATATTGTATTTGCATGCATTTACTATACGGAAATGGTAGTAGGACTACGATTATTTTACGTTGCGCATTTTTTTACGCTCTAGTGCGTAATGGGTCATTTTACAACCGCTACACAGGCATGAAAAGCAGCCATGTTATAGAGAGTGTGCAACAAATGTATTTTTAACGAACGTATCTGGCAAGCCTGCATGGCTGTACGTTTATATATTGAAGAAAATAGTTTCGACTTGTTAAAACGAAAAAAAGTTATTAAAAAGACGAAACATTTCGGTCAACATTTATGACAAAAAATTGTCTATAATCTATAGTCACGAGAACTGCTTTAGAACCGTTATTCCTGGAAAATAAATACGCCATTCCGTCATATTTATTCTATAATATCTTGTGAGATATTTACTGTTATAAATATAGAAATAACTGCAAAAAAGCAAAACAATTATAAAATAAATTATGCAAAGACTTAATTCCTCACGTGCGCAATTATATAATTTCAACGGATATCCTTTATTTCTTCATTACGAAAAGATTGCGTAATTAAGTTACTTAGTTTTCATTTCAGAACTGACGATTTAATAATATAACAATATTTCACGTAGTGTAAGGCTCGGAAGTTAGATGCGAATGCGGGCTTGCGCTTGTACAGTCTGTTGAAAAACTACAAACTCTTAACTCAACAAAACTAAAATAACAATAACAACTTGACAATAGCGTACTCGACTGTACTTGAAAGCAGGAAAGCGACAAGTGACAAAGGCAACGAGCGATCACGGCCAATCACCGACGAGCGCACGTTCCGTGCAGGCTGCTAGGAGGTGGTGGGAGTCACAACGGCTCTAAAATGTGCCTTTGCGACGCTGTTTGTGACTAACTTCCGTACCTTTTAGATTCGTGGCGCGTATTATACCTATGTTTTGGTCCAAAATAAAAAAAAAATGAGCCATCGTGAGAAGCCTGGGAGATGTGAAACATAAATTTAAGCAAAATTCTAGTAACTAAATTTCGCCCTGTTACCCTGTAACTGAAATTCCAGCCTGTAACTGAAATTCGGACTGTAACGAAATTTCGCCTCGTAATGTAACTTATCCCTGTAAGGAAATTTCGCTGCACACGAGGCTAGAATGGCTGCTAGATTTGCCTACTAGTTTTCTAGCACCGGTTTTCTTGATTGCTTTTATGTGCTCGCTTCACACGAGACGTCTTTTCGAGCTTAGTCTTGTGAATGGATCTGGTACGCGCGCAGTTCAAATATAAACACAGAGCAAAACGTGTCTGTTGTCTGACTCTGAACAGAATGAAGCCATGTTGGTTTGTGGGCCCACGTGACAAGATACTGTTTTCTGATTGGTTCTTGCTCAGGGCAAGCACAGGACCTAGCAAGAAAAATAGTCCCTGTTCTAATTTTAAAATCTATCTTGTGAGCTAGCAGGCGAGCCCGCAATGACGTCATATCCACCCTCGTACCAAGCCTGCCGGCCAGCAGAAGTCCAAACAGTGTTTCCAGCCTCGTATGGAGTGGTCTTTAATCACCCTTACGTGATTAACGTAAAGAAATGCATAATCAACAATGCGCAAAAAAAATTATACACTGCATATATAATTATGATCGCGTTAGGTATGCGTTTTAACACATTTTTTACAGTGATTATTATGATTACGAAATAATTATCTAATAACAAAAATGAATAATTCAAGATTTACAGATAGCATGTCAATTCTTACATTAACAAAAATCTTTGTTAGTAAATTATTGTGAAAATAGAAGACAATGACCATAGCTTGTAAAATATATATTATATTACGAAAATTATGCTAAAATTTACAAGTTGCAATTAACAATATAGCGTTAATTTTTACAAACAATGTACATTTATAATATTTAAAAGATAATAAATTATGTCAAATGACTGAAATGGCACGAATATATTTCGTAATTACAATGTCTTATTTGTTTGTTTCATAAAATACTTTAAGATGTATCTCGATTTCCCACTGTCAGATTTCGTGTTTAATGCCAATTTATCTTATGAATGTGAAACGTTGGGAGTAAAACCATGCAATTGGCGCGACACTTTTATGGGACGACGTTACGTTTGTGTTCTGTGTATTAAACATGGCTTTAGTTGAAGGCAACATCTATAGATAACAGGCCAAAATTTAGTTGGGTACTTCTTTAGTTACTAGTATTTCGTTAGATGACAGACCGTAACGCTTGCATTGTGTATGCGCTGGATTATAACTTGGCTCTTGTTAAAGGCGACAACTAGATGACAGGGCGACATTTAGTTACTACAATTTCGCTTAAAATGTTTCACATTTGCCAGACGTTCCACGACGGGTCACACTTTTTTTGAATTACGGCCGCACTTGCGTTCAGAACAATTATCGTCCCGCACTTGCGGTCAATCGATATTATTAAAAGAAAATAATGTTAGGTGTAAGAATTTGACAATTTCTAAAACACCATCGCATCAACAGCACCCCGTAATCGTTTTTTTAAGGACCTCCTTCATACAGACCCGGATTAACCCTGTCCGGGCTCCTATGCAATGCAATCAGGTCTTTTCAAGTTAATGAAGGGATGTGAGTAACTTCCAGATGATCGACTCAGGCATCATGTTACTTCAATGTCTTATGTGATATTGAAACAACACGATTACTTTGACTAGATGCTGCAGCATCGCCTTACCTGACACGTTAGCTTTATTGAAATGGTCTTAATGAATAGGTTATAGATAATTGATGATCCACGTTTTTTGATGGGTCAGGGAAGAGAAATGAGACGTGACGTAGTTATTTTAAATTTTATCTTGTTAAATGCAATAAATTACAATAAACAACGTAAGAAAATAATATTGCTGTTGGGAAATTTCATACAAATTTTCAAATAAAACTTTCGTTCAATGAAAAGTTTTTTTTCTTGGTGCGTGCACGGGCCCCTAGTCGATGCGGGGCTCCCAGGCAGTTGCCTACTTTGCCTAATGATTAATCCGGCACTGCCACCATACCTCCATCGCTTTTCACTACGAAACAAAAGAGCATCCAGTAAACGTAATCGATTTTTATAGTTATTTTCTTAACCGCAAGTGAGATCACCCCTGACATTATTTGCATTTTATCATATTGATTGACCGCAAGTGGGATGAAATTTTTTCCGGCCGCAAGTGGGAAGACATCTTGTTTGACAATGCTTTGTGCAAGCATAATAGTAAAACTAAAAGCAACATTCTATTTTCGATACAGCCCAGTTAATTAGCGCTTTTACTTTTTTAAACGCTTTATATTAGTTTGGGTTGTAACTAACTATGTATGTATGTCCGTAACGGAATCTTTGAGCATAATTTTCACCAATTTCCCGAAGTCTGATTAATTTGAAACTTTGCATACGTATCAAGGACCGATGACAATGCAATAATTTGATAACAGTTTCCCATTATCCTTATTAGGACCCCCAGGATTAATAAATTCTTTTATAGATCCTCTGTAGTAAACGCTTTATTTTCACCAATTTCCCGAAGTCTGATTAATTTGAAACTTTGCATACGTATCAAGGACCGATGACAATGCAATAATTTGATAACAGTTTCCCATTATCCTTATTATTAAACGCTTTATATTAGTTTGGGTTGTAACTATGTATGTATGTCCGTAACGGAATCTTTGAGCATAATTTTCACCAATTTCCCGAAGTCTGATTAATTTGAAACTTTGCATACGTATCAAGGACCGATGACAATGCAATAATTTGATAACAGTTTCCCATTATCCTTATTAGGACCCCCAGGATTAATAAATTCTTTTATAGATCCTCAAACTAAAAAGTGAAAAATAAAATATAGTTTAAAAAAAACTAAAAAACACGCTTTATATCGGACTAAAAAGTAAAAAATAATTGTTTTAAAATAAGCTTAAAAAGCGTTGGGCGCTCGATGTACGAAAATGTGGAACAAAGCGCCCCACGCTTTTTAAGCTTATTTTAAAACAATTATTTTTTACTTTTTAGTCCGATATAAAGCGTGTTTTTTAGTTTTTTTTAAACTATATTTTATTTTTCATTAATTTTATCTAAAACAAATACCTTTTGACAGCTCTAGAAATGTAGCCTAATAATATTAATTAACGTAAATACGAATATTACTAGAAAATATTATAATTTATAAATGTTGCATAAAATAATATTACGTCAAACATTTCGTTCTGTTGCTGGTTGCATCTAATTAGCAAAATGCATACGGTATTTGCTACTTTATAAAGTGCATAATTTACGTATATATACAGGGTAAGAGTACGGTAACTCGATGTGCAAAATATCCATTGAAAATACACAATTATTATTTTATATAACATAATATATAACAGTGATATTAGCCGTTTGAAGTGCGGGAAATTGATTTTTATAAATTAATTTTTTTGTGCAGTAAAAAAGGTAAGGCGTTTGGGAGAGTTCTTTAAAAAACAATTACGGGGTCGTGTCGATGTTATGGCTTTTTTTTGCGCAGTGAAAAGAGGAGGGCGTTTGGGGGGAGTTCTTTAAAAAACAATTACGGGGTCGTGTATATATAAAAAGTCTGTAAGGCCTTTAAATTCCAGGGTTATTTGAGCCTAGCGTCAATTATCATTTTCAATTTATTATTACTTTTTTTTAAATAATAAATTGAAAATTTAATTGATACTTTTATGTACCAATTCTAAGCTTAGAACCTGGCAACCGGGAATAATAGAAAAGCCATATAAAAAAATCATTTTTCTTATTTTTGTATCGGCATCATGCGAGAACAGCTGGGCCGATTTTTATTAAAAATGAAAAATAAGGTTCTCACTATAACCGACTATTCTCGCGAGTGGAACGATCAGAAACAAATCAAACAGTAACATACAATAACCATACCGCTAGAATACAGTTTCCGTGAACACCCTGTACATGCTCGCGATTTCCTTGTTTTAATGCTTAAACTTAGATTATATTGTTTTTTTTTTTTAATTTTTATCCTGAAGCAATTATATTTTATAGCTTTCTAAATATCTTTATGCATCTAAGACAGTTGTTATTATTACAAAACGCGTGTATAAATGTATTACACAGACAAATCTCTACATCACTTCAAATAAATTACTGTAAAGAGTTAATTTAATAGAACACGCAATTGGTGGTCGCATTTCGAATTTTACAAAACGTCTGTGTATTTTACAGCTTAGGACATTGAAAAATAATACTTTAGCCGACGATTGTTCCATTAAAAAAATACTGAGTGCAGTACTCATGAGTACCCTCATAGTCTGTGTAAAGATCCCCTCCGCCGCGTCTGCCTGTGAAAACGCAATAGACTCAAAAACTACCGAACGGATTTTCATACGGTTTTCATTAATAGAAAGAGCGATAAACGAGGAAGGTTTTTGTCTATAATTTATTAAAAAAATACTGAGTGCGGTGCTCATGAGTACCCTCATAGTCTGTGTAAATATCTATAAATAAAGTCCCTTCGCCGCGTCTACCTGTCGCAATAACCTCAAAAACTACCGAACGGATTTTCATACGGTTTTCACTAATAGAAAGAGCGATAAACGAGGAAGGTTTTTGTCTATAATTTGTACAAAATAACGAAGTTTACTCCATATCAATTGGCTTTCAACCAGAGCATCGCCCGGGTAGATTTTGGTTTGACAAAGTTCTTATAAAGGTTTCACTTTAATATACGCCAAAATCCCCAAAAGATTCATGTGCGATCTCCAACTTTTTTTTTCATTTTTAGTCACTGCTCATCCCCCTTTTGTTGTAGTGTAATAATGTGTCACTCGGAAAGAAGTAGGATATTCGCTATCAAGCTTAGGAAACACTGTCCTCGGAATTGAATTGATTCCATTAATGATTACCCTGCAGTTAGCTGGATTTTTGTCGTTCAAATATTCAATTCAATATTCAATTGCTTAATCTAATGGGTTACAAATTTATAGATTTATAAATTACAATATAGAGGGCAATTGTCCCGCTTTCTAAATATGATCAGTGATCAGAGTCTGATTCAATTAAATATAGGTTTACAATCAAAATGTAACATCTGAAAGGCTTACAGAGATATGGAGCATGGCTAATGGCTTTCTTAGTACGCCTGCAGAGCGGAAGGCGTTTCGTACTTTTATGTAACTTAACACTAATGCTTGTCTTTATTTTCTAATTTTCTACTAATGACTACTTCCTTCATATTATTCGTTATAGTCAAGATAGCCATGTAGCAGAGCATTAATAAATAAAATCAGTTCAGTTATTGCTATACGGGCGTATTTGTTCGGAGTTGTCCGTCTATGACAACCCTTACTACAGTGGTCATTCTCAGAAAACTCAGAAATTAATAATAACGTCCGTTTCTCGACTTGTATAACAGACGCCATTCGCACCATTACTATTTTCTATCTATCACACTTCCCGCTATTTTCTACATTTTTAAACTTCCACTTAATTAATAGCAATGGGCGAATTAAGTAATTTTAGGACATTAGGAGTTTGACAGGTAATCGGTCATGGCCTTGAATAAGGAACCATCTCGATATTTATCCGGAATTATTGAGGGAAACCATAGAAAACCTCAACAAGATGGCCGGTACAGGAATTACCGTTTCTCGGCGAGAGGCAGCAGGAAAAAATCCCAGCCACATCTGCCCCCGCCGAGATTCTAAACCGGTACCTCCCGACTGCGAGTCTAGTGCTCTCACCACTACGCCACCCCGCTCAGTAAAACTCAGAAATTAACTAGTGCGCTTACCATCAGCAAACTTTTCTGATTGTCAGCAAAAGGTTTACAAATCTGTTGGAACCCATGGCTGGCAATCAGGTGTTTGTGTATGTAGGGGCTACTGTTAGTATATGTTTCTGACTAAAAGTTCGCGTACCATCAGCAAACTTTTCTGATTGTCAGCAAAAGGTTTACAATTAACTGGTAATCAGGTATTTGGCGCTTGATAAACCTTGTTCATGTCTCTAGCTAAAAATTCGTATACAATCTGTGAAATTTTCTGATTGTCAGCAAAACTATCCGAATAACTGATCAGTAATCAGAGATCTGATGAGACGACTGTTGGAACAAAAACTGCACTGCGCACAATCCTGATGTACACGGACGGAAGTACTACTGATTAATAGTATCTACTGCTAATACCGTATTTCACACTAAGTCTATTGTATTTTTTTAAAAAGTACAATGACGTGACTGAGTGAAAGCTATGATTCTGCAAAAAATGTATTTATGTAAGTATTATCCAGTAATAAAATACAAATGACAAATTAATAGGACTGCCATTAAGATAATTTAAACGCGCAAGGCGCATAAATAAAGAGTTGCGATGATTTTTGTGATATTTTTACGATATGTTTATCTAAACCAGGGGTCGGCATCCTGCGGTTCTCCAGTTCCATACGCAAAAAATAATTATTTTATTATATAAACCCTTAAGCGGCCTATACACTAGCAATATTATTGCGCAATAATATTGCACAAAAAATTGAAACATCACTAGACTGTCAATATTATTGTGCAATAATATTGCACAAAAAATTGAAAATTTCTGTGCGGCTCCTAGACTGACAATAATATTGCGCAATATTTTATATTGTACATTATTATTGACAGTCTGTGAATGATATTGAAATATTGTACAATATATTGAGAATATAAAAAAACAGCCCCTAGACTGTCAATAATATTGCGCAATATTTTATATTGTGCAATATTATTGACAGTCTATGAATGATTGGAAGCATTGTACAATATATTGAACATATCAAAATCGGTTTGATATTTATTGTGCAATATAAAAAAAGTACAGTCTGTGGTTAATATTGCCAATGGAGTGTGGAGATATAGCACTTATGAATTTTAGATCTTGAAAAGTATTTCCCGTAGCCAAATAACGCAGGGTAAGTGACAAACGCTGGATTGGAGGAATAGCGGCTCGCAGACGGGTGTTCTTTTTCTCAATAGCGGGGATTACCATTTTTAAAAGTTCATAAAATGTTGAAGCGTCCATGCGCAGAAAGTTGCAAAAATCCTTTGGTTCGCTTATTTTCAGGTCCCTTAGCAAATTTTCGTGAGTGTACCTATCTCTTTTTTTATACCACTCTTTCATCCATTTACGCTTTTTCTTGGTGTTTTTTCGCAAGCATAAAGCCAGTGCGATGGCAACACAACTTGTTTCAACATCACTTAGCATGTTCACTGATCAGGACTTTTCAGAGATAAATATTGTGCAATTTAATTCTGCTGTATAGGGCAAATTTCAATATTATTGCGCAATATTATTGCGCAATAGTATTGACAATCTAGGTTAAAACACTTAAAACTCAGTGTTTGTACAATATTATTGTGCAATAATATTATAATAATTTTTATTGTGCAATATTAACCACAGACTGTAACTTTTTTTAGATTGCACAATAAATATCAAACCGATTTTGATATACTCAATATATTGCACAATGTTTCAATATCATTCACAGACTGTCAATAATATTGTGCAATCTAAAATATTGCGCAATAATATTGCAAGTGTACAGGCCGCTTTAAAAATCACCCAATCGATCCATGATTGAGCACCATGTCTATCTCTCAGCCATTTCCACTCGCGTCTCACCCGCACCGCCCCCGTCGCGACGTGTCGTCCTCGGATATATATGTTACGGTTAATACAAGAAAGTAGTTTATTCGCGAATTAACCGGCTAGGTAATACCCGAATTAACCAACGTCAGGGATTGGTTAATTCGGGTAATTAGCCGATTAATTCGCGAATTAACTACTTTCTTGTATTAACCATAACATATATATTATACCTATATAAGCAAGTCCTATGATACTGAAACGAAAATGTTTAGTGGCTCTTTAAAAAGTGGGAAATTTTGTAAAATTTAACTTTCGGGTCTTCCGTCTCCCCCTGAGATAGGGGCTTGTAATATAATATCACGACCGCATTTACGCTTGGCTATTCTCAACCCCATTAAAACTTTAATTATGATTTTAATATGAATAGAACATTTATTATTCGAAACAGCTGATTGCAGGATTTGTCAATTAATTACATTAAAAAATACATGAGGTAAAACCCATTATCAGTTAATAAGTTAATAAATTATGGACAGCTTCATAAAAAATTATAGGAGTAAATCATAAAAATCAAGCACATCTGATAACCAGTTAAGCAATTTCATATTCTAATAAGAAAGTTTATTTATACTAACATGGGAAATGCTATTGAAAACACATTAAAAATAATGAAGAGTCGTCTTCTTGTCTATTAAACGCTCTTTTAAATACAATAGAATTTAATTTGCATGTCTTACTGAGAACTAATGAATTAAGAGCTGGCTACGGAGAAAATGGGTGACTCGGTGCAGAGCTGAAAATTTGCAGAATAATAGGAGATAGTACAAGTAAGTAGGGAAAAAATTGCCAGAAGGCTAGGCGGAAGATAAAGAGCCGCCAGAAGGCGCTAATGTTGCGAAAAATCAGTGCACTTCTGGCAATTTCTATACTTATTCTGTAATTCAAAACTAGATTATATATTACAAATCTTTGATTAACGTCTGAATAGAACTCTTCAAGTAAATAAAATTGTCGACCAATTTTTCTCAGACCATACGATATATTGACAAAAATAATAAAAATACAAATCAATATAACACAAGATGACGTTTAATATTAATTATTTTTTATATTTTTTTAGATATTTCTGAAGAAGATCCAAATCCGGATCGAAACGTCATCTTGTGTTATATTGATTTGTATTTTTATTATTTTTGTCAATATATCGTATGGTCTGAGAAAAATTGGTCGACAATTTTATTTACTTGTAGATTATATATTATACATTATATAGTTATAAGGGCATACTGAAAATTAAAACATGTTATAATAATTACATTCGACAAATATTCAAAATTATTAATGTCATTTTGATAGAAATAAAATTAATCGTCATATATTTTCATTAATAAAATTACGTTGTTATAACAACGTAATTTTATTAATTTATTTAATTTCATTTTTATCAAAATGACATTAATAATTTTGAATATTTGTCGAATGTAATTATTATATCATGTTTGAATTTTCAGTATGTCCTTATAATGTATAATATATATAATATATAATCTAGTTTTGAATTACAGAATAAGTATAGAAATTGCCAGAAGTGCACTGATTTTTCGCAACATTAGCGCCTTCTGGCGGCTCTTTATTTTCCGCCTAGCGATCTGGCAATTTTTTCCCTACTTACTTGTACTATCTCCTATTATTCTGCAAATTTTCAGCTCTGCACAGAGTCACCTATTTTCTCCGTAGCCAGCTCTCCATCTATAATGAATGTTAACGGAGTTAATATTACTTTTTTCTGTTTATTCTCATTTTAAAAAGAAGTAGGGTTGTCCCACGTGACAAAATTTAATACTTTTGAACAGTGCTAATATATATAAAGCTGAAGAGTTTGTTTGTTTGGTTAAACGCGCTAATCTCAGGAACTACTGGCTCGAATTGCATTTTTTTTTTGTTGAATAGTCCATTTGTCGAGAAAGGCTATAGGCTATATAATATCACGCTACGACCAATAGGAGCGGAGCATCAATGAAAAATAAACTCAAAATTTGTCCGTCCGACAAAAACTTTTGAACGGTAGCTCCGATCATCATGAAATTTGGACACAACATTCATATCGGTAAACTAAGATGAACGTGCGTACTCATGTACCTCCCCCCATTTGTTCTTTTGCACCCAGGTGAAACCGGGCAGGACCGCTAGTTATACCAACTTTTTTGTACCCATCTATCCTTCCTTTTATTTATATATACATATTTTTGAACACTGAAGATAAACCGACATACTGATAACGATGAAAACAGTTACCTACTTTATCTATCGAGATCATAAAAATTGACAATCAAGACAAGACGGTATCATCACTGATAACCGACATTAGTTAAAAATATTAAAAAGAATTAAATGAGAATAGATAAGAAAGATAGGCTACTACGAAGTCCTTATTATTGATTAGTCAATGTATTAAAGATAAATTTACAATGTCCGAATTCCATTAAAAACACTAATTTATTGGAATTTACGATTTAAACAATACTTTTTCTTATCAATTAAATCATTATCTTGTTTATTTAATGTTTGGGATTTTTTTGCCATTTTTTGTTAAGTCATTGAAACATGTTTGGGAAATACGGCATTTTGAAAATACCTCTTGTGACTATCTGACCTACCCGTCTGAATTCTAGAGCGTAACATTTGGACATAGGTCATCCAGACACGGATAAATACAAGACCCTTTCTTGGCGTATCTCAGTCGGATAAAAAGTGCAACAATTCGATAATATAGTTCATAATTGAGGCGAATTAAAAGAAATTTTTATTTTTGTAATAAAACTACATAGATTTGTTGATCAAAAAGGATTTGAATATTACATAATGAAAATAATTAATTATTATCAATATGCATAATTTCACATTTATACTATTATTTTTAAAGCCACAGTCAGTTTTATTTGATTTTTTTATAATAAAAAAACTATTAATACTTCTAGAAATTAGATTAGAATTTTGAAATTTTGTTATACATGAGCCAGTCAACTGACATAAACAACTAAATGAGATTCCGACAATATCGGGCATTTTCGAAGCCTTTTAATCAAATTAAAAAAATAATTATCTAATTAAAATTTTTAATTTTTAAGTGTCAAAATCAGATTGATCTTGGAAGCTTCATAACCACTAATTTTGTAACGTTTAAAAAATATCGCCGAAAAAGAAAATAAAAATTCAAGTTCTCGAAATTACAAAAAAAAAAAAAAAATAATGTAAACAAACTAAAACCAACAAAAATTAAGTTTTTTAACGCTTTAAAAACTCAATAAAGAAGTGAAATGAGGGGCTCAAAATCAGATTATGAACTTCAAATTCATTGTTTTCGAAACAATACAAAAAAAATCACAAAAAACTTCAACGATTTGTAATTACGGTGAAACTTTTAGTGAAACTAAGTTGGGCATCTGTGTCTTTTAGAAGAAATTTCGACGAATTTTGAACTAAAGAAATCCTCGCTGAATCTCTTAATCACATAATATCTACTCTTAAAGATTACCAATGTCAAGCTATCAAAATATTTACTGAAAAAAAGATAACAGTTTACTGAACTAACGCTTCCGATTTTGGCAAATTTTAAAACGCAAAAACCACCCCGTCATCGTTTTTTTAAGGAACTTCCCCGAAGCACCCTCCCTTTTTCACTGCGCAAAAAAAACGCCATCGCATCGACACCACCCCGTTATAAGAAAGTCCCCCGAAACGCCAAAATCGGATTTCAGTAAAACTTTACCAAAAAAAAAAATATAAACTTACCGGATTGGTAGAAGCCGGGTATTGCGGGAAGGCATGCAAGCAAACCGTTCCATCTGAATAGCAGAATAGCGGAGGACGTCTCAGCTTGGATGCCATAGCGCAAAACCAATTCCGTTTGTCAACAAACACAAAAAAAAAACTCGAAACGTGTCACACCGCGAATTACTGAAAACAAGTTATAAAAAAAATCACTGTTTAAAGAGCATCGGATGTTTACAGTCGGGTTACTAAAGGTTAACTAAACGGTCGTAAGAGGTAGAGAATAACCTGAACATTGGATTAAAGAAATAAACGGTACTAGCGGCCACAACACACAAAAACGTGTGTCTATACTTTCGTCGAGTGCAATGGACACCTGTGCGTAGCCAGGAGATTGTATTTGATTTTGGTTTAGGTAGGAGGTAAAACGTGCAAGTGGGGACTCGCTTTTCAATTATTATAGTGTATGTAATTATGATTTATGATTCTGTTTTCTCATCTATTACGTAACTCTGTATCGAATAACGAATGAACTCATTTAGAGCTGTCAAAATGCATGTTGTGAAAATATTTAAACACCTTTTTGGCACTATCCCCTAGAAAATACCAGTTTTTATCCATTTCGCACTAATAAAGTCAAATAAAACACCTAGTTATTAAACAAAGACAAACCATCTATACATTCTAAAAACAAATAAATATAGTTAAAAAAAAACTAAAATTCACGCTTTATATCGAACTAAAAAGTAAAAAATATTTTTTTTAAAATAAGCTTAAAACAATAATGAATAAAAAATACTAGTATTATTGTGAAAAAAGCGTGGGGCGCTCGATGTACGAAAATGTGGAACAAAGCGCCCCACGCTTTTTTCACAATAATACTAGTATTTTTTATTCATTATTGTTTTAAGCTTATTTTAAAAAATATATTTTTTACTTTTTAGTTCGATATAAAGCGTGTTTTTTAGTTTTTTTAAACTATATTTATTTTTCACTTTCTAGTTTGATATAAAGCGTGTTTTTTAAACTATATTTTTTTTCCACTTTTTAGTTCGATTTATTGTCAAAAATTTGCCGAAAAAAACGATTTTTTTATTTCGGCGTGGACGGGATTAGAACCCACTATCGGTGAATCCGAGAGTTGCGTCAGCGAAGACTAGCGCCTTAGACCGCTCGGTCAACGTCCAACGATTGCTCTTAGAGTAGTGGCATAACATACTATCAGTAATAAACCACTTGCTGTAGTCCAAACGAGGTTACAAACAAACATACAAACATACAAGTGAAACTAATATAAAGCGTGTAAAAAGATAATTGCATTGGCCAATAATCTATCACAGGGCTTTTAAGCTTATTCTAAAAAATATATTTTTTACTTTTTATTTCGATATAAAGCGTGTTTTTTAGTTTTTTTAAACTATAATTATTATTTTTCATTTTCTAGTTTCATATAAAGCGTGTTTTTTAAACTATATTTTTTTTTCCACTTTTTAGTTCGATTTATTGTCAAAAATTTGCCGAAAAAAACGATTTTTTTATTTCGGCGTGGACGGGATTAGAACCCACTATCGGTGAATCCGAGAGTTGCGTCAGCGAAGACTAGCGCCTTAGACCGCTTGGTCAACGTCCAACGATTGCTCTTAGAGTAGTGGCATAACATACTAACAGTAATAAACCACTTGCTGTAGTCCAAACGAGGTTACAAACAAACATACAAACATACAAGTGAAACTAATATAAAGCGTGTAAAAAGATAATTGCATTGGCCAATAATCTATCACAGGGCTCCCGCGTGGCAGACGAGCAATCTACCACTGAATCACCGTCGCTCTCAAAGACTTGCTGCTTACACTGCATTACTAAGAGCTGTTATTGTTTTTCTGTAAGCTTTCTAAATTTCAAAAGTATATTAAAGAACTCGATTTTTGCAATTTTTCTAAGGCATACCCCTTTAAAAAAATTCGATTTTTGATGAAAACCGAAATATTTCGGAACTTAAGCAAAATCATCATGCTTATAGAAAAAAATACGCTGAATCCAATGAGCAAAAACAACCGTCTGTATGTCTTTTGGTTTAGAAATTATTTGCATTTATAGTTTTCAGAAAATCATATAAAACCTTCAAATGGCCGTAGTTCACAAACTAAAAGAGATACAGACGTTTGCTTACGCTCATTGAATTCAGCGTATTCTTTTCTGTAAGCATTCTCAATTTTAAAAGTACATATTAAAGAATTCCATTTTTGCAAATTTTTCAAGGCATTCACCCCTTTAAAAAAATGCGATTTTTGACGAAAATCGAAATCTTTCGGATCTTTGGCAAAATCATCATGCTTAAAATACGCTGAATCCAATATGCACAAACAAACAGAGGTATATCATGTATGTCTTTTAGTTTAGAAGTTATTTGCGTTTATAGTTTTCAGAAAATCATTTAAAACCTCCGAATGGCCGTAGTTTCCAAACTAAAAGAGACACAGACGTTTGCTTACGCTCATTGAATTCAGCGTATTTTTTTCAGTACTTTTTCTTTATTTTTCTGATTCTCGTTTATCCGCCCATTTTTAGGAAGCGTCTAAGTTGGATAATCGAAGTTCTACGGTATGATGATCAGTGATCACTAATTAGCATGGGTAACGTATAATCACATAATGTTCCTTGTTACATGTTTTTATACGCAATATATCACTAAAATGATTGATTATAGTGTATAGACTATAGATATAATAATGTGCACTTACATTTGATAGTGTCTATTTCTATTCAAAATACTGCTGCCTTATAAACAATTTTCGTTTTTATAAACGATTCGTTTATCATACATAACATTTTTTACAGTATGTTCACAAATATATTACCTGAGGGGGCTATTCACTTTAAAATTGCAATCGGAATAATTTAACGTATTTTAACAAGAACATAACCTTATATGTATATTGAAGGAGATTTATTTGGTTGAGGAACAATTGAAAATAAGCTTTACCAGTGTATCGCTTGTGGCCAACGTTTCGAATAATATATTTTCATCATCAGGGCTTGATAAACGTTTCAAAGCATGCGATACACTGGTAAAGTTTATTTTCAATTGTTCCTCAACCAAATAAATCTCCTTCAATACATATTTTGGAACAAAACTTCTACTAACAATTAGCACAATTTTGGATAACTAACGGATTTTTGGTCATTATGGGTTTCTACAATTTTATCTACACATCGTTTGGACAACAAGCATCGCATGCTTTTAAACGTTTATCAAGCCCTGATGATGACAATATATTTTTCGAAACGTTGGCCACAAGCGATACACTGGTAAAGCTTATTTTCAATTGTTCCTCAACCAAATAAATCTCCTTCAATACATATTTTGGAACAAAACTTCTACTAACTTATATGTATAGTCAGAGTGCCCGTCGGGAAAAATTTTACTGACAAATGCTCTCCCCAAACTTTGTATATGGCTTCATTAGGCCTAGTCTGACACCTATTACCTCTATGATTTTTTTTTATTTTGGAGCGTTTTCCCTCTAAATTTTATGTAAAAAATGTATAGATACTGTTCTTTTTTTTAATTGGATAGCTTAAAAACTTCAACCAAAACGCTAAAATAATGTTCTCTGACAAATAACATGAACCATTTAAAATGTCTGACACCTCGAATATGTCGACATTCTGGGGGAGGGATAACTACCCCCTGTATCTATGCCCTTGTACTCTAACCCTAGCTTTGATACAAAAATTGCATATGCCTTTGTGTATCCATATAAACATTTCAACGTTCTGTAAATATAATAAACTGTTATTTTCAAACAATGAATTTAAACGCCTTGTGCAAATCACGCTTATACGTATATAAACGTCTCTATAATGTACTGTTCATGGATAAATAACAGCTTCATAAGATCGATATTGATTTACTGTTACAATGATTTGGATTGATTGCTACCTATCAAAGAAAAGGATACCTACACCTGCACATTATGCAAAACTTTCATTTAAATACAAACGCCAACAATCTTCCTTCAGCGATATTCAAACAGATTGATATAGGTACTCATTCGCCTACGAGCAATATCTAATAAGAAATCTCACCAGTTGTTCTGTTTACAAATCCAACCACTAGGAGCGCTAGTGGTAATATTTTGGTGTACAGTGGAACTCCGTGTATTTTTTTTAATTGGTGTTGTTTAAAATTGTCCAGCCATCTTACGCTGGACTTGAATTGATCTTTCCTAAGTTTGGCAACCTCATCAGCTTTACTTCCGATCATGACACCACTGATAGAAATTCTCAAATACTAACCTATACGAAATTATCCGACGCAATAATTGCACTGGTGTGCCACCATATTGTACTGGTGAGACAGATGTGACGTAGCATACATATTTAACCAGACGTGTGTGCATCAGACTTTGTGGAATTTTGACGTGATAACGTCTTATAAATTGATGAACCACCAATCTTATAAATTGATAAAACACCGGCCGCATGCACGAAAAAGTGTAACGTTCCTAACGTTCCTAGCGTTCCTAACGTTCCGCCTGACCCTGTGCGTGCTTTTCTCGAAAACGGCCCTAACGATTTGGATGAAATTTACTGAAAAGGGATTTTGGGGGGCAAAAAATCGTTTTAGCTAGGTCTCATCTCTCGAAAAAATCGTTTTCTTACAAATTTTATCATTATAAAAATAAATTTTTTGACGTATGAAAATACTTAAATATTGTAAGTAGGTTTTGGAATTTTATACAATGAAACAATTGTTTTCAAAATATTATGACAGTTAATCTTTGAGACTTAAAATAAATACGAAAGAAAGAAAGTTAAAAAAAACAATTATATTATAGGTGGTGAGTAATTTTAATAAATAAAATTAACCTAAATTTGAAGCTAAAGATGCAATATCATAGATTCGAATTATTATAATTATTATATAAATTTAGGTTATGTATTACGGAATACGTTATCACGTAAAACTATCGTCCGTAAACCGACTTTACAGACAACCAATTTTTTTTTATTTTATTATTTATTATTTGCAATAATGTCTGCTCACCAAAGTAAACAATTACTTTTGGTGGAGGAAGGAAATAATAATACGTAAACGAATGGCGTCGATTCATGACGTCATTAGCACTGGCCATACTGGGTTATATTTGGGAACACACTCTTTATGTGTCGTTGAAATGAGATATTGAACTGGAAACAAAGACATTTGATTGGCCACCCCGTCGTTCTTTAACGGTCTTCATCGTTTGTTGTCGTATATTGGACTTCCGTTTCAAATACAATAGAAAGACCAAAAATTCAAAGTCCCGAACACAAAACTATTTCAGCCTTTGACCAATACGAGTGGTTGTCTGGCACTAGAGCTGTAACAAACCGTATGTATTCGTTACTGACTCGAAGTAACGAATCGTTACTTACAAATTCATTTCTTTACTCGCATTTGTCGTATCCATGTCAGTTCGGCTCGTTTGATGCGGTTATACGTTATACGAACGAAGTCATACCGTATCACGTATGCGACGCGCCTCGATGCGATGGTACATGCTTGATGCTGTTAGTACACGATTGTATGTCGTATGAAAAGTAACGAGTAACGTAACGATACGAAAGTAACGAGTACTGGTTCTTTAAGTAACGAATACATACGGGTACACAATTTCTCGTTACTTTTACAGCTCTATTTGGCACATGGCCAACCATGAGAGTGCGTGCCCTGGGCTTTGACCATAGCATATACAATGAATAAGCGCACTCAATATGTTCGTACAAAATATATAAGCAGTTGTCACTGACAGAAAATCGATTAACATAGCGAATCAATGTTCGATAATTGAAAATATCGGGGAACTTTTTCATCAATTGAAAATTAATATAAAATGAGTTTTCAAAAAGCAATTACTATTAGTTAGCTGCAAAGCGTATACTTTTTCTAGAAAACAAGTTATCTAAAATTAATATAAATAACGCCGTAACATGTTCATCACGCAGAAATTGTTGACAAGCCATAAATATGGACTAAATTAACGCCTCATTTAGTTTTTATGCTGAAGGAAGCTGCCATCTTCATCCGGAACAACTAAGTAGTTTTTATGCTGGCAGCTGGGTTGCAGAAAGGATTATCAAAAAATTTGATTTGCCAGTGACCTTAGAGTGTGATCATATAATTACAGTTTCCATACATCAAGAGCAATCATATATATTAATACGCTAAGGTTTATGATGTTTGCCTCCCTTTTTAGAAAAAACCTCACAATTTCTCCACATAAATTATATATCATTTTACATATAATTGCTTGTTCTACTGACATCGACAATTAAAAAATTTATTATTGCTTTTGTTTTTGTAAATTAATTAAAATACAGCAACGCTGAACAACGTCTGTCATCTGACGGCTTTAATTTTGAAACAACGTCAACACTTCGATCTGTCATCTGAACTTCATATTGTAATACAACTGACACAATACTGCATACTGTCATCTGACGGCTTTAATTTTGAAACAGCGAGCAACGCTGAACAACGTCACAGCAATGCTGCATAATGCCATCTGACGGCTTAGCTCAACGCTTTTGCTACTTGCGCCTCTATATGACAATTTTAGTAGAATATTTCTTCGATCTGTCATCTGAGCTTCATAATATTGTAATACAACAAAAAGAAGAACGTTATAAGCAGTGTGCAAAATTAGAAACGAATTGAATACCTACCTGCAATCATATTTAAAAAATAATTTTGTAACGTGATAATTATTATACTTATTTAGTGCGAATAATTCGCACAGGTCACTCTAGTCTAATGTATTCAAAATCGCTATCATCTAATACTCACACAAAAACAATTGATTGTTCTAAATAGAAGACGATCGCTTTTCAAGCTAAATTTTGATCGTATGCGTAGAAAAACGTACAAAAAACGATGATAAATACATACACAGTTTAAGATGATATCGTTTCAATCGATCAATTATTTTTCGAGTAGGATCGAATTAAAACCATACAATGCTTTTCATATGGACAAATATGTCTAAGATCTAAAATCATTGTCAAATCAGATTTTTTGACAATGCTTCCTGCAACTGAGCATTAGAAAAAGGGGGTCTACATAGAAGCAACGATTCTAATCGAACACTATCATGAAAAGTCCTGTATTTTTTTATGCAATATTCTTTAAACGATAGATTAGATTAGATTTATTTGAGGTAATAAGACACTTGATATCTCACAAACACTGCGACCTAAAAGATCTTTTGTGCATCCCCTAATAGCATTATTCCCAGTCTGGTAGAATGCTTTTTATGAACCTTTTATGTACCTTCACGTTGAAAACAATAGTGACACTATACAAAAAAGTTCACTTTTCACCTTTTGTAAGATTCATGTTTTACTGCAAGAGTGTCACTATACGAAAATTTCCGTTTGCTCATAAATCCACTTATTTACGCTAGATTGAGCTATTGTCACTTTATATTTTGGAAGAATTGCCCATGGTCGTGTATGATATAACGACACTATTTTAATTGTGTCAAAGCAGTTGTTTGGTACGTACGTCGCTGTAAGTGAAAAAGTGACACATTTCGTTAAATGACAGTTTACTGATTACAGTTGCTACAAAAATTAATGCAAGTAAGTAAATACATAAAATAACACATTTCGTTTAGTGACACTTTTTGCAGTTGAAGTCTCCAATTTACTGGTTATAGGTTATGACAACAATGACACTAAACAAACAATTATTGTTGAAAGGTCTTTTTTTTAATAACTTTATTTTTAACATTGTGGTCAACAAATAAATTAAAACAAATATAAATTGTCTCATTATTAACAAAAGAATCTCTATAAGCAGTATTTAAATAGTAACTTTTTTAGGACAAAACAATATTATTAAAACTAAAAAGTGCTCTACTGTAAAATGTAATTTTTTGCTTAATGTCACTTTTGTTTTCAACGTGCGACCTTACTGGGGACTACTCTCCATATGTCCTCAGGCTTTGGAAAAGGCCTGTTGAGATATAGCAGCCTTTTGGAGAGCACTGCTTCACATTCGCATAGGATGTGTTCAGCAGTTTCTTTTGCTTCTTTACAGAAGCGACAGTTATCATCTTGGCCCAAGATTCTTGGGCTTTACCCATTTTTGAGAGATGAAAATTTTCTTTAAACGATAGTCTTAAGATGGTGAGAAAGAAAAAAGTGTAAAACGATGTATTTAAAAATAGTAAAATAATATTTACACTAATAAACGACAATGTTTTGCGGTATGACATTGGATTTACGCTCTAACGAACTGTGCAGATATGCATCGGTGGCAAACTAACTGCACGTATTTGTTTATCATTATCAGTGGCGTCCGTTCGTTATCTGAATGCTCATGTTTTTTTAGACCATCATATATATTAATATTAATGTTAAAGATGTTTGCCTCCCTTTTTAGAAAAAACCTCACAATACCTCCACATAAATTATATATCATTTTACAGATAATTGCTTGCTCTACTTACATCGACAACTAAAAAATTTATTATTGCTTTTGTTTTTGTAAATTAATTAATTAACAGCAACGCTGAACAACGTCTGCCATCTGACGGCTTTAATTTTGAAACAACGTCAACACTTAGATCTGTCATCTGACCTTCATATTGTAATACAACAGACACAATACTGCATACTGCCATCTAACGGCTTTAATTTTGAAACAGCGAGCAACGCTGAACAACGTCACAGCAATGCTGCATGATGCCATCTGACGGATTAGCTCAACGCTTTTGCTACTTGCGCCTCTATATGACAATTTTAGTAAAATATTTCTTCGATCTGTCATCTGAGCTTCATATTGTAATACAACAAAAAGAAGAACGTTATAAGCAGTGTGCAAAATTAGAAACGAATTGAATACCAACAATCATATTTAAAAAATAATTTTGTAAAGTGATAATTATTATACTTATTTAGTGCGAATAATTCGCACAGGTCACACTAGTATACTTTTATTCTATACTGAGCATAGGAATAAAGTCGCAATCGAACTATTAGGGTGCAAACATATACTTCTGTGCTTTTTTACGCCGTAAGCACTGGCGTATCTAGGAGGGCAAAACAAGCACGGGGGACCCGGCTTAAGAAATTTCTAATTTGCCCCCTCCTGGGCCAAAAGCTGGGTACGTCCATGTTAACGTCATAGAAAAAGACAAGGTTTTTGAAACAGACATACTTTATTCAGATTGAATGCAAGTACGTCAACCAATCCTATCATCGGAGAAATCAGGGAATTACATCGAAGAAAGAGACGCAGATATATTTTTCGATACGCTTTGTTGCGTTCACTCACCGCACATTGAGTAGATAGGCAATGATTCATATAGTTAATTAATAGATGTATGCTTTATAGACTATCGGAGACTAATGTTTTTGGAGTTTACTCCTTAAGAAACGATTTTGAGTTATAAGGTCCGGTACGGAAATTTTAGTATAATCAATTGGTGAGGCGTTACGCTCCACCGCTTCAAGTGTGGCGTTACGCTCGTCCGCTTCAAAAGAGACAAACATATATCTCTGTAGGATTTAACATGCGAAAGAATGAGATGGAATACATTAGTAGCGATGCTAGATTAATCTTGTATATATGTATAGAGACAAACATATATATCTGTAGAATTTAACGTGCGAAAGAATGAGATGGAATACAAAAGAGCCAAACATATATATCTGTTGGATTTAACGTGCGAAAGAATGAGACGGAATACATTACACAGCGTATCTAAGGAGTAACTCCAGTCGTGCGTCGGAGCTGATATACACACATATTTTTGTTTTAAAGTTTCTAAATAAGCATTCCTCCGAAAATAATTAATCTTTGTAGGAAAAATATAAACGACAAAAAAAAATAGACACTAACAATTTTAAAAATAAAAAAACAAATCGCAATTTCAAAGTAACTAAAGCGATAAACAATAGTGTTATAACGAAAAGAGTGAATTGTTTTGCAACTTTTCCTGGAAATTTCAACACTTCTCAGTTTCCGCATGTCTTTACGACGCAGGGTTTCGTGCTCGCTAGCTTGCTTGAAGTCTTGCAAGCTGCCATGCATGTTATCCTGCTTAGGTGGTTGGTAGGGAGCACTGCTAGTTTCGCTACACACGCAGCTTGCTTGTTTGCTCGCTGTTTTGCTATGTTGACACTTGACAGTTATATTTGAAATTTAAATATGGATGTGATGATTGTGCAAGAAACAATTCGTCGTAGACGAATTGCTACTATGACTTTAATAATGATTGAAAAGCTTCGGGAGAGAAGAGAAAAATCAAAGCAAAAAATTATTTCCTGTCGAGTCCATTTACATTTTGATTTTACAACTTTTGGCCCCATCGCTGTTCACTTGAAAGCTTTTTCAAACAACACCATATTTAAAGAATGTCAGACGATATCATGTGATAAAATACGACTCCATAATTGGTCAAATTCTCAAACTAGCAGGCAGCGCTGCATGAAAAATAGCACTGAACCTATTACCCAAATATAGCAAGATAGCGAGCAGCGGACCAATCAGTGACGTCACATCCAACAGCGTAGCGTGCAAAACTGCCTGCAAGAATCCAAGCAAGCTAGCGAGCAGGAAATCTTGCATCGTGTGAAGGGGCCTTTAGCAAACATCTAAATGACATCCATCTAAAACCATGCACTCTTTCAAAACTTACATTGATTCATTTTGTTACGCATTCTGTTTTGATTTAGCGTGCGCCACTGATATTCTTATTTTCTTTAAATGTTTGCGAGTAAAGCACAACAGTATTATTATTACTAGTGTCTTATAATTACAGAAAAAAAGTATCAACATACTGTCACCAAACTATTATTGCCGCCAACATTCAGAAAAAAAATCGTCATTCCATTCTACAAAATTACGCGTCGTTTCCGTTTTACAAGCTTTCGTTTTACAGTTTTTTTTTGTGTCAAGTACTACCAACAAAATATAAAATATGTAATAAGGGTCATTCCATGTCAAATTGACCGATAGTTGGTATCGATCCCTTCCGATTTGGATGAGATTTGGTCAGAAGTTTTCTTTCATCCTATAACAAAGTTTGACCAACGAAAAACATTATTTTTTTTTCAAAAATTATGCTTTTATCATTTTTCGAATCTTTTAAGTTTGTTTTTTGAATATCACGAAAACTATTATAGTTACAAAAATCGACCTTGGTTCATTTTAAAGAGGATATTTGAGGCTACAAAAAATATGTATATATAAAAAAAATATTTGAAATATCAAAAAATTACAAAATTTGGAAATTTTCAAAATTGAATAAATCAAAAATTTTTTTTGACTCTAATTTTTTTATAATCTACCTCGATCTGTTCTTAAAAAACCCTGAAATTTTCAAAGAGATGTTTTTTTTAGCGAAAAAGAATTTTTTTTTTCAAAATTAAAAAATGCATATCTTCGAAAGAAAAAAAAAACACTTCTCTGAAAATTTCAGGGTTTTTTAGGAACAGATAGAGGTAGTCTACAAAAAAAATTGAGTCAAAAAAAAAGTTTTTAATTTATTCAATTTTGAAAAAAACAATATTTTGCGATTTTTGTATTTTAAAATTTTTTTTAAATATATTTTTTGTAGCACCAAATATTCTCTATAAAATGAACCAAGGTCAATTTTTGTAACTATAACAGTTTTCGAGATATCAAAAAATAAACTTGCAAGATTCGAAAAATGATAATTTTTTTAATTTTGCATAACTTTTGAAAAAAAAAAATTTGAAAAGAACTTTGACCCTGCAGGCTATCCCTGTAACTTCCCGCTATTTTCGAGTTCAAAACGTTAAAAAATATATAAAATATAGCAAGAAGTTAATTTTTTAGCTCTTCGAGCTCAAAAAAAAAACACTTTGTTACGAAATTTTCGTTCACTATATCTCATGAACAAATGAACCGATTTTGATGCGATTTGCGGCAGTCGACTCAATTTTTTATCCTAAAAAAGTCATTTATTACAGAAAAATCGATCTCATAGGAATTTTACGAGCAATTTAAAAAAAACACTTTTTTACAAATTTTTCGTTCATGATATCTCGTAAACAAATGAGCCGATTTTGATGCGGTTTGCGTCGATCGACGCAGTTTTTTTAACCTAAGAAAGTAAATTATTACAAAAAAATCGATTTGATAAGAATTTTACGAGTAATTATAAAAAATTACTTTTTTCCTAATTTTTCGTTCACGTTATCTCATGAACAAATGAACCAATTTTGATCTGGTTTGCGGCGATCGACGCAGTTTTTTTAACCTAAGAAAGTAAATTATTACAAAAAAATCGATTTGATAAGAATTTTACGAGTAATTATAAAAAATTACTTTTCTCCTAATTTTTCGTTCACGTTATCTCATGAACAAATGAACCAATTTTGATCTGGTTTGCGGCGATCGACGCAGTTTTTTTAGCCTAAGAAAGTAATTTATTACAAAAAAATCGATCTGATAACAATTTTAAGAATCATTTTAAAAAAACACTTTTTTACGATTTTTTCGTTCACGGTATCTCGTGAACAAATGAACCGATTTTGATGCGGTTTACGGAAATCGACGCAGTTTGTTAAGGAGAAGAGCTGATTAGATTTTGGAATTATTCGGTTTAGTAGTTTAGAAAATATTTTACAAAAACAAATTTTAAACAATTTTTGAAACTTGTTTTTTTAAGATTTCTCAAAATTTTTTGGGCCGAATCGTTTCAAATTTTCAGGAAGTATAAGTTCACCAAGATCACGTCAGATGCCGCAAACCGCGTTTCAGTCGGACACTCCGTTCAAAAGATATAAAAGGTTTACATACATACATACACACACACACATACATACAGCCCTACGGACATCATCGCCAAAATAGTTTTAATAGCTTCCTAGGACCTCAAAACGTCGAGATCTGGCGAAAACTCGATTTTCGAAAATCGGGGTGAAACCAATAACTTCCCGATTTTTGAAAAAAAAAAAATTTTTTTTTTTTTTTTAAAGCGGGAAGTTAAAAATACGTGTGGCACTCGGGGACTGCCGCGGTAAAGCTATTGCATATTCTTTTTAGGTCTTTAAGTTTTTCTTCTCTATAAAACGAAAATAGCTAGGTATAAATAATAAGGTATAAATAGTGTAATTACACACCAAAACAATTATTCATTCAAAAAATTTGAACAAAAAGAACGATATTAAGAGTTTAATCATAGAATTTCGCGCGATGTACATTTATATAGATATAATATCATATATGCTTTCTCTGCACATAACCTAAATAATTTAGGTTATTTTTATAGCAGTATTATATATAAATTCATTTATACACAAATAAAGATAGAATCAGTTATGAGCAGTTATGCAGTTATGAGCACACAAACACCGTGCCGAAGTCTGCCGAACTGAAACGACGTTAGACGATGCACGGCTTTCAACGCCGCACCGCTGTGCCGGTCGGAGTGGTGGGTGTTAGGTTTTTTCGTTACGGAATTTCTTGATTCGGTCGCCGCGCTCAAAGCCCGCGATAGAAGCTATGCAATAGCTTAATAATGTTCTTCGTTGGTAAAACTTTGTTATAGGATGAAAGAAAACTTCTTACCGAATTTCATCCAAATCGGAAGGGGTCGATTCCAATTATCGGTCGATTTGACATAGAATGATCCATAATCATGAATAGCAAATAATGGCAAAAACGCTAAAAATTGTTGTTTTGACGCTTGTCGTTTTTGCAGGACGCGCGTGCAGTCGATACCAATTCGAGTGCCGATCGACGTCCGAATGCATAGCGATCTACAACGCCTGCGACGGTATACCTCAGTGCGCGGACGGAAGCGACGAGGCGCCAGAACTCGCATGTCCGGCGACGGCGAACCCGTCGACTAACGCGCCACCCCTTGCACCGCCCTCGGTGTCACTTCAACAAAGACCGGTTGCTGATGACACTGCACTTAAATCCAAATTGAACTTTCAAAATTTTGTAAGCATTATATTTTTTAGTTCTTGATTGAATCGAGTTCAAAAAGAAACCAGAATGATACATATAAAATATTTTTAACAAAAAAATTGAACCGACTTCAAAATATGCACTAAAAAGTAAAAAATAATAATTATTGTTATTTTTGGAGTCGGTGTCACATCGGAATTCGAAAGTAGCAATTTAAATCTTACATGTCTCTAGTTCTCGGAATAGATTTCATTTTGGCTGACACCGACTCCAAAAAAAACAATATTTATTATTTTTTACTTTTTAGTGCATAGGTATTTTGAAGTCGGTTCAATTTTTTTGTTAAAAATTTTTTTTTTCTCTTTTTAGTGTTAGATAAAGTATTGCAATGGGTAAGCCAAATATGCGTCTTTGAAATTTGAGAGTTTCCCACGATTTCTCCGGATTCCACCATCAGATCCTGACTTGGTTCTGATGGGACCACCTCGGAAGTGCACTCTTTCGAATAAAAAAAGAATTTTGAAAATCGGTCCATAATTGACGGAGAAATCGGTGAACATACATAAAAAAAAATATACAGTCGAACATATAACTTCCTCCTTTTTTGAAGTCGGTTAAAAACGATTTTCCCTTTATTATGCAATTATCTTCCATACTTGCATTTATTTAAAAGTCCGCAATTATTTATTTGTGATTTACACAGACTTCTATAATAATAATGCGTCTAACGTCCGTTTCTCGACTTTATGTCATAACAGACGCCATTCGCACCATTACTATTTTCCATTTTATCACACTTCCCGTTATTTTCTACATTTTTAAACTTCTACTTAACTAATAGCAATGGGCGAATGAAGAAATTTTAGGACATTAGAAGGCAAATTTTGAGCACAGGAACTTGACAGGTAATCGGCGATGGCCTTGAATAAGGAACCATCTCGATATTTATCTGGAATTATTGAAGGGAAACCATGGAAAACCTCAACAAGATGGCCGGTACAGGAATTACCGTTTCTCGGCGAGAAGCAGCAGGAAAAAGTCCCAGTCGCATATGCCTCCGCCGGGATTCGAACCCGGTACTTCCCGATTGCAAGACTAGTGCTCTAGCGCTACCCCGCTCAGTAATTGAATGTAGGTTAGGGAAGATGATTGTAAAACTTAAAAGTACAGTGATTAACTTTTTGAAGTCGATTTAGTTTTTTTCAAAATTACTTTTAATTTAAAAAAATCTGTACAATCGAATATTATATTCCAGGATTCCTCATTAATTCCGAAATTCCCTCAACTGTCGTCTAAAGTTCAGGATGTACCAAAAGAGGGATTCGACACCCGTAACATGCAACCGATGATGCAAATAACAAATGGCGGCGTTGCGAATTCTCAACCGTACAATCGAGTTCCTCAACAATTAGATTCAGCACAGATACCGCCACCTCAAGCTTTGCCGGTGACATCTTACAATAATGGAGTAAATAACAATCCTCAGATTGGCATTCAACCGGGATTTCCTTATCAATCGCAAACTTGGATACCTCACCAATCCAACCAAATGTCGCCGATGGCCTCCTTGCAACAAAATCAACTGCAATATTCAGGTATTAATTCTTGTAAGTTATATTCATTTGCCTAGTCTTAAAATCTCGTAAGGTGCACGTACATATTGGATTCGTATTCCTTCCGATCCGATGTCGGCCAACGTCGGACCACATCGGAAGATTATAATGTAGATGCCTATATTGGGAAAGGAAATCCAATTTGAATTATCTTTCTGTTGTAGGCACCTACATTATAATTTTGGTTTTCTCCCGGCGACAACGGATCAGGAGAAATACGTACCTAATGGCAGCTGCAGCTTAAGAATTCACTTGTGATGCATTACGCGACTTCATTTGTGAATCAGCATCACAAAAAACTCACAACAGTTAATTCGTGAAGGATTTCAAAGTCTTTTTCAATGTCACAATATATAAATCGAGTTCCCTGCACAACCCTGATGATATGATGATACACCATAGAAATTTTCTTGCATTGTGATGTTACAAGAGCTCTCTTGTAACGCATCAAACGGATGCATTTCTGAAATCGCACTCGTTATTCAATTGCCTATTTAGAGGTCCGTAAAAACTTAAATAATTATCAGCAAATCAATGGCTCAGTATAACACTCATAATATATAAAATAATTCAGATGTTCCAATGGTTAATATTGATATTTTCAAACACAACCCTAACAATTTTGGAGCAACTAAACTTCCTGAGAATTATCGTACTGTTACCTCGAGTGCTTTTAAAAAGAAAATTAAAGATTTAGTTTTTTCTAATGGTTTCTATTCCATCAATGAATTAACTTAAAATTTACTTGTACTGGCATATCAGATGAAATTATAAGTTTCCAATTGACAATAAAAAATCTAATCTAATCTATCACAATAATTCACTTGTGCTATATTAAAAAAAGTTTTCTTGTTATGTCTCAGAAGAGTTCTCTTCTGTTTTAACAAAAGAGTTTCCTTGTGATTGTTCTCGGAGGAGTTCTTTTGTGATGAATGCCGACTATTGCCGAGAGTTCTTTTGACAAAATAAAACTAATCTATGTGATCTGTAATAATTTGTTGTTTAGATCAAGGCAGCCACATCTTCAATCACAAAATGAACGGACTACAGGTGGCCGATCCAGCAGAAAGGTATAACAAAATGCAAGAGTACATACATCGTACACCTTCATTATTTCAAAACGTCGACATACCTCCTCACAGGGCAGGGTGAGCGCGCAAAAAGCGCATGAAACCAATTTTAACTAATTTTCTCACGTAGATGATATAATTAATTTGCTTTACAAACTCTTCTGTATATAGCTAACAACTACAAATATGTAATCAATATGAAACCAAATGAAATCAGATGAGTAGTTTTTTATTTTACACAACAAACAAACAGATCGACAAATATTATTAAAACAAAAATAAAAAAAAAAAAAACTACAGTTTTATTATTTTACTCGTATTGATTACATCATTGCGCTATTTCTTATTATATACTATGCCGTTTTTCTCTCTCTAAATTGTATATGTTACGGTTAATACAAGAAAGTAGTTCGCGAATTAACCGGCTAATACCCGAATTAACCAACGTCAAGGATTGGTTAATTCGGGTAATTAACCGATTAATTCGCGAACTAACTACTTTCTTGTATTAACCGTAACATATATACTTAATAATGTATAGCTTCAAACAATTTCATGCACTTCTCTGCGCATAGCCCAAAAAGCGTCATGTTTCAAATTAAAATCAAAGTTTAAAAATGGAATGTATTTATTTAGTCTTTATGGTGGTGATGCGCAACTTTTTTTCGTGAACGCTCAACAAATAACTGTTTGATGGGCACTGGTTATCACTTATTACATGATGTTTAAGGCCGCTGCACACGAGGCTAGAAACGCTGCTAGATTCCTTGCTAGATTTACTTACTAGTTTTCAAGCGCTGGTTTTCTTGATTGAAAAAATTAATATACCAACGTTCTTCACCTAGCGTGTGTTCCGAAATATCCAGTATACCGGCCAGTGTTAATGACGTCATGAATCGACGCCATACTGTTGATCGTTCCCAAATATACTGGTCAGCGTGTTGACGTATTATTATTTCCCTCGTCCACCAAAAGTAATTGTTTACTTTGTTGAGTACACATTATTGCAAATAAAAAATTCCATCAAGTCTGATGCATTAAATATTTATGCTACGTCACATCTGTCTCACCAGTACAATTATGGTGTCGGATTCATGACGTCAATAGCACTGGCCAGTATACTGGGTTATATTTCGGAACACACCCCTAATCTAATATTGAAATTGTATACAAATATGAATTAGTCCAGGAAACCTTCTATGGATTACTATAGGTACTTATTGTTTGATACTTGGACTGGATATTTTACAATATTTGATTGAATTAATTTTTTTATTTATAATTGAAACGTTCCTCGTGGTTACGTATCACTGCTTCTTCAAACTCATTAATAATTATTTTTATATCTTCAACATACATTACATTTTTCAAAAAAATACTCTCCTAATTTTTAATCACAAAACTTTTTCTCGTTGGGTTCGTCCATAAATCACGTAACGTTCTTGAGGGGGGAGGGGTATCCTTCAACGTCTGTGCTAAGAGGGAAGGGCGATTAATTATTATTGTTACCTCACTTTACTAAACTAATTATCTAAAATTTGAATAAAATAATGATATAATGATTGTCCGCAATCTGAAACTTCATATTTTATAGCCTGAAAAATTACGTATAGCTTTTAAAAGGAGAATATCTACACGGTGTTACGTGGTTTCTGGAGACCTCTGCTACATTTTTGTCTCTGCTTGTAAATATAACAAAAGCAGGAAATGATTTCTTTTTTTCAAGGAAACATTTCACTGTCGCCACACGCATTTATTCAATAAAACACTATTTCTTTTTAATCAGCATACTTTTGTTTTTAATTTTCAATTTGGCTTAGCTTACGAATCACGCGCTGTAAAAAGTACACCTAATATATTTTTTATTTTTACAGTATTCAAGGATATAATGATGGCAGTCAACACGACTTTCCAAAATTTTCGAATTATTACAACAACGAAGCGTACAGACCTCAAATTCCAGAAGCGTGGCAAAATATGCAACGGGTGCAAGGTTAGTTAAAACTTGGAATACAAATATTACTGATAGCGGTTCCGTCCGGTTTCACCCGGGTGCAAAAGAACGAATGGGGAAGGGAGGAACATGAGTACGCACATTCATCTTAGTTTACCGAGATGAATGTTGTGTCCAAATTTCATGATGATCGGAGTTACCGTTCAAAAGTTTTTGTCGATAAAAAGCAGTATTTATACTTTTTTTAACTAATTTTTTTTTTAATTAATTAAATAAAATTAAAATAAATTTAAATGTAAGCCTTAGAACAAAGCAATGTAGAAAAAAAATAAATAAATAAAAATATATTCGCCCAACGTGGGGCTCGAACCTACGACCCTGATATTGACAGTCGCATGCTCTACCGATTGAGCCATCTGAGGTGGTGTACTTTCAACGCTAATATGAGTATATTTAGTTAGTGTATTACACCTGAATAGAAGCTTATTTTTGAGATACATTTTGCAACATTTTTCATTAATGCTCCGCTCCTAATGGTCGTAGCGTGATTTTATATAGCCTATAGCCTTTCTCGATAAATGGGCTATCCAACAAAAAAAAATATTTTCAATTTGAACCAGTAGTTCCTGAGATTAGCGTGTTCAACAAACAAACAAACTCTTCAGCTTTATATATTAGTATAGATTCCGGGATGCATTCCCGTTTCTACAATTCGTCAAATCTTTCTCTATATCTGGGAGGAAAGAAAAATCAAATTCTGAATGCATTTGAAGAGTCAAATTGATTCGAAATAGAGATAGATTGTGAATTATAGTATAGACGCTCGACAGCTGAGGTGATCAGCGCCTCTTTCGTCCGAAATAGTTACTACATGTACGTGTGATCATTGGCTAACGTATTATAAAGACTATTAACCAGGTAACGACAAATTTTATATAGTAAACCTCTTACGTTTCATACCCCTGGCCCACAAACTGAATGTTGTTTTGTGCTTCCACCTACATTATGGTTAAACTAAAAGTTCAGATAATCTTAAAGCTACCTCTATACTGATCCTAATTACTCGCTCAATGGTTTATAAATTGTTAAAAGCCATCAATTTGTGTTTTTTTTTTTGACGGATGTGATAATTTACAGTTTTCCGTGACGACAGTTCCCAGTTTGTTTCAAACCATAGAAACGCCACGTAAACAACGGCACTTAAATTTCTAAATAAATGTAAAAAACCAAATATAATTCAAAATTTTTGAATTTTCAAATTTGATTTTGAATAGTCGTGGTAACGTTTTTTTGGTCTGTTTCACAGTTTAATCAAAATCATGGATACGAATTCATTTTAATAATTTAAGACAATTCATTATTCGTCAAAGATCTTTTCAACTTTAAGAATACTGACATATTAAAGGTAATCTGTAAAAACTTAACCCCGTTGAATTTCGTCTACAATTTTTACAGTTAACGTAACTGCACGAATTCTAACACAAGCCATTATTGAAAAATTCTCGGAAATGAAATAAGAAATAATTTTTTGACACAATTTATAAACATACCGACAGAATTTTTTCAAATCATACATAAGGCTGTTTATATTTTAAAACCATGAATACGAATTTAAAAAAAAAAATAGTCGAACATTCTCTTTATTATATTTCTTGACTATAGATACCAAAAAAAATATCATCTGAAAAATCTAAGAAAAATTCAACTGTCAGGCCGTTAAATAATTAATCATATATTTTTTCACCTACGGATTTTAACAAATTTATAACATGTAATACAGGGTGCATTTTTCGTCCACTTTGGTTATGTATTCTACTCTACAATTGTGAATGACATATTATTTTGTAGCATCGAAGATCATGTCAATTATTTTATTATGGGAGAAGTACAGTGTCAGTATAAGCATCTAATTAATTAAGATAATAAAACTAATTTAGAATGAAATACATAATCTTATTTCTTGAATTTATATTTTTGTTCGGATTTTTTTGACTCAACATCAGAACTTTGTTTAAAAATAAAACTTTAATTAAAGTTATTCATTTACTTATGTCAAAAGAAAAATATTTAAAAGCCCAATAATAATGTCACCGCGGGATATTGTACAATACAGTCGAATGACGTAAGAGGATCTTTGAAGAACAAATGTAATTATGATGCTAGTCACTAGAGGACCAAATTGCCTGCACAATTCACTACGGAAAACATATGTAGTTATGATGCTAGACACCAGACGGCCGAACCATTATCAGCACAATTCACTACGGAAACTCTACATATTCTACACTCGCAGATTAAAAAAGTTTAGCTTATGATGCTCGTCAATAGGTGGCCACCTAGCGGCGAGCATCATAAGTGGTCTCATTTTGGTTAACTAGGATATTTATCTTCCTATAATACGTTTATCTATGGTGTGATGTTTTATGATTTTTTAAAATATTTTTACAGACAGCGGAAACAGTCGTTATATTATGCCACCCGATGTTAGAGAAAATTGGCCACAAGTCTCTCCAATTAACAACCACCAAGGTGATCTAGAATTATTTTAAATAATTGATTTTATAATCAGATCTTTTATAAACTCGGCATATCGATAATTTCCTCGTGTCGAATCTTACACTTACAAGCCTTGCAATCTTTTTTTAGGCCAAGTATTGCCTCAATATGGTTCAGATCAAGATTTGCCTTTGAATTGGAAACCCCAAAATATCGAAAAACCTGGTAAATACTAAACGTACTTATTAAAAAGTAATCAAAAATAAAATGCATCTCTTTACCAACGACACTCACCTAGATTTCTTTTCAAACGTATGTATTATTTTTTTCAGTAATGAAACAAGAAAATTCACCACCCTTAGAAAAACAATTAAATGAACAAAATACTCAACAGGAAAGTTTAACAGAAACTGAAAAAATTGTCACTGATTTAAAACATATTGAGAAGAAAAATAATAAAACAGAAACTCATGAAACTCATCATAAACACAAACCTGTAGCCTCAGAATTACAAATGAGTGAAGAAATCACTATAGTGGACATAAAAGACGATGAAATTGACAAGCCCAGTGGGGCGATATTATCGTTAACATTGGGTATGTATCGGTAGGGGCAATCAGGGTCATGGAGAGATTCATGGGACTTTTTCAATCTAGTGAATCAACTTTTACAAAAATCATAAAACTGAAATATGTAGTAGAGTACAATTTGATTCTCGTTAGTAATAAATAAACTCGTAAAATTGTAAAATAATTAAATATAATATTAAGGTGACCAACTATACTCATTTCCTGAGTTTTGTACTCTTTTTTCGCAAACCGTACTCTTTTCAAACCTGTACTCTGAAAGTACTCAATTTTATACTTATTTGTATTTCTAAAACATTTTTTTAGATTATTTTATTTCAATTTTATTAATTAAATATTTAAAATTATTTTGACAGTGATTTGAATTTCACGCGCGCATATTGCTTGCCGTTTCCGGCACGTCAGAGGACAGGGCAAACATCAGACACGAGTTTGACGGTGATTTGAATTTCGCGCGCACATATGGCTGCCGTTTCCGGCACAATTGAGAGGCCGTATTATGCATGGACATAGGAATATATGTCCATGGTATTATGTACCTGGAGAGATAGATAGATACTACAGACCTTTTTTTCTAACAACGTCAAAATTACATTTGTGTATCTCTCCAATATTTGTGTACGTAATCCCCAGGCTGATCTTTGATGTGCAGTATGTACGGCATGCTTGACAGGCTTGACGCATGCGTAGTATGTACGTTTTTTCTTCTTTTTTTCACCTATTAAATACTTGCAAAGTGTACTCTTTTTGAACAAAAAATAGTTGGTCACCTTAATAATATAATTATGCAAAATGTATTTCGTTTGCGGCCCGGCGTCTGAACTAATAGCTTTGAACAAATTCTACCAGATTTGCTTCTGAACTAGGTAATATCTTTGAGCAAATTCTACCAGATTTGCTTCTGAGCAGGTAATAGCTTTGAGCGAATTCTATCAGATGGCGCTACTTAGTACTACGACAGTCTTTTTGTTTATTTCTGAACTAATAGCTTTGAGTAAATTCTATGAGATGTCGCTACATGTTACTAAAACAGTTTATTTTCACAAAACACCGTAATTTTGTGCAAAATATTTAATGTAAACTATCCTATAGCGTGAGTTGGACCAAACAAGACACATTTATAAAATTTCATTAAAATCGGTTCACTGTTTTCGGAGATTAGAGCGGACGAACTTCGTGACACGAGATTTTTTTATATATTATAAAGATTTAATATATTCTGATCACATAAGTAGATACTTACATTTTTAATGTCATTTCCAGGTATGTTCATAACATCGATTCTGATTGTGATAATAGGATGCCGATTGCGAGTTGTCAGAAAACGAATGAGAAGAGGGGGAAAATCACCATACGCTCACGATGCCGATTATTTAGTAAATGGAATGTATTTATAATTATTTTGTAAATTCTCCAAGATTTTGATTTAATTTTTATACTTTTAATTATTTATGTATATAATATACAAATTATAAACGCATTACCGCGGTAATTGAAAATCAGAGATTATTATAAAATTACCGGTGAATATACACATTCACTAAAGTTTGCCAACAGCCAGCTTATTTCGAATTATCGTCGTAAAAACGTTAGTTATTTATTATAATAATCAAGGATATGTTGTTTAAACGAAAAATGTTTAGTGCTTTGCGTTTACAAAATATATTAATTTATAATCCGTAACGGGTAAAATTGAATTTAAACATTCATTAATCCACACTGCAGTTCACTTTTTTTATATCAAGGACCAGATTTATGGATTTAAACATCGTAATTATCACTTGTTTTTTTAATCTGAGTCAACTAACCGCGCAAATTATTTTTACGAACTTGACTTTGTGCTGTCAAAATATTTGCACATAATGTGAGGTTAAATTTTTGTTTATCGCGATTATTAAGAAGTGATTTGTTAATTTGAATGTACGAATAATGACACGTTCAGCAAATTCAGAAAGTTTTAATTATTTCGCAATAAATATATTTATGCCGGGCAAAACAAAATTGATTGTTCAATTAACTGACAACACAGAACAACTGACACGCGCAGCAGGTGTACCATATTCGTTACCGGTTTTCGCGGGCAATTTTCGGCCATTTTCTGAAATTTTCGTCTTTTTATCGGTTGGTAGGCGCTCTAAAAAATCACAATACTTACAGATAGAATTATGTCATATTCATAAAATATATACCTACCAAACTATAAATATTGCAAAACTGTCATTGAAGATTAAAAAGGATAAAAATTTTCCACCCATAACAAGCCTATATTTAAATTTAAAATACTGTAAAAATATAGATTTAAAAAATAGAAATTATTGATTTCTAAAATCAAATGTATGCAATTATTCTAAAAGACAAAAGTTAGTTATAAAGTAATTTTTTTAAATAAAACAAAATGAGTTCTAACTCACAATGTAAAAAAACTACCATAAAATATTTAAAAACGAAAAGGACAAGACTATTTGAAAAACAATAATAATGTAATGTTACATCAAAACTTGATTTTATTATTCATCTGTATTTCACAACATACATTAAAGAATAATTATTGAAATATATTCATAACTTTAAAGCTCATTTGAACAACCAAAAAATCATCAATAAAAGAAATCAATCTCCATTACTTAATCATAAAAAATACAAAATACTTACCAGCATTAAATGAAACTTTTGATACAAACATTTCAAGTAATTTTAAAACATCTGGAAACTATTTAAAACGAGATGATTTTTTGGTTATAACAATTAAAATGATTTTTTCTTTGGATACAACATTGTAATATCATATTTTATGTTATCTATTTACAAAATAAAGTCTACTTTGTAATTAACATATTTATTTTCAATTAACAATAATCTGAAGACTAGTTATTCTGCTAAATAATTTAATTCCTTAAATGGTAACATAACATAGAATTTTTTTAGAAACTTCGGATTTAATTTCAACAAAGGCACGCAAATCCACTTTTGTACATTTTGAAGTATTACTATAAGGGAATTCAAATCACGGTGGACAAGAAAACACTAAAAAAACTACCTGACTGTTTAAAATTTAGACCTCAAGAATCAACTCTAATTGCCAAGATGGCAATAATAAAGTTTACGGTTGTGTTCATGTCTTTGAGTAATAAACATTGGTTCATGGAAAAATGGGCTTCTGGTTAATAATAATATGTAGGTAGTGCTTATTAACCACAAGTCCTCTTTTCCATGATCCAATAATTATTGTAAAAGTGGCACTTCACATGGCTATTTGTGTTCGCTATTGGGTGCTTGTTCTATTTGGCAAAATATATGACGTTCCAGACAAACATGCAAATAGAGGCAAATACGGCCATCCACACATTGCAGTCAAATAGCAAACACATAAACATTTGGCAGCAGAACGCAAGGTTCAAAATTCCAGGAATTTTAGCACTGTTTCATTGTCCCAATTCATTTTCAATAGTAATTGTTCCAGTTCTCGCTCACAGCACAGACACAAAAATACTGCACGTCTGTACAGGTTCACGGCGCGTGCGCTTCTGAATATGGTCATTGTGTGGACGGTTTATTTGCGTATTTGCCTATTTGACTCCTTTGATGTGCCTCGAAAAACCGACAAGCGCATGGTAACGCGTATTTGGTATTGGCCTTATTTGTCAAATAGGCAAATAAGGCCAACACTTTGTCAAATAGACCCTCCACACTTGGTAATTGTTTGCTAACTATGCCAAATACACCAATACAAATAGCCATGTGAAGTGCCGGCATAAGATAATGTTTTTCTATGCACCAAACACGAATATTTTCAAAATCGATTGCGTCACTTTTGAGAAATCTGCAGTTTTACTTACCTGCGCAAATTTCTTAAAAAAGATAAAATCTAACTTTGAAAATATTCACAATATGCGGATATATAGAAGTAGAAACTCTACAAAGTTAATTCTTATTCAAAGAAAATTATCCACTAGATCCTTGAAGTCCAGCCTTAAATGTAACAAATAAAACAATAAAAAAAAAAACCCTTTAAATGTTTTTACCGGGTAAAAACATGCTTTTTTAAGTCGCTAAACTATTTTTTTTTCAATTCGACTATATTTTTTGTAAAAAAAAATGTGATCTCAACTCCATACTGCTAATGTTGAATACAAATTTTTGATAATAAAATTACACAACAGGAATATACAAGAAAAAAACTGAATAGTTACCCCTGTAATAAATAAAAAAACAGTTATAGAGGCCCAGTTTATCGTCCAAAGTAGCATAAACACATATTACATATTATTTAGGGGCGAACCGAAGACTGTTTTTAACATATTACTTCACGAAGTAAAATAAAAAAAAAAAAAAAAACAAACAAAACACTGAAATGTGTTTTTTTATAGCATATCTTTAATAATGAACATCCGAGCAATAGGGTTACACACCAAATGTAAGCTGTGCCATCTATAGACCGGTAGAAATATTAAGTACGGATGCCGTTTCAAAATTCGGCAGAGTATTCGGAAAGTTTTTTTTTTTTTTAAATGATTCTTCCGTGCACCCCTAATACTATTCTATTTTCGATTTTAACGTTCAAATACCAACATCTTAAATAAATAACCAAAATTGTTGGCCTATTTTGGTTATAAAAACACTGACTGTAGCCTCAACAGGACCAATATAACTACGATTACCAACTATAAAAATGCAATCGGTTTCGAATTTGGTGTGGTACATTAAAACGTAATTATTTAAAATGCGAATTAGTAATTATAAATTTCAAATTAATACTTAGGCAAAATTGAAAATAACACTACGTAAAACTAAACTAGCATAATATGTACAATTTTATATAGCAATTAGAAAAAATCGTCAATTATATCAGATAATATTATAAACACACAAATCTACTTTTCAAATATATTATTTTTTAGAAGCAAAATGAAATTTCTGAAAACTAAATCAAATTATTAGGAGAGGCAACCGATCATTTCAAACGTAAAAAAAGGTGAATACCTATTTTTTTGCTTTGATTTCTCTTAATTTTCGAAAATTACAAATGACAATCTATAATTAAGTCTGGAATAGTTTATTATATAGTTCTAGGAATGTTTTTCACACGCTGTTATAAATCCTAAAGAAATGGCACTTTAAAAATTCTTACTCACCATAAAAAATACTAGTTGTTTGTTAAGTTCTAAAGCACTTATCAGAACAGAGATCTTCGGACACAAATGCGTGATTATCGGTCAAATTCTCGAACTGTCTGAACTTGGTTCTAGCAGTTTTAGGCTCCTAGAACCAAGTTTAAATAGTTCAACAAACAAGCAGTCATGCTCGAAGAGTTCTGCATTACCGACAAGAGCTGATGCCTCTCCCATCTGATTTATAAATGAAGAACTAATTAGTACTTCATTATTGCATTTCGAATAATCACAACACAAAATTATTTTCACTAAAAAGTTTTGCAACCCACTGACGTATAGACAAAAATTAACACAATAAAAAATATTTTTACGGTTACATTTGATCAATCTACGAAAATAAACAAGAATAAAAGTATAAAAATTTCGAAAATAGAAAATTAAAATATTGTCTTTTCAAAAATGATCACCAGATATCTATCAACTAAATAATACAATACAGTATTAAATTGTAATTAGATAATTTGAAGAAAAACATTGATTATAATTATGTAAATATAAAAATTAGCGATTGTGAATTAGCAACCGTTTATAGTATCAAAAAGGACGTTTAGATCAAAAGCATGCATAAAAAGCAGCTTCCATATTATATTGATATTAATATATTACTCAAAAAGATAGCACAATAACTTAGACAGTAATAGCATATGGGTCAATTGTTCGACATAGTTTTTGATATTCTCCATTTTGAATCATTGTCCCCTAAATATTTCAAGCTCTAAGTATAAACACTTAAACAATAGTGACTTTTATATGCAATAAGTTAAAAAACAAGATTTTAGAATCGCCATCTTTTGTTTTTCATTTCAAAATGGCTGCCGCCAATTCTAGTTCTATGTGATTGGTTCAACAATTACACAACGCGTTATTTTAACGCTAGTAAATACAGCGGTAGATCGTTTTGATTTATTTATTAACTGATAGCTGATAGAAAAAATAATCGATACAAATTACAGCTTGCATTTGTCACAGTGTTTTGAGTTGATGAACCTCCTAGTACCAGAATTCACGATTAAACAGTCAAGACCAGTCCAGACATTGTAGAATATAGACGTTCGACAACTCAGGTCGCTAGCTAAACACTCTTTATTTAGTGGTAGAAATTTGGTAACCTCAAAATTGTTTGAAAGTGCAATTTTTGTCAGGTAATAGTCATTAAACAAAACAACTTATGGTTATATTTATCGACGCTAAAATGACTAGCGCTGTAATCGTTGAATCTATCCTATTATTTCACTACATTTCCATTCATTTTTTAAATAATCAGGTGAGCAAACGATTAAAAAAAAAAAACAATTAAATAGGTGTATTATGAATACCCATTTAAACGTAGCCATGTTCGCGAAGTGAACATTCATGATCTTCAAAATAATGGCGCATAAATGATTGGCTATTCCCCTACTAGGGATGAAAATAGTCAATTATCACGCGCCACCATTTTGAAGACGGCGAATATTTATTTCGCGAACAGAGCTATCGATTAATCTTAACCTATAAATGAAAACACATACAAAATTATTTAGGTTCATAATAAATACCAATTTATAAAACATTAATCTTTGACAGGTACTGTCTGGATAAATTGTAGCTCTAGATTTAATATCTTATATTTATAAATAACTGACATTTAAATTGAAACAAAACACGTCACATCGAAGACTTCTGTAAGGATAATGATACATTCTCTAAAGATAATAACGTACTGATCATTATTAAAAACTTAATATTATCCGTATTTTCCAATTTACAATCAAAACAAAAAAAGTCACATGCAGCTGTCTAAATGGTGTCCGATAACCAATTTAATGATTAACAAGACAAATTCTATAAACAGTGGTATTTTGTTTTTCACGAAACATATTTACAGATCATAAATTAAACATATTAGATAATATTTACCAATTAAAGTGACTATTTGCATAAAATTATTAATACATGACTCATTTTTTAAACAAACCAAAGTGAAAACGACTAATAAAGTCCCCTGTAACACTACAGTTTTTTGTTATAAACAAAACACTGCTAATTAAAACTATTAGTGCCATTTATATGTTAAAATAGGCAAATAGCGCTGCATTACTGCGCACAGCATAAACGCAATAGGTAAATTCAACAGTTCCAGCGATGTTTACTAAATGAACATGGCGCTATAACCATTCAATTAGTATTTTGCAATGGCTAGCCAAGCGCTTTGTGATGGTAACATAACCTCAAATTAAATAAAATTGTCGACCAATTTTTTTGGTCTGAGAAAAATTGGTCGACAATTTTATTTATTTGAAGAGTTCTATTCAGACGTTAATCAAAGATTTGAATTTTATAACCTCAAATTACTATAAAACATGCTGCTGGGTAAAAAGCATTGCAATAAAATGGATAACCGTCATGTTTATTAGCACAAAACTAGAGCTCAACGTCGTCGCTGAATCTACCCGAACAATCAGAATGCGTTTTTAATTTGTTTTAGGACCCCGATATTACGAGTTCACTCTGATTTCAAAACGTAACAATATTCTTAACCAAAAAAAATCACAATTTCGCTACATAGTTATTTTAATCACATCATATTTATAACACGAATGAATATTTTAACTGACAAACTTACCTCATTAAACTGAACAACTGTTCGTATTGCACTGTGTCAGCATATGGCAATGATGTTCGAGTCTTTGAACGGTAGCTATTAAGTATGAATTTTCAACATAAAGATCTTTGACAAGTAAATCGGTTCTCGATAATCGCTCTAGCTGCTCGTTGCACAACTGTGTCTGATAGTTCAATTTATCCTGACTTGTTTTTAACATACACTGTAAGTCAGACACTTCGCCTTTATGTTGTAACCAATTTTCTAAAAAAAAAGAAAGAAAGTTGTAATATTTTTGCTACAGGCACCGCCAAATTAACATGACTAGTCAATACTAATATTATAAAGAGGTAAAGTTTGCAAGTTTGGATGTAATAAGGGTGGCAACGATATATATTATCGATAATATCGATATATGAACATTCCCGTTATGATATTATCAATATTATGGCATAGAAATATCGGAGAACTTAAAGAATTGGTTTTCGCGCAAGCTTATATTTTTTTAATTTAGGTTACTAAAAAAATGTCATTCATTTTCGAGCATTCTGATGTCGATATATCGATAATGAAAGGGTCGATATTATCGATTAATATAAATATCGATATATTTATCGATGTTGAAAGGGTCAGTATTATTGATTATCGATAGGTCCGGTGTCGATATAAATTTCGATATTAAAATAATTTTGCATGCCTAGATGTAATCTCAGAAACTACTCATTCGATTACAACAATTTTTCCATCGATATTTAGATTTCATCTTCAGGATGGACATAGGCTATATATTATTTATTTATTTATTTAAGAGTTCAACGGGTATAAAACCTTTTACAAAAATATAATTAGGGTTGCAACGATATATATTATCGATAATATCGAAACGAAAATATCGATATTTATATCGATATATGTACATTCCCGTTATGATATTAGTTTTCGCGCAAGCTTATATTTATTAAATTTAGGTTACTAAAAAAATGTCACTCATTTTCGAGCATTCTGATGTCGATATATCGATATTGAAAGGAACGATATTATCGATTAATACAAATATCGATATATTTATCGATGTTGAAAGGGTCAATATTACTGATTATCGATAGGTCCGGTGTCGATATAAATATCGATATTAAAATAATTTTGCATCCCTAGATGTAATCTCAGAAACTACTCATTCGATTACAACAATTTTTCCATCGATATTTAGATTTCATCTTCAGGATGGACATAGGCTATATATTATTTATTTATTTATTTAAGAGTTCAACGGGTATAAAACCTTTTACAAAAATTATAATTAGGGTTGCAACGATATATATTATCGATAATATCGAAACAAAAATATCGATATTTATATCGATATATGTACATCACCGTTATGATATTAGTTTTCGCGCAAGCTTATATTTATTAAATTTACGTTACTAAAAAAATGTCACTCATTTTCGAGCAATCTGATGTCGATTAATCGATATTGAAAGGATCGATATTATTGATAAATATAAATATCGATATATTTATCGATGTTGAAAGGGTCAACATTATTGATTATCGATAAGTCCCGTGTCGATATAAATATCGATATTAAAATCATTCTGCATCCCTAGATGTAATCTCAGAAACTACTCATTCGATTACAAGAATTTTCCCATCGATATTTAGATTTCATCTTCAGGATGGACATAGGCTATACAGTGTGGTCACTTAAGTTAGCAACATATGGGAACATTTTTAATTAAATGCACAACCAAAATGCAAATATTGCCAAAAGTTGGTGCATGTCCGATAATCATTTTAGGTGCTCTTAGAATTGTTGAAACTCAAACAGCATACAGGTGTTTAATATCGTTGCAACAAACATAAAGTTTGTGATTCCATAAAAATTAAAAATCTAAGTTAATTTTACAAATATGCCTGAATTTGAACAAAGTTATGCGAAATTGATTTGATTTTGAATAATTTATTAGTGTTTAAGGTAAGTATAAAAAAGAAATTTCAAAAAAATTATAATTTTGGTTTTTCAAAAAAAAAAAAAATGTTTTTCTTAAAAGGACATGTTTTGGTATTTGGGCATAACTTTTAATTGTAAACAACTTTTTCTTATAACATTTTGCTGAATTTTTTTAAATAAGGGCACTTTACCCTTGTACAATTTTTATATTTTTTGAGCTAGCCTGTATGCTGTTTGAGTTTCAACAATTCTAAAAGCACCTAAAATGATTATCGGACATGCACCAACTTTTGGCAATATTTGTATTTTGGTTGTGCATTTAATTAAAAATTTTCCCATATGTTGCACACTTAAGTGACCACACTGTATATTATCGCGTTAAAATAAAACGTAAGTCGACGAAAAAACGGCGGCAATCTACAAATTCGGGCGACCGCTATTTTGTAATAAAAATAAAAATTAAACTTACGGTGGAGCATGCTTTCAGTCTGTTGTTGTTGTTTTCGAAGCACAGTCTGCAAATGTCTACATCGTTGATCCAGCTGATGCAATCTAGTGTTTAAATCTTGCAATGCTCCAATGCTGACTCTACAGGTTTGTTTATGACCTCCAAAACCCGTAAAATTCCTCAAACCCTTCCATTTAAAATTCGTAATGACAGGCTCTTCATTTTCAGCTAAAGTATTTTGCAATTCACCTACTTCTCTTTGTAAATCCTCTTTCTGTTTAATCAAACCGTTACATTCTTCATCTAATTGCGCTTTTAGATTTCTAAGTCTTTTTATCTCATCTTTCCGGTAGGTCATTTCTGAATTAGACGTACTGTGTTTTCTACTTCTAACAACAGGAATCGGTTGCGTTTGGACGGATATTTCTCCGAATGAATTCGTATTCTCGGAATGTGATAACCCGTTCGAGGTAATTTTGAACTGCGGCAATGAAAGTTGACTGAACGGATTACCCGCATCGTTAGACAACTGACTATCTAACGAATTCGGCTGCGAATTGTTTAATCTGGGAGACTGATTCCATGCGAAATCAGTGACGGTTCCCTGTTCGCTTACCGCGGCGCTAAATTGAGTTGATTTATCCATATTCGACTTGGCTTCTTCGAATAAACAAATTTTTTCTTTCAGTGTTTTTATTTCATCATTTTTCTTCTCCAATTCTAATTCAGCTTGCGATTTGTACTTTTCAAAATCTTCTTCTAAGTCATTAAACTGTTCCTCTAAATTATATGTTTCTTCGATAACAGGTAATTTATTAACAGAAGATTCTTGGCTCGTGAACTGTTCTTCTAATTCAGCCATTTTTGATAATAGTTCTTGAAAACTCTCAGTACTTTGTTTATGTTCTTGTTCAAAAATCTGTCTCTCTTCATCCAATTTTGACGCCCAATAATCTTCGCATCGTTCATATTCTGTTCTCATCAATTCCAAACTAGTTTCGAGTTCTTCACAATGTTCTTTCAATTCACGATTTTCATTGCACAATTTTCCGTAATCGGAATCGGTTTGAATTTCTTCCGAAACCATTTCTCTCTTTTCTTTTGCAGGTGTTACAGTTTTATCCCACGAGCTATCGACTGTAAGGTCTGAATTTTCGGTAAGTTTAGTTTTTAAATCGCAAAGAAAATCTTTTAAAACGCATTGCTCTGAAGTGCAATTGTGTTCTTTGGTGAGTACACTTCCGACACTTTGTTTCACGTCGTTTAAAAGAGTCTCCAAATTTTTAAGTTGCATTTCAACGTCTTTATTTTGGGCAAATATTAAAGCGGCACTGATCTATACAGAGAGAAATAAAATATTAAAAACACTTCGATATCGGTGTGGATTCGAAATTATAAAAAAAAACAAAAATAAAACTTTGCACTTACACATTATTTCAAACTAAAATTTTAAAAACAGAAACAAATGAACACCTTAAAAATAATCAGTACTTCACTTGTTCGAAAAAAACAATCTTTATAGATTAAATACATTTAGAAATATGCTAATACATATCTTAGTGATAAGAAAGTATTAAATAAACTATCAAGGTGTTATTACAATTTTCAAATGGACTTTATCCAATTAGAGCTACACACTATTAGAGACCACGACGACTTATTTACTGACTACTTTTAAGGAAACTAGGTAACCTTCCATTTCAAACCCACAGCTTCGCATAATTAAAAACAAGAACATAATTTAAATATTTTTATTGCAAATAAAGAAAAAAAAAGAACAATAAATATTACATAAAATTAAATACAAAAAAAAAAACAAATTAAATTAAAGCATCGACTTATTCAATTATGGGAGAAGCTGTAGGAATGAAAGAGTTGCAAGATTTTAAAATAAAAACATTTCAAATCACAAACACTTGAAACAATTTATATTTTAAAGCATTCTTTAATTATATATTTAATATGCAGTGAAAATAGGGCAAAAGCACCGCTTCCCGACCACCATCCTGTGATCGTTCGCTCTATACAGGATGTCCCAGAAGTCACGCACTTCCTCGTAGGGATCGAAAGAGAAAATTATTCTGAGATAAAAAGTCATTAGCCATTTTTTAATCAGACGCATAGCTGATAATTATTAATTAATGAAAGTGACCAATCAGGAGCGATTTGATTTGTTTTCCGATTTTATTTGTTTTTCTCCCGACAGTCACTGGATGTTTTTTAATTAATTTTAATTAATTATTCAGAGACGACTGACAACGGAAGACAGTTATCCAAGATACGGGAGAAAAACAAATAAAATCGGGAAAAAAATCAAATCGCTCCTGATTGGTCACTTTCATTAATTAATAATTAATTATCTATGCGTCTGATTAAAAAATGGCTAATGACTTTTTATCTCAGAATAATTTTCTCTTTCGATCCCTACGAGGAAGTGCGTGACTTCTGGGACACCCGGTATATTCATAATTGAAATTACATAAATAATGACGAAATAATATTATTTTAAATTTTGTTTCGTATTTTACCCACTTTATTAGTGCGAATAGAAATTAAAAAAATATTAATTTTCAAGTGATATACATATTAAGTAAGGCACCTCAATTGTAAATGAACATTTTTTGTTTTTATCTTCAGTCGACGTGAAGAGAAAAAAACAATGATTTATAATAGGCAACAGCCGCAACAGGAACTTGCAAATTAATATTTTTAAATTTCTCTTTGCAAAGAGAAATTAGAGAAAATATTAATTTGCAAATGGCACATCAAGCATCAGATCTATAACTCACTTGTAAATTAAAATTTTCCGAATTCCTTTGCACTAATATCGGGTAAAATACGAAACTGGAGATTTAAAATAAAATTTTATTCTTTATTATTTTTATTTATTTTGAATTTATGTCGGTTAAAACAATAATAAATAATAATAGTTATGTAATCATCTATTGTCAATTATCCACACGAGAGGGTCGACCACATGTGAGCGGTCGCGAATCGGTGCTTTTACTCTATATGAAGCATGTTAGTGACTTAGAGATGAAAAAATCACACATAAAAAAATCCCACTGCTTCTCTCATTCACATGAAAAAAGAAACAATAATACTGAAAAAAGTGCTCCCATAAATACCAGCGAAAATAATCAAAAACAACTACATAATAAAATATGCTATAAAAGTGCAATAAATAAAAAAATAATAAACTATAACAACACAGGCTAAAGAAATTCTTGAATGAATTACAATAGCTGATATTATGACACATTTTTTTTAAACATGAGCACAATTATAATTTGTGGAATAAATAAACAATAAATAGTGTATATAAAAGTACTTTTATCAAAAAAATTTAAAGTAAGTAGAAAAATGACAATTTTTTAAAATACTGATCGATTTGTTCTAATTAAAACAATAAATAGCAGCTCTGCAACAGACAAATACTCCCTAATAATAGAGCACATTATTTAAATAAAGTATTCACTTTTAGTAGGTATATAATACCAATTTAAAAAAAAATATGTTCAGACATTGAGGTTATGACGTTTCTTTACTGAGGGTTCGCCGATTTTAACCAAATTTTGTAGAAACAAAGTGTTTTGTTTTTAAAACAAAACACGACTCTGCCCTGTATATAATATGATGATATGACTAGTCGATTTTTTTTATTGATATGCTAATAATAACTGATACATTATTATATAAAAAATACAAGCACCTCTCGTAGCTTCGTTCACGTTAAAATCGCTTTTGATAAGAATATTATAAACAGATAGAGGCATCTATGTGTAGGATAAGTTTGTATATCAGCAAATACCATGCTTACTCAAAATCGGTCCGGCCGTTCTTGACCGTTGCCAGTACAAACACAGACAGACAAAAAATCCGAAAACACGTTTTCAATACGGACGTATCGTACACAATCCTGGGAAATGCGGCAAAAATACGAAAAAAGTCGCGTTATTGCACATACCCAATCAGTTCAAATACAAATAATAGTTTTTGGAATTGAACAATTACTAACTGATTACTCAAAATATAAATTGCGTCGTAAATCTAAATTTCTAACCTGTCAAATTATATTTTTAAAGAGCTAATTATGTGCTTTCTAATTTTCATAATAATGTAATTTTATTCTTCATCAGTTAATTAAATTAAATAATGAACGTATAACACGACACAAAAAGCACTAGATGCATAACAAGAGAGAAGTTTTGCAATGTTTATGAACAATTTTAGCTAGGATATGTGCTGTGAATTGATGACATGTTATGTTATAAATGACACAGCCAAAGTCAATTAGATAATAATCAATTAGAGCCTCAGAGATATGAGGTGGCACTTCACATGGCTATTTGTGTTCGCTATTGGGTGTTTGTTCTATTTGGCAAAATATATGACGTTCCAGACAAACATGCAAATAGAGGCAAATACGACCATCCACACATGGCAGTCAAATAGCAAACACACAAACATTTGGCAGCAGAAGGCAAGATTCAAAATTCCAGGAATTTTAGCACTGCTTCATTGTCCCAATTCATTTTCAATAGTAATTGTTCCAGTTCTCGCTCACAGCACAGACACAAAAATACAGCACGTCCGTACAGGTTCACTGTGCCTGCGCTTCTGAATATGGCCATTGTGTGGACGGTTATTTGCCGTATTTGCCTCCTTTGATGTGCCTCGAAAAACCGACAAGCGCACGATAACGCGTATTTGGTCTTGGCCTTATTTGTCAAATAGGCAAATAAGGTCAACACTTTGTCAAATAGACCCTCCACACTTGGTAATTGTATGCCAAATACACAAATACAAATAGCCATGTGAAGTGCCGGCGTTATATGCAAACACACTACATGTACGTGGCTCTGTTAGTCGATATTTATATCGATACGTTTTTTTCAATTTTCTATTAGGTATGACACCGAAAATTGGCAATCACTCTATGCGGAAGTATAATTATTTTTGGGTCATTTTCTGGTAGCTTAGGTACTTGTGCATTGCATATAGCGGCAGCTTACATCAGAATAGGCTGGTAGCAAAAAAACGCATTTTTTAAAGAGTATGAAATCTTCTTCAAAAGTTTGCGAGGCATAATATTTAAAGTTAATAGTCATCTCGAACAAGGTTAATCGGATCTATCAAATTTCTACGTCGTGAATACACTAAACAAAGACATATTAAAAGAAATTTTAAATTCTTCGTTAATAGATGAGGCTAAATAAACGGATTAAGATACGACTTAAAACATTGGGATAGAATAAGCACAATGCCTGAACATAATATAACAAAAGATAGTTTCAATTTTGTTTTTAAATATCACTTTGCAAATGAAATAAACATTTATAGTGTGCATTCCTAAATTCGCTACAGTAGCTGTAGCGCTACACAGTCTTGTACACAGCCTTGCCAAGGCTGTGTAGCGCTACAGCTACTGTAGCGAATTTAGGAATGCACCCCATAATTTAGATGACTATGTTGATTCACTTATTAAAGAACCGTTTTATAATCTGAACGGCACTCTGTAAAACTTTTTTCAATTCATGCTATCGAAAAAAAAAATTAAACACTAAATCGTTAAAGAATAATACGCTAAAAAATTATAAACTTAGTTAACTAAATAATAAATAAAATGTATATTTTTGACGAGATCGTTAATTTTAATATTGGAAGATTAAAGGTTTCATCCTTTAATCTTCCAATATTTTGACAGGATCATCATCACTCTAAATTATTAGAGTTATTTTTCACAATCAGCTCATTTTAATGTGAATCAACACAGTCCTAGGTAATAAATTAGAGATACAAAATCAGAAAATGTTTCTATACTATGAACTACGATGATAGAAGGAAGCTTACAAAAGCGATAGTGGCCAACATGCATTTTTATGCGCATGACCAAATCAACCATAATCAAAACTGAGTTTTATTTATTTATTATTTATTTATTTAAATGCCTTTCTCTCACAGACTAAAAAGTCGCTGAGTTAAAATGTAAAGGACTAATTATTTTTGATCGTTTTTCTGTAACACAATTTAATTCGTATAAATTTTTATTTACTTGAATTGTATAGTGCAACGTTATCTATGCACTATATTCAATATGGCTGCCTGTTTCAAGGTCACGATATTTATATACCGGGTGTTTTTTGAAAACTTTGGACGTTCCTCTTTAAAAAACAACGGGTTAAATAAAAAAAAGAGTTCGAACGAAAGTTGTTGGGTTCGAGGGAGAAATCGTTTGGACACAATAACCACTCCCACCACCTCACCCCTTAGCAGAGGGAGGGGGTCACTTTTGTTTTTTAAATTGGTACATCCATTTTTTATCGAGTTTTTTTTTGTATGTGAAAATGAAAAACTTTTGTCCGAATTTTTTTAAATTAGCGGTTTGCACAAAAACAAAGTAAAGTTAAAAAAAAAAATCAGACAAAAGATGTTCATTTTCACATACAAAAAAAAATTCGATGATAAAAAATCAGGGTTCCCATTTAAAAAACAAAAGTCACCACATCCACCTGCTAAGGGATGAAGTGGTGGGGGTAGTTATTGTGTCCAAACGATTTCCCCCTCGAAACCCAACAACATTCGTTCAAACTTTTTTTTTAACCAACCCATTGCTTTTTAAAGAAAAACGTCTAAAGTTTTCAAAATTAATTTGGAGACAGTGTCTGTCACTTTTGTAAAACTTCTTCTGTACTACAACTAACAAATTAAACATGCAAGGAATACACACTTATTTAATACTATAAAAAAAAACATGCATAAAACTTAGCTTAACTCACCGGCTGCTTAACTGGATAAAGATCACCGGTGAAATCGTGCCCGTACTGCGACAACAGCTTTTCGAGTTGTGAAATTCGAGAATACAATCGGGAGACTTCTTCGCAGCCTCCTTCGCTACTCGTAATCGACAGAGACGACGCGTCACCATAATCCAACTCGGTATCCAAACCATTCTCGTTAGCACTGAACGACAACATTTTTATACCTTCCGGTAATTCTTTTATGTTATTTTTTGCATGGCACTTTCTCAATTTCCCAATTCTTGGGCTTTCTTCTTCCAAACTATATTCCGGACTATCCTTTAACGAATATTCACCTCTACGTTTAACCCCACCACTTCCGGTAACGTTCTCGATAAATCCAGACGAATTTTCATCCGTTTCGGATGCATTCACAAAATTTGGAGTGGACGCGTTGTTTTTCTTAATGCGCAAAGCCGATAACTGCGAATTTATCGATTCCAATTCGATAGTCAATTCGTCGTTGCGATCTTTGAGCGCAATATTTTCTTGTTGTAAAGACGATATGGTATCTAAGTACGTCATTATTTGTTCTCTTTCTCTGTTTCCTTCTTGATCACATATCGTCTGTTTCTCTCCTTCCAAAACATTTATATTCTTAGATAATTCTGAATTCGTATGTTCCAGCAGCGAAACTTGCTCTAGCAAATTATGATTTTCTTTTTCTAGATTAAAAAATTCTTGTTGTCCCGCCGACAGTTCGGTTTTCAGTCGCGATTCTTCGGCTTCTAAAAGAGCTACCTTTCGCTCTAATCGTTGATTAATCAGAGATATCTGCTCTCTTTCGCCCGATAACTGATCGGTAAGTTCACGAATAATATCGGTATGTCTCTGCTCTAAGAGTCGGACTTGTTCTTTAGTTGTTTTTTCCATTTTTGCATGATTATCGTCGACTTCCTGTGCCAACAAAGTCGCTCTATGATTTGCATCGACAATATCGCTTTTCAGTTTGTCTCTTTCCGCGTTCATGTGTTCCATCGCGGCTTTCAAACAACGTACTTCCGACTGATACAAAGCTAAAGACGCTTGCAGTAAGGCTACGTGCGGATTATTCGAAAACCCGACCGGCTGACGTATTTCGTTTTGTGCGTCGATCATCGAATGTAATTCTTCCTCCAATACTGATGCCAACTCGACGACATTAATTTCTTTAACAGCGAAACCCAAATCTTGTAACAGCATTCTAGCATCCATGATGCCTGCATTTTCCCACATTTCGATTACGATATCGGAACTTATGATTCCAGTTCCGTCGGGTCCAAGAGTTATGTACTGAGCGAAATTATTCTTCGAAAAAATACTTTGATTCGAATGATTCTGCTCGGCAATATTCTGTTCTTGACAACTTTTCCTGAACAATTTAAGGAACGAATCAAATTGTATTTTTTCAACACCATCCAATTCAAGTTTCTCAAAATACTGACTCATAATCGTATTTGTTGTTCTATTCATACCGATATAATCACAAACTATATTGAAGTCGTTGAGTGTCAAGTATCCATTTTTACCAACGCCTAATCGTTGCCAAACATCTCGGATCATACACTCATCTAAATCGCGTTGATCCGACGTCGGAGTCGCTGCGATCGGAGAGCACGTACTCCCGGACCATTCGGGCACATAACTTCCAGCGTCCGGAAACGACGTACATCTTTTCAATTTCACGTTAACTCTTTTCTTTTTCGATGAATGTACATCGCTTTGCGAACTCGACCGTTGCACTTTATTTTGTTTCGTATCGCAACCGTTTTTCGAACTCATTTTGTAAATTTCAGAATTTGATTCTTCGACGAGGTTTTCGGTATCGGTTTCAATTTTTGGACGGGATCGACGGCCGTATTTCTTGGCACCGCACACAAATTTCGGAGACACTTCTCTTTCTGGTGATTCACCATCACTTTCCGTTTGATTTTCTTTAATAGCCGTTTCTGAATTTTGAACATCTCCTAAAAGTTGAAGTAATGCATCTCGAAACTCGAAAAACGAAACTGATTTTTTTCCCGTTTTCTTTAATAGTGAATTTATAAGTTCGATTCCACGTTCCTCAAGCTGAAGTGTATTGCACAGTTGTGATAGGCCTTCGTAATCTAATCTCCCTGTGCGATGGGAATCAAAATTATTGAAAACAGCCAACAGTTGTTGTTCATATGGATCCAATGAAGAATGGTCCATATTTCGTCAACTAATCCTGAAAAAAATTAATAAAACACATTATTTTACATGTCTGATTAAAACAACACTGAGAAAAAATTGTCTCGAATAGTATACGTGTAACAACACCATAATAATTATACGCTAATGACACACCTTAACTTTGGGAAGTTAACTTTATTCATTGAAAAATAAAGCTTGGCGTTTTAATATCACGAAAAACAATAATCGTAAAAAAATCACTAAAAACACTCGACCGATATAAATAAAATACTAATAACTTTTAACATTGTGAAATGTGAATGTATTGTTCATTTGCAGATAACAGTTATCAAACATCTCAAATGTCACAAATCGAACACCAGTCTGTTCCATTGAGCTAACGTGTTGTATAACTGGAGAAACTAACAATTATTTTTTTTTGTATATCCAATTGTATATATCCACATATATAGAGCATATGCACATATACAAGAGAATATCAGTTGGGGGTGGCACTACCTCTTGGTATCTGGCCAGTATAATTAAATATCAAAGCTGGGTTTAAACGACAAACACAAAATATCCATAAGCAGAGGTGGGATTCGAGCCCACGACAGTATGATCCAAAGGCAAGCACGCTGACCATTACACCACGCTGTCCTCAAACTAACAAAATCTCTGAACGTTAAAAACAATAATGTGCATATTTATTATAAAATGATAAAATCATAATTACCTAACCACGTTTTTGCTTTAAATACAAAATGAAATAATTAAAACTTTACAAATAAACTTTAAAACTGATATACTTTATTATATAACACGTCTTTACAATATTTTATGCGAAAAAAACAGAATTTAATTGAATTCACGACACAAAAAAAAACAATTCATTTTAAAATCTGATTCCAAAATAATTTTAAAATGCTAATTTGACAAGAAGACATATTTATTTTACTTCTTTGTCGTTTATGTCCATTTCTGTTCTCTCTCTTTCTGTCAAACGAAGCGAATGAAGTTCGGTTTTGCCCGAACTCGAAAAGTTTCTCTGTTTGCCCGAATTGGCCCGAATATTTGTCCACGGTTGACGGCAGTTGGTTATGACCAAACTCGAGAACTATTTTTTTTAGAAATTTGGCAGGAATATTCTTTGTGCACAGACCGAAAAAATATACATCTATAAATTATTTTTTGATCAAAAATCAAAACATTCCCGTTTTGAAGTGGCTCAAAGATTTATGCAGAAAAAATCTACAAAAAATATACCTAGATCATTGTTTATCTATAATATAATTTAGCTCATTGAAATACTATTGGCGTGCAGTGACATCTAGTAATATAAATAAAAAGTTTAATCCGACATTTTCCAAGTCATTACAAAAATTAAAATGCACACCCCGCAGCCGTAAGTTTATTGAGGTTAGATATTATATTGTACAAATCTTTGACGATATAATTATATAGCGTAAATGATATTTATTATAAAATAAAATTTAGAACTTATTATGGAGGACAAAGAAAAAGTATTTTCAGATCGCAATATTAACTCACTTATTAACAAAGTAAGTTGGCCTTTTATGCTAAATTTCGTATAAATCATAACAATAGATCTTATTTTCTAAAATACTTATAGAGTAACAAAATGCAGTTTATTATTATTTATTGTTATAATCATAAACTTGACTTATGGTCAACGTTCTAATAAAGTAATTTGTTTTTTAGCCTATTTACCTCTTTGGTCGAGATATAACACAAATACCATGCTTCCGAAACAGTTTCTTATATGGAATATGCGGTGGGTTTGGTGTAGGTTTATCTTATTTTATGTTCACTAGTCAAATTCGCAAAGCAACGCATGTTGGCTTTGGGTCATATGTCGTAATAACGTTAGGATATTGGTTTCATTGTCGGTATCAATATGCAGTAACAAAAATGCAATATGCGCAAATTAATAAGGCAATGCAAGAAAGGTTATTAAATGAAGGTACTAATAAAGATCCGGATAGAATTTTTAGCGGTGAAAAAGAAGACGTCTGATTTTCTATAACGGTTAAAATGAAATTGTGCGCAGTAACAGGCAAAATTTTTTTCACAGAACAAATTTTGTTGTGAAAATAATGACTATGTAATAATTTTGGTGATTTCTGTGAAAATAATGCACGAATAGTATAGTATTGAAATGGAAAAAACCTGGTAGTTTGTATAAAAAAAAACATAAAAGTTAATAATTCAAATAGTGCATAAAGAATAAAGACTTGTAGAGGGGTAAAACTCCGTACAAAAATGTAGATACACTGGATAATTTTCGAGAAATTATCCTCTTGCGAGTAGTATTTTCATGAAATTTTCCAAAAAAAAAAAACATGTTCATAATGTAGAGCTAGTTAGCAGTAATTATTTTCTGTTTAACAAGATAGTAAATAATAATATTTAAAATATTGCATATTATATTGATGATTGTACATATTTTTTAAAAATAAACTTTTAAAAGCAATTTTTTTTACGTTTTATGTTTAGTAGGTATTCACGGCCGAATTTTTGTCTGGTGAATGGTGATCAGTCAGTTTTATTAGCTGTAAATAGTTACTAGTTTATGTTTCGTACCTGATAATGAAAAAAACGGACCCTTAAATGCCAAGGTCTATCAATATGGGTCTATGAATAATCCTGTAAGAAAAATCAACTTCTAACCCAGAGCAATAAAAAAAAATAATAAATTGTATTGTTTAAAACTCTGTAGCTAAGAATCCATCCGTTTTTAGCCACAGACAAAAACTTCAAACAGATATCATGATAGATTACTTTTTGCGGCGAGAATTTAAAAATCACCTTTCTTTTCGAATGCTGCTTATTAAATATCTAGTCTTTGATTAAAGTTTCTTTAATTTGGTTTGATTATAATCTTCCTCAGGGTCCTCGTAAGGCCTCACTTACGAGGACCCTGAGGAAGATTATAATCAATCCGCGTGCGGATTCATAATTGACGCCCCTTATTAGGGATAAACTCACTAGACGATGTGTCAAATTTGAAAAACGTTAAAAATCCCACAGAGTGAACTTCAAAAATTCTCTCTTCACGTTAAAAAAATCACTCCGCAGAGTAAACTGTTCTCTACAAAAACAGTTTACTCCGTGCGATTTTTCACGGCGTTCTTCTCCTGTCGTACTTATGAATGAGACTATGAGAGAAAAATTTAGTTTCACCGCTGAGCAGTGAGAATTCATTAAGTCAAAATAATCATTAGTTTATCAATTCGGAAAAATGAATACCAGTGCAATTAATAAAAACATAAATACCAACTAACCATTACGACTGCGGACTGAATGTGAATCCCCTGGAATTAACTTGCAATTTTTTCCGTACTACACTCACATGAGGGAAAGAATATATTATCAATTATATCATTCAGGTGCACAAGTCTTACGTAAAAAAGTTGTTGATTGAAAAATACTTTACTTCACTCGTACTCTTGCAGGAATCGACAGGAAAATTCAAGATATAAACATACGAGGGAGTCTCCCGATAGGGGCGCCCTGTCTACGCGCTGATGTGAATTAACTGTCCAATCGAAAACTGGACGCGAAATATTTTGAATTCGAATTTCATTAAAAAATAAATAACTACTCGTAAGAGTTTTCACGCAGGCTTGAGTATGCAAATAAAATTGATATAATATCAGTTATATATATTTTCTATACAGTACAAAAAACATAACACAACTAGGCCATTTGCCGCCCCTTGAATGTGCCGCCCGCGTGCATCGCACTCTGGGGCGCGAGGGCCCTGATCTTCCTTTTTCTATTTATATATAATATATCTGTTGAGGTCAGAAATAATCACTTTTGACGATAAACTTGAGATAACATCCTTGCCTTTTATAACAAATCGATTTGCTTATAATTTTTTCATATAAGAAGCAATACAATTACCATATCTGATTACTATTTACTAGTTATTGCATAAGATGATAAGATTTTAAAATCCTGAACTCCAGAATTGCGATAGTTCCTACCAGAGATACTACCCTACGGGCTAGTGGTGTGCGTTGATTCAACGAACCAGTTTATTTAATTTTTTATCCAGTAGAAGCACAGTGCGTCTGAACTGTGACGAAACTTTCGTTTCTTGAGTTGTGATTGGTCGAGGGGAAAATCGAACGGCAGTAGGTGTCTATTTGCGTTTGTTTGTATCTACTTCCTATTCTGATGTGTCTCGCTTCACACTAGACTATCAAGCTTGTTTTGTGGATAGATCGGGTGCGCGCGCAGTGACAGTTCGAATATAAACACAGAGCAAAACGAATCTGTTGTCTGACTCTGAGCAGAATGACGCCATGTTGGTTTGTGGGCGTTTGTTCAAGTGCCCGCATGACAAGATACTGCTTCCTGATTGCTTCTTGCTCATACCTAGCAGCAAATCAAATAGCCCTTGTTCTAATTTTAAAACCTACTTGAGAGCTATCAGGCCAGCCTGCAGTGACGTCATTTCTAGCTTCGTACCTAGCCTACCGGCTAGCAGAACCACTAGTAGCGTTTCTAGCCTCGTGTGCAGCGGCCTTTAAATATCAGTAGTTTACATCAATCTCACGGACATCGGATAATAAAATCGGATAATCGGAGCTTTATTATAGTATATATATCTACATCAGTGATTCCCAAAGTGGTCTATATTGACCCCCAGAGGTCGACGACAACTTGCTAGGGGTCCATGTCAGCGGGAAAAAAAATTGGGGGTCCATGAAATGAAAATGGGGGTCAACGATAGTGAATCTCCTAACAAAAAAAGAAACAAACTGGACATCGTTAACCGAAGAGATTTAAGATTAAATCTAACTAAATTGATGCCAAATAATGAAAATTTATTATTAAAGCATCAGGTTCATCCCTCACGGCTCACACTAAAAGCATTTATTTTTTGCTTAGTTATTTTATGTAACAGAAAGTAAATTTTAATTTGAATCTAATTAATAAATGTATAAAACTAAACATTTCACACTACATTTCACTACCGTTATAAATTTAAATCGTTCAAAGTGAGTACCACTATACCGGTTGTCAAAAATACATTTGAAATTAATGAATTTGCAAAACATCAATATCAGATAAGCAGGGGGTCTACCCAAAACCGAAAAACATGGCAAGTGGTCTACGAGACAAAAAAGTTTGGGAACCTCTGATCTCCATGAATGTGAATGCTCAATGCATAGAACATCTCTGATAGAACCGACAAAAAATATGTTATAATATTATGAAACAACACCAGCTCCACAGTGCACATGTTTTATCTGTACGCTAATGTTAAGTTGTTAACGTCAGTCATCAAGTGGTCGTCGATGCAGTTGAACGAAGCATGTTGTGAATTATTGGACAGCGTATAGCAAAACATTGCAAGTTTGAAATCATTTCCCAACTGCATTTTACTTACTTGTCACTTGTTTCAATAGTTTCTAAAGCAATTTGTTCGATAGAATCTTCATTTAAGATTAACAATGGATACTACGTCTGTTTTAGTGTTTTTTGTAAATGGGCATAAGGTAAGAATTAACTATTACAATATAAAAATAACAATAAACAACGAATGCAACAATTCTGGTAAAAAAATGACAATCGAAACTGAAATGACATGATTGTTTGATTTGTTGCTAGTTGCGCAAGATAAACAATAATGTATGTTCCCATAAAATAATAAAATCAGTACATACCGCAATGTTATTTGTTCCAAAAATAAAACAAGTTTTGACTAGGAACATACAATATTTTAAAAATATTTAGGAACATTAACGGTTCGTCTAGATTTTTGGAAAGTGTACCGCCTCGGTACATTTTTTTTAGTTACATATAAACATGCCTGGATAATTGCATGTTTTAAATAAATATTATTAAAAATATGGCGTGGACGAAAAATTAGATATTATAGAATTATACCTACAATAAATTTTTCTTCCTGTTGGATCCAGTAAGTAGGATCATTAATAATAGCTTATAGGCGCCATTAAGACTCCGTGAAATTCGTTTATTCCTATATTTACCGGTCTGCGGTCTAATCTATCAGTAAATTCGCATCAGATTTATGCAGTATTAAGGTAGATTGTCGACATACTGCCTAGTCTACTTCAGTATTCTGTATTGAAATTTTTATTATCCTCGAGGTTAAACAACTTTCCTAGAAATTATACTCACATCTTGTATATTTTATAGGCGCGTAATAATAATGATTAAATACAAGCATTACAGCATGATTTATTGAAGGGAAGAGGCAGATTGTCATATTCTCGACTGTTGAATTTCAAAGATCTTATCAAAAAACGTTAAAAAAACAAATTTTTCAAGTCTATAAAGGATATGAACTACTTATTTTTTGTTTTTGAAACAATTCTTCTCACACTAATTATTTTATTGAATATTAAAACTAATTTTAGAAGTAATTTTTAAATAATATAGTTATCGAATTTCCATAAAACTTTTCACGCTGCCCCCTAGAACGGTTCCCAATATCGTAGAAAAATTTATATAGAACTAGCCGCTACCCGCGGCTCCGCACGCAACACGACACCGTGTTCTAGTACCACTTTAAAACACTGGATTTTTTAAGTCAGAAACCCTTTTGTGGTTGGATTTTCAAAAATTGTTAGTGCTCACCTACAGTAGTAGCTCCTGTGCAAAATTTCATGCCTTGTGCGTTGTCTGTCAGTCAATCTAGATTAGATAACTATTGCGCACAATTTTTCTTGCACGGGATTCACTAGTGCATACTATTTGTGACACGTTTTCAATAAAAATTGATGTACATAAAAATATACTTCAAAAAAATATAATTACGCTTTATAAAATGACGTAGATATTATTTGTTTTTTCTGCAAACGTGTTTTTAAACTGGATAGGTACCTATCAATAATAATTTTATCATTTCAGTTTTATAAATAAAAAACAATTTTATAATAATCAAATACTTGTAAGTGAATAATCTTTAATAGCAACAATTGGTATGTTCAAGTTTTAAAAAAAATACCTACTTATTAGTTTAAAAAAAAGTATTATTACAGTAGAACCTTTGTAAGTCGAACTTCGGGGGAGATGCCAACAAATTCGAGTTATAGAGTTTTTTAATTTTCTAGAATTTCGACATAGGCGATTTCTGTAAGGAAATATTCGATTTGTAGAGGTTAGATTCTTCAACAATTGTAACACTGTATATCTTAACACTTAATTAGTTTTTACTCTAAATAATTCCAAGAAAAATATCTCGTGTTACGTATTTAGGTCTAATCTGATTCGAACAGTGCAGCCAATAGCACTATTACAACAATTACGTCATCACGGTAAAACACGATCCTAAGTTTGTTCGTCAGATTACGTCACATTTATCTGCGCTATTATTTATCTATCAATTATGTTTTCTCACTAAATAAGTTCGGCGAGCATGTACCGTTTACTATATTCTAGGTTAGGTTTAAGCTCTCTGATAATTTCTAGAAAAAATAAATAAGAAACTGTCCTATTATTGTTTTTTTTTTTAGGTTGTTGATAATAATGTAAATCCCGAATGGACTTTACTGCATTATTTACGAAACAAATGTATCCTTTCTGAAAGACAGTCGTCATAAGCAATTATTTATAAATTTTAAATGATATAGAATATTAATAGACGGATATATTAAATATTTATAAGAAATAATGACATTTTATTGTTTTTAACCGATAAAAAGAGTAGATAGGAAATGGAAGCCAATTAATTGTTTGTTTTTTTTTTTTTTGCTTATTTTTAGAATGTTGCGAAATTAGTAAAGTAAGGTTTATTACAATAAATTAACCACATAAAGAATGAAAAGTTGTGCTGGTTGATAATTTTTTTTTTTCATTTCACTTATATTGAAGAATGAAAATTACTACTGATCTAACAGAAAATAATTGTGATATGCGGAAACTAAAATAAGCATCATATTTTGAGTGTTGTAGCGTTATCAAAACTGTACAAAAAATTATATTATAATCAGTATGTTAATCAAACATAGCATATTTAGTGGCGACCGTGAGATAATGTGATAGTTAATAAGTAGTTAAAAAATAAGTTTATAGTTGCTATACAAATGGGTGATTAGATATGAAATAAAAAATATTTGTATTGCTAATTGCAATAAATTTAAATCACAAAAATAAAATTATTTTTTTAAAGATGAAATGAAAAAAATGATGTAAACAAGACGTAGTCTATTTCTCTATACAATCTGCATCAATAAAAAAAATGAGCATCTGCAACCAGTATAATAAATTATAGTTAGTACTGCCCACTGATTGAAACTTTCTAGATTGCCTCATTTAACCAGCAAAATGTAAATTTACCACACGGTGGTTATGCTAGAAATTTTTGAATGAAATCCTTCCATCTTCCATTTTTAATATAAAACAATAGAAACGATGAAAATAGTTCAAAGAAATGTGACCAGTAGGTATAATACGCGCCACGGATCTAAAAGGTTCGGAAATTAGTCACAAACAGCGTCGCAAAGGCACATTTTAGAGCCGTTGATACTCCCACCACCTCCCAGCTACCTGCACAGAACGTGCGTTCGTCGGTGATTGGCCGTGATCGCTCGTTGCCTTTGTCACTTGTCGCTTTCCTGCTTTACAGTCGAGTACGCTATTGTCAAGTTGTTATTGTTATTTTAGTTTTGTTGAGTTGCGAGTTTGTAGTTTTTCAACAGACTGTACAAGCGCAAGCCAGCATTCGCATCTAACTTCCGAGCCTTTTAGATTTGTGGCGCGTACTATACCACTGTTGTTTAGCGGAATAACGCACATTAGACCAGCACCTGCAATCAGCAATAACCGTCAGTCGGTTGCCTGCAAATTTTGTCTAGTCGTGCAAACCTGATCTATTGTGTTGGTAATGTGTCGTTTTCATAAAATAATTTTCATTAAGAGGTTGAACCCAAAACTTGTTTTTTTTGCTTCATCCTCTTCCTCCTCTTCACACAACATCGTGAAAATAAAAACAACTTCCATCAAACTACAAACTCACTGATTGAAAACTGCAAAATGTCTACCGCACATGGACCTGCACTAAAAGTTGGTTGTGTTGGATAAATGTGTCCGGCAAGCCGTTCGAAATTAATGGAGAGTCCTCGCTGGGTTTGCTTTTTCTAGAAAAAGGGTATGATCGACAAACATTTGTAATCGATGACTGATTTTCGGATTTAATTGGCAGGAGTGGCAAGACTTGAGCACTGTCGGCCTCTTTTTATTAAGTATCGAATAATGACTCTCTCAGCATTGTACATTTATCATTGCTTAGTTTATGTCAAAAAAGAGCAAAATCTGTTTGAAACTAACTCAGAATTACATGATTATGATACACGGCATAAAAATTCCCTTACGTTGCCGCTACATAGACTAGCCACTATTCAAAAAAGTTTCACTTAATATGTGTCTCTCAAACTGTACAATAAATTGCCTAATGATATCAAAATGCTGAAACTGGAAACTTTTAAAATGTATTGTACTATCTTATTGTGTAAATATCTATCTATCTAATTAGTCTAAAAACGTCTGTTAGAAAATTGCTATCGGGTTTGTTTATTACATCTTTTTGAGAACGTCCTTTCTAGAATTCGTGCCTAGTCTTAAGAAAAGATGGGCTCCATCAGCATGCTTTACATTTAGGATGAGTAATTACGTAATTACATTATAATATATATTCCTTAACAAAACATAGTACGCCTGTGCGGTACTAAATTAGGATGCGCCGAAGGAGGATGTGGAGCCTGTACAGTCATGGTGTCGAAATACGACCGGAAGAACGATAAAGTCATGTATCCTTTTATCTAATTGTTTCTTATTTATTTAAGGGACATACCGTCAAGTTATTACTTATAACAGTAAAGATTTTTTACGTCTGATTATCTTATTGACAAGCATTTTAGCGTTTGAAAAATTTGTTATTAATAGATATACGTATAGGTAATATTTATTTTGATTGGAAAGTTAAAGAAAAAAAAATATAAATTTCCAAGTCGTATGTGACTGCTTTTGAACTTTTAGAATTAAAAAAATCTCATTTATCTCATCATAATAATAAATAATTGTCGACCTCATTTTATCATATGCATAAGTCGTTGATAATTTCTCACATATATAATGTTACCATATTTTTATATTTATAAAATTCGCAGTCACAAGCCACAAACTATAGTATTACAATATTGTTGTACAAAGTTCTAGTTAAATGAATCTTTGTATTAAAGAAGGTGTATCTAATATGTCTTAAAAATAACAAAAATCTAAATTATCGCTCAAATTGAAGCAGAGAAAAGCAATTACTGAAGATCTTGAATTATTGATTGTAGTAGTTCGGACATAATGTTTGCTTGTATCCAATAAGGCTGTTATTATTTATTTCTCAACTATTTATTTTGATTTATAAATCCTTAACTTTTAAATAAAGCCATTTATCAGTAAACGCATGTTTAGCACCAGTATGTTCCATGCACGGTTTGGCCGTAACAACTGTTGAAGGAATTGGCAGTACAAAAACACGTTTGCATCCAGTTCAAGAACGCATAGCAAAAGCCCACGGATCTCAATGTGGTTTTTGTACTCCGGGAATTGTAATGTCCATGTATACGTTATTGAGAAACTTGCCAAAACCATCAATGTATGATATGGAAACAGCATTTCAAGGAAATCTTTGTAGATGCACTGGCTACAGGCCAATTATCGAAGGTTATAAAACATTCACTGAAGAATGGGAAATGTCGCAAGCAAAATTTACAAATGGCTCATTAGTAAATGGAAATGGAGTTTGCGGTTTGGGAGAGCAGTGTTGCAGAAATCAGAATGGGAACGGAACTTCCGATCATGACGAATTGTTTGACAAGAATGAGTTCACTCCTTACGATCCGAGCCAAGAACCGATCTTTCCACCGGAATTGAAAATTTACGACATTTATGATAAACAGTATCTTGTAATCAAAGGGCAAGATGTTGCGTGGTATAGACCAACTACGCTGAACGAACTTCTGGCGTTAAAGGCTAAATTTCCTGATGCGAAAATTATTGTCGGAAATACTGAAGTCGGAGTGGAGGTTAAATTTAAACATTTCCTATACCCTACTTTAATCCAACCGAATCTTATACCTGAACTTACGTCAATAAAAACAAAACCCAATGGTTTATGTATTGGAGCGGCAGTTACTTTGCAAGATATGGAAAATGCTTTAAGTATTGAAATTGAAAATAATCATAAATCAAAAACTAGAATCTTTTCTGCTGTTATTGAAATGTTGCATTGGTTCGCTGGCAAACAAATAAGGAATGTAGCCGCTGTTGGCGGTAATATAATGACCGGAAGTCCGATATCAGATTTAAATCCGATATTTACAGCTGCCAATTGTGAACTAGAGTTAAAAAGTGAAAAGAAAGGAACGAGATTTGTTACAATCAATGAAAATTTTTATACCGGATACAGAAGAAATATTGTTGAAAAAGATGAAATTTTGGTATCGATATTAATACCGTACACCACAGAAAGTCAGTTTTTTGTTGCTTATAAACAAGCCAAACGGCGAGATGATGACATTGCGATTGTCAATGCTGCAATTAATGTTGAGTTCGTACCAAATACAACCCGAATTAAAGACGTTCGTCTAGCTTTTGGAGGAATGGCTCCCACTACAGTATTAGCAACAAAAACTAGAAAAGCGCTCGTTGATAAAGAATGGAATGATAAAATATTAGATCTTGCTTACGAAAAATTGATTGAAGATTTGCCATTATCTCCCAGTGCCCCAGGAGGAATGATTCAGTATCGAAGAGCCTTGACGCTCAGTCTATTTTTCAAAGGATATTTGAACATTACTGAAAAATACACGACCCAATTAAAACAGTCGTGTAATATCGATAGTAAATATAAAAGTGGATTGTTAGGCTTTGGACACGTATCGCCTAAAAGTTCTCAATACTTCCAAGTTGTACCTACGTCTCAGAAAAAAGATGATCTTGTTGGACGACCAATTGTTCATAAATCGGCGTATAAGCAAGCCACAGGCGAAGCTGTATATTGTGACGACATGCCGTCTTTTTCGAATGAATTATATTTAGGCTTAGTGTTAAGTTCCAAAGCGAATGCTAACATAATTTCAATCGACGCAAGTGAAGCCCTGAAAATGCCGGGAGTACACGGATTCTTTTCGGCTAAGGATTTGGACGAGCACAGAAACAGTGTTGGGCCCATTATTCATGATGAAGAAGTGTTTGCTTCTAAAGTAGTACGCAGTCAAGGTGTTGTCATCGCTGCCGTTGCAGCTGACAATCAGTTAATTGCGCAGAAAGCTGCACGCAAAGTAAAAATTGTTTATGAAGAAATAAAACCGGTTATTATAACCATCGAAGATGCAATTAAATATAATTCATATCACAATGAAAAACCGCTTGTTTTGAAAAAAGGTGACGTTGAAGCTGTTTTTAAGAATGCTGAATACATTATTGAAGGTGAATGTCATATGGGCGGCCAGGAACATTTCTATTTGGAAACTCATTGCGCAATAGTCGTTCCAAAAGGTGAAGATGATGAAATTGAAATCTTTGCTTCAACACAAAACCCAACCGAAATAAATGTAAGATTTATTCAAAAACGTTATTTTTTTAGTAATGGTTTAATAGCAAACTTAGTGATGTGCCGGATATCCATATCCGTATCCGCGGATATCCGAGGGAGAAGAAAGATCCGTATCCGTTAGTTTTTGGCGGATCTTTTACCTTATTAATTTTCAATTCATACATGGAATTTTATATATATAGGTGATTAGGTAATAATGAAAAACTGTTAAATTCCATTCAGATTATTTTTTATTTGGTACCTTTATATTGCAAACATTTATCGTAGTGAGTACCATACTAATAGTACATAACTCAAAGGTACAAAATCAACTATCTTTATAATGAGATATTGCACATCGATCTTTGGAAAGAGACAATCTGTTATGAGAGTTAACTCTTAAAGAGGTCAATAACTTTTTCCCATAACAGATAGTCTCTTTCCAAAGGTCGATGTGCAATATTTACCGCCGCGTACTCTAAGAAAGTTAAGATCCGTATCCGCGGACCTTGAAACCAAAAATCCGTATTCAGATCCGTATCCGCGGATATACATTTTTAACGATCCGGCACATCACTAACCAAACTACATGTTTATTTGTAGGCCGTTGCTGCTCATGTCTTGGGAATACCCATAAATCGAGTAGTTACACGAACAAAACGGATGGGTGGTGGTTTTGGCGGTAAAGAATCAAGAGGTCTAACGATCGCAATGCCTTTAGCATTCGCTGCGCACAAATTAAACAGACCAATCAGATGTATGTTAGACAGAGATGAAGATATGCTAATGAGTGGCACTAGACATCCGTTTTTATTTAAGTATAAAACTGCATTTACATCTGAAGGAAAAATTACCGCTTATGAAGTTCACGTATATAATAATGCCGGATGGTCACTCGATTTATCACAATCCGTAAATATATTAATATTGTTAGAACGATACATTTTACCATTCTAACTCCACAGTCTACAAATGGAAGTATTAACCCAAAATTCATGTATTCACAATATTTTTCCTACTTGAATGCAAAAATGTGTTTCTGCCAAAAGTCGCTTTTGACACGTGAAAAAAAGACGAGCCATAGCGAGCTCACTGTTTAAACCAGGGACGGGCAAATCTTTTGATCGGCCCACATAGCTGATGAAAATTTGACCGCGGGCTGGATGGCTGACGAAAATTTCACCGCGGGCCAAAAATTTGCAGGAAAAAAGATCCTCATATTCTATTTCCGTATTCGGAGAGCAAAAAAAAAAAAAGGTCCCCGCATTCTATTTTCGCTAAGTACTAAAGTGCTTCGCGGGCCCGCCATTTGCCCAGGCCTGGTTTAAACATTCGCTCGTACGAACGTTTGCGCGAGACAACACGGTTAAAAAAATCCGGAGCTAATTAAGTCAACTTTTAGTACTTTTGGAGTTGGGATGGTCTCATCACCTAATAGGGTTATTGACAGTGATTAAAATTAAATATAAAACTGTGTTATAATGAAAGTTTATGGTCTAAAATATCGTTTAGAATTATTATTTTTATTAAATAAGTGCGTTAAATATATTAAAATAAATAAATAAAATCACGATTTTTAACCTATGTGTCACGTGATTTCAAACACCAATCACAGCGCGTGACGTCATTAATCAGTCAACATGGCCGGTAGCTGTGTGCCACTGACTGCCATGTGTATTCGTTATCTCTGTTCAGTGTATGTTCTCTGGTGTATTCATTGTACTCTGTCAATCATATTAAATGAACACTTTGTTGGTTATAATGCTATATGTCACGTTGTACATGTGACTGTGACGTAGGCAATCAGCAAACATGGCTGCCAAGGTCAATTGATGTTTTGGCGCAGAATTTAAAGTCAAAATAAAAAACAACTAATAATGAGTCAAATCTGTTATATTTATGAGAAAAAATATTTTTTACGGGTACATATACCTTTATTCTTTAATTTTAAATACTTTTTGAAATTTTGTCAATAACCCTATTGACGGTTTTTTTTATCTGTTCAATACGCAAAACGTAGATGATTTTCAAATACTTTTAGGTTATTGAAAGAGCAATGTTCCATGTGCAAAATTCGTATAAAGTCCCAAATATCAGCATTACTGGACACATATGTAAAACCAATTTGCCATCAAATACAGCTTTTAGAGGTTTCGGTGGACCTCAAGGAATGTTTGCTGCCGAAACTATGATTCGTCATATGGCTGAAACCTTAAATAAAGATGTAGTTGAACTTTCAAGATTGAATTTGTATCAAGAAGGTGATTCAACTCATTATAATCAAATCCTTAATCACTGTACATTGACTAGGTGCTGGGACGAATGTTTAAGAGATTCTGATTTCGATAGGAGAAGAAGAGATATAGAAATATTTAATAAGTAAGTACAGCTAATATACTAATTTACGTATCTAGGATATAATGGCATATGATAATATGTAAAAACGTCAGTCAGTGAGTTTCAACTAGTGATGTGCCGGATATCCGTATCCATATCCGTCAGTTTTTGGCGGATCTTTTACCTTATTAATTTTCAATTTATAGATGAAATTTTATATATATATAGGTGATTAGGTAATAATGAAAATCTGTAAAATTCCATTCAGATTATTTTTATTTTTTTTAAATCGTATTTGGCACCTTTATATTGCAAACATTTATCGTAGTGAGTACCATACTAATAGTACATAACTCAAAGGTACTAAATCAACTATATTTATAATGAGATATTGCACATCGATCTTTGGAAAGAGACAATCTGTTATGAGAGCTAACTCTTAAAGAGGTCAACAACTTTTTCCCATAACAGATAGTCTCTTTCCAAAGGTCGATGTGCAATATTTACCGCCGCGTACTATAAGAAAGTTAAGATCCGTATCCGCGGATCTTGAAACCAAAAATCCGTATTCAGATCCGTATCCGCGGATATACATTTTTAACGATCCGGCACATCACTAGTTTCAACAGTCAATTTGAGGTCAGAAAAATGCATGAATGATTTGCAGTCAAAATAATTTTTTATAATTCCCGAATGATATTTGATATCTAATCGGTGTTTTTATAAACTTTGTTATAGACAAAACAGATGGAAGAAGCGTGGAATTAGTATAGTTCCTACAGCTTTTGGAATTGCTTTCACGGCACTATTTTTGAATCAAGGTGGTGCACTAGTTCATATTTACACGGATGGATCAGTTCTAATTAGCCACGGGGGCACTGAAATGGGACAAGGGTTGCATACAAAAATGATTCAGGTTGCGAGCAGAGCACTCGATATTCCTGGATCAAAAATTCATATAGCTGAAACCGCTACTGATAAAGTGCCAAATACTTCAGCGACAGCAGCTAGTGCCGGGTCTGACTTGAATGGCATGGCTATATTGGTAAAATACATTTTTTATCCACTTAATATTTATTTTATTTATAATTTGTGCCTATTGATTTTGTTTATGTGTTCGAAAAATTTCACTTGATGACTTGAATTCTTACACATTAAGTAAAACCATAGATATATATGTTACGGTTAATACAAGAAAGTAGTTAATTCGCAAATTAATCAGCTAATTACCCGAATTTACTAATCCCTGACGTTGGTTAATTCGGGTATTAACTGGTTAATTCGCGAATAAACTACTTTCTTGTATTAACCGTAAAATATATATTAATAGATAGCGGATGCCTATCCTTGCATTGTGCGGAATGGTTCCAATTAGAAGCCATAGAAGCTATTTTGTACGTGGAAAATGCCGTAAAAAGCGCGCGGGATTCAAAAAGATGAAATATTCTATAATATGATGTTAATGGAAAAAAAACACGCAGTAAACAGTGATAGTTCGCTCCAAAACCTATTTTTATATTGAAACGTTTCAAAAATTACAAAACAGCATAAATATAATATAAAAGCTTAGAACATTTTACATTGTCAGATTGGCATCAGTGCTTGTTAACCTTGATGCCAAATTAACTATGTAAAATGTTCTAAGCTTTTACATTATATTTATGCTCAATTTTGTAATTTTTTAAACGTTTCAGTATAAAAATAGGTTTTGGAGCGAAATATCACTGTTTACTGTGAGTTTTGTCGTTTTTCTCAATAAAATCATATTATAAAATAATTAATATTTTTGAATCTCGCGCGCTTTTTACGGCGTTTTCCACGTACAAAATGGCTTCTAAAAGGTACAGGAGGCGCTAGTGTATCCGCAATCTATTAAATATATATATCTATGGTATGCTTGCCATAAGTTAAAGTGTCCTCAGTTAAGAGAGAGAAATTTGTTTACTCAAATCAGTTACCATAGAAATAAGGAACTGTTCTTTCTTTTAATTGTAGACATTTTCACTGCTCTCCCGCGTGGTCTATTGAAATATCTCTATGGTCAGAACGCAATAATTTCGAAAACTATTGAACCGATTTACTGTGGAGAACATATTTGGAAAGGTTTTAAGTAGTTCTCATTACACAATCATAACAGTAAACGGAGGACCTATGTCACTCGGGAAGAAGTAGGTTTATGGCGTAAGGATTTTTCAAACGGTTCAGTAGATTACCCGCCAAAAGACCCGTCGAAAAACGCATATTTTCGCTATTTATAAAAACTTCTTATTTCAGAGAGCGTGTCAAACACTTGTAGAACGATTGCAACCATTTAAGGAAAAAAATCCTACTGGAAAATGGGAAGATTGGGTTAAGGCAGCTTATTTTAATAGAATTAGTCTTTCAACTACTGGCTTCTACTCAACACCTGATATCGGTTACGATTGGGATACTAATTCCGGGATAGCGTTTAATTATTTTACGTACGGTGCTGGATGTTCGGAAGTTGAAATTGATTGCCTGACAGGAGATCATCGCGTACTGAGAACAGATATCGTTATGGATTTAGGTGAAAGTCTGAACCCTGCCATCGATATTGGCCAAGTTGAAGGAGCTTTCATGCAAGGATATGGTTTATTTACAATAGAAGAAATGATGTATTCTCCAGATGGTACAATGTTTACAAGAGGTCCTGGGGCATATAAATTGCCAGGTTTTGCCGATATTCCAACTGAATTTAATGTATCTTTACTCAAGGGAGCTCCAAACCCGCGTGCTGTTTATTCATCTAAAGTAATTTGATTTGCAGATATTAAACTTTAAACTAAATATTTATAATTAACAACCGATTACACTAAGATAATAAAAACTTCTAGTTCAGGGAATAATGTAATTTTTCTTTTCAAATTAGGCTGTTGGTGAACCACCGCTATTTTTAGCAAGTTCAACATTTTTCGCCATAAAAGAAGCTATCAAGTCAGCCAGGAAAGACGCAGGTGTCAGTCCAAACTTCAGACTTGATTCTCCAGCCACTTCAAATCGAATCAGAATGGCTTGCGCAGACAATCTTACTTCCAAGGTTTTTTCATTGTTAATAATGCTTAAAGATTTTTATCAACAAAACTTTTACACTGTTTTTTTTTTTCAGTTTACTGAAGCCAACCCAAAAGACTACACTCCATGGAATGTTGTGCCATAAAAGAAAACAAAAATATTAAATATATTTTGTATTACTGTTTATAATGTAGTTCATTCTTTCGTACATTTAGAATATTTTAAGTTGTATATTTTTGATAGTAATTGGTTGTGTTTTATTATCAAAGTTTATTTTAGATAAATATATCAAAGAAATCTATCAAACAATTTGCCCTCTTGACTCCAAAACCCTAAATTAAAGAATATCAATGCTACATTCTTATTACTGAGAGATTTTTGACGTGATAACGTCTTATAAATTGATGAATCACCAATCTTATAAATTGATAAAACACCGGCTGCATGCACGAAAAAGTGTAACGTTCCTAACGCGTAACGTTCGTAACGCGTAACGTTCCGCCTGACCCTGTGATTTCGTATAACAGAATTTGCCTAAACAGTTTTTTTATACAAATTTATATAGAAAAATAGTTGTATAAATGCAATGTTGTCTAATGCATGGCGCGACGCGGTCGGTCGTCTTCGTTTGCCATACATGGAAATTAGAAGAGAACGTATGTCTTGTCTTAACATGAAAACGGCTGCATTTCTAATGTTTAATTCAATTTTTTGACATTAGTATTTTGTGAAATGCAACGCCTTCTAAGTTAAGTATTGGAATAACTAATTATTAATAGAACATAATAGTTTGACAGTTGCAAACGTCACTTTTGACATTTCTTATCATTCCGACACCAAGGATAAGCGGATTGAAACCAAATTTTGGGAGGATGTTTGATATGCAAATATGAAGTGGCCTATTGTTTTTGGGGAACATCGGCGCATGCGTAAAAGAATATATCTCTTATAATGATGTTTTATATAATAATAATATAGTTTTTAAAACGGTTTTTACTCTATCTATTTTTACTAGAAATGTTTGTAAATTTTTTGGGGAAAATCGGCGCATGCGCAAAAGAGATACATGCCATAGTTGTTTTTTATATAATAATAGTATACTTTTTATAGTGTTTTATTATTCTACTTAATAAAATTTACCTAAATTTGAAGCGAAAGATGCAATATCATAGATTCGAATTATTATAATTATTATATAAATTTAGGTTATATATTACGGAATACGTTATCACGTAAAACTATCGTCCGTAAACCGACTTTACAGACAACCAATTTTTAAAGTGAAACTTTTATTCTATCGCCCCGAATTTTTCTGGCCGTCTGTTGCATGTCGCATTACAGGCGGCCGCGGAGTAGGGGTAAAGTGAAAGGCGTTCGGAGTAGGCGCTCGGTAGAGCAGCCAATGCCAATATGGCGGCGCCCATGGTTAGCATCAGCTGACTAGTGTAGTATGTATAACACATAGTCAGTCTGTCATGCGGGCAAGTGCTGTACAGTGTTTACATGTTTTTATTCATGTATTCATGTGAATATTGTTGTTTATAATTAATTGTGATGGATAAGTGTCTACAATTCAATAGAAGTTTCACTTGCGTCGTGGTTTCTTAAAACCACACAACTGTTTTTTTTATTTTTTAATAACAAATTGAAATTTTTATCAGTTTTCGCATTAGAAGTTGGGAACTGGGGGCTTGTAATAAATAAATATACTAGCGGTCCGTCCTGGTTTCACCCAAGTGCGATAGAGATAAGTCTGCAAAATGTATTTCGTTTGCGGCCAGGCGTCTGAACTAATAGCTTTGAACAAATTCTACCAGATTTGCTTCTGAACTAATAGATTTGAGCAAATTTTAACAGATGTCGCTATTTGGTACTAAAACAGTTCTGTTCGTTTGCGTTTGAACTAATACTAGTTCAGAATCAAACAAACAAAACTGACTTCTGATAGAATTTACTAAAATCTATTTAGCTTTGAGTAAATTCTACCAGATGTCGTTACGTGTAACTAAGAGGTTTTTTGAGAAAATACCGTAATTCTGTACAAAATATTTAATAAAAACTATTCTTTAGCGTAAGTTGCACCAAGCAAGACACATTTACAAAATGTCATTAAAATCGGTTCTGTGGTTTCAGAGATTTGCCTGTAGCGATTCATGTGAGCAAAGCTGTGACAAAAGTTAAACAAACTACAAAAGTTTAAAATATATTTTAAAAACAATACAAAGTATAAATAGATTAATAATAACAATTTTTTCTATGGACACAACGAGACTTTACATACGATTTTTGTTTGCATCTTTAATGCCGTCCTAAGAAAGAATAACAATATTCAATGCGTTTTCTTTAGTCCGTTTCCTTAGCACGGCATTATAAATATTTGCTCAATACTAAAAAAATATCACTGATCAGAATCAATGTAGAAATAATTGCATTTTTTGCGTATCTATTTTAGAAAAATTATATAGTTATAATAGTATTTTGCAAAGTGATATTGTACCTATAGATGGAGAGCTAGCTACGGAGAAAATGGGTGACTCGGTGCAGAGCTGAAAATTTGCAGAATAATAGGAGATAGTACAAGTAAGTAGGGAAAAAATTGCCAGAAGGCTAGGCGGAACATAAAGAGCCGCCAGAAGGCGCTAATGTTGCGAAAAATTAGTGCACTTCTGGCAATTTCTATACTTATTCTGTAATTCAAAACTAGATTATATATTATACTTTATATAGTTATAAGGGCATACTGAAAATTCAAACATGATATAATAATTACATTCGAAAAATATTCAAAATTATTAATGACATTTTAATAGAAATAAAATAAATAAATTAATAAAATTACGTTGTTATAACAACGTAACTTTATTAATTTATTTAATTTTATTTCTATCAAAATGCCATCAATAATAATTTTGAATATTTGTCGAATGTAATTATTATATCATGTTTGAATTTTCAGTATGCCCTTATAACTATATAATGTATAATATATAATCTAGTTTTGAATTACAGAATAAGTATAGAAATTGCCAGAAGTGCACTGATTTTTCGCAACAATAGCGCCTTCTGGCGGCTCTTTATCTTCCGCCTAGCCTTCTGGCAATTTTTTCCCTACTTACTTATACTATCTTCTATTATTCGGCAAATTTTCAGCTCTGCACCGAGTCACCCATTTTCTCCGTAGCCAGCTCTTAGTCCACTATATCTGATTCTACAGTAGCATAAAACTATCCGCTCACTACAAACGAAGCTGTACTATGCTAGTGCCAATGTGGACATTCAACAAATTATTTTTTCATAAACAATGCATTGCAAATACGTTACTTAATAGCGATCGTATTCTCGCGTTGCTCGTTATGAATAATAATAAAAAATAATTATTGACACCATTTCCACAAATACCAAAAACAGAAAATTATTTTTTATTGTCTGCAAAAATTTTTCGGGGAGGGATTGCACAATATTTTTCTAAGTGTTGCAAATTTACTTCATTTGCGTTCAACCGTGACAAATAAATCATCGCCGCTAAAAAAAGAAATATAACGATTACATTTTTATTCTTTCCGTTTGATATGTATTATTTGGTATCTGTTAATATCATTATTTAGATTAGGTTTCCATTAAACAAGAGGGAAATTTCTATTGAATTATCGTGATAATCTTGAGGATTTCTATTTTAATTTGATTTATTTTTATTTTACTTGGCTTTTTTAATAATAAAAAGCTCTTATAAATCATTATTTTAATTTTTTTGTACACAAATAATACAAAAAAACAACTCCATCTGTTTGGAAACATTTCATTCAAAAATTGTCTGACTGGTATGACGTATGCGCGTTGGTAAATCAGTGACCCAATGTCTTTAGGTTCAACACGAATAGGCGGAGATATTTGATCTCGCACCATATTTAAGTATTTTTGGGAATTTAATGTCCCATTAATAAAAAAAATCCGATTATGTTGTAATCATTTGAATATTTTCTTCGGTAGTATACACATTCATTTTGCAAAAGAATATTATCTGTCAAATTGAAAAACAAGATTTCAAGGCTCACTCTGATCCAGTCATTTTTTCCCAATGTTAATTTCCCTATACAGATTGTATCAAATCAATACGGTCCATAGGGCTTATGTGTGTAAGACAGAGACGATATATAAAGATCTAAAGCAATAAATAAGAATGAGATAAATGATCGCTAATATAGTTACTGTGGTTACGTAAATAAATAATTACGTACACTGTAAATCTGTTTACCAATTTATCAATTAAAACAACTACAAATAAATTTATTATGTTGGCGGTTGAATTACCACCATAAAACCATTTAATTATTTGGATTTTTTCCCGAACAGTATAAATAGCCATTTTATCAATAATTTCACTAGTGAATACTGACATTTGATAAAATTGTGATTTTTACTGTAGAAAACAAAGACGATACTATCAGATTGTATAACCACAGTAACTATTAGCGATCATTTATCTCATTCTTACTTACTGCTTTAGTGCTTTATATAATATCGTCTTTGTCTTACACACAGAATGTTCTATGGACTGTTTTGATTTGATACAATCTGTATGTGCACCTTACGTGTTTACATACTGTATAAAAGACAATACAATACCATTGATTAACGTGAATAGGAAGATTGTTAACCAGGTAACGAATCATGTTTTACGTTTCATGCTCCTGGCTCACAAACTGAATGTTGGTTTGTGCTTCCACCTACATTATGGTTAAACTAACAGTTCAGATATTGTCAATGACAATACTCACCGAATTTTATCAACCGTTTTTCACGTGGTTTCTTAAATAAAATTAAACAAAAAATTACCTTCAAGTTGAACGTCAGTGGTTATGCATCTTTGTCCAATATATTCAGCAAGTAGATTTAAATGAGGATGTATTCCTGCTTTGTATTTTTCAATGACCGTTCGCAATAAATTCACGGACTCGTTGGTTAGTGGATTTTGCATTAAATTAGCTTGTTTATCAGCTATTTTATACATGTGAATAAACAGTTTCTTTAACTGTTTCCTGACTAATTTTCCTTCGTCTTCTTCAATATTGAACTAAAAAAAAAAATATATACACGTATATATCATTATTTTGTGATGCAAAACAATAATATTTATACAAAAAATGCACGAGGTATAAAAAACAAAACTCAAATCTTCATTTTACTAGACTTCGAGTTCCCACAGTTACTATTTTTTTTTTTTTTACCATTCCAACCCACAAGTGGGGAATATTACTAGTTTAGGTCAAAAATCACTTTTCAAAAATTTTACAATATCTTTCCGTTTTGAGGTCCCCCGAATCCAAAAAACATATTTTTCAAAAAACTCTGTGCGTCTGTTAGTCTGTGAACACGATACAGGTCAAACGGATGAACGGATTGAAACTAAATTTTGGGAGGATGTTTGGTATGCAAATATGAAGAGCCCTATTGTTTTTGGGGAAAATCGGCGCATGCGCAGAAGAGATATGTGCTAAAACGATATTTTTTATATAATGATGGAATACTTTTCATAACGGCTTTATTATTCTATTTATTTTTTCAAGAAAGTTTTGTTAAATTTTTTTTTTCTAAACTTTATAGTTTCAGAAATATTTTGAAAATAAAAAAAATCTATCGCTCTTTTGTTTTATGGATCTGTCAGAAATAAACAGTTCGGTATGCTTTGATTAATGTTTACATGACGTGGAACATATTATGTAGGTAACTATGGCAACGAATAGCAAATATATTGAATACTAGCAATTACCCGCGTCACCTCACACGATATCAAAAATTTTATTTTCTTTATATAATCAAATGTCAACATTTTTGAAGTTGGAATGGTCCCGTCATTCAATTGGCTGGAATTTTTTCAATAAAACGAACACTGGATGCATGACTGGATCTCTCTTCAAACGGTAACAGAATCGTCACGATCATGCGCAGTAGCTAAACGAACCTGTTTGTATCGGTTTCGGAACGCGTTTTAGCTACTGCGCATGACTGTGACGGTTCTGTTACCGTTCGCAGAGAGGTTGGAACAGAGTGAAATTAATACTGTGCACGAAACTACGTAAGTGCGTACCTTATCAGAAGCAAATATCGTCGTCATTGTAAGATCACCTTCTTCTAATTTTATTAAAAGTCGAAGGAAGCCGTCAAGCTTCACGGCATTTGTAATTCGCGTATTAATAACACCTTCGACAAACTGAAGAAAATACCTCATTACTTTCTGGTCGGTTTTGTAAGCCAGAAGGTACAACAATGAGCCCTGTGTGCTTGAAATTTGATTTATCCAAACCCTTGCCTAAAAAAATGTTAATAAACATTAAAAATTTTAATAAAATATTATAGTTATAGTACGCGCCACGAATCTAAAAGGCTCGGAATTTAGATGCTTAATGCAAGCTTGCGCTTGTACAGTCTGTTGAAAAACTACAAACTCGCAACTCAACAAAACTAACATAGCAATAACAACTTGACAATAGCGTACTCGACTGTACTTTAAAGCAGGAAAGTGACAAGTGACAAAGGCAACGAGCGATCAAGGCCAATCACCGACGACCGCACGTAGCTGGGAGGTGGTGGGAGTATAAACGGCTCTAAAAAGTGCTTTTGCAACGCTGGTTGTGACTAACTTCAGAACCTTTTAGATCCGTGGCGCGTACTATACGTCATTTTTTATACCTCTGCTATAGCTGCATACAATCTAGTTTCAACATCTTCGTTTTTGACGGCAGTGCTAGCTTCATCAACACTAAATCCCAAGTCAATAAGGAAATCTAAAGGAGTTTGTCTCTCGGAAAAAATAATCTGGGATGTTCTCGGTTGAGGAAAAATAGGTTGACGCAACTTGCCTTTTTCTGATTCGTCCAATTCAAAACATTTTGCGCCCGACAATGCCAAATTATCAGCTCTGAAACCACGTCGAAAACAATTTCCTATCTCTTGAGGATAAATGTTATCTGGCAGCTCTGTTGGCATTTCTTTAGTAGCTACTCTTTTTGTTTTTTTATATTTGTCTTTAATTGTTGGCTCTTGAAAAATGGAAAGAGCTGAAGAAACGTCAGTGAGTCTCGGAGAAACAATATAAGTACCATTACTATTTTTTTTATTTCTGTTTCCTTTCAGAATATGGAAAATTTTACCAAAAGATGGTCTCCTTCCTTTTTTTTCACTTCCGATCGTTACAGAGCTTTTGTTTGTTCCCCCATCAGATCTTATATCTGTATCTAAAGGTGGTCCATGGCCAAGTACATGGCGTACCATTTGCTCTTTCTCAACATCTTCATCGGATAAAGAGGAATCAAGGTCGAATTTAGGATATTCCGTTTTTACAACTGTGACACCACTCTTTGATAATTGCATTTTAATATTCATATTTTCATCACTTTCAATGTTATTTATAACATTTAATAATTCTTCAAATTTTTCTTTATCATTCATTTTATTTAAATCTGTTTTAAATGAAAACTTCTGCTCACTGATTTTACTTTCGCGTCGTATAATTTCTTTTACCTCATCTGGATTTTCACATTTTAATACGCCAGCAATATTCAAAATTTGTTTATCTGTTTTCTCATTATGAGCAAGTGTATTTGAAATTGATGGATGCTCATTGACTGCAGTGTTACTTTTACTTTTGGGAACAAAAAAATCTTCAGCTTCTAATTGTTTTTTATCAGCTGTAGTTTTTACTATTTTGCTGAACTCGTCATACTTAATTTCTGTTTTATCATTTGTACTATTATTTTTTTCAGAATCTTTTATAATTTGATTTTCAATTTCGCTATGTTCTATTTTTTGATTCGCAGTTTTCTCATCTAACATTCCCTGTACTTTTGCATTTTCTTTTTGAGAAATTGCATTTACTGGAACTTTACTTTCTTTGTCAGGCGGCAATTTTATAGACTCTTCAGTTTTAATATGCTTTTTTTTAAGTTTACTGTCTGGAGATTCTAGATTATTATTATTATCGCTTTGTTGGGCTGTTTTCGTAGTTTGCATTTTCTCAATTTGAGATTTGATCTTTTCTATTTCTTTGTCAGGCGGCAATTTTATAGACTCTTCAGTTTTAATATGCTTTTTTTTAAGTTTACTGTCTGGGGATTCTAGATTATTATTATCGCTTTCTTGGGCTGTTTTCGCAGTTTGCATTTTCTCAATTTGAGATTTGATCTTTTCTAATTTAGCTGATTTGTTACAATTGTTTTCTTCAGCTTTATCTGTTTTCGGATCGCCGCAAGTGCCAAATGAATATTTATTAGTTTCACATTTTGGATTTTCACAACATGGTTTTGATATTTGATTAATTTTCGAAGTATGAAATGATGATTCATTATCTTTTTTTGTCGTTTGCTTTGCATGTATAGTCGACATTAATTTCTTATATGGATCAAATTTTATTTTATTTTTTCCCCGATTAGGTTTCGGTTTTTCTCTAGTTTTTCTATTAGACAATGATTCATTTGAAGATGTTGATGATCCCAAATTTATTGCCTCTCGAATGACCTTAATTTTTGTGTCAGTCTTTTTTTCTGGTGGTGTTTTTTCTGCACTTTCAGCTTTACTTTTCTTTTCAGAACGAACTCGTTTTTTATGCTTTAAATCGAGCTTTTTTCGATCGTGATCAGCTTCCTTAGAATTGTCTGAAGTATGCGATCCCAATGCTTTTAGAATGGGAATTTTCGATGAATGCCCGCTTTCCATTTTATGGTCAAAAAGTTTTTTTTTAATAGTTTGACTTGTACTTGGCTGTTCTTCTGTAACATCTTGAAAATGGATTTGTTTTTTTTTGTTTATCGAAAATTTTGGTAAAATTTTTCGAGCAAAATCAAAATTTAACATATTTTTTATTTCATACGGATAGAGAACAATAACTTCGTTGTGAGTGTTTTGCCATTTTAAACATTTCTGTTGATCTGACTCGAAATAATAGTTTCGCTTATCATTAATTATAAATGTGTTATTTCTACCACTTAAAAATGAGTCATTTGCTGTGCTAAATATATTTTTCTTTAATTCAATTTCATTGTTTCCTACAGAGCTAAATTGATTACGTTCAAAAGATTCAATAATAATATTTTTTGATGCTGTCAAATCACTTTTTATTTTTCCGCGATTCAGCCATAGGCGGGTTACGTCTAACATTGTGTTTTCCTGAAATATAATATTACGTGATGATTTTAATTTATCCTTGTTAGAAAATATTGATCGATTTTTTTGAATATAAACATTCATTTCTTTAATATCGGTACTTTTTTGCACGTTTAAATATTTTATTGGTTGTAATTCATTATTCTTAGTTGAAGTTACATTTTTAAATGAATCATTATTTATTTTACCCTTGCCGGATATTTTCGCGTTTGACGAAATTAGTCTGTTTGATTTTTTTTCACAATCTTTTCTACCTTTTAATTCATTTGCAGGTTTCTCTTCTATTATGAAAGTTAACTCTCGTAATTTTTTATTTTTCTTCGAGTCGGCACTATTTCCACCGAGTAATTTATTTTCTATAGATGTCTCTGCCGGCCTCTCTTTTCTTTGGGAAAGTGTTTTGCTACTATTTTCATTCTCATTTTCTTCAGCTTTCTTATTTGTTTGAAAAGCTACCTTAAGATCACAACTTTTACCAGGAGTTTGTTTTTCAACTGTAATAAAGCTATGGGTTTGGTTTTTACTTTTATGTTTACTGGGTCTAATAAAATTTTCGGGTATTTCAGATGTTTCTTGTGAGTTTTTAAAGTGAATTGGAATGAAAAATCGCAAATTTTTTGTTTCATTAAATCCTTTCGAGTCACTGTTGAGTTCACTTTTAGTATTCTCGTGTTTTGAAGAGTCTTTGTTAGCTAACAAATATTCCATATTTTCAGCACAAATGTCTTGACCAGGCTCGGCAAAGCTTCTAGTTTTACTGATAATCACTTTGATACTTTTAATAGAACCGTCACTTGACGTTTTTCTTGTTGAACCTCCTTCATTTGTTAGTGCATTCCCACTTTTATTACTTAATGTTATTTTCACAGCAATATTAGCAGAATTCTCAGATGTTTTTGAATTGGGTATTGTTTGATTAGAAATAACCACTGAAAGCGGACTGAAATGGAGTTTGTTTGAGTCATACAGAGTAATTGTTTTAGAAAAACAATCTTGATCTTTTGAAATTGTCAATTTCTTCTCGGAATCGATTTTTTCATCTGCAGTGCTTTCCGAGCTTTCTTCTTCTGTTGCGTTTGATCGTTGTGTTTGATTTAGGCAGTCTTTTGATACCGGACATATTTTTGCACCACTTTTTTCCTCGCAATTTTTCAAATAACTTTGCTGAGACTTATTATTAAAGGGTTTACATTGTTGACAAATTTCTGAATGTTTATTAATAATATTTATGGCAGACGCTCCAGGTTCAGCGCTAGTATTACTGTTTGAATTTGTCACGTCGCTTTCTAAAATTGTTTCTAAAACATCAATTTTACCCGCAAACGTGTTTCTACTTTTAAACGTATCTGCAGCATATTGGCGCCATTGGTCTATATCTGAAATCGCGTCATCTTTTTTATTAAAATCATCTTTTCTCTCTATCGGTTTTGTAAGTAAGAGCTGATTAAAATATTCACATATATCCCATTCAGAAATACATGTCTGTATTCTTTCATTTAAATCTATGAAATCAGTTAAATTATAATTTTCGTCGGTTTGTGGGGACGTGTGTACAATATTCAATTGATCTGAAGTTTTACTTACTTCTAGATCGGAGAATGTTTTTAAAGTATTTTTCTTTGAATCTATTTCACACGTCATATCAAATAAACTATCCTGCGGTTTTTCCAAATTTAACGCCGGGCAATCAGTCGTATAAATAACGTTCTCAACTGGCTGATATAATATGTATTGAACAACCGAAGGTATAAAAGATTGTGCGCGTGGCAATGATTCCACCGAATTATTACTTGATTTACGTTTTATTTGTGGCGTTGAAACAACAGAATCTAGAGACTTATTTTTTTCCGACTGAAAAATTATACTTCCGGCACTATTTTGTTTACATGATTTTTCATCAATTTCATTAACAGATACTTTAGAAGTATCGACATTTGTTTTCAAGTGAAACTCCTTTTGAAACTGTTTACCGTCGTCTAAATTGTGATTTGACGAAATGGATTTTTGTTCGCAACAATCATTTTTATAAAAAGCTGTTTCGTAGTAATCACTAAGATCAATAGCGAGTTTTTCGTTTTCCAAAGAATGTCTTTTCTTTTCGCTTCTCTTGTTTTGTTTCAAATGACTTATTATTTCTTGACATTCTATATAAGTAATCTGTTCTGTAGAAAGATATGTTGAAGCTGAACTGTTGGAATTTTTTGTTGAATCTGGAGGTCCTGATGCTATATCACTCTGAGAATGAATCTCTTGTTGGGTGTTATCATCTCCTACTGATGTTACATAAGCCTGAATACAATTGTTTCCTATAACTTTAACATTTTGACTTCCACCGTAAACTTTGCATTGTAATTTTGGCGGTTTACTATATCCCGATAGTGTTTTTTCTAAAACTGTTTTGGATACACCATTTCTATCATGCACTTTAACAGACAGAACGCAAGGTGTAACGGTATCATTAGTAATTTCCTCAACTGGACATTCATGTAAATTAGTATTATTTATTAATTTTTCGTCCTCTTCACATTTTTTCGATTTCTTTTTTGACCTACGTTTTGCAGGTATTTTATCTTTTTCGTAAGGTTCTGCCGATTCTAATTTTTTATGGTATTTAACTTTTATGGTGAGACATTTCAAATTTATGAGATAAGAACAACTCTGTTTTCGATTGCCAGTTTTGGTATTTTTTAATCTGTACTGAGGGGGTAAAATTACAGCGACGTTTTCTTCACTTTTTTTGATTTTATTTGTTTTTATATCATTCTTTTTACTCGTGTGATCATTTGGCATAAATGAATCACCTATCTTGATTTTATTATTATTATCGTTATTTTTAAGAAGTATTTTTTTTAATTTATGTATGCAGCATTCATTTTGAGGAATATTATCGTTTTCATTTTTATTGTATTTTATCCTGTATTGAGGTGGTAAAATTATTTCCAAAGACTTACTATTAACATTTTGTAATTTATTCGATGCAATTGTTTGATTTGAATCACTTCTTGTTTCTCCCTTTAAAATTGTGTCTTTTAGAAGTGTTTCATTTTCTGAGTAAACATATATTTTGTTTTCAACATATTTTGACTGATTATTTGACATTTCATTTCGGGATGAGCAAACTTCTGTATTACAGGAATTTGATATTTGACCCCTTTTCTTTCGCTTTTTCATAACTCTATATGTTCTTGACTTAATATCCTTATGTTTTAAGGAATCAACTTTCTCGAAAGATTTCATTTCGCTGTTATGTGTAACAATTTCACTTTTATTTTTTGACAGGCACAATTTATCAATAATATTATTTACAAGTTCTTTAATTTGATCATCGATTAATTCTTCTTCACTAGACATTTTTACTGTACGATCTTTTTTGATAGATTTTAGTTTTTTATACACAAACAATAATTTTTGTGATGAATTTCAGTTATTATTAAGCGCGGAATCTGAATTTGGAAAAAAACAATTATAAAAACATAAGTTATGTGAATGTTACTACATATGAATAAGAAATGTCAGATTTTTCTAAAATATTTTTAATTGTTTGTGTTTTTGTGACAATTGTTTTTTGTTAATTTAACATTTTTCGTCTTTTTTTTTTGTTTAGAATTTACAAAAAAATGCTTTGCTTTGTAGCCCCAACGATATCTAGATATTACCAAACACAAGAGATGGTTCTCCTTAAACCTCTACCCTCCATAGGATCGACAAAAGATAAGAATCAGGCTTACCACCATTATAAAAAAAATACAATCCCGTGTATGTGATAGCACCTTAGAGGAAATCTATGGATAGCACCTTCTGCTACAGATGAAACAAATGCTCTGAAACAAACCTTAATAATTTTGATAGATAGGAATCGCACGTGCTTCAGTTCTTTTAGTAAAACAATTATAATAAAAAAATGGGGAAATTTAGAAGCAAATTAAAGGGCCAAACAAAAGGAAAACGGTGGCCGAAAGGGCAAAGCTCGAATTCTAATCCGGAGACGAGAAAACATCGAGAAGCAGCGAAATCTCCATTTTTTAACAAAAACTTAGGTTAGTTTCTTATTATTTGCTTTAAATTTATTATGACTGTAGTTTAATTATATCTTTCATTATATTTCAGGTCCTAGTAATTTAACAGCAGATGCTTTACGTAAACATGACGTCGATTCAGTTAAGTTGTCATCATCTGCGCCTTCTGTGGCTTTCACAAATACTGACGATGGCAACAGCACGTTTAATTATACCTTTAAAACTTTTGACACATTTGCTTCCGATTGGAGCGAGTGCAGTAATACATCTTTTAGTAAGTTGATGCAAACATTTAGATCCGATTCGGCACTTCATAAAAATATGTTAGCCGTCTTAGCAGCTGTCACCGAAGTAATAAAATCGCAGAACGGCACAGAATCGTCTACGGAATATTATGCTGCTTTGGTAAGTTTTTTACACGCTTTATATTAGTTTCACTTGTAAGTTTGTATGTATGTATGTTTGTAAAGTCGTTTGGACTACAGCAAGTGGTTTATATAGTGGTATAATATGCCAGCACTGTAAGTACACTGGCTAGCCGTGCGGTCTAAGGCACGGGTCTTCGCTGACGTCAACTCTCGGAATCACGGGTCGTGGATTCTAATCCCGTCCACGCCGAAAAAAAATTGTTTTTTTTTTCGGCAAATTTTTGACAATAAATCGAACTAAAAAGTGGAAAATAAATATAGTTTATAAAAAACTAAAAAACACGCTTTATATCGAACTAAAAAGTAATAAATAATTTTTTTTTAAATAAGCTTAAAACAATAATGATAAAAAAATACAAGTATTATTGTGAAAAAAGCGTGGGGCGCTCGATGTACGAAAATGTGGAACAAAGCGCCCCACGCTTTTTTCACAATAATACTTGTATTTTTTATTCATTATTGTTTTAAGCTTATTTAAAAAAAAAATATTTTTTGCTTTTTAGTTTGATATAAAGCGTGTTTTTTAGTTTTTTTTAAACTATATTTTTTTTAGCTGTAAAAGTGATACATTAGCATTCGAAAGATAAATATTTGTTTTTTGGTTATGAACTGGAATTCTACATTTTTTCGTTATGGAGACTGCATTTTTTTTTACAAATTGTTTAATTTGAGTGATTTCTATTACCGCAAAAAAAAAATGAAAACATTTGCTTGACAGTACTGGGTTCAACTCCCCGCAAAGACGGATGGGGCATTTTTTTCTCCCTACTATTTTTTGCCAAGAAGCGGATTTTTCCACCGGCCATTTTAGTAATTCAAAGCAAATATCAAGATGGTTCTGTATTTAAGATCATGGCCGTATACTTGCTTCACTTGTGTTCACAAAAAGCCATTCACCGTACCAAAATCATATATATTAATACGTTAAGGTTAAGATGTTTGCCTCCCTTTTTAGAAAAAGCCACACAATTTCTCCACATAAATTATATATCATTTTACAGATAATTGCTTGCCCTACTTACATCGACAACTAAAAAATTTATTATTGCTTTTGTTTTTGTAAATTAATTAATTAACAGCAACGCTGAACAACGTCTGCCATCTGACGGCTTTAATTTTGAAACAGCGTCAACACTTCGATCTGTCATCTGACCTTCATATTGTAAATACTGCATACTGCCATCTGACGGCTTTAATTTTGAAACGGCGAGCAACGCTGAAAACGTCACAACAATGCTGCATGATGCCATCTGACGGCTTAGCTCAACGCTTTTGCTACTTGCGCCTCTATATGACAATTTTAGTAAAATATTTCTTCGATCTGTCATCTGACCTTCATATTGTAATAAAACAAAAAGAAGAACGTTATAAGCAGTGTGCAAAATTAGAAACGAATTGAATACTTGCAATCATATTTAAAAAATAATTTTGTAAAGTGATAATTATTATACTTATTTAGTGCGAATAATTCGCACAGGTCATTCTAGTTCTTATAATTCCTCCACTCGTACATTGCCCTTAAGAAAATTTAAATTTAAGATTATTGGAAGAATGTGGTAATTTTGTCTGTTATGGTATATTGAGAGAAAGAGAGAGGCGTTTCATTGTTAATTAAATTTGTAAATTAGAAAAAAACGTATTATTTGTTGTAGTGAAAACTCACTCTTCTTTTTAACATTTTAGATGACATCGTTGGAGGCAACTGAAGATGAAGAATCGATAATGGCAATTTTGTCGCTCTTGGCACTAAACATTAAATCAGTTCCACGTCCAGTACTCTGCTCACAGTTTTCGATAGCTAGTAGGGTGTTTCTAAAACATTTGGAAAACTATGCTCAAACAGATAATAATGTGATTTGCAGATCACTACTGACATGTTTGGCAGCATTACTAAGATCACAGGAAATTGCCGTTTGGGCTGATTCGTCTACATTAACAGTTTTTGATGCTCTAATGGCGTTTGCTGCACATTCAAAACCGAAGGTAAGTAAAGAGTAATCGAAGTGTGTTGACGTCATTTTGATACGAAAGAAAAATTTTTTGACGTGATAACGTCTTATAAATTGATGAAACACCGGCTGCATGCACGTAAAAGTTTCACGTTCCGAAATGTGTCACGTTCCGCGCACGATCGGCCCAAGTTTGACAGCTACTAAAATTTAGGTTATGTATTATTAAATATGATATTCGAGCGGAATACGTTATCACGTAAAACTATCGTCCGTAAACCGACTTTACAGACAACCAATTTTTTTTTAACAAAAAGACTGCTAAAAAGTTAATTTTACACGAAATCTTGTGACTAAAAAACAATATCGGCTTTGTAATCGTGCCAATTGAAGCGTATTAACGTCAGTATGATTCAGTACAAATTTTATCAAAATCGCTTCAACCGTTTTTCGTTTAAACAGAAAGACTGCAGAAAAAATGTATTTATTTTTTGAAAAATATTTGTCGGGTCTAATATATTAAATCCTTACATGTTTAATATTCAATATTGATCATACTGGGAAGTTGGTCATGTGTAGAGATTAGTGATGTGCCGGATATCCATATCCGCGGATATCCGAGGGAGAAGAAAGATCCGTATCCGTTAGTTTTTGGCGGATCTTTTACCTTATTAATTTTCAATAAAGAGATGAAATTTTATATAATGTATATAGGTGATTAGGTAATAATGAAAAACTGTTAAATTCCATTCAGATAATTTTTTATTTTTTAAAATTGTATTTGGCACCTTTATATTGCAAAAATTTATCGTAGTGAGTACCATACCAATAGTACATAACTCAAAGGTACTAAAAATCTATCTTTATAATGAGATATTGCACATCGATCTTTGGAAAGAGACAATCTGTTATGAGAGTTAACTCTTAAAGAGGTCAATAACTTTTTCCCATAACAGATAGTCTCTTTCCAAAGGTCGATGTGCAATATTTACCGCCGCGTACCTAAGAAAGTTAAGATCCGTATCCGCGGATCTTGAAACCAAATATCCGTATTCAGATCCGTATCCGCGGATATACATTTTTAACGATCCGGCACATCACTAGTAGAGATGCCAAATGATTTTAATATTGATAAATATATCGATATTTATATCGACACCAGACCGATATAGATAATCGATAATATCGACCCTTTCAATATCGCACTTGAAGAGTCCCAATAATCGACCCACCTCACGGTATGTTAATTTGATACTCAAAAGCGTTATGTGTTGTTTTCAGGTTCGCAAATCGGCTCAGCATGCTATTTGCGCCGTTTTGAGAGGCAGTCACTTCATGCTCGAGTCGAAAGAGGGCGATAATGAAATGCAAGTGGAACCGCCTTCACATCATCCGGGAGCAGCTAGAGCTGCTGATCACTGTATTCGATTGATAGAAACCAGTACGGGCACAGTTGGCGGTCAAACTACCATTTTGCATATCCTGACACTTTTGAAGGATATAATCCAAACTTTTCCAAAAGCACAAATCAAGGTAAATGATATTAAAATATTTGACTAACTTTTAATTTGGAAACTACGGCCATTCCAAGATTTTATATGATTTTCTGAAAACTATAATCGCAAACAACTTCAAAACCAAAAGACATACAGACGTTTCAAATCTTCTTGGTTACCGCCCGCTACCACATCGCCTTTTATGATGTCTACCGCAGTTGTAGACGAAACGTCAGGTAGAAATACCAATGGACCACGACATACCGGGTGAGGCAAAAGTCCCGGAACGGTTGAATATCTCGCATACTACGCATCATATAAAAAAAAAAAAATACGTGTCAAATATTTTTCGCAAAACTATTTTTTGATACCACACATGACTCCCCACCCCCACCCAGTTGGGGGGGGAGGGGCAACTTTAAAATTTTAAAAAGGAACCCCTATTTTTTATTGCAGATTCGGATTCTACGGGAAAAATTACATACAATTGATGTAATTTTTCCCGTGGGTTTTAGGGGTTGAAAAATATTTTTGGGCCCGAAAATACCAAAAAATTTCTCCGAATCGTTTCAAAATTGAAATTTAACCCTTTAGTAATGATTAAAATGTGCTACCAAAATTGTATTAAAATCGGCCCGACAGGACCAGACTTAAAAATTTTATGAAAACGTTAGTTTGTAGATATGGATTTATTTAGTGAAGGGTGAATTTAATTTGTTGTATTGATAGTAATATTAAAATAAAAAAAAAATTACATACAATTGATGTAATTTTTCCCGTAGAATCCGAATCTGCAATAAAAAATAGGGGTTCCTATTTAAAATTTTAAAGTTGCCCCTCCCCCCATCAACTGGGGGGGGTGGGGAGTCATGTGTGGTATCAAAAAATAGTTTTGCGAAAAATATTTGACACGTATTTTTTTTTTTTGATATGGTTCGTAGTATGCGAGATATTCAACCGTTCCGGGACTTTTGCCTCACCTGGTATAAGCTCGGAAACCAAGAAGATTTGGATCAACACAAGCCTACACACTTGGATACAGACGTTTGTTTGTGCTCATTGGATTCGGCGTGTTTTTTTCTATAAGCCTGGTGATTTTGCCAAAGTTACGAAAGATTTCGGTTTTCGTCAAAAATCGCATTTTTTAAAGGGGTACCTATGCGTTGAAAAAATTGTAAAAATCGAATTCTTTAATGTATCTTTGAAATTGAGAATGCTTACGGAAAAAAATACGCTGAATTCAATGAGCGTAAGCAAACGTCTGTATCTCTTTTAGTTTGGAAACTACGGCCATTCGAAGGTTGCGAATAACTTGATTAATTTTTTTATCCTGACTCACTTATTGAAACTTTTAATGTATCCTGTTAACCTAGAATCTTATTTGGTGCGAAAGAAGGTTGCATAGCACGTGTTTACATACTGTATACAGTATGTAAACACATAAGGTGCACATAGGGAATTTAACATTGGGAAAAAATGACTGGATCAGAGCGAGCCTTCAAATCTTGTTTTTCAATTTGACAGATAATATTCTTTTGCAAAATGAATGTGTATACTATCGAAGAAAATATTCAAATGATTACAACATAATCGGACTTTTTTTATTAATGGGACATTAAATTCCCAAAAATACTTAAATATGATGCGAGATCAAATATCTCCGCCTATTCGTGTTGAACCTAAAGACATTGGGTCACTAATTTAACTACGCGCATACGTCATACCAGTCAGACAATTTTTGAATGAAATGTTTCCAAACAGATGGAGTTGTTTTTTTGTTTTATTTTTGTACAAAAAAATTAAAATAATGATTTATAAGAGCTTTTTATTAAAAAAGCCTAGTAAAATAAAAATAAATCAAAATAAAATAGAAATCCTCTAGATTACCACGATAATTCAATAGAAATAACAATTAATGCAGTCATGGCTAACTCTGATCCAAGTATTTTTTCCCAATGTTAACTTCCCTATGTGCACCTTACGTGTTTAACTGTATATAGAATTACTACATGATAAATTTAATTTTTATGAAATATGGAACATTCAGCGCGCGAGTTCTACTTACACTTGTCCGTCTTTTTTTAGTATTATTGAATGTTCTCTCTTTTATGATATAAAAAATGAGTTAATAGAAATAAACACGTGGGTCATTTAAAAAGCCTGCCTGGGTCAGTGTCTGACCCGCGGCTCATAGGTTCGCCATCACTGCGTTAGGTCTTTGTTTCAATGTGAATGCAAAGTAGCTCAGCGCGGAATGTATCAACAATTCCAAACCGTCAGTTAATTTCTACGATGTGACACAATGATTTGACACTTGACGCCCTGACATCTGGTGATAAAAAATGAAAGTAATTGTGATTGTTATTTTTGCAGAAAGTGTGTGAAGTAATTCTAAAGATAATGATGCTCAACAATGCGTTGGTGAGTTCTTGCTCGATGCAAGTGATGCATGCCCTGTTTTCGGCGCAGCATGTTACAGTACCGGCCAATTTGAATGCTCAGATTATTGCAGCTCTTTATGATTACCAGCCATCATCGACCGACACTCAACCTACTTTGGCATGGATTGCCGTTATGCAACAAGCGCATATTCATCTAGCAGAGTAAGCATCTTATTTAATCTTATTAGAGATGGAATAAACGGGTCTTTTTAGCGATCTGCATCTTTGCATCTGGATCCCGTATGTGAGCCGGCTCCCTGAACCGGTTCAAAAAGAGACGAGTTCTGAATATGTTATTCGAGTCAACTGAGCCAACTGAGTTAGTTGAGTCAATCATATCACGTAATATTATGCCAGTGACTGACCCACATAATATTATAAGGCGGGGTTTTACAGGTTGCTACTTGCTATGTTACAGAAAGCATATTACAATATGCAATACAATACCTTAAATAGTTGTGACTTAAGTAAAACATTGTAATAAGCTGTACCGCCTGTGCGTTGTGTCTGTGTGTACCATAGCCAGACATATGATGCATGAGTCATTTGAGCTGACAGTGCTTCTGTGTGCCTAGTGTTTCACTGAGTTATGCGGATCCGTTGATCTGTCGGCTCATAAAAAAGTGAGTCGGCTCTCACGGATCTTCTGTCTGAGCCGGCTCTTTGAACCGGTTCAGATCTGAGTTACCCAACCCTAAATCTTATTTTCTGATGTAAATTATCACTTCTTTTCTTCCGAAACCGCCTCACTGTTTGTTTCACGAGAACTTATTAATTTATGTAAATGCTCTCGGTGTTTTTTACTAGTGGGGAATGGTACTAAATTAGGTCAAAATTCACTTTTCAAAAATTTTACAATATTTTTCGTTTTGAGTTCCCTGAATCCAAAAAACATATTTTTGGAAAAACTCTTTGTGTCTGTCTGTCTGTGAGCACGATACAGGTCAAACAGATGAACGGGTTGAAACCAAAATTTGGGAGGATGTTTGGTATGCAAATATGAAGAGCCTTATTTTTTTGGGGGGAAAATCGGTGCATGCGCAGAAGAGATATGTGCTATAACGTTGTTTTTTATATAATAATGGTATACTTTTCATAACGGCTGATTCTATTTATTTTCTCAAGAAAGTTTCGTATAAAAATTCTTTTCTAAACCTTATAGTTTCGGAAATATTTTGAAAATAAAAAAAATATCAGCTGTTCTTTTGTTTTGTAGATCTGTCAGAAATAAACTAGTTAAGCATGCTTTGATTCATTTTTACATGACGTGGAACATATTATGTAGGTAACCATGGCAACGAATAGCAAATGTATTATTGAATACTAGCCATTACCCGCGTCACCTCACGCAATATCAGAAATTTTATTTTCTTTATTTGAATGTCAACATTTTGAAGTTGGAATGGTCCCGTCGCCCGATTGGCTGGAATTTTTTAAATAATATATTGTATTTGATTTTTTGCAGTGCCGATATCAAAATATGTATGACGATTTTGCCTCGAATAATAAACGAATTCACTCAGTTATGGTTAACGGACCGTAAAGAAGTCATAATATCAATAACGCATGCCTTGCAAGCACTCGTAGAGGACTGCATAGGACCCGCTTGCGACGGTCCCGAAGCTACCGGACAACATTCTGCGTCTTTGAAAACCTGTTTTGAGCAACTGGAACAGTGTCTAGGATATCAATATTTTGCCTCTTGGGCTCAAGTATTACATGTCATGAATACCGTATTTAAGGTAACTTGTTTATCGGTAAAATTTAGAAAACACTTGATATTAAAATTATTAACGAATGAAGAGACTGTAGGTTCAACTAAATTTCTAAAATAAAATTGTTTTTTCAATAAATAAAATTATCGACCAATTTTTCAGACAATATATTAACAAAAAAATATATAAATTAATACATTAACGTTTCGATCCGGATTTGGATCTTCTTCAGAACTGATCTAAAAATATAAAAAAAATTTAATATTTAGTTTCTATTTATTTTTAATGAAATTCGTGAAAGATTTTTTTAATATTGAAAATTGTTTTTTTATTCCAGGTGGCAGGTCCGAATTGCTCAAATATGTTAATGAGTTATTTGAAAACGTTGAGCGAATTAAGAAATTCGTATAAATTTTCTTATAATAATGAGCTAGAGTTTACCATCGGAGCTGCTGTTCGATATATGGGACCGGAAATTGTTCTTAGCATTATTCCATTCACTGTAAGTAAATTATTAATTTTTTTTTTATGGAGAAACAGATCAAACTCGGGGACAAAGGTGTTTGTCACGTTGGCATAGAGTTAAGGTAGTACGAGCACCAAGGCAATTTTAAATAAAAGGCTTGATTTTTTTTTACATGAAGTTGGACTAAGTCTAAACCAATTCTGAAAATTTTAGGGGGTTTGCCCGATTATTTAAATAAATAAATGACTTCAAAAGGAGGTATATTTAACATTGGCTTTATGGTAAAACGGTAGATGGATGATATGTTTTCATTGATTTCTCCAAAACTAGTCGGTGGAAATTAAAAAAAAAACTATTTAAATTAAAGTTAAAACCTTAATAAATTATTGAAAACAAAAAAAAACCCGTTGTGCCGAACTAATTTAAAAGATATTAAAGATTTTAATTAGTCGGGCGCATCGGGTTTTTTTTGTTTTCAATAATTATTTATTAAGGTTTTAACTTTAATTTAAATAGTTTTTTTTTAATTTCCACCGACTAGTTTTGGAGAAATCAATGAAAACATATCATCCAATCTCCCGAAATATATGAAAAAAAATCAAGTCTTTTGTTTAAAGTTGCCTTGGTGCTCGTACTACCTTAAGAACCATTAGACCTATTGTTTGGTTTGATCTCTTCTCAATGCGTAATGCATTTTTAATATACAGTAAAGTGTTAATTGGGACTTAACCCCGTTCGGATAATTTGTTGATGGAATTAAAATAACCAAATATCAATTTTTTTTATATTAAGGGGTTACGCCACTTTGAGATTTTCAAAAAATCTTTTTTTTAGGATACAGATGAATTGTTTATACCTTTGAGAGTATTTTATTCCATAATTATAACTATTACCGAAGTTACAGCAATAACGAGTTCATTTTAGTCGTAGAGCATTCAATCAGTTAGTTTTTTCTTTTGCGTTTTTCTCGAAACTGCATTTTTCAAAAATTTATAACTTTTGAACACGGTACCTAACCAAAAAAATCCTATGTCACATTGTAGACAATATTATAAAAAATAAGTCTTGTAAATTTTATTCAAATCGGTTGAGTGTATCTTGAGATTATTAGGTTTGTTCCAAGCAGCCGCGAACGGTAACAGAACCATACACAGTCTTGTCAGTGCGCAAGACTATCTTGCGCAGTATCGATTTTTGAGCTAGTGCGCAGGATAGTCTTGCGCAGTGACAATACTGTGCACGTTCGCGGCTGCTTGGAACAAACCTTTATCTCAAGATCCACTCAACCGATTTGATTAAAATTTACAACACTTATTTTTTATAATATTATCTACAATGTGACAGAGGATTTTTTTGGTTAGGTACCGTGTTCAAAAGTTATAAATTTTTCAAAGTCAAAATTGCGATGAAAATACGAGTTTTTTTTTAAACAGCTGTTATTTCTACAAAAAAAAAATTGAAAATTTTTATCCTACGTCACATTGTAGCTATTTTCCTTTTAAATAAGGAAAAAAAATATATTTTGACAATGCGCCGAACAGAGAAATCGTGTACATCATCAGCGAGGATTTTCAAAAGAGGGTCTTACTTATTGACTCATATCTGCGCCATTTTTTAATTGTCAATATTGCAAATTATTCATAAAACTACTATATTTGTGGATAAAATAAGGATCACTTTATATACTTTACGGCCGCGCCAAAAAAAAAGTTTTTTTTATACCAATTTTTCCGAGCGCCAAGGTGGCCTAACCCCTTAAACAAATGAATAACAATATTAATTAAGCCAGTATAAATAAATCAACCATACTTTTTTTTCTAGAAAAGTGATGGTGAAGTGAACATCGATCACAGCTGGATGCTGCAAGTTTTGCACGACAATGTACAGCGCAGTACGTTGAAATATTTTGGAGAGGAGATTCTCCCGTTGGCCAGTAAATGTAAGATACGTGCCGAAGAATTAGAAAAACAAAACAACTTCGTTCAGGCTCACACTCTTGAATTATTCTGTGCGCAATTATGGGCTCTTTTTCCAAGCTTTTGCAACGGTCCCACCGATATTGCTGCTAGTTTCAAGGTAGGGAACTTTATTTTATTAACTAATTAGCTACAGCTTATTTAGTTTAGTGTTTTGAATATACCTAATATATAAAAATGAATTTTCGTACGTTCTTATGATGACTGTAATATGATAGAGTCGCAAGGGCGTAGATATTTTATTTTTCTGGGGGGGGGGGGGGGTAAAGCAGAAAAATCAATATTTTTTTAAGTTTTTTTTAATATCACACAAGAATACAAAGGAAGATGTCAAGCAAAATATTTATTTCCAAACCAATTTTACAATTTTTTTTTCAAGAAGTGTTTCTAAATTTTATTTTTTTAGCCATGTATTCGTATTATTTTCAATTTTATTTTTTTATAATTATGATCCTGGGGGGGTAATTACCTCCTTTACCCGCCTGTCTATGCCCTTGTAGAGTCGAAGGCTCCACTAGTGTTGTAGCTGCCATGTTTCGTCTCAATCGGGTGCGAGCCGCGGGTATCGACTAGCTATACATAAAAAACGTTTCGTTTCGAAGATATTTAATAGTCTTTAACATTTACAGTAAAAATTTTTTGAGGTTATGAGTAGCTATCATGGTATTTGAAACTGTATGCTTACCATAGATATATATATTTAATAGATACCGGATACACTAGCGCCACCTGTACCTTTTAGAAGCCATTTTGTACGTGGAAAACGCCGTAAAAAGCGCGCGAGATTCAAAAATATTCATTATTTTATAATATGATTTTATTGAGAAAAACAACAAAACTCACAGTAAACAGTGATATTTCGCCCCAAAACCTATTTTTATACTGAAATGTTTTAAAAATTACAAAATTAAGCATAAATATAATGTAAAAGCTTAGAACATTTTACATTGTCAGATTGGCATCAATGCTTGTCAACCTTGATGCCAAATTCACAATGTAAAATGTTCTAAGCTTTTACATTATATTTATGCTCAATTTTGTAATTTTTGAAACGTTTCAGTATAAAAATAGGTTTTGGAGCGAAATATCACTGTTTACTGTGAGTTTTGTTGTTTTTCTCAATAAAATCGTATTATAAAATAATTAATATTTTTGAATCTCGCGCGCTTTTTACGGCGTTTTCCACGTACAAAATGGCTTCTAAAAGGTATAGGAGGCGCTAGTGTATCCGCAATCAATTAAATATATATATCTATGATGCTCACACATTGTTTTTGTTTTCTTTTTTAGCTAATTGCCCGAATGCTCGGAAATGTTTTACAAAATTTCAAGGATTATCGTTTATCGGTAATGAGCGCACTTCGAAAGCTTATTACTCAGTCAACCGAAAATGATCAGAAGGAAGATATAAATGCGTTGGCACATTTTGCTAAAAACTTTATTCCGATTCTCTTAAATTTATATGTTGCTAAACCTGATGGAAGCGATGAGGAAGGGCAGCGTCTTGCGGCTTTGGAAACTGTCAAGGTAATTATTTCCAAGGTTTTTTTTTATGCACGAATTTTTATTTCTGGATTTTTCTCACCTTTTAAATTTTTCAGATATATTTAACAATCGCGCCGGAAGAAAAAAGGGAAACTTTTTTCAACGAAGCTTTATCGATTATTTCAGAAAATAAGACTGATTTAAACACCGAAAACTTTTTCGATATAATTCGTCTTTTGTGTATTTATCAGAAAAAAGAAAAGTTAGACGAACTGTATAAACACTGTGTTGTTAAATTGGCTGAAAACAAAAGCCATAAATTACAGAAAAAAGCATATCGCATTATGGAAGATATTTGTGCCAGTGATAATCCCGAATGCGTCAAGTTTATTGCTTCGAATAGAAAGGAAATGCAGAAAGTGTTATTAAAAACATTGAAGAAAACAGCTCCTAGTAGCAAAGGCGCCCGAATCAAATGCCTCAATCTTATTTTAAGGTACGTACGATTTATTCTTTCTTTACTATTACTTCCGTGTTCCGTAAGAAAACAAAAGTATGTTGACAGAATCGAAATGAGGTCAGACTGTTACCAAAACATTTTAAAACGTGACTTTCCGTAAAGCGACCGAGCGTGAATCCGTGAAATTTATTTGTTCTCAACAATTTCGACAAATGCGAATATAAAATTCTCGTGTAACAACTTTGGCCGCGCTAATCTCCGAAACCGCTGAACCGATTTTAATGAAATTTTGTAAACGTGTCTTATTTGGTGCAACTTACGCTATAGGATAGTTTTTATTAAATATTTTGTACATAAGATATTTTTAACAAAAAAATTGAACCGACTTCAAAATATGCACTAAAAAGTAATAAAATAATTACAATTATTATTAATTGTTATTTTTGGAGTCGGTGTTATTATAGCTAGGTATATTGTAGTGTTTCCTTGGCTGACACCGACTCCAAAAATAACAATAATTGTAATTATTTTATTACTTTTTAGTGCATATTTTGAAGTCGGTTCAATTTTTTTGTTAAAAATATTTTATTTACACGTAACGACATCTGATAGAATTTATTCAAAGCTAAATAGATTTTAGTAAATTCTATCAGAAGTCAGTTTTGTTTGTTTGATTCTGAACTAGTACTAGTTCAGACGCAAACGAACAGAAATGTTTTAGTACCAAATAGCGACATCTGTTAGGATTCGCTCGAACCTATTAGTTCAGAAGCAAGTCTGGTAGAGTTTGCTCAAAGCTATTAGTTCAGACGCCGGGCCGCAAACGAAATACATTTTGCAGAATTATATCTATCGCATCCGGGCGAAACCGGGACGGACCGCTAGTTTCAGTAAGGAATACAGGTCTTCTTGTGTTCATTAGTATGCTGTTGATTGCTGTTGTCGAACAGCGCGAAACTTATTTTAATTTCGAAATAACCTTTAAATTTTGTTGCAGATCGCAGGAACACACCGATGTTAAAAGCAAATTCTTGATCGATGCGTTCACTGAAGCGGTGGCATCTATGCGGGATATAAACGAACGCTGCAGGGCCGCAGCTGAGACGCTGATAATAACGATAGGAAACAGTTTACAAAAAATGAATCAGATGGATAATTACATCAAATTGGTCGTGTCTGGACTGACTTCGCCCGTTATAGAAATGAAATCTAACACGATATTGGTGCTGACATCTGTTTTGTGTCATTTTAAAGGTAATTTTTGACGTGATAACGTCTTATAAATTGATGAAACACCGGCTGCATGCACGAAAAAGTGTAACGTTCCGCCTGACCCTGTGCGTGCAAGCGAGAGCGCAGTATAAGCGATAGAGAGTCGGTAAAAATATAGTTTGACAGCTACTAAAGTTTAGGTTATGTATTATTATAAATATGATATTCGAGCGGAATACGTTATCACGTAGAACTATCGTCCGTAAACCGACTTTACAGACAACCAATTTTTTTTTAAGTGAAACTTTTTAGGCGGGTTCGGAACAGTTTAACGTTTAAATATGTAGCCAGAGGCGGATGGGCTCAGCTACTTCGGCCCGGGAACATAACTGTGTCCACCAGGAAAGCTCCACTGTGGACACAAATTACCAAAATCCCTGTGCACCATAGATGTATATATTTAATAGATTGCGGATACACTGGCGCCTCCTGTACCTTTTAGAAGTCATCTTGTACGTGGAAAACGCCGTAAAAAGCGCGCGAGATTCAAAAATATTAATTATTTTATAATATGATTTTATTGAGAAAAACGACAAAAGTCACAGTAAACAGTGATATTTCGATCCAAAACACTATTTTTATACTGAAACGTTTCAAAAATTACAAAATTGAGCATAAATATAATGTAAAAGCTTAGAAAATTTTACATTGTGAATTTGGCATCAAGGTTGACAAGCATTGATGCCAATCTGACAATGTAAAATGTTCTAAGCTTTTATATTATATTTATGCTCAGTTTTGTACTTTTTGAAACGTTTCAATATAACAATAGGTTTTGGAGCGAAATATCACTGTTTACTGCGAGTTTTATTGTTTTTCCATTAACATCATATTATAGAATATTTAATCTTTTTGAATCCCGCGCGCTTTTTACGACGTTTTCCACGTACAAAAAGGCTTCTAATTGGAACCATTCCGCACAATGCTCAAGGATAGGCATCCGCTATCTATTAATATATAATATCTATGCTGTGCACCCATCCGCCCCCCCCCCCCCCCATCAGTTGCGAAACTTGGATTGGAGTCGTTTGAGAGTAGATTTTAACTGTTGCGCATTTTTAATGTATTGTTTGCAAATACATTATTTTGTATCCATAGAATTTTGCGCTGCAAGTTTTCAATAACTTTGTTCTCCTGAATGTATTATGGAATTTTTAAGGGTTTTTTGCACCGAATGTTCACTTACGACAAAACCAAAAACAAATGAAGATTAAAAAATTTATTTTTGAACAGACCAATATAATTATAATAACAATAATACATAGCTACCACAACGATTGTTACTTTAAAAAAATAAACTTTTTTACAGATTCTTTAAATAGCGACATTTTAAAATTAATATTAACAAGAATTTGTGAATTGATTCCACATGAGAAAAGAGAAATTGTAGGTCCATGTCTCGATTTTATTAAAGTATATCAATCAAAAATGCCAATGATGCTAACAGCTTCATCTTTACCAACTATTGTAAGTATTTTTATGCCGGCACTTCACATGGCTGTTTGTATTTGTGTATTTGGCATATTTGGCAAACAATTACCAAGTGTGGACAGTCTATTTGACAAAGTGTTGGCCTTATTTGCCTATTTGACAAATAAGGCCAATACCAAATACGCGTTACCGTGCGCTTGTCGGTTTTTCGAGGCACATCAAAGGAGTCAAATAGGCAAATACGCAAATAAACCGTCCACACAATGGCCATATTCAGAAGCGCAGGCGCAGTGAACCTGTACGGACGTGCAGTATTTTTGTGTCTATGCTGTGAGCGAGAACTCGAACAATTACTATTGAAAATTAATTGGGACAATGAAACAGTGCTAAAATTCCTGGAATTTTGAACCTTGCGTTCTGCTGCCAAATGTTTGTGTGTTTGCTATTTGACTGCCATGTGTGGATGGTCGTATTTGCCTCTATTTGCATGTTTGTTTTGAACGTCATATATTTTGCCAAATACAACAAACACCCAATAGCGAACACAAATAGCCATGTGAAGTTCAACCTTTATATTCAGTGTTGATATAAATATCGATATATTTATCGATATTAAAATCATTTTGCATCCCTAGCCATGATACGCATTTCAAATAATACATTTTATCGATGTTTTTAGGTAAATTCACTATCAAATATGTCGGAAGATAGTAAAGGACATTTTAGAATGAAGATAAAAAACCTTTTAGAACGTTTAGTGCGCAAATATGGTGTCGAAACTATATCAGCCCATGTCTGTGAATCAGACACAATTACTCAAAAACGCTTGCGCAATATCAGGAAGTTGATCGCTCGTAAGAAACGACTGTCGGAGAGTGCCAAAAAAACAGAAGCTGAAGAAAGTGATGAAGAGAACTTCACCATCAAAGCCAAATCTAGAACGTAAGATATTTTTATAATGTTTATGAATTGAAGGGTTTCCTTGTTTATTTATTGTTATCAAACTAGTATTAAAAAACATTTTTTTTACAGTGTGGAAGATATTCTTGCAAGTTCTGATTCTGAAATCGATGATGATGAAAAAGATAATGACAAAACAAAATCTGTTAAAAACAAAACAAATGCCTGGATTCAAGAAAATGAAGATGATATTACAGATTTTATTGATCCTTCTGCAGTGAAGAAAATCAGAGGTATGTGAAAATAATGCGTCTTGAAATACTGCAAATTTATATAAATTCTTAAAACAAACGAATCAATTATTTTTTATTTTGTTTTAATTAGCAACCAATCCAGTTCAAGTTGTGAAGAAAACAGTTGAAAAGAAAAATGTAGATCACGGTTTTAAAACTGCACCAGACGGGAAACTTATCATCACCGATGGAAATTCAGATGATGATGATGATTCCGATGATAAAATATCATTCAATAGTGACAATAATTCAGGTATTTCTTTATTTATCCAAACATAATTGTTTTGTTGAAAAATTGACATTTTGTTTTCTGTGACACTCGGTTTTGTTCTTGCAGATGACGACATCAAAAGTGATAAGTTGGTAACGAGTGCCAAGAAACGCAAGAGGAGAACTAGTGATTCGATGAGTGTAGTCAGCGGTTCAGGTAGTGTACAAGGTCCGGCGTCGAAATATATGGCCGGAGGGTCCGGAATCCATAGACCAATTAAAGCACCTGGCTCGGAATACAAGTCATCGAAATCTAAAGGAGATGTGAAAAAAGCTGGAAAATTAGATCCATTTGCTTACTTACCATTGCAGCGTAGTTCACTGAACAAAAGGTTTGTTAAAACGAAATTAATAATCTACAGTATGTAAACACGTAAGGTGCACATAGGGAAATTAACATTGGGAAAAAATGACTGGATCAGAGTGAGCCCTGAAATCTTGTTTTTCAATTTGACAGATAATATTCTTTTGCAAAATGAATGTGTATACTACCGAAGTGATTACAACATAATCGGACTTTTTTTATTAATGGGACATTAAATTCCCAAAAATACTTAAATATGGTGCAAGATCAAATATCTCCGCCTATTCGTGTTGAACCTAAAGACATTGGGTCACTGATTTACCAACGCGCATACGTCATACCAGTCAGACAATTTTTGAATAAAATGTTTCCAAACAGATGGAGTTGTTTTTTTTGTTTTATTTTTGTACAAAAAATTAAAATAATGATTTATAAGAGCTTTTTATTATTAAAAAAGCCAAGTAAAATAAAAATAAATCAAAATAAAATAGAAATCCTCAAGATTGCCACGATAATTCAATAGAAATAACAATGCAGTCATGGCTAACTCTGATCCAAGTATTTTTTCCCAATGCTAATTTCCCTATGTGCACCTTTCGCGTTTACATACTGTATAATATTATATCTTTTATTGAACCGTGAAAACAATGAAAAATCTTCTTTTCCAGGAAAAAAATGAAAAATGCTGGACAATTCAAAAGTGTCGTCTGGGGTGCAAGAAAAGGAGCAATGAAAGGTAGAAAGGCATTCAAGAAACAATGAAGTAAAATATTTTTGATATTTAAGAATAATAGTTTTATTTAAGAATTTATTGTGATATATGCGTTATTTATCAAATAAAAGAAGAATTTATTAAATAGATTACATTTTTGGAATGAGTACTAGCTACCAGGCTGATCCACTTCCCAGTGCCAATTGAAGACCTATACTGATTAGTGATGTAACGAATGTCGATTTTAGACATTCAAGAAATTACAGTATAACATTTTTTTAACTTTTATGTAGAAAATAAATCGCAAATAAAAAGTTATTGCCATTTTTTACAAATTTTTGTAGCCTAAAGTTTCCCTATCAAGGTAATATTAAAAAGCAAAATCGATTTTTTTCGGGCTTGAGAAAAGCGGAGCGTTAGGAACGCTATTATTTGTTTGGCATTATATTGGTTCATCCATTAGAAACCATCAGTTGTGAGATTCTAGTCCAAGAACTGCTCTTAATATCGAAAATATGAGTTGGTACTAGGCCCAAATAAACGTAATTGATGTCCTGACAGCATAGATATATCGCACGTTGAAAATAATACTGACACTATATAAAAAAGTTGACTTTTCACCTTTTGTAAGATTCATGTTTTACTGCAAAAGTGTCACTATACGAAAATTTTCGTTTGCTCATAAACCCACTTACTTCCGCTAGACTGAGCTAGTGTCACTTTATATTTTGAAAGAATTGCCCATGGTCATGACTGATATAACGACACTATTTGGATTGCGCCAAAGCAGTTGTTTGGTACGCACGTCGCTGTAAGTGAAAAAGTGATATATTTTGTTAAACGACAGTTTACTGCGATTACAGTTGCTACAAACATTAATGCAAATAAGTAAATACATAAAATGACACATTTTGTTTAGTGACACTTTTTGCAGTTGAAGTCTCCAATAGGGAATATGCATGTGGTTTAAATTTACATGATTTTTTTTTTCAATAATCTTTATTGTCCGGACATTATGCCTAAACAATTATTTTACTATTTAGTTCGCTTTTAATTGTAAAAAATATTAATTAAAAAGTGCAAAATAAGCGAGGGAAATTCAATTTTGCGAAACGCATCACTATTGGTCGAAACAAAACGTGACGTCACATGGCACGTCACGTCATCTGATTAATATTTAAATTTAATTTTCGGTAGATGGTATATTACTGGAGTATGTTCTCGCGTTTGGTTTATCGTTCATGACAGCAGTCATAACCTAAACAGTGCATTTTTAATCATGAGTGAATGTCATCGTTATTTGACGTTACAAGCTACTCCTGTCAAATTAATAATCAAAAAACTGTCATTAAGACTTTACGTTTCTCGAGTTGTCGATGACTCGATGTTGCCATGGTAACTTTTTTTGATACAGTCTAAATTATTTATAATCAAAAAATAATAATATAACGTTAGATATATGTTTCATAGTTTGAATAAAAATAATAATATTGATTACAAAATTATCTTTGATTTAAATTTTGTAATTCCCGCCAGTGCCATTTTAACCCATAATAAACCCTCGTCTTTATTATTGGTAGAATAAGTTGCAGCGTTGACAAACTTGTTAATGTAAATTGTAGTTGCGTCCAACTTATACAGTTATTTAGTCCAAAAAATGTTAAATATAAATTATTTAAATGGTCAATAAATTTAATTTTTTTTATATGTAAATAAAAAGGTTTTTTTAATCTATTACAGTTATTTTTATAAAAAAATCTTTATTTAAACATAAGCAAAAATAGGTTTAAAGACAAATCGTGTACTGATTCTCTATATCTACCGTGTTAAATTTCTATTTTTCAAGTATTAATATTTCAAAAACTAAGCGGTCAAAAATTTTCAAAAAATTAATTTAGTTTACATACACTATAATATTATGATTGTATGGAAAAAAATTTATTGAAAAATCTTTATTTTTTTTCATCCGCTAACCTCCTTAAAACTGAAAATTGTTATAAAATAACTGTAAAACTATAGTAACCATAGACTTCCTTGTCTAAGATAGTAACAAACACTGAACTGACAGAACGTGCCATGTGACGTAACACAAGACCCGCGAAAAATGGCGGCGTTCAAACAAGTCAAATTTTATCGATGTTTTAAAATTTATTTTAATAATTAGTTTGAACATTTCCAAGAGTGTTTATATTTTTATGGTGTTATAATGATGTAAAAAGTGAATTAAAAATATAAAAAAATGCATGCATATACCCTATTGAGAGGCTATAGAACTTAGACTATAGATATAGATTTAAAAATTCTATAATCAAAGGTTTTATTTACCCAGAGATGTAATGACTGTTGTTTTGACATCAACTGTATGTTCTCTGACATCACGCATCATAACAAATTATATAAAACGACCGTTGACGATCAAGTGAAATTTTATATTTATTTGACAATGACGTTACGCTTAGATCCACAAGAAATCTTGGCATATTTAAATGAAATGGGCTATTATAATATTACAAATACACAGTTGAAAGAATTTATTCGTGGTAAGTATTTTAATTTTGAATATATAACCTCAAAGCCTTGATGAAATTATGTTCCAACTTTTTTCTAGATTTGAAAAAACTTATTAAATACGACCAACAGCAATCAAAAGAAAATATTAACCAAGAAAATCAACATAATGTAATAAGAAAAGAAGACATATTTAATGCACTTTATTCATCGTCTACCGTGAGTTCAAGAGCGAAATGTGTTTCGAAAAAAAGTGATAACTTCGGTTCATTTCAAAGTAGTTCAGATGTGCCTAAGTCGCATCATATGAACACAGCAACAACAAAAAGATTAGTTAAAACTGCTGAGCATTCGAAAAAAGAATCCGTGGAGCAACCTTCACAGCTATTATCAAAACGGGAATGCACCTGCGGAAGTCCTAAAAAATCTTCGTCTGCAGGATTTAGAAACAGGTCGCCTAAAGCTAAATCATCTTGTAAGTACAGAATCATTTTTTTAATAGTTCCAGGAGCGGTGACTCAGTCTTAAAATAAAACAATATAAAATACAGACGATTATTTGATTCGTGAATTTTCAGAATCCAGTTTTCTGTTGCTGAAACGCTCAGAACTTTAAATGAAGACACGTGTATCAGCTACTAACAACCGTAGAAAAAATAATTTGTTATCAAGATTGTTTTTAATGTAAAAGACGAGTCTAATAGTTTAAAAATTTTATGTACCTGCTTCGTAATTATTAAATAAATAATTACATTAAATATGTCAATTTTAATAGTTTTTGCTGTCTACAGAATGATTGTTTCATTAATAAAATTTTTCACTTAGTTCCGATAATCTAAGCTCTATTAGTTAATTTAATAGAAAACAAAGTTTTTATAATTAATATTAGTGATGTGCCGGATATCCGTATCCGCGGATATCCGAGGGAGAAGAAAGATCCGTATCCGTTAGTTTTTGGCGGATCTTATTAATTTTCAATTCATCGATGAAATTTTATATATGTAAGTGATTAGGTAATAATAAAAACCTGTTAAATTCCATTCAGATTATTTTTTATTTTTTTAAATCGTATTTGGCACATTTATATTGCAAACATTTATCGTAGTGAGTACCATACCAATAGTACATAACTCAAAGGTACTAAATCAACTATCTTTTTAATGAGATATTGCACATCGATCTTTGGAAAGAGACAATCTGTTATGAGAGTTAACTCTTAAAGAGGTCAATAGCTTTTTCCCATAACAGATAGTCTCTTTCCAAAGGTCGATGTGCAATATTTACCGCCATGTACTCTAAGAAAGTTAAGCTCCGTATCCGCGGATCTTGAAACCAAAAATCCGTATTCAAATCCGTATCCGCGGATATACATTTTTAACGATCCGGCACATCACTAAGAAATATTAATATTTTTTTGTATTTGGCTCACTCGCCTGGGACAGTAAATTTATTATTAATCATTTTATGCAAATATTGTCAGCACTCAATATTTATTTAATATGCATTATTTGCAGATATTAAGCCGTGGCTTCCTCATTCGAACTCTGCTCTAGGAAAGCATGATCCTGTGACTTTGTATCATTGGTACGAATCAGAATGGCGTAAGCAGAAAATGCCAGGTGAAAATAAGCATTCAAATTTACGGTGGGCAATTCGAGAAAAAATGTTTAGAGAACCACAGCTAATGCGAAAGGTAATTTTTAAACTGCATACTTTTTAGTGTATTTGCCATAAGGCACTTAGTACTTACACTATTGGCGTCGGTGGGATGGCGGGACCAAAATTTCTCGACGTTTCATAGCAACGTTGCCAGTTTTTTTTTTTTGCCAAGTCGGGATTTTGGAATTCTTTGAGTGAAAACAGCGGGATTATTTCGTCGAAAGCGGGACATAGTAAAAAAACGTATATAATTAGAAGTTTTCAAATACCTATTTATCTTTTTATTTGAATTAAAATTACGTTTATGTGACAATAGATAGCAAAAATAGCCATCGAAAATGTATTTTAATAAAAATATAATACTTATTTTAAATCAGATTTACCCTATCGTTAAATAGTTGAGTCTTATTCGTCTTCAGAATAAAAAAAAAAAAACAGATATCAAAATCAAAAGTTTTATTCATTAGAAAAATATGGCGTTTCAAACAATAGTCTGTGGAGTAAGTATTATAAATTGCAACTTACAATAAGAGAATAATTATTATAAGAATTACTTATTCATGATATTTCTGTGAAGATTTAACTTCTTTTAAAGTTATCCCCGAAAAGCGGGACATTTAATTTTGATTTAAAAATCGGGACGTCCCGCCAAAATCTAGACGTCTGGCAACGCTGTTTCATAGCCTCCTAAGAAGTTTGGCACCATTTTTGGAAAAGTCTATTTATACAGGGTAACATATTAAAATTCTGTTTTCGCTAGTCGATAGGTACCCCTTTGTGCACAAATTAAAATTAGTTCTTTTATACAGAGTGTTCAAATACAGAGTAGCACATTAATCTTATGTTTTTTTTTAATGGAACACCCTGTATATTGTGACATTTTTAGAAAGCCAATTCAGTGCTGATCAAATTGATACACAATAATATGGGCCTATCTTGAACTGTTCTCCCGCTAGAGGGAGTTAATTGAAAAAAAAAATGGCCCAGTTCAGACGGTTTTGGTGGCTAATCCCTTTGAGATACTGACTTCGAGTTTTCGCAGAAAAAAAGGTTTTTTAATGCAGATTTCATTCACGTGTGGAAAAATTGTAAATACTAAAATATACAGGGTGTTGCATTAAAAAAAAAGTTTTGAGAAAGTTTAAGAAACCATTTTTTGACGTGATAACGTCTTATAAATTGATGAATCACCAATCTTATAAATTGATAAAACACCGGCTGCATGTTCGAAAAAGTGTAACGTAACGTTCCGCCTGACCCTGTGCGTGCTTTTTGCTAATTTCTCGCTCAATTTAAATCAGATCGGTTTGAAACCAGTCTTAAACGAAAGAGGAGAACATTTTACATAGATTTCGTATAACAGAATTTGCCTAAACAGTTTTTTTATACAAATTTATATAGAAAAATATTTTATACTTTATATAGAAAAATAGCTGTATAAATGCAATGTTGTGTAATGCATGGCGCGACGCGGTCGGTTGTCTTTGTTTGCCGTACATGGAAATTAGAAGCAAACGTATGTCTTGTCTTAACATGAAAACAGCTGCATTTCTAATGTTTAATTCAATTTTTTGACATTAGTATATTGTGAAATGCAAAGCCTTCTAAGTTAAGTATTGGAATAACTAATTATTAATAGAACATAATACTTTGTAAGTTGCAAACGTCACTTTTGACATTTCTTATCATTCCGACACCAAGGATAAGCGGATTGAAACCAAATTTTGGGAGGTTTAGGTTATGTATTACGGAATACGTTATCACGTAAAACTATCGTCCGTAAACCGACTTTACAGACAACCAATTTTTTTAATGCAACACCTGTATATGGGGTTAAATTTTGTATTTTGTTCAAAAATTAAGTTAAGTTTATATAAGGGAGCCACACTGCCTATAATAGCAAATACACTATATTGTCGGCAGGGTTTCGCACTGTGACCCGAGTTTTTTTTTGTTTGGAATAAAATGACACCTCATTTTCTTTTTCAGAGCGAATCGACTACAACATCGACAGACAAACTTTTAAAAAGCCCTTGGAATTGAATCTAATAGGTATTAAGACGTTTTAAATACTAATGTTTGTATATTATATTTTATGGACGAATGCAATGGATGCTTGAAATAAGATAAATAATATTTTAAGTTTCAAACAAAAATGTAGCTTTGATTCTTCATCGCTATCTGAAATGCCCTTTGTATGACTCACGAGTGCCTCTCCTTCCAAATTCCCACTAGGCTCAGTGACTCCTAACTAACTTACTTGAACAGATGGTGCGTATAGTACGCGCCACGGATCTAAAAGGTTCGGAAGTTAGTCACAAACAGCGTCGCAAAGGCACATTTTAGAGCCGTTGTTAATCCCACCATCTCCTAGCTACCTGCACGGAATGTGCGCTCGTCGGTGATTGGCCGTGATCGCTCGTTGCCTTTGTCACTTTCCTGCTTTAAAGTACAGTCGAGTACGCTATTGTCAAGTTGTTATTGTTATATTAGTTTTGTTGAGTTGCGAGTTTGTAGTTTTTCAACAGACTGTACAAGCGCAAGCCCGCATTCGCATCTAACTTCCAACCCTTTTAGATTCATGGCGCGGATTATAACTAACATAGCTACAATAAATCCATCTTTATTAGTGATGTACCGGATCGTTAAAAATGTAATATATCCGCGGATACGGATCTTAACTTTCGTCGAGTACGCGGCGGTAAATATTGCACATCGACCTTTGGAATGAGACTATCTGTTATGGGAAAAAGTTATTGACCTCTTTAAGATAGTTTTTTAGTACCTTTGAGTTATGTACTATTGGTATGGTACTCACTACGATAAATGTTTGCAATATAAAGGTGCCAAATACGATTTAAAAATATAAAAAATAATCTGAATGGAATTTAACAGTTTTTCATTATTACCTAATCACCTATATATATAAAATTTCATCTATGAATTGAAAATTAATAAGGTAAAAGATCCGTCAAAAACTAACGGATACGGATCTTTCTTCTTCCTCGGATACGGATATAATCAGGCACATCACTAATTATAACATAGCTACAATAAATCCATCTTTATTGATGCGAAACATTTGATGGCGCGTTTTGTTGGGAGTAAAACCGTGCAAATGGCGCGGCATTTTTATGGGAAGACGTTACCTTTTTCAGTTACTAGTATACAGTTAGATGGCAGTGCATAATGCTTGCTGTAGTAGGATTATAACATGGCTTTGTTGACGGGTACATTTGAGAGTTATTACTTATTAGATATTAAGTGGTGCTGCTAGTAACTTCAAGTTCGCGTCCATAGGGCTTTAGGAAGTATCCATAGGGTTTTGGCAAGCTTAAATTTATGTCTCACATCTTCCAGGCGTCCCACGAAGACTCCTAGTTTTTTATTTGAGGCTAGTCTATATAAGAAAACTAAAAATATGGGGTTACATTATTATAATTTACATAAAAAAACATTTGACATTAACTCAAAATGTGTATATTTTTATTAGTGCTGACTTAAGTTAAATTTGGTCTGCACTACTCTTGAGTCGCTTCTATGCAGTTGATAGAGTAACTTCGATTCTATTTTTTCAACGGCCGCTCTCGTTAGGACTAGCGTCGAATGTTTTAGCATGGTGTATACGCTGAGCCCGTATACAGGTATTAGATTAACATGTTTAATCGAATCAGTGGCTGCTGTAATATTTCTTGGCATATAATCAGTACTGAAATAAAATAAAAAATATATTTGTAACTGTTTCGATATCTATTAATGATGTGCCGGATCGTTAAAAATGTATATCCGCGGATACGGATCTGAATACGGATATTTGGTTTCAATATCCACGGATACGGATCTTAACTTTCTTAGAGTATGCGGCGGTAAATATTGCACATCGACTTTTGGAAAGAGACTATCTGTTATGGGAAAAAGTTATTGACCTCTTTAAGAGTTAACTTTCATAACAGATTGTCTCTTTCCAAAGATCGATGTGCAATATCTCATTATAAAGATAGATGATTTAGTACCTTTGAGTTATGTACTCACTAAGATAAATGTTTGCAATATAAAGGTGCCAAATACGATTTAAAAAAATAAAAAATAATCTGAATGGAATTTAACAGGTTTTCATTATTACCTAATCACCTATATATATAAAATTTCATCTATGAATTGAAAATTAATAAGGTAAAAGATCCGCCAAAAACTAACGGGTACGGATCTTTTTTCTCCCTTGGATATCCGCGGATACGGATATCCAGGACATCACTAATGTAAATGTATGGCAGTCCATGGGACAAGGTTTGTAGTTTTTGAACTTACTCATCTACAATAAGTACAGACGGGCCCCATTTCCTCGTGTCGATTAAGTCTTCAATAAATTGCGGTTCATCTGTTGGGATGTCGATATTGTCAACGATATGTAAATCATCTTGAGCTAATTTCACGGAAAGTGTCGATGTTAAACCGTGAACACGCGTGTAATATGGTAACATATAAAAATGTACAGTCGGCGATCTAGGACCGTGTGCAATGCCGCCTCCTTTCCATAACGGACTTCTTATCGAACCGTGTCGAGCTTTTCCTAGACCTTTTTGCGGCCATGGTTTTCGGCCGCCGCCTCTGACTTCCGATCGCACTTTTGTGTGAGCAAAAGAAACATATCGGTACATTCTTTGCCAATGTGCATTCTGAGCTATAAGATCTATTCTTGGGTTCTGACCAAATACATCTGGATGTAGCTCTAAGATACTTAACTTTTTTTCTTCAACAGTGTCGATGTTTTCTACCCAAACTTGACGCGGTTTTTTATACAATGGGGAAAATTCCCAGTTTTTCTTTATTACAGTATTAACTACATTTGTACTCATACCAGCGTTTAACGGAATATTTACTGTTCGACATTTCAATGTGTGAAAAATATTTTTAAACATTTTTAACCTCACACTTAAAAATGTAAATTTTTAATGTCTTCCAAAATAGAATGACAGCCACAGCTCGGAGCAAAAGTTGTGTAGTTTGTATTCCTTGATTTTTGAAAAAGGAGGGAAAGTTTGTGAATGTAGAGACTACTATAAAATTGTAAAAATGATTGCCGAAAAAGCTTTAGAATTAATAAAAGAATTAAACAGAAACCCAGATAATCTCCCTTCTTTTAATGTAAGTGTATTAAAATACGTGGATTTCATATTTTGTAAATAAAACTAGGTTATGTTGCAGGATGATACTGTCAGGCAAGTTATAAAAGAAATGGAATTTCTTTACGAAGAAAACCAAAAAGACGCGTAAGTGTTAAATGATTTGTAAATTGTTATTTTTTTTTAATTGTGCATTTAGTTTTGTAATCATTTTATAGAAACGCATCAGCTACAGGTGAAATTTCTTATTGGCCCGTAGTACGCATTCGTCATGTAGGCCTACGCAGAAATAAGCGTTTGCTATTGGCTTACGTTTATAATCGAATGCAAAAAATTCGAACAATGCGATGGGAGTTCGGAAGTATTTTACCTCCAGAAATTAGGGCCAATTTGAATGCTCACGAATACCAGTGGTTCAATAATTATTCGAAATCGCTCGCTAATTACATGAGGTCAATTGGCGATGGTATAGGCTTAAATTTAATGCAAGATATGAAACCGCCAAAGTCTTTATATATTGAAGTTAGGTGTTTAGTTGATTATGGGAAGATTGAATTGGATGATGGGACTGTTATTTTATTAAAGAAAAACACTCAGCACTTGTTACCGAGATCGCAGTGCGAAGCTCTAATAAGACAGGGCGTTTTACAACATATCGTTTCATAAAATATATTATATAATCCTTATTTCGTTTTTTGTTTAATTCTATTTTTACCTTCCTTGCTCACTTGGCCGTTAAAAATGATAATTCCGATGTCCTACTTTTTTCCATGAGTTTCCTTAATTCCGGACGGATACAACTATTCGTCTCGCCGTCAATGAATTTCCAACTTTGGTGCATATTAAATTGCCTACTTGATGCTTATATATTTTGGTGACAACATCGGATAATATAAAACAGTGATTCCCAAAGTGGTCTATATCGACCCCCAGGGGTCGACGACAACTTACAAGGGGTCCATGTCAGCGGGAAAAAAAATTGGGGATCCATGAAATGAAAATGGGGGTTAACGATAGTGAATCTCCTAACAAAAAAAGAAACAAACTGGACATCGTTAACCGAAGAGATTTAAGATTAAATCTAACTAAATTGATGCCAAATGTTGAAAATTTATTACTAAAGCATCAGGTTCATCCCTCACACTAAAAACATTTATTTTTTGCTTAGTTATTTTATGTAACAGAAAGTAAATTTTAATTTAAATCTAATTAATAAATGTATAAAACTAAACATTTCTCACTACATTTCACTACCGTTATAAATTTAAATCGTTCAAAGTGAGTAGCACTATACCAGTTGTCAAAAATACATTTGAAATTAATGAATTTGCAAAAATTCAATATCAGATAAGCAGGGGGTCTACCCAAAACCGAAAAACATGGCAAGTGGTCTACGAGACAAAAAAGTTTAGGAACCTCTGATATAAAAGAATGATCTTATAAATTTTAATTTAAAGCATTACAAAATCTAAGCGTATAAAGAAACAGGCAAAATCAATGTATAAGAATACGTTAGAGATTCGTCGGCATTTAGCACAGAAAAGAATCTCTAACGAGATTCTTCGATGTTCCATAAATATTGTGGAAGATTTCAAAGGTGACTTTAAAATAAATGTACCTAAACTTCATATAAATAAATGGCTTTAATAAGAACTTTGAATTTTACAAAGAGGATCCTGTTTGGAATTTTCATGACTATGATGGGCGAAAAAAGGCTGCATTTTACCCATCTCCTTTATCAAAATCTACAATTAAATATTTTCGACAATTACAATACTTTTCTACTACCTAGAGTCGCGACACAATAAAAAAACGGTATGTATTAACAATAAGGCGTCAGAGTCCAAGGTATTTTGTAAATGAGTTCATAGCTTTATAGTTATTCTCACAATTGTGTTTTTATGATATTCATAGGTTAAAATGTGAACGTATAACAAAATGGTATTTCCAGTAATGGTTGTTAAGCAGTTCATTGTTTTCTGGTCGTAATCGTTGCAGTAGAAATTATGTTTCACGCAATAATTGATGAACTATTGTTTTATGCACCAAAGATGTTTGTGAAGAGAGAGTCTGAAAGTGGTCTCATTTATAAATAGTTCAATTTAAGAAATATATTTTTGCACGAATCCCTTATGAGATAGTCGCTTTTCATGCCTGTAATAAAAAGGGGAATTATAAAACGGTCTAATAAAAAAAAACTTGGTGACTGATGATGAGATACTGTTTTAATAACTTGAGCGGTATGAAATAGTGTAAGCGAAAAAATAACTAAACTAGCGACAAATATTAGTTAATAATAAAATCCAGAACGGGGCTTACAAACATTGGGTTGTGAATAATCCATTTGAGATATTAAAATAATAGTTGGGTGACTAAATTACTAAGTGAGCGACTAGAATGCCTTCGGTAATTTTGAAGCAGATATCTTCTTTTGTTTTTACTTTTTATTTTTTTTTTCACTTTGAGACTACAACTTAAAACTCACATTTTCATGAAGATTGAAAACCACCGCTTTTTTTGATAAAGGGGTATGCGAATTGTCTCGCAGTGAAACGGGAAGGGGCAAATGTGGAGTTTTTAAAAAAACAATTCCGGGGTGAACGATAACGGGGTATGCGAATTAAATATTTAATTGTTTGAATAGAACTGCGTTTTCTAAAAAATGTATATTTAATTGTCAGTCAATTAAATATATATTTTTTAGAAAACGAAGTTCTATTTTTAAACAATTAATTATTAACAAAATGCCGCTCAGAATAAATCAATCATTTGCCAAATTTTGAAAAAAATGCAGGACGTAACGTTGACACTCAAACAAATATTAGGTCGCTCAAATATTATGATGCTTCCCATTTTGTATTTTAAATAACTCAAATGGATGTTTGTAAGTTTCTGTTCTGTTGATTTTTCGTCACGCGCAGTCAGTCGCTCACTTAATAATACAGTAACCCAAATTGATTATTTTTGTCACCCAAAATTGTAATTTACAGTCACTCGTTTAAATACTACCCTAATAAAAATATTGAATATCATTAAAAATCATTTTTATCGTTCCAATGAGATCACTTCATAATTAAATTAAGATAAATAATACCCTAGGGCCTATGCCCTAAGGTCTAGCTAAAAGAACATCAACGACGTTTTATGTTAACCTTTGTTGATTAATAAATTTTTACAAAAAATAACTCATACTTTTCATAAAATTTTAGTGTATAACAATATAATTCATAGAATGGGCTATTTGAAATTAAATGTTTTTTATTATGAAACAAATGTTTAAACACTGCTTAATGGGGAAATACTGAGGATTGTTTATAATAGCAGATGGTTTGTTTTGGTCAATTGAACAGGATGTTTCCGAACACATGCTCACCAGTTGATTGAAATGCGATGTTCTATACCACGTGTTTCAAGACAATGTTTGAATTAGAAAATTGTTTATTTACAGTAGAGATTTTCTAAGATCAAATATTTACCTGCCATTTATTTTTGGTAATTCCGGATGGCACACATAAAAATATTGATTTTGACACTTGCTAATTTTAAACTAAACCTGTCTCGTATAATAATAAAAATAATTAATTAATCGTTCGGAAATTTCTTAATGCAAAACGCGATACGATCGCTGATGAAATAAGGAATCATTTCTCTCACGCTGCATCTTCACAATAAACTTTGATTCCATGCTAATACTTGGCTTCGGCCCGTTTAGTATTCGGGTTAGGTCCGTGTAATTCAAACGGATTAACATTTATAATAATTGACTTTTTTACCATTAATAATTGCTGAAAAAAAGACACCGGAAGTGTCGATGTTTATTAACATTCCGGCATAACATTTGGTGTTATTCCTTTTTCAAGGAATTATGTTAAAACCGATTAGCGGGATAATGATACGATGTCTTTTATTTTCAAGAAAATGTATTTTTGGGTATCAATTAAAAGAAACATGTTTTATTAAAAATGTTATTATTTTTATTATTATTGCCACATCTGTTCCGCCCCTGATTTGTAGTGTAGTATGAATAAAATTGGAAGAACCCAATCCATTGACACAGAAAGCAGCATCTGAATCAGTCAATCACATGCCGGAATATTAAAAAGGTTTTTTTCCCTACTCAAATGACTTCAAGGCTTAGACTAGTTTAGGGGGAATCCCCCATATATACCAAAAACAAACAGATTGAGATTATATTAGGATTAGATAATATCGTCTTTTCTTGGTCACAGATCATCGTAGCTTTAGTATTCCAGACAAATTGATAATGGTCAGCGTGCTGGCTTTTGGATCAGACTGTCGTGGGTTGGATTCCCACCTTCTGCTCATAGAAATGTTGTGATGTCGTTTAGATCCATCTGAACTAAAAAGTTGACGTGCCACGTGAGATTTCCATTGACCCTCCTTCCTTTAAATGGGATTTAATCCTTACGTGGTCTATTGTTAATATGTGGACATATACAACTGGATATATCTTTAAAAAAAGTTTGAGGTCGACTCAACACAAAGAAGCATTAATTAAATCAAAATTATTGCCTAGTTTTTTTAGACTTTTTTATTAATTTTTAATATTGCTTTACGGCCCTGATTTGGGTCTTTTTTAGAAAAAGTTTATTTACGAACATTGGCTTAATTATATTTAAAAAAATCTGAAAAACAAGTTCATAATTTTTTTTATTTAAAAAAGAATAAGACGACAAATTATTAAAGAAGGACTGTTATAATTTTTAGTTTGGCAATTTTCTCATAAATTAAATATTTTAAGAAAAGCACGTGTTTTCGATCTCTTCTGTTAGCAAGATGTTCAATGTTTGACTAAGAAAATGTGTTTGCTAAATTACAAATGTCCAACAAATGTTGAGCACACTATGAAAATTCCAGCTGGGAAATACAGATAATTTATTTAATTCATCTGTTATTCTCAGGTAAATTTTAATGAAACCTTAAGGTTTTAGGGTGAATATATCCCTAGCAGGGTATTTAAATAAATTAGTGGTTTATTGTAGGCGTTATCTTTTCCATTTTCTACTCTATATAAAGAAGTAACATTTATTTTCATTTGTCACAAAACTTCGAAGTGTCAAACCGAGTTTGTCAACTGTTTATATAATTTGTGTCGTCATTTGTTTAATAATTATCGTTAAAGCCGTGTTGTGTTTTTGTGCAGTAAACCGTAATAAATCAAGTGTTTTTATAAAAGGTGCATTGGAAATTCAATTGAAGATGTAAGTACCTATTACTTTTTTATGTCTTGGGTTTTCCTTTTCTCGTTTGTTTTATATAGTTTTTTAAAATCTAAACTGCGCATTTTTAATTCTTCATATATTTCATAATTTACATAACAACGAGGCGTGATCAGAAGGCAAAGCGTTTACAATTGACTTCTTCTGCCGACATAAAATATTTTTAACAAAAAAATTGAACCGACTTCAAAACATGCACTAAAAAGTAAAAAATAATAATTATTGTTATTTTTGGAGTCGGTGTCACATCGGAATTCGAACGTAGCAATTTAAATCTTACATGTCTCTATAGTTCTAATAGATTTCATTTTGGCTGAGACCAACTCCAAAAATAACAATAATTATTTTTTACTTTTTAGTGCATATTTTGAAGTCAGTTCAATTTTTTTGTTAAAAATATTTTATTTTTCTCTTTTTAGTGTTTTAAAGTATTGCAATGGGTAGGCCAAATATATGCGTGCCTTTGAAATTTGAGAGTTTCTCCGGATTCCACCATCAGATCCTGACTTGGTTTCGATGGGACCACCTCGGAAGTGCACTCTTTCGAATAAAAAAAATTTTGAAAATCGGTCCATAATTGACGGAGAAATCGGTGAACATACATAAATAAAAAAATATACAGTCGAACATAGAACCTCCTCCTTTTTTGAAGTCGGTTAAAAATATGCAATGATCCATGTACTGAATAAAAAAAATTGGTTGTCTGTAAAGTCGGTTTACGGACGATAGTTTTACGTGATAACGTATTCCGTAATACATAACCTAAACCTCCCAAAATTTGGTTTCAATCCGCTTATCCTTGGTGTCGGAATGATAAGAAATGTCAAAATTGACGTTTGCAACTTACAAAGTATTATGTTCTAATAATAATTAGTTATTCCAATAGTTAACTTAGAAGGCTTTGCAAATCACAAAATACTAATGTCAAAAAATAAACATTAGAAACGCAGCCGTTTTCATGTTAAGACAAGACATACGTTATTTTCTAATTTCCATGTACGGCAAACAAAGACGACCGACCGCGTCGCGCGCGCGCCATGCAATAGACAACAATGCATTTATACAGCTATTTTTCTATATAAATTTGTATAAAATATTTTTCTATATAAATTTGTATAAAAAAACTGTTTAGGCAAATTCTGTTATACGAAATCTATGTAAAATGTTCTCCTCTTTCGTTTAAGACTGGTTTCAAACCGATCTGATTTAAATTGAGCGAGAAATTAGCAAAAAGCACGCACAGGGTCAGGCGGAACGTTACGCGTTATGCGTTATGCGTTACGCGTTACGAACGTTAGGAACGTTACGTTACACTTTTTCGTACATGCAGCCGGTGTTTTATCAATTTATAATATTGGTGATTCATCATAATATTGGTGATTCATCAATTTATAAGACGTTATCACGTCAAAAAAGTATGTAGTCTTTGAATGCTGTGTTAAAATGAATGTTAATTTGAAGATAAAAAATCGACAAAATCATTTTTATCTACATTTTAAAAGTATTTTTGAAAATCGAGATATTAACGTGTAAAGTTGGAATAAATTGATATAAGCTACATAAGATTTGATTAAGCAATGTACAATTTATCTGCAAAGATAAGTTATTAAAGTAATTATTTAAAATAATACTTGATTGACTGTTTATGTTTTTACAAATCTATAAAAGAAATGAGAATTGACAGTTTTTATAGCGATAAGTTAATGATTTTGTTTATTGATTTATGGTTTTATTCAAATAATAAAATATGTGATTTCCTAGCACGTAAACTTTGACGATTTAGGACTTCCCTCTGCAAAAATGTAATTACGATTATCCATGAAGTTTGGAATAAAAATAGTTTGTGTTAGACGCAGATTACCCTCTGTTAATGGCTTTAAAAAAATCAATCCAAAAGATGACCGCATTTGACGAGCTGTGGGTTCCGCACAGCATTCGCCATAATTTTTCTGTAATCTAGAAAGGGCAGCTTTGATGAACCAAAGTCCGCGGTTGATGCTGTTGAGTGGAAAAGTCGTTACGGTGGAGCCGTTACTACTTGGTGGTCTTATTCGGGGTTAAAGTAAATAATAATTAGTTGGTCTCACATAAATACTGCGCCTATATGTATGAAATTCGAAGTAAGAGAATGCGTTTTTTACGTGTCTATGAATCAGCGGAATATCGCAAGGAGAAAATAGCTTGAAGAATGGGAAAAACATGTCTAAGGCAATGAATATCTCACGTTTGTGTTGATATATTTCATAATATTTATTGGTGCAGTGTGCAGGCGCGGTCGCAGCCTGAAATTTTGGGGGGAGTTACCATTCAAAAGTTTTTGCCGGACGGACTTTTGAGTTACATTTTTCATTGATGCTCCCCTCCTATTGGTCGTAGCGTGATATTATATAGCCTATAGCATTCCTCGTTAAATGGACTATCCAACATTTTTTTTTTCAATTCAAACCAGTAGTTCTTGAGATTAGCGCGTTCAACCAAGCAAACAAACAAACTCTTCAGCTTTATATATTAGTATAGATAAGTTCTCCATATTGATTTTTAAAATGTTTCCTTATTTTATAAAATTGCAAATTTGTTTTGTTTTTTCGTTAAAACACTCTGTGGAAAGTCCGTTAACATTATTGTCCGTTGTTGAACCGTTACAATTAATCCGTCAGAAATGAATAAAACACGACAAAAAAACATTTTTTACCTGTATAACCCCACTTAACTGTTATTTGAAAGTGTTTTTTATATACAGATCCATACATACAATGAAATCGGTATTTCTGTCTTTTTTTTAATGTGGCTAGGCTTGATGCCCACCGCATTAAAGACAATTAGGTATCTCGCGCAAGAGAACAATATTTTACAGTGGTGTAACTATACCGTGTGAGACCCGTGGACATTACATTTTTCAAATTGAAGTGTATATATAGGTGTCCGGTAATTGCTCGTATTCCTCTCGGGAGAAGAAACTATGACTAATTTGGAATGATTTTATGTTATCACTTGGGGGTCGGAAGTGCCTTATTTTTTATGATAATGATACTCCTGTGAAGAATTTTTATTTTATTTTTAACACAACATAAAATCTTAACAGTATATATTTCGTGGTTTTTAGCTTTAGGAAGTTTGACCAGCTAGTAAAATATCAGATCATGGAAAAATTCAGACGGAAAAGTGAGAATATCTTTTTTTTAATTTTTGACTCCCAAAATTCGGATTTTTGTAAACAGAAAACCGAAGTAGATTTTCTCGAAAATGACACATTTCCAACTCCCAAGTGATCATTCCAAATTTATAACCATAGTTTTTTCTCCCGAGAGGAATACGAGCAATTACCGGTCAGCCCGTATATACTTTTTACCCAGCAATAAAGTAACAAATCGTCGTTGGTTCTGTAATAGCTCTTATGTGCATAATTGGCAGATTTTACCTGTTTTAAATGAAAAGATTCTGGAAACGGAGCTCTATACACTAGTAATACCTCCAAATTAATTTTACAGTAACCAACAAGGGGAAATAACTCTTATCTGAAAAGTTGTATCAAATAATTCCTCCCATGTGCCAATAAATCCGAAATTAACGTCAAATATTTTTTAAGAAAATACTTCGTCTTAATTAAACACGTATAGTGAAGATAAGTATGAATTAGTAATATACCTCTGAAATTGCTAGCTGTTACCATCCATTGCTGAAATAACCACTTTTTGGCCTTTCCTGCAAATTTTACTTTTTGCACATAAAAGGTATTACAGAACCAACGACGAAATGTAACATTAAAACTGTTTTGACGGCTATGGTTTCAATCCTTGCTGGATATCTCAATTTTTTTTGTAAAATTTAAACATAACATTAAAGGTGTATTTTTCGTGTAAGATCTGATATCAAGCTAGCAAAAGGTCGACGGGAAGAATTTATATACCTAGTACAGTAAAACCTCGTTAACACGAACTCGTAAAAATCAGGCAAAAAGTTCGTGTTATGTGGGAGTTCGTGTAAACCGAGTATGGCATAAAATACAGTCATTTTTTAAGTGTCAAATCATGATTTATTTTAAGTAAACATTGAATAATTATTTATTATAAATTGTAAAGAAGCCTTTGCCTTTGTTAATTAGTTTACAACCTTTTCAATAAATAAGAGGGGAAAAATTTTGAGGTATATATGTTTCTATTTATAGGATTTCGAGTGAATTTTTAATCTCTCAATCCTTTGTCTATTTTTAGAATGTGAGTTAATTACTTTTGTAATCCCTTAAGCGAATCTTTTCTTTTAGTTGTATTGTATATTCATTGACCAAAATGATCAAAATATATGATTTGAGAATTTTTGAAGTTCGTATTATCCGATAATTAACCGTGAAGGGACGAAAAAGTTGTTCGAAGTTCGTATTAACGAGGGTTCGTGTTAACCGAACATAATTACATTAAAGCTTATGTGACCATTGTCGAGAGCAAATTTTTGTTCGCGTTAAACCGAAATTCGTGTTAACCGTGTTCGTGTTAACGAGGGTTTACTGTAGTAATTATGTAACGTTGAGAAAAACATGTGTTTTAAATATTCAAAAAAAGTACAATGTCCTCTAAATAAATTCTAGGTAATTGGAATTCCCATTGTAAGACATTTAAGTAAATAATATACTTATGTGTAATTAACATTGATAATTTGTTTGTATTCTTTCATTACCTAAGGTATTATCTTTATTGGGAAAACTATATCTCTATATTTTTTATTTAAAACAATCAAATAACTTTCATGTTACAAAATTTGAAATGTCACGTTTGATAAGATAAATCTCGGTTTGCCAAGTGCCAATATCGTTTTCAAAACAAGCAAAAACAAATATAGTTAAAACAATAGTAATAAGGCAATGTATCTAGTGCGGGAATTATTATTTTATGACGCAGTGCGACATTATGGTAAATAAAATCATCACGCTCGAGAGTCGAGATATACACAGTATTTTTTACGCGTACGTAATACCTCCTAAAAAAATTTCATTTAATTTTCAAAATTTTTGACAGTTCAATTATGAGCAAGATCGCTTTTAAATTATAAGCTGCGTTCAATTCTCAGGCGGCTAGACAGGATTTACTATGGAAATGGTACGCCTATACGTTTATTTTACTTTACGCCACTAGTGTTAAATGTGTCATTTCATGATCGCGATACAGCTACTACTGCTGCCAATTCACGTTTAAATCGAAAGTGCAGTCATAATAATAGTACTTTTTATTTGTTTAAAAGCCAAAAGTCAAGTGCAGGCATCAGATACAGTAATTAAAAAAAATATTTGTACAGGCTAGACTCAATCAAAAGCCTTTTAAGGAAGGTTTTGTACTGCTATGGGCAGTTTATTAAATAATTTCTTAATTATTATTAATTTGAGAGAACGGATATGTGATTTTAGATTAGTGATGTGCCGGATATCCGTATCCGCGGATATCCGATTAATTATCAATTCATAGATGAAATTTTATATATATAGGTGATTAGGTAATAATGAAAAACTGTTAAATTCCATTCAGATTATTTTTTATTTTTTAAAATCGTATTTGGCACCTTTATATTGCAAACATTTATCGTAGTGAGTCCCATACCAATAATACATAACTCAAAGGTACCTACTAAAAAACTCTCTTTATAATGAGACATTGCACATCGATCTTTGGAAAGAGACAATCTGTTATGAGAGTTAACTCTTAAAGAGGTCAATAACTTTTTCCCATAACTGACAGTCTCTTTCCAAAGGTCGATGTGCAATATTTACCGCCGCGTACACTAAGAAAGTTAAGATCCGTATCCGTATCCGCGGATCTTGAAACCAAATATCCGTATTCAGATCCGTATCCGCGGATATACATTTTTAACGATCCGGCACATCACTATTTTAGATATGTCAAACATCCTTAACACGGTACAGAATACGTTAAAGATCGTTTTGCATTACAAACATATTAATTCATAAATCGTTATCGATATTATTTATTTATCGGTTGTCGCATTTTTAACACAAATTAGGAAATTTTCAAAGACTGCAATATGTTATATTTGACGTCAACGGCCATCGTAAGCGGTTTGTTTTTACCAGTAGCTTATCTCCACTATTAAAAAAAATTATAGCTTATGCATGTTGTGATAATGTAATAAACTCGAATATCGGTGGATCGACTTCGATTCAAGGGCGTAGATAAGGGGGGTAAAGGGGGTAATTACTCCCCCCAGGATCATAATAATACAAAAATAAAACTGAAAATAATACGAATACCTAGGGCTAAAAAATAAAATTTAGAAATACTTCTTGAAAAAAAATTTGGTTGGGGAATTAATATTTTGCTTGACACCTTCCTTCGTGAGTATTCTTGTTTGATATTAATTAAAAACTTAAAAAAATTTTTTTTTGCTTTACCACCCCTAGGAAAAAAAATATCTACGCCCTTGCTTCGATTAAGCAATAGAAAATGTTAAATTAAAAAATAACTTTTCAAGGATTAGTCATGGCTCAGCTGCGAGTATTATTCTTTCTCAAATGACTGCACCCAAAATTGAAGATGTTTTAGTACATCCCTTCACTGCCTTCTGCTGTGTTGAGTTTCAACCAACCAATCAGACGATTGCGCGGTTTTTGGTTTTTGGGAGTAACAATAGAATATTTCTAGAACTTGAATCGATTTTATTAAACCATCTATGCTGGATTGCAGTAAAAGCATTGTCAGAAAATATGATTTAACGATGACCTTGGATACAGTGTACTGTTTTAAATCGATCCTGCTCGATAAATAATTGATCGATTGAAAATATATGTTTTTTAAACTGATTTGCATGTTTCATAATTTTTGCACAACTTCCAGTTCGAAACAACATTTTTCTTCGCATGTTGATCAAAATTTAACTTGAGATGCGATCTTTTATCTTTGTTTTTGTGTGTAATCTAATGTACTGCATGATAGTGAGTTTTTCAAACGACATTAAAATTATTACTCCTGTGTCTATATATTAAAGGTGTAATTATATAATCACAATCTAAGGTTATATATCAAATCAAATTTTTTGACAACACTTCCTGCAGCCTTGCAGTATAGCCTCCATTTTATAACAATATGGGTACAGTTATGTTTTGTTTTTTTAACTCGTGCGCTTTCTGATCTCACCCATTTAAATATTTGGCTTCTCCTATTATTACAATTTGGAAAGTACACATCGCTTTTGTAAACTTTCTATGTGATACTTGTTAAATTTGTGTGTGGAAAAATGTTGACTGCAGTGAAAGTCAATGTCAGGGTTTCACGATGTGCTGTTATTTGTTGCATGTGTTCAGATACACGCACTATTAGTAGTGAGCTAGTGACGATCATATATATTAATACGCTTAGGTTAAAGATGTTTGCCTCCCTTGTTAGAAAAAACCTCACAATTTCTCCACATAAATTATATATCATTTTACAGATAATTGTTTGCTCTACTGACATCGACAACTAAAAAATGTATTATTGCTTTTGTTTTTGTAAATTAATTAAAATACAGCAACGCTGAACAACGTCTGCCATCTGACGGCTTTAATTTTGAAACAACGTCAACACTTCTATCTGTCATCTGACCTTCATATTGTAATACAACAGACACAATACTGCATACTGCCATCTGACGGCTTTAATTTTGAAACAGCGAGCAACGCTGAACAACGTTACAGCAATGCTGCATGATGCCATCTGACGGCTTAGCTCAACGCTTTTGCTACTTGCGCCTCTATATGACAATTTTAGTAAAATATTTCTTCGATCTGTCATCTGAGCTTCATATTGTAATACAACAAAAAGAAGAACGTTACAGTGTGCAAAATTAGAAACGAATTGAATACCTGCAATCATAATATTTAAAAAATAATTTTGTAAAGTGATAATTATTATACTTATTTAGTGCGAATAATTCTTTTTTTAATTCGTTATAAAATTTTAATTCAATTTAATTCGTTATAAAAAATAGTATGTGCAACTCGTGCGGCATTGTCGCACTAGTTGCACAATATACTATTGAGGGAGCTACGAATTTTGACATGTTCAACCCTTTGCCAGACGGAGGTTGTTCCGGATACGAAATGCCAGACTTGTTGTGCTCAAGGGCACCTGAACTTATCGCTCAGGAAATTTCGACAATGATAAAATATATTAACTGATATCTCCAGTTTGACATCTTTGACCGGGTCCACCTGCGCATTGTGCCTGGTCTCAGCTGTCAGACTGCGGTTTTTACGTTCAGGGTAGTGCCCTTAATGAATGTACAATAACTCAAGTTTGAGGAAATACTATAAGTAAAATCGTCACTAGCTCTCTGCGTATATACTGAAACGGATCCTTGAGCTGATTGAGACAGTCGCATCTATTTAGAGAGTTATGCATCAAATGTATTCATAAAATATGACAGCCGATCCACAGTTTCTGTGCCAGCAAGAACATCGTGGTGTACTCGGGAATCGATCTCTCCGTGTTACACACAGGTGGATTCAATGCATCTATTTATCATTGGGTTTTTTTTATTTGCAATTATTATTTTAGGTCGTTCAATTTTTGTCACGTTTAAAATGAACGAAAATAACAACTATAATTTTCCTCCAAGTTGTGGCGTCGAATTTTTTTATAAGTACGTCAATATGTCAATTATAATACGCGCCACGACTCTAAAAGACTCGGAAGTTAGATGCGAATGCGGGCTTGCGCTTGTACAGTCTGTTGAGAAACTACAAACTCGCAATTCAACAAAACTAAAATAGCAATAACAACTTGACAATAGCGTACTCGACTGTACTTTAAAGCAGAAAAGCGACAAGTGACAAAGGCAACGAACGATCACAGCCAATCACCGACGAGCGCAGGTAGCTGAGAGGTGGTGGGAGTATCAATGGATCTAAAACTTCCGAACCTTTTAGATCCGTGGCGCGTACTATACTAAACGATCCATCGATCATTCTAGTAACTTCATTTTTGATAGCGTATTTCTTTCAAATGCAATCGTATTTAAACGTTTGTAACTGGAATTTCGTTTGGGAAACATACTGAATCATATACGTGGTATGTAAAGATACAAATGTGTGTTTTCAAGAGATCATATTTATTATACATAACGGTATCGTTGTATGGATTTCCTTTGACTAATCGAATCGAAGTGCAGGGCATTTCAAACAGACCATCAAAAGGAATTTTGTTTGTTTTGCAGCCTCTTTTGGTTCCAACATTCCTTTTATTTCTAATATGATCTAATAAGTCAACATTCAGAAAAACCACACTACAATATACAGGTACAAAATAATATGTTGTATAGTGTACATTAACGCTTAAATAATAATCGAATCCGTGTTCGTTTCTTAGTACAGCATTATTAAAACTTTATGATTTTTTTGTACATATTTGCGGATTTGTCCAAACCACAAACTATGTACCTATTTAATATATACTTTTTTAATGGTATTTTATATTAGGTAGGGTAGAGTAATGTAGTGGGTACTTTTGAGAAATTGTTCCGTCAAACTTAAACTTACAGTACCTGGGTGACCGAGCTTTGCTCGGAAAGTTACGTATTTATTTTAAGTCTCACTTGGATATAGTAATTAAAGATTAACTGCCATAATATTTCGAAAACAATTGTTTCATTGTTTGTATAAAATTCCAAAACTATACTTACAATATTTAAGTAATTTCATACGTCAAAAAATTGATTTTTATAATGATAAAATTTGTAAGAAAACGATTTTTTCGAGAGATGAGACCTAGCTAAAACGATTTATTGCCCCCCAAAATGCCTTTTCAGTAAATTTCATCCAAATCGTTAGGGCCGTTTTCGAGAAAATATTTAGGGACATAGGTAGGTACATAGGTACAAGATTAGCTCGTTTAATAATATAGGGATAACAGTCGTGTTCTTACAGGAAACAGTATATCGATTTGAATTTTTATTAAAATTTAGATGTGATAATGAAATAAGTTTATCTAGTTGACTTGAAAACTTTTTGAAAGTAAAATGCACATAATTCATTTCCATTACTTTAACCATGTATATATTTTAATTTTTATGTATGATTATTGCACATTATTTACTGTAATGTTTACTATCATTAAATTTATCAACACTGAATATATAGTATCAAGAACACAATACCAATTTCATGTTTTATGTATTACAAATGGCTGCACTCTACACAAATGCTGAAAAAAGTTCCATTGCTCAAAAATAATTTATTCGAAAATCTTTCGTAATATGTTTCAAAACAAACAAAATTAAACCAATGTTTTTATGTAGGCAGATTTTTTATTTTTATAAATTTTTGTTTAACTGGCTTTGTTATGTTTGTTACAAATGCTTTAAGTCGATCTTGACCTATTGGCGATATCCGATTGGGTTGAAATTTGGCATATACGTGTATCTATATAATAATATATAAAATCGTTTGTCGATTGAGCTATAAACTTGAAATTTGGACAGTAGGTTCCTTTTATGACGTAAGCACCCGCTAAGAAGGGATTTTCTGAAATTCGCATCCTAAGGGGGTGTAAAGGTTTCTGATAAAATGCAGGCCATGTTTCAAAAATCGTTAAAATGAGAGACATTGAATTCAACATACGCACTCTTCATTAAAAATAAACAAACCCCTGTTTCAGCGTTTTTTTCAATTCAGCCCTTGAGTAGTCAAAAGGGGGTGTAAATATTATATTACCCAACAAAATTTTGCAGAATTATATTTATCGCACCTGGGTGAAACCGGGACGGGCAGCTAGTTTTTATTTATTTAATTTAAAACTAGCGGTCCCGCCCGGTTTCACCCGGGTGCAAAAGAACGAATGGAGAGGGGGAGAGACGTGAGTACGCCCATTCATCTTAGTTTACCGAGATGAATGTTGTGTCCAAATTTCATGATGATCGCAGTTACCGTTCAAATTTTTTTGTCGGACGGACAAATTTTGAGTTACATTTTTCATTGATGCCACGCTTCTATTGGTCGTAGCGTGATATATAGCCCGTAGCCTTCCTCGATAAATGGGCTATCCAACAAAAAAAATTTCAATTCCTACCAGTAGTTCCTGAGATTAGTGCGTTCAACCAAACTAACAAACTCTTCAGCTTTATAAGTAGCGTATAGTAATATCAAAGCATCTACTAGTTCAATCGGTAGAGCACGATTATCATAGGATCGTGGGTTCGAGCTCCACGTTGGGCGAACTTATATTTATACTTAATCGTATTAAAATATTATTTTTAGACATGCTTTAACATTATTATGTTTTGTAGTAATAAATGCCATTAGACATCGACTAAATCACACCCCTGATAAGCCGTAAAATTCAACCTTGATTAGGTAATCAGTTGGATTTTGTCCTTAGAATAAATTATTGCAAAAAAAAACTTTGATTGACATTGTTTCTAACTACAGATGCGGGAATAATATTTTTTGCACCTGTGTTTAATTGAATGCTTATTTTTAGAACTGCGTAAGTCATCGATAATTTTTGATAACTATTCAAATAGATAAAGCTATAGTTTTGCAGCAACAATATAGTTATTTATTTGTATAATTATTTTAAACTAACTGTAACGAACTATAGATGTTTATGATCATTTTCAAGTAGGTCAAGTGGAACATTTTTAGCATTGCAAGCTGTATGTAGTCGATTTAATAAATAACATTTTGTATATAGGGAATACCCAACTTTAATTAACACGAGCCAGCACAATCGGCACTGGCATTGTATTTGAGGTCGCAAGGTGAAGTGACTTAGGCCAATCTGCGCTTATAGTACGCGCCACGGATCTAAAAGGTTCGGAAGTTAGTCACAAACAGCGTCGCAAAGGCACATTTTAGAGCCGTTGATACTCCCACCACTTCCCAGCAACCTGCACTGAACGTGCGCTCGTCGGTGATTGGCCGTGATCGCTCGTTGCCTTTGTCACTTGTCGCTTTCCTGCTTTAAAGTACAGTCGAGTACGCTATTGTCATGTTGTTATTGCTATTTTAGTTTTGTTGAGTTGCGAGTTTGTAGTATTTCAACAGACTGTACAAGCGCAAGCCTGCATTCGCATCTAACTTCCGAGCCTTTTAGATTCGTGGCGCGTACTGTACACGTAACTGCCATTCTTAGGCTCGATTATATTGAGCGACTTTATAATCTACCAGCCAGCGAATTCGCTATCTACTAGAAAACTCGCCAAATGTAATCATATTTACTAGTTACTAGCATATTGTAAAGTTTTCTAGCGCTGGTTTTCTTGATTGCTGTTAAGTGCTCGCTTCACACGAGACTATTTTTCAAGCTTGTATTGTGGATAGATCTGGTGCGCGCGCAGTGACAGTTCGAATATAAACACAGAGCAAAACGTGTCTGTTGTCTGACTCTGAATAGAATGCGACACCATGTTGATTTGTGGGCGTTTGTTTAAGTGCCCACGTGACAAGATACTGCTTCCTGATTGGTACTTGCTCATACCTAGCAGCAAATCAAATAGCCCTTGTTCTAATTTTAAAGCCTATCTTGTGAGCTAGCAGGCCTGCCCGCAGTGACGTCATTTCTAGCTTCGTATCCAGCCTACCGGCTAGCAGAACTTCTAGCAGCGTTTCTAGCCTCGTGTACAGCGGTCTTAACCGTATGGCAACATAGTTGCAAGTGAGATAATTTCCCATTTGTCCACAAAAGTTTGACTTTATTCCCTGGAGTATTGTGTAAATTGTTTAAATTTACCAAAAATATTTGTCGACATAAGCCACGTGGTCTTGAGATCACGTTCATGTACGCGGCGGCGTAAGTACACACTACATAGCGTTTAACTGGGAGTAAATAAGAAAAAGAAATTCTTTCTATAGTTGTATTCATTTTCATTCAATTCAGTCGAATACATGGAGTCTACATGGTCGCGCGTGATTTTTGATATGTGTAGTGACAGTTAAGTTGTGCTTTTTGAATTTCGTTAACAGTGCTTTTGTGAGGCGCGGACTTCGAATTGGTTCTGTTCAAAATGATGAAGTACCATGGTACGAGAATATTTTTTTTTACATTTTAAATTAATTTTTAAATAGTATGTTTATTTTTTAAAGAAATTATACAAAGTTGAATTGTATTTTTTTAAATTTCTACAATCACAGTCAACTATAACTCTCAAGTTCTAGATTCGTTTTACAGTGAAATCGAATCTATACTTAATATATAAAGCTGAAGAGTTTGTGTGTTTGTTTGTTTGGTTGAACGCGCTAATCTCAGGAACTACTGGTTCAAATTGAAGTTTTTTTTGTTGGATAGCCCATTTATCGAGCAAGGCTATAGGCTATATTATAATATCACGCTACGACCAATAGGAGCTTAGCATCAATGAAAAATGTCGCAAAATGTAACTCAAAAATTGTCCGTCCGACAAAAACTTTTGAACAGTAACTCCGATCATCATGAAATTTGGACACAACATTCATCTCGGTAAACTAAGATGAATGTGCGTACTCATATTCATCGTTCTTTTGCACCCGGGTGAAACCGGACGGGACCCCTAGTATAATATACTTTTTCAGTTACTTTAAAATTTTGGCGTAAAGAAATTTTGCACCCACTCTCAGCGCTGGATTTACACTAGGGGCAGTAGGGGCTAGTGCCCAGGGCGGCAAAATTTGGAACGTGGGAAATTGTTTTTTTACGTTACAGAAAATTCTTCGATAAGTGTGATCGGTTGAAAACATTCATAAATACATTTTTTTTTCAGTCACATGCGTTTGTTTCTGAAAATATCTCGCAATTGATGAGCAATTGTTTTGTTTGTCAATTTATGATTTTTAATACGAAAAAGAATGTTTTCTTGTGTAACTATCCCGTTTGTATAAGAAAAAGATTTTTGACTATAAACGAATCATTTTATTTATTTGAAAATTGTATACCGAACCTTTACCCCATTTTATGTAGGATTTAGGTAATGGGTCAGTATTTTTACTCAGGGCTGCACTTAGAGTAAATCCGGCCCTGCCCACTTTCAAATACTTCTTATGATCACGTTTTTTTGTGGAGGTTGAAGGTTTTCTGTAGACAATGTTTCTATATTGATGAAGGTAAAATCAGCTATGTTTCATATTAATTAATAATGTTTTTTTTTGTTACAGAATCACTTAACCGTGAAATATTTTCTTATTATCCGCTGAAACTGAAGAAGGATTGTTTCAAAGGAACATCAATTGACTCTGGATTCTTATCAAAAGAATCTTCTTTGACTGACTTGACATCCTCAACCAAAAAATTGAACTTAGATTTATTAATTAGTAGCACCAAAGACAAAATGCATTTAGATGACACTAAAGTAAATCTTTCAGAAAAATTTTCTGAACTTTTGATCAAAAATGGCTTCGAACAGAACGACCTCGACAAACCACAAAAAGCTAGGACCACTGAATTGTTGTCAAATAATTTTCTACAATTACCCACATCGTGGGAAATCTTTGCTCAAGATGAAGATGGCGACACGTAAGTAACTTTTTTTTTTTCAATTGTTATAAACATAATCAAAATCATATATAGGTATTAATACGCTAAGGTTAAAGATGTTTGCCTCCCTTTTTAGAAAAAACCTCACAATTTCTCCACATAAATTATATATCATTTTACAGATAATTGTTTGCTCTACTGACATCGACAACTAAAAAATTTATTATTGCTTTTGTTTTTGTAAATTAATTAAAATACAGCAACACTGAACAACGTTTGCCATCTGACGGCTTTAATTTTGAAACAACGTCAACACTTCTATCATTTCATCTGACCTTCATATTGTAATACAACAGACACAATACTGCATACTGCCATCTGACGGTTTTAATTTTGAAACAGCGAGCAACGCTGAACAACGTCACAGCAATGCTGCATGATGCCATCTGGCTTAGCTCAACGCTTTTGCTACTTGCGCCTATATATGACAATTTTAGTAAAATATTTCTTCGATCTGTCATTTGAGCTTCATTATTGTAATACAACAAAAAGAAGAACGTTATAAGCAGTGTGCAAAATTAGAAACGAATTGAATACCTGCAATCATATTTAAAAAATAATTTTGTAAAGTGATAATTATTATATTTATTTAGTGCGAATAATTCGCACAGGTCACACTAGTAAAACATGAAACATTAAGCTGATTAAATGAGCCATTCTTAATTCTGAAATGTAGACAAATATCGTAGGATTACTAAACATTTTCCTGAGTATTTGTGTCAGACCAGTTCACCTCCGAAAGAATGCATGCATGGAATTTCCTGATTATTATAGATAATTAGCTTTGAATGTGTTATTTGACTGTTTGAACTCTTCGTTTTGTCTAAAGTTGCTTCCCTAATACGTCCTAAGTTGCGTCTTTACAACTTTAATAGTAGGTAATCCAAAAGAGGTCTTTTCTAAATTAAATTATAATCATTTAAGGTAGCACCAAGGCAACTTTAAATAAAAGGTTTGATTTTTTTATATTTCAGTAGATGGATGATATGTTTTCATTGATTTCTCCAAAACTAGTCGGTGGAAATAAAAAAAAACTATTTAAATTAAAGTTAAAACCCTAATATATTATTGAAAACAAAAAAACCTGTCTTTTTAATTAAATATCTTTTTAATTAGTCGGGCACAACGGTTTTTTTTGTTTTCAATAATTTATTAAGGTTTTAACTTTAATTTAAATAGTTTTTTTTTTTAATATCCACCGACTAGTTTTGGAGAAATCAATGAAAACATATCATCCATCTACCGTTTTACCATAAAGCCAATGTTAAAATATGCCTACTTTTGAAGTCATTTATTTATTTAAATAATCGGGCAACCCCCTCTAAAATTTTCAGAATTGGTTTAGACTTAGTCCAACTTCATATAAAAAAATCAAGCCTTTTATTTAAAATTGCCTTGGTGCTCGTACTACCTTAAGTAATTAAAATTATCATTACATAATATAAATTAAAATGTAAAGGCCCCCATACACCTCGTTCTTTTTTGGCAGTTTTCATCGTCACGATAAAACACGTCGGTCAAAACCGAAGTGTATGGGCAAAAACTGTCGATGAAACACGGCAGTTTTTTTATCTGCCGAATCTTGATTTTAAACACGACGTGTTTGCTGGTTGTCGTTTTAAATCGTAATGTGTGGAGCTTTCCGATAAGAATCGACGTGTTTATTCAGTGGTGCGACGTACAGCAAATAAGTCATATTAATTAAATGATTGTAATTAGTTTGAGTATTGATTTATATTTTAACCGTTTTAGTGCTAAGCAATTTTGACAAAAATAAATGAAAATTGCTATAAACATATTGATTAATTTAGAGGAAAAAATAATGGTGTCAAATAAAACACTCTAATTTAGACAAATATCAATCAATTTTATTAATTATTTTTGCATTATATTGTTTATTAATGTTTATTAAACATAAAATAATATCAATATTATTGTATTTTCCATCAAAGCAGATCGTATTAATGATGCCACGACTTCAGAAAAACTGAACGAAACTACGCCTCTGTGTGGATATGGCCGTTGTTCGTGTTTAAATTAACCGTACAGTTTTACCCGTGCGGTTAAAACTGCCATAAAAGAACGAGGTGTATGGGGATGGCCGTTGTTCGTGTTTAACCGTACAGTTTTACCCGGCGGTTAAAACTGCCAAAAAAGAACGAGGTGTATGGGGGCCTTAACGGAACAAACTATTTGTAATAATTTTACTTTCTTGCGGGTTTTTTCAATTTTTTGGTATATTTTGATAACCATATTATTTTGTCTGTCAGTTTGTAGATAAATTTCGAATATATGGTACTTTTTACCCGACTACACTCGGAGTATACCAGGGGTGGCAAACCTTTCTACATCTACGTGCCAATTTATTTCAAAAATGTTTACTATAGGCATTTCGTGCCAACAAGCAGCCAAAGAATTGAGTTGTCAAAAAAAATTAATCAAACATAGATGAAAAGAATAATTTCGATAATACATTGACCGCCATGAAACTTTTTCGTATTTGTTATTTGGTGATACTCAATTTTTTTTTGACATCTAGGATATTTTTAATTATTTCAATTTTGCATCTCAATCAATGCCGTGTCCATAATAATCTGTCGCGTACCACCTGTGGCACGCGTGCCATAGTTTCGCCACCTCTGGAGTATACTATCTAATATAATCTGTCGTAAAGATGTAAGTTTCGTGAAAATAAGAGCATATGGTTAGCATATTTCCCGAATAAACAAGTATTATTAGGTTGTAGGCATTAGCGTATCAAGAGGGGGGGCAGGTCCTAGAATATTAATTGTTCACGTAATAAATCTACAATAATAATCTGCATATTCCCCCCCCCCTAGGATAAAATCGTTGTTACGCTTATAGTTGTAGGTTAGTTAAAAGAATTTGACTCATCCGTGAAATTTTCGTGACTCTTTGTACGCAGGATATTTTAAACGTCTAGCAATATTTGCACGGGAAAATACGAATGACATTTTTCTTTAAAAATTCCTGCATATTAAAACAATAATATTTATTGTATCAAATGTTAAGTGATGGGTTTCTTTTCGTGCAACGGTTATTGATCAGCGATCTGTTTTTCTGACGGTCAATTGTAAGCTTATGACGTCAGATACTATAATTGTGACTAATAAAATAATTTACTGCGGTCGACGTCATACAGTAATTATTATTGCGAACTTTGATCTGGTGCTATGAAATAAGATGTTAGGAATTCCAAAACTCAATTAACTGCCGTTTTCGATCAAAAAAACTACGCTGGATTTTACAAAAGTCTGTATCATAATATGAAGCTCTTTCGTAGACATGTTGTTGTCAAAGGTCGATATGCAGCCTCTTCGTGGAATGAGGTTTTGACCAACGCCTTTCGGCAAACCCCGAAATAGATTCCAATTTCGGCCTTTGACTGATATATTTTTAAATCTTTGATTAACGTCTGAATAGAACTCTTCAAGTAAATAAAATTGTCGACCAATTTTTCTCAGACCATACGATATATTGACAAGAAATAATAAAAATAAAAATCAATATAACAACAGATGACGTTTAGATCCGGATTTGGATCTTCTTCAGAAATATCTAAAAAATATAAAAATTAATTAGTATTAAGTAATTTATTATAATAGATTGCACGCAAGATTGAAACTTTGAATGATTCAAAAAATAATGAAAAATTCTGAAGAAGATCCAAATCCGGATCGAAACGTCATCTGTTATATTGATTTGTATTTTTATTATTTTTTGTCAATATATCGTATGGTCTGAGAAAAATTGGTCGACAATTTTATTTACTTGATGATATATTTTTAGTTAAACGTCGAAGTACCTAAGTTTTTAGTCACACGTCGAAACTCGAAAGTAACATAATCTGTTTCGGGCTTTGCTTAGTCTTTACTAGAAGCGACTAAAGCAAATTCGTCAACAGACAAGAAAATACTTTAACTGGGAAAATCCCCATTGACAAAGTCCCTAGACCGTTGTCACTAGAGAGTAGGGACGAAACACGGAATTGCTAGGAATCGGATACATGAATGCAAAGAGAAATTTCTAAATTTCGAAGATGCGCCCGACGTTCAGCTGTCACTAAAGCGGCCTACACACCTTGATTCAAGCTGCGATGCAGGCATCGACTCTTATGTTTCATGATGCAAGTAGCAGTCTGTGTAGTATTGAATCACGTATTTGACATCAGTTGTGGCTTGCAGCGATGCAGAGTCTGGAATCCCATTTTGGTCGGCGAGCCACGACGCCGAGTCGGCGATGCTGATGCAAGTTTCAGCGTGTATAGAAATGCGTCGATGCCAAGACGATATTAATTTATTTTCCCGCGCCATTTTAGAGGTTACTTTGTTGTTTGTGTGTGTAAATTCCATGATGGAAAGTGATCGTGTATTTTGGGAAGAGTTCATAAACATTTATCGTCTGCATACGTGTCTTTGGAATACAAATGTACTTTTAGCTCTTCCAATAAAGCATTTGAATAACTAGCTTTAGGTACCTAGAAAATAACTTAACCTACTGTTCTTGTGTTGCATGAACATGGTGCCGATTCAGGCATCGCAATAGGTTTCGATTTAAGTAGGCGTTTATGCAACCGATGCAAGTTTCATGAAACATAGAGTCGATGCCTGCATCGCAGCTTGTATCAAGGTGTGTAGGCCGCTTTAGGGAGAGCAGTACAAACGTTTCTAAGTTTGGGGTCCAAGGCTTTATACTATTTAGTATTGTAAATTTATTAGGACACGAACATTGTTAATATTAATGAAATTGTTTGTTTCAGGCCGCTTCATATAGCCATCATTCATAACGTCTGTGATGCGGTTTATGCGTTGTTACGTTTGACGCCGAACGCTTGTCTTTTGGACGCACGCAACGATAATTTGCACACCGCACTGCATTTGGCGGTCCTCACCAATCAACCAGACGTGGTGCGTCAGCTGGTGGCCGCTGGCGCCAATGTCAACATTAGAGATTCTGACGGCAATACTGCTTTGCATTTGGCTTGTCGTGAAGGCAACGAGAACGTCATCAAAGCTATCCTGACACCAGTGTCAATGGGCGAAATTGAAGATTTGGGACTTATCTATAAGCCAGTGCACAACAATATTGATTGTAGACAACTCAATTATAAAGGTAATTATTGAAATGTTCGTGGAAAACATAGCTATAGTCTCGATCCTTACGATGATCCTGACTTTGAATTAAGTTGCTAAATCTGCGCCCCGAGACCCTTATCATTTCCCTACAGCATTTTACTGTCTCTATTCCTGCACGCCGTACACGATGTAGTGATGTGCTGGATATCCATATCCGTATCCGCGGATATCCGAGGGAGAAGAAAGATCCGTGTCCGTTATTTTTTGGCGGATCTTTTACGGATCTTTTACCTTATTAATTTTCAATTCATAGATGAAATTTTATATATATAGGTGAATAATATATAGGTGAATAATGAAATAATGAAAAACTGTTAAATTCCATTCAGATTATTTTTTATTTTTTAAAATTGTATTTGGCACCTTTATATTGCAAACATTTATCGTAGTGAGTACCATACCAATAGTACATAACTCAAAGGTACTAAAAAACTATCTTTATAATGAGATATTGCACATCGATCTTTGGAAAGAGACAATCTGTTATGAGAGTTAACTCTTAAAGAGGTCTATAACTTTTTCCCATAACTGATAGTCTCTTTCCAAAGGTCGATGTGCAATATTTACGGCCGCGTACTATAAGAAAGTTAAGATCCGTATGCGTATCCGCGGATTTTGAAACCAAATATCCGTATTCAGATCCGTATCCGCGGATATACATTTTTAACGATCCGGCACATCACTAACATGATGGTCCTCACATTCTAAAGCTAGTCCCCAGGCTAAGAACTTTGGCGGACCCCCCTACACTGAGAAAGAAACTAGTCTCGTCAAAATAGTTCAGCTGGAACGAAAAAATGTTTCGTTGAATAGTTGCAAAGAAATCTTTTTTTTAATTTTAACTAATTGTTAGTTGAAAGAAAAGGTCTGAATGTTATCATCAAAATCAAGACTATTTATGTGGATTAAAAAAAAAATAAATAAATTTTTTGTAGACGACTCTTCCGATTTTTTTATAATTTTTTTTATAACTTTTTTCTGTGGAATTTGGTAGGGTTTTTGATATTTTTATGATATTATTGCCAACTGGTAAATCCCTGAAATTAAACATTACCGGGCAAATAGTAGTTAGAAGTTTTAAAATTACCAGCAATATAGTGTTTTATTACATATTCTACAACTTAATGTTGGATTTTCCATCTTTATATTGATGTCTTGAAAATGGTCAAATGTTGGTTGAGACAAATAACATACAGTATGTAAACACGTAAGGTGCACATAGGGAAATTAGCATTGGGAAAAAATACTTGGATCAGAGTTAGCCACGACTGCATTAATTGTTATTTCTATTGAATTATCGTGGTAATCTTGAGGATTTCTATTTTATTTTGATTTAATTTTATTTTACTTGGTTTTTTTAATAATAAAAAGCTCTTATAAATCATTATTTTAATTTTTTTGTACAAAAATAAAACAAAAAAACAACTCCATTTGTTTGGAAACATTTTATTCAAAAATTGTCTGACTGGTATGACGTATGCGCGTTGGTAAATCAGTGACCCAATGTCTTTAGGTTCAACACGAATAGGCGGAGATATTTGATCTCGCACCATATTTAAGTATTTTTGGGAATTTTTTGTTCCATTAATAAAAAAAGTCCGATTATGTTGTAATCGTTTGAATATTTTCTTCGGTAGTATACACATTCATTTTACAAAAGAATATTATCTGTCAAATTGAAAAACAATATTTCAAGGCTCACTCTGATCCAGCCATTTTTTCCCAATGTTAATTTCCCTATGTGCACCTTACGTGTTTACATACTGTATATGAAAGTCTAGTAGATTATTTTGATATCGGAATATTCCTCACATATGCAAAGTCAATTCTCAAAAAAACTATTTGTGTCGCTTTTTGGCTAGTGAAAATAATTGTAATTTCTTTTTTTTTCCAGGTGAAATGTGTATTCACATTGCAGCAAGAAGCGGCCACGTTAAAGCTTTCAAATGCTTGACAAAGTATGGAGCTGATGTTAACGCTCAAGAAATCTTAAATTGGATGACACCTCTCCACATAGCAGCTTCGCAAGGAAATATCGAACTTATCAAGTTCCTATTAACTGAATGCCCAAGGATTAGAACTGAGATTATGGACTATTGCAAAAGAAGAGCTTACCAAGTGGCTTCGTCCTCTTATGTATGTGACGTTTTGGCACAGTTTGGTGTGGACACGTACAGTAGTGCAAGTGATGACGACTGTAATTATAATTCGAGTGACTGTGAAATGAGTTGAAAATACATCCATTTAGTATGTATTTTAATATACTGTGATATTAGTGTTGTTAGGAAATACAGTGTAAACTCTTTATAACGAAACTCAAGGGACCGAGCATTTTTTATCGTTATAGAGAGTTACCGTTATATGGAGTGAAGAAAGAAAAACAACCAAATTAACAATAATCTTCAATGTACTGTATAGTCTCTTTATAACGAATTTTAAGGGACCGAACATTTTTTTCGTTATAAAGAATTTTCGTTATATGGAGGGAAGAAAGAAAAATAACCAATTTTCACAAAATTAATTTATTCCAAACACATATACAAACACATATACCTATAGTTTGGCGTCATCAAGTGCTTGTTGAATAGATGGTGATGGTTCAGAATGGTCCTCTTTATGTCTGTAAACATTTGCTGACGCCTAAATATGAACATATTTCTTCGTAATAGAGAATGGCTGTTGCGTTATAAAGAGGGTATTAATGTATAGGTTTTAAACCAAATCGTAAAAATTTCGACGTTATAGGGAGTTTTTCGTTATAACGAAGGACGTTATAAAGAGTTTACACTGTAGTTGAATTAATTATTTGTTTTCTACGAATTCGAATCAAAGAGTAGGTATTTTGTTAAAAACGACAATCAAATAAATTTTTCGACGTTTCTCTCTTAAAGTTTCTGAAAGAGTGGTTGATTGAGGAAGTAATCGGTCTCTACTCTTTATCGTCAACACATGTTTTCCACGTGGTTTGAAAAGAGAGATGGACGTCAATCTGGGCAAACATGCTTTAGAATTTCTGAAACACAATTTATACTTAATATCGTACGCGCTTAATCGTTTTAGTCTTACGGCGCGATATTCAAAATTCGATTGATCGTCTCTGAAAATTATCTACTCTTTCGAAATATTGGCAGCTAAGATTGAACCAGCAAATGTCTTCATAAACAATCACAGATCCAGACGCGCTTTTGGTGGTTGAGTCGGATGAAATATGAATCATTGGCAGCTAAACGGAATTCACTTTATAAATGTTTTACATCGACAAAAAACTTAATTCTTAAGACTTTGTTAGTAATTACCATAGATATATATATTAATAGATAGCGGATGCCTATCCTTGAGCATTGTGCGGAATGGTTCCAATTAGAAGCCATATGGAAGCCATTTTGTACGTGGAAAACACCGTAAAAAGCGCGCGGGATTCAAAAAGATTAAATATTCTATAATATGATGTTGATGGAAAAACAATAAAACTCGCAATAAACAGTGATATTTCACTCCAAAACCTATTTTTATATTGAAACGTTTCAAAAATTACAAAACTGAGCATAAATATCATATAAAAGCTTAGAACATTTTACATCGTCAGATTGGCATCAATGCTTGTCAACTTTGATGCCAAATTGACAATGTAAAATGTTCTAAGCTTTTACATTATATTTATGCTCAATTTTGCAATTTTTGAAACGTTTCAGTATAAAAATAGGTTTTGGAGCGAAATATCACTATTTACTGTGAGTTTTGTCGTTTTTGTCAATAAAATCATATTATAAAATAATTAATATTTTTGAATCTCGCGCGCTTTTAACGGCGTTTCCACGTACAAAATAGCTTCTAAAAGGTACAGGAGGCGCTAGTGTATCCGCAATCTATTAAATATATATATCTATGGTAATTACACGTATTATCCTAATGGATTTTGTTCGTGTTGATGTTCTCAACAGATGGAAGCACTTTTTATTTGTAAAAAGGCTTATTTTAGCCCATAATGGTGCCAAAGTTTAGTTTTAGCTTAGTTAGTCCAGATCGCCAGTAACTCTATTCAAGCACCTATTTTATGAGCATAAATCACTCGAATGGATTTCAAACATTTTTTCAGAAGGCGTGAAATAATAATATTAAAATGTTAAAGCCGCTCCCTGGGGCGTTTTTAAGACTGACTTGAAAATGAAATTAAGAATGGTGTTTGGAACATCCATTTTAAAATATTAGAAAATTTGAATTGGTCTAGTCTTGAATGGTTGTTTAACACTGAAATACATAATATTATTGTGTATGTACTATTATTACATGTTCTATTATTTATTATTTAGTTTAATTCATTAGTATTAATTAGTACAATGCGCATATACAGCGAATTTATTTTATTACTAAACGTGTCATACCATAATACTACAGTTTTGATGTTAATTTTTAATAGTTGTAAAATACATTCACTGTATTTGTTGATTCCTAAAAATAGACAAACTGATTTGAAAAACCAAACTTTTCAATTTTTGGTTAGTTAGAAAATTGTCTGATTTTAATAAAAGATTTTGTTTTTTATATCTAATGTTTAATTTATTCCTGCAACTCCTATTTTTACTTCTTTACCCACAGAAAAGTAATTGCGCGATTGAAGTACGGAAAGTAAAAAAGCTGCTTTTCGTACCCTTCTCGCACTAGTACGTAAAGTAAAACCAAAGAAATGCCAGACAAAAGTCACTACACGATACTACCATTTTCATAGTAAAAGTATGAAAATCAAACACAGCCTGCAATTGGAAGTGGACTTCAGTGCTGCATCTGTATTTATACAGATTTTGAGCGATCGTCACAGATACCAGATTTTATTCTACTTTTATACAGATTTTTAAATGGTATGCATAAATGGAAGAAATTTTCGAGAATTGAGATGAATAGGTATGTTTTACTGATTTATTGCGTAGGTAGTTAATGAATGGTATATGGGTGAGTTGGCAACACTGTAGCTGGGATTCCCCGCCCGAAACATTTATTTAAAGAACGAGCTAGCGCGAATGCAACGAACAATTGATGTTTGAATGAATGAATACATTTTTTTGTTTTGTGCATTAAGCGGGCGGGTAATGAGTTCACGTTACATTCTTACGTTTACATACAGTGCGCGGAAGACACAGATGGGACTTTGCTATATCCAAAACTTAAAGAATACAGTTAAAAGAATTTTCTCATCAATTAATTTGATCAAAACAAAAAGTAGAAATTCTTTATCTACAAGCACAATAGAGGGTTTGCTGTTAACAAAGCAGTTACTTAACAATAAACCTTGCTACAAACTCTTAGTCGACAATAGTGTGATTAAAAAAATTAATAAAGACATTTATAAAAATTAAGAAATATAAATTTGATACAAAAACTGTTTTTTTTTATAACCTAAGTAGTCCAAGCTCGCTATTTTGCTGATTTTATTTTATCAGATTCAGATGTTTATCTTTTTAAAATTAAGCATTTTTACAAATTTTATACAGAATTTTGCATAAACTTTCGATACAGATTTTGTACAGATTTTTAGACCTTACTTTACAGATTTTTCAATTTGTCTACTGGCAACACTGGTGGACTTGTCCAACAGTGAAGTTCGAAGTTGACTTGTCATTTTTTTAAAAATTGTATGAAAATCAGCTATTTTAAAAGGGATATGTACAAAAAATACTATCTTTCTCTCGTGTGTGATGATATTATCGCTCATGTGACTGTTAATTAACTCACTCTCTCGTCTTTTTTTATTAAACATAATATTACAACCGCCATAATATAATATGTCATAACGTACTGGAAACATAACCTAACTTTTTTTGAAAATTCGGTCGGTTTTTTATAAATTACGTTAACAATATAGATATCGTATATCAGTTTATTATTACAATATTGTTACCTATGCTTAAAACAGATACGTTATGTCCAGTTCTTTATGATCATTTGGTTAGTATTGTACCTGTACCGTGTACGCGACGATATTCCACTATATTATGTGCGTTTTGTGACCGATCCAAAGTAAATTAATAATAAATTTTATATCCAAATGTGTTTTGTAGTGTAGTGAATAAATGGCATAGTTCTTAACATTAAACATAGAGGTCAAGCTAATAAAAGCGTGTTAAAAAACGTGAAATTCAACGAAATATTAAAATTGACGAACACGTTTTTAGTGTGTAGCGATGTGTTGGTGAAATTCGATCAGGATAATTAATATTACAACAGCGAAGTGTTGATACCGTGGTAATTAGGTACCTAAGTATGTACGTAATATTTTCTTTTATTAAACAAAGGAAAAAAGTCTCCACCCATTTTTTTATCTAATTTGTATCGATTATATTATACAGATTGTATCAAATCAAAACGGTCCATAGGACATTCTGTGTGTAAGACAGAGACGATATATAAAGATCTAAAGCAGTAAGTAAGAATGAGATAAATGATCGCTAATATAGTTACTGTAGTTACGTAAATAAATAATTACGTACACTGTAAATCTTTTTACCAACTTATCAATTAAAACAACTACAAATAAATTTTTTATGTTGGCGGTTGAATTACCACCATAAAACCATTTAATTATTTGGATTTTTTCTCGAACAGTATAAATAGCCATTTTATCAATAATTTCACTAGTGAATACTGACATTTGATAAAATTGTGATTTTTACTGTAGAAAACAAAGACGATACTATCAGATTGTATAACCACAGTAACTATTAGCGATCATTTATCTCATTCTTACTTACTGCTTTAGTGCTTTATATAATATCGTCTCTGTCTTACACACAGAATGTTCTATGGACTGTTTTGATTTGATACAATCTGTATATCTATTATATGAACAAAAGGTGGCATATTTACTGCGAGAATTTCGAGCGTTCCGCATTTCTAAATTATTGAGTTTAGATAATATTTTCCATCGAAGACTGTTTCGTCGGAAATTTTACATGTTCTATAAAATTACTGGTATGCAATTTTGTCAGGTATAGGTATATCATGGTTTTCATATCATTTGCAGTGTGAGTTGGACAAACACATTTTTTGGGTAACAGAGTATCCTAATTTGATATGATTTCGTTTTGGCAATTCTGTTAACACCGTATAGGCTAGACGGCGAGGAGGTAAAAACATTAAAAAGTGTATTATTCGGGCACAGGCGAGATTATTGTTGGATTATTGTTGTTTTAGGGTGTAGTTCAACCCCCTAAGTTTGCTTACAAATTGTTGGTGTGCTTGATTTTATAATTGACAATATTAGTGACGAAAATAGTGCTTTTTTCTCTATTTTCTTTAATATCTCCGTTCCTCTTGACTTTTAGTATAGCATATGCATTGAGAAAGTTATTTAAAAAATGACCGCACATAGATGGCTGAAAATTTTCAAAAATGATGTCTATGTTGACCCAAACATGCATGAATAATTTTAGTGTCATCGGTCAATTATTTCTCAAATAATTAACGATCACTTTTTTTTTGTTTCCTTAATTGCAAATTGCGCCATTTTTTTCACAAACGGGTTTCGCTGGTCGGATCAAGCCAGAAAAATCACAAATCCGTTCAACTTTAGTATCCCGTTGGAATTTTTGGAAAAAATTAATTCTAACCGATTTTATAACGATTTCTTTAGCGATACCAATTTTAGACAAACGTATAAAACCATAATATAACTTTTCCAATATTCAATCGTTATAAAATCTGTTAGAATAAATTTTTTTCCAAAAATTTCAACGGGATACTAAAGTTAAATGTATTTGTGATTTTTCTGGCTTGGTCCGACCAGCGAAACCAGCTTGTGAAAAAAATGGCGTAATTTGTCTGAAAAATACACCCAAAACTCCTCGCCGTCTTGCCTAGTACCTAACTTCATACAGAGCTGTTATGGTGTTCGCCTCTTTAACGGCATATAAAGACATTTTGTTGGACAATATCAGTTAACTTGATAGACTTATTAAATTATTACACAATTTTGATAATCCCAATTTTTCGGCCAATACTCGAGTTTAGGATATCTATTTATGCCCTTTGTATGCCTGAACACATGTGTTTTTTTGACGTGATAACGTCTTATAAATTGATGAAACACCGGCTGCACGCACGAAAAAGAGTAACGTTCCGCAAGCGAGAGAGCGATATAAGCGATAGTCTCTCTCTTCTCGCGTGACGTCAGAGAGTAGTGTGCGTTCAACATTTTTTTCGGCTGTTCCAGCGAAAGCTACATCTGACAGATGGCCAGATAAATTATATGGTTTGTTAACAAATATATAATATACCTACATATATACATTCTTTTAAATGTCTTTTATAATTGCTTAAAAATATGTATTTTGCTTTGGTTGATCAAATTATTAGTCGGTAAAAATATAGTTTGACAGCTACTAAAATTTAGGTTATGTATTATTAAATATGATATTCAAGCGGAATACGTTATCACGTAAAACTATCGTCTGTAAACTGACTTTACAGACAACCAATTTTTTTTTTTAATGAAACTTCTTTAGGCGCGATAAGGAGCAGTGTTAATGAATTGGCTCCCGTTTATAAGGGGTGAAAAAATAAACTCAATAATGTTAATATTATTTTATATTATGATAACTTCTAAATTCGAAACTAAACGAGATACGGATTTGTGCTTGCGTTTAATCGATTCAGCTTATTTTTTTCTATATCATAAACTCGAAGCATATTTGAGATATTTCTTATGCATTACCATTCCTACATCAGGAGTTTTGGAATGGTAACTATAATTTAGGTCAAAATTTTACAATATTTTTTTGTTTTGAGGTCCCCCGAATAAAACATACTTTTGGAAAAAATATGTGCTCCTGGTAGTCTGTGAACACGATACAGGTCAAACGGATGACCGTTTTGAAACCAAATTTTGGGAGGATGTTTGTAATGCTAATATGAAGAGCTCTATTGTTTTGGGAGAAAATCGGTTTATAAAGGGGTGTTTGAAGAGGAATAAATGAATAAGTAAACAAATAAAATCACATAAAAAGTTGTATTTGTATAAAAGGACACTTTATAACTATTTAATGCTCCTTAACTTATGCAATAATTTAGAGGGGAACACAAAATTGAAGTCTTTAGCAAAAGATTTATTAAAATTAGTATTGTTGGTTGAAAAAGTGGTAAGTATTTTATTATTACAGTATCACATCTCAAACAATTCTGTACACTTATTATAATGTTATACAATAAGAACATGAAAAATTTATTAAATAATTATTAAATAATATCTAGAATTACAATTTTGTGTAATTGAGTCACACAGGTTAAGGAGGCAGTCATTTTACATTATTACATTATTCAGAATAATTGTAAGTGATAATCATAAAAAATAATTTATTGAGTAATTTTTGTGACCAGCACTCACCATTTTTCTGGATAGATTATAGATTAAATTAAAAAGTAAATTATTTTTAAGTTGATAAATACTACTTCAATAACTAAAGAAAATAATTACTTAATGATATTGAGCATCCGTAATAATTTATACAAAAATAGTCTTAGTGTTCAGGAAACAGAAAAATTTAATCTAAAAAATTACTGCGTGATTTGGAACAGTTATTTGTTTTTTAAGAGACTACATAATATAAATCAAATAAGTCTTCTAAAACACTCAGTCATTACGTATAAAATTACATTACATTTTTTTCTGTTAATTAAACTACTGAGGCTTAAAAATGAGATACACAACATCACAATATACTTACACGAAGCCTTATGTATTGTTAATAATCATTTCCACCTTTTTTTCAAATTCGTTTCAAGTCTTATAATACTATCAAACATTCTTTGTGTTATTATTCCGCGATCTTATAACCGTATTTGGATAACAGTTACTGTCTGGTATACTTGCGTCAAAGCAGTTTATGTAAAAATGGCTTAGCACATAATTTTAAAAAAATGTAATACATTCAAAGATTGTTTCTACTGTTTACCAGTTCTGGTGTAAACATTGCAGTAAAAGATCATCAGCAGGTATACCAAGTGGCGAACTAATTCGTCTATAACGACACAATGACGTCATCTGCTGATCGTGGATTAAGCGACCTTAGATCGTTTTTGAATGTACTAGTAAAGTATAACATTAAGCCCTTTTTTTTAAACTGACGAGGATATGATACCAAACAGATCTATTTTAGTTATTAGTTGTACTATTTTCTTTTCGTTCCAGCGATCACAGAAAAGTTAACGAAACTAGGTTGTATAATGTATATATGCTATCGAATCCTTTCTTCTGGACAATACACAAGGCTTGATAGAGGTTTATAATAATAAAACGCGTTATATATTTTGTTATTCGAAGAACATACACGAATATGAAAACTACGATGACGCATAAAAAACAAACGAACTTTATTTTTTACATCTACATGAAATTATTATCAGTCATGTCAATTCTCATGATACAAAATTTATGATATAAAGTTGTATATTATGTAAAAATTGAGTATACTTAGGCATCACTTTTCCCTATTCATAATTCGTAAAGTTATTGCACAGTCTGTGTGTATTTTTGAACACACTGTAAATGCACACAAAAATTTTAAACGATTCCGGAAATTTTATAACTTCTTGCTTTATCTTTTATAAAGCAATAAAATAAAAGGAATGGTAAAAATAAGCGAAGGCACAATAAATATTTTTTTAAGTCTTTAAAATCATTTTGGCACCCGAATGAATTTAATAAAAAAAAATTATAAAACTGTGATACTTGAAAGTCGTAACAATAATTATTATTAATCTTGTGCGTAATAAGTTCCATTTATCAGTATCACTTGCACCTTATTGTGACTGTAGTATTTTTTAACTGCCACTATGAGAGCACCACAAACTTTTAATATATTATAATTTATCTTCTTCACCTTCTTCTGCTGGCAGCGGCTGCTTCTATCATTTGTTGAATCATTGGTCCCGGGCTGCACGCTTTGGGATCACATTTCATCTGCCCATTGCCTCCACACCTGAAAACAAAACGTTTCCATTTGTACTTACTTTATAAACGGTTTCTTTTTTTATGTATCAACGTCCAAAATAATTACGTCATTATATAAAAAGCATATCTTACAAATATTAACAGAGATCTAAAGGACTAAATAAAATTGGACTCTTATTTAGTGAGTAATTAGTAATAAATTATTGCAATTTATAGTCGAAAACAAGGATATTAAATATTAATAAATAAAAACTTACGTGCAATGTAAACAGGGTCCTGATGAAGATTTTACTTCCTCCCCAACTTGATAAACGCGGCCTTGTATTTGACAGCCCGTTTTAGTTACTGCTCCTTTATACGCATGCGCGAAGAAAAGTGGCGGTAACGTCGTTGTAGTTGTTGTTGATGTTGTCGTCACATTTAAAACGTTTGCCATGGAAACTGGACATTCGTATCTCGGGCAACAAAAACCTTGAATTGGTTCTTCATGACATCCGTGAATTGGCGGTGGACAGCTTTGTTGTAAGCAAATAATGTCACTTCGGAAACAGAAACAGAAATCACACGGGTCGTCTCTAGGTATTTGTTGTGCTGAAACATACACTTTGCCACCATATCGACAAGTTCCTGGTCCAAAAGCTGCCGGATCCTCTTCATCATAATCTTCACCGTCGTCAGGAGTCAAGCCAGGGAATTGTCCAAAATCGCCACCTGACGGATGACTGCCAGAATCTGGATGCCCACCTTGTCCTGGTAATACTTCTGGTTTTGTTGTTGGTGGATATTCCGTGGACAGCTCATTTGGTATCTGACTTGATGATTCAACAGAGGCTGGTGTAGTAGGAGCGTGCTCTTTATCTGAAGTTCCGTATTCACCTGATGCTTCTGATTCAACAGCTTCTGTGCCTTCAGGCGTAACATGCTCATGAGTAGCTTCAGTGGTAACATGCTCATGAGTAGCTTCAGTGGTAACATGCTCATGGGTAGCTTCAGTTGTAACATGCTCATGAACACCTTCCGATGAACTTTCTGTTTGCTCAGGTTTAAGGGTAGTTTGCTCGTTAATAAGTTCTGATGATACAGTTGTGGTTTGTTGAGCAGATATACTTTGTTCTGTTTGTTCTGGTTTAACAATCTCTGGAAGAGAAGTACTTCCTTGTACATGAGAAGAACTTGTAGATGTTGCTTCAGAAAGTGGAGTTTCTTCCCCTGATTGGGTTGTGCCCTCTTCAGGATGAGAAATTTCTGGTACAGTAGTGCTTCCTTGTGATTGAGACATATCTATGGGCTGTGTAATATGTTCAACAGTCGAAATAGTAGACCCAATAGTTACTCCTCCTGTCTGTGATATTTCTGGTAGTGATCCATCAGTAGTACCTTCAGGTTGTTCTGCACCTTCTTCAGAATGAGATATATCTGGTATAGAAGTGACTTGTTCCGGATGTGCGGTTTCTTTGTGTGATTCCGTTACGCTTTCTTGGGGTTCTGAAACAGTTTCACTTGCGTGTGTTACACTTTCATCAGGATGAGAAAGAGCTGGCAAATTCGTAATTTCTTCTGGCTTTGTCGACCCTACTTCTGTTTGACTAATTTCTGAGTGTGAGGTGCTTTCAGGGGTAATTGAAGACTGTTCGGTGATATGGGATTCAGTAACCGCATTTTCTTTCTCTTCCTCAGCTGGCTTTTGTTCTGGTTCAGAACTACTTGCTTCTGTGCCGTGACCAGTTATTTCATTTTCAATTTCAGAAACTTCTTCAGTTACAATTTCATGTTCAATTACACTTGGCTTTTCAGTAATTTCACCTGCTTGACTTTCAGTTACTTCATGTTCTGGGGTTTTTTCTGTTGAAAGGACCTCTGGGAAAGTTTCATTTTCTTCGGAGATTACCGGTGACTCTGTATGAGAAGTTATTTCGTTTTGAATTTCTGGTATTTTGTCTGTAATTGGAACATTCTCTTCTCCGCTTGGCTCACTTGTCGAAGAGACTGGTGATTGTTCGGTAGAAATACTAATTTCCTGTTCTGTTACATGACCTTCTTCAGCTGGAATTGGTTTTTGTGGCTCTTGGTCTGTCATTGATGACTCTGACGGCTTTTCAGTATTTTCGGATAAATTGGGTATATCTGTAGAATCTGGCTTTGAAATTATTGTCTCTGTTGCATGTTCCTTTTCAGTTTCAGATTCCGGTGAAATTTCAGTAACATGCTCTTGTGAAAGACTCTCAGTAGAATGTTCGTCAACTGGACCTTGAGTTTCTTGTTCCGAACTGTCTATAATTGGTTTTTCTGTGCTGTGACTATGATCAGGATAAATGATACTTTCAGTGGTATCTTTATCTTCCGAAATTACGGCTTCTTGAGAACCTGGAGTCGTTTCTATAATATGACCATCAGTAACTTCACTTTGAGAAGGTGTGACGTGCTCTTCAGGTTTTTCAGATTCTTGCGTTGAATGTTCTTCAATCGGTTGATCAGTTTGAACTACACTACTTTCAGTACTTGAACTAGTTTCTTTTACAGGTTTTTCAGATTCTTGAGTCGAAAGTTCTTCTGTCGGTTGATCAGTTTGAACTACACTACTTTCAGTACTTGAACTAGTTTCTTTTACAGGTTTTTCAGATTCTTGAGTCGAATGTTCTTCTGTCGGTTGATCAGTTTGAACTACAACACTTTCAGTACTTGAACCAGTTTCTTTTTCAGGTTTTTCAGATTCTTGAGTCGAATGTTCTTCTGTCGGTTGATCAGTTTGAACTACAACACTTTCAGTACTTGAACTAGTTTCTTTTTCAGGTTTTTCAGATTCCTGAGTCGAATGTTCTTCTGTCGGTTGATCCGTTTGGACTATTACACTTTCAGTGCTTGGGCTTGTTTCTTTTTCAGGTTCCTCAGATTCTTGAGTTGAATGTTCTTCAGTCGGTTGATCAGTTTGAACTATAACACTTTCAGTACTTGGGCTAGTTTCTTTTTCAGGTTCTTGAGATAAACCTTGTTCTTGTGCAAACGTGCTGTGTTCTACAGATACTTCAGATTCTGTAGATGTTTCAACACTAGGTCTCGTAGGTCTGTGAATGCCGTGTCCATCAGATATGATTTCATTCTCAGTTTCCTGGTTCCCAACAACGGATTCTCCAGCCTCTGGTTTCTGTTCAGGAGTTTGAATTCCAGGTATTATTTCCTGATGGATTTCTCCCTCGGGTGTTGTAACGGTCTCTGGGATGTGTGAAGGCACAGATGTGGTAGTTTGGCCTTGAGTTCCTTTCTCCTCTTCTATTTCATTTGGTAGACCTTGGGTGGTTGTACCATGTTCGCCACTCATTACATGGTTATCAGACTCTGGGCCAGCAGATTCGACGGAATCTAAAATTAAAAAAATAAAAATAAAATACTAATATTTTCGGGAATAATTTAATACAAATTGATGGGTTTTAAAAGTTTTTTATGTTTACTATTACTTAATTAAAAATTCAAAGCTAATATGGTCTTTAACTTCTATATGCTTGAAGAGAATCTTGTAAAATAACTCACCACAAGTGTATGTCGGACAACAACTATCAACGGTGTGATAAATAGGCATGCAATTCATCATATTTGGAGGTGGTTGTGGACATGGAATTGTTTCACATTCAATAATACTGCTGGTACATTTGCAGCTTAGCTGGCATGGATTAATGGCTGGTATATTCGAATTATTTTTATACACCTCCCCTTCAATTACACAACCTCCTTCACTGAGAATGGCTTCAGTTATTTGTGCTTCAGTTACTGTTTCTTCTTCTGAATGCTTCTCAGTAGATTGTTCTTCATCAATTATGGGCTCCTGAGGAAGTGGACTTTCAGTAATTGGTTCTTCTGGAATTTTAGTTTCTTCTGGAAGTTTGCTTTCAGTTACATGCTCTTCCGTGTCAGGTTTTTCAGATTCACTTACACCAGCTGGAGTTTCATCAGTTTTTTGTTCTTCAGAAATTGGAATATCAGTTGCAGACATGTTATTTTCTGTTAAATGTTCACCTGGTAAAACACCCTCTGTAGAGTGTTCTGTTACAACTGAAACCTCGCCGTCTGGTTTCTGTTCCAAAGAAATTTCAGTTTGCTCTTCTGAAGTAACAGCATCTGTAACTGGACTACTTGAAGGTTCTTCGGGAGATACTGCGAATGCGTCTTCGGTTACTTGTTCACTTATAACGTTATCGGTCGAGTGTCCTTCAGATAATGTATTGTCTGTTGCGACTGGAGCACCATCTTCTGGTTTATGTTCACTGAGAATTTCACTTGGTGGCGTTTGTTCTACAGATATAACAGTTTCTGTAATTGGTTCTCCAGTAATAGCAGATTCAGTTTTATGTTCTTCTGGAAGTGAACTATCTGGAGATTCTGACGAAATGGTTCCTGCTTCGGTTGAATGTTCACTGGACTGTGGAGTATCCGTCACTATTGGAGCGTTATCGCCGGGTGTTAATTCACCGGAAATTTCACCTTCTGAGACAGGTTCTCCAGAGTCTGTAGCTTCAGTCTTATGTTCTTCAGGTATCGAACCTTCTACAGATTCTGTAGCTTGTTCCACTGGTAAACCAGTGGAAAATTCTTCAGATGGTGTGCTTTCTGTCACAACTGGTTCCTTTTCAGGAATTTCATTTGCTGGTGAATGTTCTTCAAGTATTGTAGCTGCAGTGGTTTTGTGATCTTCTGTGATTTCAGAAATTGCATTTTCTGTTACTTGTTCACTTGTTACAATTTCACCAGTTGTTTGTTCTTCTGATGGAATGATTTCAGTCATTGTAGGTTTATGTTCACCTAAAATTTCATTTTCTGATGTTTCCTCTTCGGAAATAACAGCTTCTGTAACAAGTTCTACTGAAGGATGTGCTTCGTGTTCTCCGTGATTTACGTCTCCAGTAGATTCTGTCACTTGTTCATCAATTATAGCACCATCAGTAGATTGATCTCCAGATGAAATTTGCGTCCCCGTTGGTTCACCCGGAAGTTCATTGGAAATTTCACCTTCCAATGATGGTTCTCCAGATATAACAGATTCTGTAACTATTTCTTCGACAATAACTGGTTCAGTTTGATGTTCTTCTGGAACTGGACTTTCAGAAGATTCTGAAAATATATTTTCTGTTACATGTTCACTCGTTATAACACCATCAGTTGATTCTTCTTTAGATGGCGTACCTTCTGTAACTTCTGAAGTACCATCTTCTGGTTTTGCACTAGAAATTTCGTTTTGTGCCGTTTGTTCTTCAGAAACTGAACCTTCTGTAGACTCTGGATATATGATTTCTGTTACTTGCTCACTAGGTATAACGGCACTTGTAGAACTGGCTTCAGATGGTACAGTTTCTGTTACAACTAAGATGCCTTCATCTGGTACGTTTTGATCAGGCACTTTATTTTCTGTAACACTTTCTTCGACACTGGTAACTGGTTGTTCTTCAGATGCTGTTCCTTCTGTAACTGACACGTCACCTGGTATATGCTCACCAGAAATCTCACCTTCTGATGGGTGTTCTTCGGAAACAACACTCTCTGTAACCGGTTTTCCAGTAACGGTTGCTTCAGTTTTGTGCTCTTCAGGAGTTGATGTTCCGGTAGATTCTGAGAGAATTGTTTCTGTTGCCTGTTCACTTGACACTACATCAGTTGATTCCTCAGACGGTGTTGCTTCAGTCAAAACCGATTCAGGTTGATTAGGAATTTCATTTTCTGGTGTCTGTTCTTCAGATATAACAGCATGTTCAGTTTTTTGTTCTTCTGGAGTATAATTTTCAGTTATTTCTGAAACAGTATTACTTGTGACTGGTTCTTCAGAAGGACTAACACCTTCTGGTTTGTATTCATCAGGAGTTTCTGTTTGTAATGGCCCTTCTTCTGTAATATTTTCTGGTTCAAGTTCGTGAACAATTTCACTTTCAGTTACCGGTTCTGCGTTTATCGTAGTTTCAGTTTTATGGTTATCAGAAACTAGTGTTTCAGAGCCTGGTTCTTTTATTCCTTCTGTAAAAACTTCTCCAGAAATTGCACTTTCAGTGACTTTTTCTGTTGAAACATCAGATACAGAACTTTCTTCATCAGTTATTACAGCTTCAGTGACTGAACCTGCCGAAAGTTCTGTTGACTGCTCTTCAGTTATTATAGACTCAGTAACTGATTGTTGACTTTCACTGACTGCCTCAGATGGTTTTTCACTTGAAATAACGGGTTCTTCACTTGAAGATTCCGAAAATGATTCAGATGGTGTTTGTGTTTCTGATATATCGGGTCTTGATGTAATTTCTTCCTCAGGTTTTGAAACAGAACCTTCTGTAGCTTGTTCACTGGATGTTGGCATTTCTGAAGATAAACCATCCAAAGGCGCGGTATCTGTTACTGCAACAGGTTCTTCGGTACCGTGTTCCAAAACTTGCTGTTCTGTTACGCTTATTTCAGGAACTGGATTTTCCGTTTCCTGTGAAACGGGGTTTTCTGTCTCCTGTGAAATAGGGTTTTCGGGAACTGATTCTTCTGTTTCTTGTGAAACAGGTTTTTCTGTCTCTTGTGAAATAGGATTTTCTGTTTCATAATTATTTTCATCAGTTGGCTTTACTGTTAATGATTCCTGTGCTAAATCAGGAGATGCTGTTGCTTGCTCTTCGGAAATTACGGCTTCAGTAGCTAATCCCTCTGCAGGCAGGCCTTCAGTTGTTTGACTTTCTGAAATGGTGTGTTCAGAAGTTGAAGTTCCAAGTTCTGGAATTGATTCTGGCTTCTTTGTAGATTCTTCGTCAGTAGGTATAAGCGTTATATGTTCTTCAAGGACAGGCGCATCGGTTATTTGATTTAGTTCTCCTTCTGTTACTTCCAATTCACTTTCTTTTGGTGTCTCCGTAGTTGAAATAGCTCCTTCTTGAGGACCCGAAAGCAATTCTGTCGCCGTCTCTTCTTTGTCACCTTTATGATGTTCATCTGCGCCATTACTTGGAATTTCATTTTCAGTTTCTGAAACTTCTTGGGAAACAAATGGAGGTTGAGTTGGTAAAATATCAGTTGCAGTTTCTCCATTTCCATCAGCAATATTGATTTCATTTTCAGAGATTGCAGCTTCGGTGTGTTCACTTTGTTCTTCTGTTACAAATGGTTCTTTATCTTGTTCAGAGGCAGTTTGACTTTCGCTAGTAGTTTCCTGTTCTTGAACATTTTCTGCAGGATATTCTGTAGAACCTTCTGTTGACGGTTGGACTTCATGTTCGATAGGAGCGACTGAAGGTACAAATTCGGTGACTGGACTAACAGTTTCATTTTCATCTGATACTCCGGGTTCATTTTCATTCGAAGCTTGTTCTGTAACCGGTATTTTGCTTTCATCTTGTTTATCAATGTTCGTTTCTGTTTGATCATTTTTGTCTGATGTACTACTAGTTACACTTTCAGGAATTTCTGGACTTTTTTCAGTAGTTATGATTCCTTCCTCAATATGTATAGCTGGCTTCGTAGTTCCTTCAGTCTGTTCATCAATTTCTGGTTTAGATTGTTCTGTAGCTCCTGTGACTTGGTTATCAGGACTTAATTCCTCACTTGGAACATTATACCCTTCAGTTATTTGATCCACTTCTTCAGAATGTTCAGTTACTTCGCTTTCACCTTGTTCCAATATGACAGCTTCAGTTGGTTTGATTTCGTGTTTATCAGTACTTTCTTCTTCACTTACAACTGTTTCAGTAACCAAACTAGGTTGTTGATGTGACTCCGTAACTATTTCTTCACCAGTTTCGGATACACTTTCCGATATAGAAGGTTTGGTAGACTCCTGTTCTTCAGGTTTACTAGTAACAAACTGATTCGAAGTAGATTGACCCTGAGAACTTATAGAAGATTCTGTAGCACTGCTCATTTCTTCTTTGACTTCTTCAGTAACTTGTGATTGGGACTCTCCTTCGAAAATACTTCCAGGTGTACTTTCTTCTTTAATAATAGATTCTGTAGCAAGTTCAACGGCTGGTGCAGCAGTAGTTAATTCATTAGTTAACTCTTCAATAGACACTGTAGTATTATCACATTCATAAATATCTGGGCAACATTGGCCTTCACGTGGCGGTAAAGCCGTGCAGTTCTTTCCAAGTTTATCAAGTGGCGTGCCACATTCTTGTACAGCACATACGATCTCTCCTTTCATACAATAGCAATGTTCACATGGTTTTTCAGTAGCTATAAGACTGCCATCGCCATATACGTTTTCTAGATATGTGCAATCTGCTGATGCGCCGGGTTGCATGGTCGTAGTAAATATTAAGCCTGGAGTAGGTTTGACTGTTGTTTCTAGAAGCAGTTGTTCTTCTTGATCTGAAAACAAAACATACATTGATTGTCACACACATTTTGATGATAACAAAGCAGCGTTTTCTGTAATTTATATACTCGAATTTCTGAACTATTGGTGTTTTTTTACTTACCACAATCATATCTTACAGGACAGCATACGCCTTCTTGGTAAACTGGTTTACAACCCTCGACATTCAAAGTACATTCTTGCATGACGCATGCAGTTCGGTTTCGTATGCAATAGCAAAGTTCGCAGGGTTTGTTCGGATCGGAAGGTACTTTGGCGCCATCGGTGTAGAATCTATTATCAATAGTGCATCCGTGATGTGACACGTGTCCTACTTCCGTAGACGGTGACTGTGTTGTAGTTGATGTTAACAATTGGACAGGAACTTCTGGACAACTAATTATTGGACAACATTGATCAGGTCGCTTTTCGATTTTACAATCTTGACCTATCGCCTTTGTAAATGGACACACTCGTAAGTAGCACATGAGCATTCGATTATGACACGTACAGTTCAAACACGGTTCGTTCGTTATAATTCGGTCACCTTCGTCGTAATGTTGGAAGTTGTAGTAACAGCCGTTCGATTCTGAAATAAAAAGAAATACCGTTATGGAATTTATAGTAAGTAACCCCAATGGATTGGGTGTAAAAAAGATTACTCTTAATTTCAAAAATACTTTTGTTATTCTGAAACAAGTATAGTTTTTTAAATATATATATTTTTAATAACAGTAATTTGAATACAAAAATAATTATAACAAAATTACCTCCATAAGATTCCATTGCAGTTGATTGTTCCGAAACAGGTGCTGAAACAAAGAAAAAACATTATAAAAATAATTAATATTTATAGTTTTTTTTGTGTTCGCTCAAAATAATATTGTGTAATGTAACGTTATGCCGGCACTTCACATGGCTATTTGTATTTGTGTATTTGGCATATTTGGCAAACAATTACTAAGTGTGGACAGTCTATTTGACAAAGTGTTGGCCTTATTTGCCTATTTGACAAATAAGGCCAATACCAAATACGCGTTACCGTGCGCTTGTCGGTTTTGCGAGGCACATCAAAGGAGTCAAATAGGCAAATACGCAAATAAACCGTCCACACAATGGCTATATTCAGAAGCGCACGCGCCATGAACCTGTACGGACGTGCAGTATTTTTGAGTCTGTGCTGTGAGCGAGAACTGGAACAATTACTATTGAAAATGAATTGGGACAATGAAACAGTGCTATAATTCCTAGAATTTTGAACCATGTGTTCTGCTATTTGACTGCCATGTGTGGATGGTCGTATTTGCCTCTATTTGCATGTTTGTCTTGAACGTCATATATTTTGCCAAATACAACAAACACCCAATAGCGAACACAAATAAGGTAGTTGCAACATTTTTTTCAAGAACTTGTATTTTTTTTATTTTCTATAACATTTTTAAACGCCTACGATCATCATTTATCTAATAAAGAAAAAAAAATTTGGGACGCCTGGTAGACGTGAAACACAAATTTAAGCGAAATTCTAGTAACTAAATTTCGTCCTGTCATCAAACAAATACCAGTAACTAAAGTAACCATAGTATGCGCACACACTCAAAGAAGTCGAGAGCGGTGGCGTAGAGTGGGCATGACGACATTAAGAGAGCGTCAAGCCGTTTGCCGTCACGGCGCACGAGTCGGTTTTACTGCTTTTCACATAAAAAAAACTCGAAATTAAAAATTGTTCTTTTTCCAAGAGTAAGTACTTACACTCTTGATTGAGAATCGCTATTTAAAATATGGGAGCGGCAAACGTAGTGTGGTCTGTGAGAATGAGATCTGCTGCATTTATTAGGTACAACATTTACATGTGTTACAATAAAGCATAACAGGTGAATGCAAATTATGTTTGCCATCTCTCCACAAGCGCATGCGACACTAACGCATGCATGAGTAAGTTTGCATATTGTCAGTGAGTGAGTGACATACATGATAATATTGTCACAGCGATAATGTATGTAGACTGAGTACTGACACATTGACATTCAAGTCGTCGATGCGACCGTCGCCTCTATCCGATTGTTGCAGGTCCACCTGAAGTAGACATATTATTACTGCATAGTCGGTCATGTGTCAACTGTCAAGACGGGGATTTCCCGGCTGACCTGAATGTCGGGTTCACACAATCGGTTCAATTTAAAGCGGAGATGCGAACGGGTTTCCGAAGAACACGTACACGGCTGCATTAATTGGTAACTAGGGTATTGCCAGTGCCAAAATTGAACATTGATTTGACATTTTAAAATGAGCAATTCGGAACCCAAAGGAATGGTCAGATATCTGGTGATGCGCCGAACTGTCCAAAAGAGGGTTTTTGACAGGTAAATATTGATTTAGAAAAGCATGACGGAGGCTAACATCAATGTTTACCTTATGTCTCCATAGTTTATCTGTCAAAAACCTCCCGTAAGACAGTTCGGCGCATTTCTTACCAGAGGTCTCACACCATTCCTTTGGGTTCCGAATAACACGTTCGTAATCTATACTAATATATAAAGCAGAAGAGTTTGTTTGTTTGTTTGTTTGAACGCGCTAATCTCAGGAACTACTGGTTCGAATTGAAAAACATTTTTTTTGTTGGATAGCCCATTTATCGAGGAAGGCTATAGGCTATATAATATCACGTTACGACTAATAGGAGCGGAAAATCAATGAAAAATGTTGCAGAATGTCAGTCAACATTTTTCACCATATACTTATATTCAGGTGAAATACCGTAACAGAATATCCCAATATTAGCAATGCATAAATAGCTCATTTGAAAACTATTACAGTACCTACCTATATATAAAAATAATTTTCCTACAGTGTTTTCAATTAAATGTTTATTATATTTTATTAATTATACAGTAATTATTGATTTAAAAGAAATAATTATTACTTAAAAAAACTATTTTCATCAAAAATGGAGGTTTGAGTTTAAAATAAGTAATAAAGCAGGGAACTGCCGAAAACTGCAAAACATTTGAACCCAACATTCATCTCGGTAAACTAAGATGAATGTGCGTACTCATGTCCCTTCCTTTCCCATTCGTTCTTTTGCACCCGGGTGAAACCGGACGGGACCGCTAGTATTTAATAAAATAAAAAATATAATTCTCTGAATCGTTTCAAAATTGAAATTTAATCCATTAGTTAAGATGAAAATGTGCTGCCAAAATTGTATTAAAATCGGCCCGACAGAACCCGACTTAAAAATTTTATGAAAACGTTAGTTTGTAGATATGGATTTACTTAGTGAAGGGTGAATTTAATTTGGCGTATTGATAATAATATTGAACTAAAAAAAAATATATATTAATTTAGGGGTTAAAATATTTATTTTGTCCAAAAACAAAAGGGTTAAGTTCACATAATAAAGCCACACTGCCTGTATAAGCAAATACACTATATTCTTGGCAGGGTTTCGCACTGCGACCCGAGTTTTGACAGTTTTACTATTTGCCAACAAAGTTGCTGCACACATCATTCTATTCTGGAATTGTCTGCGATTTTTTCTAAACTAAAATATTTAATGATCAAACAGTTCAAATTCACTAAAATGTGACATAAAAAAACGACACAGTGAAAAAATGAACACCATAAAGGCATAAGTACACAATGTGCAAATAGAAGTTACCTGTCTTGTCTATTATGTGGACACGATGAAGACATTCAGGTGTTGTATTGAGCCAGTGTAATTGATGTTTTTATGGGTGCATAATGTCTAGGTTATGAGTTCAAGTTGATGGGAATAATGCTTACATTACATGACGGAATGTTTATATTACGATATTATGTAGACTTATAATATACATGTATCATTTACCAAATAGATGTTCACCTGTTTCGTTTATTGTAAAAGACAACAATTTTGTATCAACTAGTCTTTACCCGCGCGACTTCATTTGTATGCATGTCGATTTTGTACTTTTTTTTTATAGGTTTTTTTGGCTTTGTTTTTAGAAAACATTTAGCCACGACAATTATTTATTTATTATTTAACCATTCCTTTCTTATACCTAATTAATTAGACGGGGACACAATAGAGGGATGGGCCATGGAGATTAGTAAAAGGTTTAATGGAGCGCACGAGCCAAGCGAACAGGATGATACACACAAGACGGCTTTGAACCATGGATCTATGGCTTTTGGAGTCACACGAAAGGTAAGTGTTAGTAATGATTGATTGTTTATTTATTTTTTCCCCAGTTAAATTTGTAATTTTATGTTATTAAGAAAGTGATGTATTGCTTTAAATATTTTTATGTTAATAGCGCCTAATAAATTGGGATACCACACTGGAAGAGGAATTTTGCACTGGATTAAATGTTGAAAAAGAATAACACAATTTTGTACTTAGATCTTAATCTGAATGTAATTTGAGCCGAATAAAAAACACCGTTATAGCATATATCTCTTCTTCCTCAAAAACAATAGGGCTCTTTATATTTGCATACCAAACACCCTCCCAAAATTTGGTTTCAATCCGGTCATCCGTTAGACCTGTATCGTGCTCACAGACAAACAGACGCACAGAGTTCTTCCAAAAATATGTTTATTGGATTCGGGGGACCTCAAAACGAAAAGGTCAATATGTAGGTATTTGACAAATTAGACCCGAGAAATATTTTTCAAAAAATCCTAAAATACACTTTTTTGCAGTCTCTCTGTTTAAATAAAAAAAAAATGGCTTGACCAAATTTCATAACATTCTTTCAGATCATAGACTTGTACATAAAACAAGAATACATATTACATATAAATATGCTTCCTTGAATTATGAAAATCGTATTGAAGATTGGTATACAAAACAGGAAGTTATGTTCAAAAAGGACTACATTATTTTTGGTATAGTATAACGATTTTCTTTGATGCCATTTGGTTTCTTACAAAAAATTAGGTACTGGATTAAATAATTAGGTCCTCCGCACACGCGTTGACTGTTTTGCAATTTGAGTTTCAAACGACTCAATCGCAAAATCGCACGACAAAATGTAGCACGTGTGTTCTGGCCCTTAGTCACGCAAAATTAATTTTAAACTTCGTCCTTGATCGTTTGAAACGAAGAGAACAGCAAATAGCGACTTGATAAATTGCAATGTTTGTGGCATCTGTTGCATTCCGCTTCGGTAATCTATTGTCTGATGTTTTCCAGCGCCGATTAGGGTAAACTCCAATATAATACATATTTCCATTTTATTGAAAAGCCATGACTCACTTTGATCTATATACTTAGACTTATTGCAAAATTATCCATGTGTAACAAACATTATCTCAAATATAAAGTGGCGGAGTTGTCTAATAATTATCTATACGTTTAATTTTATTCTAATTCGTATGTAGAGACTAGAGCTGTAAAAGTAACGAGAAATAGTGTACCCGTATGTATTCGTTACTTAAAGAACCAGTACCCGTTACTTTCGTATCGTTACGTTACTCGTTATTTTACAATCGTGTACTAGCACCATCAAGCATGTACCATCGCATCGAGGCGCGTCGCATACGTGATACGTTATGACTTCGTTCGTATAACGTATAACCGCATCAAACGAGTCGAACTGACATGGATACGACAGATGCAAGTAACGAAATGAATTTGTAAGTAACGATTCGTTACTTCGAGTCAGACGATGTACCCGTTACTCAGTAACGAATACATATTATACGGTTTGTTACAGCTATAGTAGAGACTATGTTTGGTTAAGAAAATTTACGTAAGACTTAATCATGTTTAGTGGCTCGAAGCATTAAAAGAAATCTCTTCGTCTATTGTTTGCTTATATACTCTTTCATGAAATTGATGAATTTTTGAAGATATCCTGACATGAAAAACGCGTGAATTTTTTCAAAGTTTTTGTTTTTACGTGAAACACAAATGCTTTGTAGATATCAGGCACAATTCTTTAACGATATTGTGTAAAAAAATTGGTTGTCTGTAAAGTCGGTTTACGGACGATAGTTTTACGTGATAACGTATTCCGTAATACATAACCTAAATTTTAGTAGCTGTCAAACTTGGGCCGAAGCATACTGCGCTCTCGCTTGCACGCACAGGGTCAGGCGGAACGTTACACTTTTTCGTACGTGCAGCTGGTGTTTCATCAATTTATAAGACGTTATCACGTCAAAACTTAAAAAAAACATAAGTTATATGCATTTATTAATTAAATTTAAATTAAAACGAACCAAATTAAAATTTACATTCTGTTACACAAAATAATTAATCGAAAAATAAATGCTTTTAGTGTGAGGAATGAACCTGATGCTTTAATAATAAATTTTCAACATTTGGCATCAATTTAGTTAGATTTAATCTTAAATCTTCGCTGTAGTTAACGATGTCCTGTTTGTTTCTTTTTTTTTTTGTTAGGAGATCCATTATCGTTGACCCCCATTTTCATTTCATGAACCCCCAATTTTTTTTCGTAGACATGGATCCCTTGCAAGTTGTCGTCGACCCCTGGGGGTCGATATAGACCACTTTGGGAATCACTGCGCTATACGATAGTTTTTAATAAATATTTTGTACAAAATTTGTACGGTGTTTTCTCAAAAAAAAAACTGTTTTAGTAACATGTAACGACAGCTGACAGAATTTACTCAAAGCTAATAGTTCAGAAACAAACAAAAAAAAATGTTTCAGTACCAAGTAACGACATCTGTTAGAATTCGATTAAAGCCATTAGTTCAGAAGCAAATCTAGTAGAATTTGCTTTGGGAATCACTGAGTTAGAGCGTTGCGACCTGCGACATGTTACGCCACTGATTTAAGAATGATGTGTAAGTAACGACGGAAGTTCGTCTGTGACAGTGTTTTATTGTAGCCGCGCGGATCAGGAGAACAGACTGGGCCGGGAATCGGGATGCTTTTGTACTATCACTCATCGGCGGAGTGTGAAAGTGATTAGTTCTGTTGTACCTAATACAGGGTGTGACTGCATCGATCGCCCTTCATCACCCCCTCACCCCCCCTACACCTGGCACCCTGTTTGCACATCCCCTGCAAAAGCTTTAATCAGCCAGAGTACATTCGGTCTGAAAATTATAGGGCTGGGATTGATACCAAATTATTATGGCTAGTCGAAAAATCGTTAATAATGCGATGCCGAAAACACTACCATCAATAGATTGTGATTTCGTATTAATAAGTCTTCCTTTTAATCACGTACAATTATATTGAAGATGCTCAGTTATCATTTTGGAATTTCCCAAATTGGGAGATTCGGGTTCGAGTCCTGGTGGTAACCAGTTGTATATTAAAAAAAAAATTGGTTGTCTGTAAAGTCGGTTTACGGACGATAGTTTTACGTGATAACGTATTCCGTAATACATAACCTAAACCTCCCAAAATTTGGTTTCAATCCGCTTATCCTTGGTGTCGGAATGATAAGAAATGTCAAAAGTGACGTTTGCAACTGTCAAAGTATTATGTTCTAATAATAATTAGTTATTCCAATACTTAACTTAGAAGGCGTTGCATTTCACAAAATACTAATGTCAAAAAATTGAATTAAACATTAGAAATTCAGCCGTTTTCATGTTGCATTTATACAGCTATTTTTCTATATAAATTTGTATAAAAAAACTGTTTAGGCAAATTCTGTTATACGAAATCTATGTAAAATGTTCTCCTCTTTCGTTTAAGACTGGTTTCAAACCGATCTGATTTAAATTGAGCGAGAAATTAGCAAAAAGCACGCACAGGGTCAGGCGGAACGTTACGCATTACGCGTTACGAACGTTACACTTTTTCGAACATGCAGCCGGTGTTTTATCAATTTATAAGATTGGTGATTCATCAATTTATAAGACGTTATCACGTCAAAAATTCCCAAAATGATAACTGAGCATCTATACTATATAGCTGAAGAGTTTGTTTGTTTGGTTGAACGCGCTAATCTCAGGAACTACTGGTTCGAATCGAAATTTTTGTTTGTTGGATAATCCATTTATCGAGGAAGGCTGTAGGCTATATAATATCACGCTACGACCAATAGGAGCAGAGCATCAATGAAAAATGTTGCTAAATATAACTCAAACTTTTGGTCATGAAATTTGGACATAACATTCATCTCAGTAAATGAAGATGAACGTGCGTACTCATGTCCCTTCTCCATTCGTTCTTTTGCAACCGCTTGGAACCGGGCGGGATTAAAAGGAACACTTATTACTACTGTCAATGTGAACCAAAAAAAATTTTCAAAAAGCTCTATCAATTTCTTTTACCATTTCAACTCCACAAATGGGGAGAGGTACTAATTTAGGTCAATATTCACTTTTCAAAATTTTACAATATTTTTCGTTTTAAGGTCCCCCGAGTTAAAAAAATAACATATTTTGTTGTCGTGAAGTAAAATGTTTTTTAATGTCAAAATATAGGATCTATATTTTTCTAATCATTGGCAAATTTTTGTAAATCAAATTGTTTCTCACCTGACAATACATAATATTATTTAGTTCCTACTGAACACGTTTAGGATAATTAAAAAAATATAGATAACGCCCATAAAAATTTCATATTAATAGTTGTTTTTTTTTCTTGCAGAACTGATCAGCCCTATTGCAATCAACACATTCAAGTCAAATATAATAAAGGACTCTGCATTTCGGAAGGACGTGCCATTGTTATCTACACGTGTACCGAACGTTTTATGACGAATGTAGGTAGATGATGGCCAGAAACGCTTTGGTGAGTGACACTTTTCCAATTATTGGATATTGATTTTGTATGTATAGATGAAAACCGTTCTATATTTATAAGCTTAACTGCAGTAATGCTTTTCTATTCGCTATTGAACCATTAATGAAGTTAGGGAGACTGCAAATTGCAGGGTGCGTGAATCTATGTTTCATGGCCGATAGACGAGTATTTCGGGGTTTTACATGTTGATTGCAATTCGCTTGAATATGTCCCTACTTCGTTTTGTAAATAGAAAGATTATTTTCCAATTGTGACAGGTTAATTCTATGACATTTGTCTTTAAAATTAATGGTTTGTGCTTTTAAGAGGGTTAACTTTAAGAAGTCGTAATCTCTTTATTTCTAATTAATGTGCAATTTCATTAATGTTTTCTTTAAGACACAGTGAAATTACAATACAGCGACCGTTATGAGATAAACATGCCAAACAAAAACTAAAAAGTGATTATAAAATGGACAGTTCTTATGTAAATTATACCAAAACTCATTTTTTTAAATGTCTACAAAAATACTTAAAGAATAAGTTAATTAAGTTTTTTAGTTTTTTTTACATCTAAATTATTTTTTATTGAAAAAAATTAAATAATTACCGGGTATCAAATAAAACACGAAACGGCTCTTCATTTTTGAGTGGCCTTACGTTAAAAATTAACCCAGACCAGCATCTTTGCCAGAAAATGTTAATTACATAATTTATATTTAAAAAAAAAATAGATTTTATCTTAGCACAGTTTTGAAAACCCACACAATATGAGCATATAAAATATACATGTTGATACAAAACAGTAGTTTATGTAACGCATTATTTTATGTACGAGATGTGACATAACGTTAAACCGAGCAATTATTATAATAGTCACACGAGTCATAAAAGCATTACAGTCGAGATACATACTACTTCCTAAAATATAGCTGATTTTCGTTTCATAAGTATATATAATAATTTGGAAATATTTGGATTGATTACGAAAATAACGCCTATTTTGCTGTCTCTGTTGCTCATATGGCTTTTAATGGCAAGCGATCGGATTGATAAAAAAGCACTTCTTTTGTTTTACTTTACGCACTCGTGCAAAATGGGCCATTTTACATCCGTCATACAGGAGTGAAAAGCAGCTATTTTTTGGAGAGTCGTGCAAAAAGTTATTTTCCATCCTTGTTGGTAAATAATAGTACTTTTTTACACGCTTAATATTAGTTTCACTTGTAAGTTTGCATGTATGTATGTTTGTAAACTCCGTTTTGGACTATAGCAAGTAGTTTGTATAGTGGTATAATATGCCAGCACTGTAAGTACACTGGCTAGCCGTGCGGTCTAAAGCACGGGTTTTCGCTGACGTCAACTCTCGGAATCACGGGTCGTGGGTTCTAATCTAATTTTTGACAATAAATCGAACTAAAAAGTGGAAAATAAATAATAAATATAGTTTAAAAAAAACTAAAAAACACGTTTTATATCAAACTAAAAAGTGAAAAATAAATATAGTTTAAGAAAAACTAAAAAACACGCTTTATATCGAACTAAAAAGTAAAAAATATTTTTTTTTTCAAATAAGCTTAAAACAATAATGAATAAAAAATACTAGTATTATAAACTATATTTATTATATTTTCGAGATAATTTATCTGATGCACTATTTAATTTATTTCAAGGCATGGCCAACTTATTATTAAATGTGCCTTAAAATAATATGTTTTTTTTTTTTGAAAACTAACTGGATTACACATTTTTTTCCCGGGGGCATCCCTTCATCAAACTTCTTTTTAGATCGATGATAATATAATAGATATAAAGAAACTTCATCCAAATCGGTTAAGTGGATAGCCTTTTATCATGGTAGGGTGTCTTCCCAACAATTATAATATATGTCTTCGTACAATATTTTATATTTGTATAATATATCTCAATTAAATAACTACTTAATAGCACACTCTGCATTACATCGGCTTAAATCAAGCACACAAAAATTAAAATAATTACGGGTGAACAAACTTCAGCTGATATAATCATTCATTTCGATTTCTTGTATGTAATTTAAAAAACGAATCTTAAAATTTAAAGCTGTTGCAGTCTGAATAATTCATGTAGTCCAGCAAAGCGTGTAAATTATTCTTTTAAAAATTACTTTATTTGATAACCGCGTCAATAATTGGTCACTTTCGGTAATTGCGGGTAAGTAGTTTATTAAAATGTACATACACGCTATAATCATGGCATCAAGTTTTGTCTTACACGCTGAATAATTCCAATTGTGGCTACATTATAATGCTTCGCTAATATTGCGTAGTGTTTGTTCTGAACGACTGATTTCCTAATACCTAAGGAAATGTCTCGTTTAATTCTAAAAATAGAAGCACCAAAATCTAAATGCTAATTATTATATATCGAACATAGGAATAAAATCGCAATCAAATCATTAGGGTGCAAACATACTTCTGTCTTTTTTAAGTTGTAAGAACTCGTTGGTTCTGATTGGCTAACGCCATAGATACAGGCATAAAACTTTTGATAAAGAGATGCCTATATACTTCATGCTAATATATGTAATATATTAAGGAAAAGAGACGCAGATATATTATCGATACGCTTTGTTGCCTTCAGTCACCGCACATTGAATAGATAGACAATTATTCATATAGTTAATTATTATATATATGGCTAATTCCTATTGGTTCCACGTGAATATGGAGAGTTCCTATATAAACTATTCTCAATCCTTAGGAGGTTATCGAAAATAAAAACAATTTACGAAATCAAATTTGACATTTACATGAGGCATAGTGTAACAGAATTTTTTTACAGTGCTATACATAAATTGCAACATACATAAGTGGTTAAGTTTTGCAGGGAGGTCGTGAAGAATTATATTTATTTATTTTTTACATTTTGGAGATCAAGGTTAAAAACTTTAAGAAACATTGCTCAATGATATCGTAGTCCTTCATAAGTTACCGAGGCCCCCACATTTTGCATAATAACGCACGGAGGGCTCCTCACAATATTGAAAGTCCAGTACCTGTTGATTTTTTCCACGAATTAACTTGTGTAAATGTAAGTTTTAAAATGAACTTTATAGTTTGAGCTCATAACGAAACTTTATAAGAATGATAAGAATCGAAAGTCGTTTTCCAATGATCAGTACAAAGAGAGGAACAGACGACAGTTCTGGAAACCCATTTAATTGTCAGAAAATACCAAAAAAAGATTGCAAGAAAACGAAATTTGTCTCGTTACAATATTGATTGAAAGTTGAGTTTAAATGTTGGTATCATAATACACTGTTTGTTGATTGTTTTGACGGAATTTCGTGTTTAAAATAATCTGCAAAAAGTATACAAATAGTTATGGAATTAACATACATATTAGTTGAAATTATATCCATATGCATCGATATAACATATTTCTAATCTATAGGTACCGTTTCAGATTCTAAAAATATTTGCGTAGGTAGCAGAAACTGTTAAATTTAAATATAATCCGAATACATAATAAATATGAGACCAGACATGTGATTAAATTAACCTGACCAATAAACATATATAATAAAAAATGTTTATCGGTATTTAAAAATTCAATTGATACTTTTGTTCTTGAACGTAAAATTGACCTTCAGTCTGTTCTATATATACCTACAGGTATTCAACTTTTAAACTTGACCAGCGCAACAAGAATGAACTCTAAGTAAACAACTAGCTTATTTATAAAACTAATATTAATAGTAGGTATAATTTTGCCTTTGTACAAACATCTTTACTGAAACCCTCCCGCTAGACTGATGATGAAAGCGGTGCGTTGTAAGTAACTCAAAGGAATCTGGGGCAATGAGAAGGCAGATAGCCGTCCTAGACAAGGAGACTCTGCGAATTTATTGGACCAGAACCGCTTTGTGGAATTACTTACACAAATATTCAACGAACTGTTAAAAGTTGGACCCGAAATCAGGAAATCTCTGACGGGAGCTTGAATCCAGGAACGTCACATGGAAAAATATGATTGCTTATACAGAGGAGAAACTCAGTAGACCAAAATTCAGGAAAGTGGTTGGGCATGCGCCCCTGAGGAAACATCTACACACGATGGATACGTCAGGAATCGACACTGTAGATTTTGCGAAATGGAGGACGAAACAGCCAACTGTCCGAATGCGAGACCCTATAGTCTGAAGGAGAACAACTATCTTTGGATACATTAATATGAGATCTCTGTAATTGCACAGGACAATCTAGTTACCAATCTTCTGAAGTTTATGAGATGACCCAGACTATTATGGAGGGATAAGTTCAGGATAACGGGGAGCACTTATAGGATAACATGCATTAACTGGTTATTAGCCATAACTCCTAACTAACTAATTCATTCATTGAACCCAAGGCTCCAATTACAGCTGATTAATTCTCCTCGGTCAGGTGTCAACATATTTTGAAAAAACCTATTCGAAACTAATTGTGCATACTCATATCTAGAGATGGCCCTAAAATTTAAGAAATATTTCTTCATTTCTGAGTATTTACAGGAAGTGTTTAAATTATAGTTTTAAAGGTGCATAAAGCGATTTAAAAATAAACGCAAATTTCAAGAGTTACTGGTTAAGCCACATTGCATGATCTTTAATTCATTATCTTTTTAGTATTGCAGGTAGTCGGTTACATTAAAATATAAATGACCAATAAATAAATGTTTATTTAGCGATTTTAGTACACAAGTTTTAAATCTGAACCGGTCGTAAAGCCTGTGGTTCACTATGAGTTAAATTGCCCTGTGCTTTAGCGGAGTCGTCAACTATTTTCAACACGTTATCAGTACTAGTGACTCTATTTTGTACGAGTTTCGCAGACTTTTCGAAAATTATTTATTTTGAGAAAAATCCGGAAATATCTGCTTTTCATATTTCTAGATTTTCAGTACAAATTTCCGCAATGGCTGAATCACATTTGATGTAACTTAGTACTCAATCAACCAAGCTTGGAGTATAGGATATTTTTTATTCGGTTATGATCGGATTTCCGTTAAACCCGACAATAACACGAGCTCAACTTCGGGCAAAAACGGCATTGATGCTAAAGCTTTATTAAATTATTATACATCTAATCATAATATATTGGCTGTCATGTAATTATGGCAACTTCGTTGATAGTGGACACTGGACAGCATGCTTTACGAATCAAATGTTTTTTTAATTAATGTTGCTTCACCCCACATTTTACTTGAAGAACAACGAATATAAGTCTATAATTTTGAATTCGGCATAAAACCAGAACAGTTACTAACTTTTGATCTTTATCTTGCATGTAATTGAACCAGTTGAATAATATTATAGCGTTCGTTATCCGAAACCTACTCGAATTAACACTAGTTGTAAAAATATCATGACACAAAGTATTTGTATTATGTAGGCAGTAGAATTTAAAATCGAATTTGTCTATTAGGTACCAGATCACGACGGATAGGTATTCTTTACTATGTATATGGAAAGTGCTTATTGATGAAAAAATATTATATCCAGTAATGAGTAATGAGTCTAATGATCTCAGTCTGAACCAGTGGCAAGGGCGTAGATATGGGGGGAAAGAAGCATAATAATAAAAAATAAAACTGAAATTATCACGAATATCTAACTAAAAAATAAAATTTAGAAATACTTCTTGAAAAAAATTTGTAAAATTTGTGTGGTAATTAATTGTGATAAACACCTCTAATAGTTTAGAGTGATGATGATCCTGTTTAAATGTTGGAAGATTGAAGGATGAATCCTGGTGGCATAGGATCGATGAACGAAGCAAATACTGAAGGTTTTTTTATTGCCTGACGTTTCGGCAAACTTTATGCCATCTTCGGAGAATCAATGCTGTCTGTTTTCTCAGTATTGTTAACTGTAATTAATATTTTGCCTGATTCCTTCCTTCGTGAGTATTCTTGTGTAATATTAACAAAACTTTAAAAAAAATGATTTTATTTGGTTTACCCCCCACCCCCAGAAAAAAAATATCTGCGCCCTTGACCAGTGGAGTGTTTTATTTTAGTTGAAAAATGCATCTGACTCGTGAGAAAAATGATGATTCGAAACGTTCAAGAATATTCTCGACAGCATAAAGAATCGAAAAACATAAAGGAGTACCTATAGGGTAATGGGATAATAAACTGTAAAGAAGTTATAAAATCTATAAATAAAACAGTTAATGAAGCTTTAGTTAGTTGAACATAACTTTATGCTGCATCACAGCACAGACGTTGCGAATATATATAATATTATGTAAATAGAAAAGTTCATTACCTTGCACCGATGGGAAGATGTGTGAATGAACATGCTCGTAATAGTAGTTATATATGTCGTAGTCACATATTGGGATCCGTCAGATTGAGAAAAACCGAAATACCTATCTGTTTCGTTAAGAATATTCGTCCCTGCAAATACCCCCTGCACCCTTCATCTCAAATCTTTTCCCCTCGCCTAAAAACGGTTCGCGCTCTCCTGACGCTATTTTTAAACCTAGAGGGTTCTGGTAAACGTCAAATGAAAGACAAAGAATCAGACTACAGATCCTTCAGGCGAATTTTTTGAAAAAAAAATCCTGAAAAAACTTACAACTTTTTGAAGAAAATAATAAGTTACGTAATATTTCACACGTAGGCGAAACTGTTTTTCAAAAAATTCGCCTGAAGGATCTGTAGTCTGATTCTTTGTCTTTCATTTGGCGTTTACCAGAACCCTCTAGCTTTAAAAATAGCGTCGGGAGAGCGCGAACCGTTTTTAGGCGAGGGGAAAAGATTTAAGATGAAGGGTGCAGGGGGTATTTGCAGGGACGAATACTCTTAAGGGGTTGTAGTCAGAGTGTTTAATAAATAAAATTATCGACCAATTTTTCAAACAATATTAAAATTGGTCGATAATTTTATTTATTGAAGAGTTCTAATCAGACGTTAATCAAAGATTTGATTATAGTCAGAGTGCCCGTCGGCAAAAATTTTATTGACACATAGTCTCCCCAAACTTTGTATATGGCTTCGTTAGCCTAGTCTGACATCTATTTCCTCTATGACTTTTTTTGATTTTGGGGCGTTTTCCCTCTAAATTTTCCGAAAGATGTCGTTTTGACGACATTTGAAAATTTATAAATACTGTTTGTTTTTTTTTTAATTGGATAGCTTAAAAACTTTAACCAAAACGCTAAAATAATGTTCTCTGACAAATAATATGAAACATTTAAAATGTCTGACACCTCGAATATGTCGAACATATTCAAGGTGTCAGACATTTTAAATGGTTCATGTTATATATTATTTACTAAAAAATTATGATGTTGTAATAACAAATAAATAAAATTAATCTGTGATAAAAAATGTTAGATAGAACCAGTACCTTTGGTCAATAGGTTGTTATGTTCAGTGGCAAAAGAATAACTCATTACACCGAGTTACTGTTCGTAGTCCATTTAAGGCGGTGTTTGGAAGTAATCCAAAACTTGAACTTGCATCAACGTATCTTCCACAGTATAATACGTACCACGAATCTAAAAGGCTTGGAAGTTAGATGCGAATGCGGGCTTGCGCTTGTACAGTCTGTTGAAAAACTACAAACTCGCAACTCAGCAAAACTAAAATAGCAATAACAACTTGACAATAGCGTACTCGACTGTACTTTAAAGCAGGAAAGCGACAAGTGACAAAGGCAACGAGCGATCACGGCCAATCATCGACGAGCGCACGTTCCGTACAGGTAACTGGGAGGTGGTGGGAGTATCAACGGCTCTAAAATGTGACTTTGTGACTAACTTCCGAACCTTTTAGATCCGTGACGCGTATTGTACATGATACTGCCGGCAAGTTATGAAATATCTCGGTTTTTCACAATCTGACGGATTCCACTATGTGACTACGACATATATACACGTTGGTCCATAATTTATTGATACATATTCATGGTTATATTTTATATATTACGTGGTCTTTGATCTTTCCACACACACTGATTGATTTTTATGTTTTTGTGCAAGGTAATTTTATTATTTACTGTCTATTTGGAATTGAATATCTTTTCGTATTATTTTTAACGTATTTTTACTCGTTCATTAATGAGAAAAGTTAGATACTTGTGTTTTATAGTGCTCTGTTAATGGCGGAGCCCTACGGAGCGCGGGTTCGAGATCTAAGTTAGGGATGTTACAAATCTGGTTGTGGATTTTTAGTTATCTTAAGGGATGTGTTATTTTGTCTTAAAAACTAATTTAATTTTACGTAAATTAAAATGCCTACTACCCATATTACCTGAGTAACTAATGTTGGAATAAATTTATTCGTTAGAATAAAATTTACTTCAGTTAAAGTAGTGTTGATCCAATAGAATATTAAGATGAAGGAAGGTATTGGTTGAGGATCATAAAATAAGCTTGTAAGTAAAGCTTATTTTATGATCCTCAACCAATACCTTCCTTCATCTTAATAAAATTTACTTTCAAGCAAAATACCAGGTAGAAAAGTTAGTTAAAGAATATATTCCTTGCTCTCTTTGTTGAATATTTTGAAGTTCACCCAAAAATCCGACCGATGGCGTTAGTGTAAACGTCAAAAAAAGTTTCACAAAATAATAATGTTTTATCCTAACCTAATTGCACACAAAACTTCCACTAAAACTGTAGATATACTACTCCACGTTTTTAGGTTAGGTATTATGATCTATGTGGCGGCCATTATTATTTTATCAGGCGAATAAATCTTTATACCCTGGAATTAAGACAAGATAGATTTATACCTGCAGTAACCATAATTATGGTTTGTGAATTATCGATATTTATTCGGAGGAATAATTACTCGAAGAACAAATGAACACTATGTTGTCGGTAAGGTTTTGCACTGCGACTGTTTTCTTTTTTTTAATCGAAATAAGTTTGTAAAAACGGTGAATAAAATTAGCACAATTTACAAGAAAAACATAAAGAAATCCCGGAAACCATTGACAGACATAACCTATTAGATAATTAAAATTCTACACTTTAATACAATAATTTGTTCTTTAAGTACATATGAAATGTTCACTGTACCATAAAAAAATAATAGGGTAGTGCAGTATAATGTTTCAACAACTTGATATAAGTTTAATAAATAAGTTAAAACGTATCCAACAATGAACATCATTTCGTTGATGATATATTTATAATTGTTCAGTCAATTAATTTAACAATACGTATAATAATTTATAATTATTAAGCGAACACATGTTATGTAAAAATGGTTCACTGAAAATTAACTCTGTTACTAAAATAACCGTTTCGTGTCTGTCTAGATTTGATAAGACCGCTGGACCAATTTGAATTTTGTTTGACGGTGTTTTAATTTGGTAAAAGTATATCAATTCGATTTTTTTATAGTCAGTCAAAAACGGCTGCACCGATTTTTATGGTACCAATCGGTTTATCCTTAGAAAAATTATGACTGAAAATACATAAATTATACGCGTCGAACATAAAACCTCTTCTTTTTTAAAAATGCCTAGTGTTGGACCACCTCGTATTTTGTTGAATTATAACAAAATCTGTGTTACGTAATTACTTTTTCAAGGTTATTGTAAAACAAATTAATTGTTCAGTACGATTGTAGAATTTATAAATTTAACATCGTTCCACGTGGAGTGTTTTCAATTTTATTAATTTTCCTTTAATTTTTAACGTGGTTAAAAAAAGGAATTTACGAAAGTACTTCAATATAAAAACAGTGCGTGGGTAGGCATATATAGTTGACTTTTTTGAACTTTGAACAAATAAAAAATCTCGATTCGTGATCTAAAACTCTAATGTTGACCCACGGTAATCCGAAAAACGTTTTGTGTCGGACGATCGAATTTATAGTGTACGGCCACCAACCTCTTGTAGTCCGGAACTTTTTTAATCCGAAAAACTACATCAGCTATACTAATATATAAAGCTGAAGAGTTTGCTTGGTTGAACGTGCTAATCTCAGGAACTACTGGTTCGAATTGAACACTTTTTTTTGTTGGATAGTCCATTTATCGAGGAAGGCTATAGGCTATATAATATCACGTCGCGTCCAATAGGAGCGGAGCATCAATGAAAAACTCAAAATTTGTCCGTCCGACAAAAACTTTTGAACGGTAACTCCGATCATCATGAAATTTGGACACAACATTCATCTCGGTAAATTAAGATGAACGTGCGTACTCATGTTCCTTCCTTCCCCATTCGTTCTTTTGCAAACCGGACGGTACACTATAAAAACGGTAAGATCAAATCTAAACACAATGTACTGTTATAGGCATGTCGGATTATAGGGGGTGCCGGATTAAACAGGGGATTACCGCGGGTCAGCTGTAGTGAACTCATAACTGTGCGATTCTACTGTTACTCTACTGCGAATGCAATTATGTATATGAACACGAAGAACAGTCTTCACTGTAAATAATCAGTTGTGACTGTTATACTATTAAAATTATAATACAAGTGTACGTATAAATGTGACATTTGCATAATATACCGACGGTAGCAGCTATTAATAAATTAAATAACACATTGCAACCGGTAAAATTATAACCTTTATAGTGATTTCTTTCAAGTGACGGCCGCTGTATTATGCGCAACAAGATTGACAGACAACCATAATAAATGACAATATATAGTGATTTTATTTTATAATATTATGTACGTTGATTTTTATACACTTGAAATTTCGATTTCGTAATTCAGTGCCACCGTCCGGACAATTTATGCGCGAGAGACAACTAGTCCAGGAGGAATCGGCGCATGAGTATCGAAAACTATTCCACCTCAATTTTTTTATGCGATTCTCTTCAAATTACCCTACTGATGATATAAATGCATGTTGCCAGGGGGCAACCCCGTGCCATATTGTTTAAACCGAAATTGTTTAAACAATTGCGAGGAATTGTTATTTTTCAACCGGACAAATTTTTTTTGTATTCTTTGTTAAAATACAATTAAAAAAGGTCCTATGGCTTTTCACGATAAAGTTAATATTTTTAGAGATATCAATTTTTAAAGGTTCGAAAAATCTTAAATTTGGGTACTTTTGACCCATGAAAAATATATTAAAAAAAAAATAAAATATAAATAATATTTTTTTTTTATTCTTTATACAATAGTTAACAATATCCTTAATTGCGATTTCTAAAAATTTAATTATTTATACCTGTTTTTAATTGTTAATTTCGCGCGTTCACAAGTATGCGTTGCTTACCTATAAGTATCGTTGTCTCTCTCTGACTCATACGCTGCGTCGGTCTCTCGGTGTCCTGAATCATTATTTTACATTTATCTTTTAAATCAGAGGTCCCCAAACTTTTTTGTCTCGTAGACCACTTGCCATGTTTTTCGGTTTTGGGTAGACCCCCTGCTTATCTGATATAGATTTTTTGCAAATTCATTAATTTCAAATATATTTTTGACAACCGGTATAGTGCTACTCACTTTGAACGATTTAAATTTATAACGGTAGTGAAATGTAGTGAGAAATGTTTAGTTTTATACATTTATTAATTAGATTCATATTAAACCAATCAAATTAAAATTTACTTTCTGTTACATAAAATAACTAAGCAAAAAATAAATGCTTTTAGTGTGAGGTATGAACCTGATGCTTTAATAATAAATTTTCAACATTTGGCATCAATTTAGTTAGATTTAATCTTAAATCTCTTCGGTTAACGATGTCCAGTTTGTTTCTTTTTTTGTTAGGAGATTCACTATCGTGGACCCCCATTTTCATTTCATGGACCCCCAATTTTTTTCCCGCTGACATGGACCCCTTGCAAGTTGTCGTCGACCCCTGGGGGTCGATATAGACCACTTTGGGAATCACTGTTTTAAATAAATAAAATTATCGACTAATTTTTCAGACAATATATTAACAAACAATATTATTATATTATATTGTTTGTTAATATATTGTCTGAAAAATTGGTCGATAATTTTATTTATTTAAAAGATAAATGTAAAATAATGATTCAGGACACCGAGAGGCCGACGCAGCGTATGAGTCAGAGAGAGACAACGATACTTATAGGTAAGCAACGCATACTTGTGAACGCGCGAAATTAACAATTAAAAACAGGTATAAATAATTAAATTTTTAGAAATCGCAATTAAGGATATTGTTAACTATTGTATAAAGAATAAAAAAAAAATATTATTTATATTTTATTTTTTTTTTAATATATTTTTCATGGGTCAAAAGTACCCAAATTTAAGATTTTTCGAACCTTTAAAAATTGATATCTCTAAAAATATTAACTTTATCGTGAAAAGCCATAGGACCTTTTTTAATTGTATTTTAACAAAGAATACAAAAAAAATTTGTCCGGTTGAAAAATAACAATTCCTCGCAATTGTTTAAACAATTTCGGTTTAAACAATATGGCACGGGGTTGCCCCCTGGCAACATGCATTTATATCATCAGTAGGGTAATTTGAAGAGAATCGCATAAAAAAATTGAGGTGGAATAGTTTTCGATACTCATGCGCCGATTCCTACTGGACTAAACGCACTATCAGCAGGGACAAGTCTTTCGTTAAGGTAAGCAAAATCATCTAAATATATAAATGGAAACCGTCAGTGACTGACTGATCTATCAACGCACAGCTCAAACCACTGGCCGGATTGGGCTGAAATTTGGCACAGAGATAGTTATTATGACGTAGACATCCGCTAAGAACAGATTTTTGGAAATTCGACCCCTGAAAGGGTGTAACGGGGGTTCAAAATTTACATGGAGACAGATGTGTCAATTCGAAAATGTGCAGGATTACTCCTGTCAACAAATAAATAAACACGTGTTTTATGCTTTTTCAAAAACAACCCCTTCAGAGGGTGAAATAGTCTAAAAATCAACATGGGTGTCATTTTCAAGGTTTGTCAGGACGTTGATCACGTGAATGTCATCGATTTTGAAATTTATTAGTCGAGAAAGAAGTAACTATGTCAAATAATGGGAATGCATCCGTGTTTCGTCTCAATCGCGTGCGAAGCCGCGGATAACGGCTAGTTAATTCATAGAATTTTAATAAAAACTTGAGGATAATGACATCTGTTTTCGGGCGTCTATATAAACTCCAAACAGGATGACTGATAAATTAAAAGAAAAAAATTGGTTGTCTGTAAAGTCGGTTTACGGACGATAGTTTTACGTGATAACGTATTCCGTAATACATAACCTAAATTTATATAATAATTATAATAATTCGAATTTATGATATTGCATCTTTCGCTTCAAATTTAGGTTAATTTCATTTATTTAAATTACTCACCATATAATATAACTTTCTTTCTTTCGTATTTATTTTAAGTCTCAAAGATTAGCTGTCATAATATTTTGAAAACAATTGTTTCATTGTATAAAATTCCAAAAATTTCTCTTTCACATTTACCTTCGTCGGCTGAGATCGAACCGAATAAAACCTCGATGTCAAATCATTAATGAACAATTAGAGATGAAGAATTACTACAGAATACGTTTATTTCAAAAGCTCTATTAATGTCAAGTTGAGTGATTTTTGTTTGACGGCGACTGTAAAACAAATCTGTTGAGGTTCTTGGTTCGTTGACCGGATAGGGAATTGAACATCCGCAAACTCGTGATTCCAGTTTGACCACAGAAACTTCACGTTGTAGATATCTAATACATATTATACTCGTACCTTTTATTTTCAGACATAATATAATATGCACATATAACAGCATATTATATATTTTATATTGTATAATGTATATATACTATTACATAAGTAAATTATTATTAATATGTACGTCTAAAATTACAATCAAAATATCAGACGTTAATGGTATATACTATATTACATAATTCATACAAAGATTTTATTCAAATTTAAAATCATAGACCGGTCAAACAAAAAAAAAACAATTGTTTCAAAGTCAACGTCAAAAATTGGAAGACGTTCGAGCGGTGCTTTGTCTGCATCAGAAAAGCGAAGAGATAATGCCTCTTTAAAATTCACGGTTCTTCATCATCATCTATTCTGCTTCATTTTTGCTTGGCTCTACAATTTTAATAGAACACTAGAGTGACCTGTGCGAATTATTCGCACTAAATAAGTATAATAATTATCACTTTACAAAATTATTTTTTAAATATGATTGCAGGTATTCAATTCGTTTTTTTAATTTTGCACACTGCTTATAACGTTCTTCTTTTTGTTGTATTACAATATGAAGCTCAGATGACAGATCGAAGAAATATTTTGCTAAAATTGTCATATAGAGGCGCAAGTAGAAAAAGCGTTGAGCTAAGCCGTCAGATGGCATCATGCAGCATTGCTGTGACGTTGTTCAGCGTTGCTCGCTATTTCAAAATTCAAGCCGTCAGATGGCAGACGTTATTCAGCGTTGCTGTATTTTAATTAATTTATAAAAACAAAAGCAATAATAAATTTTTAAATTGTCGATGTCAGTAAAGCAAGCAATTATCTGTAAAATGATATATAATTTATGTGGAGAAATTGTGAGGTTTTTTCCAAAAAGGGAGGCAAACATCTTTAACCTTAGCGTATTAATATATATGATAATACCGAAATCATTTTTTTACTTCTTTTAACAGTTCAGTCAATGCCTCTCCATGAGTAGAATCATATGGAAATATTTCCAAAAATTTTAACATCCTAAATCCCACATGCATCGGCAAAAATCACGCATCCCTCTAGGTAGGTGAGTCATAACGCGAAGAGTTTTTAGGGTTCCGTACGGCCTACCTCAAAAAAGGAATTCTTATAGGATCACTTCGTTGTCCGTCTGTCTGTCAAGCCCCTTTTTCTCAGGAACGAGTGGAGTTATCAAGTTGAAATTAATATCAAATACTCAGGTCAGCAATCTCTTGAAGCTGTGAAAAAATCGATGCAATCAAAAGATATGCCCGCTTGTGCCGCATATTTGGACACTCGCAAGGGAATCAAAACCTATAGGGTACTTCCCGTTGATCCGGAATCATGAAATTTGGCAAGAAGCAATATCTTATAGCACATATATATGTATATAGATTATGTAGTATAGATATTCTTAATTAAAATTAAAATTTCGGAGTTGAAATGGCCAATGAACTTATAAACGTGGTCGCTGAAAATATTGAAGCAAATTAATAAGGGAAACGGATATTGCTTTTTATAACAATTATATAGATTACAGAGATTTAATCAAAAGTAGATGTTAAGAAGAAAGATGAATTCAAGTTTTAGAATGATGTGCAAAAAATAGCGAACTTAAAAACTGTTTCCTTCATATAACTAAACCGCCACAAAATCGTAAAAAGTTACAACATTTTTATGGGCATGACAAACTACTATAAAATCTGACGCTAGTAAACAGGTTAAAGAACTCGGATGTTGTCGTTCATTATCAATATTCAAATAATTAATCATTTTGAAGCGTCCAAGTCCTATAATTTATAATCATCCAATCAATTTATCATTGAGTTGTAAAAATACCATTTCTAAATTATAACACTCTCACAATGTTTTTAACAAAAATGCAAAAGTTAATTTAAAGCGTTCTTTATAACATTTTAATGAAATTAATTTCTCTGTTTTCTTTAATTAAATTCATAACTTTCGATTACGCTTTAATTAATATTTTTAACTTTGCGTGTAAGTAAAAGTTTTAAATTGTTTTGTCAAAAGCTTTTGACGTGATAACGTCTTATAAATTGATGAAACACCAGCTGCACGCACGAAAAAGTGTAACGTTCCTAACGTTCCGCCTGACCCTGTGCGTGCAAGCGAGAGCGCAGTATGCTTCGGCCCAAGTTTGACAGCTACTAAAATTTAGGTTATGTATTACGGAATACGTTATCACGTAAAACTATCGTCCGTAAACCGACTTTACAGACAACCAATTTTTCATTTTTTTTTCATAATTTTTAACGTCTTGATACTTTTGCAACGTTTGTCGACGAAAAAACGGTGGCAATCTACAAATTCGAGCGAAGCCGGACCGGACCGCTTGTAATATATCATTTTACTAGCGGTCCGTCCAGGTTTCATCCGGGTGCGATAGATATAATGTATTTGGTTTGCGGCCCGGCGTTTGAACTAATAGCTTTGAGCAAATTCTACCAGATTTGCTTCTAAGGGAATTCTATCAGATGTCGGTACTTGGTACTAAAACAGTTTTTTTTTCTGTTTGCTTCTGAACTAACAGAATTTGACTAAATATGTCATTACATGTTACTAAATCAGTTTTTTTTTTTAGAAAACACCGTATTTTGTACAAAATATTTAATAAAAACCACCTGTAGCGTAAGTTGCATCAAGGAAGACACATTTACAAAATTTCGTTAAAATCGGTTCGGTGGTTTTGGAGATTAGCGCGGCCAAAATTGTGACACGAGAATTTGATATATATAGATGTTGGGTAACACAACTTAAAGTATAGATCACTTTTTATGTGGGCACTTGAATTTCAGGCAAAACTAGTGGATTATATTTCCTGAGAGGTGTTTCATTTTGCGAAATAAAGTGCAAAATATATAAATAATAACATGCAAATGTACTGTTTAGGAAATAAATAAAAACGAACGATACAAAATCGATAAGTGGATACAGGAAACCAGAAGTCCGATTATCTGTTATGTTGGTACAGCTTGTAAATGTCCGTGTACTAATGGTATCCAGTTACAAGTTGAATATCGATTATATATCGGATTAACGAACTCTCAATTAAACCGTGAAACACATATCGTGCCACGGAATATACCGTTTAAAACATTCTTGAATGCAAGATATTTTTCCTTTTCCATATACGGTGTATAAAGCTTGCCAACTGTCCCGATTTAACCCCTCCGAACCTGAATTTTATATTTTTGAAACACAAAATAACTGAAATGTAGAAAATATGCCAAGTTCCTTGCCTACACGTTTATAAATTTACACGCCAAACTTGGCAAGTTTTCAAGGGTCTCAATAATGATCACTCCTTTAATGAAAACTTGCCAAGTTTGGCGTGTATATTTATAAACGTCTAGGCAAGGAACTTGGCATATTTTCTACATTTCAGTTATTTTTGTAAATAAATTTGTCAGACTTCATTTGTTATAAATTTTTTTTATGAAGTCTGTCATAGTAAAAAACATTTTTTCGCAGACAGACCAATTTTTATGCATAAAATAGATGTCAAACCTTCTTTCAGAAAAAAATTAAGGTGGTGTTTTGACACGGCCCTTGTAAAAGCTGATGTGATTATAAAAAAAACGCTGTCACGGCGCTTAAAAATTGAATCTGACATGGTAAAAAACAATATTTTTATGAAAAATGTATTAAAGTATATAAAAGGGATCTACCGTATTAATTTAGAATAAAAAAAAAATTTCTATTTAGCAACGATTATACCACATTTTCTAATGAAAAAATATGGTATAATCGTTGCTAACTAGAAAAAAAAATGGTTCCGTCGCCCAATTGGTGAATTTTTTGTTTATTTTTTTGACGGCCCTTCGATTATTTCACCGTGTAATTGCTCGGTAACCTGCACGTCGAGTCCGGGCCTGTGTCTATACAAAATCGTTTATGAATGTAAATGAATAAGCTGTTAGTACTGTTATAACAAATGCATGTAACTATAGAAAATAAAGTGTTTATCAAGACGAACAATTCGTGCATTAAACATATTCTCATTCAACTAAATTGAAATTTAATTTTTTTTGTGTGTATAATTCTTCCTTTTAAAAGTGTTCGGCATCAGCAAAAAATTGTTATTTAATTTCAATCAAAATTACCGTTTCCTCTTGAATCGGCATTTTATTTTATTTTTGTTGTTGTTGCAGCACTGCAACCGGTTTAATGCGAGCTCGGACCATTTCCTACTCCGTTTGAAGAGTTAACAATGTTAAGGTCACATAAAACAGACCAGGAAAGACTTATATAAGCTGTTTTTAATCTATTAAAATCCCTATAAAAATATCTTAATTTATAATTTTGAATTTTTGAATTGTAAATAATAACGATAGTGCACTCCAATAACCATAGTAACACTACAATTAAAAAAGCGTCTATTTTATTTTTATCCTTGGTAGATCAGTACTTTCTGCTTTTACGAAACCGTCTTCCATGATGCGAAATCAATAAAATATGGGATAGAAGTCTATAAACGTGATAATAACACGAAATAACTTCAAAAAAACACACAGCACAACATAAACGTAGGTAGTTTACAGGCGAAGTGACGTCACGCCGGAATCCAACATGGCGAACAGCGTTCTAGACTTTTGAAGAACAGATTAAAAATCGTTGACATTTATACCACTGTTCACATGGTTACCGTTTTTATGCGTTTAGAGCGCCTTTATTTTATAGTTTATACGCTAGTCGAGTGTTGTATTCTGTCGAAGATGGCCGTTGCAGATGCAATCTGTTTATGTATGCTACTAATCGAAGAAGACAGCGTCATAAAAAAAATCGAAAATATTGGGTTCATCCTATTTTACAAAATAGAGTTACCTCAAGCTTGTACATTACACTTTATCCGAATCTCAGGAATTATGAACCTAAATTTTTCAACTACTATTTCGTCGATGAATAGATCATAATCAAATTCTTCTGCATCAATTTTTTATTTTAAAGAAAACTTTTTAGAAAAAATAATCGAAAATATTGGACAGCAGGAACCTATCGCTTGAAATCGCGCGTTGCATCTGAACACATCAATGCTATAATCAATGTTTAGTTAGACATGATCTAAGCGCGCGTTGACGCGCGTAGACAGGGTATTTGCGTTATCGTGGCGTTGAACGCGCGTCGCCTACCAACGCGCGTTATCATATGTACAGTTAATACGCAAGTGTATTGAAATTGTAAACGCGCGTTTGGCTAACGCGCGTTTAACGCCTCTCATGCAAACCTAGCCTTAAATTGAATTATAAAATTTATAGTGCATTATTATGAATAGAAATCAACGTTTCTCGTTTGCTTTTTACGAAATGTATCAAGAATATATTGTATTACTAGTGGTCCCGCCCGGTTTCACCCGGGTGCAAAAGAACGAATGGGGAAGGGAGGAACATGAGTACACACATTCATCTTAATTTACCGAGATGAATGTTGTGTCCAAATTTCATGATGATCGCAGTTACCGTTCAAAAGTTTTTGGCGTTAAAAAGCAGTATTTATACTTTTTTTAAGTAATAAATTTCTTTTAATATAATGAATATTTAATTGAAAACACTGTAGAAAAATTATTTTTGTTTAAGTGCCTATAGTTGTAACAGTTTTCAAATGAGCTATTAATTAGATTTATTTAATTTTAATTAGTCGTAATAAAATTTAAAAAAATTGAAATGTAAGCCTTAGAAGAAACCATAGTAGAAAAAAAAAAAAAATAAAAATATATTCGCCGACGTGGGGCGTGAACCCTAGACCCTGGCATTAAGAGTCTTACGCTTTACTAACTGAGCTATCCGGGCTTGTAAACTTCACGCTCTAATATTGCAATATTTAGTTAAGGCATTTCACCTGATAATATTTGTCGGACGGACTAATTTTGAGATACATCTTGCAACATTTTTCATTGATGTTCCGCTCCAATTGGTGGTAGCGTAATATTATATAGCCTATAGCCTTCCTCGATAAATGGGCTATACAACAAATATTTTTTTTACAATTTGAATTAGTAGTTCCTGAGATTAGCGCGTTCAAACAAACTCTTCAGCTTGATATATTAGTATAGATTAGATTTTTTCTTACATGGGGCAAAATTCCGTATTGCACAGTGGTACACCTTGTATATTTTTGTTCTCGAGTTCAGTAAACTGAAATCCTATTGATCTGTGTTCACTTTTATTTTTAAGTCAATATAACAATCCGACCTCGACCGTCAAAGCGATGATCAGCCGGAAATGTCACTGCTAATTCTCGTTAAAAAGTCCAAAAGAAAAAGTTCTACGGTATTTTTAGCTTGTGTTCAACGCTCAATCTACAAGAATTGTAAATACTCAGTGAAGTGCATCAAAGAACGAAGAATATGTTTCAAGCTACGTTATGGTCGGAAAAAAAATTACCAGTATTGCGGTATCGACGACTTTCAATGACTTTAGATTTTCTCGAGTTTTGTAATTTTAAGTTACTAAAGAATTCTTCAGTGCAATAAATTCCTTGACATTCGATTTTTATTTCCGATAGACAATGCTGGATTAACCCTATAAGCAACTGCTTAGGGAATCATGTCTCAGGAGGCACCAAATTTTTTAATGAGAGCATTCATTGTAAAATTAATTTTTTTCCCCTAAAACTCTATGCTTTTTAATTTTTTCTATCAATTTTAAGCTTATAACATTCACAATTTTATTTTTTTTCTATAAAATGAACATGTCAGAAACAGATAATATTAGAATTTTTTTAGACTGCTGTTGAGATGAGTGCCCATAGGCAAGAAATGCTTAGGGCAGCGTTTTCCAAACTGGGGGCGCGGAGTAGTCTAAAGGGAGCCGCGAAAATTAGTCACAGTGAACAATTTTCCAAATTACTGCTAAAGTTTTCTATGTAAAAAATGAGAGAATAAACCACCAAGATTTGATAAACTTTGTGCTAATAGACAAGCACATCCATCTCATTAAAAACAATAATAAAAAAATGGTTGTCTGTAAAGTCGGTTTACGGACGATAGTTTTACGTGATAACGTATTCCGTAATACATTACCTAAACCTCCCAAAATTTGGTTTCAATCCGCTATCCTTGGTGTCGGAATGATAAGAAATGTCAAAAGTGACGTTTGCAACTGTCAAAGTATTATGTTCTAATAATAATTAGTTATTCCAATACTTAACTTAGCAGGCGTTGCATTTCACAAAATACTAATGTCAAAAAATTGAATTAAACATTAGAAATGCAGCCGTTTTCATGTTAAGACAAGACATACGTTATATTCTAATTTCCATGTACGGCAAACAAAGACGACCGACCGCGTCACGCCATGCATTAGACAACATTGCATTTATATTTTATACAGCTATTTTTCTATATAAATTTGTATAAAAAAAACTGTTTAGGCAAATTCTGTTATACGAAATCTATGTAAAATGTTCTCCTCTTTCGTTTAAGACTGGTTTCAAACCGATCTGATTTAAATTGAGCGAGAAATTAGCAAAAAGCACGCACAGGGTCAGGCGGAACGTTACGCGTTACGAACGTTAGGAACGTTACGACCGTTACACTTTTTCGTGCATGCAGCCGGTGTTTTATCAATTTATAAGATTGGTGATTCATCAATTTATAAGACGTTATCACGTCAAAATATTGTTTTCCATTAGTTTGTATGAATAAATTTTATAAGAGTAAAAATGTTTGTGTTTTTATTTTATAAAATCTTCAGGGGCGGCGCCAAATGATTAAATATTTTTAAGGGAGGCGTAGTAACATCAAGTTTGGAAACCACTGGCTTAGGGCATCAAGGAGTCTTCATCCGGCACTGCCGATAAACCGTCCCGTAATAATTATTTCTTGAACGGTCTATATAATCTATCGAAAGTAAACGCCGATTTAAAAAAAAATTTGTGTCTTTTTACTTTCGAGCGACCACAGAAGATGGGACTTTTTTGCAGGAAATTTCCTGCTCCTTCATAATCTTTTTTTTCAGTTAACTGCAATGGTTTATGAGATATTCGCAAGAAACCAAACCCCTCTTTTTACTTTACTAAAATATTTATAATCTTTGCAATGCTTTGGTCCCCCGCTTAAATTTTTTCAAAAAGTTTCTAGATTCCGAATGACCATAATTTTCGGTGATGGAGGACTGGAATTCACCAAAAAGGGACATGTGATCTAGAATATAGGGTCACAATCTAAAGGTCATTGTCAGATCTAAATTTCTGACAATGCTTACCGCAATCCTGCATTATTAGTTGGTCAACTGTTAAGTTGCATAAGTGTTCATAAAGCAGTCTTAAGAATGTTAATTTACTGACAACAGCTGTTAAATAATAAAATACTTTATAAATCATTCAGTTTTATCATTGCGTGTTGACCATCGTACACCTGACCGAAAAATTGCACAATTAAAACTTTTCCATTAGCACCAGGCCTTACATTCAGTAATCTATATATAAAATTCTCGTGTCACAATTTTGATCGCGCTAATTTCCGAAACCACTCAACCAATTTTAATGATATTTTGTAAATGTGACTTGCTTGGTGCAACTTACGCTATATAGGATAGTTTTTATTAAATATTTTGTATAAAATTACGGTGTTTTCTCAAAAAAAAAAACTGTTTTAGTAACATGTAACGACATCTGATAGAGTTTACTCAAAGCTATTAGTTCAGAAGCAACCAAAAACTGTTTTAGTACTAAGTAGCGACATCTGATAGAATTCCCTCAAAGCTAATTAGTTCAGAAGCAAATATGGTTCAGGCGCGGAAAGTTTACTCAAAGCTATTAGTTCAGAAGCAAACAAAAACTGTTTTAGTACTAAGTAGCGACATCTGATAGAATTCCCTCAAAGCTAATTAGTTCAGAAGCAAATCTGGTTCAGACGATGGGCCGCAAACGAAAAACATTTTGCAGAATTATATCTATCGCACCCGGCAAGGCAACTATTAGTGAAAACAAAATAGTCCATAAGCGAACTGTAAGATTATGACCCTAAATTTTGGAGAGTTTAGGAAGTAGGTCGCTATTATTGTTAAAATAAATATAATTAATCAAAAATTTATTGACGCACCACTTAGCGCTCTAGACAAGTGCCATTGATTATTGTAAGAAAGTTAACGGTGTATTAATAAATGCAACTACAAGTCTATGTTTACATCCAATGTTAATTTGAACAGTTGGTTATATCATTTGTGTGGGCGGGAGTTCGAAACTTGACCGTCTATATTATAGCATACATATTATATGCTTATTATGTGTGTGCCTCTAGCCAAAATAGCTACAAGTCAGGTGTGAACAAAATTACACGTTTTTAAAATGTAGGTTACATTAAATTTTTTTTACGAAGCATTAAACATGTTATACGATTTCCGAGATATAAAATATTGCCCGTAAAACTTGGCATTTATGATGAAAATAAAATAGGAAATTTCGGGTTTTGTGTTAATGAAAACACGGTTTTGGCATTTTGATTTTACTCGCGATGCAACGAAGAAAATTGTAGTTTGTATCTATGCTAGTTCAAAACTCGTGAACTACTGACCCGATTTGAAACATTCTTTCAGTGCCTACTTCTTGACTAGTTACATAGGTTATACGCCACGGTATAAAGGAGAGGAGCAGTGAGCGAAAATAGCTATTTTAGTGGCAAAGCCTCCTTTGATGCCCATATTCACCGAAAACTATTAAAGATATAGAAGTTACTAATCTTGGAACTTTATTTGTTAGAATAAAATCTACTTTCAATTCACCAAGCAAAATATTAGGTGGAAAAGTAAGTTACACAATAAATACACAATGCACTGTATTCCTTGCTCTTTTTGTTGAATATTTTGACGTTCACCCAAAAATTCGACCGATGGCGTTAGTGTAAACGTCAAAACAAAGTTTCACAAAATAACAATGTTTTGTCATAACCCAATTGCACACAAAACTTCTACTAACTTTAATGTTTTACAGCTATATACACTTCACAAAAGGTTAATAAACAACAAAAATAAATTAACAAGAGCAAACTACAAATATAACACTCAACGTTTATAGGTTAGGTTTTCTGATCTATGTGGTGGCCATATCAGGCGAATATATAGGTATATATTTATACTCTCAAAATAAGGCAGAATAGATTTACACCTACAGTAAACATAATTGTGTTTGGTGAATTGAATTATCGCTATTTATTCGGAGGAATAGCTACCTGAAAAACAAATGAACCGAATAAATAACTATTTACGTTCGGTGAATACGGCCATTAGACACGATTTTTTGATCCTATCACCATACTGTCTTATGGAACATAGAAGTTTGATGGAAGCAAAAAAAAGACTATAATTCTATAATTCTTACATAAGCCACTGTTTTAATTATTCAGATAAAAATAGGCAGTTAGCTGTCTGAGCTATAACGGTATCAGTGAGAATATTTTCAAGACGTTCTTAGTATTTGTAGTAAGATTTAGCTAAGTGCAAAATCAAACAACGTTATTATGTGTTTTAATATGTAAATTAGATGGTAATTTTAGTTTGTCAAACTTTATACAATAAAAAAATATAATAGCTATTTATGTACACAAAAAACATATTGATATTCTTATCTGGAAACTTATCTTTTTAAATCCATTTATTGATTTGATAGTCAGTTTCGGTCGCGAAATTTAAATATTTTTCTAAACTCAAAAAAATCTCGTTCATTTTCAAATAAATTATGTCTACTAATAGCATAAATATGTAAACAGACTTTTGTATATGTTTTAGTTTAGCAGATAGAGACGTTCAAAATATTTTTTCTTCATACCTCGATCGAAAGTACCTACTTTCGGCATCAATTGTAAGGCAGAAGGTCTAACATTTACGCATTGATGGGATTACACGCACTGATGCGGGAAGTACGTACGTTCGGGCGGCAGTAAAGAATCTATCAACTGTTCACTGTACATTTTAGCTAACAATTGCTAACAGCTGTCATTCGTGTTTTTACGTATAACCTCAAGCTACTTGCTTGGAATTTATCTGTGTTTTTATGTCATTAATAAGTAGTTAATTAATTAATGTATTTAATAAGCGTAATTACGACCGAGGTATTAAGGAAAAAATAGTATACATTACACTGGTTGAAAGTTTGATATCCTTGCACTGCGCGTCGGCTCGCCGTGGGTATCATGGCGCGCAGTGCAAGAATACCAAACTTTCGGCCCTTGTGGTCTAATATAGTATTGAGCCTGCTTTTAAGACTCACTAAAATCGTAAATTTATTTTTGATCAAATGTTTGTACTTCAGGTTTTCATTGTAAGTTTAAATAGATGAAAAATATTTTATATTTTACTTACCAGTTAGCGTTTGTTGCACTAGCGTAATGAGAACAAATGCGCAGATGCTCATAAAGCTTAACGAAGGCCCGTTAGGCCCCAAATTCAACGCCATCATGGCGTTCTTCCACTGTTTCGAGTCTGAAACAAAATACAAACACATAAATGAAAAAATCGAAAACGAATTTCAAATACATAATAATAATTATAACGACGGAAGAAGGTTTAGTTGAGGATCATAAATAAGCTTTACCAATGTTATGCTAGCGGCCGACGTTTCGAAAAATTTATTTTCATTCCCTATATACTGAATAATAACCCCTTAAACGATTGAGTCAATAATATTCCTTAAGGCTGCAGTCTGCCAGAATTTTCTGGTATTCATATTTTCAATTTGTTATTTTTTTTCAAAGTAAAACTTCTTTTGCTACGGTGGAATAAAATTATTCTTGAGATTGAAAATGTAACGAATGGGTTGCAATAAAAACTGGCTGTAGAACATTAATCTGAGTTGGCGGCGAGGTGGAATCATAGAGATATTAGACTAGAGTACGCGAGTTAGCCGTGAAAGTGTCTGCAATTCAGACAGAGAACAGTTCTTTATCTCTATGGTAACTAATGATACAAAACAATGCTGATTGGAGTAAACAAATATCTGGTTTTCTGGGGTTTCTGCAGCGTTCTCTCTCTAAACTGAGGACATTTTCACTTATGGCAAGCATACGAACTAGCGTACTCTAGTTACTTATATCTTTATGGGTAGAATACTATAGTAACCTAAAGGTCGTAGGCTTGAATCCGATGATGGCATTGTTTTTTTTTGCAATACTTAATACAAGTTTTACTTTTGTAGTGTGTAGTGTAAAAATTCAGTTGATATTATGAGGTCATTTGCTTCGAAATGTATTGCAGACAAACGTACCGCCTTTTTTTTATTTATTAGTATGCTAATTTTCTTGTTGTGCGGGCGAAGCCACATTTTGGCATCATTAATTTATTTCCAAAAAATTTTAATAAAACTCGAAAGCAAAAGTTTTTTTTTTGTACGAAATGACGTGAAATATGTTTTATAAAATTTACGCATGCAATTAAGCAATTAAGTTATAATATATACAAGTTTATAACAAATTTATTATGAAAAGTGAGAATTAAGAAAATAACGTATGCTTCAATAAATATTTAACCTCCCACAGCGTTGCGTCGAAAATTCTTTTTTTGTTGTCACGGTATTTTTTACAGTTAAGTACGTGCTCACTATGGTTTCTATAGGTGAAGAGATTCTGTCTTTTTTGTAGTCAAGGTAAAATCATTGTCACATCAAAGCGTGATGCTGGGGACCAGTCTCGTTTGAGAATGACAAAAATCAGTTATATATAAAAGTCGTAATAAAGCATCATTCACATTACGCAACTTTAAGTACAATTCAAGCTGTGAGATTACACATAATTGAGACCGGAACTTCTCTACTTTAAGGAGGTTGATGCGTTACAGTCCCAATCAAAAATAAGTCGAATTCTAAATGGGAACTTTTCCATAATACATTTTTACATAAGGTTATAAGTCGACGATACCAATAAATTATTGTCATAAAGGCATAAATAAATCATTTTTTAAAATTTTAATTAATTATTTCAGTATTTTCTTAATGGACTAACTTTTGAATTTTTTGTACAAAGTTAGGTTGGAAAAATAAATTTATGTGAATATCTGTATTTTACATATTTTTTGCAGTAAATAATTAAAAAAAAGAAATTAGAAGTAATAAAAATTAAAATTCAATATTAAAAAGTTGAAAATTCAGTTAAAATTGTTAAAATTGTCAAGAATAAAAGTCCATAATCGAAAAGTGGTAAGGTTTAGTATTTTTTTTTATTGATTAAAAGTCTCCTATAATTAAATTGAAAAAAATATTGGAATATGCGTAAGACATCGATGCTTTACATAGTTAGTTTTCGGAACTGCTGACATTATTTGGTTATTTGCAAAAAATTAAAATGCCCCGTATGCATGCTAGGTTGACATATTTTCCATAAGACTACATGTAAAAGTTTTTTTAATTTTTGACTTTATAAATCTCCTAATAATTTTGGATTTCTTATAGAAAATTTTGCCATAAAAAAATCTATTAAAAAAACTTTATTTCAGATTTTTTTCATTATCTTCGTTTACTGCCTCAACCTCCTTAATATTTTTTTATTAATTTTTGACAATATGTGGAAAATTATTTTTAAAGACTTTCGCGAATCATTATCTCTTTTACAATATTATCAAGAAAAAATATGGATAGTTCTAACTGTTCTGGAGATACAAGCAAAAAAACTGATGAAACACAGTTTTTTAACAAGTTTCAGTCATAGCTCGAAGGTGCAATTTTCACAGGTTTTGTATAATACTTTTATAAATTGTCTCTCAAATTTGCACCCTTTTGCGATTTTGTGGAAATGCTTAGGGTCAAATCATCTCCATTTTACTGACCTACATAGAATATCTAGTTAAATACTGTTTCTTTTTTAATTACACTGTGCTTCCATTAAGTTTCTGCTTAACTCTACAATTAATTTAAAAAAAACTCAAACTTGGCTAGTATATTGAAAAATTTTTAATAAACAAAATTGTTAAAGACATAATCAACCAACAATTCTTCTAAAGCTTGTATGATTAGATTAATTTCATTAAAAATAAAACAATTATATTATTATAAACATAATTTTTGATTGCATAGTGTAGTTACACCTGACACATCAAACAATAACAATATTATTCATTAGTCAGTACAGATACAAATTATCATAATTTCACTGTCATTTCATTTAACATGTTCATTCATTTAAAATGAAATGCAAATTACTTCCAATGTCAAGTTTAAACAAAACATCAATACAACGAAAGACAAAAAGTTAATTAAGATTTGTCAAAGTTTCAAATGCTAATTTCTGAGTTGTAAACATTCTTTAATTACATCGATTGGTTATTATTAGTGCGTCATACGATTTTACCCAAATTTTGCACGCGTGATCAGAATATTTACACCTTGCACGTCGAAAAGAAATCTCCCTTAACGCAAAAGTGGGAGAAAAAATAACGTCTTATGAATATACAGAAGCTCAAGGCTTCAACACGACGACGTCAAAGAGCTCTATTTTGAGTGTCTTTCGTAAACTCACTCCAGTTAACCCGATCAATACAATTATTGTTCGTTGTCTTATCGCCGATTTTCTTCTTCTCGTTTTCGTTTCTTGAGGATCTCAATCGACAAGTTCAAACACTCAACAATACGCTGTTAAAAAGTTCAATTTTGAATGACTTCAGTTAACCCGATCGTGTCCGCTTCTTCGTTAATTGCTCATTGACTTCTTTCGGATTTTTCTCTTCCCCTCGCTTCTTGAGGATCCCAATCGACGGTGACTTTAAGAGTATTCGTCCCAGCAAACACCCCCTGCACCCTTCATCTCAAATCTTTTCCCCTCGCCTAAAAAACGGTTCGCGCTCTCCCGACGCTATTTTTAAAGCTAGAGGGTTCTGGTAAACGCCAAATGAAAGACAAAGAATCAGACTACAGATCCTTCAGGCGAATTTTTTGAAAAAAAATTCCTGAAAAAACTTACAACCTTTTGAAAAAAATAATAAGTTACGTAATATTTCACACGTAATCGAAACTGTTTTTCAAAAAATTCGCCTGAAGGATCTGTAGTCTGATTCTTTGTCTTTCATTTGGTGTTTACCGGAACCCTCTAGCTTTAAAAATAGCGTCGGGAGAGCGCGAACCGTTTTTAGGCGAGGGGAAAAGATTTGAGATGAAGGGTGCAGGGGGTATTTGCAGGGACGAATACTCTTAACGATATTTATTTTGCACTTCTTAGTACATGACCTATCCAATTCCATTTGCTTATTACAACAAACCGATTAACCGCGATGTCGATGTACTAAAGCGGCAAAACAGAATCAAATTAGTCGGCACTTCAAAGTAAATTTTAAATTATGTAGCTAACAATCCGTGTGTGCGCAAATAGACATGACTTATTACATGTACCCACAGCCAACTTGCATGTGCATAAACAAATACACACTGTTTTGAAAATGCCTATCGCTAATTCTTAACTTAGCGCGTGTGAAAACGGTAAGCTAGGCAAATATTATGTCAACAAGATTGTATTATCAAGTGGGGAATGGTACTAGTTCAGGTCAAAATTAACTTTTCAAAATTTTAGAATATTGTTGCGCCCCCAGTTGGGACGACTATGAACATTGTGTTGCGCCCCCAGTTGGGACGACTATGAACATTAAAAGAATTCCCTCTCCCCAGTGCTACGCCTATGTCTCTTATCGAATCTCAAAAAACGAGTTCTTGAAAAAACTCTGTGCGTCTGTTTGTCTGTGAGCACGATACAGGCCAAACGGATGAACGGATTGAATCCAAATTTTGGGAAGATGTTTGAAACGCACATATAAAGAGTCTTATTGTATTTAGGGAAAATCGGCGCACGCGCAGAAGAGATATATGCTATAACGAACTTTTTTTATATAATAATGGTACACTTCTCATAACGGCTTATTATTCTAATTATTTTTTCAAGAAAGTTTCGTCAAAAAAATTTGTTTCTACACTTTATAGTTTTTTTTGTTTTATAGTTCTGTTAGAAATAAACTAGTTAGGCATGCTTTGATTAATGTTTACATGACGTGGAACATATTGTGTAGGTAACCATGGCAACGAATAGCAAATATCATATTGAATACTAGCAATTACCCGCGTCACCTTCCGCGATATCAGAAATTTGATTTTATTTATTATAATCAAATATCAACATTTTGAAGTTGGAATGATCCCGTCGCCCAATTGGCTGGAATTTTTTTACTTGTGTTCATATTTTAAATTTTACAATAGTTAAAGTATTAAAGACGTGACATATTTCCTTTTAGAAGTCGTTTCAAAATAATTAATTGTATCCTATTGTAAAGTATTTTTTTGCGGATATAATAAATTCTATTAAAAAATTGTTACGTAATTATTATCGTTCAGAATTTCCTATTTTATATAGATATCCGTACGTTGCTAATTGTGTACAATGGTAATGTACCTATATAACTTTAAAAAAGTGTGATCACAAATTCATTTCAATATTTAGATTCGTCGACGTTAATGTTGGTTTAATGTTTGTAGACCAAAAATAGACAACTAATTTTTCAATTGTACTTTTCCTTTTGTTTTAAAATAACAATGTCTGTGATAATGACATAACATATGTCCATAGTGACATAACATAACGCCAGGACCGACCTCAAAATTTGATAAAATTTAATAAAACTTTGAAAGGCCGTAACTCTTTCTTGTTTGAGTTTTGATAAAAAAGTTACTTGAAATATTTGTTCGTCTACTTGATTTTTACGCGCTGTTAAAAAAAAGAATACCTAGACTTAAAAATCATTCTGTATACAGGTACTACAGGTGTTGGTTTAAATGATCGGAGATTAGCCACACACGGTAAACCATAATGCGTTTAAACGCATGTCAAATGTTATGTGTTATCGTGCTCGGTGCATTTAATCAAAAGAAAACAATAATGCAAGCTTTTTTCTTCGAGCTATTTTCAATTGATTTCAACATACAACGTTTAATCGATAAAATAAACTCCAGAATTACAGAAACTTTAACTATTTTTAGTTTGAACTTGCGAAACCGGAAATTGACAATATTTTTGCAGAGGTCACAAATACGAATCATCCAGCGCTAACGTTCTTGTCTGTAATCTGTCGTCTAGAATCAAAATAAGAAAACTTATATAGTTTAAAAAAAATCTAAAAAAAAAGTGAAAAATATTTTTTTCTCTCTTCAACAACGTTTAAAACCGTGGGATACTCACTGTACTTAAATTTCGTTTAATCGAGTGTCCCGCGCTTTACACAGTAAATAAAGAGCGTTAGAAAAGTGGCTTTAGAGCAGAATGTTTGTACTAATATTATATAAAGTTGAAGAGTTTGTTTGTTTGTTGGGTTGAACGCGCTAATCTCAGGAACTACTGGTTCGAAATGAAAAAAAAATTGTTGGATAATCCATTTATCGAGGAAGGCTATAGGCTATATAATATCACGCTACGACTAATAGGAGTGGAGCATCAATGAAAAATATATCTCAAAATTTGTCTGTCCGACAAAAACTTTTGAACGGTAACTCCGATCATCATGAAATTTGGACACAACATTCGTCTCGTCTCGGTAAACTAAGATGAATATGTGTATCATGTACCTCCCCACCCCCATTCGTTCTTTTGCACCCGGGTGAAACCGGGCGAGAACGCTAGTCATAAAATAAAATACGGAGACTTTAATGATCAAGTAGAACAGTAACCCAGTATATGCTAAGCAGCTACGCTTTTGCAATTAATTGATTATTAACGATTTTATCTGGGATATTTGAGCTGATTAAGTTAATTATACCTAAAAACTTTTGTGTTATTAACGGAGAAAACAATTTGCCCGCTTTTCCGACTACTTACTGTTTTTTTATGGTTTCAACTTTGACAGTGGTGTATGGTGGCAATTTTTAGAATGACAGTGACCGAAGGTATTTTTTGTTTATATGTATATAATATATTGTTACAAGCCTCATTAGTTATTACCGTTAGAAGATGATGGGAAATAATGGGTTTGTTGTTAAGCAAAACCGCTCACATTATCTCTGACACACATAGCATAGTGGACTTCAATATCTACTTATATATATTGTATCTGCATTGTTCACTATAGTTAAGTACACTGTATAAGTTGTAATTATTACTAATTAATTACCTAAGTACAACGAAACCAGTGGTAAGATGTTTGTTTCCAGGGCCGGATTTAGGGGTGGGCAACCGGGGCTGCAGCCTCGGATGCTCCACAAAAGAGGGGCCCCCCACAATAGACTTCGAAAAAAAAAATCAAATTTAGACTAGTAAACAACTTTTCCTTTGATATTTTTCGGCGAAAAAAGCTCGGAAAGTTCCGTTCGTTAACGCTAAAATTTAATTTCAGACAATTCTTGTTTTCGATTATATTTAGGTATATGTTTGTTAAATAATAAAAGAATCTATACTTGGTTTCACAATAAATTATATTTAATGGAAAACTCGACTGAAAAAAATTGTCCATTTTATTTGGAAAATAATTTGGGGCCAGGGGGCCTCCACTCCTTTGTTGTCCCGAAGCCTCCAGACCTCTAAATGCGGCATTGTGTGTTTCGTTGGTTTAACCACAAGAAATTTGTCTTTAACTATTAAAAACAATCTTAACCCAAGGTCCAAGCGAACCGGAACTGTGCATTTGCGAGCTGTGGCATTATGTTATAACGAGTGTAAGCGAATTTTAATCGTCACTACGTTCGAGATACATACTACTACAGAGTTTTCAAGTAGGTACTTTTATAAAGTAAAGTATTTTTAATTTTCTAAAAAGTTGAAAGAGAAACTCATAATCAATGTGTAGTACTAAAACAAAAAAAATCGGGCGACGTTAGGATCTAAGTTACCCGGAGACGAATCGAACAAACGAATCCACAAAAAAGCATGACATACAGATTCATAGACAAAGCGAGTAGGTATAGGTACATATAGACGCTTTAGCTTACGCTATTCGCGCCTAAAAACGGTACGTTATGTGCAGACTGCAGTTCGCAAACAAACCAAATTTTCACCTGGTCATTGAACGTATAAAAAACAAAACTAGTGAGTTCTATAGATAACCTTATGAGTTACTTAAAAATTCAGATTGAAATACACTGCATTTTTTGACAGCTGGCCAATGAGGGTGGAGCTTTTTGAGTCATTTTCGCGACATTTCAGTGAGTTATTCTAGCGTCAGTAAAGATTAAAGATCAAAAGCAATTTTTAACACGCTTTTATTAGCTTTCTTACTATATTTGAATTATTGTGTTAATAACTTAATTTTTATTTTAATCTTATTCCAAATCTAATTAGTCATAATTGATTGGTTAGACTTTCTATTGCTGTAACACAAACTCCTTATACCTACTTAAAAATTATTTTCTACTTTTTAGATCGGTTTTTTTTTAGTTTTTTTAAACTATAATTTTATCGTCAGAGTGCCCGTCGGCAAGAATTTTATTGATACGTACTCACCCCAAACTTTGTATATGGCTTAATTAGGCCTAGTCTGACACGTCCTATTTCCTCTATGACTTTTTTTGATTTTGGGGCGTTTTCCCTCTAAACTTTCCGAAAGATGTCGTTTTGACGACATGTAAAAATTTATAGATACTGTTTGGTTTTTTAATTGGATAGCTTAAAAACTTCAACCAAAACGCTAAAATAATGTTCTCTGACAAATAACATGAACCATTTAAAATGTCTGACACCTCGAATATGGTCGACATATTCGAGGTGTCAGACATTTTAAATGGTTCATGTTAAATTTTTGCCGACGGGCACTCTGACTATTAGATTAATATTAAAAAGACTTGTCCAGGAAATGTTTCATTAGTCAAAAAAAAATTATATATATTAGTTCGCTTTGATGTGTTTCAAATTGGATATTTATTGCTGTTTGATTCTTATTTTAGTACGTATTGTTTGCGACCTACTCATAAAAAATGATCATTCGCGGTTATTCATATATAATAGTTTTAAGATATAATATAACAACATTCCAATGTTTGTTAAAAAAACGTTATCTAAATATAAGTACTAAGAAAAACGTGAATTGCAAATACCTATATCTTTTTTTATTTAAACACTTTTCACCGTTACAGGAAATTTATTATTTAATGTTAATCGGCCCTCATTGATAGACTTCATGAGCTGTACTTAAAGCCCTCGAGCATTGTGTACGCGAACTTTATTCCGCGTTTTTTTCTTGATTTTAAATTGTGCGTATATATGGACATATTATACAGGGTCACCCGAAAAAACTGTACACTTTGAAAAATTCATATTCAGCAAAATAATGACTTGTCAAAAATATGCGTCCGTGCGCGTCGATGTCGAAAATCGCGCATTTATCCCCCCCCCCTGGAAATATGGTGGGACAACCGAACGCGCGTACATGTGCGATTTAGATGCGTACATAAATATACAGCTGTTGATAAATGCGAGTTTTTCTTTGTGCAAAATATTTAATAAAAAATAATAAGTTCAAACACTAAAACCCGACTACTGAAAAGTATGAAACAAGAAACTATTCTCATCTGAGGATAGCCGTGGTCATATACCACCCACCCTAACAAAACATTACATTTTAACAGTATAGCAAGCGATCATAAGCTCTAGGGCAAAGTGCATCACGCTATACATCTAGAGGAGCCTCATATATATGAGATGGCATACGACCACGGCTATCCTCAGATGAGAATATTTTCTTGTTTCATACTTTTCAGTAGTCGTGTTTTAGTTTTTTATTTAAATTATTTTTTTTGAACTTATTTTTTATTTGTTGTCGATTTGCTCCCCTCTGGGATCAAAATTCAAAAATAAATGTAGCCTATGTTACCCGGGCTATAATAACGAATCGATCGACACCTTATTTATCAAAACCGGATGAATAGTTCAGGCGCTACGGTGGAACATCCGTAAATAAAAACATACATAGACTGCTAAACGCATAACCCTTCATTTTGGCTTCGCCGTAGTCGGGTAAAAACTATCCTATAGCGTAATTTGGATCAAGCAAGACACATTTACAAAATTTCATTAAAATCGTTTCAGTGGTTTCGGAGATTAGCGCGGCCAAAATTAGAGAGAAACTCGGTATATTGTTGTTATTCACATAAGTAATATCTCACACATCTAAACATTACTAAAATAACGTAACGGTCAAATGTATATATAGAAGTAGAATTCGCACATAAGTTATTAGATAATCTTCAGATAATTTAACATTTGCGTGCGGTGTTATTTATCAAAAATATGCAGATATATTTACAAATGAATGTGACTATCAATGACAATGAATTTGTTTATTTAATGGCCATATTCACCGAACGTAAGTAGTTATTTATTCGGTTCATTTGTTTTGATTCTTTTTATTTTTAAAAATAATCTGAAACTATAAAATTAAAAAAAAATCATTTATTATTATTTATTGATGTATTTGCCAGCTTAGACATGGGCAGAATTGAAAACCAGTCTTTTAGACTGAATTCATCCCTTTTGTAGATTTTTTTTATAAAATAATTTCTGCAATAAATTATCATTATTATTAGATATTATTATTTACAAAACTTTCTTTACAAATAAATAGAACAATGAATCGTTTTTAAAAGTATGCCGTTATAAAAACGTTATGCATGTATCTCGTCTGCGTATGTGCCGATTTTGCCCAAAAACAATAGGAGTTCACGTAATTTGGATGTCAAACATCTTTCCAAAATTTGGGGTCAATCCGCTCATCCATTGTCACAGACAGACTTTTTATAAAAATATATTTTTTGAACTCAGCAGACCAAAAAACTATTTTTTTTGTAAAATTTTGAAAAATGAATTTTCTCTTATATAAGTACCATTTTTGTGGAGTTGGAATGGTAAATATTGTATCCACTAGGACCAATAAAATGACCAAAATAAATTATATTTTTTGATACAAATTACCTTGGTTTAACATCAAAAAATTACTTTTATACAGTATGTAAACGCGTAAGGTGCACATAGGGAAATTAGCATTGGGAAAAGATACTTGGATCAGAGTTAGCCATGACTGCATTAATTGTTATTTCTATTGAATTATCGTGGTAATCTTGAAGATTTCTATTTTATTTTGATTTATTTTTATTTTACTTGGCTTTTTTTAATAACAAAAAGCTCTCATAAATCATTATTTTAATTTTTTTGTACAAAAATAAAACAAAAAAACAACTCCATCTGTTTGGAAACGTTTCATTCAAAAATTGTCTGACTGGTATGACGTATGCGCGTTGGTAAATCAGTGACCCAACGTCTTTAGGTTCAACACGAATAGGCGGAGATATTTGATCTCGCACCATATTTAAGTATTTTTGGGAATTTAATGTCCCAGTAATAAAAAAAGTCCGATTATGTTGTAATCATTTGAATATTTTCTTCGGTAGTATACACATTGCAAAAGGATATTATCTGTCAAATTGAAAAACAAGATTTCAAGGCTCACTCTGATCCAGTCATTTTTTCCCAATGTTAATTTCCCTATGTGCACCTTACGTGTTTACATACTATATACCTTCGAGTTTATTGTTAAAGAACTCTTTCTGTACTATTTTTCATACAATCGTTTATTAATAGGCGTAGAGTAAATTGTGTTAAACACATATTTACAATCTTGATTTCCATTGATAAGAACAATTCAATGGTTTGTGTAGGTGTACAGTCATTCTCAGTCATAAATATGACTAATTCATCAATATAAGCGTAATGCTATTCCTTCATTCATTCATTCATAAAAAATACCGGCATAAATGTTACTGCACATGGCACAGGTAATACTGCTAGAGAGTAAACCTGTTATCTTTCTTTGAAACTGCAGCACAGAAGACGTAACGGTCACTGAATTAAATATTGTATAATACAACAGATTAACCAAATAAAACAGAGCATCCGGAATTATATATCTATCTATCATTATTCATCTTGTGGTGAAGTAAAGGACAGATTTGTTGATTGTGACCATACAGAGATGCGAGTACAACAGGTGAGAAAAAAAAACAAAATGAACGTCCATGTTTGGTGAGAAAATAACGGCTATTTGTTGTAGGAAAGTTATTTGCCTTTTCTTTAAGATCTCCGTTATTTTCGCTATCTATGGATTAAACATTGTACATGGATTGGTCTGGTTTACCAGACGCATTCTGGGTACTAACCATTGTAAATTGTACTGCTATAAAAGAATTTAATTAATGATTGCATCACACAAGTTCATGTACCTTAACTAAATTTGACAATGTTATATTATTATGATGCCTCTGCGTACAAAATTAAACTTTTATTATGTGTCTTCACAAATACATAAAAAAAGTCGGTTTACGGACGATAGTTTTACGTGATAACGTATTCCGCTCGAATATCATATTTAATAATACATAACCTAAATTTTAGTAGCTGTCAAACTTGGGCCGATCGTGCGCGGAACGTGACACATTTCGGAACGTGACACTTTTTCGTGCATGCAGCCGGTGTTTCATCAATTTCTAAGACGTTATCACGTCAAAAAATAATGTTAGGTTAATGCCACGTTTACGGACTATAACAAAGTCGACAGTACAGTGTACACTCCATTTAACGTCACTCGATAAATCGACGTCGAAATTCTTTAATTCCAGTTGGTTTACCTTGTTGTTCATACAATGATACACTCTAAATAACGACAACAATACGTCATCATTAAGCAATAAATAGTGTTTGTTATTTTGTTGTCGGCAGCATGCGTACTGAAGATTCTAAGAAATTCGTTCTTTTGTTTGTTGGGATTATATTTCATATGTTTAGCTCAGCTGCTTATCGATAAGTTATCATATTTATTGGTCAGTTTTAAATTTTAAATATTATAAGTAAAATATACATCCTATTATAGTAAAAGAATATTAATGGATTATTTCTTCTCTCCGTTTAACGACAACTCTCAATAACGCCACAGTCCCTTTAGTGTCGCTATATAGAGTTTATACTGTAATTTGTTTTTCTAATTTTGAAATTAAAGATATTTTTTACTAGAAAAGTTTAAAATATCTGATAGTTTTTCTTATAAAATCAAATAGAAAAATATATTACTTTTGCTGTCATGCCGGCTACTGTTTCAACTAGTGATGTGCCGGATCGTTAAAAATGTATATCCGCGGATACGGATCTGAATACGGATTTTTGGTTTCAAGATCCGTGGATACGGATACGGATCTTAACTTTCTTAGAGTACGCGGCAGTAAATATTGCACATCGACCTTTGGAAAGAGACTATCTGTTATGGGAAAAAGTTATTGACCTCTTTAAGAGTTAACTCTCATAACAGATTGTCTCTTTCCAAAGATTGATGTGCAATATCTCATTATAAAGATAGTTTTTTAGTACCTTTAAGTTATGTACTATTGGTATGGTACTCACTACAATAAATGTTTGCAATATAATGGTGCCAAATACGATTATAAAAAATAAAAAATAATCTGAATAGAATTTAAGTTTTTCATTATTACCTAATCACCTATATATATAAAATTTCATCTATGAATTGAAAATTAATAAGGTAAAAGATCCGCCAAAAACTAACGGATACGGATCTTTCTTCTCCCTCGGATATCCGCGGATACGGATATCCGGCACATCACTAGTTTCAACTAGTAAATTTTTCCTAAAACTTGTCACAAATGCGGGGTTTATTATTATTACTCTAAAATAATACGTATAGGCTGCATATAATTTGGTACTTTATGTACCGCTTCTTTGAAGAACCCTAAGCTAATAATAATTAAAGTGCTGTCAATCAAAACAGTAACAGTATAGATAAAGATACGTACTTAATATAAATATAGATTTTTACGAATGACAAAAAAGATAGTTATATGGTTTTGTGGCAAGCCACGCGTCATTAACAAGTACAGCACACGAGGAAATGGTAATTTTAAAATTGGAAGAGTATGTGGGCGTGACTTCGTCTCGATTATGATACCTCAATGAGTTTTAGTTACTTGTTTTCTATCGTTTTATTCCATGAAGCCACGCCCCGGACTCTTCCAGTTTTAACTGCAGAAGTCGTGATAAAGTGAGAAACGTTGGGGTTCAGAGATGTCATGTCTCGGAGAAGAGAAGCAGCGCATGGGGGGAGTTTGACATTAAAAAGACAGGAGACATTTGGAGAATACAGAAATTGCTTTGCAGTCTCACTTAAAGGGGCAGAAGTTATTAATGGACATGTATGTGTCACTCTCTACTCTGCACTAATTGTGTTCGGAGAGAGTGAACTTGTAAGTGCACCTAAGAAATTCATCACTCAGACACTAACTAAGTAAATATATTATATATATACGCATTATCAGCGGTTCACCAACTTTGTTACGTGCTATCAACCATATTAAGAGTATTCGTCCCTGCAAACACCCCGTGCACCCTTCATCTCAAATCTTTTCCCCTCGCCTAAAAACGGTTCGCGCTCTCCCGACGCTATTTTTAAAGCTAGAGGGTTCTGGTAAACGTCAAATGAAAGACAAAGAATCAGACTACAGATCCTTCAGGCGATTTTTTTGAAAAACAGTTTCGCCTACGTGTGAAATATTACGTAACTTATTATTTTTTTCAAAAGGTTGTAAGTTTTTTCAGGAATTTTTTTTCAAAAAATTCGCCTGAAGGATCTGTAGTCTGATTCTTTGTCTTTCATTTGGCGTTTACCAGAACCCTCTAGCTTTAAAAATAGCGTCGGGAGAGCGCGAACCGTTTTTAGGCAGAAGGTTGGAACGACATGATATTTTTTTTGCGCGTCAGCTCTAACTATAATAAGAGTAAGTTCTGCAAGACTCGCTGCAGATGACTCGTAGACTTCACGTGTCATGTGATCGGGAGTGTTCCGCATCCGCTATTGATTTTTTGTGGATGCCCGAGACCCCGAGCAGTCATGGAATGGGCACCCCTGGAAATAACTGCACAAAGCCAAATGAGAATCTGTTCGGTTCGACCATTTTAAAATGCACTGACATAAAAGTCGCCGCAGGAAAAACGCACGGTGCATCGCATTACGAGCGACCATGTGGCGGCGATGAAGCGTGGCTGCCTAGTGCCTGACATGTTACACCACACAATAACAAAAGAGAGTATTTTAAACTGCAGCTTGTTCTGTTTTATTCTACGACATCTGACAGATTGAAAACGGATTTCTCACTCACTTTTAGTTATTACGCAAACGAAACAACTTTCATTTCACTTATTATAAGTATATTAGCAGTTCGTCCCGGTCTCACCCGGGTGCAATAGATTTTTTCTGGCCGTGTGTTGCATGTCGCATTACAGGCGGCCGCGGAGTAGGGGTAAAGTGAAAGGCGCTCGGAGTAGGCGCTCGGTAGAGCAGCCAAGGCCAATATGGCGGCGCCCATGGTTAGCATCAGCTGACCGTGTAGTATGTATAACACATAGTCAGTCTGTCATGCGGGCAAGTGCTGTACAGTGTTTACATGTTTTTATTCGTGTATTCATGTGAATATTGTTGTTTATAATTAATCGTGATGGATAAGTGTCTATACAATCCAACGCTTACAATCCAATAAAAGTTTCACTTGCGTCGTGGTTTCTTAAAACCACACAACTGTTTTTTTTATATATGGTTTATTGGCCTCTACATCCTCTGACATAATCAGCCATGTCAAGCAATAGATATAATACTGCAAAATGTATTTCGTTTGCGGCCCGGCGTCTGAACCAATTATTTTTGAGCAAATTCTACCGGATTCGTATCTAAACTGATAGCTTCTATCAGATGTCGCTATTTGGTACTAAAACGGTTTTTTTTGTTTGCTTCTGAAGTAATAGCTTTAAACAAATTATATCGGATGTCGCTGCATGTTACGAAAACAATTTTTTTCAGCGTATTTTTTCTGTAAGCATTCTCAATTTCAAGAGTATATTAAAGAAATTGATTTTTGCAATTTTTTCAAGGCATACTCTTTTAAAAAAGGCGATTTTTGATGAAAGCCATGAATCTGTCGGAACTTTTGCAAAATCATCATGCTGCTAAAAAAAACACGCTGAATCCAATGAGCACAAACAAACGTTTGTATGTCTTTGGGGTTAGAAGTTATTTGAGTTTATAGTTTTCAGAAAATTATATAAAACCTCCGAATGGCCGCAGTTTCCAAACTAAAAAAGATACAGACGTTTGCTTACGCTCATTGAATTCAGCGTATTTTTTCTGTAAGCAGTCTCAATTTCAAAAGTATATTAAAGAAATTGATTTTTGCAATTTTTTCAAAGCATACTCTTTTAAAAAAGGCGATTTTTGATGAAAGCCATGAATCTGTCGGAACTTTTGCAAAATCATCATGCTTATAAAAAAAAACTCGCTGAATCCAATGAGCACAAACAAACGTTTATATGTCTTTTGGGTTAGAAGTTATTTGAGTTTATAGTTTTCAGAAAATCATATAAAACCTCCGAATGGCCGTCGTTTCCAAACTAAAAGAGATGCAGACGTTTGCTTACGCTCATTGAATTCAGCGTATTTTCTCTGTAAGCATTCTCAATTTCAAAAGTAAATTGAAGAATCCTTTTTTGCAAGTATTTCCCCTTTAAAAAAATGCGACTTTTGTGGTCCAAAAAATGCTTCGAACTAAAAAAAAATAGTATTTAACCATCCCCCCTCTCCCTTTACAAGTAACGCCTCTGACTTAGCGGCCGACGAGCTAGTATTAAAAAAAATATTTAACAAAATTTCACTCACTTTTCAAAAAGGTGCGCCATCACTGCTTTAAGTGAAGATAGAACCACCTAAAGACTTTCGCAACTGGTTTTTGAGAAAGTAAAATACGCATAAGCCAGACTATTATTTTTTTCTGTCACATATATATTCTAGAAAGAAATGAAAACCATCTGTTTGATAGTAACTGCAAAGTTATTAATGTTTTTAAACGCTTTATATTAGTTTGGGTTGTAACTAACTAACTATGTATGTATGTATGCATGTAACGGAATCTTTGAGCATAATTTTCACCAATTTCCCGAAGTCTGATTAATTTGAAACTTTGCATACGTATCAAGGACCGATGACAATGCAATAATTTGATAACAGTTTCCCATTATCCTTATTAGGACCCCCAGGATTAATAAATTCTTTTATAGATCCTCAAACTAAAAAGTGAAAAATAAAATATAGTTTAAAAAAAACTAAAAAACACGCTTTATATCGAACTAAAAAGTAAAAAATAATTTTTTTAAAATAAGCTTAAAAAGCGTTGGGCGCTCGATGTACGAAAATGTGGAACAAAGCGCCCCACGCTTTTTAAGCTTATTTTAAAAAAATTATTTTTTACTTTTTAGTTCGATATAAAGCGTGTTTTTTAGTTTTTTTTAAACTATATTTTATTATTATATTATTACAGTTAGTTATTTAAATGCAACATAGACCGGGCGCATTTTATGTCGATCTTTTGTAATCCATTACGCACTAGTGTGAAAAACGGTCTTTTTACTACTGCTATACTGCAGGCATGAAAAGCAGCTTTTTTATTAAGGGGTTGTGCAAACGCACATCAAGAAATGTCTGACTTTATCCAGTTAGTCTTCCCAAAGTATATTTTTTCAAAAACTGGTATGCGCGATACTTCCGGCTGTTTCTAAGCACGCATACCAAGATATTTTTGAAATTGACATTAAAACACGCAAAATAAAAAAAAAGGACTCCGTGATAAAGGAGAAATTGTACCCCCTATCACGTCATCATTTAAATAGGTCTGCGGGACCTTTCCGGCTAAAAAAATTGGTCGGCCGGATTTTTTCTGAATAAGTACGAAATTTTGCACAAAATTACCTAGGAAAGATCAAAATCCGCGATGACAGGGAAACATTAAACACATTTAACAATATATATTTTATTTTAAAACATTTTCGGCTAATAAAATCCACGCCGACCAAGCGCATCTTATTCGTCTAAGTGTAAACTTTCAATTTTCATTAAAAATTGTATTATCCCTAATCACGGAGCTTTCAGGATTGCTGGCTCCCGAGTCCCGGACTATAAAGGATCGTTACTTCCACGACCATCAAGAAATGTCTGTCTTTATCCCGCACATAGTCTTTCCAAAGTATATTTTTTTCAATTAATTTTTGATGCATTCTTCCTGGTGCAGGATGTCTAACATCTATCTGCCCTCAACTCGGGTACTCAATTCCAAAAAAAACGATTTTAATAGTTTGGAATTACGCGTATTTTTTTATTTCATTCATGAAGACGCACATGATACTGACATAGATATATATTTATTTATAATAATCAGCATAGCTGATGCGAGAGACATATAAATAACAGTTCAGGCCCTTCGTTCTCACACAGAGCTGAGAAAAGAACAGGAATCGAAGCAGACATTATACATAAATACTGGTTTGACATAGCATCGAACGCAGTTCAATTTATTGACATAGCGGTATTCTATATACATATATAAAATGTATTATCCATTCGCTACGCTATATATCTGCGGTTAAAAAGCAAAACGGCTCATGTAGAAATTGTGGTAAATCATTCAGTTTGATGAACGATCCATTTATCAATTCGCTGCAATGAAAAGAACATCGTCGTATTGATATATCGAGGCACCTACACCAGTGGTTCCCAAAGTGGTCCAGGTGGACCCCCAGGGATCCACGGGAGACTCGACGGGGGTCTACGTTGGCGTGACAAAAAAATAGGGTTCACAATTCGTAAGCGGGGGTCCACCAAAATGTATCTGCTTTCGATAATGAAGAACTAAAATGTTGGCTTGACTTTACCTATCAATGTAGGCAGATAATGTTTTAAGAAGCTCAGCGACTGTTACTTGTAAAAACTTGCATATTCCATATTCAGTTACCACCCCGAATGGGGAGTTTTCTAAATGAAATAAGTGAGAATTGGTTGGTTCCTTGTGCTGTGAGTAGATGTCAAAAAAAGTTGAATGGAATCACTTTTTTGATTGGCCAACTTCACTTTTTTGACATCCACTCACAGCACAATCGATTAATTAATTAATCCGGATCAATTCTCACTTATTTCATTTAGAAAACTCCCCATTTGTGGTTGGAACTCAGCCGCAACGCAAATTTCCATATAGTTAGATCTAATCTTCACATTTTGTGTCGAGTTTTGGGAATATAATACAAATGTAGCTGCAGGGGGTTGACCGGAACTAGCTAAATTTTGAAAGTGGTCTATGAGAAAAACAAGTTTGGGAACCTCTGATCTACACGAATATCACGATTGCCGAATCGAACGAAATTTCCGAGAGGCCGGTAAGAGCTAACGAAAATTATTATATGTAGTTCAATATAGCGATCAATTCCAATGTTTCATTTAATTTAAATGGATCTTAAATAGAACCAATTGGTGGAAACGTTGATTATTTTTAATTAAATTGCAATATTGTATATCCGTTGAATTGGTCGCTTTATCTATCTAATAGCCCAGAGCCAGCAATCCTGAAAGCTCCGTGATTAAGGATAATAAAATTTTTAATGAAAATTGAAAGTTTATACTTAGACGAATAAGATGCGCTTGGTCGGCGTGGATTTTATTAGCCGAAAATTATATATTGTTAAATGTCTTTAATGTTTCCCTGTCATCGCGGATTTTGATCTTTCCTAGGTAATTTTCTGCAAAATTTCGTACTTATTCAGAAAAAATCCGGCCAACCAATGTTTTTTAGCCGGAAAGGTCCCGCAAACCTATTTAAATGATGACGTGATACGGGGTACAATTTCTCTATTATCACGGAATATTTTTTTTTTATTTTACGTGTTTTAATGTCAATTTCAAAAATATCTTAGTATGCGTGCTTACAAACAGCCGGAAGTAACTCGCAATGCGTCAATGCTACTATTAAAAATATTATTATACCTATAACGCGTTTTTGAATCTAAGAATTGTGTAATTGTACGGTTTCTGCGCCATGGATATAAATTTTAGAATTGCGTCCGATTAAGATATTTACAGAAATGGAAAAGTGAACATAAATCTATTAATGAATTTTCACTTACAATGTAAGTGCGAACATTTGAATGAACTTTTTCATTGTTAATTGCCGTATATTAAAAAGAAAAACAATAAAATTCACTTTTCGAACAGGCAAGCATAACAATGATTATTACTTGTGGGAATTCACTTGTTAAAAACTGACACGTCGTGTATAAATTGCATTAGTATGTTGGCATATCGTAGACACGGTCTAAGAATTACGGGTTATTACAGTGAATAAATATATTAGAAGTTACTTATAAATTTTTCGATTGTGAAAAATAACTCTAATAATAATATTTAGAGTGATGATGATCCTGTTTAAATGTTGGAAGATTAAAGGATGAATTCTGGTGGCATAGGATCAATGAACTATGCAAATACTGAAGGTTTTTTATTGCATTTTATTGTCAATATTTGCTTAGTTCATCGATCCTATGCCACCAGGATTCATCCTTTAATCTTCCAATATAAATTTTTTGTTCCACAAGACACACAATTTTTCACCTTTTTTAAATTAGGATATTTGACAAAATACATTCATATAATCCATAATATATCCAGTACCGTAGCTAGTCTATCTATATATATATATATATATATAAACATTCTCATGTCACAATTTTGGCCGCGCTAATCTCCGAAACCACTGAACCGATTTTAATGAAATTTTGTAAATGTGTCTTGCTTGGTTCTACTTACACTATATACAAAATTACGGTATTTTCTCAAAAAAAAAAAACTGTTTTAGTAACATGTGTCGACATCTGACAGAATTTACTCAAAGCTATTAGTTAAGGAGCAAACAAAAAAGACTGTTTTAGTACCAAGTAGCGAGATATGTTATAATTCTCTCGAAGCTATTAGTTCAGAACCAAGTCTGGTAAAATCTGCTCAAAGCTATTAGTTCAGAACCAAGTCTGGTAGAATTTGCTTTCAGACGCCAGGGCGCAAACGAAATACATTTTGCAGAATTATATCTATCGCACCCCAGTGAAACCGGGCCGGACCCGCTAGTAATAAATAATAAAACGTGTTAGTTAAAATTTGCCACCAGAAAAAAAGGCACTAAATGAGGAGTACCACTGTTGCCGCCTGGTGTCATCCATACTAATATTATAAATGCAAAAATATCTCCGTCTGTATGTTATCGTTTCACGCCTAAACCGCTGAACAGATTTCGATAAAATTTGGCAAGGAGATAGATTGCATCTTGAGGAAGGACATAAGCTATTATTTGTCTTAAAAAAACCTGAAGGATGTAAAATAGGGGATGAAAGCTTGTATGGGGAATTACCCATTATTCCTCAAGGTAGTAATATGCAAGGTTTTAGGTAGGAAATAAACATAAAAAAGTCATCCCGCAATGGAGTAAAATGTTGGAGAGTATTTGGCTTTGCTTCTCCAAAAAAATTCTCAGTGTAAAAATAGAATCTACGTCCATTTCTACGCTTAAAGTTTTTGTAGAATTCCAATTGTATTTTCTAATACCAGACATGACTAAAATATCGTTATGCTGAAATAATATATATTAAGCTTCTCAGAAGAATTTGTCATTTAAGACGTGCGAAAGCTTTTAAATATGTTGACACTAAGGCATGATAAAACGTCAATGAATAAGTGCATCTAAGTCACACATAATCCATGATAATTACGAATTAATTAAGGCTTAACTGTACGCACCCAGAAACCAGCCATAAATATATATGCAGTCAAACCTGAGTAAGTGAGAACTGGGTAACCGAGAAAACTCTCTAAGTGAGAGTAATTGCCAGGTACCGTCTTTGCAACCCTCTAAAACCTCTACAAGTGAGAAACAGAAACCTCTATAAGGACGTTTTTCAATCATGGACCTCTATAACTGAGACTACTACTTGCCTGCATCTCGATAAGCGATAGTCGAATGTATTAATAGTTTCACGAAATTTAAGAACGAGTCATAAATAGCTCAACTAACTAACATTGTTATTGTACCTTTGTTTTTTTGGTTTTCTTTTTTAGCATCTATGTCGAATAATACATACATGATTATCACTACATTTTTACTGTATTTTTATAGACCTCTATAAGTGGGAAAGGCCACTCCTGAACCTCTATAAGCTAGAAACTCGGGTTAGCAAAAAAACCCCATAAGCGAAGAAGAGATCGCGTACCCCTGAACTCTTGCTTATCCAGGTTCGACTGTATATACAGTCGGAATCATCTATTTTCAACTGATTTAATCACGTATTTTCAACTTTTTAGTTCCTAATTGTCACACGCAAAATGTCTCCTCACATGTCGCTTAGGTATCTCAGATCGAACGCCCAGGGAAGTACAGTGTTTCAGCATAAAAATTGAAAAGTAATTTTTTTCTCTTCAAGATTTTATTCAAAATATTTTAAAATAATTCATTTATGATTTATTTTGAGAATGTGGTTACAAAGTCAAGGAATATTTTCAAAGTTTACTGCCTGTGTCTATGAAACGCCAGAGTCGGTAATAATTTTGATGAATTACGGACATTTTATGAACATTACGTCAGATAAGTAAATATAGACGGAGAGCTGGCTACGGAGAAAATGGGTGACTTGGTGCAGAACTGAGAATTTGCAGAATAATAGGAGATAGTACAAGTAAGTAGGGAAAAAATTGCCAGAAGGCTAGGCGGAAGATAAAGAGCCGCCAGAAGGCGCTAATGTTGCGAAAAATCAGTGCACTTCTGGCAATTTCTATACTTATTTTGTAATTCAAAACTAGATTATATATTATACATTCTATAGTTATAAGGGTATAGTGAGAATTCAAACATGATATAATAATTGCATTCGACAAATATTCAAAATTATTAATGACATTTTAATAGAAATAAAATTAAATAAATTAATAAAATTACGTTGTTATAACAACGTAATTTTATTAATGAAAATATATGACGATTAATTTTATTTCTATCAAAATGTCATTAATAATTTTGAATATTTGTCGAATGTAATTATTATATCATGTTTGAATTTTCAGTATGCCCTTATAACTATATAATTATATAATATATAATCTAGTTTTGAATTACAGAATAAGTATAGAAATTGCCAGAAGTGCACTGATTTTTCGCAACATTAGCGCCTTCTGGCGGCTCTTTATCTTCCGCCTAACCTTCTGGCAATTTTTTCCCTACTTACTTGTACTATCTCCTATTATTCTGCAAATTTTCAGCTCTGCACCGAGTCACCCATTTTCTCCGTAGCCAGCTCTAGCTCTAATAGGCATAGGAGTAATATTTGATTTGTTCGAAAAGACCAAAAATAAATTGAGCCATGTTGCTATGCAAAGAAAAATCTTATTAATATTCAAGTGACTGTCTTTACTCATGCTTGCAATGACATTTGCATTGATCTCACGTCTTTTTTACGCGAAATGCATTAAAACATACAAAGTCACAATTATTTAACCGCATTTTGATCGCTGAATTATTTTGAACTGATTTGAATTTATTTAATAGTAACCAGGGATGTATGGGCTATGTGCAACGAGGCGAAGTTACAAATGTTTCGATGCGAGCGTTTGTGGTGAGCACTAGGGGAAACTTCAAGCTCAAATTTTCCGTATGTCAGTGAGCAATGTTTATTAAAAGTGAAAATAGTTATAATTTTATGAAGTTTTTTAATTACAAAGAAAACATGCTTGCTTGTTGTGTTCCGGGCTGTTGCGCTGATGGCGATTTAAGTAAAATAAAGACCATTGGCGCCCTAATTTGACGTTACGCTGTCAGTGTAAACAAATTAACATCAATTTTCCTTATTACATTTTTTTTGGACACATCACGGGCGTCTAAAGTTTTTGACTTATCACCATAGAAACATGTCGCGATTTCCATAAAAAGTGAGTTCAATAATTCTCTATTACCCACTAACGGCGCTAGTAGGCTTCGTGCACACAGCCTATAGACGTAAAATATGCACTGCCGAGGTGTAAAATAGTATATTACACCACAAGGGCCGAAAGTGTGATATCTTGCCCTGCGCGCCATGATGCCTGAGGCGAAGCCGATGCCATCATGAAGCGCAGGGCAAGGTTATCACGCTTCCGACCAGTGTGGTGTATACTATTTTTCTTCATACCTCGGTCGTAAGCACGCTTATTAAATACATTAATTAATTAATTACGTATTAATTACATAAAACACAGATAAATTCCAAGTAAGCAGCTTTGAGGTTATACAAAAAATGACAGCTGTTCGCGACTATTAGCTGAAATATAATAAGGTTGCTATGGAAACGGCATCTAAACAACAGTTGATTAGTTGTTTATGCTTTACGGATCTCAAACTGTCTGCCCTTGTGGTAAAAAAACTATGTATGTATGTGTGTTAAACAAAATAAATAAAAGTAGTCCCTATACTGGTGTTGTATGGTTAGTAGACGGTACGGTAATAAACATTTCGTTTTATTGAAAACGACGCTTTGTTGCACTTGCACATTGGTTTCGCCTTCTTAATGCAGTTTTATGTCCGCCATGCCCACCCACATCAAATATATAAACTAACGTTTCGGCACTATAGTAAAGTTACACAAAAATAATAAGAAACGTGCGTGCAATATTTTTTTTATTTCATCAGGCGAAGAAATATTTATACCCTCGAAGTAAGACAGAATAGATTTATACCTACAGTAAACATAATTATATTTATCGCTATTTATTCGGAGGAATAACTACTAGATTGGACGAGTTTTTATAATTAATTGTTTTGTGTTGACGCTATTTATGTACATTTGTACCAACAAAATAAAGATCTTTATCTATCTATCTATCTTAAAACAAATGAACCGAACAAATAACGACTTACGTTCGGTGAATATGGTCATTAGGATAATAAACCTATTCTTTGGCGTCAATAAAGCCTGAACGAATTCTGTTTTTTAATTTGAAATCGATTACTGAACCTTCCGAACCGGAATTTTAAATCCCGGAAAGGACGACCCGTACAAAAAGCAAACCTCTACCCAATTCATGATTCTCCAACGTCCCATTTTTTTGTGGATTATTAAAGACTAGCGGCCCCGTCCGGTTTCACCCGGGCGTAAAAGAACGAATGGGGAAGGGAGGAACATGAGTACACGCACATTCATCTTAGTTTATCGAGATGAATGTTGTGTCCAAATTTCATGATAATCAGAGTTACCGTTCAAAAGCTTTTGTCGATAAAAAGCAGTATTTATACTTTTTTAAACTAATAATTTTTTTTAATTAATTAAATAAAATTAAAATAAATTTAAATGTAATCCTTAGAAGAAAGCAATGTAGAAAATATTTTCGCCCAACATGGGGCTCGAACCCACGACCCTGATATTGACAGTCGCATGCTCTACCGATTGAGCCTTACGACGTTGTGTACTCACAACGCTAATATGAATATATTTAGTTAGTGCATTTCACCTGAATAGAAGCTTATTTTTGAGATACATTTTGCAACATTTTTCAGTAATGCTCCGCTTCTAATGGTCGTAGCGTGATATTATATAGCCTATAGTCTTCCTCGATAAATGGGCTATCCAACAATTTTTTTTTTCAATTTGAACCAGTAGTTCCTGAGATTAGCGCGTTCAAACAAACAAACAAACTCTTCAGCTTTATATATTAGTATAGATAACAACCTTGTTCCTCGACTGTGTATAGTTTGACAGCTGTATCGCTGCAAATATTTTAATTTAAATTTGAAGAATGATGATTAATATCAAAGAATTTGCCAGTAATTTTTAGACTGCTTTATCTTCCATACAGATTTAATGAGAAGTGTTAATTTTTGTTGTTTCGTGTTTGTAGATAATGAAATTCCTGTGGAAAAAATCGCGTGTCATAGAAAAGAGAAGACACAGGAGTAAGATACTCTGAATTGAAGCGACAGTGAATATAAGTATATAAACGACATTTCTTTCTGTTTTTTTCCCATAAACAAGTGAATTTTCACATGTTAATGACACTGAATTGTTTGACTTTGATATAATAATAAGTGAAGATCAACGACCTAAACAAGAACAAAATACTAACGCAAAATGCTCCGTGTATATCACGTGAAAATAATCATAATGATCGAGTACTTCCGGTACGCTGACTCTAAAAAGGAGAACTATATCTCTTATGCAATAATTATAACATACCCAGATATTATAGTTTTTTTTATAGATATGAACATGGTTGGACTAAACAGTCAACTGATTTAAACCCTACATTTTTTTATATTTATTCAAAAGATTATAATTAAAGACACATACAGAAAAAGAATCATATTTTTTTACCACACCGTTTAAGAGATATAATTAATTGAAGTTATGCAAAAATACACGAGCCGTTATGAGTGTCCTTGTTCAATAACTCCGAAAATTGAAGGTTTGTAAAAAATTGACAAATTTGACCCCACAAAAAAAACTTTTTAATGGATAGAACGATGTCTGAAATACACACTGCAAAAATTTCAGAATAATTTACCACGTACTTTTGATTTTATTATTTTTTTAATACTGACATATGGCCTCTATCTCTGTTGTTGTAGTGACAGTGGCTAGTGACAGCTGAGTACTAATCAATTAATATTTTATTAATTATTTAATTATAATTCTCATTAAATTAAATAAAATAAATTTTTATATGAATTTCTATTAATTATTATAGCACGATTTGGGTAATTATTTGAGGAAAAAAAAAGTCATTTATTTGACTTCGGATTGCGACTCCCAAACTACCTTAAGTTTTAATGAACATCAAAACCTACTCTGGAACTTATAAACGGTACTATTGGGTTCTGTACAAAAATAGTAACGCATGTAAAATTAAAGCAATTTTGAAAGCTGCATCTTATGTGCCGACTAGAAAATAGGGATGGCAGTTTGTGCCGACTAGTGAGTAATGATAGGAGTTTGTGCTGACTAGTGATTCGGCTCGAGCCATCACACAACGTTTTTTGGGCGATGTTTTTAATTTTTACAACTATTTTATAGGTTAAGGCAACTTTCAAAAATCCTTTCTTAGTGCTCACCTAAGTCAATCAGTGTTAGAGTTTTATTAAGTAGAAAAATTCGATATTTAAATTCTATAAATTTTGACAAACCTGAAACGGTTTTCAATGCTATACTGTCATTTAAGAATCAACGCCCAAACTTGTTTAAAATAATATGTAATTTATTTCCATTTGCATCGCGCTTAATAATTATTTCTGTTTAAAACAATATTATTATATATTTCTTTCCGTTATTTGAGCCGAACCTGTACATAACTAACCGATGCGTAGCAAAAACGAAGGAAGTAAAAGATATTCCGCGCATTGATGGAATTCTTTATATCTAGTAATATTGTAATTAGTGTCAATTACATTTTACATGACCAATACGCATGAGTTATAAATGCTTAACTATCTTTCTATCGTATTATGTACTCTTCTATAATAGTAATTAATCAGCGACATAGAAAATTATTGTGGTTGGGTATTTGTCAGACGCAAACTTAAAGACGAAGAGATGAAAGATGGGATTTCCGATTTCCGGGTTCTAATTCGGAAATTGGGGAAAATATCCATTAAATTTTCGATTTAAAATTATAAATTGCTACTGAACTGAAATAAGACCCTATCAATAAGGATTCAAAAGTGCGTATAGGAGAAATGTATTTTTTGGACATATATGATTTCATAGGAAGTAATCAAAGTTGTACATTTCAAATATGGATGAATTACGACAACATATTTATATTAAAATTAAGTGGCAAATTTTTATTTGTTTTAATGATACTTATTTTATTAGATAGAGCAAAATCATTAATATTTACTACTCCATGGTTGGTACGCTTGATATGTATGACAGTTGATCATTAAAATAGTTCAATCTCATTATGTTGATGGCCTGATCATGTGAAGAGAAAATACATTGTACCTGTGCAAATTTAAAACGACGGAATTATAATTAATGAAGATGTGAAATTAGATCTCGCGTTGCTCTAATTGGCTACAGTAATTACATAAGCGATGACTGATGACTAATACTATCACGCACAGTCTTATCGTTTCACTTTATTATGTGAATTGCATGTTTATGCGTATTATTTTATCTTTGTTTATAACATCTATAAAAATCATAAATTATCTCGAAAGCCAACCTATTCGATTAAAATCTCCCCTCGTATTCTGTTAATCGAGTTAACATCAATCATAATCTAACCAGAATGAGTTCCATATTTGGCACAGAATTAAGATCAGTTTTGATTCAACATCGTCAAACGGATGGTTAAGATCATTTATTGATCAAGAATGACCTCAGTAATCTTCTTCCTGATGAAATGAATGCGATCGTATTATATTATCGCAATAATTCCATCAGGAAGATGGTTATGATAGTATGAAATTAATCATAATCTAACCAGAATCAGTTCCATATTTGGCAGAGATTTAAGATCAGTTTTGATTCAACATCGTCAAATGGATGGTTAAGATAATTTATTGATCAAGAATGATCTCAGTAATCTTCTTCCTGATGAAATGAATGCGATCGTATTTTGTGATCGCAATAATTCCATCAGGAAGATGATGATGATAATATGAAATTGACTCTATTCAATAAATAGAGTAATTGTGATTCATTGAAGTTAATGAGAGGTATTTGGAAAAAATTCCTTGGCGTAAGGATCACAGCAAAACAATACTGAATTTGCTTTTGATGCTTACGCCACGGATTTTTTCCAAATGCCTCTCATTAACTTCAATGAATCACAATTACTCTATTTATGGAATAGAGTCAATTTCACATTATCATCATCATCTTCCTGATGGAATACCTCTGATTATGATAATGTTTTGGGTTAGCATCATCATGAAGCTGATCTAGCACAGTTCTTGATTCAGCATCTTCAACAAGATGGTCATTGTCAGTTCTTGAAGACATAACGTTGCATTTTTGTTATAATTTAATTTGGTGGAGTTAAGATAACATTTTTTTTTCGCATTATAAATCTAACCATGTAAGTATTTAAAAACAGGAGCTACAAAAATGCAATCTTAATTATTTCGTAAAAACTAAAAAAACATTTTTTTAATAACATGTATTTGGAACCATAGTAAAAAGCATGTTGACTTTCCATTTGCTGACCACTGTAGACAAAAAAAAAATAACATAAACTCAGGTTGCCACGTTTTATAACGATCCAATTAAACAATTTTTTTTATCTCACCAATGTTATCTGATCTTATAACATCAATTTATACATTCAATTAATTATTATTTTTAAAAATAAACCGAACTTGAATTAATACTTTTACCAGTTCTTTTAGAACTATTGGAATTTTTTTACCGAAAGACATTTATATTTTTCTTCAGTTTAATCTGTCTTTCGATAACAGCTTGCACAAAGTGATTTTAGTTTTTACATAGTTTTTAATCTTTGCACTGTAGTTCTTGAAACAAGTCTGGTATGCGCATAAGTAATTCTTCTTGTAAAACAACATTTTTCCTTGAATAATATGCACATATTTAATAGTATTTATAAGTTCATTGCGAAGGTAAATCTATTTTTAGCACCAGACAACGCTGTAGTAAGAACCAGTGTTGCAATGAGAGACATGCGGCGATGCGGTTGAAACGTATACGCAAAATCACTAAGACCCGCACGCCGCGTCTGTCTGTCTGAACGCGATAAACTCAAAAACTACCGAAAAGATTTTCATACGGTTTTCACCAATGGACGGAGTGATTCGAGAGAAAGGTTTATGTGTATAAATTGATTGAAATATGACGATGATTGTTGAAGATGTCGGAAAAAATCAAGCTTTCATCGGAAACACTGCCTAATCCCTTTGAGATATAACAAAACAATGTATGGTGGAATTGTTCCTCTTTTATAGGTCTACAGAAAAGTCCGCGATGGCATATGTCTATCTTTTAAGGATAGCTTACTATACCCATTTTAATGTTTAGCGCTTTTCGTGTGGATCAATTTTGCAACGTAAGTCGACGAAAAAACGGTGGCAAATTCGAGCAAAGCCGGACCGAATAAGCACTTCTTGTGAATCAAAGTCGAAATGACGAATTATAACCTCTTTTTTTAAGTAGGTTAATAGAAAATACTTGTATTTTCCCGCCAGACAAAAAACCTCTCAGACAGTGCCACAGGCATCATGAAATTTACATACTAGTATAAAACCGTATAAATATTTCCAGTTCGGTGCGTCTCCCCTTCCCGATTTATGTTAGAGTAAATAAGCGCGAGGGTCTAGAGCTGTCTATTTTTACGTCTGAGCGAAGCTAGTAAAATTATAGTACGCGCCACGGATTTAAAAGGTTCGGAAGTTAGTAACAAATAGCGTCGCAAAGGCACATTTTAGAGCCGTTGTGACACACCAGCTACTTGCACGGAACGTGCGCTCGTCGGTGATTGGCCGTGATCGCTCGTTGCCTTTGTCACTTGTCGCTTTCCTGCTTTAAAGTACAGTCGAGTACGCTATTGTCAAGTTGTTATTGCTATTATAGTTTCGTTGAATTGCGAGTTTGTAGTTTTTCAACAGACTGTACAAGCGCAAGCCCGCTTTCGCATCTAACTTCCGAGCCTTTTAGATTCGTGGCGCGTACTATACTAGTATAATAATCAAAGAGATGGGGACAAGAGCGCACAAGTCATAAAAATTGTACGCTACGACACTGATCACAACGCATCTATGTACAAATGACAAGAGAACAGCGATGTGACAAAACTATTAAGCAGGAATTAATTAACTTCTTCGGAATCCTCGAGTCTAATTAATGGCGTGATTTGTCGGCTTATTTTTAACCGATCAAGTACTATTATAAATAAATCACGATTTGCATAATTTCGTGAAATTATCGATAAACGTTCAAGTGTTTTGTTAAAAATATACTCCATAGAGTGACACTTTTTCTAAAAAATGTATATTTCGTCGTTGGTTCTGTAATATATCTTATGTGCAAAAAGGAAAATTTGCAGAAATGGCCAAAAAGTGGTTATTTCAGCAATCGATGGTAAGAACTAGCAATTTCAGAGGTATATTACTAGTCCATACTTATCTTCACTATACGTGTTTAATTAAGACGAAGTATTTTCTTAAAAAATATTTAACGTTAATTTTGGATTTATTGGCACATGGAAGGAATTATTTGATACAACTTTTCACATAAGAGTTACTTCCCCTTGTTGGTTACTGTAAAATTAATTTGGAGGTATTACTAGTGTATAGAGCTCCGTTTCCTGAATCTTTTCATCTAAAAAACGTAAAATCGGCCAACTATGCACATAAGAGCTATTACAGAACCAACGACGATTTGTTAAAAGTCAAGCTACAAAATACGATTTTTGGTAGATAACTACTGAGCAAAAAACTCCATAAAAATAATTCTTTCTACTAGGAGAAAACTTTATCACTTGTTATCACGAAACTACATATTATGTTGGTTTTTCTGATACTTATTTAAAAATGCATAATTACTAGTCTGAAAATCAATAATGCCATTTGTTATAGTTTAATTGACTGAAATATTCCCTGTTCTCATATGAATCGGAAACCATTCTCCAAAAATCCTAACGTCCAACTGAAAATCTAAATATGATATGAAGCATAAGTTTAGTTCAAATATTTTGACGTATCGAAAGATGCTTTTTATGTGACGACCGAACGAACATAACTGCAATTTTATTCATATATAAACGCTAAGGCAAGTCAACTGAATTGAATTTTAACTAATTAGTGTCGGAACAATTTTACAATAATTGTTGTTAATCTTGTTTAATTATTTTTAAATTATGCGGTCCATCATAAAGTAATTATGAGATTTCTTAGATACTTTTTTCCTTATTATGCATTTCCGTTGACCTGCAATTGCAAGGTCGAATATTATGCCATGCATTCCAAATTATTATATATACATACTAGTGTGACCTGTGCGAATTATTCGCACTAAATAAATATAATAATTATCACTTTACAAAATTATTTTTTAAATATGATTGCAGGTATTCAATTAGTTTCTAATTTTGCACACTGCTTATAACGTTCTTCTTTTTGTTGTATTACAATATGAAGCTCAGATGACAGATCGAAGAAATATTTTACTAAAATTGTCATATAGAGGCGCAAGTAGCAAAAGCGTTGAGCTAAGCCGTCATATGGCATCATGCAGCATTGCTGTGACGTTGTTCAGCGTTGCTCGCTGTTTCAAAATTAAAACCGTCAAATGGCAGTATGCAGTATTGTGTTTGTTGTATTACAATATGAAGGTCAGATGACAGATCGAAGTGTTGACGTTGTTTCAAAACTAAAGCCGTTAGATGGCAGACGTTGTTCAGCGTTGCTGTATTTTAATTAATTTACAAAAACATAAGCAATAATAAATTTTTTAGTTGCCGATGTCAGTAGAGCAAGCAATTATCTGTAAAATGATATATAATTTATATGTGGAGAAATTGTGAGGTTTTTTCTAAAAAGGGAGGCGTATTAATATATATGATATGTTTTAGAATTATTTCAATTACTACAGATCATGTTATTTTAGTTTATTTATTTATTCTTTAGGATAAAATTTACTTTCAATTCACCAAGCAAAATATTAGGTAGAAAAGTTAGTTAAAGAATAAACATACACTGCACTATACTCCTTGCTCTTTTTGTTGAATATTTTGACGTTCACCCAAAAATCCAACCGATGGCGTTAGTGTAAACGTCAAAAAAAAATTTCACAAAATAATAATGTTTTATCCTAATTCCTAACCCAATTGCACACAAAACTGTAGCGTTTTATAACTATATACACTTCACAAAAGGTTTATAAACAACACATAAATAAATTCATTAATATTTATACCCTCGAAGTAAGACAGAATAGATTTATACCTGCGGTAAACATAATTATGGTTGGTGAATTGAAAGAGAGATTGTGAATTATAGACACCCAACGGTGAATTGAATTATGACTATTTATTCGGAGGAATAAAATCAAATGAACCGAATAAATAACTACTCACGTTCGGTGAATGTGGCCATAGTAGAAAGTGAAACAATTGATATTCGATAGTATATAGAATTAAACTTAGCTTTTTAACCCAAGTCGGTGCACGTGGCTTATAGATTCAATTTTTGAGATCACAGATATAATACGTACAGTTTATCGGAGACGGGGGCAGAATTAATGTCCGATATCTATTATCAGCATGTTTTGTGTCAGACAGAGGAACATTAATAAGATTTACCGGCGGATTATGTGCTTTAGAAACAACAAAATGGAGATATCTTATTTTTATTGAAGTCTTAACAAGACACTTTGACATTGTAAATTATAACCCGCAGTTTCTTACGCAACAATGCTATAATATTTTATTACATTAATCTCTCAGTTTTACTATTACTTTAAAATAATTTATACGAATATTGTGCCGTTTTTGGAATTTTTGGTTTACCTTAATCAATATTAATATACAGGGTGTCCCATGACATGACTGCCATAGCCTGGGACTGTGTTGCTGGGATGATTTCAAGTCAAAAATGTCTAATGAACATATACCCGGAACGCTATCCTAACTGAGCTAGAAGCATTTGAAATTTTAAATAAGTAAGCCCATTAATGCAGGTATTAGGTTCGGCTGTTGGCTTTGTTATTATTAAAAAGACCAGGTGGCTGTGAATCACCATTAGTATTTACTCATGCTGATGCTGAGACTCTTCGCAGAGCTACCACTTCAATTCTAAGAAGAGCTAGACTATGTATACAGCAACTGGGTGGACATTTTGAGCAACTAATTCAAAAAAGCGATTTCTTTTTAAATGATTTTTAAATTAGTAGGGAATTCCTACTACTACTTACCTAAAATTTCAAATGCATCTAGCTCAGTTAGGATAGCGTTCCGGGTATATGTTCATTAGACATTTTTGACTTGAAATCACCCCAGCAACACAGTCCCAGGATATGGCAGTCATGTCGTGGGACACTCTGTATATTTTCGCCAGTTAGTATTTGATTCAATAATATATCTATCATTTTTGGATTCGCACATTTGAGGTTATAAAGACATAAATATTTAAATCACTGACGCCTATTACACAATCAATGCCTATTATTCGAAGTATATTATGCAGAGTTCAATGAGAAACATTCAAAGTAAATACGATCTTTTCCATTATATCTAATAGGCCCCACTCACGATCACACTTCATGCAACAGTTCAGTGTTCAAACTTATAGTTCAGTGAAGCATGATAGTGTGTGGGACAAATAAACACTGAAACCAACACTGAAGTCAAGCATGAACTCATCAAATGCATCTTGATTTTTGAACGACTTCAGTGTTCAGTGTTCAAGTAAACTGTTGTGTGTGTGGGTGTTTTTCAGTTCAGTTTTTGGAGTTCTGTGTTTTGTACAACCAGAAGCCAAAAATCTCAATGTTGCTGCCTTTCTTGTGCAGAAATAGATTTTCACATATTTGTGTCCTGGTTCTTAATAAATAGGATAACTAATTCCAGTAAATAATTGTAAGTTAATTCATTCATTCGTAAATAATTATTGCAATCAAGCGGCTCAAGATGTAATTCATTAATCAAATAAACATGACTTCTTGAATCACGCATTTCTAACCAATTTTTCACCCATATTCTTCTTTTTTTTTCTTATTTCTCTGTTTTAAATACAATCCCATAGCTCTGAACAGCCAATCCTCACCATTTAAATTACTCATTTAGTTCTTATTATTGAACTATACTCTATAGTATAATATTATAGTGTGTATATAATATAATATATCTTATGTATCTATACTCGACGAGTGTATGCCAACAACTGAACCAAACTGAACACAAAAAATTTAAAAAACTGAGCAGTTTGCATGAACTGTGTGTGGTGCCAGTCAGTCTTTCGATTAATCTGTCCAACTTCACTGAACACTGAACTGTGGCATGAAGTTTGATCGTGAGTGGGGCCTATAATGTATATCGTAGTTTACTTTTGTATTTGTTTGTTGAGGAGGAATAAGAATGATTATGTAAATAAACTCGAGAATGTACCGAGACTTTTAAATTTTGTATGCTACTTCATTATTGTATTCAGATACCAACACAATATAAAAGATATCATTCCACTTTAATAAATACAGTTATTCTGGGTTGCAGAAAGCATATATCCGAACAACAAAGTCTTTTGCATTGTCCGTTATTTTAACACAATTAATGTTTTAACTAAAGCTTTGTTCCAGCCTCTCTACGAACTATAATACTATAGTCACGGTCTTCCATGGTTTGGAACGCTGTTAAAGTTTCAAATTGTTTCGAAAGTATTAGTACAAGATCTCGATTTGGCTCGCTCTTCACCCATTTGTTAGCGTTCGCAGAGAGGTTGGAACAGAGCTAATATCTCTTGCAGTGCACTAACAGTTTTGCTAGTTATATGTGTCATCGGTCTTATCAGTTTTTAGAAGTGTGTTTTCGTCTAGTTTCTACAAATGTAAAAAGTCAAATTTACTTTGTTTTCTGTTGTAACATAATGTATTACTATGAATTCTATTAGTTAGGTGATAATTATTCATTATGAACCCGTATGCACGTATCATTTACATATGCGTAAAATGTGAGAAAAATTATACTCATATCCAGGGCCGGCCTAAGAAAAGAAATTGCAACAACTGCAAACATAAGCCATTGTTAGTAGAAGTTTTGTTCCAAAATATGTATTGAAGGAGATTTATTTGGTTGAGGAACAATTGAAAATAAGCTTTACCAGTGTATCGCTTGTGGCCAACGTTTCGAAAAATATACTTTCATCATCAGGGCCTATGAACATGTATAATATTCGTTACATATATTATTATAATTTCTAACTTACATTATAAACATTATAGATAGATAATACTAAAACTATAACATACCTCAATGCAAGTTAAGATGGTAAATTGTAAAAATTATTCTAATATACATGATCATTTGTTATGAATCTCGACAATTTTTTAAATTTAAAATTATCATAAAACCATAAGCCATTGTAGCCTAATGAAACAAATTGTAATGCGTTATGTCAATATTTAAGCATTTTTTAAAGGTGTTAATAATGGAACACAACAACAAAAAATTGCTTTGTCTCGCTGAAAATAGGATGTATAAACCGTAATCCTTTGATGAATAAATTACGTTTTTTTTATTTGTGGCAATTTTTTTGTTGCATGATGAAATATACTAATGGGTAGTATAGTTTTTGAAGTTTACACCGTAAGAAACGATTTTGAGTTATAAGGCCCGATACGGAAATTTTAAAAATCAATTGGTGATGCTTTACGCTCCACCGCTTCAAGTGTGGTGTTACGCTCGTCCGCTTCAAAAGAGACAAACACGTAAGGTACACGTAAGGTGCACATAGGGAAATTAACATTGGGAAAAAATGACTAGATCAGAGTGAGCCTTGAAATCTTGTTTTTCAATTTGACAGATAATATTCTTTTGCAAAATGAATGTGTATACTACCGAAGAAAATATTCAAATGATGACAACATAATCGAACTTTTTTATTAATGGGACATTAAATTCCCAAAAATACTTAAATATGGTGCGAGATCAAATATCTCCGCCTATTCGTGTTGAACCTAAAGACATTAATATAACAATATTAATTGGTGTTTCGAATTTAAGCCGGCACTGCAAAGTGACTTTATAAAACATTGTAACCACATATTACTCATATAGGCAGAGAAGTTCTTTCAACCTCGCTGTTGTGTAACAAAGTTCTCTGTTACGGTAAAGTACGTCTTCTGAAGGGCATGCTAATTACCCTTGAGACTTGGGTATTGTTCTGTTTTTTTCTTTACATCAAATGAAACTTAAATATCACAGGTTTCAATGCTTATTCTTTGACAGCCAATTATTAAATATGGCCCAGTAATACCGTACTTAAAAAAAAATACATTCTTTTCTATAAAATTATCTTATTTCCTGTACCAAACGAGGAAATATTTTTAGACATTTTTCTTTAATTAAGAGTTTTTTACTACATAAATGCATTTAACGGGTCTTTTGACATTATGTGAATCAGTAATAAACATTATTATTTATTATTAGTATAACATATAGAGAAGGAAAAATTCCTTAATAAGGGCCGCCGCACACGAGGCTAGAAATGCTGCTAGATTCCTTGCTAGATTTGCCTACTAATTAAACGCTTTATATTAGTTTGGGTTGTAACTAACTATGTATGTATGTATGTATGTATTATGTATGTATGTATGCATGTAACGGAATCTTTGAGCATAATTTTCACCAATTTCCCGAAGTCTGATTAATTTGAAACTTTGCATACGTATCAAGGACCGATGACAATGCAATAATTTGATAACAGTTTCCCATTATCCTTATTAGGACCCCCAGGATTAATAAATTCTTTTATAGATCCTCAAACTAAAAAGTGAAAAATAAATATAGTTTAAAAAAAACTAAAAAACACGCTTTATATCGAACTAAAAAGTAAAAAATAATTTTTTTAAAATAAGCTTAAAAAGCGTTGGGCGCTCGATGTACGAAAATGTGGAACAAAGCGCCCCACGCTTTTTAAGCTTATTTTAAAAAAATTATTTTTTACTTTTTAGTTCGATATAAAGCGTGTTTTTTAGTTTTTTTTAAACTATATTTTTTTCTATCGCTAGTTTTCTTGATTGCTGTTAAGTGCTCGCTTTACACGAGACTATTTTTCAAGCGTGTTATGTGGATAGATCTGGTGCGCGCGCAGTGACAATTCGAATATAAACATTAAACACAGAGCAAAACGTGTCTGTTGTCTGGCAGAATGACGCCATGTGGGCGTTTGTTCAAGTGCCCACGTGAAGATACTGCTTCCTGATTGGTTCTTACTCATACCTAGCAACAAATCTAGCAGGGAAAATAGCCCCTGTTCTAATTTTAAAACCTATCTTCTGAGCTAGCAAGGCAGCCCGCAGTGACGTCATTTCCAGCTTCGTACCTAGCATCTACAAGTACAGCCTTCTGAATGAGACATACTGGACCCTGACATGTCCGGGATAGCTTTTATATTTACCAAACATGACGGTTTTGTTCCTCCAAGAGCACTAATTTTAAGGACAATTAATTTGATAGAATACTTTGGATACCGATTTCTGAGTTCAAAAAAAAGTCTCGATATCGTGTCTGCTTTTTTGTCTCCTTCGCGATTATGTTGATAAGAACTCGATTACTACGTAAATCGCGTAGTTTTATCAAGGAGAACAATAGCTCTGTTTTAACCGTCGTTAGCAAACTCTTTGCTTCCACCATATTTTGACTTGAACTAGACGAAATATGTTTCATTTTTTTTGGTTTCTTGATGACTTAATGTTGATTCGGCGATGTTTAATGACAGATAATGTCGTTATGGTATTCAATTTCGTAACAACATACGTTGAAGAGGCAATCAGCCAAGGCATCATAAAAAACGTCCTGACATTGGTTTTAAATAGTAGAGGAAAATCAATAAAAATATACCGCTACACGAATTAGACACCACGAAAATTTCCAGTGTCGTATTTTTGTCAGGATTCGACTTCTTTCGAATTGAATTCGTTCGATAGTCGATCTTTTACTGAGAACAAAATAGAAAGAGCAAGAATGGTTGGAACAGCAAACGCCTTTTAAAGAAAGCAGAATTTATAATAGCTATGGATAAGTTTATATGGTGACTATGTTGACATATGTTTCAATAAGTTTTTTTGTACGATTGTGTACCTATAGACTTATAATAACAACTTGTAGTGAGTTTTGTTATGAGCGTTGAGTGGTATGAACGATGAATCAAATGAAAAAAAAATTGTATAAATAGTGACAACACATAAGTAACTGTTACAACGTTACATACACTGTTGACCATTTTCTCTTACGTAAAATATAAAAAAAAGACGGGTTGCACTCCGGGAGTGCCGGCAGAAGTGAAAACTTGAATATTAACCTCTTACGAATTTTCGATCAGGTCACGTGTCCTGACGCGAGTTTAACATTTTTTACCCATTACAAAAAAAGTGTACAAAAGTTTTCGTCTTACGAATTTTGTCTTACGAATTTTCGATCAGGTCACGTGTCCTGACGCGAGTTTAACATTTTTTACCCATTACAAAAAAAGTGTACAAAAGTTTTCGTCTTACGAATTTTGTCTTACGAATTTTCGATCAGGTCACGTGTCCTGACGCGAGTTTAACATTTTTTACCCATTACAAAAAAAGTGTACAACGCCGCTAAAGAAGTTTTCACTTCAAAAAAAACATTAGAGCGTATTACGGATCAACATCGATACACTTACCGACTATTTTATACACTTTTAGTCGCATCGAGATAAAATATTTACGGTGTCATAATAAATTTATTTTACACTTTTGTCAACTACTTTAATATCTGCTTATTGGTTTCGCGCAACACAAGGGCGTCGTCAGATAAAGATCTTGTCTGACGAAGTCACTGAACACGATGTTTTAAATTATATGTATATCTATATGTTACGGTTAATACAAGAAAGTAGTTAATTCGCGAATTAACCGACTAATACCCGAATTAACCAATTCTTGACGTTTGTTAATTCGGGTATTAGCCGGTTAATTCGCGAATTAACTACTTTCTTGTATTAACCGTAACATATATACTAATATATAAAGCTGAAGAGTTTGTTTGTTTGAACGCGCTAATCTCAGAAACTACTGGTTCGAATTGAAAAAAAAAATGTTTGTTGGATAGCCCATTTATCGAGGAAGGCTATAGGCTATATAATATCACGCTACGAGCAATAGGAGCGGAGCATCATAATGTAACTCAAAATTTGTCCGTCCGACAAAAACATCTGATTGAATTCGCTCAAAACTATTAGTTCAGAAGCAAATCTGGTAGAATTTACTCAAAGTTATTAGTTCAGACGCCGGGCCGCAAATGAAATACATTTTGCAGAATTATATCTATCGCACCCGGGTGAAACCGGGACGGACCGCCAGTAGTAAATAAAACATTTAACGTTATGATAAAAATGATCTTGTACGCATATAACATTGGTTGCAAAAATCTATATACATCTTTTATTTTATACGTGTCATGCAGGTATGTGTGAATTCGCGGTTTTTTTTAATAAGAAACTTGACAATTTAGAAGTTTTCGATGCGTGAAATATATAATAATTATTGTATATTTCTCACGGATGTGGTTAATTATTTCGTAAGTCGACAAAGAAATTAAGGACAGGTTTTCAGTTTAATAACTCTATTAAAATCTACACTGCAAACTATAAATAAAACTCCCAGTATTCCCTGAGACCAGACCGACGCTGACATTATTCACTTTTTAAATGACAAGATATTTTTTATTACTCATGCGGGAAAAGTGCTATCTTTACGCATGCTGTTACGGTTGAAAAGTAGCTGTTTTCCTTTGCGTGCGGAAACTTTATTTGTCGCACTGAAATTATTGTTTGCCGCACGCAAATTCAGAGAAAAAAAACAAAATAATAACGATGTTAATGTCAACGAAACAAACTGTCATTTGAAGCAGATTTGAGATTAAAATTTTCGATTTTGAACTTTTATTCATGACAATTTTAACTGAATTTTCAACTTTTTAATGATTTAATTATTAATTTTTATTACTTCTAATTTCTTTTATTAATTCATAATAAAATTTAGTTTAATTTAATTCGTAATAAAAATTAGTATGTGCAACTCGTGCGGCATTGTCGCACTAGTTGCACAATATACTATTTTTACATTCGAGATCCGATTTTACCATACAGTATATTATTTAAGACTGAATAAAACCGGACGAATACAACTTTATTATGTTCAATCAAAAACAACGGTTTATCTCGACGACTCGATGAGGAAGTTAGCTGGACTGGCCAAACAACACTGTGTAATCTCGGCTCATATTCACGCACAGGTGAGCTCTGGAGAATGACGAACATGTCAGTCAGCGTGTATCGCCATGGGAACGACATTCTGCCGGCTATTTATACATATATCTGTAGTCGCAATGAACAGTGGCTTATGCCCGATTTTTTAGCAAAATAAGATTAATGAGTCGAACTCGCGCACCGAGGGTTTCGTACACTTGTATATAGGTATGTAAATAGTTCGTCCATCACGGGAATCGAGTCTCGAAGATTTTTCCCGCTTAGCCGTTGGAAAACCATACATCGGCAAAGGTTGCGGTAAGTTTGCCAACTAAGCGTGTAATTGCAATGAGTTCAGATGGACTACTGAACTGTCTATATCTGATAGTCTAGTTGTCGTACCGTGTTGTATGCGAGAGTTCTCCTATTGTGTTGTAGAAACTCACCGGTAGCGGACGCTTGTTTTGCATTAGAACTGTTACTGTGTACGTGCGTAGCATGTTGTTGCGGTTTAAAAACATTATTTTTTATTTTGATGTAATTAGGTACAAATTGACGGTTTTCGGATTTTTCCCTTTACTTGTGCTATAAGACATTGCTTTTTGCCAGATTTCATGACTTCAGGTCAACGGGAAGTACCCAAGATTCTTGACAGACAGACGAATCCTTTTTTCCTAGCGAAAGTAAAACACAACAAAATTTGAAGCAATGAGCCTTTTTCCTGAGAATAGTGCAGCGAAAGTGTCACGAGAGGCAGCACTAGTAGTAGGGACAAACATAAAATATTTACATGCCAACCAATGTTATTTACGTGATATTATTTTATTATTAAAATATATAAATCTGAAATAAAAAAAATTTTGAACTGATAAACTTATCACTGAGAGTCATCATTTACATATTATGTTATCGAAATTATTTTTAAAATTAATTAAATGAATAAAAAATGAATAGTAAATTTTTGACAGTTTATTACCATTGATTAGAATGAGATATAACCTCAATCTTTTATTAAATTATATTCATTTATTATATTTAATTAAATTTATTTTATTACCATATATTTTTGATTCATATTTCATTTGGAAATAAATCTGAAATTCATAATTATTTTCAATTTCTCTTATTACAGTTTGAATTTATCGCTAATATTTTACTAGAGTTTGCATACTAACCTGTCTATTAATTCATTTTTTTCCAGATACTTTTACATTACGACACGCAAGCCAACGTTTTAATGTTACTACATTGTTATCTTTTACAGTTGCAAATTTTAGTTTTGTTCCAGGAACATCATCTTCTGTTAAAAACATTTTTTTTCAAGTACACTTTAATGTGTGTTTATATGGGGATTTGACAGTGTTTGTCCCTACCGAACTACTAGCGCTACTAGTGAGTGATTTTTCGTACTTCATGAAAAAGGCTCATTGTTAAAATGTCAATATAAAACAAAAACATAAAAACGCGTTTTGCGTAACATTACGAAGTTAATAATAATTATGTGCTGTGATTGTTTTTTAATACCGAATTAATTAAACAAATATCAAGACAAAGTTTAGGGAGTTTATATGAGCTTATAAAAAAGTAACGTTATTTTTCTATATATACAAAACACGAAACCAGGAAATAATTCTTTTATAAAACCTACCTGCAATTATTTTTATTGAATTGCAGCAACAATAATGAGAGGATCTGAACTCGGGAAATTATCCCACGTATGAAATATATAGTTTTATACATAATAGTATAATATGTGCAACGGCATTTACGATCAACCAATTTGAGACCATATTTGTTTTAAAAGAACACACGATTCTAATTTATAAAATAATTTTCAGTCCGGTTCGGCTTCGCCCGAATTTTTGAAGTGAAAACTTCTTTATCGGAGTTGTACACTTTTTTTGTAATGGGTAAAAAATGTTAAACTCGCGTCAGATCGTCAGGGTCACGTGTCCTGATCGAAAATGCGTAAGACGAAAACTTTTATTTATACAACGTTAGACATCTAGCGTTGAAATATCGTACATAAAAATGCAATCTATGATACAAAATCTATGATCGAAAATTCGTAAGACGTTAATATTCAAGTTTTCACTTTCGACGGCACTCCCTGAGTGCAAAGGGGTTTTTTTCATTTTTGTCGACTTGCGTTGCAAAATTGGTCTCCACTAAAGGCGTTTTTATTTAAATGCGATAATATATAGCCTGTATCCATCCTGAAGGTCCATTCTAAATATTGGTGAAAGAAATTTTGAAATCGGATGAGTAGTTTCGGAGATTGCCTCCTACATCCAAACTTACAAACTTTAGGTACCTCTTTATAATATTATAGCGGTCCGTCCCGTTTCACCTGAGTGCGATAGATATAATTCTGCAAAATGTATTTCGTTTGTGGCCCGGCGTCTGAACTAATAGCTTTGAGCAAATTACAAGTTCTAACAGATGTCGATATTCGGCACTAAACAGTGTTGTTTGTTTGCTTCTGAACTAATAGCCTTCCTCGATAAATGGGCTATCCAGCAACATTTTTTTTTTCAATTCGAACCAATAGTTCCCGAGATTAGTATGTAAACACGTAAGGTGCACATAGGGAAATTAACATTGGGAAAAAAATGACTGGATCAGAGTGAGCCTTGAAATCTTGTTTTTCAATTTTACAGATAATATTCTTTTTGCAAAATGAATGTGTATACTACCGAAGAAAATATTCAAATGATTACAACATAATTGGACTTTTTTTATTAACGGGACATTAAATTCCCAAAAATACTTAAATATAGTGCGAGATCAAATATCTCCGCCTATTCGTGTTGAACCTAAAGACATTGGGTCACTGATTTACCAACGCGCATACGTCATACCAGTCAGACAATTTTTGAATGAAATGTTTCCAAACAGATGGAGTTGTTTTTTTGTTTTATTTTTGTACAAAAAAATTAAAATAATGATTTATAAGAGCTTTTTGTTATTAAAAAAGCCAAGTAAAATAAAAATAAATCAAAATAAAATAGAAATCCTCAAGATTACCACGATAATTCAATAGAAATAACAATTAATGCAGTCATGGCTAGCTCTGATTTAAGTATTTTTTCCCAATGCGAATTTCCCTATGTGCACCTTACGCGTTTACATACCTACTGTATATTAGTATAGATGATGCCGAAAGTATGTAGGTACTTTCGATCGAGGTATGAAGAAAATTTATAGTTACAAATGGGTTGATTGTCAAGGTTTTATCAAATCAAGTTCAAGTGTAGAATAGACATGTGTATATTATAAATCTTCATAAACTTTCACTTAATTTCAATTCTAAATGTGTATATAGAAAAAATTATGCGGTTACAACATTGGTAGTGTAATAATATGTAATTAGATACCAGTTACTATTTTGGTTATAAGGCAACAATTTTCTATATGCACATGTTTAGTTAGTTACAAAGGCATGCATAAGTACCAGTTATGTAATTTCGTAAGAGGCGTTTAAATGATCTATTATCTTTCAGCTAATGGAATCCATAAATATTATTATTTGTATCCGAACCCTAAATGACGAGAAATTGTAATTGAATCACGGAAATAGCACCTACTTAAATTATTGAATAGAATAGAATATATTTTATTCAACCCGCGTGAGTAATATATAATTTCGGAGCCCTGCTAAATTCGGGAGAAATAATAAATTGCTTCATGTTGACGCGTAGAGTGCTAATAATGAGCCGAAACTGTACGATAATGTATTACTGCATAGTTTCTGGACTAATAGGAACGCGGTAGCCAGCCGAAACTGTACGGTAATGAATTATTACTGCATAGTTTCTGGATCAATAGGAACGCGGTAGCGATTTGTATACATGAAAACAGCATCGCAATTCAGCCAAAGTGAGGGCCATCTTGTGTGCATCGAGGGCGGTGAGTACGTCAATCAATGAAGTGATTTATTATTTTTCCCTCTTTTATCAGGGCCCCGATTACATATTATTCGTGCTAGTTGAATAAAGTATTATGTGCGACCATTGATCGAAGGAGAATATATTCCACTCGCGTGGTACCGCACGAGCGTAGCGAGTGCGGTAACACGCGAGTGGAATCTTCTCCTTCTCTCACTAGTCGCACAATATACTATTATTCAGCTAGGCTTACAGCATAGAATAAGTCATACAGCAATGTCTGTTAAACTCAGCAAGGGTGTCAGACTGATTTTTCTAAAGGGCCGTTTATTTTTAGGGTGTGTTCGCGAGCCAGACTATAAATTAAAAACTAAAACACATATTAAATTAAAATCTTTATTTATTTCGTTGTAAATCAATTTTCATACAAAGGTAATAAAAAGAGTAAATTATATTGAGCTTGAGACTCCAGACACCTGATAAGCTGATAAGCTCATGTGAGGTGTCTAAAATCCTCACTGGATAGATTCTGGTCGCCGGCCGCATTGAGATGGCTTGAGGGCCGAATGCGGCCCGCGGGTCGTATCTTTGACATCGCTGCGTTAAAGGGCAGATGCGTAATTTCGAATTTCAAACACCCATACCTTTTGAGTAGATAATATCCACTGTAGTTTGATAATAAAATTTTTTTAAAAATTGTAACTCCTTCAAAAAAAGTCAATCAAAAGCGAAAAATAATAATGCCTATAGATCGGCGCCAATTTCGTTTTACAGTGATTTTTTTTAAGGTTTTGCTGAGTCGATTTAATAAAATGTATACCTGACAAAAAATATCATATTTGCTGAAGTCTATTAAAAACGACTGAATCGATTTAAAAAAAAATAACGAACCAATCCGTAAACATTTGGAACAAAATGGGATTGAAATTTTTAAAATCTGTTAGCTCCTCGAAAAGTTATGGCCGAACAAATATATAAAAAAATACGACGTTATAATAACCTCTTTTTTATGTCCGTTAAAAATACTAGTTTGATAAATAGTATATTACACATGGGAAGTAAAGTAAGAAATGTCTGAGATCACATATAATTGATGGCCGACGCGAAGTCGAGGTCAACAAAGATGTGATCTTAGGCTTTCTTACTTTACTTCCCGTGGTGTGTATACTATTTTTTTGATCGACGTAGGCAGGAAGAGGCAACTTCGTTTAGCGCAGCGGGACGAAAGTGGACGCTTTCTGCCCATCGAGCAAAAAACAATCTTTTTTCCTTGTGGTGCGGATTTCAGCATTCCTGTTTACAGGAATGCTTTTGAAGGTATATCGCGTTTACTTTTTGACGTGATAACGTCTTATAAATTGATGAATCACCAATCTTATAAATTGATAAAACACCGGCTGCATGCACGAAAAAGTGTAACGTTCCTAACGTTCCGCCTGACCCTGTGCGTGCTTTTCTCGAAAACGGCCCTATCGATTTGGATGAAATTTACTGAAAAGGGATTTTGGGGGGCAAAAAATCGTTTTAGCTAGGTCTCATCTCTCGAAAAAATCGTTTTCTTACAAATTTTATCATTATAAAAATCAATTTTTTGACGTATGAAAATACTTAAATATTGTAAGTAGGTTTTGGAATTTTATATAAACAGTGAAACAATTGTTTTATAAATATTATGACAGCTAATCTTTGAGACTTAAAATAAATACGAAAGAAAGAAAGTTAAAAAAAACAATTATATTATATGGTGAGTAATTTAAATAAATAAAATTAACCTAAATTTGAAGCGAAAGATGCAATATCATAGATTCGAATTATTATAATTATTATATAAATTTAGGTTATGTATTACGGAATACGTTATCACGTAAAACTATCGTCCGTAAACCGACTTTACAGACAACCAATTTTTTTATTCTGCACCCTTTCTTAAAACATTCCCTTGTATTTATCCCGAATCCCGATGCAAACCATTTACTTCTTTTGTTGGTAACAGTGGCTCTTGCACTTAGATGAACTGAGCGACGCGTATTTCCGTGAAAGAAATGAAAAAGCAATATTCTTCCCCTATTTTTTTTTTGTGTGCGGAGTCTTTGAGCCTATCAATAATTCAGCCCCACGTTTTCAATTATAGAAAGCTTATTTTTCCGTAGTTCTTTTCTATTTGGCAAATGGGTTGGCAAGACTTGATGTACATTCTTATCTTTATGGTATATACCAGTGAGCTTAAAAAGCATTGCGAGTATAAGATTAATCGAAAAGTAATAGTTTTACACCGTGTCCAGGAATGTCTCGAGATGAGTGTTTGAATTTTTTGACGTGATAACGTCTTATAAATTGATGAATCACCAATCTTATAAATTGATAAAACACCGGCTGCATGCACGAAAAAGTGTAACGTTCCTAACGGTCGTAACGTTCCGCCTGACCCTGTACGTGCTTTTCTCGAAAACGGCCCTAACGATTTGGATGAAATTTACTGAAAAGGGATTTTGGGGGGCAAAAAATTGTTTTAGCTAGGTCTCATCTCTCGAAAAAATCGTTTTCTTACAAATTTTATCATTATAAAAATCAATTTTTTGACGTATGAAAATACTTAAATATTGTAAGTAGGTTTTGGAATTTTATATAAACAGTGAAACAATTGTTTTATAAATATTATGACAGCTAATCTTTGAGACTTAAAATAAATACGAAAGAAAGAAAGTTAAAAAAAACAATTATATTATATGGTGAGTAATTTAAATAAATAAAATTAACCTAAATTTGAAGCGAAAGATGCAATATCATAGATTCGAATTATTATATAAATTTAGGTTATGTATTACGGAATACGTTATCACGTAAAACTATCGTCCGTAAACCGACTTTACAGACAACCAATCTTTTTTTAGAACGGAAATTTATATCGTATTTAACCTAAGTACGTAACACAATTCGATTACATGGGCTAAAATATTGTCAACCAACTCGCAAAAAAAAATTATCGCCAAGGAAGAAATCTGTTTTCATGGCATTCGATTGCGAATAAAAAATATAAAAAAATGCCCGACAAGTAGAGATCAATTATTTTATAAAATAAATTTTATAGAATTTTTGCGAACTCATTTCCAAAAAAATGTTTTAGCCTTGTAATCGACTGTTTTTACGTATTCAGAAAATTAACATGTTTCAGGTCTCAAAAAAAGGTGAATTAGCGGTATACCCTCAAGAGTTACAAACAAATTTAACAGCTGGTCCAAGGATGGTCAAAAATAGCTGGAGCTTTGCTTGGTTTTCGCGTCATTTTTACGCGACATTTCAGCAAATTACTCTAGTAGGAATTTGAGGGGGGGGCAACAATAAGCTCTAGTTGAGAAACCCCAGACATTCTAGAACATTCACGAATCGAAGCGTAAATCCGTTTATGGTAAAAATAGCACTTATATCATAGCCATAATGTTCTTGTATCGGATTATGAATGACTAACCAATATAATATTTTCAGACATGAGGTCACTAGGTTCAGGTAAGAAAAACAAGTGCTATGAATTAATAACTTGACCCTATATCAACAAATTGACGTGATGCGGCGAATAAATTTCCGGCAAAAAATAATGAGTACGTTACAGACAGTCGTGAGATGAAAAAGCGACCTTGATGTCAAATTACATTTTAAATTATTAATCATTTTTGCCTGTTATTAAATAATATCATCTTCAATTTCGTTTTCTTTATGTATCCACAGTCGATTTAAACTGTTATTAATAGTTCATATTGAAAACTTGTACAATTAATAATAACTAGCCGTCTGTTGCTCTGAAATCAAGTTTTATTTTTTCAAATAATGTGCGAGATCCGGTATTAGAAATATATACCGTCATCTGTTATTTGATGATGACAAAGATTATATGTTAGATAATATTATATACATTGTTAATCGCACATTGGTTGCCTAACTAAATCGCGTACCGATGTTGTTAAATTAAATAAATTCTAATTGACTTTTTTGGATCAACTTCCCCGATTTGTTAATCATAAAAATCGAGCCTAAGATGAGAGAATACGACACAAATAAAATGTTAACAAAACAAACTCAAAATACACAGAACACAACTATTTACAAGGTATGTTTATGTGGATGATCTATATTTATGTATAGAATCAGTGGTATATTCCAACTCCTTGTGTCATATTCTCTCATCTTAGGCTCGATTTTTATGATTAACAAATCGGGGAAGTTGATCCAAAAGAGACAAATAGAATTTATTTAATTTAAAGAATCGGTACGCGATTTAGCTAGGCAACCCATGTGCGATTTATTAACATAATATAAATAACAGATGAGGGAATATATTTTTTATACCCTTTTTTTCCTTTTTAGCAATTGCTTTAGCCACTTGTTTTTCCAAAGCCTGCTCATAATACATAAAGCATTTTGTAATGTCTACGGAACCCTCGGTGCGCGAGTCCGGCACCGTTTTTTTAGAGGTCCCAGACTGGGTACGAAACCCAGTATACTGTTTGTATACTGTTTAAATTTGAAGTAATTTGGCCCATGGCCGTGGTTTTTCGTAAGCAATCTTTTAAAACAGTTTGTCGAATTTCCTTGCATTTTGTATCAACTATTATTTGTTTTGATATTTTAACAAGCTGAATTAATAGCAGGTCTTTGCAGTAAACATTTCGAAAAAAAATCTAAACAAAGATTACCTATATTTGTGAGAAAAAGTGTAAGTTTTTCAATTTTAATTACATAGTATACAATAGTATAATTAAACGGAATTGAACAGTTGCAACTCGCGGTTTGCGTGCAATTAATAAATACATAATTATTAAATTTGAAAACTAAACATAACAAACACAATCGAAAAATGATAAGTCTATCGATAATATACTTTAGAGAAAATTTTGATTGAACTGATAATAATTTAACTTTTTTTATTTGAACCATCTATAAAATATATTTGATTATACACATCTATTTTTGTTTATTACGGATATATTTACCAAAAACAAGTTTTGTTCTTTACAAATTATATTTTTCTATATTTGTACTTCCATACTCATCTGTTTCATTGACGTATATTTATATATAAATTTCTGGATCTTTCTTACAATCGACAAGATGTCTTTGTTAATTAAGTATTTTTATAGTCAACTATAGCGGTCTCGCCTGGTTTCACCCGGGTGCAAAAGAACGAACGGGGGGAGGAGGCACATCTTCACGTTCATCTTCGTTTACCGAGATGAATGTTGTGTCCAAATTTCATGATGATCGGAGTTACCGTTCAAAAGTTTTTGTCGGACGGACAAATTTTGAGTTCCGTTTTTCATTGATGCTCCGGTCCTATTGGTCGTAGCGTGATATTATATAGCCTATAGCCTTCCTCGATAAATGGACTATCCAATTAAAAAAAATCAATTCGAACCAGTAGTTCCTGAGATTAGCGCGTTCAACCAAACAAACAAACTTTTCAGCTGTATATATTAGTATGGATTGAAACTGATTTTTTATCTTTCGTTTGAATCATATGGGACTATGCGTTCGATAAACGAGAATTGTGCCTTTTGGACACCTGTATGTGCAAAACAATCGGCATTGGATGTTCACAATACGATGCGTCATCATCTTCTACTTGCAGGATACATTTTTATATTATGCGTGCTGTTGCCATCTGAAGAATCTAATATGATAGGGCTGTGCAATTTCAAACAAACCGCTGAGTCATCGGCGTTTGCCCTGACACGAGATTTTGGCCCCTAGGAACGGCGAAGTATTTTGCAAATAAATCGCTCACTCTTCGCTGAAATACATAATTGATCTCTAACTCCAAAATTTAGGATCTGATCCTTTGCCATATTTGTGAAGCCAGGTAGTTCCTTGTTCCATAACTTCCTCCCGAGCAGTTCTTCTCCAGAATATTTTTGGTCTTCCATTTGGTTTTCAATCCAAGAATCTCTTTGCTTCGTCATCTGTCTTTCGTAGCAACACACGCTACGAAAATACATACAAAATAACTTCGATTTCCAATTTTGGTATGAACTGCTACAGATCGTTTGTACGGAACCATCGGTGCGCGAGTCCGGCTCGTACTTGACCGGTTTTTTTCTCAGTATCCTGTTTAAACTTGTCTTGTCATCTGGTCCATGATTGTGGTCTTGTGTTCTCCAAGATATTTTTGGTCTTCCTCCCTGCGGGTTTCGATCCAAGGATCTCTTCGCTATGTCGTCATCTGCCTTTCGTAGCGTGTGTCCTATCCAATTCCATTTCCAACGTTTTATAGTTATCCAGATTTTCTCAAGACATGCGCACTTCCAAAGATCGCTGTATCACGAGAAATTTTCAATAGCTCAGTGATCGTCTAATCGCGATGTAGTAGCCTATCGCTGTGGTTCGTTAAAAATACTGTCTTCATTAAAAATCTACAAAATACTATAATCATAGACTCTTGAACATCAATTATATATATTTGATCATAAAAAATGTACCTGGGAGCTAATGGCCTTGATGCCACTGAAATATAAATATACTGGAAGGGGCACTGCCATGCCTGGCCCGTGCACGGTAAACGCGGTAGAGACAGAGAGTATTTGTGGAGAGTCCGTCTCACTCTCTCCTTGTGCGCTTGCGCACAATACAGCACATCGCATGCGTTACACCCCATCTCAAAAATTTATTCCTTTTTTCGCAGTGCTGTTGTAGTACGTTATTAGAAGAAGTGATGACCATAGCGCCTTACATTCCTTTATAATAAACATTTAATAACAAATAATATATTTATCATAGTAATTCTACTTGTCTCGGGTCCCTTGAGCCACTATCATAAGGTGAACACAGGAGAAAATGTTTTTGGTTTTGACTGTACGACAAAGACAGACTCTCCACAAATCTACTCTCTCTCTCGGCTCGCTTCCCGCCGCTCAGTGCCTCTTCCAGTATATATTTATATTTCAGTGCTTGATGCCGATATTCTTAATTTCTATAAAAACAATGGCGATCACTACATCCCTGTCAAAGAGGTACAGACAGTTGTACTGATGTAACTACCTTATGCCGTTGAAAACAGACCAGGCGATTACGGTTAACCATCCCTTCTGGATATAAAACAAAAGAAAACTACAACTGAACAAGAAGAAAAGAATAGAAGCAGCATGTATTGACTATCGGATATCTACAAAGTGCAACACACAGACAGGCATGTACATTGTATTTTAATCGTCCACATATACAGTAGAATAATGCCAGGTTTGTAATAGCTATTATTTTATCAAAGCAAAATGCGCGGCAACTAAACTGTTTTTCAATCACTGCATCCAAACGTATAACTATAAAGTACTAACGATAAAGAATATTTTCATTTTTTGCATACCTACACTGAAAAACGTGTTTTCTTCATGCCTCGATCGAAAGTACATACTTTAGGCATCAATTGCAAGGCAGAAAGTCTAACATTTACGCATTGCTGGGATTACGTTCGAGCGGCGGTAAAGGAAAATCGCCTCTCAATTGTTGTTTAGATGTTGTTTCCATAGCAACCCTATTACATTTTAGCTAATAGTCCCGAACAGCTGTCATTCGTGTTTTTATAACCTCAAAGCCGCTTGCTTGGAATTGATCTGTTTTCGTTAATAAATAATTAATTAATTACTTATTAATTACATAAAAACACAGATAAATTCCAAGCAAGCAGCTCTGAGGTTATACGTTAAAAAAAACGAAAGACAGCTGTTCACGACTATTAGCTAAACTGTAATAGGGTTGCTATGGAATCAACATCTAAACAACAGTTGATAGGTTATTTTTCTTTACTGCCGCCCGAACGTGCGTACTTCCCGCATCAGTGCGTGTAATCCCACCAATGAGTAAATGTTAGACTTTCTGCCTTACAATTGATACCGAAGTATGAACTTTCGATCGCGGTATGAAGAAAAAATAATTAAATATTCAATTATCTACAGTCTTCACAAAGCAATGTTATTTCAATGTCTTCATCAATGTCTTTGTTATTTCGTACCACGGATCGGATGATCAGGAAAAAATCGTCACCATCTCAACCCAAACCTACTACTAATGGTTCCTCAACCCAGCCAGTTGTGTCGTGGAGGAGCACTAAAATTCACATTCGGTAGGCATCCGGTGTAGGTTGATACACATACATACATATATACATAATTTATTTTGCTCAAAAACCAAATACATGATATAAGCTCGTAAGAAATCTTGTTTCCACGCTGTTTACCTTACGCTGGATGATTTATGAAAAATAATTAATTATTCAATTATCTACACAAAGCAATATAAGTAACTGCAATTTTTTCATCAATGTCTTGTTATTTCATACGACGGATCGGATGATCAATAAAAATCGTCACCATCTCAACACAGACCTATACTGCTACTTGTTCCTCAATCAAAAGTCAGTTGGGTCGTGGAGGCACCGGGTTCCTCCGGTTTGAATGCCGGTGTAGGTTGATACACATAGAAATCCTGTTTCCATGCGAATTCTCGCATTGAGCTCCTCAACCAGTAACGTACTTGAACCGATCAAAAATAAAAGCGCATAGTGCCGATGCGTGGTTTTGTTTCTTCAGTCTTCTTGTGAGTCGCGAGTCTCGACGCAATATCTGAGTGCCGAGTGCCTCTGTATGCATTGTAACAGTTCTCTCAATGCAAACAGCAAACTCATGCAATATTCATAATATTACTTTTGTTTCAGACTTCTTACTTCTTTTATTGCCATTTACCATACATGGGGGACTACTTTACCTACATACATGCATCGTCTACACAGGTGAGTCATATTTACAGTAACGTTTTTAATCAGTTTTGTTTACACATTTTGTAAAAAAATAGTTCTTCATTAGTGGATCTCATACAAGAATAATCTTTGGATAGTAAGTAAAGAACAAGCGATCCAACAATTAGTTGTTAACATGCTAAGCTCGTTCTATGGGAGCACAGAGAATATCCTGGGTGTATCAAGGTTGGAACTACCCAAAGATTGTTAACAATTTTGTAGACAACGTCTACAGTGGCCAAAGGATCCAGAAAAAACGCAATTACAGATATTAAATTTGCATTTATTGACTAACATTTCGAAGGATTTACCTTCATCCTCAGAGTACAAATGCCGTCTAATGTGTAATGTTGTCAAAATAATAATAATATAATGTTTTTTTTTTATTACTTTGACAACATTACATATTTGATGGCATTTGTATTCTGAGGATGAAGGTAAATCCTTCGAAACGTTAGTCAATAAATGCAAATTTAATATCTGCAATTGCGTTTACTGGATCCTTTGACCACTGTAGACGTTGTTAACAATCTTTGGGTAGTTTCAACTTTGATACATCCAGGATATTCGCTGTGCTCCCATAGAACGAGCTTAGCATGTCCATTATCCACATAATTCCAATTTCAGCAAAAGATCTGACCTTCTTAAATTTCAAAATTCATAACTTAAAAAAGTTCCGATATTAAAACTTAAGAAAGATGGTCATAAATACAGATAATGTTATCTGAATCTAATTTTTAACATTTCTATAAAAAAGTAATCAGGGAAAAGAAACGATTTAAATGTTCCCTATTTCAGTCCTTTCTTTTCTTCAACGCAAAGACACCTGCAAGGGCGTAGATATTTTATTTTTCTGGGGGGGGGGCTAAAGCAAAAAATCAATATTTTTTGAGTTTTAATAACATCACACAGGAATACTCATAAAGGAAGGTGTCAAAATATTAATTCCCAAACTAATTTTACAAATTGTTTTTAAGAAGTAGTTCTAAATTTTATTTTTAGCCAGGTATTCGTATTATTGTCAGTTTTATTTGTTTATTATTATTATCCTGGGGGGGAATTACCCCGTTTACCCCCCTCCCATCTACGCCCTTGGGCACCTGCAATGGAATGTCGAATCCAATGTCCGGATTGCTAAAGCGTCAATAATCCGAAACATGCATCAATAATAATTATATTAAAAATTTCGAGTGACAATTATCGATGCATTACAGTAAATAATAGCAAATGAGGTAATCTTTCAATTTATTAATTGTGTTATTTAAAAAGTATAACAACGATGAAGAATAAAACAATTTTAAGTACGAAAAATATTTATTTTACGTGTCAATAATAGGACAGATATAGCCTTGCAAGTTAATTTCAAATTATGCAATAAATAATAAAATTGATTCTCCCACTCTATAATTATACGTACAAATGAGGTGTAAGTGTTTGAATTACATATTATATATTATAGTATGCATACGAACACACACACACACACACATCTCGACAGAGAAACATTGAAGGTTACGATATACAAGTTTTTAAAAATCATTTCCTCGGGATATCCTATTTAAAATCATGTCTACCAACACGTGGAACAATGTAAATAGAGCTCTAGGTACAATGAAAAAAAAAATGTTAATTTTTATAGAAAAAACTTCATACATTTTTTTATAAATCGAAATTTAAGCGAAAAAACAATTCTAATTTGATTTTATCGAGACAAGTATTCGATGTTGAATAACATATCAGAGGATTTTAGTTAGTGTAGCATTCATTTTTGGCACTCAAAAGGAGGGTAGTGTTTTATTGATATATATTTTGCTTTGCCATTCAATTATATTCTCCTTTTTTCAGTTCATTAAATTCAATTTTGGAAATACATTTCTCCGATTTAGTTCACTCGCGATTTTTGTAAGAAGCTGTACCCAACACATTTAAGCTTTAATGATACACTCCTATACAATTGCAATTGCAAGCTGTACAATAAAAATATTTAATTTTAAAGATCTATTTTTTTGTATTAACAAAACGGTAAAATTTATAATTTTTTAATTTACAGTGCATTAGTTTTTAAGAAATATACTAAGGCCTAGCACACATGAAGAGCGTTCAACGCGCGTTGGGCCAACGCGCGTTGAACGCCTCTCATATAAACTAGGCCTAAGAATCGTTTTCGAGATGTTCTGGAATGTTCGTTTTCTTTATACGTGGTAGCATGTTAATTATGCACATTTTGATTGTTAATATCTTTTTTTACAGTCGGTGAAAAAATGTCTGACACCTCGAATATGGTCGACATATTCGAGGTTCATATTATTTGTCAGAGAACATTATTTTAGCGTTTTGGTTGAAGTTTTTAAGCTATCCAATTAAAAAAACAAACAGTATCTATAAATTTTTACATGTCGTCAAAACGAAATCTTTCGGAAAGTTTAGAGGGAAAACGCCCCAAAATCAAGAAAAGTCATAGAGGAAATACGTGTCAGACTAGGCCTAATGAAGCCATATACAAAGTTTGGGGAGAGTATGTATCACTCTGACTAGAATGCACTACCTGAATTGGAAGATGCATCCATAATTTCAAAATGAACAGTATTTTATCCGGAAATCCGAAAACATTTTTAACTGAAATTCATAATCAACTTTTTCTGAAAAATTCAATTTGAAATAAGCTAAGATTTGTTGTCTTATGCCTAAGTGGTTGACTCGGTCGACTTGTACAAAAAATATACTACACAAAATGTGTGTTTGTAGTGACAAGAAGTGTTGCCAAGCTAGTTTCAATAAAAAATGCTTGTCTCGAAAACCTAACGGGTTGGAAATGTCTAAATGTAGAGCAAAATTCATATTGCACAAGCAATTAGAGGACAGTTAGAGTCATGTCATTAATCCGGGAAACAGCATTATGCAAAGAAATTTCTGCATAAGGCAACCGAAAAAAAATAAAACTGACTCAGTAAACTGTGACATTTGAAACTGGTTTTACAAAATATTTAAAAAAAAAATAAGTTCATATTGTATTTAGTTGTGTGGGACTATGATTCATACTTTATTGTCTGCGGCCAAAAAGCAAAACCGTTTATGTACTATTTTTCAGTCTAATTTTTGCTGATAATGGGACAATTGCTTTCGAACATCTAATAACAAAATGGTTGTGGTAAAAGGCGTCTTCACACAATGCTGGATTTCGAGCTCGCTTGCTTGTTTAAAGTCTTGCAGGCTGCCGTGAATGGTATCCTGCTTAGTGGTTGGCAGGGAGCGCTGCTAATTTCGCTTCACACGCGTAGCTTGCTTGTTTGCTCGCTGTTTTGCTGGGTTGACAGTTATATTTAAAATTTAAAAATGGATGTAATGACTATATGCAAGAAATAAGTCGTCATAGACGAATTGCTCCTATGACTTTAATAATGATTGAAAAGCTTCGGGAGAGAGGAGAAAAATCAAAGCGAAAACTCATTTCTTGTCGAGTCCATTTACATTTTGATTTTACAACTTTTGGTTCACTTGAAACTTTTTTCAAACACCATATTTAACGAATGTCAGACGATATCGCGTGGTAAAATACGACTCCATAATTGGTCAAATTCTCAAACTAGCAGGCAGCGCTGCATGAAAAATAGCACTGAACTTATCACCCAAATATAGCGAGCAGCGGATCAATCAGTGACGCAAAGCTGCTTGCAAGACTTCAAACAAGCAAGCGAGCTCGAAATCCAGCATCGTGTGAATGGGCCTTTAGAAATGAATAAATTTTTTTTGGTTTGAAACATCTATTGGCGCATTTGGCAGTAACACCATGACGTGACGGAAACGTTTGCTTTACGGAACACAATCTACCGATTCAAATCAAAGTTTACTAAAATCATCGATTGATATATTACTTTATTACTCTTCTATTTTATTTGTTCATTTGAGGTTAGAAATGTGTTTACTAGAATTTCGATTAAATGTTTGTTTCACATCTGCGGTTCCTCATTTGTTTTCTATTTTTCATATAATATCTCTGTTGTTCCCGCGGTAACTATATCTGTTGGTGAGAAAGACTACAGGTAATTGTCATTAGTTTATTACAAATTTGAAATAAACAGTTTTCTCTTTTGAGTCTAGATAAAATAATAATCCTATAGTGAAAATAATGTAGGTTATACCGGTTTTATAATTTATATGACAGAGGTTTTTAAAACGTCCTTCCGTCTAGCGATTTATAACAATAAACAAAAAAAGAAGAAAATCTACGTTTCAAATACTTTGTTATAGGTTAAGATCCGGTATTATAAATATATACCCTCATCTGTTATTTGATGATGACAAAGATTTTATGGTAGATAAATCGCACATGGGTTGCCTAGCTAAATCGCGTACCGATACTGTTAAATTAAATAAATTCTAATTGACTGTTTTTGGATCAACTTCCCCGATTTGTTAATCATAAAAATCGAGCCTAAAATGAAAGAATATGACACAAGGAATTGGCATATACTATTGATTCTATACATAAATATATATCATCCTCATAAACATACCTTGTAAATAGTTGTGTTCTCTGTGTACTTTGAGGTTATTTGTTTTGTTAACATTTTTTTTGTGTCATATTCTCTCATCTTAGGCTCGATTTTTATGGTTAACAAATCGGGGAAGTTGATCAAAGAAAGTTAATTAATTTAACAGCATCGGTACGCGATTTAGCTAGGCAACCCATGTTTGATTTATCAATGTATATATTATCTAACATATAATCTTTGTCATCATCAAATGACAGATGAAGGTATATATTTCTAATACCGGATCACGGACGATTAAAAGTTTATCAAGAAAATCGCAGATGGTTTATGAATGACCAAAAAAAAAAAACATGGCATCCGTTTTTGGGCATAAGAGAGTTGTTAGCATGTTCAGCAATTTGAAAATAAAACCGGGACAGCGCACACATGTTTTTTTTTTTGTGTATCACGATTGAGCGAGTAGGTCGTTTATAAAACCAACCGCGTCAGGCCGCACAATGTTCGATGATGTATCACGAACGCGCGACTGTCGAACACACTTCATAACAAACGCATCGAATGCTATAGATCGGAACGAATGCTGCTGCCAAATATCGCGATCTTACGAGACATTTGGAGTTCAAATCGCGATGCAATCGCCAAATCGCGCGTTTTCGTTACAAAAAGTAGCATGTGTTACTAGTTCTATTTTCGATATTCGAGATTGTGCGTTTTATAATACGCGCCACGGAACTAAAAGGTTCGGAAGTTAGTCACAAACAGCGTCGCAAAGGCACATTTTACAGCCGTTCAGACTCCCAGCTATCTGCACGGAACGCGCGCTCGTCAGTGATTGGCCGTGATCGCTAGTTGCCTTTGTCACTTGTCGCTTTCCTGCTTTAAAGTACAGTCGAGTACGCTATTGTCAAGTTGTTATTGTTATTTCAGTTTTGTTGAGTTGCGAGTTTGTAGTTTTTCAACAGACTGTACAAGCGCAAGCCCGCATTCGCATCTAACGTCCGAGCCTTTTGGATTCGTGGCGCGTATTATACTATAGACCGCCCACGGAATTACTACGAAACGATATCAAATATGATGCAAAACGTTTTTTTTACTGTTTCATCACCACAGAGATTTTAGAGGTCGGCTCCTTGGTATAGTTACACTGCTGTAAGGCATTTTTCTCAATGAACGTTCATAAGAAATATTTAATTCATAAGGAATTCCAGCTGAGATAAAACCCCGAATAATCTTTTCAATAAATAATCAATATTCTTAGTAGTGCAGTTTACCTGTAATTAAATGACGGAAAAGTAGTGTATCGATTTGTCATATATCCAAAAAAAGTAATAAAATACGATATTAAAAATAAAATTTAAAGCTATAAGTATCATATATATTAATACGCAAAGGTTAAAGATGTTTGCCTCCCTTTTTAGAAAAAAACCTCACAATTTCTCCACATAAATTATATATTATTTTACAGATAATGGCCTGCTCTACTGACATCGACAACTAAAAAATTTATTATTGCTTTTGTTTTTGTAATTTAATTAAAATACAGCAACGCTGAACAACGTCAACACTTCGATCTGTCATCTGACCTTCATATTGTAATACAACAGACACAATACTGCATACTGCCATCTGACGGCTTTAATTTTGAAACAGCAAGCAACGCTAAACAACGTCACAGCAATGCTGCGTGATGCCATCTGACGGCTTAGCTCAACGCTTTTGCTACTTGCGCCTCTATATCACAATTTTAGTAAAATATTTCTTCGATCTGTCATCTGAGCTTCATATTGTAATACAACAAAAAGAAGAACGTTATAAGCAGTGTGCAAAATTAGAAACGAATTGAATACCTGCAATCATATTTAAAAAATAATTTTGTAAAGTGATAATTATTATACTTATTTAGTGCGAATAATTCGCACAGGTCACACTAGTACATATTAATGATTACGTACACCGTTTGACTAATATATTTGCGCACCAGTGCCGTAGATGTAATTTTCATCGTGGTTATTTTCTGTGAAAAACTTGATTTTCAGTGTGTTTTTGGATTATTGTTGTAAGTCGTCAGTAATATTTGCTGACTTTTTTTGCGGCTTCTCTCGCGTTAACGTTATGGTTTTGTCCGCATTAAAATGACGTCGGTTTTTCAACTCATATAGTCGAAGAAACAGACGGACAGGGGAATAAGATGAAAATTCTAGATGCTTTTCCGTTTAGCATATTACCGTAAAACCTTGAAAAACTATCAGGGAAACGAAATATCAGTTCATATGACGTTAGACTGTTTTAAACGGGTATTCTACATTTTTTTAAAACAATTCATTCTAAGAAACACAAAGCAATTTGTAATATTAACCGATATTTTGAGTCATAAAATATCACATTATAGACGCACAAACCTATCGCATTATTTAATATTATAATTATAATAATATAATTAAGATTAAAAACATTATGCATCGGAATTTCCTTTATAAGAATTTGTTTGTGTTTTTTTTGTTGTTATTCATTGGATACGACATATTATCATTAAGCATCGCGTTACTAAAAATCAATGAAAATATACTTTTAAGGTCGATTTTAATCAATAGTTTTTATCTTTAAGGCCATTTTCATACCACGTATAGAGTTATGCAAATTACAATATAGACCGCTAATTAAAATTATTCAATAATGAGAAGAAGATATTATTTGCAGAAGTTTTGTCGGTCTGTCTGCTTGTACCAGCCAACGGGATATTGATAAAACTTTGTACACTATCCATTAATATCCGGTACTTATTTTATCATATACGCCCAGTCACAATTAATATTATAACTAACAAGTTCGCGAATATGAAAACAATAGTTATATGATAGCAATTTATATATTACTAGCGGTCCCGTCCGGTTTCACCCGGGTGTAAAAGAACGAATGGGGAAGGGAGGAACATGAGTACACACATTCATATTAGTTTACCGAGATTAATGTTGTGTCCAAATTCCATGATGATCGGAGTTACCGTTCAAAAGTTTTTGTCGATAAAAAGCAGTACCTATTTATACTTTTTTTAACTAATAATTTTTTTTTAATTAATTAAATAAAATTAAAATAAATTTTAATGTAAGCCTTAGAAGAAAGCAATGTAGAAAATAAAAATTCATTCGCCCAACGTAGGGCTCGAACCCACGACCCTGGTATTGACAGTCTTGTGCTCTACCGATTGCGCTAGCCGGCGTTGTATTCTTACATCGCTAATATGAGTATACTTAGTTAGTGCATTTCACCTGAATAGAAGCTTATTTTTTAGATACATTTGGAACATTTTTCATTAATGCTCCGCTCCTAATGGTCGTAGCCTGATTTTATATAGCCTATAGCCTTCCTCGATAAATGGGCTATCCAACAAAAAAATTTTTTTTCAATTTGAACCAGTAGTTCCTGAGATTAGCGCGTTCAATCAAACAAACAAACTCTTCAGCTTTATATATTAGTATAGATTTGTACTACCTATATTTATTGAAATAAATTTATTATAATTATTATTATGTAATTTTAAACATGGCGTCGTCCGTGAATATTTCTTATTTGTCAGATTTTTTATATAATAATAATAATACATCTGCCAATAGCACCCGAGGTTGAGCCATCGGCTGCTTTACAACCTAACCTTTACATAATATGCAGTCCAAAACATGTTTCTATGTAATCTTTAAAACCAAATATATATTGATCTAGCAACTTCCAAATTTATCCTGACACGAAATATATTATACAGTGTAAACTCCATTTAACGTCACTCGATATAACGACAAACTCCAGAAAACGTCGAAATTACTTAACTCTAGTTGGTTTACCTTGCTGCTCATACAATGATACACTCTAACGACACACCCACTCTAAATAACGACAACAATACGTCATCGTTAAGCAATAAACAGTGCTTGTTTGTTATTTTGTTGCTTTGTTGTCGGCACAATGCGTACTGAAGATTCTAAAAAATTCGTTAATTTGTTTGTTGCATATTTATAGTTGCCCACAAATTTTCAAATTGTGAACACGGCGAGTAAAGGAAAATCTTTGTATTTTAAAATTAAAAAAAAGAACTGAACATATTTTCTTCTTTATGTTCTGTTCACCATCTGTTTTTTCTAGCGTGTGTCCTATCCGATTCCATTTCTTACGTTTATGAAAGCTTGTACTTATTATTAAACTTTTCTTCTTTTTGGTTCTTTCATCTTTACACGGTTCTACCATTTTACACGCCGATCGTTTCTTGAGCAATTAAATTTTACTTTTACAAATACGTTTAATGTATGAACGTAATTCTCATAATGCACGCATTAGTTATTTTATTACTAGCCTATATCCTGTCATAACTGGAGAGTTGTTTAGGCTTTTAATAATCATTTGTTTTTCGTTTCCATAGTTACTCTACATGCGTTACTAACAAACACGCGTTGTTTTCGAGACTAATTTATACAGTATGTAAACACGTAAGGTGCACATAGGGAAATTAGCATTGGGAAAAAATGACTGGATCAGAGTGAACCTTGAAATCTTGTTTTTCAATTTGACAGATAATATTCTTTTGCAAAATGAATGTGTAAACTACCGAAGAAAATATTCAAATGATTACAACATAATCGGACTTTTTTTATTAATGGGACATTAAATTCCCAAAAATATTTAAATATGGTGCGAGATCAAATATCTCCGCCTATTCGTGTTGAACCTATAGACATTGGGTCACTGATTTACCAACGCGCATATGTCATATCAGTCAGACAATTTTTTAATGAAATGTTTCCAAAACGGATGGAGTTGTTTTTTTGTTTTATTTTTGTACAAAAAAATTAAAATAATGATTTATAAGAGCTTTTTATTATTAAAAAAGCCAAGTAAAATAAAAATAAATCAAAATAAAATCGGAATCCTCAAGATTACTACGATAAATTATTCAATAGAATTAATGCAGTCATGGCTAACTCTGATCCAAGTATTGTTTCCCAATGCTAATTTCCCTATGTCCACCTTACGCGTTTACATACTGTAGATAAATGTTGATCGATTTACTTTTTAGTGGTAATGAAAAGTGTAATAGAATGCAATTTGAGCGTTTACTAAATATGAACAAAATTATGAATTTAAACGAGATGCTAAACAGTAAATATTATGAGCGTGGGAATAATATTCACAGATCATTCAAAAGAAGTTACAGTGGCGGAGATGCTATCTTAAAAAAGTTAAAAGAGGATTATATTATTCAACAATCTTCGTTTTTTTAACAATTTTTTTCGATTGTAGTATTTAACCTATATAGATTGTACATGTTTACTTTGATATATGTATTATTTTTTATATATTATTTTTTACATAACAACAATACTGAGAAAAAAATTGGTTGTCTGTAAAGTCGGTTTACGGACGATAGTTTTACGTGATAACGTATTCCGCTCGAATATGATATTTAAAAATACATAACCTAAATTTTAGTAGCTGTCAAACTATATTTTTACCGACTAATAATTTGATCAACCAAAGCAAAATACATATTTTTAAGCAATTATAAAACACATTTAAAAGATTGTATACATATTATATATTTAATTGTTAACAAACCGTATAATTTATCTGGCCATCTGTCAGATGTAGCTTTCGCTGGAACAGCCGAAAAAAATGTTGAACGCACACTACTCTCTGACGTCACGCGAGAAGAGAGAGACTATCGCTTATATCGCGCTCTCGCTTGCGGAACGTTACTCTTTTTCGTGCGTGCAGCCGGTGTTTCATCAATTTATAAGACGTTATCACGTCAAAAGACAGCATTGTTAAGTTTAAGCGATATAGTTTAAAATAAACGGATCATTTTTAATCGTTGAATTGTTGAAAAACGACAACTAAGAAGCACAAAACAGAATGAGTCAAAATGAATTGGTACTAGGCCCAAGTAACTGTGAAGTTGGTGGATTTAAAAATATCTATAAATATTAATGCAAATAAACCAGATGGTATTTATTTATTCTATATCAAATCAATGCAACAACTTTGTTAAGAGTAGAGTAGATATTCGTTTATGCGCACGCTACTGCAACTTTCTGAGCCGGAGTCTGTATATGACAGCTACATGCAAAGTATTTCGACAAACAAAAGCGGCACATATGATACTAATGCGTGGGATTGAGAGAGACCGGCCGGCGGTTAAGGGTTGTTAGAGCGAGACGCCGACTCGCTCCAGACACGAAAAAAGGAGGGTGTGTGTTTCCAGTGCAACACATGCGATATGGAGTGCGGTCCACTGAAGTTTACCTAGGATGGGAAACTCCCACACAATATATATGCATGCATAAAACTGTACTTTTGTCATAGGGGAGGACGGGGTCAATTGTAACACGGGTCAATTGTAACTGACTATTTTTTGACATCATTCTACCAACAAAAAACAGTCGCTGGTGACTGAAGGTACATCACTGCGGTAGTATCATTTTCTCATTTTGTTGGTAGATGTCACTAAAATAGTCACTGTTACAATTGACCCGTGTTACAATTGACCCCGTCCTCCCCTACTCTTCAATGTTTTTGTTTCAAAAAGCAATCGATCTGTTCTTACAATAATACGCATCCGTTGTACGATTCCAATCCAACCCACAAGTGGGGAATGGTACTAGTTTAGGTCAAAAATCATTTTTCAAAAATTTTACAATACCTTTTCGTTTTGAGGTTCCCCGAATCCAAAAAAACATATTTTTAGAAAAACTCTGTCCGTGTGCTTGTCTGTGAGCACGATACAGGTCAAACGGATGAGCGGATTGAAACCAAATTTTGGGAGGATGATTGGCAGGCAAACATGAAGAGCCTTATTGTTTATTGGGGAAAATCGGCGCATGCGCAGAAGATATATAAGTTTCAGATCAAGCGGGGCGGAATCCCAAAATATGAAATTCCAATTCTAAATTTTTGGGCAATCTCACCTATTGTGAACTCAATCCGGGGACACACTGTATAACTCAAAATGTGTCCGATAAAAACTTTTGAACGGTAACTCCATTAAAATTTGGACACAACAACTAAGATGAACGTGCGTACTCATGTCCCTCCCCCCATTTGTTCTTTTGCACCCGGGTGAAACCGGGCGGGACCGCTGGTCTTTTATAATGTTGTGAACAAGGAAATGCATATTTTAATTTGTTGCAGTTACGCGTGAACTTGACAGTGAATTAAAAAAAAAACGAGTTGCGCAGCGTATAATATAAAACACGATCGTATTGTAACGAATCACGTGCGTTAAAAATAACGTAACAATTGTTACGTTTCGTATATATGTAACATTAGATTAATGGCATTATAATTACTGTAGTAAGAGAAGGATGAAAAGATGTGAAAGAATTTCTTCCGTATATGGTCCAACAATAGCCACTACAAAAATACATAACCTCTTTGATTATATTTCATCATCAGCGTTTTAATCTCGATTATAGTAGCTTACAGTTATAAATTCTTTCAGTTAATAAAAAGCAGACGTTAAAAAGAAATTCGGTCGGCAGATATGGTTGTAAAAATTTTTTTTTTTAACGCAACTAATGTGCTGAGTCGATAGCCTCGGGCTTGTAAAAAATGCGCATGCTTCTGAACTTACAGGTCAGGAGTTCGTTTCTTGCTAACGGCAAGGAATTATTATTATTAGTGTATTTGGCCATACTGCACATACACTATTGGCGTCGGTCGGATGGCGGGACCTGTTGGTCGGACGTTTCGTAGCCCTCCTTAACAATTTGGCATCGTTTTTGATAGCTCTCGACGGACTTATTCGATTTTAACGAAATTTGGTCCACAGGTTGGAATTCATCGTTGCAGGATGCGTATATTTAAAATGGCCCCGATCGGACCATTCTAAGTGTTGAAACATTTTTTGAACCCAAAAATTCTCAAAATCGTTTCAAATTATAAATTTAACCCTTTAGTAAAGATATCAACGTGCTGCTAAAATTTAAATAAAATCGGCCCTGACAGGACCGGATTTACAAATTTTACGAAAACACTGGTTTGCGGATATGAATTTACTGAAGGGTGGATTTAATTTGGTGTAGATGTTGGATTGACAACAATATTGCAATTAAGAAAAGATTGTTATTTAAAGGGGTGTATTAAGGGTTTACATAATAAAGCCCGCACTGTCTGCAATAGCAAATACACTATATTGTCGGCAGGGTTTGGCACTGCGACCCGAGTTTTTACTAGTATAATTGTTTAATAAAACTAGTAGCTAACATTCAAATTCGTAGGTAGGGAATGTTAATTGCATGCTTGTAAAATTTATATGATTTTAATGTCAGCTGTTCTCTGACTGATTTCATAGTTTTATTTGACATTGGAACACATCTTTTTGGTCGATTTTCGTACGACTTATAAAATGGAGAAAGGTTTTTTTTTACTAATTTGGAAACAAATATTTCTGCAATCAAATTACTGATAATATACATTTGAAATTTTTAGGGCGATTTACATATCATTTATAATGGATAATTAATTACTAATTTTTAAAAAAATATATTATTTCGACAAACAAATTACTAATAATACGTTTGAAATTCATGGCCATAAAATTTGTTGTATTTGTTTTTCTTATTTTTAAACGAATTGTTTCAATACAAGTGTTATAATAGAATTTTTTCAAAATGCAGTTTTTACCTGCAACTTCACGAAAAAAATATATAGGTATAAATTATATAGTGTTAGCGCAAAAATATAACCACTCAATTATTTGAGACTGGTAGAACACAAAGATAAAAAATTTGAATATTAAAAGAATTTTAATAAATTAAAAAAAAATGTTATTTTTAATAAATAAAATTATCGACCGATTTTTCAGACAATATTGTTGTTATTGGTTCATTTAAAATGATTGATCAGGTCCGCAATTAAAATGATTGTATCTCGCGTTACTTAAGATTTTGCGGTTACGAACCGATAATTAAATTAACATAAACGTATATTATATTAAAAGTATTTTGTTATTTGTAAAACAGCCACAGAATATTGCTACTGTTTATATTTTTGTTTACGATATCATGTTTTAATTTGACGTTTATACCCTATTGTCGTCGTAAAGCTCAGAACAAACAAAATATATTATTATTCAAAGTCGTAATTAACTTTGTTTTGGTCTGATTCAATTACTTTAATAATTGTTTGTTTTTTTTTTAATTTAAAGATCAGAAATTGTTTTTATAATTATTATAAAATTTTAGAAGCGTGTGAAATTTAATAGGGACAGTTTTTGTCAATATTTAATTTACAAAAAAAGTTAATAACAATCAACTTTTACTATAATTAGTCACAGCTGTACCTGGTTATAAACAAATTATTACATGTATGTACAGCTGTAAATACGTCAGCTGATAAAAATGACAATAAGACCATTTTTTTAAATTTATATTTCTCAATTATATGGTGTTATAATTGATTTAAAAAATATAGTTATTAATAAATAGCTCATAAATAGAATTTATTCCTTATTAAAAATACAAAAATAATAGACCTAATAATTAGAAAAGAGGATTTTTTTAACCGCAGCTTAAAAAAATGAAAATGAAATGATAAAAATCGTTATATTGATCGATCAAAATTTGTATTTAAAAACCGATTCATTAAAAATTTATAACAAATATTGGTATTACTATTGTAAATCTGAAAATTATTAAAAAAATAATTTTTGAACTTTAATTTTCGAAAATTAATATATTGGGTTCAGATGTGCATTTATCTGCCAAAGATATATTGCAATCACTGATAAAAAATTCGACATCTTCAGACGCGATAGTTGGTTAAAAAAATCGCAAATTCACAAATAATTAAAATATTTTAAGTTCATAATAAATTATTGATCTGTATTTGAGTAAATATTTTTGCTATACATTTAAAAAAAATGCTTCCTGTTTCGAGTTGTTGCTACAGATGTTTTGGGAATAAGTACACAAGTTGACAAAAAAGAAAATTGGTGTTAATGTGCAATGGAAATAATTTAGTAGATTAATATTTTCACACAGACATGTCAGTGACAAGTGTAGCCCACCTTACAAGGCCTACTTTTATGTAGGTATGGATTAAAAAAAAACCTGATTACGTATTCCAAGTGCAATGTCAAAGTTACATGCCTGTGGTATGTAGAATCTGTAATGTAATGCGTTACAACTTACAACCATAGTCTACTGAATACTCAATAAAATAACGCAACACAAATATTTCTAAAGGATATTGGAATCGAGTAATTTCTTCATTACTGATTGTTAACTTTTATTCTGCCGTAAAAAGGCAAAAGACAGTAAGTGACCAACTTATGATTATTTGAGTAAATCAAGATTTACTAAAAATGTATTGACCGTCCAGAATTTTACTGCTGTCGTTGGTTTCAGTATGAACTCATTTTTCAACACTTACTGCCCTTTGCCTTTTTAGGGAAGTATTACTATGCCTACTAATTTATCATTTGAGTTGATGAACTCTATATAATTTGATTGAAATCGGAGATATACCTGCACAGACAGACATACAGAAATAAAATCTGAAAATAATTAATTATATAGGTTTTATTTTTAATGTTTTTTTTCTAACATAGCAATAAATCCCCATTTATGATTAATGGAGAATTATTGATATCATAATTTTTAGCAAACCTAATAATACTATTTATAAAATGTTATGAATGTAGAGTTACGTACAACTGTCATACTATAAAACTCAAAAACTCGCATAAAACTGTTAGATTCTATTTAGTGCTAAGTTAGGAGTTTGCCAAAATATATGACTGGCTTTCTAATATTGCTTCCAGATTTCAGACTCAAAAGGGGATGGTTGATTGCCTCTGCCAAAGAGGTTTTTAATTTCTAACTCAAAATAATTTTTTTGTATGTTGAAAATAATTGATAAAATAAAAAAAAATGTGTTTATGATGAAAAAATTCGATCTAAATATTAATTATTGATTGGTTTAAATATTGCGTCTAGATTTCAGACTCAAAAGGAGTTGGTTGGCTACCTCTTCCAAAGGGGTTTTTGATTTCTATAAATCAAAGTTATTTTTTGTCTTCAAAATATTTGATAAAATAATAAAAAAATGTGTTTTAGATCGGAAAAAAAACGATTCGATCTTAATATTAAAACTGGTTGGTTTAAGACTGATTGTTTTCTGTAGGTCAAGAGTAGGTATATTAAAATATATCTATACCTATATATAATTGCTGGAGTTAAAATAATATGAATGAATTATTAAAAATGCGTGAAAGAATCGTGTTAACATACTGATTATATATTTTAAAAGTGTACAAAATTCCCAGGAACTTGTCAAACTGTCAAAAGAAAATAATATATTAAATGACTATGCACGATTAGAAATTTTAAAAATATTTTCTCAGACTGCAAAATTCTTTCACGTATTCAATTAAAAGAACAATGACTTACAAATTCTTCGAAATAAAAAAATAAAAAAAATTGAAAAATTTCACTTACCGATAAAACCAATTTTCTTCGCCAAAGAAAAAATGCACTATGAAACGTTTGAAAAAAATCCACCTTCCACAAAATCACAAAAATCCAAAGTGTTCTTAAACTTCAGTAGCGACCGATAAATTTTCAAAGGTGGTTGAATATAAAATTATTCACCATGTAAAGTCGACGTTGAATGAAGGTAATAATTATGGTAGAAACACCACCAGCACTGTCAAAGAGTTAGCCAAAGAATGAGAAATCTTCTTGAGCGGTGAGATGTATAGTAAGCGCGAACCTCGAGTCACTGGTCAAAGCACATGCAATATATGTATTGCATAGACGGCAGCGACGCAAAATCAAGGTAAAGAAGTAGGAGAATTGTGGTAACGTAACAACGACGCGAAACTATACAAAAGGTCAATGTTATAACAGCGGCCGCGCGGCTCAACTCTCGACTCGATTTTGCTCAAGTACTCTCGGAACTTCAATTATTTCATGTTTTAAATCGAAATTCCCACACTCGTTTTTTTTTTTTTAGCGGCAACGGCGCCGACTGACAGAACTCCGGTTATAGTGCGATCAATGCGTCGTCAAGAAATGAACTTGAGCGAAGCTCTGTCCGACATCAAGTTTAAATAGGCTCGGAAGCGGGGGAGATTTATGCGTTGCGACGACGCGATTGGACCGTCATCCCCGCTGCTTGCAAAACTGTACACATACACACAATCCGCTTCTTCTCATTCTTCTTTGGCTTCTGCTTCTCTTTTTGCCGTGTTTTCAGCTCTTCTCAATTCTTCACATGTTTCGCTTTGTGTTGTTGCATTGTTCGACGGTGCAGTTCGGCTTCGACGACGAAGGACTTCAAAAGCCAACCCCACATTCGTATTAGATTGTGATTTTAGTCCGTAGTCGCTGGCCACAAGGGGTCATTAGGACGGCCATCATTACTGGGTCTTTTTGAGACAACATTTATATCCTGCACAACATTGTTTAGTGTTGAGTGCTATACGTTAAAAAAAAAAAACGAGTTGAATTAATTTTTCAATCTTGCGTTGTGATTATTAGTGTATTTGCCATAAGGCGTCGGTCGGATGTCCAAAAACAAAGTTAAGTTCATACAATAGAGCACTGCCTATATAAAAGCAAATACACTATATTGTCGGCAGGGTTTGGCACTGCGACCCGAGTTTTTTTATACCTCGTCTTGTTCAATTAAATTGTTGGTGTTTTATTTATTTTAATTTTATATAAAGATCAATTAGCTTTTTATATCAGGGCCGTGCGAATTAGGTGACGAAAGAACTCTAGATTGGTTCTGGACGTGTGGGGGGGTTGTTTAGTGCTCTAGAATTTAATCAAAATTTTATTCAATTAGTGGTTATGAAGGAGGAGAGACGTGCACTGGGCGCAATTTTCGTTCCGCACGGCCTTGTCCAATGCCACATTAAAAATACAAAAAATTAGTTCTTTATCCATATTTATAACTAGCGGTCCCGCCCGGTTTCACCCGGGTGCAAAAGAACGAACGGGAGGGGGAGGAACTTGAGTACGCACATTCATCTTAGTTTACCGAAATGAATGTTGTGTCCTTTCATGATGATTTTGATTGTTTTTTGGATCCCACCAGATTGGCGTTGAAATCTCCGAACTTTGTATTGTGAAAATATTGTTGATTAAATACCTGTTGACTGTAAGTCAAACTTAATAAATCTTAATAAATCAATACGTTGGTAGTATGTAATTTTATTGTTTTATGCACCAGCATATAATATATAAAAGTACCGTACAAAAATCTACTGTCTGACCACATAATATTCGGCTATACACGACTGTTACGTTGCAATTTTTTACACGACACAAAGTGCTTCGCTAAATAATTTCGGGTTAATTGAGAATGATAAAAAATTGCAATTAATTTTACAGACTATAAACAATATAACATTTACAGCCATTGCACGTGTTAAATTATCGAATTCATCTTGCCATTTTCTATCAGTATTATAAGTCAAATTCAAATACGTCAAAACTAAATAGCTACTTTTTTAAATTTTCATTTTGTTTGCTATCATATTTTTGTAGAAAGAAAATAGAAATTTATGTATCTCGTACGTACATAACTACATACAATTATTCAAATCTTTGATTAACGTCTGATTAGAACTCTTCAATAAATAAAATTATCGACCAATTTTTCAGACAATATATTAACAAAAAAATATAAATAATACATTAACGTTTTCATCCGGATTTGGACCTTCTTCAGAACTGATCTAAAAAATATAAAAAATAATTAATATTTAATTATTTTTTATATTTTTATATTATTTGAAGACCAATTTTGCACCGTAAGTTGACGAAAAAAACGGTGACAATTTACAAATTCTTATACAAAGAAGTACCGATTTTTAGAAATATGCATATAATATTTTTTAAGTGTCCTGGCTCGCATCCTAAAGTAGGCAATATGGCCGTTGGCTTAAATAGTTTGGAATCTATTTCAAAACTATTGTTTGCGAAATTCAATTACGTTAAAAATCCTTCGTGTAAAAATAAGGATGGGTAATTCACAGAACTACTAAAAAGTTATGTTGTAAAATAATTAGGTTAATGTATAAGTATACCCCGAAAACACGGTTTTCATTGAAGTTTTGTGCGTAATAACGCGTACGTATACCTAATTCTACTTAAACTGTATAACAAGTCACTTGACCCTTGCCCTCCTCACAGCCCATGACTTGTGTAACTTGCGCAACTGCCATTTCCGGTTTTTCACAGAAATATTAATTTTTTAATGTTATAATGAACAATTTCGTTATATCAATTTTTTAATAATGTAGGTACAATGTACAAAAATTGAATTTTTGAAATGTGTCGGCCCCTTTTTCCCAGTGGGCACTCTGGACGACCAAATATTTCAAGTGACTTTTTATCAAAACTCAAAAAATGAGAAAGGAACGAGCTTTCAAAGTATTATTAAATTTTATCAAATTTTGATGTCAGTCCTGGCGTTATGTTATGTCACTATGGAAATATGTTATGTCATTATCGAGTATTCACAGAAATTGTCTCAATTTTGTTGGACACAAAGATGCGTGCGTCGTAGCCATGCTTGTAGTAGCGATAAGGGCCTTCCGCGAATTATTTGGGATGCATTTCCGATTCGTGCTATCATTTCTTCGCGTATGTTAACCGGAATTTTGAAGTAATTATATAAAATTTTAATTAAACTTTGAAAGGTTGTTTCTCTCTTATTTTTGAGTTTGGATAAAAACGTTACCTACTTAAAATATTTGTTCGTCTATTTGATTTTTCTACACGCTGTTAAAAATGAAGAATCCCCTTAAAAATCACCTATTATCATTTTAAAAAAAACCACACAATTTCTCTACATAAATTATGTAGGTATCATTTTACAGATAATTGCTTGCTCTACTGACATCGACAACTAAATTATTTATTATTGCTTTTGTTTTTGTAAATTAATTAATTAACAGCAACGCTGAACAACGTCTGCCATCTGACGGCTTTAATTTTGAAACAACGTCAACACTTCGATCTGTCATCTAACCTTCATGTTGTAAATACTGCATACTGCCATCTGACGGCTTTAATTTTGAAACAGCGAGGGACGCTGAACAACGTCACAGCAATGCTGCATGATGCCATCTGACGGATTAGCTCAACGCTTTTGCTACTTGCGCCTCTATATGACAATTTTAGTAAAATATTTCTTCGATCTGTCATCTGAGCTTCGTATTGTAATACAACAAAAAGAAGAACGTTATAAGCATTGTGCAGTGTGCAAAATTAGAAACGAATTGAATAACTGCAATCATATTTTAAAAATAATTTTGTAAAGTGATAATTATTATGCTTATTTAGTGCGAATAATTCGCACAGGTCACTCTAGTATTTAAAAAAGTGTTTAGAATCTATTTATTGTATGCACAGATCAATAATTTTCCATCAGCTGGAACGAATCGATGTAAATAATTTTGTTCAAAAAATTTAATTATATATCACTAAATAACTCCGGAAATTCCTTTGTGTCTTTCCAGAGGCTTTTTTATTTCTTTCTGCTGAAACAGCCTCTTATTATTATAGGATGTTCTATACACAGCTTTCAACAAATAGTTTTTACGATACATATTTCATAGAATTATATTCTCTAATTTGAACGTTCAGCTTAATTAACCTTTTTTGTCGAATTACAGTGTAAGCCCGATAATCGGACGTCCGGTAATTCGAAACACCCACTTTTCAGTCGCCGAAGTCAAACGCAAAACGTGTTCCCTGGGTGGTCGATTGTCGCCATTTACTGGGAAGAGTAAAAGTTCCCCTTTCAGACGAACTCTGTCATGCCCATATTCACCGAACACTATTAAATACAGAAGTGACTAATCTTGGAACAAATTTATTCGTTTGAATAAAATTTACTTTCAATTCACCAATTAAAATAACAGGTACAAAAGTTAGTTAAAGAATAAATATACACTGCACTATACTCCTTGCTCTTTTTGTTGAATATTTTGACGTTCGTCCAAAATTCCGACCGATGGCGTTAGTGTAAACGTCAAAAAAAGTTTCACAAAATAATAATGTTTTATCTTAACTAAATAAGTTCCAGTAACTTCAATTTTTCTTCAACTAAAGACTTCACATAAGGTTAATAAACAACACATAAATATATTCACGAGAGCAAACTGTAGATATAATACTACATATTTATAGGTTAGTTATTATGATCTATGTGGCGGCCATTATTATTTTATCAGGCGAATAAATATTTATACCGTCGAAGTAAGACAGAACAGATTTATACCTGCAGTAAACATAATTATGGTTGGTGAATTGAATTATCGCTATTTATTCGGAGGAATAGTTAACTGAAGAACAAATGAACCGAATAAAAAACTACTTACGTTCGGTGAATATGGCCATCAGTCGACCAAATGGTACGCCACTGTCGCCTACTGTCGTCGAGTTAGTCCATCGACCACATGCCGATAAAAAACGATAGTTCTAAACGAACCTGATCCCCTGATCCAGTCTTTTTACGTAGTCTGCAAGCCTTTAAGTGTTTCGAAGTTTTGTGATACTTTCAAAGACGTACTTTTAGCACTTCATTATCATGGACAAGACCTTAGTCAAGGTGGATCATCCGAACTTATCCCTAGCCCCAAATTTGTACAACAATCAGAATAAACATGTTTTTAAAATTTAATTATAGAACTCGAAATACGGGCTAGTAACACAATTCCTCCTCAAAGTCTTCCGGCTACAGTCTTGACCTTAGACAGTGGAAACAATGCTAAAATATAGTGATAACAGTGTTTTAAAGTTGGACCAGAAATCAAAAATATGTACTGGTCTCGCTAGGAAACATGTTTTGTTGCTGTGGGTACCTAATTTTTGCGAGTTCATGTTTTGGTTAGTTTTTGACTACAGTGAACTAAAAAATAAAGATTTTGCAAAATATGAACAGCTGTACTCAGATAACTGAAAAATAAGTAAATTAAAGCTTATATTTTAAAGAAGAAATAATCCATTAATATTTTTAAAGTGAAACTTTTAATGTATCGCCCCGAATTTTTATGGCCGTCTGTTGCATGTCGCATTACAGGCGGCCACGGAGTAGGGGTAAAGTGAAAGGCGTTCGGAGTAGGCGCTCGGTAGAGCAGACAAGGCCAATATGGCGGCGCCCATGGTTAGCATCAGCTGACCGTGTAGTATGTATAACACATAGTCAGTCTGTCATGCGGGCAAGTGCTGTACAGTGTTTACATGTTTTTATTCGTGTATTCATGTGAATATTGTTATTTATAATTAATCGTGATGGATAAGTGTCTACAATCCAACGCCTACAATCCAATAAAAGTTTCACTTCCGTCGTGGTTTCTTAAAACCACACAACTGTTTTTTTTTTACTATAATATGTTACTCATAATAATATATAAAATTTACAACTGACCAACAAACATTCATACTATCCCAAAGCAGCTGAGCTAAACATATGAAAGATAATCCTAACAAACAAAAGAACTAATTTCTTAGAATCTTCGGTACGCATGATGCCGACAACAAAGCAACAAAATAACAAACAAGTACTGTTTATTGCTTAATGATGACGTATTGTTGTTGTTATTTAGAGTGGATGTGTCGTTATTAAGAATGTATCATTGTATGAGCAATAAGGTAAACCAACTAGAGTTAAGTAATATCGACGTTATAAGGAGTTTGACGTTATATCGAGTGACGTTAAATGGAGTTTAACACTGTAATAAATTTTCGGTTTTTTCATTGGTATATCCAGTAATCCGGCATTAGGTTTGTTTTCATGATGGCAAATTATCGCGTTTGTGGTGTAGTCGACGATATTAATATACCATAAATTATATCCACTGTGGAATAATATAACACTTAAGCCGTCTACAGGATCGTTAAATAAATCATTTTAGATTTTCCTTTAATATTATGGTTTCTCTAATACAAACCCTTCAATACCAAGTTCTAATCTGAGAAGTGGTTGTAATAATAGTAGGTAGACATTTTCGGTGAAATTAAAATACTGCGATCGCAGAACTTAACCTCAAAAACTATGAGTTCTAAAATAAAAAGAAGAACCGATATGGAATTTTTAAGAAAAACTCTTTCACGTGATACCCCGTTTGACCTGATGCAAACCATTTCTTTTACATTTAAATTTACAGCCCCCAAAAATTTTGAAAGAAGGGTCAAAATCGAAAATTTTTTGAAAAATAAGTTCTCTCTGTTTCGTTTGATATTGTGCATGCATATAGAAAAAGTCATTCTGAATCGATTCCGACCATCCGCAACCATGTATCTCCTTTAGTTTCGGAGATATAGCCAATTTCAACTGTTAAAATTTTTATATATTTTAAACCGTCATAGTTTCTAAACTAATCGAGATACGAATTTGCGCTTAGGCTTAATCGAGTCAGCGTACTTTTTTACATAAGTCACGTCAAAATTAAGCATATCGGGAATGATTATATATTTTTCCAAATATCGTAAATTGTTTCTTGTTTTCATCCGTTTTGCAAATATGCAACTTTTAAGGACATTACGATTTTAGAATAATAATGCCAGCGCAATCGAAAACATATTTCTAGAGCTTATGATTTTTAAGATTATGAATTCAATGGATATCCCTAAATCTAAAATCTCACTAGACATATCTGTAGCTAAAAATCTATTGGTTTTTAGGCTATGCGCCCATGGACACTTTTTCTTAGTGACCCTTAAACTATAAAATAAAACCATTTTCGATCAATTTAACCGAGAACCCATAAGGTTTGTGCGGGACCACTTTGATCAATGAAAACGAAGAACCCGATCCGAATGGAAGAACCTGACGGAGGACTTTTCCCTGCAGTGGGAATGTTAAGATAATTAAACTTGTTCAATAAATAAAATTATCGACCAATTTTTCAGACAATATATTAACAAAATATATAATTGATAGTTTAGTCAATGAGTGCTCATAAGGGGCATCTAGATGGAAAAGTCGAAAGCAGAACATTTGACTTAGGAACTTTGTTTGGACTAGTTAGGAGATAAACATACTAAAAGTCCTTGTCCCTCTGAGGTACGCCCGAAGGGGGGGAGCACAAAGAAGGTCCCGTTTTTTGGTTTTTTGCTTTCATCTCGAAAACGGTACGTCGTACGAAATTTTGTTGTAATACATAATGAAAGCTGATAAAATTCTCTACAACTTTAGCTTTCACACTTTTTATCTATCTCCAATCTTTGCCTAGCTATGAGCTCCGAAAAATGGTCGATTTTCAAAAATGTGTTAAATTCTCTGTAGCACATTGTAACAATACGAATTTGTCAAAATCATTTCGTATCGCTCATCCAAACTATTAAAAACACCCACACACTATTAAAAAATAACATAAGCTTTAACCTATTGAAGGCCCTGGGCACATTAGGATTATGGGGCCCCTATGACCTTAACAGAGCACTATTTTGTTAGAATAGACAAAGAAAATAGATAAACAAGGTTCTAGATTCTAAATCGAGGAATGTAATATAAAATGCATATATTTAAAAGGATCACGTTCCCAATTTTAACATGAAGGACACAAAAAAAATAAGTATATGAAAAATAGTTCACTGATGATTTTTGTTTAAAACAGTTTAGGTACTTAGTATACCATTAAACTAGGGGGTCCCTATCGATCGCGGGGCCCTGGGCACGTGCCAGAGTGCCCAGTGCGAAAGAGGGCCCTGTGTGGAGGTACTCCTAGCTTATGTTATTTTTTAATACTGTGTGGGTGTTTTTAATAGTGTGGATGAGCAATACGAAATGATTTTGACAAATTCGTATTGTTACAATGTGCTACAGAGAATTTAACACATTTTTGAAAATCGACCATTTTTCGGAGCTCATAGCTAGGCAAAGATTGGAGATAGATAAAAAGTGTGAAAACTAAAGTTGTAGAGAATTTTATCAGCTTTCATTATGTATTCCAACAAAATTTCGTACGACGTACCGTTTTCGAGATGAAAGCAAAATACCAAAAAACGGGACCTTCTTTGTGCTCCCCCCCTTCGGGCGTACCTCGGAGGGGTAAGGACTTTTAGTATGTTTATCTCCTAACTAGTCCAAACAAAGTTCCTAAGTCAAATGTTCTGCTTTCGACTTTTCCATCTAGAATTATTCGTTGCTTAAGCTATGATACATTAACGTTTCGATATTTTGTTATTAATTAATAATTTTGAAGAAATTTATAAAAAGTGAATTAGAAATTAATATTAATTATTTTTTATATTTTTTAGATCAGTTCTGAAGAAGGTCCAAATCCGGATTGAAACGTTAATGTATTAATTATATATTTTGTTAATATATTGTCTGAAAAATTGGTCGATAATTTTATTTACTGAAGAGTTCTAATCAGACGTTAATCAAAGATTTGAATAATTAAACTTGCGCCAGTTTTCTGTATGCTTATATCAAAGAGCTGGTGATAGTTGTATCTCCACTAGAAACTTGACCCAGAGCCCTCGTAAGGCCTCACGCCGCCCGCGTGCGGATTCATAATTGACGCCCTTTATTGGGGATAAAAGTATTTGTTGATTGAAAAATACTTTACTTCACTCGCACTCTTGCAGGAATCGACAGGAAAATTCAAGATATAAACATATGCGGGAGTCTCCCGATAGGGGCGCCCTGTCTACGCGCAGATGTGAATTAACTATCGAATCGAAAACTGCGCGCGAAATATTTCGAATTCTAATTTCATTAAAAAATAAATAACTACTCATAAGAGTTTTCACGCAGGCTTGAGTATGTAAATAAAATTGATATAATATCAGTTATATATTTTTTCTATACAGTACAAAAAACATAACACAACTAGGCCATTTGCCGCCCCTTGAATGTGCCGCCCGCGTGCATCGCACACATCGCACTCTGGGGCGCGAGGGCCCTGACTTGACCAGTAGGTATGTGCCACTGGAGTGTATATTAAACCTACCACTGTAAATAAATGAATGGACATAATAGTACTTTGTAGGAAACCCGTATCGGGTGTCAGTTTTGTACCTAGACGTGTGCATATTCCTATTTGCATCCAAAGAATACCGCTATACGTGTCAATCTGGCTAGCGTTATGGTGGCGCACTGCCCGCGCCAGTGGCGGACCAAAACGTACCACCACCAGTGCCGAACTAGAATAATATTTGATGTCATGAACCAAATTACAAGCTAGTGTGACCTGTGCGAATTATTCGCACTAAATAAGTATAATAATTATCACTTTACAAAATAATTTTTTAAATATGATTGTAGGTATTCAATTCGTTTCTAATTTTGCACACTGCTTATAACGTTCTTCTTTTTGTTGTATTACAATATGAAGCTCAGATGACAGATCGAAGAAATATTTTACTAAAATTGTCATATAGAGGCGCAAGTAGCAAAAGCGTTGAGCTAAGCCGTCAGATGGCATCATGCAGCATTGCTGTGACGTTGTTCAGCGTTGCTCGCTGTTTCAAAATTAAAGCCGTTAGATGGCAGTATGCAGTATTGTGTCTGTTGTATTACAATATGAAGGTCAGATGACAGATCGAAGTGTTGACGTTGTTTCAAAATTAAAGCCGTCAGATGGCAGACGTTGTTCAGCGTTGCTGTATTTTAATTAATTTACAAAAACAAAAGCAATAATAAATTTTTTAGTTGCCGATGTCAGTAGAGCAAGCAATTATCTGTAAAATGATATATAATTTATGTGGAGAAATTGTGTGGTTTTTTCTAAAAAGGGAGGCAAACATCTTTAACCTTAGCGTATTAATATATATGATGATAAGAATTTTTAACATGTATATATCGACGTCGCTGGAGCAATATAAACCCAAAGTATCCGACTACGATTGGGTTCCTGTCCAAATTACAAGCATTGTGCAGATTCGGATGGGTCGATTTTCACGAAACTCAAATTCTATCCAGGTTGGAACTTACAAATGAAGAGGTCAGTGGTTTTAGATCAACGAATAAGACTTCAGTGTTTCAATAATTAAAATTTTATTTTTGTTTTTAGAATTGATATTGTTACATTTCTGCGAAGGAAAACTAATAACTCTACTTAAGTTTTTTTTCGTATCTAAAAGAGTGATATTTGTTTGTGCAATCTGTGATGTATATACGCCTTGTGTCATTCATAGTTGAAGAATGAAAATAAATAATGCTACGCCTTGATTTGAACGCTTGTGCAATAATTCAACTCAAGTCTAACTTGAATCTATTGAAACTATATTAACAGCAAAGGACTGAAATATTGTCCCACAACTCGTAACAATACTATTATTATAGTATATTTTTATGTGAGAAAACTACAGTCGCGATAACCACGCCCACATTTTATTATACACTAAATGCAAAATTAAAGGATATAAAATCATTATATAAATACGCTAAGGTTAATATGTTTGCCTCCCTTTTTAGACAAAGCCACACAATTTCTCCACATAAACTATATATCATTTTACAGATAATTGCTTGCTCTACTGACATCTACAACTAAAAAAATTTATTATTGCCTTTGTTTTTGTAAATTAATTAATTAACAGCAACGCTGCACAACGTCTGCCATCTGACGGCTTTAATTTTGAAACAACGTCAACACTTCGATCTGTCATCTGACCTTCATATTGTAAATACTGCATACTGCCATCTGACGGCTTTAATTTTGAAACAGCGAGCAACGCTGAACGACTTAGCTCAACGCTTTTGCTACTTGCGCCTCTATATGACAATTTTAGTAAAATATATCTTCGATCTGTCATCTGGAGCTTCATATTGTAATACAACAAAAAGAAGAACGTTGTACGCAGTGTGCAAATTTAGAAACGAATTGAATATTTAAAAAATAATTTTGTAAAGTGATAATTATTATACTTATTTAGTGCGAATAACTCGCACAGGTCACTCTAGTAATAATTATTTTTAACAGTTAAACACTTCTATATTAAGGCCGCAGCACACGAGGCTGGATTTGCCTCTAGATTCCTTGCTATAGATTTGACTACTAATTTTCTAGCGCTGGTTTTCTTGATTGCTTTTATGTGCTCGCTTCACGCGAGACGTCTTTTCAAGCTTGTATTGTGGATGGATCTGGTGCACAAAACCTGCCTGTTGTCTGATTCTGAGCAGAATGACGCCATGTTGGTTTGTGGGCGTTTGTTCATGTCGCTCACGTGACAAGATAATATTTCCTGATTGGTTCTTGCTCAGAGTAGCGGACAAAGATAGATGTTTCAGAGACGAACTGAGGTTTAAAGAATAATTACTGATGAATCAGATTATCATTTTTATAATATTTGATGGATTTTTTTGTTGTAATAAAATTATTAGCCTTGCTAAATACCTTCACTTTTGCCAGAGAAAGGATTAATAAATATTATTACATGTGATGATATCAACGGAATTAATGATATAAAAATTGCAAACTGTGTTTATGAATGTTGTAATATGATTCACTGAATTTCTAGAATTATTGTTGTTTATTACTTTTTAATTGTAATGTCATTTACCAGAATTTTCCAAGGGAGATTTACGTACGCGCTTGGAAATATTAAAAAAAGTAAATAACTGGAAAATTGTTAAAATTAAAAGGTAACATCCGTTAAACAGAGGTCAATATGAAGTACATGTGTTAAAATCTATGTTTCATCAGTTTTTTGCTTGTATCTTGCCAAAATTCAATCGCAAAAGGGTGCAAATTTGAGGAAACATTTATATAAGTCTGATACATAAACTGCAGTTTCTTGCGATGACTGAAACTTATTAAAAAAAGAGTTAAAAAACTGTGTTTCGTCAGTTTTTTGCTTGTCAAAATTCAATATTGTAACCATGGAAAAGTTTTTCTAATTTTCGAATTAGTGGAAACTGAGTTCGTCATTTTACTCGTCTAACGAATGATCCGATAGAAGTTTTAACCGCATCTTTATCTATACTAATATATAAAGCTGAAGAGTTTGTTTGGTTGAACGCGCTAATCTCAGAAACTACTGGTTCATATTAAAAAAACTTTTTTTTGTTGGATAGCCCATTTAGCGACGAAGGCTATAGGCTATATAATATTACGCTACGACCATTAGGAGCGGAGCATTAATGAAAAATGTTGCAAAATGTATCTCAAAAATAAGCTTCTATTCATTTGAAATGCACTAACTAGATATACTCATATTAGCGTTGTGAGAACACAACCTCAGGTAGCCCAATTGGTAAAGCATGCGACTATCAATATCAGGGTCGTGGGTTCGAGCCCCACGTTGGGCGAATATATTTTTATTTTTATTTTTTTATTTTCTACATTGCTTTCTTCTAAGGCGTCATTTAAATTAATTTTAATTTTATTTAATTAATTAAAAAAAAATATTAGTTTAAAAAAGTATAAATACTGCTTTTTATCGACAAAAGCTTTGGAACGGTAACTCCGATCATCATGAAATTTGGACACAACATTCATCTCGGTAAATTAAGATGAATGTGTGTACTCACGTTCCTCCCTTTCCCATTCGTTCTTTTACACCCGGGTGAAACCGGACGGGACCGCGAGTAGATCAATAAATTAATTATTAGTCTTTTATACTGACTATTCTGTGAGAAGTACCTATATCAAAAAACAGAATTATCGATCACATTACATTACATTTTCTGTTGCATAACCTACAAAAGAGCCTAAAGTTCAATCGAATAAAGTGAGATATAACCTTATATAAGTACATTATAGTGTTATGGAATGCATACAGTATTTGCTTGCAACGACAACGAATTTCCCCTATTTTCTTGTCTGAGTTTCCTCAACATCTTGCTTAGCGACGGTCGTTGTACTCTTGTTTCCGCGTCTCTTCTGTACATAGGGGAGTCACATTAATGGTACATAGTGTTATATTTGTACAGGCTAGGAAACGAGTACAATATAAAACTTAAGTTTTTATGTGTGCTAAAATGATATCAAATATTTTACACTGATTTTTCACTCGGCACATCGTAGAACATGATTAAATAACAAATAATGAAAACACTTGAAAATTACTCTTTCGACGATTGTTTCGGACAATCAGGCTATCTTCAGGAGTATAGACACACTAACGGTCCCGTCCGGTTTCACCCGGGTGTAAAAGAACGAATGGGGAAGGGAGGAACATGAGTACACACATTCATATTAGTTTACCGAGATGAATGTTGTGTCCAAATTTCATGGTGATCGGAGTTACCGTTCAAAATTTTTTGTCGATAAAAAGCAGTATTTATACTTTTTTAACTAATAATTTTTTCTTAATTAATTAAATAAAATTAAAATAAATTTTAATGTAATCCTTAGAAGAAAGCTGTGTAGAAAATTAAAAAAAAAAATAAAAATGCATTCGCCCAACGTAGGGCTCGAACCCACGACCCTGGTATTGACAGTCTTGTGCTCTACCGATTGCGCTAGCCGGCATTGTATTCTTACATCGCTAATACGAGTATACTTAGTTAGTGCATTTCACCTGAATAGAAGCTTATTTTTTAGATACATTTGTAACATTTTTCATTAATGCTCCGCTCCTAATGGTCGTAGCCTGATTTTATATAGTCTATAGCCTTCCTCGATAAATGAGCTATCCAACAAAAAAAATTTTTTTCAATTTGAACCAGTAGTTCCTGAGATTAGGGCGTTCAAACAAACAAACAAACAAACTCTTCAGCTTTATATATTAGTATAGATATAGATTTGTGTTATTTTACGAACTAGTGCTAAAAAGGATTACAGGCATGAAAAACAGCTAGTTTATAGGGGATCGTTCAAAAATATTATTACGTAATCATTGGGATTAGAGAAGAACTATAAACGATATAATAAAATTACAAATCAATATAACACAAGATGACGTTTCGATCCGGATTTGGATCTTCTTCAGAAATATCTAAAAATATTGATTTGTAATTTTATTATTTTTGACGTGATAACGTCTTATAAATTGATGAAACACCAGCTGCACGCACGAAAAAGTGTAACGTTCCGCCTGACCCTGTGCGTGCAAGCGAGAGCGCAGTATAAGCGATAGAGAGTCGTTAAAAATATAGTTTGACAGCTACTAAAATTTAGGTTATGTATTATTAAATATGATATTCGAGCGGAATACGTTATCACGTAAAACTATCGTCCGTAAACCGACTTTACAGACAACCAATTTTTTGTCAATATATTGCTCTGAGAAAAATTGGTCGACAATTTTATTTATTTGAAGAGTTCTATTCAGACGTTAATCAAAGATTTGTATAAACGATATAGTTAGTTAGCTGACGCCCAAAAAAACCATGTCGTCCCATTAAGTAATTTAGAGCATTTTTTCTTATATGATATATAGGCGGAATCTGGACCTGTTTTAAGATAGGGGGGATAAAAAATTTCAAAGATGGTAAAAAAGGGTTAAAATTCAAAAAAAAATTCTGCTGCTTCGTTTCTAGGTTCTATTAGAGCCAAATAACCGGGAAATATTATCGGCAGAAATTGTTGATCAATTGCACTTTTCCCAAGCTACTCCTAAAAAAGTGGGTTTATGATCATAAACCCACTTGCTTAGGAGTGGCTTGGGGAGCGTGCAATTGGTCAAACATTTCTGCCGACGATATTTCCCGGTCATTTAGCTCTAACAGAACCTAAAAACGAAGCAGCAGAAAGTTTTTTGATTTTTAAACCTCTTTTTAACACCTTTGAAATTTTTTATCCCTCCTGTCTTAAAATGGGTCCAGATTCCGCCTATATATCATATAAAAAAAATGCTCTATATTTCTTAAATAGCTTATATGTACCAAGCAGCAGATGGTTGGAACGACGCGTCAGCTAATACTAGTTTATTGGATACACGAATCGGACGGTCCTTTTTGCGGCGAGACACAGCACCCACCGTCGTCTGCCGGCGGGTATTGACCGGTTCAACCGACGCGGCGTCGAGTACAATAGTTCATTGTAAACATATACTTTTATTCTATACTGAGCATAGGAATAAAATCGCAATCGAACCATTAGGGTGCAAACATATACTTCTGTCTTTTTTACGCCGTAAGCACTGGCGTATCCAGGAGGGCAAAACAATCACGGGTGACCCGGCTTAAGAAATTTCTAATTTGCCCCCTCCTGGACTAAAAGCTATGCCCATGTTAACGTCATAGAAAAAGACAAAGTTTTTGAAACAGAGATACTTTATTCAGATTGAATGCAAGTACATCGACCAATCCTATCATCGGAGAAATCAGGGAATTACATCGATGAAAGAGACGCAGATATATTTTCGATACGCTTTGTTGCGTTCACTCACCGCACATTGAGTAGATAGACAATGATTCATATAGTAGATTATTAAATATATGATTGTAGACTACGTCCATCGATGACATTGTGCCTTACTACTGGGTGGCTTTTACATTCAGGAAATGTTCTATTTACACGTTGGTGGAAATAAATTTAGCCAACATTACAAAACTTAGAGTCGCACATATACTGTACCTTAGGGTGATTAAAAAAAATAGTATATTACATCACACGGGCCTTAAAAGTTGAAATCTCGGCCCTGCGCACCTTGATGCCCTCGGCTTCGCCTCGGGCTCATGACGCGCCGGGCCGAGATTTTAACTTTTAAGGCCCGTGTGGTGTATACGATTTTTCTTCATATCCGCTCGAAAGTACGTACTTTCGTCAGCAAGGACGAAAGATTGACATTTACTCCTAGTGAGAACGGCGGGAGGAAAAAATTTCTCATGCGTATTTATATTCGTAACTAGGGTTACCGCTGTCATTTAATATAATAAATAACAGGGAGGAAATGTCAAACTTTCGTCCCTGCTATAAGGGACGAAAGTACGTACTTTCGATCGAGGTATGAAGAAAAACATTTTTTTTTTATCTTACCCTCTCAAATGTTTCTATTGTAAAAAAAATCCTCACCAAGCTACAGCATCCATCTTTGGTGAAGATTTTTTTTACATTAAATAGAAACACTTGAGAGAGTGAGAGCAGAAAAAAAAATTTTTTTTTAATCACCTTACTATACCTACTCGTATAAAACAAACACGTTTGATCTCAAAAAGAAAAAAAGTTTGAAGAGTTTTTCATATTTTATGTATTCTTAACGACATAATATGTACCTACATAATGTATATATGACACCATATACTTGTGGCAAAGCAAAGTAGGGTTGCTGCCACAAATTTCCTTTTCAACTTGCAGACATATTCAGACTCGCAGACTCCCTGCACATTCTACTCCTGCTATTTTATGGTATCAGGGACGTATTCCTATAGATTTTAAGTTCATAACAAACAATTAGTATTAAGGCCACTGCACACGAAGCTAGAAACGCTGCTAGATTCCTTGCTAGATTTGCCTACTAGTTTTCTAGCGCTGGTTTTCTTGATTGCTGTTAAGTGCTCGCTTCACACGATTGGGGGTTCATGAAATGAAAATGGGGGTCAACGATAGTGAATCTCTTAACAAAAAAAGAAACAAACTGGACATCGTTAACCGAAGAGATTTAAGATTAAATCTAACTAAATTGATGCCAAATGTTGAAAATTTATTATTAAAGCATCAGGTTCATCCCTCACACTAAAAGCATTTATTTTTTGTTTAGTTATTTTATATGTAACAGAAAGTAAATTTTAATTTGATTCGTTTAATTTGAATCTAACTAATAAATGTATAAAACTAAACATTTCACACTATATTTCACTACCGTTATAAATTTAAATCGTTCAAAGTGAGTAGCACTATACCGGTTGTCAAAAATACATTTGAAATTAATGCATTTGCAAAAAATCAATATCAGATAAGCAGGGGGTCTACCAAAAATCGAAAAACATGGCAAGTGGTCTACGAGACAAAAAAGTTTGGGGACCTCTGATTTAAAGTAATTTACAAGTAAACTGTTGAGTTTACCAGTATAAAATATATAAATTATAATATTGTAGATAAAAATGAAATTAAATAATATTTTTGTAATATAAGTATATTATCCATGTTCATAAGCCATGAGGAGGAAAATATAATTTTCGAAACGTGACAACGTCGGCCACAAGCGATATTCCGGTAAAACTCATTATTTCAATTGTTCCTCAACTAAATTAAATCTCCTTTAAGGCATATTTCTGGAACAAAACTGCCACTAACAGTCTGTTTAAAGTTATACTGAGGAATTAGTGACCCTTTTAGAAAAATAACTATTGTTAGTTCAGATTGAACTTTCGCTAGTAGCTGTGACCTTTCAACTACGCGCAGATAGTAAATTGTCTGCTTGATTGTAATTTAGTTTATTCAGATATAACATATTATACGTACATACTATTACGGTAAATCTCTTGATTCGACGCAAATCTGCAGTGGTTACGGAGCGGAAAATGTTAGGGGAGGACGTACATAGCTGATAGTCTGATATACTACGTAGGTGCATATAATATACAAGGTGTTTTGTCATATATATTAATACGCTAAGGTTACAGATGTTTGCCTCCCTTTTTAGAAAAAACCTCACAATTTCTCCACATAAATTATATATCATTTTACAGATAATTGCTTGCTCTACTGACATCGACAACTAAAAAATTTATTATTGCTTTTGTTTTTGTAAATTAATTAAAATACAGCAACGCTGAACAACGTCTGCCATCTGACGGCTTTAATTTTGAAACAACGTCAACACTTCGATCTGTCATCTGACCTTCATATTGTAATACAACAGACACAATACTGCATACTGCCATCTGATGGCTATAATTTTGAAACAGCGAGCAACGCTGAACAACGTCACAGCAATGCTGTGTGATGCCATCTGACGGCTTAGCTCAACGCTTTTGCTACTTGCGCCCCTATATGACAATTTTAGTAAAATATTTCTTCGATCTGTCATCTGAGCTTCATATTGTAATACAACAAAAAGAAGAACGTTATAAGCAGTGTGCAAAATTAGAAACGAATTGAATAACTGCAATCATATTTAAAAAATAATTTTGTAAAGTGATAATTATTTAGTGTGAATAATTGGCACAGGTCACATTGCTCTCTCTATATAACAACCGTTTTTCATGCATGTAAAATGGGTTGTTCACAAATTACGTGAGTGGTTTAGGGGGGCGGGGGTCGAGCCGAAACTGTTAGAAACTGCTGTCCGGTAGGCTGGGTACGCAGCTGAAAATGACGCCGCTGCGGGCTCGCCTGCTAGCTCACAAATTTAAATTAGAACAGGGGCTATTTTCCTTGCTAGGTCAGCTGCTAGGTATGAGCAAGAACCAATCAGGAAGCAGTATCTTGTCACGTGGGCGACGTGAACGAACGCCCACAAACCAACACGGCGTCATTCTGGTCAGAGTCAGACAACTGACACGTTATGCTCTGTGTTTATATTTGAACTGTCACTGCGCGTGCATCAAATCTATCCACAAAACACGCTTGAAAAATTATCTCGTGTGAAGCGAGCACTTAACAGCAATCAAGAAAACCAGCGCTAGAAAACTAGTTGGCAAATCTAGCAGCGTTTCTAGCCTCGTGTGCAGCGGGCTTTAGTTTAAAAATAAATATAGATTAGTTTATTACCAACTCAAAATTATTTAAAACAAATAACATAATAAAGAGAGAAACAATACAGTTCTATAGTGTAATAAAATGGCATTGTTACATAAGAAAAGTAATTTTTTGACATTCAGTTAGGTCAAAATAATTGAATGATAGATTCTGTCACAGTCTGTTCGTAGATTTTCGTGTTCCAGTGCTGTTTAAATAATAAAGAAGTCCTGAGCATCTCCTAGCCTAATTCTATACACCGCACTCCTTTGTTTGTGCATATCTTGTACGTGCAAGTGTGAATAGCTGTCAGTTTTCGGCCTCGTGTCGCTTGAATATGCGATTTTGTTTTGTTAAACCTTGTGAAATTTATTAATAGTGTAAAATTGTGTATGATTAACTTCAATTTAAAAGATACTAATTAATGACCTTAGTTGTCGAGCGTCTATAAATCATTAATTAAATTGCATTATGTGACTCCGTGATTGGCGTGTGTTGAACTGTCGAACGTGGACAATCTACAATTTCTCTCTCTCTCTTTTTGAGTTGGAAAATGGGGGCTGTAATGGAAGGCTAGGTAAGCAAAGCTTGCATAATCTTTTGTCGTTTTATTCATGGTTCGTGCTGAAATGTTTTCGATTGTACAGAAAACATTTTAACACGAAGAAACTTTAGTTTGGGGTTTGATACGTTTGGCCCAAAACCGTGAGTGTAAAAAAATTGAATCAGTGACTTTACACTATTGGTCAGTCATTTAGATGCTATAAACCTTTCCACATCTATAATCTACCATAGCTTTCTATCATGGACATTGCATTGATTGATTTAACCATAAACCTATTAATTAACTATATGAATCATTGCCTATCTACTCAATGTGCAGTGAGTGAAGGCAACAAAGCGTATCGAAAATATATCTGTGTCTCTTTCTTCGATGTAATTCCCTGATTTCTCCGATGATAGGATTGGTTGATGTACTTGCATTCAATTTGAATAAAGTATTTCTGTTTCAAAAACTGTGTCTTTTTCTATGACGTTAGCATGGGCGTACCCAGCTTTTGGCCCAGGGGAGAGCAAATTAGAAATTTCTTAAGCCGGGTCCCCCGTGCTTATTTTGCCTTCCTGGATACGCCAGTGCTTACGGCGTAAAAATACAGAAGTATATGTTTGCACCCTAAAGTTCGATTTTATTCTATACTGAGCATAGAAATAAATATGCTCAGTATAGAATAAAAGTATATGGATTTAACACTCTCCATCTGTATGTTGAAAGAATTTTTCAAATAGATGCAATGGTTTCGACGATTACCTTCCGCATACACACAAAATTCGCGCTCTCTCTTTATACCTAATATTAGTATAGATTGTTATTTGACTATGTCAAAATCATCCGGTATACACGTAATATACACCCCGTTATAGTAAATGCTCGATTATCTACAAAGTCGCCGGAATTATCAATATTTAAGTTTGCCGTTTTATTTCGGACCAAAACTTCTCAATGATATTATTCAATCAAAATGTTTTTCAGAAATTCTGTATAATATCTCAAACCCACAAGGTAATAATTCATCTAAATTAGTTAAAAAAATGTTTTCAGTATTCAATACAGCTTTGATCGTTTTCGCGTTTATTAATGTATTTGCTAGCTTATAGACATGGGCAGAGTTTGAAAACCAGTCTTTTAGACTGAATTCATATACCCTTTTGTAGATTTTTGTAAAATAATTTCTGCAATACCTAAATATGTTTATTATTATTATTATTATTATTATTATTATTATTATTATTATTATTATTATTTTTATTATTATTATTATTTAATGTTTTCACCTATATTTTCGATTTATTTATTCATTCGTATTTTCAAAATTTGTTTGGCGAATGTAAGTATTTATTTTGCATAGTATAACGGATAATTTAGTCTAAATCTACACTTTAATTGAATCTTTACGCTCCCTTCAAAATAACAAAAAAAACTTTACTAGGCCCCTGAGAATACAAAATCGCATTTTTCCAAAACAAGTACAATCACATATAATAAAACGAAATTAAGCGTAATGTGAACATAAATAATATTAATAGTTTATTCGAGTTTTTTTAGCGGTCTCAAAGGGGTAGTAGCACTTTGAAATTGTGTCGGCTACCGCTGCAACAGACTAATTCGGTCGGTCACTTCTCTATTTATAACTAGCCGTTACCCGCAGCTTCGCACGCGATTGAGACGAAACACGGATGCATTCCCATTATTTGGCACAGTTACTCCTATCTCGACGTAGACCCCCCCTAATAAATTTCAAAATTGATCACACTCGCGTGATCAACGTCCCGACAAACCTTTGAAAATGACACCCATGTTGACTTTTAGACTATTTACCTCTTTTCACCCTCTGAAAGGGTTGTTTTTGAAAAAGCATGAAACACGTGTTTATTTATTTGCTGTAGGAGTAATCCTGTGCATTTTCGAATTGATACATCTATCTTATATGATTTCTCCATGCAAATTTTGAATCCCCGTTACACCCTTTTAGAGGTTTAATTTTCAAAAACTCACTCTTAGCGGATGCCTAAGTCATAATAACTATCTGTGTGTCAAGCCCAATCCGTTCAGTGGTTTGAACTGGGCGTTGAATCTCCATGCAAACTTTGAACCCTCGTTACACCCTTTTAGGGGTTGAGTTTTCAAAAATCCGTTCTTATCGGATGCCCACGTCATAATAACTATCTGTGTGCCAAATTTCAGCCCAATCCGTCTAGTGGTTTGAGCTGTGCGTTGATGGATCAGTCAGTCAGTCAGTCACGGTTTCCTATTATATATTTAGATGAAAATGACTTGCAATGTAATTAACTGATCCTTCGTTGGCTTTATTGCAGAAATAAATTATTAATCAGTGAATTAAAATCTATGCTGAATAAATGTAAATAAATGATATGTGCATTTCGTTAGGATAATTGAGCATATACTGTAACGTAAGGTCATTCATGGTATAAAAGGGAGGAACGCATTTAGGTGGTGCAACAAAATACTAAAATTTGGATAATCAGATTTTAGGTACGGAGGAAATGTGAGGGAAGTTCATACAAGTGCATTGTCATGTATTAACATAAAATAAACAACAGCTATATAATAACTTTGAAATTTATGGGGAGTCCCTTATGTTCCATAAAATATGAGTATTTGCACGTATAATTATAAAGAGGATACGAGCCCTTACTCTTCCATCCGAAGTACTGATTACTTACATACAGTATGTAAACGCGTAAGGTGTACATCGGGAAATTAGCATTGGGAAAAACTACTTGGATCAGAGTTAGCCATGACTGCATTAATTGTTATTTATATTGAATTATCGTGGTAATCTTGAGGATTTCTTTTTATTTTACTTGGCTTTTTTAATAATAAAAAGCTCATAAATCATTATTTTAATTTTTTTGTACAAAAATAAAACAAAAAAACAACTCCATCTGTTTGGAAACATTTCATTCAAAAATTGTCTGACTGGTATGACGTATGCGCGTTGGTAAATCAGTGACCCAATGTCTTTAGGTTCAACACGAATAGGCGGAGATATTTGATCTCGCACCATATTTAAGTATTTTTGGGAATTTAATGTCCCATTAATAAAAAAGTCCGATTATGTTGTAATCATTTGAATATTTTCTTCGTTAGTATACACATTCATTTTGCAAAAGAATATTATCTGTCAAATTGAAAAACAAAATTTCAAGGCTCACTCTGATCCAGTCATTTTTTCCCAATGTTAATTTCCCTATGTGCAACTTACGTGTTTACATACTGTATATATAAAATATCATGTCAAATTTTTGCACACTGCTTATAACGTTCTTCTTTTTGTTGTATTACAATATGAAGCTCAAATGACAGATCAAAGAAATATTTTACTAAAATTGTCATATAGAAGCGCAAGTAGCAAAAGCGTTAAGCTAAGCCGTCAGATGGCATCATGCAGCATTGCTGTGACGTTGTTAAGCGTTGCTCGCTGTTTCAAAATTAAAGCCGTCAGATGGCAGTGTGCAGTATTGTGTCTGTTGTATTACAATATGAACGTCAGATGACAGATCGAAGTGTTGACGTTGTTTCAAAATTAAAGCCGTCAGATGGCAGACGTTGTTCAGCGTTGCTGTATTTTAATTAATTTATAAAAACAAAAGCAATAATAAATTTTTTAGTTGTCGATGTCAGTAGAGCAAGCAATTATCTGTAAAATGATATATAATTTATGTGGAGAAATTGTGAGGTTTTTTCTAAAAAGGGAGGCAAAAATCTTAACCTTAACGTATTAATATATATAATGATACTGTTATGCAATCTATAATAGTTCTCCATCGTGTTTACTAAACAATTAAATATTATGTGCATTTTACGTCAACTTTCACTGACTTTGAACTAAAAAGAGAAATTATATAATAATATTGTTATTTATAAGAGAATGTTTATTTATTGCAATGTCAAAGACTCGGCAGTGGCATTGAACGCGGTCCGATTTCTACCTACTGCATGCACTATGGGCTATGAAGTCTGTTTGTTGTAAACTTGACCTGCTTTAACTCAACTGAGAAGAAATAATTCCGAAATAGAAAGTAATGAGCGTTACATAAGCGAAAACATTCTTTCTCAGACATATTTGTAATTCAATATGTCGTGTGCTTATTTGGAAAAGTCAGTGAATCTGATATTTGCATTCTCAGTTTCACATTGCACGCGACCAAAGCAATATTACGATCGTTAACGCATAGTGCAAGAATAATGAACAAAAAATTTGAAAAGAAAGTTTACCATGCAGGTCATCTCTGAAACTTCCCGCTATTTTCGAGTTAAAAACGTTCAAAAATACATTAAATATAGCAAGAACTTTATTTTTTAGCTCTTCACACTTAAAAAACACTTCTTTACGAATTTTTCGTTCACGATATCTCGTGAACGAATGAACCGATTTTGATTAGGTTTGTGGCAATCGACGCTGTTTTTTTTAACCTAAGAAAGTAATTTATCACAAGAAAATTGATGTATTAAGAATTTTACGAGTAATTAAAAAAAAAACACTTTTTTACGAATTTTTCGTTCGCGATATCTCGTGAACAAATGAACCGATTTTTATTAGGTTTGCGGCAATCGACGCTGTTTTTTTAACCTAAGAAAATAATTTATTACAAGAAAATCGATCTAATATTAATTTTACGAGTAATTTTAAAAAAACAATTTTTTACGAATATATTATATTCACAATATTTTTTGAACAAATGAACCGATTTTGATGCGGTTTGCGGCTATCGACGCAGTTTTTTGAGGAGAAGAGCTGATTAGATTTTGGAATTAATCGGTTTAATACTTTAGAAAATATTCTAAACAAACAAATTTCAAAAAATTTTTAAAACTTGTATTTTTGAGATTTCTCAAAATTTGTTGGGCCGAATCATTCCAAATTTTCAGGACACTCCATTCAAAATATATAAGAGGTTTAAATACATACATACATACACACACGCAAACAGCCCTACGGACATCATCCCCAAAATAGTCAGAATAGCTCATCAGGACCTCAAAACGTAGAGATCTGACGAAAACTCGATTTTCGAAAATCGAGGTGCAAACAATAAATAAATAAATAATTTTTTTGAAAAACAATTTTTGAATTTTTTTTATAGCGGGAAGTTAAAAAATGTATTTTTATTGTCATTTTTTTCGCAGTATCTTCAATTGAAATTGTCCATAATAAAGATGATTCTATTGCAAGATTATAATCTATCTTATCAACTTTTGTGCTCACGAAAATGCCAGTCTGTCTTAATTGCCAGTCTATATTATATAGCCCTTTACATCAAAGAAACGTTAAAAAACGATCAGTTTTGAAAGATATAGCCTTAATCGCTAGACTTAAAAAAATAATCTTGTTTTAATTTCAAGCACTTGTAAATTATTAAGCAATAAACGTCAGCAAAAAATAAACTAAATTATAGTGTATCAATATTTTTTAAACATAATGCACTCTTAAAGGCATGCAATTATTGTAGTATAATAGATTTTTGATAAAACGGAAATGCTTTCCTCCAAAATATATTAAAAAAAAAGAAAAATGTTTATAGGGCGTTTAATATGTGCGTGCTACGTGCCTTTTTATTTATGTGGCGGACAATAGTCTGCCACGAGGCCTTTTACATTATAATATTTGGTACTAAAGCTGGATATAAAGCTGTGCAATAAGTGTGTGCAATAAATGAGGTCAAAACTCAAGAGGCTGACCAATTTCGTGTTAGACTGTCAGTGCCGTCTCTTGTAGTCATAGTACCCTGGCGAAAAAAGATCTTGACGCCCTCTCGTCTCATAGAATTCACACAATTCAGACCAAGTATTAGAACTACAGTCTAAACTCTAAACAAAACAGCGTAATTTTGAAAAACGACTTTGAAAACTTAAGTATTTTTTAAGCAGACTCAGAACAAATATTTTATTACGCGACTAATGACATCTTCAGATGCTTTTAACAAATAAAAAATGAATAATTAGTTAAAAATAATTTTTAAACCAATATTTAAAAGTTATTTTTAGCTTAATATGTTAATTTTCTACTAGCTATTGGTTAATAAAAATAGCTGAAGATGTTATTTTTGACGAATCTAGTCGCGTCATTAATAATAATTAATAAATCCCATGAAAAAAAATATTTCATTCACTTGAGTTTTAATAGAAATGAAATGATTTCTTATCCTGTTCTCTGATTTATAAGAAACAAAATCAATTCAGAATTTTTGAGTTAAAACGAACCAAACAAATTGCCAAACAAACAGACGGATAATAATGACTATTTCATAACTGTCGAAAAAACTTACAAGGTTACGATTTTATTTATATATATGTTACGCTCAAAGATCGAAAACGCTCAGTGAGCGGAAAAATAGCTCACAACGCGTTGTGGTCACAGTAAAACATCCACATGGCGAAATTCGTGTTATGGCTCTAATGAAAACGCGCACGACGCGTTGTGGTAATCAAAGAAAGACCAAATAGCGAAATTCGTGTCGTGGCTGACATGCTATTCGATCTCAACGCGTTGTGGCAATGAAGAAAAGCCATGACGTGTATGGAATATTATTTGATTACGACGCACACTACTTTCCGATATGGATCCTACTAGGCCTAGGCTGGAAACGTTTATTTTATAAAATCACTGCATAACGTGTTTGTTTTTTTTACTTTATATTTAAAAAAATCAACGTATTAAGTAATAAATTACTGAACACAAAATATTAATCATTTGTAAATTACTTATAATTCACTTAAAATAATTAGGGATTTTAATTTTTTTATGACAATTTAAAATTATTTCAAGTAATAAAAATATACAACCTGTCCGTCGTGATATGGTTAAAACAATGAATGCTCAGAACGCGTCATGGCTTTTCTTCGTTGCCACAACGCGTTGAGATCGAATAGCATGTCAGCCACGACACGAATTTCGCTATTTGGTTTTTCTGTGATTGCCACAACGCGTCGTGCGTGTTTTCATTAGAGCCATAACACGAATTTCGCCATGTGGATGTTTTACTGTGACCACAACGCGTTGTGAGCTATTTTTCCGCTCACTGAGCGTTTTCGATCTTTGAGCGTAACATATAGATTATAGAAGAAGCTTAACTTTTAAAAATAGACAAACTGGATAAGTGGCTATTAATTTTTGTTAAATTACTTCAGCTAGTGCGTAAGATTTCAGGGTATATTTTCGCGAAACAAACGTCAAAGCTTTCGTCCAAATTCTGGGAACACATGATCCCAAAACGGACAACGAAAAAAAATCGCATAGGGCTTATTTTGGTTTCATATATCCAGTGATTAGGAAGAAACATTTGTTGTATGTTTTATGAATACTGGCCTTAAAGGTTTATGCACTAGCTGAAGTGATTGAACGGTCAGGGTTTTATAGACCAGAGCACAAGTAAAATGTATGTAAAAAATCTTGCAACACGATTTTCACCTTCTTCTAAATGTTTAATTGACGTCAAACCTTGCAATTGCATGCAGTTTTGATGACACTACAATATTATAATTTTTTCGTTATAATAATATTTATATACCAAGTTAAAAAAAAATAGAAAGAAACGTATGGTGGAAGTGCCGGTTTTGATGGTGGGAAAACGTGTCACCAATAAAATTTGAAAACAAAAATGTCATTTAATTAATTGAGTGCCGTAAAAATAAATTTATTTTCTACTTTTGATGCGTTGATACAAGCGTGTTTTTTTATTCATAAAGACATTTTTTTTCACTGTCCGTTTGTGTGTGTGTTATATAATAGGGCAAAAAAGTCTACGGTACTAAGGTTAATAAACTTGACGCAGTGCGGCGTGGCCTTCGCGTCATTTCTGCCAGTTTAATTAGATTATAACATAAGATATTGAATCTTAAGGAACATGCAGTAGAGAAAAATAAATTCAAGAAATAATAGAGCAACAATAATCAATTCTTTAGATTATATTTGTTCACGCATTAATAAACTAATTTATTTCGTTAGTAAAGAACGATTCATATACTATACATAATATTCCGTTGCATGAACACAAGAGGATTATATTTTTCTAATTTATGTAATGACCAGCGGTCCGTCCCGGTTTAAACCGGGTGCAAAATAACGGATGTGGGGGTGGGAATTAATTTTGTGTCCAAATTTCATGATGATCGGGCCCTACCGTTCAAATATTTTTGTCGGACAGACAAATTTAGATTTTGAGTTACGGTATATAGTACCGGGTGTTTTTTTTGAAAAACTTGTCACGTTTTTCTTTAAAAAATAACGGGTTAAATAAAAAAAAAGTTTGGACGAAAGTTGTTGGGTTTCGAGGGGGAAATCGTTTGGACCAGTCCCACCACCTTACGTCTTAGCAGGGGGGACGGACGACTTTTGTTTTTTAAATGGGAACCCCCCCCCCCCTTTTTATCATTGAATTTTTTTCACGCCGACAATTACACCTTTTGCAATAATTCTTTTTGATTTTTGTTAATTTTCTAAAAAGTTGCTGAATCCATTTTGCTAAAATTTATATGGAACCAACTTTGAAACATACTCTATCGAATAAAAAAAAACATCGAAATCGGTTCACATCCGACGCAGATATCGACGGACACACATACAAAAAAAAAGACAATCGAATATAATATAACCTCCTCCTTTTTTAAGTCTGTTAATAAAAGAGAAGAAGCTGCCGCGAAGATCGTGCTTTTTTCATTATTTTTTTGGTACTAAACACGTATTAAAACGAAACATTGAGAATCGGGCTTTAAGGTCATAAATAAATGTGGTTTAGTACAGTTTACTTATCGAGAATCAATCGTCTGTCAAAGTTATACGTGATAAAATCTGCCGAAAATTAGACTCGTCAAGTTTTACTGTTATTCTATGCACCGTGGTAACTATAGAAACATTACTGCGGTCTGTCTATCATACAAATCGGACTGAGAGATAATATTAGAAATAAAAGACAAATAACTTTATCAAATCCAGCTGGATTTATATAAACTATTCTTCATACCACCATCGAAAGTGCATACTTTCGGCATTAATTGTAAGGCAGAAAGTCTAACATTTATTCCACAGATCAGCTGAAAGAAGGGCCTTCGTAAAGCCTCACGCCGCCCGCGTGGGGAATCATAATTGACAATGACGACCCTTATTGGGGATAAACTCACTAAACTCCTGTCGTACTTATGAATGAGAGACAAATTTAGTTTCACCACTGAGCTGAGAGAATCATATATATTAATACTCTAAGGTTAAGAATGTTTGCCTCCCTTTTTAGAAAAAAAATCACAATTTCTCCATATAAATTATATATCATTTTACAGATAATTGCTTGCTCTACTGACATCGACAACTAAAAAATTTATTATTGCTTTTGTTTTTGTAAATTAATTAAAATACAGCAACGCTGAACAACGTCTGCCATCTGACGGCTTTAATTTTGAAACAACGTCGACATTTCGATCTGTCATCTGACCTTCATATTGTAATACAACAGACACAATACGGCATACTGCCATCTAACAACTTTAATTTTGAAACAGCGAGAAACTCTGAACAACGTCACAGCAATGCTGCATGATGCCATCTGACGGCTTAGCTCAACGCTTTTGCTACTTGCGCCTCTATATATGACAATTTTAGTAAAATATTTCTTTGATCTGTCATCCGAGCTTCATATTGTAATACAACAAAAAGAAGAACGTTATAAGCACTGTGAAAAATTAGAAACGAATTGAATACGTGCAATCATATTTAAAAAATAATTTTGTAAAGTGATAATTATTATACTTATTTAGTACGAATAATTCGCACAGGTCACACTAGTAATCATTAGTTTATCAATTAGGAAAAATGAATACTAGTGCAATTAATAAAAACATAAATACCAACTAACCATTACGACTGAATGTGAATCCCCTGGAATTAACTTGCAATTTTTTCCGTACTACACTCACATGAGGGAAAGAATATATTATTAATTATATCATTCAGGTGCACAAGTCTTACGTAAAAAAGTATTTGTTGATTGAAAAATACTTTACTTCACTCGCACTCTTGCAGGAATCAACAGGAAAATTCAAGATATAAACATACGCGGGAGTCTCCCGATAGGGGCGCCCTGTCTACGCGCTGATGTGAATTAATTATCGAATCGAAAACTGCGCGCTAAATATTTCGAATTTCATTAAAAAATAAATAACTACTCGTAAGAGTTTTCACGCAGGCTTGAAGTATGCAAATAAAATTGATATAATATCAGTTATATATTTTTTCTATACAGTATAAAAAACATAACACAACTAGGCCATTTGCCGCCCCTTGAATGTGCCGCCCGCGTGCATCGCATACATCGCACTCCTGTGTCACTGTCCTGGATTGGTTTGGGATGATCTTTATTTGACTGTATAACAGTTTGAATCGTGCTTTACATTGTAGAATGCAATGCAGCTGGCCCTACGTACGAATGTACGTGTTAGTCAGTCCGTCTGCATAAGGGAGGAATGTCCGGAGATTCTTGTCGTAAATCATATTGATGCTGCAGCGTTGCAGCATACACAGGCCAAAAGTTCGTGTTCAAAATCTCAACAATTTTGTAAAAGTTTAATATTTGAGATTCACTTTATAAGGGTTTAATAGTATATTAAACCACAAGGGCCGAAAGTGTGATATTCTTGCCCTGCATGCCATGATGCGCCGAGGGCATGATGGCGCGAAAGGCAAGATATCACACTTTCATCTAGTGTGGTGTATACTATTTTTCTTCATACGTCGGTCGTAAGCACGTTTATGAAATACATTAAGTAATTAATTATTTACTAGTGTAACGTCCATTTATCGATATTTAATATCATAGTTGACGTCATTCCACCAATAGATATAACTAGTGTGACCTATGCGAATTATTCGCACTAAATAAGTATAATAATTATCACTTTACAAAATTATTTTTTAAATATGATTGCAGGTATTCAATTCGTTTCTAATTTTGCACACTGCTTATAACGTTCTTCTTTTTGTTGTATTACAATATGAAGCTCAGATGACAGAGCGAAGAAATATTTTACTAAAATTGTCATATAGAGGCGCAAGTAGCAAAAGCGTTGAGCTAAGCCGTCAGATGGCATCATGCAGCATTGCTGTGACGTTGTTCAGCGTTGCTTGCTGTTTCAAAATTACAGCCGTCAGATGGCAGTATGCAGTATTCTGTCTGCTGTATTTACAATATGAAGGTCAGATGACAGATCGAAGAGTTGACGTTGTTTCAAAATTAAAGCCGTCAGATGGCAGACGTTGTTCAGCGTTGCTGAATTTTAATTAATTAACAAAAACAAAAGCAATAATAAATTTTTTAGTTGTCGATGTCAGTAGAGCAAGCAATTATCTGTAAAATGATATATAATTTATGTGGAGAAATTGTGAGGTTTTTTCTAAAAAGGGAGGCAAACATCTTTAACCTTAGCGTATTAATATATATGATTAATTACATAAAAAACACAGATCAATTCCAAGCAATAAGCTTTGAGGTTATATGTAAAAAACCGCTTTATAATCTTATTTTCACCTCAAAGCCAGCTAAGCTTAAATATTAGTCGTTTAAAATTCTTAAAACTTTTGACCACGAGCTCTTGTAACAGCGTTTATAATATATAGATACATATATATATACTCTGTTACTGTACAATGTACATTCTGTACTCGGTTTACATACGATAACCACCTACATACATAATATCAAAAACCAGGGGCGACTTAACCCGACATCTTCGTGATGGGGTAAGATTAGGGTCGTGCGAACAGTGGATTTCGCGGTTAGAGTTGAGTTGTGTTTTTCCATACAAATACATAATTTAAATAAAAATTGGAGTGTCTTGCTGTTATTTCGATATATTTTTCAGTATTTTCTACACACGCTACCAAATTTTTCCAGCCGCAATCACCAGTTTAGCTTTATTTATACGTGTTGAAAATTTTGATATCCATTTTCGGAGCCACTATAATAACTTCCCTCTACATATTGGGCTGCCAAAATAGAATATTACACCACAAGGGCAGAAAGTCGGCTCGCCACGAGCATCATGACGCACAGTTCAAAACTCTCAAACCTTCTGCCCGTGTGGTGTATACTATTTTTCTTCATACCACGATCGAAAGTAGGCTTATTAATTACAATAATTATTTATTTACTTAATATTAATTACATAAAAACATAGATAAATTCCAAGCAAGCAGCTTTGAGGTTATACTCAAAAACACGAATGACAGCTGTTCGCGACTTGTAGCTAAAATGTAATAGGGTTTCTATGGAAACTACATCTAAACAACAGTTGATAGGTTATTTTTTCTTTACTGCAGCCCGAATGTACGTACATCCCGCGCCAGTGCGTGTAATTTCACCAATGCGTAAATGTTAGTCTTTCTGCCTTAAAATTGATGCCGGAAGTACGTATACCTACTTTCGACCGAGGTATGAAGAAACTATACATTTCCTCATCCCTTTTAGGTTTGCTCCGTACGTCTATATGAATATTTTATTAGAAAATATTGGTAGAAAGAAAAATCCACTAGGAAAATTGCATAGATATGTATTATTTACACACAGCTCTTTGTGGACATATTTTACATTGTCTTTTATAAACGACAAACACTGATCTTAATCTGTCATATCCGAGAAGATAAAATTTATAATGTCTGTTTTTTAGCAAAACGAGCTTAGACGGATCATTTTAAATGAAATCTGATTTGTCAATTTCAATCAAGTAGATTACAGATGTCTAAATATTAAATAAAGATTATTTGTCTGATAATTTATTGTTGTTACGGTATATTCCATAAATCCGGTTGATATTAACAATAATCGGCAAATATCAATATTTCCTAAACATTTCGCAAAAGTGATAAGGTACGTATTACATTTACCGATTTTTATTAATAATTATTCGTTACCCGTCTTCGCAGACGATTGAGACGAAACACATCAGCGACAACAGTAATGGAGGCTTCAGCTCCACCGTATTACAAACTGAAGTTCGCATAATAAAGCCACAATGCCTGCATTAGCACATACACTATAATATTGTCGGCGGAGTTTGGCACTGCGATCCGAGTTTTTTTTTATTGTCCTTGAATCATTTAGCAGACTAATTAATCAAGAAAATCGCAGGGTTGTGGATGAAAAATTAGATTTATTTAGTGTACGACGTTTCATCTATAGATTTAAGTACATACAGATAATTCAAAACAATAATATTATGAAAATAAACATTAATTACCAACCATAGTTATTAACATAAGTTGAGGTGCATAAGACAAAAACAGGTTTATGTTGACTGTAAATTTTTTAACAAAAAAAAATAATAAATAAAAATCGAAAGTTAGTTCAATTTCGTAACATAATTGTATTGACTACTTAAATTTTGAGTGTCTGTTCTATAATTGATAGAATTGTTTTTTCCAATAAAACACATTTCACTGATATTGCGTTTCTTCCAATTTGACTCTTTATCTAAAATTTCATTGAATAGAAATTTATGTCCAGTGTCGAAATGATGAGATGAGAACGCCGTCTTAAAAAGTCACGTCGTACACTAAATAAATCAAAATTTTTGTCCACAATCCTGCGATATTTTCTCATTAATTATTATTATTATCTCGATGGACACGATATCTAATATACAGTATGTAAACACGTAAGGTGCACACAGGTAAATTAACATTGGGAAAATATGACTGGATCAGAGTGAGCCTTAAAATCTTGTTTTTCAATTTGACAGATAATATTTTTTTGCAAAATGAATGTGTAGGTATACTACCGAAGAAAATATTCAAATGATTACAACATAATCGGACTTTTTTTATTAATTGGACATTAAATTCCCAAAAATACTTAAATATGGTGCGAGCTAAAATATCTCCGCCTATTTGTGTTGAACCTAAAGACACTGATTTACCAACGCGAATACGTCACACAGTCAGACAATTTTTGAATGAAATGTTTCCAAACAGATGGAGTTGTTTTTTTGTTTTATTTTTGTACAAAAAAAATTAAAATAATGATTTTTAAGAGCTTTTTATTATTAAAAAATTGGTTGTCTGTAAAGTCGGTTTACGGACGATAGTTTTACGTGATAACGTATTCCGCTCGAATATCATATTTAATAATCACGCACAGGGTCAGGCGGAACGTTACACTTTTTCGTGCATGCAGCCGGTGTTTCATCTTTTTATAGGTATTGACGTGATTCATCAATTTATACGACGTTGTCACGTCAATAATTTATGTTCTATTTCTCTTCTACATATAATAATTATAATAATTCGAATCTATGATATTGCATCTTTCTCTTCAAATTTAGGTTAATTTTATTTATTAAAATACTCACCACCTATAATAATAATAGTTTTTTTTAACTTTCTTTCTTTCGTATTTATTTTAAGTGTCAAAGATTAACTGTCATAATATTTTGAAAACAATTGTTTCATTGTTTATATAAAATTCCAAAACCTACTTACAATATTTAAGTATTTTCATACGTCAAAAAATTGATTTTTATAATGATAAAATTTGTAAAAAAACGATTTTTTCGAGAGATGAGACCTAGCTAAAACGATTTTTTGCCCCCCAAAATCCCTTTTCAGTAAATTTCATCCAAATCGTTAGGGCCGTTTTCGAGAAAAGCACGCACAGGGTCAGGCGGAACGTTAGGAACGTTACACTTTTTCGTGCATGCAGCCGGTGTTTCATCAATTTATAAGATTGGTGATTCATCAATTTATAAGACGTTATCACGTCAAAAAGTCAAGTAAAATCAAAATAAATCAAAATAAAATAGAAATCCTCAAGAGTACCACGATAATTCAATAGAAATAACAATTAATGCAGTCATGGCTAACTCTGATCCAAGTATTTTTTCCCAATGCTAATTTCCCTACGTGCACCTTACGCGTTTACATACTGTATATTTAGCAGAATCGTATGTATTAATATCGTATGTAATAATCGGAAGTGCCAATCGTAGTGGCCTCTTAAAATTTGAATAAAAATGTCAAGGAAAAGTAAAATAATGCAGCCGACCTATTTATTTTGGGGAATTTTATTGTTACAAACTTCGCATAATAAAGTGATCTTGAATGAAATAATAATTTATGTGGAAGTCGTTAGCAAATACTTGCAATATGGACCACACCTCCTTACCTATATCTGTTACAAATACGTCATCGAAGAACACAGACGTAAACAGTGAAATACCTGTGCGTATAACAATTTAGATTTTTACCTTTGTAATGCGACTTTTCAGAATTGTCTAACCACTTCATTGGTAATAAATAATTAAAGTTTCCGGAAAGTAAGGAACGAAGAAGGTACAAATATGCATTTAGGGTGGAAGATATTGGTTTGTTTCGTGTTTGTATTGTAGCAAGTATTTTTACATTAACTCTATCTCTCTCTTTTGTAATATTGTCAAAATTAGTTTTCCTTCTACTCAGGAAAAATGATTTAATTCTGAAAATATTAATCGATCAATTCTTGAGGAAACAGTTTATCATGAATTGCTTACAGACTTCATTTGTAGTAAGAACTTTTTCAAGTGCTTACAACTGGTAGAGGGTTAATGCAACAATACTTGCTACAGTATATTATTACTTCATATCTTTAAAATTAATTAACTGATTTTGACGTGGTTTTCTGTAAACGTTTAAAAATAGAGCAGGAGGAGCTGCGGAACAACTTTAGTTACATAATTTGAGTGCAATTTTCTGTAAATATTAATATTGCAGCTTATTACATATTATCTGATTTTGATCAAATTTATGTCGCTTAATGTCTGTTACTAGATTTATTTTAAAAGTAAAAAATAAAAAAATTGAAAAACTCATGATGAAACTAAAAAATAATAAATAATTGCCCTTTGAAAAAAAAAATTGTTGGCAAAACAAAAGTGTACATACCGCAAGTTTTCCACTGTATCTACATATTATAATGAAAAAATTGAGAAAAAGATTAAAAAACAACAATTAAAAAATTAAAAATAAAAAAAAATAGAAAAAAACTATTACTTGTCGGTGAGAATCGAACCCGGGACCTTGCCATTACTAGAATTACGCTTTAACCGCTCGGCCATACCGATGTCGTACTAGATTGTTGTTATTGTGGTATAGAAGTGTAGCAGTTAATTCTACGTAATACACTACATTTACAAATTTACAATAATATTGGTTTTGTTTTTTTTAACTATTAGCTGTCAAAAATAATAAAATAAAACTGTTTATAAAAATTAAACTACTAAATACATTTTAGTGAATTTAAATACGGTTCTGGTCTGATAGTAAACAAAGTGAATAAAATATAACCCAAGGCAATCCGACCAAAATTGCGATCTGTAGAGTCGTGACGTAGGTACATACGTACGTACGTACATACGTACAGACCAACCGACAACTGCTGTTTGTGATTTTCAAATACAATTTTAATAGTATTTATGAACTCGAATTGATTTAAAAATGGTTCTGTTTTATAGATCAGAATCTCCTATTTTCAAAAAGCTTCAATTTGAATGGATTTCGTGTGAAATTAACTTAGATATAACTTCTTATATGAACGAAAGTCAGCTCTGATGCACAAAGCGATAATAAAGCACATACCGCTAGTTTAGCGGCATGTGCAATAATCTGGTCAATACACGCTTTTATTTATCAATAACTAGCTGTAACCCGCGACTTCGTCCGCGTGGATTTTATGTTTGTTTAGTTCGCAGAGTTTACGAAAAGACAACCCCAATCCCTACAGATTTGAATTTGTCATAGTAATGTTTCTCTGGTAGTGTTTTTGTATGAATCAATTTATTTGTAATAAAAATGTTTTGTCTAAACAATGAACTTTGTTCTATGTTTCCTATTGTTTATTGTAAAGTAATATTGGCAGTTATTGGTACCAGAATGTTGTTTATAAGTTCGTAATCTTCTGTTTGTATTACAAGAAATGATTATCTCTTCTTAAGCTATTTGTCATCGATTCATTGAAAAAATGCTCCAGCGAATTTGCAGAACTATGTGTGCAGGAAAATTTTTGTAGTGGTTTTTCTTAAGAGATGAATGCGTAAGTTATTGCTATTGTAACGGCATCATGCTTCAGGATGATGCAAGTGTATAAATATCTGACAATAATTTTTTATTTTATTATATAATCCAATGGCGGCTCGTATTTATATTTCTAGAAAAACTAAAATATTTATAATGATTTTTGGTAAAAAACTTTGTTTTAATCAGTTAACATAAATAGTAAATTTTGTGTCTAATGCCCATATTCACCTAACACTATTAAAGATAGAATAATCTTGGAACAAATTTATTCGTTAAAATAAAATTTACTTTCAATTCACCAAGCAAAATATCAGGTAGAAAAGTCAGTGCACTATACTCCTTGCTCTTTTTAATAAATAAAATTATCGACCAATTTTTCAGACAATATATTAACAAAAATATAATTAATACATTAACGTTTCAATCCGGATTTGGACCTTCTTCAGAACTGATCTAAGAAATATAAAAATAATTAATATTTAATTTCTAAATTCGCTTTATATAAAATTCTTTCAAAATTATTAATTAGTATCAAAGTATTGAAAAAATATTAACTATTTTTATATTTTTTAGATTAGAACCTTGCTCTTTTTGTTGAATATTTTGACGTTCACCCAAAAATCCGACCGATGGCGTTAGCGTAAACGTCAAAAAAGTTCCGTAAAATAATAATGTTTTATCCTGACCCAATTGCACACAAAACTTTCACTAACTTTAATGTTTTACAACTATGCATTTCATAAATAAATTCACAAGAGCAAACTGTAGATATAATAGGTACTCGACGTTTATAGGTTAAGTATTAGGATCTATGTGGCGGCCGTTATTATTTTATCATGCGAATAAATATTTATACCCTCGGAGTAAGACAGAATAGATTTATACCTGTATAGTAAACATAATTATGTTTATCGAATTGAATTATCGATATTTATTCGGAGGAATAGCTACCTGAAGAGCAATTGAACCGAATAAATAACTACTTACGTTCGGTATATGTGTGCAGTTTAAAGATCGTTTGAAAGTGGATGTAAGTGCATTGTAACGGACACAACTTAGATCGGGAGTAGAATAAAATCAGGAACCCTCGCCTGACAAGATGAGTTAGAGTGGAGAGGAAATGAGGACTTACATATCACGCTGTCTGAACGAATCAATCAATAGTTTTGATGTGAAACTTAATTTAGTTGGGTGACGAAATCATTTCTTTCATCTTGTTTGTCGCAACAACCCCTCGTGTATTGCAACACCTATCTATGGTCACAAGGAAAAGTGATTTATGTATTTGTTTTTAAGGCCATCGACAGCTAGGTTTATTTGGGCATAGTGCTCATTCCTATTTTCGATTTATTATTTTTTTAATCCAATTGATGTATCAGTGCTCAAATTAGAACAAGGGAAGCTTGCAATAGATGGGTCATGGATTGACATTGTAACACGTTCGGCCTTCTTATGTTTTGTAATAGTAGCTTGTATTTGGAACCCAAAGGAATGGTGAGACCTCTGGTGAGAAATGCGCCGAACTGTCCTAAAGGGGGTTTTTGACCGGTAAACATTGACCAGAGTGACCTGTGCGAATTATTCGCACTAAATAGGTATAATTGAAGGATGAATTTACACAAATTTATAAGAATGCCAGTTCTCAGAAAAATGAAAATATAGAATCTATAGTGCAGGAAGTACAGGAAAGGCAAAAGAGGGCGAAAAATATAATAATGTACAATGTTGATGAATCAAACTTTGAATCATCAGAAGAGCGTGAGGTGTACGATTATGAAAAAGTAACAACTCATTTATCGAAAATTAATACAAATGTTCACCTAGAAGACATCGTAACATTTAGACTTGGTAAACCAGGTGGACCTAATCCGCGGCCGATTAAAATTGTCTTAAAAAACGAACAAGATGTGTTGATGATATTAAAGAATAAACATAAAATTAATGACAGCAGCATCCGTATTTATTCTGATCAAACAATAATTCAAAGAAATTACATGCGGGACTTAAAGACGGAATTAAATAGAAGAATAGAAAATGGCGAAACGGATTTGATCATTAAATATATACGTGGTAAACCCACCATAGTGGCAAAAAACCGGCGGGAATAAGATGTGAGAATCTAAATATATATTATCAGAACACAAGAGGACTTCGCACTAAAACTGAAAACTTTTATCTCAATATTCTTTCTAATTCATATGATATTGTAGCATTAACTGAAACGTGGTTACATAGTGGAATATTGTCATCTGAGCTGTTTGATAATAGATACTGCATACTGAGGAAAGATAGGTGTGCTGTTTCTACTGGTAAGAATAGGGGTGGTGGTGTGTTGCTCGCGCTAAATGATAAATGTTCTAATTATCAACGTATTGATGTACCGTTGTTGCATTCTGAACTTGATGTAATTGCTGCCAATGTGCTTATTTTTAATAATTGGTATACCATATTTGTGCTGTATTTCACAGCTGGTGCATGCAATTCGCTAGTATACAAACTGTTTTATGATTTCTGCATAGAAAACATTTTGAAATTTAAAAACAATGTCATTATATTGGGAGATTTTAATATCAATGCAATATCAGGTGTTAGTTATAATTTATCGAATTCCGGTGTTTTGTGTACAGACTTGAATGACTTTATGGCTTTCTTTAATTTAAAAATGTATAATAATATTTTGAATACTTCGTTTAAAACCTTAGACTTAATACTAAGTAATCTTGCAGTAAATGTTGTCAGGTCCGATTCGGTGTTAGTAGAAGAGGATAATTATCATCCGGCGTTAAACGTAAGCTTCTCTGTTCGAATGTCTCGAAAAATATTAAATAAAGATGGTAATAATAGCAAGGAATATAATTTTAAATTAGCCAATTATAGAGCAATATATGAAACATTATCCAACATAGACTGGAATTTCCTGAACTCGTATAGTGATCCTGATTTAGCAACTCAAGCGTTTTATGACTGTCTGTATTCAATTTTTGATAAATTTATACCAAAAAAACGAACAATCATTAGGAACAAATATCCATGTTGGTATACACCAAGTATAAAAACACTTATTAAACAAAAGGAATATCACCATACATTATACAGGAAAGCAGTTTTAGTGGACGATACTAATTATCATAGGGACAGATTTATTGCCTTAAGACGTGAACTTAAATGTAAAATTAAAATTGCTTACGGTAACTACTTAAAATCATGTGAGGATAACATATCAAGTGATCCGAAACAGTTTTGGAATTATGTAGCAGCTAAAAGGAACTCTCAGTCTGGAACTGACAAAACAATGCGTTATGGGGACATTGAAATAGACAGTGATCAAAATACTAGTCATATATTTGCTCAATATTTTAAGAGTGTTTTTGAGAGAGATATTATCGTTGATAATAGTAATAATAGTTGTATCACTAATGACAGTTTAAACATAGAGAGTGTTAGCACCGAGGAAATAAAAGCAGCCATTGATAAATTACATTCCAGATCAAGTATGGGCCTGGATAATGTACCTAGTTACATACTTAAGGGTTGTTCGGACTTCTTTCAGTATCCACTTCTGATTTTATTTAATTTATCTCTTAAGCTAGGCAAGCTGCCAGATTGTTGGAAAGAAGCGAAAGTGGTACCAATTCATAAGTCTGGAGAGAAAAATCAAATAATGAACTATAGACCTGTTTCTGTTCTTTGTAGTTTTGTCAAAGTATTTGAACAAATATTATATGCTCGGATTTACAAGCATGTATCACCCTACATTGTTGAACAACAACATGGTTTTGTCAACAGAAGATCTACGGAAACGAATCTTATTCACCTGACACACTATATATCTGAACAAATGGACAAAGGGATGCAAGTAGATGTCGTGTATACGGACTTCGCGAAAGCGTTTGATAAAGTGAGACATTCGATTCTTCTACAAAAGTTAAAACAATTTGGTTGTTCCGATTCACTAATTCATTTTTTTGAATCATATCTCCACAACAGACGAATGCATGTAATTTTCAATGGGCGAAAAGCAGATCCATTTATTGCTACATCCGGTGTACCTCAGGGTTCAAATTTAGGTCCATTGTTGTTTACAATGTTTATAAATGACATAACTGGTGTGGTGAAGAATTCCCATTGTCTTTTATACGCGGATGATGCTAAATTTTTTCGCCATATTAATGCAACAGAGGATTGTGATTTGCTCCAGGGAGATTTAAATAATATACATGTGTGGTGTCAAAATAATAAGCTGTCACTAAACTGTGCTAAATGCAAAATCGTGACATTTACTCGTAAGGTTAACATTATCGATGGTGATTACATAATTAACGGCATTTCGCTAAGCAGAAGTAAATCTATTAAAGATTTAGGAATAATTTTTGATGACAAATTAACTTTTCACATGCACATAGATGGTATAGTGAATCAGTCGTATAGAATGCTTGGTATGATTATGAGATTTTCCAATGAATTTAAAACTAATAAACTAAAAGTAATGTTTGCGTTATATTATAGTTTTGTTAGAAGTAAATTAGAATATGCGTCAATAGTTTGGAGTCCATATCACCATAATTATATCAAACGTATTGAAGTGATACAAAGTAAGTTTCTGCGATATGTTTTTTTTAGTGTTTTCCATATTTATCCGACAATGATGCCATATAAAGATTTAGTTAAAATGTTTGATGTGGACACATTGGAAAATAGACGTAATCATGCTGTAATACTTCTCTTTTATAAACTTGTTCATAATATGGTCAATGACAATTATATATTAAGTAAAATTAATTTTAAAGTTTCAAATGTACAAACTAGGCCAAAACATCAGCTTTTGTCACGTCCTCAAGCTTCAACACAACATTTTGACAATTCAGCATTGTGTAGGATGGTTATATTAGTGAATAGTCTGCAAGCTAACCAACCATTTTTAGACTTTTTCCAAATTAGTTATAAGGCTTTAAGAAAATTAATAAGGTCATGAACTTATGATTTAGATATTGGTAATATTTTTATAACGTGTTTTTCTTTTCTTTTTGTTTTAACATGTATTCATTTTCTGTAATTGTAATTTCCCTGTTATTGGAGTTACATCTGTTGGGAAATAAATATTTATTATTATTATTTATTATTATAATAATTATCACTTTACAAAATTATTTTTTAAATAATATGATTGCAGGTATTCGATTCGTTTCTAATTTTGTACACTGCTTATAACGTTCTTCTTTTTGTTGTATTACAATATGAAGCTCAGATGACAGATCGAAGAAATATTTTACTAAAATTGTCATATAGAGGCGCAAGTAGCAAAAGCGTTGAGCTGAGCCGTCAGATGGCATCATGCAGCATTGCTGTCACGTTGTTCAGCGTTGCTCGCTGTTTCAAAATTAAAGCCGTCAGACGGCAGTGTCTGTTGTATTACAATATGAAGGTCAGGTGACAGATCGAAGTGTTGACGTTGTTTCAAAATTAAAGCCGTCAGATGGCAGACGTTGTTCAGCGTTGCCGTATTTTAATTAATTTACAAAAACAAAAGCAATAATAAATTTTTTAGTTGTCGATGTCAGTAGAGTAAGCAATTATCTGTAAAATGATATATAATTTATATGGAGAAATTGTGAGGTTTTTTCTAAAAAGTGAGGCAAACATCTTTAACCTTAGCGTATTAATATATATGATTTAGAAAAGCATGATGGAAGCTAACCTAGCTTCCATCATGCTTTTCTAAATCAAAGTTTATCTGTCAAAAACCCCCCTTAGGACGAGACCAAAATTAGAATTTTATATTTAACTTCCTGACTTCTTGCAATACAAAACGCTTAGAAATTGTTAAGTTTCTTTGAATATTGTCAAATAACTTTTTTCAGAAAATAAATGCCAGCGTTAACGGCGCCATATGTTTAAAATTCTCTTTAAATTAAAGCAGTGTTGCTTAATTAATACCACATAATCTTTTCCTGTAAGTAGCTTTTGGTACATACTTTTTCAAGAGAAATAGTAACATTTCCGGTGTCCTTTTGAACAAACGAGTTGTGAGAAGATGGGTGCAACGTACACCAGTGTCAAATTTCACCCCGCGCTTCTGTCTTCAGTGTCGATGCACTTTGACTTCTTAGTCACCAGTCATCAAGTGGTAGCAGCGAGTGCGTAAAACCCAGCCCATTCATAATAATTATTTTACGGTATTTTGTGAATTGGCTTAGTCTTTCCTTACAGAATAGGTTTGTTTAGTGTTTTGCGTCAAAATGGGTCAACGACTTGGAAACTTTATTATGTCATCAATAACGGTAATCCATTGATCCTATTTTTAACCGACGAAAAACAAAAACGGAGGAGGTTCTCAATTCGACGCGTATATTTTTTTTTTTTTATTTTTTTTTTTTTATTTTTTTTTTTTTTTTATTTATGTATGACCACGCATAACTTTTTACAGAGTAGTCCGATTTTGATAATTATTTTTTTGTTTGAAAGGGTATACCCCGAAGTTGGTCCCATATAAATTTGGTAAAAAAATTCCAACCCTAAGGGTAGGAAAACAGGGGATGATTGATTGTTCACTCACTGATTGTAATGTATGACCACACATAACTTTTTACCGAGTGGTCCAATTTTGATAATTATTTTTTTATTGGATAGGGTATACCTCGAGGCTCGTCTCATATAAATTTGGAAAAAAAACTCCTACCCTAAGGGTGGGAAAATAGAGGTGATTTATAGTTCACTCACAGATTTTCATGCTTTGTGTATTACAATTATAAATTATATAGCCACAAAAAATTATAAAATAAAAACTTTTTAACAAAAAAATTAAACCGCCGAAAAACTGAAAAGCAAAAAATAATAAATCTTTTTATTTAACTAAGTTCTATCTAAGTAGTTGAACGTATGTGACAGTCTAGTATATCTAAGTAATTTTGAGTCGGCGTCAAACCATCAATGAACAAAGATCACTAAAAGAAATAACCAAATCAAATTAACAATGATACGTGAAATCTTCAGCGATAAACATTAACATTCCAAACATGCGATCTCCACACGACCACTCGCAAAGACGTGTGCCCTCAATGTGCCCGTTCGGGTTGCTCTGTCGCTGACATTAACTTCGTGAACGCTCAGAGATTTCCGGCGAAGGATTGTTGACGCCGACTCAAAATTACTTAGATATACTAGACTGTCACATACGTTCAACTACTTAAATAGAACTTAGTTAAATAAAAAGATTTATTATTTTTTGCTTTTCAGTTTTTCGGCGGTTTAATTTTTTTGTTAAAAAGTTTTTTAAACTAAATAGTTCTAGAGTTATCAAAACTATGTTTTGATGAAGAACTTCTTCGTGGCATAGGATCAAAAAAGCAATAATATGGTAGAAATTGCATTTATTATTCTGACGTTTTGTTTTTACCATTCCAACCCACAAGTGGGGAATGGTACTAGTTTAGGTAAAAAATTTTACAATATCTTTCCGTTTTGAGGTCCCCCGAATCCAAAAAACATATTTTTGGAAAAACTCTGTGCGTCTGTTAGTCTGTGAACACGATACAGGTCAAACGGATGAGCGGATTGAAACCAAATTTTGGGAGGATGTTTGGTATGCAAATGTGAAGAGCCCTATTGTTTTTGGGGAAAATCGGCGCATGCGCAGAAGAGATATATGCTATAACGGTGTTTTTTATATAATAATGGTATACTTTTCATAACGGATTATGATTCTATTTATTTTTTTCTAAACTTTATAGTTTCAGAAATATTTTGAAAATAAAAAATGGGGAAAAAGCTATCAAATCGGAAGTGCTGTGTTGTTGATTGTAGAGATACACCAACTAAATATCCAGAATTACAATTCCACCGTTTTTCTGGATTTTCTTATGAATTAGATCGGGAAAAAAATGGACTGCAGCAGTACGTCGTCAAGGGTAATTAAATTTTATTTTACGTCTCTAACCATTATTAAATACTTACATGAAAAATATCATAATTGCTATTTTGTTAACAAAAATAAGATTTAAAAAAATTTAGAAATTAAAATGTATATCATTTATGTAGTTTTTTTACTGGCATTTTGCGTAAATATTAAGAATAACGCTGGTTTCCATGAGTTTGTAAGTTTTGGGTGAACCACTTTTGAAAAAATCAAACACGAAATGGTGCGAAGGTCGCGTGTCAAAGATAATTTCCTAGCGTATAGTACGAATCCCACTGTAAATTTTGCGAGCGAAATTTAAATTTAATCTTTTAAAATATGTTCATTTTTAAAAACCAATACTTTTCAACTATTTTTTTTTTGCATAACAATTGCTTTATGAATGAAACTAATATGATGAAGCGACGCTATTGTCTTTTGTCAGAGTTTGAAACAAAAGTGCTTTGTTACTCTGTTGCCGAAAAAAAAGACAAAACAGAAACGAAATGTAGTACATTTAGTTAATGAGGATAATTTGTCTGAGCGGCGGCAGCGGCACCGCAATACAGCGGCCCATGGACATGGGAAATTCATGGAACCGATGTAGATCATTTATTTAACACTACAGCTCTTGCTATGCATAATACTTACTACAGCTCTAGACTGTACAATATACAGTGCTTATCAACTATCAATAATAATAATAATACTAATAGATAGATAGATAGATAGATAGATAGATAGAAATTTATTGATGCTATACTTAAAAAAGTTTGCACATGTCAGACAATGTCGTTACAATTAAAATATTCAGTATAACTGCAAAAGCATTTTATAATAATAACTAGCGGTCTCGTCCGGTTTCACCCGGGTGCAAAAGAACGAATGGGGAAGGGAGGAACATGAGTACACACATTCATCTTAGTTTACCGAGATGAATGTTGTGTCCAAATTTCATGATGATCAGAGTTACCGTTCAAAAGTTTTTGTCGATAAAAAGTATTTATACTTTTTTAACTAATAATTTTTTTTAATTAATGAAATAAAAATAAAATAAATGTAATGTAAGCCTTAGACAGCGTTGCCAGACGTCCCGATTTTGGCGGGACGTCCCGATTTTTAAATCAAAATTAAATGTCCCGCGCGGGACAGGCTCAATCCCGCTTTTCGGGGATAACTTTAAAAGAAGTTAAATCTTCGCAGAAATATCATGAATAAGTAATTCTTATAAACAATTATTCTCTTATTGTAAGTTGCAATTTGTAACACTCAACTCCACAGACTATTGTTTGAAACGCCATGTTTTTCTAATGAATAAAACTTTTTTGATTTTGATTTCTGTTTTTTTTTTCTTATTCTGAAGACGAATAAGACTCAACTATTTAACGATAGGGTAAATCTGATTTAAAATATTATATTTTTATTAAAATACATTTTCTATGGCTATTTTTGCTATCTATTGTCACGTAAACGTAATTTTAATTCAAATAAAAAGATAAGTAGGTATTTGAAAACTTCTGATTATATACGTTTTTTTACTATGTCCCGCTTTCGACGAAAGAAACCCGCTGTTTTCACTCAAAGAGTTCCAAAATCCCGACTTGGCAAAAAAAAACTGGCAACGCTGGCCTTAGAAGAAAGCAATGTAGAATATAAAAAAAATAAATATAAAATATTGACAGTCGTGTGCTTTACCGATTGAGCTAGCCGGCGTTGTATTCTGGCAACGCTTATATAATGAGTATATTTAGTTAGTGCATTTCACCTGAATAGAAGCTTATTTTTGAGATACATTTTGCAACATTTTTCATTAATGTTCCGCTCCTAATGATCGTAGCCTGATTTTATATAGCCTATAGCCTTTCTCGATAAATGGGCTATCCAACAAAAAAATTTTTTTTTTTATTTGAACCAGTAGTTCCTGAGATTAGCGCGTTCAAACAAACAAACAAACAAACTCTTCAGCTTTATATATTAGTATAGAAGATTCGCTTTGCTTACTATCAGACTAGATCCCTATATTTAAATTCTCTGCAATGTGTTCAGTAGTTTAATTTTTAGAAACTAGTTTTATTTTATTAATTTTGACAGTTAATAGTGTTATACTTCTATACCATGAAAAGGAGTTCCGTGCAGGGGGAGTTCCCCATAAAACTTACGGGGGGGGGGGACTAGACGTAAGTAGTCACAGGGTGGCGAGAAATGGGAAAATTCGGAATTGATGCCCCTATAACACCAGCTAGACCCACTTGTTTCAAAAATTACATATTACCTTATTTTAACAACGGCTTCTATATGAAATAAATAATAAACATTTTTTTAAGTTTCTTCTCACAAAATAAATATAGTTAATTGAATTTTCTAAGAAAACACATACTAAGTTAATCAACAAAAACCGCATTTCTGTCAGAAATACATAATACAATATGTTTACATGTAGGTAATCATTATTTCTACTTATTTATGCGGTTTGCTTAGTCCGTTGACTTTAGTATCAAAAATTATTTTTTTCAAAAAAAAGTGGTTGTAAAATTCATTGATATACATGGCAAACCTTTCAGTTTTAGTGTCATTTAGTATTCCGTCTAAAATTACTTTTTTTTCACAGTGAAAATTTAGTTCTTTAGTTATTAGCTAAACAAAAATATTAGGAGCACTGTGGTTTGAATGTAATAAAAAAATAGAGAATAGTTACTTCTTACCACAAAAAGTTTATTAGTGGATGTACATTTCGAGAGCTATGCTCTCATCTTCAGCAATACACTAAACTGAATTTCAGTTTAGTGTATTGCTGAAGATGAGAGCATAGCTCTCGAAATGTACATCCACTAATAAACTTTTTGTGGTAAGAAGTAACTATTCTCTATTTTTTTATTAGTTATTAGCTGTTATTATTTTTGCATTTTATTATTGCTGAAAGGCGATTTACATGGAATAAAATGAACTTTTGTGTCCATTTATAAACATTGAAAACAAAAATTTCAACCATGTATCATGTTTTCTCCACTATATGTTTCGTGCGCGGAGGACTCGATGCTCGGAATCGACGTTCGGAAATGACGCTCAAAATTTCATACGTCTCTCAGCTATGTGTTGCGCGGAAAAAATTGACGCTCAAAAATGACGCTCAAACAAAATTGACGCTCAAAAAAATTTAGTACCCCAGGGCTAAAACATGATACATGTTAATAAAAATGTACCAATCTATAATAAACATGTTTGAAAAAATTGCAATAATCGGATTCTTCAATATACTTTTGAAATTGAGAATGCTTACAGACAAAAATACCCTGAATTCAATGAGCGTCAGCAAACGTCTGTATCTCTTTTACTTTGGAAACTACGGCGCCATTCGGAGGTTTTATATGATTTTCTGAAAACTATAAACGCAAATAACTTCTAAACCAAAAGACATACAAACTTTTGTTTGTGCTCATTGGATTCAGCTTGTTTTTTGTATAAGCATGATGATTTTGCAAAAGTGTCCACAGATTTCGGTTTTCGTCAAAAATCGCATTTTTTTAAAGGGGTATGCCTTTAAAAAAATGCAAACATCGAATTCTTCAATATACTTTTGAAATTGAGAATGCTTACAGAAAAAAATACGCTAAATTCAATGAGTGTAAGCAAACGTCTGTATATTTTTTAATTTGGAAACTACGGCCATTCAAAAGTTTTATATGATTTTCTGAAAACTATAAACGCAAGTAACTTTTAAACCAAAATACATACAGATGTTTGTTTGTGCTCATTGGATTCAGCGTATTTTTTTGTATAAGCATGGTGATTTTGCAAAAGTTCCGACAGATTTCGGTTTTCGTCAAAAATCGCATTTTTTTAAAGGGGTATGCCTTGAAAAAAAATGCAAAAATCGAATTCTTTAATATACTTTTGAAATTGAGAATGCTTACAGAAAAAAATACGCTGAATTCAATGAGCGTAAGCAAACGTCTGTATGTCTTTTATAGCTGAGAGAGGGAGTACCGAGCTAATTATTATATTATATTTGATAAAAGTAATTTAAATTTTGTGCGAAAAATTACAATAACTGCATAAAAAGTGCAAAGGTCACTTGGTCACGATATAATATTAAAATTACTTATTTTGAATGATTTTATGCATTATATTCATTGTAACCTTGATTGTAAAGTCAAATTATATCCTTTTTAATCATAAACAGGGTAAGACAATCGAAAGTAATATAATAATAATTAAATTAATAGTTGAACCTCCAAAAGTACCTACATAATATTTATATGCAATTTGCAGGTACAATATTACAATTATCATAAATTTACATAAATGGAGTAAAGACACTTGTTCACTAATCATATATAAATACGGGAAGGGGAAAGTACCGATTTGAGTGTGTTAATTCGCACACAATGTGATGAAACATACATCGTTCTCTTAGTTTTAATGAGAGGAAGTGCACAATATATGTTTTATCACGATGTGTAAGAATTAACACATAGGTAAAATCGTTTCAAGAGAAATCCATATAAGAACCTCAGTAACGTTCAAACTTCAAAATTCAGCGAAATACGGTCGACTTTCGACCACTTGGCGACTACTAGTATTAATAAAAAAAGTAGGTGTGCCTTAAACCACACGACTGAAGTAAAACTTCTTCCTGCCATATATAATATATAATAATGATACAATAAGTAATATTCGATAATCTATATTCTATCACCATATTTTGATTGGATATCCTGATTTAACGACACAATATAACCTCACTCTGTAGCACATATATCTACAAAGACGAAATGTTTAAAATATAATTTTTGATTAATTAATTGACAAAATATGTATATATATTTATTAGCATAATTTATAATACATTTAAAAGGATTTATTAACTAACCTACATTATTTTCCGTTACAAAATGCAGCAAAATTCGATGAAATGTATTTTTGTTCCACAAAAAAAAAATAGCGTTTTCATTTTAAATGTCAAATAGTTGTATTAATGCTTCGTCTTTGTCGCACTAACTAACTTATATCTCCCTCTCAACTTAATGCTCCGTCTTTGTTGCTCTCACTAACTTATATCTCCCTCTCAACTTCCAATATATGATGATGCACTTCCGTAAACGATTTCGTCAGGCATCGCGATGATGCACTTTCGCAGACGATTACGTCAGGCATTTACCAGCTTACTCCCCAAGTCAAGCGTGCCTAAAGAAGTTTTACTTCAATAATACGCGATTATGACTCTGATTTATAGGGATACTTACACAAAATCTTTTAAATGTTGGTATTGGGACCGAATGATGTAATGAAAAGAAGATTGATGTTTTTCTCGATATCAAAACATCGATCAATCTCGTCGAATAACAGACAATAGAATCAGTAAATACAATAGTCTCGTTGCTCAGTAAGTCAGCGCGTGTAGCACCTTACTATTTTCAACCGTTACGAGCTCTCAAATAGATACTACGGTAAGTTAGATCTCACAGTATGTTTAGTTTGGACCAAGAATACGGGAAGTCAGTGATCCTTCCGTTCTCAACAGGAACCGTAGGCGATGATTTAACGAAAGTCGAATGTGCACCTTTTCGTTCTTGTTTGATACAGATACTTTTTTTTTGTAGAAGACGATTGATATTTAGCGGATATTTTTAACAGCCGCCTACGGAAAAAAAGTAGCCAAATCAAGACATCACTGCCATTGAACAATTTCACAGATAGACTCGGTCTGTCCACGCGCAATCGATGATGTAGGTAGTTCAGAATCTGCATGCCGACAAAACAACGCCTAGTGAACTACTAGATCAATAACACCATTAAAGACACCTACGATATTAGCAAACCAATCAAGTTATCTGTGAAAGTGTCATAACATATTATATTCATATACAACAAACAAATACGCAATAGGCAGAATATGCTATATTTAAGGTTCGTTCCAAGCAGCCAGCAAACGGTTTCGATACCGTCACCCGCATGCGCAGTAGCTAAAACGTGTGCGCATGCGGGTGACGGTTTCGGTACCGTTTGCTGACTTCTTGGAACGAACTTATTATTATTAGTGATGTAACGAATATTACTTTTTAGACATTATAGTTTAGCATCGAGATATTCTTGTAAGATATACTTACTGCTGGAGTATTGATCGAAAATGTTTTATGTATTGTACTGAAAAAACGGAAAAAAAGTTGTTAAAATGTGCATTAGTTGTTAACAGCAATGTATTTTAAAAATTTATATTAAAAACTATGTTTATTAATTAGTTACTAATAATTTTCAACTAATCTCAAACTTTGGGTGAAGACACCGAATGTGAAATAAATATAGTTTAAAAAAAACTAAAAAACACGCTTTATATCGAACTAAAAAGTAAAAAATATTTTTTTTAAATAAGCTTAAAACAATAATGAATAAAAAATACTAGTATTATTGTGAAAAAAGCGTGGGGCGCTTTGTTCCGCATTTTCGTACATCGAGCGCCCCACGCTTTTTTACAATACTTAATACTAGTATTTTTTATTCATTATTGTTTTAAGCTTATTTAAAAAAAAATATTTTTTACTTTTAGTTCGATTTATTGTCAAAAATTTGCCGAAAAAAAAAACAATTTTTTTTTCGGCGTGGACGGGATTAGAACCCACGACCCGTGATTCCGAGAGTTGACGTCAGCGAAGACCCGTGCCTTAAACCGCACGGCTAACCACTGTAGTTACAGTGCTGGCATATTATACTACAGTAATAAACCACTTGCTGTAGTCCAAACGAAGGTTACAAACAAACATACATACATACAAACTTACAAGTGAAGTTAATATAAAGCGTGTAAAAAGACACCGAATGTGAAAAAAGTATAATCGCAAAACGTCAAAAACACGAGCAGTGTTTTCACGAAGCAAGTTTCGCTCACCAAGTTAGCATCATCAGGAGAATCCCCTATGCTTAGTAAAGCGTACATTGAGAAAATGGTGCTCGTGTTCTGTTTTTTTTTTTTTATATTCAGTAGGTATAATTACTAATGATTTTGTGTATGAACTCTAAGAGACTTTAACGATCAGCTAAGAACGAAACCGTTATATTGCAAAATTATAACTTTTAATTATTTGTTTACAAAACAGTAGCATACGTTGCTATTATTAAGAAATAACCTAAAAATACAATATTGGTGTGGTTTCGTCGGTTTAAAGGGTTTAAAGGGGATTCAAGTGTCCTACACAAAAAAAAATGTTCTGAACATCTGTTGTGTAACTTTTAGGACACTCTGTATATGATTGATTTCATATCGAGAAACGCGATTTCACTGTAAATTGTTCACATTGACAGTCATGTGCGAGCAATTTTCCCATTATTGGTCAGTACATAGAGTATTGTATGCTGGCACGAAATCATGTTAAATTTGAAAAAAATATTCATTATTATATATTTAGTTAACTCGTCTCCTGGAAAGTGCTTTGAAAAAAAAAGTTCATTGAGGGAAATAAAATTGTATAGATTATTAAGAACAAATTTAAATAAATTGAAAATATGAAACGGTACTAAATCTAGACAAACTTGAACTTAAATAATTATAAATGCAGGATGTGTGGTAATACTATCTGTACTATACTATTTTTTATAACCTAAAAACTCAAACGACCACTTTAACAAACAGCTATCTCGGAGTTTATATTTAGATAATACTAGCGGCCGGATGCAAAACTGTTCTGTAAATATTATATTGACCTTTTCATCTAAACAGCAGAATTATCAAAGTAAATTATTTTAATGTAGGTACCTATCTCTAAAGATTTAAGCGTACGAAAACAGTTTTTTTTGACAAAACATCGTCATAGTTCAACCATTTTGTACAAACTATATACAGAAACCTTCTTCGTTTATCGCTCTTTCTATTAGTGAAAATGAGTTTATCGCGGTACACACAGACGCGGCGAAGGGACTTTTTTATATTGTATAGATATTTAAATAAACAAACATCCAATAAATAAAATCATCGACCAATTTTTCAGACAATATATTAACAAAATATATAATTAATACATTAACGTTTCGATCCGGATTTGGACCTTCTTTAGAACTGATCTAAAAAATATACAAAATAATTAATATTTAATTTCTAATTCGCTTTTTATAAAATTCTTTCAAAATTATTAATTAATATCAAAATATTGAAAAAATCCGGATCGAAACGTTAATGTATTAATTATATATTTTGTTAATATATTGTCTGAAAAATTGGTCGATGATTTTATTTATTGAAGAGTTCTAATCAGACGTTAATCAAAGATTTGAAAAAGATATCCAATTTGATTTGTAAAATTTTCTTTGAATAACGGTTCTATTACGTTTAAAATAATCAAGTTCCGTATGTATATTAGATAGATTGTAGATTATAGACGCTCAACAGGTCAGGTCATTATGACAAGCGTCCGTTACAACATGTAGACGACATTTTTCTCCACTGCACTTTTAGAGTTTAATAATAATTACGCAAAGCTTCGAAGCAATTATAGAACAAACAAAAGGTCAGAAAATGTATGGTATTTATTACAATAATGTCTTTATCTAGATTACAATCAATTCGATTAGATTTCTACTGCATAGATGAGTATTTCACATGTGCTACTGTGCTAACAATACCTTTGTACGTACTAAGTATATTTTATATATAAATCTACAGACACAAGACAAAACAACTTATGTCGAACTATAATTTTTTTATAATTTATGAACCTTTGGCAAAACAATTTTTTTTTCTTTTTAGTACATTTCATGAAAAGTTTGTGTACAAATTATATACAGAAACCTTCCTCGTTTATCGCTCTTTCTATTAGCGAAAACCGTATTAAAATCCGTTCGGTCGTTTTTGAGTTTATCGCGTTCAGACAGACAGACAGACGCGGCGGAGGAACTTTGTTTTTTATATATACAGTGTAAACTCTATTTAACGTCACTCGATATAACGACAAACTCCTTAAAACGTCGAAATCACTTAACTCTAATTGGTTTACCTTATTGCTCATACAAACTCTAAATAACAACAAAAACTAGTACTTGTTTGTTATATTGTTGCTTTGTTGTCGACATCATGCGACCAAAATTTCTATTTTCGTACAAGAGATTCATTTATAATATATACTAGAGTGACCTGTGCGAATTATTCGCACTAAATAAGTATCACTTTACTAAATTATTTTTTAAATATGATTGCGGGTATTCAATTCGTTTTTAATTTTGCACACAGCTTATAAAGTTCTTCTTTTTGTTGTATTACAATATGAAGCTCAGATGACAGATCGAAGAAATATTTTACTAAAATTGTCATATAGAGGCGTAAGTAGCAAAAGCGTTGAGCTAAGCCGTCAGATGGAATCATGCAGCATTGCTGTGACGTTGTTCAGCGTTGCTCGCTGTTTCAAAATTAAAGCCGTCAGATGGCAGTATGCAGTATTGTGTCTGTTGTATTACAATATGAAGGTCAGAGGACAGATCGAAGTGTTGACGTTGTTTCAAAATTAAAGCCGTCAGATGGCAGACGTTGTTCAGCGTTGCTGTATTTTAATTAATTTACAAAAACAAAAGCAATAATAAATTTTTTTATAGTTGTCGATGTCAGTTGCGCAAGCAATTATCTGTAAAATGATACATAATTTATGTGGAGAAATTGTGAGGTTTTTTCTAAAAAGGGAGGCAAACATCTTAAACCTTAGCGTATTAATGTTGGTATTGATTTATGCAAGCCTACGCGGTTTTATCTTAAGGTCTTATATAGGTACTACTATGTGTGGCTTATTTATAAATTCTAAACATCGCTGACACCGCCGCTGCAACTGTTAGCTGGAACAGCATTGGAAATGCATTTTTAGTATGCAACTGCACGGATGAGCAGCGAATTGATGCGGCTGTTTATTTTATGTGACATAATTGGAATACACACGTCGTTTGCTGTCCATACGCTTTTAGAATACATTATTATTATCAGTGCAAAAAATATGATTTATTATATTATAATAAAAGTTGCGCCGAACATAGGATATTCCAAAAACTCAACATTCGGTAAGGTCACATCCTAACTAATTTATTATTACAAAATGCGAATGTGAGTTTGTTTGTTTGTTACGCTTTCACGCGTAAACCGCTGAACTGATTTCAATAAAATTTGGCAAGGAGATAGATTGCATCCTGAGGAAGAATAATAGGCTACTGTTTGTCTCAAAAAACAGCTCTAAAGGGGTGAAATAGGGGATGAAAGTTTGTATGGAGAACCGATCATTTCTCAACTTAGGGATATGAAAATTCATATTTAGACTTTTGGTAAGAAATAAAGAATTACGTGTTTCAGTGTTTTTGCAAAATCATTCCTCAAGATGGTAAAATTTGGGATGATTTCAAAATTCACACGGAATATACCTTATATACAGAGTGTCCCACGACATGACTGCCATAGCCTAGGACTGTGTTGCTGGGGTGATTTCAAGTCAAAAATGTCTAAAATATACATATACCCGGAACGCTATTCTATAACTGAGCTAAAAGTATTTGAAATTTTAAATAAGTAAGCCCACTAATGCAGGTATTAGGTTCGGCTGTTAGTTTTGTTATTATTAAAAAGAGCTGCAGGTGGCTGTGAATCACCATTAGTATTTATTCGTGCTGAACCTGAGACTCTTCGCAGAGCTACCACTTCAATTCTAAGAAGAGCTAGACTATGTATACAGCAACTGGGTGTACATTTTGAGCAACTGATTCAATAAAGCGATTTCTTTTTAAATGGTTTTTAAATTAGTAGGGAATTCCTACTACTACTTATCTAAAATTTCAAATGCTTCTAGCTCAGTTAGGATAGCGTTCCGGGTATATATGTTCATTAGACATTTTTGACTTGAAATAACCCCGGCAACACAGTCCCAGGCTATGGCAGTCATGTCGTGGGACAGACTGCTGGCAAAAATACCAAAGTGTATAAACATTGTTTGTTAAAGTGGTACTACAGCCGTTGTCGCTGTTTCATCTCAGTCGCGTCCACAGCCGCGGGTAGCAGCTAGTACTATTATAAATGCGACAGTAATTCTGTCTGTCTGTTACATTTTCATATCCAGACCGATTGCGATGAATTTTAATATCGAGATAGTTTGAAGCCAGGGGAAGGACGTAGGCAACTTTTTTCAAAATTGAAAAAAATGCAGTTCTTATATTAAACCCCGCTTAATTTGTTCGTACGTAAAACTTTTGAAAGTGAATTCTGATGACTCAAAACAATTTTATCTAACAGAAAAAGACAAATGTGAAACTAAATCATAACTAACCATCAAATTAAAAGTAACAGTTACTTCCAAAAATAGATTTGTTATTAAATGATTGGATAGATAAATAGTTTCAGATTACAACATATCAAGTTTAACACTCGATTCCGTTCAGCGAGCAGACAACATCCATTTATGCCATGTTATTTGCCGACGAACAGCAGTTTGTATATTTAAGGCTACACTGTACCACAGTCACAGAAGCATAGCATAAATCAGAAATTCCGGTACATTAATGGCCATATTCACCGAACGTAAATAGTTATTTATTCGGTTCATTCGTTCTGCAGGTAACTATTCCTCCGAATAAATAGCGATAATTCAATTCACCAACCATAATTATGTTTACTGCAGATATAAATCTATTCTGCTTTAGGTACTTCCAGTATATAAATATTTATTCGCCTGATAAAATAATTATGGCCGCCACATAGATCATAACACCTAACCTATAAACGTGGAGTATTATATCTACAGTTTGGTCTTGTGAATTTATTTGTGTTGTTTATTAACCTTTTACAGTTGTAAAACATTAAAGTTAGTGGAAGTTTTGTGTGCAGTTGGGTTAGGATAAAACATTATTATTTTGTGAAACTTTTTTATTGACGTTTACACTAACGCCATCGGTCGGATTTTTGGATGAACGTCAAAATATTCGACAAAAAGAGCAAGGCGTACAGTGCAGTATATATTTATTCTACAAGTAACTGCTATATTGCTTGGTGAATTGAAAGTAATTTTTATTCTAAGGAATAAATTTAAATAATAGTGTTCGTTGAATATTTGCATCGATCGACTGTCGGCACTTTCTGAAATCTGGAACACAACTGCGTTAAGCGTGCTCTGACCCCGCGACCCAGGTGCGGATCTAGATTTTCAGGCCCCTAGGGCTTGTTAAAGTTCAATGGGGCCCCACTTTTGAACCAATCTAAAAACAGAAATCTCTGCCTGACATAGTATAGTACCGTCTTAACTTATATTGCAAATCACGTTGTTGAATGAATTATCAGATAGATAAATCAACAACAATATCATATTATTTGATTCAGGTTATTGGTTATTTTAATGGCGTGATGGAATTTATTGAGAGATTTTAGTCGTTCATCATTTTACGGAACACCTTACAACTTATTTAACTCTCATTTCCGTTTACCTACAAGAGAACTGTTGTATCGTTTTGTCCAAAGGCTTTTTGGTGCTACCACAAACGGTCTCAGATTTAAGAGCCCGTTTGCCGATCTCAGAGGTGAAGCTGTATTTTGCGGCGTGTGGTGAGGAAACATTTTGAAAAATTCCATTCATAATAGTACAACTAATATATTGTGGTCTATGAGAATTGAATACTCTCTCTCTATCTTTCACACATGTGAGAAGGATTGACAAAGAGAACCAAATTATCATATGCCTATACTACAGTGATATACATACTATTACATATGTGTTTGTACACCGACACAGACACGTACTAGACTGCAGGTATCAAATAGGGATGTGCTATATTCATTTTATATATCGAATTACATAACATTACAACATAAATTATAGGCAAAAAAATATTTTATAAAAAATACAATGGTAGTAAATGTCACATAATGAAAATTTAGAATTAAAATTATTAACATATGTAATACAAATTTTGAATGAAAAACATAATGGAAATGTATGACACACCGCTTTACTATTTAATCGTAAAATACTTTTACAAAATATATAATAATATTTAACACTTTAGAGGTATCAAGATTTTCTTGTAGTATGATGTTTCGAAAATATTCCCTGAAAATTTCAAGTCAATAGAATCAACAGTTTCCTAGAAATACTGTACACACTGATTTCGTTTATAACGACCTCGGTTGTAAACGACTTTTCGGTTATAGCGAACGTAACACCTAAGTCCTTTGAATTTAAAGTATACTTTTCTTTCTATATAGAGGGTTCCGGATATAGCGACGGAATAATGTTATAGTCCCTTCATCGTCGCTATAACCGATATCGACTGTATATACTGCGCCAAGACGAAAACTTTAAACGCGTTTTTCTCGAAACTATGATATCGAAATCGGTGACCTCTGTAATTCGCGAATCACTCGATGGATTTGAATGAAATTTATACAGTTTATTGAAAGCATAAAAAACTAGTAGGTACTAGATCGAAGGATTTTGGTTTTTTAGTTGAAAACTTCGATTTTGTAACAATAAATTATTGTATTCTTTTTGAAAATCCGGGGGCAAGCATTTAGAAGCCGCCATATTATTAAAAAATCTTAGACTAAATGTTAGAGCAATTAAATACAAATTTTTTAGCGTTTATTGAAAAAAACGTACATACTTTTAAAATATAATATAAGAAAAATAAATCTTACTTAAATTCTTTAAGTAAAAAAAATCGCTGCTTTTAAGTTACTAGCCGATATTAAAAATTCGTTTAATTTTAAAATGGGATCTTTAATCAAGTTTTTTTTGTTGGAATTTATTCACGAAATGTGTAATCTAGTAGCGGCAAGAGTGAATCAAAAGCGTTTTTTTGCATTAAGCGCATATTTTGTCATTAAAAGTAAGAGCGCATTTAAAATGTTACATTAATAAAATAAAAAGCATGTTTATGACAGAAACCGTTATTTAATGAAGAAAAAAAATGTTTTAAAGTAGTTTTGTATTTGATGCGTAGCGACCTTATCTATTAATCTTTTATATGTAAACTAAATTAATGGTTCACCAAAAATTTGTTTAGGATGAGTTAAGACTTTTTTCATTAAAGAGAAATTTGCAAAATAAGCCAAAGTTACAGTAGATTGTCGCAAAACCATTACGCACATAGGTTTATATGATATTTTTTGCACGTACCTCGTATAAAAAGGCTGGGTTTCACTTCATTTTCAAAATTTTTGACAGTTCACTTTCGAGCAAAGCACACTTCTAAAGCTAGGTCACAAAAAAATAATAATAAATCGTTTAACGTCCGTTTCTCGGACTTTATGTCAACACACGCCATTCGCACCATTACTATTTTCCATGTATCACAACCACCCGTTATTTTCTACATTTTTTAAACTTCCACTTGATTACAATGGGCGAATGAAGAAATTTTTAGGACATTAGGATAAGGTAGGCAAATTTTGAGAGCATAGAAGTTTGGCAAGTAATCGGCCATGGTCTTAAATAAGGAACCATCTCGATAGCCGATATTTATCTGGAATTATTGAAAAAACTATGGAAAATCTCAACAGGACGGCCGGTACAGAAATTACCGTATCTCGGCGAGAGGCAGTAGGAAAAAGTCTCAGCCACATCTGCCGCCGCGGGATTCGAACCTGATACCTCTTGAATGTGAGTCGTCCTCTCATTGCTACGCCACCCCGCTCGGTTAGGTTATAAAAAAAAATTGGTTGTCTGTAAAGTCGGATTACGGACGATAGTTTTACGTGATAACGTATTCCGTAATACATAACCTAAATTTATATAATAATTATAATAATTCGAATCTATGATATTGCATCTTTCGCTTCAAATTTAGGTTAATTTTATTTATTTAAATTACTCACCACCTATAATATAATTGTTTTTTTTTTTAACTTTCTTTCTTTCGTATTTATTTTAAGTCTCAAAGATTAGCTGTCATAATATTTTGAAAACAATTGTTTCACTGTTTATATAAAATTCCAAAACCTACTTACAATATTTAAGTATTTTCATACGTCAAAAAATTGATTTTTATAATGATAAAATTTGTATGAAAACAATTTTTTCGAGAGATGAGACCTAGCTAAAACGATTTTTTGCCCCCCAAAATCCCTTTTCAGTAAATTTCATCCAAATCGTTAGGGCTGTTTTCGAGAAAAGCACGCACAGGGTCAGGCGGAACGTTACGAACGTTAGGAACGTTACACTTTTTCGTGCATGCAGCCGGTGTTTTATCAATTTATAAGATTGGTGATTCATCAATTTATAAGACCTTATCACGTCAAAAATAGACAAACATTGTTTTACTAGGCGATCAGTTTTGTTTTACTTTACAACACTAGTGTTGAAATGCTTACATACATGTAAAGCATCTATTTTAAAGAGGATATGCGAAAACGTTTTTACTGTTTTATACAAATGCGAATATATAAAGAGGTGATTTTTTTAATATTTGGGTACCTCCGGGGGCCGTATCGTTTTATTTAGATTTCAAATGTACCTATTCGCTGTGAGAATTGATCGACGCGACATCTCTTGCTTTAGGGTTGTAAATAAAGTGACAGAATCAAATGTAAACAAAAGTTTATTTATTATATTCAAGTTGTATAAATATCTAGAACAAGAGCCCGCGGCAGCCAGACCTTCGTCATTTTATAAAAGCTGAAAGTTTTTCTATGAATGTCTCCAATACAGGTAAGAATGATCCCCACCCATGAAACCTGAGTAGTGGTGGCTTTGGCAGGTAACAGGTATTAAAGGTGTACAAAATTCCATCTCAAATTCGTCATTTTATAAAACTCAATTTTTTAATATTTCGTTCGTAACAATATTAAAAATCGCGTCGCTCATTGCCAGACACTTAGTATGGTTCCAACCCCCTGCCAGACACCCTTAAACTATCATAATTTGTATAATTATATTTACGTTATTTTATAAAAGCTGAATTTTATATATATTGTTTGGAGAACTATTAAATAATGTTTCATTAGTAGCCAGACAGTTTCGAGGGTTCTATCATCCTGCCAGACGCATTAAAGTGTACAATTTTCAAATCGTTTTTGCTTTATAACTTTGAAACGGCTCATGAGATTTTACTCAAATTTGGTACGTTGGCATAGCTTTATTGGGCAATAAAACCCATATCATAATAATGATGAATATCATTCCATGGGCGTAGAACTTGATTTTTTCGATAAATAAACATCTAAAACTTCTACGCCAATGGAAAAAAATCAGTTTGAGTATGAAATCTGGATCACGAGACTCATTTACTAAAAGGTACTCTTGATAAAATTCGATTACTCTCATAGTTTCGCCAAATTTTAATTCTAGTAATTTAAGGCATATGATAGAACCCTCGAAACTGTCTGGCTACTAATGAAACATTATTTAATAGTTCTCCAAACAATATATATAAAATTCAGCTTTTATAAAATAACGTAAATATAATTATACAAATTATGATAGTTTAAGGGTGTCTGGCAGGGGGTTGGAACCATACTAAGTGTCTGGCAATGAGCGACGCGATTTTTAATATTGTTACGAACGAAATATTAAAAAATTGAGTTTTATAAAATGACGAATTTGAGATGCAATTTTGTACACCTTTAATACCTGTTACCTGCCAAAGCCACCACTACTCAGGTTTCATGGGTGGGGATCATTCTTACCTGTATTGGAGACATCCATAGAAAAACTTTCAGCTTTTATAAAATGACGAAGGTCTGGCTGCCGCGGGCTCTTGGGCTAATCATTATAATGTTGTACTGAGAAGAATATGTACAAATTAAGATTTTTAAATATTTGTCATATTGAAAATATTTGAAAATAAAAAGAATGTTCTAGTAGTGTGACATATTTTGGAGTTAATATTTACCTGGTTTTACAGCAATGCAAAGTTTTTTCTAATTATAAGTTTTCTTATTTAGAAATGTTCAATTTATTATTAAAATCAATTTTCAGCCTAGATGGATATTTACATACAATCGCCTTTTCCTCCACCTGCAACTTTAGACTTGAAACTAATAAATCCGGGGAGAGTAATTCCAACGAACAATTTTGCTGTGAAAGTTTTCTTGTAATGCGAGAAACAAAATACTCTATTTTCAATACTGGCAGGCACTTCCATCCTAAATTCAGTACAGTCAATAATGACTCTTGTACTACTGTACAGTGGATGAAAACACTCTGGCATGCATCCTGAACAGTAGCTTTATCTGGCCAAAATACTAAATTTGCTGTTGAAAAATGTTTGACACTGAAGTTCTATGTATTGAGAACAGAACACTTATGGCAGAAAAAGTTAATCCAGTCTTTAATTTAATTAAAAAAATAAGTAACCTATTTCTCTGATTGATTTTACTCTTATCAGCTGACATAGGTTTCATAAATTTTAATAAAATATCAAAATTTTCTCTAGTTATACCTGCCAAGTCTGATAATTGTTCATCATCTTTTATAGACTCGTATCCTCTAAAAAAAACAGTTTTTAAGATCACTTTTATTTTCACAAAACTCAAAATTAGGTCCAACAGCTTCATCTGTAAATTCTTTATGCGTATTACACCCTTTAGTTTTTATCACTTTCTGACTCGGAATAGGTGTACCTTCAAAAATGTCTGTTTGAATTAGATATTGGAAGTTTATAAAACGCACAGTCCTTATTATACGATTTATTTTTACAAGTAACAACACAACAAGTTGCACTTCTCATTTTTATTAATTTACCTATTGATTATTTATTATTAAATTGAAAAATAATAAATGTCAGCAGTGTTTAGCAACGAAACTTTTTTTCACTTTATTTCTCGACTCGCTCACTACGGGCGCTGCAAAACTTTTTTGTATCCCCTCCCAACTCATTCTCACAGCCAATAAAAGAATTTCGTTCGATACAGTGCTCTCTGCTCGGTCGTAGATTGCTCTTCTGTGATTGGTAGTTCCATTTAGTGGATTGGTGCCGGTGTCCAGGTTTTACTTAGATTCAAACCTACTTCTTTTTAATTTCTACCTTTTTTTCTGTTGCACCAACACTCCGTATATTAATTACAAACTTAAATGTTCTAAAACTGTCTTAAGCAGAAATCAGATATATTAATTTTACACACACACACATATACATGTTTATAAATATCTACATAGATAATGTGGCATGCATTAATAACCATTGATCAGCCCGGAGCATTCCTGGTTTCGAACTGGCGCTATTTGTGTAGCAATATTGTATTCTTGCATAACGGTACATTGCTTTTTAAGACGCGTTACAATAAATGTCGATTCTCACTGAAATATTTACGTTGCATTGCATCTTCATGCAGCAAAAAAAGACTACTGCTAACTAGAAGCCACTCTGGAATCGAAGGCAACGAAGAAGCTGATGTGCTGGCCATACATGGGCCCAGAACCAGTCCTGGGAGGCACAGTCAAATAAGGGAATGGATAAAAAATCAGCGCAAGACATACTGGAATCAAATTTCCAGCCAGCAACATATGGCAAGGTTTTTTAATTAAAGGGCCATCCCGAAAGATGAATGAAGAACTGCCCCAACTCAGTAGGACCAATCTTCGTCTCGTGGTAGAAGACTCACTCACTCATTTATGGAACTACCAAGTATCCAGTTCCAGAATTAAGAATGTACCAATATTGGAAGCCTCAACTATGACACAGTTCTAAATTATTTCAACTTGTTCCCTTTACAAGCATCTCTTGTAGAACGGGTGACGAACCCAAAGCTTTGGGTGCTTGCATTGTAGTAAAACCAAATTTTCCTTTAAATTATTGTAGCTTTTTGCAACCACTTTATAGAATTTTTTGTTGCAGATTCGGACGAAGAGATAGGCGTACGTACTACGAAAAATCAATTGTCTTCATTCAAGGTAAGTTAGATGCACAGATAGATTTATTCTTCTTACCACAAGTTCTAATTAAATTTTATGGAATTCGGAAGTGTTATAGAGTTCCGTTCGTTATTTATTATTATAAGTATTACCCAACAGGGTTAACTTTCGTATTGTAAACCTACGTCTTTGTTTCTCTTGAATTCCTGCGGCAATCGGTTATTTTTTTGGAAGACTAATTTAGATTGACTTACAATTGCTAATTTTTAAATGTCCAACTACAGCATATTTTTTATGTGAAACATCTATAGCCGCACGTAAAACAGATTTCTGGCGTGGCGACGTGGCGACGCGTCGCCACGCAATCGACTGTGCGATACCTAATAGTGTATACTCCACAGGGTATACAGTGTTGTTTACTATTATAATTAAAGTGTGCATTCATCTGTGCATTAAGCACGCGTATATTTGGTGTGTTTGAAGCGCCAGTAAATGTAAAATCTACTCTCTTGGTAGATTAAATTATGTTTCACATCTGCCAGGCGTCCCGCGACGGCTCACATTTTTTTTTTTCACTGAATTAGTGAAAGCATATAATATTAAACGATTTTATCGTCATAATATTTTAGAAGGCAATATATATAAGAAAAATTTAAATGTCACTGTCAGGACTTGAACCCGAAACAACCAATTTCGCGTTGGCTGAGTTACATTACTCTACAGCGCCCACGACAATTAATATTTGATTTCTCTCATATATAGCACAATACACCACGGAATCGACTACCTGCGAGAGCTATTTTAATACAACATTACTAGAATGTTAATTTTAGCCGGACTAATAAACCGAGAGAAAGATTTTTGTTTGCTGTATTATTTTTACAATTGCTAATTTTTAAATTTCCAACTACAGCATATTTTTTCATTGAATTAGTGAAAGCATAATATTAAACTAAATAGATTGACTTAGCCTATTTTGGTATGCCTATTAGATAATGTGATGACGACCAGCCCAATCACAGAACCAGTCATTTCAGCACGAAATGCACTAAACTTAGGCGTAGGCCTAGTTTATATGAGAGGCGTTCAACGCGCGTTGGCCCAACGCGCGTTTACAGCTTCTATACAATTGTATAGGACTGTTTATATGATAACGCGCGTTGGTGGCGCGTTGAACGCGCGTTATCTTCTATCTAAACAGTCCTATACAATTGTATAGAAACTGTAAACGCGCGTTGGGCCAACGCGCGTTGAACGCCTCTCATATAAACTAGGCCTTATGCTTTGAGTCTGTGACATCACCTATAGAACGTCAAAATAACTTAAAAACTTGTAATTATATTCCGCGAAATTAAACGTAAAAATAATGTTTATCTGTGGCATTTATTGGTTATTTTAATTGAAACTAGAAAACATATCAAAGAAGAGAGGTCGTCCATACACTTTCTGATTCAAGACAAATACGATTAGCACAATTCTAGTTGCAACCGTTTTGTTAAAAGCCCACCCAATATGTCTCTCCTTTTGAAGTACCGACAGAAACGCACGTGTTGACCGTCGCCAATGCTTGCGGAAATATTCAAATTTTAGATATGCGCTTATAAAAACGACCAGGGTTCGACAGTGTTAAGCTTTATTAATTTACTTATTTCATTGATCTCTAATTAGTAGGGCCGTCTTTAATCTACTGGAGGCCCTGATAGTCGCTATTCGTTGCTATAGTTACATAATGTAGGTAACCATGGCAACGAATAGCAAATATCATATTGAATAGTAGAATATCAGAAATTTTATTTTCTTTATTATATCTACTATATCAAATGTCAATATATGTTTCACGTCATGTAAAAATTAATCAAAGCATGCTTAACTAGTTTATTTCTGACAGATCTACAAAACAAAAGAACAACTGATTTTTTTTTATTTTCAAAATATTTCCGAAACTATAAAATATGGAAAAAATATTTCTTAGCGAAACTTTCTTGAAAAAATAAATAGAATAATAAGCCGTTATTATATAAAAAAAAACAACGTTATACTATATATCTTTTCTGCGCATACGCCGATTTTCCCCAAAAACAAGAGGGCTCTTCATATTTACATACCAAACATCCTCCCAAAATTTAGTTTCAATCCGTTCATCCGTTTGACCTGTATCGTCCTCACAGACGAACAGACGCACAGAGTTTTTCCAAAAATATGTTTTTTTGGATTCGGGGGACCTCAAAACGAAAAGATATTGTAAAGTGATTTTTGACCTAAACTAGTACTATCATTCCCCCCACTTGTGGGTTGGAATGGTAAAATTTAAATTTTTTTTAAGAAGGTTGATGCGTAACAGTCCCAATCAAAAGTAAGTCGAATTCTAAATGGGAACTTTTCAATAATACATTTTTACAAAAGCTTATAAGTCGATGATACCAATAAATTATTGTCATAAAGGCATAAATAAATCATTTTTTTAATTAATTATTTCAATATTTTACTTAATGGACTAACTTCTGAATTTTTTGTACAAAGTTAGGTTAGAAAAAATAAATTTAAGTATGTAAATATCTGTATTTTACATATTTTTTGCAGTAAATAATTTAAAAAAAAATTAGAAGTAATAAAAATTAAAATCAAATTATTAAAAATTTGAAAATTCAGGTAAAATTGTTAAGAATAAAAGTTCATAATCGAAAAGTGCAGGGGTTTAATAATTTTTTTTATTGATTAAAAGTCTCCTAATTAAATTGGAAAAAATATTAAAATATGCCTAAGACATCGATGCTTTACATAGTTTGTTTTCGGAACTGCTGACATTATTTGGTTATTTTCAAAAAATTAAAATGTACCGTTTGCATGCTAGGTTGACATATTTTCCATAAGACTACATGTAAGAGTTTTTTTTTAATTTTTAACTTTATAAATCTCCTAATGATTTTGTTTTTTTTACAGAAAATTTTGTCATAAAAAAATCTATTAAAAGAACTTTATTTCAGATTTTTTTCATTATCTTCGTAAAACGACTCAACCTCCTTAAGGCTGTTGGGGGCTCGGCTTTGTCTGCGTTCTTTTTCCTTGATATCCGGGTTTAGAGTCTTGCAAACGCGGCAGCCTTATCTACATTTTGTTGACGGCATAATGAACTGCTTTACTTTCAACGTTGTTAGATTTTTGCCGTCATAATAGAACTCTGACAACAAAACAAAATGCTCGAACAAGCCTTCTGAATGCATACTCAAAAATAAATCATTAAATACAGATTTTTTTCTATACGTGGATATAAATAAACCTTTCATTGCAAGTTTATCGAATATAATTATGACAGATTTAACTGTAAAATACTGTCTTCAATGTAGCAAAAAAAATTTGAATTGCTAATATAAACGTTTATCATAGAAAAAAATAATATAACGTAACGAACAAAAGCAATTTTCAACACTATAATTTAATAAACATTGGCAACAAAAAAATCGAAAACAGTTAAATGTACAAATATATACTGACGACAAATGTTCGGTACATAAAGAATAAGCTACATTTAAAATTTTTACGACTCTTTTATTGTATTAAATTATTGTTGTGAAGCGGTTTTCAAGAATGTTAATCGAACAAAAAATCAGTGGCGCCATAGGTGAACAGAAACAACAAGAGGTTTAAAGTAAAGGAATATTGCATTGTAACAACAATTAATGATAAAAATGTTTTCTCTTTATTTCGAAAGTGTACAGGATAGAAGCTTGACACTTCTACCAATTACGTTGGTTTGATCAAAATGAGTTCTGACCATATTAGTTCTTGGCGTAACTAGTAGTCTAAGTCATTCATCGCGCTGACAGGTCATGACTTAGCCTACAAGTTACGCCCATAATTTTATTCAACAATTGCGCGTTATTCATGTTTTATTTATTGTTATTAATGAGATGTTGTAAATATCTATTTATTTCTTTATAAAAAAACTGTCAATACTAACAGCACCAAACAGCACGATTCAATGTTTTGGTTTGAGGTTAGCCGGTTATGAATAAACTCCATGTCGAAAACATTCGGCCTCTCAATTTTAGCCTCAATGGGTAACAACGGAGTTGTTGTTACCTACTATTTCGTTACGACTCAGAAAATAGTTACGTTTATTTTCATTACTCCACAATGGCCGAGCTAGTAGGAATCTTCATTGAGTTATGACAAGTAATTGTCACCAGTCGGTAAATGGCTATTTAGGGTTCGGTTTTTAGACATGATAAAACATGAATAACGCGCATGAGTTGAATAAACTTTTATTCTATACTGAGTATAGGAATAAAATCGCAATCGAACCATTATGGTGCAAACATATACTTCTGTCTTTTTTATACGCCGTAAGCACTGGCGTATCCAGGAGGACTAAAAACAAGCACGCGGGAACCGACTTAAGAAATTTCTAAGTTGCCCCTCCTGGGCCAAAAGCTGGGTACGCCCACGTTAACGTCATAGAAAAAGACAAAGTTTTTGAAACAGAGATACTTTATTCAGACTGAATGCAAGTACATCGACCAATCGTATCATCGGAGAAATCAGGGAATTACATCGAAGACAGAGACGCAGATATATTTTCGATACGCTTTGTTGCGTTCACTCACCGCACATTGAGTAGATAAGCAATGATTCATATAGATAATTAATAGATATATGGTTCTGACAGTCGTTTTTCATAAACTATCTATACAAATAAATCAAATTGAAGTGTCTGTTTTAATATATTACATATAAAATAGCAGCATTTTTACCCCCCCCCCCATATTTGGAATCAAAATTAAAGATGCCACACAATGAACGATTCTCTTAAAATAAATAATTTTTAATCAAACGTATATTAAAAAGCAAAACCATGTCTTAAAAATGATGCCTTTTTTGATATAAAGAAACATAAATTTATTTAAAAAAAACTTGCTGTACATTACGTAACGGGTTTCATATACAGACAACGTTAAAAATTTTACATATATCTGAGGCCAAAATGCAAAATTGCTTAGGTCGAAATTGCGGTAAGATTTTAATGATTACTATATCATTTTGTTGATTAATTTTTCGCTCGAATTTCAGTCCCATTTAAAATGCAAGGTGACATTGTTCGGAGCTCACATGTGGAATATCTGGCGTTCCAAATTTAAAAATATTATTTTGGCTACAACCAAACAAATATAACAAACTACTTCACGCTGTATATTATGTCTTTAAATAACGTACGTTATTTCAAAATATCGTTTGTAATTTCTGTACAGATGAAATGTTTTTTTTATATAATTTTTCAAAATACAGCTGAAAAAAATTTTAGTAGGTACAGTGTAAATTCTATATGTATAGCGACACTCAAGGGACCGTGCACTGTGTGGCGTTATTGAGAGTTGTCGTTAAACGGAGCGAATAAATAAGCAACTAAGAATATGATAACTTATCGATAAGCAGCAACATATGAAAGATAATCCCAACAAACTTAAGAACGAATTTCTTAGTATCTTCGGTACGCATGATGCCGACAACAAGTCAACAAAGTAACAAACACGTGCTGTTTATTGCCTAATGTTGACGTATTGTTGTCGTTATTTAGAGGTGGGTGTGTCGTTATTTATGAACAACATAGTAAATCAACTAGAGTTACGTAACTTCGACGTTTTAAAGAGTTTGTCGTTATATCGAGTGGCGTTAAATGGAGTTTACACTGTATAAGTACTTATTGAAAATTCGACATAAGTCGTTTTGCCTTTAGGCCACATATATAAAAGTATTGTATCCTCGAATTACATTTGTTTGTCGTGTATTATTTTTAGATGACTACAAAACCGAGTATAGTATGTATGTAGTATTGAATGACCCGTTATGTGATTCACATGTAATATTGTTTCTCAGACATGTTTTATATTCAATCAGAATCATAAAAAATGATTTCGCAAAACTTAAATCCAAGAACGGTACGTTCATCGTGGCACAAACGAGGGTAGGTTTTAGAGGTTGAAAACATTTTTTGGGCCCAAAAATACCGAAAAACTTCTCAGAATCGTTTCAGAATTGAATTTTAACCCTTTAGTAATTATTAAAATGTGCTGCTAGGGTAGCTTAAGCAACGAATAATTCTAGATGGAAAAGTCGAAAGCAGAACAGTTGATTTAGGAACTTTGTTTGGACTAGTTAGGAGATAAACATACTAAAAGTCCTTACCCCTCCGAGGTACGCCCGAAGGGGGGGAGCACAAAGAAGGTCCCGTTTTTTGGTATTTTGCTTTCATCTCGAAAACGATACGTCGTACGAAATTTTGTTGGAATACATAATGAAAGCTGATAAAATTCTCTACAACTTTAGTTTTCACACTTTTTATCTATCTCCAATCTTTGTCTAGCTATGAGCTCCGAAAAATGGTCGATTTTCAAAAATGTGTTAAATTCTCTGTAGCACATTGTAACAATACGAATTTGTCAAAATCATTTCGTATCGCTCATCCACACTATTAAAAACACCCACACACTATTGCTTTGCTCATCACTAGTAATAGCAAATTTTATTTTGAGGCAATTCCGCGATTTTCAAATCTATTTCTATAACCTTAGAATAAATAAAATAATCGACCAATTTTTCAGACAAAAATTGCAATAATAAAACTCAATAGATTTACGTTTCGGTCCGGATTTGTACTTCTTCAGAATTAATCTAAAAATATAAAAATTAATTTATTAATTTTTCAGACAATATATTGACAAAAATGACAATAATATAATCAATAGATTTACGTTTCGGTCCGGATTTGGACTTCTTCAGAATTAATCTAAAAATATAAAAATTAATAAGCTTCTAATAGAATTTAATTTTAACTTTTAATAAAAAATTATACCAAACAATTTTTTAATACCTAGACCTACGTGACAGCAAAAAGATATTAAATAAAGATAAAGATAGAATTAAAACAGGGTGTTTTATAATTGTCAGTTGAGTTTAATAAAAATTGAGGTGCAGGCGGTACCTATAAATAATACATTATCAATATGTAAATATTTGATGTGAACAATATTACAAATGCAGGTCAGTTCTCATTCAATATTATGCAACAATTGCAACTTGGCTCCAAACATATTACAATTTATAATATCGCTCTTTTGAACTTTGTTCCAACAGCAGGTCTAAACTGTTAATATACTGTTCGGGAGCTATGGATTGTGACGTAATTTTAAAACAAAATCAAACAATGTTGCCAACTCACGAAAAGCAAAATTCCCATTTCAAATAGTAGTCAAAATAACTGTTTAACTTTCTGTTCTTCAACATTAATTCCGAACTGCAGTTTTTTAATTAAAAAAAAAAAACTACTATTTTTTCAATAATATTGAATACCGAAACAGAAAAGAACAGTGTTTGTGTGTCAGCTCCGACGCACGTTAAATCCTACAGATATGTTTGTCTCTTTTGTAGCGGACGAGCGTAACGCCACAGTTAAAGCGGTGGAGTAAACTTCAAAAATCATAAATAATAAAGAAATAGTAAATAAATAAATAATAAATAAATAATAAATAAGTAATAAATAAATAATAAATAAATAATAAATAAATAAATAAATAAATAACATTGTGTACGTCCGTCGCCCCTAAATCGAGCTTAAAATACGTTCAAAATTTCGTGAAAATTGTTTCGACGCCGATCGGACTGAAATGCAATTTTATTGTTGCTTTGAAATTCTGTACCAATTCGGCACCATTGAATTGCAATAACGTACAGATAATGAGCAGTATGTTTATAAGTACAGTGATCTCCATATTGCATTCACATGGTATATGCGTTCACAAGTCAAAATGGCGTATGGCAAATGTTTGCAGCAATACTAAAAATATATTAAGGAAGTACGAGAACGGTACCAAAAAAATACTTGATTATTTTTTTATATGAAGTTTAAATATACGCCTAAACAATTCTGAAAATTTGAGGGGAGTAAACCGATTGTTTAAATAAATAATTGACTTCAAAAGTAAGCATATTTCACATTGGTCTTATGCAAAGCGACGGACATGTTTTAATAATTTTCACCCAAATTTGTCGAAGAAAATTAAAAAAAAAAACTATCCATTTAAAAGTTAAGACATTAGTAAAGAAATAAAAAAAATAAGAAACTGTGGTGCCCGACTAGATTAAAAGATATTTAATAAAAAAGATCAGATTTTCAGGATAATTAACTTCGTCGTTAAAATTTATTATTTTACGCGTTTTAGTGGCTTTTGAAGGAGGTTATTATTTTTTTGCACATACCGCTAAACTAGCGGTATGTGCTTTATTATCGCTTTGTGCGTCAGAGCTGACTTTCGTTCATATAAGAAGTTATATCTAAGTTAATTTCACACGAAATCCATTCAAATTGAAGCTTTTTGAAAAGAGGAGATTCTAATCTATAAAATAGAACCATTTTTAAATCAATTTGAGTTCATAAATACTATTAAAATTGTAATTGAAAATCACAAACAGCAGTTGTCGGTTGGTCTGTACGTATGTACGTACGTACGTACGTATGTACGTACGTCACGACTCTACAGATCGCAATTTTGGTCGGATTGCCTTGGGTTATATTTTATTCACTTTGTTTACTATCAGACCAGAACCCTATTTAAATTCACTAAAATGTGTTCAGTAGTTTAATTTTTATAAACAGTTTTATTTTTTAATAAATAAAATTATCGACCAATTTTTCAGACAATATATTAACAAACAATATAAAAAAATTAATACATTAACGTTTCGATCCGGATTTGGATCTTCTTCAGAAACGTTAATGTATTAATTTTTTTATATTGTTTGTTAATATATTGTCTGAAAAATTGGTCGATAATTTTATTTATTGAAGAGTTCTAATCAGACGTTAATCAAAGATTTGAGTTTTATTTTTTATTATTTTTGACAGCTAATAGTTTAAAAACAATATATAATTGCTGTGCAAATATAGTGTAATCCATAAAACAAGTGCTACACTTGTATACCGTGATAACACCACTACAAGTATTAGGCAGCCGTGTCGCAATGGTTATGCCGTTGGATCCCCAAGGGCAAGGTCCTGGGTTCGAATCCTTACGATATCATTGAATTTTTTCTTTTTTTTTTCTTTTTATTTTGTTTTATTTTATTCCACTTGATATTAATTATATATTATATTATGTATAGTTCTTAATTTTTTTTATTTTTGCAAACTTAAAAAAAATATTTTTTCAATTTTTAATTATTTATTTCTTTAAATTTTTAAATCTTTTTATTAAAAATATTTTTTAATTGTTATTTTTTTATCATACAGTGGAAAACTTGCGGGATGTGCACTTTTGGTTTTGCCAACTATTTTTTAATATTTGATATCTATACTAATATATATGCTGAAAAGTTTGTTTGTTTGTTGTTTTGGTTGAACGCGCTAATCTCAGAAACTACTGGTTCGAATTGAAATTTTTTTTTTGTCGTATAGCCCATTTATCGAGGAAGGCTATAGGCTATATAATATTACGCTACGACCAATTGGAGCGGAACATCAATGAAAAATGTTGCAAGATGTATCTCAAAATTAGTCCGTCCGACAAATATTATCAGGTGAAATGCTTTAACTAAATATTACAATATTAGCGCGTGAAGTTTACAAGCCCAGATAGCTCAGTCGGTAGAGCGTAAGACTCTTAATGACAGGGTGTAGGGTTCAAGCCCCATGTCGGCGAATATATTTTTATTTTTTTTTATTTTCTACATTGATTTCTTCTAAGGCTCACATTTAAATTTTTTAAAATTTTATTACGACTAATTAAAATTAAATAAATCTAATTAATAGCTCATTTGAAAACTGTTACAACTATAGGCACATACATAAAAATAATTTTCCTAGTGTTTTCAATTAAATATTTATTATATTAAAAGAAATTTATTGCTTAAAAAAAATTTAAATACTGCTTTTTAAGGACAAAAACTTTTGAACGGTAACGCCGATCATTATGAAGTTTGGACACAATATTCATCTCGGTAAACTAAGATGAATGTGCGTGCTCATGTCCTTACCTTCCCCATTCGTTTTTTTGCACCCGGGTGAAACCTTCGGGACCGCTAGTCTTAAATAAGTCTATATTAAAAGTCGACGTAGCTGATTTTGTTTTGTGGCCGCGGATCTATCTTCTCCTAATTGCGCACGCAAGTGGCCTGTTTGTAGCATCGGTCAGTGTCTTGCATTTGATATGCAACCAGCAGCGGACAGAAAATAAAACCTAGTATTTTCTTGGAAACAAGGCGCCAGACCACATCTACATATATAGCTATCGTGCGTGCGTGATAATGCAACAATTTAATTGTTGAACGATTATTGTTATTATTGCATCTGCATATAACACCAACAATTAGGGATGACATTTTGATTGGTAGAAAAAAGTTCTCAACAATTGACTGACCTCTCAGTGATTTTCACTTCATAATAAGTATATAGGTGACCGGTAATTGCTCGTATTTCTCTCGGGAGAGGAATCTATGAATAATTTGGAATGATTTAACCTGTATCACTTGGGGGTCGGAAATCTGTCATTTTCTGTGAAGAATTTTTGTTATACTTTTTTTTATTTATTGTAAGTTTTAACACACAACATCTAACAGTAAATTTCGTGTTTTTTTGCTTTAGGAAGGTTGGCTAATTAGTAGATAAGCTATCAGATCATGGAAAAAATCAGGCCAATAAATTTTTAACTCCCAAAATTCGGATTTTTGTAAAAAGAAAACCAAAGTAGATTTTCTCGAAAATGACGCATTTCCGACTCCCAAGTGATAGAGGTTAAATAATTCCAAATTAGTAATAGTTTCTTCTCCCGAGACGAATACGAGCAATTACCGGTCACTGTATATCAAAATAAAATAGAAATCCTCAAGATTACCACGATAATTCAATAGAAATAACAATTAATGCAGTCATGGCTAACTCTGATCCAAGTATTTTTTCCCAATGCTAATTTCCCTATGTGCAACTTACGCGTTTACATACTGTATATAGGAGAATATTAGGTAATATTTTTGTTTGTAAATTAGTATTCACAAATATTTTTGCAATAATATAAATAATATTAAAAAATTTAATAAGACGTATGACATTGAAATGGCCTTCCTAGGTATTCAAACCCAGAAACCCAAATAAAAAAGTAACAAAAAAATGTCTGTAAATACTATGTAATTAGCATGCTACGTAATACATCTATTGAAAAACAAGTATTAAATAAAAAGCGATTATGACGTACCTATCTATTTAATATATTCATTTAGATTGTCTAAAATGTTCATCTGCATATATTTACTCACTATAAATAACTTACGGAGTCTTTAATTGCTACCGTATTTAGGCAATGATGAAGCTTACACGTTACCAACTTAAGCTGCGTTAACAATGCGCCTCTTGACTGGTATACAAGTTCAAGCCGCTGCACACGAGGCTAGTTTTGCTGCTAGAAACGCTGGGACTTTGACATCTTACAGTCAAATTTCTTTATTATAAAATATAAATAAAATTCAAAATTCTTGTAATTATAATAGGTATGATATACGCAATATTATTTACTAAAGGCTGGTTTTAGAAACACTGCTCGGACTTCTGCTGCCCGGCAGACTGGCTACGAGGCTGGAAATGGTTACAAGATTAGAACCGGAGCTATTTTTCTTGCTTGTTCCCAATCAGGAAACAGTATCTTGTCACGTGGGCGACATAAACAACCGCCCACAAACAAACACCATGTCATAGTGTGTGTTCTGTTCAGAGACAATAAACGTTCACTATTGTTACCGTTCTATCACTGCGCGCGCACCTACCTACATAACAAGCTTGAAAAGACGTCTCGTGTGAAGCGAGCACATAACAGCAATCACGAAAACCAGCGCTAGAAAACTAGTAGTCGAATCTAACAAGGATTCTAGCGGCAAATTCAGCCTCGTGTGCAGTGGCCTTTACAAAAATATAACTTTACTTTGCTCTGATTTATTCTGTTTTCTTTTTGACGCGCAAATGGTATCCATGTTTGTTGTTACCCTCATAACGTTCTACGTAAGTTTTTGTCCGCAACTTTTGTAAGTTTGTGGAACGGAAAAATGTGCAGTCGTGTACAGTTAATTGACAAAATTGACAACGGCCATATTCACCGAACGTAAGTAGTTATTTATTCGGTTCATTTGTTATTCAGGTAACTATTCCTCCGTACAAATGGCGATAATTCAGTTTACCAAACATAATTTATGTTTACTGCAGGTATAAATCTATTCTGTTTTACTTCAAGGGACTAAATATTAATTCGCCTGATAAAATAATAATGGCCGCCACATAGATCATAATACCTAACCTCTAAATTATTATATCTACAGTTACTCTTGTGAATTTATTTATGTGTTGTTTATTAATATTTTGTGAAGTGTATAAGTTGTAGAACATTAAAGTTAGTGGAAGTTTTGTGTTATTATTTTGTGAAACTTTTTTTTGACGTTTAAATTAACGCCATCGATCGGATTTTCTTTAACTAACTTTTCTACCTGATACTTTGCTTGATGAATTGAAAGTAAATTTTATTCTAACGAATAATTTTGTTCCAAGATTAGTAACTTCTATATTTAATAGTGTTCGGTGAATATGGGCATATAATGCTTTAAATAGTGGTGCAAATCAGTCAGTCTAGTGGCCATGCGGCTTTAGATTTATTTTTAAAATATCTCTAATAAAACGAGTTGGCGAGAACTGTACACCTTCTATGCATATCTGATTTATTATTGCTTTGATTAAATAAACGAATCTGTTTAAATTATTATACAGCGTTAATAAGTGTAATAAGATATTATTGGATTACATTTTATTGACCGAACGACGAATTTTTGTGCCTCGAATTTCAAATAAAAAAGTCGTTATAAATATAATGTGACTGATATATTAAACCTTGCAATGATACACGGATTACAACAATCCCCTATACTAACATCGTATGTCTTATAGGTACTGCGTTTTTTGAATTTATTTTAATTGGATTTTTAATTTGAAATTTTATGTTTTTATAAAATTTGATGCCATAATATCGTCATATTCCGTTATTTATTGACAAATAATCTCAAGGTTGAAAAAAAGCTATAAAATTTTAAAGAATCATATTATTATCTAATCGGTTTAAAATTTGCATGTTATTTTAATGTTTTATTGGAATTTTACTATTTTATGAAACGTAATTAAAAAATTGAAGATGTTATCGTGTTTTCAAAGTTCTACAAAAAGTTTTTACGTCTATTATACAGATGATTTGGAAATAGTAACGCCAATATCACAAAAACGTTGAATATAATAATGTTAATCTTGTTGAATTTTGGAAATTTAAATCTATAAAGTCAAGTAGGTCTCGTGGATCTCGGATTACGTGGCCGATAGTTATAATGAAAATAGGTATCGGTTTTTTGAAAAACCGAAAAACCATTAATTGAGCTTTTCACATTCCAAAAATGATTCTATTGCAAGGTGTATATCTAATATCTATAATATTATCAAGATTTATTTATTACATATATATTCTTATCATACTAATATTATAAAGAGAAAAGATTAGTGTTTTTGTATTTTTGTTTGTAATGAATAAACTCAAAAATTATAGTCGGCTGATTTTAAAAATTCTTTCATTAATAGATTGCTACATTATGCTTTATTGTTAACCTACGAAAACTCCAAGAATATAACCCAAAGTGTTATAATTAATCTATATATACCTATATAAAACTCAAAATTTGTCAGTCCGACAAAAACTTTTGAACGATAAGTGCGATCATCATGAAATTTGAACACAACATTCATCTCCGTAAACTAATATGAACATGCGTACTCATGCCCCCTCCCATTCTTTCATTGGCAACCGGGTGAAACCGGGACGGACTGCTAGTCTGCATTAATAAGTTGATAATAATATTTTTAATAATAATAATAATTCGCACTAAAGTTCTGCCTCCTGTGTATTTTTGTTTGTAAAAAAATATCTTCTAGATCAGAGGTTCCCAAACTTTTTTGTCTCGTAGACTACTTGCCATGTTTTTTGGTTCTGGGTAAACCCCTTGCTTATCTGATATTGATTTTTTGCAAATTCATTAATTTCAAATGTATTTTTGACAACCGGTATAGTGCTACTCACTTTGAACGATTTAAATTTATAACGGTAGTGAAATATAGTGTGAAATGTTTAGTTTTATACATTTATTAATTAGATTCAAATTAAAACAAACCAAATTAAAATTTAATTTCTGTTACATAAAATAACTAAGCAAAAAATAAATGCTTTTAGTGTGAGGGATGAACCTGATGCTTTAATAATAAATTTTCAACATTTGGCATCAATTTGTTATAGATTTAATCTTAAATCTCTTCGGTTAACGATGTCCAGTTTGCTTCTTTTTTTGTTAGGAGATTCACTATCGTTGATCCCGATTTTCATTTCATGAACCCCCAATTTTTTTCCCGCTGACATGGACTCCTTGCAAGTTGTCGTCGACCTCTGGGGGTCGATATAGACCACTTTGGGAATCACTGTTCTAGATGATAGTTTTTTCTGCTATATAAATATATATTATTTATAATGTATAGTTTCGCAATTAAAGTAGAATTTGATATGTTTTTACACAGGATGTTATTTTGGCCATAAAATATGCAAAGCATGTCCGAAAGACATAGTATTCTACCTTTCTCAGTTTCCCGTAGATTCTATTGAAAAAGAGAAAGAAAGGGCTTGTATAAAATGATGTTTCGAGATCAACGAACGACCTAGGTCGTATCAGTGCAAGGTCATTTGTTATTTGTTTGGTGTGTTTATGTATAGGTGTAGGTATATAAGATTGCTCTTTGAAAGAAAGTTTTGAGTGATCTAGTCCAAGGCAGTTCAAGGTAACTGTAGCAGACGCACTCGCAATTATTTTATAATACAATCGACTCTCCGTATAAGCCGAATTTCAGCTTTGATCCGTTACAGTTAGAGAATACAATCCCGAGCATGTTTTTCAATCCCGGGATTACGGGATTTTTTATGCGTAATCCCGGGACTATCCCGGGATTAGACTATGTGGTTTCTAATTGGGCTAAAATGAAAAAAAAATTGAGTAATTTCTTAAAAAATGTTTTTAGTATCGTTGCACAACACAAATCAGAATATAGTAAGAAAAGAAAATAGACAATACAAAAAAACTTTACTTTTGCAAGAAATCAAAAAGACAACACAAAAAACTATTTAGGATTTCGAAAATACAATCGCAGAAATATCAATGCATCCAATGTTTGACTTCCAAGCCTGCTTCGTAGTTTATTGCTAACATAAGCAGCAGCTGAAAACGCTCGCTCAGCTCCTACTCTGGTTGAAGGAATAGACAATAGATACTTATATGCTGTTTCTAAGTGATATCCACGAACTCCTCCATTTTCGAACAGGCTTATTTCACGTCTAATACTATTTGCCAACCCCGATTCATTTTGTACTACTACTGCAAGATCTGGAGATTTCATATTCTTACATATCGTACCGCGTATTTAAGGATTGTTTTTTGTCGTTATGTAATAAATAATATTAATATAATCTAGGCAAGGTAATTGTCAAGGCGCAACGGATTACGGAATGCAATCGAGATCTGTTTGTGGCAATCCCGAAAATCCCGAGATTAGCCAAGTACAGTCCCGGGATTTTCGGGACCAGAAAACGGCCGGGATCCCGGGATTGTATTCTCTAGTTACAGTCCCAATTAAAAGTAAGTCGAATTCGAAATGGGAACTTTTCCATAATAAATTTTTACAAAAGGTTATAAGTCGATGATACCAATAAATTATTGTCATAAAGGCATAAATAATTATTTTTTTTAATATTAACTATTTCAGTATTTTACTTAATGTACTAACTTTTGAATTTTTTGTACAATGTTGTAGGTATTAAAAGGATCTACAACTTTTATGAATATAACTTTTTCACATAACCTTAAAAGAAATATTGAAAAAACCGTGTTTTTCGTTTTTAATTTTTTTCTCCTGCAAAAATAATTTTTTTTTTCATGAAATTTTCAGGAGACTTACCTTTCTATGTCCTAAATAAGCTGTAATTTGCAGGAGAAAAAAATTAAAAACGAAAAACACGGTTTTTTCAATATTTCTTTGAATCTTTAAGGTTATGTGAAAAAGTTATATTCATAAAAGTTGTAGATCCTTTTAATACCTACAACATTGCCATACAACATTTTTCGATTGGAGGTCAACTTTCGCCGGAAATAACGAAAAACCGCGTTTGACCCCTAAAATGCACCCCCCACAGCCCTTCGGCCTTTTATGCATTAGAATTTTTGGTTTCTCCTAATGATTTTGGATTTTTTACAGAAAATTTTTTCATGAAAAAATCTATTAAAAAAACTTATTTTCAGATTTTATCATTATCTTCGTAAACGACTCAACCTCCTTAAATACCTAAAATATGTTTCTTACGACAGTTGTTTTGTATTCTGCAGTATAGGAGCACATCGCATCATAATATTATCATTATTGAAGTAGGTGAGATGACTGAAATACTTTGCAAATGACCCTTTTCAATGTCGACCTGCTTGATGATATAATGTTGTAAACAACTTAGTGTTAGTTGATTTATCTAATTTAGTTATAATTATTTTATTTATAGAACCTAAACCAGTTATTTTGTTTTATAGTGTATTAATATTGTCTTGCGTTTTAACGTTAGGAAGACGAGTTTCTATTACAACATCTATTACAAACCCTCAGTAGGTAGCTAAATGCATATTATACTTAGTTTAAACCATTTACCAATGGCCATATTCACCGAACGTAACTAGTTATTCGGTTCATTTGTTCTTCAGTTAATTATTCCTCCGAATAAATAGCGATAATTCAATTCACCAACCATAATTATGTTTACTGCAGGTATAACTCTATTCTGTCTTACTGTCTCTTTATATATTATTAATCTTTTATTATATGTAAAAAAAAACAACTTATATAATTTTGACGATAATCGCAGAAATACTTACATAAATATACCTAAGCACAGATTGAACTTATCAGCTAAATATCAGAAAATTGTTGCCATAAAGTGTTTTAACCATCTTCCTAATTGTACTAGAGAAATTAAAAGTTTAAAAGTATTCAAAAATAAAATAATGTAACTACTGCTAAAGAATACGATATACTCACTTGAAAAATATTTTTCATTTATTTTAATGATGTGTAATTTTTATTGTAATTTAATGACGATTCCACTCAGATTTTTGATGTCAGGGATAATAAACTATTATTATTATTCTAGGGTATATTTATTCGCCTGGTAAAATAATAATGGCCGCCACATAGATCATAATACCTAACCTATATGTGTGGAGTATTATATGTACAATTTGCTCTTGTGTGTTTATTTTAATTTTGTGAAGTGTATAGTTGTAAAACATTAAAGTTAGTAGAAGTTTTGTGTGCAATTGGGCTAGGATGAAACATTATTAGTGGAAGAGCAGTGGAAGAGCAGCCTAGCTGAACTCCGCCCCTAATAAAGGCATTTATTATTATTATTATTATTTTGTGAAATTTTTTTTTGACGTTTACACTAACGCCATCGGTCGGATTTTTGGGTGAACGTCAAAAAGAGCAAGGCGTATAGTGCATTCTACCTGATATTTTGCTTGGTGAATTGAAAGTAAATTTTATTCTAACGAATAAATTTGTTCCAAGATTAAAAACTTCTATCTTTAATAGTGTTCGGTGTATAATTCTCGTATTTGCCTCTTCGCGAAGTTCACAAAACACGCCTTAAAAAGTTTTGCATCGTGTGTTTTAAATATATAGACTCTGGTCGTTTTAGCAATTCTTTTTTTTTTTCGAGAGAACTTGCAGTTCTCATTGAATGCGAATTTCTTCTTAATTCATCTACATGTTATGTAATAGTTTGTACATGTTTAGTTTTATCCATGTAACCATAATGTTCCGCATAACGGTAAGGCAATGCGCCGTCGTGTTCCTTGTTTCCGCAATAGGGAGTGGCGTTTGGTTAGCCAGCGACCTGACTCGGACACGCGATATGTGCACCGTGCCTAATAATACTTTAAAACAACTGATCAAGGATAGGTTATAATCATTGCGTCAACTTTTTGACGTGATAACGTCTTATAAATTGATGAATCACCAATCTTATAAATTGATAAAACACCGGCTGCATGCACGAAAAAGTGTAACGTTCCGCCTGACCCTGTGCGTGCTTTTCTCGAAAACGGCCCTAACGATTTGGATGAAATTTACTGAAAAGGGATTTTGGGGGGCAAAAAATCGTTTTAGCTAGGTCTCATCTCTCGAAAAAATCGTTTTCATACAAATTTTATCATTATAAAAATCAATTTTTTGACGTATGAAAATACTTAAATATTGTAAGTAGGTTTTGGAATTTTATATAAACAGTGAAACAATTGTTTTCAAAATATTATGACAGCTAATCTTTGAGACTTAAAATAAATACGAAAGAAAGAAAGTTAAAAAAAAACAATTATATTATAGGTGGTGAGTAATTTTAATAAATTTATTAAAATTACTCACCACCTATAATATAATTGTTTTTTTTTAACTTTCTTTCTTTCGTATTTATTTTAAGTCTCAAAGATTAGCTGTCATAATATTTTGAAAACAATTGTTTCACTGTTTATATAAAATTCCAAAACCTACTTACAATATTTAAGTATTTTCATACGTCAAAAAATTGATTTTTACTTAAAATAAATACGAAAGAAAGAAAGTTAAAAAAAAACAATTATATTATAGGTGGTGAGTAATTTTAATAAATTTATTAAAATTACTCACCACCTATAATATAATTGTTTTTTTTTTAACTTTCTTTCTTTCGTATTTATTTTAAGTCTCAAAGATTAACTGTCATAATATTTATATATAAAATTAACCTAAATTTGAAGCGAAAGATGCAATATCATAGATTCGAATTATTATAATTATTATATAAATTTAGGTTATGTATTACGGAATACGTTATCACGTAAAACTATCGTCCGTAAACCGACTTTACAGACAACCAATTTTTTCTTAATAAATTCTTATGCCCATATTATCTTGCCGGGCCTCCAGATGGAAGGAAGTGGTCCTTACTCGGCTTCGCATCGGTCACTGTAGGTTGACTCTTGGATTCTTGATGGCACGTGAGGAACCGCCATACTCACATATTTTGAGTGTGTCCAGTTTTTAGGGACACGCAACAGCAGATCGGATTGTCAAGAGATCTGTCTGTGATTTTAGGGAATGACCCGGAAAATGTCGATCTGCCGTTTCGATTTTTAAAAGAGACCGGTCTTAATCGATTTCTTTGATTTTATTTATTTATTTGTTTTTTGTTACTTGTTATTGTTTATTGTTACTTGTTATTGTTTATTGTTAATTTATAGAGTTTATACAACTCCTTTTGTTTTGCCATCTGACGGCAAAGCTCAACGCTTTTGCTACTTGCGCCTCTATATGACAATTTTAGTAAAATATTTCTTCGATCTGTCATCTGAGCTTCATATTGTAATACAACAAAAAGAAGAACGTTATAAGCAGTGTGCAAAATTAGAAACGAATTGAATACCTGCAATCATATTTAAAAAATAATTTTGTAAAGTAATAATTATTATACTTATTTAGTGCGAATAATTCGCACAGGTCACGCTAGTTTGGTGTAATTTAGTTGATCTATGCTACCAGTTAGCATTATAGAACGCAATTTTCGAAGCCCTGATCCAATGGACCCGTGGTAAATACATTCTTGTATATATGACAGATACCATTAATAACCGAAGATGATAATCGAACGCGTATGTGGCTATTATTAACCACTCCGTAATGTATGGACTTGTCTGTATGTTTAATATACATGTGTTATATCAGATAAGTTGATGGTGGTGGGTCGGTGATGATTTTTGGCGCCAATGAAACGAAACGGTTTACTCTGCCACGTCAGCCAGTTGAAAAACCAACTGATTTCGTTAACTAGGCGGAAACGTTGCGAAAAACTATTTGTTTTTAAGTGGCGAACACATCAGGACGCTAGTTGTTTGTTTCTTCTTCGTCCGTTCGACACCTGTCCGAATTGAATCAGACAAAATTGGATTTCTGTGGTTCATGTATGCCATACATGAACCACAGCAATCCAATTTTCGTCGAACTAATCGAAATCGATACCATACATTGTATAAATAATTAAATAAAATTAAAATAAATTTAAATGTAATCCTTAGAAGAAAGCAATGTAGAAAATAAAAAAAAAATAAAAATATTTTCGCCCAACGTGGGGCTCGAACCCACGACCCTGATATTGACAGTCGCATGCTCTACCGATTGAGCCATCCGACGTTGTGTACTCACAACGCTAATATGAGTATATTTAGTTATTGAATTTCACCTGAATAGAAGCTTATTTTTGAGATACATTTTGCAACATTTTTGATTAATGCTCCGCTCCTAATGGTCGTAGCGTGATATTATAGAGCCTATAGCCTTCCTCGATAAATGGGCTATCCAACGAAAAAAAATTCAATTCGAACCAATAGTTCCTGAGATTATCGTGTTCTACCAAACAAACAAATAAACTCTTCAGCTTTATATATTAGTATAAATATATTAAGTAGTTGAATCGTCAACTTTAGTTAATTCCAAAAATAGAAACAATTGACGATCGATTAACAGTTTAGTTCGTTGAATCAAGGCCCACAACAAGATGCTGATATAAAATGTAATGTATATGGTTTGCAACATTAACTCATCTTGTATCAAAATCGACTTATCTCTCGCCTGAATTACAGGTTCTCATATTTCGATATCGATATATCGATAAAGCAATCGGAACCCTAAAGCAGTAAGTCACAAAGAGGGTGCCGCGGATATTTCGAAAGTGTGCCGCAAAGTTTAAAATATAATATGGAATGTTAAATAAAACACAGTGCATTTGAAAAGTGTATATGTTACGGTAAATGTAAACTCTTGGGAAATGTACACTTTTACTGTAAAATGTGCCGGAAAATGTGTACATTTGCCGCAATATCTACATTTAATGTAGGTACACATTTTCCGGCACATTTTACGGTAAAAGTGTACATTTCCCAAGAGTTTACATTTACCGTAACATATACACTCAGATTTAAATATCACGATAACTGCATCCATACTAATATTATAAAGAGGTAAAGTTTGTAAGCTTGGATGTAGGAGGTAATCTCCGAAACTACTCATCCGATTTCAAAAATGTTTTGACCTTTATTTAGAATGGACCTTCAGGACGGACATAGGCTATATATTATTATTTCATAAACAATAAAATTCTTACATTGCCTAGTATATATATTTTGGAGTCAGTCATGTTTGTCAAAGAAAACTACAGTTTTTTCTCTAAATATGAAATCGACCATAATTTTAACACCAAAAGTCAGTTACTTTTGCGTTCACCAAGAACAAAACTCACGTTAGTTCAAAAAAATTGTGTAATACAAAGTATTTAATCTTTATAATCATTTATCCTGCAGACTAAAAAATTTGTCAACAAAAAAATTAAGAAGTGAACTCAAATACATCTTGGTAATTAAATGTCCTTACACTAAAGACTATACTACGATATTGGCATTATTTAATTTTGCTATGTATTTTTGTATACAGTATGTAAACGCGTAAGGTGCACATAGAGAAATTAGCATTGGGAAAAAATACTTGGATCAGAGTTAGCCATGACTGCATTAATTGGTATTTCTATTGAATTATCGTGGTAATCTTGAGGATTTCTATTTTATTTTGATTTATTTTTATTTTACTTGGCTTTTTTAATAATAAAAAGCTCTTATAAATCACTATTTTAATTTTTTTGTACAAAAATAAAACAAAAAAACAACTCCATCTGTTTGGAAACATTTCATTCAAAAATTGTCTGACTGATACGACGTAAGCGCGTTGGTAAATCAGTGACCCAATGTCTTTAGGTTCAACACGAATAGGCGGAGATATGTATTTGATCTCGCACCATATTTAAGTATTTTTGAGAATTTAATGTCCCATTAATAAAAAAAGTCCGATTATGTTATAATCATTTGAATATTTTCTTCGGTAGTATACACATTCATTTTGCAAAAGAATATTATCTGTCAAATTAAAAAACAAGATTATATCAAGGCTCACTCTGATCCAGTCATTTTTTCCCAATGTTAATTTCCCTATGTGCACCTTACGTGTTTACATACTGTATGTATTGACTTATTCTACGCCAATTTTTTGGTATTTAATGAATAAAGTATCTATCTAGCTATTATCGGGTCGAAATAAAATCGATTTTTGTTGTGACTAATTTTGCAACGTAAATCGACAAAAATGCTGCGGCAATCTAAAAATTTGGGCAAAGCCGGACCGGGCTGCTAGTATTCTATAAGAACAAATAGTCGTTAAGATAGATATTTATTTCAGTTCCAAATTCTCATATTTAAGACAAAGATTTGTATTCAAATTTGTTTTCGACCTTTGTTTTTGTTATTTCACCTAGCTTTGGTGATGACATAACACGTTTACTTATAAATAAAAATGTTAAAACACATTAATTAATGAATCCCCGGATATGATTGCTTTAAGGTTAGGTCATAATATTTCACGGAAAATCGTGAATATTTGGTTCTTCTGGTTAAAACATTACGTTATTTGTTTTAATATTTGATTGCGGTTCATTTTTCATTCATTTTTTTTTTGCATTTTGGTTGATGACTAATATATACCTACTTTAAATAAATCTCATGATTTCAAAGATTCCTGCTGTGAAAACACATCATTTCTGTTATTAACTGAACTTCATATTAAATATTTGAAGACAGAAACAATTCATAATTTAAGGCATTTTAAACCTCAATCTGCGGAAAAATTCCTAGTGAGCTGAATTTTTGTATACAGCGTTGTAATGAAGATGTGAAAAATCGACATTGATATCGTGCCGGCTAAAAAAGTTATAAAGGTCATGTAAATCAGTTTTTCGCAAATATCTCGCGACCTATTGCTCGGAGGTCAATAGAAGTCATTATAAAAATTGTTTGTCGTGAAATTATCTACTAAAAATGCCTCTTGCATTTTTCTGTAAAATTAACCGTTTTCGGAGTAGAGCACTGAGAAATATTGGTTGCAGTATCTCGAAAGCAAATTATTGTTAAAGATTTACATTTCGTGGTAATTACAGTATTACTCCCATATCGAGCAATCAATTTTTTTATTATTTTATCGTCTGGAACGTAATCTTTCATCACATCTTTTAACTCAGCCAATGTGAATTGACAATCGTCATTATTTTCGATGTAATGAAATTAATAACCAGCCTTTATCGAAGATAGATACCGATAAAAATGTAGGCATGCCGGGTTGCAACCCTTATTTTGGGAAACGGTTCTATAGCTAGTTGCACCAAGCAAAACACAATTGTGACGATATATTTATATATGTAACGGTCTATACCCGAATTCGGTCATGACCGAAATAGATGCGCAAAACTAGTTTTGACCAACGAATATTGCCCAAACCCGAAATCTGACATTTAAACGGGTATTGACTGTAATAAAATGAGCAAAACTAGTTTTGCGCATTTTCAATTGATCAAAACTAGTTTTGTCCATTACTGAAAGGACAGTACTAGTATGTCATCGGAATCTTCTTTGCGTTTTTTAATTAACTTTTCCACATCAATGATATTTATTATATCAAAGCGATTTATTCTTCTGTATTGTTTAGCAGACAGAGGTTTTAATTCAGTTTTCAATAAATTTGTTTCTTAACCTCACTAGTTGAGACTCGAATTCATCTTGCATTTTTACTTAATTATTACACTGAATATCCCACAGTTATATTTATTATAACATTCAGGAGAACAATTCAATAAGTAAACAAGAACATAATAACCCTATACTTTTGTTCGGGTTCGGACGTTGATTGAATGAAACAAGCAGAACTAGTACTGTCCATACAAAAATGGACAGAACTAGTTTTGACCAATTGAAAACGCGCAAAACTAGTTTAGCTCATTTTATAACACTCAATACCCGTTTAAATGATTTCGGGTTTGGGCAATATTCGTTGGTCAAAACTAGTTTTGCGCATTTATTTTGGTCATTGGCCGAATTCGGATATAGATCGTAACATATATACTTATAGATTTTAAAATTTTGATATTGTTCCTATCAATATTTGATAAACCTTGATTGAAAACTTCCTTGACCGATGATCCTTTTCTACATACAATTATGAAATGATCAATTCCTGTGAAAAATAAGGTCAGACCATATATACCTATATGTTTAATTACCCTACAAAAAAGTCTAAAAAGCACGAAATGTAAATATTTAAAAACAATATTTCAGCATAGTAAATAAAAATATAACCACTCATTATTATAATTCAATAAAATGCATAGTAATTCTTAACAATAATTAATCAATGTACATAATACATAAACATACACTGCAGTTTTTAACCCTTTAATGGCCGCGTTCATCACACATAATAACGTTTTTCTTCGCCACAGTTTTATTACATTTCGTAAGGTAATTGAAAATTTCGTCACAAATTGGCTTGGAAAATTTATTTTCAAAATAAAAAATTGGTTGACATGTTGATCAACCCTAAAACTTCCCGCTATGTGTTAAATACGTTTCAATAAATTGATACTATTGGGTTTAAAATTTATTAAAGAATGCTCTAAAAAAGAAACAATTAGTTTAGGAGTTAAACGTGAAAAAAATGTTACGTATTTTTAATTTTTATTGTTCTGACTTCTGGAAGCTGTTTCGTAACTGTTTCAGCTTCCACTGTGGATGAGGGTGGCCCAGAACTCTCATAAATACACTATTTTTTCTTCTTGGAATAAACTACTTGACCGATCGACTCCAAATCCTAATCAGATCCAAGCCTCAATAATAATGTTTCCAAAACTCATTGAATCAGGAAACAGTAGCTTGTCACGTGGGCGACATGAACAAACGCCCACAAACCAACACGGCGTCATTCTGCTCAGAGTCAGACAACAGACACGTTTTGCTCTGTGTTTATATTCGAACTGTCACTGCGCGCGCATCAGATCTATCCACGAACAAGCGTTCACAAACCATATCTATCCACAAAACAAGCTTGAAAAGACGTCTCGTGTGAAACGAGCACATAAAAGCAATTAAGAAAACCAGCGCTAGAAAACTAGTAGTCAATTCTAGCAAGGAATCTAGCGGCAAATCCAGCCTCGTGTGCTGAGATCGATTTTTATAAGGTACTATATATTTCAATCTCAAGAATCAACTATACGTCTGTTGTGCCAAAAGAAGTTTTACTTCATAATTTAAAATCGTCGCAATAGACACTTGGTACATATTTTGTACACAGTCTATAAAATACTAGAGCTGTAAAAGTAACGAGAAATTGTGTACCCGTATGTATTCGTTGTACCCGTTACTTTCGTATCGTTACGTTACTCATTACTTTTCATACGACATACAATCTTGTACTAACAGCATCAAGCATGTACCCTCGCATCGAGGCGCGTCGCATACGTGATGCGATATGACTTCGTTCGTATAACCGCATCAAACGAGTCGAACTGACATGGATATACGACAAATGCGAGTAACGAAATGAATTTGTAAGTAACGATTCGTTACTTCGAGTCAGACGATGTACCCGTTACTCAGTAACGAATACATGCGGTTTGTTACAGTTCTATAAATTACTGTAAACTATTCAAATCTTTGATTAACGTCTGATTGAGTTCTAATCAGACGTTAATCAAAGATTTAAATAGTTTACAGTAATTTATAGAGCTGTAAACAAAACTATCGATCAATTTTTCAGACAATATATTATCAAAAAATATAATTAATACAATAACGTTTCGACCCAGATTTGGACCTTCTTCAGAACTGATCTAAAAAATATAAAAAATAATTAATATTTAATTTCTAATTATTATATAAAATTTTAAATTAATTACTTTTTGTATTTTTTAAATCAGTTCTGAAGAAGGCCCAAATCCGGATCGAAACGTTATTGTATTAATTATATTTTTGACGTGATAACGTCTTATAAATTGATGAAACACCAGCTGCACGCACGAAAAAGTGTAACGCCGTAACGTTTCGCCTGACCCAGTGCGTGTAAGCGAGAGCGCAGTATAAGCGATAGAGAAGCACGATCGGCCCAAGTTTGACAGCTACAAAAATTTATTTATTAAAGATCACAAGACGCAATCCTCCAATAGACTTCCACAGTTTGCTCATATATATACTTACAGGGAGTGAAAAATCCACACCACCCGACCGTCCGTTTATTAAAACTGCGTGTATTTTGAAAACGGTTCATTATATTTAAAAACCGTTTCTACAGTTGGTTAGAATTCTAATTTTACTATTTAAATATGTAAAAATAAATGTTTGGAAACATATACGTATAATGTGAAAAATAAAAAAAGTTATTTTTCAACACTTTACGAGTATGATTCAATGTTTCTTTATGACGTTATCACGTAAAACTATCGTCCGTAAACCGACTTTACAGACAACCAATTTTTTGTTAATATATTGTCTGAAAAATTGGTCGATAATTTTGTTTATTACTGTAAAATACTTGAAAATAATCGATAATTAATTGTTAAAATGATGTGATTTCGGCGCGGCCAATACAAGGTCGATTTTGAATTATATTTTCTATTATTCCGCAATATGTTACTCTGTTAAATGTCTTGTAATGAGATGTTATAGAATAGAGCATAATTGCTAGTTAAATGACATCACGCTATCGGCTATTAAAAGTTCCTCTGCACGTCGTTATTTATGGTTAATTTATTCTTCCTATTTATATATCGACCTGTTCTACAGAGTTTTCTGTAATCAATTTCCTATTTGTGTACATCTATGAACACTTTCCTTTTTAGCCAAACAACTTCAAACGTTGGGGCTTTTGAGGAATTTTCTCAACCTCCTGTAGTCCTATCGTCATCCAGGCAAACGATATTGGGAACGTCGATTTTGCTTATAGATTTTTTTGCGTTAATGAGAACTATTGTGACCTGTGCGAATTATTCGCACTAAATAAATATAATAATTATCACTTTACAAAATTATTTTTTAAATATGATTGCAGGTATTCAATTCGTTTCTAATTTTGCACACTGCTTATAACGTTCTTCTTTTTGTTGTATTACAATATGAAGCTCAGATGACAGATCGAAGAAATATTTTTGCTAAAATTGTCATATAGAGGCGCAAGTAGCAAAAGCGTTGAGCTAAGCCGTCAGATGGCATCCTGCAGCATTGCTGTGACGTTGTTCAGCGTTGCTCGCTGTTTCAAAATTAAAACCGTCAGATGGCAGTATGCAGTATTGTGTCTGTTGTATTACAATATGAAGGTCAGATGACAGATCGAAGTGTTGACGTTGTTTCAAAATTAAAGCCGTCAGATGGCAGACGTTGTTCAGTGTTGCTGTATTTTAATTAATTTACAAAAACAAAAGCAATAATAAATTTTTTAGTTGTCGATGTCAGTAGAGCAAGCAATTATCTGTAAAATGATATATAATATATGTGGAGAAATTGTGAGGTTTTTTCTAAAAAGGGAGGCAAACATCTTTAACCTTAGCGTATTAATATATGTGATGGGCAATTTAGACATGTGCAATATTTTAGTTATTATACCGGACTCGGAGCAACATCGTCTATGCAAATGTAAAATAGTATATTTTCTATTTGCATTATGATATTATTTATATATAATTTACATTCATATTCCACTAGGCAAATATTTAAAAGTGGCGCCCACTATTTTGTTTACATTATTCTATTACGTATATTATCTTTTTATTTCAGAAATATTTGTTGAATATTTTTAACGCCATCAAAACATCAATATTTTAAAAAAATTACGTGCCTGCCTGCTAACAAAGATAAGATTAATAATCTATCTATACTAATATACAAAGCTGAAGAGTTTGTTTATTTGTTTGTTTGTTTAGTTGTTTGTTTGTTTGGTTGGTTGAAAGCGCTAATCTCAGGAACTATTGGTTCGAACTGAAATTATTTTTTTGTTGGATAGTCCATTTATCGAGGAAGGCTATAGGCTATAATATAATATCACGCTACGACCAATAGGAGCGGAGCATCAATGAAAAATGTTGCAAACTGTAAATCAAAATTTGTCCGTCCGACAAAAACTGTTGAAGGGTAACTCCGATCATTATGAAATTTGGACACAACATTCATCTCGGTAAACTAAGATGAATGTGCGTACTCACGTCTCTCCTCCCATTCGGTTTTTTGTAAAAATATGAGCTTTGTTCCAAGCTGTCTGAGAACGGTAACAGAACCGTCACCGTCTTGCGCAGTAGCTAAGGGTGAATCAAAGATAAAATACTATTTATTTCTGAATCTATAATGAAAGATTGTGAAGAGATTGTATTTTTTATACCTCTTGAAAATAACCTTAAAATAAAACTTCTTTAAAATGTAGCCCTGTATAGTAAACTCTACCTTATGTGTTCTTGTGCTTAAGGCAATCCGAAATTAACTATTTAAGGTTCAAATAAATCATTTGAAGAAAACAAATATTAAATCATAACAAAAAAATCAAACAATCGAAACTCTTCAATTATTCAAGGACTTGATCGTAAGATGTAAAATATGCAAATATTTGATAACATCTGTACATAAAAAGTAAAAATTACTTAGAAATAATACAAACTTTGTAATTGTTTAGGTGGATTTGAAGAGACGTCATTTGCCGTGATTTTATATTTTTAGTGCTGGAAACAGGAAATTAGGTTAAGAGCGCTGGAACTTGCTAATAACCTTGGCACTCTTTTCAAATCCTTCCCTTTCGCCTAAAAATGGTTACACTAGTTTGCTCCGTTTTCCCTCTAGTTTGCTCCGTTTTCCCTCGAGTTTGCTCCGTTTTCCCTCTAGTTTAACGTTAAACGAAGGACCAAGAATCACCCTACAGATTCTACAGGTGAAAAATAAAAACAAATATTTTTTTGAACAAACTTATAACTTAAAACCAAAAATAAATAACGTAGTCTTTCAAAAAAAAATGCCTCTAGGATCGTTAGTGGTACTTCATTTAGAGTTTAAAACCATTGGACCGATTTAGATGAACTTTAGCAGATTATAATAATAATAATAATGCGTTTCTCGACTTTATGTCATAACAGACGCCATTCGCACCATTACTATTTTCCATCTATCCCACTTCCCATTATTTTCTTTATTTTTAAACTACCACTTAATTAATAGCAATGAGCGAATAAAGGAATTTTATGACATTAGGATAAGGTAAGCAAATATTTGAGCATAGGAGTTTGACAGGTAATTGGCCATGGCCTTGAATAAGGAACCATCTCGACATTTATCTGGAATTATTGAGAGAAACCATGGAAAACGTTAACAAGACGGCCGCTACAGGAATTATAGTTTCTCGGCGAGAGGCAGCAGGAAAAAGTTCCGGCCACATCTGCTTTTTCCAGGATTCGAACCCGGTACCTCTCGAATGCGAGCCTATTGCTCTCACCACCACGCCACCCCGCTCGGTTCTTTGGCAGATTATCAGTTTAATATCCTAAAAGTTACCTTTTATATCTGGGTGCTCTTGAATAAAAATCTACAGAGAGGCGGGTGAACTTTGCAATTGAAAGTTAATTTGCATATATACCGAATATAATTTTCACAGCGATAAGAAAACGTGCGCGGGGGCGTAACAACTTATTTCATATTGTCATGATTGTGATTATGCGTTTCAGCGCATCATTCAGGTATTTGCATACAGTATGTTGTGCAGAAATCTAATAAGTTTATTATTACACCTTTCTTTCGCGTATGAAGACGTAAAAACCGCTGAATCGGTTTTAATTTGATTTTCATTGCTGTATAGGCAGTGTGCACGAAGCCTACTAGCGCCGCTAGTGGGTAGTAGAAAATTATTTAACTCACTTTTTATGGAAATCGCGACATGTTTCTACGGTGATAAGTCAAAAACTTTAGTTGGCCATGGTGTGTCAAAAAAATTGTAATAAGGAAAACTGCTGTTAATGTATATACTAATATATAAAGCAGAAGAGTTTGTTTGTTTGAATGCGCTAATCTCAGGAACTACTGGTTCGAATTGAAAAAAAATTGTTGTTGGATAGCCCATTTATCGAGGAAGGCTATAGGCTATATAATATCACGCTACGACTAATAGGAGCGGAAAATCAATGAAAAATGTTGCAGAATGTCAGTCAAAATTTTCACCATATACTTATATTCAGGTGAAACAAAACCCCGCCCGAACGCCATTAAAAAGAGAACAAATCCGGGGAAATCCGGACGGATGGCAACCCTAGGTAACCTTGTGCAGCGTCCAGCAACCATCGACATCGAACGGAATTGCTATTATTATGGGGCAAGGGCAATGGGCAGCGGATCATTGAAGCGTGTCTGCTAGCTGGTCGTAATTTTTGATTTATTTACGGTAACTGTATATACGAGTACATTATAAGAAGTCGAGATTATATGAAAAAACGGTAAATCATTTATACAGGGAGATAAAAGACACTGAAGTATGTAATCACAAAGCAAAGAGACTTATGGTATAATACGCGCCACGAATCTAAAAGGTTCGGAAGTTATGTGCGAATGCGGGCTTGCGTTTGTTGAAAAACTACAAACTCGCAACTCATAAAAACTCAAATAGCAATAACAACTTGACAATAGCGTACTCGGCTGTACTTTAAAGCAGGAAAGCGACAGGTGACAAAGGCAATGAGCGATCACGGCCAATCACCGACGAGCGCACGTTCCGCGCAGATAGCTGGGAGGTGGTGGGAGTATCAACGGCTCTAAAATGTACCTTTGTGATGCTGTTTGTGACTAACTTCCGAACCTTTTAGATGCGTGGCGCGTATTATAATAGTAGAGAAGAGCGAGTGAAATATTTAATAAATTACGATTTTCGAGTCGAGTATTGTACTGAGCTTCTGAACTTCCCCTGAGATATATATTAAACCAAGTAGTTTTTAAAAATCACTTGAATTGAAAATTTTTAAAAACTCACTACTTGACTTGGTTTTCTATCGTTACTACTTGACTTAAGGAGGTTGATCCGTTACAGTCCCATTCAAAAGTAAGTCGAATTCTAAATGGGAACTTTTCCATAATAAATTTTTACAAAAGGTTATAAGTCGATGATACCAATAATATTATTGCCATAAAAGCATAAATAAATACTTTTAGTAATTATTAGTTTCGCGGTCACCTGGTTTTTTGGCTCTAGAAAATCGAAAAATCATCCGATTTCGATGAATTTTTTTTTAAAATCTTCGTTTTTATGGCGGATTTATGGAAAAAAATACGAAAATTGAAAAAATCAATATTTCTCACACTTTCATGACTTTAAATGCAAAAAAAATTGACTATCTACATATAATCCTTTATAACTGTTTCTGACGTCGTGGAATCAAGTTCGTATATTTTTTCGCAATCTACATAAAAAAATGAATATTTTGAAAAAAAAAATTTTTCAAAAAAGTTAATTTTTTTTTTAAACGATAAAGGGGTATGCGAATTGTAATTCCGGGGTGAACGATAAAGGGGTATGCGAATTGTCTCGCAGTGAAACGGCAAGGGGCAAATGTGGAGTTTTTAAAAAAACAATTCCGGGGTGAACGATAAACGGGTATGTGAATTGTAATTCCGGGGTGAACTAATTTTTTTCATAAATCCGCCGTAAAATGGAACTTTTTGAGACCGAGATCATTGAAATCCATCTATTTTTCGATTTTCTAGAGCCAAAAAACCAGGTGACCGTGAAAGTAAATAATTACCATACTTTTTTTTAATATTAATTAATTATTTACAACTTTTAAATTTTTTGTACAAAGTTAGGTTAAAAAAAATAAATTTATGTAAATATCTGTATTTTAAATATTTTTTTACAGTAAATAATTAAAAAAAGAAATTAGAAGTAATAAAAATTAAAATTAAATCATTAAAAAGTTGAAAATTCAGTTAAAATTCTTGAAACTGTCAAAAATAAAAGTCCATAATAGAAAACTGCTAAGGTTTAATGATTTTTTTTATTGATTAAAAGTCTCCTAATTAAATTGTAAAAAATATTAAAATATGCGTAAGACATCGATGCTTTACCCAGTTAGTTTTCGGAACTGCTGACATTATTTGGTTATTTGCAAAAAATTAAAATGTACCGTTTGCAGGCTAGGTTGACATATTTTCCATAAGACTACATGTAAAAGTTTTTTTTAATTTTTAACTTTATAAATCTCCTAATGATTTTGGATTTTTTACAGAAAATTTTGTCATAAAAAAATCTATTAAAAAAACTTTATTTCAGATTTTTTTCATTATCTTCGTAAAACGGCTCAACCTCCTTAATATCAGGTAATTTGGTCTTACTTGATAGCGAACCGATTATGTACGGAAACGTACGAATCATTTGTATAGATGCGGGGTCCTTCAAGCTTAATTTACTAATGCGTCTTCCGTGCGTTGCAATTATTGACATAGGCCACTTGATCTTGTGGCTACAAAAATTATGTAATGCTGCCATTGTCGTATATAGGTGGACACATTCCGTTTATTCTATACAAGACGTTTTTTTGAAAAGTTTTGACTTGGTATGCTGATTTACATTAATTAAACAGTTATTAAATAAATTATACAGGCGACACAAAACAATAATCACTTTCAAAATTTCGAAAGTACGTAATACTCGAATTTGTATCTGACATGCGCGTAACGATTCGCGGCAAATTCGCCCCTTCTGGACAAGTTCCAGGAGGGAAAGAGAAACATTGGAAGCAAATATTTGCCAATGACTATTGGCCAGGCTTGATATGTGTATGGGGCTCCAGACAAAGTCTATTTTATTTTATCTTATTCAATTAGGCTTTTGAACAAAAAATAATTATCGATTTTTTAATTGTATTTTAAAACTTTATTATAAATAATATTGATAATCGATGCGAAAAACTTTCAAAAAACTTTTTTTAAATTAATTATAAGCAATTTAAAATTGATAAAATATTAAAAAAAATCACGTGACTGCAAACGCACTAAAATTGTTTTTGACAGTTGTGACGTCATAATGGTAAAATGTATATACGCAGTATACTATCAATGGCTTCTACATGTGTATTGACTAAAACATTATGACGTCACATTATGTTCGGGAAATGTCGGCGCGTTCTCGGAACTGGGTACAAAAATTTATTTTTAATTTGATATATTATAACGAAAATAAAAAAAGAAAAATAGTTTTTTTATAAAACTTATATACGATCTTTCCATTTATGACAAAAAAAAATTTCATTCAAAAGCTCAATTACCTACTACATATAAAACAAAGTCCCCCCGAACGCAATGAACTCAGAAACTATCAAAAGGATTTTCATACGATTTATACAGTCCATTAATGTTTTGTGTAAATTGGTTGACGACGATTGTTGAAGATGTCGGAAAAAATCAAGCCGACTGGGAGCTTTCATCGAAAACGCTGCCTAATCCCTTTGAGATATAACAAAACAATGTATGGTTGTATCCAAGTGTGGATCCGGGCTTGTATGCCGTGGTCCATTGGTATTTCTACCTGACGTTTCGTCTACAACTGCGGTAGGCATTATCAAAGGCGATATAAGCAGCCTAGAAGGACACTTCGCCCGCTACCACATCGCCTTTGATAATGTCTACCGCAGTTGTAGACGAAACGTCAGGTAGAAATATCAATGAACCACGGCTTACAAGCCCGGAAACCAAGAAGATTTGAATGTATGGTTGATTTGTTCCTTTTTTATAGGCATATTATGTCTATTTTTTAAGGATAGCTTACTATTCCCATTTTAATGTTAAGCGCTTTTCGTGGATATCAATTTTGCAACGTAAGTCGACGACAAAACGGTGGCAGTCTACAAATTCGAGAAAAACCGGACTGAGCCTCTAGTAAATAATATAAACTTGTAATTTGAATCTAGAAAAGAATGCAATTTTATTGATACTGTTGCGTGCCCCTGATGGGACGCCTATGGAATTCGGTAGAAACTACTAGAACCAACAACAATGGAAACAGGTAAAGAACACCCGACCTTGGAGACACACATACATGTAAAGGAAAGGAACTCGGTGCGTAAAGCAGGTAGCGAAGTTGGACCCGATTTCTTAGAATCGCTTGGAGAGAACAATAGAATAAATCTCGATTCGTCCTGAACATTCGATAGAAGCGGAGGACGAAAACTATAAAAAGGCGAACAGAGTGGGCAAGGGGGCAGTCAGTTATTGGAGCTGTTCGTTGTGTTGACACAATGCTCTGGCATTACTACATAAATTATTCAGTTATACTGTTATAACTTTAGTTAGTGCAATTTATATAAATCTGTTTAAATAACTTTTTGTAAATACAAGTGTGAATCAGCTACTGTACTAGCTAAACTTTGTGTTGTGTTCCTGTGTTGTAGTAAATAGTTTGTGTACATAATTTAGTGACTCTATATTCTCTGTTACTTAGTCTTTTATTTTATAATTTAGAACTATTAGTTTTGTTTCTGTCAACGTTATTATTTCCGTTAAGTTAAATAAGTACGCTTTCGTTTGTGTGTTTTGTTAAACATTTATTCTTGTAAATAAATAATTTCCGCCACGGACTACAGCAGTTTTGTTACAATACTATATCAGCAGACACCCTATATAAAATTTGCATACTTATATATGAGATCAATACGACAAATAAACAAACAAAACCTAAGATGCAGTCAAAGATTAAGTCCAGTTTATAATTAATCTGGACTCGTATGTGTAAATATGTAGTTGTATTGGTTGCATTTACAAGGTATAAAATTGTACATCTGTAGATACGTGCCTAAGTATAGAAGGTAACGGTACAAGTTGGAATATTAAACAGGAATCACAGCTTACGAGATGAGAGTCACACTCCGTGTCGAAAATAGGCGTCTCTCTTACCGACACTCGAATGAGTTTTAGCATAAAAACAAAATAGCTGAGATGTCGCCGTTTATTAACGTTTTCCGGCACGGCTTTGTCCGTACATAGATTTCGGTTTGGCATCTCACAACTTCAGAAAGCGTTGCCATCCATCCGGATTTGTCCTTTTTTAAGGGCGTCCGGGGAGCGTCCGGTCGGGGTTTTGTTTACAGTCCGGATTTTGACTAGATATATCTATAGCCCCGGCTCTAATTTTGTAACCTCGCCAACAGTGACGTCATTTCCAGCCTTGTAGCCAGCCTGCCGGCCAGCAGAAGTCCGAGCAGTGTTTCTATAAAACCAGCTTTTAGTGAATAATATTGCGTATACCTACCTATTATGCCGGCACTTCACATGGCTATTTGTATTTGTGTATTTGGCATATTTGGCAAACAATTACCAAGTGTGGACAGTCTATTTGACAAAGTGTTGGCCTTATTTGCCTATTTCACAAATAAAGCCAATACCAAATACGCGTTACCGTGCGCTTGTCGGTTTTTTGAGGCACATCAAAGAAGTCAAATAGGCAAATACGCAAATAAACCGTCCACACAATGGCCATATTCAGAAGCGCACGCGCCGTGAACCTGTACGGACGTGCAGTATTTTTGTGTCTGTGCTGTGAGCGAGAATTACTATTGAAAATGAATTGGGACAATGAAACAGTGCTAAAATTCCTGGAATTTTGAACCTGCGTTCTGCTGCCAAATGTTTGTGTGTTTGCTATTTGACTGCATGTGTGGATGGTCGTATTTGCCTCTATTTGCATGTTTGTCTTGAACGTCATATATTTTGCCAAATACAACAAACACCCAATAGCGAACACAAATAGCCATGTGAAGTGCCACCTTTATAATTATAAGAATTTTGAATTTTATTTATATTTTATAATAAAGAAATTTGACTGTAAACTGTCAAAGATGGCTATGAAACAAGACTATAAAAGTCTAAAGTACAAGAGGTAGCTGTTTTGTATGCGGTTTAATGTTTTGATATTTATTGAAACTCACAATCAAATTTTAAAATGAAATTTTCAAATGGTTGCGGAGACAAATTTGCGGCTTGTTTGACATAAAAATAATAAAAATTACATGTCCAGTAGAATCTGACATTTTTATTGAAACAAGTTTATCTAATCTGATTAACAGATAACTGTGGCGTACTTACAGAATATTTCTTTGAAATAAATTATCGAAATGATACACGGGTTTGTTGAGATTATCTAACCTGTCTGTTTATCATTAAGAATTAGGGGAGAACGGGGTCAATTGTAACAGTGACTATTTTAGTGACATCTACCAACAAAATGAGAACATGATGACTGAATGTACATCAATGCAGTAGAATCATTTTCTCATTTTGTTGGTAGATGTCTCTAAAATAGTCACTGTTACAATTGACTCGTGTTACAATTGACCCCGTCCTCCCCTACTTTAGTTAACACACAAACATAAAAATAAAAAATTTAAAAAATCGAATAACTCAACTACGACGTCATTCCATGAGTTAAGGCCGCTACACACGATGTGGAAACACTGCTTGGACTTCTGCTGGCCGGCAGGCTGGCGACGAGGCTGGAAATGACGTCACTGTGGGCTCACCTGCTAGCTCACAGAATAGATTTTAAAATTATAACGGGCTGTTTTTCTTGCTCTGAGCAATAACCAGTCAGGAAGCAGTATCTTGTCACGTGGGCGACATGAACAAACGCCCACAAACCAACACGGCGTCATTCTGCTCAGAGTCAGACAACAGACGCGTTTTGCTCTGTGTTTATATGTGAACTGTCACTGCGCGCGCGCAGAACCTACCTACAAAACAAGCTTGAAAAGACGTATCGTGTGAAGCGAGCACATAAAAGCAATTAAGAAAACTAGTAGTCAAATCTAGCGAGGAATCTAGCGGCAAATCCAGCCTTTATAACTCTTTAAAGCCTTTTAATGATACGCCACTGCAATACAGAATACAATTTATAGACTAGTTGTCTACTAAAATTTGTCAACATTTACTAGCTTACCTAAAATTCAAAAGAAAATATTAAAATATTAAATTGACTACATATATAAATCACGTTTCCTTAATGAAAGAAATGTTTTTGCGATAATGTAAGTAGCAAGGTAAATAAAGATTTAAATCTCACAAATAGGGACATCTACAATACTATAAATTTCGGAACATTGTTGTTTTCTGTTTATTCTTTGTGCAATATTTTTACCCAAATATGTGAACTTGAATATATTTAAATATTAAAAGATATGCTAAACAATATGTAAACGCGGAAGGTGCACATAGGGAAATAAGCATTGAGAAAAAATACTTGGATCAGAGTTAGCCACGACTGCATTAATTGTTATTTCTATTGAATTATCGTGGTAATCTTGTGGATTTCTATTTTATTTTGATTTATTTTTATTTTACTTGGCTTTTTTAATAATAAAAAGCTCTTATAAATCATTATTTTAATTTTTTTGTACAAAAATAAAACAATATAAAACAACTCCATCCGTTTGGAAACATTTCATTCAAAAATTGTCTGACTGGTATGACGTATGCGCGTTGGTAAATCAGTGACCCAATGTCTTTAGGTTCAACACGAATAGGCGGAGATATTTGATCTCGCACATTTTTGGGAATTTAATGCCCTATTAATAAAAAAAGTCCGATTATGTTGTAATCATTTGAATATTTTCTTCGGTAGTATACATTCATTTTGCAAAAGAATATTGTCTGTCAAATTGAAAAACAAGATTCCAAGGCTCACTCTGATCCAGTCATTTTTTCCCAATGTCAATTTCCCTATGTGCACCTTATGTGTTTACATACTGTATAACAACATTCAACTGAGATAAATACTGGAAAAAACGTTTTTATAGACAGTTGACATTTTGAAATTAATTGTTAAGCTCTACTCAAATTATTAATTTATCCCTAAAGTATACGTTTCTTAGATACTTTTAAAGTAAGTAATTTTTAACCGATTTAAAAATATATAGGTTATTAATTCTTCATGTATATATTTTTTTATGTTTGTTCAAAGGGGTCATTCGAGGGGTTAACTGATTAAAAAAATTCGACAGCATTTTGTTCGGAATATTTACGAATTGGTCAAAATTCATTTTTCAAAATTTTGCAATATATTTCGTTTTGAGGTTTCCCGAATCCAAAAAATAAATTTTATTTTTTTATTAATCATAATTCCCGTCTTGCAAATGACCGGAATTTCTCAAGTGGGGACAGCGTGGTGTAATGGTCAGCGTGCTGGCCTTTGGATCGCACTGTCGTGGGTTCGAATCCCACCTCTGCTCATGGATATTTTGTGTTTGTCGTTTAGACCCAGCTTTGATATTTAAATTTACTGGCCAGATACTAAGAGGTAGTGCCATCCCCAAGTGATATTCTCTTGTATATGTGCATATGCTCTATATATGTGGATATATACAATTGGATATACCTTTTTAAAAAAAAAAAAAAAAAAAAAAAGAATTTCTCAAGTATTTTCTGAAGTTAGTCTTGATATACTTTTTCACTTTCTATAATATATGATTAAAAGCAGGCAAACATTTTACCGCGGGAATATAAATAATAACCTATTATTATACTGAATAACATTTTTGCCTACGCAAAATACGTGAAATGCGTAGGCAGAAGCCAATAGTATTTCTGACTTATAAATTAACACACATACATCCATAACATAATCATTATGTACAGCAGTCTTTCTTTAAGTCAATGTCATTTCTTCGCGTGTGTGAACCGGGCTTTTGAATTAATTAAATAAAAATTAAAAAATTTAATTAAACCCTGAAAGGTTTTTTCTCTCTTATATTTGTGAGTTATGATAAAAAATATTTGTTCGTCTATTTGATTTCTGCACGCTGTCAAAAAAGAAGAATCAACTTAAAAATCATCCTGTATATTCTGGCGACTAGTTTTATTCATTGGCGTAGCAAGAGGGAAGGCCTACCTTACAATAGGTATTAATTGTCCACGTATAATACGCGCCACGGATCTAATAGGTTCGGAAGTTAGTCACAAACTGCGTCGCAAAGGCACATTTTAGAGCCATTGAGACTCCCGCCACCTCCCAGTTACCTGCACGGAACGTGCGCTCGTCGGTGATTGGCCGTGATCGCTCGTTGCTTTTGTCACTTGTCGCTTTCCTGTTTTAAAGTACAGTCGAGTACGCTATTGACAAGTTGTTATTGTTATTTTAGTTTTGTTGAGTTGCGAGTTTGTAGTTTTTCAGCAGACTGTACAAGCGCAAGCCCGCATTCGCATCTAACTTCCGAGCCTTTAAGATTCGTGGCGCATATTGTACATAAATAACAAGCTAAATCTACAATATAAATAATCTTTTCTTTGTCGTGAAATTTCTCCAGAAAGTCGTGGTGATTGATTTCGCTTCTATGAACAGTTTTCAAATTATGTTTAAGTAGCAGTTGGTAATGATAGTTTGTGAAAAAAATGGCGCAATTTGCAATTAAGGAAACAAATAAAGTGATCGTTAATTACTCGAGAAGTAATTGACCGATGACGCTAAAATTATTGATGCGTGTTTGGGTTAACATAGACATCATTTTTGAGAATTTTCAGCCATCTATGTGCGGTCATTTTTTAGTAAAAAAATAGTTAAAAAAACGTGTTTTTTTTTTAACTTTCGAGGCTATTTGCAAGTTAACAATTGTACTTAGCGATCTCTGTCAGTGCTCATTTTTTAGGAAATTTCATAAGGAACAACTTTCTCAATGCATATGCTATACTAAAAGTCAAGAGGAACGGAGATATTAAAGGAAATAGAGAAAAAAACACTATTTTCGTCACTAATTGTTAATTATAAAATCAAGCACAACAACAATTTGGAAGCAAACTTAGGGGGTTGAACTACACCCTAAAACGAAGCGATTCCAACAATAATCTCGCCTGTGCCCGAAAAATACACCCAAAACTCCTCGCCGTCTAGCCTATAAGTAGAGTTGAAAAAATGGCCCCCCTAGGATAAAATCTTATTTTAGATCCGCGACTCTTTACAACGACACCCGAATCAAGTTCGTAGCTAAACGAGTTTCCATTTTAAATGGGTTTCAAGCGGTGGTGCAATAAAAATAAGTATCTCACATTAAGTCATTAGTTTTTCTCTTCAACAGCCTTTCATATAGGCATTAATATTAACAGTCTGCTGTATATTTTATATTCTGCTGAGATTCTTTATAATTATGAATTGGTAGCTATCGCAAGTATCAATTTTATCTTTTAATTGCCTTCAAGTTCTGATGCAATAATTGTTTTGTAATTTTTACACAAATAAACGCGCGGCATTAATGTTATATGTGCTATTTAAAAAAAGAAAAAAAAATAACACTGTGTCATAAACTGCTAGATGTGAACGCGGATGGTGATTTAGGGGAAGGTGAAGACGTTGAAGTAGAAGATGATGAAGTAGACATGTTGATGGTGAACTTTATGGTGCGTGATAGGAATTGCATATAATTGCTTAATAATAAAAGATCTAGTGTGACCTGTGCGAATTATTCGCACTAAATAAGTATAATAATTATCACTTTACAAAATTATTTTTTAAATATGATTGCAGGTATTCAATTCGTTTCTATTTTGCACATTGCTTATAACGTTCTTATTTTTGTTGTATTACAATATGAAGCTCAGATGACAGAGCGAAGAAATATTTTACTAAAATTGTCATATAGAGGCGCAAGTAGCAAAAGCGTTGAGCTAAGTCGTCAGATGGCATCATGCAGCATTGCTGTGACGTTGTTCAGCGTTGCTCGCTGTTTCAAAATTAAAGCCGTCAGATGGCAGTATGCAGTATTTTGTCTGTTGTATTTTTAATAAGAAGATCAGATGGAAGATCGAAGTGTTGACGTTTCAAAATTAAAGCCATCAGATGGCAGACGTTGTTCAGCGTTGCGGTATTTTAATTAATTTACAAAAACAAAAGCAATAATAAATTTTTTAGTTGTTGCTGTCAGTAGAGCAAGCAATTTTCTGTAAAATGATATGTAATTTATGTGGAGAAATTGTGAGGTTTTTTCTAAAAAGGGAGGCAAACATCTTTAACCTTAGCGTATTTATATATTATATGATTGTGATTTGAAGTTTAGTATTTATTAGAGTTTACTCCTTAAGAAACGATTTGAGTTATTAGGCCCGGTACGGTAATTTTATGAGTAGGAAAATCAATTGGTGAGGCGTTATACGCTCCACCGCTTCAAGTGTGACGTTAAGGCCGCTGCACACGAGGCTAGAAACGCTGCTAGATTCTTTGCTAGATTTGCCTACTAGTTTTCTAGCGCTGGTTTTCTTGATTGCTGTTAACTGCTCGCTTCACACGAGACTATTTTTCAGGCTTGATTTATGGATAGATCTGGTGCGCGCTCAGTGACAGTTTGAATAAAAAGTGTCTGAACAGAATGCGACACCATGTTGGTTTGTGGATGTTTGTTCAAGTGCCCACGTGACAAGATACTGCTTCCTGATTGTTTTTTTTCTCATACCTAGCAGCAAATCTCGCAGGGAAAATAGCCCTTGTTCTAATTTTAAAACCTGTCTTGTGAGCTAGCAGGCCAGCCCGCAGTGACGTCATTTCAAGCTTCGTACCCAACCTACCGGCTAGCAGAACTTCTAGCAGCGTTTCTAGCCTCGTGTGCAGCGACCTTAATAAAATTAATACGTCACTAGGTACATAGAAGCATATACAAGAAATATTTATCTAAGCGGTCTAGAAATTTATATCCGAACTCAATGATTTATGTCTAGCCACTGTGTTTCTGCTGTGAACTCCAACTGTCGACTAACCTGTGAACTGCAGGCGCGTTCTATATAAATCCAATGCCACAATTTCTAGAATGTTCGGGATTTTGCCACCTGCTTCCATAAAAACTCTGCTACCTGCTTCTGCTAATATCAATGACGTTTCGCGTCTGATATTTTCCCAGAACCCTAACAATTGGTCCACGAACCCCATTTGAAAAGACCAGCAGTTGCGGAGTTTTAAACAACAGCAACTATCTATCTATCTATCATGAAACTAACCCCGGGACGTCTCTTGTTGTTTCAGACGTACGGTGTGTGTAGAGAGAATTGAAAATGGCAAACAACCAGCGCACAGGAGCTAAGAGAACTCGGGTCAGTCCTTCTGTCAGCGCATCAAATAGCAGTCATACAATATGTAGCTAATAATAATTGGCAACAATAATATTATGAGTGACCATTATAATATAATGATGCAGAAGTGAGGTCATTAGCTCTGCGAATGCCGTGCGATGGATACGAACGCGGGAAGCCCTCTCCTCTCTCCCTGTCTCTCTTTCTATCCGAGGTCAGTGGCAAGGGGGTACGGGGCAATACCACTCTTACCGTATGTAAGTATGCAACGTATTATCTTCATACCATACTAGCGCTACTAAAATTATCCGGATATCCGAAAAAAAAATAAAAACAATCCTTAATATTGTATATAAATAATAGAAATATGTCAATAAAATATGTATTTTCTGCACAAAGATGCCAAAGTGCGATTGACTTTTTAGAACCTTGAAAAAGATCGAAACGTTGGTGGTAATCATATATATTAATACGCTAAGGTTAAAGATGTTTGCCTCCCTTTTTAGAATAAACCTCACAATTTCTCCACATAAATTATATATCATTTTACAGATAATTGCTTGCTCTACTGACATCGACAACTAAAAAATTTATTATTGCTTTTGTTTTTGTAAATTTACTCAGTAACGAATACATACGGTTTGTTACAGCTCTAGTATCAAAATGTTTGACACTTTTTTGCACTACCTCCTGTGAAATAGCTGCAATTTATTCAGGCATCTAAAGTGACTCATTACTCACTAGTGAAGTAAACTTATTCAAAACTGGTTGCGCTTTACTAATTCCATATACTATAGTAAATCACTGTTTTTTTGTTGATAAACTTTAGAAGTGATGTTGGCTGAAAACTTTTGTGTATTTGATCTTATCACTGAAAACAATTAAAGATATAGAAGTTACTAATCTCGGAACACATTTATTCGTTAGAATAAAATTTACTTTCAATTGACCAAGCAAAATATCAGGTAGAAAAGTTAGTTAAAGAATAAAATATACACTGCACTCTACTCCTTGCTCTTTTTGTTGAATATTTTGACGTTCACCCAAAAACCATAAAATCACAATTCCCGAAAAAAGTTAAGTTACATTGACTATTAATTTCTAGTTGTTTTCTTGTACAGGTGTTTTGAGCACCAACAACCCGTATTTTGATAACTCTAGTACAAACACCAATACAGGTAAAATCTATACATACACGCGATTAGTTTTATACCCATATAAATACAGTGTAAACTCCATCTAGCAGAATTGAAGGGACCGGGTATATTTTAATCTATACGAATATATAAAGCTGAAGAGTTTGTTTGTTTGTTTGGTTGAACGCACTAATCTCAGAAACTGCTGGTTCGAATTGAAATTTTTTTTTTTTTGTTGGATAGCCCATTTATCGAGGAAGGCTATAGGCTATATAATATCACGCTACGACCAATTGGAGCGGAACATCAATGAAAAATGTTGCAAGATGTATCTCAAAATTAGTCTGTCCGACAAATATTATCAGGTGAATTGCCTTAACTAAATATTGCAATATTAGCGCGTCACGTTCACAAGCCCGGATAGCTCAGTCGGTAGAGCGTAAGACTCTTAATGCCAGGGTCTTGGGTTCAAGGCCCACGTCGGTGAACATATTTTTATTTTTTATATTTTCTACATTGGTTTCTTCTAAGGCTTACATTTTTAAAATTTCATTACGACTAATTAAAATTAAATAAATCTAAATAATAGCTCATTTGAAAACTGTTACAACTATAGGCACCTATATAAAAATAATTTTCCTACAGTGTTTTCAATTAAATATTTAGAAATTTATTACTTAAAAACAGTATAAATACTGCTTTGTAACGACAAAATTTTTGAACGGTAATGTCGATCATTATGAAGTTTGGACACAATATTCATCTCGGTAAACTAAGATGAATGTGCGTAATCATGTCGCTCCCGTTCGTTCTTTTGCACCCGGGTGAAACCAGGCGGGACCGCTAGTGCGTTATAAAGAGGTTTCGTTAAACGGAGAGTAAAAGAAAACATTATAATTTTATGAATAAATGGTTTAAGTTTTGACTAAATTAAGTGAAAAAAACTATAATCTGTTGGCCTTGTCGTTTTTTACTATGCCAGTATTTTAATAGTATCTTTCGTTGTATTTATTCATATCTAAGGATATAGTAAAGATCATCTTCGTTAACTTGTCCCGAGAGGAATACGAGCAATTACCGGCCACCTATATGAGTTTACACTGTATATATAAGTTAGATGCGTACGATGCGGCAATAGGGTATATGCATAGATATATATATTTAATAGATTGCGGATACACTAGCACCTCCTGTACCTTTTAGAAGCCATTTTGCACGTGGAAAACGCCGTAAACAGCGCGCGAGATTCAAAAATATTAATTATATTTTATAATATGATTTTATTGAGAAAAACGACAAAACTCACAGTAAACAGTGATATTTCGCTCCAAAACCTATTTTTATACTGAAACGTTTCAAAAATTACAAAATTGAGCATAAATATAATGTAAAAGCTTAGAACATTTTACATTGTCAATTTGGCATTAAGGTTGACAAGCATTGATGCCAATCTGACAATGTAAAATGTTCTAAGCTTTTATATTATATTTATGCTCAGTTTTGTAATTTTTGAAACGTTTCAATATAAAAATAGGTTTTGGAGCGAAATATCACTGTTTACTGCGAGTTTTATTGTTTTTCCATTAACATCATATTATAGAATATTTAATCTCGCGCGCTTCCACGTACAAAATGGCTTCTAAAAAGTACAGGAGGCGCTAGTGTATCCGCAATCTATTAAATATATACAGGATGTCCCATTAAGAATGGGACATAGAACAACCGCAGATTCTCCAATTCAAAATAAAACGATTAAGCGAAATATGCTTAGATAAAATGTTACTCGTTTCCGAAATACGGGGTGTTGAAGTTGAAAACTGAAAAATTATTAATGTCCATAATTTTTTTAATACACCGTATAATTTTACTCAAATCGGCACACTTGTTAAATATCATAAAATGCACCTAACAATAAAAAAATTAGTTCAGTACGCTCTACCAGTGGCGTACGGCAGGAGTAAGTAATGCTTGTACCCCTTCTAAATGTTAAGCCGCTGTCTAAATTTTAATTTTGACTGTAATTTTAATTTTTTTGATATTTTCTAAGTCAATAATGTACACTTGTTAGTTTGTTGTAAAGTCATTGGTTTTCGAGATATTCGCAGTTTTTTTAAGACAAAATTGTAAAAATGAATATTATTAATAATAATACAAATAAAAAGTACATGTCTATCTATCTTTAACAGCGAATATCTCGAAAACCAATGACTTTACAACAAACTAACAAGTGTACATTATTGACTTAGAAAATATCAAAACAATTAAAATTTAGACAGCGGCGTAACATTTAGAAGTGGTACAAGCATTACTTACTCCTGCCGTACGCCACTGGTAGAGCAAGTAACATTTTATCTAAGCATATTTCGCTTAATCGTTTTATTTTGAATTGGAGAATCTGCGGTTGTTCTATGTCCCATTCTTAATGGGACACCCTGTATATATCTATGGTGTACTGCAGAGAAGAGCAATGGACAACAAGCACCCAACAACAGCAACAACGAGAACTGTTGAGATCCGTTGGCGCCAGCTAACCTCAACTTGTCTCTCCCGTATGCGCACTGCAAAAGTAGCACATACTGGATTAAATACATGTAATACATACATGCAACGTAGCATAGAGATATGAACGGGTCAATTTTATTATATGCTCGTCTTGACCTGTTCAGGAAAGTTGTATTTCAGGCACGTTCGCTTACGACCCGCTAAATTATGACACGTTTGCTAGCCCGTCAGTTCACGATGAGATGCAGTTTTAATCACGCCTCGGAAAATGAACCCGCACCCGGTCACGGTGTGTTAATTTTGTCCACGACCCGACGAGTTAAAGCTCAATGCAGCTTTTTTTGCGAAAAATATCTTTTTTAATAATGTCAAAATATTGAAAAAAGATGAGTTATAACTTATAAGTGATATAACCAATTTAATTTGTTTCGGTTACTTGCCTGATGCACCGTTGAAGTCTTTCAGTGTATATAAATTCTAACGATAATATATATTTTCCCGCTTAACTCGCTTATTATGAAAAGTACGAAAAATTTACACGTTACGAAAATTTAAGCATTTTATTGAAGACATTTTTTGACACTAAGGGATTTTTTATATAAAGCTTTGTTTACAAGATACGGCATGAAAATATGTTTTTTTTAACAGAATTTTTTATTTATTCCAATAACCTGGCTAATATCTTTTGGACAAAACTACAGAACAAAAAAAAAGCTGATTTCCTTTTATTTTCAAAATAGTTCCGAAACTAGAAAGTTTAGCAAAAAAAATTACAACATTTTTTTGTAAAAATAAATAGACCAATAAACCGTTATGAACAGTATTATATAAAAAACAACGTTATGGCATGCATCTCTTCTGCGCATGCGCCAATTTCCCCCAAAAACAATATCATATATCCTCCCGAAATTTCAACACGATCATCCGTTTGTATTGTGTTCACAGACTTACAGACGCACAGACTTTTTCCAAAAGTATTGTTTTTGAATTCAAGGGACCTTAAAACGAAAAAATTTGAAAAGAGATTTTAACCTATATTAGTAAATACCAATATTCACAATGTAAAGTTGGAATGGTACAATATAAGATATATATATATTTTTTTTAATTTTCACACGTTTTAAACCCATATTCCTGGCTCCTGCCCTAACACTGGCTTCAGCCAAGTTGGGCAGGATTATTCCAACTTTAAAATTTACGGTAAAAAATGTATCACTACTATTTTGGAATTAAATAAATAAAATAAAAATAAATTTAACTAAGTTATAAATGATAAAAATATGTATAAAATCATATTTTTTTCCACCATCTTTGTGAAAAGACATGAAACATTCCATGTAAATTGTAGCTTCAAAAATTTAAACAATGAAATAGCCGTATAAAAATATTTACGGTATATCGTAAATTATATCATCGTCCAGTTTTACTATCAGAAATACAAAATTCGTCCAGTAAATAATAATGCTTCATTTTAGTATATACACCGTGTTGCATATTATTTGGTACATAGGGATTTAGCATCTAAATTTAATATTTGCAAAATCTTTAAAGGCAAAATTTTAAAGAAAATATTCACTCAAATTTTAAAATAATAATAATAATAATGCGTTTAACGTCCGTTTCTCTACTTTATGTCATAACAGACGTCATTCGCACCATTACTATTTTTCTTCTATCAAACTTCCCGTTATTTTCTACAATTTTTATTAAACTTCAACTTAATTAATAGCGATGGGCGAAGGAAGGAATTTTTAGGAAATTAGGATAAAGTAGGCAAATTTTGAGCATAGGAGTTTGACAGGTAATCGATTTTAAAATGAAAATTGATACCGTAGTTTTATTTTCAAATACAGTGGTTTTCTTTCAAAATTAACAAAAAACACGTTAGGAACTCTACATTTAAACTTTACACAAAGCTAATTCGCGACTATCACGCGCATGCGCCGACACTCGTGCGATGACGTCACAGGCAAAACAAATCGTGCGCGACGAACTCGTGCGAATACACGTTTTAACGTCAAAAACTATCCGAAAAGGAATCGTGTGAAAACTAGAAAATTGCGAACAAATTTTCCTTCGCAGTTTTAAGGCCGCTGCATAAGCACTGCTTGGATTTCTGCTGGCCGGTAGGCTGGATACGAAGCTGGAATTGACGTCACTGCGGGCTCGCCTGCTAGCTCACAAGATAGGTTTTAAAATTAGAACAGGACCTATTTTTCTTGCTAGGTCCGCTGCTAGGTGGGAGCAAGAACCAATCAGGAAGCAGTATCTTGTCACAAACGCCCACTATGTCGTAGTGTGTGTTCTGTTCAGAGACAATAAACATGCCTCTTTTGTTACCGGTCTATCACTGCGCGCGCACCGAATCTACCTGCAGAGCAAGCTTGTAAAGACGGCTCGTGTGAAGCGAGCACATAAAAGCAATTGAGAAAACCAGCGCTAGAAAACTAGCAAGGAACCCAGCAGCAAATTCAGCTTCTTGTCTAGCGTACTTTATATGGATGCCCAGTGTATAGAAATATACCTGAATTTTGTTAACAAGTGTGGTTTGGAAGCCACTAATAAACCCTTACATATTTGAATCTACGACACACAATATGCAATTCAAAAAATAATTACCGTCGCTGTCTGCAATAATATAATTTATGTTGATCATTTCGTTCAATCCCTTGTGCAAAACAATCTGCTTTCTTATTTTTTAATTTGCTTTCGAATTGTTAGCTTGTTCTGTGCAAGCATTGTTTGATATATGGACAGCTGATATTTATATTTCATTATTTTTAGTGTATACCCCTTAAATCACAATACAATGGATATTTATTTTGTTTTTACAACTTATGACTATACAAAGCTGATAAGTAGACATCACAACAAAGCTTTATACACAGGAACAATAGCCAGGGCCGGATTAACCCTGTCCGGACCCCTAGGAATATACTCTCATCGAAATGTCATAAAAGTTCTTTCTCCCATCAGGCTTTTTTTGTCCAATTTGCATGGACTAATAATTGTACCATTTTAAGTTTTGAAAGTCAAAATATTCGAAAGATTTTTCAAATTAAAAGCTAAAGTTTCAAATACATTAACAGAAAGATTTACTCGCTGAGCAAGTTAAAAAAAATCAGTGATTGAGTATGACAAAATATACATGTGTTTTAGAAAATCGAAAAATGTTTAAAAAACATAATGTCAATTATTATCAAAGTAAAAATAGACTGTTGACGTTTTTTTCCTAGAGTGAGTAAAATAATAAAATTTCGAGATGATAAATTATTTATAATTAATTTTATTGAACTTGGCTCATATCCAAATTTAGAAAAGTGGATATAAAAATAGACACACACATTTTAAATAATAATATATCCTATATATAGAATGTTAAAAAAAATGTGACTAAATCATAGAAGTTTATTTCACTTGCGATACTAAGTAACAAATCAATACTGATCATCGACTAAATCCAACTTACAGAAGCTGTAATTTTTACAAGTGATCTTGCTCAAAATTGAGCTGTCAAAAATTTTGAAAATTAAATGAAAACCTGCTATGTTGTAGGCGGTAACTATAAACATCTCGTTCGTGATCATTGTGACTGTTAAATCACGCTGGACGCTAATAATTTCGCACTGCTTCATAAAATAATAATTCGCGCACTAGATAAATAACCTACTATTACACAATATTTTGGAAACACCTTGTATATCTATTACCTGCTTTATTATGTCTGCGCACAATATGTTAATATTAATGAGTTAACAAATAACATAGTTGAACAAAATTATTAACGTAGTCAAATAAAATTATTACCGTATTATTTCATATTCTTAATCAGAAGAAACCCGAAACAAACATGTTTTTTTTACTGTAAGTACATTTGTTTTGATGTAGCTCGTTAAAAGTTACCCATGTTTTGTAAAAAAATATGTTTTTAATTATATAAACATACCATGCTGTAATAATGGAACATATAATAACAATATTATATTTTGCATAACTTGATTACTTCTTACTCATATATTTTACGACTTCCAAGGAATTAACGGGAATATCATATACATAATACGTTAGTATTAAAATATCACGAATGTTCAAGTTTAATATGCAGGCATACCCCGCTTCACGTCGGGATGAAGTTAAATAAGATTCCTTCTGATCGTAGACATTTAAAAAATAAGTTCAAAAGCTAAAACCCGACTACTAAAATGAAACAAGAAAATATTCTCATCTGAGGATAGCCGTGGTCATATGCCACCTACCCTAATAAAACATTACATTTTAACAGTAGTAAGCAATTCAAATCTTTGATTAACGTCTGAATAGAACTCTTCAAATAAATAAAATTGTCGACCAATTTTTCTCAGACCATATATTGACAAAAAATATGCATTCTATTAGATAATAAATAACTTAATACTAATTAATTTTTATATTTTTTAGATATTTCTGAAGAAGATCCAAATCCAGATCGAAACGTCATCTTGTGTTATATTGATTTGTATTTTTATTATTTTTTGTCAATATATGGTCTGAGAAAGCAGAAAGTAAGCAATCATAAGCTCTAGAGCAAAGCGAATCACGCTATACATCTATAGAGGGGCCTCATATATATAAGAGATGGCATACGACCACAGCTATCCTCAGATGAGAATATTTTCTTGTTTCATACTTTTAGTAGTCGGGTTTTAGTTTTTGAACTTATTTTTTAATTAAATGATTTTTTTCCAACTTACTTTTTATTTGTTTTCAATTTGCTCACCCCTGGGACCAAATTTCAAAAATAAATGTAGCCTATGTTACCCGGGCCGTAATAACGATTCGATTGACACCTTATTTATCAAAATCGGATGAATAGTTTAGACGCTACGGTGGAACATCCGTAAATACAGACATACATAGACTGCTAAACTCATTTCTTTTGGCTTCGCCGCAGTCGGGTAAAAAACCGATCAAGTGCGAGTCGGACTCGCGCATCGATAGTTTCCAGCCGTGTGTAGCGCCCATTAATGTCTTCATGCCCTGTTTTTATTTATTCTAAATTTGGGTGGGATTTGGGCTACTACGTCACTTCATCAACATAAGACCGTTTTTTTTGACGTGATAACGTCTTATAAATTGATGAATCACCAATCTTATAAATTGATAAAACACCGGCTGCATGCACGAAAAAGTGTAACGTTCCTAAATCCTAACGTTCGTAACGCGTAACGTTCCGCCTGACCCTGTGCGTGCTTTTTGCTAATTTCTCGCTCAATTTAAATCAGATCAGTTTGAAACCAGTCTTAAACGAAAGAAGAGAACATTTTACATAGATTTCGTATAACAGAATTTGCCTAAACAGTTTTTTTATACAAATTTATATAGAAAAATAGCTGTATAAATGCAATGTTGTCTAATGCATGGCGCGACGCGGTCGGTCGTCTTTGTTTGCCGTACATGGAAATTAGAAGATAACGTATGTCTTGTCTTAACATGAAAACGGCTGCATTTCTAATGTTTAATTCAATTTTTTGACATTAGTATTTTGTGAAATGCAACGCCTTCTAAGTTAAGTATTGGAATAACTAATTATTATTAGAACATAATACTTTGACAGTTGCAAACGTCACTTTTGACATTTCTTATCATTCCGACACCAAGGATAAGCGGATTGAAACCAAATTTTGGGAGGTTTAGGTTATGTATTACGGAATACGTTATCACGTAAAACTATCGTCCGTAAACCGACTTTACAGACAACCAATTTTTTTTTTCTCAAGAAGGCGCTAAAAAATATCACTTGGTTGTCAAGAAAAAGTTTGGATCCGCTGCAATGTAAGATAAAAATCATTACCTTTTTTCCGACTCTGCGTACAAGTTGTAAACTATTTGCTTTACTAATAGAAAATATTCGTCAACATAAATTAACACGCGAATTTCATTAATTAAAAAAAAAAGTTGTGTAAAAACAATGTTATCACTTCAAGAGTTGAAAGGTTGGAATTACTGAATAATGTAGCTTTTGGCAAATTATTACGTAATAAATAAAAATAATTATTCCACGGAGATGTATATTTCGGGTTAGTAACCTACGTTAACAGATTTATATGTATGTAGTATTTAAAAATATATAAATGTACTTGAAAACATTATCTCTTAACCTACTGTAATTCATAAAATGCTAATTCAAACAATACAATTTAAATTAAAACCGTTATTTGTTTTTTTATCTGTTAATTTATTGTTTCACGTTGAAAATGAACGAGTAGGTAATTAATTTTATTTCAATCTTTTAAAACATCTATAGCTCGTAAGTGCAGGGATGTCAACTAAATTCTACTTTTCTCGTAAAATTCTATTCGAAATCTACGTTTTCAAGAATTGAAGTATAACAAAAATTGTTTTCTTCTTATCTCGATCGATGAGTACCTACGCACATTCATCTTAGTTTACCGAGATGAATGTTTTGTCTAAATTTCATGATGATCGGAGTTATCGTTCAAAAGTTTTTGTCGGACGGACTTTAGAGTTACATTTTTCATTGATGCTCCGCTCCTATTGGTCGTACCGTGATATTATATAGCCTATAGTCTTCCTCGATAAATGGGCTATCCAACAAAAAAAATTTTTTTTTCAATTCGAACCAGTAGTTCCTGAGATTAGAAACAAGCAAACAAACAAACTCTTCAGCTTTGTATATTAGTATAGATAAAGGAAATGTCTCATGGTAGAAGTTTCACTGTATTTATTGAGAAAACGATGTTTTCTGAGCATCTAATTGACACATTCTTGATTCATTCGTCACTATATCTATTATAAAATGTTTCCCATTGTGTCGAAAAATATGTAATTTATGTCATCCGGTAGTATTGGCAAGGTAAAATTTTTGGTAATTGTCTTATAAAAAAGTTCAAGTTGAAAGATTCGACTGCATGATAATAATGATTTGCAGATTTCTTGTTTACGAAGAGAAAATGTTTCAAAGAATCAATTTTTGTAATTTGTTTTGAATACAATTTCACGGGCTCAATTTAAGTAATGAGTTACACAAGAAAAATATATATAGACATTAACTGCGTAGAATTCCAAATAAACTCACAAGTCATTTAATTGAGTAAAAAATTGCACTTTGTAAAAAATTCTCTGAAATTTACCCATTGTGGTTAAACTTTTATTTTGTCATTAACCTAACAAGGGCAAATAATAACCACATTTTTCTTCAGAAATTTACAAAACTTCTCTTCACATTATCAATATTTTATTTAATTTAAAAAGGTACGTACTAGGGTATTTTTTCGATCCCATTGACTAATATTTTAGCATTGGACCTAAACCAAATTCTTCCAAAATTTCAGCTTCGTGAACGGCGCAAAGCGAGTCTCTTTCCCATTTAATTAACATGGAAAAAACGACGCTTTTACTCAGGCATGGATAGCTGGTAGAAAAAAAATGTTTAATTTTGGTATCAGCATTTTGTAGAGAATTAAATTTTGCACAAAAAAGATCCTCAGAACTAAATACGTGAATTCATTATTTTCAAAGATATGTTCGTTTAAACATTCTCACAATAATCGGATTTCATTTAATTAATTAATGTTTAAGGTAGTACGAGCACCAAGGCAGCTTTAAACAAAAGACTTGATTTTTTTCTTATATTTCGGTAGATGGATGATATGTTTTTATTGATTTCTCCAAAACTAGTAAGTGGAAATTAAAAAAAAAAAAAACTATTTAAATTAAAGTTAAAACCTTAATAAATTATTGAAAACAAAAAAAAAACCGTTGTGCCCGACTAATTAAAATCTTTAAAATCTTTTTATTTATTAAGGTTTTAACTTTAATTTAAATAGTTTTTTTTTTAATTTCCACCGACTAGTTTTGGAGAAATCAATGAAAACATATCATCCATCTACCGTTTTACCATAAAGTCAATGTTAAATATGCCTACTTTTGAAGTCATTTATTTATTTAAATAATCGGGCAAACCCCCTAAAATTTTCAGAATTGGTTTAGACTTAGTCCAACTTCATATAAAAAAAATCAAGCCTTTTATTTAAAATTGCCTTGGTGCTCGTACTACCTTAAACGAACATACCTTTGAAAATAATGAATTCACGGATTTAGTACTGAGGACCTTTTTTGTAGGAAATTTAATTCTCTACAAAATGCTGCTATATCAAAAATTAAACCAACTATCCATGTTTGAGTAATAACATTGTTTCTCCATGTCAATTAAATTTTTGTAATTGCGTGTTTTGATTTGAATATTAAATCAGTGTCCAATCTATATGCTAAGGGTCTTTTGAAGAACACTTGTATAAAAAACGTGTGCGTTTAATGGTACAGCAAAAGTCGGTTTAAAAAAAGGGTTTTATTTATTTACTAAATAGTATTGGCAGATGACAACAAGCAATGCAATGTTTTCTTGTAGAGTGTATTGCGATGACCAGCAAACAAATTCCGATCAGTTTTGAAAAACAAACCAGTAATCGGTTGATGATTCTTAGAATATAATTAGGTAGTTTACACAATGGTGGACTTTGGGTTCATTGGAATCAATCTGCGAACACCTTGCGTGTGCATTGGGTACATGAACAATATGAACGTTAGTCATCCACGTTGCTTCTGCATTTGGAAAATACCACAACCGTTTTTTTGCTTTCCTTTTTTTGGTCTAAGGATACAGAAGATCGACAAGTTTATTCCTCTCAAATTTATTTCAATTCAATACCTCGGACGAATCCTAAAAGATCTCGATTTCGCTGTTGCTTTTTATTCAGATTTTTAGTGTCTCTTTTTTGGAATGTTTCTTTAAATACCGCAAACGATTTCGGAAAGTCTAGAAAAATTCCAATTCTAGTTTTTTTCGTGTCTCTTTTTATTTTAGTTCGGGGATATAGATCAGAGGTGTCAGACTGATATTTCTAAAGGGCCATTTAGGGTGTGTTAGCGGGCCAGACTCTCAATGAAAAACTAAAACACATACTAAATTAAATTTTTTAGTTTAAATCAATTTTCTTATAATGGCTAAGAGCTGGCTACGGAGAAAATGGGTGACTTGGTGCAGAGCTGAAAATTTGCAGAATAATAGGAGATAGTATAAGTAAGTAGGGAAAAAATTGCCAGAAGGCTAGGCGGAAGGCGCTAATGTTGCGAAAAATCAGTGCACTTTTGGCAATTTCTATACTTATTCTGTAATTCAAAACTAGATTATATATTAAATATATTATACATTATATAGTTATAAGGGCATACTGAAAATTCAAACATGATATAATAATTATTACATTCGACAAATATTCAAAATTATTAATGACATTTTGATAGAAATAAAATTTAATTAATTAATAAAATTACGTTGTTATAACAACGTAATTGTATTAATGAAAATATATGACGATTAATTTTATTTCTGTCAAAATGACATTAATAATTTTGAATATTTGTCGAATGTAACTATTATATCATGTTTTAATTTTCAGTATGCCCTTATAACTATATAATGTATAATATATATAATATATAATCTAGTTTTGAATTACAGAATAAGTATAAAAATTGCCAGAAGTGCACTGATTTTTCGCAACATTAGCGCCTTCTGGCGGCTCTTTATCTTCCGCCTAGCCTTCTAGCAATTTTTTCCCTACTTACTTGTACTATCTCCTATTATTCTGCAAATTTTTAGCTCTGCACCGACTCACCCATTTTCTCCGTAGCCAGCTCTCCGTCTATAAAGGTAATAAAAAGGGTAAATTATCTTGAGCTTGGGGATCCAGACACCTGAGGTCTCTTGTTTTTGATAAGCTCAGTGATGTCAGGTGTCATATTAGAGGTAATTATTTTCATTATAGATTGGACTGGATAGATTCTGGTCGCGGGCCGTATTGAGATGACTTGAAGGCCGGATCTTTGACACTATTTGTCTGCCTTAAATTTATGTCAATTAAATATCACGAAATATCTTGATTTTCCGCGTTACTTCTGCGCTTGCAAAGTTTCACTATTCTGGCTTTAAATGTGAAACAAAATTAAAAAATCTGGATTATTTAAAGAATCCTGCCGAAACCCTCAGGGCGTCAAGTGCTAGAGCACCCCATAATGTAAATCTTACATTTGAATCGTAAAAAAATGTTATGAACCTTAACTTTGTTCGGGATGTTAGCAATCCTAGGTCCGGTTTCGTTCAGATAATTCTGATGAGTTGAGGCTTAAGCTGCCTCACATAAAAAGTACAATCTATTTAATTGTTACATGTTTTACTAAGACAGTAATTTATCTACTTTTGATTATTAATATGTTATGACGACGATATGCCTCCTAGTAGGTAATAGCTGAGGCATGTACGTGCCTACCTTTGCATAATATGAGCATATTTTGTACTGTAATGTATGGAATGCTTATCGCATGTATACATCCTAGACATTGTACAGCGAGAAAAAATCAAAATAAATAAATCTCTCTCAATAATCGAGTCGGCAAATGCTGCTAGAGTGTAGACTTGTTAACCCCTTCGGACTTGAATTTAATATTTTTGAAACATAAGGGCCGAAAGTGTGATATCTTCTTGCCTCATGCATCATGGCGCGAAGGGGCGGGTATCACACTTTCGGCCAGTGTGGTGTATACTATTTTTCTTCATATACCTCGGTCGTAAGCACGGTTATTAAGAGTATTCGTCCCTGCAAACACCCCCTGCACCCTTCATCTCAAATCTTTTCCCCTCGCCTAAAAACGGTTCGCGCTCTCCCGACGCTATTTTTAATGCTAGAGAGTTCTGGTAAACGCCAAATGAAAGACAAAGAATCAGACTACAGATCCTTCAGGCGAATTTTTTGAAAAACAATTTCGCCTACGTGTGAAATATTACGTAACTTATTATTTTTTTCAAAAAGTTGTAAGTTTTTTCAGGAATTTTTTTTCAAAAAATTCGCCTGAAGGATCTGTAGTCTGATTTTTTGTCTTTCATTTGGCGTTTACCAGAACCCTCTAGCTTTAAAAATAGCGTCGAGAGAGCGCGAACCGTTTTTAGGCGTGGGGAAAAGATTTGAGATGAAGGGTGCAGGGGGTATTTGCAGGGACGAATACTCTTAAATACATTAATTCATTAATTACTTATTAATTATATAAAAACACAGATAAATTTCACGCAAGAAGTAAAAACACGAATGACAGCTGTTCGCAACTATTAGCTAAAATGTAATAGGGTTGCTATGGAAACGACATCTAAACAACAGTTGAATGGTTGATTTTTGCATTACTACCTCCCGAACGTACGAACTTCCCTCATTGGTGCGTGTAATTCCACCAAGGAGTAAATGTTAGACTTTCTGTCTTACAATTGGTGCCGAAAGTATGCACTTTCGATCGAGGTATGAAGAAAAATATTTTTTAGGGTGTTAGGCTTATTTGGGGTGTAATAAAGGTATATTCAGTGAAAAACTAAATTTAACATAAAAAGAATTTTGGAAAATCCTATCTCCATTGAAAAGGATAACAGATCATAAAAAAATATTTTTTACGGTAATCACTAGCATAGGATGTTTAAATACTTTTATAATTAGTAAAGTTAACATCATAATTATTATTATTATTTTTTCAATATTTTGATACTAATTAATTATTTTGAAAGAATTTTATATAAAGCGAATTAGAAATTAAATATTAATTATTTTTTATATATATTTTTTTTTTATATTTTTTAGATCCGTTCTGAAGAAGATCCAAATTCGGATCGAAACGTTAATGTATTAATTATATTTTTTGTTAATATATTGTCTGAAAAATTGGTCGATAATTAAAATAAATATCCGCACAAGAAAAATAAATTTATTATGAAAATACGTAATACATAATCAGAATGTATACACTTTTGCCAGCTTTGCGTGAATCCATGACTGCGGTCAACACTTGACTCGATATTTTTACCGACCCAAATAGTATTTCTTTGTTTTGTTTGGCCTGTCTGCATCTCAGATAAGCCCCAAGCACAATGAAATGTTTATATTTGATATTTAATTACGCTGACTTAAATTACAACCGTTAGAATAGTATGTCCATTTAAATGGCCGCCAGGATCGAAGGGGTTAAAGAAGAACATCACCCTTTTCAATAAATTTCTCGGCGCTTAAAATGTACTTGTTTTCTCAGTGAATTATTCAGTATTTTTTTTCAATGAACGTTCGTGGTTGAACATTTTACCATTCCAACCCTCAAGTGGGGGGGAATGGTACTACTTTAGGTCAAAAATCACTTTTCAAACATTTTACAATATCTTTCCGTTTTGAGGTCCCCCGAATCCAAAAAACATATTTTTGGAAAAACTCTGTGCGTCTGTTAGTCTGTGAACACGATTCAGGTCCAACGGATGAGCGGATTGAAACCAAATTTTGGGAAGATGTTTGGTATGCAAATATGAAGAGCCCTATTGTTTTTGAGGAAAATCGGCGCATGCGCAGAAGAGATAATATGCTATAACGGTATTTTTTATATAATAATGGTATACTTTTTATGACGGATTATTATTCTATTTATTTTTTCAAGAAAGTTTTGTTTAAAATTTTTTTTTCTAAACTTTACAGTTTCGGAAATATTTTGAAAATAAAAAAATTCAGCCCCTCTTTTGTTTTATGTATCTGTCAAAAATAAACTAGCTAGGCATGCTTTGATTAATTTTTACATGACGTGAACATATTATTGTGTAGGTAACCATGGCAACGTATAGCAAATATCATATTGAATACTAGCCATTACCCGCGTCACCTCACGCGATATCAAAAATTTCATTTTCTTTATTATAATCAAATGTCAACATTTTTGAAGTTGGAATGGTCCCGTCGCCCACTTGACTGGAGTTTTTTTTTCAGGATGATAACTCATTAACTTGTCTGTTGATCTTTTCTCACCGCAACAGATGTATACCTAGAGGTACTATGATTCACATCGCCGTCGCTGCAGACTTTATAGAGGATGACGCGTGATGCCGGTGGTAAACAATATTATAATGATAGTCAAGGTCGGAGAAGGACTGTCGTTGCCCTTTCTAAATAACATCACCCTCTCTACCCGCACTTCACAACTGAACCGCGACTACTCGATACATCGGCTATTGTAATATTGCGACTATAATACTTAGATCCACGCGGAATAACCATCTAACGTCATGTCTTTCAATCCATGGATTATGTTATATAAGGCAGTGTTTCCAAACGTTTTTAAAGCGGCCCATAGACGCTCAATATTATTGTGCAATGTGGATTGCACAATATTTTGACGGCGGCCCCTAGACGGTCAATATTATCATATATATTAATACGCTAAGGTTTAAGGTGTTTGCCTCCCTTTTTAGAAAAAACCTCACAATTTCTCCACATAAATTAAATATCATTTTACAGATAATTGCTTGCTCTACTGACATCGACAACTAAAAAATTTATTATTGCTTTTGTTTTTGTAAATTAATTAAAATACAGCAACGCTGAACAACGTCTGCCATCTGATGGCTTTAATTTTGAAACAATCTGCCATCTGACGGCTTAGCTCAACGCTTTTGCTACTTGCGCCTCTATATGACAATTTTAGCGAAATATTTCTTTGATGTGTCATCTGAGCTTCATATTGTAATACTACAAAAAGAAGAACGTTATAAGCAGCGTGCAAAATTAGAAACGAGTTGAATACCTGCAAACTTTTTTTAAAAAATAATTATTATACTTATTTAGTGCGAATAATTCGCACAGGTCACTCTAGTTGTACAATATTTTGGTTTGTGTAAGAAATTGTACTGTATGGAGGTGATATTGAAGGTTGTGCAATATATTGCTGAATTGCGAGCCACATTGTGCAAACAGCCCCCACCATAACTTCAGTCATCATGTTGTCACGATTACTATAGTCTTTGGACTTCACATCCCACAGAGCCGGAAGATCACGATGCACCTCGATAAATTCAACAATAAATTGTCTTTCGGATTGCTTGTCACCCATGATGAGGCGTAGTTGAGACGACTTGTTGAAACTTAAGATCAATTGACGGGATATTGCGCAATCTTGACAAAAAACGGCACAATATATCCCCGTTTGTGCAATATATTTTCAAGATTTTGATAATCACACAATGTATTGCGCAACCTTTCAGTCTCGCCTACACATACGGTCGATTATATTGCACAAATCCAAATATTGCGCAATAATATTGAGCGTCTATGGGCCGCTCAAGACTTGCGCAAGATCGTCTCTCTCCTTTGAATAGGAGGGGGGGATGGCGTCATCCAGCGGATCTGTCATTTGATAATCATACCAATGGCCGTTGCTCAGATGATCGTGAATCAATATAGTGAAGGAAAATTTGCGGATATCGAAGTAAATTCCTCTCCAGAACACCAAATAACTCCCTTCTGGAAAGATACAAATCATCTGGTCTCAGGGAATACCGGGACTTTTCCTGGTGGGCCATCGATCCGGATCCTTCCGTTCTTGGTTACATGGTGGCGTAGATGAGATAATGTACTTTATGTCGAACAATTGTTTGACAATTTTCCCGGTAACTTTTTTAAGTTCTAGACCAACCTTGATCATTTGATTTCATCATGAGCATCTGATTATTTCAACACTAACCCTGGTTTCGTCAGAATGTGTCCTTCTAATGCAATCATTTTTTCAACATTAAAAATATAACAGAAAAACTGAACAATGCATTAATTTTTACCAAACCCAGAGGAAACGAGACAAACGCCAATTTATTTATTTGACTTATATTCAAAGGATTTCGGTATATCGAAAAAAAGGAACAAAACTTTAAAAACAAATCTTTGATTAACGTCTGAATAGAACTCTTCAAGTAAATAAAATTGTCGACCAATTTTTCTCAGACCATATTCAAACTTTCAATCTTGCGTGCAATCTATTAGATAATAAATAACTTAATACTAATTAATTTTTATGTTTTTTAGATATTTCTGAAGAAGATCCAAATCCGGATCGAAACGTCATCTTGTGTTATATTGATTTGTATTTTTATTATTTTTTGTCATTATATGGTCTGAGAAAAATTGGTCGACAATTTTATTTACTTGAAAACTTAAAAAACATGCGGTATTTTAAAAGATCCACAGAAAACAGAAATTATAGACACAAATTTGGTGTTGTTGTGTAACCAGTAATCACCATTCACAAACTGGGAATACTTCGATCTATTGATGTCGGTAACCACCGTTTGAGAAACACTATAGATTTATTACGTTGTAACAATGACAGTACACATTTTTGTTAGGGTGTACGAGAGAAGGGGGGTCTCGTATATTGCGCTATGGTTAAATGTCTAATTTGAAAAAAAAAATGACATCTGGTATTTATATTTCAATGTGAAGACATGATAAAGGACCATATCGGTAAATCTCTAAATTATTATATAAAGGATTTTAAATAATATTTTTTGTGTTCGTGTTCAGTTGGACCACGAATCTATTTTATACGAACAAATTAATGGACTGGAACAAAGAAAAGATCGAAATGCTAATAATGCTTCATTTGTTTGTTTCCTACTTACAGGGTTTGGTATTTAGTTTGCCAAGACGATGTTATATATAAACGATTTTTTTTCAATAAACATATTTACAGTGTGTTTAATTTTGGTGTAGGTACTCTCGCAATGGACAATTTTTAAATTTTTGTCAAGTACCGCGATGAATAAACGCTTATGAACTCCATTGTCGAGCGTCTATAATCCATAATCTAATCTAATATAAATAACATGAGCCATTTAAAATATCTGACACCTCGAATATGTCGAACATATTCGAGGTGGCAGACATTTTAAATGGTTCATGTTATTAGTTGTCAGAGAACATTATTTTAGCGTTTTGGTTGAAGTTTTTAAAAGCATCTATAAATTTTTACATGTCGTCAAAACGACATCTTTCGGAAAATCTAGAGGGAAAACGCCCCAAAATCAAGAAAAGTCATTGAGGAAATAGGTGTCAGACTAGGCCTAATGAAGCCATATACAAAGTTTGGGGAGAGTATGTGTCAGTAAAATTTTTGCCGACGGGCACTCTGACGGTTTTCTGGAATTTCTGCCGCGTTCTTCCTCTCAACTGAGGACACTTTCACTTATGGCAAGCATACGAACTAGCGTACTCTAGCTACTTATATCTCTATGGTGGAAACTGACTTCGTCATTTTACTGGTCTGTAAAGCTTTCTAAAATATTTTTTTATGTTCCACAATTAAAGAAAACTTTTAATAATTTTTAAACATATAACAATATTAGTTGTATACACTCCTAATATTCTGCCGGAAAAAGGCAAAAGGCAGTAATCTTGATTACTCAAATTCATAAGTTGGTCTTATGAATTTGAGTAAATCAAGATTTACTAAAAATGTATTGACCGTCCAGAATTTTAGATTATGGAAACCAAAACATGGGGGAAACATTTTTTTAAAGACAATAAAATTATTGCTGCAGCACTTACCCCTGTCGTTGGTTTCAGTATGAACTCATTTTTCAACAAATGTCACTTACTGCCCTTTGATTTTTTAGGGCAGTATTGTATTCTGTTAAAAAACTATCAAAAAAATTATTAAATAATTAAAAAATAAAAGTTATACAGTGTTAGGAGTGTACTCAAATTGCAATTTGATGCAAATAATGTAGTTATTTGTATTTTATGATCAGATAGCTAATTATAATCACAAAAGTGAAATAAAACAAGTAAAAGTGAAAGAAATCGATAATAAATGTTAAAGATGCCAAGACGCAATTTATTATTGACTTTGAGATCTGTACTCAGTTTGAGAACATAAACACAATATTACAATGCACTCAGATGCAAGTGCAAGTGGGTACAGGTATTCCCCGCTTAACGCGACTATCGTCGATTCAGAAATCTTGGGATATCCTATTAAATATTAACTAATCCTTGATGTACTATTTCCAGAAAGAAGATGCTTCAGGATGAGTCCTCGAGTTCTCGCTTTGGGAGTCGTCCTACATAAATTTCTTCTGTAATCCAGGACCTCACATTGCAACAGGATACGGTACGTTGTTTCTTTACTGTTCTATTTAACATGTTTTTTGCACGACCTCCTATGAAAAACTGCTTTACATGCCTGCACACTGGCATGTAAAGTGATTTATTACGCACTAGTGTATTTGTCCTTACTATAGACATGAGAAAAATCGTTACTATGTGATCACAGTGACTGTTATTCCAGTTACGCAAAAATCACAGTGGAAAATCATCGTTACGTTGATCCTGACCGAGCAAACACTCGGTCGGATGTTACGTCGACTTCTCGGTTGGAGCGACCGTCGTGATTGCGGCGACATGGAACAACATACGCAACTTTGGAACGTAGTTACTTCTTGTCAGATCACAGTGATAATTTTAGACGGTTGGTCACAGTGATTTTTCCATCGTGAAGTTATTTATTCCCCAACACGAGTCCTATCAGGGTACAATGTCCAGTTAGGCGGCTTGTCACTAGGTAAATTAGTATATTGTGCAACTAGTGCGACAATGCCGCACGAGTTGCACATACTATTTTTTTATTACGAATTAAATTAAATTCAAATTTTATTACGAATTAAAAAAAGAAATTAGAAGTAATAAAAATTAAAATTAAATCATTAAAAAGTTGAAAATTCAGTTAAAATTGTTAAAATTGTCAAGAATAAAAGTCCATAATCGAAAATTTTAACCTCAAATCTGCTTCAAATGACAGTTTGTTTCGTTGACATTAACACCGTTATTATTTTGTTTTTTTATCTGAATTTGCGTACGGCAAACAATAATTTCAGTGCGACAAATAAAGTTTCCGCACGCAAATGAAAATAGCTACTTTTCAACCGTAACAGCATGCGTAAAGATACCACGTTTCCCGCATGAGTAATAAAAATTACATTTTGCTTGTTCATTTTCTACCAACAGACATTAAATTCGAACTGCGTTAATTCGGATGACTCCAGAAATGGCTACTGAATGCCAAACGAGGTCCGCCTGAAAATACATTTAAATATGCATTAACGCAGCGTTTTAAATACACATTGCATATTATTATAGTTATTTAAACGCTGATATTTTTACGCTTTTAGCGTGAAAAGTGGCTTGTTGAAAAGATAAGTACTTAAATACATATACACAAGTAGGAAGTAGTCACTTTCTGTTTATGCCTTCTACTTTATCTACACTGCAGGGTAAATAACTTTTTCGTTCATTCATTGGTAATATCGATTTACATACTAATGCTTGTCACCAACTGGTTATTTTATATATTAACCAGCTAGGGACTTTTTCCTGCTGCCTCTCGCCGAGAAACGGGAATTCCTGTACCGGCCATCTTGTTGAGGTTTGGTTTCCCTCAATAATTCCAGATAATTATCGAGATGGTTCCTTATTCAAGGCCATGGCCGATTACCTGTCAAACTCCTATGCTCGAAATTTTCCTACTTTATCCTAATGCCCAAAAATTCCTTCATTCGCCCATTGCTATTAAGTGTAAGTTAAAAATTCAAATGTCTGACACCTCGAATATATTCGACATATTCGAGGTGTCAGACATTTTAAATGGTTCATGTTATTTATATTAGATTAGATTATGGATTATAGACGCTCGACAATGGAGTTCATAAGTCAGAGAACATATTTACAGTGTGTTTAATTTTGGTGTACTCTCGATATCTTGCAATGGACAATTTTTAAATTTTTGCCACGTACCGCGATGAATAGACGCTTATGAACTCCATTGTCGAGCGTCTATAATCTATAATCAAATCTAATATAAATAATATGAACCATTTAAAATGTCTGACACCTCGAATATGTCGAACATATTCGAGGTGTCAGACATTTTAAATGGTTCATGTTATTTGTCAGAGAACATTATTTTAGCGTTTTGGTTGAAGTTTTTAAGCTATCCAATTAAAAAACAAATAGTATCTATAAATTGTTTACATGTTGTCAAAACGACATCTTTCGGAAAATTTAGAGGGAAAATGCCCCAAAATCAAAAAAAGTCATAGAGGAAATAGGTGTCAGACTAGGCCTAATGAAGCCATATACAAAGTTTGGGGAGAGTATGTATCAATAAAATTTTTACCGACGGGCACTCTGACTAACACTGCATGCAAGGGCAATTCGGAAAAGAATAATATTTCAACTGGTAAATAAATAAATTCGTAGGCTGCAAAAGTTGGCGTTCTTGCATTCAATACTTTAATAGTATAGTTTAACAATAAAACGTGAATGTATTCAAGTAGATCTTTAACAATACAGCTTTAATGACAGGTACAAATCTTGGCAGTTAATTAGGGGCTGTTTGATCTGAAAACGCCAATTGTTTTTCTCGATTGAATTCTTTTTAAACTTGATCTATGTATGCCGACATAATATGACAGGTCCATGTCTAGACATTAAAATTTGCAGACTGACTAAACGAAGTCCGCGTAATTGGTATTCACATTGAATAGAGAAAGATGGAATGAACAGTTTCCTGTAGTCTCTATAATAGTGGTCCATCTGGCTTGCTTGATTTTTTATACTAACCTCCATTGTCTAACTAAACTAAATTTTTAAATGTTCTTTTATATAAAAACAAGAATACATTGTACACCGCAATACAGACTCGCTTCGTGGAATCCCAATGTAGATATAGATCTGTGTCTAAAAAGCAAAAATGCGTATGGCTTCTAAATTAAAAAAAAATCAGTTACAGAGTGGGGATTTGAAGGAAAATATCGCGACTTAAAAGATCTGTGTTCTCTCCTAACATCCCATCAGTCTTTAAGGATCTTTGAAAAATTGACGTACACTCCTGGATGGTGTAAAAAGATAGACCGATATTGTATGTATCTTATGGCCGCTGCACACGAGGCTGGAAACACTGATTGGACTTCTGCGGGCTCTCCTGCTAGCTCACAAGATAGATTTTAAAATTAGAACAGCGGCTATTTTTCTTGCCAGGCCCTCTGCTTGCTCTGTGCAAGAACCAATCAGGAGACAGCATCTTGTAACGTGGGCGACAGGAACAAGCGTCCACAAACCATATCTATCAACAAAACAAGCTTGAAAAGACGTCTCGTGTGAAGCGAGCACATAAAAGCAATTAGGAAAACCAGTAGTCATCTTCCAGCAAGGAATCTAGCGGCAAATCCAGCCTTTTGTGCAGCGGTCTTTAACCTAAATAGTGCGGGTAGAGAAAAGGAGAGAGATGGCCACAAATATATAAAAATTTGGCATAAACAATTTTACCTTTTGGTCATAGATTTTAAAAAAGACGTATGAAAGTGTTCATTTATTTTCGAGTATGTAATAAGTTTTAACATGAATAGTTGGCATTATGTAAATTTATTAACAAATTTTAAATCTTCATTATCGCACTTTTTGATATTTTTCAAATTACTTCCATTATAATGGAAGCTTGTTTTCATTATCGACTTTTTTTGTAATTAACTCTTCAGAACTTTTACTAGCGGTCCCGTTCGGTTTCACCCGGCTGTAAAAGAACGAATGGGGAAGGGAGGAACATGAGTACACACATACATCTTAGTTTACCGAGATGTTGTGTCCAAATTTCATGATGATCGGAGTTACCGTTCAAAAGTTTTTGTCGATAAAAAGCAGTATTTAAACTTTTTTAACTAATATTATTTTTTAAATTAATTAAATAAAATTTAAATAAATTTAAATGTAAACCTTAAAAGAAAGCAATGTAAAAAATAAAAATAAAAATATATTCGCCCAACGTGGGGCTCGAACCCGCGACCCTGATATTGATAGTCGCATGCTCTACCGATTGAGCCACCTGAGGTTGTGTTCTCACATCGCTTATATGAGTATATCTAGTTAGTGCATATCACATGAATAGAAGCTTATTTTTGAGATACATTTTGCAACATTTTTCATTAAAGCTCCGCTCCTAATGGTCGTAGCGTAATATTATATAGCCTATAGCCTTCCTCGATAAATGGGCTATCCAACAAAAAAAAAATTTTTTCAATTTGAACCAGTAGTTCCTGAGATTAGCGCGTTCAAACAAACAAACAAACTCTTCAGCTATATATATTTGTATAGATTAGTAAGGATGTAAGAAATAGTCCCGTGTTTATTATATCTGCATGACTCACTTGAGCCAACTCTTCTCGCAAAATCTAGATGTAAATTCTTTATCTTTTAATTAACTGTGTTTAGTCTTCCGTGTCAAATTATATGTAAAATCCAATCAAATAATTTCAAATTAATATCGATGAGTCATTATATTTAGGTATTGTTCACAATAAATAATTGAGATATGCGAGTTTTTTACCCGACGAGATTGGAAGGAGATTGTAATGTATCATATATATTAATACGCTAAGGTTTAAGATGTTTGCCTCCCTTTTTAGAAAAAACCTTACAATTTCTCCAGATAAATTATATATCATTTTACAGATAATTGCTTGCTCTACTGACATCGACAACTAAAAAATTTATTATTGCTTTTGCTTTACACAGACACAATACTGCATACTGCCATCTGACGGCTTTAATTTTGAAACAGCGAGCAACGCTGAACGTCACAGCAATGCTGCATGATGCCATCTGACGGCTTAGCTCAACGCTTTTGCTACTTGCGCCTCTATATGACAATTTTAGTAAAATATTTTATTCGATCTGTCATCTGACCTTCCTATTGTAATACAACAAAAAGAAGAACGTTATAAGCAGTGTGCAAAATTAGAAACGAATTGAATACCTGCAATCATATTTAAAAAATAATTTTGTAAAGTGATAATTATTATACTTATTTAGTGCGAATAATTCGCACAGGTCACTCTAGTATTTGTATATGGTAATAATGTAGCCTAAAATACTGAACCGATTTCGGTCAAACTAGGAGAGCCCATTTATTGCGTAGTGGTGTTGTGTGAATGAAAATTTTTACTTGGTACTAAAACAGTACTTCTGTTTGCTTCTGAACTAATAGCTTTGAGTAAATTCTATGAGATGTCGCTACATGTTACTAAAGCAGTTTATTTTCACAAAACACCGCAATTTTGTGTAAAATATTTAATAAAAACTATCCTATAGTGTAAGTTAGACCAAGCAGGACACATTTACAAAATTTCATTAAAATCGGTTCAGTGGTTTGGGAGATTAGCGCGGACGAACATCGTGACAAGAGATTTGTATATACCTACTATATAAAGGTTTTGCTTTAATGTTAAGAGTGGAAGTTTTAAGAAGTCAAAGTAAAATTAACTTTCTTGATTTTATGGACTTTTCTGTATTAATATAACTGTTTCATCAGCAATCTTGTTGTCAATAATGATATTTCATTTACTAAATTAGACATTTACAATTGTGAACCTTGATCTAAACGAACAGGTGCCATTTTTTATAGAAAAATATCAAAAATGCACTTTTTATATCCGTCTTATTTAGGTAATAGTTTGGTTTATGAATTATAATTTTAGAATAGATGTATATAATTACAAATCTTTGATTAACGTCTGATTAGAATTCTTCAATAAATAAAATTATCGACCAATTTTTCAGACAAATATATTGTCAAAAAATAATAATTAATACATTGCCGTTTCGGTCCGGATTTGGATCTTCTTCAGAATTGATCTAAAAAATATAAAAATAATTAATAATTAATTTCTATATTTTTTAGATTAGTTCTGAAGAAAATCCAAATCCGGACCGAAACGTCAATGTATTAATTATTATTTTTTTGTTAATATATTTGTCTGAAAAATTGGTCGTTAATTTTATTTATTGAAGTATATAATTACAATTAACAGGAAGATTATGATAATTGAACGGTGCAGCAAATAAGCAAACATTTAAAATTGCATTAATTTATAAAAATAACTTGACGTGTACAATTGCATTTTGGTTGACATAAGGTACTTGACCTGAATTTTAATAAAAATCGCAAATAAAAATGCATCTCAAATATTTGATTATTTACATAAAATATACTACACAAATCACAATGTACATTTCAAAAATATGACTTCCAAATAAATGGCGATTTGAATAAATTATTTGCATAGATTGAGATAATTTATTTTAGGTTTAAAGATATTAAAGAAAATATACAAAAATCGAGGGAAAGGGAATCCCCTTATCTACGAAACTACCGAGCATATATTTTTTTTAAAAATTAGGTAATACCCTATCACTTAACTTCATTTCCTTAATATCAAGCTAATACCTAATAAAGATAGCGTATTCATTACATTAACCTCTGTATCAATCTTGATTGAAAAAATCATCAATACCATAAAAATTCAGAAGTAAATCAATAACCTTCCATTGATTGCGTCTTCGCAACAGGTTTAGTGTATTTTTGTTGTGTTTTGTATAAACTGACTACTTATGTCTTACGTCATGAGCCATGAGTCATAAGAACTTGTGAAACAAGACATCGGTAAAGAGATAACAAAGCAATTATGACGTCAAGCAACAAATTGCGCGTTTATAACGATGATATCACTAAGGGTTGATTTTTATATAAACGTAACCTGTTCTTGGTCTCAGATATCCGTTTGACATAAAATTGGGTTGCGTTCCTCTCCACGTGATTCACAATTACCTGAAGCAAATAAGAATGCGGTTTGTGATAATTCGCAGCTGCGACTGTTGCTTTCGTTAATTATGTTGTGATGCATTTTGCTGACTAATATTAACGGTATGATGAGGGATACAAATACACAACCATGGAAAATCCGTATCTGTAACAAGGTTCTTGGAAATAATTTAAAATGCGTTATAACAGTCCACGCGTTATACTGTAAATACGTAATTTTCGTAGTTTTTTGAGTGAATTTATTTTAAATACTTGACTTCAGGCTATCAGGGAATCACAGGACCTTATTATTACCGAAAAACTACCATTTAATGTGTTAGGGCTGAGTTAATAGAACAATATTAAGGGATTTGATAAAATTTCAATTCATACACTTCTGTTTTGAAGGATTATCTATATTAATATATAAAGCTGAAGAGTTTGTTTGTTTGTTTGGTTGGTTGGTTGAACGCGCTAATCTCAGGAACTACTGGTTGGAACAGGAATTTTTTTGTTGGATAGCCCATTTATCGAGGAAGGCTATACTGCCCTAAAAAGGCAAAGGGCAGTAAGTGACATTTGTTGAAAAATGAGTTCATACTGAAAGTGCTGCAGCAATAATTATATTGTCTTTAAAAAATGTTTCCCCCATGTTTTAGTTTCCATAATCTAAAATTCTGAACGGTCAATACATTTTTAGTAAATCTTGATTTACTCAAATTCGTAAGTTGGTCACTTACTGCCTTTTGCCTTTTTACGGCAGTATAGGCTATATAATATCTCGTTACGACCAATAGGAGCGGAGCATCAATGAAAAATGTTGCAAAATGTAACTCAAAATTTGTCCGTTCGACAAAAACTTTTGAACGGTAACTCCGATCATCATGAAATTTGGACACAACATTCATCTGGGTAAACTAAGATGAATGTGCGTACTCATGTCCCTCATCCTCCATTCGTTCTTTTGCACCCGGGTGAAACCGGGCGGGACCGCTAGTCTTTGATAAATGTTTTTAAACTCTGATACTATTCGCATCTAGTGACGATTTTAACTTACTGTGCAGTTATCCCTTCTAAGGTGATACCAAGACTATAGTTTTGGTAACTTGCAGGGAATATTTCCTTCTGTAATAATAAGGAATGCAGATTTTACAATTTTTGTAGGTTTGTTAGCGGGGAATGAGAGATCACAAATACAAATTTTTGATCTTCCCAGACGAATGGAAGTGCCACCATTTTGATAAACAAGGGTTACATTTTTTCAAATATTTCGCTAACCATCTGCGCTATATTAGTATTATCGACCCATGATTTTATCGGACTCATTTTTGATATCTTGTGTTGATCTTTCTGCATCTTTTTGACTTAGAAGCGTGAATTTGTTGCAGGACTATTTGATTGTAGATTTAGACTTTTATTCTATCGCCCCGAATATTTCTGGCCGTCTGTTGCATGTCGCATTACAGGCGGCCGCGGAGTAGGGGTAAAGTGAAAGGCGTTCGGAGTAGGCGCTCGGTAGAGCAGCCAAGGCCAATATGGCGGCGCCCATGGTTAGCATCAGCTGACCGTGTAGTATGTATAGCACATAGTCAGTCTGTCATGCGGGCAAGTGCTGTACAGTGTTTACATGTTTTTATTCGTGTATTAATGTGAATATTGTTGTTTATAATTGATCGTGATGGATAAGTGTCTACAATCCAACGCCTACAATCCAATAAAAGCTTCACTTGCGTCGTGGTTCCTTAAAACACACAACTGTTTATCTTGAGAAAGGAATTCTTGGCGAACAGGCAGACAGACAAACTGCAAAGCGACCCGATAAAGTAAAAGGATTCCGGTATTTTTTTTCGTCCTGATGTTCGAAATCCTAAAAACTGGCGGCACCCATCGCAAAACGTGAAAATCTGGCTCATATTCCGGGAATGCCATTAAACTTTTCTTTTACAAACAAGCACATTAATGCGTTTACAAATAGCGGTGAAAAAATTATAACTGAGTATACTTTTTATACCCTGTAAGAGACTGCACACTTATTCATGCATGGATGTTCAAATACTTATAAATATCTTACGTAAACCCTACACGTTTACTCTGAATACATTAAGTTGCATAATACTTCACGTACCAAACGAAAGATTGGCAACAATCCAATGATAGGTATATACAGTATGTAAACACGTAAGGTGCACATAGGGAAATTAACATTGGGGAAAAAATGACTGGATCAGAGTGAGCCTTGAAATCTTGTTTTTCAATTTGACAGATAATATTCTTTTGCAAATTGAATGTGTATACTACCGAAGAAAATATTGAAATGATAATAATCGGACTTTTTTTATTAATGGGACATTAAATTCCCAAAATACTTAAATATGATGCGAGATCAAATATCTCCGCCTATTCGTGTTGAACCTAAAGACATTGGGTCACTGATTTACCAACGCGCATACGTCATACCGGTCAGACAATTTTTGAATGAAATGTTTCCAAACAGATGGAGTTGTTTTTTTTTGTTTTATTTTTGTACAAAAAAATTGAAATAATGATTTATAAGAGCTTTTTATTATTAAAAAAGCCAAGTAAAATAAAAATAAATCAAAATAAAATAGAAATCCTCAAGATTACCACGATAATTCAATAGAAATAACAATTAATGCAGTCATGGCTAACTGTGGTCCAAGTATTTTTTTCCAATGCTAATTTCTCTATGTGCACCTTACGCGTTTACATACTGTATGTATGTGCAATGTACATAGACCTACAATGTATGTAACCTGTGTCGATGTTTTCCCATCATTTGTTTCCATACTTGTCTTCATTTAAGTCAATAGCTTTAACTGCAATTCACGCAGCCGGTGTTGCCAGATTTCTTCAAGCTCCCAGAACATCGACTAGAAAAGCGGTTCTATACTTCAACGGCTGTCCTCAAGACCAGAGATAAGAAGACTGGACTTGGTTGAAACTAGTGTCCGACCGAAGCTTCGGTCAAAATGGGTCGAAGATTTGGCCGAAGCCGAAGGTTTGTAACAAGCGCCGAAATTGAACGAACTGTTACGAATGAGCAAGAGCGCGATTTAATTCTACAAACTCGCAACTCAACAAAACTAAAACAGCAATAACAACTTGACAATAGCGTACTCGACTGTACTTTAAAGCAGGAAAGCGACAAGTGACAAAGACAGCGAGCGATCACGGCCAATCATTGACAAGCGCACGTTTTTGCAGGTAGCTGGGAGGTGATGGGAGTATCAACGGCTCTAAAGTGTGTCTTTGCGACGCTGTTTGTGACTAACTTCCGAACATTTTAGATCCGTGGCGCGTACTATACAATAGAATTGAACAAAGTTTATATTTATGAGATATTAAATTTAAACAAATTTGACATTTATGGACACCTATATATTTGAGCGCATTACTGCGTGTTTTGACTATAGGAGTTCATAAGTTGGAACTATAAATTCGTTCTTGTATTCTTAGAACTGTACAATAGACATTTTCGTATGGTCAATTTTCGCACATTTCTACTATGTCTAGAAAAATCTGTTAAAACAGTAGCGTCTCACAATCATTTTGAAATTATTCGTTTAACTCAGTTTATACAGAGTGTTTAATAGGAAATGTTATACTTCTGAACGATTTGCTTTTTGATGATCCAACTATCAAACATCTACGAGCTTTGCATCTCTGTATATATCTCTGGTAAACTTGGAATATACATACATATGGAAGAAGCCTCATACCGCGCTAATCTTCGAAACCACTGAACTTATTTTAATGAAATTTTGTAAACGGTCTTGCTTGGTGCAACTTACGCTACAGGATTGTTTTTATACGCTTTATATTAACTTCACTAGTAAGTTTGTATGTATGTATGTATGATGTATGTTTGTAACTTTCATTTGGACTACAGCAAGTGGTTTATATAGCGGTATAATATGCCAGCACAGTAAATACACTGGCTAGCAGTGCGGTCTAAGGCACTGGTCTTTGCTGACGTCAACTCTCGGCATCACGGGTCGTGGGTTCTAATCCCGCCCAAGCCGAAAAAAAATTGTTATTTTTTCGGCAAATTTTTGACAATAAATCGAACTAAAAAGTGAAAAATAAATATAGTTTAAGAAAAACTATTAAACACGCTTTATATCAAACTAAAAAGTGAAAAATAAATATAGTTTAAGAAAAACTATTAAACACGCTTTATATCGAACTACTTAAAAAGTAAAAAATATTTTTTTTAAAATAAGCTTTAAAAGCGTGGGTCGCTCGATGAACGAAAATGTAGAACAAAGCGCCCCACGCTTTTTAAACTTATTTAAAAAAAATATTTTTTACTTTTTAAGTAGTTCGATATAAAGCGTGTTTTTTAGTTTTTTTAAACTATATTTATTATTAAAATATGTTCTATACAAAATTACGGTGTTTTGTGAAAAAAAACTGTTATAGTAACATGTAACATCTGATAGAATTTACTCGAAGGTATTAATTCAGAAGCAAACAAAAAATACTGTTTTAGTGCCAAGTGGCGACATCTGATACAATTCGCTCAAAGCTATTAGTTCAGAAGCAAATCTGGTAGAATTTGCTCAAAGCTATTAGTTCAGACGCCGGGCCGCAAACGAAATACATTTTGCTGAATTACCTATATCTATCGGTTTCCCTCAATAAGTCCAGATAAATATCGAGATGGTTCCTTATTCAAGGCCATGGCCGATTACCTGTCAAACTTCTATGCTCAACATTTGCCTACCTTATCCTCAATTTCCTAAGATTCCTTCATTCGCACATTGCTATTAAGTTGAAGTTTAAAAATTGTAGAAAATAACGGGAAGTGTGGTAGAAAAAAAATAGTAATGGTGCGAATGGCGTCTGTTATGACATAAAGTCGAGAAACGGACGTCAAACGCATTATTATTATTATATCTTTCGCACCTGGGTGAAACCGGGACGGGCCGCTATAGTATTTAATAAATTTTAAATATTATTGTGTTCGCCGTCACTGATATGATTCGCTGCAGCGCAAATGAAGCGAGGTTAATTTCTTTGTAAAGCGACGATGAAAAGAGTTTACAATTTACAATAGACGAAGATTGTTGTGAGTTATCTTTAAGGTCTTCGTACTCAAAGATTGATTTTTTTTTCAAAATTTTATAGTACATTTCTAACCGTGTGACTAACAAAAATAAAACCTGTAAAATATTTTTTTTATCTTTTTAATAATATTAAAATGATGTATGTTACACTTTTGTAAATTATGCCCGGTTTACATTATTCCAGTCCAGCGATCCAGTCCAGTGCTGGACTGGATCGCTGGACTGGATTCGTTGTCTACATTATTCCAGTCATTTAGATGCCGTTTTCATTGTGACAATGATTGTGACAATGATTTCAAAAAGAGATCAGTTTCGAAAATGTTTCAAACGTGCTCAATCACTCTTGCTACAAGAAGTTATTAATGAGGTTGATAATAAACTAAGAAAAAAGGAACGGAATGGCACTGGATTGGCCGTCTACATTATTCCAGTTGCACTGGATTGATCGCACTGGATTCAAAAGTAGACCGCGAATCCAGTTACTGGACTGGAATGCTTACTGGATCCAGTGCATTCCAGTGAGGGTTTACATTATTCCAGTTGCAATCCAGCACTGGACTGGATCGCTGGACTGGAATAATGTAAACCGGGCATCAAACGCGATATTGTCAAATGTGTTAACACTTTTTATACTAGAGCCCGATATCAAACACACCTATAGAGTATCATTCTCAAAGTGCGAGTCGCGGCCTGGCACCGGGTCGTAAAAAAATTTTGCCGGGTCGCGAAAAAAATTGTAAAAACACTAATTCATTTACTAAAGTTTTATGTGAACATAATTGTTATTTGTGTAATTATGGACATATATTTTTCTTATACCTACAGTATGTAAACGCGTAAGGTGCACATAGGGAAATTAGTATTGGGAAAAAATACTTGGATAAGAGTTAGCCATGACTGCATTAAAATGTTATTTCTATTGAATTATCGTGGTAATCTTATTTTGATTTACTTTTATTTTACTTGGCTTCTTTAACAATAAAAAGCTCTTATAAATCATTATTTTAATTTTTTTGTACAAAAATAAAACAAGTCCATCTGTTTGGAAACATTTCATTCAAAAATTGTCTGACTGGTATGACGTATGCGCGTTGGGAAATCAGTGACCCAATGTCTTTAGGTTCAACACGAATAGGCGGAGATATTTGATCTTGCACCATATTTAAGTATTTTTGGGAATTTAATGTCCCATTAATCAAAAAAGTCCGATTATGTTGTAATCATTTGAATATTTTGCAAAAGAATATTATCTGTCAAATTGAAAAACAAGTTTTCAAGGCTCACTCTGATCCAGTCATTTTTACCCAATGTTAATTTCCCTATGTGCGCCTTACGTGTTTACATACTGTATAATTATTTTGCAATTTTTATGTTTGAAAAAAGCAAAGAAATGACTTGATTTGTATTAAAAAATAAAATTTGTTTCGTAAATGTTTTTTTTTTCATAAGGTGCTCGCGAGAAATTTTTGAAACCTCGTACCGGGCCGAGGTCAAAAAAGTTTAGCAAATACTGCTATAGAGTAACAGAATATTCTTTATATTTAAAAAAATAGCTACGCAACAATTCAAGAGCAATTTGTTTTCATTAAAGAATTCTTTTTATCTGCAATAATGATTATTTTCCAACATTTTTCTCCGCTTAAAAAATGTAAACAACGATTCATTTCACAATAGCAAGGTAATATTTCTAAGCAGTTTTTTTTTATTTTACATAAATCAGCATCGTTAAGAAGAAGAAGAAGAATTGCAGGTGTGCAATCAAGCAATTTTCTTTAGAGATGCAGTTGATTTAATTTAATCAGGTACATACTCTAGGTATAGGTATAACACAAGTGAACCGAAGCAGCAATATTGTAAATCTCTATTCGTTTAGAAGCCGAAGCACAAAAACAAGAACGTTATAGTACAAAAGAAAGATACTACCAACTCACAACGAAAAGACTTTTTGTGAATAAAAGAAAATACAACACACAATCAGGGTTGAACAACAAAATGATTAATTGATAACCTTCTGAAATATAAAAATAATGAAAACAAAAGTGATACATTGCAATTACTTAGCTCATTTTCGGCCAACTGATGGCGCCACCAGCCAGTGAAGTATTTGTTTCGACCACCTGATGGCGCCACTAGCCAGTGAAATATTTGTCATCCTCTTTCTATCTTCACTAACTTATATCTTCCTCTCAACTTCCGTTCGCCTCGACCGATCACACTTCCGTAAATCTCTCGTCAGGCATTCACCAGCTTACTCCCCAAGTCAAGCGTGCGTAAAGAAGTTTTACATCAAAAAATATTTCGGTTAAATTAAGATTTGAACCTGAGAGCCTGCCTGCCAATTAGCTTCAATAATAATTTCCAGCCAATGGATGTATTTATAGTTCAAGTTCCAGCCCTACGTAGGTACAATGGACGGTACCATAAAGTATAAACGAAAACGGTTGACCACTGCTGCAACATACGGGGATTATATTCTTGAGTTCTGCAACCGAAGTGTACGTATCAAATAATCTGAATCTTAAGCGGCCTACACACCTTGATACAAGCTGCGGTGCAGGCATCGACTCTATGTTTCATGAAACTTGCATCAGTTGCATAAACGCCTACTTAAATCGAAACCTATTGCGATGCCTGAATCGACTCCATGTTCATGCAACACAAGAACAGTAGGTTAAGTTATTTGCTAGTGCTTGACGAATAAAATGAGGTACGTTTTGCCAACACCAGTTTTATTAGCAGTAGTTGGGGCACTCTTTATACTCCATAAAAAGGAAATCAAAAAGGAAATGGTCAAAAAGATGGTTTATAGAAAGAAAACGTTATTCAAATGCTTTATTGGAAGAGCAAAAAGTACATTTGTATTCCAAAGACACGTATGCAGATGATAATTGTTTATGAACTCTTCCCAAAATACACGATCACTTTCCATCACGGAATTTACACACACAAACAACAAAGTAACCTCTAAAATGGCGCGGGAAAATAAATTAATATCGTCTTGTCATCGACGCAATTCTATACACGCTGAAACTTGCATCGGCATCACCGACTCGGCGTCGTGGCTCGCCGATCAAAATGGAATTCCAGACTCTGCGTCGCTGCAAGCCGCAACTGATGCCAAATACGTGATTCAGTACTACAAACACTGCTACTTGCATCATGAAACATAAGAGTCGATGCCTGCATCGCAGCTTGTATCAAGGTGTGTAGACCGGCTTAAGGGGTTACATACGTTGCGTAAGGTCATAGGCGTAGCAACAATTTTATCCTAAAGGGGGCCAAATTTTCAACTCTACCTACCATTACCCGCTGAAATCGATCATCACGACTTTTTAGGGGAAATTTCACGACAAAGAAAATATGTAGATTATTGTAGATTGTTCGCAAACAATTGCCAGGAGGATTCTAGTTTAGATCAGGCCCACCTGCCCCCCCTCTTGCTACACCAATGCGTAAATGTCGATTGAACATCAACATTATTTGCTATGGGATCAAATGGTCCACTGTTGAAAACGATGGTGCTTCCAGGGTAAGGAAATAATTTCGCCAAAAACCTCCTATCTGCAAAAATGAAAAATAATTTTGTAAAATAATGTAGCAGTTATCATATGACGGGAGGTTTTTTTAAATTTTTTGATTAGACAATTAATTTAAAAAATTTGCACAGTAAAGTTTAAAATACCATAAAATCTGTATTTTTGAGAGAAAAAAAATCCTCCTTCATGCGATAACTGCTATATTATTTTACAATATTATATTTCATTTTTGCCGACTGGATAATTTCTGGGGAAGATCTAACGACATAATATTAACTTTAGAACATTAATTGTTTCAAATAATAATTTAAGGAATTTCAAATACGACTGTTGATACTCCAAGCCAAAATAATTTTAAATGAAATATTTTGTTTACATATAATTAAATTACTGTTAAAATAACATGCTGGACTTACAAAATAAATTATACATATTTGTATTTTGAATATTTAATTTGTACATAGCAAAGATTTCCTAATTTACATATTATAATAGTTTAATATGTAGGTACGTATATAATATAGAATTCACATCGAAATTAATTTTCTTTTTCAATTATTCAGTCGATACAGTCAAATTACAAAATTATGTTTGTCTAGTATCATATATCAGCATGGGTACCTTGTAGAATAAATATTTGTTTTTATAATATCTCATTTAAGTCAAATTTTATAACAAACGATTTAGTCTGACATTTCAAATCGTTGAACTCTTCATCAGGGCCGATCAAGGGGGGCAAACCGGGCAATTGCCCGGAGCGGCAAAATTGAGGGCGACGCGGCGTCAAAAATTTGAAAGATGGTAAAGAAAAAAAAAATTACACCATCTATGGAACAACGCATGGGTAAAAGGTGGCAAATATTATTTTGCCCGGAGCGGAGAAATAGCTGGATTGGGCCCTGCTCTTCATGAGCAGCTAATTTTAAAAAAAATTAATATAAAAACCGGTCAAGTGCAAGTCGGACATCGAGGGTTCCGTACAAACTAGGTATGTAAATAGTTCGTCCATCACGGGAATCGAGTCTCGAAGATTTTTCCCGCTTTGCCGTTGGAAAACTCTTATTGTTATTGATCGCGGTCAGTTTACCAATTAAACGTATAAAATTGCAATGAGTTCACGTGGACTGTACTGTATACCGTGGCTATATCTGATAGCCGAGCGGTTGTACCGTGCTTTATGCGAGTGTTCATATAATTGTATTTTAATAAATGTTCGAGTATACTGGTGTATAAACGCACCGTTAGCGAAGGTTTGTTTTGTATTAGAACTGTTAATTGGTACAATTTGCTTAACGTTAGTTAAATTATAACTTTATTAACCGACTTCAAAATGTTCGACTGTATATTTTTTTTTATGTATGTTCACCGATTTCTCCGTCAATTATGGACCGATTTTCAAAATTCTTTTTTTATTCGAAATAGTGCACTTCCGAGGTGGTCCCATCGGAACCAAGTCAGGATCTGATGGTGGAATCTGGAGAAATCGAGGGAAACTCTCAAATTTCAAAGGCCTACCCATTGCAATACTTTATCTAACACTAAAAAGAGAAAAATAAAATATTTTTAACAAAAAAATTCAACTGACTTCAAAATATGTACTAAAAAGTAAAAAATAATAATTATTGTTATTTTTGGAGTCGGTGTAAGCCAAAATGAAATCTATTCCGAGAACTAGAGACATACGTAAGGTTACTTTCGAATTCCGATGTGACACCGACTCCAAAAATAACAATAATTATTATTTTTTACTTTTTAGTGCATATTTTAAAGTCGGCTCAATTTTTTTGTTAAAAATATTTTTCTACGAACAACACAGAGGTAAGAATTGTTTGCGGTGTTAAATAAGAAACAAATTCAAATACAATTACAAATTGACGTCAGTTTGCAATGAAATAAAGAAAACAAATGGCGAACAACTAGGCTGAGTGAGAGAAGGGAGGAAGAAGAATATAGTATAAAATAAGTTCTATTTTTTTTTCAGCAATGCGCGCGCTATACAGAGCTGATGATAATCTTGGAAGGTCGCTGGAGTCCATGGTTGGGGTCAAGGACGCTGCTGATGATGCCACAAAGCAGTAGACAATAAGCAAGAACGGTGAAGCAGCAGGAGGACGGTGCAACATGTTGAGAAAGCTCAACAGCTATACTTACTCAACACGATGTTAGTTAAAAAATAAATATTTTAATTTTGTTCCTCCAACTAGTCGGTGATATCATCATATATATGAATACGCTAAGGTTAAAGATGTTTGCCTCCCTTTTTAGAAAAAACGTCACAATTTCTCCACATAAATTATATATCATTTTACAGATAATTGCTTGCGCTACTGACATCTACAACTAAAAAATTTATTATTGCTTTTGTTTTTGTAAATTAATTAAAATACAGCAACGCTGAACAACGTCTGCCATCTGACGGCTTCAATTTTGAAACAACGTCAACACTTCGATCTGTCATCTGACCTTCATATTGTAATGCAACAGACACAATACTGCATACTGCCATCTGACGGCTTTAATTTTGAAACAGCGAGCAACGCTGAACAACGTCACAGCAATGCTGCATGATGCCATCTAACGGCTAAGCTCAACGCTTTTGCTACTTGCGCCTCTATATGACAATTTTAGTAAAATATTTCTTCGATCTGTCATCTGAGCTGCATATTGTAATACAACAAAAAGAAAAACGTTATAAGCAGTGTGCAAAATTAGTAACGAATTGAATACCTGCAATCATATCTAAAAAATAATTTTGTAAAGTGATAATTATTATACCTACTTATTTAGTGCGAATAATTCGCACAGGTCACACTAGTAAAGATTCATTTTGAGTCACTGACAAAATTTTGTTAAAAAGCGATAGGGGGGAATGCTCGATTTTCGGTTATATATTCCGTAATATCTTTTAAAATGTGCATTTTAAAATTATAAAAAAATATATACAGTGTAAACTCTATATAGCGACACTCAAGGGACTGTGCACTTTGTAGCGTTATTGAGAGTTGTTAAACGGAGAGAAGAATTAGTAATCCATTTTTTTCGTCTTTTTTCTTTTACTCGCCATGTTCACAGTTTGCAAGTTTGTGGGCAACTAAGAATATGATAACTTATCGATAAGCAGCTGAGCTTAACATATGAAAGATAATCCCAACATAATCGGCCATGGCCTTGAATAAGGAACCATCTCGATATTTATCCGGAATTATTGAAGGAAACCATGGAAAACCTCAACAAGATAGCCGGTTATTTCCATAGAGATATTAGACTAGAGTACGCCGTGAAAGTGTCTGCAATTCAGACAGAGAACAGTTCCTTATCTCTATGGTAACTAATGATACAAAACAATTCTGATTTGAGTAAACAAATATCTGGTTTTCTGCAGCGTTCTCTCTCTCAACTGACGACATTTTCACTTATGGCAAGCATACGGACTAGCGAACTCTAGTTACTGATATCTCTATGGTTATTTCACGAAAATATGCAGGAACTTTTGGAACGTCTATATCAGTGATTCCCAAAGTGGTCTATATCGACCCCCATGGACAACTTGCAAGGGGTCCATGTCAGCAGGAAAAAAATTGGGGGTCCATGAGATGAAAATGGGGGTCAACGATAGTGAATCTCCTAACAAAAAAAGAAACAAACTGGACATCGTTAACCGAAGAGATTTAAGATTAAATCTAACTAAATTGATGCCAAATGTTGAAAATTTATTATTAAAGCATCAGGTTCATCCCTCACACTAAAATCATTTATTTTCTGCTTAGTTATTTAATGTAACAGAAAGTAAATTTTAATTTGATTCGTTTAATTTGAATCTAATTAATAAATGTATAAAACTAAACATTTCACACTACCTTTCACTACCGTTATAAAAAATCGTTCAAAATGAGTAGCACTATACCGGTTGTCAAAAATACATTTGAAATTAATGAATTTGCAAAAAATCAATATCACATAAGCAAGGGGTCTACCCAAAACCGAAAAACATGGCAAGTCTACGGGACAAAAAAGTTTGGGGACCTCTGGTCTATATTGTATTAAATAGCTTTAGGAATTAATAGCACACAATACGCGTCTATCGTCGCAGTAGTTTGAAAAATAAAAGCAGTCCATTATGGCTAATAAAATAAGTTGGTTCATTGCTACTCGATAAAGTAATGATATCTAATTGAATAAAATTAAGTAGTTGTACCACTTGAAACCTCGTATAACAGTGAAGCAAAATAACAAAAAAACTATGAAGACGAGCAAACAGGTTTCATGTTTAAAACACTAATTGCCCGCACATTTAAAACGTGACAAGATTTTTAATTACGTATCAGCTACTTAAGTGTATTTAATACACAAGTATAAAATGTACATCGCCAATGATGAGTTAGAGAAATGACTACATATGATTAAAGTTGCGGAATAAATAACTTCACGATGAAAAAATCACTGTGACCAGCCGTCTAAAATGATCACTGTGATCTGACAAGAAATATCTACGTTCCAATAGGCTAGGCGGCGAAGAAGTAAAAACATTATTCGGGCACAGGCGAGATTATTTTTGGAATCGCTTCGTCTTAGGGTGTAGTTCAACCCCCTAAGTTTGCTTACAAATTGTTGATGTGCTTGATTTTATAATTGACAATTAGTGACGAAAATAGTGCTTTTTTCTCTATTTCCTTTAATATCTCCGTTCCTCTTGACTTTTAGTATAGCATATGCATTGAGAAAGTTGTTCCTTATGAAATTTCCTAAAAAATGAGCACTGACAGAGGTCGCTAAGTGCAATTGTTATTATATTCTAACCGATTTTATAACAATTGAATATTGGAAAAGTTATATGGTTTTATACGTTTGTCTAAAATTGGTATCTCTAAAGAAATCATTATAAAATCGGTTAGAATTAATTTTTTCCAAAAATTCCAACGGGATACTAAAGTTGAATGTATTTGTGATTTTTCTGGCTTGGTCCGACCAGCGAAACCCGTTTGTGAAAAAAATGGCGCAATTTGCAATTATGGAAACAAAAAAAAAGGTGATAGTTAATTACTCGAGAAGTAATTGACCGATGACGCTAAAATTATTCATGCATGTTTGGGTCAACATAGACATAATTTTTGAGAATTTTCAGCCATCTATGTGCGGTCATTTTTTAGTAAAAAAATAGTGAAAATAACGTGTTTTTTTTTAACGTTCGGGGCTATTTGCAAGTTAACAATTGCACTTAGCAACCTCTGTCAATGCTCATTTTTTAGGAAATTTCATAAGGAACAACTTTCTCAATGCATATGCTCTACTAAAAGTCAAGAGGAACGGAGATATTAAAGGAAAATAGAGAAAAAAGCACTATTTTCGTCACTAATTGTCAATTATAAAATCAAGCACACCAACAATTTGTAAGCAAACTTAGGAGGTTGAACTACACCCTAAAACGATTTTATTTTATTTTAATATTATTCCAATTTAATCAGTCATAGTTGATTATTGGACTTTCTATTGCTGTAACACAAACTCTTCATACTTATAGCGTGCTTTTTTTAAGTTTTTTTAAACTATAACTTTTTTCTTAATTTTTAGTCTCAAAACAACATCAAAAGTATTTTTTTTTTCAAAAATTTCAAATTCAAATAACACTCAAAATTTTTAAATTCAAAACCTTTATGAAATAATTGTATTGTCTTCGACCCTTGCCACGTGTGCAAATTTTCAAGTTAATCAGACTTCCTGAAACTGGTGAAAATTACGCTGAAAGATTCCTTTACATACATACTTGTCAAGCTAATAAAGGCGTGTTAAAAACTCTAAGGTTATGGTATATTTTGCACGGCCCTAATGCAAATACATTAGAAATGACTATATCTCAACTATAGTACTAGATAATTAATAGTATCCTATAGTGTCGATTGCATTTAATTAATTGTAACATGCTATATCAACTTATCAATGTCACTATACAGTGCATTCGTCGTAAGTGGTAGCAGTGAATAATTCGTGAATCCTACTAGATACAAAAAATTCCAGCCAATTAGGCGACCGGACCATTCCAACTTCAAAAATGTTGACATTTCATTATAATACAGAAAATAAAATTTCTGGTATCGCGTGAGATGACGCGGGTAATGGCTAGTATTCAATATGATATTTGCTATTCGTTGCCACGGTTACCTACATAATATGTTCCACGTCATGTAAACATTAATCAAAGCATGCCTAACTAGTTTATTTCTGACAGATCCATAAAACAAAAGAGCGGCTGATTTTTTTTATTTTCAAAATATTTGCGAAACTGTAAAGTTGAGAAAAAAAAATTTAAACACTACTTTCTTGTAAAAATAAATAGAATAATAATCCGTCATAAAAAGTATACTATTATTATATAAAAACAACCGTTATAGCATATATCTCTTCTGCGCATGCGCCGATTTACCCCAAAAATAATAGGGCTCTTGATATTTGCATACCAAACATCCCCCTAAAATTTGGTTTCAATCCGTTCATCCGTTTGACCTGTATCGTGCTCACAGACAAACAGACACACACAGTTTTTCCAAAAATATGTGTTTTGGGTTTGGGGGACCTCAAAACGGAAAGATATTGTAAAATTTTTGAAAAGTGATTTTTGACCTAAACTTGTACCATTTCCCTTGTGGGAATGGTAAAAAAGTTTAAATAGTTTTTACTCGAGCAACAGTAGAGAGAACAAAAAAAATCATAAATTTTATACTTATTGACTTTTAAGATACCGACCGGACCAATCAGACAATTGCCCGCATGTGTCTATATGGATAAATTCGTTAGTGCAAATTTTTCTAAATGTGCATAAGAACAATTCCAGGAAGATATTAAAATGGACATTATATTGCATTTAACAATATTCTGTACACATAACGGGTTAATTAACAGAGACAAATATTTGGTTAAACTCAATAATGTTAAATTATCAGTTAAGATGTTGCTGTTAAAAACTAAATCGACTTTACTCCAACCTTACAGTTATAGGAACGTGCGTATATACAAAATGGAACAAAATTGTACATCGCTTGATGTGCAATTCTAATAGATGGAAGCTGGCTACGGAGTTAATGGGTGACTCGGTGCAGAGCTGAAAATTTGCAGAATAATAGGAGATAGTACAAGTAAGTAGGGAAAAAATTGCCAGAAGGCTAGGCGGAAGATAAAGAGCCGCCAAAAGGCGCTAATGTTGCGAAAAATCAGTGCACTTCTGGAAATTTCTATACTTATTCTGTAATTCAAAACTAGATTATATATTATCTATACATTATATAGTTATAAGGGCATACTGAAAATTCAAACATGATATAATAATTACATTCGACAAATATTCAAAATTATTAATGACATTTTGATACAAAATAAAATTAAATAAATTAATAAAATTACGTTTTTATAACAGCGTAATTTTATTAATGAAAATATATGACGATTAATTTTATTTCTATCAAAATGTCATTAACAATTTTGAATACTTGTCGAATGTATTATTATTATATCATGTTTGAAATAAATATAATATATAATCTAGTTTTGAATTACAGAATAAGTATAGAAATTGGCAGAATTGCACTGATTTTTCGCAACATTAGCGCCTTCTGGCGGCTCTTTATCTTCCGCCTAGTCTTCTGGCAATTTTTTCCCTACTTACTTGTACTATCTCCTATTATTCTGCAAATTTTCAGCTCTGCACCGAGTTCACATGTCCTATTTGAAGAATTCCAATCCTCCTTTACCGAAAATTATGATCGTGCTCCCATTCGAGTCAGAATGACATCTAAAAAATTTGATGTGGGGAACGACGAAATTGCAAAAGTTATAAACATTTTACTATAAAAAAGAAGGGTTTGGTTTTTTGGGAATATCTCAAAAAACTATTGCAGATATCTGAAATCACTAAAAACGATTCTGAAAGGCAGAAAATTTTCTACAAAAAAGTTCCACCTCCCGGAACGCTACCACCAATATTTCTAATTTTAATTTAAAAGTAAAATAAGGCTAAACATTTTCTTTTTCTATTTTTTATACAACAAGCTGAAAAAAACGAATTTATTGAAAATTATAGAAAACAAATTTTAGTCTTATTTTCGCTTTTAAATTAAAACTAGAAACAGGGCCCTCGCGCCCTATAGTGCGATGTGTGCGATGCACGCGGGCGGCACATTCAAGGGGCGGCAAATGGCCTAGTTGTGTTATGTTTTTTGTACTGTATAGAAAAAATATATAACTGATATTATATCAATTTTATTTGCATACTCAAGCTTGCGTGAAAACTCTTACGAGTAGTTATTTATTTTTTAATGAAATTCGAATTCGAAATATTTCGCGCGCAGTTTTCGATTCGATAGTTAATTCACATCAGCGCGTAGACAGGGCGCCCCTATCGGGAGACTCCCGCGTATGTTTATATCTTGAATTTCCCTCTCGATTCCTGCAAAAGTGCGAGTGAAGTAAAGTATTTTTCAATCAACAAATACTTTTTACTAATTGATAAACTAATGATTATTTTGACTTAATGAATTCTCTCAGCTCAGCGGTGAAACTAAATTCATAAGTACGACAGGAGAAGAACGCCGTGAAAAATCGCACAGAGTAAACTGTTTTTGTAGAGAACAGTTTACTCTGCGGAGTGATTTTTTTAACGTGAAGAGAATTTTTGAAGTTCACTCTGTACGGAGTGAATTTTCAAAATTCACTGTTTAATGTGTTTCATTTTAATTGAATATATTTCAGAATTAAATTTAGCTCCATGTTTCAATGATTGTGTTTCGTAACCGTTTTTGTGCTCGACTTTTTTAAAATCTTTTTTGCTTCAAAATTATTTCATCCCGCTTTTGTCCTGATTAAAAATTTGACTCGTTTTTACTTTTAGCCTATCATTTGTAAAGTATCTTTCACTGTTACATTTTTCACATTTTTATTTGTTTTCAAAAATTAATTATCTTATTAGTATTTTTACCTGTCCAAATCGTTTTGTAATGACGATGTTGCATTTCAGGAAAGTAACAAAAGAAAAAAACCTTCGGGTGCACAATTTCGGCAACTTAAGAAAATTAGACAAGAAGAAAAAAACAAAATGTCTGATTCTATGAAGAAGTATTTGCAAAAAGACAACGAAACAAAGTTTCTATTAATTGCACTTACAGTATTAGTTATTTAGGATCAACGTTTTTCAATTGGACATATCGTGAATCCGCACGCGGGCGGCGTAAGGCCTTACGAGGGCCCTGACTAGAAATATTGGTGGTAGATTTCCGGGAGATGGAACTTTTCTTGTAGGAAATTTCCTGCTCTTTCAGAACCTTTGTTGTGATTTTAGATATCTGCAATAGTTACTGAGTAAAAACCCAAACCCCTGTTTTTTTCTAAAATATTTATATTTTTTCGTCTCCCACTTCAATTTCAAACTTTACCATTTCTCGAATTTGTATCTGGGAAGGGCTTGTAATAGAAGAACTATGGTAATAACAAGTTCAGCCAGATTATTAAGGAACACTTTGTAAATTTTAGTTACTTATATACGGTCAAAATGTAGCATATATGCCAATTAAAAAATATATCATTTACAATTAGCTAATTATCGAGTCATTAATTATGAAATGCAAAGGAGATTAATAATACATACCAAAAGCAAATTTGATGCATTTATTTAATTTAAATTTAATGGTCAAATTATGTTTCTGTTATCTATATTATACGTGCTTTAGCTATTTTTTTTTTAAATCTTAACAGGAACAACGGTATTATATCTTACACTAGCGGTCCCGCCCGGTGTCACCCAAGTGCAAAAGAACGAATGGGGGGAGGGACATAAGTACGCACATTCATCTTATTTTACCGAGATAAATGTTGTGTCCAAATTTCATGATGATCGGAGTTACCGTTCAAAAGTTTTTGTCGGACGGACAAATTTTGAGTTATATTTTGCAACATTTTTCATTGATGCTCCGCTCCTATTGGTCGTACCATGATATTATATAGCCTATAGCCTTCCTCGATACTATCCAACAAAAAAAAATTTTCAATTCGAACCAGTAGTTCCTGAGATTAGCGCCTTCAACCAAACAAACAAACAAAGAAACTCTTCAGCTTTATATATTAGTATAGATATAGATTATATTATTTTTTTTGCTCTTGAAGGTCGCGCACACTTATCAAGCATGGACCAGCACAGCACAAATCTGCAACCGGCAGCATGGTGTCGCACACTATAGATCACTAGACCAACAACGGGCCAAGACAAACCGGCACGGACCAGCACGGGCCAGCAACTTTTAGTGCGGGTTCGCGAATCACGACCTTAAAAAAATTCCAGCCAATTGGGCGACGGGATCATTCCAACTTGATATAGTATAATAAAGAAAATCAAATTTCTGATATCGAGTGAGGTGACGCGGGTAATGGCTGGTATTCAATATGATATTTCTTATTCGTTGCCATGGTTACCTACATAATATGTTCCACGTCATGTAAAAATTAATCAAAGCATGCTTAACTAGTTTATTTCTGACAGATCTACAAAACAAAAGAACAGCTGATTTTTTTTATTTTCAAAATATTTCCGAAACTATAAAGTTTAGAAAAAACATTTTTTAACAAAACTTTCTTCAAAAATAGGTAGAATAATAAGCCGTTGTGAGAAGTATACCATTGTTATACAAAAAACACCGTTATAGCATATATCCCTTCTACGCGTGCGCCGATTTTCCCCAAAAACAATAGGGCTCTTCATATTTGTATACCAAACATCTTCTTAAAATTTGGTTTCAATCCGTTCATCCCTTTGACCTGTATCGTGTTCACAGACTAACAACGGGGGACCTCAAAACAAAAAGATATTGTAAAATTTTGAAAAGTGATTTTTGATCTAAACTAGTACCATTCCCAGCTTGTGGGTCGGAATGGCAAAAATTAGCAAAATTCGGCGTTTACACGAACGGTTCCGCGGGCAAAAACACCGGAAATCCTAATCCATCAAGACGGATTTATCTTTGACCTTCCTCAGATCACATCAAAACTTTGTAAACAAAACAAGACGGGTGAACTTTCACAGTACTCTTGACATTGGGCTGTACAACACGGCGATTCAAGAGCAAAGTAATTATATTATTTCGTAACAAAGTAATGAACGATCAACAAAGATTATACTTATAGTCACACAATAAAGTGACTTGCTAAATTGTTGATATTTTCAAACGGTTTTATTTAACGTTCATTAGATTTGTTTAAAATCTTACGTTACAGATTTTTCACTTATTTCCTGTTACTTGTTAGTGAAAGCTCCTGAGTTGAAAGGACACCGCGCAAACCTTATGGGCTTTGCTTCTCGGTTAAGTTGATCGAAAATGGTTTTATTTAATAATAATAATAATAATAATATATTTGTTGTTCGTATTGCAAACAGCAGAACATGTCATGTAAACACATAAGTACATTAGCTTTAAATATTTAAAAATTCTTCTGTGTTGTAGAAACAATTAATTATTGATTAAATAGTTACGCATTGTCTTTTTAAAGAGTTTAAAAGATGAGATCTTCTTTATTTCGTTTGGTAACTTGTTGTAGCATATAATACACATGTAATATGACGAATCTTCAGTAATTGTAATATGTGATGGAATAGCTATAAATTGTTTAGTTTGTTGTTTAGTTTAGTTTAAAACTCAGTAAGAAAAAGTGTCCATGGGTGCATAGTCTAAAAACCAATAGATTTTAGCTACAGATGTGTTTAGCAAGATTTTAGATATATATCCATTAAATTCACAAACATGTCCCATGTTCAACTTCTGTGCTTTTTTTTAGAAATAGAAAAATAGTTCAATCCAAATAGTAGGTAATGTTGGAAGATGTCACCCTACATAAAATAATATTGTCATATTCAGATTCAGCGCACTCGAAAACATATTTCTAGAGCTTAGGTTTTTTTAAGATTGTGAATTCAATGAATATCCCAATATTTAAAATCTCGCTAAACATATCTGTAGCTAGAAATCTATTGGTTTTTAGGCTATGCGCCCATGGACACTTTGTCTTAGTGGCCCTTAAACTATAAAATAAAACCATTTTCGATCAATTTAACCGAGAACCAAATCCCATAATGTTTGTGGCTGTGCGGAGTCCTTTTGATCACATGGGTAGTTTCGATGAGAATACAATATTATGATAATTTGGTAATATCTGAGTTAACGCGTCTTATTTTTAACCGACTTCAACAAAAAGGAGGAGGTTCTATGTTCGTCTGTATATTTTTTTTTTATTTATTTTTTTTTTATGTATGTTCACCGATTTCTCCATCAATTATGGACCGATTTTCAAATTTTTTTTTGACGTGATAACGTCTTATAAATTGATGAATCACCAATATTATAAATTGATAAAACACCGGCTGCATGTTCGAAAAAGTGTAACGTAACGTTCCTAACGCGTAACGTTCCGCCTGACCCTGTGCGTGCTTTTTGCTAATTTCTCGCTCAATTTAAATCAGATCGGTTTGAAACCAGTCTTAAACGAAAGAGGAGAACATTTTACATAGATTTCGTATAACAGAATTTGCCTAAACAGTTTTTTTATACAAATTTATATAGAAAAATAGCTGTATAAATGCAATGTTGTGTAATACATGGCGCGACGCGGTCGGTCGTCTTTGTTTGCCGTACATGGAAATTAGAAAATAACGTATGTCTTGTCTTAACATGAAAACGGCTGCATTTCTAATGTTTAATTCAATTTTTTGACATTAGTGTTTTGTGAAATGCAACGCCTTCTAAGTTAACTATTGGAATAACTAATTATTATTAGAACATAATACTTTGACAGTTGCAAACGTCACTTTTGACATTTCTTATCATTCCGACACCAAGGATAAGCGGATTGAAACCAAATTTTGGGAGGATGTTTGATATGCAAATATGAAGTGGCCTATTGTTTTTGGGGAACATCGGCGCATGCGTAAAAGAATATATCTCTTATAATGATGTTTTATATAATAATAATATAGTTTTTAAAACGGTTTTTACTCTATCTATTTTTACTAGAAATTTTTGTAAATTTTTTGGGGAAAATCGGCGCATGCGCAAAAGAGATACATGCCATAGTTGTTTTTTATATAATAATAGTATACTTTTTATAGTGTTTTATTATTCTACTTAATAAAATTTACCTAAATTTGAAGCGAAAGATGCAATATCATAGATTCGAATTATTATAATTATTATATAAATTTAGGTTATGTATTACGGAATACGTTATCATGTAAAACTATCGTCCGTAAACCGACTTTACAGACAACCAACTTTTTAAATGTAATTTCCTATGTTTTGAATCAAATAAAGTAGTCCGTATTTTCGTGAAGAAGGAAGTAACAGTTTGCGAGAGAAAAAGTGATAAAAAGCTTTTCGATCCAAAAAATTCTCCTAAAATAGTCGACGTTATTTTTGGAACACTTTTGTATATCAATCATTCGAAAGTATTGGAGCCGCCAAGCGACATAATACAATATAAAAAAAGTAGTTATTTGTGGGTCAAATGTTGATCAATGAGTCATTTATATGCGTCTTTTTATCGATGTAGTGTAATACGTACAAATTGAATTATAATTAAGCGGTCGAAGGTCACAGACAACAATATATATTTATAAAATGTGAATGATAGATGTATCCGTTTTAATGTTGATGATGACGCGGCTGCGATGATAGCGTCTATCTTAAGAAGATGATTCTATATCTGCATCATTACATCCGTGACCATACGTTACCTGCGAACAGGTGAGATACGCATTACTAAAGGTGTAATTCCTAGAATACTCTTGCATTGCGTCGTCAAAATCATTATTAAATACCTTTTTAATTGTTCGATCACTGTCCAATAATAGATTTCATACCAACACACGGCTTGTTGTGATTTCATTCATGAGCATTGATGCCAGTGATATCCATCCAAGAATGATCTTCCAGTTTTCCCGGTAACTTTTTAGGTCCGACCCTGAAGCGTACCGATTCAAATCAATTTTTTTCTGCGGTCATGATTTTCGTCAATACATAATTTGTAGGTGGATGGTTACTTGCGATGATTGATTATCGTAACAACCTTGGCCTTGCAAAAGCTGGTTCTTTCGCCCCCGCAGAGAAACTTCGTGTCGAGAGTTCTCGAGAGGTCACCCGACTGGACCCCCTCTGTAATTCCGGGACTGTCTTATATCCTGAATGGTGTACATTGAACTTAAGCCATTACCTTCCAACTACCAAATCGTTGTTGCCAAATATTTTCCTGTGAAAATACTGCTCATTCAAATTAGAATACAGTTTGATAGTTCACCAACTGACACTATAAATCAGTGTCGCTGCACACGAGGCTGGTTTTGCTGCTAGATTTGACCTCTAATTTTCAAGCGCTGGTTGAAGTGACACAGTTCTATTTTAAAATTTAATGTAGTTATAAACATATTAATATACAGTGTAAACTCTTTATAACGAAACTCAAGGGACCGAGCATTTTTTATCCTTATAGAGAGTTACCGTTATATGGAGTGAAGAAAGAAAAACAACCAAATTAACAATAATCTTCAATGTACTGTATAATCTCTTTATGACGAATTTTAAGGGACCGAACATTTTTTTCGTTATATGGAGGGAAGAAAGAAAAATAACCAATTTTCACAAAATTAATTTATTCCAAACACATATACAAACACATATACCTATAGTTTGGCGTCATCAAGTGCTTGTTGAATAGATGGTGATGGTTCAGAATGGTCCTCTTTATGTCTGTAAACATTTGCTGACGCCTAAATATGAACATATTTCTTCGTAATAGAGAATGGCTGTTGCGTTATAAAGAGGGTATTAATGTATAGGTTTTAAGGTAAACCAACCAAATCGTAAAAATTTCGACGTTATAGGGAGTTTTTCGTTATATCGAAGGACGTTATAAAGAGTTTACATTGTAATTGACAAATGAAATCACAACAAAAGCAATGAAATTTTCTTGAATCACAATATTGTTCTTAACGACTTGTATTAGTAATTTAAAATTAATCATTGAATACACATGAATGACATTAATTTTAATCCATCGCTACTGTTTGATAGAATAATGACTCTTGTTAGTTATTCCGGTGACATCTTCATGCAAATATGTCTTTGTTTGACACGCTGTAAAAGGATTATCTTTATTTGTTAATTAAATCGGACAATATAATCTAGTATATCAACCTACACGATTTATTGTATCGACTTAATAAGCTATGAAATAAACAACTCTCGTAATTAATGACGCCTGGATTTTGTTCCACTCACATTAGAAGCTGAAGCAATTTCGTTTTATCACTGTATTAGTGATGTGTTGCTCCTGAGCAAGTCGTTCAAATTGAGCGGAGCGAGTCGCTCTTTTTTTGTGAATGACTCACTCCGAGCGCCATTGCTGTGTGCTGAGCTATACTGTAAACTGTTGCATTCGCACAGGCCACAAAGGCACTAGTGTACTTTGCACGTACAGAGTTATCTTTGCTGAGTCGTTTAATGTTGAATGACACACTGTTTACAGTGACTTAAACCGTTCACATTGACGTCGTAGACAAAGATATAATATTGTAACAATAAACATTATTATTGTTAAGCTTTTATTATACTTTATAGTTTATCCGAAATGCGAATAATATAAGATCAGAATCATATGAAAATGAGCTCAGAGCTGAGTGTGTGTATTGTGCTGTGCAATGCTAAGTGACTCCTGTGCATGCATGATGACAGTTCACACCTCTGCACTCTTGTGTAGTGCGTACTGTCTAGTGTCGCTCCTTTGAACGACTCCCTCTGAGCGACTCTTTTTAGTGAGCGGAGCGCACGGAGCCAGCTCTCAATAAAGAGTCATATGGACACATCACTACACTGTATTATGATCTAGATATTTGTTATCAGTGAGACAACGAACCTCTGTTTGATCAGTTTTTGTGGAGAATACTTTGAAAAACAACCTCGTGAAAAACAATAATATTTTAATTAATTATAAATTACAGATTTTCAGATACTTGGACAGTTTAAATAATAAGATATTAGTTTTTCAAATTTTTTGCTACGTTTCGTTGATATTTTTCAACTTCTTCAGGCAATCTACAAAATAATTACAATATATAATATAACACATAAAACAAATAGATAGAATTAATATAATTATTTACAAGTATCTGAAAATCTGTAATTTATAAATAATAACATGGACGAGAACAACAACCATAATTTTAATTAATATTTATAATTTCTACTCTGTAATAGTCAGAGTGCCCGTCGGCAAAAATTTTATTGATACAGACTCTCCCCAAACTTTGTATATGGCTTCATTAGGCCTAGTCTGACACCTATTTCCTCCATGACTTTTCTTGATTTTGGGGCGTTTTCCATCTAAACTTTCCGAAAGATGTCGTTTTGACGACATGTAAAAATTTATAGATCTGTTTGTTTTTTTAATTGGATAGCTTAAAAATTTCAACCAAAACACTAAAATAATGTTCTCTGACAAATAACATGAACCATTTAAAATGTCTGACACCTCGAATATGGTTCATGTTATTTGTCAGAGAACATTATTTTAGTGTTTTGGTTGAAGTTTTTAAGCTATCCAATTAAAAAAACAAACAGATCTATAAATTTTTACATGTCGTCAAAACGACATCTTTCGGAAAGTTTAGATGGAAAACGCCCCAAAATCAAGAAAAGTCATAGAGGAAATAGGTGTCAGACTAGGCCTAATGAAGCCATAGGTATACAAAGTTTGGGGAGAGTATGTATCAATAAAATTTTTGCCGACGGGCACTCTGGCTGTAAGGAGTCGTGTCCACTCGGACTACTTCTGTAGTTATATATGGTTGTTATGAAAACAATATTGTTTGAATAATTTCAGTCATTCAGCCATTTAAAAGATATTGTTAGTCGTGAACACGTTGTCTGAATGTTTTATTTTGACTGTAACTGGAGTTTAGAAAATTGCATTTCGTTGAAATTATTATCCTGGGTATAGTTTAATATTCAACATAAAACGACGTGTCCACGACTGACTAATTATTAAACCCATTTTTCAAATTAATATATTTTTGATTGATAATAACCATTTTCGTCTTAAAACTATTTATATGAGTTATTTACCGATACGTTACTGGTTTTCAGCCTCTTTTCAATTTTTCAATTAGGAGGAAACAAGTTAAGATAGTGTTTCATTTATATGTAGTCATGAACTTTAGAAAATTTAGTTCGGCATTCAAAAATCTAAGAAGATTTTCTGACGATCGGACAAATTATGAACCAAGGAATTTTATATTTTGTTAGTTTTATGAAATTAAATATATTCAGATCACTGGGGATCTCTATTGGCACCGCACCTACTACTGCCTCGCCATAACACCTCACAATAAACTTACTTCTAAAATAATAAGACTTTATAACAGACGCCATTCGCACCATTACTATTTTCCTTTTATCGCACTTCCCGTTATTTTCTACATTTTTTAAACTTCCACTTAAATAATAGCAATGGGCGAATGAAGAATTTTAGGACATTAGGATAAGGCAGGCAAATTTTGAGCATATAGGAGTCGTGACAGGTAATCGACCATGATCTTGAATAAAGGGCCGCTGCACACGAGGCTAGAAACGCTGCTAGGAGTTCTGCTAGACAGTAGGCTGGGTACGAAGCTAGAAATGACGTCACTGCGAACTGGCCTGCTAGCTCACAAGATAGGTTTTAAAATTAGAACAAGGGCTATTTTCCCTGCGAGATTTGCTGCTAGGTATGAGCAAGAACCAATCAGGAAGCAGTATCTTCACGTGGGCACTTGAACAAACACCCACAAACCAACATGGTGTCGCATTCTGTTCAGAGTCAGACAACAGACACGTTTTTCTCTGTGTTTATATTCGAACTGTCACTGCGCGCGCACCAGATCTATCCACAAATCAAGCTTGAAAAATAGTCTCGTGTGAAGCGAGCACTTAACAGCAATCAAGAAAACCAGCGCTAGAAAACTAGTAGGCAAATCTAGCAAAGAATCTAGCAGCGTTTCTAGCCTCGTGTGCAGCGGCCTTAAGGAATCATCTCGATATTTATCTGGAATTATTGACGGAAATTATGGAAAACCTCAACAAGTGGGGCGATACAGGAATTACCGTTTCTCTGCGAGCGGCAGCAGGTTAAAGTCCCAACCACATCTGCCCCCGCCGGGATTCGAACCCGGTACTTCCCGAATGCGAGTCTAGTGCTCTCACCACTACGCACCCCCGCTCGGTACTTCTAAAATCTGCCTTTCAAATTGCAAGCACAGACTAACAATAATTATAATACAGAAATACGAGCGCATAACGAGCAATAAGGGGATCGCTGAATAGCATTGAAGTCTCTTGGGATGTCATTATTACCTACTGGCAACAAAAGGATCTTTCGTCTAGCAAGTGTAATATTATACATCCGAGTCTTGAATACTATTACTATTATTATTATAAGTTAACTGTCAGGGATGTAGTCGTGACAGAGTGGTGTCCCGAATTTTTTAAAAGTAAAAAAAACTTATGCCTGCAACCCACTGCTGGATTTACAGTAGGGGCTAGTGCCCAGGGCGGCAAATTTCCAGGGGCGGCAAAATTTGGAACGTGCGAAAAAAATGTGTTTCGCGTTATGTACAGAAAATTTTTCGAAAAGTGTGATCGTGTTGAAAATATTCATAAATACTTACATTTTATTTTCAGTCACACGCGTTTGCTTCTGAAAATATTTCGCAATAGGGTTATTGACATTGATTAAAATTAAATATAAAACTGTGTTATAATGAAAGTTTATGGTCTAAAATATCGTTTAGAATTATTATTTTTATTAAATAAGTGCGTTAAATATATTAAAATAAATAAATAAAATCACGATTTTTAACCTATGTGTCACGTGATTTCAAACACCAATCATAGCGCGTGACGTCATTAATCAGTCAACATGGCCGGTAGCTGTGTGCCACTGACTGTCATGTGTATTCGTTATCTCTGTTCAGTGTATGTTCTCTGGTGTATTCATTGTACTCTGTCAATCATATTAAATGCAACACTTTGTTGGTTATAATGCTATATGTCACGTTGTACCCGCTTGCTTAGTGTTTACTGATTGCCTACTGTGACGTAGGCAATCAGTAAACATGGCTGTCAAGGTCATTTGACGTTTTGGCGCAGAATTTAAAGTCAAAATAAAAAACAACTAATAATGAGTCAAATCTGTTATATCTATGAGAAAAAATATTTTTTACGGGTACATATACCTTTATTCTTTAATTTTAAATACTTTTTGAAATTTTGTCAATAACCCTATTGATGAGCAATCGTTTTGTTTGTCAGTTTCTGATTTTTAATACGAAAAAGAAAGTTTTCTTGTATAATTACCTATCCCGTTTGTAATAAAAAGATTTTTGATTATAAACGAATCATTTTATTTATTTGAAAATTGTATACCGAACCTTTACCCCATTTTATGTAGGATTTACGGTTCCCCAGGGCGGCACTTAAGGTAAATCCGACCCTGCTGTAACCACAACTAGAGAACGCTAGTGCGTATGCTTGCCATAAGTGAAAGTGTCCTCAGTTAAGAGAGATAACGCTGCAGAAAAACAGAAATTCGTTTACTCAAATCAGCATTGTTTTGCATCATTAGTTACCATATGGAGATGAAGAATTGTTTTCTCTCTTAATTGCAGACGCTTTCACTATGCTCTCTCGCGTAGTCTATTGTAATATCTCTACGGTTTAAAGTTTGAAGGAATCCCTAACTTGATTTACATGTTTGTTAGCTGCTCATCCTCCGTTTTGTCTTGAAGGAGGCTTTCAAATAGTGGAAGGTTTTTTCAAATCGGTTCAGTGGTACCCACGACAAACAAACGAACATGAACAAATATTTCCTTTTTGTAATATTGTTTGTACAAACATTTTCAACACTGCTTTATTCTTCAGTCTTCTTCAGTCACAGTCTGTGTGTCATGCCGGAGGTTTTTATGTTCGATATTCGAGGTTTTTCTTCGAAGCCAGTGACTTTTTATATAAAATAATATTTAGATAAATGGATATATCAGCCAATGTCAAAACAAATGAGTTTGCAAAAAAAAGGTGAACTGAATATTATCTAGTTTTGGAAGCGAAGTAAAACCACAAAATGGCATCATCAATGGACGCATGTCACAGGATCATTAGAGCGGAACAAATAAGTTATAATAAGTGCCTGTATCATTATTATTGTTGTGCAACCCGGATGCCGTGAATGACATCAGTGTTAAAAGAAAAGAATAAAAATATAAGTAGAAACTATCACGTCTCGTCACTTGGATTATAATACTTGTAATTGAATGTAGATTTTAGTCCAAACTCAGACCGTATACAAAAGTTTACTGGACAAAAATCCGACATGACCTATATCGTACCAGATCCACTGGATAAAAAAGACGGGTTGCACTCCGGGAGTGCCGGCAGAAGTGAAAACTTGAATATTAACGTCTTGATTTTTTGCATTTAGAAGCATTGCTTATTTATTGGCAACACTTGTAAATAAAATGGTTTGTATCATAGATTGCATTTTTATGTACGATATTTCAATGCTAGATGTCTAACGTTGTATAAAAAATAAAATGGTTTGTATCATAGATTGCATTTTTATGTACGATATTTCAACGCTAGATGTCTAACGTTGTATAAAAAGTATCTGGCAATTACTATCACTTAGAGAGTCTCACCCAGTTCTTACTTTTCCTGACGCGAGTTTAACATTTTTTACCCATTACAAAAAAAGTGTACAACGCCGCTAAAGAAGTTTTCACTTCAAAAATAAATAAATTAATAGAAGTTTAAACACACTTGAAATGCCTATCGAACCAAAAGTTGAGCTTATTTTTTGATTCGGAGTGTAATTTCCAGTTAGTATGAAACGTTCCAACGCCTCTATCTCCGAAACGGTTCTAGATACAGACCTCTGGGTGCGCTCATTGAATTCAGCGTGTCGTTTTCTATCAGTACACCGAATTTTAAATGCATCCGATGCGTATTCCAGACTTTCCAGAAAACCACTTCGTTCGGGTCTATCTTCGAAACGGTAAGTGATACGAAGCAACGGAGGGGCTTACTGACTTCAGCGTGTCATTTTACATAAGCCTGCCGAATTTGAATCGAATCGGAGACATTGTCCAAAATTGTCTTAAAAAAATCACAAAAAAACTAAGGCTATACTATGGGAAAAATCGCGTTTTTAGTCGATTTTCAAGATTTTCCAATAACTCGCTTTTCAGATCCAGACGGCTTATACAAACAGGAAATGACACTCCGAATCCAAAAATAAGCTCAACTTTTGGTTGGGTGGGCATTTAAAGTGTTTTTAAACACCAAAGCGACGTTCGAACGTCTCTATCTCCGAAACGGTTATAGATACAGACCTCCGGGTGCGCTCATTGAATTCAGCGTGTCGTTTTCTATCAGTACAACGAATTTTGAATGCATCCGATGCGTATTCCAGACTTTCCAGAAAACCACTTCGAACGGCTCTATCTTCGAAACGGTAAGTGATACGAAGCAACGGAGGGGCTTACTGACTTCAGCGTGTCATTTTACATAAGCCTACCGAATTTGAATCGGATCGGAGACATTGTCCAAAATTGTCTTAAAAAAATCACAAAAAAACTAAGGCTATACTATGGGAAAAATCGCGTTTTTAGTCGATTTTCAAGATTTTCCAATAACTCGCTTTTCAGGTCCAGACGGCTTATACTAACAGGAAATGACACTCCGAATCCAAAAATAAGCTCAACTTTTGTTTCAGTGGGTGTTTGAAGTGTTTTTAAACACCGAAGCAACATTCAAACGTCTCTATCTCCGAAACGGTTATAGATACAGACCTCTGGGTACGCTCATTGAATTCAGCGTGTCGTTTTCTATCAGTACACCGAATTTTGATTGCATCCGATGCGTATTCCAGACTTTCCAGAAAAGCACTTCGAACTAGTCTATCTTCAAAATGGTAGGCGGTACAGCGCAACCGATGGACTCAGTGACTTCGGCGTGTCATTTCCTGTTAGTATAAGCCGTCTGGACCCAAAAAAATTGCTAAAATTCTGCTTACGTAATACTTGAATCTCCCCTTTTGAGAGATAGAAATCAGAAAAATCTGTACTCCATTAATGACTTTACCTTTTTATTTTAAAATTATAATAAGACGCCAACGACCTTAGTTGATGAGCTTCTATAATATACTAAATAACAAATTACACTACCGTCACACTAAAATCAGAATCACGTTCGGACAAAATGGTAAATCTAAACACAAGGTTTTTATACCAGAAGGTATTACGAATACAAATAGAAATAAAAGAAAAAAGAATCATTGTTCTGGAAAAATAATTATAAACTTCTTACAAACATCATCATTCAAGTGTAGAATTGACTGATTACTATCTGGTATTGAAATCATGTATATTTTACATTAATGTTTCAAAATAACTATGCCATAAAAAAATATAATCATATTTATATACTGTCTGAAAGGACTATGTTCGTAGTTAATACTTCTGAACTCCAAGCGCAGAAGTCTTGGGAGCGACCGACTGCTTGATTTCGATGGTAGAAAATATTATAACGTTAAGAAACAGAGGCGGCAAAAGGGGGGGCGGCGTTCAGCCTCGAGTGCCAAGCGCCAAGTGGTGACAACGGCAACTCACTCGCACAGCCAGAGAATACTTCCAGAAGAGTCACTCTGCGAAGACAAACCAATAAATAATAAATAGCTACCTAGTTTCAATGGTCTACATTGGAGCTTCCCAGATTCGTCGTAAAATGGGGCTATGCTGAGTTTGTTCCGAGTGTGTTTCGATGGTTTCATGTAAAAGAGACTTTTCTCAAAATGTAAAGTTGATAAAATCTTACTTAAGGTCCACATTGCGCCAAGCGCGCTAACCAATCTTTCCATTTTATCTATTTAAAAAGACAGGAAAGTTAATTGTGATAATGTGATAGAATATTTTAGCAAAACAAAGTTCCGTAAGCACGTTCAGTATTTCGTCATTGGTTCTGTAATACCTCTTATGTGCAAAAAGTAAAATTTGCAGGAAAGGCCAAAAAGTGGTTATTTCAGCAATGGATGGTAAGAACTAGCAATTTCAGAGGTATATTACTAATTCATACTTATCTTCTCTATACAGTAGAACTCCAATTATCCGAATTAATGGGGACCGGGACCCATTCGGATAATCAAATATTCGGATAATCGGATTTTTTAAAAAAATTGCCATTGGAGAGAATAAAAGCTACGTTTTGATATTGCACTATTTTTTTATTGAATTAAATGAAAGAAACATGAAATTTTCACATGTTTTAAATATAAATAAAATGTACTTATGTACATACAAGTTTAGAAATAAAAATCATTGTTTTTTAAACATCTCCGTTAATGTAAGCTGTTTTGCGGTCTTCAACCGTTTTCGGGCAGCCAGGTCACGCATTCGCTTGACGGTGAGCAGTTGCAAGTGGTCACACTCGGGCTGACGCTCCATCCACTTCAAAGCAGTCTCGAGGCCGGCAAATGCTTCACTAGCTGATGGTCCAGCGTCTACTTCAACATCAGCAGAAAGTTCTTCTTCCACTTCCACTTCAACATCTTCTCTCACACTTACAACAATTTCATCGTCATTGAGAATTTGAAAACCAGGGTCAGACGTGTCACAAGCCATCCACTCTCCTACATCTTCAGCACTTACTTCTGTACAACCAGGAACTTTTACAATCATTTTTCTTATTTCCTCTAGTGACAACGCATCTTCATCATCATCATCCTCTCCATATTCTTGTTTCTCATTTTCTTCAGATTCTTTTTTTTGTTCTTCTCAGACGGTAGGCCTTTCAGTTTATTCCACGCACGTCTTAGCGTCACTGCCGTAACCAAACTCCAAGCTTCCGCTACCATGTAACAGCAGTCCTTTAAATTTATTTTGCTATGATTTGCCAAAACCAATTCTTCATCTTCAGCACCTTCGATCAGCAGTTTTCTCAGCAGTTGCCTTCTGTAATGGCGCTTCATTGTTTCAATAACAGACTGGTCCATGGGTTGCAGCAAACTTGTAACATTGGGAGGCAAAAACGTCGTTTTAAACTGCCCATTCTCTCTTTCCAACAGTTCTGCTGTAGGATGAGTGGGTGCGTTATCAACAATTAAAAGCACCTTACTGCCTTCTTTTCCCACCGATTTTTGGTGCTTTTTCACTTCAGGAATAAACACTTCATCATACCATTCGGTAAACAAAGCTGCAGTCATCCAGGCCTTGGGTTGACTTTTGTAGAAGAGTGGAAGTTTTTTTACGTTTTTAAATGCTCTTGGATTTCTTGATTTTCCTATCAAAAGAAGTGGCAGTTTATGATTTCCAGTGGAGTTGGCACAGTTAAGCACTGTAACACGTTCTTTACTGACCTTATGTCCAGGGGCACTAGATTCCCTTTTAGAAGCCAAAGTGGTTTTTGGTAATGCTTTCCAAACAAGGCCAGTTTCATCGGCATTATAAACAAACTCCGGATCATAGGATTCTGATGCAATTTTAAATTTTTCAATAAAATTTTCAGCAGCTGCAGAGTCTGCTGAAAGCTTCTCACCAGCCAAATCTAACTCGCGTACACCATGCCTGAATTTAAAATTCCTTAGCCAGCCGTTACTAGCCTTAAAAGATGAATAACCAAGCTTTTCTGCTAAGATTTTGGCTTTTTCACAAAGGATTGGACCTGAAATCGGATTTCCCATAGAACGTTGCTGCAAAAACCATTTAAACACGGCATCTTCCAAATTTTTGTTGGTTGCTGGCTTCATTGTTTTCCTGGAGGAACTTCCATCTTCATTTTCAAGCACCGAAACAAAGTTTAAAAGTGTTGACTTACTGTTTTTAATGTCAGAAATTGTTGCTTGTCCAACACCATAAATCTCAGACAACTTCTTACCCGTTACACCTTTATCGAGTTGCTCTATAATTTTCAGTTTGTCCGCTAACGATAGCACAACACGTTTTCTTTTCGAAGCCATGGTATAAAAACAATACAGTATTGTACACGCACAAACAAAAGTGAGCAAGGTCAATAGCACACTGGCTAATCAAAACAAACAATGACAGGTGCGGCCGTGACTGCAATGCGCCGGAACTTGTCTTAACTTGCCGTTGTGCCTACACTGACTTCGCGGGGGGAAGTCAGTGTAGTCACAACGGCAAGTTAAGACAAGTCAAGTCAAGACTTGACGCGCAAACACTGGCTTCGCGGGGGGAAGAATAATAGCGCACTTAGACTTTTTTTGGACAATTTTTTGTGATTCGGATAATCGGCGATTCGGATAGTCGGAGTTCGGATAATTGGAGTTCTACTGTACATGTTTAATTAAGACGAAGTATTTTCTTAAAAATTATTTAACGTTAATTTCGGATTTATTGGCACATGGGAGGAATTATTTGATACAACTTTTCACATAAGAGTTACTGCCCCTTGTTGGTTACTGTAAAATTAATTTGGAGGTATTACTAGTGTATACAGCTCCGTTTCTGAACCTTTTCATCTAAAAAACGTAAAATCTATTACAGAACCAACGACGATTTGTTGTTTTACTTCGGGGGTGCTCAATAGAATGTCAACCCACGCTACGCCCCCAGCCACTGTTGCTAATTGTTGTCGAAATTATGTTTACCGCGTAACAGGAATATGGGATAAAGATACTTTGTTGTCTGGATCTCCGTGATCAGTGCTAAAATATTTTTTTAAATTTTTTGATTAATAACTTCGAATTTGCTATGTAAATTTTTAACATATGGTTAAGTGCTACCATATGTCAATATTCATCTACTGTAGTAATACGCAATATGTAAACATTTAATAATGATCGACGTGAGTAGTAATAATGGTGTCGATCAACTTTAATGCGGTAGTAGCTATCAATTACTACAGTCGGCCTCGAATACGCGGCTCTGAGATCCTCAATAATTGAGGATCCCAGAAATTGCAGATAATTAATTATTATCTCTGATTTTTTAGTACTACTTACCTTACATGTTTAAGAGTTTTTACATTTAAAATCTTTGTAAAAATTTAGGTATTAGATTAGATAGAGGGTGTGAGGTACGCATCAACAGCGATTTTGGTAGATCTATTGTGTAGCCCTGACTTGTTTATTCCTGAACGAGGTTAAGGCTTTTGAAAAAGCCTGGAATGGTTCTGGAATCTGTTAACAAACTTGATCAGGCGTTGGAAATGACTCGTTCAAGTGACGGAGTCTTCGTATCATGACTGCTTCACATTTGCAAAGCAAATGCTCCAAGTTTCAGGAGCCAGGAGTCAGTATTTTTTTTTCTTTCAAGACTCGCAGAAAGAGTATTGTAGTTATATGCTATCTTACCTTTAAATAATCACGCTTTTTAACGTTGCATGGCCACTCCTACGATTTGTTAACATTGATGACAAAACTGAAATACAGTAGTCTCACTAATCCGGCACTTCAGTAGTTCGGTATGTCCAATAATCCGGCACCCTTCGCTTACGCCTCCCTCACCCCTCCCTACTTTTGTTCCGCGATCGCTCGCTTTACTTTATTTACATATTATGAATTTTTCTACACAATCCAATAATCCGACCATTCCAATAATCCGACACCCTCTAGTTTTTAATAGTGCCGGATTAGTGAGACTCTACTGTATTTTGATAATACAAAAAGTGGTGAAACAGAAAAAAACAACAATAGATTAAAAATTCCTACTGTAAATTTATTTATTGGTTTTATAACAATAATTTTATTTACACAATTATATCTAAAATATTATCTATTTTGATTATTTCCTGAGACGGAAAAATGTAACAAATTGTATGATGATCACTCAGAAATTTTTCACAATGCTTATAATATTAACGTGTATATTTTTAAAATATATAAATTTAAAAGAGAAAAATTACATGCAAAACATAATTATTAATCTAGTGAGCTGGTAAGTTCCTTAGGGAAGAGATCATCGTAAACATGCCCCAGCGGAATTTAAAAAAAATAGTAAATAGCTGATTTCTGAAAAGGACGTTGTACGATTTGGTTTATATGCTGCCCAGAAAAGACATGAGTGGGATCAAAAGGTATCGTCATAAAATAACAATTAGTCTATTGCATCAGACTATTTATCCTAAAGGAATAAAAATGTCGCTGTATCAATTGTTTATAAGTAAGTAAAACTATTATTATTACTATTATCTTCTACTAATACCACGATCCCAGACCCGCCAGACCTAAGATTTTATCAATAAATGTACAATATTTAGTTAAGGTAGTACGAGCACCAAGGCAATTTTAAATGAAAGGCTTGATTTTTTTTATATTTCGGTAGATGGATGATATTATGTTTTCATTGATTTGTCCAAAACTAGTCGGTGGAAATTAAAAAAAAAAAAATATTTAAATTAAAGTTAAAACCTTAATAAATTATTGAAAACAAAAAAAAAACTCGTTGTGCCCGACTAATTAAAAAGACAATTGATCTTTTTAATTAAATATCTTTTTAATAGGTCATATGCATGAGACTCCAAATTGGTTTAAATTTTTATTTTGAAATATATTTTAGTTCCTGATCATATCGTAATGGTTATTTTATTAATCTCATCACTGAAAAAAATACAAATAATAAAATAGAAACGTAGAAAATACGCGCTATTTTCGAATTTTCAAAACGCAGCGTGACGTCAGAGTGTATATCAATAACAGTTTCCATGGCGACTGGGTCGTCTCACAGTAAGATTACGTCAGTATTTAGAGAAAACAACAAATAAACTTCATTTAGAACATTGACAATTTGACATCAAAGTTGACATGCATCATATATAGTGACGTCACATAAGCCCGCCAACATGGCCGATTGTTTAAACTGTCTATTTTTGAATGTGAAATTTCATATTTTTTTTTTTGTGATAATATTACATTTTTAAATGATTATCAATTTTTTTCCGTATTATGGTTGACTAAATAATCTATTAAAAATATAAAAAAAAATACATGCATATGACCTATTAGTCGGGCACAACGAGTTTTTTTTTTGTTTTCAATAATTTATTAAGGTTTTAACTTTAATTTAAATAGTTTTGTTTTCTTAATTTCCACCGACTAGTTTTGGAGAAATCAATGAAAACATATCATCCATCTACCGTTTGACCATAAAGCCAATGTTAAATATGCCTACTTTTGAAGTCATTTATTTATTTAAATAATCGGGCAACTCCCCCTAAAATTTTCAGAATTGGTTTAGACTTAGTCCAACTTCATATAAAAAAATCAAGCCTTTTATTTAAAATTGCCTTGGTGCTCGTACTACCTTAAGAACGTATGACAGCTTCTAAAGGTACATAAAACACGTGCTTACTTACGTACGCAATAGTATGAGTGCGAGTGAGAGCATTATATGATTTTTTTTGTTTGACAGCTTCATGAAATGCAGATTGTTTAATACACACACACAGAGGTAATCTATGAGTTTAAGAGAGAAAAACTCCATGGAAACAAATAAACAATCTACATTTCATGAAGCTGTCCAACAAAAAAAAAATCATCTAATGCTCTCACTCGCACTCATACCATTGCGTATGTAGGTAAGCACGTGTTTTATGTATCTTAAGAAACTGTTATCTCCGCTTTCATGTTAGCAAATTGGCATACGTTCTTAACTAAATATTGTACATTTACTGATAAAATGACATAGGTCTGGCGGGTCTGGTATCTTGGTCTATACTGTTGAAACATCAAAATCAAATCTCGGGACGGATTTTTAAAGCACCATTATTTTTATGCATAAACCACATTGAAATACAAATACATTTGTTTTTGGACAGCATCGTACCAAATCCTCCAGACAAAGAAGTATTGTCCTTTGGTGCTCGATTCAGAAAAAAAATCGAAAGAACATTTGCCAACGTGAGTTTCAAGGTCAGTTAAAATGCAGCACATGCTCGAGAATCAAAGCGCCCATCTTGGCATGTGTCGGAAGAACATGTAAATATTTTGAGCCGGAACGAGATCTCCCCCTCCCTCCCGTTTCCGAGGATGTTGAGGACGGTGGTGATATTAAAATTTACGCAACCCCCCAAAACGGACAAAAAACCACCGCCTTTCCGAAAAAAAAATGTTTTTTCCCTGAGGATGCTGAGCACGGTGGTGGTGTTGAAAATTGCCGCCGACTCTCAACAATCCCTCCAGCGGCCAAATCTCACCGCCGAAAAGGGTGAATTTTTTTTCATATCGCCGGCAATATTTGGCCGGTGGAGGAGTTGGTGAGAGTCGGCGGCAATTTTCAACACCACCACCGTGCTCAGCATCGTCAGGGAAAAAACATTTTTTTTTCCGGAAGGGAATAACGTAATGCGCGTTTAACACCGTTCGGGGGTGGTTTTTGGCCGTTTTGGAGGGGGTTGCGCAAACCCAAAGAGAATTTTTTTTAATTTCTACGCCTTGTTCAGCATCCTCGACATCGGGGGTGGAAGGGAATCTCGTTCCGGCTCAAAATATCTACATTTTTCGAGGGTTTTTCCGACTCACAGCAGTCAACGCAGATCGTGTCAGGAGATCGGGTCGAATGTCGAAAGCTAATTTTAAAAAATCGATTCGGCCGGTCTTTGAACAGCAATTCCATTGAGGCTTTTGCGATTTTATTCAACATATATTCTGTGCAAATTGCATTCGGGAACAAAAAAACAAGACATTGATAAAAGATAATGATTCAATACTTCATTGTAATCAACAAATTCCGACACAGGGTATTAGAAAAACGCACGGAGTCTGTAACCAGGGGACCCGACTCGAGCGTTGCGCATGTCGCATGAACCAATATGGCGTCAGTTATACTGGCTAACGCACGCACGTTCATGGCTTGCATGTGTGCAGTGTCTGTGAAGTTAAACAACTTCGGTAACTGTGGCGAGAACAGGCGGAAAGAACCGAAGTTTTCCCAGGTAGTGATTACAGCGCCATCTCGCGAAAACGATCCGGCAAGCACAGGAAGTTAGGTCTCCTGGTTACAGACTTCGTGGATAAACCATCTCCATAGTAACAAACCAGACTGCATACATTTTTCGATCACATTTTGTTTTCCCATAAATTAATAAGAATCAATTTACTATTTGAAAAAAAGTAAAATTGGCAGTTCATCTCATAACCACACTCGCATAATTATTTATACTTATTTTATGCTTTTACACAAGACTAATAACTCCATTTAAGAAAAAGAGAAAACAATTGACATTTCAATTATCTGTTCATTTTTGCTGGTATTTCAGTAAAACTTGAAAAGTATGATGGTCGGCTGCCATTTTGTTTTAGAAAAACAAAAATAAAAATATTCAATTGTTTGAACTATTTTTATTAATCATAAGACAAGCACACAATTTGTTGACCAATACAGAACGTCAGAAGTAAATATTTTTAATAATGTAGAATAATTGGGAAAACAATTTTTAAAACAAAAATAAATATACTATATCAATAAACGTCTTAAATTTCTGTAAATTAAAAAAAAAATAAGTACGCGGACAATAATAATTATGAAAACAAATCAAAACACAATAGAATAGTATAAATAAAAAATATACAAATTAGATAGTGTTTTCGATATGAACGTCCAACCTCGGACCGTACAAAAGTTTACTGGACAAAACTACTAAAACTTTATTATTGAAATTATCAGATAATATGATGAAAAACATGAAATTAATGGCAGCAGACTAATTCAATTACTTTTTTTCAAAATGTTTGCTGTGAGTATCTATTATGCCGGCACTTCACATGCCTATTTGTATTTGTGTATTTGGAATATTTGGCAAACAATTACCATAAGTGTGGACAGTCTATTTGACAAAGTGTTGGCCTTATCTGCCTATTTGACAAATACGGCCAATACCAAATACGCGTTACCGTGCGCTTGTCGGTTTTTCGAGGCACATCAAAGGAATCAAATAGGCAAATACGCAAATAAACCGTCCACACAATGGCCATATTCAGAAGCGCACGCGCCGTGAACCCGTACGGACGTGCAGTATTTTTGTGTCTGTGCTGTGAGCGAGAACTGGAACAATTACTATTGAAAATGAATTGGGACAATGAAACAGTGCTAAAATTCCGGGAATTTTGAACCTTGCGTTCTGCTGCCAAATGTTTGTGTGTTTGCTATTTGACTGCCATGTGTGGATGGTCGTATTTGCCTCTATTTGCATGTTTGTCTTGAACGTCATATATTTTGCCAAATACAACAAACACCCAATAGCGAACACAAATAGCCAAAAAAATGACAAAAAAAAAAAATAATTATCGAATTTATGTTTCTCGCCACATTATGTGTTTTTAATTATAACACTTTAGTAAGTGTTGTCCAGTAGACGCTTGTACGGTAGTAGCTTGGACTATAAACAATATAGTGATTAGTGACGGCCAACAAAATAATATAACCTACAAATTATAGAATAAGAAATCATCACAAAGGCAGTCCACAATAATAAATACTATATTTATTATTTACGCTACAATTATGTATTGAAAACGCAATTATTCCACCCATAATTTATTGTTTTCAGCAATTAGAAACTAAAGAAAAAGGTTGTAAATAGTCACAAATAAAAAATACTAAAAATACAATAGCAAAACATTAAAATATCTAGTACCTATTCGGCAAAGTAAGCTGGTTCAATATTTCTGGATATTCAGTCACAATGAAAAATCGCAAAGAAATTAATGGATCAATATCAACTTGTTATGTCTTAATCCGGTGTTTACGTGATGAGCTTCTAAAAAATGGTGTCATCCCACTTGCGGTCGGAACAATTGCGGTCAATCAATATGACAAAATGCAAATAATGTCAGGGATGCTCTCACTTGCGGTCAATAACTTTATAAATCGGCAATTCCAAATTTCCTACAGAAAGAATCAATCATTAAGTCATCTAAACAATTCCGAATGCAATCTAGCAGATTTTTCCAAGCAACAAAATAACATGGCACAAGAATTTTAATTCTCATTACTAAAGCCAATATTTGTCTTCATTTTTTATTTAATTCAACATTGTTGATGCGATGGTGTTTTTGTTGCGCAGTGAAAAGCGAAGGGGGTATAAGAGAGTTCCTTAAAACCCGACTACGGAGTGCTGTTGATATGATGGTGTTTTAGAAATTATCAATTTTTTTTACTGTAAGTGTGGTCATTCCTAACATTATTTTCTTTTAATAATATTGATTGACCGCAAGGGGACTATAATTGTTCTGATCGCAAGAGGCACTATTTCCGAAAAAATAACCAGAACTGGGTCCTAATTCAAGGAAAATTACTTACTAATACTAATTGAATCACCGTTGACTTCATGATTGAAATACCCTATAGTAATTGGAATATTTAGCAAATAATATTTGAAAATTGAAATACTTTAACAATGTTCTAATTATAGTAATTTTGAAAAAATAAAGTATTTGGTAATTAGTCAGTTATTGGCCCAGATCTGATAACAATTACCAGTAAAAACAGTCTAGCAAATTAGGTTTTATAAAAAATAAAGCCTCTCAAAAATAAGGAGAAATTGTATTATAATCATACGTTTAAAACGAATTTTATGTATTACTAAAACAGTTTAAGTCTCGACGCTTGAATCAAACAGTCGTTTGCGCTGCATTTAAAAAAGACCGCGAAATTCGTTCATACTTCTTGAGCACCAGTTATAAATCTATATTTAGATAAAAAAAGTATTTGATCGAATTACCATCGTCTCGTCATCCACAAAGCTCGTGTTCTAAGACATGTGGTGCGTATGAAATAACGATTCCAATTACTTATCATAATTTTTGGCTAAAATATCGACACGCGTCTGTGCACGCAAGGAGCGTATAATAAAATATTTTTCAACCAGATCCCAATCCAAAATCATTTTCATGGATCAAGTCACCTGCTCATCACGACAACTCCGCATCCCCAGTGCGATTTTACTGAATAGAAAATATGTGCAGCAAGAAGGCCGCTGCACACGAGACTGGTTTTGCGCGCTAGATTCGCTGCTGACCGCGAGAATATAAACGACGCCACTGTGGGCTCCACTGCGTGGTAAGAAGCTGGATTTCAAAATTAGAATCGAGCATATATTTAATAGCTCCTATATTGCCAGTGGCCGTATGTGGAAGCGTGACCCGTGAAGTGAGACAGCAAATGACTGTTTTTTAGTGTCGCGTCTGTAGTGGGGCAATTAGTAAGTGGAATAGAGCTTAGTTCCATGCGCAAAGCTGCAACTGACGCGCATCCATGAGCATGAGACTCAAAGTATACTAGGTGGAACAGACGTATAAGTGTCTAAGTCTTTCTCCCGATCTTTGCTAGCAATATAGAGGGTATTAAATATACATGGAATCGAGACTGTCTTCGAATTTGGTTCTCTGTTGGCTCTGAGCAAGAACCAATCAGAAAACAGTATTTTGTCACATGGGCAAACGTCATAAAACAACGTGGCGTCACAGTTTGTGTTTTGTTCGGGCACAATAAACGTCCATTTTTGTTGCCATCACTCGCGCACCAAAACCATTTACACGCATCCTGCGAAGCCAATACATAAACTGTCACAATAGCACGCTTGGAACCTAGCAGCAACATCAAGCGGTAAAAAAAGCCTCGTCTGCAGCAGCCATTATGCATTTTTTTCAGTTCGTCGTAACGCAACAATCATTAAGGCCCCCATACACCTCGTTCTTTTTTGGCAGTTTTCATCGTCACGATAAAACACGTCGGTCAAAACCGAAGTGTATGGGCAAAAACTGTCGATGAAACACGGCAGTTTTTTTATCTGCCGAAGCTTGATTTTAAACACGACGTGTTTGCTGGTTGTCGTTTTAAATCGTAATGTGTGGCGCTTTCCGATAGAATCGACGTGTTTATTCAGTGGTGCGACGTACAGCAAATAAGTCATATTAATTAAATGATTGTAATTAGTTTGAGTATTGATTTATATTTTAACCGTTTTAGTGCTAAGCAATTTTGACAAAAATAAATGAAAATTGCTATAAACATATTGATTAATTTAGAGGAAAAAATAATGGTGTCAAATAAAACACTCTAATTTAGACTAATATCAATCAATTTTATTAATTATTTTTGCATTATATTGTTTATTAATGTTTATTAAACATAAAATAATATCAATATTATTGTATTTTCCATCAAAGCAGATCGTATTAATGATGCCACGACTTCAGAAAAACTGAACGAATTACGAAACTACGCCTCTGTGTTTAAATTAACCGTACAGTTTTACCAGTGCGGTTAAAACTGCCATAAAAGAACGAGGTGTATGGGGATGGCCGTTGTTCGTGTTTAACCGTACAGTTTTACCCGGCGGTTAAAACTGCCAAAAAAGAACGAGGTGTATGGGGGCCATTAGAAACGATTTGTATTATCACAACACAAAGAAAATGACACAAAAATATGTACCATACAATTTTTTTTACGAAAAATAAAATTCTTTTTATTTACTATGGCACACGGTATATATATGAATAATCCCTTAGAAATGGACAATGTTTTTGTTGATATTTACAAACAATGATTGAGGAATGTACACCAAAAACTATTTTGTAAAATTTAATTAAATTTTTCCTAGATTATAATATATATAAAAAAACATTCCTTTTAATTTGTATCGATAATCCGTTTTAAAGTTCAATAATGGCTTGTTTCTTCCAATTATTAAAATTGAGATGCAAATGGGTGATCAGACGAACAATTATACTGGCAAAATTACAAACGACCACATTCACCTCTTACGGTATGAAGATTTCTAACCTGAAAAAGGTTTCAAAATATACGGGCTGTTTATTTTCCTCTCTTCCCTAACTTATAGTAAGAGCGGCGGTGACACTACCTCACGTTGGAAACAGTGCTCGCCCGACGGTAAGCGAGTACGTCAGTCGAGCGTATAGCTATATCAATGCAAGCAAGTCTATCACGCGTACAGTGCAGCGCTGACAATTTGATCCGCGCTGACGAAAATCGCCGGTCGAGCTCGTCATTTAGTACGACACTGAACGAGTACGCGCGTCCCTACTTTTGTACAGTACACCCATCCCCCGATTTACACGGTACTTGTTTTACACGTTTTCGCTTTTACACGGTTTTCCAAATATTTTTTTTTTTTGTTTTTATCGCACTCTACTAAATACTACTGTGATTGAACACGTGCGCTGTGTACACATCTCACGGGGAATCCCGAGCTTATGTGCTGATTTGCTGCACACGCACACTGTGTCTGTATTTCTTCGCATAAAATTAAAGTGTTTCCGTAATATATTACATATTTTAACTTGTCAATGCATTTTATTTTTATTTCTGTGTACACCCAAAAATATTGAAAAAAATCACAATAGCAAAATTATGCATTTTCTGCAAGCTTTTCGATTTACACGGTTTTAACTTGAAAATTTTTAATTTTCGATTTACACGTTTTTCTCAAGGAACGTATCTACCGTGTAAATCGGGGGATAGGTGTACAAACAATCATCTTCTCGCAATTTTGAGAACAGTGTATATAATTCGTCTTCAATTAGCCGTTCCACAAGTATTAGGTGAACATGATATCTTCTTCTACATTTCCTTCGTAATCGTTTGTATAAATAATTATAGATTTCACTGCAAAAGGATCCATCATCAATTGAACGCTATCAACGAACAGCGCGTACGGTACCCGCTGACCGTCGCGGTCGAGCACTGTTTCCAGCCTAAGTGATATGTTAGAAGAAGAAATTTATTTTTTTTATCGAAAGATATGACTTTTTTGGTCCAACACACGAAATGTTGTCGGAAATATATCCGCGCTTCCCCTTGTAGACGAAGAGCTGGCTACGGTGAAAATGGGTGACTCGGTGCAGAGTTGAAAATTTTCAGAATAATAGGAGATAGTATAAGTAAGTAGGGAAAAAATTGCCAGAAGGCTAGGCGGAAGATAAAGAGTCGCTAGAAGGCGCTAATGTTGCGAAAAATCAGTGCACTTCTGGCAATTTCTATACTTATTCTGTAATTCAAAACTAGATTATATATTATCTATACATTATATAGTTATAAGGGCATACTGAAAATTCAAACATGATATAATAATTACATTCGACAAATATTCAAAATTATTAATCACATTTTGATAGAAATAAAATTAATCGTCATATATTTTCATTAATACAATTACGTTGTTATAACAACGTAATTTTATTAATTTATTTAATTTTATTTCTATCAAAATGTGATTAATAATTTTGAATATTTGTCGAATGTAATTATTATATCATGTTTGAATTTTCAGTATGCCCTTATAACTATATAATGTATAGATAATATATAATCTAGTTTTGAATTACAGAATAAGTATAGAAATTGCCAGAAGTGCACTGATTTTTCGCAACATTAGCGCCTTCTGGCGACTCTTTATCTTCCGCCTAGCCTTCTGGCAATTTTTTCCCTACTTACTTGTACTATCTCCTATTATTCTGCAAATTTTCAGCTCTGCACCGAGTCACCCATTTTCTCCGTAGCCAGCTCTTAGCCATTGCCAGCCGCCTGTATTTGTAAAAATATTCACTCTAACAAAGTTTCGATACAATGCGGGTTTTACCTGTGATATTTAAATGACAATGACGTTGCCCATTACGGCATTATAGTTGATTAAAGGTGCGTTCGGATCACGCAAGTACAGCAATAGCGGCGGCGACGGCATCAACTCACCCCTGAAGACTGGCCCACCTGATGAAGTCGGGCAATTCGCGTACGGGGACATCGCGCGCCAACGCTTTCACGCGCAAGTTCCGGTCGTCGGTGAGCAGAACCACTTCGCGATACAAGCGCCTCGGTTCACCTGTTTTTATTTACACATTACAACATAACCTAAAAATTTAACCAGCGGTTTCGCTCGCGTTTAAGTAGGTTTTAGCCGACATCGAATCTAAACTGGAGCATAACCAGATAAAAAGGATCCTGGATAGGATATAATTTGAGACTAAATAAATAAAAAACAAATGATTAAGGAGGTTGATGCGTTACAGTCCCAATCAAAAGTAAGTCGAATTCTAAATGGGAACTTTTCAATAATAAATTTTTACAAAAGCTTATAAGTCGATGATACCAATAAATTATTGTCATAAAGGCATAAATAAATCATTTTTTTAATATTAATTAATTATTTCAATATTTTACTTAATGGACTAACTTTTGAATTTTTTGTACAAAGTTAGGTTAGAAAAAATAAATTTATGTAAATATCTGTATTTTATATATTTTTTGCAGTAAATAATTAAAAAAAGAAATTAGAAGTAATAAAAATAAAAATTAAATCATTAAAAAGTTGAAAATTCAGTTAAAATTGTTAAGAATAAAAGTTCATAATCGAAAAGTGCAGGGGTTTAATAATTTTTTTTATTGATTAAAAGTCTCCTAATTAAATTGGAAAAAAATATTAAAATATGCGTAAGACATCGATGCTTTACATAGTTAGTTTTCGGAACTGCTGACATTATTTGGTTATTTGCAAAAAATTAAAATGAACCGTTTGCATGCCAGGTTGACATATTTTCCATAAGACTACATGTAAGAGTTTTTTTAATTTTTAACTTTATAAATCTCCTAATGATTTTGTATTTTTTACAGAAAATTTTGTCATAAAAAAATCTATTAAAAAAACTTTATTTCAGATTTTTTTCATTATCTTCGTAAAACGACTCAACCTCCTTAAATTATGTGAATACAATAATAAGAAACCGGAAATTATCGGTTTATATAAAATATAATTTATTGCAATTTTTGCCATGTCAAAAAACGCCGCCAGTCATGATGGGTTGAAGTGTGACGTCAGACTTGTAGTTAAAACACATACAAACCTATATAAATAGATGATACGCACGTGAGTAAATTCGCAACGCGTCTCGTGTAACCGATTTAATATGTTTTTATATTACAAGAATGACGTCACAAGATATTAAAATTTTGAGTGCTATTTTATCCTATAAAAAACATTATAATTGAAGCGAAATAAAAATTCCAGTGGACTAACACTGCGATACGAACATTTTAGAACAGTTTAAGGAGGTTGAGCCGTTTTACGAAGATAATGAAAAAAACTGAAATAAAGTTTTTTTAATAGATTTTTTTATTACAAAATTTTCTGTAAAAAATTGGTTGTCTGTAAAGTCGGTTTACGGACGATAGTTTTACGTGATAACGTATTCCGTAATACATAACCTAAATTTATATAATAATTATAATAATTCGAATCTATGATATTGCATCTTTCGCTTCAAATTTAGGTTAATTTTATTTATTAAAATTACTCACCATATAATATAATGGTTTTTTTTAACTTTCTTTCTTTCGTATTTATTTTAAGTCTCAAAGATTAGCTGTCATAATATTTATAAAACAATTGTTTCACTGTTTATATAAAATTCCAAAACCTACTTACAATATTTAAGTATTTTCATACGTCAAAAAATTGATTTTTATATAATGATAAAATTTGTAAGAAAACGATTTTTTCGAGAGATGAGACCTAGCTAAAACGATTTTTTGCCCCCCAAAATCCCTTTTCAGTAAATTTCATCCAAATCGTTAGGGCCGTTTTCGAGAAAAGCACGCACAGGGTCAGGCGGAACGTTACGAACGTTACACTTTTTCGTGCATGCAGCCGGTGTTTTATCAATTTATAAGATTGGTGATTCATCAATTTATAAGACGTTATCACGTCAAAAATTCAAAATCATTAGGAGATTTATAAAGTTAAAAATTAAAAAAAAACTTTTACATGTAGTCTTGTGGAAAATATGTCAACCTAGCATGCAAACGCTACATTTTAATTTTTTGCAAATAACCACATAATGTCAGCAGTTCCGAAAACTAACTATGTAAAGCATCGATGTCTTACGCATATTTTAATATTTTTTTCAATTTAATTAGGAGACATTAAATCAATAAAAATAATTATTAAACCTTAGCACTTTTCGATTATGGACTTTTATTCTTGACAATATTAACTGAATTTTCAACTTTTTAATGAAATAATTTTTTTTTTATTCCTTCTAATTTCTTTTTTTAATTATTTATTGCAAAAAATATGTAAAATACAGATATTTACATAAATTTATTTTTTCTAGCCTAACTTTGTACAAAAAATTCAAAAGTTAGTACATTAAGTAAAATACTGAAATAATTAATTGATATTAAAAAAAAATATTTATTTATGCCTTTATGACAATAATTTATTGGTATCATCGACTTATAACCTTTTGTAAAAATTTATTATGGAAAAGTTTCCATTTAGAATTCGACTTACTTTTGATTGGGACTGTAACCGCATCAACCTCCTTAAATACCCTGACGGAAAAAAGTTCGAACCGGCGGTTCGCTTACCTTCTTCGTGTCGATCCCGGTTTGACGTACGACAAAGGCTGAGCGCCGTCGTGAGAATGCGGTCGTCGTTCCTCGGTCCAACGTCCAAGTCGCTGATGTCTTCCTCGAGGGTGAAGTTGGACGTTGGCATTGTTGTGCCGCGCGTCGTCACATAACGCACGGACGGTTGTCGCGATCGCAGGAAATCCAGGGCACACCGCGACGCCTCGGCTACGCGGGCGACGTGTGCCGGATCGACAGTCGGGCGCGATGCCGGCGGCGGCGTTCTGCCTCCGCGCGCCAGACCTTCCAGCTCGTTCAGTACTGCAACAAACAAACTTCGTTAAGTCGACGTGGTTTTTGCCATGCAGTTCTCAATTCTAAACACACTCTGGTCGCGAGTATATGGATTTCGTATGGTAGTCATCATAAGAGAGCGACAATCATATATATTAATACGCTAAGGTTAAAGATGTTTGCCTCCCTTTTTAGAAAAAGCCTCACAATTTGTCCACATAAATTATATATCATTTTAGAGATAATTGCTTGCTCTACTGACATCGACAACTAAAAAATTTATTATTGCTTTTGTTTTTGTAAATTAATTAAAATACAGCAACGCTGAACAACGTCTGCCATCTGACGGCTTTAATTTTGAAACAACGTCAACACTTCGATCTGTCATCTGACCTTCATATTGTAATACAACAGACACAATACCGCATACTGCCATCTGACGGCTTTAATTTTGAAACAGCGAGCAACGCTGAACAACGTCACAGCAATGCTGCATGATGCCATCTGACGGCTTAGCTCAACGCTTTTGCTACTGGCGCCTCTATATGACAATTTTAGTAAAATATTTCTTCGATCTGTCATGTGAGCTTCATATTGTAATACAACAAAAAGAAAAGAAAATTAGAAACGAATTGAATACTGCAATCATATTTAAAAAATTTATTTTGTAAAGTGATAATTATTATACCTATTTAGTGCGAATAATTCGCACAGGTCACACTAGTTTTATTTATTTTTTATTGGAGAATATAGAATAAAAGAGGGGCAACAAATGCTTAACAAACAAATCCTCATCTTTTATTGCATCCAAAATCCGCTAATTTTAATCCAAATGGTATGAATTAAAGAGATCAAAAAAGACCTCGTGCGAAGAGGATTCTAATTAAATGGTTTTTGCACAGTTGTCGAGCGTCTATAATAGTACAACATAATCTCTAACTGAATTGATGCTAGGAAAAGTCGAGCAATTCGCGACTATCAAAAATCATTCGAGTCAGAGAACAAATAGTTACCATAGGTTGATATTTATTATTAATTGACTGATTTTCATATTCACCGAACACTATTAAAGATAGAAGTTACTAATCTTGGAACAAATTTATTCGTTAGAATAAAAATTACTTTTAATTCGCCAAACAAAATATCAGCTAGAAAAGTTAATTAAAGAATACACTGCACTATACTCCTTGCTCTTTTTATTGAACATTTTGACGTTCACCCAAAAATCCGACGTTAGTGGAAACGTCAAAAAAAGTTTCACAAAATACTGTTTTTTCCTACCCCAATTGGGCTTTTGAATGAAATTTTTTTTTGTCATAAATGGAAAGATCGTATATAAGTTTTATAACAAAACTATTTTTCTTTTTTTTATTTTCGTTATAATTCAAAAGTTATATCAAATTAAAAATAAATTTTTGTACCCAGTTCCGAGAACGAGCCGACATTTCCCGAGCGTAATGTGACGTCATAATGTAAATTTCTATTATCATCACATGCAATTGACACAGTGTTTTAACCTCTCATTGATTGAATACAGTCAATATATTAATAAATTTATCAAAAATGTCGAATCTTAAATGTTATCGTGCTTGCTTTGTACAAAGGTGTACGAATATTACATAAAAAACTCCCCACAAAATGTTTTTAAATGTGCCACAAGATGTTACACGTCGAAAACAATGGTGTCAGCATCATGAAACATCCATTTTTTGTGTTGCAAAGATCATTTTGATGTAAGTATTTTAATATAATACTGTAATTAATAATAATTTATATCAACGTATAAATTTAAATATCTGGGTGACCGAACTTTGCTTGGAATAGTTCAATAAACATATTATTAATTTGCTGTGATTTGTTGATTTTGTACTATTTTTTTTTTACGAAACGAATTAATTTCAATGTTATGTATTTTTTAAACGAGAAATTAAGATTCAACTTTACCAACTATTTTTCTCTATAATAACAGTCGTTCCCTTTGTAAATATTATTTATGTAGGTCGTCATTTTGAAATATGCCGCCGTTATTTTAGATCCTTTAAAAATTGTCGTTTCGGATGTAATTTTACTCACCCATTGTCATTTCTCGGCACTCATTTTTAAGAATAATATGGTATATCAATTTTATCGATGTATTTTTCTTAGCAATGTCTTGTATAATATTTCAATCAATAATATTTGCTTTGCATAGGTCACAAAAAACTCACAAAAATCGATATTCAAGGAAATGTAGTACCTACATACATAATAATACTTAATATCTTTTAATAATAGACTTAGTATGAGCTGTGTTTTTTTTTCTCATATTAAGATAACAATTGAAAAAATTAGTAACAATGTGACAACAATAAAAATTTTCAAACAATTAAATAAAATAGTGTATTTCAGTTAGATTATGATGTGCCAGAATTTTTTGAACCATAACTCGCATACACATGACAAAAATGGTGTGTGGTACATACGATTAAGTATTTGCCAGGTGGTAAAGACTGTAAGTTCAGAACAGAGCGTCATTAAAAATATAAACCGATTTTCATACTTAAAAGCCGCTGTGTATTTTAATAATGTAGTGAAAAGGTATGTTTCAACTAGAAATATAATCTTTATATAGGTATATCTTTCGGGTGACACCCTACAAATAATAATAATAAATAATAAATTAACTAATTATATTTAATGAAAAATATTTAGTTTCTCATAAAATATTACAGTCACATTATTATTTTTAAAAAAAACTTAGTCTCAGCTGAATTGAACCGAAAATGTATCATTTTTTAGAAAATCTGTGATCCTAAATAATATCTACAGTAAGTATATTAGCAGAATTGGCTTTTACAAAAGCTTTGTCACACATTATTAAATAGAATTACTTGTCAACAATATTTTTTTATACTAAATTTAGAATAGTTTTAGTCAATACACAATATGTAGAAGCCATTGATAGACTGCTTATATACATTTTAACAATATGACGTCACAACTGTCAAAAACAATTTTAGTGCGTTTACGGTCACGTGATTTTTTAAAATATTTTATCAATTTTAAATTGCTTATAATTAATTTAAAAAAAGTTTTTTGAAAGTTTTTCGCATCGATTATCAATATTATTTATAATAAAGTTTTAAAATACAATAAAAAAATCGATAATTATTTTTTTTTCAAAAGCCTAATTGCACGCAAAACTTTAATGTTTCGCAGCTATAGACTTCACAAAAGATTAATAAACAACACATAAATAAATTCGCAAGAGCAACTGTAGATATAGTATTCCACGTTTATAGGTTAGGTATTATGATCTATGTGGCGGCCATTATTATTTTATCAGGCGAATCAATATTACACCCTGGAAGTAAGACAGAATAGACTTATGGTTGGTGAATTGAATTATCGCTATTTATTCGGAGGAATAGAGTAACCTGATGAACAAATGAACCGAATAAATGACTACTTACGTTCGGTGAATATGGCCATTAGTGATGTGCCGGACCGTTAAAAATGTTTATCCGCAGATACGGATCTGAATACGGATTTTTGGTTTCAAGATCCGCGGATACGGATCTTAACTTTCTTAGAGTACGCGGCGGTAAATATTGCACATCGACCTTTGGAAAGAGACTATCTGTTATGGGAAAAAGTTATAGACCTCTTTAAGAGTTAACTCTCATAACAGATTGTCTCTTTCCAAAGATCGATGTGCAATATCTCATTATAAAGATAGTTGATTTAGTACCTTTGAGTTATGTACTATTAGTATGGTACTCACTACGATAAATGTTTGCAATATAAAGGTGCCAAATACGATTTAAAAATAATAAAAAATAATCTGAATGGAATTTAACAGGTTTTCGTTATTACCTAATCACCTATATATATAAAATTTCATCTATGAATTGAAAATTAATAAGGTAAAAGATCCGTAAAAGATCCGCCAAAAACTAACGGATATGGATACAGATCTTTCTTATCTCTCTGATATCCGCGGATACGGATATCCGGCACATCACTAATGGCCATGAGAGAAGTATTTGAATAGAACTATAGACAATAATATACCGACAGAGAGGACAAAACTGTCCGAGGTGACTTTGTTAATGAGCGGAGTACCGACATGGTACAAACACAGCATCAAGTTGTTCCCAATGTCAATGCACTTTGCGGTCAACCTGGTGTCACTCATGTTTGTATATTATAGTCATGCATATTGTGGATTCAATAATATTAGATGTTTTATCATTTCCTGACACAAAGCAATCTGCAGTATATCACTGACGCTTGTCATTCATTTTCAGCCCCGCCGGATACTGCATCGGATGTTACGTTTGCAACGAGATTCGTTCGGATTAGTAAACGAGCATCCGAGAAAAGAGGACAGAAGGAATAACAAACGAAGAAGAAAGGAAACATTGAGATCTTTCCGGAATTTCGTGCATCTAGACACGCGGCAGCGTGTCAAGCCAAGTTCAACACCGAGAAAAGAAGACAGAAGGAATAACAAACGAAGAAGAAAGGAAACATTGAGATCTTTCCGGAATTTCGTGCATCCAGACACGCGGCAGCGTGTCCAGCCAAGTTCAACAAAGAAAAAGGAAGCAGCAGCCAGAAATTTACAGAATACTCGAGAAAGAAGTGAATGTAAACCACGCTCAGAAGAAAAAACGGTTGCATGGAAACATGGAAGGTGAGATGGAACCAAATAAACTTTTGGGAGAATAATGGGGATGGAATAAAATGGATGAAAGAAACAAGGGATAGAAGGAATAATTCCTGAGATTTAAATACCAAAATTAATGTTGGTGTTTCAAATTCGAAAAACAAGAAATAAATATCTTTAATTATGCCCTTTCTTTCTAAACCTCTTTCCATCTGTTGACCCATCCCGAGTTGACCGGTTCAAAATTCATTTTTATCGAAAGCCTAAAGAAGGTGATCTGTTGAAAAGTTGCGTAAGCAGACTTAAGGGGTGGGGGAGTTCTGATTTTCTCCACTTTTATGACAAATGTAGATTTTTAAACTTGTTAATACATTTTTATTATAGTATCTTGTACTGATCCCAAAATTGTAGATATGAGGAAAAGTTTCTAGCTAAGTGACAATTTTTCCTGCAAAACAAATTTTGGAGAATTTTTCCTGGTGTTTAGATCATTTTTTTAGTTTTTTCCTCGACTTTACGTATAAATTAACAGAAATAAACAATTTATATTTGCGTTTCATAGAAATTAACATTGCATTTTAAGATATGGCGCCAGGTAGGTACCAAAGTTTAATTGGTCGACAACATTTGTTAAATGTAGGTATGGAACCTTCGGTGCGCAAATCAAAATTTCCTGACATTTCCCAGTTTTCTCCAAAAAGTGGCCACCATCGTGTCCTGACTGAATTACGGGACTCCAACTATAATATAATGGATTGATAATGAATCATAGAAACACTTACCAACTAGTGGCACCATAAGGGTGTAAATCGGTTGAGCATTGATGGCAGCCTTAGTGATTGCTTGAAGCTGGACAAGATAATCCACGAAACAATTCGTGTCCGGAACTAAATAGTGCGGTTTCACTTCAATCACCACACTCACAATCGACTGTTGAAGAATTGCCTGTAACAATAAAAACTATAGTTAAAAGAAAATTACTTAGCCAGTTTCAATTTGTAGTTAAAGAAGGAATGCATTCATATTATCGCTTTAGCTAAACAAAAATTATATTCTTATATGTAGAAGAATCCACGCCTTTGTCATCGTCTAATTTTAACACTTATTCTACGCTCCAGAAGAGCACAGTGGCAAAAGAGGCGCAACCCTCGGAGGGCGCTATTAATAGTAACCCCTCCGCATCTGTCTGTCTGTCTGAACGCGATAAACTCCAAAAACTACCGAACGCATTTTCACCAATGAACGGAGTGATTCAAGAGAAAGGTTTATGTGTATAATTCATTAGTGTTTTGTGTAATTTGGTTGAAATGCTACGACGATTGTTGAAGATATCGGAAAAAATCGAGCCGACTGGGATCTTTCCTCGAAAACGTTGCCTAATCCCTTTGAAATATAATAAAACAATGTATGGTGGAATTGTTCCTCTTTTATAGGTCTACAGAAAACTCTATCTTTTAAGGATAGCTTACTATACCAATTTTAATGTTAAGCTCTTTTCGTGGATATCAATTTTACAACGTAAGCCGACGAAAAAACGGTGGCAATTTACAAATTCGGGCGAAGCCGGACCGGGCCGCTAGTAAATAATAAAGCGCGTCGGTTTAATTTTGATGTCTACAGCGAAAGAACACGATAAATGATTAGGAACACTGAGCGTTGACTGGTATACGACTGTTTTAGTTGAATATATCATAACTAGTGTGACCTGTGCGAATTATTCGCACTTAATAAGTATAATAATTATCACTTTACAAAATTATTTTTTTAAATATGATTGCAGGTATTCAATTTGTTTCTAATTTTGCACACTGCTTATAGCGTTCTTCTTTTTGTTGTATTACAATATGAAGCTCAGATGGCAGATCGAAGAAATATTACTAAAATTGTCATATAGAGGCGCAAGTAGCAAAAGCGTTGAGCTAAGCCGTCAGATGACATCATGCAGCATTGCTGTGACGTTGTTCAGCGTTGCTCGCTGTTTCAAAATTAAAGCCGTCAGATGGCAGTATGCAGTATTGTGTCTGTTGTATTTTTAATATGAAGGTCAGATGACAGATCGAAGTGTTGACGTTGTTTCAAAATTAAAGCCGTCAGATGGCAGACGTTGTTCAGCGTTGCTGTATTTTAATTAATTTACAAAAACAAAAGCAATAATAAATTTTTTAGTTGTCGATGTCAGTAGAGCAAGCAATTATCTGTAAAATGATATAATATAATTTATGTGAAGAAATTGTGAGTTTTTTTCTAAAAGGGGAGGCAAACATCTCTAACCTTAGCGTATTAATATATATGATTTTTGAAGGCACGAAATCATAATTTTGCCTCGTGCGCCACTACGACACTGTCCAAGTAACAACCTTCTTTTGTTTTAACGGACGTCTAATTTATATTTATATGTCATCTATGCTTATCAAACCAGACATCGACAACTTCGATACCGTAATTTGGATGTGTTGGGTGTGATAGTGGTATTTCCATAATGTCTGCTCTAAAATATTCGTAAATTTGCATTGGCATGTCGTGATTTCAACTATTTCATTCAATAAAACCGATAAAATTATAGTATATTGTGCAACTGGTGCGACAATGCCGCACGAGTTGCACATACTATTTTTTATTACGAATTAAATTAAATTAAAATTTTATTACGAATTAAAAAATGAAATTAGAAGTAATAAAAATTAAAATTAAATCATTAAAAACTTGAAAATTCAGTTAAAATTGTCAAGAATAAAAGTCCATAATCGAAAATTTTAACCTCAAATCTGCTTCAAATGACAGTTTGTTTCGTTGATATTAAGTATTATTAACACCGTTATTATTTTGTTTTTTTCTCTGAATTTGCGTGCGGCAAACAATAATTTCAGTGCGACAAATAAAGTTTCCGCACGCAAATGAAAATAGCTACTTTTCAACCGTAACAGCATGCGTAAAGATACCACTTTTCCCGCATGAGTAATAAATAAAAAATATTTATCACGACCCAAACAATTTTATAAATACTTTCATTGTCAACTGGTATAGTTAGCATTGTGTGAAATTTGAGCCCGTCAAAGGTACTTTATCTTAGAGCTATGAAAATATACACCGATTTGTACGTATAGGATGATGTTACAAATAAGTGTACAGACTGAACGAAAAATAATGTCCGGATTATTAAATTACCAAACTAAAAACTCAAGGAAAAACATTAATTTTTAACTTGTTACCATTATTATTTCTTTTACCATTCCAACCCACAAGTGGGGAATGGTACTAGTTTAGGTCAAAAATCACTTCTCAATAATTTTACAATATTTGTCCGTTTTGAGGTCACCCGAATCCAATAAACATATTTTTGGAAAAACTCTGTGCGTCTGTTAGTCTGTGAACACGATACAGGTCAAACGGATGAGCGGATTGAAACCAAATTTTGGGAGGATGTTTGGGTATGCAAATATGAAGAGCCCTATTGTTTTTGGGGAAAATCGGCGCATGCGCAGAAGAGATATATGCTAAAACGGTGTTTTTTATATAATAATGGTATACTTTTCATAACGGCTTAATATTCTATTTATTTTTTCAAGAAAATTTTGTTGAAAATTTTTTTTTCTAAGCTTTATAGTTTCAGAAATATTTTGAAAATAAAAAAAAAATCAGCCGCTCTTTTGTTTTGTAGTTCTGTCAGAAATAACCTAGTTAGACATGCTTTGATTAATTTTCACATGACGTGGAACATATTGTGTAGGTAACCATGGCAACGAATAGTTAATATCATATCGAATACTGGCCATTACCCGCGTCACCTCACGCGATATCAGAAATTTTATTTTCTTTATTATAATCAAATGTCAACATTTTCGAAGTTGGAATGGTCCCGTCGCCCAATTGGCTGGAATTTTTACTTAAATCTATCCTCCTCAGTAGCTGCCAACCTACAATTTTTGCTATTTAATTTTTGTTTAATCCCTAATTCAGATTAATTTGTCGCCGCGTTAAATCCTAGCCATTAATTTAGTGTAATATCGGTATAAGCAATGTTGTGGAAAGACAAACAAAAGACTTCTGATGTTGATATGCCAGAGGACCATGAGTTCTTTCAAACTTTTGTCGAGACTTCTAGAAGACCCTTATTTCGCCAAGATTTCGACAATCGATTTTCAATCACGTTTCGGAACTGGCCAAAAACATTACAGGTAATTACTGTTTCCTGGCGCAAGGCGACGGGAAAAGCGACCTTGCGTAAGATATCGGATGGCCAAATACAATACGGATTTCAAGATCCGGGTTCACGGCATCGCGCGCCGTCGCGTATTTTTGCAACGAATGATTAACACTTCACCCACGCCCGGCGAGATAGCTAACTCAAGCTATTTGTTCAGCGTCTATGTCAATGGCTTTTGACCAAATTTGGTAAGTTCTAACATGTAAACTGGACGAGAAGACACAGAGTACTCGATGCAGAGAACAACATCTGTGCAAACGTCGCGCACTCTTTCGCATTGTTTATAGTTTGTTAACGGTTTTGTTGCACAAACCTTCTTCTTTCAACAAACAGTTCGCGCGTTTTATCTCGCTATCGCCACACCCGTTGGCGGCGCATTTAGGCAAAAGACGCGGGAGCTTCCTTCCCAACTGTAATTAGAAATGATCCCCCAAAATGTAAAATCTATTCGGAATGCAGGAACTTTTAAAAAAGAATTAAAAACATTTTTAATAGCCCAGACAAATTATGATCTGAAAAAATATATATAGAAATTTGTACCAATTTTTGACTTATTTCACGGCTCTGTAGTCATATATGAAATAAAACGTATTATTATTATTATTATTATAACGTCCGTTCGCCATTTGCCATTCGCACCATTACTATTTTCCATCTATTACATTTCCCGTTATTTTCTACATTTTTAAACTTCCGCTTAATTAATAGCAATGGACGAATGAAGGAATTTTTTAGGACATTGGGATAAGGCAGGCAAATTTTGAGCATATAGGAGTTGTGACAGGTAATCGGCCATGGCTTTGAATACGGAACCATCTCGATATTTATTGCACATACCGCTAAACTAGCGGTATGTGCTTTATTATCGCTTTGTGCGTCAGAGCTGACTTTCGTTCATATAAGAAGTTATATCTAAGTTAATTTCACACGAAATCCATTCAAATTGAAGCTTTTTGAAAAGAGGAGATTCTAATCTGTAAAATAGAACCATTTTCAAATCAATTCGAGTTCATAAATACTATTAAAATTGTAATTGAAAATCACAAACAGCAGTTGTCGGTTGGTCTGTACGTATGTACGTACGTACGTCACGACTCTACAGATCGCAATTTTGGTCGGATTGCCTTGGGTTATATTTTATTCACTTTGTTTACTATCAGACCAGAACCCTATTTAAATTCACTAAAATGTGTTCAGTAGTTTAATTTTTATAAACAGTTTTATTTTATTATTTTTAACAGCTAATAGTTTAAAAAAACAATACCTATAATAATTGATGTGTAAATACAGTGTAATCCATAAAACAAGTGCTACACTTCTATACCGTGATAACACACTACATGTATTAGGCCGCCGTGGCGTAATGGTTATGCCGTTGGATCCCCAAAGGCAAGGTCCTGGGTTCGATTCCTTACGAAATCATTGATTTTTTTTTCTTTTTTTTTTTTTTTCTTTTTATTTTGTTTTATTTTATTCCACTTGATATTAATTATATATTATATTATGTATAGATCTTAATTTTTTTTATTTTTGCAAACTTAAAAAAAATATTTTTTCAATTTTTAATTATTTATTTCTTTAAATTTTTAAATCTTTTTAAATTTATTAAAAATATTTTTTAATTGTTATTTTTTTATCATACAGTGGAAAACTTGCGGGATGTGCACTTTTGGTTTTGCCAACTATCTGGAATTATTGTGGGAAACCGTGGAAGACCTCAACGAGATGTTTTTCATTTATGACACTTCCCGTTATTTTCTACATTATTAAACTTCCGCTTAATTAATAGCAATGGACGAATGAAGGAATTTTAGGACATTGGGATAAGGCAGGCATATTTTGAGCATAGGAGTTTGACAGATAATCGGCCACGGCTTTAAATAAGGAACCATCTCGATATTTATCTGGAATTATTGTGGGAAACCATAGAAAACCTCAACAAGATGGCCGGTACAGGAATTACCGTTTCTCGGCGAGAGGCAGTAGGAAAAAGTCCCAGCCACATCTGCCCCCGCCGGGATACGAAACCACTACGCCACCCCAAAGGTACACTAGTTAATATTAAAGAGTTTTTGGTCAGAGATGAATAAAAGCGCAAAAGAAATTAGATATTGTAACGACACGCAGGAAGAAAATAATAGATCTGGCAACACATCGCACAAGCACAGTGTAAGATACGGTTGCTAAATGCAAATGCAAATTTTATAGTGCAGTTTGCTGTCGACACAGGCAACAAATCGACAAACACTCCCGCAGATAGTCTTGTGGCGCTGAAGGCTGGACCATAGAGGCAGAACCTAATTTATAAGCATTATGTGTGTGTGCTTATCTTCGGTTACAAAACCGGATACAAAACTGGCCGATTACAGCTTGCCCTTATAAGGCAAATGACAGCGCAAAACCGAACGGCGTACAGTATCGCTTTTCCCAAAACATAAATCTGTGATCTCTTCTAATTGATACGTGCAATACCGCTGTAAACAGAACTAACCCAAGTCTAAATTGAATCGATTACAATCAGTGTATGCAATCTCGCGAGGCTGGGGCTCAGCCGAGATCTCGCATAAGATGTTTGCCTCCCTTTTTAGAAAAAACCTCACAATTTTTCTCCACATAAATTATACATATATCATTTTACAGATAATTGCTTGCTCTACTGACATCGACAACTAAAAAAATTATTATTGCTTTTGTTTTTGTAAATTAATTAATTATTAAACTTATATATATAGATATACATTAAAACACAATACAGCAACGCTGAACAACGTCTGCCATCTGACGGCTTTAATTTTGAAACAACGTCAACACTTCGATCTGTCATCTGACCTTCATATTGTAATACAACAAAAAGAAAAACGTTATAAGCTGTGTGCAAAATTAGAAACGAATTGAATACCCGCAATAAATTTTGATTCATTAAATTGAGTTGAATGATTTATTTACATAATATATACATTAAGACACTATACTTCATACTGCCATCTGACGGCTTTAATTTTGAAACAACGAGCAACGCTGAACAACGTCACAGCAATGCTGCATGATGCCATCTGACGGCTTAGCTCAACGCTTTTGCTACTTGCGCCTCTATATGACAATTTTAGTAAAATATTTCTTCGATCTGTCATCTGAGCTTCATATTGTAATACAACAAAAAGAAGAACGTTATAAGCAGTGTGCAAAATTAGAAACGAATTGAATACCTGCAATCATATTTAAAAAATAATTTTGTAAAGTGATAATTATTATTATACTTATTTAGTGCGAATAATTCGCACAGGGCACACTAGTTACAATTAATGGTTCATTCATTCCACAATGCAACATCAGGGATGATGTTGAAAAAAATCTCTAGTACATAATTTGAATAGCGACTCGATTAGAAGTGAGTATTTATAAAAACTGTTCTATGAAAACCTAGACCAGTAAAATGATGAACTCTGCAGTTTCTACTAATTCGAAAGTTAGAAGAGCTTGGAGCGGATAAGGAGACAAATTTTGGTCCGATTTTTATAAAAAACTAGCGGCCCTGTACGTGCTTCGCTACGTATAAAGTGAAATAATAAAACAATTTAATTGGAACATCTATCTATCTATTTTATTTATTTTAAAATATACATGGACGTATATGTGTGTATGTCGAGCACTCCGGCTGCGCCGTCGTGCCCGGTGCAAAAGAACGAATGGGGAAGGAAGAAAAAAAATTTAGGGGTGGACTACCCCTAACATTTAGGGGGATGAAAAATAGATGTTGGCGAAGTGACACCTGTAGACATCTGGCGGGGATAACTAATTAAATGACGATTGATCAGTTTTCGACCGGAGAGGAAAAATGATTAAATTACTAAAATGGCTATTAAAAAATAAGGGTTGATCGTAGAAGGGTGAAAATTGAGGATTGTATGTATTTTTGTATGTTGTATCATAAAAAAATAGAAATTAAAAATTTTGTCTAAAAAATAAAAAAAAAATTTAGGGGTGGACTACCCCTAACATTTAGGGGGATGAAAAATAGATGTTGGCCGATTCTCATAGATACCGGATAAGCACAAAAAATTTCATCAAAATCGGTCAAGCCGTTTCGGAGGAGTATGGCAACAAAAACTGTGACACGAGAATTTTATATATTAGATAGAAAAATTCAAATAATTTCTCGTATTTTTAAACGTTGGATGTTTTTAGACATTTTCTTAGCCATGGAAATTTTCAACTTCTCTACTTTAATAATTTTTTATAAATTTTTGACAATATAAAAGCTGAAGAGTTTGTTTGTTTGGTTGAACGCGCTAATATCAAGGAACTACTGGTTCGAATTGAAAAATGTTTTTGTTGGATAGCTCATTTATCGAGGAAGGCTATAGGCTATGTAATATCACGCTACGACCAATAGGAGCGGAGCATCAATGCAAAATGTTGCAAAATGTAACTCAAAATTTGTCCGTCCGACAAAAACTGTTGAACGGTAGCTCCGATCATCATGAAATTTGGACACAACATTCATCTCGGTAAACTAAGACGAACGTGCGTACTCGTGTCCCTCCCCCCCACTCGTTCTTTTGCACCAGGGTGAAACCGGGCGGGACCGCTACTCTCTTATATAAATGTCCCCTTAAATTTGCATCCATTTGCGATTTTGTGGACATGTTTAGGATCAAATCATCTTAATTTTACTGGCCTCAACCCATTTATTCAATACGTTTCACGTTTCACAGTCGTGATTGCATTAGTGCCTAAGAATTAGCCAAGTTATTTAGCCGGGTCGGGCGTCTCGAAGACACTATCATGTGACATGTGCTGATAGTTACCCACTGGAAAGACTTAAGGTACAGTTAGGACCACCAGGTTCTCGTACAATACCAGTATTGTTACATGAATATAGCTAAACGTACTATCCACAACTGTTGAAAACAAAAGCCTGCTGATCGCTACCATTATTCGTCACCGTTTCTGCCAATATATTTTTAATATTTGTCCAAAGTGATTCCAGATTTTCTCCCATTGCCAGTGTAGTGTAGTTTAGTGTATATTTTACGGACGCATGCAACCCATATTAATAACTTGAAATATACAATTAACTTCTGCGTTTTAATATAAAACTAGTGTGACCTGTGCGAATTATTCGCACTAAATAAGTATAATAATTATCACTTTACAAAATTATTTTTTTAAATATAATTGCAGGTATTCAATTCGTTTCTAATTTTGCACACTGCTTATAACGTTCTTCTTTTTGTTGTATTACAATATGAGATGACAGATCGAAGAAATATTTTACTAAAATTGTCATATAGAGGCGCAAGTAGCAAAAGCGTTGAGCTAAGCCGTCAGATGGCATCATGCAGCATTGCTGTGACGTTGTTCAGCGTCGCTCGCTGTTTCAAAATTAAAGCCGTCAGATGGCAGTATGCGGTATTGTGTCTGTTGTATGACAATATGAAGGTCAGATGACAGATCGAAGTGTTGACGTTGTATCAAAATTAAAGCCGTCAGATGGCAGACGTTGTTTAGCGTTGCTGTATTTTAATTAATTAACAAAAACAAAAGCAATAATAAATTTTTTAGTTTTCGATGTCAGTAGAGCAAGCAATTATCTGTAAAATGATATAAGTATAATTTATGTGGAGAAATTGTGAGGTTTTTTCTAAAAAGGGAGGCAAACATCTTTAACCTTAGCGTATTAATATATATGATAAGTAGATTTTACTAATTATTTTTTATATTTTTAGATATTTCTGAAGAAGATCTAAACTCAGATCTAAACGTCATATTATATTGTTTTATTGATTTATAATTTAATCAAAGATTTGAACTTATATCTATATTCTAACTATATACAGTATGTAAACACGTAAGGTGCACATAGGGAAATTAGCATTGGGAAAAAATACTTGGATCAGAGTTAGCCATGACTGCATTAATTGTTATTTTTATTGAATTATCGTGGTAATCTTGAGGATTTCTATTTTAGTTTGATTTATTTTTATTTTACTTGGCTTTTTTAATAATAAAAAGCTCTTATAAATCATAATTTTAATTTTTTTGTACAAAAATAAAAAAAAAAACAACTCCATCTGTTTAGAAACATTTCATTCAAAAATTGTCTGGTATGACGTATGCGCGTTGGTAAATCAGTGACCCAAATGTCTTTAGGTTCAACACGAATAGGCGGAGATATTTGATCTCGCACCATTTTAAGTATTTTTGAGAATTTCATGTCCCATTAATAAAAAAAGTCCGGTTATGTTGTAATCATTTGAATATTTTCTTCGGTAGTATACACATTCATTTTGCAAAAGAATATTATCTGTCAAATTGAAAAACAAGATTTCAAGGCTCACTCTGATCCAGTCATTTTTTCCTAATGTTAATTTCCCTATGTGCACCTTACGTGTTTACATACTGTATATAAATATCTCTTGTCACGATGTTCGTTCGCGTTAATCTGAACCGATTTTAATGAAATTTCGTAAATGTGTTTAGTTTGGTGCAAGTTACGATCTTTATTAAATATTTTATACAAAATTACGGTGTATCAAAAAAACTATTTTAGTAACATGTAACGACATCTGATAGAATTTACTCAAAGCTGTTAGTTCAGAAGCAAACAAAAAAACCCCGTTTTAATGGCAAGTAGCGACATCTGTTAGAATTCGCTCAAAGCTATTAGTTCAGAAGCAAATCCGGTACTTAGAATTTGCTCAAAGCTATTGTAATTTCTTTCAATGAACGTTCACTTTTTCGGTAAGAGAAAAAAGGACGGAAATGTTCTGACTTAACGCATAAGCGGTGGTGCTGGAAAATACGACCTTATGAACGCTTTGAGATTACAACCGTGTGCGATCTGACAGGTTTGACCGTACAAACGTGATTTGTAAACGTTTCTTATCATCGCGACACATTGTTACAGGAGATAGTAGTTACATAATGTGCGCCTTATGGCGTATCGCATATTCTGACCAACGTACTCCGAGTGTAAGCCACACCCACGCGTCTTTTCCCACGATGCGATGTCGCGAATTGCACACAGACACACTCGAACACAAGCTGTGCGCCCAGGGTTAACAAAAACATATTTTAAAAATATTTTTTTTACCATTCCAACCCACAAGTGGGGAATGGTACTACTGGATTAGGTAAAAAATCATTTTTCAAAATTTTACAATATCTTTTCGTTTTGAGGTCCCCGAATCCAAAAAACATATTTTTGGAAAAACTCTGTGCGCCTGTTAGTCTGTTAGTTTGTTTGTCTGTTAGTTTGTTTGTCTGTGAACACGATACAGGTCAAACGGATGAACGGATTAAAACCAAATTTTGGGAGGATGTTTGATAAGTAAATATTATGAAGAGCCTTATTGTTTTTGGGGAAAATCGGCGCATGCGCAAAAAACATGCTATAACGGTGTTTTTTTATATAATAATGGTATACTTTTCATAGCGGGTTGTTATTCCAATTATTTTTTCAAGAAAGTTTCGTAAATAAATTTTTTTCTAAACTTTATAGTTTCGGAAATATTTTGAAAATAAAAAAAATCAGCTGTTCTTTTGTTTTGTAGATCTGTCAGAAATAAACTAGTTAAGCATGCTTTGCTTAATTTTTACATGACGTGGAAATATTATTGCAGGTAACCATGGCAATGAATAGCAAATACAGTGTAAACTCTTTATAACGAAACTCAAGGGACTGAGCATTTTTTATCGTTATAGAGAGTTACCGTTATATGGAGTGAAGAAAGAAAAACAACCAAATTAATAATAATCTTCAATGTACTGTATAATCTCTTTATAACGAATTTTAAGGGACCGAACATTTTTTTCGTTATATGGAGGGAAGAAAAAAAAATAACCAATTTTCACAAAATTAATTTATTCCAAACACATATACCTATAGTTTGGCGTTATCAAGTGCTTGTTGAATAGATGGTGATGGTTCAGAATGGTCCTCTTTATGTCTGTAAACATTTGCTGACGCCTAAATATGAACATATTTCTTCGTAATAGAGAATGGCTGTTGCGTTATAAAGAGGGTATTAATGTACAGGTTTTAAGGTAAACCAACCAAATCGTAAAAATTTCGACGGTATAGGGAGTTTTTCGTTATAACGAAGGACGTTATAAAGAGTTTACACTGTATATTGAATACTAGTCATTACCTGCGTCACCTCACGCGATTTCAGAAATTTGATTTTCTTTATTATAATACTATATCAAATGTCAACATTTTGAAGTTGGAATGGTCCCGTCGCCCAATTGGCTGGCATTTTTTGTCCAACTCAATTCAGATAGGTAATACAGTAGACTTTGTCAAATAAATAAATAAATACTGTGTAGGTAAGTGGGGAGAAATAATAATAGGTGATCATGGAGGACACTGACTCGCATTCTACACTATCCATGCGTGAATACGATTATTAATACAAATGCAACGATTATGCGCATCGTATTTCTATTTCTGGATGACAATTAATCAAAAGTTATATTATAATATCTACTATATGCATGGATGCATCCGTTTAAAATAGTCACAAGAAAATGAATTATTAGTGATATCATTAAAAATGAAAGAGAAAGTACAAATATCGATAGGTACAAAAACAATTGGCAATCACTAGTCCAGTCAGCCGTTTCCCGAGAGCAGGAGCCACGAGACGTATCGGTTGTGAGTAATATGGAAGTGAAGGAACCGATTTAAACGTATTTTATGTGAGCTTTGACAGTAGTAGTGTGTACGCGATATCTCATCGTCTTTCACTTTACGCAGTGCCGCACCATGAATAAATTAACTTCCTAACTGTGATAGTAATCTAGCTCGTTAATAATGTAGTGCTTCCAGAATTTTTTGTCTGGCTATGTGCAGGGAGGCGGAGTTACAAATTTTTCGATGCGAGCGTTTGTGGTGAGCACTAGGGGAAACTTCAAACTCAAATTTTCCGTATGTCAGTGAACAATTTTTATTAAAAGTGAAAATAGTTATAATTTTATGAAGTTTTTTAATTACAAAGAAAACATAGGACAAACTATGTTATCTGGAAATGCTTGTTGTGTTCCGGGCTGTTGCGCTGATGGCGATTTAAGTAAAATAAAGAATATTGGCGCCCTAATTTGACGTTCCGCTGTCAATGTAAGCAAATTAACATCAGTTTTCTTTATTACATTTTTTTTTTAAACATCATGGCCAACTAATGTTTTTGACTTATTACCTTAGAAACGTGTCGCGATTTCAATAAAAAGTGAGTTCAATAATTCTCTATTTCCCACTAGCGGCGCTAATAGGCTTCGTGCACACAGCCTATACGTACCAGTATCGATGTTGGACTACTTTTGCAGAAATTTGTTAAAATGTAATCAGAAAATTTCAACGGTTCACAGTGGGTTAAAATATCCGGATAAACATATTTTCTGCTTTCTACAGAAATAGTATTGAAGGATTAAAAATGAACACAGGTCTAAATATTTTTAAAAACTACACGAAAATAAAGGACGTAGTTGAACTTTCAAAATATTGCAATCACTGACTAAATAAATATAGTTTAAAAAAACTAAAAAACACGTTTTATATCGAACTAAAAAGTAAAAAATATTTTTTTTAAAATAAGCTTAAGACAATAGTGAATAAAAAATACAATTATTATTGTGAAAAAAGCGTGGGGCGCTTTGTTCCACATTTTCGTACATCGAGCGCCCCACGCTTTTTTCACAATAATACTTGTATTTTTTATTCATTGTTTTAAGCTTATTTAAAAAAAAAATATTTTTTACTTTTTAGGTCGATATAAAGCGTGTTTTTTAGTTTTTTTTAAAACTATATTTACTTTCCACTTTTTAGTTTATTGTCAAAAATTTGCCGAAAAAAAAACAATTTTTTTTTCGGCGTGGACGGGATTAGAACCCACGACCCGTGATTCCGAGAGTTGACGTCAGCGAAGACCCATGCCTTAGACCGCACGGCTAACCACTGTAGTTACAGTGCTGGCATATAATACTACAGTAATAAACCACTTGCTGTAGTCCAAAGGAAGGTTACAAACAAACATACATACATACAAACTTACAAATGAAGTTAATATAAAGCGTGTAAAAAGACTCGAAAAAGGCAAAGGTATCTTTGCTGAACTTTAATTTGCATTAAACGTTGAAATTATGAGTCACCTTGTATATATACAGATTCAGTGTCAAGATCAACATTAATACAAGAATTTTTACTGCTTCTGAACTTAGAAGTTACGCTTTAAAGAAATATTTCTATCGAAAGACATTTAAATGAATTTCAGATGTAATCCTGCAATAATTTATTGTATTATAATGCTCCTGCTACACTATAATAAATTAAAAAAATACTATATAAATTACAAAATATAGTTTCATAAACACTTAAAAAGCAATTTCAAGTTTACCATTTAAAAATATATTTAAATTCCTGTAACACAATATTCAAGAACATTTCGTGGTACGCAGCTGACATAAATTAAAATGACATTAAAAAAATACTTAACATGTCCTAATAAAATTTTTGATGGAATTCTTGTGTATTGTGTAAAGAAAGTAGACAAGTAATATTTTATTAAGCAATTCTTTCACGAAAAATAGTCGTTTTTACACGCTTTATATTAACTTCACTTGTAAGTTTGTATGTATGTTTGTTTGTAACCTTCGTTTGGACTACAGCAAGTGGTTTATTACTGTAGTATAATATGCCAGCACTGTAACTACAGTGGTTAGCCGTGCGGTCTAAGGCACGGGTCTTCGCTGACGTCAACTCTCGGAATCACGGGTCGTGGGTTCCCACGCCGAAAAAAAAATTGTTTTTTTTTTCGGCAGATTTTTGACAATAACTCGAACTAAAAAGTGGAAAATAAATATACTTTAAAAAAAAACTAAAAAACACGCTTTATATCGAACTAAAAAGTGGAAAATAAATATAGTTTAAAAAAAAACTAAAAAACACGCTTTATATCGAACTAAAAAGTGGAAAATAAATATAGTTTAAAAAAAAACTAAAAAACAACATTTATATCGAACTAAAAAGTAAAAAATATTTTTTTTAAAATAAGCTTAAAACAATAATGAATAAAAAATACTAGTATTATTCTAAAAAAAGCGTGGGGCGTTTTGTTCCACATTTTCGTACATCGAGCGCCCCACGCTTTTTTCACAATAATACTAGTATTTTTTATTCATTATTGTTTTAAGCTTATTTTAAAAAAAAATATTTTTTACTTTTTAGTTCGATATAAAGCGTGTTTTTTAGTTTTTTTTTTTTAAACTATATTTATTTATGATTAACTGTTCGCTGTATCCACGCAAGGAAAAATGAAGGTCTTTTTGTCGTCATATATTCTTTAAAACTTAGGAATCAATACAATTTTTCTTCGTACCTCGATCGAAAGTACATACTTTCGGCAGAAAGTCGAACATTTACGCATTGGTGGGATTACACGCACCGATGCGGGAAGTACGTACGTTCGGGCGGCAGTAAAGAAACTATCAATTGTTGTTTAGATGTCGTTTCCATAGCATTACATTTTAGCTTATAGTCGCGAACAGCTGTCATTCGTGTTTTTGCATATAACCTCAAAGCTACTTGCTTGGAATTTGTCTGTGTTTTTATGTAATTAATAAGTAAATAATTAATGTACTTAATAAGCGTACTTACGACCGAGGTATGAAGAAAAATAGTATACACCACACTGGCCGAAAGTTTGATATCCTTGCACTGCAGTGTAAGAATGAAACTTTCGGCCCTTGTGTAATTCAACTCGAGAAACAATTTAGTTTTGTCTGTTTTCACCATATACTTTTATTATATACTGAGCATAGGAATAAAATCGCAATCGAACTATTAGAGTGCAAACATATACTTGTCTTTTTTTAAGCCGTAAGCACTGACGTATCTAGGAGGGCAAAACAAGCACGGGGGACTTGGATTAAGAAATTTCTAATTTGCCCCCTCCTGAGGCAAAAGCTTGGTACGCCCATGTTAACGTCATAGAAAAAGACAAAGTTTTTGAAACAGATATACTTTATTCAGATTGAATGCAAGTACATCAACCAATCCTATCATCGGAGAAATCAGGGAATTACATCGAAGAAAGAGACGCAGATATATTTTCGATACGCTTTGTTGCGTACACTCACCGCACATTGAGTAATTCATATATTTAATTAAGAGATATATGGTTTTCATTAAGTCAATCATTTTGATGGAATGATGAAGACAGAGTTGTTACACTAAGAAATAAACAATAACCCCCAACCGGCACCCAACAATTTTGGAAACACTCGAGTTTTCACAACTGCATCAAAAGAACAGAGCACAAACTACAAAATAACTAAACTTTGGATTTACCTGAACGCGTTCTCGACGTTTCTCTTGCGTTCGATGTCGTCTCTCCAGCTGTTCTTTTCTGTGCAACAGATTTCTGATATCATCCGGCGTGGTCGCTTCATCCAACGATTTCTCCAAGTCAGAAGCCGTTTCTCTGGTCTCATTGGCGCGACTCTCGTCGTCTTCCTCGTCATCTTCGCTGAAACTCTCGACCAGGATGTCTGAATCACTTGACTGAAACACAAATACGATTTCATTTTTTTTATTTGATCAATAATAATCCTCAAACTTAAAAGATGAGCCACTCTATTCGTTACGTGTCTGTATCTCAGATGAAGCATCAAAAGATACTGTAACAGAGACCCCCCAGGAGGCACGACAAAGAATTTCGTGAGACAACACTCGGCTCGTCATTCTAACAATGACACACGGATTGTAGTGGGACAACAATCGGCTTGATTGTTCAAACAGTAACAATATTCGTAAGTAAAAAAAGGCTTTGTTGCCAAATTCCAGACAACAATGACTGCAAGAAAAAGAGAGAACTATCCAGCGGATATATATACCACGACGATACCTCAGCCGACAGAGACATTGTGCTTCATCGAGTTAACAATCGACAAATAGTGATGACATAAATTGACAGTCAGTACCGTGAGCAGTGCTGAGGTAACTGCTGAGATAAAGAGATAAATGAACTGTATATAGTTAATAAATAAGTGTGCTAAATAAATGTTGGTGTGTTCCTGTGTTGTAAATATTTTGTGTAGGTACTAGTGATGTGCCGGATCGTTAAAAATGTATATCCGCGGATACGGATCTGAATACGGATATTTGGTTTCAAGATCCGCGGATACGGATACGGATCTTAACTTTCTTAGAGTACGCGGCGGTAAATATTGCACATCGACCTTTGGAAAGAGACTATCTGTTATGGGAAAAAGTTATTGACGTCTTTAAGAGTCAACTCTCATAACAGATTGTCTCTTTCCAAAGATCGATGTGCAATATCTCATTATAAAGATAGTTTTTTAGTACCTTTGAGTTATGTACTATTGGTATGGTTGTCACTACGATAAAAGTTTGCAATATAAAGGTACCAAATACGATTTTAAAAAATAAAAAATAATCTGAATGGAATTTAACAGGTTTTCATTATTACCTAATCACCTATATATATATATATAAAATTTCATCTATGATGTGAAAATTAATAAGGTAAAAGATCCGCATAAAAACTAACGGATACAGATCTTTCTTCTCCCTCGGATATCCGCGGATACGGATATATGGCACATCACTAGTAGGTACATAAATAGTGACTTTGTATTCTTCATTACTTACTCTTTTATTTTATTAGTTAGAATTGTTGTTCTGTTTCTGTTACGTTATAGAGATGTAATTTTCAGTTTATTTGGTTTTGTTAACGTTTCACTATTGTAAATAGGTAGATATTTTCCACCACGAACAGAGTTTTGTTACAATACTATCCTAGGATGCTCACCAAGTCCTGCGGCGACGAATGCGATCCCCTGCTGAACGTGCGAACGACAGAGATATAATCGCTGTGTCCGTCGTCGTATTTGTGCAGCTTGAGAACGGGCGGTTCGCAGCCGCACAGGTAGACGGTGCCAAAGAACAACAGTCTGGAGATGCGATAGCAGGTCTGCGCCTGTTCCATATCGCCGTCGGCTCTGGTGTACGCTGGTTCCTGGACGTTGCACATCAACGGCGTGAAACCGCTCAGACTTCCGTCCTCCGGCAATCGGACCATCTCATAACCTGATATAAATATACGGTCAGCACTAAGTAGATATATTATGCAAATTATTAATAATCAGTAACGCGCAAACTCAGCTTTAAAGGGGCGGCGACGAATTTCGTTATTTACCATAATTAATTTTTGTTATTAGTGCATTTGCCGCAAGGCACTTACACTATTGGCGTCGGTGGGATGGCGAGACCTATATAGACGGAGAGCTGACTACGGAGAAAATGGGTGACTCGGTGCAGAGCTGAAAATTTGCAGAATAATAGGAGATAGTACAAGTAAGTAGGGAAAAAATTGCCAGAAGGCTAGGCGGAAGATAAAGAGCCGCCAGAAGGCGCTAATGTTGCGAAAAATCAGTGCACTTCTGGCAATTTCTATACTTATTCTGTCATTCAAAACTAGATTATATACATTATACATTATATATATTATAGGTACATTATATAGTTATAAGGGCATACTGAAAATTCAAACATGATATTATAATAATTACATTCGAGAAATATTCAAAATTGTCATTTTGATAGAAATAAAATTAATCGTCATATATTTTCATTAATAAAATTACGTTGTTATAACAACGTAATTTATTTAATTTTATTTCTATCAAAATGTCATTAATAATTTTGAATATTTGTCCAATGTATAATTATTATATCATGTTTGAATTTCCAGTATGCCGTTATAACTATATAATGTATAATATATATTACAATATAATATAATCTAGTTTTGAATTACAGAATAATACGCAACATTAGCGCCTTCTGGCGTCTCTTTATCTTCCGCCTAGCCTTCTGGCAATTTTTTCCCTACTTACTTGTACTATCTCCTACTATTCTGCAAATTTTCAGCTCTGCACCGAGTCACCCATTTTCTCCGTAGCCAGCTCTTAGCCAATAGGGATCGGACCACAATTTCTCGACGTTTCATAGCCTCCTAGTTAATTAATTTTAACGAAATTTGGACCACATATTGAAATTCATCACCGCACGAAGCCTATTTAAAATGGGCCCAATCGGGCCACTTTAAGGGTGTGTTTTAGAGGTTGAAAAATATTTTGGGTTCAAAAATATCGAAAAAATTCATTTCAAATTTGAAATTTAAGCAATTAGTAAGATAAACATGTGCTGCCAAAATTTTATTAAAATCGGCCCGACAGGATCGGACTTAAACATTTTATTAGTTTGTTGATATGGATTTACTTAGTGAAGGGTGAAATGAATTTGGGTTATTGGTAGTAATATTGAAATTAAGAAAAAAATATGATTTTAAGGGACCTATTTTTTTTATTTTGGCCAAAAACAAATTTTAGTTCACATAATAAAGCCACACTATCTGTAATAGCAAATACACTATATTGTCGGCAGGGTTTCGCACTGCGACCCAAGTTTTTTTTTTATTAAAAGCAGGAAAATGTTAATGCAAGATTGCTGCAGATTTGAGTGAAGTTTTTTTTTAATAAATATTAAATACAAATTTAATTTACAGTCATCTTAGATAATAATAATAATAATAATAATAATGTGTTTAACGTCCGTTTCTCGACATTGTGTCATAACAGACGCCATTCGCACTATTACTATTATCCATCTACCACACTTCCCGTTATGTTCTACTGAATTCCAACTTGCAATAGCAATGGGCGAATGAAGGTTTTTTTTAGGAAATAAAGGATAAGATAGGCAAGTTTTTAGATTAGGAGACATGGCTTTGAATAAGGAACCATCTCGATATTTATTTGAAATTATTTAGGGAAACCATGGATCACCTCAACAAGATGGCCGGTCCAGGAATTACCGCTTCTCGGCGAGAGGCAGTAGGAAAAACTCCCAGCCACATCTACCCCCGCCGGGATTCGAACTTGGTGCCTCCCGAATGCGAGTCTAGTGCTCTCACCGCTACTCCACCCCGTAAAAATAACATTTGTTGTGCATCTGTCGGGAATCGAACCCGGGACACCCGCAGGGCAGATAAGTATTTTACCGCCGAACCATTGACCTTGTCTTTATTTAAATTAAATATAAGGCAACTTTTATTAACCTTATACTTCAATTTCATAAAATTCCTAAGAAAAGCTCATTTTAAAAATTGAAAAAAACGATAATTTTTGACAATTCTTTTTACAACCCAGCAAGAGATTGCCAAGTTTTAGTCTTTCTTTTTCGTCGTCGGGTCAAAAAAAAAAAACAGTTATAAATTAGTTAATGATTTACCAAAAAATGCGACCGACTTAAGGACGTAGTCTGGTGTTCGGGTTTTGAAAAAACGAATTTATTTTTTTTTACATTTTTAGTAAATATAATATATTGAGAAAATACTGTAAAAATTTTAGACCGAAATATTAAATATTTACAAAGCTATAGCATATAGTCGAGAGCAGCAACGGTCTTACGGTAAGACTCTTACCTGCTCTTACCTCTCAATTGTTATCATGTTACCCTTATACTCTCGCAGAGTAGAGCAAACAAATTAACAGAAAACGATGCCTTTGAAGAAACGGAAGGTTTAATATACACCAGGCATAGCTGATTAGTGTAAATATTCATTTTTATTTTTTTGTAAGAAATCTGAAATTAAAACTTTAAACGCGTTTTTCTCAAAACTACGTTTTTCTAAGTGGCGCGGGTGATTGAAACAATTGTATACAACCGATTGCTTTCAGTTTTGCACAGGGTATTCTACACAACAATATCTCCGTCCGGTACTAGAATTACTTAATTATAAAAATTATTTCTATTTTTTTTAACCTATTTTCAACGAAAAAATCACGATTTTCTTGTTGTTTTTTTTCAAAAATCCGCCATTTTGTTATTTATCAACAAAAATGTTTATTTCTAGTACGGGATAGAGCCACAAGCCTACGAAACAATAACCAATTTAATTTTTATAATTCAGTTGACTCCAAGTGACGTTATCACCCGCGCTACCCACCTACCTCCACTTAAAGTTGTCTACTTTAGGTTAAAAAAACAATTATAAAATGGCGTAAAATTAAGCAAAAAAAAATTTTTTGTCTTAGTGTACGATGTCAGTAAAAACATGTAACAAAATTGAAAACATCGTACATTATTTTGATATTAAAAAAAAATCTGAAATAACGGTTGAAAACGAGCCTGAACATAGGACTACGTCCTTAAGCCACTTTGCCGCGTGAGCACAAATAATGTCCGCAATATAAACGAAATAATACATTCACGATTTACGAGAATGAAATACTGTTACGCAAGTTAACAATTGGCCACTGGAACCCTGTTCTGCGTCTCTTGTGTATTAACTAGTACCGTTACTTACTCTCGCACTTCTTACGGCGGCAAAAAAATAATTATTATACCAGGTTCACAACGTATCAAAAGGGCGACGAGAATTCGATTTTTTAAACGCACAGGTAAAAAAAATGTGTGCCGTCACAATCGGAAATGTGTAACTTCTTATTCAACACAGTTGCACGGCGAAGCGTACTTAATAAAACCGTGTAGTTTACACTACACACGACAGAAGTGAAATTTAATTACGCTATGCAATCGAACGCAGAGTAATTCTAGTTAATATACCGAGCGGTGTAGCGTAACTAGACTCGCATTCCGGAGGTACCGGGCTCGAATCCCGGCGGAGGCAGATGTGGCTGGGAGTTTTTTTCCAACCGCCTCTCGCCGAGAAACGATAATTCCTGTTAACAAAATAAAATAAGACACCTTGATATTACGGTATGATAAAATTATGCGGGATACAAGGCTAAATATAAAAACTATTTTTATTCACTAGAACATCATTTAATCGTCAACGTTTCGACAGAAATTCATGCTTCTTCAGGACTTTTTACTAGACATTTTTAAGGTCCTGAAGAAGACATGAATTTCTGCCGAAACGTTGACGATTAAATGATGTTCTAGTGAGTAAAAATTGTTTTTATATTTAGCCTAGTATCCCGCATAATTTTATCACACGATAATTCCTGTACCGGCCGTCTTGTTGAGGTTTTCCATGGTTTCCTTCAATAACTCCAGGTAAATATCGAGATGATTCCTTATTCAAGGCGATGGCCGATTACCTGTCAAACTCCTATTTTCCTAAAAAAAATCCTTCATTCGCTCATTGCTATTAATTCAGTTGAAGTTTAGAAATTGTAGAAATTAACGGGCAGTATGATAGATGGAAAATAGTAATGGTGCGAATGGCGTCTGTTATGACAAAGTCGAGAAACGGACGTTAAACACATTATTATTATTAACTTTTGTCGGATCCAGTACGATAACTCAATGTGCCCAAATTTCGACTTATTTTTGCAGATTATTCACAAATTTCCTCAAAAATACGTAAAAAACTGGAACCACCTTTCGTCTTTCACAGTCATTTTTTTGAATATAACCAATCAGAAATCACATATACACGTCAAAGCAACTAGTGTAGAATTACTGTATTACTATCTTACTTTTTATACACGACCCCGTAATTGTTTTTTAAAGAACTCCCCCCCAAAACGCCTTCCCCTTTTCACTGCGCAAAAAAAAACGCCGTCACATCGACACGACCCCGTAATTGTTTTTTAAAGAACTCCCCCCCAAAACGCCTTCCCCTTTTCACTGCGCAAAAAAAAACGCCGTCACATCGACACGACCCCGTAATTGTTTTTTAAAGAACTCCTCCCAAAACGCCTTCCCCATTTCACTGCGCAAAAAAAACGCCATCGCATCGACACGACCTCGTAATTGTTTTTTAAAGAGCTCCCCCAAACGTCATCCCCTTTTCACTGCGCAAAAAAAACGCCATCGCATCGGCACGAGCCCGGAATTGTTTTTTAAAGAACTCCTCCAAGCTCCCTCTCCTTTTCACTGCGCAAAAAAACGCCATCGCATCGACACGAGCCCGTAATTGTTTTTTAAAGAACTCCTCCAAACGCCCTCTCCTTTTCACTGCGCAAAAAAACGCCATCGCATCGACACGACCCCGTAGTTGTTTTTTAAATAACTCCCCCCAAACGCATTCCCCTTTTCACTGCACAGCGCAAAAAGAAATCAATTTTCCGCACTTAAAACGGCTAATAACACTGCTATATGTTATATAAAATAATAATTGTGTATATTTCCAGTGGATATGTTGCAGTTATCGTACTCTAACCTTCTTTGTCATTTGGCTACGGAACCCTAAAACGCTTTTTTCATATTCAAATTTTCCCTTTATTCGGCACTGCGCCCAGATGAATTAGAATTGGGAAAACAATCACGATGACGTCACAAAATCAACGGCATCCAAGCGATTTCGGCTAATTATTCTCAAGCCCCGCATATAAGTAAGTCGGTTCAAATGCTTCGCATATTATGCCTCCACTATACACGTGGCCAGCACCGCTACTCAAATAAGTGCCTATCATCGCCGCGATGATTGCCTAGCCCTCCACACAATCGTGCCGGTCCGATTGTGTGTACGGGCGCACGATGCTGGCCACGCATTCCTTTGATGTACCGACAATCAACCGATTACAGGCGTTTATGTCCACGCACCGACGAATATGCCCTCTACACAATCGTGAGTGCCTGTAAGTGGCGGTGCTGGCCATGTGTGTAGTGGAGGCATTATGTGAAAACAAATTTAATATAAAGATACAAAAAATATGTGTAATAATTAATAACTAGAGCTCACCTTCAATAGGTCCACTAACCAACATTGACTGTTGTAATTGTTGTTCGTGTTCTAATTTCTCCAAAAAGTTCATAAGCAACGCTAACCGGGTCCAGGTGTCGCCTTGGGGCCTGTACACAAAATACACGCAACTTCACAGTTTGAAGAAAATAAAACGCCACACATTCTTTCATTCACTTGTTCTATTTTCATTTGTTTTTTTGTAATTACACGCGCATAGCAAAACCAATCTGAACTGTTATATAAAATCAGATAAAACGAGACAGAAAAAGACTATGAATTTATAATTTGGTTTACCAAGGTCACACGAAACAGATTATGCAATAATAAAAACAACTGAACAAAAGTTTTAATGACATTATAATTTTTCATTATCTATAAAATTGAAGTGTCTATAATAATGTCAAAATAACAGCTTTTTACACAATGCGGTACTAAAAACAAAGAACAATTTTTAAAGTTTTTGTCTGTCTGTCTGTTTGTTTCGGCTAATCTCCTAAGCGACTGGACCGATTTTGACGAGACTTTCACTGCAGATAGTTAATGTTATAAGGAGTAACTTAGACTATTAAAATTGTAGTTTGAAAAAAAAAATTGATGTCAATAATTAGATTTCACATTGTTACAATATTACAATACTATATAAGAAAAATTTACTTCCCAACAAAGTCACTGTCAGGACTTTAAGTTTTAACCCGAAACTTCCACTCACTGCTTCCCGATCCAACGACTTAATATCACAAAGGCTGCCTGTCGCGCGGGCCTTTGCGGGTGATTGTGTCTCAACGCGCGCTTTAAAAAATTGTTTTCTAGCAGTTTAGATCATACTTTTTTGTTTGCTTAGGTATTTTTTATTTGTTCCTCCATATATAATACTAGCGGTCCCGCCCGGTTTCATCCGGGTGCAAAAGAACGAATTGGGGGGGAGGGACATGAGTACGCACATTCATCTTAGTTTACCAAGATTAATTCATGATGATCGGAGTTACCGTTCAAAAGTTTTTGTCGGACGGACAAATGAGTTACATTTTGCAACATTTCTCATTGATGCTTCGCGCCTGTTGGTCGTACCGTGATATTATATGACATATAGCCTTCCTCGATAAATGGGCTATTCAAGAAAAAAAAAGTTTCAATTCGAACCAGTAGTTCTAGAGATTAGCGCTTTCAACCAAACAAACAAACAAACTCTTCCGTTTTATATATTAGTACTAGCGGCCCTGTACGTGCTTCGCTACGTATAAAGTGAAATAATAAAACAATTTAATTGGAACATCTATCTATCTATCTATTTTATTAATTGCTAGCTATTTTAAAATATACATGGGCGTATATGTGTGTATGTCGAGCACTCCGGCTGCGCCGTCGTGCTCGAAAAAAAATAGCGTAAAGTATTCGTGGATAACTGGTCTTTAAAACACTTGCTCTATTTCCAGCACTCCGGCTGCGCCATCGTGCTCGAAAAAGAATAGCGTAAAGTATTCGTGGATAACTGGTCTTTAAAACACTTGCACTATTTCGAGGGTTCACTCCGGCTGCGGCGTCGTGCTCGAAAAAAAAAGCATTTGTTTTAAACGATATTCAGTTTTTTTACATCCTCGATCTAGATATATGGTTGTTAAGTTCGTTGCGCCATCTATTGAATATTCACTCAATCCAGTCAACAGGTATCGCCATCTTATATGGTTGTTAAGTTCGTTGCGCCATCTATTGAATATTCACTCAATACAGTCAACAGGTATCGCCATCTTATATGGTTGTTAAGTTCGTTGCGCCATCTATTGAATATTCAGTCAACAGGTATCGCCATCTTATATGGTTGTATTATGACTGTCAAGGAATAAGACAAATAATTTGCAATAAAATAATATTGCGACTATAAATTGAAATGTAAGCTATCCTATCTTTCGAATTGCACACGGTGTGCAAATCAAATTTAAAATCGGTTCAGTAGTTTAGGAGTTCATCGCGGACAAACACGTGACACGTAATTTTTATAAATAAAGATAACTTACCCCACACGGTAGTCTGCGCAAGATGGCGGAGGATTCCATACGTGACTGTGGCAAATCATCCAATCACACCAGATCTGAAACAAGCAAAAGCACCACATCAATCCACCATATTTCACATGCGGTGACCGGGTGTTCATAAACGCAAATTTGTGAAAACCGCTGTTGCAATACAATGATGCTCTTGTTACGAACTGCATCGTAACAGATTACATAGATTATAAACGCTCAACAACTTACAAAACACGCGTACTATAACTGTGTCGTTAGATCTTTGTCGTTGGCTTTGTTACCGTTAATGTTTCTGGTAAAAGATTGCCAAAACACTGATTTGCAGTATTTGGTTGACTAGTTTTTACCACGTGGAATCAGCGATTACAATTGATATAAATTGATTAAAAAAATCACAAAGCAAGACTCCAAATTATTCAAGACGGACCTATACACAATGTTTTTTGTTTTACCATCTTTTGCAAAAACCTAAAGATTTTTAGGATTCGATTGCACGTGATCAAGTCATATACAGCTGGTCGTGCGAAAAACATGTTTTTTCTAAATGAATGCCATTTGCCTCTGGGCTTTGTTTATAGTTATTCCGGAAGCAGTTTTTAATGGAAACTGTAAAAGTTGATACACCATCAGTAGCACAGCTTTGAATTCAAAAAGAAAACTATTTTGCTTTTTATTTTCAAATAAACTTGTTGATAATAATTGACTATAACAAGAAATTAAAATTTATTCTGTACCTTGATAGCAGGAAGAATAACTTGTAGATCTTCGCCAAGAATAATCAGATGTGTTGACGATGGATCTTCCATGACACGCGTCAACAGTCTTTCACGCTTTTCCAATTCTTCGCGTAGCAGAGTAACGCATCGTTCCAAGATGAGGTTGAACATCTGGAGGGATATCACCAAAGCACATTCCTGTACCTCGGATCTATAGCCTTGTTCCATTTGAGGATCTGCAATTAAAATTCATCAGTACCATTAGATATCGGGGAATTATAAAACGGTCGAATAAAAAAAAAATTTGGTGACCGATGATGAGATACTGTTTTAATAACTTGAGATATTAAAATAATAGTTGGGTGACTAAATTACTAAGTGAGCGACTAGAATGCCTTCGGTAATTTTGAAGCAGATATCTTCTTTTGTTTTTACTTTTTATTATTTTTTTTCACTTTGAGACTACAACTTAAACTCACATTTTCATGAAGATTGAAAACCACCGCTTTTTTTGATAAAGGGGTATGCGAATTGTCTCGCAGTGAAACACGATGGGGCAAAGGTGGAGTTTTTAAAAAATAATTCCGGGGTGAACGATAAACGGGTATGCGAATTGTAATTCCGGGGTGAACGATAAAGGGGTATGCGAATTGTCTCGCAGTGAAACGGGAAGGGGCAAATGTGGAGTTTTTAAAAAAACAATTCCGGGGTGGACGATAACGGAGTATGCGAATTAAATAGTTAATTGTTTGAATAGAACTGCGTTTTCTAAAAAATGTATATTTAATTGACAGCGATGAACTCCTAAACTACTGAACCGATTTTAAATTTGATTTGCACACCGTGTGCAATTCGACCCAACTTGAAAGATAGGATAGCTTACATTTCAATTTATAGTCGCAATATTATTTTATTGCAAATTATTTGTCTATTCCTTGACAGTCATAATACAACCATATAAGATGGCGATACCTGTTGACTGGATTGAGTGAATATTCAATAGATGGCGCAACGAACTTAACAACCATATGAGATGGCGATACCTGTTGACTGGATTGAGTGAATATTCAATAGATGGCGCAACGAACTTAACAACCATATATCTAGATCGAGGATGTAAAAAAACTGAATAACGTTTAAAACAAATGATTTTTTTTCGAGCACGACGGCGCAGCCGGAGTGAACCCCCGAAATAGAGCAAGTGTTTTAAAGACCAGTTATCTACGAATACTTTACGCTATTGTTTTATTATTTCACTTTATACGTAGCGAAGCACGTACAGGGCCGCTAGTTAAATATATATTTTTTAGAAAACGCAGTTCTATTCAAACAATTAACTATTAACAACTTAGTAATTTAGTCGCTCACTTAATAATTTAGTCACCCAACTATTATTTTCTCGTCACTCTCAGTCAGTCACTCACCTAGTAATACAGTAACCCAAAATTGTAATTTACAGTCACTCGTTTAAATACTACCCTTAGATATCTAGTCTTGACTGATTATTTTATACATAATGTCCTAACCGCTTGTGGCGATTTCTTTTTTTAATCCGCGACAACAAACATTTACCATTCCGAAGAATTGTGGGGGCAAACCTAACGCGGAGGTTTTCATAGTTTCCAAGACAAAAATGGTGTACCCTATAAACTTTGGCACACAATACGTGCAAATATACTCGAGCATACATAAATTAATAATGTACATAATGCGCCCGCGCTACAATGCAGTTGAATTTTGGCAGTGCTCATTAGTCATATACTTATATTAGACAAGGATAAGTGATCGACTTTACCATACCTGCCTTGTTCACAAAAAAGGACCGCACTACACATTATTTAAAGTTTAATGTTCTTATATTATATGCACTTCGTATGATTGCACAATAACGAATTACAGCACTGCTACATATCATGAGAAAAAAGATTCATATCTGTTTGTTAACCCTGAACTAGCAGCATAGATCACGCAATAGTTTAATTTTTATCTACATTAAAAAGACAAAGCTCTATTAAAAGAAACTAGCCGTCCTGTTGCACTAAAATCTAGCAAATTTATTTATTTATTTTTTTATTCAGGAGCGCTAGTGCCTCTGTGGCTTGTGCTGTGTGCGCTCTGTAAATGTGCGAATGCAACAGCACAGAATAGATCAGCACAGAGCAATGGCGCTCAGAGTCAGTCATTCGCTCAGGAGCGCTAGTGCCTCTGTGGCCTGTGCTGTGTGCGCTCTGTAAATGTGCGAATGCAACAGCACAGAATAGCTCAGCACAGAGCAATGGCGCTCGGAGTCAGTCATTCGCTCAGGAGCACTAGTGCCTCTGTGGCCTGTGCTGTGTGCGCTCTGTAAATGTGCGAATGCAACAGTACAGAATAGCTCAGCACAGAGCGATGGCGCTCGGAGTCAGTCATTCGCTCAGGAGCGCTAGTGCCTCTGTGGCCTGTGCTGTGTGCGCTCTGTTAATGTGCGAATGAGTACAGAATAGCTCATCACAGAGCAATGGCGCTCGGAGTCAGTCATTCGCTCAGGAGCGCTAGTGCCTCTGTGGCCTGTGCTGTGTGCGCTCTGTAAATGTGCGAATGCAACAGCACAGAACAGCTCAGCACAGAGCGATGGCGCTCGGAGTCAGTCATTCGCTCAGGAGCGCTAGTGCCTCTGTGGTCTGTGCTGTGTGCGCTCTGTAAATGTGCGAATGCAACATTACAGAACAGATCAGCACAGAGCAATGGCGCTCAGAGTCAGTCATTCGCTCAGGAGCGCTAGTGCCTCTGTGGCCTGTGCTGTGTGCGCTCTGTAAATGTGCGAATGCAACAGCACAGAGCAATGGCGCTCGGAGTCAGTCATTCACAAAAAAAGAGAGCGACTCGATCCGTTCCGAGAAAGGAGTCGTTCATTATGAACGATTCGCTCAGGAGCGACACATCACTACTGTCTATTTATACTGAAGGAGGCGTCAGCAGTTTATTAAATATCGAGAGAATTATCCAATCAATTGATCGGCGGCTACTGTAACTAATTTATGTTTTTGCGGTGCGTAAATTTAATAATGGTATGTTTTAACGGCCGAAACTCTTTAAAAAGTGATTTATTTCTCGATTAACGTGTTTAACTCACTTCACTATGCGGCTACTGAACAGATTACATTATAAAACGATCGATATAAAAATAACATTCATCAAGGTACCTTTCATATAAAATCGTAACGGGACCCATGTCAGCGATTTCGTTTTCTTACGAATTTTTTTTTAAGGTAGTTCACTCGTGAAACGGCTTTTCTTATAGGAATTTAATGAAATTGAAGTATCAGGTTAATAAAAGTGCCTTATATTTTAATTTAAACAAAGACAAGGTCAATGGTTCGGTAAAATACTTATCTGTCCTGCGGATGTCCCGGGTTCGATTCCCGACAGATGCACAACAAATGTTATTTTTACCGAGCGGTGAGAGCACTAGACTCGCATTCGAGAGGTACCGGGTTCGATTCCCGGCGGGGGCAGATGTGACTGGGACTTTTTTCTGCTGCCTCTCGCCGAGAAACGGTAATTCGTGTACCGGCCATCTTGTTGGGGTTTTTCATGGTTTCCCACAATCATTCCAGATAAATATCGTGATGGTTCCTTATTCAAGGCCATGGCCGATTACTTGTCAAACTCCTTTGTTAAAAATTTGCCTACCTTATCCTAATGTCCTAAAATTCCTTCATTTTATTACGAATTAAAAAAAGAAATTAGAAGTAATAAAAATTAAAATTAAATCATTAAAAAGTTGAAAATTCAGTTAAAATTGTTAAAATTGTCAAGAATAAAAGTCCATAATCGAAAATTTTAACCTCAAATCTGCTTCAAATGACAGTTTGTTTCGTTGGCATTAACACCGTTATTATTTTGTTTTTTTCTCTGAATTTGCGTGCGGCAAACAATAATTTCAGTGCGACAAATAAAGTTTCCGCACGCAAATGAAAATAGCTACTTTTCAACCGTAACAGCATGCGTAAAGATACCACTTTTCCCGCATGAGTAATAAAAAAATTGATTAAAAAAGTAAAAAGAAATCTGAAATAATTAATGGAAGTAGACAGAAAACATAGCTTCCAGTGCAACTTGTCGTCATTAGAACGTAGTGTTGTTATTGGAGTAACGTCCGAAATCTGAATGTTGCTCGTACGCAATACACACGACGCACACAGTAAAACGTTTCTTTGCATGTTCGTTCTGCACCAACGAACACCCTCCGAAGAGGTCATTGTCATTCGTTGTCCGGGCCCCGGGTTCTTTCACTATACACGAAGCAATGAGTAATTTGATTAACATCTTAACCAATTGCTGTTGTACTCTAAAAAGTTCTCTTTCACGTTATATTGGGCAATATTTTTGGGGTTAAAACTCTCGCTAACAATCAATACTAGGTAATATACAAGACGAATCTGCCGAGCTTTAGGGATGTATTCCTCAGAACATTTTAAGCAAAAAAAAGGGTATAGCATCATAAATCCGATTCGGATAGTTAAGCGAGTTATGGCCTGAAGGACACTGAAAGGCATTGAATGAATAAATTAAGGGTTATGGCACGTCAACCTAGAAGAATTTTTATGCTCCCGCTTGTCATTGATCTAGTCCTCCAATAGTTTGGATCTTCTCATGAGCTCCAGAAGATTGGTGACTAGATTGTCCTGAGGAATTGCTCCGCTCTCATCAATGTATCCAAAGATGGTTGGTTTCCTGTAGGTTAGGGCCTCGCATACGAACAGTATATGGTTGGCTGTTTCGTCTTCCATTTCGCAAAATCTACACTGTGTCGATTCCTAGACGTATCCGGTATCCCCATTGTGTGTAGATGCTCAGGGGTGGATGATCGGTTAAGAGTCCAACCACTTTCCTGTGTTTAGGTCGACTGGATCCACAAGCATTCTTTTCCCGCGTAAATTTCCAGGACTCAAGTTCCAGTCAGTGGTTTGCTGATTGCGGGTTCAGCTTTTGACAATTTGTTGAATATTTAAATCAGACATTACTTTTTATTCAACAAAAATCAATGAAATTCAATAGAAATCAGTTCAACGATTTCAAGTTTAAAGCGCGCCCACAAATTAGGTGAGTGCCCTTCAGAAATAAGAAAAGCTACGTGAAAACGCATTGCAAGAATGGTTGTCTGTCTGGCTAGTAAAAGAAATAAAAAAGAAGGTCGGTTTGTAATTTCATCCTTGTGCAGAATTTTCAGGTGACGGCTAGACGATAGAAAGCGTGTCTAGATTTGTTTTTGTCAACTCCAAATCTGGTGAAAATCGGTATTCACGCGAGCTAAGTCGCGTCCTACAAGTAGTAAAAAATATTTAAATGTTTTCATTGTTGAAATATTACGAGAATAATTCCTTGTATATAGGCAACTTCACTTACATTTGTGTTTACATATTGTAAGAGTGAACTGATGAGAACAATATACAAAACTGGAGAAGGAAATTCAATATTCCACCAGCGGTGGTTGGTTATCGTGGCTTTTAATATGATTACTGGACGAACCAGAGCGGCAGGCTACCATATTAGAAAATATAGTTCATTTCGTCATAAGTTTTCAAGGAAAAAATCGCATCGAGTTATGACTAGTTCCTTTTGCCTCCAGGTTTTCAACGAGTCTTTTTGATACAAAGATGTAGCAAAAAATAAGCCAATGACTCAGAATCTTAATCCTCATTAAAATCACTCAGTTTTCCTGTCTTTGAAGGAAACACTAGTCTGACTGGAAGCATTTATTGCGCTTTGAAATCCTGAGCCAGCGTAGGACGAAAACCCGGAGATGGTTTTTGCAATTTTCAATAATTTTGCAGGAAGTCATTTAGTGTCCTGCACAGAGTAGAAGAGATGTAGCAGGCAGCAAGTATTTCTTCAAGTCTTCGCTATATTCGTTCACGAATGATTTTAATGGTTTCATCAAAAGACCCAAACATGATCCCAGTCCAATAATTTCTTTAACACTAGAAAACCTCCAGAAAACCCGAACGATGAGTTTGTTTTGATCACACTGACCAGTTCTGGACCGAAAGTTCGAGAGTGATTTCAACAATCGCGGATGGACACATTGTATACAAAAGTATGTTTGTATGTAGATCATGCTGGTGCCAAGAAGACGAGAGATGTTGATGAAACAGTAAAAGAAGAAGAGCGTATTGCCAAGAGAAGACGTGCTGTGCGATGTAATAGCAGCAATAGCCAAGGTACATTACATACATAGGTATCTGATGATCGGCCAATGTACGACCTTGAAACAGCCTTGCACAGGTCAATTCCCATCAACAACAACACACGAACAGACTATCGCGACGGCGTCATAGAGTCAGCCAGCGAATGCCAGAGAACAGCTACACAGAACGGAACCGAAGGATGGGGAAAACGACTCTTACACAATAGAGTCGCGGTTCCATGCGGGTTTCTAGTGTCCACGACGTGAGTCATGTAGACCACATTTTAAGAAACTGGGGATATTAACTCTGCATTGTGTATATATTTTAGAATCAGCTTGCTTTGTTAAACAAAATTTTAGTTATTTTGAACAGGAGATTACAACCCATGAATATTCCACTAGGGCAAGGACGGATCTTCACGTTCCAAACGTAAAACAAACCATAGTCAGAAAAAGCATGCATATCCAGTTAATAAAAATATTTAATGCAGTTCCTTTTGAAATAAGATCTTTGAATAATAAACTCTTCAAACTACAACTAAAAAAATATTTACTGAACAATACTTTTTATAGCATAGTTGATTATTTGAATTTTTAATGTAACTTTTTAAAATTTTGATGCCATTTTTCGATTTTAATCATTTTAAATTGTGATATCTTTTTATGACTTGTTTTATACCTGTATGGTACTATAAAATAAAGAATTATTATTATTATTTACTCGCAATTTTGCCCGCATTAAAGTCGGTTTTGACATTAGTACTATCTTTACCTAACCGTGGTTGGGATTATCTCGAATGTAACGCACTATTTTCTGTGCAAGTTGTGACACTATGGAAAAACACAAGTCAGTACGTTTTACCAGTCACACGAGCAATAAAGGTGGCTTAGAACCACGAGATTCTTGCAGGAACTATTTCATAAACAATAAAATATAGTAATATATATTTTGGAGTCAGTCATGTTTATCAATGAAAACTACAGTTTTTTTCCGTAAATATTAAATCGACCACAATTTTAACACCAGAGGACAGTCTGCATTTCTTTTGCGTCCACCAAGAACAAAACTCACGTTAGTTAAAAAAAAAATTGTGTAACACAAAGAATTAATTTTAATAATCATTTATCGTGCAGATTAAGAAATATGTCAGCAAAAAAACTGAGAAGTGAACTTAAAAATATCTTGGTAATTAAATGGTCCTTACACAATTACCGACTACTTCGATATTAGCATTATTTAATTCTATTTTTTTTTTTGTATATGTATTGACTTATTCTACACCAATGTTTTTGGTATTTAATGAATACATTTTTTATCTATCTGTTTGTTATTGTGTACGTGCGTAGCACGTTGTTGCGGTTTAAAAACATTATTTTTTTCTGTGGTGTAACTGCTTTACGGTTTCAGGATTTCTCCCTTACTTGTGCTATAAGACATTGCTTCTTGCTAAATTTCATGAGTCTATAGGTTTTGATTCCCAAGACTTTTGACAAACAGACGGAAGAACAACAAAGTGATCCTATAAGGCTTCCTTCTTTCCTGTTGAGTTACGGAATCCTAATAACTATAAAACCCATTGAGAATCGGGTCCGATCTGGGGGCGGGGGGCAAACCGGACAATTGCCCGGGACGGCAAAATTGAGGACAGCGCGGCGTCGGCGGCGAAAATTTGAAAGCTGGGTAAACAAAAAAAAAATTATACCATCTATGGAACAACGCATGGGTAAAAGGCGGCAAATATTATTTTGCCCGGAGCGGCGAAATAGCTGGATCGGGCCTTGAGAATCGGTAATAGTTGTGCAGCGACAAACTTTGTATGAAATAAGTTCAAACCCTACTCTAACGGCTATAACGGCCTCATGGACATAGTGAAGCGCTGTTGGCAATCAAAGAAGAATCGCTCATGCGGGTTTAAAAATTAATACATAAGCGAACCGATTTTGTGCAGACATCGTAAATATTCCGTTGTATTAAGCCAAACAAGAATTTAGTTGTCCACAGCAGTGGCGGATTTACAGATTTGCCGCCTGTAGGCTATTCAATTTTTGCCGCCTCTGAATTTTGATACCTTAGTCCACAATCATATCAATTACATTTTTTATCAATGAAATTCCAACTTTATGATTTGTGTTCCAACTTTTCTCGTATGGTTAGTATCATTGAAAATTAATAGTCCAAGAGACGGCTGCAGAAAATGTGTCGTCATAAGGTGGACGAACGAAAAAATTAGAGATGATAGTTAAGACCATAATTAAGAAAGATCGCTAAGGTTGCCTGTGAAAATCCTGCTGAAACAATGTTTTTTTTAATTTGTTTATCAGTTAATAGACCAGTGAAGTTAGCTTTTGACAAGGACAAAATTAATAACAGAAAACGAATGATGAGGAAGGGAAGAAACTGCCGTCAGAAATACAGAAACCAAAAATTCAAATGCGTAAAAGGCCAGAGGGCTGTGGGGGGTGCATTTTAGGGGTCAAACGCGGTTTTTCGTTATTTCCGGCGAAAGTTGACCCCCAATCGAAAAATGTTGTATGGCAATGTTGTAGGTATTAAAAGGATCTACAACTTTTATGAATATAACTTTTTCACATAACCTTAAAGATTTAAAGAAATATTGAAAAAACCGTGTTTTTTGTTTTTAATTCTTTTATCGAATCGCTATTGCGATATTCTAAAAATTCATGATCATTAAAGGATATTTTACAAAGCGCTTAGCAATTGTTCATGAAGAGATGTTGAAATATTTAGTATTTAACACTGTATATAAGGACTATATTTCGATTTTTGTTAAATATTTTGATTTCTCTCCAATTTTCGAAATTCGTATTTTGTGTGGATAATAATTTTTTGTTTAATTTTATAAATCGAAATAAAAAATTTATAAACTAAATCTGCCGCCCCTTAAAATTTGCCGCCCTAGGCTTCAGCCTACTCAGCCTGCTGGTAAATCCGCCACTGGTCCACAGTGTTTCTATTCTAAAAAAAGATTCAGTTTAGTTAATTAATTAAAAAAAGGTAATTAAACGGTTAGGTCGATATACTTTTTTCTTTAAAAAACTTTTCGATTTTATTAGTTAGAGCATATATAAGAAACATCCAATTATTATGCTGCAAACAACATCAATCTACAGTGTGGTCACTTAAGTGTGCAACATATGGGAAAATTTTTTAATTAAATGCACAACCAAAATACAAATATTGCCAAAAGTTGGTGCATGTCCGATAATCATTTTAGGTGCTCTTAGAATTGTTGAAACTCAAACAGCATACAGGGTGTTTAATATCGTTGCAACAAACATAAAGTTTGTGATTCCATAAAAAATTAAAAATCTAAGTTAATTTTACAAATATGCCTGAATTTGAACAAAGTTATGCGAAATTGATTTGATTTTGAATAATTTATTAGTGTGTTTAAGGTAAGTAGATATGTATAAAAAAAAATTGTCAAAAAAATTATAATTTTGAGTTTTCAAAAAAAAATTTTTTTTTTCTTAGAAGGACATGTTTTGGTATTTGGGCATAACTTTTAATTCTAAACAACTTTTTCTTATAACATTTCGCTGAATTTTTTGAAATAAGGGCACTTTACTCTTGTACAATTTTTATATTTTTTGACCCACCCTGTACCTATGCTGTTTGAGATTCAACAATTCTAAGAGCACCTAAAATGATTATCGGACATGCACCAACTTTTGGCAATATTTGTATTTTGGTTGTGCATTTAATTAAAAATTTTCCCATATGCTGCACACTTAAGTGACCACACTGTATATACTCGTATCACAATGTTAGTCCGCGTTAATCTCCGAAACCACTGAACCGAAATTAATGACATTTTTTAAATGTGTCTTGCTAAATCCAACTTACACTATAGGATAGTTTTTATTAAGTATTTTGTACAAAATTACGATGTTTTCTCATAATAAAACTGTTTTATTATTAATATTCTGAAAAATAATATTATAAAACTGTTTTAGTAACATGTCGCGAAATCTCATAGAAATTACTGAAAACTATTAGTTCAGAAGCAAACAAAATAGGTAATGTTTTAGTACCAAATAGCGACATCTGATATAATTCGCTCAAAACTATTAGTTCAAAAGCAAATCTGGTAGAATTTGCTCGAAGCTATTAGTTCAGACGTCGGGCCGCAAACGAAATACATTTTACAGAATTATATCTATCGCACCCGGGAGAAGCCGGGACGGACCGCTAGTTTAATTTAAAATGTTGCACTAACCTATTCAATAAGGATGAGTATTTGGAAAGAATTCCGTGGCATAAGGATCGAAAATGAAGCAATACTTATTCCTTATGCCACGGAATTCTTTCCAAATACTCATCATTAACTTCAATGGATCACAGTTACTCTAATTATTGAATAGAGTCAATCTTCATCTATTCAATAAGCTTTATTTTAAGTTGGTATACACTAAAACTGGTTCTCAAGATGTTTTATCGCATTTGACTCTATTGTGAAAAAAATTACAAAAGGCAAATAATTTTCGTACAATCTACACCTAATTCTCAACGTTCATAATTTTTTTCAGACATTTCTGAGAGTTGAAAAACAACCGACAGTCGACTTTGCCTGAAAAAATTACCTAATATCGGGCTCGACACTGAAGTGACTAAAAGCAAATTTCTTGGTATTGATACAGATCAAAATTACACCAGAAAAGTTCATGTTAATAAATCGTCTCATAATTTAAATGTTTTTAAAAAATTTGATAGTTACTTCAACGAGGAAGTGGGTCTCATAAAAGAAATTATATTATAAATTTAAGTAAGAAAGGAATTTTTCTTTGTTGAAGAATATTTTTGCCGTTCTTTTGTTATTCATTAGTTGAAACGCAAATGTCCATTTTATAAACAAACATAATGACTCTATTTCTAGCAACACAAGAACAAAATATAACTACAACTATCTTATGCACGGTACAGTGAAATCTCTTTTGAACGCGCATTGACATTAATTCTTTTAAGGAAGTTGATATACGTTACAGTCCCAATCAAAAGTAAGTCGAATTCTAAATCAGAACTTTTTCAAATAAAAAGGTTATAAGTCGATGATACCAATAAATTGTCATAAAGGCATAAATAAAACATGTTTTTTATTATTAATTAATTATTTTAGTATTTTACTTAATGGACTAACTTTTGAATTTTTTGTACAAAGTTAGGTTAGGAAAAATGAATTTATGTAAATATCTGTATTTTACATATTTTTTTTTGCAGTAAATAATTAAAAAAATAAATTATAACTTATAAGTAATGAAAATTAAAATTAAATCATTGAAGAGTTGAAAATTCAGTTAAAATTGTTAAAATTGTCAAGAATAAAAGTCCATAATCAGAAATTGCTAAGGTTTAATAATTTTTTTATTGATTAAAGTGGAAAAAATATTAAAATATGCGTAAGACATCGATGCTTTACATAGTTTTCGGAACTGCTGACATTATTTAGTTATTTGCAAAAAATTAAAATACAGTTTGCATGCTAGGTTGACATATTTTTCACAAGACTATACATGTTAAAGTTTTTTTGATTTTTAAATCTAATGATTTTGGATTTAAATACATTAACATTTACATAAAAATACTGATAAGTTCCAAGCAAAAAGCTTTGGGGTTATACGTAAAAACACGAATGACAGCTGTTCGCGACTATTAGCGTAATAGGGTTGCTATGGAAACGACATCTAAACAACCGTTGATGGGTTGTTTTTCTTTACTGCCGCCCGAACGTACGTACTTCCCGCATCAGTGCGTGTAATCCCACCAGAGCGTAAATGTGCGACTGTCTGCCTTACAATCGATGCCGAAATTATGTACTTTCGATCGAGATGTGAAGAAATAGTATATTGTGCAACTAGTGCGACAATGCCGCACGAGTTGCACATACTGTTTTTTATTACGAATTAAATTGAATTAAAATTTTATTACGAATTAAAAAAAGAAATTAGAAGTAATAAAAATTAAAATTAAATCATTAAAAAGTTGAAAATTGAGTTAAAATTGTTAAAATGGTCAAGAATAAAAGTCCATAATCGAAAATTTTAACCTCAAATCTGCTTCAAATGACAGTTTGTTTCGTTGACATTAACACCGTTATTATTTTGTTTTTTTCTCTGAATTTGCGTGCGGCAAACAATGATTTCAGTGCGACAAATAAAGTTTCCGCACGCAAATGAAAATAGCTACTTTTCAACCGTAACAGCATGCGTAAAGATACCACTTTTCCCGCATGAGTAATAAAAAAGATTTTTTTTAGTTTAAAATTGACTGAATTTAGTTATCCATGTTCATTTGAGATCGGGCTGTGATCTAGAAACGTTCAAGATGTCCGTCTGCGGGAGGTATTCGCTAAGTAAAATATTACTGTATTTGTATGTTAAAAACGCATCTAGTAAATAAGAAGTTAAGTTGGTCTTTAATTGTATTTGCATACGGAATTCCTTTTACGGAGGCAGTGCAGACGACAAGTGTACAAGCGAAAGGACAGTGCAGATTGATGGTTAGAAGAAAATATAGGCATTGTATAGGTATACAATATGCCAATAAGACGAGCAAAAGATCATCTCAAATGCAATAGTGACACTACAATAGTAAATGAGGCAAACAGGAAAAGGGACAAAAAATATTTGAATTAATTATTATTAAATTGTAACTTTTGTCTCTTCCGTCTCAACAGGTTGCCGACCCCTGGCCTATAGCCTTCCTCGATAAATGGGCTATCCACCAAAAAATTTTTTTTCAATTCGAACCAGTAGTTCCTGAAATGAGCGCGTTCAAACAAGCCAACTCTTCAGCTTTATATATTAGTATAGATTAGTGATGTGCCGGATCGTTAAAAATGCATATCCGCGGATACGGATCTGAATACGGATATTTGGTTTCAAGATCCGCGGATACGGATCTTAACTTTCTTAGAGTACGCGGCAGTAAATATTGCACATCGACCTTTGGGAAGAGACTATCTGTTATGGGAAAAAGTTATTGACCTCTTTAAGAGTTAACTCTCATAACAGATTGTCTCTTTCCAAAGATCGATGTGCAATATCTCATTATAAAGATAGTTTTTTAGTACCTTTGAGTTATGTACTATTGGTATGGTACTCACTACGATAAATGTTTGCAATATTAAGATGCCAAATACGATTTTAAAAAATAAAAAAAAATGAATGGAATTTAACAGTTTTTCATTATTACCTAATCACCTTTATATATAAAATTTCATCTATGAATTGAAAATTAATAAGGTAAAAGATCCGCCAAAAAACTAACGGATACGGATCTTTCTTCTCCCTCGGATATCCGCGGATACGGATACGGATATCCGGCACGGCGGCACATCACTAGTATAGATATAGAATATAGATAGATATCAAATGTCAACATTGTGAAGTTGGAATGGTCCCGTCGCCCAATTGGATGGAATTTCTCCTAAGTATTAGCCGTGTTAAAACTTAAATTGCGATTCAGAATTCTTCATTGCTCTGGCTTCATCGTAAGTAAAGGCCACTGCACACGAGGCTAGAAACGCTGCTAGATTTGCCTATAGGTACTAGTTTTCTAGCGATAGCTGTTAAGTGCTCGCTTCACACGAGATTATTTTTCAAGCGTGTTTTGTGGATAGATCTGGTGCGCGCGCAGTGACAGTTCGAATATAAACACAGAGCAAAACGTGTCTGTTATCTGGCAGAATGACGCCATGCGGGTGTTCAAGTGCCCACGTGAGGATACTGCTTCCTGATTGGTTCTTGCTCACAACAAATCTAGCAGGGAAAATAGCCCCTGTTCTAATTTTAAAACCTATCTTCTGAGCTAGCAAGGCAGCACGCAGTGACGTCATTTCCAGCTTCGTACCCAACCTAGCAGAACTCCTAGCAGCATTTCTAGCCTCGTGTGCAGCGGCAATAAGATTTTACTGTACACTTATATTTAAGAGTTTAGGAACAATATAAACGATATATATATAACGGTGGTCCCGGTTGTGTTTTTCCAGCATGAGCAGGCACTAGGTACACGTCATGCTAATATGTTTTTGTTCGAACACGGCACACCACACACACACGCGCGTATAATATGTAACCTTGCAAGGTCGCTTGGCCTACGCTGATGATCCGTCCGCAGCGACCACTGCACACAACGTCCTCGACGGAATTTTGATGATATCGTCCGCTGCTCCGACGCGGTTAGATTCATTAAATCGAATGTATGGCAAAAAAATACATCAGCAGTGCATGTCACGAGAAATTTAGAGGCACAGAGTACCGAAAAAAAGATATTATATTATAAAGCGATTGTTGAGAGGCTGCACTACCGTGTTTCACAATAATCACAGGCTGTGCTTGCATTCTGAAAGCTAAAATATTTCTGACAAAAATGCACGCGGAAAGAGAAAAAAAATATATTTTTTTTACTTTTTAGTGCGTTGATATAAACGTGTTTTTTAGTTTTATTTTTCTTTTAATCTTGAATTTTGATCAAGTTTATTGTCGTGTCGAAAAACTGGACATCGGGTTTTAAATAAATACTTATTTGTATGCCCGATATGTCTTTTAATTATTTAATGAAAGAAGTTTAATTAAATTCAACTTTAAGGAGGTTGAGCCGTTTTACGAAGATAATGAAAAAAATCTGAAATAAAGTTTTTTTAATAGATTTTTTTATGACAAAATTTTCTGTGAAAAATCCAAAATCATTAGGAGATTTATAAAGTTAAAAATTAAAAAAAACTTTTACATGTAGTCTTATGGAAAATATGTCAACCTAGCATGCAAACGGTATCTACATTTTAATTTTTTGCAAATAACCAAATAATGTCAGCAGTTCCGAAAACTAACTATGTAAAGCATAGATGTCTTACGCATATTTTAATATTTTTTTCAATTTAATTAGGAGACTTTTAATCAATAAAAAAATATTAAACCTTAGCACTTTTCGATTATGGACTTTTATTCTTGACAATTTTAACAATTTTAACTGAATTTTCAACTTTTTAATGATTTAACTTTAATTTTTATTACTTCTAATTTCTTTTTTTTAATATTTACTGCAAAAAATATGTAAAATACAGATATTTATATTTTTTCTAACCTAACTTTGTACAAAAAATTCAAAAGCTAGTCCATTAAGTAAAATACTGAAATAATTAATTAATTAATATTAAAAAAAAATTATTTATGTCTTAATAATTTATTGGTATCATCGACTTTGAAAAAATATAAAACTTAAGTATTACTCTGATAAATCTGAACTGTTAATACAGTCAAATATTATCTGATATGGAAAAGAACACACTGCCCTATCGTCAACACCGTCACTGCCACCACTTGTCATTTTTATTTGTATTTTAACTTCTTATAATATAAGATCTGTTCCGACCTCTCTGCAAACGGTAACAGAGCCGTCACAGGTATCGCAGTAGTTGAAACGAAACTGTATCGGTTTTGGAACACGTTTTAGCTACTGCGCATGACTGTGACGGTTCAGTTGCCGTTCGCAGTTAGGATGGAACAGATCTAATAATACTCCAATAAATAAAATTATCGACTAATTTTTCAGACAATATATTAACAAAAAAAATATATAATTAATACATTAACGTTTCGATCCGGATTTGGATCTTCTTCAGAACTGATCTAAAAATATAAAAAGTAATTAATATTTAGTTTCTATTTATTTTTAATGAAATTCGTGAATTGGTCCATAATTTTATTTATTGAAGAGTTCTAATCAGACGTTAATCAAAGATTTGAAAATCTAATAATAGCCAAAATATCATAATATTGTATTGTCATAAAAACTACATATTATGTCAATTGAACAATTGGAAAAGGATGAAAATCGGGATGTAAGTTTTTTTTTTAACAACTTAACAATCATATATATTAATACGCTAAGGTTAAGATGTTTGCCTCCCATTTTAGAAAAAACCTCACAATTTCTCCACATAAATTATATATCATTTTACAGATAATTGCTTGCTCTACTGATATCGACAAGTAAAAAATTTATTATTGCTTTTGTTTTTGTAAATTAATTAATTAACAGCAACGCTGAACAACGTCTGCCATCTGACGGCTTTAATTTTGAAACAACGTCAACACTTCGATCTGTCATCTGACCTTCATATTGTAAATACTGCATAGTGCCATCTGACGGCTTTAATTTTGAAACAGCGAGCAACGCTGAACAACGTCACAGCAATGCTGCATGATGCCATCTGACGGCTTAGCTCGACGCTTTTGCTACTTGCGCCTCTATATGACAATTTTAGTAAAATATTTCTTCGATCTGTCATCTGAGCTTCATATTGTAATACAACAAAAAGAAGAACGTTATAAGCAGTGTGCAAAATTAGAAACGAATTGAATACCTGCAATCATATTTAAAAAATAATTTTGTAAAGTGATAATTAATTATTATACTTATTTAGTGCGAATAATTCGCACAGGTTACTCTAGTATTATGTAATACATGCTACGTTGATAATAGCGTGTTCAAATCAATGCCTTAAGTTATCGGTTCACACTTTTGACCCATCGTGGACCATTTGACGGCGCAAAATTTCTTATAACATTTACACGGATAAAATTATGAATGATTGACACTGACAGTAAACGACTAGGTAATACAGCTAAATGGCATTTAATAGTAAACCACTTATGCATCGACGATTATTCACTATAATTAATTTGTCAGATATCAACAAATTAATAAGCTGCCCGTTAACATTTAATATAAACTCTATATATCGCAGCCAGTTAAGCTGAAGAAGTATCAATCAATTAAAACAAACGGTTATCTCAAACAACAAAAAAAGGTAAACATTTAAAAAAGTCCGTGAGTTTTATTTTGTACCAAAATATATGCAAATTGCAACGCTTATGAATTCCATTCTTAATTGAAAAAACGATATTCACGTTATTAATAATTATTTATTACCCATCTTGTCATTTCTGTACAGAAACTAACAGTTCGCAAAATACAAATTTTAAAAATTTACGTTATATATTAAAAAAATATAAAGCTCAATGCATTAATTACAGCAGATCTCAAATACCGTATTATTTTATCGTCGTCTGTGAATTGAAACATGTTTTTTTACACCCAGATTCCAAATCGCGTCGGTGTAAGGTACGTTCTTAACAGCTGTCATATTCCTCATAAGTGCAAAGGTTAAAAGGGGGCGGAGAAGCCGAGCCCCGGGTGGCCAGAGTTGCAGGGACGCTTTCCACAAACTCAAATACAGCAATTGTTCCCATTAATTGGTTCATTAACGCTTAAGAACCGATTGAGTTGGAACCAAGAAATTTGGCAGAAATTATTTTTGTTAAAATCGAAGAGAAGGTAGGCTTAATGTATAAACTTCAGCATTAGAGCTGTAACAAACCGTATGTATTCGTTACTGAGTAACTGGTACATCGTCTGACTCGAAGTAACGAATCGTTACTTACAAATTCATTTCGTTATTCGCATTTGTCGTATCCATGTCAGTTCGACTCGTTTGATGCGGTTATACGTTATACGAACGAAGTCATACCGTATCACGTATGCGACGCGCCTAGATGGTACATGCTTGATGCTGTTAGTACACGATTGTATCTCGTATGAAAAGTAACGAGTAACGTAACGATACGAAAGTAACGGGTACTGGTTCTTTAAGTAACGTATACATACGGGTACACAATTTCTCGTTACTTTTACAGCTCTATTAAGCATTGATACCGAGCGCGGCTGTCGTAGTGGTGAGACCACTAGAGTCGCATTCGGAAGGTACCGGGTTCGAAACCCGGCGGGGGTAGATGTGGCTGGGACTTTTTCCTGCTGCCTCTCGTCGAGATACGGTAATTCCTGTACCGGCTGTCTTGTCGACGTTTTCCATGGTTTTCCTCAATAATTCCAGATAAATATCGAGATGGTTCCTTATTCAAGGCCGTGGCCGATTACCTATCAAACTTCTAGCTCAAAATTTGCCTACCTAATGTCCTAAAATTACTTCATTCGCCCATTGCTATTAATAATTTAAGCAGAAGTTGAAAAATATCGATAATAACGGGAAGTGTGATAGATGGAAAATAGTAATGGTGCGAATGGTGACATAAAGTCGAGACGTTAAGAGTATTCGTCCCTGCAAAGACCCCCTGCACCATTCATCTCAAATCTTTTCCCCTCGCCTAAAAACGGTTCGCACTCTCCCGACGCTATTTTTAAAGCTAGAGGGTTCTGGTAAACGCCAAATGAAAGACAAAGAATCAGATTACAGATCCTTCAGGCGAATTTTTTTAAAAAAATTCCTGAAAAAACTTACAACCTTTTGAAAAAAAATAATAAGTTACGTAATATTTCACACGTAGGCGAAACTGTTTTTCAAAAAATTCGCCTGAAGGATCTGTAGTCTGATTCTTTGTCTTCCACTTGGCGTTTACCAGAACCTTCTAGCTTTAAAAATAGCGTCGGGAGAGCGCGAACCGTTTTAAGGCGAGGGGAAAAGATTTGAGATGAAGGGTGCAGGGGGTATTTGCAGGGACGAATACTCTTAAACGCATTATTATCATTAAACAATGATAAAATAGATTTAAAAAGTACTGCTCATTTTAACGTTCCTAAAAAAATATAAAATGTAGGGTGTGGCAGCCATCAAATTTTAAATTGATTTTCAGCAGTATTCGCAAATTGTTTATTTTTTTAGTACTGCCAATTTGTAAGCAGAAAATTGCTTAAGAGATTAACTATGTACATTAATAATGGATAAATACACCCGACTATCATCATAATATATAAATCATTTAATGCCAGGATAATTTATTCATTTATTATTTTAATGCTTTTAACTTTCTAGTGACCAAATCTGTTATTCGCTAGAAGATTTATACTTTTAGTACCTATTAATTCTTTTACAGTTGGTAATTACAGTCGTGTAAGTACGTTTATATATAATTTTTTTATTACAATTTTTCAAATCTGCCCAAAGGTGATGCAAACCCATTCTAAACAATTTTTACGGTTAGTCTGCACTGTCTGATACTCAAAAGTTTAACCTTTCGCCTCAAAAAAGTATATCCTTGAATATTTCTGCATCTAAAAACACCATCAATTTGTCGCTTCCAACTTGCATCTGATATCAATTACATTTATTTTATTTTTGACGTGATAACGTCTTATAAATTGATGAATCACCAATATTATAAATTGATAAAACACCGACTGCATGCACGAAAAAGTGTAACGTAACGTTCCTAACGCGTAACGTTCCGCCTGACCCTGTGCGTGCTTTTTGCTAATTTCTCGCTCAATTTAAATCAGATCGGTTTGAAACCAGTTTTAAACGAAAGAGGAGAACATTTTACATAGATTTCGTATAACAGAATTTGCCTAAACAGTTTTTTTATACAAATTTATATAGAAAAATAGCTGTATAAATGCAATGTTGTCTAATGCATGGCGCGCGCGCGACGCGGTCGGTCGTCTTTGTTTGCCGTACATGGAAATTAGAAAATAACGTATGTCTTGTCTTAACATGAAAACGGCTGCATTTCTAATGTTTAATTCAATTTTTTGACATTAGTATTTTCTGAAATGCAACGCCTTCTAAGTTAACTATTGGAATAACTAATTATTATTAGAACATAATAGTTTGACAGTATCAATTTTGACATTTCTTATTATTCCGACACCAAGGATAAGCGGATTGAAACCAAATTTTGGGAGGATGTTTGATATGCAAATATGAAGTGGCCTATTGTTTTTGGGGAACATCGGCGCATGCGTAAAAGAATATATCTCTTATAATGATGTTTTATATAATAATAATATAGTTTTTAAAACGGTTTTTACTCTATCTATTTTTACTAGAAATTTTTGTAAATTTTTTGGGGAAAATCGGCGCATGCGCAAAAGAGATACATGCCATAGTTGTTTTTTATATAATAATAGTGTACTTTTTATAGTGTTTTATTATTCTACTTAATAAAATTTACCTAAATTTGAAGAGAAAGATGCAATATCATAGATTCGAATTATTATATAAATTTAGGTTATGTATTACGGAATACGTTATCACGTAAAACTATCGTCCGTAAACCGACTTTACAGACAACCAATTTTTTGTTAAAAATATTTTATTTGTAAAAAAGCATAATATCCAATGCATTATCAAAACTCAAATTCAATATACAGTTATCGCAGAGTAAACTCTAGCGAAATTGAAGGGACCGGGTTATATTGCGTTATAAAGAATTTTAGTTAAACGGAGAGTAAAAGAAAACAATATAATTTTTCAAATAAGTCGTTTTAATTTGGACTAAATTAAGTGAAAAAATTTACATTATAAAATTATAAGTTACTAGCGGTCCCGTCCGGTTTCACCCGGGTGCAAAAGAACGAATGGGGAAGGAAGGGACATGAGTACGCACATTCATCTTAGTTTACCGAGATGACTGTTGTGTCCAAACTTCATAATGATCGGAGTTACCGTTCAAAAGTTTTTGTCGTTAAAAAACAGTACCTATATTTATACTTTTTTTAAGTAATAAATTTCTTTTAATATAATAAAATATATTTAATTGAAAACACAGTTTTCAAATGAGCTATTAGATTTATTTAATTTTAATTAGTCGTAATAAAATTTTTAAAAATTGAAATGTAAGCCTTAGAAGAAAGCAATGTAGAAAATAAAAATAATAAATATATATTCGCCGACGTGGAGCTTGAACCCAAGACCCTGGCATTACGAGTCTTACGCTCTACCGACTGAGCTATCCGGGCTTGTGAACGTGACGCGCTAATATTGCAATATTTAGTTAAGGCATTTCACCTGATAATATTTGTCGGACGGGCTAATTTTGAGATACATCTTGCAACATTTTTTATTGATGTTCCGCTCCAATTGGTCGTAGCGTGATATTATATAGCCTATAGCCTTCCTCGATAAATGCGCTATCCAACAAAAAACATTTTTTTTTCAATTCGAACCAGTAGTTTCTGAGATTAGCGCGTTCAACCAAACAAACAAACTCTTCAGCTTTATATATTAGTATAGATTTAATTATCGTTTATTCTATTCCAGTATTTTAATTGTATCTTTTTACAACAAACAAATGAACACATTTCTAAGAATCCCATTGTTGGCGTCTAAATAATGACGTATTGTTTCGCTATTAAGAGTGGTTGTTACGCTATACAGGGTGAGTCAGACCACCCGTATCAGTCGTTTTTTTCCAAAACGGTTAGTCGTAGAGAGTTGTGTCAAAAATCTGTATTATAAAAGCCCTAATGAAGAATCGAATGGTGATATTTTTTCCCCCCGGAAAGGTCGGCTTCCCTGTTAGTTTGCTCCGGAATGCTCAGAACTCCGGAATGTTAAATGGCACGATAGGTCGAAAGTGGTATTGTTGAAAAGATCTTTAAAAAATAAGCAAGTTTTGTAAGACATTTTTTTTTGTTACTGCCACCCCTGTTAAGTAATATTCGTTTGAAATTATTAAATTAACATGTCAGAATAACAAAAAAAGTCGGCATTTAAAATCTAGTTACCTAATTAAACAATGTCACAATAAGTTTTCAATAATTGCAATTGTTTTTTTTTGTCGGAAAATACTTCCAGGTACTCATAACATATCTAGAAGAGCTCTGCAGTGTTTAGAAGTAAATTGAAGACAGTTTGAACATTTGTGACATTGTTTAATTAGGTAACTAGATTTTAAATGCCGACTTTTTTTGTTATTCTTACATGTTAATTTAATAATTTCAAACGAATATTACTTAACAGGGGTGGCAGTAACAAAAAAAAATGTCCTACAAAACTTGCTTATTTTTAAAAGATCTTTTCAACAATTCCACTTTCGACCTATCGTGCCATTTAACATTCCGGAGTTCTGAACATTTCGGAGCAAACTAACAGGGAAGCCGACCTTTCCGGGGGGAAAAAATATCACCATTCAATTCTTCATTAGGGCTTTTATAATACAGATTTTTGACACAACTCTCTACGACTAACCGTTTTCGAAAAAAACGACTGATACGGGTGGTCTGACTCACCCTGTATACAATGTTTCAATATAAATAAATAAATAACATTATTTATATCGTACATATCTGTACATACAGTATCATTTCACTTATTTAACAAATTCACGTGTCCTGTAAAAGACGTTTGATAGTAAGTACTTTGGGTAACAATGTATTATGTAAACTAAACAAACCTTAGCAATCTCTATACGTTTTAAGAAGTTTATCGTTAAATAGAAGTTCGTTATATAGAGTTGACGCTGTATTATGAAAAAGTTCTATCAGGTTAATATAATTTAAGGCTTAGATATTGATATTCCACTTTAAAGATCATCCTCAGATTGCCATCATTACGATCAGATAAGATGAAAATTTCGCTGACATTAACGTGAGCGAAACCGCCGGTAATCGCTAGTAGTTTGATAAACTAGAGCATTTATTATCCAATATTTGACCGAATTGACCCAAACAACAACACAGAACAGCTTGTCGTAACGCAAGTGATTTTTAAACCCGTCTAGTATACGTAGAACTTAATAATATACGATTGCAGACATTTTGAGGCAGGCAATTATTTTAACAGGTGTGCTTGTGACCTTACAAGGTCGAGGCGAACAAGATCAAAATGCGATAAAATTAAAGTTTGCATCATTTACGTATTATGTAGTGTGTGTAAATCTGCCTACACATCGCAAATATTTTAAACACAATCTGCTATAAATATTACGTCATCGAAACTTAATTATAATTTATGGAAACTTTTATACCTAGTATACGGCACATTAAATTAATAAAAAAAATTAATGTGAATTGAATACTAATAATAATAATAGAGGGTCGATTTTCAGAGAACTACACCTTCCCAGTGCACAATAAATATTGATTCTATGCCAATACTTCGTGCAAGTCCTTGGGAACCCAAGCAAGAGATGCATTCCAAATCATAAATGGACTGAGTGCCTTCTAACAAAAACCAAGACTGTTCGGGACTTTGTTTAGGTGTCCTGAGTGCAGCGGAAATTCCCTGCCTCCGATCCTATCTAAGATGGTAACGAACTCGAGGTTTTCGGTGATTGTGGATCCAAATTTTAAGGATTCTTTTCTTCCTTCGCAATTCATTAACTTGTTTCAGAAATCTAATAAACGGAAAATGCAGAATTCAGTCTTACAAGATTAGTTTTCGAGTCTGACTAAAAACAACAAAGTAAAAATTGCAATGTCAAGAGCCAAGCAATTGGGTACCAAAGATTCATTCCAAATCATAAATGGAGTGAGTTCCTTCTAACAAGAACCAAGACTGTTCGGGACTTTGTTTAGGTGTCCTGAGTGCAGCGGAAATATTCCGATCCTATCTAAGATGATAACGAACTCAAAGTTTTCGGTGATTGTGGATCCAAATTTTAAGGATTCTTTTCTTCCTTCGTAATTCATTAACTTGTTTCAGAAATCTAATAAACGAAAAATGCAGAATTCTGTCTTACAAGATTAGTTTTCGAGTCTGACTAAAAACAACAAAGTAAAAATTGCAATGTCAAGAACCAAGCAATTGGGTACCAAAAGATTCATTCCAAATCATAAATGGAGTGAGTTCCTTCTAACAAGACCCAAGGCTGTTCGGGACTTTGTTTAGGTGTCCTGAGTGCAGCGGAAATATTCCCTGCCTCCGATCCTATCTAAGATGGTACCGAAATCGAAGTTTTGGATGATTGTGGATGCAAAATTTTAAGGATTTTTTTCTTCCTCCGTAATAATTCATCAGAAATCTAATAAACGGAAAATGCAGAATTCAGTCTTACAAGATTAGTTTAAGAGTCTGACTAAAAAAAAAACAAAGTAAAAATTGCAATGTCGAAAATAAAATAATTATTATAACACAACTGTTTTAATCATAAATATAAAATGATAGATTAATTTGGTGTTTAGACCAAAAATTAAAATGTGAATATGAATTAATACCAAACAATTTTTTTGAAACCTTATGATTAAGCCACATCCTGTAGTAGTTTTAGTGCAAAATTAGAAAATAATGGCGCTCTAGGTACCCGTCCAATAATTGCAATTTGTTTTTATACCTTCATGTAGATTTGTCCCAAAATAAAAAAGCGATGTAGATTTGTATCTCAATAGATTGTTCGATCATTGTTTAACAAGCAAAAAAAATCTTCAACTTAACCATTCCTCTACAGTGTCTACACGATCTCTACAAAGTAAATGTAATCTAAATAAATTTAATTGTAATTCAGTCAGTTTGCCGGGCATCCTGAAAAAATCGATAAATCACTTTTAAAGGGACTAGGGACGTCTGATTTTTATAATGGCACTCAGTTCCATTCGGAGAATTTTAAAACACCATTACTATTTTCCATTTATCGCACTTCCCGTTATTTTCTGCATTTTTAAACTTCCACTTAATTAAAAGGAATGGGCGAATGAAAGAATTTTAGGCAAATTTTGAGCATAGGAGTTTGACAGGTAATCGGCCATGGCCTTGAGTAAGGAAACATCTCGATATTTATTTGAAATTATTGAGAGAAACCATGGAAAACCTCAACAAGATGGCTGGTACAGGAATTACCGTTTCTCGACGAGAGGCAGCAGGAGAAAGTCCCAGCCACATCTGCCCCCGCCGGGATTCGAACCCGGTGCCTCCCGAATGCGAGTCTAGTGTTCTCACCCAGCTCGGTAAAAAAATAAGCTTCGTCAATTTTCAAATTTTTATATTGCATTATTTAGGATTCCAAGGGAGGCATGTCCTCCGTTGCGTACGACCATAATGACATCCACAAAACGTTCCTTGTAAAATTGGTAAGCAACGATACAACTCTTGAGAAGTTAAAAAATATTAATAATAACAGATAGCATAAAACAAGAATCATCAATAAACTTCTGTGCATTAATGTTCTTTACAGTTAGAAAACACGTAAAAAAATTAATATACGTACTCCTAACAGAAGATTGGACGAGTTAATGGTTCCTCAAATACCATTCGAGTCATTAGATATATTTTGCTCTTTCCTTCTACCGTTAACGGTGGCACCAAACGCGGAATCTTGGACGCATATTAAAAAATGATCAAGCATTTCATTATCATTCATCTTAAAATGTTTTCAGAGGTTCTCCATTTAATTTAGTTTTAAATAAATTTCAAAACTGCCGCAGCTAATTAACAGAAAAAATCGGCATTTTGATATATATTTTTTACCGATCGAGGCGGCGTAGTGGTAATTTCCTAAAATTCCTTCATTCGCCCAATGCTATTAAGTGCAAGTTTGAAAATGTAGAAAATAACGGGAAGTGTGATAGATGGAAAATAGTAATGGTGCGAATGGTGTCTGCTATGACAAAGTCGGGAAACGGACGTTAAACAGATTATTATCATTGCTAGTAAAAGTTTTGTTCCAAAAATATGTATTGAAGGAGATTTGTTTGGTTGAGGAACAATAAGACACTACAATATTTATTTGCACATTGGACAGAACAATTTTATTAAAAAAATGTTTTATGATATTTTTAAATTTAAAAAATTGTCGAAATTTATAATAAATTGATCATGTATATTAAAATTATTTTCACAATTTACCATCTTAACTTGCATTGAGGTATGTAATAATGTATAGTTTAATCTGATCTAAAATGTATTTTCTATAATTTAGAAATCGATATAATATTAAATGTAACGATTATTATACATGTTCATAGGCCCTGATGATGAAAATATATTTTTCGAAACGTTGGCCACAAGCGATACTCTAGTAAAGCTTATTTTTAACTTGTTCCTCAACCAAACAAATCCTCTTCAATTAATTATTATCATTATTAGGTATATATTTAAATTTTAACCGCTCCCAAAAAACTGCACGAATTTTTCAAATTTTATCCATCAATAAAAACAATCACGTCTTTCATAATAATTACACAAGGTCTGAAAGGATCATCGTCACAAAATCTCGTTTTTATCAAAAACCCATTTTTTGAAATTTTAGAAAAGGCAGAAGTTTGTTTCTCTTTTGCCTTGCATTCTGTTTATCCTAAAATGTTTTTTTTTTTTCGTTGTACTTATTAACTTTAAAGTGTGGCCCTAGTGTCATCGAGTCTCACAAATTCTATCGTCACGGAGATGTCGGCCTCTAAAACATTTCTGATTTAAATGTGGGTCACCTGTATAATTATATACCACGTTCGTGGCACTAGAAACTAGTGATGTGCCGGATCGTTAAAAATGTATATCCGCGGATACGAATCTGAATACGGATATTTGGTTTCAAGATCCGCAGATACGGATACGAATCTTAACTTTCTTAATAAATATTGCACATCGACCTTTGGAAAGAGACTATCTGTTATGGGAAAAAGTTCTTGATCTCTTTAAGAGTTAACTCTCATAACAGATTGTCTCTTTCCAAAGATCGATGTGCAATATCTCATTATAAAGATAGTTTTTTAGTACCTTTGAGTTATGTACTATTGGTATGGTACTCACTACGATAAATGTTTGCAATATAAAGGTGCCAAATACGATTTTAAAAAATAAAAAATAATCTGAATGGAATTTAACAGTCTTTCATTATCACCTATAAGTATAAATTTCATCTATGAATTCAAAATTAATAAGGTAAAAGATCCGCCAAAAAACTAACGAATACGGATACGGATTTTTCTTCTCCCTCGGATATCCGCGGATACGGATACGGATATCCGGCACATCACTACTAGAAACGCAATAATGCTAATCAATTATTGTTGTTATTATATAAAGACGAGCGTTGTGGATTCTCTTATAGTACTAACAGACGGTCGTACTTGGTTCGAAGCGGACAGCGGATCTGGTCCGCTCCGTACCAAATCTGTTCGTCTGTACAGTAGTCTGCGTGTCCGCCCGGTTCGATGGGAACAGATTCGGTCGTCTGTTGCAAGATCCGCCGTACCATGTCCGTTGTCGGACCGGACCAAGTTCGAGCGTCTGTTAGTACTATTACAACTGGCAAGTGTTGTGTTTTAGCGCCTACCCGTAACGGCGTTACATATTATGTATACCTTTTGCTGCGACCTTGCAAGGTCGTACGATGACCAAACATCGAAGGCGTGTAATGTATAAAACACGTAGCTATTAATACGTATGAATACATGTTATATTATGTACAGAGTGGCCGCATAGTGCCTACGCAAAGTTAGTTAGAATTCGACGGAAGAGAAATTATCACATTTGCCAAATAATCATTTCAAGTTTAGAATTCTATTCATCTAATCGAAGTATCCTCGTCGAAACGGACGTTAAACGCATTATTATTATTATTAACTAGTGTACCCGTGCAAAACCTTTTGCATGTATTGCACATACCGCTAAACTAGCGGTATGTGCTTTATTATCGCTTTGTGCGTCAGAGCTGATTTTCGTTCATATAAGAAGTTATATCTAAGTTAATTTCACACGAAATCCATTCAAATTGAAGCTTTCTGAAAAGAGGAGATTCTGATCTATAAAACAGAACCATTTTTAAATCAATTCGAATTCATAAATACTATTAAAATTGTAATTGAAGATTACAAACAGCAGTTGTCGGTTGGTCTGTACGTATGTACGTACGTCACGACTCTACAGATCGCAATTTTGGTCAGATTGCCTTGGGTTATATTTTATTCACTTTGTTTACTATCAGACCAGAACCCTATTTAAATTCACTAAAATGTGTTCAGTAGTTTAATTTTTATAAACAGTTTTATTTTTTATTATTTTTGACAGCTAATAGTTTAAAAACAATATAATAATTGCTGTGTAAATATAGTGTAATCCATAAAACAAGTGCTACACTTCTATACCGTGATAACACCACTACACGTATTAGGCCGCCGTGGCGTAATGGTTATGCCGTTGGATCCCCAAGGGCAAGGTCTTGGGTTCGATTCCTTACGAAATCATTGATTTTTTTCTTTTTTTTTTCTTTTTATTTTGTTTTATTTTATTCCACTTGATATTAATTATATATATTATGTATAGTTCTTAATTTTTTTTATTTTTGCAAACTTAAAAAAAAATATTTTTTCAATTTTTAATTATTTATTTCTTTAAATTTTTAAATCTTTTTAAATTTATTAAAAATATTTTTTAATTGTTATTTTTTTATCATACAGTGGAAAACTTGCGGGATGTGCACTTTTGGTTTTGCCAACTATTTTCATATTGTTTTCAAAAATCGATATTTTGATACAGACCTACGACAATAATTTTATTGCTCTTGCATTAGTTTCCATTTACAGTTATTTTTCTTTTGATTTGCCTTGATCCATCAAGTTGTCTCTATATTTAATTGGTTATAAATTCAAAGAAAATGTATGAGATCTGTTCATCGTTGTCATGGTTACCCCGCAAGAGCTGTCACAAATTATTCATTTTTAGAAAATCTAACCTCATTTGATACATTTACGATTTTCACTATTTTTTTCTGATCTGAGACCAAATTTTAGACTTGGTACAGTCCACGTAATATTTAGAAACTCTATTTTGGCATTAAATTAACATAAACTTACACGTTCTTAAATTATTTGGAAAATAAAATAAAATTTATTTGTGTATTAATATTTGGAATATTTGCGCTACAAAACTAACTAATTTAAATATACACTTCAATTGTCAAAGTCGACTTGTCAAACTGTTTGTAAAATCTCCGACATACGTACATATTTGCATTTCTCTCACACTCATGTCTCGTGAACATCGAAGGATTTTCTCTCTTTACGTTCCTCTTCACCTCGCTACCCCCTCGTCTTTTTTACTATGATCGCTTGAAATTACCCCTTTTAAAGAAATTTCACCAAAAAAGAATAGCGATAACATATCTGTGGACTAAAGGCTTCAGTTTTAAAAAAAAATTGTGTCAATCGGTTTAGTAGGGATGGCTGGCGGATTGTCTAGAGATTTAGGGCTTGTGTTTTAAATATATAGATTTACCAGTGTAAGGTTTAAGTGCAAATTAGTTGATAGTAATCCGACGTGGATTCTGATCCACGTTCAATTCATTATCTCTATCCGATCTAGCCGCGTCATTTTAGGTTATGTGATGTCCAGTTTTGTGACAAGTCGTTTTGGAACACATGCGAAAGATAACACTTTACAACTGCAATAGTTGAAGACATAAAAAAACAGCAGTTCAGAGGCAACTTTAATGATTTCCAATCGTCAACACCGAGGAGAATATCCAGAAGAACAACGTGAGATAACTAACATCCCTGAAAAGTGTCACGGCTAGTAAATTCGTGGTTGGCAAGACCGAAGCATTTCGGATGCATTATCGATGAGGAAGTTCACAAAAGGAAAATGTTTCTTTACAAACGCAAAAATACATATTGTAACAAAACTGCTGTAGTCCGTGGCGGAAATTATTTATTTACGATAATAAGTTTTTAACAATACACAAACAAAAGCGTACTTCTTTAACTTAACAGAAACAATAACGTTAACAGAAACAAAACTAATAGTTCTAATAATAAAATAAAAGACTAAGTAACAGAGAATAAAGAGTCACTCAATTATGTACACAAAATATTTACATCACAGGAACACAACACAAAGTTTATCTAGTACAGTAACTGATTCACACTTGTATTTACTAAAAGTTATTTATGTTAAACAGATTTATATATAAATTCCACTCACTAAAGTTAATTTATTTCCACAGTAAAATTTATGTCGTAATGCCAGAGCACTGTATCAACACAACTCACGAACAGCTCCAATAACTGACTGACTCACTTGCCCACTCTGCTCGCCTTATATAGTTTCGGCCCACACTTCTATCGAATGTTCTAGACGAATCGAGATTTTCTTTCCTTTACATGTATTGGCTTCTCTCCAAGCGATTGTCTGCAGGTCGGATGTTCTTTACCTGTTTTCCATTGTTGTTTTTTCTAGTATTTTCCACAAATTCCAGAGTCATCCCATCAAGGGGCACGCAACAATATCAAGACATACTGTTATCGGTACTTCTTGTGGGTTTTCCAACGACCCACCTGGTTTATTCGAAGACATGAAAAGTGGTATCTAACAAAATTATATCCATGAAATAATCCACTGACGCTATTGCTTCAACGCTGATGCACAAAAGTGTTTGCTTAAAGAAAAAAGGAACGCGTGAAATTTTAAATCGGCGGTTGAAAAAAGGATTACTGCCATACGTAATTTGTACCAGAGAACCAAGGACAAGTGCCTACTGCACCAAGTGCAATAAGTATTAGCCAAGTACGCGCAAACAAGCATAAATGTCATTGTCATACAAAACAACAACAACGCGACTTACTGGCGTCAGAAGGTGGTGACCCGGCTGGTACCATCATCATCATTCCAGTCTGTTAAGATAATCAAATCGGTAACCGAACACCGATTTACTGTGAAATTTTAATAAAGGAGTGGACAGAAGATAGCCAACCTGTGATAGAGCCGCTCTGCATCAGTGAGAAAGAGATGAAACAGACCGAGGCAAGTTGTGATCAGTCAAAAGTATTTGTCATTCTTCTTACTTGTAGGGTTGCAGTTGTTGATACGGCGCTTTCATACCCAGCCTATATAGAAAAGCCCTCAGTTCCAAATGTTTAAGCCAAGAACTGATGATTTGATTTTAAAAAGCACCGATGCATGGATTTCAACGAAATTTGACATCCAGATTCCTTGACTCTCACCCAAATTACGCGATCAAAAAACCTATGGGTTGGTAACAATTCAATAAATATAGAAATTGATGAAGCAAATAAATCTAATGACGAGTACGTCTAGGAAACGTTTCGTTTAAAATTTCTCAACTTAGGAGCATGGTAGAGATAGAGCAAGGTTTACTGTTCAACAAAGCTTACCAGTTATAAGTTCAGTGACTATCAGCATTGCAAACCTGAACATTGCTGACAACACAAAAGCGCAAATGTGAAATAATTCAAAGCATAAATAACAACGCTAAGTGGCAAACAGCTTAAATACAATCATACTGCGAGATTATTATGCAGGTACGCTGTACAATGTATCGTCATATAGAAAGCGTCATTATAACTTGTACTTGTATTATTAATTGGTGTAATATATTCGACTGTATATACTTCTGCAAAACAGATTACAGGTAAACTTACCTGCAGTTGCCACATAGCTCCACAAATCGTAAAAGAAAACAATAAGGCGCCTCGGTAATAATACAATGACAGCTGCACATAACCTCAATTTTTTTCCTACATCTGGACATATTATATTTTTCCTTCATCTTTCCGTTAAATTTTCGCTTCAAAAAATTTAAAGGTCTTGTGTGTAAATTGCCAAAAAAAATGTATTTAAGAAACTTTAAAAATCAACCTGTTCGTATCTAGATATTTACCACGAAAAGATTAGCATGCGCGCCTCTATCAGTCGGTCGCGAAATTGGCGAGAGATAGACAGGTCTGTAACAATATATCAAATAGGTTACAATTTCTGGCCACCAGTTTTATGTTTGCTAAATAATAATTTACTATTTGACACCGAACCACAAACCAGACAATAGTGCCCTATAGTGTCTGTCTTCTATCAGTTCCGCGACCGACCGATAGAGGTGCCGATGCAATTCTTTTCGTCGCCAATGTCTGACAATGATTCAAAACTCGATATTGAATTTCAAGGCTCCGCATTTGTGATTTGTTTCGAACCTATTTCGTAAGATTCATCAAAACGTGACGGAATTTTTTCTCAGGCCCGAACTAATCAGGCACTTCGGTACTTTTTTAAACATTCTTCAGTTTGGCAATGGTTATATTTCTTAAAAATAGGACAGCCAATTAAAAAACAGATAAGATATGAAGATTGACGTACGTATTTATATAACAACAGTCGGACTTGGGCATTCACAAATCTGGTAATCAAAGTAACGGATTGGCAGTTAAACGTAATTATGCGAGCGCCGCAATCTTATTACCTGAGTTAGGATGGAGAGTGCGTATTATAAGAGACGTATTGGGAAGTTGTATACAGGCCCTGCAGTCGTGTTCTATTCTCCGATTTACAAATAGTTCATTGAAAAGTTACATTTGAAATTACATTTGTCAGAGGACGCAATTTTATTTTTTAGATATCGAGAAGGGGTTAGTGTAAAGTTAAATTCAAGTTTGTGGGGTCACAACCCTTGTCCTACGGCCGCCATCTTGAAAAAAAGGTGTGCAAATGATTTCCATGGTTTATCTCACGAACTATAGGTCTCACAAAAAAAATTTTAAACATTTTTTGTAGAAAATATAATTTCCTACAACTTTGGTTCAGTAACTTTTTGTCGTAGAACCTATACAAGGTCAACAAAATCCTGTAAATATATACAATGTTGGCTTTCATATACAAGATCCTGAGCCGCAGCCTGGTCCATCAAAAAAAGCGAGGACAGAGTAATTAAGTCATTTCGAAAATGACCTTGAATTAAGCCTATTGGGAATACTACGACAAAAAGTTACTGAACCAAAGTTGTAGGAAATTATATTTTCTACAAAAAATGTTTTAATTTTTTTTTTGTGAGACCTATAGTTCGTGAGATAAACCATGGAAACCACTTGCACCCCTTTTTCCAAGATGGCGGCCGTGGGACTTACTGTTAGATTTTGTGTTGTGAGTACAACTTACAATATTTATCAAAAGAATAGAATAAAAATTCTTCACAGAAGTGTCATTATCATAAAAAAATTACGTATTTTCGGACCCCAAGTGACAGAGGTTAAATCATTCCAAATCAGTCATAGTTTCTTCTCCCGAGAGGAATACGAGCAATCACCGGTCACCCTGATATATAGTGCGTATATATCATGCTGTTACAAGAATCCTAAACCCGTATAACGGAAGAAAACGGACCTGTTTTTTCTGCGCTCAAAACACGACTCTAATTATTTCTCAGATTTTCTTTTGAATAAAACCAATACAACCTAGCTAGAGATTTATACTATTATACATCTTAGTGTTTTATGGCAGTATAGGAACATATAATAATAATAATATTGTTTTTATTCCATAATGCCATATAGCGTACAACAAGTCAAAGAAAAATTACACCATAAAATCTTTCACAGAGTAAATAATGACAACATTTAGTAGGTAATCCAATCCTGAATCTATCTATCTAATGGTATGGTTGTCCGGTGTCTGTATATATAGTAACGGATTACAAAATCCACAAACTGTGAGAATTGTTTTTTTTATGATATATACAGACGTTAGCTCAATTAATTCAAATAAATAAAACCGTAACTTAGTCCGCAATTGAACAGTTTTGAAGATTCCTAGAGCGAATTTTCCGTTTTCATCACTTTTTTTTGAGTATATTTTTTAGTATATAAAGCTGAGGAGTTTGTTTGGTTGGTTGATTGAATGCGCTAATCTCAAGAACTACTGGTTCGAATTGAATTTTTTTTTTGTTGAATAATCCATTTATCGATGAAGGCTATAGGCTACATAATATTACGCTACGACCAATAGGAGCGGAGCATCAATGAAAAAAGTAACTAAAAATTTGTCCGTTTGACAAAAACTTTTGAACGGTTACTCCGATCATCATGAAAATTGGACACAACATTCGTATCGGTAAACTAAGATGAACGTGTGTACTCGTGTGCCTCCCCCCATTCGTTATATTGCACCCGGGTGAAACCGGGCGAGACCGCCAGTAATCATATATATTAATACACTAAGGTTTAAGATGTTTGCCTTCCTTTTTAGAAAAAACCTCACAATTTCTCCACATAAATTATATATCATTTTACAGACAATTGCTTGCTCTACTGACATCGACAACTAAAAAATTTATTATTGCTATTGTTTTTGTAAATTAATTAAAATACAGCAACGCTGAACAACGTCTGTCATCTGACGGCTTTAATTTTGAAACAGCGAGCAACGCTGAACAACGTCACAGCAATGCTGCATGATGCCATCTGACGGCTTAGCTCAACGCTTTTGCTACTTGCGCCTCTATATGACAATTTTAGTAAAATATTTCTTCGATCTGTCATCTGAGCTTCATATTGTAATACAACAAAAAGAAGAACGTTATAAGCAGTGTGCAAAATTAGAAACGAATTGAATACCTGCAATCATATTTAAAAAATAATTTTGTAAAGTGATAATAGTTATTATACTTATTTAGTGCGAATAATTCGCACAGGTCACTCTATAGTGTATAATAATTATGTAACGGTACATTAAGTACTCAGTTGCAGAAAGTTTTGTCAGAAAACGTTTTTCTACGCATTTTGGTCAAAACTCAGCTTCGAGAACGATCTTTTACTGACTTTAAAATTAGGTAAAAAAAAAAACAAATGAACGTATCACCAGCTGACACATAAAATTACAACACCTAATACCTGTTCGCAGCAAAGTGATAATAATAACACAGTGCGTGAGTTGCGTGTATAAGAAGCGCTGATAATTCGACACGCATTCTGATGTGTTTAAGATTAATACAGTTTCTTTTTTTTGTTGTTTCCACTGCACGCACACACACATTCTACGTCAAACTACTTCCATAGCAAAATATATCATACTAGTGGTCCCGTCCGGTTTCACCCGGGTGTAAAAGAACGAATGGGGAAGGGAGGAATATGAGTACGCACATTCATCTTAGTTTAGCGAGATGAATGTTGTGTCCAAACTTCATAATGATCGGCGTTACCGTTCAAAAGCTTTTGTCGATAAAAAGCAGTAGGTATTTATACTTTTTTAAACTAATAATGTTTTTTTAATTAATTAAATAAAATTAAAATAAATTTAAATGTAAGCCTTAGAAGAAATCAATGTAGAAAATAAAAAAAAATAAATAAAAACATATTCGCCCATCGTAGGGCTCAAACCCATGACCCTGATATTGACAGTCGTGTGCTCCACCGATTGAGCTAGCCGGCGTTGTATTGTGACAACGCTTATATTTAGTTAGTGCATTTCACCTGAATAGAAACTTATTTTTGAGATACATTTTGCAACATTTTTCATTAATGCTCCGCTCCTAATGGTCGTAGCCTGATTTTATATAGCCTATAGCCTTCCTCGATAAATGGGCTATCCAACAAAAATGTTTTTTTCAATTTGAACCAAAAGTTCCTGAGATTAGCGCGTTCAAACAAACAAACAAACAAACTCTTCAACTTTATATATTAGTATAGATAAATAAGCATATACGTATACGGTGAGATAGTTTAACATAATTTAGATAGATTCATATACCTACTTTTATTCTATACTGAGCATAGGAATAAAATCGCAATCGAACTATTAGGGTGCAAACATATACTTCTGTCTTTTTTTAAGTCGTAAGCAGTAGCGTATCCAGGAGGGCAAAACAAGCACGGGCGACCCGACTTAAGAAATTTCTAATTTGCACCCTGCTGGGCCAAAAGCTGGGTACGCCCATGTTAACGTCATAGAAAAAGACAAAGTTTTTGAAACAGACATACATTATTCAGATTAAATGCAAGTATATCAGCCAACCCTATCATCGGAGAAATGAGGGAATTACATCGAAGAAAGAGACGCAGATATATTTTCGGTACACTTTGTTGCGTTCACTCACCGCACATTGAGTAGATAGACAATGATTCATATAGTTAATCTTTATACATACAGAGTGTGTCATAAATACCGGGGCGGTCAATTATTTCGAATACCGCACGTTGAATTAAAAAACAAAAAAAACACGTGTCCAGTATTTTTAAAAGATCTATTCAGCGACAAAGTTATCCCTGCCCCTTCTACGTTGAAAAATAAGACACTTTTGTCTTTTATTTGAACATAGCGTACAATAAAGCCATAGGCAAATATAATTAATATGCTAACATTAATAAACGGAATTCCGCGTGAATAAAACATACGGATCCCCTACAGTTTCGCATAAAAAATAATAATAAAATAAAAGATAGCGGTTCGTGACCGACCTTCGTAAATTATGTCGTTTGACAAAAACAAAAGCTAAAAGAGCACGACAACTATATTTTACTATACAGATTGTATCAAATCAAAACGGTCCATAGGACATTCTGTGTGTAAGACAGAGACGATATATAAAGATCTATAAAAGCAGTAAGTAAGAACGAGATAAATGATCGCTAATATAGTTACTGTGGTTACGTAAATAAATAATTACGTACACTGTAAATCTTTTTACCAATTTATCAATTAAAACAACTACAAATAAATTTATTGTTGGCGGTTGAATTACCACCATAAAACCATTTAATTATTTGGATTTTTTCCCGAACAGTATAAATAGCCATTTTATCAATAATTTCACTAGTGAATACTGACATTTGATAAAATTGTGATTTTTACTGTATAGAAAACAAAGGCGATACTATCAGATTGTATAACCACAGTAACTAGCTATTAGCGATCATTTATCTCATTCTTACTTACTGCTTTAGTGCTTTATATAATATCGTCTCTGTCTTACACACAGAATTTTCTATGGACTGTTTTGATTTGATACAATCTGTATAGACACACGAGAAGGATTCTAAAGCGTGGTCAATCTACGTGTTAATCAAGCGGCTTCGCTCGCGTTAATGTTCACTCGGATAAAAAGGATCCCATGTCCAGGATCCCAGAGCTCCCAGACCCTACGTCATTTTAGTACTGCTTAGATTTTATCAATAAACGTGTAATATTTAGTTAAAATTCCAGCCAATTGGACGACGGGACTATTTCAACTTCAAAAATGTTGACATTTGATTATAATAAAGAAAATAAAATTTCTGATATCGCGTGAGGTAACGCGGGTAATGGCTAGTATTCAATATATTTGCTATTCGTTGCCATGGTTACCTACATAATATGTCCATTGTTCACGTTATGTAAAAATTAATAAAAGCATACTGAACTAGTTTATTTTTGACAGATCCATAAAACAAAAGAGCGGCTGATTTTTTTATTTTCAAAATATTTCCGAAACTATAAAGTTAAGAACAAAAAAAATTTTAACGACACTTTCATGAAAAAATAAATAGAATAATAATCCGTTATGAAAAGTATACAATTATTATATAAAAAACAACGTTATAACATATATCTCTTCTGCGCATGCGCCAATTTTCCCCAAAAGCAATAGGGCTCTTCATATTTGCATACCAAACATCCTCCCAAAATTTGGTTTCAATCCGCTAATCCGTTTGACCTGTATCGTGTTCACAGACTAACAGACTAACAGACGCACAGAGTTTTTTCAAAAATATGTTTTTTGGATTCGAGGGACCTCAAAACGGAAAGATATTGTAAAATTTTTGAAAAGTGATTTTCGACCTAAACTAGTACCATTCCCCACTTGTGTGTTGGAATGGTAAAAGCGTATATTTGAATTTTACAGGTAACAGGTAATCTCCGAAACTACTCATCCGATTTAAAAAATGTTTTCACCAATATTTAGAATGAACATTCAGGATGGAAATAGGCTATATAATTATTAAATTAAAATAAAAACGCTTTTCGTGCGGAGACCAAATTTGGCAACGTAGGTCGACGAAAAAACGGTGGCAATCTACAAATTCGGGCGAAGTCGGACCGGGCCGCTAATACATTTATAAAATTAGATACTGGACTCAAATAACCCTGGCTATTGGAAAAAAATGTACATATCGTCGTTGGTTCTGTAATAGCTCTTATGTGCATAGTTGGCAGATTTTACGTTTTTTAGATGAAAAGATTCAAGAAACGGAACGCTATACACTAGTAATACCTTCAAATTAATTTTACAGTAATCAACAAGGGGAAACAACCCTTATGTGAAAATTTGTATCAAATAATAATTCCTCCCATGTGCCAATAAATCCGAAATTAACGTTAAATATTTTTTTAAGAAAATACTTCGTCTTAATTGAACACGTATAGTGAAGATAAGTATGAATTAGTAATATACCTCTGAAATTGCTAGTTCTTATCGTCCATTACTGGAATAACCACTTTTTGGCTTTTCCTGCAAATTTTACTTTTTGCACAATAGAGGTATTACAGAACCAACGACGATATATTATTGAAAATAACATAAATAATGTAGGTACATGGCGATCAAAGTGTTAAATAATAAAAATTTTTACACTGCATAAAATAGGATAATAAAAATACCTCTCGATTATGATTAAGTAATAAATAAATAAATTACTAATGTACTATGTGTGCGGTGGGGTTCACTAGCCGTTTGAAAATAAATCCAACGAAACTGGCTCTAAGTCGTTGTAATAAAGAGAACAGATATATAGGAAAAAGTCATACAAATTCATTCGCTCATATAATTATGCATGCTATATTTAGCTCACAAATACAGGGCTCCCGATTAATAATTTTAACCATTAATAATATTTATTAATACACTAAACGCAACATCGGCATTACTCGAAACAATTGAACTTTTTAGAAGAAGAAATAATTCATGAACTTTTTTTGCCAATAAACTCTTAAAAGGGTTAGAAGAAGGTACAAAAAAAAGTTGCCACCTATATCGAGGATGGAGGAGCCGATCAGTTTCGAGTTTTGCTCATTTATCTTCTAAACCGTTATTTGTATGAAAAAAAAATTGATTGTCTGTAAAGTCGGTTTACGGACGATAGTTTTACGTGATAACGTATTCCGCTCGAATATCATATTTAATAATACATAGGTAACCTAAATTTTAGTAGCTGTCAAACTATATTTTTACCGACTAATAATTTGATCAACCAAAGCAAAATACATATTTTTAAGCAATTATAAAAGACATTTAAAAGAATGTATATATATTATATTATATTTGTCAACAAACCGTATAATTTATCTGGCCATCTGTCAGATGTAGCTTTCGCTGGAACAGCCAAAAAAATGTTGAACGCACACTACTCTCTGACGTCACGCGAGAAGAGAGAGACTATCGCTTATATCGCGCTCTCGCTTATGGAACGTTACTCTTTGTCGTGCGTGCAGCCGGTATTTCATCAATTTATCACGTCAAAAAAATCATAGGACAAAAAGTGTAGAGCAGAATTTTATCTGCAAACCGCAAATTATTTTTTTCAAGTTCCCAAAGTTATCAAATAATATTAATATCATTGCCCAATCTTTATCTTTATATATATATAAAAATCTCGTGTTACGATGTTCGTCCGCGCTAATCTCCAAAACCACTGAACCGATTTTAATGAAATGTTGCAAATGTGTCTTGCTTGGTCCAACTTACGCTATAGGATAGTTTTCATTAAATATTTTGCACAATATTAAAGTGTTTCCTCAAAAAAACCGTTTCAGTAACATGTAGCGACATCTCATAGAATTTACTCAAAGCTATTAGTTCAGAAGCAAACAAAAAAAAACTGTTGTAGTACCAAGTAGCGACATCTGATATAATTCGCTCAAAACTATTAGTTCAGAAGCAAATATGGTAGAATTTGCTCATAGCTGTTAGTTCAGAAGCAAATTTAGTGTAATTTGCTCAAAGTTAATTAGTTCAGACGCTGGGCTACAAACGAAATACATTTTGCAGAATTTTATCTATAGCAACCGAGTGAAACCGGGACGGACCGCCAGTATTGTTAATAATGTAATATTGTTAGCAATTTTTTTCAGAAAAGCCGCAACACTATTTTATCGACATCCCCGTGTCTAATATTCTATACTTTCGGAACTAAAGTTAATTTGAACCACAAAACCAGATTATATTCACATTAATTTCCGCGCAAATTATATCCAATCCACGTATCTGCCAGGTGAGAACAGGTCAGCGAAAACTAGCCACTATAAATAATCTAAGTATCGCATATATATTATAATATTCATATAGAGATGTCCCATTTCTAATGATAATATACCGTTCCGGTTTTTCCTAAAATGAAACTTTTTTTAGGCGCGGTAGGGCAAATTGGCCAGGATCAGACGAAAAGTGAAACGCTTCCCCTTCTCCAACTTCAACCGGCACAGAATTGTTTCTCCTTCTGCTAAAGCGTCATATACGCACTCTACACGCATGCGCAGTGCGTACTGTATGTATACGTAGCATTAATTCAGTCACGGTAGGTAATAAATTATACATAACCATTTTCTTAATTCTGACATAATAAAATCGTCAGCAAATGCCAGAACCTAAGAAAATTCACTTCACGTAAGGTGCGCATAGGGAAATTAACATTGGGAAAAAATGACTGGATCAGAGTGAGCCTTGAAATCTTGTTTTTCAATTTGACAGATAATATTCTTTTACAAAATGAATGTGTATACTACCGAAGAAAATATTTAAATCATTACAACATAATCGGACTTTTTTTTATTAATGGGACATTAAATTCCCAAAAATACTTAAGTATGGTGCAAATATCTCCGCCTATTCGTGTTGAACCTAAAGATATTGGGTCACTGATTTACCAACGCGCATACGTCATACCAGTCAGACAATTTTTGAATGAAATGTTTCCAAACAGATGGAGTTGTTTTTTTGTTTTATTTTCGTACAAAAAAATTAAAATAATGATTTATAAGAGCTTTTTATTATTAAAAAAGCCAAGTAAAATAAAAATAAATCAAAATAAAATAGAAATCCTCAAGATTACCACGATAATTCAATAGAAATAACAATTAATGCAGTCATGGCTAGCTCTGATCCAAGTATTTTTTCCCAATGCTAATTTCCCTATGTGCACCTTACGCGTTTACATACTGTATATCATATGATTATACAATTATACACGAATGGAAGATAAAAATATAGAAGTATTTCCGTCAACTATATAAAATATAACATAGGTACCATTAGTAACCGTGAATACACATCGCGGCAGTCAGTTATATAAGATACAATCAACACTAGACTCAGAAGCAACGACCTTGCATCTACTTATATATAGTATGTTGTTAGTATATAGCTGCAGTTTTGACGTGATAACGTCTTATAAATTGATGAAACACCGGCTGCACGCTCGAAAAAGAGTAACGTTCCGCAAGCGAGAGCGCGATTTAAGCGATAGTCTCTCTCTTCTCGCGTGACGTCAGAGAGTAGTGTGCGTTTAACATTTTTTTCGGCTGTTCCAGCGAAAGCTACATCTGACAGATGGCCAGATAAATTATACGGTTTGTTAACAAATATATAATATATATACCTACATTCTTTTAAATGTCTTTTATAATTGCTTAAAAATATGTATTTTGCTTTGGTTGATCAAATTATTAGTCGGTAAAAATATAGTTTGACAGCTACTAAAGGTTATGTATTATTAAATATGATATTCGAGCGGAATACGTTATCACGTAAAACTATCGTCCGTAAACCGACTTTACAGACAACCAATTTTTACCTTATTTACAATGTTGCCGTTTCAATACGACGGTATAAAATTAGATTTGGCGACAGAAATTTTGAAAGCCCGACACACCAATGCGGTTTTAAGTAAAGACCGCTGCACACGAGGCTAGAAATGCTGCTAGGAGTTCTGCTAGCCGGTAGGCTGGGTACGAAGCTAGAAATGACGTCACTGCGAACTGGCCTGTTAGCTCACAAGATAGGTTTTAAAATTAAAACAGGGGCTATTTTCCCTGCGAGATTTGCGGCTAGGTATGAGCAAGAACCAATCAGGAAGCAGTATCTTGTCACGTGGACACTTAAACAAACGCCCACAAATCAACATGGTGTCGCATTCTACTTAGAGTCAGACAACAGACACGTTTCGCTCTGTGTTTATATTCGAACTATCGCTACGCGCGCATCCACAAATCAAGCTTGAAAAATTGTCTCGTGTGAAGCGAGCACTTAACAGCAATCAAGAAAACCATAGCGCTAGAAAACTAGTAGGCAAATCTAGCAAAGAATCTAGCAGCGTTTCTAGCCTCGTGTGCAGCGGCCTTAAGCTTAGGGTTGCCATCCGTCCGAGTTTCCCCGGATTTTTCCTCTTTTTAACGGCGTCCGGGCAGGGTTTTGTTTGCAGTCCGGATGTTAAAATGACTAGATAAATCATTTTTTTATCAAGAGACGATAATAGAATTTAGTTTCTTTAATTCGAAATGATTTATTTTTTATTTGTGTTTCAACTACAGTGCTCTTAATATTTGTTTTTATTTTTGCTTAGTGGAAAAAAGAGAGTAGATTATTGTATGTCCATATATTACTTTAATTTTGTGCCAAAGATTGTAAGAAATCCATCCATACTAATTCTGTAACACAGTTGATAATGCAGTAGCTAATAAAAACTATTTTGTATCGGTTTTGTGCGCATGCGTCGACTGTTTGCTGGCTTAAAAGGCAGTATTAGAACCGTTCTAATCTCGGTTGGAACACGTTTCAGCTACTGCGCATGACTGTGACGACAATAATACCGTTCACAGAGAGGTTGGAACACACAACTGTGCTCCAATTAAAATTTACTAACATTAATTATTAAAAACAATAATTTAATATAATATCAATCGATTAAGTATAGGCTAATAATCTATTTTAATTAAACAAAAATTTAGTAATTTTAGAAAGCCGAACTACATATTAAAAAAGACGGGAGGCATTCAGGTAGGTTTTTTTAAATTGTTAATTAAAATCCGCCAAACAATAAAATATGCGCCTAGATGACATTAATTGCACATTAAATTCTTTTCAACTCATTATAAAAATGTGAGCTTTATCTTAAATTAAAGCGGCAATATTCACCAAATTAAACTGTGGGTCATTCAAATTTGATTCGCGTTTTTATTGTCAGTAGCCGTAAATAAATAACAGTTAATTCATTTCATAAACTTTACGTTAAGCAATCTAAGTTAAAACTTGCAATAAAGATGCATTCACATTTAACGAGAGTGCAATCTAATTTAATTAGTTGCGAACAAGAAAATGGCGTCGCAATATTATTATTATTATATATTACACTGTTTATATTTTTACCATTCCAACCCACAAGTGGGGAATGGTACTAGTTTAGGTCAAAAATCACTTTTCAAAAATTTTACAATATCTTTCCGTTTTGAGGTCCCCCAAATCCAAAAAACATATTTTTGGAAAAAACTCTGTGCGTCTGTTAGTCTGTGAACACGATACAGGTCAAACGGATGAGCGGATCGAAACCAAATTTTGGGAGGATGTTTGGTATGCAAATATGAAGAGCCCTGTTGTTTTTTGGGGAAAATCGGCGCATGCGCAGAAGAGATATACACTAAAACTGTGTTTTGTATATAATAATGGTATACTTTTCATAACGGCTTATTATTTTATTTATTTTTTCAAGAAAGTTTTGTTAAAACATTTTTTTTCTAAACTTTATAGTTTCGGAAATATTTTGAAAATAAAAAAAAATCAGCCGCTCTTTTGTTTTATGGATCTGTCAGAAATAAACAAGTTCGGCATGCTTTGATTAATGTTTACATGACGTGGAACATATTATGTAGGTAACTATGGCAACGAATAGCAAATATGATATTGAATACTAGCAATTACCCGCGTCACCTTACACGATATCAGAAATTTTATTTTCTTTATTATAATCAAATGTCAACATTTTTGACTCTCGGCGCAGGTGGATGTCGTAGATACTTTGAGTGAATACTTGATATTGGGTTTACTGATTGTTACAGAAAATGTTTGGTCTCCCTCGTGTTAGTGTTCCCCTATCTAAGGTAGAAAAACTGGTCAATGGGCACAAACAAACGTCTGTGTCTCCTTTGGTTTAGAAGTTATTTGCGTTTAAAGTTTTCAGAAAAGCATATAAAAGAGATACAGACGTTTGCTTACGCTCATTGAATTCAGCGTATTTTTTTCTGTAAGCATTCTCAATTTTAAAAGTATATTAAAAAAATCGATTTTTGCAATTTTTTCAAGGCATACCCCTTTAAAAAAATGCGACTTTGTCGAAAACCGAAATTTCTCGGAACTTTGGCAAAATCATCATGATTTTTTCAAACCATATATTGACAAAAAATTAATATAGAAATATAAATCAATATAACAAAAGATGACGTTTCGATCCGGATAATTCTGAAGAAGATCCAAATCCGGATCGAAACGTGATCTTTTTATTGATTTATATTTTTATATTAATTTTTTGTCAATATATGGTCTGAAAAAAATTGGTCGACAATTTTATTTATTTGAAGAGTTCTGTTCAGACGTTAATCAAAGATTTGAATTACAGAAAAAAACACGCTGAATCCAGCAAAAAATAGTATTTTTTTTTAGTATTACTAATTATTTTGCAAAACAATTTTGGAACACTGAAAAAAAAAACAATAGGGCTCTTCATATTTGCATCCTCCCACAATTTGGTTTCAATCCGTTCATCCGTTTGACCTGTATCGTGCTCACAGACAGACAAACAGACGCACAGAGTTTTTTCAAAAATGTGTTTTTTGGATTCGGGGGACCTCAAAACGAAGAAATATTGTAAAATTTTGAAAAGTGAATTTTGACCTAAACTAGTACCATTCCCCACTTTTGGGTTGGAATGGTAACACAACCGAATCACTGTGTCCTAAAAGACTGAATCGTTATTTTACAAAAAAAAAAAGACGGCAGAAGTGAAAACTTGAATATTAACGTCTTACGAATTTTCGATCAGGTCACGTGTCCTGACGCGAGTTTAACATTTTTTACCCATTACAAAAAAAGTGTACAAAAGTTTTCGTCTTACGAATTTTCGATCAGGTCACGTGTCCTGACGCGAGTTTAACATTTTTTACCCATTACAAAAAAAGTGTACAAAAGTTTTCGTCTTACGAATTTTCGATCAGGTCACGTGTCCTGACGCGAGTTTAACATTTTTTACCCATTACAAAAAAAGTGTACAAAAGTTTTCGTCTTACGAATTTTCGATCAGGTCACGTGTCCTGACGCGAGTTTAACATTTTTTACCCATTACAAAAAAAGTGTACAACGCCGCTAAAGAAGTTTTCACTTCAAAAATGTGAACATGAGCAACTTTGACCGCCCAATGTACAATTCTTATCTTTTAACGGTTCATCTTCTGTTAATCTCAAATACACATAAAACAAGTTTCTTATACTTTTGACACATCACAAGCGACAAGCCATTTTTATGCGTCCGTCTCTAATCCCTATTCGAATGTGTAACTATTTATTTGTCTAATGGCCTGTTTTAATGGTTTAATCTTTAACACACAGATATCATAAACGCTAGATAAAGCGTTAAAGCGTAATGTTTAAAGAGACATTAAATTATAAATAGCCATAAAACTACAACTGTTTTCGCGTAAATGTTGCAAAAAAATTAGCATATTTTTCAACTCGCTTGTAGGTCTTGCTCTTCGGCCGAATCAGAAATCACACGTACAAAAATGGAGGTGGTGTCAAAATTTATCAGTGATTTATCTCCGACTCAAATGTAATTGATTGAACAGTTTAACCATTACTCTGTTCGAAATCGAAAGTCAGTCAGCGCGACCGCGGTGGGTGTGGGCGTGGGAGGCTGTGAAACTCGTCGGAAAAACTATGAAAAAAAGTGATAAATCTGCTGATGAAAATTTGTTAGATTGTAAATAATTGATGATTAAACGTGAAAATACTCGTCAGTCACTTTCCCGACGGGGGAAACATCGTCAGTCAGAGGTTTGAAGCCTTTAAAAGAATATCAATTGCTCAGTGTTTGAATTTAAAATCGATATTTTCAGAACGAATAGTAGGAACTGAAACATTCTATTCGTACTATTCGCTCTGAAAATATCGATTTTAAATTCAAACACTGAGCAATTGATATTCTTTTAAAGGCTTCAAACCTCTGACTGACGATGTTTCCCCCGTCGGGAAAGTGACTGACGAGTATTTTCACGTTTAATCATCAATTATTTACAATCTAACAAATTTTCATCAGCAGATTTATCACTTTTTTTCATAGTTTTTCCGACGAGTTTCACAGCCTTCCCACGCCCACACCCACCGCGGTCGCGCTGACTGACTTTCGATTTCGAACAGAGTAATGGTTAAACTCTTTAATCAATTATATTTGAGTCGGAGATAAATCACTGATAAATTTTGACACCACCTCCCGGACTATCACGTTCAATTTCATCGCAATTTAAAACTACCTATCTCGTTTCTAATATTTCTAATATTTAGAAAATTTCTGTTTAATATGTATTCACATAATTCTAGAAGATTTGACTATATACATAGGTTCTTGTTCGCCTTTTAGCAGTAAACCATTAAATACTGTAACGAGACGCCACTGGAGGCCGCGGCAGTGCATTGTTGTCGGATCCACGTAGACAACAATACTCGCATTGTTGTCGAAATCGCGCAGACAACAATACTCGTATTGTTATCGAAATCGCGTAGAGCGTAATAAAATAAAAATAATTTTCCTACAGTGTTTTCAATTAAATATTTATTATATAAAAAGAAATTTATTACTTAAAAAAAGTATAAATACTGCTTTTTAACGACAAAAACTTTTGAACGGTAACTCCGATCATTATGAAGTTTGGACACAACATTCATCTCGGTAAACTAAGATGAATGTGCGTACTCATGTCCCTTCCTCCCCCATTCGTTCTTTTGCACCCGGGTGAAACCGGGCGGGACTGCTATCAATTATAAAGGCACTATGTTCAATTTTTGTGAACGAATAATTAAAAAATCGAATTCCTAAGTAACAGTCTCATAAGTCAGTAACTGTAACATGTCCAGAAATGGTAGTTGATTTCTTTGATAAACCTTTTTTTACTGGTTCCTTATGGTTATTGTTCGTTTTTATAGCAGAGACCAAACGTAGACCTCACAAGTTCATAAATAAACAACCAAAACATAAGGTACAACAAATAATCATACACAAGACTGAAGCAAAAAAGATTTCTCCATTAATTAGTCATATATTTATTCTCACCACGATGAAACTCGCATGTAATTAAAAAATCAGATCGTCTTAAATAGTAATAACTATAAATAGTCCAGGAGGAATCGGCGCATGAGTATCGAAAACTATTCCACCTCAATTTTTTTATGCGATTCTCTTCAAATTACCCTACTGATGATATAAATGCATGTTGCCAGGGGGCAACCCCGTGCCATATTGTTTAAACCGAAATTGCTTAAACAATTGCGAGGAATTGTTATTTTTCAACCGGACAAATTTTTTTTGTATTCTTTGTTAAAATACAATTAAAAAAGGTCCTATGGCTTTTCACGATAAAGTTAATATTTTTAGAGATATCAATTTTTAAAGGTTCGAAAAATCTTAAATTTGGGTACTTTTGACCCATGAAAAATATATTAAAAAAAAAAATAAAATATAAATAATATTTTTTTTTTATTCTTTATACAATAGTTAACAATATCCTTAATTGCGATTTCTAAAAATTTAATTATTTATACCTGTTTTAAGTGTTTTTAATTGTTAATTTCGCGCGTTCACAAGTATGCGTTGCTTACCTATAAGTATCGTTGTCTCTCTCTGACTCATACGCTGCGTCGGTCTCTCGGTGTCCTGAATCATTATTTTACATTTATCTTTTAAACTATTAACTTAATCAGAATTTTTAAAAAGAGCATATTATTAAAATTACTTTTTTATTGGTTTATATTATTTTTTTGTTATTATTATAGAAATTTATGCATTTTTATTAACAATAATAAAATATAATGGTATTTGAACATTGTATGGGATCACAATTATATAAAAATAATAAAAAAATTTTGGTACGCAGTTAAATTTTCAAAGTGAAACATAATAAAATAAAAAATACTTATATGTATATGTTTTATGGTGTATGTTTAATTGTGTATAAATATGGAAAAGATTTTTTATTTTTGTTTTTTATTTTTTCAAGGGCACTCTTTGTATAAAATCTCAAGATCTATGTTAGTTATTGTGACAAAATTATTTATTATATAGAGCATTTAAAAAAAAATACAAGTTAGGGCGAGTCAATTTTCAACTGATCGTTCTTTTGTTTTTTGCTCAGAGTTACTCAGTCTTTTTTATTTCGTTACAGTATTACGATTGTTAAACGAGACAACGATACTTATAGGTAAGCAACGCATACTTGTGAACGCGCGAAATTAACAATTAAAAACAGGTATAAATAATTAAATTTTTAGAAATCGCAATTAAGGATATTGTTAACTATTGTATAAAGAATAAAAAAAAAATATTATTTATATTTTATTTTTTTTTTTAATATATTTTTCATGGGTCAAAAGTACCCAAATTTAAGATTTTTCGAACCTTTAAAAATTGATATCTCTAAAAATATTAACTTTATCGTGAAAAGCCATAGGACCTTTTTTAATTGTATTTTAACAAAGAATACAAAAAAAATTTGTCCGGTTGAAAAATAACAATTCCTCGCAATTGTTTAAGCAATTTCGGTTTAAACAATATGGCACGGGGTTGCCCCCTGGCAACATGCATTTATATCATCAGTAGGGTAATTTGAAGAGAATCGCATAAAAAAATTGAGGTGGAATAGTTTTCGATACTCATGCGCCGATTCCTCCTGGACTAAAACTAGTAAAGCGAACTTCACACTCATTATCAAGACATCTAGCGACACGATGTTTCTGGCGGTCAAGTTAAGAACTAACAGTTTTAAATCTACAGTGAATATCGTTTATAACGATCTCGTTTGTAACGACTCGGTTATAGCGACGTAACACTTAACACTTCTTCTTCTTTCTATATAGCGTCTTCCGGATATAGCGACCTCTGGATACAGCGACGGAATTATGTGGTTCCTTCACCGTCGCTATAACCGAAATCCACTGTTTTGAAAAAGAAAACTAATATTTGTAAGACGACTGGACCGATTTTTACGAACCGTGCAACGCATGTTAAGTCGAACAAATATATCAGTATGTCAATTTAAAGTGAGGGTTTTTGAAAAAAATGCCCATCAGTTCGAAAAAACAGATAACTCATAAACGAACACACGCCACTTACAGACACGAGATTTTTTTGAAAATAAAGTGACTTTTTCATTTAAATTTTAATTAACTATCTCGTTACCGCATTAAATATCTTTAGTATCGTGAATTTCGAATCAAGATTACCGTTGTCTGTTGCATTTTATGGTGATGGCGTTCGAATGCATACAACACATCAGTTTTTGTGACTCTGTGCAATACCCAACTTGAAAAAAAAAACAAAATATACACTTAAGGTCACAATAAAATCAGCAGTAACACAACCATATTGAGGAGCCATCATGTTTGTTAACATTGTAAGATTAAAGGATGAATCCTGGTGGCATATGATCGAAAAACTAAGCAAATACTGTTTCAGTAGTTGCTTAGTTCATCGATCCTATGCCACCAGGATTCATCCTTTAATCTTACAATGTTAACAAACATGATGGCTTTGATGAATCCACCTTTCCTTTGTGATAACTAAGCAAATACTGTTTCAGTATTTGCTTAGTTCATCGATTCTATGCCATCAGGATTCATCCTTTAATCTTACAACATTTAAACAGGATCATCATCACTCTAAATTATTAGAGTTATTTTTCACAATTGTTAAGATTGTTATTGCATTAATAAATTTACTCGATTTTAGGGCGCCTGCCGCCTAGTATAATTGATTGCATCAATTACATTATTCAATGATCAGTTGCAATTTGCCAACTTTGATATAGATTTGTTTTCATCGAGTTCGTTTAGAATGTGATTAGTTACGGACTGCGAAAATGTGAGCAAAGCTATATATCTCCTTCAATTATTTATCTGAGGTTTAATAATAATTTTAAACTAAGATAAGGGAAATTGTAAGCGCAAACTCGGGAATCAATATTGTTCGTATCATTCATATAAATTAATTATTGTGACGAAAGCCTCTTGATAACTATAGAGTATTTATTGAGACGTCATATTATATCTGAAGCTAACGGTTTTTTTTTTGGTGGGTAAACCATCAAGCACTTGACCGTAATAAAAACGGGCCGAGATCTTAACAATAATGAAATGACCGTCATAGGAATAACTATGGTAGAGAGGTCAATGATACCAACTCGGAACATGTATGAAATACAGACGTATTTTTGACGCTGTAACACTGCGCATGACGTTTCCATTCACAGGGTGTCTATATAAAGGTGGCACTTCACATGGCTATTTGTGTTCGCTATTGGGTGTTTGTTGTATTTGGCAAAATATATGACGTTCAAGACAAACATGCAAATAGAGGCAAATACGACCATCCACACATAGCAGTCAAATATCAAACACACAAACATTTGGCAGCAGAACGCAAGGTACAAAATTCAAGGAATTTTAGCACTGTTTCATTGTCCCAATTCATTTTCAATAGTAATTGTTCCAGTTCTCGCTCACAGCACGGACACAAAAATACTGTACGTCCGTACAGGTTCACGGCGCGTGCGCTTCTGAATATGGCCATTGTGTGGACGGTTTATTTGCGTATTTGCCTATTTGACTTCTTTGATGTGCCTCGAAAAACCGACAAGCGAACGGTAACGCGTATTTGGTATTGGCCTTATTTGTCAAATAGGCAAATAAGGCCAACACTTTGTCAAATAGACTGTTCACACTTGGTAATTGTTTGCCAAATATGCCAAATACACAAATACAAATAGCCATGTGAAGTGCCGGCATAAATAAACGACATTCAATGCCGGATTTACGGCGCTATTCTGCGCTGTCAATGTAAGATTTTACAGTGCTGTTAATTTATTAACCTTTATATTACATGAACTAGTTTTGAAAATGGGATATTTGAATTCGCACCTTTAGAATTACAATGACGTAAGTGCAAAATAATTGAGTTGAGTATGACAAATACCTTATAAAGTGACAAACTATCGAAAGCAGTATTGACTCTAATGATAATAATAGCTAATGTTGCAAGACGACAGTAGTGTCGATGTGAAATCGAGCTGGTCTTGAAGACAACAACGCCAGTTGCGGAGAATGGGACGAGTTAGTTGCTCCATAGTGCTATAACGACACAACGGTAATTATGCCATTTTTTTAATTAAATTTAGAAAAAAACATCGACTAAGGCCTAGTTTATATGAGAGGCGTTCAACGCGCGTTGGCCCAACGCGCGTTTACAGCTTCTATACAATTGTATAGGACTGTTTATATGATAACGCGCGTTCAACGCGCCACCAACGCGCGTTATCATATAAACAGTCCTATACAATTGTATAGAAGCTGTAAACGCGCGTTGGGCCAACGCGCGTTGAACGCCTCTCATATAAACTAGGCCTTAATTGTTAGTTGTGTCATACTTTTTATAAAATTTAGAAAGAACATTGACTTAAGGCCTAGTTTATATGAGAGGCGTTCAACGCGCGTTGGGCCAACGCGCGTTGAACGCCTCTCATATAAACTAGGCCTAATTGTTAGTTGTGTCAAAATAAAAAAAAAACTGTTTTAGTACCAGGTAGCGACTAGCGACATCTGTTCAAATTCGCTCAAAGTTATTAGTTCATTTCAAACGCCGGACCGCAAACGAAATATATTTTGCAGAATTATACTTATCTATCGCACCCGGGTGAAACCGGGACGCTAGTATATAATATATAAAAAACTTCGAAGCTTTGATTACAAGAATGAAACAACCTTATTAACATTTTTTTTATTTATTCGCGAGCCTTTCAATTCAATATCATTGTTATCGTCAGTTGCTTTCTTATAGAATCTAGATCTAAATCAAAAATTATTATAACCTAAAAAAAGCAACGTTAATTTCAGTGACCTAAACTATATTATTTTACTTTCATTTTTTTCAATTTAGTTTTAACGAAAAACAATCTAAATATTATTCCTATTTCTAATACGAATCGATTGGCTGATGAAAATGAAACTTCCCGCAATCACATTAGAGCAATTCAATAAGGCATCTTTATAATAAATACATTCTGCAATCTGCTCTCGTAAAAAATAAAAACAAAATTGAAAAATGCCTAATAAAAGACGCTAAACGCTAGTTACACGGACATTAAGGCGAATAACCTATAATTTTACAATATGGTTTCTGTAGCAACCGAGCACAAGGTCAATGGACAAAAATTCAATTACAAAATGGATGCTGTTGTGAAGTCTATTACTTTTTTTTACTCAATTTTCTATTCCTCTACTCTCTTACAAACACGCCTCAGCGGCGTAACACACCAATTTTTACCAAACATTTTACTTGCGTTATATATGACTAGCGTGACCTGTGCGAATTATTCGCACTGAATAAGTATAATAATTATCACTTTACAAAATTATTTTTTAAATATGATTGCAGGTTTTCAATTCGTTTCTAATTTCGCACACTGCTTATAACGTTCTTCTTTTTGTTGTATTACAATATGCAGCTCAGATGACAGATCGAAGAAATATTTTACTAAAATTGTCATATAGAGGCGCAAGTAGCAAAAGCGTTGAGCTAAGCCGTCAGATGGCATCATGCAGCATTGCTGTGACGTTGTTCGGCGTTGCTCGCTGTTTCAAAATTAAAGCCGTCAGATGGCAGTATGCAGTATTGTGTCTGTTGTATTTTTAATATGAAGGTCAGATGACAGATCGAAGTGTTGACGTTGTTTCAAAATTAAAGCCGTCAGATGGCAGACGTTGTTCGGCGTTGCTGTATTTTAATTAATTTACAAAAACAAAAGCAATAATAAATTTTTTAGTTGTCGATGTCAGTAGAGCAAGCAATTATCTGTAAAATGATATATAATTTATGTGGAGAAATTGTGTGGTTTTTTTCTAAAAAGGGAGGCAAGCATCTTAAACCTTAGCGTATTAATATATATGATTACACCGACAAGAATTCTATAATGAATATTAGTTAGGAGCTGACGCGCAAAAAAAACATGTCGTCCCAACCTTCTGCCGCTTGATACCTACGCTAGTTAAGTAATTTAGAGCATTTTTTATTCGATAATATATAGGCGGATTCTGGACCAATTTTAAAATAAGGGGGATAAAAAATTTCAAAGGTGGTAAAAAAAGGGGTAAATATTTTGATACTAATTAATAATTTTGAAAGAATTTTATATAAAGCGAATTAGAAATTAAATATTAATTATTTTTTATATTTTTTAGATCAGTTCTGAAGAAGATCCAAATCCGGATCGAAACGTTAATGTATTAATTATATTTTTTGTTAATATATTGCCTGAAAAATTGGTCGATAATTTTATTTATTGAAGAGTTCTAATCAGACGTTAATCAAAGATTTAAATTTAAAAAAATCTGCCGCTTCGTTTTTACGTTCTGTTCGAGCCAAATGACCCGGAAATACCACCGGCAGAAATTTTTGACCAATTGCACTCTCCCCAAGCCCCTTCTAAGAAAGTTAATTTCTGATCATAAATTTAATTTTTTAGGAGTGGCTTAGGGAGGGTGCAATTGGTCAAAAATTTTCCTTATGCAAACGATTTGAAAATAACATAATAAATATGTCCAAAGTCAATATTTTTGAAGAATGGTCCCGTCGTCCAAATGACTGGAATTTTTTTTTGTAACGTTCAATTCGAATCATAGCTAAAAATAATTTTTATTAAAACTTACGCCACTGCCAAATCCACTACAGATACACAATTAAATAAAATGTGGTTTTTACACAAATAATTTACAGAAAAATTCAATTGTGTAAGAAAGCCCAAATTATATTTATTCTTAACCTTTCAGTGAACTCGGACATTCCATTTTTCAGTGCAAGGCAGAGTGCGAAGTTGTGAGCGACGCTCCGTAGTGGGAAACGCTGTAAGTTAAACACAGCTACGTCATCGCTAGACATCGGCAATTGTTCTCGATCTTCGCCTACTTGAGCTCAGCAAAGTACTGTGTTATATTTAACATTAATTTTAGTATTTGTCAACTGTCACTTGCTTGGCAAATTCAGGCTTTAAGAATAAAACACTTTTTCTTCATACCTCGATCGAAAGTACATACTTTCGGCATCAATAATGTAAGGCAGAAAGTCTAATATTTATAACGCATTGGTGGAATTACACGCACTGATGCGGGAAGTACGTACGTTCGGGCGGCAGTAAAGAAAAAACCGCACCTATCAACTGTTGTTTAGATGTCGTTTCCATAGCAACTCTATTACATTTTAGCTAATAGTCGCGAACAGCTGTCATTCGTGTTTTTACGTGTAAGCTCAAAGCTGCTTGCTTGGAATTTATCTGTTGCTTTACGTAATTAATAAGTAATGAATTAATTAATGTATTTAATAAGCGTACTTACGACCGAGGTGTGAAGAAAAATAGTATACACCACACTGACCGAAAGTTTGATAATCTCGCACTGATGCCCGAAGCGAGCCGAAGGGCATCATGGCGTGCTGTGCAAGAGGATGTCAAACTTTCGTCCTTTGTGGTGTAATATATTTTCTTACGGCGACTGGACTCTACCCGACGAGTAATTTTTTCTGTGGTGAAAAGTAAGTAAGTAAGTAAGTAAGTTTATTTGGTCATTAATTGAGATACATAGTATCTATATGACATGTCATACAATTTAAAAATACAATTTAAAATACAATTCTAAAATACAATTTAAAAATACAAGTTTAAAAATACAATTTAAAAATACATTTTATCAAATTCACTGATTTCATACAGGCACGCTTCAGTTAGGATTTTTTTAATTTTCTTTTTAAAAATTGTCTCATTTAGATAAAGGAAAGTGTTGGATCAGTGAGTCACGCGTCCACTAAAGGGTTAAGAAAATTACGCAAAACATGATGGAACAGATCATTATACATCTCACAAAATTGTTAAAATTCCATTCCGTACGAATTATTATTTCAAATTATTAACCATAACAATGGGTGTACACTGATACAAGCCGGGGAAAGATTTACGATGTCAAAAGCAGACGCATGCAAGTAATGAGAATAAAAACAGATCCGAGCCGAACAATCATATATATTAATACGCTAAGGTTAAAGATGTTTGCCTCCCTTTTTAGAAAAAATCTCACAATTTCTCCACATAAATTATATATCATTTTGCAGATAATTGCTTGCTCTACTGACATCGACAACTAAAAAACTTATTATTGCTTTTGTTTATGTAAATTAATTAAAATACAGCAACGCTGAACAACGTCTGCCATCTAACGGCTTTAATTTTGATACAACGTCAACACTTCGATCTGTCGTCTGACCTTCATATTGTAATACAACAGACACAATACTGCATACTGCCATCTGACGGTTTTAATTTTGAAACAGCGAGCAACGCTGAACAACGTCACAGCAATGCTGCATGATGCCATCTGACGGCTTAGCTCAACGCTTTTGCTACTTGCGCCTCTATATGACAATTTTAGTAAAACATTTCTTCGATCTGTCATCTGAGCTTCATATTGTAATACAACAAAAAGAAGAACGTTATAAGCAGTGTGCAAAATTAAAAACGAATTGAATAACTGCAATCATATTTAAAAAATAATTTTGTAAACTGATAATTATTATACTTATTTAGTGCGAATAATTCGCACAGGTCACTCTAGTTCAGATAAATTCAGATAAACCGACTCTTAGTAGATTAGCTGTCTGCGTTTGCCGAAGTTTCTGTGATCTTTGTCGACATTTGGCCGCTATTCATCGTATACCGCTGCTAATAAGTGCCCTGGTTTCCGACGAGCCTATCCCGGCCGACGAAAAGCAGCGGACCTTTGTGACTACGTGTTGATTACGTCACCTTAAAACACGGGGGAACGTTACAAAGCTCTGTTCCTTAACCTCTCTACGAACGGTGTAACAGAACCGCCAGTCATGCGCACTAGCTAAAACGTGTTCCAAAACCGATACAGTTCCGAACTTCCGTGACTGTTCGCAGAGTTTTGTGAAGTTTTGTAAAGCAACGACTTTAGAAATTCGAAAGCAATTTTTCTGACACCCTGTATATTTTTAAAAAAACGTCGGCTACAGTCAAATTGAAGCTACATTATAATTTCAATGCATCACGATAATAATCGAAACTACAGACGCGAAATATAACAAATTGGTTGCCACTAACAAATACTTGGAATAAGAAACAACGCACAAGCTGCACCGCACGCTGACTGCAGTTCAATTGAGTACAGTGGAACTTCAAATATACGGAAGACTCGATTATACAGAAAAAAGAAAATATTCGTATTTTACTTGAAAACATACTTTCATACCCGGGGCAGATAAAATTTTAAAAAAAGTTGTTTTCTTGTATTATACGTACAGTGCTGATCTAATAAAGTAATTTATTCAACACGCGTGAGTAATATATAATTTCGGGACCCTGCTAAAATCGGGAAAAATAATAAATTATTTCATGTTGACGCGTAATGCTAATAATGAGCCGTACTGTACGATAATGAATTTTCTGGACCAATAGGAACGCGGTAGCGATTTGTATACAGATTGTATCAAATCAAAACAGTCCATAGAACATTCTGTGTGTAAGACAGAGACGATATTATATAAAGCACTAAAGCAGTAAGTAAGAATGAGATAAATGATAGCTAATAGTTACTGTGGTTATACAATCTGATAGTATCGTCTTTGTTTTCTACAGTAAAAATCACAATTTTATCAAATATCAGTATTCACTAGTGAAATTATTGATAAAATGGCTATTTATACTGTTCGTGAAAAAATCCAAATAATTAAATGGTTTTATGGTGGTAATTCAAACGCCAACATAATAAATTTACTTGTAGTTGTTTTAATTGATAAATTGGTAAAAAGATTTACAGTATACGTAATTATTTATTTACGTAACCACAGTAACTATATTAGCGATCATTTATCTCATTCTTACTTACTGCTTTAGATCTTTATATATCGTCTCTGTCTTACACACAGAATGTCCTATGGACCGTTTTGATTTGATACAATCTGTATATGAAAACAGCATCGCAATTCAGCGAAAGTCAGGGCCATCTTGTGTGCATCGAGGGCGGTGGGTACGTCAATCAATGAAATGATTTATTATTTTTCCCTGTTTTATCAGGGCCCCGATTACATATTACTCGTGCTAGTTAAATAAAATATTATGTGCGACCATTGATCGAAGGAGAATATTCCACTCGCGTGTTACCGCACTCGCTAGGCTCGTGCGGCAAATTTCACGCTCTTTGAATCTTCTCCTTCTCTCACTAGTCGCACAATATACTATTATGCACTTGTTTGCTAACCTCCCAAGATACTTTAATATTCCCGACACTCCAAAAACTCTAATATTTCTACTTTTAAAAATTTACGTTAAACATAACCTAAAATTATTTCAAAGCAAAGCGTGTTCCTCTCAGTTATAAAGCCATTGGACCGATTTGATACGGTTTTTAGCATCATAACCCATATTTTATAGATATAAAAAACTTTTAAACGGGTTTTGTTTCAAAATTGTGTGCGTCAAAATTAACGAAAAATTTAGTACAACCTTGCAAACAATTTTTAAATTAAAGTGTACCCGATTTCATGCATTCTGGATTATTGAGATGCCACTATGCTTATGCAAGTTGCATATACGATGTTAAGATACATAACATGTACCACGTGTTCAAAAAGTTCCCCAATTATATATGACAGCGTAATCTTTGAAAATTTTACCAGAAACCCAACATTATAGTGATTCAACGACCGACTGGAAAATGTATTGAATGAATTTTAGCACAATCCACACAACATTACGAATAACTTACAAAAATACAGGCAATTAATCGCCATTTAGTTCTAGAAACAAATGAAGCTTTGCATCTCTCTCGAACTTATTATTATCTACTGCTATATTTGGGCACTAAATTCATGCAGCCATTTTAGAGCATATACTTAATACGCTTAATACTCCCGTATTGCTAGTAAGGGTCCAGAAAAGGATGACGACTCAACGGTGCAGACACGCAAATACGTCTATCTTTGTCATTTAGACCTCAGATGTTATGCGCATGTCCGAGAATGGAACATGCGCTTGCCCCACTTCCCTACTACGGTCGCAGCGCTTGCGCATGACGGATCGAGTATAAATAAGAGAGATGGAAGTAGGCAGTTATTGTCTCTCTCGGTGAGGGCAATATAGGAGTATGAAGTATATGCTTTATGGTGGCACTTCACATGGCTATTTGTGTTCGCTATTGGGTGTTTGTTGTATTTGGCAAAATATATGACGTTCAAGACAAACATGCAAATAGAGGCAAATACGACCATCCACACATGGCAGTCAAATAACAAACACACAAACATTTGGCAGCAGAACGCAAGGTTCAAAATTCCAGGAATTTTAGCACTGTTTCATTGTCCCAATTCATTTTCCATAGTAATTGTTCCAGTTCTCGCTCACAGCACAGACACAAAAATACTGCACGTCCGTACAGGTTCACGGTGCGTGCGCTTCTGAATATAGTCATTGTGTGGACGGTTTATTTGCGTATTTGCCTATTTGACTCCTTTGATGTGCCTCGAAAAACCGACAAGCGCATGGTAACGCGTATTTGGTATTGATCTTATTTGTCAAATAGGCAAATAAGGCCAACACTTTGTCAAATAGACTGTCCACACTTGGTAATTGTTTGCCAAATATTCCAAATACACAAATACAAATAGCCATGTAAGTGCCGGCATTAGAGTGTTGCCGATACAAATGTCTGGAAAGCACACACTTTGAACTGTTTAAAGTAAGCCCTCCTTGAACTTGCGGTACCTATCTAAATGTAATTGCAAGAAAGTTCTGAACAAGACAACATTTTCGGTATTTACATCATTATTTTTACGTGCTGTGTAACAGGTATGTTAGCTCGAGTAAGAATGTTGATTTTTGACTGCCGACGTGCGAACAAATAAAAACAAACAATAAAATTAATACCCTGCTACAAATATTTATTTATTGCAGTCTTTTTTTACGGATACAAAGTACTCACAATTCCACAGAAATCTCGAAAATTTACTGACCAGAAGGTTATTATTAAGTTGATTTATTTTCATCGAAATATTTTTGTTTCAGAATCGGTATAATTTTATTTCCAAGAAAGCAACATTTAATAATTAATCATTTAAAATAATGGGTTCAGACAAGCAATTCACGGTTTGTGGTATAATAGATTGGGAGATAGTACCATAAGTTCAAGAGGCTGCAGTGTTTCCCAATCAAAACAAACTATGAACCTCTGTGTACTTGTAAGATGTCTATAATTTCGCTTTTTGGGAGTTTTTTAAGCTATTGCATAGCTTCTATCGCGGGCTTTGAGCGCGGCGACCGAATCAAGAAATTCCGTAACGAAAAAAAACCTAACACCCATTCCGTAACGAAAAAAACCTAACACCCCCCACTCCGACCGGCACAGCGGTGCGGCGTTGACAGCCGTACATCGTCTAACGTCGTTTCAGTTCGGCAGACTTCGGCACGGTGTTTGTGTGCTCATAACTGCATAACTGCTCATAACTGATTCTATCTTTATTTGTGAATAAATGAATTTATATATAATACTGCTATAAAAATAACCTAAATTATTTAGGTTATGTGCAGAGAAAGTATATAATATGATATTATACCTATATAAATGTACATCGCGCGAAATTCTATGATCAAACTCTTAATATCGTTCTTTTTGTTCAAATTTTTTGAATGAATAATTGTTTTGGTGTGTAATTACACTATTTATACCTTATTATTTATACTTTACCGCGGCAGTCCCCGAGTGCCACACGTATTTTTTTTTTAATTTTTGGGTTTAGAGAGGAATCCTCTCTAAAACCAGGCATTATTTTACGGTAATTCGTCGGTTACTTCCAGTAATTCGACGAACTTCCTTTAATCCGTCATTTTCGATGAACTGGCGGTGTGGCGAAAAAAGAGAACGTCGGATTGGTGTGTACGTCGTTATTATTTTGTTTTCTCCAATACCTTTTCGCCATTTTGAAAGTCAAAGCCTTGCACCGAATCAATCGAAAAACTGCGGATAACGCGCTGGTCATTAGCACCTGTTCACATGCAAATGTTTAGTTTTTTTGCTGGTTTCAGAAACATAATATATGACATTTTTATTGCTGCCGATCTGCAAACTCGTTTTCTAAATTTTAGTTAATCAATTTTTGCAAATACGAAGTGCGTTCAAAATCATTATACCAATGGAGAAAAAAAGAACTTTTATTTGTTTATCACACAGTGTGAGCGAAGAAATAACACGAAAACATTTTAAATGTAGGAAAAAAAAGTAAAAAATAATTTTTTCAATAATGAATAAAAAATACAAGTATTATTGTGAAAAAAGCGTGGGGCGCTTTGTTCCACATTTTCGTACATCGAGCGCCCCACGCTTTTTTCACAATAATACTTGCATTTTTTATTAATTATTGTTTTAAGCTTATTTAAAAAAAAATTACTTTTTACTTTTTAGTTCGATATAAAGCGTGTTTTTTAGTTTTTTTTTTAAACTATATTTATTTTCCACTTTTTAGTTCGATTTATTGTCAAAAATTTGTCGAAAAAAAAAACAATCTTTTTTTCGGCGTGGACGGGATTAGAACCCACGACCCGTGATTCCGAGAGTTGACGTCAGCGAAGACCCGTGCCTTAGACCGCACGGCTAGCCAGTGTACTTACAGTGCTGGCATATTATACCACTATATAAACCACTTGCTGTAGTCCAAACGAGTTTACAAACATACATACTTACATACATACAAACTTACAAGTGAAACTAATATAAAGCGTATAAAAAGTAATGTCCATCGCCCACAAATCTTTAACTACTCTCGCTGGCACTCACATATTTTGAAACACCCTCGTATAAAAAAAAGAAGTCAATTATCAAATTTATTAATTATTTATGGTGTTTCAACTTCCTGTGTTTTAGGATAAACAAGTCGATGACCGACTTTTATTATGGGAACCATTATTATGAAAGAAATTAGAATTCATCGCGAATAACTAAAACACGCTATTTTTAATACGACTTCTGACAAGGCGCGAAATCACACACACCTTTTCTTTCTATTTGAAGCCTCTTTTCATTCTTTCTTTTAGTGATCGGCTGGACACTAGTGATGTGCCGGATCGTTAAAAATGTATATACGTGGATACGGATCTGAATACGGATATTTAGTTTCAAGCTCCGCGGATACGGATCTTAACTTTCTTAAGAGTACGCGGCGGTAAATATTGCACATCGACCTTTGGAATGAGACTATCTGTTATGGGAAAAAGTTATTGACCTCTTTAAGAGTTAACTCTCATAACAGGTTGTCTCTTTCCAAAGATCGATGTGCAATATCTGATTATAAAGATAGTTTTTTAGTACCTTTGAGTTATGTACTATTGGTATGGTACTCACTACGATAAATGTTTGCAATATAAAGGTGCCAAATACGATTTTAAAAAATAAAAAATAATCTGAATGGAATTTAACAGTTTTTCATTATTACGTAATCGCCTATATATATAAAATTTCATCTATGAATTGAAAATTAATAAGGTAAAAGATCCGCCAAAAACTAACGGATACGGATTTTTCTTCTCCCTCGGATATCCGCGGATACGGATATCCGGCACATCACTACTGGACACACACACAATAGGGTTTCGTAGTGTTCGTATGACGTATTTATGGTCTATGCATGGGTCGCACTTGTTGCTTGACAAATATCATACCCTAACCTAGAAATGCGTCATTGTAATGTGTTGATACTGGTTTGTAGATTGATAAAATTAAAAAGAAATCGAGTGAATCATGAGTTATTATTCGAACTAATAAAATAACTTTGGAGGCTTCCAAAAACCAAGTAGTTCTAATAAATATTGACACGTACACTAATGACGTCGCACGCGGTTCTTATCTTCGCTATGCAATTTGAAATATAAGAGCCATTATAAATAAAATTTGAGTTTAAAAAACACCCTTTTATAGCAACGCATTTTGGAGTAATTTTAGACAAATTTAGGGATTTATTATCCCTAAAAACGACTGGAGTTAGTGACTCAAAAATGTCATATTCGTTGTTTGAACTGATTAAACTACATTATGCCTGAATCTTCAAAAAATTCAGTAGTTCTTGGACTGTTTAAGGAGGTTGAGCCGTTTTACGAAGATAATGAAAAAAATCTGAAATAAAGTTTTTTTAATAGATTTTTTTATGACAAAATTTTCTGTAAAAAATCCAAAATCATTAGGAGATTTATAAAGTTAAAAATTAAAAAAAAACTTTTCCATGTAGTCTTATGGATAATATGTCAACCTAGCATGCAAACGGTACATTTTAATTTTTTGCAAATAACCAAATAATGTCAGCAGTTCCGAAAACTAACTATGTAAAGCATCGATGTCTTACGCATATTTTAATATTTTTTCCAATTTAATTAGGAGACTTTTAATCAGTAAAAAAAATATTAAACCTTAGCACTTTTCAATAAATAAAATTATCGACCAATTTTTCAGACAATATATTAACAAAAAATATAATTAATACATTAACGTTTCGATCCGGATTTGGATCTTCTTCAGAACGGATCAAAAAAATCTTTCACGAATTACATTAAAAATAAATAGAAACTAAATATTAATTATTTTTTTTAATTTTTTTTCGATCCGTTCTGAAGAAGATCCAAATCCAGATCGAAACGTTAATGTATTAATTATATTTTTTGTTAATATATTGTCTGAAAAATTGGTCGATAATTTTATTTATTGAAGAGTTCTAATCAGACGTTAATCAAAGATTTGAACTTAGCACTTTTCGATTATGGACTTTTATTCTTAACAATTTTAACTGAATTTTCAAGTTTTTAATGATCTAATTTTAATTTTTATTACCTTTAATTTCTCTTTTTAATTATTTACTGCAAAAAATATGTAAAATACAGATATTTACATAAATTTATTTTTTCTAACCTAACTTTGTTCAAAAAATTCAAAAGTTAGTTCATTAAGTAAAATACCGAAATAATTAATTAATATTAAAATATTATTTATTTATGCCTTTATGACAATAATTTATTGGTATCATCGACTTATAACCTTTTGTAAAAATGTATTATGGAAAAGTTCCCATTTAGAATTCGTCTTACTTTTGATTGGAACTGTAACGCACCAACCTCCTTAATGAACTATTTAGGTAGTCACTTTGTTTAGCAGAATAAAAAACAAACGAAAGGGATTGCTCAGAAACGCAGAGTGCTTATTTTGCTAGGCACTTTGTTATAGTCAGCGTGGTTATACTTATTTTGATATTTTTCCCCTGACTCAATTATTCCCTCACATTTTTCCATGTTCCCTGACACAAAACAATTATCTTACTTTCGCAGGCACGAGCCAGCCCTGTTAAATTGTCCACCGAAGGAAAAAACTTGCGCATCACCGATATAAACCGACAGAAAACAAAAAAAAAAAAAAAAAAACAATAAGCAAATAAACAAAATTTCTTACCTTTGAGCTGCGTGTTCTCGATCGCAAACATGTTGAGCGCCAACAGCTGTAAGAAGCGATTGCAGTTGAGCGGGATTGGAGAATGTTGCAGCAACGCCCGAAATTCTTTGAGCATTTGCAGCGCAGCCTCTTGAAATGTTTCCATTCTATAAAATTTCAATTAAATTATATACAGTATGTAAACGCGTAAGGTGCACATAGGGAAATTAGCATTGGGAAAAAATACTTGGATCAGAGTTAGCCATGACTGCATTAATTATTATTTATATTGAATTATCGTGGAATCTTGAGGATTTCTATTTTATTTTGATTTATTTTTATATTACTTGACTTTTTTAATAATAAAAAGCTCTTATAAATCATTATTTTAATTTTTTTGTACAAAAATAAAACAAAAAAACAACTCCATCTGTTTGGAAACATTTCATTCAAAAATTGTCTGACTGGTATGACGTATGCGCGTTGGTAAATCAGTGACCCAATGTCTTTAGGTTAAACACGAATAGGCGGAGATATTTGATCTCGCACCATATTTAAGTATTTTTGGGAATTTAATGTCCCATTAATAAAATAAGTCCGATTATGTTGTAATCATTTGAATATTTTCTTCGGTAGTATACACATTCATTTTGCAAAAGAATATTATCTGTCAAATTGAAAAACAGGATTTCAAGGCTCACTCTGATCCAGTCATTTTTTCCCAATGTTAATTTCTCTATGTGCACCTTACGTGTTTACATACTGTATATTATCTCAATATTTATCGTTGTTTTTCTCTTTAACCTTCGAGGTTATAATACAATATAAACTTCTGGGACGCTTCTAAACCAATTTTAAAATACAAACATGACAAAAAAAAAAAAAACTCACCCAATTTTCATTATTAGTTTGCCATGTACGTGCAAATAACTTGTTATGAACCTCTTGTTTACCTATAAAAAAAACTTTCATTTAGAAAAAGCGTTGTTTCTTCATTGATGCAAACCAAACTAAAAACATGAAATTGCGGAAAATCACAACAAACATCAAAGAAAAAATTGGTCGATAATTTTATTTATTGAAGAATTCTAATCAGACGTTAATCAAAGATTTGATCAAGCAAAAGAATTGTTCATCTGGACTCCAGGAATGTCAAATAAGTCCATTGAGCATATAAACGGTTCTCTTTTGTTAAATCGTCAGAATGAGCTCCGTCTAATTTAAATAATGTCATTGGATTTTTTAAGCACTGTAAACGGTCCTTTAATTCTAGCTGCGCGAGATCAATATTCAGGGAACATACAAGGCCTGGTTACATAATGAACGCGATTTGACTATAATGACGTCAGCAGCCAAGGGCGTAGACAGGGAGGGGATAAAGGGGGTAATTATCCCCCCCCCACGATTATAATAACAAAAAAATTTTTTAACAAAAAAATTAAACCGCCGAAAAATTGAAAAGCAAAAAATAATAAATCTTTTTATTTAACTAAGTTCTATCTAAGTAGTTGAACGTATGTGACAGTCTAGTATATCTAAGTAATTTTGAGTCGGCGTCAAACAATCAATGAACAAAGATCACTAAAAGAAATAACCAAATCAAATTAATAATGATACGTGAAATCTCCAGCGATAAATATTAACATTCCAAACATGCGCTCTCCACACGACCACTCGTAAAGACGGTGCCCTCAGTGTGTGCCCGTTCGGGTTGCTCTGTTGCTGACATTAACTTCATGAACGCTCAGAAATTTCCGGCGAAGGATTGTTGACGCCGACTCAAAATTACTTAGATATACTAGACTGTCACATACGTTCAACTACTTAGATAGAACTTAGTTAAATAAAAAGATTTATTATTTTTTGCTTTTCAGTTTTTCGGCGGTTTAATTTTTTTGTTAAAAAGTTTGTATTTTATAATTTTTCGTGGCTATATAATTTACAATTGTAATACACAACTCAGCATGAAAATCTGTGAGTGAACAATAAATCACCCCTATTTTCCCACCCTTAGGGTAGGAATTTTTTTTCCAAATTTATATAGGACCAACTTCGGGGTATACCCTTTCCAAAAAAAAAAAAAATTATCAAAATTGGACTACTCTGTAAAAAGTTATGTGTGGTCATACATTACAATCAGTGAGTGAACAATCAATCATTCCCTGTTTTCCTACCCTTAGGGTTGTAATTTTTTTACCAAATTTATATGGGACCAACTTCAGGGTATACCCTTTCAAACAAAAAAATAATTATCAAAATCGGACTACTCTGTAAAAAGTTATGCGTGGTCATACATAAATAAAAAACAAAAAAAAAATATACGCGTCGACTTGAGAACCTCCTCCGTTTTTGTTTTTCGTCGGTTAAAAAATAAAACTGAAAATAATACGAACACCTGGCCAAAAAATAAAATTTAGAAATACCTACTTCTTGAAAAAAAAAATTGTAAAATAGGTTTGGGAATTAATATTTTGCTTGATACATTTCTTCGTGAGTATTTAATATTTTAATTTTTTTTTTGCTTTACTAACCCCCCCCCCCCCCAGAAAAAAAATATCTACGGTCAACAGCTATTAAAATTTAAAAATCTGTACCTCTGTAAATACATAACGTATCGAATTGAAATAAACGCCATTGTGTTTGTGGCAATAATTTCTAACAGGAAACAGTCAGATATTAATTTATTATTTTTTTATTAATTTGTAATTTTTAATTGTTTATATGATGTTAAAATTGTAAGCTTTCAGTTAAACGTAGCATTTTCAACAAAAAAAATATAGTTATTCCATCGATATTAAGTTGTTCAAATAAAAAAACACTTACTTCAGCACTTGACAATTTACTCAAATCTTCTTCGTCGGAATCGTTGTGAAAATCGGGCTGAGCATTTGTAGTCCTATGAACTCTCCTCCCGCCTTCCGGATGTATCCAAATTTCTTTCCGTAATGAATTATTCCCTGACATAGTTCTTTCTCTCTCTTTCATACGCAAACGGGCTTTCTCTTCACGTCTCTTACGTCCATTGAGCTCATACTAAGAAACAAAACATTTCAAGATGCAATTTAAGCGTAACAAATATTTTTCTCCGCTATAAAAAAAAATACACAACAGTCTGCCAATCGAAGTATGAAAGCATTGCAATAAACCTTACATCGCAATTAAGGGGGTAAACTTATGAATATTCAAAATACATATACAGTAGAACCTCAAACTTAAGGGAGACGCCAAAAAATTAGAGTTATAGAGTTGTGGACTTATGGAGGATTTCGATTCAGACGAATGATGATAGAACCAAACCTCTGCGGATATGGAGGAGTCTACTATACCTTCATCAAGTGTTGCTATTCAGCCTGGAATGTTACATTATTTAATAATCGAATACGTGTGTACCCCCTTAATACTAATTAAAAAAAAAACAAAACAACTAAAATTGCACCTACATTGACTAAATAAAGAACACAAAAATTACTGAAGTTCCAATAATCAAGTTCAAACCTTTAATATTGTTTTTTATGCACTGTAATTTCATATCAAAAGCATTGCATTACATACGATAACATCCCACCATAAATTAGGGATCTGAGTAGGGATGCAAAATGATTTTAATATCGATAAATAGATAGATAGATAAATACATTTCCAAAAGTTGGGTATGATGGTCAAATTTGTAAAAATCAAAAATAAGTGATGAAGCTTTAACAATTCAAACAAGTTCTACAACGCTTTTAAGCACTATGCTACATTATGGACTAAGAGCTAGCTACGGAGAAAATGGGTGACTCGGTGCAGAGCTGAAAATTTGCAGAATAATAGGAGATAGTACAAGTAAGTAGGGAAAAAATTGCCAGAAGGCTAGGCGGAAGATAAAGAGCCGCCAAAAGGCGCTAATGTTGCGAAAAATCAGTGCACTTCTGGAAATTTCTATACTTATTCTGTAATTCAAAACTAGGTTATATTATATATATATTATACATTATATAGTTATAAGGGCATACTGAAAATTCAAACATGATATAATAATTACATTCGACAAATATTCAGAATTATTAATGACATTTTGATAGAATAAAATTAAATAAATTAATAAAATTACGTTGTTATAACAACGTAATTTTATTAATGAAAATATATGACGATTAATTTTATTTCTATCAAAATGTCATTAATAATTTTGAATATTTGTCGCATGTAATTATTATATCATGTTTGAATTTTCAGTATGCCCTTATAACTATATAATGTATAATATATTTAATATATAATCTAGTTTTGAATTACAGAATAAGTATAGAAATTGCCAGAAGTGCACTGATTTTTCGCAACATTAGCGCCTTCTGGCGGCTCTTTATCTTCCGCCTAGCCTTCTGGCAATTTTTTCCCTACTTACTTGTACTATCTCCTATTATTCTGCAAATTTTCAGCTCTGCACCGAGTCACCCATTTTCTCCGTAGCCAGCTCTCTGTCTATTACTCGTATTGTAAGAGAAAATCACATACATAAATACGTTAAAAAACGAGACATTGATAATATAATTTCATATAAAAGTTACATACACATGTTTGATGTAGATACTGCGGCATTAACAAATAAAATATATCAATCAGAAAAATAGAACCAATAGGTCTAATTAGAAAAGATGTGCTTACTTTCTTTCTATTTTCATCAAAAAGCGAATTTAAACTTTCCCGGGCTGAATGGAAAGGATTCGATGACATTAAGCTTCTCATGTAGTAATAAACAGCATCTAATTTTCGTTTCTGAAACAAAGAAATATTTTCGATTAAGATATTTCCTTTGAAATATAAAATTTGATATTTATTTTCCTGAAAATAAATGGCCAGTAAATTTAAAAAGTGCTCCCGCCACTAAACTGTTTGTTCAAAAAACTGAATACTTACTGCGTAAATTGCCAGGATTGCCAACTGATTATAGGGCCTTCCATTTTTAGGATTAAGTTGTTGCGCTTTAATGTACCAACTGCAAATAAAATAAATAGAAAACAAGCATTATTATTCGTATAACATACCGAAATTACTGTGTTTTAATCATAGATATATATATTTAATAGATTGCGGATACACTAGCGCCTCCTGTACCTTTCAGAAGCCATTTTGTACGTGGAAAACGCAGTAAAAAGCGCGCGAGATTCAAAAATATTCATTATTTTATAATACGATTTTATTGAGAAAAACAACAAAACTCACAGTAAACAGTGATATTTCGCTACAAAACCTATTTTTATATTGAAACGTTTCAAAAATTACAAAACTGAGCATAAATATAATGTAAAAGCTTAGAACATTTTACATTGTCAATTTGGCATCAAGGTTGACAAGCATTGATGCTAATCTGACAATGTAAAATGTTCTAAACTTTTATATTATATTTATGCTGTTTTGTAATTTTTTAAACGTTTCAATATAAAAATAGGTTTTGGGGCGAAATATCACTGTTTACTGTGAGTTTTGTTGTTTTTCTCAATAAAATCATATTATAAAATAATGAATATTTTTTAATCTCGCGCGCTTTTTACGGCGTTTTCCACGTACAAAATGGCTTCTAAAAGGTACAGGAGGCGCTAGTGTATCCGCAATCTATTAAATATATATATATCTATGGTTTTAATACAAGTTTTGGTGATTTATTAAGCACAAAGGAGATGACACTACATTTCGGCCTCGCTGAGAGTGCGTTCTACTCGGTGCCTTCAAAAATCACAATGGCCGATGATTTGTTCCACAAAACGATTGCGGTCATCTCCTTTCACTTAAATTAATCAAAGAAAATAATACATACTGCCTTGATTTTCCGTAGTTTTGAGTTTCGTTAATTTGATCCCGGTACCGAGCTAAATCACCAAGAAATAGAAATATTTTCTGGGTTGAAATTAAAGCTAAACCAACATAGCCCAGTCCTTTTGGTGGGTTCACATTTTTCATTTTAAGATAGTCGTCAATTTTGAACTGATAAACCAATTCCAGTTGTCTCAGCAATCCCTCGAAATATTTAGTTCCGTCTTCAATAATCGACAGCATTAATTCTTTATACTGCTTTTCTGTGTCACCGCCTGTCCGAATGGCGTTTCGCATAAGCTCGATAGGATTATGGAAAAGTATTTTCCAAAAATGGTGTTCTACATTTTCTGTCTGGCAAAATTTCAAATCGGTCGAAAGTAATCTGTGTAAGCCCTGTTGTAAAAATTGTCTAATTGACGATACTTTGTTCCAGTCTCGTAAAATGTATCCGGCGTCGATGATCCATTGGAGCTGTAAATCGGCTCTTTCGATTTCCATAAGAAGGCGAGGATTGTGAGAATTGTTGGCCAAATCGTACCAAGCCGGCTTCAGATTGCCGAACTGATCGGTCAAGTATGTCGGAGTGGCATTGACGTCCGGATATTGCACTTGGTCTAAGCTTTGGTCGGGAACAGACGAACGATTGTTCAATACGGGAACAACTATGGGTTTGTTAGGATTATGGGGATCGAATAACGTCTTCTGCTGAACGTTCGACTGCGGCTGACTTGAAAATTGTTGGTTCTGCATTGATCCCACATTTCTAGAATAATTGTTATGACTATCGACTCTGGTGGCAGATCTTGCTATTTCAATTTGATTACTACTATCCTTTGGTAAAACTAAAATCCCCGGAGCTTGACCGCTCGACGACTTCATTTCTGGATCTTTACTTGTTTCGCGTTCATAATTAGGTCGACCTTTGATTTCGTCTCTCCAATTTTTACGTTCTTGTTCAGAATTCTTACGCGTTCTATCGTTGCTTGTGTCACGAGTATTTTTACTTTTGAAATTATTCGACCGATCGCCGCTGTAACTTCGATGGCTGCGATCGTAACGACTTGCGTTATCGACTTCCTTGTTACGATCGTTACTTTCGTTACGACCCGATCGATACTGGTTGCTTTCGGTGCTCCTGTCTCTTCCCGATCTACTATTACGACTTGAACTCCTAATTTAAAATTTAAATTCATAATTAAGCTTCGTATAATAACATAATGTCGACAAAAAAAACAACCCAAAGTGATCACAAGCAAAACTACTAAAAAGCGTTATAACTTATTACTTTCATACTTATATTCATCTAAATTTATCCAAGCGAAAGCATTGACTGGCAGTTCAATTAAGCAAAGCATTTGTAACTTATTAACAAGACAACCTTTGGTTTATAATAGATGTAAACGTTTACATAACCTTCAAATTATTAATTATATTCAGAAGTTGCAAATAACCGCATAACGATAGTGTCTTTGCTTGCTCATCTAAACGGTGGTAGTGAGAATCGTTCTCTTCCTAAACTGACAATAAATTAGGTTATGTTCATTGGTTATGTTCGTGTTGTGACTTACAAAATTTGCAAAGCGTTTTTTCATAATAAAGAAAAACGAATAGAAAGAAAGAAGCCATTTAGATTACATTTAATTTCTAAAATGTCAAAGTTAATAACACAAAATATCATGATAAACTGAACAACCTAAATTAATACAATAACTGTCTCAAGTTTTTTGGAAGCATTTATTCCTATTATAAACCAAGGTTCGAGGGTTATGATTATGAATATTTTATTAAATGCTCACCTATTACGACCTTCACCCCGCTTAGTTCTACAAACAAAATGACACCATAAATGTTAATAGTAATATTTAAAATATTGGAAATAAAAATTCTAATAATTAGGTATACTTAAGGCTGTGGCGATATATTATGCAAAAAAAAAAATATTAATATTAGTAATGATGAAAGGGTATGAATATTGAATGTATCAAATTTTTGGTACATCGAATTAATACAATAAATTACTACTCCATTTGCTGTTAGATGAAATAAAATAGTAGCATTGGTTAACATACGTTAATCAATGATAGTAGGTTATGTGTCTAATGCGTGAATAATTATTTTATGACGAAGCGTGACTGTCGCGCGTGCGAATTTTAAGTCACACAAGTCATAAAATCGTCACGCACGAAACATAAGCATCGCATTTTTGAATTTATTCCCTAAAATTGCTGATTTTCACGTAATTCTTGGAATTTTCGACAGCTCAATTCACCAAGATCACTTTTAATCAAAGGCTGCATTCAATTCTCATGCGGCTAGACTCTGCTTTACTATGGAAATGGTAGTATGATTCCGTTTATTATACAAATCTTTGAATCTGTTTATTATTCTTTACGCAACTTAGCACTAGTGTTAAATTTCTCATTTCACGACCTCTATACAAGTATGAAAATCAGATGTTTTATAGGGAGGCGTGAAAATAGTATATTGTGCAACTAGTGCGACAATGCCGCACGAGTTACACATACTATTTTTTATTACGAATTAAATTAAATTAATATTTTATTACGAATTAAAAAAAGAAATTAGAAGTAATAAAAATTAAAATTAAATCATTAAAAAGTTAAAAATTCAGTTAAAATTGTTGAAATTGTCAAGAATAAAAGTCCATAATCGAAAATTTTAACCTCAAATCTGCTTCAAATGACAGTTTGTTTCGTTGACATTAACACCGTTATTATTTTGTTTTTTCTCTGAATTTGCGTGCGGCAAACAATAATTTCAGTGCGACAAATAAAATTTCCGCACGCAAATGAAAATAGCTACTTTTCAACCGTAACAGCAAGCGTAAAGACACCACTTTTCCCGCATGAGTAATAAAAAAAATATTGCCTACTCCCAAATACGATCGAAGCTATCAAATTACACAGAATCAAGTGATGCATTTAATCCAGAATATTTCCTTACATTGGGTATGTTCCGAAATACAACCCAGTATACTGGCCAGTGCTAATGACGTCATGAATCCGACGCCATGATTGTACTGGCATGCCACCATATTGTACTGGTGAGACAGATGTGACGTAGCACAAATATTTAACCAGACGCGTGTTCATCAGACTTTGTGGAATTTTTCATTTCATTATTTGTTATTTGCAATAGTGGACTGATCAACAAAGTAAACAATTACTTTTGGCGGACAAGGGAAATAATAATTACGTCAATGCGCTGGCCAGTATATTTCCAAACGAATCAACAGTACAGCGTTGATTCATGACGTCATTAGCCCTGGCCAGTATACTGGGTTATATCTTGGAACACACCCATGATGTGCACAAATACTGATGAATCAAACATGAAATTATCATAGATATATATTTAATAGATTGCGGATACACTAGCGCCTCCTATACCTTTTAGAAGCCATTTTGTACGTGGAAAACGCCGTAAAAAGCGCGCGAGATTCAAAAATATTAATTATTTTATAATATGATTTTATTGAGAAAAACGACAAAACTCACAGTAAACAGTGATATTTCGCTCCAAAACCTATTTTTATACTGAAACGTTTCAAAAATTACAAAATTGAGCATAAATATAATGTAAAAGCTTAGAACATTTTACATTGTCAATTTGTCATCAAGGTTGACAAGCATTGATGCCAATCTGACAATGTAAAATGTTTCTAAGCTTTTATATTATATTTATGCTCAGTTTTGTGATTTTTGAAACGTTTCAATATAAAAATGGGTTTTGTAGCGAAATATCACTGTTTACTGCGAGTTTTATTGTTTATCCATTAACATCATATAGAATTTTTAATCTTTTTGAATCCCGTGCGCTTTTTACGGCGTTTTCCACGTACAAAATGGCTTCCATATGGCTTCTAATTGGAACCATTCCGCACAATGCTCAAGGATAGGCATCCGCTATCTATTAATATATATCTATGGAAATTATGCAAGTGCCCCTTGCATATTACCTGGTCCTGTGTAAAGTTGTAGCTTTGACTGTAAAAATACCCGCATTAATAAAAAAGCATTTAAAAAAAAAGAAACCGGCGGACGGAAAATTGATATAAAAAGCTGAAATCTATTTACCTTCTCCTTTTGCGTTTTTTATCTTTAGGTGGGTGTGTGTGGCACACGGAACTATCAGCTAAACTGGCCATCGATGAGCTTCTAGTCATGGCGTCACTCAATACACCTTCTGGCTCAAGAGTCCTTTCAACGTCATCACACCAATCTAAAGTATCGGTTTCTTGAGGCGATTTGGGAAGCGTAGTTTCGAAAGGAGGCGACGCTGACGAAATCGATTCATACGGAATACTATTTCTTCTAAACTGTTCCGGAGGAGTCGTGATATGCGGAGGCGGAGTTCTTAATCCTTGATACATTTTACCCATTTTAACCGGTGTCTGAGTCTGACATCTATTGTCGGGCGGCGGAGGTCTATTCAACTGTTCGTTGCTCACGGCTCTAAATTGCAACGGCGTTGTCGGTCTCGAATTTCCAGGACTTATCAAACTCACTTTATCCGGCGTCACCGAACGAGGAATCATACCGGATTGATACACTTCTACGTCTTCGGCTCTTAATCGACCGCGGCCTCTCGACTTCATGTTGGGAAGAGTTTGCGACCAAAGCGGCGGCATCGGATGACCGCGGCCTTGCATCATGGGCTGATTGTACTGATGCGGATGATGCATAGGATGCATTTGAGGCGGAGGCATGTGGAAGTTCTGGCCTCTGGGCACGTTGTGCGGGTGCCGATAATTCCCGTTGCCTGTGCCTGTTCCTTGGAACGTAACGCTACTACCGTCCCAGCTATCGTCTGAATTTGGAGTATAATTGCTAGGTCCCATGCCGTTTTCAGCTAAATATTTTTGTCGCAAACGAGGCGGCAACGCATCTAAATTCAAAGGCGGTTTTGACCGTTTACAATTCGAATCTGAATTCATAGCAAATGAGCTATTTCTACGCCCCGACGGCGGTTTATACTGCAACTTTTCAGATTGCCAATTTCTTGTTCGTTCCCTAGGCATCGCCGGTTCTACACTTCGAGTGTCTCTAATTCGATTTGAATCTTGAGATGGCCCTATCGTTCTCGGCTCAGAATTTTGTCTAAGATCGCGCCTCCCTTGTCCGCTCGGAGAATGAGTCCTCCATCCGCCTCTATCGTTATCTTGTTTAAAATCGCCATCGTTTGTACATCCGTATCTGCGAACGTTATTATATCTTTTTCCTCTGTTTGCGTTGTTGGCATTGATGTGATCGCTACTGCCGAATTGATTATTCAAACCGTTTCGATGGTCACGATTACCTCCGTGTCTGTATCTTCCGTCGTAATAGTCCCTATCTAATCTGCCGGCGACGTCGATATAAGGTTCGGACACCGATTCAAATGTTGGAGACTTTTCGCTACTTCCTCTCGCGTGAGCAATGGACTTAGGAACATAAATGGGCTGTTCAGGTTTCTTATTTCGTCTTTTGTCAATTAAATTATTTGTTGAAACAGAAGTAGCTTGTGAAATATTTAAACCATTAATATCCGATAGTAATTTATTAAATTCATTTGGATTCTCCTGTCTATACTTATTTGATCTTCCCCGATTTTGTCTGTTGTTCTCTCTTCTATCATCTACTAAGGAATTAAGGCTGACATTACTGCCAGAATCGTATCTATTACCTTCATTTTCGGATTTTCTTAGAGGACCACTTCCAGGTCGATACAATTGTTGCTGTGGTTTTGCTTTTGACATCTTGAACTTTTGCAAAATAAATTTTATTTGTGAATGATTTCAAATACGCCTGTAACAAATTTTAAATGTTATTAAAAAATTACGAACAGAATTATAATGAGCCGTTGCACAAAAATAAATCAAAACAAATAGGTTATGTTATGAGTTTTGGAATTTGTTTGCAAATTTCTAGGAATTAAAATCTTGAATTAACTGCAGATGTCAAATGACTGTCAACCCAAATTAATTAATTTCATAACAAAAAAAAACGACAAAATATAAATAAAAAAATATATATATATTTTTACATACAAATATCAGTTGACTTTTTACGTTCTTTGTAGTTGCACGCCATGAAATCTGCTGCACATTGTGCACAATGCACATTTAAGTCAAATGTAAATTTCAAGGATATCCCAAAAAACAAAATCGAACGTAGAAAAAACAAATCAAAAAAACATACTGGTTTTCAAAATTTTTAATATTTAAAATAGAAATTCAATGTAAAAAAAATTTAAAAATGTCCAAAAATTTGTAACAAAAAATTGAAAACTCAAGAAAAGTCCATAAAAAAATTTACCCTAACAATTTCAAAAAAGAAGTAAATACAAACAGTACAATAATACAATGGTTGATATAAACGAAAGAGTAACAACAGCTGGGCCCCAAAGAAGATCTATAGCTGGCCCGACTCGACCCACGTCAGGGGCTCCTTACAGACCACATAGCATAAGTAAAAGCTTTAAGGGTGCTAGCATTAGTAGTGTATATTCTGATATAACTCAGCTAGACAATGCTACTAATTTATTACAAATGATAACTGAATGCGATGATATTATCGAAGGAAATATATCTATCTCAACGAAAATGTAAGTTTTTCATTGAGAATATGAATGGGAGCGCATCCATCGGCTAGCGTTTCTTTTTTTTTTAATATTTATGTCCAACTGTGAAATAAGTCTTCTTATACAATATCTCAATACAGCAATAGCCCTGAAGTTGCGCGATAAATGGAACGGACAAAAATCGGGTAAAGGTGTATTTAGACGAAAGGGTTTTGTTGTTTCGGTGTGGAAGGTTTAACAAATTCCAAAAACGTTTGTAGCGTTTGCTCGCAATCCGTAGTGTGGGCCCTGACGGTAACATCAAGGGAATCAAAACGCTCATCCAAACGCCGTCGATAGGCACCGAATGCCAAAGAGAAAAAATACTTAAATTTATATTTTTGAAAAATTTGTACAGATAGCAGAGTCACGTCCAACGATCAAGAACCTACAAATGCATATTAGGAATATTCGATATACATCGATACATTGAAAACATTAATTTTACAATGTATCGATTTATTCGATACATCGGATACATCGTTGCATTTTCATGCAATGTATCGAAAAAGATTGCTCATTGCTGACTGGTTACTTGTCGATTTTAAACTTTTTTTTGAAACCAACGCGCTATTTTATATATTATTTTGGGATTTAACGTATGGACAGATCTTATCATTTAATGTAATGTCGATTTCGCAATTTTTCATATAAGTACATATCACAGTAACAGCATGAAAAATGCAGTGTTTCTAGTTTAAATTTGTGTCACCAGATGTCTATCGTTTTATGTGAAATTCCAATATTGGTTTGGAAATTTTTTATTAATGCATCAAAAGATCGATATATAAATTTCCGACGTATTACATCGCAAAAACATCTGTTAAAAAAAATTAAAATACTAATTTTTGTACCATAAGTTTTCCAAATGTTTGCAGTTAGCCAATACAAATATTTGGTGTGTTACATTTTTGGACTTTGCTCGGAAAGTAAATCAAACTTTTGAGAAAACTGTTATGTCTCTAATTTTTGTAATTACCGGCACAATTCGACTAATCATCATATATATTAATACGCTAAGGTTAAAGATGTTTGCCTCCCTTTTTAGAAAAAACCACACAATTTCTCCACATAAATTATATATCATTTTACAGATAATTGTTTGCTCTACTGACATCGACAAATAAAAAATTTATCATTGCTTTTGTTTTTGTAAATTAATTAAAATACAGCGACGCTGAACAACGTCTGACATCTGACGGCTTTAATTTTGAAACAACGTCAACACTTCGATCTGTCATCTGACCTTCATATTGTAATACAACAGACACAATACTGCATACTGCCATCTGACGGCTTTAATTTTGAAACAGCGAGCAACGCTGAACAACGTCACAGCAATGCTGCATGATGCCATCTGACGGCTTAGCTCAACGCTTTTGCTACTTGCGCCTCTATATGACAATTTTAGTAAAATATTTCTTCGATCTGTCATCTGAGCTTCATATTGTAATATTCCAAAAAGAAGAACGTTATAAGCAGTGTGCAAAATTAGAAACGAATTGAATACCTGCAATAATATTTAAAAAATAATTTTGTAAAGTGATAATTATTATATAATTATACTTATTTAGTGCGAATAATTCGCACAGGTCACTCTAGTTTTAATTTCATTCTTTAATATTTTTATACAGATCAGGAACCAGCGATATATTGTGCTGTAAATACACTGAAAACTTTGAATATTTGGCGGCTGGCTTCAGCGATGGTCAGTTAAAATTATATAATGTACACAACGGTGAGGCTATTCATTGTCTAGAAGACACTGACGCCAGATCATCACCAATAACTGCAATAAAGCATCGACCTGTTCATAAAAGTCACCCCCGTAGCAATTGCCTTATTTGTTCACGTAAGCAAAAACAGTAAAGCTCCGATTATCTGACATAAATGCAACCTAAAGTACAATACGCGCCACGAATCTAAAAGGCTCGGAAGTTAGATGCGAATGCGAGCTTGCGCTTGTACAGTCTGTTGAAAAACTACAAACTCGCAACTGAACAAAACTAAAATAACAATAACAAATTGACAATAGCGTACTCGACTGTACTTTAAAGCAGGAAAGCGACAAGTGACAAAGGCAACGAGGGATCACGGCCAATCACCGACGAGCGCACGTTCCGTGCAGGCAGCTGGGAGGTGGTGAGAGTCTCAACGGCTCTAAAATGTGCCTTTGCGACGCTGTTTGTGACTAGCTTCCGAACCTTTTAGATCCGTGGCGCGTATTATAGATTCGAAAAATTCGGATAATGCGGGAAAGGCCAATGGGGGATGAAAGAAAGGAAAATAACAAGTGTCCAGTATAAGAAATCGTTTCAGTAGCCGTATTACTTGCACTATGTTTTTAGATAGATTTGTAAGTGCAGATAAATTCAAATAATTAACCGATCAATTGTTAACTATACATGTAATTACAGCAAATGCAGTGTGTACAGTTATGGTTAACAAAAAAGTACCTTGGTTGAACATAGACAGTGTCAGATAATCAGGACTCTACTGTGATAATAACTCGTTCGTAATTAATAATTATAATGTTATTGTAATAAAATGTTTATAAACAACTTTGTTTGAAAAATTCAGACTGATTGGTATCATGTTTCTAGCTTCTGTTACAAGGTGTGGGTTTAGTGGGACCCATTCAAAAATTATAAATAATTTTTAACTAATTTTTAATTCGTTTCTAAAAAGACACCGATTCAAAATTAATTTTGATGTGAAACATCTATCGGCGCGCCTTGGCAGTAAAACATGCCGTGACGAAAAAACGGCATGACGCTCTCTTATGCCGTCTCATCTGCCAGGCATCCCATCCCTTGTGTAGATTTTTTAAGGAGATATTTATACTTTTTTATTTGTGTTCTTATTAAAGATACGGATGGTTATGTTAGATGTTGGAATTATAACTTTCTTCAGTGTGTTTACAAAATACATGAAAAAAGACAAACATTAGGCTTAACTTATCATCCTCGTTTACCAAAATTCATAACTTTTGGAGACGATGGAAAACTTTTCTTGTATGATGAAGAAACTAAAATGCAAGAACGTGTTTTTGTACACAGGTATACTTTACAAATTACAACAATAAATATGTTAGTAAAAACAGGCCCGCCGCTAGTCGTCTATGCACCAGGGTTCAAGCTTGAATTTGCCGCCCCATGTACATTCCTCTGATTTAATTTTTTTCTAGACACATTTTAATCGATCATTATCACTCAATCGGTAAACTTATGCCTGAAATATATCCAACAAACAATTGTTTTCTCTTTACAATAACTCTGTTCCAGTCTCTCTGAGAACGGTAGCAGTACCGTTACAGTCATGCGCAGTAACTAAAACGTGTTCCAAAACCGATACAGATTCGTTTTAGCTACTGCGCAAGACTATAATAGTTCTGCTATCGTTTCAAGAAAGGTTGGAACAGAGCTTATATAAAGTGTACTTTTAAGTTATGAACAGTATTGAATTAAGTAATGTTTTCGTTTGTAGTGATAAACCTGATGTAATGGATGGCCATAGTTCCAGGATTTTTTCAGCTGTTTTTCACCCACTTTCAATGTATGAATTTATATCGGGTGGTTGGGATGACACAGTACAATTTTGGGATATTCGTCAGCCTACTTCAATCCGCCATATTTCTGGTCCTCATATCTGTGGAGACAGCCTGGATATTAGCAAAAACGGAAAACAGGTCCTTGATTTGCATTATACAATAAAAAAAGAATACAAGCAATGATCATTCCGAGTGGCTTTTAAAATAAATCAAAGCAGATAAGACCGCAATTTCAGTACTTAAAATAAAACTATTTTTGAAAATTTTATTCTCTATATTCAGATTAGTCATCTCATCAACCACCTATCATTTCATAAGACTTTGTTTTTCTCGAAATAAATACTAAAAATGTAAAAACTGGAATTTGACTCGATTTTTTTTTTAGATTTTAACTTGTTCGTATCAAAAAACTGACTCCCTTCAAGTTTGGGACTTTCGAACTGGAAGTTTACTCGCAAGTTTGGAGCCCGATATATATCCTTCAATGGTATCATTAAAATTAATACCAAATTGTTATGGTTTTCTACGCTTTCTACAATTTATTTTCAATTTTTACAGCTGTATTCTGGAAAATTTCTAACGAAAGATTTGATCGTATGTGGAGGCTCAGACCAAAATATTTTCAGAATAGTCGACAATCGCTCTCATTTGGTAAATTAAAGCTAATTATTGTTAATCAATTCGAAACCCAAAGGAATGGTGAGACCTCTGTTGAGAAATGCGCCGAACTGTCATAAGGGGGGTTTTTGACAGACATGATGGAGACTAACCTAGCCTCCATCATGCTTTTCTAAATCAATGCTTACCTTATGCCTCCATAGTTTACCTGTCAAAAACCTCCCTTAGGACAGTTCAGTGCATTTCTCACCAGAGGTCTCACCATTCTTTTGGGTTCCGAATTTTATCAAATTTTAAATTCCTAGGAAAAGATTTCAATATCCATTGACAAACTTCAAACATTATCTTGAAAACATGATTTTGATTTTAGTTTAATTTTTTTTTAAGCTATTATAATATTATTAATGACCTATAGGTATAAATTATTGTTAAATTAACAAATTTTCACTCAAATTTTCATAAAAATATACTTTTTATTTATAGACAATAAGCAACGTTCGCGGTCTTACTGGAGCTGTATATTGTATAGATGGAGGTCCAATACGCAAATCCAAAAGAGGTGGGAAGGTAATTCCTGATTCAACAAATCCGAGAATTGCATTTTGTGCTGGAAAAAAGTTGTATCAAATAGAATTTTAAATTTGGCTTTAAAATACATTTACAATAATATAAACACCGCAATATTTTCTTTATAGAATTTATAATATATTAATTATAATGCGTTCAACGTCCTTTTCTCGATATTATGTCATAATAGATGCCATACACACCATTACTATTTTCTATTTAAAACTAGGGGCTGCTATCGTTTGTGTTTACGTTTGCAAATGTGTGCATTTGTTTCTTTGTCTGTCTGTCTGTAACATATTTCTTCATCCTCAATGGATAGATCGATTTTGACGTAGTTTTCTTATATAACAGGACATTTTTGCGAGAAGGTTGTAGAATACATAAAAATTAATTCCTAGATATAAGTATGAAAAAGTTCAATAAATAAAATTATCGACCTATTTTTTCAGACAATATATTGTCTGAAAAATTGGTCGATAATTTTAATTTATTGAATCAGACGTTAATCAAAGATTTGAGTATAAAAAAGTGTTTTAAATGTGAGGAAAAATAGAATAAAATATTAAAAGAAAAAATACAAATTGGCATCGAAAAAAATAGTAAGTACACCCCTGTTCTTTGAATAATTTGACCGATTTGACCTATCATGAGTAGCGGTAAATCTGTGTTGATGATAGGAATGTTCGTGTTTGATTTTATGATTAAGATCTATAGTTACATAGTGCGAAGTTTGAAAATTTCTGACAACAGTTTGAAAAAAAATATTGAAAACGAAGAAATGGTAGACAATCAGCAGAATACTCGATTTGAAAAATCGTTGGGTCTGCTGACAACACGTTTTGTATCATTACTACAAAAAGCAAAGGATGGAGTTTTGGATTTGAAAGCTGTAAGTACATTGATTTAACCTCACAATTTTTTGTTAACTGACCTATTTTTTGTTTCTGCTATTATTTAGGCTGCCGATGTTTTGGCTGTTCGACAAAAACGCCGAATATATGACATTACCAATGTTTTGGAAGGCATTGGACTTATTGAAAAAAAGAGTAAAAATAGTATTCAATGGCGGTAAGATTTCGTAAAATTACGATCAATTTGACATGTCCACATTTACCCGCTTCCATAGTTTTAAAATGGCATATTTTTTAGAGGTGCCGGTCCAAACTGCAATACTCAAGAACTTGGAGAAAAACTAGCACATTTAAAAAAGGAAATATCAAAACTCGACGAGCATGAACAAATGCTAGATTGTCATAGAAAATGGATACAACAGAGTATTAAAAACGTCACAGAAGATATACAGAACACTAAATTATTGTATGTAACTGATGATGATATTAGAAAAGCATATCCTGATAGTACGGTTTTACTTCTACAAGCACCTCTCGGCACTGAAGTAATTGTTCCGATACATTCTTCTGTAAGTATTGTTTGTGTTCTTCATTTTTGTGTTTATTAAAACGTAACTACGAAAGATGTTACTAAGCTCCGATTCCGAAATTATCGATAGTCGATATTTATTCTTATTTGATTCCGTATCCAAAATAATTATAACAGACGCTAAACTCCGATGTTGCTTATGCTGCGCGCCCTTAGCACATAACTTGGTTTGCTGTACACTCAAGCACTATGTGATCGTGTTTTGTTATCAGTCAAGTCGTGTTTTGTTATCAGTCAAGTCGTGTTTTGTTTTTTGGTGAATAAACGTGATAATTTAATAATGAAACCAAAATTTTAAATCAGATTTCGATAGCTCTGTTCCAACGTTTCTATGCGAATGGTAATATAGTCACAGTCATGCGCAGTAAGCTAAAACGTGTTCCAACCGAGATTAGAACGGTTATAGAATTGTCCTTTAGGCCATAAAACAGTGCAAAGTCGACGCGCGTGACTGACGATGTTACCGTTTGCAGAAGGATTGGAACATAGCTATTATCCTTAAAAAAAAAACGATTCAGTTATAACATTTTATAACGTAGCTTTGCTGTTTGTTGCATCGATGATAAAGATTTATTCCCGTAACTACATACAGTATGTAAACGCGTAAGGTGCACATAGCGAAATTAGCATTGGGAAAAAATACTTGGATCAGAGTTAGCCATGACTGCATGAATTGTTATTTCTATTGAATTATCGTGGTAATCTTGAGGATTTCTGTTTTATTTTGATTTATTTTTATTTTACTTGGCTTTTTTAATAATAAAAAGCTCTTATAAATCATTATTTTATTTTTTTTGTACAAAAATAAAACAAAAAAACAACTCCATCTGTTTGGAAACATTTCATTCAAAAATTGTCTGACTGGTATGACGTATGCGCGTTGGTAAATCAGTGACCCAATGTCTTTAGGTTCAACACGAATAGGCGGAGATATTTGATCTCGCACCATATTTAAGTATTTTTGGGAATTGAATGTCCCATTAATAAAAAATGTCCGATTATGTTGTAATCATTTGATTCGATAGTATACACATTCATTTTGCAAAAGAATATTATCTGTCTAATTGAAAAAACAAGATTTCAAGGCTCACTCTGATCCAGTCATTTTTCCCAATGTTAATTTCCCTATGTGCACCTTACGTGTTTACATACTGTATAAACGTCTGTATTAACTTTTACTTTTTAGAGAAGCGAATATGAATTGAATGTGAAATCATCAAAAGGCCCCATATACACTTGTATTGTAAACCCAGAATGGGTCGATTATTATTCGGATAAAAATAATGCATGTGCAAGCATTTCGGATGTAAGTAAAGAATTTCTTGTTTATATATCTTGATTTAAAATGAAAAACTAAACCCCTTCAATTGGGAGGGGGGGGTGAATCGGCGGTTCTATAAGGAATGATAGATTGTAAATTGTGTATGTATTCAAAATTTCGAACGAAATCAGAGAACATGTTTTATTCTCCGACTTTGGGAAAGGACCGTTCCCCTCCTAACCGCTATCAGTGATGATTGAAATTAAATTATAGAAAAAAATGTTATTTTGTTTCTATCCTTATACAGAAATTCTCCCACAAAATACGGTTGGGAAACCCCGATATGTACAATTATTTGAAATAATCAATAATTTATATCGTGAAAATTGACTCTATTCAATAAATAGAGTAACTGTGATCCATTGAAGTTAATGATAGAGTATTTGGAAAGAATTCCGTGGCATAAGGATCGAAAATGAAGCAATACTGAATTTTTTTTTAAACTTGCATTTAATACTAACGTTTCGATACGTTTTGTATCATCTTCAGAGTGTTCTGTAATTATATTTTCTTAGTTAGAAAATTGTTTTGAATTAAAATGTAATAATTTATATCCATAAAATTAATAAAATACGATGCTTTAAGGACAAAGCTTCAGTAGACGAAGAAATAACTGAACAACAAAGTAAACGACCTAGGCGCCACGAGAAAACTTTTTCAGATGAAAACGGGACTGAAGAAAATCAGGATGAAACAACTTCAGAAATGCTTCTCACTTCGAAAGGAGTAAATAATGAAGAGAAACTAGATGAGTACTATACCCAGCATGGTTTGTATATCTTTATTTTTTTTTACTCTGAAGGTGGCACTTCACATGGCTATTTGTGTTCGCTATTGGGTGTTTGTTGTATTTGGCAGAATATATGACGTTCAAGGCAAACATGCAAATAGAGGCAAATACGACCATCCACACATGGCAGTCAAATAGCAAACACAAACATTTGGCAGCAGAACGCAAGGTTCAAAATTCCAGGAATTTTAGCACTGTTTCATTGTCCCAATTCATTTTCAATAGTAATTGTTCCAGTTCTCGCTCACAGCACAGACACAAAAATACTGCACGTCCGTACAGGTTCACGGCGCGTGCGCTTCTGAATATGGTCATTGTGTGGACGGTTTATTTGCGTATTTGCCTATTTCACTCCTTTGATGTGCCTCGAAAAACCGACAAGCGCACGCGTATTTGGTATTGGCCTTATTTGTCAAATAGACAAATAAGGCCAATACTTTGTCAAATAGACTATCCACACTTGGTAATTGTTTTCCAAATATACCAAATACACAAATACAAATAGCCATGTAAAGTGCCGGCATAATAGCATAGCAAGAATATTCTTGAGTTCAACTGTTGTTATACAATAGGGTACTTGCTTTACACAGGCTGATTTTTAAGTTGATTCTTTTTCGTGTAAAAATCAAATAGACGAACAAATATTATTTCAAGTAACTTTTTTATCAAAACTCAAAAATGAAAGAGAAACGGGCTTTCCAAGTTTTATTAAATCATATCAAATTTTAAGGTCGGTCCTGGCGTTATGTTATGTCACTATGGAAATATGTTATGTCATTATCAAGTGATTGTTCGAAGTTGTTTCCGTTTTTACATGCTTGTAGTAGCGATAAGGACCTTCCGCAAATTATTTAGGATGCATTTCCGATTCGTGCTATCATTTCTTCGCGTGTTGACCAGGCTTTTGAATTAATTTAATAGAATTTAAAAATTTTAATTAAACTTTGAACGGCTGTTTCTCTTATTTTTGAGTTTTGATAAAAAAGTTACTTAAAATATTTGTTCGTCTATTTTATTTCTACACGCTGTTGAAAAAGAAGAATCAACTTAAAAATTGCCTGTATAAGAAAAAAACTAAATGCCATTGCCAGAATTTGGACCCAAAAGTCTCAGATTCGCGCTAAATTTGGAGTAACTAGCTTTTGGGATTGTCCTGGCAATGACATTTACATTTTGTGTTATATCGAGTTTTGTAACGTTGATAACAAAAGGGAATTCGAAATGTGAAAACGGGTTATAAACATCTATTATTATTCAATAAATAAAATTATCGACCAATTTTTCAGACAATATATTAACAAAAAAATATATAATTAATACATTAACGTTTCGATCCGGATTTGGACCTTCTTCAGAACTGATCTAAAAAATATAAAAAATAATTAATATTTAATTTCTAATTAGATTTTTATAAAATTCCTTCAAAATTATTAATTAATATCAAAATATTGAAAAAATAAATAATAAATAATCTATTATTATGTTTCGTTTGTGCTACATGTTGCTAAAATAGAACTATTATTTTACAGTTGCTGGTACATTTATGAGACTGAGCCCTCCACCAAGCGAAAAAGATTATTCGTTTAATTTGTACGATACAGAGGGTATTTGCGAGCTGTTCGATATTCCAGTTGCAAGTCGATAACTTCAAAGTAAATAATAACTATATTGAAATGTACAGAAACTATTCTTGTTCATAACACTGTATAATAAATTTCCTATGTGCAAAAATTTTGTATTTGAGAACTTAAGTATGTAATTAAATATATTAATATTGTGGTATAACTTTATGCACTTTTTTTTACACTCTATATTAACTTCACTTGTAAGTTTGTATGTATGTATGTTTGTTTGTAACCTTCGTTTGGACTACAGCAAGTGGTTTATATAGTGATATAATATGCCAGCTCTGTAAGTACACTGGCTAGCCGTGCGGTCTAAGGTCTTTGCTGACGTCAACTCTTGGAATCACGGGTCGTGGGTTCTAATCCCGTCCACGCCAAAAAAAAAATTGTTTTTTTTCGGCAAATTTTTGACAATAAATCGAACTAAAAAGTGGAAAATAAATATAGTTTAAAAAAAACTAAAAAACACGCTTTATGTCGAACTAAAAAGTAAAAAATATTTTTTTTAAATAAGCTTAAAACTATAATGAATAAAAAATAAAAGTATTATGAAAAAAGCGTAAGGCGCTCGATGTACGAAAATGTGAAACAAAGCGCCCCACGCTTTTTTCAAAATAATACTTGTATTTTTTATTCATTATTGTTTTAAGCTTATTTTAAAAAAAATATTTTTTACTTTTTAGTTCGATATAAAGCGTGTTTTTTAGTTTTTTTTTTAAACTATATTTATTATACCTTATGTTCAGTGGTTTGCAAATACAGAATTTGAAAGTGATGCAAGAAGTGACGGTGAAACAATAGTGACTTAAATCAAAAAGGTGAAAATAATAGATATGATTGAAAAAGCACGTTTTTCAATACAAAGCATCGGTTGTGAAATAAGATTTGAAGTTTTTTTTTTTAAATAAAGTAAGTATGATACCCAACTTACCAAGAGACACATCGTTTTAGTAATTAAAATGTTCGATTCAGTACTGATTTTTTTGATAGACTAAAAATTCTCGTTGCACAATTTTCTAAATACGTCCCTGTGTTATAAAGTGTCAGACTTCATGCAATCATTTTATGGTACTTGCTTTGGGTACTTGTGCTCCCTCCAGTGTATAATTAACGCACTCAAAGGTTGCAAATAATTAAGAAGTACGATCCCCTTTCATTTATTCATATTGGCTATCTGGAATTTTCATTTTAACATTACGAAACTTTCACTGAAGAATAATAAATCGCTTCTCAAATATACCGTGAATTCTGTATTTTTAAAAGAAAAGTGCGTACAATGTGTGTTAATAAGTAAATCGTAATTATTGTGATAAATTACTCAATTTTAAATTTTTAATAAAAATAATTCTCAATTTAGGTTATTGACATGATTTTTTGAGCCCTCGTAGAAGTGCAACTATTTTGTGTCTATAAATCTTTGCTAAATAAGAAAGTATAGTGTTTTAACATTCATAAAGGTGAAAAAGTGACATATAATTTTAATTGTGTAAGTAATAATTTAAATTAAAACAATCATCTTTAAACATTTAAAAAAAATAATTTATAGTGGATTTTCTGTACGGTAGAAAGAAAGTTACAGCTGGCAACCGTGAGTCGCGGAAGTTGTTGCAAATGGCAGCAAAGAACACGTCGAATTGAACAAAAAATTGGGTGTCATAATTTTTATTTATATTGTAATTGTTAAAATATACGAATTATAACAATTTTCTAATCGGTGTTTTCAAAACTGCCACATTTATAATGGCAAAGCTTGTGTCTGTGTATAAACCTTCAGAAGATACTATTAGACGAAGACAACTACCACTAATCGTTGATGAAAGGCTAACGGTATGTGAAAAATTGTCAAAATTATTCCAATTCATTGACCATTAGTTTATTTTAAATACAAAATTACGAATAATAGTGAACGTTAGTTCGAACAATTCTTGAAGATAATTCATACTTTAAGCAGTAAATTTAACCTCGATATTTCTTTGACCTCAAATTCCAATTTTCCTTGATACATGACAATATACGCTTTAATTATTGTAATAGTAAGAAGCGGTTATTTTATGACAACACTAAAGTTTATATTTTATTTTTAGCTGGTTATGGATTTAAATTCAATGGGCCTTGTTTGTGATAACCGCCCCATACGTGGCAAAGAATTAGCCGAGTTCACGCAGAAAATGAATTTATTGAGTCAGGCAGAGGTTAAAAGTGCCCTTCAAGTATCTTTGCTGGATATACAACAAATACTTGACGCAGCTGTTCCTTGCATTGGATGTCGTCGAAGGTTGGTGTCAATATGTCACTTTTTCCCAATTCTATTTTGTCAGAAACAACTCTGGTAAACACGACTCGCAGCACATGTCAATGTGGTAATTCTGAAAATTTAAAACACGAGTTACTCTCAATTGTTCTTAGTTACATACTCTAATAGGCCCCACTCACGATCAAACTTCATTCCATAGTTCAGTGTTCAGTGAAGTTGGACCGATTAATCGAAAGACTGACTGGTACCACACACAGTTCATGCAAACTGCTCATTTTTTTAAATTTTTTGGGTTCAGTTGTTGGCATACACTCGTCGAGTATAGATATATAATAGTTATTGGCGTAACTAGTAGTCTAAGTCATTCATCGCGCTGACAGGTCATGACTTAGCCTACAAGTTACGCCCATAATTTTATTCAACAATTGCGCGTTATTCATGTTTTATTTATTGTTATTAATGAGATGTTGTAAATATCTATTTATTTCTTTATAAAAAAAACTGTCAATACTAACAGCACCAAACAGCACGATTCAATGTTTTGGTTTGAGGTTAGCCGGTTATGAATAAACTCCATGTCGAAAACATTTGGCCTCTCAATTTTAGCCTCAATGGGTAACAACAGAGTTGTTGTTACCTACTATTTCGTTACGACTCAGAAAATAGTTACGTTTATTTTCATTACTCCACAATGGCCGAGCTAGTAGGAATTTTCATTGAGTTATGACAAGTAATTGTCACCAGTCGGTAAATGGCTATTTAGGGTTCGGTTTTTAGGCATGATAAAACATGAATAGCGCGCATGAGTTGAATAAAATATATTTTATATACATCTATAATATTATACTATAGATAATTAATAAGAACTAAATGAGTTATTTAAATGGTGAGGATTGGCTGATCATAGCTATGGGATAATATTTAAAACAGGAAAATAAGAAAAAAAAGAAGAATATGGGTGAAAAATTTGTTAGAAATGCGTGATTCAAGAAGTCATGTATTTGATTAATGAATTACATCTTGAACCGCTTGATTGGAATAATTATTTACGAATGGATGAATTAACTTACAATTATTTACTGGAATTAGTTACCCTATTTATTAAGAACCAGGACACAAATATGCGAAAATCTATTTCTCCACAAGAAAGACTTGCAGCAACAGTGAGATTTTTGGCTTCTGGTTGTACAAAACACAGAACTCCAGAAACTGAACTGAAAAAAAACACATACACACACAGCAGTTTACTTGAACACTGAACTAAAAGTCGTTCAAAAATCAAGATGCATTTGATGAGTTCATGCCTGACTTCAGTGTTGGTTTCAGTGTTTATTTGTCCCACACATTATCATGCTTCACTGAACTATAAGTTTGAACACTGAACTGTGGCATAAAGTTTGATCGTGAGTGGGGCCTATAAAATATACCAATGCATTCATGACTACTACTACAGTAAAATGGAAATTTTTTTTTTCTTTGATAAATACAAAACATTCACTATCTAATATAATATTACATTTATTTCAATAAATATAGTACAAATAATATATAAATTGCTATCTTATGTATGAAATTGATCCACCCAACTTGGCATATAAATATACATTTTTAAAATTAAAACTTACAGCGACGCAATGAATATGCAATATAACACTTTCGGTTAGCTGAGACAGTTTATTTATGGCAAATAAACTTAATTTAAACCCCGAGAAAACACAACACACCGAACTATTGTGTAATAACAATAATAAAGATATACTGGGCCTGATAATTGATGCCAACTTGACGTGAACAAATCATATTAATAATTTTAAGTACAAGTTTCTTAAATACGGCTACTGGCCAATGAGTCAGGCCAACACACAAAATTAAAAAAAAAAAAATAATAAAAGTTTGTCGAAAATGATTTTTGTGTTGCGAAAACTAAAAAATAACGTTTTCTAAGCAGTACTACAAATGGCATACTTTTCATTATTTCATTCTAAGATGATGTACGGTATCGAATTGTGGGGTAATGTCGCCCCAGCTTCGAAAGTGTTTTTGCAACAAAAGACAGTCATAAGATTGAACCCATGCCTACCATTACATAAATGTACTAAGACTACATACGGATTAAGAAATTAAAAAAAAAATGTAAAGAATTTTTCGTTAGAAAAATGTTTCCATAATGCCGGTTTTCCCCTAAACGGACAGTTGAGTTTATGTTGTGTTTGTGTTTTCTAGAACCTGAAAAACAAAAACAAAATTGAAACAAACCCAAAACTCTTGTTTCCACCAAGCGGGCTACATTTTGTTCGAGTTTTGTTTTTGTTTTTGGTCCTTTTCCACTGGTTGTCGCGAGGAAGTCAAAGTACAGTTTTTCTTCAATAACCAACCAACATGTTTTGAGAAGAAGATTTTTTTATTCTTAGTTGTGGCTGGTTGATGCTGATACCCTAATGTATATGAAAGAATGTATACTTATATAAATTTATCCAGCATTTCAAAACAAATTTCTTATTTATAAAAAAATACGTTATTCACTTACCTACTAATTTGGTACAAAATCCGTATTCAGACTAGCAAGGCAAAAATAGAATACACAACACGACTGTTTCCACTAAACGGATTCGAGTTTCAAAACACGTCGAAACCTTTTGATGTTACCGCTTCCGAGCGGGACTCGAAAAACAAAACTCCAACTGTCGCAAAACACGCCAGTCTTCAAAAAGTTTGCGAAAAGTTACAGTTTTGTTTTATTCGACACGAGTTTGTGTTTTGTTTTTGATTTGTCCGTTTAGAAGAGAACCCGCATAAAACAAAAGAATTTTTTGACTGTCATCATATTGTGTATTAACTGCATGAATGACAATAAACTTTACTGCTCCGGAAAACAGAAAGCATTCAACCAAGTATGTTACAAAGAAGCGTCCAGAATTGTTCCCTTATAATTTAAACAATTGCAGTTTTTACTTTTGTTTCTAAGATCCTCGCTCCGTCGAATTTCAACGGGGTCAGCCTAGTGAAAATAACATTTCATGATTCTATTTGGTATATTTTTTTCAGTGTCGAAAGATTTTTTTTCCAACTCATGACATCTGGGTACCCAACATTACACCCTCTGGTAATAAAGCCGAACGGCGTTTTAACAATCGGAGAAGATACTTCACTGACGCCGCAATTTCTGTGTACGTTATTTCATGGACATATTACCCGCTTAAATGATCTGGTTGATAGTCAGCCCAGATCTAAAAAAAGTCGTCGATGTCTTTTGCATTCCTTGGATTCACAACGTTCTCGACCCATGACACCGGCATGGAAGGACGTGTGGGATTGCATGGATCCAGTCTGTAAAGAGGTAAAATCAAACTCATTTTTTTTGACGTGATAACGTCTTATAAATTGATGAATCACCAATCTTATAAATTGATAAAACACCGGCTGCATGCACGAAAAAGTGTAACGTTCGTAACGTTCCGCCTGACCCTGTGCGTGCTTTTCTCGAAAACGGCCCTAACGATTTGGATGAAATTTACTGAAAAGGGATTTTGGGGGGCAAAAAATCGTTTTAGCTAGGTCTCATCTCTCGAAAAAATCGTTTTCTTACAAATTTTATCATTATAAAAATCAATTTTTTGACGTATGAAAATACTTAAATATTGTAAGTAGGTTTTGGAATTTTATATAAACAGTGAAACAATTGTTTTATAAATATTATGACAGCTAATCTTTGAGACTTAAAATAAATACGAAAGAAAGAAAGTTAAAAAAACAATTATATGGTGGGTAATTTTAATAAATAAAATTAACCTAAATTTGAAGCGAAAGATGCAATATCATAGATTCGAATTATTATAATTATTATATAAATTTAGGTTATGTATTACTGAATACGTTATCACGTAAAACTATCGTCCGTAAACCGACTTTACAGACAACCAATTTTTTTTTTAATGGCGATTTCCTGATTAGAGTAGATGCTAAAAAAACAGTCAACTCACTGAAGCTGAAAACACGCTTTCATACCCAAACAATTAATCTGTCATTGTAGAGTAATTGATAACTCATCCGCCGCGATAGTGGAAGTTTTCATTAGTCTCATAATGACATAACATAACATTTATTCCATTTTTCCATATACATAATAATATAGGACCTATAGGGGGCTCATTGTTTGAAAATATTTTTTCTTATATTGCATTGTAACTGTAACAATGTGTGTTTCATAACAATTACTATATACAGTCACTCGATACAACGACAAACTCCTTAAAACGTCAAAATTACTTATCTCTAGTCGGTGTACCTTGTTGCTCATACAATGATACACTCTAAATAACGACCCACCCACTCTGAATAACGACAACAATACGTCATCATTAAGCAATAAACAGTACTTGTTTGTTATTTTGTTGCTTTGTTGTCGGCATCATGTGTACCGAATATTCTAAGAAATTCATTCTTTTGTTTGTCCGGAATTGGGATTATCTTTCATTTAGCTCAGCTGTAATTTGTGATAGTAAGAATGTTTGTTGGTCAGTTCTAAATTTTATATATTATGAGTAAATACATATTATAGTAAAAAATATTCATGGATTATTTCTTCTCTCCTTTTAACGGCAGCTCTCAATAACGCCACAAAGTACACAGTCCCTTGAGTGTCGCTATATACAGTATGTAAACACGTAAGGTGCACATAGGGAAATTGGCATTGGGAAAAAATACTTGGATCAGAGTTAGCCATGACTGCATTAATTGTTATTTCCATTGAATTATCGTGGTAATCTTGAGGATTTCTATTTTATTTTGATTTATTTGTATTTTACTTGGCTTTTTTAATAATATAACGCTCTTATAAATCATTATTTTAATTTTTTTGTGCAAAAATAAAACAAAAAAACAACTCCATCTGTTTGGAAACATTTCATTCAAAAATTGTCTGTCTGGTATGACATATGCGCGTTGGCAAATCAGTGACCCAATGTCTTTAGGTTCAACACGAATAGGCGGAGATATTTGATCTCGCACCATATTTAAGTATTTTTGGGAATTTAATGTCCCATTAATAAAAAAAGTCCGATTATGTTGTAATCATTTGAATATTTTCTTCGGTAGTATACACGTTCATTTTGCAAAAGAATATTATCTGTCAAATTTAAAAACAAGATTTCAAGGCTCACTCTGATCCAGTCATTTTTTCCCAATGTTAGTTTCCCTATGTGCACCTTACGTGTTTACATACTGTATATTGAGTTTACACTGTATTTCGATATTATAACATTACATTCTTATTTTCCCATAGTTAAAATTTGATACTATGTATGTCTATTTCTTTTTTTTTATAGGAGGTGGTCGTTGTTGAAACAGCAACCCTTCATGGCACGCTTGAAAACTATTTGCGCAAACACAGGTTTTGCGGAGAGTGTCGTACTAAAGTGTTAAGGGCTTATCATATTCTCGTCGATGAGCCGCAAGACGTGAAAGATGTCGGTTTTATTTCGGAACTCTACGACGGATTCAACCGATGTCCGGGAGGAACACACATACACGTCGATGTCACGAACGATTGTGTAGCTGACGTTATTTTACGAGCCGAGCCTGAACTAATGGGAAGGTAATCATAGTTTTCTGTATGACGTAACTTAAATCGTCGATATTTTCCAAAATTAATTTTTGATAGCGTGTCCAAATTGAATTTTTTGGCTTCGATAGATGCATAAAACATTGGTTAGAACCCAGTTACCAAAATAAAAATCCCATTAAATTCCATTCAGATTATTTTTTAAAATCGTATTTGGCACCTTTATATTGCAAACATTTATCGTAGTGAGTACCATACCAATAGTACATAACTCAAAGGTACTAAAAAACTATCTTTATAATGAGATATTGCACATCGATCTTTGGAAAGAGACAATCTGATATGAGAGTTAACTCTTTAATCTTCCAATTCTCAAAGGTATAAAAAATTCTTCTATCCCCTATAAAAAAATATGGATGATATGTTTCCATTGATTTCTCCAAAACTAGTCGGTGGAAATAAAAATAAAACTATTTAAAGTTAAAACCTTAATAAATTATTGAAAACAAAAAAAACCCGTTGTGCTCGACTAATTAAAAAGATTTTTAATTAAAAAGATTATATATATTTTTCATTAGTCGGGCAAAACCGTTTTTTTTTTTTTTTGTTTTCAATAATTTATTAAGGTTTTAACTTTAATTTAAAGAGTTTTTTTTTAATTTCCACCGACTAGTTTTGGAGAAATCAATGAAAACATTTCATCCATCTACCGAAATATAAAAAAAAATCAAGCCTTTCATTTAAAGTTGCCTTGGTGCTCGTACTACCTTAACAGTTGTGACATTTGTGTAATTTTTCAAAGTTTATTAAAGTGAAACTTTTATTCTATCGCCCCGAATTTTTCCGGCCGTCTCTTGCATGTCGCATTACAGGCGGCCGCGGAGTAGGGGTAAAGCGAAAGGCGTTCGGAGTAGGCGCTCGGTAGAGCAGCCAAGGCCAATATGGCGGCGTCCATGGTTAGCATCAGCTGACCGTGCAGTATGTATAACACATAGTCAGTCTGTCATGCGGGCAAGTGCTGTACAGTGTTTACATGTTTTTATTCGTGGATTCATGTAAATATTGTTGTTTATAATTAATCGTGATGGATAAGTGTCTACAATCCAACGCCTACAATCCAATAAAAGTTTCACTTGCGTACTAGTTTCTTAAAACCACACAACTGTTTTTTAGTTTTTTTTTTTTTTTTAAATACTTGTGAACACAATAAAGATACCATTGTCTATAATATTTCAGTCGCCGTGAACGTCACGCTAAAACAATGGAAATAGCACAGGAAGAAGTAATGATTTGTATGGGCATATGCGTTTACGAGAAGTTGCATCGCGTTTATATGCGCTTACGGGAAGACGAGTGTACGTGTCAGGTATTAGCAGCCGTAGCTGTGAATTCACTGTATAGAAGTTTCGAAACGGCTGTTGAAGTGAAACGCGGCGTATCTCAATTAGAATTGTTATACGAGGAAATAACTAGAGAGGAGCAGTTAAAAATACAAAGAAAGGAACAGAAAAAACTGAAACGTCGTAGAAAGAAGGAGCGTAGAGCCGTCGTCGACGAGAAGGAAAATTGCGAGGATTGTTTGGACATAGAAATGGACGATAATTCGAGCGAGTCTTTAGACGCCACTCTGTGCTCATGTATTAACATTGCCAAACCTGTTATTGTTGCTTCGTCTATTAAAAAACGAACCGACGAAACTATTAAAGAAAAATCGATCTCGAAAAATAAATACGCCGATTCGTGTGAAAAAGTATATTGCTCCGTTTCATGTAAAGAAAGCAACGTGATCGACGATAAAAATCCCGATCGACCGGTGAAATTTGTCAGTAAGAAAAAGTTAATCAATAGGAAACAAGGCTGTTCAGAGACAAACAGAGACAAAAAGTGCAACAACAATATAATCGAGAAACACTCTTTGTCGCTTTCTCCCTGTCAGTCTTGTCTTAGCGAGACGGACACCATAGAACTGAGTAGAAAGAACACGAAGAGTTGCAATAGCGGTACAAAGTTTAACGGCGGCTGGTCTTCCGGGGAACAGTCTCAAGACTGCGGCTATTCGTCAGAGAACAATATCTGTTCGGCGAGCGGTTCGTCGAGTTTAGTTAGTTCTCCCGAAGGATCCGAGGTCGCTTGTTCGGAAGGATTTTGTAACCACGAAGGAGAATGTCATTTATTAGATAGATCGCATTCCGACTGTCAAGATTACGAACACTGCAACGGCACAAATGCATATCCTACCGGAGGTTTAAAATTATCTCTACAGCAAATGTTAGATTCGTGTTCTTCAGACAACGACGGCGAAGAGAGTTATATTCCAGCTGAAGAAGTTATGGAGTTTAAGTCTAAAGTTCATCATATAAATGAGAAGAGACAGGAATTACGTGAAACGTTGAAATCGAGATTCGCTCAATTGTGCTTCGGCGTTCCGCTCTCGGCGAATCAACGCGGAGCGGAGTCTGTTAATTGTTCTACGGAATAAATTTATGAAATAATGCTTATATATAAATAAAAAAAATTTGAAACTTCAGTCAGTGCTGTTAACATATTTTGTAGCAAACAAGAATTATTTCGTTAATAAAATCAATACGTGCTTTCGATAAAAAAATTGTATCTTTCGAGTGAAATGTAACGATCTTTTTTGATTTTTTCAGCCGAGAAATAAATTTTATTTTTTGCGTAAACACTAGCTGAAGTTTTTGAATTTGTCTTTATTCAGTTCTGAATCTGATCAAACTGATTATTAAGTAAATCTTGGCATATAAAAATGGAACTGTTAGCAATTACATACAAATATCTGTACTCTTACGAATATTTTTCTCTTTTTAAAATTGTGTTATCCCCTACACAATATAACAAAAATTTATTTGCTGTCTTAAATACCGTATTTTATGAAAACATTTATTTTACATAAAAAATACCTATCGAAGAAATAAAAACTTTGATTTAAAATAATAATAATAATAATTTGTAGTAACGGTTTTATAGTCATTGATTATTCTTGTTGCATTCCAAGGGGTTATATTGTTAAAAACAATGAAAAATAAAATTTTGATTTGTATATTTCAGTTCAAAACTTTGTTGCAACAAAGCAGAAAAATAATAATGAAATTTAAAAAATATATATGAATGTACCTTTATTAAACATCCTTTATAAAAAAATATACATTTTATTAATTTATCACACTTTTTCTCTAAATGCCGAAACGATTAGCGTCGCATTAGTCCCTCCGAATCCGAAAGAGTTTTTTAATGAAATCCTACGATGCGAGTACCATTCCTTTTTCATTAAAGGAATATAATTCATATTTTCGTCTTGGGGAACATTGAACGCGTTTACCGTCGGAGGAAGTAAGCCGGTTTGAATGGCTTTGACTGTAAAAATTGTTTCTAAACTGCCAGCACCCCCCAACAGGTGTCCGTGAGCACCTTTTGTAGACGAAATGGCCAATTCCCAAGAATGTTCTCCGAACAATGTTTTAATGGCCTTGGCCTCGATAGCATCGCCCAACTGCGTAGATGAGGCGTGGGCATTTATATAGCTGACATCGGAATTATTAATATTGGCATCTTTTATGGCGTTGCTCATAGACAGCATCTGACCGGTTCCGTCTTCTCTCGGAGCCGTGATGTGTGCCGCGTCGCTCGAACTTCCGTATCCGCGAACTTCTGCATAAATGTACGCCTTTCTTTTCATCGCGTGTTCAGCTTCTTCCAAAACTAATATTCCCGCACCTTCTCCCATTACGAATCCATCGCGATCTCTATCGAAAGGCCTGGAAGCTAATTCTGGAGTTTCGTTAAAATTCGTACTAACCGCTCTTATTCTACAAAAACCGGCCATCGCTAGTGGGCTTATTGGGGCTTCGGTGCTGCCGCAAATCATTACATCCGCGTAACCGTGTCGTATTAATCTAAAAGCGTCGCCGATCGCATGCAAACCGGTAGCACAAGCTGCCGTATTCGAATTATTCGGACCCAAACAACCGTACTCAATACTTATTTGACCGGCTGCCATATTTGGTAATATTCTCGGCGTAAAATATGGACTAACTTTATTATAACTGGTCTTTAATGTATCGTTTGTTTGAATAATATCATTAAAATCAACCATGCCCGTTCCGACTGACACGCCAGTCCTTTGTTTTGAGTGAATGTCTTGCGGAATAAATTTTGAATCTTTAATTGCTTCTTCAGCAGCAATCATTGCGTAAGCAGTTGCTTTACTCATTGTACGTAATTTATTCTCGGGTAAACGGCCCTTCAGATCGAGTTCCTTTTCGTCTATAATTGCAGCTACTTTACAAGGGAGCTGATCGTATTCGGATCCGAGTTTCGTAACGTGACTAGCCCCCGTGAGTACACCATCCCATGCTTTGTTAACATTGCAGCCGACTGGGGACACTAGCCCAATTCCAGTTACAACTACTCTTCTTAATTTGCAGGAATCGATTTCTGGCTTTTTTTTTACTTTAGGTTCCTTCTTTTCTTGAAAAAGACTCCGAACATGGTTAATACAGGGAACAAAAGCATTTTTATAACTGGGTTGTTTGTACGATTTAAATAGCATTTTTCCCAATGCTTATATCTAAAAGAAATTTGATTCATTTTTATATAATACTTAAATATTTAACGAAAGTGGGAGAGCGCAAAAATTTCCCGTTTTTTTCAGTAACAAAACAGCAAAATCAAACAGAGAAATGTGTATCTTTTTTAATACATTCTTCCGCGACGGATGCTCAAAATCCCACTAATGAAATATTTAACTAAATGATTGCTAAATGGTGTTAAAAACAGTGATGTCAACTCACACAAATAAGAGTAGGCAAGTTTCTGTTTACAAAAAATAAAATGTTCTTCATGACTTTTTTCTGACTTCCAAATTTATTTCATATTTTAATTTACTTGTCAAGTGTCAAAGTTATCCGTTTTCTGGTCAAAATATCAAATGGAAAGCTCCTAAGTACCTTCCATTGATCTCAAATTGATAGATGGCGAATGGCGGCTTCTAAGGAAAAAATAATAATAAATTCAAAAATAAAAATCGATGATTTTCTAAAATTTTAAAATATCAAGAGCCACTATGGAAACGCCATGTAATCAACGGTTGGTATTTACAACCTTTTTAGGCTATGAATTTCCCGTTTTTTTTGGTTTTCGAACGATGGAAATGTTTTACATCGCTACTATGGAAACAGGTGTAACTACTAGTGATGTGCCGGATATCCGTATCCGCGGATATCCGAGGGAGAAGAAAAATCCGTATCCGTTAGTTTTCGAGCGGATATTTTACGGATCTTTTACCTTATTAATTTTCAATTCATATATGAAATTTTATATATATATATGTGATTAAATAACACTGAAAAACTGTTAAATTCCATTCAGATTATTTTTTATTTTTTAAAATCGTATTTGGCACTTTTATGTTGCAAACATTTATCGTAGTGAGTACCATACCAATAGTACATAACTCAAAGGTACTAAATCAACTATCTTTATAATGAGATATTGCACATCGATCTTTGGAAAGAGACAATCTGTTATGAGAGTTAACTCTTAAAGAGGTCAATAACTTTTTCCCATAAGAGATAGTCTCTTTCCAAAGGTCGATGTGCAATATTTACCGCCGCGTACTCTAAGAAAGTTAAGATCCGTATCCGTAGCCGCGGATCTTGAAACCAAATATCCGTAAACAGATCTGTATTCGCGGATATACATTTTTAACGATCCGGCACATCACTAGTAACTACTAACTAGCATCTTCTATATCTTTGATCTAAGGTTTTTTCTGTGTAGGTGTCTGTTGCCTAATTTCAGAATGGTTTTCTGTTTTATAATTATCACATGTTAACCGAGGTGAAGGTGGAAACCAAGGTGGAAACCGGAATAATCTTTAATGGTAGAAACTAGAAAATATAGTATGAAATGAAACGCAAATGTTGATGTATTTTATAGAATGTATGTGATTTGTTCTATTCGTTATTACATCATTTTTTAATCATTGTAAAATGGCATCAAATTCTGGATTAGTTTTGGCAAGACTATTTACTCATAGAAGTCAACTATGTTTATCGCCGTTATGGAAAACATTTTCAAATGGGTAAGGTTATTTAATTTCAAAAAAAGCTTTTTGACGATGACAGTAAATAATAACAATTTTTCAACAGATCACAGCTTTGCTATAGTTCGGCAAGCGACCCGAAAAGTAAGTCTAAAAAACCAATAACCTATACAGGTGATAATGGCCAATCTAAAACGTTGAGTGGAATAGTGAAATCTAAAGACCATAAAATATTCCAAGCAATTGGAGCTACTGAAGAATTAACGTGTTACTTAGGGTTTGTAAAATTTAAAACCACGTTTATCAAAATTCTCTGTATTTATTTATTTGCTTTCGAATTAGATACGCAAAAGAAATTGGGCAAGATTCAGATCATGAATATGTAGATAAAATTAAACGTATACAAACAATATTAATTGATATAACAACTTGTATTTCTAAATATGATGATAAGTCTCCCCCACTCACTATTGGAAAGTCTTATACGAAAGAATTAGAGGAATGGATACATGACTATTCGAGCCAAGTACCTCCCGCTGAGCAATTCGTCATACCGGTAAGTAAATATGTCAAATTTTATTTCAGTTAAAATTAAGGAAGTGTCTAGTCGTCCGTTAATCGGACGAATAATTTTTTTTTATTCGTCCGGTAATCGGACGACTTATTTATTTTATTCGTCCACCAACCGGATGACTACTGTATGAATAATATATAAATACAAAGCTATCTTGACATATTCAATTACGGTGTAATAAGTAGCGTGCCTGGCTCTCACCCAAGAGGCCCGGGTTCGATTCCCGGTACCGGAATAAATTTTGTTTTTACTTTTTATTTTATTTTTTTCACTTTGAGACTACAACTTAAAACTCACATTTTCATGAAGATTGAAAACCACCGATTTTTTTGATAAAGGGGTATGCGAATTGTCTCGCAGTGAAACGGGAAGGGGCAAATGTGGAGTTTTTAAAGAAACAATTCCGGGGTGAACGATAAACGGGTATGCGAATTGTAATTCCGGGGTGAACTATAAAGGGGTATGCGAATTGTCTCGCAGTGAAACGGAAGGGGCAAATGTTGAGTTTAAAAAAAAAAAAAACAATTCCGGGGTGAACGATAACGGGGTATGCGAATTAGATAGTTGATTGTTTGAATAGAACTGCGTTTTCTAAAAAATGTATATTTAATTGACAGTCAATTAAATATATATTTTTTAGAAAATCAGTCTCGAAGTGAAAAAAAAATAATTACCGGACGAATAAACAAAAATTATTCGTCTAATTATCGGACAACTAGCACCAGCCTAAAATTAAAAGGAAGCCAAATTGATAATGAATTTTTAGGGAGGCGGCAAAGCAAGCGCATGGCTTCATGTTACGAGATCGGTGTGCAGAAAAACCGAACGAGTTATTGTCCCTTTAGTAAACGATAAAATACTTGATAGGGAAGCTCAAATTTACTTAAATAGGTTATCAGATTTTTTGTTCACCGTTGCAAGAATGGCAGCTAAATATGATAAAAGAACAGAATCAGTTTATGTTCCAAAACCAGATGAAAAAGTTCAGCCCCAATAATTATAATAAAATGTAAGTTAAACCCATGTAATATGTTATATAATATAATATAGTATGAACATTTATAGCAATAGATTAGTGAAACGGAGAAAAACTCAAGTTAGGTTTATGTAAATTCTATAAAGCGAAATATTTGTATTGTTCCATTATATTAAATAAGTATTAAATATTAATAACTGTTACATAAATAAAATTTTTTTTTATTTTATCGCGTATCTGATAATACCAAACAATTCCTCGAATTTAAATTTCGTTTGGAAATCTGTACCAACAATTTTCAGTAAGATTATTCCTTGTCCAAACCTAAAAGTCCTGAAACAAAAGAAGAAAAACGAGAGCAAATACGTCTTCTTTTTGACAGTCAATAGAACATTGCGTTCATAAAAAAGCATATTACAAATTTAGTTTATTTTTCAAAAATAAGACTTATTTGGAGAGACAACAGATCTGGTACTATGTGCTAAAGCCATATATTTAATAATTTCTATATTGCTAGTGGCTGTAAGTGGAAACGTGGCCCATGAAGTGAGACAGCAAACGACTGTTTTCTATCTATTTCTTTTTACTTGACCCCTTGTGCGCAAGTGTCGCGTCTGTAGTGGGGCAATTAGTAAGTGGAATAGAGCAAGCCACCTCCCTTTCATGCCTCCACTACACACGTGGCCAGCACCGCCACTCAAATAAGTGCCTATCATCGCCGCGATGATTGCCTAGCCCTCCACACAATCGTGCCGGTCCGATTGTGTGTACGGGCGCACGATGCTGGCCACGTATTCCTTTGATGTACCGACAATCAACCGATTACAGGCGATTATGTCCACGCACCGACGAATATGCCCTCTACACAATCGTGAGTGCCTGTAAGTGGCGGTGCTGGCCACGTGTGTAGTGGAGGCTTTACACTGACGCGCATCCATTCACGGACATGCGCATGAGACTCGGAGTATAATAAGTGAGACAAACGTATATGTGTCTGCACCGTAGTGTTTAAGTCTTTCTCCCGATCTTTGCTAGTGATATATAGGGTATTAAATAAGTGGCTAAAGCGCTACAGATAATTTTTGAACTATTAATGGATCTTGTTTTGAAGTTGTGTATACCAATCTTCAAAAAATTAAAGAAACGTTACATTTGTCATGTAATTAATGCACGCTCTTCTGAAAAAAAGCAAATAGCTGCAAGAAGTCAACAAATTTTATTTATTTGTGTAGTACATAAAATAAAATACTTAAAGCTGTTCATCTCCTTTCACAGACTCCTTTAAATTAATCAATTCCACAAAACCAGTTCCTTTTGTGTCAGTTTTAATGATTTCATCAATTTCTCTGTAGTGGCCGGGATCTATCAGGCAGACTATATTTAAATTGGTGTCGGTCCATTCTTCGCTTTCAAGACCACCAGCAAGTTTTTTTATTTTGTCTTTTATTTTCCTTCCTTCTTTTTTTGGAAGTGCAATTTTCAATCGCATTTGCGCTCTTTCCAACGGAATTACTTCTTTTAATAAAGGCATCACATCTAATGCTTGTTGTTTTGCATTTCTGTTTGGTTTAATAGAAAAATGAATATCTTTCATAGCTTTTTCAATTATAGAGACTGGATAAGGTCTTTTTGTTTCAGGATTGACACATTTGTCTGCAACCATGACAGCAATTTCTTTGTATGTCGAATCTAAATTTGATTGTCTCTCTTTATCAGAAACTTGCAATTCTCCCTTTTCAATTATTTCTTTGCATATCTCGGTTTGATCATCTTTGCCAAATGCTTTTACAAGATCTTCTTTTTTAGCAACTTGTCCCTTTGAAACATTTGTGAAAACTGTATGCGTTTGAAGGACTTCGTCCAAGTCTTTTTCTCTACAATAAAAATCCTGATTATTAACGTAAATCAAAAGTGAGTTGCAACTTGCAAGTTACTTAGCTATGTGATCAAAATAATATATTTCTAAACTTACACACTGTTTCTCCATGACACAACTTTATTTTTATAGCACGCAATTTCGAATCTTTTGCCAGCTTTTTTCATTCGAACTACTGCTACATTGGTGAGTCTGATTTGATTTGTCGGAGTAAATATTTTTGACATTTTTCACGTGAAAAAAACACAAATTATCCAAAGATGATTACTAATTCAGTGTTCCCACCGCAAGAACTAGCAAATAAACTGAATGACTATCACTATGAATAATTTTTATACCTCCTGGATTCAGTAATAATGAGGATATAATTGTATAGTTATCAACAATTTGTAGAGATGTCGCAAAGTATCACATTGTATAGATAAATAATTACAGCGAGCTTTAATTTATAATTTCTTTATAATATCGATTTTTCGTTACGAAGTTTTTTACAATCTACAAGATTTAATTATTGTTGAATAAATTGATAATGGTTTTAGAGAAGTCAATAGATAAAACAAGTTTATGAAAGAGGGAGATAGATATTGATAAAGACAAGGTTGAACAATGTAATGCCTCGGGCAATGCTAATTCCTGATTGGCCATTGTATGCAAGAATGGAACATGGCTGTCAATATCTTCCTGTGACATTTATGTAAATGTATTGTTTTTGTGTCAAAATTGTTAAACTTGATATGAAAATCACAATTGTGTTTTATTTGTGCTGTAAAAAAGTGTTCAATATTTGAAGAAATATAATGGCTTTAGTTACAGTGCAAAGATCGCCTAGCTGTGCTAGTTCTCCACAAAGTTCCGTAAGTACCTAGTACATATTTTATATTGAACTTAAATTATGTGGTTTTTTTTTATTCATTAAAAAAAATCATCTTTATGCGCATAATATATATAAGATGTGACATTTTTCTTTGGTAACACGTACTTTCATATATTTATGAAATAGTTATCGATACTAAAGTCAGATATCTAAAACTGTAGGTACCTAATGTTTTTTGTCATAATTTATGTAGGTATTGGTTCCCTATGAGAAATAGCAATAATTGTAAATATTGAAATATATTTTGATTATTGTTTGTTTTTAGCCGAGGTTGTTAGCCTTGTAGAGACCCGTTGTTTTGGCTGTAAATTGGCGCTTTGTATAGGCGAAGGTACCTATACGAGTATAATAGGGCTCCAAGACTTCTCTTTATTCAACACACTTGCGCACCACGTTGCAATGGAGAGGGAAATATTTCTATCTCTCATTTACAAGAGTTACTTGACATAAATATAATTATGTTCCATCAAAGAACGTGCACTCAACTTGATTTTAGTTTATGATTTGACGTTGGGTGGGTGGGATGCGCTGCGAATCTATCAAAATCGCGTTATTTTTTGTTCGTTTTAGTGTTTTGAAATAAGTTCTCGCAGTGCAAGCACGGATATAATGACGGTGTTTAAAAGTGAAAAGTGTTTTGCATGTTGAAGTGTTAATTTTTTTTTTCACCATGTTATATATTTTGCCACCACCTAGTGCCCCAAATCCACCATCGCCTTGGAATAGTATTTTGTGTGCTAATAATAATAATAATAATGGCTCTAATAATAACCCGTCGCCTCCTAGTGTTAATTTTATTGCATCTGGAAATAATTCCACAAATACAGTTACCACCAGTTCTGCGACGGGTAATACTCGTGCTTCATGGAAAATAGAACGATTTGTTAAAAGACCCCCATTTCGAACCAAATTCTCGTCAAGCTTGACTGGAAAACTTCGAAGTGCCGTTAATGTAAGTAAAGTCACAAATTCTGTAGCTCCTTAAACAGAAAAATCATTTGTTTGCTAAGGTTCAATTTTTTCTAACGATAAACATTTTATATTCAAATGAAATTTACTTCGGAAAATGTGTTTTAAATAATACCTATACAAAAAAGATATAAATATGCACAATTTACACTGTGGTACTAAATTTTATAGAACGTCAATAGATTAACGAAAAGATTAAATTAAGACTTTTTACCGTTTGTACCATAGCAGCTGTTCGAATCACAAATAAAAAAGTCTTGCACAAAGAACACTTTTGCGGAATGACAACCTTTTGAAAGGGATCGCCTTTTTATTTGTTTTGAAATGCTTTAATTTTAATCTACCAACTTCATACCTAGGCATTTTTCGGCAAATGGGCTAATGTGATGAAATTATGTATAGATTGTGAAAGGATTTCTATAGACCCCTATACTGCCGTAAAAAGGCAAAAGGCAGTAAGTGACAAACTTATGAATTTGAGTAAATCAAGATTTACTAAAAATGTCTTGACCGTACAGAATTTTAGATTATGGAAACCAAAACATGGAGGAAACATTTTTTAAAGACAATAAAATTATTGCTGCAGCACTTACTGCTGTCGTTGGCTTCAGTATGAACTCATTTTGTCAATAAAATGTCACTTACTGCCCTTTGCCTTTTTAGGGCAGTATAGTACCTACCCAGGTTCAAATTTAACAATTACACAAATATAAAAAAAATGAAAATAGGTATTATGATTGTTTCGTATTTTAAGTACTTAGGTATTTATGAAGATACAAATGATAAAATTTTAATATATAATATACTACTTAATCAGGTCGCCTATGTTCCCTGTAAACTGCATATTCGTAGTAAATGACGTCTAGCCTCCTGGAAGGAAACATATTTATTTAAACAACTTCAAAAACTTGTGTTCCCGTTTTAACCGGTAGACAAAAAATCCAATACTATTATTTAATTAGTCGGAGCGCATTCCAGTTATTTAATAAAAAAAATTGGTTGTCTGTAAAGTCGGTTTACGGACGATAGTTTTACGTGATAACGTATTCCGTAATACATAACCTAAACCTCCCAAAATTTGGTTTCAATCCGCTTATCCTTGGTGTCGGAATGATAAGAAATGTCAAAAGTGACGTTTGCAACTGTCAAAGTATTATGTTCTAATAATAATTAGTTATTCCAATACTTAACTTAGAAGGCGTTGCATTTCACAAAATACTAATGTCAAAAAATTGAATTAAACATTAGAAATGCAGCCGTTTTCATGTTGCATTTATACAGCTATTTTTCTATATAAATTTGTATAAAAAAACTGTTTAGGCAAATTCTGTTATACGAAATCTATGTAAAATGTTCTCCTCTTTCGTTTAAGACTGGTTTCAAACCGATCTGATTTAAATTGAGCGAGAAATTAGCAAAAAGCACGCACAGGGTCAGGCGGAACGTTACGCGTTAGGAACGTTACGTTAGGAACGTTACGCGTTAGGAACGTTACACTTTTTCGTGCATGCAGCCGGTGTTTTATCAATTTATAAGATTGGTGATTCATCAATTTATAAGACGTTATCACGTCAAAAAACTCGTTTATAAGCTCATTGATAAAAGTATCGATAGAATTTTAAACTCGTTTGAAAAAAAAAGAACAGGAATTGGTACTATAGACCCATGCGACTCTCTCAGCGGACTTCAAACAGAGACGGATTTAGGGTTAGTGAACGCCTTGAGCAACTAGAATAGACGCTAATGTCCTAAGCTGTCGAACGTCTATATCTTGAAAAATTCGACAGCAGCCGATCCAGTCGTCTGTATCGTTTGTTCATATTTTGCGCACTTAGCTATCGAGCATCTATAATCGACAATCTATCTATAGACATTTTGTGTACATATTATTTTTATTTCGAATTTTCCGCCCAGGAAAATTTAGGCAGTGGCCCGATTAGCTATAAGGAAAAGGATAAGCCAACACAATTATTTAAATTAAAGCATGTCTGTCCACATTACTTTCGTGTTTTTTTTCTGTTAGGCTAGGTAATTGTATCAAATGACGCAATGTCTTTTGTATCTGAATTATTTCCATATATTTAATAATTTACTATATGAATCTTTGCTCAATGTGCGGTGAGTGAACGCGACAAAGCCTATCGAAAATATATCAGCGTCTCTTTCTTCGATGTAATTCCCTGATTTCTCTGATGATAGGATTGGTTGATGTACTTCGATCTGAATAAAGTATCTCTGTTTCAAAAACTTTGTCTTTTTCTTTGACGTTAACATGGACGTACCCAGCTTTTGGCCCAGGAGGGAGCAAATTAGAAATTTCTTAAGCCGGGTCCCCCGTGCTTTTTTTGCCAGTGCTTATGGCGTAAAAAAAGACAGAAGTATATGTTTGCACCCTAATAGTTCGATTGCGATTTTATTCCTCTTTATGCTCAGTATAGAATAAAAGTAGATGATTATTTCACATATTCTGCCTTTTTGTAAAGAAATATACGAAAATAATATATCAATGTTTTTCGTCGTAATACATCCTAGTCTAATCTGTTGATAATAATGAAATACTTTACGCTTTATTGATTAATTATTTAAGTAAGAAAATTATGTCGTGATTACCTACAACAAAGTTTCACGTAAAGTTTGGCGTTGCAGTACCCATGACATAATGCGGTATACAGTGACGTAACAATAGGTTGGCAGGACGGAGGAGGCCCCTGGTCCAAGAGGACCGTGGATCCTAACATTTATTATTACATTCAGTAAAATTTGCCACGGGCCTCAATTTTTTCACCACTTCTATTATCAGTCCAAATGTGAAAAAGTTATAGTAATGGGGCGGTGAGGTTATGAATACTCCAATTTACAGCGAGACGGCCTGATTTTATTAGATAAAAATTGCCAATTAATTAAATGTAAAACAATGCTGTAATACGCAATAATATTATATTATGCTGTTACTTAATTTGTGAGACGCAGTGAGTCCGTACATAATAATGTGATACTAGTGTAGCTCCATAATGAAACATAATATTGTTGTTATTTATTAGTATTTTTATTATATCAATAAATAAAAAAAAGATGGGACTTAGTTAATACCTTACATACATTCGTGCATAATTAGTATATCTATGTTTGTGTGAATGACTTTGTCCTCATATATCACAACAAATAAGGAAGCCGGGCAGACTACTTGACCTATATTCACCGAACATACTATTAAAGATTGAAGTTTTCAATAAACACAATTATCGACCAATTTTTCAGACAATATATTAACAAAAAAAAAATATAATTAATACATTAACGTTAATTATATATATATATATTTTTTTGTTAATATATTGTCTGAAAAATTGGTCGATAATTGTATTTATTGAAGAGTTCTAATCAGACGTTAATCAAAGATTTGAAAGATTGAAATTATTAATCTTGGAACACATTTTTTTCGTTAGAATAAAATTTACTTTTAATTCACCAAGCAAAATAACAGGTAGAAAAGTTAGTTAATGAATATACACTGCACTATACTCCTTGCTCTTTTTGTTGAATATTTTGACGTTCACCCAAAAATTCGATCGGCTTGAAATAAAATTGGTTCTTAAAGGACGTTGATACAGTTGCGAAACAGTTTTTCCCATCATAATTATATAGGATACCAAATACTTGCAAAAAATCTGCAAGAAAACGAAATTACAGAAAGAGATCTTAACCTGGATATATTATATCCCGATTTACACAATATTCAAATTTTGATACAGAGTGTACTAGAATAACTGTCATAAAATATTAACTAGTGTGACCTGTGTGAATTATTCGCACTAAATAAGTATAATAATTATCACTTTACAAAATTATTTTTTAAATATGATTGCAGGTATTCAATTCGTTTCTAATTTTGCACACTGCTTATAACGTTCTTCTTTTTGTTGTATTACAATATGAAGCTCAGATGACAGATCGAAGAAATATTTTACTAAAATTGTCATATAGAGACGCAAGTAGCAAAAGCGTTGAGCTAAGCCGTCAGATGGCATCATGCAGCATTGCTGTGAAGTTCTTCAGCGTTGCTCGCTGTTTCAAAATTAAAGCCGTCAGATGGCAGTATGCAGTATTGTGTCTGTTGTATTACAATATGAAGGTCAGATGACAGATCGAAGTGTTGACGTTGTTTCAAAATTAAAGCCGTCAAATGACAGACGTTGTTCAGCGTTGCTGTATTGTAATTAATTTACAAAAACAAAAGCAATAATAAATTTTTTAGTTGTCGATGTCAGTAGAGCAAGCAATCATCTGTAAAATGATATATAATTTATGTGGAGAAATTGCGAGTTTTTTTCTAAAAAGGGAGGCAAACATCTTTAACCTTAGCGTATTAATATTATATATGATGATAATAATTTATAAGTAACTATTTTTTCGTGTCTTTTCGATTACATAATACCAACGATGTATAAACGCATTCAAATAAGTATGTACATGTAATAATTGGTGTAATTGTTTATTATATTTCGTAATAATCGGTATATGAAGTAAAAGTAAAGCAATTTCAAAATGTTTAACCGCTTTTACTAGATATAGTAATTACTGTAAATATAATTTGATATTAGACATACGTTCGTACCGTGCTGGTACCAAAACCAAAATGGATTATCACCAGAAATTTGTTTCTTTTTATAGTTTTAATTTTTTATTTCTTCCTGTAGACATTCACAATAATTGTTCCTTATACTTCAAGGAAGTAAATAATAGACCGGATATCTAATAGCGTAATGATAGATTAATTATAGTTGGCAAAACCAAAAGTGCACATCCCGCAAGTTTTCCACTGTATGATAAAAAAATAACAATTAAAAAATATTTTTAATAAATTTAAAAAGATTTAAAAATTTAAAGAAATAAATAATTAAAAATTGAAAAAATATTTTTTTTTAAGTTTGCAAAAATAAAAAAAATTAAGAACTATACATAATATAATATATAATTAATATCAAGTGGAATAAAATAAAACAAAATAAAAAGAAAAAAAAAAGAAAAAACTCAATGATTATCGTAAGGAATCGAACCCAGGACCTTGCCCTTGGGGATCCAACGGCATAACCATTACACCACGGCTGCCTAATACGTGTAGTGGTGTTATCACGGTATACAAGTGTAGCACTTGTTTTATGGATTACACTATATTTGCACAATATTGTTTTTAAACTATTAGCTGTCAAAAATAATAAAAAATAAAACTGTTTATAAAAATCAAACTACTGAACACATTTTAGTGAATTTAAATAGGGTTCTGGTCTGATAGTAAACAAAGTGAATAAAATATAACCCAAGGCAATCCGACCAAAATTGCGATCTGTAGAGTCGTGACGTACGTACATACGTACAGACCAACCGACAACTGCTGTTTGTGATTTTCAATTACAATTTTAATAGTATTTATGAACTCGAATTGATTTAAAAATGGTTCTATTTTATAGATTAGAATCTCCTCTTTTCAAAAAGCTTCAATTTGAATGGATTTCGTGTGAAATTAACTTAGATATAACTTCTTATATGAACGAAAGTCAGCTCTGACGCACAAAGCGATAATAAAGCACATACCGCTAGTTTAGCGGTATGTGCAATAGATGATCAACAACTGAGATCATCAAAATATATAAAAGGAAACCGTGACTGACTGATCCATCAACGCACAGCTCAAACCACTGGACGCATTGGGCTGAAATTTGGCACACAAAATTTTGAATATTTCGCTTGTGAAAAACTTAACTTCTAATAAGTATATACATTACAGCGGCCAGTTTTTTTAACTAGATAATTATTTTTTTATAAGTTTTTTTAGTTTCCAAAAAAAAATCCAAACATTACTCCCTTACAATTTTTTTACTCCTGAAGGACCTCGCACAAACTTTATGGGATTTGGTTCTCGGTTAAATTTATTGAAAATGGTTTTATTTTATAGTTTAAAGGTCACTAAGAAAAAGTGTCCATATGGGCGCATAGCCTAAAAACCAATAGATTTTTGGCTACAGATATGTTTAGCGAGATTTTAAATATAGGGATATCCATTGAATTCACAAACATGTTCCATGTTCAACTTTTGTGCTTTTTTTTAGAAATAGAAAAATAGTCGAAAACTAGGGAATGTTGGAAGATGTCACCCTGCATAAAATAATAATGTCATATTCAGATTCAGCGCACTCGAAAACATATTTGTGGACCTTATGATTTTTTAATATTGAGAATTCAATAGAAATCCCTAGGTATATCTAAAATCTCGCTAAACATTTCTGTAGCTGAAAATCTATTGGTTTTTAGGCTATGCGCCCATAGACACTTTTTACACGCTTTAAGTTTGTATGTATGTAAGTATGTATGTTTGTAAACTCGTTTGGACTACAGCAAGTGGTTTATATAGTGGTATAATATGCCAGCTCTGTAAGTACACTGGCTAGCCGTGCGGTCTAAGGCACGGGTCTTCGCTGACGTCAACTCTCGGAATCACGGGTCGTGGGTTCAAATCTCGTCCACGTCGAAAAAAAAAATTGTTTTGTTTTCGGGAAATTTTTGACAATAAATCGAACTAAAAAGTGGAAAATAAATATAGTTTTAAAAAAACTAGAAAACACGCTTTATATCGAACTAAAAAGTAAAAAATATTTTTTTTTAAAATAAGCTTAAAACAATAATGAATAAAAAATACAAGTATTATTGTGAAAAAAGCGTGGGGCGCTCGATGTACGAGTAGTGTATATGCTCATTTCCAGCGCACTCCTCAGGTGTCAAATTACACTCAGCTGGGGGTGGGGGTAAGCGTTTCAGTCAGCTCCAATCAGAGCCTTTCCTTTTGTGAGGCGATCAGAGAGCATAACGCCCCCTTTTGTGAACCAATGAAATGATATGAAACAGACATTATTCTCCAATCCGAGCCTTTCCTTTTGTGAGCCAATCAGAGAGCATAACGCCCCCTTTTGTGAACCAATCAGAGAGCATGAAACAGACATTATTCTCCAATCCGAGCCTTTCCTTTTGTGAGCCAATCAGAGAGCATAACGCCCCCTTTTGTGAACCAATCAGAGAGCATGAAACAGACATTATTCTCCAATCAAAACCTTCCTTTTGTAAGCCATCCCTTTCCGTGAACCAATGAGTTGATAGTTATAGCGTTAATCGACTATATTTTGTTGTCGACGGTTTTTACATATGACCATCTGAAAAGAGCGGGAGAGAGAGAGAGAGAGAGAGAGTGAGAGAGAGAATGGAGGGAACACATGCTTGATAAATCGAATCAATTTATATTTAGTAAAATCATTTAGTTGTTGATTCAAAGTCGTTTATTACATGAATGTATTTTCATCTCTAATTCATTGTCATCAGAGTCAGTCCGTTTTCTTATCACCGGATATTCTCAGATTACAATATAATGATAAAAGTGCAATCTGCAATGTGTCACATATATAATATAGTCATATATGCTGACACGTATAAATAATTTAATTAAATAATTTATCAAGAATGTTAATGAGATTAATTAAGTATACTCCGCGCCATCTATGATCAAAAAAACGGAAGCGACTGCTCGCGTCATTATCAGCGTGATGTAAGCTTATGCATTCGGCCGACAGGTGGACTTTTCTGTTGCATTGTGCACATAGAATTGTAATTCGACACTTATATTACTAAAACAGATAACATTTTTTTTTAAATCTAGATCAGGGGTGTGCAACCTTTTTAATCAACGGGCCCAATTTAGATTTTAAAATTTTTTGGCGTGCCGCACATAGAGTGACACTTATTAATAATTTACAAAATTATTTATAATAAACTTTAAAAAAGTAAAGATTTCATTTACAAATTTTAATGCAAAATAAAAAAACTGATATTTTATCCTCAGTACGGACTTACAGCTCTGCTCATTGACCTCCACTCTGGCGTCATTGCGACGTTTGAGTGACGATCAATGGCGCCCTCTTTCCGTGAATCGATGAGATGATAGTTTTAATCAATCAGGGAGGGGCTTTAAGCAAACAAAAATGGCGGGTGGATGTTAATTATACTCCAATCAGGCAGTTACCCAAAATTAGTTGTTTTGAAACAGACTTTATTCTCCAATTACACAACCGTCCCTTTCCAGCCAGTGAACCAATCGGCTTCAGCTATAATCAATCAAAATGGTGGGTATAAAATTTGATCGAATGCCCCACCTTGTAATAACAGGTTCTAGTGACAGAAGAATATCGGATACAAACATTCAATAATATTACCCAAGTAAAGTCCGGCTCTGTCTTTTTAGCGTTTTGTAATAACAGTTCAAAGTCCAGATTATGCATTCTGCTGAGGTCGTAATTAAATTGTTTTCGTCGGAATCATATTCTCTTACAAGAGTTTTTCATTTTTTTTTCACATCATAATGACGTCACGCATACCTGAAGCGGATGTGATCGTTATACAAGGTGTAATATAATATTATACTATTATATTGTTTACGCACTTATTTCACAGGTTAATTATTAATTATAAAAAACGTCAGACTTCCGGTTTGAAGCAAAGATTCAACACAAGTCTGAAATAAAAAATAAAATAGTTAACAGTTTATGATAATTAAGAACACGAAAAAAAATACTTTTTCATGACAGCCGTTATATCTACATTACAACGGATACGAAGACACCAGCTCAGCATTTTAAAAAGTGTCATATTTCTCTTTCGTATAATTTCAAGTATATAACGTATCCCCCCACCCCGCGTTAAGCGTGATATTACTGTATTTTATAACACATAGCATACCATGAAACTTCTATCAGTTTGATTTAATCATTGTGTCGTGTTGCAAGTGCAGTCTTCAAGGGAATCAACAATTTGTCCGGCAAACAACATTAACCGAAATTTGATTTAATTATCGGTAAGTAAGAAAATATTTTGAATCTGTTTAAAAAAAGATTTGTAATACTTTTATATTTTGCTTCAGAACGTAAAAATTGTAGAGCATCGCACCCAGCTGTCATAAGATTGAGAAAACATCCGCAATATACATATTATTATAAGAAGTATGTAAAACTATAACGAATAATATTATTGATGTTTTTTACATCATAATTAATAGTATTTTTTTTTACAGACGAATGTGAAACGAATAAAAGAACACGAACTCCATTAACAGTGAACATCACTGCAGAAGAAAAATTACGTCGCTATTGCTTCTTAGTGAAATAGTTTTTATTACGTTTATTAATTCGCTTTCATTTAACATATAATTTTTGCACAGAGACATTTGAAGAGTGTAAATTCATGAAAGTACTTTAGAAAATTAATGCTAGATCTTGTATATTGCTTCTTTTCAGAAAAAAATAAGTTTATCGAACATAACTAGTTTAAATATATAATTGGAAAAATGTTTAAATGTGCTGTATGTGACAAGTCATTTACTAGACGTGATAATAGAAAAAGACATGAAAACGTTCACGCTGATATTTTCAAAGATGGTTTACACGAATGTATTGTGTGCGGACTACAAGTCTTGCAAACGGACGAGTTAGTTGCGCATTTGGCTCGCTCTCACAATATAAAAAAGCCTGAAAAACCAGCCGACATTTCAGTCGTTACGAACACAATGAAGCGACAACTGCAAACTGATAATGAACCGTCGACGTCATCGTCGTCGTCGACAAAAAGACAAAAATGCAGTGGTACAATCTTGTGCGAAGCTTGTGGTGTTGAAGTGTCGGCCGGTTCGTTTGGCGCTCATCAAAAGAGCATTAGTCATAAAGCGAATATTTACGTGCATCATCGCGATAATATAGAAGTTTCAAAGTTTGCTTTTAAACACCGTATAGTAACTTATAAAATCAATAACACAAATTACAGTTGTTTGAATATCGATGAGTTTTTCGAGAGCAACAGAACCGCATTCGTTGACTTGATAAAATTCAACCTCGAAAAACATATAACGGTTAAAGTAAATTTTGAACTCTTTGCTTGTTACTTTTTACTGAAAAATGACAAGATCGCGCGCGAACTAAAATCGTTCAATACGAAAAACGTAATCTTTAACGCCGGCACAGATATTGACGCTCACTTGACCGATTTTAAAAACAAAATTATTAAAAAAGCAGAGGAATTTCAGGAGCGCGATTCGGGCTGGGCTCTGCAAAAAATCGACTGTTTCGAACTCAACGTCATGAAGTATAATCCGCTGCACGCTTCTTCCTATATACACTTACCGAAAAAAATCAAAAACAAAGGAGCCTGTATAAATGTAAAAAATAATAATGATCAATTTTGCTTCGCTTGGGCCATCGTCAGCGCACTATTTCCAGCAAACAAGGACAGTGACCGCATCACATCCTATCCGCATTACAGCGAAGTTTTAAATTTAAACGGTTTAGAGTTTCCGATGAAAATAAAAAACATTGCACAGTTTGAAAAATTGAACGATTTTTGCAGCGTGAACGTTTTCGGTCTCGATGACCGTTGTAACATCGTGGGTCCTCTCTACTGTACACGAGAGAAAAAAAACAATCACGTAAACTTGTTATATTTCAGCGACGACGCGTCAAGCAATAATCACTATGTCTGGATTAAGAATTTATCACGATTGGTCTCAAGCCAATTGACGAACAATCATTATAAAAAATTCCTGTGTGATTGTTGTTTGTCGTATTTCAGCAGCGAAAATTTGCTTCAACGACATTGTGAATACGATTGCGGAAAGGTGAGGGTAAAGTTGCCTACCGCAGATTTAAAAAAAGACCGTTTAGGGCGCGAAAGTCCCGGCAACATTATATCATTTAAAAATTATGAACGAAAAGAGCTGTTACCTTTTGTAATTTACGCCGACTCGGAAACTATACTGAAACCCATACATACGGCAATGCCTGACTCTACCAGTTCGTTTACAGTGTCGTTGAATCAACACGTACCGCACAGTTTTTCCTACTATATAAAGTGTAGCTATGACGCATCGCTCTCCAAACTGAGAATTTTTAACGGCAGCGACTGCACAATACAGTTCATTCAAAGTCTTGTGAGTGATGCGAAGCAAATTTATGAAATTGTAAACCGGGTAGTTCCTTTACGTAAACTCAAAAGCGAAGATATCGAACGGTTGCGCAAAGACAAATGTCATATCTGCGAGAAGAGTTTCACCGTCGAAGAGAGTAATTCGATTGTTTTGGATCACGATCATTTGACGGGCGAACCTCGCGGATATGCGCATAGCATTTGTAATTTAAATTATAAAATTCCAAAATTTCTTCCGGTATTTTTTCATAATTTGAGCAATTTCGATAGTCATCTATTCATAAAACAGTTGGCATCGGTTTGTGATAATATTTCGGTTATACCTGTAAATAAAGAGAAGTACATCTCGTTTAGTGCGAAATTTCCTTTGTCTGAATGCGATGATGATGATGATGATGAGGATGAAAATAATCATTTTAAAAGTAAAAAGTGTGTTGAAATCAGATTTCTGGACTCGTTTCGTTTTCTTTCATGCAGTTTGAGCAAATTGGCAAAAACGATGCAGGAAGAAGACTTTATCGAGCTCAGAAATCAATATCCGGACATGGAACAATTTCAACTGGTTACAGACAAAGGCATTTTTCCATACGAGTATGTCACTTCGCTCGATGTCTTAAACGAAAAGGAACTACCGCCCATTGAATCGTTTTATTCTCAATTAAATGACGAAAATATCACAGAGGAGGAATACGAACGTGCAAAAAAAGTATGGACGGTTTTCGAGTGTGAAACATTGCTCGACTACTCGAATAACTATTTGAAAACGGATGTGATTCTCCTCTGTGATATCTTTGAAAAATTTCGCAAACTAGAACTCGCAACATACCAACTCGATCCCGCGTGCTATTATACGCTGCCGGGAATGTCGTGGGATGCGATGTTGAAATATACTCAGGTGGAACTTGAACTGATGTCTGATATTGATATGGTGCACTTTATTCGGAAATCGTTGCGCGGTGGTATTTCTTATTGCGCGAAACGTCATTGCGTCGCCAACAACAAATATATGAGAAACGAATACAACCCCGATGAACCGTCCTCGTTTCTCGTATACTTAGACGCAAACAATCAGTACGGTTGGGCAATGTCTCAGCCTCTGCCGACAGGTGGGTTTAGCTGGCTGAGCGAGGACGAAATTGAAAATTTTGACTTGAAACAAATTTTAAACGACGAGAACGGTGAGAGCGGTTATTTCTTAGAGGTTGACTTGGAATACCCGACTCATTTGCACGACAGACACAACGACTTTCCATTTTGCGCGGAAAAAAAAATTCCCCCGACCACTAAATCAAAACAGACAAAATTGATAAGTACGCTACATGACAAAGACCGCTACATACTTCACTATAGATACCTCAATCAGTGTTTGGAACATGGACTCAAGGTGAAAAAAATTCACAGAGTGTTGAAATTTGCCCAATCGTGCTTTTTGAAAAAGTATATTGATAGGAATACGGAGCTGCGTGCTTTAGCCGAGTCCGAATTCGAGAAGGATATGTACAAGATGAAGAACAACGCGTGTTATGGAAAATCTATTGAAAGCGTAGAAAAGCGCGTAGACGTGCGTTTGGTGAGCCGTTGGGAGCGTCAAGGAAAAAAGCGCGGCGCCGAACACTACATCAGTCAGCCAAATTTTCATTCAATAGCCATTTTTGACAGCGAGCTGGCAGCCGTGCAGATGAAACGACTCACCGTAGAATATAACAAGCCAAACTACATCGGCGCAGCAGTTCTCGACCTGTCCAAATGCTTAATGTACGATTTTTTCTATAATTATTTAAAGAAAAAGTACAATGTCGTCAATTTGGTTTACACCGACACGGACAGCTTTTTTCTCGAGGTGATGACAGACGATATTTATGAGGACATAAAGGCTGACCTACACTTGTTCGACACATCCAATTTTCCCGTCGACAACGAGTACGGTCTTCCGCTGGTCAACAAAAAAGTTCTCGGCAAATTCAAATTTGAAACGGGTTCTAACCTGATCGCTGAATTTGTAGGCCTGCGCTCGAAAATGTACTGTTTCAGACTGTTTGGCAGCGCTAGTCATTGTCACAAGAGAGCAAAAGGTGTCAAAAAGAACGTTGTTAACAATCAATTGAAGTTCGACGACTATTTGCACTGCTTACAGACCGGTGAGACTTTAATGTGTGAAATGTGCGTGTTTAGATCGGTAAAGCATGACGTTTTTGTACAAAAAACTAATAAAATCTGTCTCAGTGCAGCGGACGATAAGAGGTGTTTATTGGCAGACTCTCACAAAACTCTAGCGTGGGGTCACTGTAAAATCAAAGAGTGACGAGATTAAAAAAAACATTAGTATTTTTTTAAATAATAAAAAAACATTACTATTTTTTAAATAATGTTTAAGAAGGACAATTTTTTTAGTATAATTCTAGTTTAATTAACATATTTTAGTATAATTCTAGTTTAATTAGCATATTTTAGTGTATATATATTTTTTTTAAAAAGTATCGTTAATGTTAAATTGATTTTTTCACAAAACTAAAATAGGTTATTATATTTAAATGTGTATTTTATACAATAATATTGAATTCGAGATTAATTATCATATTTTAGTATAATTCTAGTTTAATTAGCATATTTTAGTATTATTCAAGTTTAATTATCATATTTTAGTATAATTCTAGTTTAATTAGTATATTTTAGTGAATGTATTTCTTTTTTAAAAAGTACCGTTAATGTTAATTGATTTTTTCACATATTAATATAGGTTATTATATTTAAATGTGCATTTTATACAATAATATTGAATTCGAGTTTAATTATCATATTTTAGTATAATTCTAGTTTAATTAGCATATTTTAGTGTATGTAATTTTTTTTAAAAAAAGTTGCGTTAATGTTAAATTGATTTTTTTCACAAATAAAATAAATTTAAAAGTTCGCATTTTTTTCTCTATATAAAAACCCCTCTTTCCCGTTCCCTATGATCAGTTGTCTTTGTGAAACGTTACGCAGTGCATTGTTAAAAAAAAATGAAAATGATACAACAACCTGTAAAGATTAAAATTTTTAATCTAGATCAAAATAATGAATCAATAATTAAAAAACATGGACAATTACTTCCCGGCACAGTAAGGTGCATTATTGTAGGACCGTCGAATTGTGGTAAGACTAATGTAATGATTTCGCTGTTAATTGACGAAAACGCGCTCAAATTTGAAAACGTCTACGTCTACTCAAAATCACTTCAACAGGAAAAGTATCGAATGCTTGCAGAGATTTTAAAGGGCGTAGGCAACGGGTTGGGCTATAACACCTTCACCGCCAGCGAAACAATAATGCATCCGAACGAGGCAAAGCCGAATTCAATTTTTATTTTCGACGACGTAGCGTGTGAAAGTCAAAGTAACATTCGCGAATATTTCAGTATGGGACGACATGCTAACGTAGACAGTTTTTACCTGTGTCAATCGTACAGTAGAATACCTAAGCAGCTCGTCAGAGACAATGCGAATTTTATTATACTTTTTAAACAGGATGACATGAATTTGCGTCATGTCTACGATGACTATGTCAATACGGACATGTCGTTTCAAGAGTTTAAAAATTTGTGCGCCAAATGCTGGGCGGAGAACAAGTATAATTTTTTCGTGATCGACAAAGACTCTGACATAAACTCAGGCAGATATAGGATGAATTTTGATAAATTCATAGCCGTGAAACGGGAAGTATAAATATACACGTCTTGTTCAGTTATTTCACAGTCATACTACTTCTCTCTCTGTGTATTATGAAGAAAAAAAGCGAAATTTCTCTGCGTAGGCGTTTGAGGAGAGCGATTAAATCTGTTAGAAATAAGTATAATCAAATAAAATCTGGTGATTTTGAGAAGAGTAGAAGTGTCGAGACGCAATTGAAACCGCTCATCGAACCGATAAAAGTTCTAATCGATCATGTGAGGAAGGAGGATGAAGAAGAACGGACGTGTCTTAAGAGAGAAATAAAATCAGACGATACTCCACGGAAAGTGACTACGACGACAAGAAGAGCGGCTTTGAGCCGTAAAATTGATTTTCAATCACCGATTTCATCTAGTACGCCTACCACCACCACAAGTCTTTCAGAATTATATTTAAATAGAAAACCCGTGACTGATAAGGATTACGTTTATGGTGTTAAGTATATAGACAACAGCGACGGCGATGGAAAATACATGATTGGCAATAAGAAAATAACTTTTCATAAAAACGATCTTGTTATCGATCAGCTCAAGATCGACGGTACTCCGGGAATTTATGAATTGATTTTCATGAAAAAACCCGAAAATTATACGCAAACGGATAAAGACATATACATGAAGATTTTGGAATATACAGGCGCTCATCTAAAAGCCGATGGTAAAATTAAGAGCAACGCGGGTTTTAAATATAAAAATATAATCATGCCTCTGTTTGCGAATAAACAAAATACCGATAGGATAGCAGCAGAGTTAGAACAGAACAGGAGCAGAGCTGGAGCAGCTCTGCCTAGCGGCGAGGGAATATTTTTGAAAATGAACAGAAACAAGAAGAAAGAATATGTGTACTGGAATGATTTGAACGAATTGGTAGACAGACTGAAATTGTTGTACGCTTCCCAAGTAGCCGGCAATACGTCTCATCACAACGAAATTGTCTCGATCATGGAGGAATTGAGAAAAGCAAACGTTATTGTATAAATTGAGTTTTGTTTTTGACTAGTCTTCAGTGTCCTTTCGACATGCCCGTAGATAAGTTCGGTAGACACAGTAGACGCCTGCGGAAACTAGTTCACAATCCTCCTCCTCCTACAGCAGTAGGATTTAAAATTGTAAATAATGATACGGTAGACTTTAATGGTAAAAAACTGATAAATGTCGGTACATCGACAGGAAATCAACAGGATGCCGTTACGGTAGACTATTTTAACCAAAAAATAACAGAAGTGATGCTCTGCTACATGAACGAATCAATACCACTATTGATTATGAATTTTTTGAAAAAATATAGCGGACGGTTTATAATTCGTCTGTTCAGTCGCGATGCTAAATTAACACCCGAAAATCATTATACTCTGGCCGAAGGATTCGTAGAGTATATATTCGGTGAGGAGGTCAACGGGATGGAAATACAGTCTATAAGAACATCGCCCGTGGACACGAATATATTCATCAACGATAAATTGTACACGACGCTCGACTCTACAAAAATCAGCAACGGTGATCGCATAAAATTTTCAGCTAGTGCTAAAACAACACAGTTAAAAATAAAAGACAGGGTTACGCTAGGCGTGGAAATATACCTACGATATCCGTTGTTAAGTCAATGAAATGTTGTCGCTCAATAGACATGGCAGAGCTGATGTTGACATAGCAACTATGAGAGATTTAACAAGTGCAGAAAGGGCGGCGAGAACTATTTACGCTAATCTAAGAAAACGCACTGCTGCAGCTGAATTGTACAAAAGAAAACAGCTTGCACCGTTCAATAGTTTGTTGCAGCAGACTAGTGCAACAAAGAGAATAAAAAGGAACAACTATGACGATGACGGCTATACTATTATACAAAATGATGATACACAAAAAAAAACATTTTTGCAAAATATTGATGAAATAAGAAAAAATGATGATGCTGAAAAAGTTCATGATGATAACAGCAACAATTATCGAGAACAATCTGTGAGTTTTCTTACGGACATGGAAACTCGGTACGAATCGATGTCCGCTAGAGAACCGCTAATTAGACGTTTTTATAAAAAAAAACTCCCCTTGCAACTATCGGTTTTGAGCGAAGCAAAAAAGTTGAAGAGAAAAGGAGACGTGTCATCATTTCAACATTATACTAAATATCTAGATGAGACCAATGAAACAATAAACATTCCTCATAGAGGAGAGAGAACATCATTTCGTTTTCTATCATTTCATAACGATAATACACAAAAATCGGAAACCACTGTAAAATATTTTACCAACGACTCTATTAGTGTTAGCCGATTAGAACCTATATTAACCAACACGAACTTAAAAATAGCGTCTGTTGTTAAAGAGAGACTGCACAGTCCCGTTGTGAAAACGTCGCGATCAAACGTACAGCACAGAAAATTGTTTTTAAATCCCATATTTCACACACCAAAATAACAATGAAACGTACAAATAACAAGTCGCCGCAAAAAGCCTCTGCAGAAAAAATCAGAATTGTCAACGAGCTGCACAAGCCGGCGAGAAAGAACTATCGACGCAGACGCGTGATCGTCAAGGGTCTCTACGACCTCTATCAAGCCGATTTGGCCGAAATGATTCCGTACGCCGGCGTGAACAACAACTACAGATATATTCTCACTGTAATCGATGCCTTTTCCAAGTATGCGTGGACGCAGCCGCTGAAAAGCAAACGTGGAAAGGAGGTTGCGGACGCCATGTTGAAAATTTTAAAAACACTTAAAAAGCCGCCTCGTAATCTGCAAACGGATAACGGAACCGAATTTTACAATTCAAATTTTCAAAATTTAATGAAAAAATATTCCATAAATCACTATTCATCTTTTAGCAATTTAAAGAGCAGCATAGTTGAACGCTTCATAAGAACGCTGAAGACGCGACTGTGGAAACACTTTGGCATCGAAGGAAATTACAATTGGTTTAAGGCGTTGCCGGACATTGTAGCCGAATACAACAACACCAAACACAGTACTATAAAAATGAAACCGAGAGAGGTGAATGCAAAAAATGAAAAAAAATTATTAAAGACCGTCTACTCCAATTTAAAAATAGTGGACGCTAGAAAACAAAAAATACACGTTGGCGATCGCGTGCGCATCAGTAAATATAAACATTTGTTCGACAAAGGCTACCTTCCCAATTGGACGACTGAAATTTTTACGGTATTTAAAGTAAAACTGACCACCAATCCGCGCACTTACGAGCTGATCGACACAAACAAAACACCGATCAAGGGCTGCTTTTACGAGGAGGAACTTCAAAAAGTGCCCGACAAGAACAATAACGTCTATTTGGTGGAAAAAGTCTTGAAAACAAAAGGTGATAAATTGTTTATTAAGTGGCTAGGTTTTGACGACAGTCACAACTCGTGGATACTCAAGAAAGACGTGGTATAAAAGATGGTCTTCGTCCATTCATTAGGGGATTTCGTTAGCGGTCGCGGACTTGTCAACACGTTAATCAACAAATTACCGCTCGAACTACATATACCCGGCTATCGTTTCTGCGGACCCGGAACAAAGTTGGAGAAGCGTTTGGACAGAGGCGACGTAGGTGTGAATCGATTAGACGAAGGTTGTAAAGAGCACGACATAGCCTACGCAAACACAAAGAATTTAAAAGAACGTCACATAGCCGATCGCAAACTTCTCGAAAGAGCTTGGGACCGTGTGAAGGCCAAAGACGCTAGTTTGGGTGAAAAGACAGCCGCGTTGCTTACGGCGACAGCTATGAAAATTAAAACTAAACTCGGCATGGGTATGAAAAGAAAGAGAACTTCTTCATCATCCGCAGACGTTACACCAAAACGCATACGCTCAATCAGACGAGCAAAGTCGACGCTGAGACAAGGTAGAAGGAGTGTGAAAACTAGAAATACCAACGTCAAGAACAGTCTTATTAAGCAGGCACAGCGGGAACTCGACGCTATAAGCTCGACGGGTGTGAACAAATATGCTGCTGCAATAAAAAAAAACGGTGGTGAATCTCGAGTGATACCCGTACCCAAAACGGGGGGGTTTTTACCGCTAATCCCGCTGTTTGCAGGCCTGTCGGCGTTGGGAGCTCTGGCCGGCGGAGCTGCGAACGTTGCCAGAACCGTTATAGATGCAAAGGGGGCCAGGGATAAACTTGCCGAAGCGAATCGTCACAATGAAACAATGGAAGCCATAGCCATCGGTAAAAAAGGAAGCGGCTTGTATTTGAAGCCGTATAGAAGAGGTTATGGGCTTTTTTTAAGACCTTACCGACCCACGACGACTTCAAAAAACTTTTAAAAATATTGCCGAAACACGCGCTCACCGATGCGGAGATCGAACGCTATGCAAAAATGTTAAACGTTAAGTTGTTCAGAGGTGTGTACATGAGAAACGCGCTGCCTAAAAAGTCGAAAAAGAACGAGAGCGCCGTAGTAAATTTGGATGATAGAGACGGTCCCGGAACGCACTGGGTTGCGTACAAAAAAGTCGGCAAAAATGTTAAGTACTTTGACAGTTTCGGTAACTTGCGACCACCGAGAGAGCTCGTCAATTATTTGAAAGGTTGCAAAATAGTATATAACTACGAGAGAAGACAGAAATTCAACTCAGTTTTGTGCGGACATCACTGCTTGTTTTTCCTATTGGAAACTTAGAAAATGTCATTCACGTTTACCCTGAGCGGAATTGAGTCGGTGATGAGTAGTTCCTTTTATCCATCGATCGTGCTCGACGAAAACGAAGAATATCAATTGGGACTGATTGAGTTTGAGTCGTGGCACTCGATTCCAAATATCGATGAGACCAACAATAAATTTGTTTACCGTGATCCAGACCTTCCAGATATCGATGTGAATAGGAAAACGATCGAGATACCAAAAGGAACGTATGATATCCATGATATTAACGAATTCCTTGTCGAAGAATTGAAAAAAGTGAACAGAAACATTAGAATCAAAGCAAATAACAACACGTTGAAAACGGAAATAAAGAGCGATGTGATTATAGACATCGGAGTTGAAGGTAGCGTGGGATCTCTGCTGGGTTTCAGCAAGACGCGAAAAGTGTTGGAGGCAAACAGTGCACACAAATCAGATTTTACGGCACACATTTCAAAAATAAACGCCGTCAGAGTGAAATGTAACATCGTCAGCGGATCCTATTTAAACGGACAGCCCGAGCACACTTTGTTTCAGTTCTATCCGCAAGAGGAGCCGGGCTATAAAATCTCTTTAACGCCGAGAAACGTTATTTATTTGCCAATCAATCGCAACGTGATAGACAACGTTACAATTACTATTGTTGATCAAGACGATCGATCGGTGGATTTCAACGGCGAACCCGTTACCGTGCGTTTACATCTTAAACGCTTGTAAAATGGGAATATATTACGGAGACTATTATTTTAAAGATCAGCTGCAAACGACAAGTAACACCAGTCGAGCGTTGTCCACTGAATCGGTAACAGCGAAAACAGCAGTAGAAACAGCAACAACTGAAAATAAAAGTAGAAAGGCAACAAGAAAAACGGGAATCGAATCGAAAAGGAAGAATCAAATTAATAGAGAGAATTTAAATTTTCTAAAATCGATCGGACACGAATTAAAAAATTAAAAAAAAAAAAAAAAAATGCAAGACATTTTGACTGTTGATTTTCCGATCGTTCTAGACGAAAGTATAGACTCGATTCGCGTACACTCGCAGGAACCGTTCAACACCAATCAGTTGAAGACCAACGATGAAATTCGCATAGCCATTCAAAATCAGGACACCATAACTTTTCCTCACGACAGCGTGCTCGAAGTGCGCGGAAAATTGGTTGGCGAGGACGGCGGAACGGCAGAAACTTCGAGAATTATCAACAACGGAATTGCGCATCTGTTTGAGGAAATTCGCTATGAATTGTGGGGCGTGCAAATCGATTCGACTAAAAATGTGGGCATTACCTCCACAATGATCGGTTATGTGCTGCATAGTCCGGACGATGTGAGGGCATTGTCAAATTGCGGTTGGGATTTAAGTTCAAACAACGCCAACTTGTTGGATTCAGAGGGAAATTTTAGCGTTAGCTTACCTTTGAAATACATTCTGGGTTTCGCGCACGATCATAAGAGAGCGATGATGAACGGTAAACAAGAATTGATATTGATACGTAAGAGGGATGATAATTCAGCAATTTTTACAACAGCGGCGCCCGCAGGACAACTTCAAAAATCGGCTAAAATAGAATTAACATCCATCAAATGGAACGTGCCTTATATCATACCGTCTAACGATATGAAAATTAAACTTTTGAAGACGGCAAATAAGAATAAAAACATTGTGTTTAGATCGTGGGATCTGTATGAATATCCTACGCTGCCGACAACTACAAAGCATGCATGGACTGTAACGAGCGCCAATCAAGTCGAAACGCCGCGTATGATAATTGTTGGCTTTCAAACGAAACGCTACGGCACACAACTAAAGGACAGTAGCGTTTTCGATCACTGTAAACTGCGCTCGGCCAAGCTCTTTTTAAATTCCGAATCGTATCCCTACGAACCGCTCACTATGAATTTTGATAAAAATGACTTTAATGTCATCTACGAGAAATATCTGAAAGGTCAAGAAGCCTACTTTTACGGAAACAAAAACGCGCCTCTTTTCAATAAAAATGAATTCAAAACCATATCACCGCTAATTGTATTCGATTGCTCGCGACAACCGGAAGCCATCAAGAAAGGCGTTGTGGATATCAAATTGATGATTGAATCTCATGAAAATTTCCATCCAGACACTACGGCTTACTGTTTGATTTTGCACGATAAGCTATTTACTTATCATCCTCTGCAAAATACGGTTACGAAAATAGTGTAAATGAGTCATAGAATTGGAATTTGTAACGATCAATTCGTCGTGGGCAACGGACACGAATATTTCGTGAAGGAAGTGACATTTTGCAATTTATGTGGTGGGGAAAACATCATAAATACTACATAACTATTTTTAAACAATTCAGTCTTTGGGAAAAAATGAGTGTATTCAGCACCGTTATGAGTGATGATGAAGAATGGTGTGTTGGTTTCGTGCCTGAGAGACCATCTGCGATCACTTTAGAGGAAATTCTCAGCGTAGAACTGTTCAATCACAGACGACGTTTTATCAATCTCTCTGCAGACAATAAACAAAAATTAGAAGAATGGGGATTTTGCTTCGACGAAAATAACGCTGTGCAAAAAACGCCCGTTCCTTGGAAGGAAGGTATAAGATTTTTAAAGACAGATCCACGTTTCGCGCGATTCGTTCTAGACGACGGACGTGTAGTTTTCGAAGTGTTTATCAGAAATACACGTTATGTAAAAATGATCAATCTGCGAGTTAACGATAAAAGGACGTTCGATCAACTATACGAAAAATTGCATAGTTATTTGAAGCGGTTGAAACTTTTAAACGTTGATATAAACTTTCGTCAAGATATTAATAATCTCACACATAAACTGCAGCGAAACTTAACGATTAATAACGAAACGATCTGTTGTGTCGAGACGGATCTCACCAGAAGCTCGGGCCTTCGAGTGGAGGGGATTTAGATATATTGATATATTGAAATGAAAGACCTTGTAAACAGTTTATTATGCTTGTACGTTTACAACTCAAACAGCATAAATATTTATTATAAAATGTATTTAGATAAGTGTAAGTTGTTGAATTGTCTACGCTTAAGTTCCAATGATTTTTTTATACTTAAAGATATTTTACACACTTTTAATTACGAAAGACTCTTTTATGAAATCTCCATAGTTTATAGTGAAAAAATTATATCTGACTTTAATAGCTGTAATGGATAAAAAAAAAGTTGTACGTTTTAACGATAAGGTAGAGATTAAATATATGGTTTGTTGGAGTTTTGCATATCGAAAAGCAAGGGTGGGGATGTGGGAGCAGATTGCTAGGGATCGTGAACGGTTTAAAAGACGAATAGAAGCAGTCTCTCATATTCTCAGTCCGGTGCTAAGAACTGTCAATTCATCGTCATCATCCGTCGAGAACATACTAAGCTTAGTGCATAATAATCAAAACAACATGGAAATGCACGAGGCCGGTATTACAGTAATTATAAGAAATAAATACACAAACGAAATATTACTTTCAAACTATATCGATTGTACGGATTTGCAGCCGCAAAAAGAAATATTAACGGTTGGTGATTTAAAAATTAAAATTATTTTTGATACATCGGAAAATTTACTCGAAGATTCAGACGACACCACCGATTGCGATTTTGGTAGTGATGACGATGATGATAAATATAATCGATCAGATATCAATACGTTCAGCATGGATACAGTAAATTAGATTTAAGCAATATTATTATTAACTCTGTATTGATTTTTTACAATAAATAATAAAAACGTATTTTATATGTCTTTTTATTTAAAAACAAACTACCTTGGGGAAAGAAATCTTTTATATTTCAGATATTATTACTAAAGAAGTATGTGGTAAGTATGTGTTTCATATATCCTCGTTTTTTGATCAGAGATGGCGTGAAGTCTAGTGCAACAGAAAAGTCCACCTGTCGGCCGAATGCATAAGCTTACATCACGCTGATAATGAAGCGTGCAGTCGCTTCCGTTTTTTGATCATAGATGGCGCGGATAGTCAAGTGTTCATCTCATGTTACAAGTCCATCTTGCGGATTATCATATAAGCTTGCTTCCGTTTTTTTGATCAGAGATGGCTCGGAGTATACTTAATTAACCTCATTAACATTCTTGATAAATTATTTAATTAAATTATTTATACGTGTCAGCATATATGACTATATTATATATGTGACACATTGGAGATTGCACTTTTATCATTATATTGTAATCTGAGAATATCCGGTGATGAGAAAACGGACTGATCTGATGACAATGAATTAGAGATGAAAATACAATCATGTAATAAACGACTTTGAATCAACAACTAAATGATTTTACTAAATATAAATTGATTCGATTTATCAAGCATGTGTTCCCTCCATTCTCTCTCTCTCTCTCTCTCTCTCTGATCTCCCGCTCTTTTCAGATGGTCATATGTAACAACCGTCGACAACAAAATATAGTCGATTAACGCTATAACTATCAACTCATTGGTTCACGGAAAGGGGCGTCATGCTCTCTCACAAAAGGAAAGGCTCGGATTGGAGAATAATGTCTGTTTCATGCTCTCTGATTGGTTCACAAAAGGGGGCGTTATGCTCTCTGATTGGCTCACAAAAGGAAAGGCTCGGATTGGAGAATAATGTCTGTTTCATGCTCTCTGATTGGTTCACAAAAGGGGGCGTTATGCTCTCTGATTGGCTCACAAAAGGAAAGGCTCGGATTGGAGAATAATGTCTGTTTCATGCTCTCTGATTGGTTCACAAAAGGGGGCGTTATGCTCTCTGATTGGCTCACAAAAGGAAAGGCTCGGATTGGAGAATAATGTCTGTTTCATGCTCTCTGATTGGTTCACAAAATAAAAAAACTGATATTTTATCCTCAGTACGGACTTACAGCTCTGCTCATTGACCTCCACTCTGGCGTCATTGCGACGTTTGAGTGACGATCAATGGCGCCCTCTTTCCGTGAATCGATGAGATGATAGTTTTAATCAATCAGGGAGGGGCTTTAAGCAAACAAAAATGGCGGGTGGATGTTAATTATACTCCAATCAGGCAGTTACCCAAAATTAGTTGTTTTGAAACAGACTTTATTCTCCAATTACACAACCGTCCCTTTCCAGCCAGTGAACCAATCGGCTTCAGCTATAATCAATCAAAATGGTGGGTATAAAATTTGATCGAATGCCCCACCTTGTAATAACAGGTTCTAGTGACAGAAGAATATCGGATACAAACATTCAATAATATTACCCAAGTAAAGTCCGGCTCTGTCTTTTTAGCGTTTTGTAATAACAGTTCAAAGTCCAGATTATGCATTCTGCTGAGGTCGTAATTAAATTGTTTTCGTCGGAATCATATTCTCTTACAAGAGTTTTTCATTTTTTTTTCACATCATAATGACGTCACGCATACCTGAAGCGGATGTGATCGTTATACAAGGTGTAATATAATATTATACTATTATATTGTTTACGCACTTATTTCACAGGTTAATTATTAATTATAAAAAACGTCAGACTTCCGGTTTGAAGCAAAGATTCAACACAAGTCTGAAATAAAAAATAAAATAGTTAACAGTTTATGATAATTAAGAACACGAAAAAAAATACTTTTTCATGACAGCCGTTATATCTACATTACAACGGATACGAAGACACCAGCTCAGCATTTTAAAAAGTGTCATATTTCTCTTTCGTATAATTTCAAGTATATAACGTATCCCCCCACCCCGCGTTAAGCGTGATATTACTGTATTTTATAACACATAGCATACCATGAAACTTCTATCAGTTTGATTTAATCATTGTGTCGTGTTGCAAGTGCAGTCTTCAAGGGAATCAACAATTTGTCCGGCAAACAACATTAACCGAAATTTGATTTAATTATCGGTAAGTAAGAAAATATTTTGAATCTGTTTAAAAAAAGATTTGTAATACTTTTATATTTTGCTTCAGAACGTAAAAATTGTAGAGCATCGCACCCAGCTGTCATAAGATTGAGAAAACATCCGCAATATACATATTATTATAAGAAGTATGTAAAACTATAACGAATAATATTATTGATGTTTTTTACATCATAATTAATAGTATTTTTTTTTACAGACGAATGTGAAACGAATAAAAGAACACGAACTCCATTAACAGTGAACATCACTGCAGAAGAAAAATTACGTCGCTATTGCTTCTTAGTGAAATAGTTTTTATTACGTTTATTAATTCGCTTTCATTTAACATATAATTTTTGCACAGAGACATTTGAAGAGTGTAAATTCATGAAAGTACTTTAGAAAATTAATGCTAGATCTTGTATATTGCTTCTTTTCAGAAAAAAATAAGTTTATCGAACATAACTAGTTTAAATATATAATTGGAAAAATGTTTAAATGTGCTGTATGTGACAAGTCATTTACTAGACGTGATAATAGAAAAAGACATGAAAACGTTCACGCTGATATTTTCAAAGATGGTTTACACGAATGTATTGTGTGCGGACTACAAGTCTTGCAAACGGACGAGTTAGTTGCGCATTTGGCTCGCTCTCACAATATAAAAAAGCCTGAAAAACCAGCCGACATTTCAGTCGTTACGAACACAATGAAGCGACAACTGCAAACTGATAATGAACCGTCGACGTCATCGTCGTCGTCGACAAAAAGACAAAAATGCAGTGGTACAATCTTGTGCGAAGCTTGTGGTGTTGAAGTGTCGGCCGGTTCGTTTGGCGCTCATCAAAAGAGCATTAGTCATAAAGCGAATATTTACGTGCATCATCGCGATAATATAGAAGTTTCAAAGTTTGCTTTTAAACACCGTATAGTAACTTATAAAATCAATAACACAAATTACAGTTGTTTGAATATCGATGAGTTTTTCGAGAGCAACAGAACCGCATTCGTTGACTTGATAAAATTCAACCTCGAAAAACATATAACGGTTAAAGTAAATTTTGAACTCTTTGCTTGTTACTTTTTACTGAAAAATGACAAGATCGCGCGCGAACTAAAATCGTTCAATACGAAAAACGTAATCTTTAACGCCGGCACAGATATTGACGCTCACTTGACCGATTTTAAAAACAAAATTATTAAAAAAGCAGAGGAATTTCAGGAGCGCGATTCGGGCTGGGCTCTGCAAAAAATCGACTGTTTCGAACTCAACGTCATGAAGTATAATCCGCTGCACGCTTCTTCCTATATACACTTACCGAAAAAAATCAAAAACAAAGGAGCCTGTATAAATGTAAAAAATAATAATGATCAATTTTGCTTCGCTTGGGCCATCGTCAGCGCACTATTTCCAGCAAACAAGGACAGTGACCGCATCACATCCTATCCGCATTACAGCGAAGTTTTAAATTTAAACGGTTTAGAGTTTCCGATGAAAATAAAAAACATTGCACAGTTTGAAAAATTGAACGATTTTTGCAGCGTGAACGTTTTCGGTCTCGATGACCGTTGTAACATCGTGGGTCCTCTCTACTGTACACGAGAGAAAAAAAACAATCACGTAAACTTGTTATATTTCAGCGACGACGCGTCAAGCAATAATCACTATGTCTGGATTAAGAATTTATCACGATTGGTCTCAAGCCAATTGACGAACAATCATTATAAAAAATTCCTGTGTGATTGTTGTTTGTCGTATTTCAGCAGCGAAAATTTGCTTCAACGACATTGTGAATACGATTGCGGAAAGGTGAGGGTAAAGTTGCCTACCGCAGATTTAAAAAAAGACCGTTTAGGGCGCGAAAGTCCCGGCAACATTATATCATTTAAAAATTATGAACGAAAAGAGCTGTTACCTTTTGTAATTTACGCCGACTCGGAAACTATACTGAAACCCATACATACGGCAATGCCTGACTCTACCAGTTCGTTTACAGTGTCGTTGAATCAACACGTACCGCACAGTTTTTCCTACTATATAAAGTGTAGCTATGACGCATCGCTCTCCAAACTGAGAATTTTTAACGGCAGCGACTGCACAATACAGTTCATTCAAAGTCTTGTGAGTGATGCGAAGCAAATTTATGAAATTGTAAACCGGGTAGTTCCTTTACGTAAACTCAAAAGCGAAGATATCGAACGGTTGCGCAAAGACAAATGTCATATCTGCGAGAAGAGTTTCACCGTCGAAGAGAGTAATTCGATTGTTTTGGATCACGATCATTTGACGGGCGAACCTCGCGGATATGCGCATAGCATTTGTAATTTAAATTATAAAATTCCAAAATTTCTTCCGGTATTTTTTCATAATTTGAGCAATTTCGATAGTCATCTATTCATAAAACAGTTGGCATCGGTTTGTGATAATATTTCGGTTATACCTGTAAATAAAGAGAAGTACATCTCGTTTAGTGCGAAATTTCCTTTGTCTGAATGCGATGATGATGATGATGATGAGGATGAAAATAATCATTTTAAAAGTAAAAAGTGTGTTGAAATCAGATTTCTGGACTCGTTTCGTTTTCTTTCATGCAGTTTGAGCAAATTGGCAAAAACGATGCAGGAAGAAGACTTTATCGAGCTCAGAAATCAATATCCGGACATGGAACAATTTCAACTGGTTACAGACAAAGGCATTTTTCCATACGAGTATGTCACTTCGCTCGATGTCTTAAACGAAAAGGAACTACCGCCCATTGAATCGTTTTATTCTCAATTAAATGACGAAAATATCACAGAGGAGGAATACGAACGTGCAAAAAAAGTATGGACGGTTTTCGAGTGTGAAACATTGCTCGACTACTCGAATAACTATTTGAAAACGGATGTGATTCTCCTCTGTGATATCTTTGAAAAATTTCGCAAACTAGAACTCGCAACATACCAACTCGATCCCGCGTGCTATTATACGCTGCCGGGAATGTCGTGGGATGCGATGTTGAAATATACTCAGGTGGAACTTGAACTGATGTCTGATATTGATATGGTGCACTTTATTCGGAAATCGTTGCGCGGTGGTATTTCTTATTGCGCGAAACGTCATTGCGTCGCCAACAACAAATATATGAGAAACGAATACAACCCCGATGAACCGTCCTCGTTTCTCGTATACTTAGACGCAAACAATCAGTACGGTTGGGCAATGTCTCAGCCTCTGCCGACAGGTGGGTTTAGCTGGCTGAGCGAGGACGAAATTGAAAATTTTGACTTGAAACAAATTTTAAACGACGAGAACGGTGAGAGCGGTTATTTCTTAGAGGTTGACTTGGAATACCCGACTCATTTGCACGACAGACACAACGACTTTCCATTTTGCGCGGAAAAAAAAATTCCCCCGACCACTAAATCAAAACAGACAAAATTGATAAGTACGCTACATGACAAAGACCGCTACATACTTCACTATAGATACCTCAATCAGTGTTTGGAACATGGACTCAAGGTGAAAAAAATTCACAGAGTGTTGAAATTTGCCCAATCGTGCTTTTTGAAAAAGTATATTGATAGGAATACGGAGCTGCGTGCTTTAGCCGAGTCCGAATTCGAGAAGGATATGTACAAGATGAAGAACAACGCGTGTTATGGAAAATCTATTGAAAGCGTAGAAAAGCGCGTAGACGTGCGTTTGGTGAGCCGTTGGGAGCGTCAAGGAAAAAAGCGCGGCGCCGAACACTACATCAGTCAGCCAAATTTTCATTCAATAGCCATTTTTGACAGCGAGCTGGCAGCCGTGCAGATGAAACGACTCACCGTAGAATATAACAAGCCAAACTACATCGGCGCAGCAGTTCTCGACCTGTCCAAATGCTTAATGTACGATTTTTTCTATAATTATTTAAAGAAAAAGTACAATGTCGTCAATTTGGTTTACACCGACACGGACAGCTTTTTTCTCGAGGTGATGACAGACGATATTTATGAGGACATAAAGGCTGACCTACACTTGTTCGACACATCCAATTTTCCCGTCGACAACGAGTACGGTCTTCCGCTGGTCAACAAAAAAGTTCTCGGCAAATTCAAATTTGAAACGGGTTCTAACCTGATCGCTGAATTTGTAGGCCTGCGCTCGAAAATGTACTGTTTCAGACTGTTTGGCAGCGCTAGTCATTGTCACAAGAGAGCAAAAGGTGTCAAAAAGAACGTTGTTAACAATCAATTGAAGTTCGACGACTATTTGCACTGCTTACAGACCGGTGAGACTTTAATGTGTGAAATGTGCGTGTTTAGATCGGTAAAGCATGACGTTTTTGTACAAAAAACTAATAAAATCTGTCTCAGTGCAGCGGACGATAAGAGGTGTTTATTGGCAGACTCTCACAAAACTCTAGCGTGGGGTCACTGTAAAATCAAAGAGTGACGAGATTAAAAAAAACATTAGTATTTTTTTAAATAATAAAAAAACATTACTATTTTTTAAATAATGTTTAAGAAGGACAATTTTTTTAGTATAATTCTAGTTTAATTAACATATTTTAGTATAATTCTAGTTTAATTAGCATATTTTAGTGTATATATTTTTTTTTTAAAAAGTATCGTTAATGTTAAATTGATTTTTTCACAAAACTAAAATAGGTTATTATATTTAAATGTGTATTTTATACAATAATATTGAATTCGAGATTAATTATCATATTTTAGTATAATTCTAGTTTAATTAGCATATTTTAGTATTATTCAAGTTTAATTATCATATTTTAGTATAATTCTAGTTTAATTAGTATATTTTAGTGAATGTATTTCTTTTTTAAAAAGTACCGTTAATGTTAATTGATTTTTTCACATATTAATATAGGTTATTATATTTAAATGTGCATTTTATACAATAATATTGAATTCGAGTTTAATTATCATATTTTAGTATAATTCTAGTTTAATTAGCATATTTTAGTGTATGTAATTTTTTTAAAAAAAAGTTGCGTTAATGTTAAATTGATTTTTTTCACAAATAAAATAAATTTAAAAGTTCGCATTTTTTTCTCTATATAAAAACCCCTCTTTCCCGTTCCCTATGATCAGTTGTCTTTGTGAAACGTTACGCAGTGCATTGTTAAAAAAAAATGAAAATGATACAACAACCTGTAAAGATTAAAATTTTTAATCTAGATCAAAATAATGAATCAATAATTAAAAAACATGGACAATTACTTCCCGGCACAGTAAGGTGCATTATTGTAGGACCGTCGAATTGTGGTAAGACTAATGTAATGATTTCGCTGTTAATTGACGAAAACGCGCTCAAATTTGAAAACGTCTACGTCTACTCAAAATCACTTCAACAGGAAAAGTATCGAATGCTTGCAGAGATTTTAAAGGGCGTAGGCAACGGGTTGGGCTATAACACCTTCACCGCCAGCGAAACAATAATGCATCCGAACGAGGCAAAGCCGAATTCAATTTTTATTTTCGACGACGTAGCGTGTGAAAGTCAAAGTAACATTCGCGAATATTTCAGTATGGGACGACATGCTAACGTAGACAGTTTTTACCTGTGTCAATCGTACAGTAGAATACCTAAGCAGCTCGTCAGAGACAATGCGAATTTTATTATACTTTTTAAACAGGATGACATGAATTTGCGTCATGTCTACGATGACTATGTCAATACGGACATGTCGTTTCAAGAGTTTAAAAATTTGTGCGCCAAATGCTGGGCGGAGAACAAGTATAATTTTTTCGTGATCGACAAAGACTCTGACATAAACTCAGGCAGATATAGGATGAATTTTGATAAATTCATAGCCGTGAAACGGGAAGTATAAATATACACGTCTTGTTCAGTTATTTCACAGTCATACTACTTCTCTCTCTGTGTATTATGAAGAAAAAAAGCGAAATTTCTCTGCGTAGGCGTTTGAGGAGAGCTATTAAATCTGTTAGAAATAAGTATAATCAAATAAAATCTGGTGATTTTGAGAAGAGTAGAAGTGTCGAGACGCAATTGAAACCGCTCATCGAACCGATAAAAGTTCTAATCGATCATGTGAGGAAGGAGGATGAAGAAGAACGGGCGTGTCTTAAGAGAGAAATAAAATCAGACGATACTCCACGGAAAGTGACTACGACGACAAGAAGAGCGGCTTTGAGCCGTAAAATTGATTTTCAATCACCGATTTCATCTAGTACGCCTACCACCACCACAAGTCTTTCAGAATTATATTTAAATAGAAAACCCGTGACTGATAAGGATTACGTTTATGGTGTTAAGTATATAGACAACAGCGACGGCGATGGAAAATACATGATTGGCAATAAGAAAATAACTTTTCATAAAAACGATCTTGTTATCGATCAGCTCAAGATCGACGGTACTCCGGGAATTTATGAATTGATTTTCATGAAAAAACCCGAAAATTATACGCAAACGGATAAAGACATATACATGAAGATTTTGGAATATACAGGCGCTCATCTAAAAGCCGATGGTAAAATTAAGAGCAACGCGGGTTTTAAATATAAAAATATAATCATGCCTCTGTTTGCGAATAAACAAAATACCGATAGGATAGCAGCAGAGTTAGAACAGAACAGGAGCAGAGCTGGAGCAGCTCTGCCTAGCGGCGAGGGAATATTTTTGAAAATGAACAGAAACAAGAAGAAAGAATATGTGTACTGGAATGATTTGAACGAATTGGTAGACAGACTGAAATTGTTGTACGCTTCCCAAGTAGCCGGCAATACGTCTCATCACAACGAAATTGTCTCGATCATGGAGGAATTGAGAAAAGCAAACGTTATTGTATAAATTGAGTTTTGTTTTTGACTAGTCTTCAGTGTCCTTTCGACATGCCCGTAGATAAGTTCGGTAGACACAGTAGACGCCTGCGGAAACTAGTTCACAATCCTCCTCCTCCTACAGCAGTAGGATTTAAAATTGTAAATAATGATACGATAGACTTTAATGGTAAAAAACTGATAAATGTCGGTACATCGACAGGAAATCAACAGGATGCCGTTACGGTAGACTATTTTAACCAAAAAATAACAGAAGTGATGCTCTGCTACATGAACGAATCAATACCACTATTGATTATGAATTTTTTGAAAAAATATAGCGGACGGTTTATAATTCGTCTGTTCAGTCGCGATGCTAAATTAACACCCGAAAATCATTATACTCTGGCCGAAGGATTCGTAGAGTATATATTCGGTGAGGAGGTCAACGGGATGGAAATACAGTCTATAAGAACATCGCCCGTGGACACGAATATATTCATCAACGATAAATTGTACACGACGCTCGACTCTACAAAAATCAGCAACGGTGATCGCATAAAATTTTCAGCTAGTGCTAAAACAACACAGTTAAAAATAAAAGACAGGGTTACGCTAGGCGTGGAAATATACCTACGATATCCGTTGTTAAGTCAATGAAATGTTGTCGCTCAATAGACATGGCAGAGCTGATGTTGACATAGCAACTATGAGAGATTTAACAAGTGCAGAAAGGGCGGCGAGAACTATTTACGCTAATCTAAGAAAACGCACTGCTGCAGCTGAATTGTACAAAAGAAAACAGCTTGCACCGTTCAATAGTTTGTTGCAGCAGACTAGTGCAACAAAGAGAATAAAAAGGAACAACTATGACGATGACGGCTATACTATTATACAAAATGATGATACACAAAAAAAAACATTTTTGCAAAATATTGATGAAATAAGAAAAAATGATGATGCTGAAAAAGTTCATGATGATAACAGCAACAATTATCGAGAACAATCTGTGAGTTTTCTTACGGACATGGAAACTCGGTACGAATCGATGTCCGCTAGAGAACCGCTAATTAGACGTTTTTATAAAAAAAAACTCCCCTTGCAACTATCGGTTTTGAGCGAAGCAAAAAAGTTGAAGAGAAAAGGAGACGTGTCATCATTTCAACATTATACTAAATATCTAGATGAGACCAATGAAACAATAAACATTCCTCATAGAGGAGAGAGAACATCATTTCGTTTTCTATCATTTCATAACGATAATACACAAAAATCGGAAACCACTGTAAAATATTTTACCAACGACTCTATTAGTGTTAGCCGATTAGAACCTATATTAACCAACACGAACTTAAAAATAGCGTCTGTTGTTAAAGAGAGACTGCACAGTCCCGTTGTGAAAACGTCGCGATCAAACGTACAGCACAGAAAATTGTTTTTAAATCCCATATTTCACACACCAAAATAACAATGAAACGTACTGTAGTGTTGGCGTTAACTGGAAGAATCGCCATGTAGTGTTGGTGGTTATCAGGTTCTTTTAAATTAGTAAAACTATTTAAATTTGATTTAATAATGCTTTATTTACTTTACCAACGTTGACCTACGCCAGCTCACGCTGGCATAGCCACGTGCGTCCACCACCTGACTTCTTCCTTCCTTCCAAATACACATATATTTATAACATTCAAAATGCAAACGTCGCGTTATTAACTAGAACGATTATTACTAACCGCTTTAAATAAACATATCTTGCAGTTCTACATTTCAAATGATATACGTAATTATAGCCTACTTACTGATGTATCCACTACACCTCCCCCGAAATTTTAAAAATAAAACATATTCGAAGGATGTGTTTTGTTTTTACATACTCATAACTAATACAATTCTTAATCTAAATATACAAAAAAAATATAATTACATTACTATTACAATAAAATTTGTTTCATTATTGATATTAACACATTTTTTTCAATAATCATTAAATTCGTCTTAATCATTTTAATATAGTATATTTCTTCAATATTCATTTTCTTTTATATATAATTGTTACAATTCATTAATATTCGTCTCTTTATTATTTCTTCATTATTCAATTCTTTCTCAATATTTATTTTAATACATATTCCTCCAATTATTCATTTTCTTACATCATTTTTCCACTTTATTAATATTCGTCTCTTTATTATTTCTTCAATATTCAATTCTTTCTCATTATTTATTTTAATACATATTCCTTCAATTATTCATTTTCTTACATCATTTTTCCAATTCTCTCAACAATACGACTCGCGTGAATGCCGATCGAGTAAAAGGATTTATTAATTAATCATACAATTTTCCTATTCCTTTGTCATAACAATAATATAACATATATATCTTCCTTTATTCTTGTCAATATAATTTTTCTATATACTTTTAATATATGTTCTCATAAGTATTAATCTTTTCTAAATATATCATATTTTAATATTACTCATTGTAATATCCAAATTATATCTATTCACTAACTAACTATTCAGAAATAAAATTTCACTTATCTACAAAATAGAATTGCAATTATTTGGAAATCTTCCCGAGGAACAGTCTCATTTATAAATACATACATCTTGGTTCATTATTGTAGTAATTTTCATTAGATCGACTATCTCTTTAAAAATTATAATTATTACATCCCTAACCAAAATTGTAATTTTTCTGACTGTAATTTTGTCTATTAGTTACAAATATTAAACTGCCTATGGTTGTTTTTGTTAAGGTTTCTGTTTGCGCTCGTGTATTCTTTATTGCTGAATTGTGCAGAGTTGCCATTTTACAATTTGCCTATTACGTGTGAAATTAGTAGATCAAATATTTTAGTTTCATATATGCAATTAACAATTACTGATTATAATATTATTTATGAAGAACAATAACACATATGAGTGACATTTACAATATTATAGTGTGATTCACCAAAGAAATATTCACAGACAAAAGTTTTCCCGTGATTAAAATTTTCATTTAAAATTCAATTAGGTACATAAATGCTAACCATTTTTGATTAAACAAAAACCTGATACAAAAACAAACATGTGAAAAAAAATTCCTTTACTTCAAATACTCTATTTTAAAATATTACGTAAACCAAAATTTCACAAAAATAATATTCTTTACTGATTTCGTCAACTTCTACTTGTTAACTTTCTTATCCTCTCAAATTCACTTATAAATCCATCAAAATCATAAATTAACAAATTCACAAAAAAAATCATACTTCACAAAACAATGTTAATAATGCTGACTGTCCCTTTATATAAAATTCTTTATAAAATACAACGCATTTCTCGAAATTAGCCATTAATAAACTTAAATAATTATTAATATTCAAAAAGATAACTCAATAAATTAAAAAAAAAACGGAATTTACTAATTTCAATTTTCAATGAACAAACGATATTTAAATTTCTTATAATTCAACAGAAAATTCCTATTACAAAAATCTTTTCAGCTCTAAGTGACCACGTAGCAAATTCTTTACACAGTTTCAATAATCTTAAAATGTTGCAAATAAAAGCCAATCTCAGACATATCGAATCTAATTTGAATACTTATATATATTATTAAAGAAAAATTCAACCAATTCTGCAAAATTTTACTACTGTAACATCAATTTGAATTGTACATAAATTAATTATTTCTTTATCAACATAAAATTATTTTGCTGCGCTTTCAAAAAAAAATTACTTATTATTAATTAGTGCGTATATTCTAAAAAAAAATGTCTTACATTGTTTACTTGAATGTTGCGCAGGTCTTGCTTGTTATTTTGATGTCGTTGACAATCGTTTTGTGAATCTTTTCTTTCACGCCGTTGGCTGTTAGTTGATGATCTGTCTTCTTCAGATGATGGACTTTCTTCAGATCGTTGATTGTCCATCGACTGGTTGCTGTTATCGTCTTGATAATGTTGTTGTTGTTGATTTTCATCGAGCTGTCTGTGTTGTATTGTTTGCCTTTATTGTTGCCTTTAACTCCCAAGTTGATGCCGACTGTTGCGGGCGCCATGTATTGTTGTCTTGAACTGGCAGAATTGCCATGTATTGTTGGCTTGAACTGGCAAGATGTCGTTGAACAAGCCATCGTTGAACTACGAATCGTCTATCAGATTTTGAAGGTCCAAACTTATTTCTGGCGAGTTTAGGTCGCTGAGATCTCCGCCGTGTTGCGCGTACTGCTGAACCAAATGGTGCTGTTTTAGCAGTGCGGTTGTTTGTTTGGAGTTGGCGTTGTTGTTGAGCGTTGTCAAGTTGTCAAGCTGGCAGGATCGCCATGTAGTGTTGGCGTTAACTGGAAGAATCGCCATGTAGTGTTGGTGGTTATCAGGTTCTTTTAAATTAGTAAAACTATTTAAATTTGATTTAATAATGCTTTATTTACTTTACCAACGTTGACCTACGCCAGCTCACGCTGGCATAGCCACGTGCGTCCACCACCTGACTTCTTCCTTCCTTCCAAATACACATATATTTATAACATTCAAAATGCAAACGTCGCGTTATTAACTAGAACGATTATTACTAACCGCTTTAAATAAACATATCTTGCAGTTCTACATTTCAAATGATATACGTAATTATAGCCTACTTACTGATGTATCCACTACAGTACAAATAACAAGTCGCCGCAAAAAGCCTCTGCAGAAAAAATCAGAATTGTCAACGAGCTGCACAAGCCGGCGAGAAAGAACTATCGACGCAGACGCGTGATCGTCAAGGGTCTCTACGACCTCTATCAAGCCGATTTGGCCGAAATGATTCCGTACGCCGGCGTGAACAACAACTACAGATATATTCTCACTGTAATCGATGCCTTTTCCAAGTATGCGTGGACGCAGCCGCTGAAAAGCAAACGTGGAAAGGAGGTTGCGGACGCCATGTTGAAAATTTTAAAAACACTTAAAAAGCCGCCTCGTAATCTGCAAACGGATAACGGAACCGAATTTTACAATTCAAATTTTCAAAATTTAATGAAAAAATATTCCATAAATCACTATTCATCTTTTAGCAATTTAAAGAGCAGCATAGTTGAACGCTTCATAAGAACGCTGAAGACGCGACTGTGGAAACACTTTGGCATCGAAGGAAATTACAATTGGTTTAAGGCGTTGCCGGACATTGTAGCCGAATACAACAACACCAAACACAGTACTATAAAAATGAAACCGAGAGAGGTGAATGCAAAAAATGAAAAAAAATTATTAAAGACCGTCTACTCCAATTTAAAAATAGTGGACGCTAGAAAACAAAAAATACACGTTGGCGATCGCGTGCGCATCAGTAAATATAAACATTTGTTCGACAAAGGCTACCTTCCCAATTGGACGACTGAAATTTTTACGGTATTTAAAGTAAAACTGACCACCAATCCGCGCACTTACGAGCTGATCGACACAAACAAAACACCGATCAAGGGCTGCTTTTACGAGGAGGAACTTCAAAAAGTGCCCGACAAGAACAATAACGTCTATTTGGTGGAAAAAGTCTTGAAAACAAAAGGTGATAAATTGTTTATTAAGTGGCTAGGTTTTGACGACAGTCACAACTCGTGGATACTCAAGAAAGACGTGGTATAAAAGATGGTCTTCGTCCATTCATTAGGGGATTTCGTTAGCGGTCGCGGACTTGTCAACACGTTAATCAACAAATTACCGCTCGAACTACATATACCCGGCTATCGTTTCTGCGGACCCGGAACAAAGTTGGAGAAGCGTTTGGACAGAGGCGACGTAGGTGTGAATCGATTAGACGAAGGTTGTAAAGAGCACGACATAGCCTACGCAAACACAAAGAATTTAAAAGAACGTCACATAGCCGATCGCAAACTTCTCGAAAGAGCTTGGGACCGTGTGAAGGCCAAAGACGCTAGTTTGGGTGAAAAGACAGCCGCGTTGCTTACGGCGACAGCTATGAAAATTAAAACTAAACTCGGCATGGGTATGAAAAGAAAGAGAACTTCTTCATCATCCGCAGACGTTACACCAAAACGCATACGCTCAATCAGACGAGCAAAGTCGACGCTGAGACAAGGTAGAAGGAGTGTGAAAACTAGAAATACCAACGTCAAGAACAGTCTTATTAAGCAGGCACAGCGGGAACTCGACGCTATAAGCTCGACGGGTGTGAACAAATATGCTGCTGCAATAAAAAAAAACGGTGGTGAATCTCGAGTGATACCCGTACCCAAAACGGGGGGGTTTTTACCGCTAATCCCGCTGTTTGCAGGCCTGTCGGCGTTGGGAGCTCTGGCCGGCGGAGCTGCGAACGTTGCCAGAACCGTTATAGATGCAAAGGGGGCCAGGGATAAACTTGCCGAAGCGAATCGTCACAATGAAACAATGGAAGCCATAGCCATCGGTAAAAAAGGAAGCGGCTTGTATTTGAAGCCGTATAGAAGAGGTTATGGGCTTTTTTTAAGACCTTACCGACCCACGACGACTTCAAAAAACTTTTAAAAATATTGCCGAAACACGCGCTCACCGATGCGGAGATCGAACGCTATGCAAAAATGTTAAACGTTAAGTTGTTCAGAGGTGTGTACATGAGAAACGCGCTGCCTAAAAAGTCGAAAAAGAACGAGAGCGCCGTAGTAAATTTGGATGATAGAGACGGTCCCGGAACGCACTGGGTTGCGTACAAAAAAGTCGGCAAAAATGTTAAGTACTTTGACAGTTTCGGTAACTTGCGACCACCGAGAGAGCTCGTCAATTATTTGAAAGGTTGCAAAATAGTATATAACTACGAGAGAAGACAGAAATTCAACTCAGTTTTGTGCGGACATCACTGCTTGTTTTTCCTATTGGAAACTTAGAAAATGTCATTCACGTTTACCCTGAGCGGAATTGAGTCGGTGATGAGTAGTTCCTTTTATCCATCGATCGTGCTCGACGAAAACGAAGAATATCAATTGGGACTGATTGAGTTTGAGTCGTGGCACTCGATTCCAAATATCGATGAGACCAACAATAAATTTGTTTACCGTGATCCAGACCTTCCAGATATCGATGTGAATAGGAAAACGATCGAGATACCAAAAGGAACGTATGATATCCATGATATTAACGAATTCCTTGTCGAAGAATTGAAAAAAGTGAACAGAAACATTAGAATCAAAGCAAATAACAACACGTTGAAAACGGAAATAAAGAGCGATGTGATTATAGACATCGGAGTTGAAGGTAGCGTGGGATCTCTGCTGGGTTTCAGCAAGACGCGAAAAGTGTTGGAGGCAAACAGTGCACACAAATCAGATTTTACGGCACACATTTCAAAAATAAACGCCGTCAGAGTGAAATGTAACATCGTCAGCGGATCCTATTTAAACGGACAGCCCGAGCACACTTTGTTTCAGTTCTATCCGCAAGAGGAGCCGGGCTATAAAATCTCTTTAACGCCGAGAAACGTTATTTATTTGCCAATCAATCGCAACGTGATAGACAACGTTACAATTACTATTGTTGATCAAGACGATCGATCGGTGGATTTCAACGGCGAACCCGTTACCGTGCGTTTACATCTTAAACGCTTGTAAAATGGGAATATATTACGGAGACTATTATTTTAAAGATCAGCTGCAAACGACAAGTAACACCAGTCGAGCGTTGTCCACTGAATCGGTAACAGCGAAAACAGCAGTAGAAACAGCAACAACTGAAAATAAAAGTAGAAAGGCAACAAGAAAAACGGGAATCGAATCGAAAAGGAAGAATCAAATTAATAGAGAGAATTTAAATTTTCTAAAATCGATCGGACACGAATTAAAAAATTAAAAAAAAAAAAAAAAAATGCAAGACATTTTGACTGTTGATTTTCCGATCGTTCTAGACGAAAGTATAGACTCGATTCGCGTACACTCGCAGGAACCGTTCAACACCAATCAGTTGAAGACCAACGATGAAATTCGCATAGCCATTCAAAATCAGGACACCATAACTTTTCCTCACGACAGCGTGCTCGAAGTGCGCGGAAAATTGGTTGGCGAGGACGGCGGAACGGCAGAAACTTCGAGAATTATCAACAACGGAATTGCGCATCTGTTTGAGGAAATTCGCTATGAATTGTGGGGCGTGCAAATCGATTCGACTAAAAATGTGGGCATTACCTCCACAATGATCGGTTATGTGCTGCATAGTCCGGACGATGTGAGGGCATTGTCAAATTGCGGTTGGGATTTAAGTTCAAACAACGCCAACTTGTTGGATTCAGAGGGAAATTTTAGCGTTAGCTTACCTTTGAAATACATTCTGGGTTTCGCGCACGATCATAAGAGAGCGATGATGAACGGTAAACAAGAATTGATATTGATACGTAAGAGGGATGATAATTCAGCAATTTTTACAACAGCGGCGCCCGCAGGACAACTTCAAAAATCGGCTAAAATAGAATTAACATCCATCAAATGGAACGTGCCTTATATCATACCGTCTAACGATATGAAAATTAAACTTTTGAAGACGGCAAATAAGAATAAAAACATTGTGTTTAGATCGTGGGATCTGTATGAATATCCTACGCTGCCGACAACTACAAAGCATGCATGGACTGTAACGAGCGCCAATCAAGTCGAAACGCCGCGTATGATAATTGTTGGCTTTCAAACGAAACGCTACGGCACACAACTAAAGGACAGTAGCGTTTTCGATCACTGTAAACTGCGCTCGGCCAAGCTCTTTTTAAATTCCGAATCGTATCCCTACGAACCGCTCACTATGAATTTTGATAAAAATGACTTTAATGTCATCTACGAGAAATATCTGAAAGGTCAAGAAGCCTACTTTTACGGAAACAAAAACGCGCCTCTTTTCAATAAAAATGAATTCAAAACCATATCACCGCTAATTGTATTCGATTGCTCGCGACAACCGGAAGCCATCAAGAAAGGCGTTGTGGATATCAAATTGATGATTGAATCTCATGAAAATTTCCATCCAGACACTACGGCTTACTGTTTGATTTTGCACGATAAGCTATTTACTTATCATCCTCTGCAAAATACGGTTACGAAAATAGTGTAAATGAGTCATAGAATTGGAATTTGTAACGATCAATTCGTCGTGGGCAACGGACACGAATATTTCGTGAAGGAAGTGACATTTTGCAATTTATGTGGTGGGGAAAACATCATAAATACTACATAACTATTTTTAAACAATTCAGTCTTTGGGAAAAAATGAGTGTATTCAGCACCGTTATGAGTGATGATGAAGAATGGTGTGTTGGTTTCGTGCCTGAGAGACCATCTGCGATCACTTTAGAGGAAATTCTCAGCGTAGAACTGTTCAATCACAGACGACGTTTTATCAATCTCTCTGCAGACAATAAACAAAAATTAGAAGAATGGGGATTTTGCTTCGACGAAAATAACGCTGTGCAAAAAACGCCCGTTCCTTGGAAGGAAGGTATAAGATTTTTAAAGACAGATCCACGTTTCGCGCGATTCGTTCTAGACGACGGACGTGTAGTTTTCGAAGTGTTTATCAGAAATACACGTTATGTAAAAATGATCAATCTGCGAGTTAACGATAAAAGGACGTTCGATCAACTATACGAAAAATTGCATAGTTATTTGAAGCGGTTGAAACTTTTAAACGTTGATATAAACTTTCGTCAAGATATTAATAATCTCACACATAAACTGCAGCGAAACTTAACGATTAATAACGAAACGATCTGTTGTGTCGAGACGGATCTCACCAGAAGCTCGGGCCTTCGAGTGGAGGGGATTTAGATATATTGATATATTGAAATGAAAGACCTTGTAAACAGTTTATTATGCTTGTACGTTTACAACTCAAACAGCATAAATATTTATTATAAAATGTATTTAGATAAGTGTAAGTTGTTGAATTGTCTACGCTTAAGTTCCAATGATTTTTTTATACTTAAAGATATTTTACACACTTTTAATTACGAAAGACTCTTTTATGAAATCTCCATAGTTTATAGTGAAAAAATTATATCTGACTTTAATAGCTGTAATGGATAAAAAAAAAGTTGTACGTTTTAACGATAAGGTAGAGATTAAATATATGGTTTGTTGGAGTTTTGCATATCGAAAAGCAAGGGTGGGGATGTGGGAGCAGATTGCTAGGGATCGTGAACGGTTTAAAAGACGAATAGAAGCAGTCTCTCATATTCTCAGTCCGGTGCTAAGAACTGTCAATTCATCGTCATCATCCGTCGAGAACATACTAAGCTTAGTGCATAATAATCAAAACAACATGGAAATGCACGAGGCCGGTATTACAGTAATTATAAGAAATAAATACACAAACGAAATATTACTTTCAAACTATATCGATTGTACGGATTTGCAGCCGCAAAAAGAAATATTAACGGTTGGTGATTTAAAAATTAAAATTATTTTTGATACATCGGAAAATTTACTCGAAGATTCAGACGACACCACCGATTGCGATTTTGGTAGTGATGACGATGATGATAAATATAATCGATCAGATATCAATACGTTCAGCATGGATACAGTAAATTAGATTTAAGCAATATTATTATTAACTCTGTATTGATTTTTTACAATAAATAATAAAAACGTATTTTATATGTCTTTTTATTTAAAAACAAACTACCTTGGGGAAAGAAATCTTTTATATTTCAGATATTATTACTAAAGAAGTATGTGGTAAGTATGTGTTTCATATATCCTCGTTTTTTGATCAGAGATGGCGTGAAGTCTAGTGCAACAGAAAAGTCCACCTGTCGGCCGAATGCATAAGCTTACATCACGCTGATAATGAAGCGTGCAGTCGCTTCCGTTTTTTGATCATAGATGGCGCGGATAGTCAAGTGTTCATCTCATGTTACAAGTCCATCTTGCGGATTATCATATAAGCTTGCTTCCGTTTTTTTGATCAGAGATGGCTCGGAGTATACTTAATTAACCTCATTAACATTCTTGATAAATTATTTAATTAAATTATTTATACGTGTCAGCATATATGACTATATTATATATGTGACACATTGGAGATTGCACTTTTATCATTATATTGTAATCTGAGAATATCCGGTGATGAGAAAACGGACTGATCTGATGACAATGAATTAGAGATGAAAATACAATCATGTAATAAACGACTTTGAATCAACAACTAAATGATTTTACTAAATATAAATTGATTCGATTTATCAAGCATGTGTTCCCTCCATTCTCTCTCTCTCTCTCTCTCTCTCTGATCTCCCGCTCTTTTCAGATGGTCATATGTAACAACCGTCGACAACAAAATATAGTCGATTAACGCTATAACTATCAACTCATTGGTTCACGGAAAGGGGCGTCATGCTCTCTCACAAAAGGAAAGGCTCGGATTGGAGAATAATGTCTGTTTCATGCTCTCTGATTGGTTCACAAAAGGGGGCGTTATGCTCTTTGATTGGCTCACAAAAGGAAAGGCTCGGATTGGAGAATAATGTCTGTTTCATGCTCTCTGATTGGTTCACAAAAGGGGGCGTTATGCTCTCTGATTGGCTCACAAAAGGAAAGGCTCGGATTGGAGAATAATGTCTGTTTCATGCTCTCTGATTGGTTCACAAAAGGGGGCGTTATGCTCTCTGATTGGCTCACAAAAGGAAAGGCTCGGATTGGAGAATAATGTCTGTTTCATGCTCTCTGATTGGTTCACAAAAGGGGGCGTTATGCTCTCTGATTGGCTCACAAAAGGAAAGGCTCGGATTGGAGAATAATGTCTGTTTCATATCATTTCATTGGTTCACAAAAGGGGGCGTTATGCTCTCTGATCGCCTCACAAAAGGAAAGGCTCTGATTGGAGCTGACTGAAACGCTTACCCCCACCCCCAGCTGAGTGTAATTTGACACCTGAGGAGTGCGCTGGAAATGAGCATATACACTACTACGGAGGAGGCCCCTGGTCCAAGAGGACCGTGGATCCTAACATTTATTATTACATTCAGTAAAATTTGCCACGGGCCTCAATTTTTTCACCACTTCTATTATCAGTCCAAATGTGAAAAAGTTATAGTAATGGGGCGGTGAGGTTATGAATACTCCAATTTACAGCGAGACGGCCTGATTTTATTAGATAAAAATTGCCAATTAATTAAATGTAAAACAATGCTGTAATACGCAATAATATTATATTATGCTGTTACTTAATTTGTGAGACGCAGTGAGTCCGTACATAATAATGTGATACTAGTGTAGCTCCATAATGAAACATAATATTGTTGTTATTTATTAGTATTTTTATTATATCAATAAATAAAAAAAAGATGGGACTTAGTTAATACCTTACATACATTCGTGCATAATTAGTATATCTATGTTTGTGTGAATGACTTTGTCCTCATATATCACAACAAATAAGGAAGCCGGGCAGACTACTTGACCTATATTCACCGAACATACTATTAAAGATTGAAGTTTTCAATAAACACAATTATCGACCAATTTTTCAGACAATATATTAACAAAAAAAAAAATATAATTAATACATTAACGTTAATTATATATATATATATATTTTTTTGTTAATATATTGTCTGAAAAATTGGTCGATAATTGTATTTATTGAAGAGTTCTAATCAGACGTTAATCAAAGATTTGAAAGATTGAAATTATTAATCTTGGAACACATTTTTTTCGTTAGAATAAAATTTACTTTTAATTCACCAAGCAAAATAACAGGTAGAAAAGTTAGTTAATGAATATACACTGCACTATACTCCTTGCTCTTTTTGTTGAATATTTTGACGTTCACCCAAAAATTCGATCGGCTTGAAATAAAATTGGTTCTTAAAGGACGTTGATACAGTTGCGAAACAGTTTTTCCCATCATAATTATATAGGATACCAAATACTTGCAAAAAATCTGCAAGAAAACGAAATTACAGAAAGAGATCTTAACCTGGATATATTATATCCCGATTTACACAATATTCAAATTTTGATACAGAGTGTACTAGAATAACTGTCATAAAATATTAACTAGTGTGACCTGTGTGAATTATTCGCACTAAATAAGTATAATAATTATCACTTTACAAAATTATTTTTTAAATATGATTGCAGGTATTCAATTCGTTTCTAATTTTGCACACTGCTTATAACGTTCTTCTTTTTGTTGTATTACAATATGAAGCTCAGATGACAGATCGAAGAAATATTTTACTAAAATTGTCATATAGAGACGCAAGTAGCAAAAGCGTTGAGCTAAGCCGTCAGATGGCATCATGCAGCATTGCTGTGAAGTTCTTCAGCGTTGCTCGCTGTTTCAAAATTAAAGCCGTCAGATGGCAGTATGCAGTATTGTGTCTGTTGTATTACAATATGAAGGTCAGATGACAGATCGAAGTGTTGACGTTGTTTCAAAATTAAAGCCGTCAAATGACAGACGTTGTTCAGCGTTGCTGTATTGTAATTAATTTACAAAAACAAAAGCAATAATAAATTTTTTAGTTGTCGATGTCAGTAGAGCAAGCAATCATCTGTAAAATGATATATAATTTATGTGGAGAAATTGCGAGTTTTTTTCTAAAAAGGGAGGCAAACATCTTTAACCTTAGCGTATTAATATTATATATGATGATAATAATTTATAAGTAACTATTTTTTCGTGTCTTTTCGATTACATAATACCAACGATGTATAAACGCATTCAAATAAGTATGTACATGTAATAATTGGTGTAATTGTTTATTATATTTCGTAATAATCGGTATATGAAGTAAAAGTAAAGCAATTTCAAAATGTTTAACCGCTTTTACTAGATATAGTAATTACTGTAAATATAATTTGATATTAGACATACGTTCGTACCGTGCTGGTACCAAAACCAAAATGGATTATCACCAGAAATTTGTTTCTTTTTATAGTTTTAATTTTTTATTTCTTCCTGTAGACATTCACAATAATTGTTCCTTATACTTCAAGGAAGTAAATAATAGACCGGATATCTAATAGCGTAATGATAGATTAATTATAGTTGGCAAAACCAAAAGTGCACATCCCGCAAGTTTTCCACTGTATGATAAAAAAATAACAATTAAAAAATATTTTTAATAAATTTAAAAAGATTTAAAAATTTAAAGAAATAAATAATTAAAAATTGAAAAAATATTTTTTTTTAAGTTTGCAAAAATAAAAAAAATTAAGAACTATACATAATATAATATATAATTAATATCAAGTGGAATAAAATAAAACAAAATAAAAAGAAAAAAAAAAGAAAAAACTCAATGATTATCGTAAGGAATCGAACCCAGGACCTTGCCCTTGGGGATCCAACGGCATAACCATTACACCACGGCTGCCTAATACGTGTAGTGGTGTTATCACGGTATACAAGTGTAGCACTTGTTTTATGGATTACACTATATTTGCACAATATTGTTTTTAAACTATTAGCTGTCAAAAATAATAAAAAATAAAACTGTTTATAAAAATCAAACTACTGAACACATTTTAGTGAATTTAAATAGGGTTCTGGTCTGATAGTAAACAAAGTGAATAAAATATAACCCAAGGCAATCCGACCAAAATTGCGATCTGTAGAGTCGTGACGTACGTACATACGTACAGACCAACCGACAACTGCTGTTTGTGATTTTCAATTACAATTTTAATAGTATTTATGAACTCGAATTGATTTAAAAATGGTTCTATTTTATAGATTAGAATCTCCTCTTTTCAAAAAGCTTCAATTTGAATGGATTTCGTGTGAAATTAACTTAGATATAACTTCTTATATGAACGAAAGTCAGCTCTGACGCACAAAGCGATAATAAAGCACATACCGCTAGTTTAGCGGTATGTGCAATAGATGATCAACAACTGAGATCATCAAAATATATAAAAGGAAACCGTGACTGACTGATCCATCAACGCACAGCTCAAACCACTGGACGCATTGGGCTGAAATTTGGCACACAAAATTTTGAATATTTCGCTTGTGAAAAACTTAACTTCTAATAAGTATATACATTACAGCGGCCAGTTTTTTTAACTAGATAATTATTTTTTTATAAGTTTTTTTAGTTTCCAAAAAAAAATCCAAACATTACTCCCTTACAATTTTTTTACTCCTGAAGGACCTCGCACAAACTTTATGGGATTTGGTTCTCGGTTAAATTTATTGAAAATGGTTTTATTTTATAGTTTAAAGGTCACTAAGAAAAAGTGTCCATATGGGCGCATAGCCTAAAAACCAATAGATTTTTGGCTACAGATATGTTTAGCGAGATTTTAAATATAGGGATATCCATTGAATTCACAAACATGTTCCATGTTCAACTTTTGTGCTTTTTTTTAGAAATAGAAAAATAGTCGAAAACTAGGGAATGTTGGAAGATGTCACCCTGCATAAAATAATAATGTCATATTCAGATTCAGCGCACTCGAAAACATATTTGTGGACCTTATGATTTTTTAATATTGAGAATTCAATAGAAATCCCTAGGTATATCTAAAATCTCGCTAAACATTTCTGTAGCTGAAAATCTATTGGTTTTTAGGCTATGCGCCCATAGACACTTTTTACACGCTTTAAGTTTGTATGTATGTAAGTATGTATGTTTGTAAACTCGTTTGGACTACAGCAAGTGGTTTATATAGTGGTATAATATGCCAGCTCTGTAAGTACACTGGCTAGCCGTGCGGTCTAAGGCACGGGTCTTCGCTGACGTCAACTCTCGGAATCACGGGTCGTGGGTTCAAATCTCGTCCACGTCGAAAAAAAAAATTGTTTTGTTTTCGGGAAATTTTTGACAATAAATCGAACTAAAAAGTGGAAAATAAATATAGTTTTAAAAAAACTAGAAAACACGCTTTATATCGAACTAAAAAGTAAAAAATATTTTTTTTTAAAATAAGCTTAAAACAATAATGAATAAAAAATACAAGTATTATTGTGAAAAAAGCGTGGGGCGCTCGATGTACGAAAATGTGGAACAAAGCGCCCCACGCTTTTTTCGCAAAATAATACTTGTATTTTTTATTCATTATTGTTTTAAGCTTATTTTAAAAAAAAATATTTTTTACTTTTTAGTTCGATATAAAGCATGTTTTTTAGTTTTATTTAAACTATATTTATTCTTAGTGACCTTTAAACTATAAAATAAAACCATTCACGATTTAATTTAACCGAGAACTAAATCTCATAAGGTTCTTTAGAGGTAAAATCCTTACGTTGGTTACACCTCTTTAAACTTTATAAAGAGAATTTACCTGAATACAGTATAACTACAGGCCATACATGGCCATTGTAGCCATATATGGTAATGTTTGATACATGCTATACACATTTTACGTAAATTGTACCATTCGATCGAAAAAGCTACCTTATGACACTGCATTGCGTGCTAAATGTAAATGTTTCTCATACTTACCCGTGAAAATTATAATAAAGCGAGAAAGAGAAAAAAACAGTGAAGATGCCAGATCGATGGTATATTATGAAGCCTTTATTTATCGGCGGATTCGCTCACTGGGTAAATCAAATTGTAATAATCAGTTTTATTGTTTACTTACGAATTTGTAGATTGCCACCGTTTTTTCTTCGACTTACGTTGCAAAATTGGTCTCCACGAAAAGCGCTTTTATTTCAATGCGATAATATCATATATCTATTAATTAACTATATGAATCATTGCCTATCTACTCAATGTGCGGTGAGTGAACGCAATAAAGCGTATCGAAAATATATCTCTGTCGATGTAATTGCCTGATTTCTCCGATGATATGATTGGTTGATGTACTTGCATTCAATCTGAATAAAGTATCTCTGTTTCAAAAACTTTGTCTTTTTCTATGACGTTAACATGGGCGTACCCAGATTTTGGCTCAGGAGGGGGAAAATTAGAAATTTCTTAAGCCGGGTCCCCCGTGCTTGTTTTGCCCTCCTGGATACGCCAGTGCTTACGCGGCGTAAAAAAGACAGAAGTATATGTTTGCACCCTAATAGTTCGATTGCGATTTTATTCCTATGCTCAGTATAGAATAAAAGTATATGGATAATATATATAGCCTATGGCCCTATATGTTCATATTGAAAAAATTAGAAATCGGATGAGTAGTTTAGGATATACGCAAACTCTCTTTCTTTATAATATCAGTATAGATAAGAACTAACAGTCGGATGTTTTTTTACAGGATTCTGGCAACGGCATACCTGCAGATGATGAGGATACGGCTAGAGGCGTCAGAAGGTAAATTTATACAAAAAAATATACTTATTCTGTGAGCGTTTACTTGAAAAAATTTTTACATTTTTGTTTTTTGTAAATCATTGATGATTTGGTTGAACGGAAAAATTTTGTAGCAAATTAAATTAATTCTAGCGTTGTCTGACCCTATTCGTCCCGTGCTTTGATTTTTGTATTTTAACAATAGTAATAAACCATAAAATGCTGAACTATAGATGATTTAATAGCTTTATTTACTTAGGCCCTGATGATGAAAATATATTTTTCGAAACGTTGGCCACAATTGATACTCTGGTAAAGCTTATTTATTCAATTGTTCCTCAACCAAATAAATCTCCTTCAATACATATTTTTGGAACAAAACTTCTACTAACAATTTACTTACTTATATTAACGTCAATATCGATGAAGAATATTTCTGATCGTCTGGGATAAATAAGTTTTGTGTTATATATGATAAGATCTTCCTATTCCCACTCGATAATGTGGGTATAATGGGTAGCAGTGCCAGTACCCAACCGAAAAATTCCGGCTGGGTGAAATACCCACCTGGAATTTGAGAGCAATCCGAACTTGTGATCTTTTTTTTAAATTGTACATTCATTGGTTACACTTTTAAGTTTTGAGTTTTGTAAAAAAATTGTAGCTACAAAGTTTCGTAAATCGCCTTACGATTTTAATGTATTTGTAGTATAGCAGTTATGCACTGAAGAGACTACTTATCCAAAGTTCACAGACATCGTAACGTTGTTCGTATAACGCATTTTTAACATCTTCCGGAATACATTTTATTTCTCGTTATTGTAGTATAACATTTTTGCAATTAGATTTCATTCTTGAATAATTTTTGTGTGAGCAAATCAAAATAACAATGAATTAATTAGTTAAGTATCATCCTTAAGTAATTCCGTGGGAGTTAAAGAACTGGTGTTACAAGATTTTTGCAATATCTATCTGTATTATAGACAACGGTGGAATAGTCTTTTGTTTTACCGTTTTGTAATAATTGCATTCATTACACGCGTTTTATAATAAAAACGTGAACTTCGATGACTCCCGGATTTCTGGACGCAATAGTGGCGAATGCAGAAAATTTTTGACAATTCTTTTCCAATGTTAATTATTTTCACTTAGTCTTGGACCTGGGTGAACCAATTTTTATCATTTTGATCTTCCATATCTCTGAAACCTTTCTTGTGCGGAATTTGAATTTGTATCATTTATATAACAAATCGAAAAAGAAATGGCTGACATCCAAACGCACAACAAAAAAAAAACAGTTTTGGGCGTCACTCTTTTCAGAGAGACCTTTTAACCGTAAGCTACGCACTCCTTCGGTCCTCACGCTTCTAAAATGCAGCTGGCTTAACCAGTAATAAATATTTAAACCCTGGAAGTATGGCAGAATATACCTGCAATAAATTATGGTTGATGAATTGAATTATCGCTATTTATTCGGGGGAATATTTACCTGAAGAACAAATGAACCGAATAAATAACTACTTACGTTCGGTGAATATGATAAGTGTGATAATTTACGTCCTGCGAAGGGGGCTGGTAGCAGCTAGTCCATATAATAATTATTTACAGATCAGTAATTCAACCATTCTCATGTTTTGCGAAATGTGTCACACTCTTAAACGATTGTTTCATTTTCAACCAAAAAAAATGTATGTACAAATCGCTCGTTATATTATGTTCGAAGGGCACTGGGTACGTCAGGCATGGTGATCTTTTTTTGTTTAACCGTTTTATCGATTCGAAGTAACTTAAAAGTGAAAGTTTCCGCATTACAATATTATTACACATTTAGTGAACGCTTATGGTTGTGATGCAATTTTTAATTATAAACTTATTTTAATTGTATAATCCTTATTTCTGTCTAAAACGCTACTGTTTTTATGTTTTTTGAATTTTAATAGTGAAGCAATATCGCTGAAGTGATGTAATTATGCATCTATTTTTTTTAATCAATTTATGTTTGAAAACCTGATTTTAACGAAAACAGTTTAACGCGGAAATGGAACTCGTTTTACAGTAGTTATGGTTATTTATCAGTATATGTAACGGAATATTAGGCGTTTTGTACGTAACCCAATTCACGCTTGCAATCAATTTGCTCAGTCGAGCCGGATATGTAATATCAGTCAATTGCACGAAATTATTATACAATTTGATATTTTATAACCCGCTAAATATAAATTTTACGTTTCTGATATAACCACTTAAGCTATTCTTAGAGATAGTGCATATTATTTGAAGAAAGAGCGAGAGAGAAACAGAGAGATTGTAGATTATAAACGCCCCAACAGCTGAGGAGACCAGCGTCTATAGATATATTAGAGAATACAAAATACCCAGACCGACTGGTATACGTGCTCGGGTTCCTGGGAGCGCTAATTCCCAAAAAGCATTCCGATGTTTCCCCTGAGTGGAGCATATTTGAAGTACCAGTTTATTTTTGGAGTTCCGTACCTCAAAAGTAAAAAAGGAACCCTTATAGGATCAGTTCGTTGCCCATCTGTATGTCTTTCAAGATCCTTTTTCTCAGGAACGCGCGGAGGTAGAAGATGATATCAAATACTCAGGGTTGCAATCTCTTTGAGTTGTGAAAAAATTTAACTTCTAAGTAAACGCTATCAAAAAATACGGCCGTTTATGTATTTTGACACTCGCAAGCGAATCAAAACCTGTAAGGTACTTCCCGTTGACTTAGAATCATGAAATTTGGCAAGAAGCAATGTCTTATAGCATATGTAAGGAGAAAAACTCGAAAACCATTAATAGACATAAAATCATAAACAATATAAAATCACAACATGGAAGTACATAGGTATATAATGTATGGATATTTTATTGTTGAATTGGAAGTACATTTGTAGTCGAAAAATCCATCAATATTTACGACACTAAATTTCGGAATAATTAATATTTTATGTGAGGTTACAAGCGCGACTAATGGAAAGTAATTTTTTTTTTATACATCGCGGATGTGCTAATGACCTTTTATAAACAAAGAACGAAAGGTAACAATAATTGACTCAATTGACTATAACAATAATAAATTCTGAAATCGTGTTGTTTCTTAAAACCGTTGTCTTGTGAAGGTCGCCAGTCGCCAAGTAAACTTGCAACATTTTAATATTTGCCGCAATTTAATATAGGAATGCACCTTTTTTCTAAATTAGATTGAAGATGTTGATATCTTAGCCAACCTATAATAATTCTGGAAAGGTGCAGCGGACGTGATGATATTTACACCCAACCTTTACAGTAGGGAGATGTTGGAATCATCAAAGAAACATTTAACAATGTAAACTTTGAGTTCGTGAATGCAAACTAAACGACAATAAATGAATAAACACATATACCTTCTCCGTTCCGTCGTGGGTAAAAAATAACTGACATCAAGTCAAGACAACTCGGGAGTCAGTAGTAAGATCGCTTTGATTATTTTTTGCCAAAACGAAGCAAACAAACAAACTCTTCAGCTTTATCGAAGAATCTCGTTAGAGATACTTTTCTGTGCTAAATTCCGACGAATCTCTAACAGATTCTTATATAATGATTTTGCCTCTCTCCCATATAACGCCGTGTATAAAAGGCCAGTTTCCAAGTTTTATAGTTCTGTGACCACGTGATTTTCGTCTTACCAAATCGTATCATCCATATAGTGCTTTCTATACGACAATAATAGCAATGTACTGTTACCGTCCGGTGGTCGAGCGGTTAAGACGTAAGGCCAGTAATGGCAGGGTTTAGGGTTCGATTCCCGCCAACATCATTGGAAAATTTTTTTCTACTCCATTTTATATGAGTAATAGATTGATGTTATTATGTGTACCGTTACGTTCAATAACACGGGTAGTTACATTGATATTTATGTGTATACAGAAAAACACGGGTGCATAGATTTGTATGACATGTACGTAAAATGCGTAGTGCTTTTTTTAAACGAGCATGTAACTCGTGTATTTCTATAAGTTAGTTTTCACTTTCTCTAAAATAATAAATAAAAATAACTCGATGTAATAATGTAAATAATACATGTTGTGTATACGCACAATAATAAAATAATCGATTAGGACAACCGGTAGTCAGCTGGCAATTGTTCCTGGCATTGTTTATTAACAAAATGGCGCTGTCTTATTTATTCGGTTCATCAATTTGTTAAAGTTTAATGAACTTTCTATTAATTGTAATTGTATAATCGGACATTTACACGCACGACAAAAATCGAATTGGAAATGTATCAGAAATGTAATTGAATCAACTTATTATTTCGATGGTGATGAATAAAATCTCAAGAAAGAAATCGTTAAAATTTTTGAAGATCTAAGCGTCCTGTGTATTTATTAAAATCAGCTTTCCACATTTGTATGTTCGTGATTGACTTGAAATCCGCTGAACCGATTTCATTTGGTTTTCTCGGTTGTACAGAACATTATCCTGGAAGTGTCATCATACTGATTCATAGGCTAACGTCAAAATTTAATGCTTTCTATAACTTTAAAAAAATAGTTAAAATTTGGGCACATCGAGTTATCGTACTTTAGGCCCTATTGATCCTTCAGTTTAATAGTAAAAATGCTGATAATATATTGAAAACTAGCGGTCCCGCCCGGTTTCACCCGGGTGCAAAAGAACGAATGGGGAAGGAAGCGACATGAGTACGCACATTCATTTTAGTTTGTGTCCAAATTTCATAATGATCGGAGTTACCGTTCAAAAGTTTTTGTTGTTAAAAAGCAGCATATAGTTGTAACAGTTCTCAAATGAGCTATTAATTAGATTTATTTAATTTTAATTAGTCGTAATAAAATTTTAAAAAATTTAAATGTGAGCCTTAGAAGAAAGCAATGTAAAAAATAAAAAAAAAATAAAAATATATTCGCCGACGTGGGGCTTGAACCCACGACCCTGGCATTAAGAGTCTCATGCTCTACCGACTGAGCTATCGGGGCTTGTGAATGTGATGCGCTAATATTGCAATATTTAGTTAGGGCATTTCACCTGATAATATTTGTCGGACGGACAAATTTTGAGATACATCTTGCAACATCTTTCATTGATGTTCCGCTCCAATTGGTCGTAGCGTGATATTATGTAGCCTATAGCCTTCCTTGATAAATGGGCTATCCAACATAAAAAGTTTTTTTCAATTCGAACCAGTAGTTTCTGAGATTAGCGCGTTCAAACAAACAAATAAACTCTTCAGCTTTATATATTAGTATAGATATCAATCGGTATTGACTTAGCGTGACTATTACAAAACAATTTTTTTTAACGTTAGCTCGTCTGCGACGTCCTCTGTGCGTCCATAATTTACAATATGTATTTATTGTCAACGACGTAATTTTACATAAAAATTACCATTTTGTGTCTATATATACATTGTAATATGATAATATCAATCAAGGTAATTTGAATGTAATAAATATATAAGTAGGTACTTCATTTTGACCTGGGTGACTCTCATGCTCTGATAATTTTAAAAGAGTTATAATTAACGCTTGCCAAATGTTAATAATGCTTGTGTGATATACAAGCAGTTCCAGAAAAAATACTACGAATTTAGTTTAACCTTTAATAAGTGCATGCAGAGCCGGATTAATGACTATAGAGGCCCTTCGGCACTAGGCGTGTGAGGCCCCTTGCAAGGAATTTTTTTTGACGTGATAACGTCTTATAAATTGATGAATCACCAATCTTATAAATTGATAAAACACCGGCTGCATGCACGAAAAAGTGTAACGGTTCTAACGTTCGTAACGCGTAACGTTCCGCCTGACCCTGTGCGTGCTTTTTGCTAATTTCTCGCTCAATTTAAATCAGATCGGTTTGAAACCAGTCTTAAACGAAAGAGGAGAACATTTTACATAGATTTCGTATAACAGAATTTGCCTAAACAGTTTTTTTATACAAATTTATATAGAAAAATAGCTGTATAAAATATAAATGCAATGTTGTCTAATGCATGGCGCGACGCGGTCGGTCGTCTTTGTTTGCCGTACATGGAAATTAGAATATAACGTATGTCTTGTCTTAACATGAAAACGGCTGCATTTCTAATGTTTAATTCAATTTTTTGACATTAGTATTTTGTGAAATGCAACGCCTTCTAAGTTAAGTATTGGAATAACTAATTATTATTAGAACATAATACTTTGACAGTTGCAAACGTCACTTTTGACATTTCTTATCATTCCGACACCAAGGATAAGCGGATTGAAACCAAATTTTGGGAGGTTTAGGTTATGTATTACGGAATACGTTATCACGTAAAACTATCGTCCGTAAACCGACTTTACAGACAACCAATTTTAATTGTTATTTTTTTAGGATTTTTCTTTGAATAAAAAATTTAAAATGACAAAGATTTTATTTGTTGTTTATAATTAATTTATTGACGAATAGTTACATACATTTTCGTCTCTTTTTTTTTTAAACGAATTCATCTATGTGGCAAAAAGTAAACAAATGAAAATCGTTACCTCCGACTTTCTTAAGCGTGTATTTTGAATTAATGACTTACAGAAAAATTGTATTAACGTATAAGTTTCATTTTATTATGTTCTTATGGGAGTTTATTGTTTAGTTTTTATAAATAAATAACAGTGCGATTGCCTGCTTATGGTTTAAACATCCCAAGTTATGTGGGTTAATCTGTTTGTACTTAGATAAGTACGAGGCCCCTGGCCCAGGCCCATACGTTAGTCCGGCTCTGAGTGTATGGAAAAAAAGTTTACCTCAATTTAATTTTGAAATGAATGGGTAGATAAATTTGATAAAAAAAGACGAACAAGTGCAAGTAGAATCGGCGCGAGTCAAATTTTATAGGTCGACAAAAGTTTTCGGCTTCAAGCACTTAAAAAATTGGTTGTCTGTAAAGTCGGTTTACGGACGATAGTTTTACGTGATAACGTATTCCGTAATACATAACCTATTTTCTACATATAATAATTATAATAATTCGAATCTATGATATTGCATCTTTCGCTTCAAATTTAGGTTAATTTTATTTATTAAATTACTCACCACCTATAAAAATAATTTTTTTTATTAACTTTCTTTCTTTCGTATTTATTTAAGTCTCAAAGATTAACTGTCATAATATTTAGAAAACAATTGTTTTATTGTTTAAGTATATAAAATTCCAAAACCTACTTACAATATTTAAGTATTTTCAATTTTCATACGTCAAAAAATTGATTTTTATAATGATAAAATTTGTAAGAAAACGATTTTTTCGAGAGATGAGACCTAGCTAAAACGATTTTTTGCCCCCCAAAATCCCTTTTCAGTTAATTTCATCCAAATCGTTAGGGCCGTTTTCGAGAAAAGCACGCACAGGGTCAGGCGGAACGCTACGCGTTACGAACGTTAGGAACGTTACACTTTTTCGTGCATGCAGCCGGTGTTTTATCAATTTATAAGATTGGTGATTCATCAATTTATATGACGTTATCACGTCAAAAAAACGATGAAACGTGTAATTCTTTATTTTTTACCAAAAACCTAAATGTGAATTTTCGTATCCGGGTATCCCTAACTTGAGAAACGATGGATTCCCTTTCAACCCCCATTTTACACCCTTGAAGGATGACTGCAAAAACGCTGTAACACGTAATTCTTTGTTTCTTACCAAAAGCTTAAATGTGAATTTTCTTATCCCTAATTTGAGGATTGATGGGTTTCCCATGCAAACTTTCATTCCCTATTTTACCCCCTTGAGGTATGATTTTGGAAAAAGGCTGAAATACGTATTTCGTTATTTTATATCAAAAGCCTAAATATGATTTTTTATATCCCTAGCTTTAGAAATTATGGGTTCCCCATTCAAACTTTCATTCCCTGTTTCACCTCCTTCAGCTTTTTTGAGATAAAAAGCAGCCTACGTCCTTCCTCTGACACCTCGAATATCTCAAACATATTCGAGGTGTCAGACATTTTAAATGGTTCATGTTATTTGTCAAAGAACATTATTTTAGCGTTTTGGTTGAAGTTTTTAAGCTATCCAATTAAAAAAACAAACAGTATCTATAAATTTTTACATGTCGTCAAAACAACATCTTTCGGAAAATTCAGAGGAAAATCAAGAAAAGTCATAGAGGAAATAGGTGTCAGACTAGGCCTAATGAAGCCATATACAAAGTTTGGGGAGAGTATGTGTCAGTAAAATTTTTGCCGATGGGCACTCTGGCTATATCTCCTTGCCAAATTTTACGGAATCTGTTTAGCGATTCAGGCGTGAAAAGGTAACAGACAGACAGAGTTTAGTGTGGATTTTGAAATGCGTCGGACCTGCAGTTTATGATATTAACCGCACCATATCTGTAATTAAAGTTTATAAGAATCAAGCGACAAGGGCCATTCCGCCAATGCGCAACACAATGTCTTGTTACGCCAGATGTTTATGCAATCTTGCACGGTTGGCATTAATACAGCGCTTTTTTTAATATCGGTTTCGAGCCTGCGCGGAAATGCTTTTAATTTCGTATTAATGTGTTGAAATTATAATTATATTATGTACATACAAAATTTCTAAGTTATGAAATCTGAACAATAATATTTACCCAGACGTGCCGGTTCCCCTGTTAACATTTCAACATTCGACTTTTTTTTTTAATTATTTCAGGAGAGGACAAATTTGTTTATGGTCTGTAACAATCTGTGCGCTAGAAGATGCTAAAATAGTATATTAGGGCCGAAAGTGTGATATCTTGCCCTTCACGCCATGATGCCTGACTCAAGCCCTTCATTAACGCGGGGGAATTTAGCATAAATAACGTCCACGCGATTCAAAATTAAAAGACAGTATTTTTTATCGATATTAATAAATATGCGAGCGAAACTAACAGACAAAAACTGATTCTGTATTGTGTTTAATTAATTTAAGTAATTGTGCAATCAGAAAACCCTGGGACTACACATCCGATATAGTGGAGCGGAGCGAGTCGCTCTTTTTTATGAATGACTCACTCCGAGCGCCATTGCTATTCTGTAATGTTGTATTCGCACATTTGCAGAGCGCACACAGCACAGGGCACAGAGACACTAGTGAACTTTGCACGTACGGAGTTATCTTTGCTGAGTCATTTAATGTTGAATGACACACTGTAAGTGCAATAGTACTAAGCTTACAGTGACTTAAACCATTCACATTGACGTCGTTGCCAAAGATATAATATTGTAACAATAAACATTATTATTGTTAAGCTTTTATTATACTTAATATAGTTTATCCGAAATGCGAATAATATAAGATCAGAATCATATTAAAAAAAAAAAAATCGGACTACTCTGTAAAAAGTTATGCGTGGTCATACATAAATAAAAAAAAAAAAAATAAAAAAAAAAATATACGCGTCGACTTGAGAACCTCCTCCGTTTTTGTTTTTCGTCGGTTAATGAGCTCAGAGCTGAGTGTGTGCTGTCTCCTGAGCATCATGCAATCTGCAATCTGCACTCTTGTGTAGTGCGTACTGTCTAGTGTCGCTCCTTTAAACGATTCGCTCTGAGCGACTCTTTTTAGTGAGCGGAGCGCACGGAGCCAGCTCCCAATAAATAGTCATGTGGACGCATCACTAATCCGATGTTTCGACGATGTGTAATCGGACAGCTTCAACTATATACAGGGTGTCCCATTAAGAATGGGACATAGAACAACCGCCGATTCTCCAATTCAAAATAAAACGATTAAGCGAAATATGCTTAGATAAAATGTTACTCGCTCTACCAGTGGCGTACGACAGGAGTAAGTAATGCTTGTACCCCTTCTAAATGTTACACCGCTGTATAAATTTTAATTTTGACTAATTTTAATTTTTTTGATATTTTCTAAGTCAATAATGTACACTTGTTAGTTTGTTGTAAAGTTATTGGTTTTCGAGATATTCGCAGTTAAAGATAGATAGACATGTACTTTTTATTTGTATTATTATTAATAATATTCATTTTTACAATTTTGTCTTAAAAAAACTGCGAATATCTCGAAAACCAATGACTTTACAACAAACTAACAAGTGTACATTATTGACTTAGAAAATATCAAAAAAATTAAAATTATAGTCAAAATTAAAATTTAGACAGGGGCGTAACATTTTAGAAGGGGTACAAGCATTACTTACTCCTGCCGTACGCCACTGGTAGAGCGTACTGAACTAATTTTTTTATTGTTAGGTGCATTTTATGATATTTAACAAGTGTGCCGATTTGAGTAAAATTATACGGTGTATTAAAAAAATTATGGACATTAATAATTTTTCAGTTTTCAACTTCAACACCCCGTATTTCGGAAACGAGTAACATTTTATCTAAGCATATTTCGCTTAATCGTTTTATTTTGAATTGGAGAATTTGCGGTTGTTCTATGTCCCATTCTTAATGGGACACCCTGTATATTACTTTTCTGTGCACACCTGGTTAGTGAAATAATCTGTGAAGATGAAAAACTCTGTTAAGCCGTATTACGCTGAGAGGCCACCGTCAAATTTCTTATTTATCGAATACACAAATGAATTTGCTTGTGTGCGTTAAAGCGGCCTACACGCCTTGATACAAGCTGCGATGCATCGACTCTTATGCTTCATGATGCAAGTAGCAGTGTGTGTAGTACTGAATCACGTATTTGGCATCAGTTGCGGCTTGCAGCGATGCAGAGTCTGGAATCCCATTTTAGTCGGCGAGCCACGACGCCGAGTCGGCGATGCTGATGCAAATTTCAGCGTGTTTAGAATTGCGTTGATGCCAAGACGATATTGATTTATTTTCCCGCACCATTTTAGAGGTTACTTTGTTGTTTGTGTGTGTAAATTCCATGATGGAAAGTGATCGTGTATTTTGGGAAGTGTTCATAAACATTTATCATCTGCATACGTGTCTTTGGAATACAAATGTACTTTTAGCTCTTCCAATAAAGCATTTGAATAACGTTTTCTTTCTATAAACCATCTTTTTGACCATTTCCTTTTTGATTTTCTTTTATGGAGTATAAAGAGTGCCCCAACTACTGCTAATAAAACTGCTGTTGGCAAAACGTACCTCATTTTATTCGTCGAGCACTAGGTACCTATAAAATAACTTAACCCTACTATTCTTGTGTTGCATGAACATCGAGTCGATTCAGGCATCGCAATAGGTTTCGATTTAAGTAGGCGTTAATGCAACTGATGCAAGTTTCATGAAACATAGAGTCGATGCCTGCATCGCAGCTTGTATCAAGGTGTGTAGGCCGCTTAAGACACAGTTTTAGAATATTAAACTTTGGACCCTTGTGGGTTACTTCAAGGCGCTGAAGCAACTCTTAATTTTTCATTTTTGCTCCTTTTTTGTCTGCGCTTCCAATGCAGGCACAGACTTATTCGATACATGGAGAAATCTGACGGTTGGCTCTGGGACATGTATTTAATAAATTGATAGCAGAGCACAGCGCGCTGCCTCGAATGCTCTCCGTCTGCCTATTGTGCAATGCAATGCAATATGTCCGCGTATGTGAACTGAATAATAATTAAACGACTTAACTGTACCGCGTCTGCGGCAAGCCGTAGCCCGTAGTAGTGACATTGCAACAAATTTACGAAACGAGAAGCCGTTAATCTGTGTAAATAAAATTGTAATTTTGTTTGTTTGTTCCGATTTTATTTATTTTTTGTGGAATTTTTTTTCAGGTCGTTGACGGTCAAGGCTATCTTGATCCTAGTACCATTTCACATTTTTAAGTTAATCATTTTTTTTTAATAATCAACTAGCGGTTCGTCCCGGTTTCACCCGGGTGCGATAGAGAGAGAGAGAGAGATTGTGAATTAGAGTCTGCAGTCTAATGAATAGGTCTAAATAAAAATTTGAATTGAATTAAACTATTGCAAAATAAAATAAGACACCTTGATATTATGGTATGATAAAATTATTCGAGATACAAGACTAAATATAAAAACAATTTTTATTCATTAGAACATCATTTAATCGTCAACGTTTCGGCAGAAATTCATGGCTTCTTCAGGACCTTAAATTGTCTAAAAATCTTTATGACTTTTTACTAGACATTTTTAAGGTCCTGAAGAAGGAATGAATTTCTGCGACGATTTCTGTTGACGATTAAATGATGTTCTAGTAAATAAAAATTGTTTTTATATTTAGCCTTGTATCCCGAATTGTTTTATCATATTGAACTATTACATTTTGTTACTGGTCGTGTATTAGCTCTCTAAGCGGAAAATAATAAAGTTCTGTAATACCATTTTATTTGATGAACGTGTTATTTCCCATTTGATAAGCTGGTACCAGGCATGATGTCTATGTTACGGTTAATGGTATTTGTAAACACGTCAATAAATTTCATTAATATGCAGAATTTTATTGAGAGTCACTGTTTTTGACCGGTCATTGACGTTAACAGAATTTCCTAATGAAAGCGATTGTTTTCTTTTTTTAAAAAAAACAAAAGAAAAATGCATTGGCTTCGAGAAAAGAACTTCACATCCCGAAGGAATAACTATGGCTGGCAACCGGGACCCCGGAGAGCGCGAGGGGCAACGCGATTATGATTATTTTATTTGAATGTATCAACCAACCAAATTTTGAGAGCCCGAAATCAGAATGTTGCCATGGGTGCCGATAAACAGTTATGCGCAACATTATAATATTAAAATCTTTGATTAACGTCTGATTAGAACTCTTCAATAAATGAAATTATCGACCAATTTTAAAGTTTGGTCCGGATTTGAACCTTCTTCAGAATTGAGCTATAAAAATACAAAAATTAATTAATAATTAGTTTGTAATACTTTTATTTATTGAAGCAACATCATATTGAATAAAGTAGTGTTGATCCAATAGAATGTTACGATGAAGGAAGGTTTTGGTTGAGGATCATGAATAAGCTTTACCATTGTTATGCTAGTGGCCACTAGCGTAACACTGGTAAAGCTTATTTATGATCCTCAACCAAAACCTTCCTTCATATATCGCAACATCATAATATTAGAATTTTATTTGAAACGGTAGGTTTTGTTTTTTTTTGTGAAGAATGTGTGGGATATTTGCGAGGAATAGTCAAAACCTTTCATTGATGATTATATTCAAGATTAAAGATTTCTAATGGGACATTCTTATTTGTTCTGTTAATTAATTTTGATCAGCTATTCGTGGTAATTATAAAAATACATTATTTTTATCGTATCAAGAAATGGTGTATGATCATAAATTTACAAATTCATGTTTTTTTTTATAAGTAAAGGGCGCTGATATTAATTAAAAGAGTTCAGAGGCGTGATCAATTAAGCAGAAACCATATTTTCACCATCTCATTGTACTCATATAAGTATTAAATTAAATAAAACCAATGTAACCCACCATCGAGCTTTTTTGACAGAGAAAGAGAGAGAGAGAAATTTTAGATTATAGACGCTCAACATCTGAGGTGATCAGCTTTTAAAAAACCTTGGGTCAGTGGCTTTATAAATGTTGGACAGCACTGAACTAGAGCGAGGCTGAGTGTGCTTTGATATATTTTTATGTCTCCCGAGGGATTAGTCTATAAAATTAATGTTTTGCTGACCTTAAGTGTGATATTTCACATATTAAAATGAAAATAGGTTAAATGATTATTTCTAGTATCAAGTTCATTGTGGTTAATTTTATTCATGGTAATGCGCAGTGAGTAGATTTTCACTATAAAGTGAGTTAATGAACCGTCAATATAAATATAAATTTCTCTTCTGAAATTTTTAAATGAACGAAACGTACCAATAATAATATTTTGTACCGTAAATTCTAGATGCTGAGAACCAGTAGGCAGTAAGTACAGTGGAACCTTGTTGAATTCGATGCCATAAATCTTGACTAGAGTGACCTGTGCGAATTATTCGCACTAAATAAGTATAATAATTATCACTTTAGAAAATTATTTTTTAAATATGATTGCAGGTATTCAATTCGTTTCTAATTTTGCACACTGCTTATAACGTTCTTCTTTTTGTTGTATTACAATATGAAGCTCAGATGACAGATCGAAGAAATATTTTACTAAAATTTGTCACATAGAGGCGCAAGTAGCAAAAGCCGTCTGATGGCATCATGCAGTATTGCTGTGACGATGTTCAGCGTTGCTCGCTGTTTCAAAATTAAAGCCGTCAGATGGCAGTATGCAGTGTTGTGTCTGTTGTATTACAATATGAAGGTCAGATGACAGACCGAAGTGTTGACGTTGTTTCAAAATTAAAGCCGTTAGATGGCAGACGTTGTTCAGCGTTGCTGTATTTTAATTAATTTACAAAAACAAAAGCAATAATAAATTTCTTAGTTGTCGATGTCAGTAGAGCAAGCAATTATCTGTAAAATGATATATAATTTATGTGGAGAAATTGTGAGGTTTTTTCTAAAAAGTGAGGCAAACATCTTAACCTTAGCGTATTAATATATATGATTTTCGGTTTATCCAAATTTATTCCTTTTATTACTATAGATGTGTTTGGTAGATTATTGTACTGAAAAGTATGCATTAGGTATATAATCCATGGTTACACTTTTGTATAACAAACGAAATAGCTTCAAAAGAGTCAACAATTTTTACACTGGGGCACGGTTCCAAACTCATATTAGAGAGTAATAGTCCGTAGAATATTGCATCAAGCACCCGGAACGTTGGAGCTCGTTGAAACCATGAATTATTGCTGATTAATTGTGATTTATAGATGCTCGACAACTTTACATGAACTTTATATGAAAAAAATCTTATAGTACTTTTTTAGTTATAAGCGAGTCACAGAAACTTTCCTATATAATATCTGTGTCTTAGAATTATTTTATTGGAAGGTTAGTTTTTGCCCGTGGTTTAGCTCGCGTGAACATCAATTTTGTTCTCAGATGTAATGGAATGTATTATAATTATTATTATGAATATACAATACATTATTTTCCCATTTTTTTATTTGATATATCATTCTATTTTTTGTAAAATATTTCTTTGCCGATAATTTATGTTGTAATGTTTTGTAATTCTGGATATAAAATGAATATAGCACATTCCTATTTTATACCTGCTGTATACTATGTGTGTGTGTTGGTGTACCAACGCATGCAATAGTATGTATGTACTATAGTACAGGCATATGATAATTCGGTTCTCTTTGTCAATCCTTCTTACATATTGTGTGAAAGATAAAGAGAGAGCATTCAATTCTCATAGCCCAATATATTAGTTGTACTCACAGAACAGTATAGGTACTGTTCTGTGGTTGTATATGAATGGAATGTTTCAAAATGTTTCCTCACCACACGCCGCAAAATACAGATTCCCCTCTGAGATCGACAAACGGGCTCTTAATGTTGATTTTTTCAAGAACTGTATTTAACCCAAAAAGTAAAAAGTACCTATCCTTTGTACTTTAAGTTTGGACTCTTAAGTTTTATCGAAATCAGTCCAGCCATTTTCGAATGATGCCGGACAGACAAAAATTCTTGGACGCCTTCTGTCGTCTCGATACCTATAGGTAATACAAATCAAAAACTTAAACACCCCAACAAAACGAAATTATAGACATTAATGTTCCGTTATGTTTTATTATTGATTTTGATCATTTTTATCATGCATTGTCCGATTTTTTCAAATTAACCCTGTTCTGGATAAACGAAGCTTTACTGTTCACTTTTTGTAGGTCAAATTCATAATATGAAATCGAATGCTATATACGTACTTATGCATCTACAGTAGTGGTGTGTTTTATTATACTAAATTATTTTTTTATGTGGTTATTAACTTACTGTTTTTATACTTACATATGGTAACTCAGCTAATTAAAAAAACACTAAGGTCATTTTTTCTTTCCGGTTCAAGTTTTTTATTGGTTTAACTTTTAGTTTTTATTTTTTTGTGAAACGACATAAAACGAGTATAGTCATTTTAAGGCGCGAGATAAGCATTAGCTAAAAGCGCCTATATATATATATTAGGGTGTCCGTTATTTCCCAAGCTGTTTTTTTTACGGACCCCCCTTAAATTTGTAGTTTTTGTCCTAAAAAAAAGTATCAGACAAAAAAAAGCGCTTATTTCGAAATCATGATACATACACTTTCTACATTTAATTTTTTTTTTCTCCGAAAAAAGATGAACGTACAGCAATGAACAATAGATATTTTTTGTTGGGAATTGAACGCTCTACAAAAAAGGTCTCTTATGATTTTTCGATAAATTCACTCCGTCATAAGTTATATCGATTTTTTCCACGAAAACGAAAATTTCCGTGAAAATCTCTACTCTAGCCAAAATTATTGCTCCAAATGTTTTCTGCGTATTCCTAAACACTAACGCAATTACTTTTAACCCTCAGCAAAGTGTTAAAGTGTTTTGTCTGTATAAAAACGTATTGTTTTGTGTCAGTTCCGAGCGCAAAAACCACTGAATCTATTTTAATGAAATGCGTTAATATATAGTTTAAAGTCCTAGAAGGAACTTGCACTTAGATTTCATATCGGCGCGTAAAGATCAAAATTTTGTTGTTTTTCGTAGGAACGCTGTGATATCAGTCCGGTTATAAGATAACCGTCGTATAAATACAAGTATAAATGACAGCAATTATCACATTTAAATAATAAATAAAGATTTGAAACTAGTTGGAAGCTATAGAATTCGCAGTCATCGTTTTCGTCAAGACTTTTGTCTGCCACCGTACGAAAACACAAATTCGCAAATGTGGATCCTCGAATATGGAGATACGACTGTATAATAAAAAAAAAGTGTATGTGTGTCAGCTCCGACGCACAACTAGAGTTTACTCCTTAGATACGCTGTGTAATGTATTCCATCTCATTCTTTCGCATGTTAAATCCTACAAATATATATGTTTGTTTCTTTTGAAGCGGACGAGCGTAACGCCACACTTGAAGCGGTGGAGCGTAACGCCTCACCTATTGATTTTACTGCTCATAAAATTTCCGTACCGGGTCTTATAACTCAAAAGCGTTTCTTAAGGAGTGAACTCCAAAAAATTGAAAATATAAAACGATAGCGAGTCAAACTAACCTTGACAGTTTGTGGTCTTCAAAAAAAAATTCCAGCCAATTGGGCGACGAGACCATTCCAACTTCAAAAATGTTGACATTTGATTATAATAAATAAAATAAAATGTCTGATATCGTGTGAGGTGACGCGGGTAATGGCTAGTATTCAATATGATATTAACTATTCGTTGCCATGGTTACCTACATAGTATGTTCCACGTCATGTAAAAATTAATCAAAGCATGCCTAACTAGTTTATTTTTGACAGATCCATAAAACAAAAGAGCGGATGATTTTTTTTATTTTCAAAATATTTCCGAAACTATAAAATTTAGAAAAAAAAAATTTAACAAAACTTTCTTGAAAAAATAAATAGAATAATAAGCCGTTATGAAAAGTATACCATTATTATGTAAAAAATACCGTTTTAGCATATATCTCTTCTGTGCATGCGCCGATTTTCCCCAAAAACAATAGGGCTCTTCATATTTGCATACCGAACATCCTCTCAAAATTTGGTTTCAATCCGCTCATCCGTTTGACCTGTATCGTGTTCACAGACTAACAGACGCACAGAGATTTTCCAAAAATATGTTTTTTGGATTCGGGGGACCTCAAAACGGAAAGATATTGTAAAATTTTTGAAAAGTGATTTTTGACCTAAACTAGTACCATTCCCCACTTGTGGGTTGGAATGGTAAAAAAATAAAATTGTACAGTCAGTGTCCGTTCAAGAGAGATTTTAACTGGATATGGAAATACGCGAATGCAAATAACCAGGTCGCCCGAAGGCGTTGACAATAATATATCTAGTAGCCTGTGCAGAGTACAGCACGTCTCGAGTTAAGCGATAAAGTCAACAGTAATTCTGTGGAAGATAAGTGCATAAGATTGAGAGAAAGTTATGTACAGATAGGTTTACTGGTAATAGATATTTAGATTAATCGCACTGTGTCATAGAGAAAGTGTTAAAAGCTCATAATTTGTTTGTGTTGGGATAGAGTTGTTATAATCTTGTTGTTTTGTTTTTGAACTGGTCTCTAACCCGCGGCATCGCTCGCAGTAATGCTGGTTTTCATGAGAATTGCCGAGCGAGAAATAACGTATTTTGCATCATGTAAGAAAAAATTTAATAATTGTGTATTCTTGATAGATTTTGCATAAAGCAAACGAGAAATGTTGATTTCTATTCATAATAATGCAATTTTAAGAATAGTATTTTTTTAACCTGTTCTTCGAAGGTCAAAAACGCCGTTCGCCATGTTGGATTCCGGCGTGACGTCACTTCGTCTGTAAACTAGCTACGTTTATGTTGTGCTGTGTGTTATTTTGAAGTTCTTTCAAGTTATTAATCACGTTTAGAGACTTCTGTGCCGTATTTTATTGATTTCGCATCATTGAAGACGGTTTCGTAAAAACAGTAAATACTAATCTACTAAGGATAAGTACGTTTAATAAATAAATAAAATAAAGTTTTATTAACGTCTATACTTACACAGATAACGTAATAAATATTTTCTTCATACCTCGATCGAAAGTACGTACTTTCGTCCCTTATAGCAGGGACGAAAGTTTGACATTTACTCCCTGTTATTTATTATATTAAATATGACAGCGGTAACCCTAGTTACGAGTGTAAATACGCATGAGAAATTTTTTCCTCCCGCCGTTCTCACTGGGAGTAAATGTCAATCTTTCGTCCCTGCTGACGAAAGTACGTACTTTCGAGCGGATATGAAGAAAAATCGTATACACCACACGGGTCTTAAAAGTTGAAATCTCGGCCCCGCGCGTCATGAGCCCGAGGCGAAGCCGAGGGCATTCTGACGCGCAAGGCCGAAAATTCAACTTTCGGCCCTTGTGATGTAATATACTATTTTTAATTGTACAGTGTTACTATGGTTGTTTACAATCCTAGTGACGTCACGAGTCGTTTCATAATGATAAATTAAAAGTCGTTTTAATGGCACTATTCGGTTAAAAAATATTATTATAAAAATTTTAGTGCTTCTTTATCGCTTTAGGATTCATTTAAAACACTTTTCAAAAAACGGTGTCTCCTCTATTACAAACCCTCAGTTCTCAAGATTCTAGAATACGAGAACTGGTACAGTATTTTCAATAAAAAAAATTCTGATAAAAATGCTAAGAAATTCATATTTTTTGTCTTATTTATTGTTATTTTCACATTAAAAAAATGATTTTTTTCTGATATTAATATTCGCAAAATATTTGCATGAATTTTGTAAATGCGTATGTCAAAAAAATTTGCGAATATTTGCGATTATTCGCTACATAACCAGAAGGTTAAAGATGGTCAAAAAATGAATCCTGAATAAAATTTATGTGGTCCTTGTAGCTCGCGTGTGTAAAATAATTTGCAGCTGCAGCCGCGATTGAAAAAAGAAAGTTGTGCTGGCGCCCTTAGGGTAGGTACTTTATTTACATTGAAAATGTTTTTTGTCGAATGAATAATTCCGCGAACTATTCATATTTAAAAAAAAAATTAATTGGAGTTCTTTGAAAAAAAAAATTTCTGAATTTACCAGTTCTGAAGTTACAACCCAATTATAACGTGACATAAAAATAACGACGCCCCAATCGCGCCTGTTCTCGAGAATGTGTTCAATATTAATCTAATTTGAGATTTTTTTCGGAATCAAGTCCTTGTAACAAATAACAATAATTATGTGTTTTAACAACACGCGACCAACGAATTAACAATTACCTACCATCAATGTTAACTTAAATACCGTGTGTTCAATAAATCAGTACCAATTTAAGTACAAATTCACGACTTCTTGCGTAATTAGTATTTGTCGCATGAAAATGGAAGTATAGCTAAATGTGGTTATTAAATTAAGCCACGCATCCACGTCAAATCCAATATAGGAAGCTGGCATTGCTATAACGTTATGGTGGCGGAAAATCAATAGACATTATTATTATTTTATTACTAGAGTGACCTGTGCGAATTATTCGCACTAAATAAGTATAATAATTATCACTTTACAAAATTATTTTTTTAAATATGATTGCAGGTATTCAATTCGTTTCTAATTTTGCACACTGCTTATAACGTTCTTCTTTTTGTTGTATTACAATATGAAGCTCAGATGACAGATCGAAGAAATATTTTACTAAAATTGTCATATAGAGGCGCAAGTAGCAAAATTGTTGAGCTAAGCCGTCAGATGGCATCATGCAGCATTGCTGTGACGTTGTTCAGCGTTGCTCGCTGTTTCAAAATTAAAGCAGTCAGATGGCAGTATGCAGTATTGTGTTTGTTGTATTACAATATGAAGGTCAGATGACAGATCGAAGTGTTGACGTTGTTTCAAAATTAAAGCCGTCAGATTGCAGTCGTTGTTCAGCGTTGCTGTATTTTAATTAATTTACAAAAACAAAAGCAATAATAAATTTTTTAGTTGTCGATGTCAGTAGAGCAAGCAATTATCTGTGAAATGATAAATAATTTATTTGGAGAAATTGTGAGGTTTTTCTAAAAAGGGAGGCAAACATCTTTAACCTTAGCGTATTAATATTGATTAGTATTATTTTCTGGGAACTATAAACGCAAATAACTTCTGACAGATTTCGGTTTTCGTCAAAAATCGCATTTTTTTAAAGGGGTATGCCTTGAAAAAATTGCAAAAATCGAATTCTTCAACACACTATTAAAATTGAGTATGCTTACAGAAAAAATTACGCTGAATTCAATGAGCGCAAGCAAACGTCTGTATCTCTTTTAGTTTGGAAACTACGGCCATTCGAAGGTTTTATATGATTTTTTGAAAACTATAAACGCAAATAACTTTTAAACCAAAAGAGATACGTTTATTTGTGCTCTTTGGATTCAGCTTGTTTTTTTCTATAAGCCTTATGATTTTGAAAAAGTTCCAACAGATTTCGGTTTTCGTCAAAAATGCATTCTTCAATATATTTTGAAATTGAGAATGCTTGCAGGAAAACAGTAACAGCTCTTAGTAATGCAGTGTAAGCTTTAAAGACCGACGGTGGTTCAGTGGTAGAATGCTCGTCTGCCACGCGAGCGCCGCCCCGTGTGCGATTCCTGGCCTAAGGAATTATTTATTTTCCTTTCGCGGTACGAAACCCTAATATAATTAAACCAAAAACTTTTTTTATTACAATTTTTCCATGGCTGTACGTGTTACGATCACTCTTAATGCATAATTCGATGGGTATTATATTCTAGAACAATAATTACGTAATAGTTTTAAATGTAGAGCACTTTTAAATTAATTGTAATTTTAACAATTACACAAGATGAAATAAAAATAAACATTCTGTAACTCCCGCGTTTGTGCAATAACAATTTGTCTGACATTGTTAGCGATTACATCGTGTGATAATTTCTCACCATTCAATGTATCTATGAACAATTCACGGTTTTATTGCAAAACTGTTTAAGATTCCCTATTTATTTGCAAGGTCGCTTCTCTCAAAAAAGATATTTACAAAATAATCAGCTAGCACTTGATCTCTGCTTTCATAACAATTCACGGTTTTATTGCAAAACTGTTTAAGATTCCCTATTTATTTGCAAGGTCGCTTCTCTTAAAAAAGATATTTACAATATAATCAGCTAGCACTTGATCTCTGCTTTCATAGTGCAGGGGGCCACAGACCTGAAAAGCCTTGAAGTAATATGCTGCGTTACCAGGGCAAGAAGTTGACGGTTGCGACGAGTTGTAAAGATTGGCACCGAACGATGCTACGCGCCACGGATCTAAAAGGTTCGGAAGCTAGTCACAAACAGCGTCGCAAAGGCAGATTTTAGAGCCGTTGAGACTCCCACCACCTCCCAGCTACCTGCACGGAACGTGCGCTCGTCGGTGATTGGCCGTGTCGCTCGTTGCCTTTGTCACGTGTCGCTTTCCTGCTTTAAAGTACAGTCGAGTAGCTATTGTCAAGTTGTTATCGTTATTTTAGTTTTGTTGAGTTGCGAGTTTGTAGTTTTTCAACAGACTGTATAAGCGCAAGCCTGCATTCGCATCTAACTTCCGAGCTTTTTAAAAGTGAAAACAATCTATCTAAATATATAAAAGAAAACCGTGACTTCCTGACTGATCTATCAACGCACAGCTCAAACCACTAGACGGATTGGGCTGAATTTTGGCACAGATATAGTTATTATGACGTAGGCATCCGCTTGTTGCGAGGATAGATATATATATTTTTTTTGTGGGATATTAAATTTAAAAAAAAAAACGGGACAACGTGATTTGCGGCTAAGGATGATAGGATAGAGGAAGCGAAGTTTGGGCCCGAATTAACCGCAGGAAACACACAAAAAAAAAATTTATCTTCGATAATTAAATTAAATAGAATTAATTTAAAATCAAAATAATGTAAAAATATATTTGTTAAAAAAAAATGAAATACACTATTGAATATAAAAATAGATTATAATACTTGGAGAATGTGTTTGCTCGTAATGCCAATTTTCGACTGCCCTCAATAATAATTTAAAAAAACTACCATTAGCTCAAAATGAATAAATTTAAAACATCTTTCATAATTCGTGTTATCTGCATTATATAATAAATATAAAATAATGAAATTTTGAAGTTAGGCCACCGACGCTACCTGCAGGTTGCGACGGTGGACAATTTTTTGAACGTCGCCGTAGAACATGTTACACGCTAAGAACGGATTTTTGAAAATTCCACTCCTAATAGGGTGAAACGGGAGTTCTAAATTTGCATGGAGAACCGACGCACAGCCCAAATCACTGGACGAATTGGGCTGAAATTTGGCACACAGATAGTTATTATGACATAGGCAACCGCTAAGAACAGATTATTGAAAATTCAAATTTGCATGGAGAAATCATATAAGACAGATGTATTAATTCGAAAATGCGCAGAATTACTCCTGTCAACAAATAAATAAACACGTGTTTCATGCTTTTTCAAATACCACTGCTTCAGAGGGTGAAAAGAGGTAAATAGTCTAAAAACCATTTTCAAAGTTTGTCAGGACGTTGATCACATGAATGTAATCAAATTTGAAATTTATTTGGGAGGTCTACGTCAAGAAAGGAGTAAATGTGCCAAATAATGAGAATCCATCCGTGTTTCGTCTCAATCGCGTGCGAAGCCGCGGGTAACGGCTAGTTTTATTATAATTGGGCTTTTGAATGAAATTTTTTTTTGTCATAAATGGAAAGATCGTATATAAGTTTTATAACAAAACTATTTTTCTTTTTTTTATTTTCGTTATAATTCAAAAGTTATATCAAATTAAAAATAAATTTTTGTACCCAGTTCCGAGAACGCGCCGACATTTCCCGAACATAATGTGACGTCATAATGGTAATTTATATTATTATAATAATACATGTAGAAGCCATTGATAGTATACTGCGTATATACATTTTAACATTATGACGTCACAACTGTCAAAAACAATTTTAGTGCGTTTGCAGTCACGTGATTTTTTTTAATATTTTATCAATTTTAAATTGCTTATAATTAATTTAAAAAAAGTTTTTTGAAAGTTTTTTGCATCGATTATCAATATTATTTATAATAAAGTTTTAAAATACAATAAAAAAATCGATAATTATTTTTTTTTCAAAAGCCTAATTATGAAGAAAGTTAAGAAACTATGAACATTACGAAGTAGCTTTTGGGTAATTACTAATTGATTATGTTGTCAATACATCGGCCAGAATGTAATGTATTAACACGTGTGCACTGTAAATCCTTCAATATGCGGTCAAGTTTGTATTTGATTTTATTTATGAATTTCATTGGCATTTTGTTAAAAAAGTAATAAAATTGAAAAGAACGAATATTTCAAGGTTCCTCGTAACTAAGTAAATTTATACGCATTTCGTTGATTTCATAGAAGATAGTTTACAACAAAAATACATTACCACTTGGACAAAGGATTAAACTTATAATTTATTCTTTTTTAATAAATCTATTAATTATAAGTAATAGCGGTCCCGCCCGGTTTCACCCGGGTGCAAAAGAACGAATGGGGAAGGAAGGGACATGAGTACGAACATTCATCTTAGTTTACCGAGATGAATGTTGTGTCCAAACTTCATAATGATCGGAGTTAGCATTTTTTTAAGTAATAAATTTCTTTTAATATAGTAAATATTTAATTGAAATCACTGTAGGCAAATTATTTTTATATAGCTACCTATAGTAGTAATAGTTATCAAATGAGCTATTAATTAGATTTATTTAATTTTAATTAGTCGTAATAAAATTTAAAAAAAATGAAATGTAAGCTTTAAAAGAAAGCAATGTAGAAAATAAAAAAAATAAAAATATGTACGTCGACGTGGGGCTTGAACCCAAGACCCTGGCATTAAGAGTCTTGCACTCTACCCACTGAACTATCCAGGCTTGAGAACGTGACACGCTTTATTGCAATATCAGTTAAGGCATTTCAGCTGATAATATTTGTTCGACGGACTAATTTTGAGATACATCTTGCAACATTTTTCATTGATGTTCCGCTCCAATTGGTCGTAGCGTGGTATTATATAGCCTATAGCCTACCTCGATAAATGGACTATCCAACAAAAAAAAATTTCAATTCGAACCAGTAGTTCCTGAGATTAGCGCGTTCAACCAAACAAACAAACAAACTCTTCAGCTTTATATATTAGTATGTAGATTGATTGATTAACCAAAAAGTTCGCCATGAACTGTTTTGCCTCTGGGCTCTATACCGATAAATGGGCTATACAACACATTTATTTTTTTCAATTTGAACCAGTAGTTCTTGAGATTAGCGCGTTCAACCAAACAAACAAACAAACTCTTCAGCTTTATATGTTAGTATAGATTGATTGATTAACCAAAAAGTTCGCCATGAGCTGTTTTGCCTCTGGGCTCTATACTAGATGTAATCTTATATTACTGTGACCGTAATTGAATCCGCATAATGTGTATACATGGAAACTTTCCGAACGGCAGTTTTATATAACAGTGATTGATTGAGAATCGAGTAGCAATAAACAATACACATAATATATAAAAGTATATCATTTATGTGTTCCACTTCCGCGTATCGGTTTATAACGTGTTATTTGTGTGTTGTACATATTTGTTGTCATAAATAAATATCGCAAATTGCAGCGTCTTCTGTCTGTCATATGTCGCTTAAACTGTAACAAATAAATACGCATTGTGCATTATGCAAATTTTAACATTTATATTATGTAACTAAACCAGTGTTTCTTAAAGGTGGCACTTCACATGGCTATTTGTGTTCGCTATTGGGTGTTTGTTGTATTTGGCAAAATATATAACGTCCAAGGCAAACATGCAAATAGAGGCAAATACGACCATCCACACATGGCAGTCAAATAGCAAACACATAAACATTTGGCAGCAGAACGCAAGGTTCAAAATTCCAGGAATTTTAGCGCTGTTTCATTGTCTCAATTCATTTTCAATAGTAATTGTTCCAGTTCTCGCTCACAGCACAGACACAAAAATACTGCACGTCCGTACAGGTTCACGGCGCGTGCGCTTCTGAATATGGCCATTGTGTGGACGGTTTATTTGCGTATTTGCCTATTTGACTCCTTTGATGTGCCTCGAAAAACCGACAAGCGCACGGTATCGCGTATTTAGTATTGGCCTTATCTGTCAAATAGGCAAATAAGGCCAACATTTTGTCAAATAGACTGTCCACACTTGGTAATTGTTTGCCAAATATGCCAAATACACAAATACACGCACTTGTTCATAATTTTAATAATAGGTGTTTGTGATATTAAAAATTCGAAAACATTTCATTTGAATTTTATTAAAAATTTAACTGAGAACTTCAAAATAGAACTGTTCTTTTACAAAAATTAGTGTGACGTTTGAGATTGTATTTGGGTGGCTATTTGTTGTGTGTTAGCTTCCAGATTCGTAGTTGCAATTCGTAGAATAGCTCTCAAATGCTCATCTGTGAGACGAGAAGCATATTTATTTTTTCTGTAATTGAGAATCGAAAAGGTTTGTTCGCATAAGTAAGTACTACCAAAAATTGTAATTAATTGCAGAGCAAACCTTTTCAATTCGTCAAAATTAGATGACAAACTGACATAAAATTTAACAAGATCTTTGATTTCAAAGAAAGAGTTCTTGAGAGTATCATTAGATTTGTACATCATAAGAAAAAGGATTTGTGAAAATTAATTTAATTATTAATTTATGTAGGTAGGTAAGACTTTTTAACCGACGAAAAACAAAAACGGAGGAGGTTCTCAATTCGACGCGTATATTTTTTTTTTTTTTATTTTTTTTTTTTTTTTTATTTATGTATGACCACGCATAACTTTTTACAGAGTAGTCCGATTTTGATAATTATTTTTTTGTTTGAAAGGGTATACCCCGAAGTTGGTCCCATATAAATTTGGTAAAAAAATTCCAACCCTAAGGGTAGGAAAACAGGGGATGATTGATTGTTCACTCACTGATTGTAATGTATGACCACACATAACTTTTTACAGAGTGGTCCAATTTTGATAATTATTTTTTTATTGGATAGGGTATACCTCGAGGCTCGTCTCATATAAATTTGGAAAAAAAACTCCTACCCTAAGGATGGGAAAATAGGGGTGATTTATAGTTCACTCACAGATTTTCATGCTTTGTGTATTACAATTATAAATTATATAGCCACAAAAAATTATAAAATAAAAACTTTTTAACAAAAAAATTAAACCGCCGTAAAACTGAAAAGCAAAAAATAATAAATCTTTTTATTTAACTAAGTAGTTGAACGTACGTGACAGTCTAGTATATCTAAGTAATTTTGAGTCGGCGTCAACAATCCTTCGCCGGAAATCTCTGAGAGTTCACGAGAGTTCTCTAATTTGATTTGGTTATTTCTTTTAGTGATCTTTGTTCATTGATTGTTTGACGCCGACTCAAAATTACTTAGATATACTAGACTGTCACGTACGTTCAACTACTTAGTTAAATAAAAAGATTTATTATTTTTTGCTTTTCAGTTTTTCGGCGGTTTAATTTTTTTGTTAAAAAGTTTTTTATTTATAAAACAGTCACGGGCCGCAAGGTATAGGCTCGCGGGCCGCGGGTTGCCGACCCCTGCTGTAAACCATTGATAATAATATAATAGGTTTGTTCCAAGCAACCAGAAAACGGTAACAGAACCGTCACCGTCTTGCGCAGTAGCTAAAACGTGTTCCAAAACCGATACTGTACTTTTGCCGAATCAATCCGAGTTGAGTCGGGGCGGAAACCCAGTCCAAAATGGAGAATGTATATAATCTGAAAATTATGTTGAATATTGTATGTATTTGTGTAATCAAATCGAACGAACTATAGTTGTACTGCTGTTTACCGGGGGCAATGTACTTTTTTAACCCTTGCGTGGCTACAAGAGCTTCTGGAACGTATATACTTAGTACTTACCATACAATACATACATATTATGTGTATACATGCACGCGCTTATAATATAGAAGGGCGACAGCGGACGTGCAATGAGAAACCCACTTTGTACATTTTAGTAGAACGGGCTCTGGGTGTAGTCTGCCTATTATGTCGCTTTATTAAGGGATCATTGGACGCTATCCACGTAAAAAGAAATTTAACTCTTTATATTCCAGTATAAAACCGAGCGGGGTGGCGTAGTGGTGAGAAATATAATATTGGGAGACGTTCAATTATAATTTAAATTGAAAAAGTGTTGTGTTAAAAAACTAAAATTAAAAAGCAAATCAATAAACGCTGTACGTAAAGGTTATAGTACGCGCCACGGATCTAAAAGGTTCGGAAGTTAGTCACAAACAGCGTCGCAAAAGCACATTTTAGAGCCGTTGATACTCCGACCACCTCCCAGCTACCTGCACGGAACGTGCACTCGTCGGTGATTGGCCGTGATCGCTCGTTGCCTTTGTCGCTTTCCTGCTTTAAAGTACAGTCGAGTACGCTATTGTCAAGTTGTTATTGCTATTTTAGTTTTGCTGAGTTGCGAGTTTGTAGTTTTTCGACAGACTGTACAAGCGCAAGCCCGCATTCGCATCTAACGTCCGAGCCTTTTAGATTCGTGGCGCGTATTATACTAGTGTTACTACATACTCCCCTTAGAGTAATGTCGTGTAACTTTGCGTATGACGCGGCATGGCTTCTTTTGCCTTTGTCATTTTATTCACCTCAGTTTTACTCCTGCGGTGTCGCACGAGGGGTGTGCTTGCGTGTTTTTGCTTCGGTGTTTAAAACTTCACTAAACTGAGAATTATGAATCCATAATTGTGATGGTGTGATGGCGCCCGGTTAATTTAAAATCATTACATCAGGTATGTTTGTTTATTTGGCAGTTTTTAAAGTGAAACTTTTATTCTATCGCCCCGATTTTTTCTGGCCGTCTGTTGCATGTCGCATTACAGGCGGCCGCGGAGTAGGGGTAAAGTGAAAGGCGTTCGGAGTAGGCGCTCGGTAGAGCAGCCAAGGCCAATATGGCGGCGCCCATGGTTAGCATCAGCTGACCGTGTAGTATGTATAACACATAGTCAGTCTGTCATGCGGGCAAGTGTTTACATGTTTTTATTCGTGTATTCATATGAATATTGTTTATAATTAATCGTGATGGATAAGTGTCTACAATCCAATAAAAGTTTCACTTGCGTCGTGGTTTCTTAAAACCACACAACTGTTTTTTTTTTAAGTGTGACTGTTTAAAGTTTGCGTTGAATATTTAACGTTAACGGTATAACCATAAACACGAAAATTCTATACTAATATATAAAGCTGAAGAGTTTGTTTGTTTGTTTGAACGCGCTAATCTCAGGAACTACTGGTTCGAATTGAAAAAAAAATTTTTTGTTGGATAGGCTATTTATCGAGGAAGGCTATAGGCTATATAATATCATGCTACGATCAATAGGAGCGGAGTATCAATTGCAAAATGTATGTCAAAATTTGTCCGCCCAACAAAAACATTTGACGGTAACTCCGATCATCATGAAATGTGGACACAACATTCATCTCGGTAAACTAAGAGGAATGTGCGTAGGTACTCATTTATTTATGCGTTGTTCATTAACCTTTTGTGAAGTGCATAGTTCTAAAACAAAGTTAGTGGAAGTTTTGTGTGCAATTGGGTTAGGATATAACATTATGTTGTGAAAAAAAATTTTTTTTGACGTTTACATTAACGCCATCGGTCGGATTTTTGGGTGAACGTCAAAATATTCAACAAAAAGAGCAAGGGGTATAGTGCAATGTATACTTATTCTTTAAGTAACTTTTCTACCTAATATTTTGCTTGATGATTTGAAAGTAAATTTTATTCTAACGAATAAATTTGTTCCAAGATTATTAACTTTTATCTTCAATAGTGTTCGGTGAATATGGGCATTAGAGTTATAAACTAGACAAATCCGAGCCTCTAGTTTATAAAGGTCGGTGCACACGAGACTGCTTTAGATATGGGCTGGAAAACTAGTTTATTATAATTTCGTGAATTGTTTTGGACGAATTACAGAGTTCAGTTGAAAGTTTAAAAGGTTATATTAACAGCAAGATATACACGCATGCATATAAAAGTGACATGTACCGGAATAACTGTAAACTAAAAATTTATTTGAACGTTCATGCTTAATTATAATTAATGTTAGAATTGTTGAAACTGATTACACGTTCAGTCAAATTGAAACCTATTGTTATTTTAATTCCAGGCATTTACATGAATGACGTATTCACTATTGTATTTTGTGTGTCGCCCAATTTAAAAATATTTAACCTTATTTTTAAGTCGTTTTCTTCTTTTAATTTTATATCTATAATTTATGTTAAAATACAAGGTACTAAATTGCACTTCTAAAAAATCCTGCATAATCCATTGAAAATTTACATTTGAAATTACATTTGTCAGAGGATGCAATTTTATTTTTGACGTGATAACGTCTTATAAATTGATGAAACACCGGCTGTATGCACGAAAAAGTGTAACGTTCCAAAAAGTGTCACGTTCCGCCTGAGCCTGAGCGTGCAAGCGAGAGCGCAGTATAAGCGATAGAGAGTCGGTAAAAATATAGTTTGACAGCTACTAAAATTTAGGTTATGTATTATTAAATATGATATTCGAGCGGAATACGTTGTCACGTAAAACTATCGTCCGTAAACCGACTTTACAGATAACCATTTTTTTTTTAGATATGAAGAAGGGGTTAGTGTAAAGTTAAATTCCAGTTTGTGGGGTCACAACCCTTGTCCCACGGCCGCCATCTTGTAAAAAGGGATGCAAGTGGTTTTCATGGTTTATCTCACGAACTATAGGTGTCACAAAAAATTTTTTTAACATTTTTTGTAGAAAATATAATTTCCTGCAACTTTGGCTCAGTAACTTTTTGTCGTAGATCCTTATACAAGGTCAACAAGATCCTATAAATGTATACAAAGTTGGCTTTCATATACAAGATCCTGAGCCGCAGCCTGGTCCCATCAAAAAAAGCGAGGACAGAGTAATTATGTCATTTCGAAAATGACCGTGGATTAAGCCTATTGGGAATACTACGACAAAAAGTTACTGAACCAAAGTTGTAGGAAATTATATTTTCTACAAAAAATGTTTAAAAAGATTTTTTGTGAGACCTATAGTTCGTGAGATAAACCATGGAAACCACTTGCATCCCTTTTTACAAGATGGCGGCCGTGGGACAAGTGTTGTGACCCCACAAACTTGAATTTAACTTTACACTAACCCCTTCTTGATATCTAAAAAATAAAATTGCGTCCTCTGACAAATGTAATTTTAGCCCAAAAAAATGTAACATTTCAATGGACTAGCACTCCTGATTTTTTTAGAAAAGAAATAGGGGATTAAAAATTTAATTTGATCCAAGAATACTTTTATTTTACAACTGAACACCCGGTATACGCTACACTTTTAAAACTTTATCATTATTATGTTATGACCTATTACGGTTCTATCTTCGTTTGTAAATAAACGGAAATTTTTCATTCGATAAAGTTTGTTTTATAACATTTTTTTGTTGAAATTTTTTTGTTTAAAAAATCGTGTACCTAGGTACCACAGTATAAATAAATGACGTACTAATTCTGATCTAAAGATTCAGTTCTATGTTTCAAATGTTAATATATTTATTTTGCATTTTCGAAATCTCCATTTTTTTCTCTATTAAATCATATACAAATTTTTAGAAGGTTACATAATAAAATATTCGAGAAAAACGTTATTAATTTATTAATTAGTTACACATTGATAATAATTAATTATTCAAATCTTTGATTAACGTCTGATTAGAACTCTTCAATAAATAAAATTATCGACCAATTTTTCAGACAATATATTAACAAAAAAATATATAATTAATACATTAACGTTGCGATCCGGATTTGGACCTTCTTCAGAATCTAAAAAATATAAAAAATAATTAATATTTAATTTCTAATTAGCTTTTTATAATCTCCGGATCGAAACGTTAATGTATTAATTATATATTTTTTTGTTAATATATTGTCTGAAAAATTGGTCGATAGTTTTATTTATTGAAATAATTAATTATTTTTCTTAGTACTCCACGCACGTGTAAATTATATTAATAATGTTCATGTTTTGGGATGTTCGCGTCACGAAGACTCTACTGTATTTTTGAAAGGGGAATATTTTCGGACATTGTGTTTATATGAACTGTTTCCTTTATTTTTATTGCATCTTAATTCCGCCATTTGTTATTGATCGCATGCTTTCGTATTACACCTGTACAAATGTAATTTTAATGTTCTGTTTTTGTTATTTTGAACAACACATCAATAAACGGTAACACCGAAGCACGGTGCAAAAGTCTGAAAATGATTACATTTGTGACCGTAAGGCAGAATGGCGTATGTACGATTTTTGCTAAAAATAAATAAATTTACTTCTCACTTATGACCATATTCACCTAACGCGAACGTAAGCAGTTATTTATTCGGTTCATTTGTTCTTCAGATAACAATTCCTCCGAATATGTAGCGATAATTCAATTCACCAATCGTAATTATGTTTACTGCAGGTACTTACTTCCAGGGTATAAATATTTATTCGCCCGATAAAATATTAATGGCCGTCACATAGATCATAATACCTAACCTATAAACGTCGAGTAGGTATCCAGTTTTCTCGTGTGAATTTATTTATGTGTTGTTTATTAATCATTAAACATTAAAGTTAGTCGAAGTTTTGTGTGCAATTGGGTTAGGATAAAACATTGTTATTTTGTGAAACTTTTTTTTGACGTTTACACTAACGCCATCGGTTGGATTTTTGGGTGAACGTCAAAATATTCAACAAAAAGAGCAAGGGGTATAGTGCAGTGTATATTTATTCTTTAACTGATTTTTCTACCTGATATTTTGCTTGGTGAATTGATAGTAAATTTTATTCTAACGAATAAATTTGTTCCAAGATTAGTAACTTCTATCTTTAATAGTGTTCGTTGAATATAGACATTAATAGAGTTTATTCTTATGTGAAACGGAATAATTCCGACTCATCCTTTTCGATATTAAGAAAGGTAGCCAATCAACTGTCAGAGTGAACCATGCGCTTGCAGTTGAGGCGGAATGTAAAAGTGTATCGGAAATTCGACATAAGCTGTCCCATCTTGTGGCCGCGCAATATGTAAAATTAGAGAAATACAACGAAAAGACGAAAATAAATATCCGCCAAATTTAACACACACGCACATGCTTAAATTTGGTTTCGGTCACTCATTGTGAAATGTTTCTGCCAAACACACGCGGATTTAATGTTGTATACAAATAGTTTGAACAAATTATTACAGCTCCCAATTCTGTATTTCTATATCAAATTAATATATTTTATTTTGTAATAGTGCCATGATTCCATGCGGCCTGATGAGCCTCAAGTCCCTCGAATTTAAGGGGTAATAATAATAATTTATCTTCCGTCATACTGAGTACAGTGTAGAATGGGTCAACATTAACAACTTCCAAGCGAAAAAATCAGATTATTTTAGATGCTGAATCCAAAATTAGTATTATCTCTCAATTATATCGAATTTTAGTTGATTTAAGGAGGTTGAGCCGTTTTACGAAGATAATGAAAAAAATCTGAAATAAAGTTTTTTTAATAGATTTTTTTATGACAAAATTTTCTGTAAAAAATCTAAAATTATTAGGAGATTTTTAAAGTTAAAAATTAAAAAAAAACTTTTACATGTCTTATGGAAAATATGTCAACCTAGCATGCAAACGATACATTTTAATTTTTTTGCAAATAACCAAATAATGTCAGCAGTTCCGAAAACTGTGTAAAGCATCGATGTCTTACGCATATTTTAATATTCTTTCCAATTTAATTAGGAGACTTTTAATCAATAAAAAAAATATTTACCTTAGCACTTTTCGATTATGGATTTTTATTCTTGACAGTTTTAACAATTTTAACTGAATTTTCAACTTTTTAATGATAATTTTAATTTTTATTACTTCTAATTTCTTTTTTTAATTATTTCCTAAAAAAAACTATGTAAAATACAGATATTTACATAAATTTATTGTATCTAACCTAACTTTGAACAAAAAATTCAAAAGTTAGTCCGTTAAGTAAAATACTGAAATAATTAATTAATATTAAAAAAATATTTATTTATGCCTTTATGACAATAATTTTTTGGTATCATCGATTTATAACCTTTTGTAAAAATTTATTATGGAAAAGTTCCCATTTAGAATTCGACTTACTTTTGATTGGGACTGTAACGCATCAACCTCCTTAAGATTTTCGCATTATCGTCATTGCTATGCGCTAAATACAGTAAAAATAATCGTTGCGTTTTGTTTGCATATTAGCAATCAGCGACTAAAACGTTCAAAGCTATAAATCGATTGGAAAAAAAGTTAAACAGATGTAATTACTATTTTTGCACACTCGTGTATTTCGGTTGAGCTTTTTGGCAACGCTTCCTTTTATTTGGATGGCGCAATTCAGATCTGCCGAGATTCAGTGTTTTTGCAGACGTGACAATATTTAGACGCACTATATTTCTGAACAATAGCTTCGTTTGTGCAGTTAGAACAATAGATATTAAAATTATGAGTGAAAAATCGACAAACAGAAAAAATAAACATTGTGAAATATACCAGCGTAGGATATTTGCATGCACCTATAAAATAAAGCCCGTGCATCTCAAAGCATTGGGAAAAAACTTAAAAATAATCAAATTCATGTGAAAGTTGACGGAAAATACTGTTTTGTTTTGTTTTTTAAAGTGATGAGGTATGTTTTATTCGTATTTTATATTCATATCAGGGGAGCAAAAATCCAGGGTAGAGAGTAAGCAGTCGTAAATTAATTATTATAGGAAAAAATCTTTTATATAACAAATGTAAGAATTTACCATATGTTTAATACTACAGTAGAGTCTCAATAATCCGGCACTATTAAAAACTAGGGGGTGCCGGATTATTTGAATGTTCGGATTATTGGATTGTATAGAAAAATTCATAATTCATTCATGTGTGGAAATAAAATATAGCATAAAGAGTAGGGAGAAGTAAGGGAGGCGTGAGCGGAGGGTGTCGGATTATTGGACGTACCGGACTACTGAAGTGCCGGATTAGTGAGACTCTACTGTATATGGAGGGTAGAGGATAAGGAGAACCATCTTATATGACTATGAGGGTAAAACTAAAAAAGTGTACATCTGAACAACAGTTCAAAACGTGACCGGAATGGCGCTAGTGTAGAAAAAAGTGTTTAATGTAAACTTAGCAGTTGTAGACGAATTGACGTGTGTTGAAAAGAAATATTTAATAGGCGACTAGAGTAGTAAATAAAAACTCAATCACTTACGCAGTCAAACATTATTTGGTAAATATAACCTATATAATCATCAGAGAGAAATTGACACTCTTCGTAGCGCCATCTTAATTTCACTCTTTTTGACGGACACTTTTCATACACAGATTGTTCTCCTTATCCTCTACCCTCCATACTTAATACTCCTATATTGTTAGTAGGGTCTGAAAAGGATGACGACCCGACGGTGCAGACATACCTTGAAAAGTCCAAGGTACAAATTATTACGCCAGAAAAAATCTGGAAAAGTTGCGAAATTTTGCAGCGAATTATTAGCGACAGTTCTGTAATATCTCATTTTATAATGTAAAAAGCATATGAAAGTGTGTAATTGTGTATGTATGTAGATGTAGATGTACGTTTTAGTATACAGTAACAATTAGTGTTGGGCGGTTATGAATGATATAATCGAAATATTTCGATTATGGCCGAATAATCGATCATTCGATTATGGCAACCGAGATATCATTCGCTTGAATCGATTATGAAATATAAAATGAATATTAATCCCGACACAGTACTATTGCTATGTCGACTGTCGATATTAATGTGATATATCGATATATCATTCGGTTTCTGCATCTACATGCACTGGGATGGGAAGTCTTTGCTAGCACTGGAGAGTGGGGGTGTTTCGATTGTACATACTTTGTTGTACTTAGTGTTAACTTATAGTTGAATAATGAAGTAACGCGGTGCTTGTATTAATTTAAATGATATTCATAATCATGACATAAGAAACAATCAAGATATTAGACTAAAGAAATGCAGATTGAAAACGTCTCAGAAAAATCCATCCTACTTTGGCAGTGTTTTATTTAATAAACTACCAAATAGCTTAACTGAAATTCAGTGTGGTAAAGAATTTAAGTTCAAACTTAAATCAAATTCCTAAAAAATTGTTTTTATGACATTAAGGATTTTTTAAATTTCAATTTTAATGTTTAACTCATTATTTAAATTGACGATGTATCCATCTAGGGCATAACAAATATATTTCTATTTCTATTCGATCATACCAGTGATTGTATTATTAATATTGTGTTAAGTAATATTAACAAATCGAAATTGCAAAGTTAGAACATAATTCATAATCGATATTTTGAATGATCATTCGCTTATACTGTAAAAGTAAATAAAACGAAATTAATAATTGCCAAGTTTGCGCATCATTCATAATCGATAATTCGAATGATCATTTGATTATAAAAACCGATTATTTCGATTCATTCGATTATTGAAATATATCGATTATGCCCAACACTAGTAACAATAATAGTGAATTCTAAATCTAACCTAACTTAAACGTTGCCACTGCCAAGTATACGTCAAGTCATCCAAGTAACGTACATATAATACATATCACGCGATTACCATTCGATACGAAAGCTGTTCAAAGGCTCGTCAACAAAATAATTATTGTCTACAAAACGTACACAGCTACCAAGCAGCTCGCAGAACTCATCGCGCGTTGAACTCTTGTACGTTTGAATCAGACAAATGCTTATTGAAAAGCTTCTTCGAGACAAAAACATCAACAAAATACTTGTACCGTGTTTATCGTATTCGACAATGTCAAAAAATTGTGATGAAAAAGTGAACGGATATTCCACTGAACTGTATAACGTACCCACACACAAAAGATGTTTACACATACTATGAGAGTACTAACTTAACGGTCACATTTTTTTGGGGTTCCGTACCTCAAAAGGAAAAATTCCAGCCAATTTGTCAACGGGACCATTCCAACTTCAAAAATGTTGACATTTGATTATAATAAAGAAAATAAAATTTCTGATATCGTGTGAGGTGACGCGGGTAATTGCTAGTATTCAATATGATATTTGCTGTTCGTTGCTATGGTTACCTACATAATAATATGTTCCTTCCACGTCATGTAAATTTTTTTTTTATTTTCAAAATATTTCCGAAACTATAAAATTTAGAAAAAAACTTTTTTAACGAAACTTTCTTGAAAAAATAAATAAAATAATAAGCCGTTATGAAAAGTATACCATTATTATATAAAAAACACCGTTATAGCAAAAATCTCTTCTGCGCATGCGCCGATTTTCCCCAAAAACAATAAGGCTCTTCATATTTGCATACCAAACATCCTCCCAAAATTTGGTTTCGATCCGCTCATCCGTTTGACCTGTATCGTGTTCACAGACTAACAGACGCAGTTTTTTCCAAAAATATGTTTTTTGGATTTGGGGGACCTCAAAACGGAAAGATATTGTAAAATTTTTGATAGTGATTTTTGACCTAAACTAGTACCATTCCCTACTTGTGGGTTGGAATGGTAAAAAAGGAACCGTTACAGAATCACTTGGTTGTTCGTCTCTCTGTCTTATAGCACAATGAAAGAGAAAAATCCGAAAACCGTTTTGTAGTTACGTCACAAAAAAAATGTTTTTAAACCGCAACAACATGCTACGCACGCACACAGTACAAAACAAGCGTCCGCTACCGGTGCGTTTATATTACAAATTGGTAAACAAAATATGGTAACAGTTTACTGAATTAACGCTTCGATTTTGGCGAATTTCAAAACGCAAGAACCATTCCGTTATCGTCCACCCTGTTATCGCTTTTTTAAAGAACTCCCCCGAAACGCCCTCCCCTTTTCACTGCACAAGAAACACGCCATCGCATCGACACCATCCCGTTATAAGAAAGTCCCTCGAAAGGCCAAAATCGGAAGCGTTAATTCAGTAAAATTTTACCAAAAATATATGATACATAATAAATAGCGAAAAGAACTTTGTTCGAACCGGATGTTCCACAACACCTCTCGTCTTTTTTTTTTATTTTGTACGATCCTCGTATGTTTGACGACGTGTGTGATATGTATACATATTTATGTACACACATGTTTTCTTCAGTAGGTAATAGTTTCTGCAATGAGTAGCCACTCGGCCAGTCGCTAGTCAGTGGTCAAATCTTGTGCGATGCGTTGCTTGGCTTTGTTCGTCTCACTTGTAAAATCTACATAATCATGTGTATATATTATGTACTTGAAACATGACGTGCATATCTTATTTGTAACTGGTGTATAATATTGTAATAATAGTACATAAATATTGTTGGATTACAACACCGCTGTAAAAATTGACCGATAAGAGTGTGATATTGGATAAGTGATTGACGAAAGAACTGCTGCAGTGTGTTAACGTGGACGTTTTTAAGGTTATACGTAAAAAAAGGTGAATGAGTGAAAAAGTATCTTTGTTCTGTGCTCGTAATTGTGACTATTAAGTACGGCGGTCATCATTTTGGATACCTATTACGTCTTTTTTGATTACGCTGTTTTTGTCGATAATGTCGGCAGGTCGGTTATAGGCGAGGAGCCAGCAATCCTGAAAGCTCCGTGATTAAGGATAATACAATTTTTAATGAAAATTGAAAGTTTACACTTAGACGAATAAGATGCGCTTGGTCGGCGTGGATTTTATTAGCCGAAAATGTTTTAAGTAAATTATCCTATTGTTAAATGTCTTTAATGTTTCCCTGTCATCGTGGATTTTGTGCAAAATTTCGTACTTATTCAGAAAAAATTCAGCCGATCAATGTTTTTTAGCCGGAAAGGTCCTGCAAACCTATTTAAATGATGACGTGATAGGGGGTACAATTTCTACATTATCACGGAACCTTTTTTTTTATTTTACGTGTTTTAATGTCAATTTCAAAAATATCTTGGTATGCGTGCTTAGAAACAGCCGGAAGTATCGCACATACCAGTTTTTCGGATTTTTTCTGAATAAGTACGAAATTTTGCACAAAATTACTTAGGAAAGATCAAAATCCACGATGACAGGGAAACATTAAAGACATTTAACAATAGGATAATTTATTTAAAACATTTTCGGCTAATAAAATCCACGCCGACCAAGCGCATCTTATTTCGTCTAAGTGTAAACTTTCAATTTTCATTATCCTTATCACGGAGCTTTCAGGATTGTTGGCTTCCGGACTATTACGTACTACTTACAACATTTAGGGTTGACATACGTCCGGATTCTTCCGAACATGTCCGGGATACAGGAATTTTCGTAATTGTGATGAAAGAAATATCCGTGTCAAAAACATACAACGATTTTGGCGCTTTGATATAAGCGGACTTCTTATATTTTTTAAAAATATTTTTTGTATATATGTTCAAAAGTGCAAATGAAATAAATTAGTTATAAAATGTAATTTATTCTTCACAGTTGAGCACACAGTAATATTTTGTTCCGGTAAAAAAACATCGCATTATCTGAATACCTACTTGAAGAAAATCTCAAATGATGCGATCGGGTTTTTTTTACGGAAGATATAATATAATATGCACGAACATTTTCAAGTGTTTATAATCGTTTTGTTTGATTGGTTTCAGTCTCAGCGAGTGCTATTTCGCTGGTAAAGGGGCGGCGCTGGTATTGCCGCCCCACGAGCGACTTCGCCCCAGCCGGAGAGTGAGCGTTGCCGGCTCAGATATCCAGCAGCATCTGCAGTCTATGTTCTATTTGTTACGGCCCGAAGAAACACTTAAAATGGTGAGTAAAAAATTTTCTAATTCCAATATCTCCAATCTTACGCAATATTTTTTAAGTCAAAATGTGTGAATTCTCACCTAGAATGATGGATATTTGACAGAAAAGTGTTGGGAGAAACAACTATGAAATCTATTTTTTGCCCGACTGCGGCGAAGCCAAAAGGAAGGGTTATGAGTTTAGCAGTCTATTAATGTCTGTATTTACGGATGTTCCACCATACTGCCTTAAAAAGGCAAAGAGCAGTAAGTGACATTTGTTGACAAAATGAGTTCATACTGAAGCCAACGACAGCAGTAAGTGCTGCAGCAATAATTTTATTGTCTTTAAAAAATGTTTCCCCCATGTTTTGGTTTCCATAATCTAAAATTCTGGACGGACAAGACATTTTTAGTAAATCTTGATTTACTCAAATAATCATAAGTTGGTCACTTACTGCCTTTTGCCTTTTTACAGCATAGCGTGTAAACTATTAATCCGATTTTGATAAATAAGGTGTCAATCGATTCGTTATTATGGTCCGGGTAACATAGGCTACATTTATTTTTGAATTTTGGTCCCAGGACAGGAGTGAGCAAATTGAAAAGAAAAAATAAGTTCAAAAACTAAATCCCGACTATACTGAAAAGTATGAAACAAGAAAATATTCTTATCTGAGGATAGCCCCTCTAGATGTATAGCGTGATGCACTTTGCCCTAGAGCTTATGATCGCTTACTACTGTTGTAATGTTTTGTTAGGGTAGGTGGGCATATGACCACGGCTATCCTCAGACGAGAATATTTTCTTGTTTCATACTTTTCAGCAGTCGGGTTTTAGTTTTTGAACTTTTTTTTTAATGTACAAGCTATACCAATTATCTCCAGTTGGACAGAATGGCTTGCCAACCCATTTAGTCCGGACAACGGTTGATGTTCTCAATTGAGCTGGATTTTACTATTTTACTTATTTTCTTTAAGATTATTGCCGATCTAATCGTTCCTGAGTTTCTGCAAAGTATTATTCGTTTGACTGCTATGTTTTTTTAATTTACGACTATTTAGAAAACTTACTTTTAATTATAAAACTGATATTGGAAAGACTAATTATCTAATAATTATACAATCGTAATCTAAATTTCACAATAATATAATGTTATAATACAGGGGTTGGCAACCTGCGGCTCGCGAGCCGCATGCGGCTCTTTTGATGTAAAGTTGCGGCTCTTCAGTTCCATACGCAAAAAATAATTATTTTATTATATAAACCCTTAAAAATCGTCCAATCGTACCATGATTGAGTATCATGTCTATCTCTCAGCCATTTCCACTCGCGTCTCACCCGCACCGCCCCCGTGGCGACGTGTCGTCCTCGGATATATATATTATACCTATATAAGCAAATATTATAATACTGAAACGAAAATGTATAATGGCTCTTTAAAAAAACTGGGAAATTTTGTAAATTGTAACTTTTGGCTCTTCCGTCTCAAAAGGTTGCTGGCCCCTGGTATAATCTAAAATATCTTTTAAAGAATAAAAATTATTGATTTACGTTTTAGTGCAATATTGATCCTTTTCTAAAAAACAGATAAAATCCTACGAAAGAAGGGGGAGGGGAGAAACCTATTGTGCCCTTACATCGGGATAGGGAGGGGGCCAAAAATGGTCAAAATCGTTCTTATATAATCAATGAAGGCCCCTAATGGTCATCCCACTGGCTTATGAATTAGAGCTGTAAAAGTAACGAGAAATTGTGTACCCGTATGTATTCGTTACTTAAAGAACCAGTACCCGTTACTTTCGTATCGTCACGTTACTTTTCATACGACATACAATCGTGTACTAACAGCATCAAGCATGTACCATCGTATCGAGGCGCCTCGCATACGTGATACGGTATGACTCGTTACTTCGAGTCAGACGATGTACCCGTTACTCAGAAACGAATACATTGAGATGCCACGAATATTCGGCTACTATTCGGTATTCGGCCTATTCGGCTACTTTTTTTAATATTCGGTATTCGGCCGAATGTTGCGTACTATTCGGCCGAATACCGAATATCAAATCATGGGGAAAAACGCACATATTACTCAAAAATATGCGATTTTTTTCTTAAATACTATTATTTTGTAAAGCTTTTGGTGAACAAACAGTGAATTTTTTAGTAATAAGGACTATTAATAACACAATTTGATGTAACAATGAACAAATAATGCGTGTCGTGACACGGTCTAGTTGCGCAAATGAAACAAATTTGCCCGTGACGTTGCTACCGCACGCTCCGTAATGGGACAAGTCGTAACCTGTCACCCGCGAAATGTGCACATAATTTGCCGAACATTCGGCCGCCGAATATTCGGCGCTTCGGCCGAGAACATGATCGAATATTCGGTATTCGGCAAAATCACTATTCGTGGCATCACTAGAATACATACGGTTTGTTACAGCTCTATTATGAATATTCTAATGAACGTTTTGTTTCGTATTCACTGCGTAATACACGGAACTTGGCTTATGAGAGCCATCTCTGCACAGATAAATGACATGTTCGTTGATGTTTGCACAAAAATATACATGGCTTATGTGTGCGGTGTGTATATTTACTAAATCCCACTCATGAATTAAAAATGACTTCGTCCTTCACGTCATTTGTTTTCTGTTTGTGAAAGCCTTTTCATTCTGGTAAAATGTTAGAAGTACAGAATTCTTTGCAGCATACATTATTGTGACGCGTACATGCATACGTGATGTGCCCGTATCATCTGTTTCAAAAACTATTTGAGGACCCAGCCGTTTTAACGCACTGTCAGATGAGATGAAGAATTAAAATTCGGCGTATTGAGAAATAGTGCCCCTAAACCACTAGAAATGTCTTGAGCTTATAAAGCATACTAGCGTGACCTGTGCGAATTATTCGCACTAAATAAGTATAATAATTATCACTATACAAAATTATTTTTTAAATATGATTGCAGGTATTCAATTCGTTTCTAATTTTGCACACTGCTTATAACGTTCTTCTTTTTGTTGTATTACAATATGAAACTCAGATGACAGATCGAAGAAATATTTTAGTAAAATTGTCATATCGAGGCGCAAGTAGCAAAAGCGTTGAGCTAAGCCGTCAGATGGCATCATGCAGCATTGCTGTGACGTTGTTCAGCGTTGCTCGCTGTTTCAAAATTAAAACCGTCAGATGGCAGTGTGCAGTATTGTGTCTGTTGTATTACAATATGAAGGTCAGATGACAGATCGAAGTGTTGACGTTGTTTCAAAATTAAAGCCGTCAGATGGCAGACGTTGTTCAGCGTTGCTATATTTTAATTAATTTACAAAAACAAAAACAATAATAAATTTTTTAGTTGTCGATGTCAGTAGAGCAAGCAATTATCTTTAAAATGATATATAATTTATGTGGAGAAATTGTGTGTTTTTTTCTAAAAAGGGAGGCAAACGCATCTTTAACCTTAATGTATTAATATATGATATGATGATGTTACCAACACAACACTATTGACAGTGAAATGGACGCCGGCCCTGTTCGTAGACATCGGAAAAATAAAACGACACGAGTCAAAAATAGATCCGATTGTCAACTATTTCTATTGTGCGTTTTTTAAAAACAATAAAAATAGCGTATATGCTTACGACGTTTGCGATTTCCACGTCTGTCTGTCTGTCTATGAAACATAAATTATGTTTTCGGCATGTATGTAAACAATGGCGTATATAAACGTGTAGCTTATTGTTATTTTCATATTAAGTAGGTTACTCAACTATGCAGCTATTACAATACTTATGACTCATTTTAATTTTGTCTTTTATGGAACCGACCATTAAAGTTATATTATATAGAAAGTGACTCCATACTTGCATTTGTTGGTAGGCGCCAATGACCTCAGCTGTCGAGCGTCTGTAATTTATGTATCATATATATTAATACGCTAAGGTTAAAGATGTTTGCCTCCCTTTTTAGAAAAAAACCTCACAATTTCTCCACAAAATTATATATCATTTTACAGATAATTGCTTGCTCTGCTAACATCGACAACTAAAAAATTTATTATTGCTTTTGTTTTTGCAAATTAATTAATTAACAGCAACGCTGAACAACGTCTGCCATTTGACGGTTTTAATTTTGAAACAACGTCAACACTTCGATCTGTCATCTGACCTTCATATTGTAATACAACAGACACAATACTGCATACTGCCATCTGACGGCTATAATTTTGAAACAGCGAGCAACGCTGAACAATGTCACAGCAATGCTGCATGATGCCATCTGACGGCTTAGCTCAACGCTTTTGCTACTTGCGCCTCGATATGACAATTTTAGTAAAATATTTCTTCGATCTGTCATTTGAGCTTCATATTGTAATACAACAAAAAGAAGAACGTTATAAGCAGTGTGCAAAACTAAAAACGAATTGAATAACTGCAATCATATTTAAAAAATAATGTTGTAAAATTATAATTATTATACTTATTTAGTGCGAATAATTCGCACAGGTCACACTAGTTCTTCTATATATTTAGTACCTATTTTCCTTAATCGGTATAGCCAACTCCCAAGTATGTCGTGACTAATTTCTGGAAGATCAAAGACATACTTTTATGTCTGAAATTTATTCTCAGAAGTTTAAGACATACGGAAAAAAATTGAAAAAAGTTCACGCGACACGTGTTTTTCTATTGTTTGAGGTTAGATATTTGAAGGTTTTTAAGAATTTTAAGAATTGCGTTTCTGTTCGACGAATTTATTACACATCTGTCTTTTATGCGGTATTCAAACTGCGTAGATTTTCAACTATTTTTATTTTCATCGAATCAAACGGATTGAAACAAAAGAATTGAACTGTGACGAATACGTTTTTAAATTATAGACCGCAGCTTGCTTTCAAACACAAACATTTTCTAATAGAGGACCGTGAAATGATTTCGGAACGCATTGTCAGAAAATCTTGTTTGACAATGACCTTAAGGCCGCTGCACACGAGGCTGTATTTGCCGCTAGATTTGACTACTAGTTTTCTAGCGCTGGATTTCGTAAAAGCTTTTATGCGCTCGCTTCACACGAGACGTCTTTTCAAGCTTGCTTTGTGGATGGATCTGGTTCGCGCGCAGTGACAGTTCAAAAATAAACACAGAACAAAACGTGTCTGTTGTCTGACTCTGCCCAGAATGACGCCATGTTGGTCTAATACTAGTTTTAACCAGAAAAACAAATTTTAGTGGGAGCTACAACAATTTTAGCTAGGTATGTTTCACAGAAAGTACAGAAAAGTACTTCTTTATAGCGTAACAGAAACGAAACAGCAATTTCTTAGTAATAAAATAGAAGAACAAGTAATGAAGAATATAAAGTCACTAATTATGTACACGAAATATTTACAACACATAAACACACCAAAGTTTATTCAGCACACTTAATTATTAACTATATACAAGAGATTATTTATGTTAAACCAGATTTATATAATCGAAATCAATGGTCTATTAAACCGCACTCCGCACTAGTATTTACGCAGTTCATTTATCCTCTATCTCTACAGTTACCTCGGTATTACTGCACCGACTGAACAATGTATGTCACAGCTATTTGTCTGTACGAAATCTGACTGACCCACCGAGCTTGCCTGGTCGTATTTATATGTGTGCTGGGTATGCTTTCCAGCGTTTTATAGAATCTTCTGGTCCCTTCTATACCTGCATTTATAAGTTTGGGATTTGGTTTCCGGCCGTCACAAAAACCCTTATACCTGCGATCATTGTTGTTGTCTTCTAGAGCATTCGACAGACAGCAGTGGCGTGCGCAACACTATTAATGATCATAATATGGCAAACTTTAGAGATAGGTACGAGATATTGTCAAACATCTATGCGATTTGTAAATAACGTACAGATGGTTATGTAAATAGTTTATCAAATACGTTATGTGCTAAAAGTAAATCGTGAATCAATGCAAACAGAACTCTACAAATAGCACATGAAATGGATTGTGTACCGTTCATTATTATTGAAAAATCATTATTAGACTATGTTATTAGTACGGTTTCATTATCTACTTTAGGAGAACAGGGTACAAGGGAAAGGAATAACAATATTTGTTTGCTAGATTGGGTTTCATTATCCTTTATTTATTGTATACGTTGAATGTATCAAAGGCATTGATTTGTGTGTAGGTCGGTCGTCATAAATCGAGGGGTTAAAAGTTAACAGTTTATTGTAAACCTTGACCTTTCCAGGACAATTTTGATATCTGTTTTTCTTCATTTGGTGATTCATGACTTACAGCTTTGGTTTTTCTTCCATCTTGTCGACTTGCTGTTAAGTTTGTGTATATCCGAATAATGTAGCCTGTCCCAATATTGGTATTATGATAAATCAAAATGTTCGTGATTAAATTTATTCTTTGACGATTTAATTCTCCCGATGGAGGAAATAAAAGGTGGAACTTTGGCTTAACTATTACTCTAGAATTAATTGAGCAAAATTATTTTTATTGAGCGTTTCCTCAATATTAATTTATACCTGCGACACTCCCTAACACTTTCTGCGAATTTTGAGCAAACAATAATGTTGGTCATGCCACGACCAAACGACAATAAGTTAATACATGTACAGGATGATTTTTAAGTTGATTCTTCTTTTTTACAAGCGTGTAGAAATCAAATAGACGAACAAATATTTTAAGTAACTTTTGTATCAAAACTAAAAAATAAGAGAAACAGCTTTTCAAACTCTAATTAAATTTTATTCAATTAATTCAAGCCCGGTTAACACACGCGAAGAAATGATAACACGAATCAGAAATGGATTCCAAATAATTCGCGGAAGGCCCTTATCGCTACTACAAGCATGTACAGAAGCAGGGCTACGACGTCCAACAAAACAAGGACAAACGAACAATTTTTGTAAATACTCGATAATGACATAACATATTTCCATAGTGACACAACATAACGCCAGCACCGACCACAAAATTTGATAAAATTTAATAAAACTTTGAAAGCCCGTTTCTCTTTCATTTTTGAGTTTTGATAAAAAAGGTACTTGAAATATTTGTTTGTCTATTTGATTTCTACACGCTGTTAAAAAAAATCTACATAAAAATCATTCTGTATATCGTTATTGGTTCTGTAATAGCTCTTATGTGTATAGTTGGCAGATATTACGTTTTTTAGATGAAAAGATTCAGGAAACGGAGCTCTATACACTAGTAATACCTCCAAATTAATTTTACAGTAACTAACAAGGGGAAGTAACTCTTATGTGAAAAGTTGTATCAAATAATTCCTCCCATGTGCCAATAAATCCAAAATTAACGTTAAATATTTTTTAAGAAAATACTTCGTCTTAATTAAACATGTATAGTGAAGATAAGTATGAATTAGTAATATACCTCTGAAATTGTTAGTTCTTCCCATCCATTGCTGAAATAACCACTTTTTGGCCTTTCCTGCAAATTTTACTTTTTGCACATAAAAGGTATTACAGAACCAACGACGATATACTCGCTCCTCAACAATTGCTTGAGATTTTTTGACGGCACGCGTGTAACAAAAGAAACATTCAAGAATAATTTTTTATAAAAAAATTGCGATGTAATTAATAAATCGCAAGGCTGTCAAAGTTTGATTCTACAGCGTATTTATCATTTGTCGCGTTTGGAAATACGAATATTCCGCATATAAATCACAGTAACTTTGGTATTTTGTTTAAATCCAAGGTTTTGTCAATATTGTGTCGTGTTTGCGAATGATTCGTGTTTACATAAATCAGTGGTTTTCAAACAGTGTGTCGTAAGAACTTGCCAACTGTGCTGACTTTCTGAAAAAAAATTGCTGCAGTTGCATAAATTGTAATAACATAAGTTAAGAAGGCCGATAGAAGAATTTAGTTTCTTACTTTACTGAATATTTTCTTGGCTCAAAATGAAAAATCTACAGTACTTAGAAAGCCGAACGGGCTAATTACGCAAAATTTTAGAACTTGATTTATTTTATAAAATAAAATAAATAAAACAATTAAGTTAAAAAAGATTGTTTTATTTATTATATTTTATAATGGATTTTCATCAAGTAAAGGCAGAAACTATTAGATTTGATTTATTTTGATTTTGGAACCTGGAAATGATTTATGTCTGGGTAAAATTTTGCCAAAAATCCAAAGCCGGCACTTGGAAACCAAGGGACGATGACATGAGAAATTGCGAGAATTGTAAAATGTTGTCTTCTTCTGGTCAATACAGGATCACTGAACAAAAATTCTGCTTACATAATTTTTTTTAGTTATGTATCCTTCCATGATATGACACGCTTTATAAAGTTGTATACATTCGTGACAACCAAATTCAAAATCGGTCCATCGATTTTCAAGCAAATCTTGAACAAACAGACAGACGCAAAAATTCGAAATACTAAACTTGGACAAATGTAAATACAGTATAACCTCTTTATAACGAATCTCAAGGGACCGAGCATTTTTTTCGTTATATGGAGGGAAGAAAGAAAAATAACTAAATTTCACCTAATTAAATTATTTCAAACACATATAGCCCGTTAACTTTGCCTGACGTTTTTTGTTATGCCAATATTTGTTTTGCATTTTATTTAGTATCTTATGCATGACTTGGGATGTGGTGGAATCATCTTCATTAAACAATAGGAAATTTTCGATAAGTTTGGCGGCATCAAGTGCTTGTTGAATAGTTGGTGATGGTTCAGAATCGTCCTTTTTACGTCTGTAAATATTTGCTGACGCCTAAATATGAACATATTCCTTCGTAATAGATCATGGCTGTTGCGCTATAAAGAGGGTATTAAGATAAACCAACCAAATTGTAAAAATTTGTACGTTATAAGGAGTTTTTCGTTATAACGAAGGGCGTTATAAAGAGGTCACACTATATTGAATTTTTTATCAAAAGGGACTCCCCAAAAATTGAAATTGAGAGGAGTCGCCACGGATTTTAATTAAACGTAGAATTACAGATTAAAAACAAAAGATTGAGGGAACAGTTGACTGTTGTACACCTCGTGACTACGGCAATGACATTTATTAACTTATATTGTAAAATTGCAAGAATTGTTTGTTTTTTTTTTCAAATTGTAATATCCTTATTTAATATTTATCTAACAAATGTGTTTAAATATCGTATTTTCATATTATAAATTTAGTTTCGCTTGATACACTGCTTTGTTATGCTTTCATTATAATTTTATAAGCGTGTTCACTAATTAAATAACTAATTGCACATATATCTGCACCGGTTTAATGGGAAGCAACAGTTCTATGGACTGTGAATAAGTACGTAATAATATAATAATTGTTATTAACCGTATTTAATTCATATTGTACGAGTTCACGAGATTTTTTTAAAGACAAATTTCGTTGAAATTCACAGTCGACTAGCTATTACTCAGAATTATACATCTGGCCATAGTTCATCGGCATCGTGTTTGCTTTTCGCACTGGGTACTTCAGTATTATGGTACTTGTATTATGTATTTCAGTTTTGCTTTGTAAATAATACAGATACGATAATTTATGTAGCGATAAATACAGTCATGTCTCGATAAGACCACGTTACACGATCGTAACGCTTAGTTTGTTCTCCGACTCATTCATCGTACCCTGCCTTAGCGTGCGTGTTTGTGCAAAATATGTACTAGAAGTTCACCGGATATCCGGCAAGCATAAAGTATCCAGCTCCCATTTATCCGGCATAAGCGGGGAGCCGGATATTTACTGTGTTCGGCCAAATATCAAAATAACTTGAAGAGATGTGATTCAATTAATGATTCCTCGTTGACCTAGGAAATTAGGTTATGGGAGAAAATCTAGCTCACTTCGTTGTCCGTCTGTCTGGCTGTCAAGACTCTTTTTCTTAGGAACGCGTCGAAGTATCAAGTTGAAATTAATATCAAATACTCAGGTCTTCAATCTCTTGGAGCTGTGAAAAAAACAGACTTCTAAGTCAACGCAATCAAAAGATAAGGCCGTTTATGCCGCATATTTTGACACTCGCAAGGGAATCAAAACCTATAGGGTACTTCCCGTTGACCTAGAATCATGAAATTTGGCAAGAAGCAATGTCTTATACTTATAGCCCAAGTAAAGGGAAAAATCCGAAAATCATCTGATTTTATATACCAGAATCATTACATGACAAATTTAATATTTATGAAATAACGGTGCGGAACCCTCAGGGCGCGAGTGCTACTCACACTTGTCCGTCTTTTTTTTAATATTCGGCGTCATCACACTATAAATAACATTCTTCTTCAAGAACAGCTACATCGATAGTTGAATTTAAATTGTAGTATATGTGTCCGGTTGCGCAATATCCGGCTAAATATGTAACATTTTGCTGCGATATATAGTTAATTTATAGTATCCGACCGAAGGTTGATTTCTGGCTATCGCCACTGCACACGAGGCTAGGAACGCTGCTAGATTCCTTGCTATAGATTTGCCTACTAGTTTTCTAGCGCTGGTTTTCTTGTTTGCTGTTAAGTGCTCGCTTCACACGAGATTATTTTTCAAGCGTGTTTTGTGGATAGATCTGGTGCGCGCGCAGTGACAGTTCGAATATAAACACAGAGCAAAACGTGTCTGTTGTCTGGCAGAATGACGCCATGTGGGTGTTCAAGTGCCCACGTGAAGATACTGCTTCCTGATTGGTTCTTGCTCACACCTAGCAACAAATCTAGCAGGGAAAATAGCTCCTGCTCTAATTTTAAAACCTAACTTCTGAGTTAGCAAGGCAGCCCGCAGTGACGTTATTTTCAGCTTCGTACCCAACCTACCGGCTAGCAGAACTCCTAGCAGCATTTCTAGCCTCGTGTGCAGCGGCCTTAAGTCAACTGCCAATTGCCAAACAAACCCGTCGCAAATTCCTCAACAGTCGCGGGATCTGCTGATAAGGCTGCCCGAGACACACCTCGAAACAATGCAATTATTCCGTTAAAATAAACTTAGATTAGGTGTGATTAACGTTTTACGATTCGATATGGTGAAACAAAAGCATTCACGATGAGTGTCGACGATTGGTCAACTAATCAACGGCCGTCATGAATAGGTTTTTACTTTCTTTAAAACATTCAATTGTGTGCCAATATTGGAGTGTAAACATTGATTACAACGTGTGCGCACAACTGCACGCATAAAATAATTGTTAATTTATTAACTTACAACCCACAATAGAGAAAGTAACGACATAATGTTATATTGTTGTTTATTTGTTAAAAACGGATGTTTCTGTTCAATGCTTAGTCATATTATCGTTTAGTTTCTCTTTAAATACGTGATTTTTTCTGAAATCTCGACAATAATTTTAAGGTACAATGTCGGATGAAGTTTATTGCCAAAAATTGCATTATTTGTATAATGCACCGTTGTTGCTTCCATAAAAAACCGCGTGGTTGAGGTTCTATTTGGTTCACCTTTTGGAGATCTCCATTTAGTAGCAAACAAATTATATGGGTACTTAAGGAGGTTGATGCGTTACAGTCCCAATCAAAAGTAAGTTGAATAATTTCTAAATGGGAACTTTTCCATAATACATTTTTACAAAAGGTTATAAGTCGATGATACTAATAAATTATTGTACAAATCTTTGATTAACGTCTGAATAGAACTCTTAAATTATTGTTATAAAGGCATAAATAAATATTTTTTTTAAATATTAATTAATTATTTCAGTATTTTACTTAATGGACTAACTTTTGAATTTTTTGTACGAAGTTAGGTTAGAACAAATAAATTTATGTAAATATCTATATTTACATATTTTTTGCAGTAAATAATTAAAAAAGGAAATTAGAAGTAATAAAAATTAAAATTAAATCATTAAAAAGTTGAAAATTCAGTTAAAATTGTTAAAACTGTCAAGAATAAAAGTCCATAATGAAAAGTGCTAAGATTTAATGATTTTTTTTATTGATTAAAAGTCTCCTAATTAAATTGGAAAAAATATTAAAATATGCGTAAGACATCGATGCTTTACATAGTTAGTTTTCGGAACTGCTGACATTATTTGGTTATTTGCAAAAAATTAAAATGTACCGTTTGCTTGCTAGGTTGACATATATTTCCATAAGATTACATGTAAAAGTTTTTTTTAATTTTTAACTTTATAAATCTCTTAATGATTTTGGATTTTTTTACAGAAAATTTTGTCATAAAAAAATCTATTAAAAAAACTTTATTTCACATTTTTTTCATTATCTTCGTAAAACGGCTCAACCTCCTTAATGGAATAAAAAAACCTATGAGTAGATATTATATTATTGCAAAAATAAGTTGTTTCTGTAGGTATCATTATTTACTATCTAAAAGGAACAATGCCACTATTTTCGAATTTCCAAATTTTTATGATTTTTTTTGCTGCTGAATCTTAGATTTTTTTTTAAATTCGCGAGAGACAAAAAGTTCTTGGAATCAATTCCAATTTAAAAAAAAAATTGCACACGGAAGACAATTTATTCTAACGATTGACACATCGAAATAACAAAATGCGAACAGAAATTAAAAAAAAAAAATTGAAATTGATTCCTTGAATAAATCCAAGAAGTTTTTGTCTCTTGCGATTTTTCAGAAAAATCGACGATCAGACAGCAAAAAAATTTAAATTTTGGACCGTGGATATCCCGGAAAATACCGGGCTTAGAGAAAAATGTTTGGAATAAAAGTCTCATGTTTTTTCATGGCCAATTGAATGCTGGTGTAAAAAATGAGGGTTCCTATTTAAAAAAAAAAGTTGACCTTGAAACGTCGACCCAAAGTCAAAAGTGACCATGCCATCCAATGTCTCCCTTCGAACCAATCAACTTTGCCCTGAATCGTTTTTCGATTTTATCCTACCCTGAAAAGATAATCTCATCTGAAGATTTTTAAAATGGTTCACCTGCATGCAATGTCAACCTGGCGATTGAAATCAAATACCCTATAACAGGGGTGGCGAACGTTTGTACACCTACGTGCCAATTTTTTTCAAAAATATTTAATGTAGCCATGGCGTGCCGACAAGCATCTAAAGTTAAGTTGTCAAAAAATGAATTAAACATAGATACAAATAATAATTTTGATAATAGGCACATTGAGCTCCATGAAACTTTTTGGTATATTTTTAATTATTTCGATTTTGCGTCGCAATCAATGCCGTGCCAACAACAATCTGTCGCGTGCCATAGGTTCGCCACCCCTGCCCTATAGTATGTTCTTAGTAGTGATGTGCCGGATATCCGTATCCGCGGATATTCGAGGCAGAAGAAAGATCCGTATCCGTTAGTTTTTGGCGGATCTTTTAGGGATCTTTTACCTTATTAATTTTCAATTCATATATGAAATTTTATATAATATATAGGTGATTAGGTAATAATGGAAACCTGTTAAATTCCATTCAGATTATTTTTTATTTTTTTAAATCGTATATTTGGCACCTTTATATTGCAAACATTTATCGTAGTGAGTACTGAGTACCATACTAATAGTACATAACTCAAAGGTACTAAATCAACTATCTTTATAATAAGATTGCACATCGATCTTTGGAAAGAGACAATCTGTTTTGAGAGTTAACTTTTAAAGAGGTCAATAACTTTTTCCCATAACAGATAGTCTCTTTCCAAAGGTCGATGTGCAATATTTACCGCCGCGTACTCTAAGAAAGTTAAGATCCGTATCCGCGGATCTTGAAACCCAAAAATTCGTATTCAGATCCATATCCGCGGATATACATTTTTAACTATCCGGCACATCACTAGTTCTTAGTCATTAAGCAAAACTTACAGAATCAAGGAAAAAACACCTCTCTAATGTGAGTCTTGTTTCAGGCCGTGAAGCTGGAAAGCGCACACGCTGGTCGTACGCGCTACCTCGTAGTTGTGTCGTGTCTCGGCCGGCAGGATGCCGAGGAGAGCTGCTTACTCGGCATCGACTGTAACGAACGCACCACCGTCGGTCTCGTGCTCCGCGTGCTCGCCGACACCGCCATCACGCTCGACGGGGACGGGTGAGTGTCATTTGTTTCCCTCATAATATCATCGCTCCTTGTACCGAAACTGCACGGCCGCTCCTGCTGCGAGGAGTCGGGCGTTTTTAATTCAGTGTTCCAGGGCCGACTAGTCGATTAGAGGCACGATGCCTGGCGCTAGCGAGAGTGCCAGAGCCCTCAGCATTTTTTTTAATAATAAAAAATAACTCGAATGTGACAAATAAGAAAGAACTTAATAACTCCTTCAAATAAATAAAATTGTCGACCAATATATTGACAAAAAATAACAAATCAATATAACACATGATGACGTTTCGATCCGGGTTTGAACGTCATCTTGTGTTATATTGATTTGTTATTTTTTGTCAATATATTGGTCGACAATTTTATTTATTTGAAGAGTTCTATTCAGACGTTAATCAAAGATTTTAATAACTCCTTGTCAACAATTCGAATCCGCTCTCATTAGCCAATAAGTTTTTGTTACAAGCGCAAGAATAATGCATAACTCCTAGACGATGCCTTTGATCTTTTCTACTGACGGATTCTTGACCTCGGTTCCAAGTGAAAGATGAAATCTTTTTGCTTTTGCCCAGGCGAACCTAATTACTGAATATATTTACGTATTTGTTTAAAAAAAATAGTATATTGTGCAACTAGTGCGACAATGCCGCACGAGTTGCACATACTATTTTTTATTACGAATTAAATTAAAATTGAAATTCTATTACGAATTAAAAAAAGAAATTAGAAGTAATAAAAATTAAAATTAAATCATTAAAAAGTTGAAAATTCAGTTGAAATTGTTAAAATTGTCAAGTATAAAAGTCCATAATCGAAAATTTTAACCTCAAATCTGCTTCAAATGACAGTTTGTTTCGTTGACATTAACACCGTTATTATTTTGTTTTTTTCTCTGAATTTGCGTGCGGCAAACAATAATTTCAGTGCCACAAATAAAGTTTCCGCACGCAAATGAAAATAGTTACTTGTCAACCGTAACAGCATGCGTGAAGATACCACTTTTCCCGCATGAGTAATAAAAATATATATGTTTTACAATCAAAGCAGCTAAATGAAATGTCTAATTGAACCCGGAACAATTCTCTGTACGCCTTCCAATACTCAAGACGGTACAGCACTGGCCGTTTCAGGATAGAATCTCAGGCTAGCCGAACACCGAAGTCACAAGACTTGGGTAAACCTCGTGATAGAGCTCTGCATATACCTGGTTACTTATTTTTTATTATTGTGGCTATACACGTTGTGATTATACATAAGAAATAAATTATTATTAAACGTCAATGCCGGGACTTAAACCCGTAGCTCGTCCCGGTTTCACCCGGGCGCGATAGATATAATTCTGCAAAATGTATTTCGTTTGCGGCCCGGCGTCTGAACTAATATAGCTTTGAGCAAATTCTACCAGATTTGCTTCTGAACTAATAGCTTTGAACGAATTCTGTCAGATGTCGATAATTGGTAGGTACTAAACAGTTTTTTTATTGCTTGCTTCTGAACGAATAGCTTTGAGTAAATTCTATCAGACGTCAAAACATTTTTTTGCAAAACACCGTATTTTTGTACAAAATATTATAAAAACTACCCATAGCGTAAGTTGCACCAAGCAAGACACATTTACAAAATTTCATTAAAATCGGTTCAGTGGTTTCTGCGGCTAATATAATATAGTGTTCACGGCTGCAACTAACGACAAGTTAATTTTATCAAAATCAGACTTGCTGTCTTCTGAGGTATGAGCGCTTCAGAAAGTTCGTTTATAAACGTAGCAAGTAAAACACCTTACCTATCTTAACAAGTTACTTTGGGGTTACGCTATCGGTCAAATACCCTCGGTATATAACGATTCTCACTGCGGTCGAGAATTGGGGCTCATTGCCAAGTCCACGTGCCACGCCAAAGGTCAAAAGACTGAAAGTTGCACATCGCGAATGCGCTTTTTATTTATAATAAGACAGCAGTATTGTTTCGCCATGTTTTTAAATGGGTCAAATCGAGAAAAGGTCAGTAAACAATGAAGAAAAACTACTCCTTTGGTCGACTATTATGTAATTGAAAATAGGTATAATATCCAATGCGTTCTGTATGTGACCCTATAATTGCATATTCGAAAATTTTGTTGTTATTTTTTAGTTTATTAATTTTATTTTAATTTAACCAGCCATTTAGAGTCCCGCTAATCCACACTCCGCTACTGCGGGCATTAATCCAAAATGAATTTTTAAAAAATGTTTTATTTTCGTACGATAAAAAGTTAGATCTATATACACCAGGGATCACCAATTAGTTTCATTGCGGGTCCGTTTAAAAAAATATACATCTGTCGGGGTCCGGTTAGATCCTTAGTTCCCAAAGTTGGCGTGACAAAAAAATGGAGGTTCACAATTCGTAAGCGGGGGTCCACGAAAATGTATCTGCTTTCGATAGTGAAGAACTAAAATGTTGGCGTGACTTTACTGTTGGATTTTTAAAAGAAGACCGGTCTATGGAATGTAGTCCTATGACCTTATTGCAGAAGAGCGCACATGTATTTTATATTAGTAAAAGGTAATGATCCTGGATCCGCTTCTATGCAATAAGGGAGTCCAATCGACCAAACGTGTCGCAATTGTCGTATCGCGATAATTGTACTATTGCCATAGCTGTACGACTACACAGCGACACTTGCTAACAGTACAAAAAAATCATACACCAGACAGTACATAGGTGTGCGTTCACGGACTAAGTTGAGGGGTGTTGTCTGAATATCATCAAAATGGAAAGTAAAAAGGGAAAAACAGTTAGAAGTGGCGCTAGGGAGCTCATACCGAATGTAATTAAAATGTGCGAGTTAGAGGCTCAAAATAATGCCTTAAAATTTAAAGCTATACATTGTTTGCATGCCTTGCTATGCGCCGCCTATGAATTCCGATAATTTGGGAACACATCAACGACTTCTTGCCCTTTCCCCACCGGTCTTCTTTCGCCGATCGCACAGTACCTATCAATGTAGGCAGATAATATTATTTTAAGAAGCTCAGCGACTGTTACTTGTAAAAACTTGCATATTACATGGTCAGTTACCACTCCGAATGGGGAGTTTTCTAAATAAAATAAGTGAGAATTGATTGGTTCCTTGTGCTGTGAGTAGATGTCAAAAAAGAGAGTTGGATGGAATCACTTTTTTGATTGGCCAACTTTACTTTTTTGACATCCACTCATAGCACAATCAATTTATTAATTAACCAATCAATTCTAACTTATTTCAACTAGAAAACTCCCCATTCGTGGTTGGAACTCAGCCGCAACGCAAATTTTCATATATGATCTATCTTCACATTTTTTGTCGAGTTTTGGGAATATGGTAGAAATGTAGCTGTAGGGGATTCACCGGAACCAGCTAAATTTTGAAAGTGGTATATGAGAAAAAAAAGTCTGGGAACCTCTGGTTTAGATAGATGATGTCTAGCGACCAAGATTTATTATATCAATTAAAAAATAAAACGAAAAGAACTCTAAACATCTTTTTATTAAGGATACATCTAATTAAAACATTACAAAGTAAGTACATAATATTAATGCGAAAAATTACATATTTTACTCTGAATATCTGTCTGAAGTCTGGAGTTAAGTTGGTGCAAGCAATTGCCATTAAATATTGATATTCTTAGATTCTTCTGGGTCCGCACAAAATAGGTCGCCATTTGGTATATTTGATATACACAATAGTATTAAAACTAAAATTAAGCTCTAAGGAAAGAGAAAACATGAATTTGTTTAGATTAACCCATCGAAAACTTGTGTTATGTGCATTTTAATTCGGACTTTCGATGATCCCATACCGGACACCTTGTATACTTACATGCTCTGAAATTAGGCGAGTAAAACGATATAGATTTGGCTATACAACGTACTTAAAATAATTTGAATTTAAACTTGAAATTACGGCTGTCCTAAAAATAAACTATCGACTGCTGCACCGTGGCTATAGGCTTCGCAAGATCCTGTTAGACATTTTCCTTTGGACTGATAACTTCATATGTGACTGATATTATTACCCAATGTAATTATGCAGGTATTTCTTGCGAGGTCACATTTTCAAATAGACATACTGTCTAGCGGTGCTATTGAACAAAACAATCAAGTACAGTGGAACGACGATTATTCGAGGCTCTCGAAACCACAGCAGTGATAATGTTATTATATGCAGGGTGTCTTTTTAAAGACTTTGGACGTTTTTCTTTAGAGTTTAAAAAATAGCGGGTTGAATAAAAAAAAGTTCGAGGAATGGGTGACTTTTTTTTATATGGGAATCCCCAATTTTTATCATCGAATTTTTTTAATGTAAAAATGAACATCTTTTGTTTGAATTTGTTTTTTAATTTGGCTTGTAGTTTTTTTGCCAATCGCTAATAATGATTTTTTTTATTTAGCGTTTTAGAAAAAAATACGAGCCGATTTGAAGAAAAGTTCAGACAAACAATGTTTTTTTTTTTCTTCAAACAAAACAATATTCGACCATTAAAAATGGGGGTTCCCATTTAGAAAACAAAAGTCTGTGCTAAGGGGTGAGGTGGTGGGGGTGATAATTGTGTCCAAACGATTTTCCCCTTGCAACCCAACAACTTTCGTCCGAACTTTTTTTTTATTCAACCACTTATTTTTTAAAGAAAAACTTCCAAAGTTTCTTAAAAAACACTCATTGTATATATAAACGAAATATCATTCACTGACTGACTGACTCATCACGTGATCTCCAAACCTATACGCCCGATTGACTTAAAATTTTGCACAGTTACTCCTTTCTCGACGTAGACACCCACCAAGAACGGATTTTATGAAAATCCTATCCAAAACGGATGTTTCACCTACCATCACACATAGTATATGGTTATTACGTTGGTGGGTGTGGAATGTGGATGGTTGCGTAGATGGGAACATCAATATAATATTTCCATAGAAAGAGAGGAATAGAGAGAGAAAGAGTATAAGTGGTGGTAGATGAAAAATCCGTTTTGGATAAGATTTGTATAAAATCCGTTCTGAGTGTATGTCTACAATACGCGCCACGAATCTAAAAGGCTCGGAAGTTAGATGCGAATGCGGGCTTGCGCTTGTACAGTCTGTTGAAAAACTATACACACTCGCAACTCAACAAAACTAAAATAACAATAACAACTTGACAATAGCGTACTCGACTGTACTTTAAAGCAGGAAAGCGACAAGTGACAAAGGCAACGAGCGATCACGGCCAATCACCGACGAGCGCACGTTCCGTACAGGTAGCTGGGAGGTGGTGGGAGTATCAACGGCTCTAAAATGTGCCTTTGCGACGCTGTTTGTGTCTAACTTTTGAACGTTTTAGATCCGTGGCGCGTATTGTACGTCGAAAAAGATGTAACTATCTCAAATGATGGGAAAGCATCCGCGCGTTTCGTCTCAATGTCCTGATCAAAGTTGCAAGCACGGGCGGTTAATCATTTCTTAAACGAGATTCCACTGTACTGGTGTTAACGTGTGGGCTGTCGCCATATATGTAATCAAGCGAACGTCTAGTACTTGTTCGTGCCGTTAGGCGATTTATTTTAGTCGATTTTGTGTAAAAATATAAACATATCGTGAGGTTAACCGTTTCGCGTAATCTGAATTTCAGAAATGTCGGCCAAGTTAATGGATGCCAACGTGTTATTTGTTTATCGCTTGACGCGTAGTAATAAATCATTGGACGCATATTCGGAAGGCATAAAACTTAAAAAAAAGACGGGTTGCACTCCGGGAGTGCCGGCAGATGTGAAAACTTACGAATTTTCGATCAGGTCTTACGAATTTTCGATCAGGTCTTACGAATTTTCGATCAGGTCTTACGAATTTTCGATCTGACGCGAGTTTAACATTTTTTACCCATTACAAAAAAAGTATACAACGCCGCTAAAGAAGTTTTCACTTCAAAAAATCACGGAGACTTTCAGTATATGCTCGGATCTCAGGATTATCAGCGAAGGATGATGTGACAATGAACGTTCCTCACTACCTCTCAGGGTCGGGCCCTGGGCTAAGACTAGTTGGGGGTCTACTAATTAATCAAACCAGTTGCCATTCTGTCACATAAAAGTGTTTTCTATAATGATGTCCCATTGGCTGTTTTAGCATTGAACCTAAACAAAATTCTCCCAAAATTTCAGCTTCCTAGATCAAACCTGTGAACGGCGCAAACCGAATTATTTTTCCTTTTAATTAACATGGGAAAAGACGTTTTTACTCAAACATGGATGGCTGGTATTTTTTTTTTATTTTTGATAAAATAATTTTGTAGAGAATAGGTCATATGCATAAAACTCCAAATTGGTTAAAATTTTTATTTCGAAATATATTTTAGTTCTTGATCATAACGTAATGGTTATTTTATTAATCTAATCACTGAAAAATACAAAAAATAAAAAAGAAATGTAAAAAATAAGCGCTACTTTCGAATTTTCAAAACGCATCGTGACGTCAGAGTATATATCAACAACAGTTTTCATGACGACTGTGTCGTCTCACAGTAAGATTATGTCAGTATTTAGAGAAAACAACAAATAAACTTCATTTAGAACATTGACAATTTGACATCAAGGTTGGCATGCATCGTATATCATGACGTCACATAAGCCCGCGAACATGGCCGATTGTTTAAACTGTCTATTTTTGAATGTGGAATTTAATATTTTTTTTCTTATGATAATATTACATTTTTAAATGATTATCAATTTTTTTCCGTATTATGGTTGACTAAATAATCTATTAAAAATATAAAAAAAATCATGCATATGACCTATTAAATTTTACACAAAAAGGACTTTAGTACTTACTTATAGTCAGAGTGCCCGTCGGCAAAAATTTTACTGACAAATACTCTCCCCAAACTTTGTATATGGCTTCATTAGGCCTAGTCTGGCACCTATTTCCTCTTTTTTTTTATTTTGGGGCGTTTATCTTCTAAATTTTCCTAAAGATGTCGTTTTGACGACATGTAAAAATGTATAGATACTGTTTGTTTTTTTAGTTGGATAGCTTAAAAACTTCAACCAAAACGCTGAAATAATGTTCTCTGACAAATAACATGAACCATTTAAAATGTCTGACACCTCGAATATGTCGACATATTCGAGGTGTCAGACATTTAAAAAAAAAAACAAACAGTATCTATAAATTATCTATTATCTCTAAATTATAAATTTAAAATGTCTGACACCTCGAATATGTCGACATATTCGAGGTGTCAGACATTTTAAATGGTTGTGCAGACTAATGTGGAAGTATTAGTAATGGCTGATAACACATTTCTTTCTGTTTGCAGAGGTTTCAGCGTGAACGTCTGTGGTCGCCAACACATTTTTAAACCAGTCTCCGTTCAAGCTATGTGGTAAGTGTCGAATCTAAGTTCTGTTATTTTGTTACGTAGGTACTTGTTACGTTTTGCAAAGCCACTGAAAATAAAAATAAAATAACTCCTTCAATAAATAAAAAATAATAAAGTTTTCAAGCGCGCGCCAATTTAATGGAAGTATACATAGATATACATTAAATTTGGCGCCCACCTTCAAACTTTAATATTTTACGCTTTTCATAGAGGCTTTTTCGATCGAGGTTCAATTTTTTGTATTTTACATTTATTATAAACATAAGGACGCGTCAAAATAGTTTTTTTTTGTTGATTGTAAGTAGTACCTAGTGCTGCCAGGGCCATTGCCATAAAAATATAGTTTAGCTGCATTTATTGACTACAGCCATATAAGGAGATCTGTCAAAGTACCGAAAAAATAACAAGTAGTGAGTGAATGAATTTTGGAATGTATGCATATGGACCCCCGCTTATTATAATAAGTATATACAGGTGATTATTAACTTGATTCTTTTTTTAACAGCGTGTAGAAGTCAAATAGACAAACAAATATTTCAAGAATGTTTTTTATCAAAAATGAAAAAGGAACGAGTTTTCAAAGTTCTTATCAAATTCTAGGTCAGTCCTGGCGCTATGTTATGTCACTATGGAAATATGTTATGACGTCATCAAGTATTCACAGAAATTAGATTTCTCCTGAATCGATTTTACCTTTATTAAACCCAAATATTTGTCAAGTCATTGTAATCGCAGATTCTGTATTGTGATCGACACCAAAACCATCGTTACCGTTTTATCGAAAAGTTTACATAAACTACTCTATATTGCCTGAACCCAAATATCGTTGGCTTACACTAACAGACCTGAACCCGGAACTACCAATTTTACAGGAGACAGTCAAAACGCGGTAATATCCATATTGCCTGGTTTACGTGCGGCACGATTTAAAGGAAATTTGTTGTTTTGAAGTTGTTTGTTTTGCTAAAACATGGATAGTATTGTTTTTTAACAGTGGGCGTCAAAATCTAAAGTTTGGCCAAAAGTAAAGTTGGCTTATTTGTGTTCCGAGAAAAAGATTTTTTTTGACGTGATAACGTCTTATAAATTGATGAATCACCAATCTTATAAATTGATAAAACACCGGCTGCATGCACGAAAAAGTGTAACGTTCCTAACGCGTAACGTTCCGCCTGACCCTGTGCGTGCTTTTTGCTAATTTCTCGCTCAATTTAAATCAGATCGGTTTGAAACCAGTCTTAAACGAAAGAGGAGAACATTTTACATAGATTTCGTATAACAGAATTGGCCTAAACAGTTTTTTTATACAAATTTATATAGAAAAATAGCTGTATAAATGCAATGTTGTCTAATGCATGGCGCGACGCGGTCGGTCGTCTTTGTTTGCCGTACATGGAAATTAGAAAATAACGTATGTCTTGTCTTAACATGAAAACGGCTGCATTTCTAATGTTTAATTCAATTTTTTGACATTAGTATTTTGTGAAATGCAACGCCTTCTAAGTTAAGTATTGGAATAACTAATTATTATTAGAACATAATACTTTGACAGTTGCAAACGTCACTTTTGACATTTCTTATCATTCCGACACCAAGGATAAGCGGATTGAAACCAAATTTTGGGAGGTTTAGGTTATGTATTACGGAATACGTTATCACGTAAAACTATCGTCCGTAAACCGACTTTACAGACAACCAATTTTTTTTTTATTATTAAATTTTAATGGCCCGACTCTGGTCTTTGGCCAATTGCCGTATTGCTTAGCTTGATTTTATGTTGTCTTTGTTTCTTTATAGTTTTATTCGTCCTTCTTTCAAATATTGGTAGATGTTCTAATATTACTTTTTAAAACTCTTTACAAATCGTACTGTATAAGTAATATAGGTACTTGCCTAACTAGGTCTCCATTGTAGTTTCATGCGCAGGTTTTGTAAGCGACAGCGAACATTGATCAATAATCAATCATTTTGGAAATAGAAAACGGTTTATTATAACGTTAATAACAGTACATGTCTGACTGTCGATCTCTTTTTAAAATTTACCAATGGAATTACTAACAATTAATTAATATTATGTATTATACAGGGACTTTGTTTAAGGTCGAAATTAGTAAGATTTTTTTCCAAGCTGACCACGCTTATAAAAAACTAGCGGTCCCGTCCGGTTTCACCCGGGTGTAAAAGAACGAATGGGGAAGGGAGGAACATGAGTACACACATTCATCTTAGTTTACCGAGATGAATGTTGTGTCCAAATTTCATGATGATCGGAGTTACCGTTCAAAAGCTTTTGTCGATAAAAAACAGTATTTATATACTTTTTAAAACTAATAATTTTTTTAAAATTAATTACTTAAATTTAAATGTAAGCCTTAGAAGAAAGCAATGTAGAAAAAAAAAATAAAAATACTTTCGCCCGACGTGGGGCACGAACTCACGACCCTGATATTAACAGTCGCATGCTCTACCGATTGAGCCATACAACGTTGTGTAGTCACAACGCTAATATGAGTATATTTAGTTAGTGCATTTCACATGAATAGGAACTTATTTTTGAGATACATTTTGCAACATTTTTCATTAATGCTCTGCTTCTAATGGTCGTAGCGTGATATTATATAGCCTATAGCCTTCCTCGATAAATGGGCTATCCAACAAAATTTTTTTTTTTCAATTTGAACGAGTAGTTCCTGAGATTAGCGCGTTCAAACAAACAAATTCTTCAGCTTTATATATTACTATAGATTCCTAGTATGCCTAATAAAAATTACATTGAGTGCAGTTTTTGACGTGATAACGTCTTATAAATTGATGAAACACCGGCTGCACGCACGAAAAAGAGTAACGTTCCGCAAGTGAGAGCGCGATATAAGCGACAGTCTCTCTCTTCTCGCGTGACGTCAGAGAGTAGTATGCGTTCAACATTTTTTTCGGCTGTTCCAGCGAAAGCTACATCTGACAGATGGCCAGATAAATTACACGGTTTGTTAACAAATATATAATATATATACATTCTTTTAAATGTCTTTTATAATTGCTTAAAAATATGTATTTTGCTTTGGTTGATCAAATTATTAGTCGGTAAAAATATAGTTTGACAGCTACTAAAATTTAGGTTATGTATTATTAAATATGATATTTGGGCGGAATACGTTATCACGTAAAACTATCGTCCGTAAACCGACTTTACAGACAACCATTTTTTTTTATTTCTGGCGTAAATAAATCATAACAATTCTAGTTTATCCACAAAGAACCGTTTTCACTTGTAATCAGTCCACTTCTGCTACATTGACGTTGTCAGTATAATATAATGTACCTACTTTGTATTTAAAAAGATGTTTCGCAATTCAGGCTATAAACTAACATCATAACATATGCATTTTACAGTTATCTAATTTTCGGTTCAACTAATAATTGAATGACTCAATGAATGACAAAGGTCATGGACTTATTAACAAGAGTATTTATGAGAAATGATGCGATGATAGCTTAACGGCTTTCCAAATTTGATTGAAGAAATCATTTACAACCATTTTCAATACAGCTGTTGTAAATTATTGTTGAAATGTTGATGATAATAATATATATATCTGCCTATATTATCTATATCTATACTAATATATAAAGCTGAAGAGTTTGATTGAACGCGCTAATCTCAGGAACTACTGGTTCAAATTGAAAAAAATGTTTTTTGTTGGATAGCCCATTCATCGAGGAAGGCTATAGGCTATACCGCTATATAATATCATGCTACGACCATTAGCAGCGGAGCATTAATGAAAAATGTTGCAAAGTGTATCTCAAAAATAAGCTTCTATTCAAGTGAAATGCACTAACTAAATATACTCATATTAGCGTTGTCAGTTTACAACATCGTATGGCTCAATCGGTAGAGCATGTGACTGTTAATATCAGGGTCGTGGGCTCGAGCCCCACGTTGGGCGAAAATATTTTTATTTTTTTTTATTTTCTACATTGCTTTCTTCTAAGGCTTATATTTAAATTTATTTTAATTTTATTTAATTAATTAAAAAAAAATGTATTAGTTTAAAAAAGGATAAATACTGCTTTTTATCGACAAAAGCTTTTGAACGGTAACTCCGAACATCATGAAATTTGGACACAACATTCATCTCGGTAAACTAAGATGAATGTGTGTACTCATGTTCCTCCCTTTCCCATTCGTTCTTTTACACCCGGGTGAAACCGGACGGGACCGCTAGTTGTACAATATATGTTGATCAAATTCAATTTACAATCCATCTATCAAAATTTTCAAAATTTCATCCACGAGTTTCGTAAAAATCGATTCAGCAACTTTGGATATATTGCCTGAACAAACAGACAGAAATATATAATTTTCCTAGCGGCCCGTCCCGGTTTCACCCGAGTGCGATAAAGATATTTTGTGTTATCGGAAAAGTTTACAAAATGTAATGAAAACGACTACAGCGCGGAAATGTCTAAACTAATAGCTTTGAGCAAATTCTACCAGATTTGCTTCTGAACTAATAGCTTTGAGCAAATTCTACCGGATTTGCTTCTGAACTAATAGCTTTGAGCAAATTCTGTCAGATGTCGCTACATGTTACTAAAGCGGTGTTTTTTTTTGACAAAACACCGGAATTTTGTGCAATATTTAATTAAAAACTACCCTATAGTCTGAGTTGGACCAAGCAACTAGCAAGACACATTTACAAAATTTCATTAAAATCGGTTTAGTGGTTTCGGAAAAATTGTGACACGAGGTTTTTACAATATAAAGATTTTTGCACACCTTATATGAAAATAGCTGCTTTTCATGCCTATTAAATGACACATTTAACACTAGTGTTCAATGGAATAGAAGATGCGATCAAGCTTTTTATTAACTTTACTTTTTTGATGATTAGTAAATTAGGGCCATATCTGGTAATCCAATTTTATCCCAACTAATTAAACTATCTAAAAAGTGAAGTTCATAAAAAGCTTGTAAAAACTAATAGATCGCGTTGTAGGAAAGGTTGAGAACCCCTGGGTTATTTGCATATTGGTGCGGCTGACCGTGAGATACCTATCGGCTCGCGTCCTAACTGATGTCTGTATGGCAAATAGCCGTTGAACGGTTTTACGCCGTTCAGGAGTGACCAAATTGTCTAATTGATTTTCAATTTTGAATTTTCATAAAATTAATGTTAGGTCAACCGAAATAATGCCCTACACCTGATTTCCGTCGGATGGTCTACCAAATCTCATTGAAATCGGTTCAGCAATTTTAGAATTATGCCAGACGGACAAAATTTATTGCTACGTAACGCGTCTAGGTATCATTACTCTAATATAAATGATTTGTCAGAAAAGTGCGAATATTTTCCTTCCTTCAAATGGGGGGAGCTTTAAAAACATGGCGACGATGGGGGATCATTTCCCATAGTTACTATGGTTACTATATAGTATACAGTGCAATTGTGAATTTTTTTAAGAGCAAAAACATGGTAAGTATCAGCACAATATGTAATTGGGCTGATACAAATCACCGAAAAAGAAATAATAAGTCATTTATTAATTTATTCAACGCTTTTTATTATAATAATAATAATAATAATAATGCGTTTAACGTCCGTTTCTCGACTTTATGTCATAACAGACGCCATTCGCACCATTACTATTTTCCGTCTATCACACTTCTCGTTATTTTCTACATTTTTTTTAAATGTCAACTTAATTAATAGCAAAGGAATTTTTAGGAAATTAGGATAAGATAGGCAAATTTTGAGCATAGGAGTTTGACAGGTAATTGGCCATGGCCTTGAATAAGGAACCATCTCGATATTTATCTGGAATTGTTGAGAGAAACCATGGAAAACCTCAACAAGATGGCCGGTACAGGAATTACCGTTTCTCGGCGAAAGGCAGCAGGAAAAAGTCCCAGTTACATCTGCCCCCGCCGGGATTCGAACCCGGTACCTCCCGAATGCGAGTCTAGTGCTCTCACCGCTACGCCACCCCGCTCGGTTTTTATTATTATAATAAAAAAATTCACAATTATCAGTACCGATTCAATAATTCAATAGTTGTGAATTTTCATAATCATGTATCTCTGATTATTATAGTTGTAGCTTCGCCGCCAGATAGAGTTGTCAATATAAAGGATCCCCATAAATAATGGTTTGTTGAAACCACGAAAACAAAACTCGAAGGAAATTGTAAGTTTTTAGCATCCGAATTTAGTTGTTCTCCGATGGTGAGGTAGGGAAATGACGGTTTTAAAAACTCGAGTCGTTAAATGATTTATATTTGCCAAATTCCTATGTAAATATGCCATGTTAAAGTACATAACATGTTTTTTATTTGTAGAAAAAATAAACGCCACATCGTGCACTTGACATAGCATGTGTGCTATTTGGCTATTTATACAAAATATTTTTATTGCATGAAGGAGGCGGTTTTTCCCAAATTAATTGTACCATTTCCCCCGTCTTACCACATCGTTCAAAAAAGAAGAGAGGACGGCAGGGAGTTTCTATTAGGGTCCGAATATTTTTGGAAATCCAGGGAACGAAGCGGGTTTTTTTAATCGATAAAATAGATTTTACAGCAGGCTATTTATACTAGCTCTGTAGCGAATAGCCAAAACGTGTTCCAAAACCGATACAGTTACATTTTAGCTACTGCGCATGACTGTGGCGATTCTGTTACCGTTCGCAGATTCAAAAAATACATAAATAGAAGATGATGGAAAAATGTTTTGATTGGTTTTAATAATAATAATGCATTTGTCGACTTTATGTCATAACAGACGCCATTCGCACCATTACTATTTACTATCTATCACACTTCCCGTTATTTTTAAACTTCCACTCAATTTATAGCAATGGGGGAATGAAGGGATTTTATGACATTAGGATAAGGTAGGCAAATTTTGAGCATAGGAGTTTGACAGGTAATCTGCCATGGCCTTGAATAAGGAACCATCTCGATATTTATCTGGAATTATTGAAGGAAACCATGGAAAACCCCAACAAGACGGCCGGTACGGGAATTATCGTTTCTCGGCGAGAGGCAGCAGGAAAAAGTCTCAGACTCATCTGCCCCCGCCGGGATTCGAACCCGGTACCTGCCGAATGCGAGTCCAGTGCTCTCACCACTACGCCACGCCGCTCGGTTGATTAGATTTAATTTCGTCAATGATTTTACTTAAATTTTTGTCTTTGTAAGCGCGTTCCAGATACGAACTGCCGTCTTTTTATTGTCGACCGTAGACGCAAATCGAAAAGCGTGTTCGTTCAGGAAACATGTCCGTTTACGGCATATACTTTTATTCTATACTCAGCAATGAAATAAAATCGCAATCGAACCATTATGGTGCAAACATATACTTCTGTCTTTTTTTAAGCCGTAAGCACTGGCGTATCCAGGAGGGCAACACGAGCACGGAAGACCCGGCTTAAGAAATTTCTAATTTGCCCCCTCCTGGGCTAAAAGCTGGGTACGTCCATGTTAACGTCATAGAAAAAGACAAAGTTTTTGAAACATAGATACTTTATTCAGATTGAATGCAAGTACATCAACCAATCCTATCATCGGAGAAATCAGGGAATTACATCGAAGAAACAGACGCAGATATATTTTCGAAATGCTTTGTTGTCTTCACTCACCGCGCATTGAGTAGATAGCCAATGATTCGTATAATAAATTATTAAACATATGGTTTACGGGAAGTGTGCGTTCAGTGAGGCTTCACTGTATTTCGGTGCGGACATCCCTGAGCGTTGTACCGCGGTGCCATGGCCGCGATAGCCGCACGTTCGACTACACAACAGGAACGATGGTGATGCGATGAGAGTTGCCTTACAAGGCGTCGATGATCGTGTTTTGCGCGACGCCCCGACGTCCATCTCTCTCTATTTATATTATATTCATTGCACTCGCACCGCCGGGATTTTCTATTACTTGCGTGTTGTACATTATCTCCACTCAATAATACTTACGGATTGTGTGCGCATCAATCAGTCATATACGACAAACCGTTTTTGGAACTCCGTTAATTTATTTTTAAAATTGCTTTCTGTATATTTGGGCCTTCCTGATGCGTGTCAAAGTTTGTGGAGCAATGGGTACACAGTGAATTAATTTGATATACAGTATGTAAACACGTAAGGTGCACATAGGGAAATTAACATAGGGACAAAAATACTTGGATCAGAGTTAGCCATGACTGCATTAATTGTTATTTCTATTGAATTATCGTGGTAATCTTAAGGATTTCTATTTTATTTTTATTTTACTTGGCTTTTTTAATAATAAAAAGCTCTTATAAATCATTATTTTAATTTTTTTTGTACAAAAATAAAACAAATAAAACAACTCCATCTGTTTGGAAACATTTCATTCAAAAATTGCCTGACTGGTATGACGTATGCGCGTTGGTAAATCAGTTACCCAATGTCTTTAGGTTCAACACGAATAGGCGGAGATATTTGATCTCGCACCATATTTAAGTATTTTTGGGAATTTAATGTCCCATTAATAAAAAAAGTCCGATGATGTTGTAATCATTTGAATATTTTCTTCGGTAGTACACACATTCATTTTGCAAAAGAATATTATCTGTCAAATTCAAAAACAAAATTTCAAGGCTCACTCTGATCCAGTAATTTTTTCCCAATGTTAATTTCCCTATTTGCACCTTATGCGTTTACATACTGTAATATAAAAATAAAATCAAAAATTCCTGGCAAGTAATTGACATGAGAATTTGTGTTCCTCCAGAAAAGAAATCTTGGTATACACAGTTATCCTGTGTTGTGAATTCAACACCAAATAAGGACAGTAATCCTGGCCTCAGGGTTATATTGGTCCTCGACGTATCTGTACTGAGAGATATGTCTGTACATTAGAGCTGCAATGTAGTGAAGCCTTGCATTCTTTAATAATGTACATTGCATCTCAGACAGACCATATTGGGAAAGGTAACCACTTCTTCAGTTTTAACTATGGATAAGCGTCCATAAGAAAACAGCTATGCTTTTCTCACGGTGTTTGTATTTTAAGGTAGTTCACTCGTGAAACGGCTTTTCTTAGGAATTTAATGAAATTGAAAAATACGTTGGTCGATAATTCTATTTAATGAAGAGGAAATTAACGGATTTCTTGAAGTAAATATTGATATAAGATTTTTAGCATCTATGTCGAATAATACATACTTGTTTATCACTACATATTCGTTGTATTTTTATAGATCTCTATATAAGTGGAAAAGGCCACTCCTGTACCTCTATAAGCTAGAAACTCGGGTTAGTGAAAAACCTCCATAAGCGAAACAGAGAAGATCGCGATCCCTTAAAACTTGCTTATCCAGGTTCGACTGCACTGTAAAAAATAAGGTTCTGACGTCAAGCTCTCTATAGGTGTTTGACTGATTTACACTGAGTGAAATCAATTTCATTTGAGCTAACATCAAATAGCTTGCGTCAAAAGAAAATACTTTTTTTGAGTTAACACGTAAATTTAGTTAAAAAACTTTTAAAATTATTAAATTAAGTGTTTTGTTTAAAATAAGAATTGTAGTTGTTTTAACAAAATTAACAATTCCAAACAAGTTCTGTTTTTTTTTTCATAGAGCATTTATTTTAGTTATATCAAAAACATTAGAGTTGGCATCACTTGAGCCAAGCGACTGTTTCTTGTTCCAAGAAATGCCGTCAAGCGAATAGGGCGCTTCACTCTTATCACTTTATGAGTTTCGCCTTATCGAAGCGCGTAGGGAGCTTGAGCCAAGCGATTCTGGTTTGAGGTCAGGAACTATTTTTTACAGTGTGTATTTCAATGTTTGTGGGCCCTTGACTTAAGCCTATTAGTCCCTATCCGCCCCTGATTGCGCAAGTAGGTACATAATTTGAAAAAAAATGTAAAATGTCTAAATATGCGCGGTGATAAGGAACCTTAACCTGATAAATTAACAATATTATTTGTCTACATATTTGGACATTGTCTTCGTACAAGTAAATAATGGCGTTGCATCACACACACACAATGGTCACCCAAAGTGGTCAAGTAAATGTCTATCCGTTTTATTCATTGAATATGGACATGAATGGAAGTTGTGTTTCTTTAACCGGTCATCTTTTTTATGTCTGCACGGTAAAAAAATCCCTTGTTTGCGCTTAATGTATGTGCATTAGTTAATGCAGGCACGCATGCGCATGCAGTTACTTAACCGTTATATGGTTACATTGTTTCAAGTTACAGTATAATAATTTATTGTAGTGTGCGTGTAGAAATAAAAAAGCCCAACTTGTATCCGCTTCTTTCTCAAATCAATATCACACACGCACACACACATTCACAGCCGCCAACCAGTTTGACATTATTCTTTCGATATGCCCTTCAGTTGTCCTTCGCATTTAAAGATGGATGTATATTGTCGTTAGTGTCCGACCGAAGCTTCGGCTTCAGCTTCGGACACCTTCGGCTTCGGCAAAAATGGACCGAAGCCGATGGTTTCTAACAAGCGCCGAAATTGAACGAACTGTTACGAATGAGCGAGAGCGCGATCGACGCGGCGAATTCTAGAGATGATTGAAATTACCTTTTTATGTTCTACCCGGTTTCACCCGGGTGTAAAAGAACGAATGTGGAGTGGCGGGAGTACTCACATTCATCTTAATTTACTGAAATGAATGTTGTGTCCAAATTTCATGATGATCGGAGTTACCGTTCAAAAGTTTTTGTCGAACGGACAAATTTTGGGTTACATTTTGTAACATATTTCATAGGTGCTCCGCTCCTATTGGTCGTAGCGTGATATTATATAGCCTGTAGCCTTCCTCGATAAATAGGCTATCCAACAAAAAAAAAAAATTTCAATTCGAACCAGTAGCTCCTGAGATTAGCGCGTTCAATCAAACAAATAAACTCTTCAGCTTTATATATTAGTATGGATTGTAGCTTGTGGCAGTTGTAGCTAATTTAAACTGAATTTTTTTAGGGTCTTTAAGTCTTCGGCTTCGGCCGAAGGTTGTGGCGATAGTCGATCAATCGGCTTCGGTCAGAAATCGACCTTCGGTTGGACACTACACTCTACCCACTTTATTTTGCTTCACGCCCTGCCATAGGGATTCAAGGTCAACTGGGAAAGAGGTTCAGTTGATAAGACGCGTATTTCGCACTACATTTCGAACTACTTTGGTGGTTTTTCGAGAGCAAAACACTAATGTGCACGTAGCCTTAATTGCATATTATGAGTCCGAATGTCCTATTCATTGGAAGACAGTTTATTTATCGGGTACATCGACGAACTGTGACAGAGAAAACTCGTTGACCGTACAGTAATTTAAGTATGTACCCTCCTTAAGGCCCGATTCACACTATAGTGCCGGTCACGCTTCGCTCTCGGTCCAGTCTCGATTCGGTAAACGATTCTTACACAAGAAACAATGAGCGTATTCATACTATCAGCACCGCTCAAGTTCGGATCCAATCACGCTCCGGCACCGATCCGTTTAGAAGAATATTTTACTGGAGCGTGATCGGACTTTGCCTGACTTATGAATGCAGTATTCGTCTATTAAATGACGGTACAGGGTGTAGTACTGTGCGATCGGCGAAAGAAGACCGGTGGGGAAAGGGCAAGAAGTCGTTGATGTGTTCCCAAATTATCGGAATTCATAGGCGGCGCATAGCAAGGCATGCAAACAATGTATAGCTTTAAATTTTAAGGCATTATTTTGAGCCTCTAACTCGCACATTATAATTACATTCGCTATGAGCTCCCTAGCGCCACTTCTAACTGTTTTTCCCTTTTTACTTTCCATTTTGATGATATTCAGACAACACCCCTCAACTTAGTCCGTGAACGCACACCTATGTACTGTCTGGTGTATGATTTTTTTGTACTGTTAGCAAGTGTCGCTGTGTAGTCGTACAGCTATGGCAATAGTACAATTATCGCGATACGACAATTGCGACACGTTTGGTCGACTGGACTCCCTTATTGCATAGAAGCGGTTCCAGGATCATTACCTTTTATTAATATAAAATACATGTGCGCTCTTCTGCAATAAGGTCATAGGACTACATTCCATAGACCGGTCTTCTTTTAAAAATCCAACAGTATTCACCTTCCGTTTTCCTCGCTAATAAGCTTGGATGCATCCACATTCTTCTTTTCGTTGTCTTGCGTTTCACTCTTTTCTTATTTGCCGTATCTTCATCAAGAAGAATAGCTAATTCTTCAATTGAAAAATCGAACGACATTGTCAGACAACTAGAAAAATTGTACTCATGAAATAAAGTAAAATGTATTGCAAAGGAAATGCATCAGACTTCTTGCAAATCGAGATTGAACCGTAATCGAACCCAGAATGATAGTGTGAATATTCGTCTATTAATTAATAACGGTACAGGGTGTAGTATTCGCCTTCCGTTTTCCTCGCTAATAAGCTTGGATGCACCCACATTCTTCTCTTCGTTGTCTTGCGTTTCACTCTTTTCTTATTTGCCGTATCTTCATCAAGAAGAATAGCTATAACAGCTAATTCTTCAATTGAAAAATCGAACGACATTGTCAGACAACTTATGAAATAAAGTAAAATGTATTGCAAAGAAATACACCAGACTTCTTCCAAATCGAGATTGAACCGTGATCGAACCCAGAATGATAGTGTGAATACAGTAAGATTTTATCGAACCGAGACTGGACCGAGAGCGAACCGTGACCGGCACTATAGTGTGAATCGGGCCTAAATGTGCGGATTCTATACGTTGTTGTCGTTGATACACTTCCTTATTTGGTTTATTTTATTTATTGTCGAAGATGCAGTGCTGGTAGCCCTGTATCTCTCTGTCTGACTATGCCGTGCTTATACATAACTTTTGTATGTGCAGATAATTAATATATTATAAAGGTATTTCTCTGTAGGACAAGTTACCGTATAAATCCATTTTGCACTTACAATGTCATAGCTAGTCGATTTGGGGGACGATCGAGGCTGCTTCTTCGCGCGACCCATTCATCAGAAGATCGCGTCTACTTACTCAACGCGTTTTCATTTAAGCCGGACGCAATTTGTGCGTCGACTCCGCCGCCATTGAGCATAGAACCGCAACTTTAACTGTGTCGAACAATTTTAATACGATCAACCTTTATCAGTAACATTGATTGTAAAGACAAAGTCGGTATCGCTTCTTATCGAAATCAATGAAGATCAACGATTGTCTTCTAGACACTTTTTACTATATTTGATTCCTTAATTTTCTTTATTGTTCTCAACTTCTCACAACATTTTGCTTTAAGGAGGTTGAGCCGTTTTACGAAGATAATGAAAAAAATCTGAAATTAAAGTTTTTTTCATAGATTTTTTATGACAAAATTTCTGTAAAAAATCTAAAATCATTAGGAGATTTATAAAGTTAAAAATTAAAAAAACTTTTACATGTAGTCTTATGGAAAATATGTCAACCTAGCATGCAAATTGTTCATTTTAATTTGCAAATAACCAAATAATGTCAGCAGTTCCGAAAACTAACTATGTAAAGCATCGATGTCTTACGCATATTTTAATATTTTTTTCCAATTTAATTAGGAGACTTTTAATCAATAAAAAAATTATATTAAACCGTAGCACTTTTCGATTAAAGACTTTTATTCTTGACAGTTTTAACAATTTTAACTGAATTTTCAACTTTTTAATGATATAATTTTAATTTTTATTACTTCTAATTTCTTTTTTTAATTATTTACTGCAAAAAATATGTAAAATACAGATTTTTACATAAATTTATTTTTTTAACCTAACTTTGTACAAAAAATTCAAAAGTTAGTCCATTAAGTAAAAAACTGAAATAATTAATTAATATTAAAAAATATAATTTATTTATGCCTTTATGACAATAATTTATTGGTATCATCGACTTATAATCTTTTGTAAAAATTTATTATGGAAAAGTTCCCGTTTAGAATTCGACTTACTTTTGATTGGGACTGTAACGGATCAACCTCCTTAATTTCTAAAGGCTCGTTGGAACGATTACATTGATGTCGCGACATCGACGCCATGACACCCGCTGGCATGGCAGCTTAATGCCATGACAGCAGGGTCGCGAGATCACTGACATCGTAGGAATGAACCATATGAAGTTAGGTGCGCTTTGAAAGAATTTTTGTTTCTATTTCGATGCTGTCTTCGTCGTGTTATTAATAATATGATTATTGTTTGAAGATATGTGGACATAGTGTCACCGAGCGGGGTGACGTAGCGGTGAGAGCACTAGACTCGCATTCGGGAGTTACCGGGTTCAAATCTCGGCGGGGGGAAATGTGACTGGGACTTTTTCCTGCTGCCTCTCGTCGAGAAACGGTAATAGGTCATATGCATGTATTTTTTTTATATTTTTAATAGATTACTTAGTCAACCATAATACGGAAAAAAATTTATAATCATTTAAAAATGTAATATTACCATAAGAAAAAAATATTAAATTTCACACTCAAAAATTGATAGTTTAAACAATCGGCCATGTTGGCGGGCTTTTGTGACGTCATGATATATGATGCATGTCAACCTTGATGTCAAATTGTCAATGTTCTAAATGAAGTTTATTTGTTGTTTTCTCTAAATACTGACATAATCTTACTGTGAGACGACACAGTCGTCATGGAAACTGTTGTTTTTATATACTCTGACGTCACGCTGCGTTTTGAAAATTCGAAAATAGCGCGTATTTTCTACATTTCTTTTTTATTATTTGTATTTTTTTCAGTGATTAGATTAATAAAATAATCATTACGATATGATCAGGTACTAAAATATATTTCGAAATAAAAATTTAAACCAATTTGGAGTCTCATGCATATGACCTATTCCTGTACCGGCCATCTTGTTGAGGTTTTCCATGGTTTCCCTCAACAATTCCAGATAAATATCAAGATGCTTCCTTATTCAAGGCCATGGCCGAGTACCTGTCAAACACCTGTGCTCAAAATTTGCCTACCTTATCCTAATGTTCTAAAAATTCCTTAATTCGCCCATTGCAAATAATTAAGTTGAAGTGTAAAAAATGTAGAAAAAAAAAATAGTAATGGTGCGAATGGCGTCTGTTATGACATAAAGTCGAGAAACGAACGTTAAACGCATTATTATTATTATTATATTAGTGTCACCTTTTTATCTAATTGGTGGCCCCGAAGAACTGAACTTTTTTAATCTTTAAAACGCAACAATTAATATAGCTCCAGTTGGGAGACCAAACATGGAGCTGTAATTATTTCGGATCAGTAGGTTGAAATATTTATATAAAACAGATTGGTGAAGGCACATATCTTTTTAGTGTCTCCGAAAATAAAAGGTCAGAAGTCGTGTTTTGGCATCTTTCCCGAACGGACGTCACTATTCCAACCCACCTATTTCTCATTGTGCATATTATGGGAATATAAACTGTCAATTCATTGTACAACATAATTAATTTATTTTTAGGGTTCCGTACCCGAAGGGTGCTCAAACGGGACCCTATTACTAAGCCTCCGCTGTCCGTCTGTCTGTCCGTCTGTCTGTCAGCGGGCTGTATCTCAAGAACCGTAATTGGTAGAGAGTTGAAATTTTCACAGAGTGTGTATTTCTATTGCCGCTAGAACAACAAATAATTAAAAACCCCCCAAAACTCCCAAAAGAGGAGCAAACTAAGTTTTTTGCTTATAATTCGCTCAATTTAAATCAGATCGTTTCGAGACCTGTCTTAAACGAAAGAGGAGAAAATTTTACATAGATTTTGTATAACAGAATTCGTCGAAACACTTTTTTTGTACAGCTTTATATAGAAATATAATGTATAAATTCAATTTTGTCTAATCCATAGCATACACGGAGATCGTCTGTCTTCGTTTGTTGCATAGTGTACTATGGGAATTTAAATATTGCGTATGTTTTGTCTTAAAAAAAAAGATTGCATTTGTTCAAAAACGAATGTCATTTCAAATATTAGTCAGTCTTTTGACATTAGTATTTTTTTGCAACGCCTTCTGAGTTAACGATTTGAATAACTAATTTTAATTATTAGAACATATTGCTTTGACAGATGCAAACGTCATTTTTTACATTTTTTACCATTCCAACACCATGGATGAGCGGAATGAAACCAAATTTTGGGAGGATGTTTGATATGCAAATATGAAGAGGCCTATTGTTTTTCAGAGACGTCGGCGCAAGCGCAAAAGAAATATATATTATAATGTTGTTTTTATAAGATAATAGTATACTTTTCATAAAGGCGTATTATTTTGTTTTACAGGAGTTTTGTAAAATAAATTTTTGAAAAAAATCGGCGCATGCGTAGAAGAAATATATACTATAAGGCTGTTTTTTATATAATAACGGTATACTTTTCATTACGGTTTATTATTCTATCTATGTTTACAAAAGTTTTGTAATTTTTTTGGGAAAAATTGGCGCATGCGCAAAAGAAATATATGCAATAACGTTGTTTTATATAATAATAGTATATATTTCATAATGGTTTATTATTCTATTTTAAAAGAAAGTTTTGTAAAAAGTTTTAGGGGGAAAGGCGGCGCATGCGCAGAAGAGATATGTGCTATAACATTGTTTTTATATAATAATGGTATACGTTTCATAATGGTTTAATATTCTAAAGTTTTGTATTTTTTTCTTTTTGGGGAAATCGGCGCATGCGCAACAGAGATATTTGCCATAACGTTGTTATTTGATATAATGGTATATTTATCAAAACCTTATATTATTTTATTCTACAAGAAATTTTTGTAAAAAAAGTGTTTATAATATAAAAACGCCGGGGTGATATATGTAAAATTTGACGCCTTGAAATTCTTGAACTACTTGCATACTCCCACTGGTTACATATTGTTATAGCGCCTCTTTTGTTTCTTTTACAAAAGTATTTAAAAAGTACATAGTGTACGGAACCCTTCGTGTGCGAGTCCGACTCGCACTTGACCGGTTTTATTTTTATATTATATAAATGTTATTCGGTGTTTTATAGTGCGTTCCAATTTACTTTTGAGGTTGAGAATTTAACTTTGAAATAAATTATTCAGTGATTTATACAGAGCCAGACAAAATGTATTTACCATTAATTTATTCCTAAAACTAACCAACAATTTACTAAATCATTTTTGAGAGAAAGGGTAGGCTTGGGAGCGTGTGCCATATATTGACAGAGTTGACAAAATTTAGCGTTCGCAGTGTCCTATTTGACAACCGATATTTCCGAAACTGTCAGCTCCAGATTTTTTCTCCGGAGCTATTTAAAAATTAGAATGGGTATGTGATTGGTGCCCATATTCACCGAACACTGTTAAAGATAGAAGTTACTAATCACAGAACAATTACTGTTCTGTGTTACTAATCTTGGAACAAATTTATTCGATAACATTTCCTTTTAATTCACCAAGCAAAATGAAAGGTCGAAAAATTAGCTAAAGAATAAATTTACACTGCACTATACTCCTTGCTCTTTTTGTTGAATATTTTGACGATCACCCAAAAAACCGACCGTTGGTGTTAGTGTAAACACCAAAATAATTTCACAAAATAATAATGTTTTATCCTGATTCAATTGCACACAAAACTTCCACTAACTTTAATGTTTTTGCAACTATACACTTCACAAAAGGCTAATGATGAACAGCACGTAAACAAATTCACAAGAGCAAAATGTAGATATAATGCTATAGGTTAGGTATTATGATCTATGTGGCGGCCATTATTATTTTATTTGTAAACCTGGCAGGCTAACAGACAATGAATGTCCAATAACAAGCCTGCTCCCAATAATACAATAATTATTATACATTTGCAGCACAGTTATATAAAAAAAGAAGAAAAAAACAATAAAACAAGAAACATAATTGAATACTGTAAAACTTAAATAACCGAAGAGATATAATATTCACTATTTATTAATATTTCAAAAAAACAGAAATTTGTCTCTTAAAATTTTTAAGTGTCCCCAAGGCGAATAAATATTTATACCCGAGAATTTGGACAGAACAGATTTATATATTTTACAGTTAACATAATTATGTTTGGTGGATTGAAATTATCGCTATATATTCGGAGGAATATCCACAGTTCGGATAATACAATTTGATAGACCTCTGTGGCTCAAGCCATAGGCGCGCGACTTTCGAAAGTCATTGTGGGTGTTATCGCAATATTCATCAGTAACTAATGACCTTTTTTTATAGCCAACTCAATGAATATTCACCAAAATGTGTTAGCTTCAATAATATGATCTGTTACAATAATTATGAGGACTTATTATTAATTAATTATTCATGGGATACACCCACACAAGAAATGTCATTCGGGTGCTCGAAGACCAGAGTATCTATACCTAAGTAAGCGCTCATGGTTCACACTGCCATGTTATTTATAAATACTTACAACTAGAGATTTCTCCAGTCAAGTACTGTTGGATTTTTAAAAGAAGACCGGTCTATGGAATGTAGTCCTATGACCTTATTGCAGAAGAGCGCACATGTATTTTATATTACATAATATTAGTAAAAGGTAATGATCCTGGAACCGCTTCTATGCAATAAGGGAGTCCAGTCGACCAAACGTTTAACAATTGTGTTATCGCGATAATTGTACTATTGCTATAGCCGTACGACTATACAGCGACACTTGCTAACAGTACAAAAAAATCATACACCAGACAGTACATAGGCGTGCGTCCACGGACTAAGTTGAGAGGTGTTGTCTGAATATCATCAAAATGGAAAGTAAAAAGGGAAAAACAGTTAGAAGTGGCGCTAGGGAGGTCATAGCGAATATAATTAAAATGTGCGAGTTAGAGGCTCAAAATAATGCCTTAAAATTTAAAGCTATACATTGTTTGCATGCCTTGCTATGCGCCGCCTATGAATTCCGATAATTTGGGAACACATCAGCGACTTCTTGCCCTTTCCCCACCGGTCTTCTTTCGCCGATCGCACAGTAGCTTGATGTTTTTTTTACAAATTATTTGACTTTACCAATCAGGTTTTTTATTACTTGACTTAAACTTGATAACGAACCAATTATGTTCGAAAGCGCCTGAATCATCTCCGTAAGCTTTTATGAAAACAAGATGCGGGATTCCCCCCGAGCTGGGAAATTGGTTTTATTGTTTTGTTCAGTTCTTAAGAAAAATATATTACGTTTATATTAGTGATGTGCCGGATATCCGTATCCGCGGATATCCGAGGGAGAAGAAAGATCCGTATCCGTTAGTTTTTGGCGGATCTTTTACCTTATTAATTTTCAATTCATAGATGAAATTTTATATATATAGGTGATTACGTAATAATGAAAACCTGTTAAATTCCATTCAGATTATTTTTTATTTTTTGACGTGATAACGTCTTATAAATTGATGAATCACCAATCTTATAAATTGATAAAACACCGGCTGCATGCACGAAAAAGTGTAACGTTCCTAAATCTTAACGTTCGTAACGCGTAACGTTCCGCCTGACCCTGTGCGTGCTTTTTGCTAATTCCTCGCTCAATTTAAATCAGATCGGTTTGAAACCAGTCTTAAACGAAAGAGGAGAACATTTTACATAGATTTCGTATAACAGAATTTGCCTAAACAGTTTTTTTATACAAATTTATATAGAAAAATAGCTGTATAAATGCAATGTTGTCTAATGCATGGCGCGACGCGGTCGGTCGTCTTTGTTTGCCGTACATGGAAATTAGAAGAGAACGTATGTCTTGTCTTAACATGAAAATGGCTGCATTTCTAATGTTTAATTCAATTTTTTGACATTAGTATTTTGTGAAATGCAACGCCTTCTAAGTTAAGTATTGGAATAACTAATTATTATTAGAACATAATACTTTGACAGTTGCAAACGTCACTTTTGACATTTCTTATCATTCCGACACCAAGGATAAGCGGATTGAAACCAAATTTTGGGAGGTTTAGGTTATGTATTACGGAATACGTTATCACGTAAAACTATCGTCCGTAAACCGACTTTACAGACAACCAATTTTTTAAATCGTATTTGGCACCTTTATATTGCAAACATTTATCGTAGTGAGTACCATACTAATAGTACATAACTCAAAGGTACTAAATCAACTATCTTTATAATGTGCACATCGATCTTTGGAAAGAGACAATCTGTTATGAGAGTTAACTCTTAAAGAGGTCAATAACTTGTTCCCATAACACATAGTCTCTTTCCAAAAGTCGATGTGCAATATTTACCGCCGCGTACTCTAAGAAAGTTAAGATCCGTATCCGCAGATCATGAAACCAAAAATCCGTATTCAGATCCGTATCCGCGGATATATATTTTTAACGATCCGGCACACCACTGATATATATATATATAAAAAAATCATTAAAAAAATATATAGTAGTTTGAAATGACGTGCCGTTGTTTTTTTTTTTTTTGACATGGCGTCAATTTATGCAGATTTCACTGCATACAAAGATGGAGAAAACTTTCGTTTAAAGCTATTTATAATTATTATTTTGATAGGTCTATTAAAAAAAAAATGTAAGCGATTTGAATTTGATACGTATATGAAATTAAATACAAATGATATGTAGGTACATTAATTAGTAATTATGTACAGTAGAATATAAATTACACATAATATACAATATCATATTATTAATATTATTATCAGTAAAGCAGAAAACACTTGCGAGCTGCGGTTTTTACAAAGCAAGGCTGTACAAATTGAACATAAGAATGCAAACAATAAACCACACTAATTTATTAGCTCTCTACCGAAACTAGTTTTTACGGCCGAAACCGAATTTCGGCCTCAGTCTCAGTTTCGGCCGAAACCGAAACTTCATGTTTTCGCGCGAAAAATAAAGTAAACATTATCATAATCAGGCTTTATTATTTTTTTTTTGTATTTTTAAATTGATCACATATTAATCATTCGGCCTCTGATATTTTAACTATTAGTCAGAGTCGGCAAAAATTTTATTGATACATACTCTCCCCAAACTTTGTATATGGCTTCATTACGCCTATAGTCTGACACCTATTTCCTCTATGACTTTTCTTGATTTTGGGGCGTTTTCCCTCTAAATTTCCCGAAAAATGTCGTTTTGACGACATGTAAAAATTTATTGGTACTGTTTGTTTTTTTAATTGGATAGCTTAAAAACTTCAACCAAAACGCTAAAATAATGTTCTCTGACAAATAACATGAACCATTTAAAAATGTCTGACATGTCGAGCATATTCGAGGTGTCAGACATTTTAACTGGTCCATGTTAATATATAGTAATATAGTAATATTCAACCCCTAAAAGGGTGTAACGAGGGTTAAAAATTTGCATGGACAAAATCATATAAGATAGATGTATCAATTCGAAAATGCGCAGGATTACTCCTGTCAACAAATAAACAATCACGTGTTTCTTGTTTTTTTCAAAAACATCCCCTTCTGAGTGTGAAAAGAAGTAAGTAGTCTAAAAATCAACATGGGTGTCATTTTCAAGGTTTGTCAGGACGTTGCTCACGTGAATGTCGTCAATTTTGAAATTTATTAGGGGGAATCTACGTCGAGAAAGGAGTAACTATGCCAAATAATGGAAATGCATCCGTGTTTCGTCTCAATCGCGTGCGAAGCCGCGGGTAACGGCTATATAACATGAAACGGTAATTTTAATCATCTCTATATAGAAGTCGCCACGTTCATCTCGCTCATTCGTAACAGCTCGTTCAATTTCGCGTTTCTTGGAAACCTTCGGCTGCGGCCCATTTTTGCCGATGTCGAACGCCTCGCCGAAGGTGGCCGAAGCCGACGCTTCGGTCGCACACTAAAGTGTTGATGTTTATAAATTTATGTTGACATATCCCTGAAAGAGGTGTACAGAACATGACGCAGTCTGCCATGTCTAAATAAGGTCGTGAATCGATTCAGTTAACTTTTTCCCCCCTCTCGTTCTCGCGGTCTTGTTTTATAAATGCATTAACATAACCGCAGCACTCTCGGAGTCGGAAAACAACTTTTAGTTTTATAAATAAATTCAGAGACAATTGCGAAATTTGTTCAGTGTTTAACGCCAAGTCCTTCAAGGAGGATCTCTGTAATTAATTAACAATTAACCTAACAAAATGCATATTGACGAATGTGTCAGTTGCAACAACTATTATTTTAAATACGTTTTGGGATTTTTGAAATTTAAAACGTAACACGAGTGATATATGTGCCATAGTTTGAGTGTGAAAAGCAGTCCTCGAATGTGCATGATTTGTTTTTTTAGAAAGAGGTTTTAATGGAAGATCGTTATCGGAAAAGTTTAATTTCATAAACGTGTTCCCGTAATGGATTCAAATCACAAACGTACTGTCTTGATTTATCCGTTTTGACAGTGCTTGAACAGAAATCGACAAAATTTATTTAACGTTTCTGTAACCTATGCAAGAGCGTTTGTTGTGTTGGCGTAAGATTGTGAGAAAAGAACAGAGCTATAGTGTTGTCTTAGTGCGGTGTAAAGTTGTCGTTTTCCATCTTAGGAATTCTCAATGATTTCAACTCTAAATACAAATGCTGACAGCATACAAGGAGAAGCGATTTTTGTAACCGAACCGTTGTAGGAAACTTGTCTTTCCAGTACTCCGCTAAAGCGCGCCTTCGACAGATCCTTTTACCGCAATCGACGTCAGGTTTTTGGAACGGCTGGCCGAAAGCTTAAAAAAGGTTCCTGGTACAACACTCCATAATTAAAAAACAATAATAATAACAACAAAAAAAGCTCAGTTCACTTAATACTGTGGTGTTTTGTTTACCCGACGTTAGTGTTTTTTTTTTATCTCGTGCTTTTGTTTGAAAAACTCGCTAAGCTTCATTTGACATCGGTTTATAAATGCATTGATTTAAAAGCGTTTAAATCAAGTCTGGTACAGTGATTTCTTAAGCGAAGTTTCAATTAATGGAGTTGGTGTATTTTTAGCAGTGACGTCAGCAACGATCTTACACGATTCCGTTTCGGTTTGATGGTGTTGTAAATAAAATTTTATGTAAAAACAGTGTGTCGGACGTTAATATTGATTTTGTATTTTTTTATAAGAATCAATCGATGTTTTTATAATACAATTTAAGCAAGAACACATCTTTGTCACAATGGTCGTGAATCGCTTTATGAAATTTAAAACCTACAAAGATAACTTTGAACGCGTATCTTCCATGTGGCCTATCTGGGTGCCTTTTGAAAGGTTTGTTTTACACTTATGCATTAATTAAGTAAGTAACATTTACCTGCACTTCGCTTGCCCGGTTTTGACAGGAATTTTTATTAACCGACTTCAAAAAAAGAGGAGGTTCTATGTTCGACTGTATGTATGTTCACCGATTTCTCCGTCAATTATGGACCAATTTTCAAAATTTTTATTTAATCGAAAGAGTGCACTTCCGAGGTGGTCCCATCGGAACCAAGTCAGGATCTGATGGTGGAATCCGGAGAAATCGAGGGAAACTCTCAAATTTCAAAGGCACGCATACTTGGCCTACCCATTGCAATACTTTACACAAAAAAGAGAAAAATAAAATATTTTTAACAAAAAAATTGAACCGACTTCAAAATATGCACGAAAAAGTAAAAAATAATAATTATTGTTCTTTTTGAAGTCGGTGTCAGCCAAAATGAAATCTATTCCGAGAACTAGAGACATGTAAGATTTAAATTGCGACTTTCGAATTCCGATGTGACACCGACTCCAAAAATAACAATAATTATTATTTTTTACTTTTTAGTGCATATTTTGAAGTCTGTTCAATTTTTTTGTTAAAAATATTTTTCTTAACCCCGGAGCGTAACCGGACGATACTCCAAGTCTGGATGCGAGTTGATACGGTAGTTTTATCAAAATCTTAAAGTTACTCTCGAGTAAACGGAACGCTTATAGCTATTGTAACAAAACTGTTCTTGTTGGTGGTGGAAAAGATTTATTTACACAGATCTTCCAATTCACATCTCAGCTCCACCACTTTCAATTCGTAGAACAGTTTTGCCGCCATTGTTCACACCCCACACCTGACACCAGTGTAACAAAACTGTTCTTGTTCGTGGTAGAAAATATTTATTTACAATAGTGATACGTTAACACCACCACGAACCAGAACAGTTTTGTTAAACTATTATGGCAGTCAAGTATACGCAAGCACTCTTTTTAACCAGCTTCAAAAAAAGGAGCAGCCCCGGATCTAGGGGAGGGGGAAAACGGGGCATTCTCCTCGGGTGGCAGTTTCAGGGAGCGCCAAAATCATATAAAGAGTGCAAATTTATTAAAGAGTTCTTATTGTCGCGTTCGCCATTATATATTTGTGAGTTTTTTTTAAGTAATTTATCTCAAACGCTGGGAGAGAGGGGGCGCCATTATCAAGTTTCTGCCCCGGTTCGAAAAAATCGTAGATCCGGAGCTGAAAAAGAGGACGTTATACCTCCACGCGCTCCTGAGAAAAAGGATCTTGATAGACACAGACGAATTGATCCTATAAGGCTTCCTTTTTCCCGTTTGAGGTATGGAACCCTAAAATTGAGCAGAAAACCTTACTATCCGACACATTGTTCCTAGTGAGTTCCTACATTGCTATGAATTATGAAATTGCGCTTTAAGAGTCAAATTTCAAAACAGTCCCTGATAAGATCTTCCCCCACCCCCATGGACCGGCAATATCATCTATCCCGGTACATCATCCATTTCTGGTAGGACGTCTAAAATTTACGATATCCATCTATCAGTCATACAATAATATGGTACTTACGTGTCTGTGTTTTCTTAAGGATTTCCAAGGTTTTTGTGTATTTTGTGTGATATCTACACTCCATTTTTCTTTAATCTTTTTACACCCGTATCACTCGAAAAAGGGATTAACAGATTTCGATTAAAAGCAGCTTCGATCGATTAACAAACCGATGGTAATAGGGTTGTCTTTCCCTGCCTATACTCGAGATGAAGTAAGATTTCTTTTGAGTACAATTCAATAAAAATTTTTAGACTTCATAAGAACCTTGATAATATGAGTCCACTGTACTTTCCTTCATCGTCCTACGTCACATTTCTTACACCGTTCTTACACTTTTCCTTCTTGGTAATTCCCAGTGTAATGATCTTCTTTGTATACTATCTTTTGTTATATTTCCTTCCGTTCCAGCTTTTTTTAAATTTTATTCCTTTACCTATGGAATCTGAGGACAAAGTAACATTCCGCATTCACAAATATTTGACTTTTTATCCGTGTTTATATAGTTTTTGTGAATTGTTTATTTTTTAGTGGCTTTGCAGCCTTTAAATTTTCAATAAAATGTTGCGTTCTTAAACCAGTATGAACTTCATGAGGAAAGGATCCATGATCAATTGAAAAAAGAAGTTTTTAAAAACAAACAAAAAAATTATACGAATTATAAAAATTGTCGAAAATTAACAAGAATTAAATGATATTTTATTATCAAAAAAAAATCTAAACCTTACACAAAATAAAACATCAAAATGTGTAAACAAAATTCGAGAGGAAGAATCGGGCAGGAAAAAACTTTTTAACAAAAAAATTAAACCGCCGAAAAACTGAAAAGCAAAAAATAATAAATCTTTTTATTTAACTAAGTTCTATCTAAGTAGTTGAACGTATGTGACAGTCTAGTATATCTAAGTAATTTTGAGTCGGCGTCAACAATCCTTCGCCGAAAATCTCTGAGCGTTCACGAAGTTAATGTCAGCGACAGAGCAACCCGAACGGGCACACACTGAGGGCACACGTCTTTGCGAGTGGTCGTGTGGAGAGCGCATGTTTGGAATGTTAATGTTTATCGCTGGAGATTTCACGTATCATTGTTAATTTGATTTGTTTATTTCTTTTAGTGATCTTTGTTCATTGATTGTTTGACGCCGACTCAAAATTACTTAGATATACTAGACTGTCACATACGTTCAACTACTTAGATAGAACTTAGTTAAATAAAAAGATTTATTATTTTTTGCTTTTCAGTTTTTCGGCGGTTTAATTTTTTTGTTAAAAAGTTTTTATTTTATAATTTTTTTTGGCTATATAATTTATAATTGTAATACACAACTCAGCATGAAAATCTGTGAGTGAACAATAAATCACCCCTATTTTCCCATCCTTAGGGTAGGATTTTTTTTCCAAATTTATATGAGACCAACCTCGAGGTATACCCTATCCAATAAAAAAATAATTATCAAAATCGGACTACTCTGTAAAAAGTTATACGTAGTCATACATTACAATCTGTGAGTGAACAATCAATAATCCCGTTTTCCTACCCTTAGGGTTGAAATTTTTTTTCCAAATTTATATGGGACTAACTTCGGGGTATACCCTTTCCAATAAAAAAAGAATTATCAAAATTGGACTACTCGGTAAAAAGTTATGTGTGGTCATACATTACAATCAGTGAGTGAACAATCAATTATCCCCTGTTTTCCTACCCTTAGGGTTGGAATTTTTTTACCAAATTTATATGGGACCAACTTCGGGGTATACCCTTTCAAACAAAAAAAAAATTATCAAAATCGGACTGCTCTGTAAAAAGTTATGCGTGGTCATACATAAATAAAAAAAAAAAAAATAAAAAAAAAAAAAAAATATACGCGTCGACTTGAGAACCTCCTCCGTTTTTGTTTTTCGTCGGTTAAAAAATCCGTGATGATTGATATTTGTATACCTTCTTACAAGCTTTTATTTTAATGGAAATGAGTAAATTGAAATCTATACTAATATATAAAGCTGAAGAGTTTGTTTGTTTGTTGGTTGAACGCGCTAATCTCAGGAACTACTGGTTCGAATTGAAAAAACATTTTTTGTTGAATAGTCCATTTATCGAGGAAGGCTATATGCTATATAATAACACGCTACGACCAATCGAAGCGAAGCATCAATGAAAAATGTTGCAAAATATAACTCAAAATTTGTTCGTCCGACAAAAACGTTTGAACGATAACTCCGATTATCATGAAATTTGGACACAGCATTCATCTCGGTATAAACTAAGATGAATGTGCGTACTTATATTCCCATTCGTTCTCTTGCACCCGGGTGAAACCGGGCGGGACCGCTAGTGTATTATGTTACTTTTTATAGCTACTGTGAAATGTAGATATCAGTAATAATTACTAATTAGTATACAAATTTAATAAACATAATATACTGAAGTCTGATATCTACACCGTGTTTGTGTTGTAAAGTGTGTAAATACTAAGCAGTAATTATTGTTTTAGTTGCGTACAAATGAAACCTGACAACCTTGAACACATGAAAATTTATTATGCATAATTCTCGGATATCGGTGTTTGTTCGCTTCTAGCAAAGAAGGGAGAATTTTTATTTTTTAGAAATAGTTCTTATTTGGCAGCCTGTTTTACAGCACTTCGTGGAAATTACAGTAACGCCCCGAAAATAAACTTCGTAAAAGTCCATCATTGATCATAGTTAATTACAAGCTTTTATTAAACTCAAATCTTGCAATTAAAATTTCGACTAGTTGTAATTAAGCTAGCGCTTTGAAATTTTGCACGCGTGTGTATGTCCGCTGACAATACAATATAGTATATCAAATCCAATATGGCGAACGCCCCAAGATGGCGGATTATCTGTCTTTTAACAACTCCTTTGATATAAGAATATCAAATTGAAATACGATAAGCTATTCTAACCCCAATATAGCGGACGTCCCAAGATGGCGATTGGCGACTTACTTTCTTCTTCCATTATAAGAAATGCATAGGCTAAGACGGCACTGAAAATTTAAAAATAAAAAAGTAGAAAAAAAAGAACTTGGTATGGACAAGTTTTTACTTCAGTGTACTGAAAAGTAAAAAATAATTTTTAATTACAATTACAAAAGCGTATGCTGTAAGCTTTACGATAATTATTAGTTCATTAGCCACGGCCCACGCGTTTGTAATTATGAACCTAAATTATTAAAAAATCTTTTTCTTGTTTAGTGCACTACAATAAAAGCTTCCCTATAATTCTTTTTTTTCTAATATTATTTTAGATCGTTATCAAACGAAAGAGAATGTAATTTAGTGTTATCTCCAGTAAAAAATGAAATTTAACAGTTTTTGACTAAAGTGCTTTGTACCTGACACCAGAGAAATTATTAATACACTAGCGGTCCCGCCCGGTTTCACCCGGTGCACCCGGGTGCAAAAGAACAAATGGGGAAGGAAGGGACATGAGTACGCACATTCATCTTAGTTTACCGAGATGAATGTTGTATCCAAACTTCATAATGATCGGAGTTATCGTTCAAAAGTTTTTGTCGTTAAAAAGCAGTAGGTTTTTATACTTTTTTTAAGTAATAATTTTCTTTTAATATAATAAATATTTAATATTTATTTAATATTTATATAGGTACCTATAGTTGTAACAGTTTTCAAATGAGCTATTAATTAGATTTATTTAATTTTAATTAGTTGCAATACAATTTTGAAAAATTGAAATGTAAGCCTTAGAAGAAAGCAATGTAGAAAATAAAAATATATTCGCCGACGTGGGGCTTGAACTCAAGACCCTGGCATTAAGAGACTTACGCTCTACTGACTGAGCTATCCGGGCTTGTGAACGTGACGCGCTAATATTGCAATATTTAGTTAAAGCATTTCACCTGATAATATTTGTCGCACGGACTAATTTTGAGATACATCTTGCAACATTTTTCATTGATGTTCCGCTCCAATTGGTCGTAGCGTGATATTATATAGCCTATAGCCTTCCTCGATAAATGGGCTATCCAACAAAAAACTTTTTTTTTTAATTCGAACCAGTAGTTTCCGAGATTAGCGCGTTCAACCAAACAGACAAACTCTTCAGCTTTATATATTAGTATAGAGTATAGATATAGATGACATTCAACTTGAAGGTAGACAAGAAAGGCAACACGAAGGGGAAACATGTTTTTGAAGTCTGTGCAATTTTTTTAAAATTTTATTCACTGTGTAGTACCTATATCTTTTTAAAGTGAAACTTTTATTTTATCGCCCCGAATTTTTCTGGCCGTCTGTTGCATGTTGCATTACAGGCGGCCGCGGAGTAGGGGTAAAGTGAAAGGCGTTCGGAGTAGGCGCTCGGTAGAGCAGCCAAGGCCAATATGGTGGCGCCCGTGGTTAGCATCAGCTGACCGTGTAGTATGTATAACAGATAGTCAGTCTGTCATGCGGGCAAGTGCTGTACAGTGTTTGCATGTTTTTATTCGTGTATTCATGTGAATATTGTTGTTTATAATTAATCGTGATGGATAAGTGTCTACAATCCAATAAAAGTTTCACTTGCGTCGTGGTTTCTTAAAACCACACAACTGTTTTTTTTATGTCTACGACATTGCTTCAACCTCCTATTTTGTTACAGGTCAGCATTGCAGACTCTTCACAAAGTTAGTTCAAAGGCGCGGGAACAAAACTATTTTCTCGGCGGTCTGACACACGACTGGGTGAACTACTATGAGCAGCGCATCGAATCGGACCGTTCATGTCTCAACGAGTGGCATGCTATGGATAGCATAGAATCGCGAAGACCTCCTTCGCCGGATTCATTGCGTACCAAGTAAGTAGGAACGATCGCATGTCTGTTTCCGTCCAACCCATAGATATATATGTATTTAATAGATTGCGGATACACTAGCGCCTCCTGTACCTTTTAGAAGCCATCTTGTACGTGGAAAACGCCGTAAAAAGCGCGCGAGATTCAAAAATATTAATTATTTTATAATATATGATTTTATTGAGAAAGACGACAAAACTCACAGTAAACAGTGATATTTCGCTCCAGAACCTATTTTTATACTGAAACGTTTCAAAAATTACAAAATTGAGCATAAATATAATGTAAAAGCTTAGAAAATTTTACATTGTCAATTTGTCATCAAGGTTGACAAGCATTGATGCCAATCCGACAATGTAAAATGTTCTAAGCTTTTATATTATATTTATGCTCAGTTTTGTAATTTTTGAAACGTTTCAATATAAAAATAGGTTTTGGAGCGAAATATCACTGTTTACTGCGAGTTTTATTGTTTTTCCATTAACATAATATTATAGAATATTTAATCTTTTTGAATCCCGCGCGCTTTTTACGGCGTTTTCCACGTACAAAATGGCTTCTAATTGGAACCATTCCGCACAATGCTCAAGGATAGGCATCCGCTATCTATTAATACATATATCCAACCACGCGTGAACCGGCCAAAATAACCCACTTTATGGTGATCTATAATTGTCCACCATGGACAATGTCAACGGTGGACAATTATGTCTAATTATAATTGAGTCAGTCCAGTCAGTCAAATAGTGAATGCCCAAATTCGTAATTTTTCAACACTCGTATCTTGGAAATTATTCTACGTATGCCCATATTTACCGAATCCTTTTAAAGATAGAAGTTACTAATCTTGGAACAAATTTATTGATCTGAATAAAATTTACTTTCAATTCACCTGGCAAATTATCGGGTAGAAAAGCTAGTTGAAGAATAAATATACACTGCACTAGACTCCTTCCTGTTTTTGTTGAATATTTTGACGTTCACCCCAAAATCCGACCGATGGCGTTAGTGTAAACGTCAAAAGAAGTTTCACAAAATACTGTTTTATCCTACCTCAATTGCACGCAAAACTTTAATGTTTTACAGCTATACACTTCTCAAAAGGTTAATAAACAGCACATAAATAAATTCACAAGAGTAAACTGTAGATATAATACTCCACATTTATAGGTTAGGTATTATAATCTATGTGGCGACCATTATTATTTTATCAGACGAATAAATATTTATACCCGAAAATTTGGACAGAATATATTTATACCTGCAGTAAACATTTGAATTATCGCTATTTATTCGAAGGAATAGCTACCTGAAGAACAAATGAACCGAATAAATAACTACTTAGGTTTGGTGAATATGGCGACTAGACGTATGAAATTTGGAATACTGCTTCTTTATTGTAACCTTAACGTCCCTGAAAAGATTTAGATCTGTAGCGCAACTAGCTTCTGAGATAGAGGAGGGTCGAAAAGTGCTTAAAATAGATCGTGCGCTATGATAATAGTTATTACAAAGTTAATTTAAAAAAAAATTATTTTCATTGGCACCTGCATTCTCGATCGTTTTTTGTACACCTTCGAAATATAGTAACATTGGTTTTTTTTTTTTTAGACCTAGGGAGCGCGATGAAACTGAAAAAGTCATTCGAGCTGCGCTAAAAGAAATCATGATGTCGGTGGATTTGGACGAAGTCACAAGTAAATATATTCGATCGCGGCTAGAGGAACATCTCGACATGGATTTGGGAGAATTTAAATCTTTCATCGATCAAGAGATGTTGACGATTCTCGGCCAAATGGACGCGCCGACCGAAATATTCGAACACGTGTACCTGGGATCCGAATGGAACGCTTCAAATTTGGAAGAACTTCAGAAAAATGGGTAAGTAGAGTCGTCTTCTAAATTCATGACCGACTTGTTTTGTTTTTTTTTTTACCGTCTTCGGCCATTGGTTCTTTTATTTGTTCCATTGTGATCAAGAAATTTCTACAAACCCAGAAATGCTTTACTTGTTTTTCGGCCGATAAATACGTTTTCAAATTTTTTGCTTTCATCCAACCTTAGGAATCTATATATCTATTAGTCATGTGCCGGATATCCGAGGGAAAAGAAAGATCCGTATCCGTTAGTTTTTGGCGGATCTTTTACCTTACTAATTTTCAATTCATGTATGAAATTTTATATATATAGGTTATTAGGTAATAATGATAACCTGTTAAATTCCATTCAGATTATTTTTTATTTTTTTAAATCGTATTTGGCACCTTTATATTGCAAACATTTATCGTAGTGAGTACCATACCAATAGTACATAACTCAAAGGTACTAAAAAACTATCTTTATAATGAGATATTGCACATCGATCTTTGGAAAGACACAATCTGTTATGAGAGTTAACTCTTAAAGAGGTCAATAACTTTTTCCCATAACAGATTGTCTCTTTCCAAAGGTCGATGTGCAATATTTACCGCCGCCTACTCTAAGAAAGTTAAGATCCGTATCCGTGTCCGCGAATATACATTTTTAACGATCCGGCACATCACTAATATCTATCTATATAATACATAAAAATCTCGTGTCACGATGTTCGTCCGCGCTAATCTTCGAAACCATTGAACCGATTTAAGTGAAATTTTGTAAATGTGTCTTGCTTGGTCCAACTTACACTATAGGATAGTTTTTATTTTTTTTTTTTTTGTTGCAAGAAACAAGATGAGATGGAAAGAGAGAGAGACTGCCCTTATATTGTGTCATGATAGAATTTAGTTTTTATTAGTTCAGAAGCAAACAAATAAAAAAACTGTTTTAGTACCAAGTAGCGACATCTGATAGTATTCGCTCAAAACTGTTAGTTCAGAAACAAATCTGGTAGAATTTGCTCAAAGCTATTAGCTCAGGCGCCAGGCCGCAAACGAAATGCATTTTGCAGAATTATATCTATCGCACCCGGATGAAACCGGAACGAGACGCTAGTCTGGAGATAATTTACTTAACCGAATAATCCGTTCCGCTTGGACAACTTACTTTTAGGTTATGTTTTATTGTTTTTGATGATTTATTGTTTTCTTTCAGAGTGCGACACATTTTAAATGTAACGCGTGAAATCGATAACTTCTTTCCCGGAATGTTTGACTACCTCAACATCCGGGTGTACGATGACGAGAAGACTGATTTATTGAAACATTGGGACAACACGTTCAAGTACATCACTCGTGCGAAAAAGGAAGGCTCCAAAGTGTTAGTCCATTGCAAAATGGGCGTTAGCCGGTCAGCATCGGTAGTGATTGCGTACGCGATGAAAGCTTACAATTGGGACTTCAGCCAAGCGCTGCAACACGTCAAAGAGAAACGCAACTGCATCAAACCAAACACTAGTTTTTTAACTCAATTGGAAACATATCAAGGTATATTAGACGCCATGAAAAACAAAGAAAAACTCCAGCGTTCAAAGTCGGAAACGAACCTGAAGTCGCCGGGATTAGTCGCCAAAAACGACAGGATTTTGGCCGGAAGCGAACCGACGCCTATGGTCCAGGCGTTTGCGAGAAGCAATGCCCTACAAACGACAATGTCGGGCCAGGACCTGCGACAGATCGGCGGCCGGCCAAAATCGTGGTCGCCCGACAATCGAGTCGTTTCGAACTTATTACAGTGCCCGACCGGACCCACTTCCGTGTCTTTGGAACAGCTCAGTAAAGAAGCGACGTCGAAAGTAACTTTCACGAATGAGGTTACGGAGAAGACGTCGCAGAATGTCGACGGTGCGAATTCGAATGCGTCGCCGACATCGGAAGTCGAAAATCGCAACGTGCTAATGCCTTGCGAAAACGGACAGGCGTACAGCGTGTCACAGAATCAGATAGTCCATTTGCCGCGAATGAACCAGCAGCAAACCGAATTGTCCGATACCGTACCTTCCGTGAAACATCGCGTGATCGAGTTGGAGACCGTTGCCAAATCAAATACGAAAAATCACATCGACAAAAAAGGCTTGAGTCTGAATTTGAACGCGCAATTTGACAATTTGTCACCGAAACACGGAAGTCCGGAAATAGATAATTCGTTGGGAGGAGAAAAGATACCTGATCCGAGTTCAAAACTGGCTCCGCAAATGTTGACGGCCGTCCTCGTTAAAAAAGAAATTTGGGATCCGGGAGAAAAAGAAGTGACGACCGTATCTTACAGCGACAGTGGTATCGACAGTGTCTCCTATAAAACCTGTGATCCCGTTCAAAATAACGATAGCAGCCTGGTGTATACAACATCGACGAGGCTTGTTGAAAAAACCAATTTAGTAAAAGACGATATAGTTAATTGTACGAACAGTTCGGGCGTCGCTTGTGATATTCAATCGGAACTTGTCAAAACTCAAACGAACTTAGGTAATAATAACGGTACGAGAACTCTTCCTTTGATAAAGAAAGACGGAGATCCGTTTTCGAATCAACTCGACAGAGTATTCGATCGAGAGGAACGCAAACAACAAAGACAATCGACCGTCGCTTCTTCTTCGGCGCCTCCTTTACTACATCAATGCATAACGGAATTGTCGAGCGAAGAATCGGTTCGCGAGTCGCCGTCCAGGCAGAGCTCGTGGAGTTCGTACGACAGCGCCGTTGTTTTGAATTACCAAGGCGAACTGAGAGACGTGCCTTCTCGTCACAGCTCGTGGGGCTCCGGAGATACGAGGACGTTGCCGTCGAGAAATAGTTCGTGGGGCTCGTACGACATGCGTCCGAGCGGCGCTCCGATCGGCGAACAAAATAATTTGTCGGTGCAAGAAAAGTTTAACGTCGGGTCTGGCGGATTGTTCGCTTACGACAAAGAGGAGATTCCTTGGTATCCGGGGACTGTGAAAAGAACTAAACAAAAACTCGAAGAGAATTCTGGCATCGTTAAAAGAGTTTGTGCGGAAAATAAATCTGTAGAGGACAATAAAAATGCTCGTAGATCTTCGGATTTAAATAGTGAATTAAATTTTAATGTGAATAATTCTTGTCCGTATCATTCTTCCGTTTCCGAAACAATCCCTCAGCCGGTTACGGAAACTTACAATACGGCTTTATTAAGTAATTCGAATTCTTTTTGTAATTGCGGTGTTAAAACAGAGGCTATGAACTTTTCTAATTCATCCGAAACTCTTATTTCAAATTCTAGTGAGCAAATAACAAGTACAAAAGAAATAAATATAAACAATGTGAATTCTTCGACCTCGAACTCTAATCATTTATTTTTCCCGAACGGATCGAGACTGTCCGTGAGTGCGCCGGAAACTTCTTCGTTAAATCAAATGTTATCCGAAAAACGTGTGAAGAACTCGAATTCTGCTAATAATATTACTTCGTTGTTAAATCAGTCGACTAAGCACTTTTCTAACTTTAATCCCACAATTCTGACAAATAGTTCCGTGAAACAGCACAAAGTATATTTAGAAAATCTAAGCAAAACCAATATTTTAGCTAAAAGGTGTTCTTCGGTCGACGACTCGGCTACGATGGAGTATGAAAACAATAAAAACACGTCGGGTATCGTGAAGAGTCTAAAAAAAGAATTCGAAGCGAAAACCAGCACAAAAAACGATAAATGCGCAGACATGACAATAAACGAACAATCGAAAACAAAAGTCAGAAGCTTGCCGTCGTCGCCCGTCAGTACGCACGTCGAATTAAAACCCGTATTAGAAATAGATGCCGCACCGGACGTGATAGATCCTCTCGAAGATTTATCGGTAAAAAAACTAGTCGGAAAATATGAAATCAACAGTATTGATAGTAAAACAGCGCCGTCTGATACGCACATAAGTAGTAAAATCGATAGCAAAAGTCAAAGGTTAAGTCAGCATTTCAATTTGAATTCGAACAAAAACACTTTTATCGAAATACCTAAATGTACTCCGCCGATATCTAAATCGTTGATTTCTAACCTTAAAATTGGTGAAACGGACTTTAAAAGACCTCCGGTTCCGCCGACCGTTGTTAAAAGTACAATGCCTAGTGTTTTAGCCAGTGTAATAAATAACGCAGCTAATAAAAAACAACAGCAGCATGGAAGAACTCATCCGTTAACAAGGTTAACCATTAATAAGCGTCACAATAATCCAGTGTACAATACAATGTAGAGAATGAAAAAATACTGTTGAACCTTAAATAAGGTTACCAAAACCGGTCGCAATTTAATAATGTCACTTATTATTTTGTAAAAAAAATTTGTTCATTTTATCAAAGCATATTCATGTTGGTATATTGTGTTGAAAATATCACAATTTTACATTATTTCCGTATTTTTTCGGTCATTTTTTTAATTTATATTTTATTAATTTAATGAAATGATTGAACAGAAATATCAAAATTAAATCATGCCTAGCTTTGTCTGACTGTAGTGAAAATTTCGAATTTTTAAATTGTGATTTTTTATCTTTTTGTTGGAAAAATTATTTTCTATTGTTTAGTCGCAAAAAAAATAGTTTTTGAGAAGAGTGTACACTTTGATACTTTAGCGCTAGGTTGCAGGAGTCTTTGTCAAAGAATTTTATTTGACCATGGCCTTAATTGTGATCATTTTACTATTTTTATGCATCTCGAAGTGGAATTTGTACAAAAAACTAATATTGTTCGAGTAAGTTCGATTTCTACAATGTTTTTCTGATTAAGAAATATGTATGATTAAAATCTAAGATCTTTGTCAAATCAGATTTTTCGGCATTCTGCAATCGAGCGTAGGTCTGTAGGAGTTATTGACGTGATAAATAAATTGATGAAACACCGGCTGCACGCACGAAAAAGTGTCACGTTCCGCCTGAGCCTGAGCGTGCAAGCGAGAGCGCGGTATAAGCAGTAGAGAGGCACGATCGGCCCAAGCGTCGGCTTGTACGCATTTCTCTCTCTTCTCGCGTGACGTCAGCGAGTTCATCAAAGTTTCTTTATGACGGTATCACGTAAAACTATCGTCCGTAAACCGACTTTACAGACAACCAATTTTTTTTTAGTGTACATTACATTAATGGAGATGGGCACATGAGAAATGTAACATAGATGGCAGCAGGTATATAACTACCTAAGTTATGATTGGTTTTTATAGGAAAGCGCGCTTTTTTTCCTTCTGACAGCATGCGACCACTTCTTTTTCAATTCCAAATCATTTGGAAATACAAAACCTTTATAATTTGTCGATGATTTATTATTTTAAATAAACTTATTTGGTACCCAATACTATGAATGATTCACAAATCAAGGTGGTTATATAGCTGGCGCCTCCAGCGGTCAAACTTAACATTGCCCATCCTCATTGCATTTGTTGCATTAAGTCATATATTTAATAACTTCTATATTGCTAGTGGCCGTAAGTGGGAGCGTAGCTCATGAAGTGAGACGGCAAATGACTTTTTCTATCTCTTTCTTTTTACTTGACCCCTTGTGGGCAAGTGTCGCGTCTGTAGTGGGGCAATTAGTAAGTGGAATAGAGCAAGTCACCTCCCTTTCACAGCTTAGTTCCATGTGCAAACTGACGCGCATCCACTCACGGACATGCGCATAAGTCTCAGAGTATAATAAGCGAGACAGATGTCTGCACCGTAGTGTTTAAGTCTTTCTTCCGACGTTTGCTAGCAATATAGAGGGTATTAAATATATGCATTAAGTCATATTCGATAGTGCAAGCGCACAAAGTGTAGGCAACTAGAACAAAACTTTTATATTAGCCTAAACGAACCGAGAGCTTCCAATTTAAAGTCAATCTTTTATTTTATTGAGATAAAACGCTCACTTTTGGTAATCTTGTTTAAAACGATTAAAGGTAATGGCTGTGAATTATGTAACTTATGTGTAAAATTGTTTTTGAGGGCATACAAATATTATTGCTAAAGGTGGCACTTCACATGGCTATTTGTGTTTGTTGTATTTGGCAAAATATATGACGTTCAAGACAAACATGCAAATAGAGGCAAATACGACCATCCACACATGGCAGTCAAATAGCAAACACACAAACATTTGGCAGCAGAACGCAGGTTCAAAATTCCAGGAATTTTAGCACTGTTTCATTGTCCCAATTCATTTTCAATAGTAATTGTTCCAGTTCTCGCTCACAGCACAGACACAAAAATACTGCACGTCCGTACAGGTTCACGGCGCGTGCGCTTCTAAATATGGCCATTGTGTGGACGGTTTATTTGCCTATTTGATTCCTTTGATGTGCCTCGAAAAACCGACAAGCGCACGGTAACGCGTATTTGGTATTGGCCTTATTTGTCAAATAGGCAAATAAGGCCAACACTTTGTCAAATAGACCCTCCACACTTGGTAATTGTTTGCCAAATATGCCAAATACAAATAGCCATGTGAAGTGCCGGCATAATAAAAAAACGCATTTCTTGTATAGCTTAATGTATGAAGAAAAGAAGATAGCAATGCTAGTACAATGCAAAAAGTGATAATGATATTTAGAACAAATCGAATGTTTTATTTTAGAAGTGCATGATAGAGTTAAAAGGTAAATAATTATTAAAAAAAAGATAATATTTGCAAGTCACAAGTTTCTCTTAAGACTTTACTATTAAATTAAGGAAATTTCTCTCGTTTTTTCTTCCATGTAAGTATTACCAAATATCGTTCAAGGATGTCACATAAGAAACGGTTCGACTTGTCAAACTTTTTACTTCTGTTCGGCCGCTTTAAATCTTGAACGTCGGGAAAAAAATATGAAAAACACTGTACTTTGACGGAGTTCTGTTCAAAACTAGTTTCGGATTTCGACGCCCTCGATTAGCGCACAGTGTACGATAAACCGAGAAACAATCGATAGTGATATATCTTAAGTAATTGTATATTTGGTATTACATAATTGAGCTAAATTACTGCCAAAATCAATGCCACACAAAATGTAGGATTGTAAAGTGTGTTTAGTGCTTTTTAAATGGCCGAGCCAACTATTAAATAGTAATTTTTCACTTCTTAGAAACATATCAAAATAAAAAGAAAAAATCAAAAACAGCAGATGTATATGTTTTCAGTATCGTATTATAATGTATAACAGTTTGTAGATTTTTTTTTAATTACCGCTTACATAAAACTGTAGGACGATTGCTTAAAGGCCGCTGCACAAGAGGCCGGAAACACTGCTTGGACTTCTGCTGGCCGGCAGGCTGGGAATGACGTCACTGCGGGCTCGCCTGCTAGCTCACGAGATAGATATTTTAAAATTAGAACAGGGACTATTTTTCTTGCTAGGTCCTCTGCTTGCTCCGAGCAAGAACCAATCGGGAAACGGTATGTTGTCACGCGGGCGTCATGAACAAACGCCCACAAACCAGCATGGCGTCATTCTGCTCAGAGTCAAACAACAGACACGTTTTGCTCTGTGTTTATATTCGAACTGTCACTGCGCGCGCACCAGATTTATCCACAAAACGAGCTTGAAAAGACGTCTCGTGTGAAGCGAGCGCATGAAAGCAATTAAGAAAACCGGCGCTAAACAACTAGCAGTCAAGGAGTCTAGCGGCAATTCCAGCCTCGTGTGTAACGGTCTTAAATTCGGAATGGTTTTGCTTGATTGATATTTTTTTTTATCAATCGTGGCAAATCGTGATTTAAGGTATATTTTGTAAGAAATATGTAAACAGTAGCTCTGTTCCAACGTCTGCGAACGGTAATATTATCGTCACAGTCGTGCGCACTAGCTCAAAGACCGATACAAACAGTTTAGGTTTAGCTACTGCGCAAGACTGTGTCGAGCATGTTGCCGTTCGCTGGGAACAGTGCTAATATATTTTAAGGATTTCATTTTAATCCTCCATGTGTGTTATTTTTTTCGAAGCAGTACTGTCTCTTTTCATTGCATAGCACAATACGTTGGAGGGTTAAAATGGTTTTATGTAATACTGCTTTAAAAACTGTACTGAATTAACGATCATTGTCCGGAGTAAACTTTTGGCTAAATTTGATTTGTTTTGAAAACGCTATATAATATTATTTTACGGATGTCAAAATTCAATAAGTCGATATCAAATAACCGAAACTAAATATCTTAAAATGGCTGTCAAGCATTCTAGTCCTGTATGTATGTGTGAATAGCAGTTTAGTGGAAAAATCCACGTATTTTAAAATGTTTCCTCGAGCAAATTGAACATTTTTCGAATATATAGTTTTTCACTTGTAATTATTTTAAACTATAAACTATATTAGTATAAAAGAAATGTTATTCGTTGGGTATAAATAGATTTACCAAATATTTGCTTTTTGCAATTCTGTTAATTCTTTAAATAAACGTTCCATCTTCGACAATATATATATGTTACGGTTAATACAAGAAAGTAGTTAATTCGCGAATTAATCGGCTAATACCCGAATTAACCAATCTTTGACGTTGGTTAATTCGGGTATTAGCCGGTTAATTCGCGAATAAACTACTTTCTTGTATTAACCGTAACATATATATTTTAAAAGATGGAAAAGGTGTTTATTTGTACACATCGGCCCATATAGAAAAATTACACTATTTTCAAAAGTAACTTAGCTTTTTATGTATGTACAACAAATCGTGTTTTTGTCTTCTTTTTATGTAAAATTTTTGTACCATAGTTTATATATGAAAAATATTAAACTTGTATTGTTTATTACATATTTCACAATATAATTTTATGAGCATAGACATTTTACAAAAAAAATGAGTATTAGAAAAATTAAATTGTGTATATAAATTTTATCGGTTATTGATGTTTATTTAAGACCTTTTCAATAAACTATCCAAAATCCGAAATTATTATGAACTGGTAAACCGAATACCAAGTACCTAAATCCTGTATCTTAGCTTTGCAAATGAGGGGGCGCTTGGTGACTACGACGTGTCTTTTTCTACAACTCTATCGACGTAATTCCAAATTATATTCTTTTTCCGAATTATGGAGGCACCCTCCATATTCCGAGTTTATTAGCTGCATTCGTTTGCAAAGACATGTCCTTTAAGAGTATTCGTCCCTGCAAACACCCCCTGCACCCTTCATCTCAAATCTTTTCCCCTCGCCTAAAAACGGTTCGCGCTCTCCCGACGCTATTTTTAAAGCTAGAGGGTTCTGGTAAACGCCAAATTAAAGACAAAGAATCAGACTACAGATCCTTCAGGCGAATTTTTTGAAAAACAGTTTCGCCTACGTGTGAAATATTACGTAACTTATTATTTTTTTCAAAAGGTTGTAAGTTTTTTCAGGAATTTTTTTCAAAAAATTCGCCTGAAGGATCTGTAGTCTGATTCTTTGTCTTTAATTTGGCGTTTACCAGAACCCTCTAGCTTTAAAAATAGAGTCGGGAGAGCGCGAACCGTTTTTAGGCGAGGGGAAAAGATTTGAGATGAACGGTGCAGGGGGTATTTGCAGGGACCAATACTCTTAAGAAAAATTATTGTACCTTGTATAACATATAATGTATTTCAATTAGGACATGTCTATGAAAACGACTAAGGCGCAAAAAGTTAGAACTAGTAGCTTCTGGTGTTTGTTTTGTGTATGAAAATCAGAAAGACGGACTGTTTTGAAAAATATTTACTGACTAAAAAACAAGGGTGGCTTTTGGCGGGTATGAAAATCAGAGTGTTCTAACAAACACTAAGTGTATACTAGCGAACACCGACGGAATTTTTTAGAAGCTACTAGTTCTAACTTTTTTGCGCCCTAGTCGTTTTTCATAGACATGTCCTAAATGAAATACATTGTATGTTATACAAGGTACAATTTTTCTTAAAGGACATGTCTATGCAAACGAATGCAGCTAATAAATTCGGAAAAAGAATATAATTTGGAATTAAGTCACAAAACAGTGTTTTGTGAATTAAGTCGATAGAGTTGTAGAAGAAGACACGTCGTAGTCACCAAGGGCCCCCTCATTTGCTTTGTATCACTTACCGTTTCGAAGATAGACCCGTTCGAAGTGGTTTTCTGGAAAGTCTGGAATACGCATCGGATGCATTCAAAATTCGATATACTGATAGAAAACGACACGCTGAATTCAATGAGCGCACCCGGAGGTCTGTATCTAATACCGTTTCGGAGATATAGACGCTTAAATGTTTCTTCTACACTTAAATTTACTACAAAAGCCCACAGGACTTAAAGTTGAGATTTTATTTTGATTCGGAGTGTCATTTAGTGTTAGTATAAGCCGTCTGGACCTGAAAAGCGAGTTATTGGAAAATGTCGAAAATCGACTAAAAACGCGATTTTTCCCATAGTATAGCCTTAGTTTTTTTGTGATTTTTTTAAGACAATTTTGGACAATGTCTCTGATTCGATTCAAATTCGGTATGCCTATGTAAAATGACACGCTGAAGTCAGTAAGCCCCTCCGTTGCTTCGTATCACTTACCGTTTCGAAGATAGAGCCATTCGAAGTGGTTTTCTGGAAAGTCTGGAATACGCATCGGATGCATTCAAAATTCGGTGTACTGATAGAAAACGACACGCTGAATTCAATGAGCGCACCCGGAGGTCTGTATCTAATACCGTTTTAGAGATAGAGACGTTCGAATGTTGCTTCGGTGTTTTAAAAACACTTCAGATGCCCCAGAACCAAAAGTTGCGCTCTTTTTTTGATTCGGAGTGTCATTTAGTGTTAGTATAAGCCGTCTGGACCTGAAAAGCGAGTTATTGGAAAATGTCGAAAATCGACTAAAAACGCGATTTTTCCCATAGTATAGCCTTAGTTTTTTTGTGATTTTTTTAAGACAATTTTATACAATGTCTCCGATCCGATTCAAATTCGGTAGGCTTATGTAAAATGACACGCTGAAGTCAGTAAGCCCCTCCGTTGCTTCGTATCACTTACCGTTTCGAAGATAGATCCGTTCGAAGTGGTTTTCTGGAAAATCTGGAATACGCATCGGATGCATTCAAAATTCGGTGTACTGATAGAAAACGACACGCTGAATTCAATGAGCGCACCCGGAGGTCTGTATCTAATACCGTTTTAGAGATAGAGACGTTCGAATGTTGCTTCGGTGTTTTAAAAACACTTCAGATGCCCCAGAACCAAAAGTTGCGCTCTTTTTTTGATTCGGAGTGTCATTTAGTGTTAGTATAAGCCGTCTGGACCTGAAAAGCGAGTTATTGGAAAATGTCGAAAATCGACTAAAAACGCGATTTTTCCCATAGTATAGCCTTAGTTTTTTTGTGATTTTTTTAAGACAATTTTATACAATGTCTCCGATCCGATTCAAATTCGGTAGGCTTATGTAAAATGACACGCTGAAGTCAGTAAGCCCCTCCGTTGCTTCGTATCACTTACCGTTTCGAAGATAGACCTGTTCGAAGTGGTTTTCTTGAATGTCTGGAATACGCATCGGATGCATTCAAAATTCGGTGTACTGATAGAAAACGACACGCTGAATTCAATGAGCGCACCCGGAGGTTTGTATCTAATATCGTTTCGGAGATAGAGGATTTCGAACGTCGCTTCGGTGTTTAAAAACACTTTAAATGCCCACCAAACCAAAAGTTGAGCTTATTTTTTGATTCGCAGTGCCAACAGCAAACAGCCGAACAGTTGACAGTCAACAGCCGAACAGCCAACAGCCGTACATATTCAGATCGAAATAATAATAAAAATAAGCTTTTATTTTAAGAAACTGTAAAGTACAGTATTAAAAATGTCAGGTGAATGAACATTACAGTACAATACATATATCGATTGGACTATATTCATGAGCACATAAGAATCGACTTTGCTCAGAAACAATCGATCTTGAGCAAGGTTGATTTCTTACTAAGCAAGATCGATTCTTTAAAAAAAAAATTGTTTGTCTGTAAAGTCGGTTTACGGACGATAGTTTTACGTGATAACGTATTCCGCTCGAATATCATATTTAATAATACATAACCTAAATTTTAGTAGCTGTCAAACTATATTTTTACCGACTCTCTATCGCTTATACTGCGCTCTCGCTTGCACGCACAGGGTCAGGCGGAACGTTACACTTTTTCGTGCGTGCAGCTGGTGTTTCATCAATTTATAAGACGTTATCACGTCAAAATTAATTTATTATAATGTGTTTACAAAAATACAAACAAATTAGTCAATGTTTGGGCTTTTTTAAAACATTTTCCCTATTATATGTTATCTTTTGACGCGATAACGTCTTATAAATTGATGAAACACCGGCTGCATGCACGAAAAAGTGTAACGTTCCGAAAAGTGTAACTCATAAAAGTATGCAATTTTTCATCAATGTTTTTTTATGACGTTATCACGTAAAACTATCGTCCGTAAACCGACTTTACAGACAACCAACTTTTTTTTTGTATAATATCCTTTCTAATACGCATTCTTTAGTATTTGATTAAGAGGCAAGCTGTAAAAATAACGTTATATTTTTTTTATAATAATGATTATTATTCGATTTATTTTCACATAACCAAAAAGGCAAGATTGTGCCGTTATAAAATCACAATCAAAATATTGATCTTGTATAAAATATTTCATGTAAAATATTCATCAACTAAATTACTAAATTAAATTCTTTTTAAAAACAAACGAAAACAGCTTCAATATTTTTTTGTTTTTGGAACATAAAGCTTAAACCACGAACTTTGTAACCAAGACAACCAGCTCGAGCATAGCGGTGGACCGATACCTGTCGCATGAACCAATATGGCGTCAGCTACTGGGTAACGCACATACGTTCATGGTTTACATGTGTGTAGTGTCCGTGAAGTTAAACAGCTTCGGTAACTGTGGCGAAAACAGACGGAAAGAACCGAAGTTTTCCCAGGTAGTGATAACAGTGCCATCTCGCGTGCGCCAGAAAACGGTCCGTCTCGGAACGCGGCAAGAATAGGAAGCTAGGTCTCCTGGTTACATAACTTAACAGATTACAATAACAAAAAAAATACAATTAACATGAGAATATAAATTTAAATTAAAACAGTCATTTTTAGCACAATAAGCCCTCGAGTTGGTAGAGGCTGCAGAGCTCCCGATGATAGGGCGGCTCTCGAAGCAAACAAAAAAATCAATAATACAGGGTGAGTCAGACCACCCGTATCAGTCGTTTTTTTCGAAAACGGTTAGTCGTAGAGAGTTGTGTCAAAAATCTGTATTATAAAAGCCCTAATTAAGAATCGAATGGTGATATTTTTTTTCCCGGAAAGGTCGGCTTCCCTATTAGTTTGCTCCAGAATGTTCAGAACTCCGGAATGTTAAATGGCACGATAGGTCGAAAGTGGTATTGTTGAAAAGATCTTTAAAAAATAAGCAAGTTTTGTAGGACATTTTTTTTTTGTTACTGCCACCCCTGTTAAGTAATATTCGTTTGAACTGATTAAATTAACATGTCAGAAAAACAAACTTAATTTTAAAAGTTGGCATTTACAATCTAGTTACCTAATTAAACAATGTCACAAATGTTCAAACTGTCTTCAATTTACTTCTAAACACTGCAGAGCTCTTCTAGATATGTTATGAGTACATGGAAGTATTTTCCGACAAAAAAAAAACAATAATTTGCAATTATTGAAAACTTATTGTGACATTCTTTAATTAGGTAACTAGATTTTAAATGCCGACTTTTTTGTTATTCTGACATGTTAATTTAATAATTTCAATCGAATATTACTTAACAGGGGTGGCAGTAACAAAAAAAAATGTTCGACAAAACTTGCTTATTTTTTAAAGATCTTTTCAACAATACCACTTTCGACCTATCGTGCCATTTAACATTCCGGAGTTCTGAACATTCCGGAGCAAACTAACAGGGAAGCCGACCTTTCCGGGGGGAAAAAATATCACCATTGGATTCTTCATTAGGGCTTTTATAATACAGATTTTTGACACAACTCTCTACGACTAACCGTTTTCGAAAAAAACGACTGATACGGGTGGTCTGACTCACCCTGTATAACGTCGCGCTCAAATTGTTCTAGTACTTCTAGTACACTACCAAAAAATGCTCATGTAACTTTTTTATTTGAAAATATTTATGAAATTACATATTAAATATATTTATTTTAAAGCAATCCAGAAATAAGAAGTTTTCCTTGCGGTTTCTTAAAATCCTTGTCGATTTCAAAAATAACATTGCCTCTTAAAACCGTATAGAAAACTTTGCCATAAAGCTGCTTTCCTATATAAGGAGTAACCTGAAAAAAAAACGCAAAATAATACTTAAAAAACAAACAAAATTTTAACTTTTCATTAAATAAAAATACATTAAAAACACACTGTAATGTACAAAATATGTGTAAAAAGTTTATTTTTTAAGGGATGTATCGTTATTTGAATTCTCGTAAGGCATGCCAACTCACGGAAAGAGGTCGAAACTAGAATTTCTCGCGGTTCTTCTATGAGCTGCAGAACAACCAAAATCTTGGATAGTTTATAATTTTACAATTAATTATATTTTAACCCATATTTAATGTCAGGAAATAGTGTAATAGTTACACTATTGATGCTATTCTGCGTTCTGAAACGTAACATCGGATACCCCCGCTGTACATCGTTCAACTCCTGACCCACAAGTTATAGCATAATATTTAGATTGACTTTGAGCTGCATTTACCGTCAGCACATTACTGCCAAGAGCATCCAGCACTGTCATATGCTAGTTATGTTCACTGAGTCATCTCGTTCAGTCAACACATTTGACTCGGAAGTACATATTATGTCATACATGATACACGACACACGGCTTATGGCAGTAGTGATTAGTGTTACGTTGCATATTGTAGCTTGTTACCGAGCGGAGTGGCGTAGCGCTGAGAGCACTAAACTCGCATTCGGGAGGTACCGGGTTCGAATCCCGGCGGGGGCAGATGTGGCTGGGAGTTTTTCCTACTGCCTCTCGCCGAGAAACGGTAATTCCTGTACTTTGTACCTTGTTGAGGTTTTCCATAGTTTCCCTCAATAATTTCAGATCAATATCCCCATTCCCCATTCATTCTTTTGCACCCAGGTGAAACCGGGCGGGACCGCTAGTGTATTTATAAACCGATAGAAAATTTAGATCTTACTATAGATTCTCACCTTGTTTTTGTGGTGAATAATATTCTCGTTTATTGTAAATGTTGAATGCGGATCCCAGATGACAAAATCTGCGTCTTTGCCCACCGCAATTTCCCCTTTCATATTACCTAATCCACACAGCTCTGCGGGTCTCTTACTTAAATATTTTACTACGCTATTTAATCCAAAATCGCGTTGTCGAGCTTGTGTCCAGAAAAGAGACAAACCTATGAAATCAAAATTTAGTTATTTGGTGCCAAGTGCTGAAGATAAGACATTTATATTTTTACGCCATAATATCGATATCATATCAAGAATGTATAAACATCGAATCGATGTTATCGATAATATCGGTTGACCGTTATATCGTTGCAGCCCTAATTATGAACCTTTGCGAAATGGAAAGACAGCAACGCTATTATTTTTCAAATATAGGTACTTTACCAATACTGAAACTTGATGATTAAGTAATGAAAATAATGACTTTCTTTGTGAAAATCGTAACAAATTACGGTCTCTTTTACTTAGTTTTACAAAGCTTTAATATTTATCGATCACATTTTAAAATCATAGATACGAATTCTTTTCAATAATTCACGACAATTAGACTCCAGTATCGTGCAAAAGGGGTAGATACCGTCTTTTTGTAATTTCTATAATATCCATTTATCGAAATAAATGCCAAGAGTATTTTTTTCTCAAAATGTCACAAAAAATCCGAATCTGGTGGGAAAAAATGATTTTCAATTTTTTCACATTTAGTGGCGGTTTACGGGTAAACTATTGCAGATAGGAGTAAGAGGGTAGAGCACTTGTTTGTAGCAAATATAAAAATCTACAAACTTTTATTGAAACCTTTTTTCATATATATCTCATAGTTTGTGAGATAATTAGAAAACAAAGTTTAAAGGGGTGGTTTCTACCCTAACTGCAAATCGGAGCACACTTTTTCATAGTCAGAATAGTTTCTTGTAACCCCAAGAACGATCACTCAAATTTATTGTTGATATAGGATTATTATTTCGACACTTGCATCTAGAAATGTGGACGTATTAAAATCCGCATCTGCAGATGTCGGTAAAATCGACATCTGTAATATCCCGGCTAGCGATTGTTCTGGCCGCTAGCTCGATATTATCGTATATCACAGTATGAGAAACATGCGCGTCATTTGTGTTCATCGAGACGACGAATATTTCGAGTTAATCGCTCAACTTACCAAACTGAACCGAAGAGATGCCACCCCAGGCTTTTAAAAAATCGCCTTCCGTCTTATTATCTGATTTCAGTAAATATTTCAAGTCTGGAGTGCACGGTGAATGATCGGATACGACTAAATCAATATCATCGTTTTTTAGCGCCTGCCATAATGTTTCCTGCAACACGATGTAAAAATCGCTAAATTTTTTGAGAAAAATTCAGTGTACATAGATTAATAAAATGTACCAAAAATTACCGGCAAATCGAGATAAAGAACAAAAATGTACGCGTGCTCTTATTCTTCTTCAGCGTGATTAAAAACTATTTTTTTTAATTGGATTAAAATAATACGAGTGCGTTTAGCATAAATCCGCTACGCGCGCGTGATCAAAGATCTCTATCATACTCTATCTTCTTCACTCACCAAAAAATAACTACAACGATATATGACGAAGGCATATCCAGCATTTCTGTCGGTAGTCTTTTTCTGCGGGAAACTTCACCCCGTTAATTTTAATGTTAAGTGTGCGCCAAAAGAAGTATAACTTCGAAAAATATAAATAAATTAGAAGTAGGCTTTTAAGGAGGTTGATGCGTTACAGTCCCAATCAAAAGTAAGTCGAATTCTAAATGGGAACTTTTCCATAATAAATTTTTACAAAAGGTTATAAGTCGATGATACCAATAAATTATTGTCATAAAGGCACAAATAAATAATTTTTTTAATATTAATTAATTATTTCAGTATTTTACTTAATGAACTAACTTTTGAATTTTTTGTACAAAGTTAGGTTAGAAAAAATAAATTTACGTAAATATCTGTATTTTACATATTTTTTGCAGTAAATAATTAAAAAAAGAGATTAGAAGTAATAAAAATTAAAATTAAATCATTAAAAAGCTGAAAATTCAGTTAAAATTGTTAAAATTGTCAAGAATAAAAGTCCATAATCGAAAAGTGCTAAGGTTTAATAATTTTTTTTATTGATTAAAAGTCTTCTAATTAAATTGGAAAAAATATTAAAATATGCGTAAGACATCGATGCTTTACATAGTTAGTTTTCGGAACTGCTGACATTATTTGGTTATTTGCAAAAAATTAAAATGTACCGTTTGCATGCTAGGTTGACATATTTTCCATAAGACTACATGTAAAAGTTTTTTTTAATTTTTAACTTTATAAATCTCCTAATGATTTTGGATTTTTTAGAGAAAATTTTGTCATAAAGAAATCTATTAAAAAAACTTTATTTCAGATTTTTTTCATTATCTTCGTAAAACGGCTCAACCTCCTTAAAACAGTGAAATAACTTTATAAATCGGTACAGCGGTGAATAAATTTCGTTCTAATCTATTGCGCAGGGAATTCAAGTCCCCGATAACAAAAAAAAAAAATAATTACCCTGTTCGAATTGCTTCTAATAGGTGGTGTACATTTGTATTGAGTTCCCTCATCTGGAATATTTTCAGCATCGAACCATAAATAATGATGACAAGTTTCCACTGTCAACTTATCGGTTTTCTTTTTTATTTCCCGAATGATCGGCAATGCGTCTGCTGCTGACAGATGAACTATGTGACATCTTACGTCGTACTTTTCGCACAGCGATGCAACGAGTTTGATGGCGTTTATTTCCATTGTTGGCGGTCGTGATTTTAAAAACGTGTCGTATTTCTTCGGATCACCTTCAAAATAAATAATTCTTTTCTTTTGATCTGCGCACGCGCGACTTTTAGTTTTTAGGTACGCAGATCATAGAGATATTATTCTCTATGATGCAGATGCACTCTTGATTAGTAATGTGTCGGATCGTTAAAAATGTATATCCGCGGATACGGATCTGAATACGGATACTTGGTTTAAAGTTCCGCGGATACGGATCTTAACTTTCTTAGAGTACGCGGCGGTAAATATTGCACATCGACCTTTGGAAAGAGACTATCTGTTATGGGAAAAAGTTATTGACCTCTTTAAGAGTTAACTCTCATAACAGATTGTCTCTTTCCAAAGATCGATGTGTAATATCTCATTATAAAGATTGTTGATTTAGTACCTTTGAGTTGTGTACTATTAGTATGGTACTCACTACGATAAATGTTTGCAATATAAAGGTGCCAAATACGATTTAAAAAAATAAAAAATAATCTGAATGGAATTTAACAGGTTTTCATTATTACCTAATCAACTTTATATATAAAATTTCATCTATGAATTGAGAATTAAAAAGGTAAAAAAAGATCCGTAAAAGATCCGCCAAAAACTAACGGATACGGATCCCTCGAATATCCGGCACATCACTACTCTTGATGTACGTTTTACAAAAATAATAATTCTATATGGGCTATGTGCAGGAAGGCGGAGTTACAAATTTTCCGATGCGAGCGTTTGTGGTGAGCACTAGGGGAAACTTCAAACTCAAATATTCCGTATGTCAGTGAGAAATGTTTATTTAAAGTGAAAATAGTTATAATTTTATTAAGTGTTTTGATAACAAAGAAAACATGGGCAAAACTAAGCGATCTGGAAATGCTTGTTGTGTTCCGGGGTGTTGCGCTGATGGCGATTTAAGTAAAATAAAGACCATTGGCGCCATAATTTGACGTTCCGCTGTCAGTGTAAACAAATTATTTATATATTGTACCTACGTCATAATTGATAAATAAATAATTCTCACGTACCTTTTATGTTATGCTATGTATATAATGGTTTACAACCTGAATTTTATTATACAGTATGTAAACACGAAAGGTGCACATAGGGAAATTTGCATTAGGAAAAAATACTTGGATCAGAGTTAGCCATGACTGCATTAATTGTTATTTCTATTGAATTATCGTGGTAATCTTGAGGATTTCTATTCTATTTTTATTTATTTTTATTTTACTTGGCTTTTTTAATAATAAAAAGCTTTGATAAATCATTATTTTAATTTTTTTTTGTACAAAAATAAAACAAAAAAACAACTCCATCTGTTTGGAAACATTTCGTTCAAAAATTGTCTGACTGGTATGACGTATGCGCGTTGGTAAATCAGTGACCCAATGTCTTTAGGTTCAACACGAATAGGCGGAGATATTTGATCTCGCACCATATTTAAGTATTTTTGGGAATTTAATGTCCCATTAATAAAAAAAGTCCGATTATGTTGTAATCATTTGAATATTTTCTTCGGTAGTATACACATTCATTTTGCAAAAGAATATTATCTGTCAAATTGAAAAACAAGATTTCAAGGCTCACTCTGATCCAGTCATTTTTTCCCAATGCTAATTTCCCTATGTGCACCTTACGTGTTTACATACTGTATATAAAATTAACATCAGTTTTCCTTATTACAATTTTTTTTACACACCATGGCCAACTAAAGTTTTTGACTTATCACCATAGAAACATGTCGCGATTTCCATAAAAAGTGAGTTCAATAATTCTCTATTACCCACTAGTGGCGCTAGTAGGCTTCGTGCACACAGCCTATATGTTTGTCAAGCATATTTACACTTTCGAAGGAATACGCTATATAAAACTATGATTGAAGCAATTCTACTTACCGTGACATGTAACATCTTCATCCATTTCAGCATGAAACTGAAACATATTTTCAGTAAATCTAACGTTTTTCGTATCATAAAGCGACATTAATATGAAGTAAAACTTACAGCCAGTACTGAACTAGTTGAGCTTAATTTTTCTAATGCTATTTTTACTTGTTCGGCGTTAACGTGAGTGAAATCATCGATTCCTGTATTGCATAAAAAGCACTTAAAGCCAACGACGCCTGCTTTAATCAAAGGCTGCAGTTCATTCTAAAATAATTGTTTTTTTTTTTTATTGAGTAACATTGCTAACGACTCCTAGGGTTCATATTAGTGATGTGCCGTATATCAGTATCCGTATCCGCGGATATCTGAGGGAGAAGAAAGATCCGTATCAGTATCCGTTAGTTTTTGGCGGATCTTTTACCTTATTAATTTTCAAATCATACATGAAATTTTATATATATATAGGTGATTAGGTAATAATGAAAACCTGTTAAATTACATTCAGATTATTTTTTATTTTTTTAAATCGTATTTGGCACCTTTATATTGCAAACATTTATCGTAGTGAGTACCATACTAATAGTACATAACTCAAAGGTACTAAATCAACTATCTTTATAATGAGATATTGCACATCGATCTTTGGAAAGAGACAATCTGTTATGAGAGTTAACTCTTAAAGAGGTCAATCACTTTTTCCCATAACAGATAGTTTCTTTCCTAAGGTCGATGTGCAATATTTACCGCCGCGTACTCTAAGAAAGTTAAGATCCGTAACCGTATGCGCGGATCTTGAAACCAAAAATCCGTATTCAGATCCGTATCCGCGGATATACATTTTTAACGATCCGGCACATCACTAGTTCATATACACAAGCTAGACACCGGGCCTAGGGCGCTTGAATATACCTCATTTCCTGGAACAACACCGCCCCAAAAGGCAACATCGACGTGAATTTTATTTTGAGTGGCGTTTATTTTTGTTTTAAAATTATCAACTGTCGTAGTTGGCGGCATTGAATTTCTACAAAAACAATTGAAATGCTAACACTTCGAAATTAATAATCTACAAATTCCGTTATAGCCCAAGATCCCAGAGCCACCAGACACAACCTATTTTTAAATAAATGAAACCTTACGTTTTGAGTAGTGTTTTATGTACTTAGAACGCTTGGCGTACCTCCATCATTGAGTCTGTGACAAATGTACAGGTACCAGGTGAGAAAGGTGAGTAAAAATAAGAGTCACTTAATTTAAATGGCTGATATTTATATACGTTTTGTAAAATATCACTATAAATTAGTATCCAGTATCGCCAGTCACTTTCCGCTGACCACAACTTCTGACAGACGCTTTAAAGCTCAGAGAAAAATTAATGAACTTCACTTATTTTTAAATGCTTGATTTTTATATATGTTATTCAGACAACTATTACAAAATTATATTTCAACAGCCAGACAAATTGTAATGACCAAACATCCTCCCAGACGTAAAAAATAGTCAGCTGTTAGTATGAGCGCGAGAGCTTTATGTATTTTTTACGTCTGGGGGGATGTTTGGTCATTACAATTTGTCTGGCTGTTGAAATATAATTTTGTAATAGTTGTCTGAATAACATATATAAAAATCAAGCATTTAAAAATAAGTGAAGTTCAATAATTTTTCTCCGAGCTTTAAAGCGTCTGTCAGAAGTTGTGGTCAGCGGAAAGTGACTGGCGATACTGGATACTAATTTATAGTGATATTTTACAAAACGTATATAAATATCAGCCATTTAAATTAAGTGATTCTTATTTTTACTCACCTTTCTCACCTGGTACCTGTACATTTGTCACAGACTCAATGATGGAGGTACGCCAAGCATTCTAAGTACATAAAACACTACTCAAAACGTAAGGTTTCATTTATTTAAAAATAGGTTGTGTCTGGCGGCCCTGGGATCTTACTCTAGGTTCGTCCCAAGCAGCCGTGAACGGTAATAAAACCGTACACAGTCTTGTCACTGCGCAAGACTAATTTGCGCACTAGCTCAAAAATCGATAATGCGCAAGACAGTCTTGCGCAGTAACAAGACTGTACGGTTTTATTACCGTTCGCGGCTGCTTGGAACAAACTTTCTATTACGTACAGTGGCATATCAACAATTGTAGTAATGCCTCCGGCCGCTGCAGCTCTGGTAGCAGTTTCGTATCCCTCCCACGCTGTTCGTCCCGGTTCGTTAACGTGGACATGAGAATCGACGAGACCGGCCATTATAACTAGTTTTCCCACATCGTATATCTATTCAAGAAAGAACTGTATAAATACACCGCATTAATAGTTCTATGAACCGACAAATTATTTTATTCAACACGCGTGAGTAATATATAATTTCGGAGCCCTGCTAAATTCGGGAGAAATAATAAATTACTTCATGTTGACGCGTAGAGTGCTAATAATGAGCCGAAACTGTACGATAATGTATTACTGCATAGTTTCTGGACCAATAGGAACGCGGTAGCAATTTGTATATATGAAATCAGCATCGCAATTCAGCGAAAGTCAGGGCCATCTTGTGTGCATCGAGGGCGGCTGGTACGTCAATCAATGAAGTGATTTATTATTTTTCCCACTTTTATCAGGGCCCCGATTACATATTACTCGTGCTAGTTGAATAAAGTATTATGTGCGACCATTGATCGAAGGAGAATATTCCACTCGCGTGTTACCGCACTCGCTACGCTCGTTCGGCAAATTTCACGCTCATGGAATCTTCTCCTTCTCTCACTAGTCGCACAATATAATATTAATGCAAGATGACAATACTTTTAAATCCAAAAATATGACAAATCTTGCACTTTCCACAAGCTTTTTCTATTAGCTTGGGGTTAAATCTTGTATTCCAATTCTGAGCCACTTCCACAGATTCGATGGACTTAAAACTTTGCACACATACAATATTTTCACGAGATTGTCTATCGGGACCTCTTGATAGTGAACAGTAGGTAAAAACTTGTTTAGAAAAAAAATATAAAAAAACTTATTTACTTCGGTTAGAGGTTCGGTCGGAGGCAAAGATTTCTTTTTTAACGGTCTATCGATTTTTAATCCCAATAAACGATCCACCTCACGGCTTGTTTGTCTAGCATTCAAGACGGCTTCACATTCAAGGTTAAATATTTATGGTTTAGATGTGTAGGGTTTTATTTATTTGTTATAGGTCCTGAAGAAGACAAGAATTTCTGCCGAAACGTTGACTAATAAATAATGTTCTAGTGAATAAAAATTGTTTTTATACTCTAGCCTTGTATCCCGTATAATCTATACTAATATATAAAGCTGAAGAGTTTGTTTGTTTGAACGCGCTAATTTCAGGAACTACAAATTGAAAGAATTTTTTTTGTTGGATAGCCCATTTATCTAGGAAGGCTGTAGGCTATATAATATTACGCTACGACCATTAGGAGCGGAGCATTAATGAAAAATGTTGCAAAATGTATCTCAAAAATAAGCTTCTATTCATGTGAAATGCACTAACTAGATATACTCATATTAGCGCTCTGTATACACAACTTCAGGTGGCTCAATCGGTAGAGCATGCGACTGTCAATATCAGGGTCGTGGGTTCGAGCCCCACGTTGGGTGAATATATTTTTATTTTTTATTTTCTACATTTCTTTCTTCTAAGGCTTACATTTAAATTTATTTTAATTTTATTTAATTGATTAAAAAAAAAATTATTAGTTAAAAAAAGTATAAATACTGCTTTTTATCGACAAAAACTTTTGAACGGTAACTCCGATCATCATGAAATTTGGACACAACATTCATTTCGGTAAACTAAGATGAATGTGTGTACTCATGTTCCTCCCTTCCCCATTCGCTCTTTTACACTCGGGTGAAACCGGACGGGACCGCTAGTTTTATCATAAATATTTATAGGCGGCTTTGTTAGATTATCCCTGTTCCAGCCTCTCTGCAAACGGTAACAGAACCGTCAGTCATGCGCAGTAGCTAAAACGTGTTCCAAAACCGACACACTTTCGATTTCGCTTCTGCGCATGACTGTAAAGGTTCTGTTACCGTTCGCAGATATGTTGGAACAGAGCTATAGAGTAATAGAAACGCGTTTGGCGTAGCAAATATCAAAATTTAAAAATCTATATCTCCATAAATATTTAACAAACTGCCATGAAAGCCGCTGTGATTTTTTTTATGAGCATAAGATTTAATTTTGTCAATTATAATTTTATCGATGGGCATGCCAGGATAACATTGGCTGAAAATTGGGCCAAAAAATAAAACAGTTCTAAAATATCGAATGCATGCACTATTATAAATCCTATCATTTTTACAAACCTGAATATTTTCTTCCAGCTGAACATTTTTAAGTGCATCGCCAACAACAATTTTAGATATTTTTCCATTTTCATCTACTAAGATGCCAGCCTCCTGCACTTTTTCTTGAAAAACTACATTTTCACTATGAAAATATTTTAACGGAGACATTTTCGTTGACTTCTACTATTTGTCTATTACAAAAGATATAATAATTGACCTTTTATACTAAATGATGATGACTTTTAAAGATAACAGACATTTGTTGTTCTATTTTAAACTAATCCTTTTATTTAAATTGTGTTCCCGCATATTTTTAAGCAAACTATATTATTTATGTAGGCATTATAAGTTTTTAAAGAAAAATATCTATGACGTGTATACTTCAGAATAACATTTTTACAAAAAAGTCTTCTAGTATAAAATTCTTATCATTTAATTACTGAACATAATTATAAAGAGTAAGAAGCTAGAGTGGGAAGTCGGCTGCACAAAAAAACAGTAGCTGACTGTTACACGTGATATAAAATTGCTATCAGAATTGGACCTGACAATAAATTCCCCCTTTTTCGGAAAATATTAGCTTTTTATAGACAAATCCGATTTTTTAATACTTGGAATCAAGTGATTTTTAAGTTGATTCTTCTTTTTTAACAGCGTGTAGAAATCATACATTTGTTTTTTATCAAAACTCAAAAATAAGAGAGAAACAGCGTTTCAAAGTTTAATTAACTTTTTTAAATTTTATTTAATTAATTCAAAAGCCCAATTAACACACGCGAAGAAATGATAGCATCGGAAATGCATCCCAAATAATTCGCGGGAGGCTTTTATCATTATTACAAGCATGTACCATGGCTACGACGCATTTTTGCGTCCAACAAAACGGGGACAACTTCGAACAATTTCTGTGAATACTTGATAATGACATAACATATTTCCATAGTGACATAACATAACGCCAGGCCCGACCTCAAAATTTGATAAAATTAAATGAAACTTTGAAAGCCCGTTTCTCTTTCATTTTTGAGTTTCGATAAAAGTTACTTGAAATATTTGTTCGTCTATTTGATTTCTACACGCTGTTAAAAAAAAAGAATTAACCTAAATCAACCTGTATATTATTTTTCTAATTTTGTTTATCTCATAACAGTCTGTATAAACCCTTTTTTTATCTTCCAAGTTTAACCAAAATCGGTCCAGGCATTCTCGTATAATGCCGGCCACGATAAACAAAATACATCGTCGTTGGTTCTGTAATACCTCTTATGTGCAAAAAGTAAAATTTGCAAGAAAAGCCAAAAAGTGGTTATTTCAGCAATGAATGGTATGAACTAACAATTTCAGAGATATATTACTAATTCATACTTATCTTTACTATATGTGTTTAATTAAGACGAAGTATTTTCTTAAAAAATATTAAACGTTAATTTCGGATTTATTGGCACATGAGAGGAATTATTTGATACAACTTTTCACATAAGAGTTACTTCTCCTTGTTGGTTACTGTAAAATTAATTTGGATGTATTACTAGTGTATAGAGCTCCGTTTCCTGAATCTTTTCATTTTAAAAACGTAAAATCTGCCAATTATGCACGTAAGAGCTATTACAGAACCAACGACGACATATTATACAGGTGAGTCAGACCACCCGTATCAGTTGTTTTTTTCGAAAACGGTTAGTCGTAGAGAGTTGTCTCAAAAATCTGTATTATAAAAGCCCTAATGAAGAATCGAATGGTGATATTTTTTCCCCCCGGAAAGGTCGGCTTCCCTGTTAGTTTGCTCCGGAATGTTCAGAACTCCGGAATGTTAAATGGCACGATAGGTCGAAAGTGGTATTGTTGAAAAGATCTTTAAAAAATAAGCAAGTTTTGTAAGACATTTTTTTTTGTTACTGCCATCCCTGTTAAGTAATATTAGTTTGAAATTATTAAATTACCATGTCAGAATAACAAAAAAGTCGGCATTTAAAATCTAGTTACCTAATTAAAGAATGTCACAATAAGTTTTCAATAATTGCAAATTATTGTTTTTTTTTTGTCGGAAAATACTTCCATGTACTCATAACATATCTAGAAGAGCTCTGCAGTGTTTAGAAGTAAATTGAAGACAGTTTGAACATATTTTGTGACATTGTTTAATTAGGTAACTAGATTTTAAATGCCAACTTTTAAAATTAAGTTTGTTATTTTTACATGTTAATTTAATAATTTCAAACGAATATTACTTAACAGGGGTGGCAGTAACAAAAAAAAATGTCCTACAAAACTTGCTTATTTTTTAAAGATCTTTTCAACAATACCACTTTCGACCTATCGTGCCATTTAACATTCCGGAGTTCTGAACATTCCGGAGCAAACTAACAGGGAAGCCGACCTTTCCGGGGGGAAAAAATATCACCATTGGATTCTTCATTAGGGCTTTTATAATACAGATTTTTGAGACAACTCTCTACGACTAACCGTTTTCGAAAAAAACGACTGATACGGGTGGTCTGACTCACCCTGTACTCGTCTGAAAAATAAAACTTCGACTACTTACCTCGATATTTCAACACGACGGTTTTAACTTCCGAGTGTCAAGGAGAAGAGGTATACGACTTCAGACATCGTTATTTAGATCGTGACATTGTTTCCCATGAGCAGTAGCACAGAGACTACTATTCGTAGACTCAAAATGTGCAGAATGCATCACGGAGTGTCATAGGCATAACATTTCTATCAAAAAAACACATAAAACAATTGAATATAATATCTATCTTTATTTTCATCTGTTTTTTTATTTATTTAATAAGTCTTCAAAGTCTGCAGCAATAGAAGGTGCTTATTTAACAATGTTTAATTAATTCATTTATTTTAGTATGTATACCTATAAATTAAATAAATCAGATGTCTACTTAAAGTAATTATTTATATTTTTTTTATATATATTTTATCTTTCCTATTTTTTTTAGCAAGACAGAATTTGTGCCAATTGAAATTTCAAAAATGTCATACGTCTAAAAAGACAATAAAGTATTGAGTGCACTATTGAATGTTTTAAAAATGGCGGATAAAATTAAGAAATACAAATTATAAAATGAGGTAACATATTACAACAAAATTGTTTTTTGCACTAGCCTCTATAAAATATCTTGTTTACATGCAAATATGCTTAAGCAGGCTGTAAAAAGACCCATAACGCACTAGTGCTATAAAAAAAAAAACAAAAGTGGTCGATCCATACCGATCAAATAGTAATTTAGTGGTTCGACGAATATTCGAAGTGAAATTTTTTGAAAATATACCGAGAATTATGTGAAAAAGCTATTTTACAGGAGGTGCGTCAAACAATTAGTGTAGTACAATCTAAGGCGAAATGACATTATGACTCATGCAACTTAAAACTCGCTGACCCTCGTTATAACATAATGTCACTTGCTCGTCAGTAAAATACTAGTATATAACCTACTATTACTAATATTTTTGAGCCAATTATTAATACTTATTCGTCGAAATTCGTAAGCGTTAGTAATACTATAAAATAAACTTATAGAAAATTATCATATTTTCCATTTTAAGTTAGTGTTGTATTTTAAATGCGAATCTAGTTAAAAAATACGTCAAACAATTTTTTTAAACTTCCAAAAATGCATTTTCTGAGGTTTCTTTTATCTATAAAATACAGAAAAATTGATGCCATGCAATTTCTGTGGGGTTAAATCAAAAATTCCAAAACACCGATTTGGATCTTTTAATTAAATTTTTGTTTGCTGTTGAATATACCCCTAGATTTAGGTAATTTTTGCAAATTTTCAGTTCAATCAATGTTTTTTTATTCTTTCGTGAAACTCAAAATACGATATTTTTACCCAGGGTCGGGGCTTTTTTATTTGAAAATATATTAAAATTAACGAATCTGAGGGACTTTTGCTACCACTCAAGTCAATTTTAATGAAGATTGACTCTATTCAATAAATAGAGTAACTGTGATCCATTGATGTTAATGATGAGTATTTGGAAAGAATTCCGTGGCATAATGATCGAAAATGAAGCAATACTGAGACTTTTTTAAACTTGCATTTAATACTAACGTTTCGACAGCATTTGAACACTCTGAAGATGATACAAAACGTATCGAAACGTTAGTATTAAATGCAAGTTTAAAAAAGTCTCAGTATTGCTTCATTTTCGATCCTTATGCCACGGAATTCTTTAAAAATACCATAACACGAAAATAAAGTTGTTTTTTGTTGAATATTTAACTACGACTCCACCGCTATTAATATTTTGATTAAACTATTTACATGCAATGTTTAATATAAAAAAATTCAAAATTATAGTATCAATGATTATTTTCATATAATACTTACATGCAGAAAAGATCAGTATAAAATTTTGCCAATTATTATGACAATACGTGGCCTAGTTTAGTAAGGTATTTCAATTGTCTAAATACAATAAGTGGATAATACTGAAGAAATTAATACAGCAACTTTTATTAAATAATCGTTTGTAAATGTCAATTGTCATGCAGCTTCAAAACCGGTTAGGAACTTGAAATTTGGCACAAAAATGCAACTTACCACAAAGATTTTCAAATAGAAAATTCCTTTCAAAGTGCACTAGGAAAACAAAATAGCAGCGAGTTTCCTTTCATTTAACATACTAACATTTTTGACAATTTAAATTTTATAGGTTATGGTCAATTTTAGTATCAAAAACAAATGAACGTTTCCAAATAGCTGAACTAACCCTGTTTAATTCTATAAACGCTTAATAAAAATATGATTAACAGTTTTTCTTACGTTTTCAAAGTGTTTATTTCCGAAGATTTTCATTTTTCTTAATTAATTCGCAGTATGTCAAACGAGATAACGCATTATTCAACAGATTATGCAATCAACTACAATGACGACACCGAGCGGAAATATTGCACACTAGTAGCAAAACAGTTGATAAAACTTTTGGCAAATTTCCCACATCTACTGTAAAAACACAAAATTTAAAATTTTCTAAAACCGTACAAAATAGTAAACACTCTAGTATCTAATTTGATACTCATTAACTGGCAAAGCGTTCAGTAAAAGAAGTATTATTTAAAAAAGTATCTATCCATTGATCTATTCTTCGAACTTAGGTTAATATAATAATATTTTATTTAAGTACTTAATACGCAATTCTTAATTACAAAAATTTAAAGGAAAAAATTTGAAAAGTAGTTTGACCCTGCAGGCCATCCCTGTAACTTCCCGCTATTTTCGAGTTCAAAACGCTCAAAAATATATCAAATATAGCAAGAAGTTTATTTTTTAGCTCTTCGAGCTCAAAAAAAAAAAAACACTTTGTTACGAAATTTTCGTTCACGATATCTCATGAACAAATGAGCCGATTTTGATGCAGTTTGCTGCAATCGACGCAGTTTTTTTAACCTAAAAAAGTAAATTATTACAAAAAAATCGATTTGATAAGAATTTTACGAGTAATTTTAAAAAAATACTTTTTTCCTAATTTTTCGTTCACGTTATCTCATGAACAAATGAACCGATTTTGATATGGTTTGCGGCGATCGACGCAGTTTTTTTAGCTTAAGAAAGTAATTTATTACAAAAAAATCAATCTGATAACAATTTTAAGAGTCATTTTAAAAAAACACTTTTTTACGATTTTTTTCGTTCACGGTTTCTCGTGAACAAATGAACCGATTTTGATGCGGTTTGCGGAAATCGACGCAGTTTGTTAAGGAGAAGAGCTGATTAGTTTTTGGAATTAATCGGTTTAGTAGTTTAGAAAATTTTTTACAAAAACAAATTTTTAAAAATTTTTGAAACTTGTTTTTTTAAGATTTCTCAAAATTTTTTGGGCCGAATCGTTTCAAATTTTCAGGAAGTCTAAGTTCACCAAGATCACGTCAGATGCCGCAAACCGCGTTTCAGTCGGACACTCCGTTCAAAAGATATAAAAGGTTTACATACATACATACACACACACACACACACACACACACACACATACATACAGCCCTACGGACATCATCGCCAAAATAGTTTCAATAGCTTCCTAGGACCTCAAAACGTCGAGATCTGGCGAAAACTCGATTTTCGAAAATCGGGGTGAAACCAACAACTTCCCGATTTTTGAAAAAAAAAATTTTTTTTTTTTTTTAAAGCGGGAAGTTAAAAAATAATGTTATCAAAGACCAAAGACGTAATAGTCATTGGCAGACCAAGTTTGCTACAACTAGTAGAAATAATATTCGCTTTACTAAAACATGCATATGAGGTAGTTCTTATAGAAGTGTTAGTACAGTAGAACCCCGATTATCCGAGGTAACATGGGGAACACCTTACTCGGATAACTGAAAACTCGGATAATCCGGATTTATTTTTTATTCATTAAAAAAATAAACACAAATGTACTTTAAATGGTTTATAAACTTTTTTACCATGTAAATATTTTTATTAATAAATTATTTTATCGCCCCGACGATTTTAAATGGAAATAAGTACATTACATTCTATATTTTAGAAGCTCGGATAATACGGATATTGGGTCTTTAGTGGTTCGATTAATCCGGATCACAGACGCGCGTACCTCGCATTAGATTGGCTCGGTTAATCCAGAGCTCGGATAATTGCGACTCGGATAATCGAGGTTCTACTGTAACTAGTTTTACTGCTTCCCATTTTTACATGTCGCACGTTGAAAACAAAAGTGACATTAAGCAAAAAATTACATTTTACAGTAGAGCACTTTTTAGTTTAAATAATATTGTTTTGTCCTAAAAAAGTTACTATTAAAATACTGCTTATAGAGATTCTTTTGTTAATAATGAGACAATTTATTATTGTTTTAATTTATTTGTTGACCACAATGTTAAAAATAAAGTTATTAAAAAAAAGACCTTTCAACAATAATTTTTTGTTTAGTGTCATTATTGTCATAACCTATAATCAGTAAATTGGAGACTTCAACTGCATAAAGTGTCACTAAACAAAATGTGTCATTTTATGTAATTACTTACTTGCATTAATTTTTGTAGCAACTGTAATCAGTAACTATCATTTAACAAAATGTGTCACTTTTTCACTTACAGCGACGTACGTACCAAACAACTGCTTTGACACAGTTAAAATAGTGTCGTTATATCATACACGACCATGGGCAATTCTTTCAAATTATAAAGTGACACTAGCTCAATCTAGCGGAAATAAGTGGATTTATGAGCAAACGGAAATTTTCGTATAGTGACACTCTTGCAGTAAAACACTAATCTTACAAAAGGTGAAAAGTCAACTTTTTTGTATAGTGTCACTATTGTTTTCAACGTGCGATGTATTTTAAATGTCATGCATATTGCGGATCATTTTATTTAGTAAAACCATCAAGTATACGGTTGGTCATAGGTCGACTGGGCTACGAGCGCTTCTAGGTGCCGCGGGCTGCGCTCGATAAGTCATTTATAAAATTCAAGATTTCATCCTGGGTCTTACTGGTGTTAGTGTCAATAGAACGAAAATTATCCGCGTTTACTAAAACCGATCCTGATCACACAATTACTAACTTTCTTAAAAGACATACATCGACTTTATAATTTCACAAAATATAGATACGTACAAAAGGTGTCACATGTGAGACTTTAATGTTTGTTCCCCAATTTCTAAAAACCTTGAAAACAGCTGTGATATATTTACTACACGATTGACACAACAGTATGAGCCTGAACTGGCAGTTGTGCCTGCTAAGAAAATGGCGGTCATTTGCGCGAATTAAGTTTCACACTTCGAGATATTCGGCTGATACTTCCTTAAACTGTGCCATGTACAATTATATAAAAAAACGGAGAAAGGATTCGTATGCGCTCCGAAAATACATATTTAGTGTAAAATAATAGAGTCGACTGTATTGTATACTGTCTTTTGAGAAATTAATACATTTTATCTCTTATTTTAACGTAAAAATAAACAGGAGACTTCAATAACTCCTGTTTATGAAAAAAAAATTAAAATTTTCTGTTCAATAGTGCTCCCAATATACTTTGATGTCTTAGTCATTAGTGTCTAGTTTACACTTGGAAGACTATAATGTATAGAACATGCATAATTTCCCTTTTTTACTTTTGTTTAATACATGCCGTCTTATTATATTTTTATGTTAGATAAAAATAGGGCGAAGGCACCAGTTCTCGATCACCTTGTGATTCACCAATTTCAACAGAACAGATTATTTTTAAAGTAAGTCATTTCCAACGATATACTGCACATCAACTTTTTTTAATGGCTCTAATAGGCCCCACTCACGATCAAACTTTATGCCACAGTTCAGTGTTCAAACTTATAAAGGGTGGGCCAGAAAGGCGTGCGATTTAAAAACACTCTTGCGTTTGAACCTTATGAGAGGGGGCTGCGCGGGTGGTGGGGTTGAGAAGCTCGGTTCTCGGAAATTTAGTCGCGATGGATCACTTCACCGGAGCGCAACGTGCATTCTGCGTTAAACATTATTACAAAAATGGCGATTCGTGCGTTATTGTTCGGCGTGAGTTTGGATTACATGACCTAAATCAGTGTCCGAAGGAAAGTGTGATTCGATCGTGGGTCAGAAAGTTCGAAGCAGCTGGTTCGGTTCTCAAACAGAAGCCTGCGGGACGCTCAGGTCAACAAGAACGGAAGACACAATTGAACAAGTTAGAGCTTCAGTTCAACGTAATCCTGGACTATCGACTCGCAAGCAATCAGCCGATAATATCGATATCATCGATCCATCGCGACTAAATTTCCGAGAACCGAGCTTCTCAACCCCACCACCCGCGCAGCCCCCTCTCATAAGGTTCAAACGCAAGAGTGTTTTTAAAATCGCACGCCTTTCTGGTCCACCCTTTAGTTCAGTGAAGCATGATAATGTGTGGGACAAATAAACACTGAAACCAACACTGAAGTCAGGCATGAACTCATCAAATGCATCTTGATTTTTGAACGACTTTTAGTTCAGTGTTCAAGTAAACTGCTGTGTGTGTATCTATTAATATATATATATATCTATGGTCAAAAACCCCCCTTAGGGCAGTTCGGCGCATTTCTCACCAGAGGTCTCACCATTCCTTTGGGTTACGAATATATACAGCCCGAAAACATAATATTCTTATTTTGCTCCATTGTTTTTTCTTTACGAATAATATCGATGCAAAGAGGTATTAGAAAATATTAATTTGCAAGTTAGTTACAGATCTGTTGCCAAATAACTTATACTGTTTTCTTTGTTTAGTGTGACTATTAAAAAAACAGTTGTGTGGTTTTAAGAAACCACGACGCAAATGAAACTTTTATTGGATTGTAGGCGTTGGATTGTAGACACTTATCCATCACGATTAATTATAAACAACAATATTCACATGAATACACGAATAAAAACATGTAAACACTGTACAGCACTTGCCCGCATGACAGACTGACTATGTGTTATACATACTACACGGTCAGCTGATGCTAACCATGGGCGCCGCCATATCGGCCTTGGCTGCTCTACCGAGCGCCTACTCCGAACGCCTTTCACTTTACCCCTACTCCGCGGCCGCCTGTAATGCGACATGCAACAGACGGCCAGAAAAATTCGGAGCGATAGAATAAAAGTTTCACTATAATAACTTATACTGTTTTCTTTGTTTAATGTGACTATTAAAATAAAAATGGTCGATCACAGGACTGTCGTCAGAGATTGGGTGCCTTTGCTCTATATCGATTAAAAACTGAATCTTAATACTATTGATTATTACAATACGCTTAAATAAATAACTGTATAATAGTCAAATATGTTTTAACTATCACATTAATGTCTATCACCTCATTAACAATATTATGTTATTATGTACATTTATATATAAATAAATAATCTTGTAGAAATATTTGCAACAAAATAAATATTTCTTCTGTAAAAACACCCTTATCTTATTTCACTGGCATATTGCTTTTTGCAGATTTTATTTAAATATGTTTAACTTTTTCAGCGTTTCATTTCACTTTCTTGAAATTTGTCACTCCTACTTTCTTTATGTACAACCGTATTAATAATAAATCCATATGGTACTACAACGTCACTTCAAAAGTCTGGCACTAAACGACAGTGGCGCCAATAACGGCGAAAATTAGAATTTCATTCTCGATGTACAAATTTATTTATTAAAAAACTTCCGAAATATTCTAGTCGACTTATGTACGACAGTGTTCCGAATATAATCAAAGATGTCAAAAAACCGCCGCAAATTCTGAAAATAAACTAAAATGTTTTCTATCATTAAATAAATGTTTTTTAGTGTTGATGAATTTATATCAAATTTTTATTTCAATACTTTTTGACTGTATAGCTAAGACATTTGTCTACTGCGAAAATAAATGTACAGTAGAATTTATTAAGGCCACCAACTGTCCGGTTTAGTCAGACCTAGTATCACTGATATCGAATTAATGGATAGCGAATACCCGCCGTTAAGTCTTTAACCAGGAGACCCAGCTTCCTATGCTTGCTGTGTTTCGCGACGGACCGTTTTTTGGCGCACGCGCGATGGCGCTGTTATCGCTACCTGGGAAAACTTCGGTTCTTTCCGCCTGTTTTCGCCATAGTTACCAAAGTTGTTTAACTTCACAGACACTACACATATGTAAGTCATGAATGTGTGTAAATTACCCAGTAGCTGACGCCATATTGGTTCATGCGACAGGTATCGGTCCACCGCTACGCTCGAGCTAGTTCTCCTGGTTATGATTTCGTGAGTGAAACCAATCTGTGCCGGGTCGCATTAATAATTAATAAATGGGTGACTTTTCTGGCGGGATTATTGATTTGGCATGTTTCTCAAAAAAAAAAATGACACTTGTCTAAAAAAATTACATCGTTTTCAGTTCGCTGAGATTGTTAATACACATATCTGCATTAGATGCACAGATAACTCGAATTTCCCGCTAAAATTGTCGCCCAAAAATCCAGACGATTAGAGAGGAGAAGACTGAACTTCAAGCTTTAAGTTGAGAGACAATACGGGTTATACCCATAGATATATATATTTAATAGATTGCGGATACACTAGCGCCTCCTATACCTTTTAGAAGCCATTTTGTACGTGGAAAACACCGTAAAAAGCGCGCGAGATTCAAAAATATTAATTATTTTATAATATGATTTTATTGAGAAAAACGACAAAACTCACAGTAAACAGTGATATTTCGCTCCAAAACCTATTATTATTCTGAAAAGTTTCAAAAATTACAAAATTTTACATTTTACATTGTCAATTTGGCATCAAGGTTGACAAGCATTGATGCCAATCTGACAATGTAAAATGTTCTAAGCTTTTATATTATATTTATGCTCAGTTTTGTAATTTTTGAAACGTTTCAATATAAAAATAGGTTTTAGAGCGAAATATCACTGTTTACTGCGAGTTTTATTGTTTTTCCATTAGCATCATATTACAGAATATTTAATCTTTTTGAATCCCGCGCGCTTTTTACGGCGTTTTCCACGTACAAAATGGCTTCTAATTGGAACCATTCCGCACAATGCTCAAGGATAGGCATCCGCTATCTATTAATATACATATCTATGGTTATACCGGGCGATGCTGCGGCCGTACTCGAACGTGCGCAGAAGACCATTCAGGACAATCTGCGCATGTTGTGTCTGCGCAGAGTACCGCATTTCAAACGGCACGCAGGTTCGAGGACGCTTTTCTCTCAGGCGATCTAAATTAAAAGAATGGCTTGTTCGTTCTCTCCTCTCTAATCTCCGTGTCAAAGATTCCCTCTTTCCCGGTACATCTTGCCCACATCCTGCTGCTTCTAAAAGGTTTCAGGCGTTGTATAGAGACTCTATTCATTAATCGAAAATCAGTGCATACTATCAAAATCTTTTTAAAAATAAAAGTTCATTCGATACGTCCACCAACTCTCGTATTTTAAAATTTGGGAAGAGTGAGCTTATAATAAGACAAACCGTGGTGAAGCCATACAGATATGACTGTGTGCTATTCTATTTTTAAAAATCGATTGTCACTGATCTAAGCGAACTGCTGACCACAATCAGCAAAAATTGTTCGCTAAATAGTAAAGCTTACAATTTTTCAAAAATGCACGATTTTCTATTGAGAAACATTTAAACAATTTCCTAGAAATATAAAGAATGGTTCAGTTTTAACTTTGGAGATCGGTTCCGTAAGTCAATTAAGAAAAAATATTAACATATATTAGATATCGTGTCCATCGAGATAATAATTAATAAAAAATCGCAGGATTGTGGACAAAAATTATATTTATTAATTGTCCGACATTTCGTCTATGAATTTCGACTTTTTCAATTAATTAATCTCATTTTTGTCCACAATCCTGCGATTTTTTATTAATTAGTTCTTATCACCATATCGATGCAAATGTACAATTTCTAAGATATAAAGTGTTTCAAATGTTTGTTTCGTTAATTCGTTCAAAATTACGAAAGATTTTGAGTAATAAATCTCGTGTTACGAAATTATGAAAGTTCTAAATTTGATGGGTAAAAACACTTGCAGTTTCATAGCGGAATAAAAAATGATTCGAGTTCACGGAAAGACATTCCCAACAATCGGTCTTGAATTAAAAACTTTGCGAAATACGAAGCAAAAATTTAAAATTTCAAAAGTCTTGTATCTCGTGTGATTGTGTTTTGTTTTACTTAAATTGACCTAAGGAATCGGTCTTCAAAGTTATCACCTCGCATTATCGGAACCCAAAGGAATGGTGAGACCTCTGTAAGAAATGCGCCGAACTGCCCCAAAGGGGGTTTTTGACACTATGATGCATAAGGTAAACATTGATTTAGAAACGCATGATGGAGGCTAAGGTCTAGCCTTCATCATGCGTTTCTAAATCAATGTTTACCTTATGCCTCTATAGTTTACCTGTCAAAAACCCCCTTTGGGGCAGTTCGGCGCATTTCTCACCAGAGGTCTCTTAATTCCTTTGGGTTCCGAATTGGTTTCGTGTCACAAAAAATTAAAACGCTCAGATTTTCTTAAATTTTACACAAAGAAAATTTATTCTGTACCTCTACAAGTTAAAACTTAATTTTATTCGGAATATATTTTAATAAGCAGTAAAATGACTGACCAAAGAAGTCAATTTAACCGCGTCAACGAGTAGATATAATCTGTTTCAATTAGCGATAGAATAATGAATTACCTTTTATCGTCGGTTTGTGGGCATTTTTTTTTCTAACAATATTTAATTGGGAATAGTATATTGTGCGACTAGTCAGAGAAGGAGAAGATTTCATGAGCGTGAAGCGTAGCGAGTGCGGTAACACGTGAGTGGAATATTCTCCTTCGATCAATAGTCGCACATAATACTTTATTCAACTAGCACGAGTAATATGTAATCGGGGCCCTGATAAAAGAGGGAGAAATAATAAATCACTTCATTGATTGACGTACCCACCGCCCTCGATGCACACAAGATGGCCCTGACTTTCGCTGAATTGCGATGCTGTTTTCATATATACAAATCGCTACCGCGTTCCTATTGGTCCAGAAACTATACAGTAATATACATTACCGTACAGTTTCGGCTCGCTACCGCGTTCCTATTGGTCAGGAAACTATGCAGTAATACATTATCCGCACTCTACGCGTCAACATGAAGTAATTTATTATTTCTCCCGAATTTAGCAGGGCCCCGAAATTATATATTACTCACGCGTATTGAATAAATGTAATTTACGCTCTACTATAACAACATTATTTGTATTTCCCTATAGCACTTTTAATAATGAAACAAGTTTTACGAACAAGAAATTCCAAATATACACATATACAGTCTGGCACTGAAAACAACTAATTAAATACAAACAAATCAATTGCAATTTTTGTACAAAACTACTTTTATGACACTGTACAGAGCAGTAGCCGATGAGTAGGGGTGCGGCGCGAAGCGAAAGAGGAATCTAAGCGGCCAACTAACTCCGAATTCACGGAAGCCGAAGTATTAGAGTGCCCGCGGTCAGAGATGAAGCCAGGCACGTCATCAATAATATGCTGTAACTATGGCGCGGTGGCTCCATCTTTCGCCGCGCGTACTCCACTACATTTAGCAGACAATATGAAATACATTTTTGTCTGAAAGCGTAATGAGTGAAAAAGGCTTGTGTTACCCAAAGTGGGCACAGGAGCAATCCTAGAAAATGGTAGTACCCTCGGAAGCAACTGGGGGGCGTCGAATAAAAATAAAAGACAGTGAAAGCATGAAAAAAAAAATATATTTTTTTAAAAAATCGTTCGTGTATGTTTTAGTTTGCTTTGCAAAGCACAGCTAAATTCGTAGTGAATACTTTATTTTACAAATAAACAATTTGCTACCATTCATGAAAACCTGGTTTAATAAAAAAAAAGGTTTGTTCCAAGCAGCCGCGAACGGCAACTATACTGTACACAGTCTTGTTTCTGCGCAAGACTGTTGTGCGCAGTATCGTTTTTTGAGCTAGTGCGCAAGACAGTCTTGCGCAGAAACAAGACTGTGTACGGTTCTGTTACCATTCGCGGCTGCTTGGAACAAATCGCACGTTGAAAACAAAAGTGACATTGGGCAAAAAATTACATTTTACAGTAGAGCACTTTTTAGTTTTAATAATATTGTTTTGTCCTAAAAAAGTTACTATTAAAATACTGCTTATAGAGATTCTTTTGTTAATAATGAGACAATTTATTATTGTTTTAATTTATTTGTTGACCACATTGTTAAAAATAAAGTTATTAAAAAAAAGACCTTTCAACAATAATTTTTTGTTTAGTGTCATTGTTGTCATAACCTATAATCAGTAAATTGGAGACTTCAACTGCAAAAAGTGTCACTAAATAAAATGTGTCATTTTATGTATTTACTTACTTGCATTAATTTTTGTAGCAACTGTAATCAGTAAACTGTCATTTAACAAAATGTGTCACTTTTTCACTTACAACGACGTACGTACCAAACAACTGCTTTGACACAATTAAAATAGTGTCGTTATATCATACACGACCATGGGCAATTCTTTCAAAATATAAAGTGACACTAGCTCAATCTAGCGGAAATAAGTGGATTTATGAGCAAACGGAAATTTTCGTATAGTGACACTCTTGCAGTAAAACATGAATCTTACAAAAGGTGAAAAGTTAACTTTTTTGTATAGTGTCACTATTGTTTTCAACGTGCGAAATGTTTGGCTTTCTGTAAGTTTTGTCTAAAGATTAAATCAGTATTTAATTTGTTGATTCAAAAGTGCCGTTCAGTCCTTAAATATTAAATAGCTGAAATCGATTAGTTCTTTTTTTTTTCGTAAACGCAATTCTTTTTTGTCTATGTTGTAATCGTAGCAGCTGGACTAGTGTAACTGCTAATAAACTTTGGTTATTTTCAACAAAAGAGGCATTACTATAACTTCATTTTGAATAGATCCAACAATTGTGCTAACCTAGCACACCTCGTATATCATCGCCTCGTAGCAACAGCGATACTGAGGCTGGACTGCGACCGCTAGCACGTCGACGTTTCGCTCGCCCATAACTTTGTGCCGAGTTGGACATGAGTAACGGGAGGCAACGGAGCCTGTTGTTTACTTGCGACTGGATTCAGAAGGTTCAATGAAAATATTTGATCGAAAAAATAAGACATCGATGGGACAGACGACACAAAACTCGTCGATAAAAATCATATAAAAAGTCAACAAATCATACCTGCTTTGCTGTTGTAAACTTTGTTGAATCTCTGGAAATGTTCCGGTCTTGGGAATTCCTTAACCGAATGGAACAGCGAACCGAACTTGCTTTCGAGATCGGTAACGGGAGATATGCCGCCTGCCGAACCGTTTCTCATCGAAGAGTTTCTGACGGGCGGAGCGGGAGGCGCAGTTCCCGGGATAGCCGGGGCCAGTCTGGTGTGCAGCGACGACGGCGGCGGCGGAGCGGGCGTCACTCTGTGGGGCGGCGGCGGCGGCGCTACGTTCGGCGGGGGAGGCGGCGGACTTAACGGCGCATTGATCGACATGGTAGAACCGGTTCGAGATGGCGGAGGGGGAGGTCTGTGAATTGGCGGTCTTAACGGCGGCGGCACAGAAGGTCTGCCGTTTAAACCCGGAGGCTGCGGTGCGGCCGACAATTTAATGTTCAAATTCGAAGGCAGAGTAGCCGTCCGCGGAGGAGCTGGAGGATTTGTTCTGGAATTCAACGCTTCTTGCGATTGGTGGAACGCCGAAGGCAAGCCGCGCATTGTTCCGTACTCTTTTCCGTTCATACCCGACGGGTACGGGGGATCTGTCGGAGGCGTTACAGGAGGCGATCGAGGCACTCTCATACTGTGCGCGCGTCCAACTGCGCTTCTACCGTTCACGGTTAATTTTTTCAGTGGTGGTGAAGGCCGAACACTCTGCATTACACTCGGAGGTTTCGGAGCTACGTTCGGTTTGCCGTGACTGATTGTCGGTTTTGTTGCAGCTCCGTTACTAAATGACGTATTGTTATGCAGCGAACTAAAATTTGCAACGTGACTTTGAACCGATGTGGCATTCTCGATTGAAGATGAATTCGATTTATGCAAAGAACTCGAGTTCGCCGTTAAATTATTATTGACATTGTTTTGATTTCTTTGTATGTTGCTGTTATTGAAGCGGCTTGAAACATTTGGATCTGCGGACACCTGTAATATTAATAAAAAAAAATATAGTTTAAAAAAAATTGGTTATCTGTAAAGTCGGTTTACGGACGATAGTTTTACGTGATAACGTATTCCGTAATACATAACCTAAACCTCCCAAAATTTGGTTTCAATCCGCTTATCCTTGGTGTCGGAATGATAAGAAATGTCAAAAGTGACGTTTGCAACTGTCAAAGTATTATGTTCTAATAATAATTAGTTATTCCAATACTTAACTTAGAAGGCGTTGCATTTCACAAAATACTAATGTCAAAAAATTGAATTAAACATTAGAAATGCAGCCGTTTTCATGTTAAGACAAGACATACGTTATTTTCTAATTTCCATGTACGGCAAACAAAGACGACCGACCGCGTCGCGCCATGCATTAGACAACATTACATTTATACAGCTATTTTTCTATATAAATTTGTATAAAAAAACTGTTTAGGCAAATTCTGTTATACGAAATCTATGTAAAATGTTCTCCTCTTTCGTTTAAGACTGGTTTCAAACCGATCTGATTAAAATTGAGCGAGAAATTAGCAAAAAGCACGCACAGGGTCAGGCGGAACGTTACGCGTTACGAACGTTAGGAACGTTACACTTTTTCGTGCATGCAGCCGGTGTTTTATCAATTTATAAGATTGGTGATTCATCAATTTATAAGACGTTATCACGTCAAAAAACTAAAAAACACGCTTTATATTGAACTAAAAAGTAAAAAATATTTTTTTAAAATAAGCTTAAAACAATAGTGAATAAAAAATACTAGTATTATTGTAAAAAAAGCGTGGGGCGCTTTGTTCCACATTTTCGTACATCGAACGCCCGACGCTTTTTTCACAATAATACTAGTATTTTTTATTCATTATTGTTTTAAGCTTATTTAAAAAAAAATTTTTACTTTTCAGTTCGATATAAAGCGTGTTTTTTAGTTTTTTTTAAACTATTTTTATTTTCCACTTTTTAGTTCAATTTATTGTCAAAAATTTTCCGAAAAAAAAAAAAAAAACAATTTTTTTTTTCGGCGTGAACGAGATTAGAACCCACGACCCGTGATTCCGAGAGTTGACGTCAGCGAAGACCCGTGCTTTAGACCGCACGGCTAAACACTGTAGTTACAGTGCTGGCATATTATACTACTGTAATAAACCACTTGCTGTAGTCCAAAGAAAGGTTACAAACAAACATACATACTTACATACATACATACACACATACTTACATACATACATGCATACATACATACAAACTTACAAGTGAAGTTAATATAAAGCGTGTAAAAACAATACAGGTCGTCCTCGTTCTACGTCAATCAACATTTTGACACCGTTCCTCGCATTTGTACATAAAACGTTCATTTATTACACACATATGCACTGAATTGTGCTCAGTGTCGTGCTTAATATTTGAGAAAAATAATTTTTATTTTCAAGAGTTTCGAGGTCAACAATAACATTATTCTAGCCCAGGGGTCGGCAACCTTTTGAGACGGAAGAGCCAAAAGTTACAATTTACAAAATTTACCAGTTTTTAAAGAACCACTAAACTATTCGTTTCAGTATTATAGTATTTGCTGATAAAGGTGTAATATATATATATATCCGAGGACGACACGTCGCGACGGGGGCGGTGCGGGTGAGACGCGAGTGGAAATTGCTGAGAGATAGACAAGGTACTCAATCATGGATCGATTGGACGATTTTTTAGGGTTTATATAATAAAATAATTATTTTTTTGCGTATGGAACTGGAGAGCCTCAACTTTACATCAAAAGAGCCGCAGGTTGCCGACCCCTGTTCTAGCCTAATGTTAATCTAATTTAGTGATTTGTTTTTCTTCCAAGAGTGTAAAGGAGATGAAAAATATACTCTTACCTACTTGAAAAAACGCAGGTAGAAACGCAGGTAGGTATTTATCAAATTAAATAAAAAACGAAACAATAAATAATTTTTTAAGATACAGAAAACTCATTTTTCTTTATAAAAAAATCATCAGCGTATAAGAATAAAAAAATCTTTAATATTCAAATATAATTGAACGGTTCGACTATATGAAAAATCAAGAATTATTAACTGAGGAAACGTTTTAATGTTTTTAATAGTAAGTTATTTGATCCATATTTTATTATTGTCCTAAAAATATTCATATTAGAGTATTAGTTCGGAGAAATGTTTAATTCACTTAAATTTAATCGTTTTATGGGATAAAATAGCACTCAAACACGAGCCGCCATGTTTACCTACTGTGACGTCATCGTTGTAGTATAAAAAACAAGTGCAAGTAAGGCTCGGTATCGTTTACACGAGGCTCGTTTAGTTTTTACTCACATGTGTCATATGTACATACTACATGTAAAAAAATTGCTATTTTAAAATTGGAATAATAAATCAACTCGTGTTTTTGTGAATACAAACTGATAATTTCTGATTTATTATTTGATAAATGATCGTATTCACGTAATTTAATTATTTATTTTTTATAGCGTCAAATACCCTATTAATAATGATAATTGTAGGAAATATTAAAAATATAATACTCATAATATATAATGAGATTTCCTTCTTTTTTGGTAGCATGCGATTTGCAATTTTAACATCAATGAATTTTTTATCTAATTAACATAGAAAAATATTCTTGCGAAATTGTATTTTAATTAAAAATACTACATATGAGTAAAAAAATTTTAAAACTATAGCCAATTGTTATCTCTCAATGTATAAACAAAACAAGATTAAAGACAAGCTTTTGTTTGTGAAAGGATGTTAACAAAATGATAAAACGTGATTAAACAGAGTTCAAAATTATATCCAGGATATTTATTTTCTCTGCTATTGACATAATAGTACCAAAGTTGTAAAATAATATTAATACCAAAGTCAAAAAAATGGGGAATACAATTTTTTCTTGAAAATCTCTACAAAAGCACGTATCTATACTAATATATAAAGCTGAAGAGTTTGTTTGTTTGTTTGAACGCGCTAATCTCAGGAACTACTGGTTCAAATTGAAAAAAAAATTTTTGTTGGATAGCCCATTTATCGAGGAAGGCTATAGGCTATATAATATTACGCTACGACCATTGGGAGCGGAACTTTAATGAAAAATGTTGCAAAATGTATCTCAAAAATAAGCTTCTATTCATGTGAAATGCACTAACTAGATATACTCATATTAGCGTTGTGAGAACACAACCTCAGGTGGATCAATCGGTAGAGCATACGACTGTCAACATCAGGGTCGTGGGTTCGAGCCCCACGTTGGGCGAGTATATTTTTATTTTATTTTTTAAATTTTCTAAATTGCTTTCTTCTAAGGCTTACATTTAAATTTATTTTAATTTTATTGAATTAATTTTAAAAAAATTATTAGTTAAAAAAAGTTTAAATATTACTTTTTATCGACAAAAACTTTTGAACGGTAACTCCGATCATCATGAAATTTGGACACAACATTCATCTCGGTAAACTAAGATGAATGCGTGTACTCATGTTCCTCCCTTCCCCATTCGTTCTTTTTCACCCGGGTGAAACCGGACGGGACCGCTAGTGTATGATAAATAACGAGATGGTTATTTACCATACCTTCTACTAACTATGAGAGTAACTTGAAATACAAGATTAATTTTCAATTTATACAGAAAATTACATTGTAAATTTTTCCACTTTTAACCCGAATATTTCCAGTCTTTGCAGTTCAAAAGTGCTATTTCAATAATCATTAGTTTTGATAAAAATTAAACAAAACTATGAAAAACACTTCAAAAATACACCGATAATTTTAAAAAAATAAATAACTCACCGGTGGCTTGATCGGCTGTGGAGGAGGTTGTGGCGGAGGTCCTCTATTCTTAATATCGGCAGATATCTGTCGTCTGAGCACATCGTTTAATTTATCGTTCACGTTTCCTTTTGGTGTATCCGGTGATCGCCGAGGAGCAGGTCCATTACTTTCGGGCGATGTTCTATTGTCTCCGCCGAGTGATCGTCCGGTCGGTCGCAGTTTTGGTATTCCACCGGCAAACAGACCGCCTAAACCTATGGCGCCGTTCGAGACAGGTTGGGATGAAGCAGCGAAGCCAGAAGGCCGCGGTGAATTATTCGTATTGTTACTGTTGTTACCACCACTGCTAATAGAAGTTTTGCCTGGAAATGATTCAAAAGTTCATAGGATCAGTTATTAAAAACAAAACACCCGACTGTGATATAACAAAACACGGTTTTATCACTGCTACCAATAATAGTACCCGTTTTTTGAAAGGACAAGTATGTAACTTCGAGAAAAAAAATTAAAATCCACTTCAGTACGAACCCAAATATAGATATTTTTGCCTACTTTCGTTTGTATTTGAAGAAGTAAGTAATACCAATTACAAAATGTATTTTATTCAACTCATGCGCGTTATTCATGTTTTATCATGCCTAAAAACCGAACCCTAAATAGCCATTTACCGACTGGTGACAATTACTTGTCATAACTCAATGAAGATTCCTACTAGCTCGGCCATTGTGGAGTAATGAAAATAAACGTAACTATTTTCTGAGTAGTAACGAAATAGTCAGTAACAACAACTCCGTTGTTACCCATTGACGCTAAAATTGAGAGGCCGAATGTTTTCGACATGGAGTTTATTCATAACCGGCTAACCTCAAACCAAAACATTGAATCGTGCTGTTTGGTGCTGTTAGTATTGACAGTTTTTTTTATAAAGAAATAAATAGATATTTACAACATCTCATTATAATTAAAACATGAATAACGCGCAATTGTTGAATAAAATTATGGGCGCAACTTGTAGCGCGATGAATGACTTAGACTACTAGTTACGCCAATAACTATTACCTGATATCATAGGAGCACTTTTATCAACCGTAACGGTCTTTTTCAATTTTGCACCTTGTCTTATCGATTGCAGCAATAAATTTCTTCCTTCGCCGGTATCTTTAGATTGTTTACCGACATTGAACGCCGGAGGTGGTGGTGGTCCTGGCGGTGGCGGAGGCCCTGGAGGCGGTGGTGGAGGAGCCATCTATTTTAAAAATAAATTGTTTAAAAATGAACTAATCGCTTGTAATCTCACTGATTTCAAAGCTGAACCACGCGCGATATGATTATTTTGCGAATGTAGTTTTTTGAGTCATACACATTTTTTTGTAACCTGTCACTGAACAAATCATAAGTATGTAAGTTTACGTAGTTGTTTAAATAATGACTAACACTGTATCCTAAACGAAATGCAAATTTTAATTTATTTTTTTTACATAGTTCGAATATATACTGCATTCATTTAATAATTAAAATAATGACTGACATGAAATAAACATAACATTTGATATCATAAAAAAGCAGACTACCATGTGTTAGTTAATTACATTACCACTCAAGTGACTCATTTACTACAAAAAAAGGTCAATGCTTCGTTATTTGTATCACCCTGTTCAAACCTACTGTTGTTTTTGTTAGTAGGAATCTGGATAAATGTCGACACAAACAAAACACATGATTCGATGTCCAAAAAAGGTCATCCAAAATTTGGAAATGAAAAACGAAAATATGCTATCGTCACTACTGTCAGATGAACGTTTTGGATTTAGCTGTCAAAACACAATTGAACGCTTACAAAAATAAAAATTATGGTTAGCTGTGAGCACAAAAAATAAAAAATTACTAAATACGTAGGTTGATATCTGTCAACGTCCTCCAAATTTCACTCACTTTAGAATCCGTAAAAAATCAATTGTCAGTCTTGGAATTATTTAACACTCAACACAGACATCGTGAAACCAACAGAGCAGACAAATATTTAATCGTTTTATAAAACTCTTAATCGAAAGGTTATTTTTTTTGTCAATTTCCTCTATTTACGTGTAGAATTCAACTGTCTATTCAGAAATAAATATGGCGACTGCTGGTGAACCCCACACCACTCCTCTCCGCGTTTGACAGAAATAGGACTGTCTCCCAAGACGCAAACACAACCACAGCCAACTTGATTTGGAATGAGTCACAAATTATGAATCAATTTGCCACATTTCTTAAGGTGCTCTAGCTGTTATTTTTTGCGGTCGATTGTATTAAAATTGATGACTAATAAATACTTTCCATAAATTGGTTGTTTCTAACAAATAACTTCTGGCACGCTATGAGCTTCAAACAACTATTTTATGGCTGAAAAAAATTTCAAAACAAAAACATTTTAGGAGTGTTCTTCCGTTCGGTCTGCATATTCTTTGGCACATTTCTCTTGACTCGGTTCAATTTTTTTACAGTTCCAGTCCTAGCCCCTAACGAAATTTTTTTTTGTCCCAAATTGGTAATTTTGTAAAATTTCTGTTAGCAAGTCGTGTATATCGAAGAATCTCGTTAGAGATTCTTTTCTGTGTTAAATGCCGATGAATCTCTAACAGATTCTTATACATTGATTTTGCCCACAGAACAGTTACTGTGGATTTTGCCTCTCTCCCATATAACGCCGTGTATATGAGGCCAGTTTCCAATTTTTATAGTTCTGTGACTATATACTTACGTTTTTGCCGCTATGAGCTAACTGATCTTGGTTTAACTGTTTAAATATATTTTTTTTACCTCCACTTTAGCAACCTCATTAGGAATTTATTTTTAAAGGATATGTTTTTAAAATATTTAAAAAGTATAAAAAAAAAACAATTATCTTATGCATTTTATGGGTGCGCCATGAACCCTCGATTTATTGACGCATTTTCCTTAGAATCAGTCGAATTTAAAATTCAACTCTAATAGGTACACTACCTACGTTATCTGAATAAAATAGGTAGATAAATGAATAATGATAAAGAATATTAATTAAGCGCGTTTATCTATAATAGTCAATTGATTAAAAATTGTTGTTGAGTCACCACGACAGGAATGCATTAAGAAATAGTATATTAAAGTATAAGTGGATAAAAAGGTTTTTAAAACACGCGTGATTTTTCACGAGCAAGTGTTTTAAAGACCAGTTATCCACGAATACTTCACGCTATTTTTTTATTGGTGCAGTTTGAAATCATAAATACTGGTATTATTACTACAAAAAAATGGAAATAAAAACTAATAATGTAAAATGGTTGAATTCGTGATGTGACATCAGTATACCTTTCGTTGTCATGGAAATGAGAAAAACAGAAATTAATTTGCAATTTGTCATTAAAGATTAATAAGTTTAATAATGTTTGAATAAAGGTTTTGCATTTGTTAGTAATATTTTATTTGACGTTACAGGCTACTCCTGTCAAATCAATAATAAAAAAATTCTCGAGTTGTTGATGTTCCCATGGTAACTTTAAAAAACGCGCGTTTTTGAAAGTTCGACACTCTGAGGCGTGCTTTAAATAGGTAAAATAGGGCACCAATAAAAAAAACAAATGTATTAATATAACTTTTATTAAAAAATAACTTTATATTGACACAAACCGTCTTTTGAAATAATATTCTAAATAAGCTTAAAAACTAATAAAGATTTACAAAAATGTACATCACAACATGATTCAATTACGCTTGTGGTACAGTCTGGGTGCATTTATATGCATTTTCTAAAGCAGTCGTAATCGTTTGCATGTCACCTTCAATTATTCGAGCCCAATTCTCCACATCTCCTATTTCTTTCAATGCACCGCTATACTGTTCGACTAGATTGAGCCATTGTTGTGTCATTTTCGAAAATTCTACAGCTCCTTGGTGAAGTCTTTTTGCTTCAGCATCAAGTTTTTTCTGGTTGAGGTAGGACTGTGCTACACTAATGAACAATTGAATATTAACAATCACTCTTCGTTTTATTAAAATTATGATGATGCGTTATCTATACTAATATATAAAGCTGAAGAGTTTGTTTGTTTGTTTGTTTGAACGCGCTAATCTCAGGAACTACTGGTTCAAATTGAAAAAAAATTTTTTTGTTGGATAGCTCATTTATCGAGGAAGGCTGTAGGCTATATAAAATCAGGCTACGACCATTAGGAGCGGAGCATTAATGAAAAATGTGCCAAATGTATCTAAAAAAATAAGCTTCTATTCAGGTGAAATGCACTAACTAAGTATACTCATATTAGCGATGTAAGAATACAGCTCTGGCTAGCGCAATCGGTAGAGCACAAGACTGTCAATACCAGGGTCGTGGGTTCGAGTCCTACGTTGGGCGAATGCATTTTTATTTTCTACATTGCTTTCTTCTAAGGCTTACATTAAAATTTATTTTAATTTTATTTAAGTAATTAAAAAAAAATTATTAGTTAAAAAAGTATAAATACTGCTTTTTATCGACAAAAAATTTTGAACGGTAACTCCGATCATCATGAAATTTGGACACAACATTCATCTCGGTAAACTAATATGAATGTGTGTACTCATGTTCCTCCCTTCCCCATTCGTTCTTTTACACCCGGGTGAAACCGGACGGGACCGCTAGTTGATTCATAAATGTCTCTACTGGTTAATTATTATTAAACGCAGTGTCTGTTAAAGTTAGTGGAAACTTCGTCTATCTTTATAAAAAATCAGCAGCTTATCGTTCAAAACACGGATGTTGTTGCCAGGGCCCGATCTGGGGGGGGGGGGGGGGGCAAACCGGGTAATTGCCCGGGGCGGCAAAATTGAGGGCGGCGCGGCGTCGGCGGCGAAAATTTGAAAGATGGTTAAACAAAAAAAAATGACACCATCTATGGAACAACGCATGGGTAAAAGGCGGCAAATATTATTTTGCCCGGAGCGGCGAAATAGCTGGATCGGGCCCTGGTTGTTGCTGAACACTAACTCATAATGGTCCGGGGGCCAGCGACCTATTTAGGTCGTCCATTTCCGCGCGGCTGAAAAACTCGCAAAATGCTCAGACAGTAGTACCATATAGCATAGTGGCCGTCAGCTGCGCCAGTATCGGTGGAATAGCCTCCCACGCACGGTTAAAAAGATAATATTTTTTATATCCAAATCTTTGACAAACATCTGTTAGGTACATAGGTATCCATGACTACTTATCAAAAAACTGTTCGTTATTAATTTTTCATTAAAATTCGATAATTAAAACTCCATTCTATTAGAGAGTAGATATTATACTAATTAATTTATATATTTTTTAGATTATTTCGAACGTCATCTAGTGAAATATTGATTTATAATTTATTATTTTTTATCAATATAGGTATAGTCTGAAAAAAATTGGTCGATAATTTTATTTATTTGAATAATATTTTTTATCATTACCTATCGATTGAAAACTTGTCAAAAGATAGGTATTAATGATCTTTCATAAAAAAAAAAACGTCAGCTGGCTGTACGATGGTGGATGTTACGTCAGCTGATCATACGAACTTGACGAAATTAATATGAATTCAGTCATTCCCTATCACATGAAACTTTGTCAAAAGGTAGTTTTTATAATATTTAAAATAAATAAAATCGTCAGCTGTTTGTATATTGGGGGAAAGATTGTCAGCTGATACAAAAAAGGGTGTGGTAGAAGAGAAAGTTGGGAACGTCGATATTTTGGCGGTAAAGCTGTAAAGCGTCGATAGCAATCGCTATGATACAGTTGAAAATCATTAGGTTGTTCAGGAAGTATTACATCTCTTGCTGCTAAATTATAATTTTTTCGAATAGTGAGTATATTACGGCACTTGCACAAATCTTCGTTGATTAATTTTAACGTTGAACTTTTCTTTTGACAAAATACACAAAAATTCCAGCCAATTGGGTGACGGGACCACTTCAAAAATGTTGACATTTTATTATATTAAAGAATTTCTGATATCGCGCGGGTAATGGATCGTATTCAATATGATATTTGCTATTCGTTGCCATGGTTAGCTACATAATATTATGTTCCACGTCATGTAAAAATTAATCTAAGCATGCCGAACTAGTTTATTTCTGACAGATTTATAAAACAAAAGAGCAGCTGATTTCTTTATTTTCAAAATATTTCCGAAGCTATAAAGCTACCTATTCCCCCGATAGTGCCGCAGCTGACGGCCACGATGCTACATAGTCCAACTGTCTAAAGCTTTTTACGAGTCTTTAAGGCATGCGGAAATTGGTAAGAAAAACCTGTTACTGGCCCCCGGACTATAAACAATAAGTAATAAGAATACTTACCCAACGTTCAAATGATCTACTAAAGCTTGCGCCAATTCATCTGCGGATACAACAGCTTCTTTTCGTTTTTTCTCTATTATAAAATAAGAAAATATGTAACTAGCGTCGTAATACCATTACGCACAAGATACATATATATGGTATTTACTATTTTTGCACGTACCTCGCATAAAATTGCTGGGTTTCAACTTTATTTTTCAAATATCTGACAGTTATTGTCTAAAATTTTGAAAATGAAATGAAAAAACACTGATTTTCTAGGCAATTGGTGTTTTATTTTATAACACTAGTGCTGTAATACCTGTATACAATATACATGCATGTAAAGCAGCTATTTTATAGGGAATAGTGCAAACAAAAATAGTAAAATTATCTATCCATTAACATATAACCTCAATTTATTTTGTCAAAGATCAATACCTTGTTCTTCCTTTTTTTCTGACTGCTTTATTTGATGTTCTTTGACCATAGAGGAAAGCATTTTTTTTTTATTTTTTAAACCTTTTTTCCAAAGAAAAAATATTTATGAATGACAAAAAACTTCTATTTTTTGCTCAAACTGACAGCTATTATATTAAATATATCAGATGCAGAGAACAGATGTACCCAAACTGTTTTTAGTCAGTTGAGCTATAATTGCTGTCTCCCAATCTATTTCATTGAATTGATTGTTATTTATTATTCCATGAATATCTGTCACTAATTTTCAAATTCAAAGTACCTTTATAATAATTAATATACGTTGTAATAAACAATCTTTTAACAATATATTGAGGTTAACAAAGATTATTGTTGGTAGCGTCTACATATGATTTAAAATAGGAATACTCAATTTCCAAATCAAAAAGGAAATTATAATTTTAAGGGCCCTCACGTCTCATTTTTTTAACAAAGGGAATAATCATTTTTGCACAACGCCTATCAAATAGGTACCCGCTTTTCCTGGCTCGTGTGACCGTTAAAACTCGTATCAACGTGCCACTTACCAAAAAACTCTTCATTCCATTCTAGATCCACTATTTACTTACAAGGGATAAAATATATGGTTATCTCTGAATATACTGAAAGTTCGAAATTATTTTGAAATTCAACACTTATCCATAGATACACAAAAAAAGAAAAACAGTATTGAAGGAGCGTTCAATTTTCGATTTAATTCTTAGATTGCGGATACACTAGCGCTTCCTGTACCTTTTATGTACGTGGAAAACGCCGTAAAAAGCGCGCGAGATTCAAAAATATTAATTATTTTATAATATGATTTTATTGAGAAAAACGACAAAACTCACAGTAAATAGTGATATTTCACTCCAAAACCTATTTTTATACTGAAACGTTTCAAAAATTACAAAATTGAGCATACATATAATGTAAAGCTTAGAACATTTTACATTATCAATTTGGCATCAAGGTTGACAAGCATTGATGCCAATCTGACAATGTAAAATGTTCTAAGCTTTTATATTATATTTATGCTGTTTAGTAATTTTTGAAACGTTCCAATATAAAAATAGGTTTTGGAGCGAAATATCACTGTTTACTGCGAGTTTTATTGTTTTTCCATTAACATCATATTATAGAATATTTAATCTTTTTGAATCCCGCGCGCTTTTTACGGCGTTTTCCACGTACAAAATGGCTTCCATATGGCTTTAAATTGAAACCATTTCGCACAATGCTCAAGGATAGGCATCCGCTATCTATTAATATACATATCTATGATTAAATTACTGTATAATTCGGGGCCATTTCCCTACACAATACCCAGATACCTGAACTTGTAATTACCCCTAGAAAATATGTAATCAGTAGATCATACCTATTGTCTCTGGTAGATCATTTTATCCGATGAATTACTATATTGATTTTCAATTTTGAAGGTTAGGTTTAATCACAATATGCTGAAATTCAATCAGTTTCCCCGTTTGAACGAAATGAAATAGGAATTATGAGTCGGAACGGGCAGAATGTGAAATGAAAACAATGTGACATTTCTTTAGTACTTTTATTGGTTTTTACATGACACACAGTTCGTATGTCCATATAGTTAGGAGAAACAAGGCCAGGTAAAGAGAGAGTAAGAGTGTTAAAAAATAGAGAGCACAAAATCGATGATAGTGTGACCGAAAAAAAACTGCAATGAAAAACAACAAGTAACACGTAATACAGCCAGGACCTCACCTTTATTTCAGGCTATGACATGAAAAACATGAGTCGTATTTTCCGTTCAATAAATATTTCATTTACTGGAAAATATAATTTATTTTAAAAAACTCACAATTAAATTATTACATACCGTTCACTTCAAATTTTTAAAGTGAAACTTTTATTCTATCGCCCCGAATTTTTCTGGCCGTCTGTTGCATGTCGCATTACAGGCGGCCGCGGAGTAGGGGTAAAGTGAAAGGCGCTCGGAGTAGGCGCTCGGTAGAGCAGCCAAGGCCAATATGGCGGCGCCCATGGTTAGCATCAGCTGACCGTGTAGTATGTATAACACATAGTCAGTCTGTCATGCGGGCAAGTGCTGTACATGTTTTTATTCGTGTATTCATGTGAATATTGTTGTTTATAATTAATCGTGATGGATAAGTGTCTACAATCCAACGCCTACAATCCAATAAAAGTTTCACTTGCGTCGTGGTTTCTTAAAACCACACAACTGTTTTTTTTAGTAATCAGGTTTCATATCACTAAAAAAATACGTAATGACAGAGAAAATAATTTCATAATTTCAAAAAGTTCGCAGTCACCTATAAAACTACACTTATTTTTGACAAATTGTAGACGATCTCGCGAATCCAGGTAATTAATGTCTTTTTTATTGTAACACGAAATAAGTTAAAAAACAAAATATAGTCATTCAAAAGTAAAGTGATTTTAGAGACATAATAAAGCGAAAAGTCTGCATTTCTTTTGATTTTTCTTAAAATATTTCGTATGTAAACTCGGTACAATATTTGCCCTTTGTCAAACATGACGTTTTATAAAAAAAAAACATCAAACACAATACCAAACGAACATAAACATTCTTGACGATGCACCGGATATCCCGTAGGCACCAAAATATTCAGTCTCATCCGAATACAAAAAAATTAATACAGTGTAAACTCCATTTTACGTCACTCGATATAACGACAACTCCTTAAAACGTCGAAATTACTTAACTCTAGTTGGTTTACCTTGTTGCTCATACAATGATACACTCTAAATAACAACACACCCACTCTCAATAACGACAACAATACGTCATCATTCAATCAATACACAGTACTTGTTTGTTATTTTGTTGCATTGTTGTCGGCATCATGCGTACCGAAGATTCTAAGAAATTCGTTCTTTTGTTTGTTGAGACGAAAAACGGCAGACAAAGATAACAGACTATGCGCAATAAGTATGTATGTTTGTTGGTCAGTTGTTAATTTTATATAAGTAAATACATATTGTAGTAAAAAAATATTAATGGATTATTTCTTCTCTTCGTTTAACGACAACTCTCAATAACGCCACAAAGTGCACAAGCCCCTTCAGTGTCGATATATAATGTTTACATTTTTGAATTAGCTTTATATACTTTTACAAATAAATATAAATATGAACTAGCTGATATTCATAACACCAAAAAAGCACTATAAGAGTTCATTATAGTCGCTTAAATTTGAGCAAAAGATCCCCAGCCCATCTTGGGGTAACTATTTTTAATAATCTGCCTGCACATATAAAATTAGCTACAGATGTAAAACATTTCAAAAATTCTCTGAAAATGTATTTGCTGGGAAACGCTTTTTATAATTTAAATCAGAGGTTCCCAAACTTTTTTGTCTCGTAGACCACTTGCCATGTTTTTCGGTTTTGGGTAGACCCCCTGCTTATCTGATATTGATTTTTTGCAAATTCACTAATTTCAAATGTATTTTTGACAACCGGTATAGTGCTACTCACTTTGAACGATTTAAATTTATAACGGTAGTGAAATGTAGTGTGAAATGTTTAGTTTTATACATTTATTAATTAGATTCAAATTAAAATTTACTTTCTGTTACATAAAATAACTAAGCAAAAAATAAATGCTTTTTAGTGTGAGGGATGAACCTGATGCTTTAATAATAAATTTTCAACATTTGGCATCAATTTAGTTAGATTTAATCTTAAATCTCTTCGCTTAACGATGTCCGGTTTGTTTCTTTTTTTGTTAGGAGATTCACTATCGTTGACCCCCTTTTTCATTTCATGAACCCCCAATTTTTTTTCCCGCTGACATGGACCCCTTGCAAGTTGTCGTCGACCTCTGGGGGTCGATATAGACCACTTTGGGAATCACTGATTTAAATGAATATCATTCACCTGACAATTTTAATACTGTTCTTAAAATAAAAACTTATTATTATTATTATAAAGTTTACACTGTATTAATTATCAATCCAGCGCATTTACTATTTGGACAATTGATAAATCATATCCGATAAGAGAAATTACACATTTGTTCGTGAAATTTACAATCACAAAAATTACCATCCGACAAGAACCATGTCATAGCCCGGTACATTAAAGGGAATTGTTTTTTTTTTCTTTCTTTTTTTTATATTATCGGCCTGACATAAAGAATATGATCTGTTAAAGCTTCACGTCTTCTACCCTACTTCGCAATAAAACAGCGACTGGGATTCTTCACACTGATAACAAACTTCTACATGTATTTTCTAGACCTTCAGGATGATACAGATTTTCTCTTCATTATAGAGACTGACTATCTAAGCTTTTCCTCCCAATCTTGCACATTTCAAAATGGTGTGAATAGATTGACAGTTTGTTTAAGATGTTATGTTTGCTAGTTTTTGTGACCTTTTGATCATATTCTTTGCTTAAGCTTCACGCTCTTCAAGTTGAGAAAACAATATTTGTAAATTACTTCATCATCATCCTTTATTTCTTCTTTTATAACCTTTTTGAAACAAAACGAAAACCCATTAGAATCTTTTTTAAAATATATTATTTTTATAAGAGTCCTATTTATAATAGTGATTATTATTACAAAGTCATAACTTAAACACAATAATTAATTGCAAAAAAAAAAAGAAGATGCCAGCACTTGCGTGGCAAAATCAAATCACGTTACGAAGTCGCGAGCTCATCGCGACTGACTCAATAAATGTAAAGAATTCTGGCCTGGGTCAACTCAAGGAAAGCATATTTATACAATAACTAATGACAACAAAATTTCAACAAAAAGAAAATTACAAAATAAATTTCACGAAAGACCCGAGTTCTAGACATGTCTATCATATAAAACAAAAAAAAAAATTGGTAAATTACACGACGCGTTATTATTTTGTTTTCTCTCGCACAATCGATTGTTAATTATATCATTTAGAATATGAGTATCGATTTTTATATTCAACAATTTTAATATGACTTTGGAGCAAAAGGAAACATCGTCGGAACTTGGATTTTGAGCCCGAAGCCCACGCTTTTGTAGATTTTAGTCATGTAATTTATCAGAAGAAGAAAGTCGGGGACTTAAAATGCAATATAAAAAATCATATGTACTAATACAAAAAAAAAAAGGAAAAATCTAATCTTGTTCATATTATCATAAAATCTAATGAATAGCAATCGTATGGGCCAGCTGCAAGTAAGTCGTAGAGGCCCGAGTCTGGCTCGCGATCTCTGACTAATAACGACCTGAAAGTAACGAGCACAACAACATACGAGATTAAACAATGACAAAACAAAACATAACATGCAAAAACTTTTTTCATTTCATATTATGTTTGTCCATTATGGTCGGAAAGCATCAGAAATATCAGTAATAAAATTTATAAATTTTCTATCGAAACATGACAGATACATAAACGAGAACCTCTATATACATTTTTAAGGAAAATATCATTCGAAATAGAGCGTCAAAAACCAGTGTTGCCACAAATTTAAACAGCCGAACGTAGCTGTCAAACCATAACCTTACAATTTTATGTTTTGCGATATGCAACTTTTGGGGTTATTTCGTGTAATTTGGCAACACTGTCCTGAAGCATTCAACGCCTAGTTCTAAAAGATGAGTCACAGAAGACGAGGATATTTGATGTCCAAATCGTTTTATTCATTTGATTCAAATGACTGAAACCAAAATTTTAATTTCCTTTGCGTTGCAAATAGACAACACGGTCTTACTACTGGTCAATAATTTTTAACTCCTTCCCGCTATATAACTAGTAGTGATGTGCCAGATATCCGTATCCGCGGATATCCGAGGGAGAAGAAAGATCCGTATCCGTTAGTTTTTGGCGGATCTTTTACCTTATTAATTTTCAATTCATAGATGAAATTTTATATATATAGATGATTAGGTAATAATGAAAACCTGTTAAATTCCATTCAGATTATTTTTTATTTTTTTAAATCGTATTTGGCACCTTTATATTGCAAACATTTATCGTAGTGAGTACCGTACTAATAGTACATTACTCAAAGGTACTAAATCAACTATCTTTATAATGAGATATTGCACATCGATCTTTGGAAAGAGACAATCTGTTATGAGAGTTAACTCTTAAAAAGGTCATTAACTTTTTTGCATAACAGATAGTATCTTTCCAAAGGTTGATGTGCAATATTTACTGCCGCGTATCCGTATCCGCAGATCTTCTAACAAAAAATCCGTATTCAGATCAGTATCTGCGGATATACATTTTTAACGATCCGGCACATCACTAACAACTAGCAATACTTTATCGTAACAAATAAACAATTATTGGTAGTCAAAAAGCTCCGAATAAAACGTTTGGAAAACAATTGATCAGCGATCGACCTCTGTGACTAACAAACCAAACAAAAATATATTATAAAAACAAAAAAACGTATTGAAAGATCGATACGGTTAAATTTAAACGTTATTAATATTTCCCATGAAAAAATATATATCGTTCCTTTTTTAACAGTGTTTAAGAAAAAATAAAATTAACAATAATAATATATCAAGAGAAAAGCATGATAATAAAGAATAAATGTACAATCTTGCGAGTTCTTGAAACCAATTATAAACAACTTGTTCAGCAGTATCTTCTTAAGATGCACTTGTGTCGTTGAATGCTAATGTGAAAATAATTGTATGTTCAATCACTTACGTGGCGAGTACGATCTGGAACGCGACCTCTCGTACCGGCGGCCTCGGTAGCGCGGAGATGGAGATCTTCTGTCTCTATAGCCACCACGATAGCCACCGCCACCGTAATAGTCACTGCAACACGAAACAAAAAATTAATTCCAGTCGAAGAAATACCAATCAAAATTCGTAAGCATTGAATTATATTAAGAACTTTTTAAATGTCCAATTTTCTGGTCGATACCAAACAGGGATTTTGTAAGGATTTCATGGCATACATTTCGGTCAAAAATGTATATTTCGCCATAAAGAGAAACTGCTGTTTTCATTGGTTATCGTAATTATATAGTTTGTGAAATTAAGGAGGTTGAGCCGTTTTACGAAGATAATGAAAAAAATCTGAAATAAAGTTTTTTTAATAGATTTTTTTATGACAAAATTTTCTGTAAAAAATCCAAAGTCATTAGGAGATTTATAAAGTTAAAAATTAAAAAAAACTTTTACATGTAGTCTTATGGAAAATATGTCAATACAACCTAGCATGCAAACGGTACATTTTAATTTTTTGCAAATAACCAAATAATGTCAGCAGTTCCGAAAACTAACTATTTAAAGCATCGATGTCTTACGCATATTTTAATATTTTTTCCAATTTAATTAGGAGACTTTTAATGATTTAATTTTTATTACTTCTAATTTCATTTTTTAATTATTTACTGCAAAAAATATGTAAATTACAGATATTTACATAAAATTTTTTTTAACCTAACTTTGTACAAAAAAATTCAAAAGTTAGAAATAATTAATTAATATTAAAAAAAAATATTTATTTATGCCTTTATGACAATAATTTATTGGCATCACCGACCTATAACCTTTTGTAAAAATGTATTATTGAAAAGTTCCCATTTATAATTCGACTTACTTTTGATTGAGACTGTAACAGATCAACCTCCTTAAATAGGTAATGGGTGTACAATTTCTTTTATAAAACAATACTTACTCTCTGTCTCTACCGCCTCTTCGGTCGCCCCAACCTCTATCCGAAACACTGCAAAAAACAAACGCAACAAATTACAAACGTGTTAAAATACAACGCACTGAACTTTCGCTTGTTACCATCAAAATGTCCGTAAAAGCCTTTACAGAAATTTTCCTCTTTTCAACCTCTGGCATTATTTTACGGATTAATACTATTCCGAATTCTGTGCTTTCCACAAAGAGCTCTAGTTTGTAGAATACAACAGTAACGGATTAAAAAAAACACCCGTGCAAACTTGAAGTTATGTAAATAGTTCGTTCATCACGGGAATCGAGTCTCGAAGATTTTTCTCGCTTAGTCGTTGGAAACATACATTGATAAACGGCGCGGCGAAATAAGCGTGTAATTGCAAAGAGTTCAGACGGATTACTGTAACTTGTGGCTATATCTGATAGCCTAGTTGTCGTACTGTGTTGTATGCGAGAGATATACAAACGCACCGGTAGCGGACGCTTGTTTTGTATTAGAACTGTTACTGTGCATGTGCGCAGCATTGTTGTGGTTTAAAAACATCATTTTTTTGTGGTGTAACTACAAATTTCCGGTTTTCGGATTTTTTCCTTTACTTGTGCTATAAGACATTGCTTCTTGCCAAATTTCAGGATTTTAGGTCAACGGGAAGTACCCTATAGGTTTTGATTCCCAAAAGTCTTGACAGACAGACATACAACAAAGTAATCCTATAAGGGTTCCTTTTGAGGTATGGAACCCTAAAAAGCTTTTTAACAAGCGATGTACATTCATGAACTCCAAAAAGGCTGTATTAAAATGTTTGTTCCAAGCAGCTGCGAACAGTAACAGAACCGTACACAGTCTTGTTACTGCGCAAGACTGTCTTGTTACCGTTCGCGGCTGCTTGGAACAAACCTAAAATAAAAAGCGTCTTCTGCGTAGCTTCGGCTGCACAAGTGACAAATATTTGCCAAAGATCAGCCGTGGAATTCCGTGGCCTCCGATTTTAACGGTACTGTGAGTGTACAATAATTTATAAAAAAAACTTACTAAGTTGGTTTGCCCATATAAATCCCAGGCGTGGGCGTGTGCGCCCTTTCCGTTATAGAAAAGTCAACCCTAATACAACGGCCATCGATTTCCATTCCTGAACATTGTTCCTTTGCGACTTTTGCATCTTCGGTGCTCTCGAAGTAAACAAAACCGAAACCTCTTGAACGTCCAGTCTGAAAAAAAAAGTATATAAATATTGCATTTTTGTGTGTTGGAAGCGGTTTACAGAAGCCCCGCACGAAATAGCCGAAACAATATGTCATTGTGCTCGCCTATTACCAATCTCCAGTACCCGGGAACTCGTAACAGTATAGATTAAAATAACATCGAACTGAAAATATGACTTGGCACTAGATTAAAACTAAATATAGTTTTAAAAAAATAAAAAACACGCTTTATATCGAACTAAAAAGTAAAAAAATATTTTTTTTAAAATAAGCTTAAAACAATAATGAATAAAAAATACTAGTATTTTTTATTCATTATTGTTTTAAGCTATAAACTAGTATTATACTAGTATTTTTTATTCATTCAACAATAATGAATAAAAAATACTAGTATTTTTTATTCATTATTGTTTTAAGCTTATTTTAAAAAAATTATTTTTTACTTTTTAGTTCGATATAAAGCGTGTTTTTTAGTTTGTTTTAAACTATATTTATTTTCCACTTTTTAGTTCGATTTATTGTCAAAAATTTGCCGAAAAAAAAAACATTTTTTTTTCGGCGTGGACGGAATTAGAACCCACGACCCGTGATTCCGAGAGTTGACGTCAGCGAAGACCCGTGCCTTAGACCGCACAGCTAACCACTGCAGTTACAGTGCTGGCATATTATACTACAGTAATAAACCACTTGCTATAGTCCAAACGAAGGTTACAAACAAACATACATACATACAAACTTACAAGTGAAGTTAATATATAAAGCGTGTAAAAAACCGGCAATTTAGTTAAATAAACCAACTTGTAAAATAATCGGATCTTCGTCTTGTCAGTTTCTTTGTGTACTTTTAACCCCTCGACAGACACTTAAAATTCAGAGTTCAAATTGTGGCACCTGTTTTAATAATTTTTTGAACACGTATTAGCTACTGCGCATTACTGTAACTGTTCAGTTACCGTTAGCAGAGAGGTTGGAAAAGAGCTAAAGTAACCACAAAATCATTTAACAATTATCGATTGCTAACCATGTTAGCATCATTAGGAAATTTAAATCCCCCAATAATGTAAAACATGGCTGGTGGAACGTTCTTCTAGAACAGTCCTGGCCAAAGTGGAATTTTCTCCAGCCCGCGAAGCATTTTTTAAATGATTATTAAAAGCAAAAATATTACTGTTTGCCAATATAAATTGGCGCATAACAAGAATTTTAGAAAAATAGTAAATAGTGTTTAAAAACTTGAAATTGTTGTTTCAAAAAAGCTATATTTAAAATTAGAAAAAGAAATTGTTTGGCCCGCGGTCAAATATTTATCCGCAATGTGGCCCGGCAATCAAAAGATTTGCCCACCTCTGTTCTAGAAGAAATAAGTGGTTTGGTGTTATGCGATTGCTTTTAATATTCATAATTATATCCAGAATTAAAAATCGATTAAAAAATTGGTTGTCTGTAAAAGTCGGTTTACGGATGATAGTTTTACGTGATAACGTATTCCGTAATACATAACCTAAATTTTAGTAGCTGTCAAACTTGGGCCAAAGCATACTGCGCTCTCGCTTGCACGCACAGGGTCAGGCGGAACGTTACACTTTTTCGTGCGTGCAGCTGGTGTTTCATCAATTTATAAGACGTTATCACGTCAAAAAATTACCTTTGCATCTATAACAACTTGGACGCGTTCAACGGGACCATATTTGGAGAATATATGATGAAGTTGGTGTTCAGTTGTGTAAGTGCTGAGACCGAATACGCCCAAGCACCTGGACTGGGATGGATTTTCGCGGGTGCCGACGTGCCTGCGACGGGAGGACATCGGACTGTGTGAACGTGAACGGTCGTGCCCTCTGTAGCCGCGGCCGCGCGAATGAGACCGGGAACGACTGTGTGAGTAGCGCGATTTGTAACGGCGCGCCGATCTGGACCGGCTGCGCGATTTGTATCTGCGGCCTTCGCCTCGTTCGCTGCGCCCCTCGCGGTCCGACCTTACTCGGTCTCGATCGCTGCTGCGATATGACATCTTTCTTGAGTGACTTCTACTCGGACTTCTGTAACGAAAAGAATAACAATTATACCTTGAATAACACATTGCAGATTATAGACGCTCAACAGCTGAGGTCATCAGCTGTCTAAATATCAATTAAGTAACAAGATACAGTTTTATTTAAAGGTTATGTTTCAACGACTACAAGAGTTGTCATAATACGCTCAAATTGATCTCAATAACACAACTTACAACTGGGATATTTGTTTTTGTGTATCCACTGACAGGTTCTCACAATATTTATCTCTAATCACTGCACGGCGGGTGAATTTTGATGAAATTTGGTGTACCACCAATCGGCACAGAAAGTATTGAGTACTTTTTATCCCGCTATATTAAGATAGGTTATTTTTTTTTTTTTATATGGCTTTGGCAGCAAGGCCATTAGCTCTAGGTATGATATAGGTTGTATAAGTTGTTATTTTTACCTATTTATAAAATAGGTTACATTAATTTTTTACTGGTTTACATAAAAAAAACCATATTGAGGATTGGAGTGTTAAAACATTGTACCCAACGGCCATAACAAATATAATTGTTTTTACGAGCCATTTCTAAATTTCTTTTATGCATTTTGACGTGTTATCAAACAGCAAATAGCTGACAAAAAGGTCACAACAAATTTCCAATTCATTACAGCGCCGCTAAATACAAACGACCTTGAATGAATGAAAATGAATATGGAACAAATAATGATTCCGACACATTTTGATCTTAAAAAGTAACTTTTAATAGAATTAAGAATGGCTTACAGTCAAATATTACGTTAAACAGAGTATTCTATTTTTGAAAAAAATTATCTAGAATAAAACATAGCCCCCTATAGGTCCTGTATTATTATGTATATGGAAAAAATGGAATAAATTATTATTAAACTTGATTTCTTATCAACATGCAGACATTAAAACTCGTAATTTGGATGAAAACTTTGGTACTATCTTAAATCATGTTTGTATTTCAGAAATTCGAGAAAAAGTCTTTAGTAAAAAAGATATTATTATTTTTTACCCAAGTCAACTACTTTTTTTAGTAAAAATGCATATACAGTGTACACTCTTTATAACGTCCTTCGTTATAACGAAAAACTCCCTATAACGTCGAAATTTTTACGATTTGGTTGGTTTACCTTAAAACCTATACATTAATACCCTCTTTATAACGCAACAGCCATTCTCTATTACGAAGAAATATGTTCATATTTAGGCGTCAGCAAATGTTTACAGACATAAAGAGGACCATTCTGAACCATCACCATCTTTTCAACAAGCACTTGATGGCGCCAAACTATAGGTATATGTGTTTGGAATAAATTAATTTTGTGAAAATTGGTTATTTTTCTTTCTTCCCTCCATATAACGAAAATTCTTTATAACGAAAAAAATGTTCGGTCCCTTAAAATTCGTTATAAATAGATTATACAGTACATTGAAGATTATTGTTAATTTGGTTGTTTTTCTTTCTTCACTCCATATAACGGTAACTCTCTATAACGATAAAAAATGCTCGGTCCCTTGAGTTTCGTTATAAAGAGTTTACACTGTAATTAAATTGGTTTTGGTGTTTTTTTCCGAAATTCTATCATTTGACAACAGCCTCACCTTAAAATACCCTCGGTAGTCATGGTAATAAACATAAATGTTTTTTTTATAAATAGAAATAATAAATAATCAATAATTTTGTCTACTTGTAATAACAACACAACTTACGTACAGTAAGATTAGTCTTTAGCTTTGAAATTTTAATTTCAAAACACGTAATCCTACCAATTCGATTTTTATAATTACGTAAATTAAGCACCGATCGAAAATTTGATAACCTTTCGAATCATTTCTGCTGCCAATTCTATATTACCTAACAATTTTGATTACATATCTTACCTTGAGTAGCTCTTTTTGAAATTTTTATGGTCGGTTGGTGTACGACTTCTAGACCTAGGTCTTCCGTTTGATGGTGAATTTGTATCCTTCTTCAAAGCAGGACTATGCATAGACCCACTCCGTGATCGCGAGCGCTATTTAAAGAAAAACAAAAGCAATCCATTACATTTTGCATTTAAATTAGAAAATAGTTCAGAACCAAAAAATATAAACACGAGCACTACACACAAAAGTTAAGGCACTCTTTTTAAGCAAAGTACGATGATAACGTGTTATCACCGGCTAAAACGATAAACAAATTATTATAGGATACACTAAAAATTCTAAGATTATTAATTAAATATTTACCTCTCTATCACTCATGTCTTATTCGTGTGATTTAAATATAAAATACAAGACTGTCCAACAACAAATCAACTCTTAAAAACAATACCTCGACCTACGATAAATTCAGACGTAATGGCGTCTTTCTGGCGTCTTTTCCCTCTCGAGGTCGATCGATTACACTGACATCTAGCATGCTGTTGCTTTGAATTTTGATGATTTTGGTAGCAACCGACCATTGACACAGTCATTCTACCGTGCCATAGACTGCAAAGACAACGTATACATCTATAGACTCAACTAAAAAGGAAGATAGAGATAAATGAAACAAAAAACTTTTAGAAAAAGTAAATTCGTTAAATAACAACAAAAATCCGTTGTAATATTTTTTCTGTATTCGTCATTTCATGCTAGAGCATAATTTTTTTTCATAGTAGGGTCATTAATTAATATTAGTGCATTATTTGCAATTTTACAGGGAATATTCTAGAAGTTGCCTACATTTGTGAATTATTGTGAACTTTGATGACAGTGCTATTCTAGTGGAGTTAGTGAACATGGCCGGTGCAATGTTGATTGAAAGAGCTCAAGCTGTCTCAAGCACAAATCGCGAAGAAGGTATTCACCTTTTAAATAGAATAGTTCGCGAACAGGATATCGAGGAGAACGATGAAGATAATATTAAACTCAAAGAACAAGGGATCTTACATTTGGGAGAACTTTATAAAAAAGAGGGCAAAGCCAAAGAACTCGCTGACTTGATCAAGGCCACAAGACCGTTTTTAAGTTTGATAAGTAAAGCTAAAGCTGCAAAATTGGTAAGATCTTTAGTGGACTTCTTTTTGGATTTGGAAGCAGGCATTGGTATTGAAGTACAATTGTGTAAAGAATGTATAGAATGGGCAAAAGAAGAACGAAGAACATTTTTGAGACAGTCCTTGGAGGCAAGGCTAGTTGCTTTATATTTCGATACTGGAATGTACGCAGAAGCCCTACAACTCGGTTCAAATTTATTGAAAGAATTAAAGAAATTGGACGACAAAAATTTGTTGGTTGAAGTGCAGTTACTCGAAAGTAAAACTTATCATGCATTGAGCAATTTACCAAAAGCCAGAGCAGCTCTCACGTCTGCTCGTACAACGGCAAATGCTATATATTGTCCGCCCAAGATGCAAGCTGCTCTCGATTTGCAATCGGGCATTTTACACGCAGCAGACGAAAGAGATTTCAAAACGGCTTATTCATATTTTTATGAAGCCTTCGAAGGATACGACAGTGTCGAAAGCCCAAAAGCTTTAACGGCGTTAAAATACATGCTCTTATCGAAAATAATGTTAAACACACCCGAAGACGTACAGCAAATCATCAGCGGAAAGCTGGCTATTAAATACGCCGGGAAAGACATCGAAGCAATGAAGAGCGTCGCTAACGCGTCTCACAAGAGGTCTTTAGCTGATTTTCAACAAACGCTTAAAGTATACAAACATGAATTAGAAGACGATGTTATCGTTCGTGCTCATTTGGGGACTCTTTATGATAATATGTTGGAACAGGTAAGATTATGCTACGATCATAAACCGAAAAGACTTTTTGCTACTGAAATGTCGAATACGAACTAAACATAGCTATCAAGTTCGTTCCAAGCAGCCGCGAACGGTAATAAAACCGTACACAGTCTTGTTGCTGCGCAAGACTGTCTTGCGCAGTATCGATTTTTGCGCTAGTGCGCAAATAAGTCTTGCGCAGTGACAAGACTGTGTACGGTTTTATTACCGTTCACGGCTGCTTGGACGAACCTAATTATAAATAACGGTAATAAAACCGTACACAGTCTTGTTACTGCGCAAGACTGTCTTGCGCAGTATCGATTTTTGCGCTAGTGCGCAAATTAGTCTTGCGCAGTGACAAGACTGTGTACGGTTTTATTACCGTTCACGGCTGCTTGGAACGAACCTAATTATAAATAACGGTAATAAAACCGTACACAGTCTTGTTACTGCGCAAGACTGTCTTGCGCAGTATAGATTCTTGAGCTAGTGCGCAAGTAAGTCTTGCGCAGTGACAAGACTGTGTACGGTTTTATTACCGTTCACGGCTGCTTGGGACGAACCTAATTATAAATAACGGTAATAAAACCGTACACAGTCTTGTTACTGCGCAAGACTGTCTTGCGCAGTATCGATTTTTGTGCTAGTGCGCAAATAAGTCTTGCGCAGAGACAAGACTGTACGGTTTTATTACCGTTCACGGCTGCTTGGAACGAACCTAATTATAAATGTATTTCTGTTTCAGAATTTATGCCGTATAATTGAACCTTACTCGCGGGTACAAGTCGAACATGTAGCAAGGTGTATTAAATTGCCAGTCGTTCAAGTAGAAAAGAAGCTATCGCAAATGATTTTGGATAGGAAATTCCACGGGATTTTAGATCAAGGTGAAGGAGTCCTGATTGTATTCGATGAAACACCCGTTGACAAAACCTATGAAATGGCTTTAGAAACGATCCAGAGCATGAGTAAAGTGGTCGACACTTTATATCAAAAGGCTAAAAAGCTCTCATAGATATAACAAGCGATTATTTATTAGCTTAAAATAAAAATTAAAAAAAAAACGAAAAAAAAAACTTAACAAAAAACGGACTGAACTTTTGCATTGTATTGTAAAATAATTGATTTCTTTAACAAATTCAGCTTTAACTAATAAAAAAATATTTAGTGGTCGGTTAGATAATTTTTGTTTATCTTTCCTGCACATAAATATTAAACTTAATTTTTCTTGTATTATATACATATTTTTCTGAGCATTCTGAATAATTGCGTACGTCAATTTGCAATTTGAGAAGCTTGTGATCACAAACCAGAAGCTAAATGTACAGGAAAATATCCCTTAACCTAGAATTAAAGCGGCGGCCATCTTGAAAGCCGATTCGCAACCCTTAACCTAGAATTAAAGCGGCGGCCATCTTGAGAGTCGATTCGCAACTGTTTATAATTAACATTCTCACAAACAAATGATGACTACAATAAGATACAGTCCAACTAACAACATTGAACAAAAACCTTCTATGACAAAATAAAACCTTCATATATTGTCACATGGTCATATTTTTCAGATTATACTCTTTCCAGTAGTATTCAATACTTTGATCAGTCCACTAATCAAGTCTATACTAAGTTAAACTTAATTTTCTTTGAAATAAACGTAAACCGACATTCTGGTTGAACCGTAACGGATTAAAGTTCTCATAATTATGAATTCCTGACCGAGAAATTGTAAAAGAAATTTTATGTTTATAATGTCATGTTGCAGGAATCGGAACATATTTGTAACATTACTGAAATATTTTCGATTACACTGTGAATTTTATATTTACGCATTATTTTTTATATTATTGCTGTTAAAGTAGACAAAATTTTGAGGTTGTGTTTCACTTTTATATTAAAGCAGTTTACGAATAGTTTAGTTCTTTATAAGGTTTACTTTATAATTGAAATTATTTTGGTTAACTCAAATTAACCAGATGTGTTTTTGAAAAAATTGGTCACAAAAACCAGGATGAAATACTAACTTTTTCTTTTCTATTCAGCAGATACAAATGAGATCTCGAGTTTTATATTTTAATCTAACTATAAAATTAAAAAAAAAATCTTATTCTTGAAATTACGCTGTAAATACTGTTTCGATAATATTAGTACATATTATGTAAAAGGGATTGCTGTTTTATGAACTAAATTCAAACTAATTATATTAATTTAAATAAAAATAAAAGTTTGTACAAACAATACGAAATTTATTATTTATCACAGAATCATCAATATTACTCAACCAAGTGTAATTATTGATAAGTAAAATTAATTCCAAAACTCAAAAAGATATCAATCCAAAGTTAAGTTATCTTTTTTTGTCACACAACCTTGTTTTACCTTTGGTTTCTTCTTTCCTTTTTTATTTTTCCATTTTTTCTCCAGTCCTAAAAAATAACAATAATATTTCATTATTGTCACGTGAATTACGTCATGTGGCAATAACAGTGTGAGTAGTATACAGATTGTATCAAATCAAAACAATCCATAGGACATTCTGTGTGTAAGACAGAGACGATACTATATAAATCACTAAAGCAGTAAGTAAGAATGAGATAAATGATGGCTAATACAGTTACTGTGGTTACGTAAATAAAAAATTTATTATGTTGGCGGTTGAAAGTGAATACTAACATTTGATAAAATTGTGATTTTTACTGTAGAAAACAAAGACGTTACTATCAGATTGTATAACCACAGTAACTATTAGCGATCATTTATCTCATTCTTACTTACTGCTTTAGTGCTTTATATAATATCGTCTCTGTCTTACACACAGAATGTTCTATGGACTGTTTTGATTTGATACAATCCGTATAAGGGTAAAAGCCGCTGCACACCAGGCTAGAAACACTGCTTGGAGTTCTGCTGGCCGGTAGACTAGAAATGACGTCACTGTGAGCTCGCTTACTAGCTCACAAAATAGGTTTTAAAATTAGAACAGGGGCTATTTTCCTTGCTACGTCTGCTGCTAGGTATGAGCAAGAAGCAGTATTTTGTCACGTGGGCGACTTGAACAAACGCCCACAAACCAACATGGCGTCATTCTGCTAAGAGTCAGACACGTTTTGCTCCGTGCGCGCGCATCAGAGATTTATTCACAAAACTAGCTTGAAAAGACGTCTCGTGTGAAGCGAGCACATAAAAGCAATTAAGAAAAGCAGCGCTAGAAAACTAGTAAGCAAATCTAGCCTCGTGTGTAGCGGCCTTAAAACTTATTGGTAAATTTTGAACTCCTAAAGCGTCAATACGGAACTCTTCATGTTGATTCTCGGATTCTTCGATTCTTCTTCTGGGTTTTTAGAACTGCTAAAAGCCTAAAATTGTTAGAGCCGGGTTCAAGCAGTCGGGAAAGTCCTAGAATTTAATCCGCAAACACGCAATTTGGTCCGAGAAATTCCGTATTGCCAACACGCTTTAAAATTTCAGAACTTATCAAAAAAATTATTTGAGAATGACCTTAATTGTGATCAAATAATCAGTTTTTAAACAAAGTAACAGTATTTTTCAGATTATACCTGTGGTCTGTTTCGTTCCCTTTGGTTCTAATTTTGCTTTGAACACCCCCGGTAAAGTTTGTTGACAGGTGTGACTAGGTAAGATAACATTCACATCTATCGGACGCCAAATAATCTCATCTTTATTCATCTGTTCTTTTTCGTACATTTCGTACAAGTCAAATTTCTGATCACTGCTGCAAAAAAGTTAATTCTGACTTCATTTATTTGCAAAAACCAGTTCCAGCATACGAGTTAGTGACTAACATATACTTCTGACTTGGAAATTTATCGTTGGGGGTGATACTAAACATTCAAAACGTAATTATATTGAAGGGGAAAAATCGCGAGTACTGATCGCAATGTAAAATATAGCAGAATCATTGATACAAGCTGTAGTGATAAGGTTAACTTTGTTGCTTTCTGCATGCAAACGAAAGAGGCACTGCATGAAATCAACAGTGCATAATCGGCTAACAGGTGTCACTTTTCAATTTAATATCAGCATTTACACTTGATCTATTAACATAATTAGATACTGCATATCATGCTTCTTCTTCGATTTTTCAATGACGTGTGTATATCTTCCATCATTGCAAACAAAAAATAGAAATAATGAGGTTAATAATTAGACATCGAATTGGGGTGAAGTTGGTCTCTACTGGGTACCATTTGTTTTAAATGTGCATAAAACAAGAGACAAACGTAATGAAGTATTTTTTGTACCAAACAATGAATAACTAATTTACTGACCCTCAAGCTTTGTTCTGCCTTACATGCAGATGTTTATTTATAAAACATTTCCTATATATTGCAAAATATGATACGTCATACACAAAGAAACCTCCCTACAATAGTATTAATGTGAATAATGGATTCTACATAAAAAGACGTTGACCTCCTTTTCAATAACAATAATATTTATGACTCATTCAAGAATGACTTGCAAATTTTCTATTTTTTCGAGCGAAGTTTTCATTTTCTGTTACAAAAAAAAAACATTGCAACTTTCCGACATCAGTGACTGAAAACAAATTTCTGACCTGACTTGCATTTGGAATATTGCCAAAATTTTTGACATTTCTGCGATTCATTGTCGCAAGTAGGAAGAATAGATATAAGAGGAAACCATAGATATAATATCTATGGGTGAAACGCCATTTCAAAAGTAGCGTTAATTTGATGGACACATCAGGGAAGTCCGAACATGAGCGCTATTATTGTCCAAAAAATGAACTATCGGACGAGCTTGTTTTTATGGACACCTCCTTTATATCTATACCAAATGTCTAATTGGCCTCATTTAAAAACTTAAAGTTTATAGTTTCTAATGGCATGATTCGAATTTATTATTATTTATAAAAAAGAAAATATTAAGGACTAAGTTACGTATACAGTATGTAAACACGTAAGGTGCACATAGGGAAATTAGCATTGGGAAAAAATCCTTGGATCAGAGTTAGCCATGACTGCATTAATTGTTATTTCTATTGAATTATCGTGGTAATATTAAGGATTTCTATTTTATATTGATTTATTTTTATTTTACTTGGCTTTTTTAATAATAAACAGCTCTTATAAATCATTATTTTAATTTTTTGTACAAAAATAAAACAAAAAAAACAACTCCATCTGTTTGGAAACATTTCATTCAAAAATTGTCTGACTGGTATGACGTATGCGCGTTGGTAAATCAGTGAGACAATGTCTTTAGGTTCAACACGAATAGGCGGAGATATTTAATCTCGCACCATATTTAAGTATTTTTGGGAATTTAATGTCCCATTAATAAAAAAAGTCCAATTATGTTGTAATCATTTGAATATTTTCTTCGGTAGTATACACATTCATTTTGCAAAAGAATATTATCTGTCAAATTGAAAAACAAGATTTCAAGGCTCACTCTGATCCAGTCATTTTTTCCCAATGTTAATTTCCCTATGTGCACCTTACGTGTTTACATACTGTATAGTTTTACATTCAGACTGCGTATTAGAAATGGATATGAATTTTATCTCTAAATGGAAGCAAATCTTCAAAAAAAAAATGCGAGTAAAAATAGCTTTCTAAATACTTACAACTGAGAACACGATTTGTGTAAAACGGCAAATGGACCATTTGCCGGTTCATGAGATAAAACATATTGTCCGGGTGGCTGTGAAGTTAGTCCTTTAAATATGCTGAAGAGTGTTGAGAGTCCCTCATTAATATTGGTGATTCCGTTACGCGCTGCTTCATTTTTTATGTTGGCCAAATTACATCGATCAATCGTTATAACTTCTGAATCAACCGGATTGATTCTCACTACAATTGAAATATGTAATCATTGAAGTTAAAGAAGAAAAAACAGCGTTGCCAAATGTTCGGGTAAAGTATCACAACGGGACTGAAATTTATAATAGTGCTTTCAGCAGAATTTCAAAATTCTTTAAGGTTTGAACATGTTCAAAGACAAATAACTGGATAGTATTATTATAGGTAATGTTTGGAGTACGATCAAGGGCGATTTTTTAAGTCAAAGTTGAACTTTGGTTCTTTCCCCGCCTTCGCGCTAAGCCAAAGTTACTGTATAAAAAAAATTAAGAAAACAGCATTTTTACTTTAAGAATTTAAGATGAAGTATTTTTTACAATGCACATTTTATTTTATGCTAAAAACAGACAGATATTCCTAGTTAAAGTACACCTATCCCCCGATTTACACGGTAGATACGTTCCTGAGAAAAACGTGTAAATCGAAAATTAAAAATTTTCAAGTCAAAACCGTGTAAATCGAAAAGCTTGCAGAAAATGCATAATTTTGCTATTTAACAGTTATGATTTTTTTCAATATTTTTAGGTGTACACAGAAATAAAAATAAAATGCATTGACAGGTTAAAATATGTAATATATTACGGAAACACTTTAATTTTATGCGAAGAAATACAGACATAGTGTGCGTGTGCAGCAAGTCAGCACATAAGCTCGGGATTCCCCGTGAGATGTGTACACAGCGCACGTGTTCAAACACAGTAGCATTTAGTAGAGTGCGATAAAAACAAAAAAAAACTTATTTGGAAAACCGTGTAAAAGCGAAAACGTGTAAAACAAGTACCGTGTAAATCGGGGGATGGGTGTACTTCAATTTTCAAAATAACTCACAACATGTCTGTTATCGAACCTTCAATATCTGCGAATCTTCGGTTTGTTTTGAGTGAAGACAATTATTTTGTTGATTATTTGGGCAAGATTATATTTACACACAGTTAATCTATACTAACATATAAAGCTAAAGAGTTTGTTTGTTTGTTTGTTTGGTTGAACGCGCTAATCTTAGAAACTACTGGTTCAAATTGAAAAATATTTTTTTTGTTGGATAGCCCATTTATCGAGGAAGGCTATAGGCTATATATCACGCTGCGACCAATAGGAGTGGAGCATCAATGAAAAATGTGGCAAAATGTAACTAAAAATTTGTCCGTCTGACAAAAACTTTTGAACGGTAACTCAGATCAACATGAAATTTGGACACAACATTCATCTTGGTAAACTAAGATGAATGTGCGTACTCATATCCCTCCCCTCCATTCGTTCTTTTGCACCCGGGTGAAACCGGGCGGGACCGCTAGTAATAAATATTCTTAGGTTATGTTTAGACACTGTTGACATCTTTTAGGAAAATTGAGCACTATCACTGATATCTACATATTTTAAATGTCAAAACCAGAAAAAACGATATTGCGTTGGTAAATTGTAGAACTAGAATGCATATTATTTTAGTACTGAATGATTTGAGAAACAAAATCTCTTACCTCTCACTAATTCTGAGTACGGACGGAAATACAAAGACGTCCATTGTCGAAACAGTTCAGTTTTGGTCGGACACTCTGCTCCGTAATCTAACTGATATTCAAGTTTAGGCACCATAGTGATCGGCATTGTGCGTAAGTCATTTGTCTAAAAACAAAAAAAAAACTTTTGTTTTCAAAAGTTTGCATATTGAATTAATAGCAGCATTTGGCTTGTAAATAGCGAAGATTGTCAACTCGGCTATTACAAGCCCCTAGTTCACGGCTTCTAATCTCGGAACCGGTGAATAAATTATAGAAGCTCGACAACTGAGATATCTGCAGACCGATATAATCCAGTCAACGAAGAAAAAATAAAAACAATAAATTGTGTAGTCTGGGTTATTATTTCAAATGATAGGGGTGATACCCAGGTATAACATATTAAAAGTCCCCAGCGGGGGGGCACTTGCTTTGGGCGGGAGGGGAGCAAATAGGTCCCATTTTTTGCTTCTTCGTGATTCTCTAAAAAACCATGCGTTTTAGAAAAAAGAACCTTTTATAAAAAATAAAGCTGATTAAATTTTCTACAAAATGCCGTATAATTTTTTTTTTTAGATTTATTAATAAGGGAGATACGGGACTCGTTAAGAAATAGATTGGACGGAGACAAAGTTGCAAAGCTATTGTTTATTAAATATAATTTGCTACTTCTGGAGTCAATTTATTTGATTTAATTTGCTAACTGTTATAAAAATGTGATTATTTTTATTTGTGACACCTATATTTATTATTTTTTAATTGAAATTAAAGAGGCTGACTGCTTAATGTTTGTAGTGTTTGTACTATATTATTTTATTGCCTGCCCTTAACACATCTTTCTTCTGCCACCATCTCCGACTCCGATTCCGGTTCCGACTCCGAAAAACCATATTTAAAAACCCCGACTCCGACTTCGGTTCCGATAAAACCACCTCCGTAACATCCCTAATTTCAACATGAACCAAAAGATAACTAATGGTATATTGGATTGAATGTAAGGAAGAATCTTCATCTATAATATTATAGCTCAACGGAATAATAAACATTAATTTTCTAAGGCAATAATACTTAGTTTTCAGTTTGTATCACATTTATATTCCTTGCATTTCCTTTTTTATTTGTCATAAATATACAATTAATATATCATTTTGTAAGAAATTTAATATTTAATAAGCTTCATTACGTTTTAAGTTTTTTTTTTCCTACGACGCTTAGTTTTTGAAATATTTAGGAAAAACTAAAATATGGGACATACCCCCCCCCACCCCACCTAAAGCAAGCGGCCCCTGGCTGGGGACTTTTGGTATGTTAGACCTGGGGGTCAATCCTATTATAAATAATGTTAATCCAGACTACACAATTTTTTGCATTTATTTGCCAATTTCGGGTCTTCGTTAACTGAACTAATAGATAAAATGAAAAAGACAAAAGAAATAAAATCAAATTAAAATACGACGTACTTCGCAACCATCTAACTGGCACCTAACGATTACTGAGATTTCTTTATTTTTCAATTTAATCATTTCAGTTTCGTATTCTTTCGGTCTAATTTTCCATAATCGATAAATTCTATTCCGTTTACATTTTTTTGTTTCATCGCAGATCGAATCAACCGAAAGCAGTTGTTTTTTAATATTCAAGAAATCTGTTGTTTTATTTATTTTATCGCAAACAAATTTTCCGCATGAGCACAATTTTTCATTCGGTTTGACCGTCAAAACATCGAGTTTAACAGTTGAATTGGCAGTTTCCACGCTCGATTCTGCGCTTTCATCGATTACGAGTCTGTCAGATTCAGACTCACTCTCTTCTGTATCACAATTATATTTTTTCGATGTTATTTTATTTGGTGCATTAAAAATCTGTACGTCCACTAATTTATCTAATTTTAACCAAGTATTATATTCATCGATACATGCATTACAATACGTGAATGGGCTCGATTTGGTGCCAGGATCGATATTTGTGGAATTTGCAAGCAATCGATCCCCACTTTCCAAGTCACTGAAACAAAAAAAAAATTGGTTGTCTGTAAAGTCGGTTTACGGACGATAGTTTTACGTGATAACGTATTCCGTAATACATAACCTAAATTTATATAATAATTATAATAATTCGAATCTATGATATTGCATCTTTTGCTTCAAATTTAGGTTAATTTTATTTATTAAAATTACTCACCACCTATAATATAATTGTTTTTTTTAACTTTCTTTCTTTCGTATTTATTTTAAGTCTCAAAGATTAACTGTCATAATATTTTGAAAACAATTGTTTCATTGTTTATATAAAATTCCAAAACCTACTTACAATATTTAAGTATTTTCATACGTCAAAAAATTGATTTTTATAATGATAAAATTTGTATGAAAACGATTTTTTCGAGAGATGAGACCTAGCTAAAACGATTTTTTGCCCCCCAAAATCCCTTTTCAGTAAATTTCATCCAAATCGTTAGGGCCATTTTCGAGAAAAGCACGCACAGGGTCAGGCGGAACGTTATGAACGTTACGAACGTTACACTTTTTCGTGCATGCAGCCGGTGTTTTATCAATTTATAAGATTGGTGATTCATCAATTTATAAGACGTTATCACGTCAAAAATTATTTATAAGAGTGCTGTGTAAATAATGATCTATTTTAATCAAAAAATTTCAAATAAAAAATTTTCCTCAAACACTGATATCGGATATGTGTCAAATACAATACATGTCAAAATAATACTATTAGAGAGTCTTTTTCAAATTGGCAAAAGTGCGTGGCTCCCCGTACCAGATTTATTCGGAAAATTTTCAACACTTACAGTCGTTGGTCTATATATTTTAAAATCTGACATATTTGTCAGAAAATTTCCTCATTTATTTTTATCCAATCAACTAGAATACAACTACATTACCCGTAACAAATCAAATTTAAAAAAAAAAAGGTTGTCTGTAAAGTCGGTTTACGGACGATAGTTTTACGTGATAACGTATTCCGCTCGAATATCATATTTAATAATACATAACCTAAATTTTAGTAGCTGTCAAACTATATTTTTACCGACTCTCTATCGCTTATCTAATAGTTTCTGCCTTTACTTGATGCAAATCCATTATAAAATAAAATAAATAAAACAATTAAGTTAAAAACGATTTTCACTTTAATTAAAGTGAAAATCGAATTAAAGTGAAAATCGTTTTTAACTTAATTGTTTTATTTTATTCTCTATCGCTTATACTGCGCTCTCGCTTGCACGCACAGGGTCAGGCAGAACGTTACACAGGCGGAACGTTACACTTTTTCGTGCGTGCAGCTGGTGTTTCATCAATTTATAAGACGATATCACGTCAAAAACCAATCTTTGCCACCTCTCTGTTACTACAAAGGTGCCCGTAACGCTATGGTACGGATACGTAATAAAATTCTAGTTTCAATAAATGATGAAAAAAATGTTAAAACGAACATCTTAAAAAATACCTATCTGATAAACCATATTATTCCCTTAAAGAATTTTTTGATACATAATGTAGACAGAATTGACGCTATTTATACATGTACCATATTATTATTATCTCGAAAAAAAATTATAATTTTTTTCAGGAAATTTCAAATACACACATCGGAGAATCTCGTTAGAGATTCTCTTCTGTGCTAAATGCCGACGAATCTCTAACAGATTCATATACATTGATTTTGCCCCTTTTTATATATCTTGTAAGTTAACTTACCGAAAAGGAGTGCCAACACAAAATGTGTTTTTAATCATTTTTTTATGTGCCCACATCTGTTTCTGAAAAACGGTTGGTCTTTTTCGAGGCAAAGGTTTATCGATAAACACAATGTTGCGTTTTATTTGCCTTTCATTTTCTGAAAAATGAAAAAAAAAAATTTTTACAAATATCAAACATTTAAAAAAATACTTAAACTAAGGTTTTATTTATATTAGATATCGCGCTCATCATGATAATAAAAAATAAGAAATTCGCAGGATTGTGGACAAAAATATTAGCTTTATTAAATGTACGATATTTCGTCTATAAAGTCTAAATATATAGACGAAATATCGTACATTTGATAAAGCTAATATTTTTGTCCACAATCCTGCGAAATTCTTATTTATTACTAAATAAGGTTTTATTTATTAAAAAAAATAAAAAAATTTCAAACAATAAATTTGTCCGATTTTTAATTTTTGAGAAAAACATATCACTACGGAAAATAAATTTTAAATTATCCACAATTTATAAACAATGTTATTTTTTAATAATTGTTGTTTGGCCTAGGTCAGTAAAATACGATTTTCAAAGACCTCAGATACTTACTAATACTATTATATTCTTTAATTACGACCGGAATATTCCAACTTGCACTGAAAGGTGCGTAATTATCGATTATTGTTTTCAATCCCGATGACGATATAACCACATCTACATCGTGACTTGTCGCTAAAAGTTCTGCTTGTTTATCAAAACTCACTGCAAAATGAGAAATCGCGTTAAATAGTTATTGGCGTAACTAGTAGTCTAAGTCATTCATGGCGCTGACAGGTCATGACTTAGCCTACAAGTTACGCCCATAATTTTATTCAACAATTGCGCGTTATTCATGTTTTATTTATTGTTATTAATGAGATGTTGTAAATATCTATTTATTTCTTTATAAAAAAAACTGTCAATACTAACAGCACCAAACAGCACGATTCAATGTTTTTGTTTGAGGTTAGCCGGTTATGAATAAACTCCATGTTGAAAACATTCGGCCTCTCAATTTTAGCCTCAATGGGTAACAACGGAGTTGTTGTTACCTACTATTTCGTTACGACTCAGAAAATAGTTACGTTTATTTTCATTACTCCACAATGGCCGAGCTAGTAGGAATCTTCATTGAGTTATGACAAGTAATTGTCACCAGTCGGTAAATGGCTATTTAGGGTTCGGTTTTTAGGCATGATAAAACATGAATAACGCGCATGAGTTGAATAAAAAAATAAATACACAATGTAAGTAGGACTGCCAATCGACGCAGCGGTTAAATATTTAGACTGAAAAACTTACCGCTCACTTTTGGAATACTTTCATCGTATGAAGCATTTTCCGATTCACTTTGAAGATTGGATTCAAGCAAATTATAATGTCTCTTTAATCCTGGCAAATTAATTTGTGGAATTGCACCCTGATTTTACAAAAAAAAAAAAAATTTTGTTAAATTATATTTTTTCTACACTAGCTTTTTAATCGAGGCTTCGCGTTAATGTTAATTTTGAGTAGCCGGATAAAAATTACTCTGTATTATACGTTTGGGTACCATTAGACAGTGTACCAAATTTCGTCAAAATTGGTACCGAACAATGGCGGTATGTTTTGTGGTCTGAAGTGATGGACAAAAATACTAGGTATGTTCTGCGGTATGGACATAAAATACCGGAAAACCTCGAAAAATTCGCAAGAATACCAAATTAAAGACGTAAATTCCATTTCCAGATTTATATACAGTGTAAACTCTATATAGCGAACTTCTATTTAATAAAAAACTCCCTAAAACGTAGAAATTGGTAAGGCTTGTTTGGTTTACATTGTGACCTATATATTGAAACACTCTATACAGCTTAACAACCACTCTCAATAGCGAAACAATACATCATTATTTAGACCTCAATAAACATTTATTTCAAACAAGGCGATGAAGAATATGATCTTGAGCCAACACCAAGCATTGAACAAGCTCTGTATGCCGCAAAATTATTAGAAAAACTATTTTAATTTAATTTATTTATTTATCCCAAGATATGAATAAAATACAACGAAAAACACAATTAAAATACTGGCATAGTAAAAAACGACAGACAAAGTTATCAAATTATAATTTTGTTATGTAAATTTTTTTCACTTAATTTTGTCAAAATTAAAACCACTTATTCGCAAAATTAAATTGTTTTCTTTTACTCTCAGTTTAATGAATACTCTTTATAATGCAATGAAATACCCGGTCCCTTCAATTTCACTGTATGTAATAATCATATATACTTTTATTCTATACTGAGCATAGGAATAAAATCGCAATCGAACTATTAGGGTGCAAACATATACTTCTTTTTTTTACGCCGTAAGCACTGGCGTATCCAGGAGGGCAAAACAAGCACATGGGACCCGGCTTAAGAAGTTTCTAATTTGCTCCATCTTGGGCCAAAAGCTGGGTACGCCCATGTTAACGTCATAGAAAAAGACAAAGTTTTTGAAACATAGATACTTTATTCAGATTGAATGCAAGTACATCCACCAATCCTATCATCGGAGAAATCAGAGAATTACGTCGAAGAAAGAGACGCAGATAAATTTTCGATACGCTTTGTTGCCTTCGCTCACCGCACATTGAGTAGATAGACAATGATTCATATAGTAAATTATTAAATATATGGTTATAATGCAGGGCTAATAAAGATAAATACTTACAATTTCTAATAAATGTTTCTCAACAAACATTTCTACGGATTTTTCTTGAAAAACAAGCGGCAGCATTGTCAATTTCTTGTAATAACGTGGATATAGTAAATATCTTTCTTTTTGTCTTCTCGTGAAATCATTTACAATCATTTCAATACTAGGTTTTATTTCTTGTGTTATCGAATCTTTTTTATTATTCCATTTCTCTCGCACAAAATGGGAAAATTTTGACTGTTCCAAAATAATTTTATGTTTTATTTGCTGCAATCAAGATACAAATATTAAATTATAATTTCACATCATACAAACAGGAACACGCGCGGGTTTGTTCAATTAAACCGATTTCCACTGTAGCGAAATATCAGATTCTACCAAACGATTGTTTTCTGTGTACATAACACTGATGCAACGTTATGCCGGCACTTCACATGGCTATTTGTATTTGTGTATTTGGCAAACAATTACCAAGTGTGGACAGTCTATTTGACAAAGTGTTGGCCTTATTTGCCTATTTGACAAATAAGGCCAATACCAAATACGCGTAACCGTGCGCTTGTCGATTTTTCGAGGCACATCAAAGGAGTGAAATAGGCAAATACGCAAATAAACCGTCCACACAATGGCTATATTCAGAAGCGCACGCGCCGTGAACCTGTGCGGACGTGCAGTATTTTTGTGTCTGTGCTGTGAGCGAGAACTGGAACAATTACTATTGAAAATGAATTGGGACAATGAAACAGTGCTAAAATTCCTGGAATTTTGAACCTTGCGTTCTGCTGCCAAATGTTTGTGTGTTTGTTATTTGACTGCCATGTGTGGATGGTCGTATTTGCCTCTATTTGCATGTTTGTCTTGAACGTCATATATTTGGTAAAATTTTACTTATTCGTCGCTTTCGATTATGGCAAATTTAGAACGCACCTTAACTATTACTAAAGTAATAGTTAAGGTAGTTAAGGTGCATTCCATAATCGAAAGCGACGAATAAGTAAAATTTTACCATATATTTTGCCAAATACAACAAACACCCAATAGCGAACACAAATAGCCATGTGAAGTGCCACCTTTACACTATGTCAAAATACTTACATTGTATTTTTGAATATTGTATCTTTCTGTATTGGAAATGTTACTTTGGCCTGACAATAGAACTTTTAGAGCCGACAAGCACTGCGTATGTTCACTTCGTGTAAGACTTGCTTTGGAACTGGTGGGCAATGGTCTGTAGCCGGGAACATTTTTAAATTTTAAATGGTCAGTAACTCCGTTTGCATCAACCAACGAGTTATCTTTTATTAGTTGCCAATTCGGTTTGCCGAAAACTGTCGACTTGGAAAACGTTTCTTCATTTATGAAATGCGGTTGTTTGTCTAGTTGTGCAGCTTCTTTTATTCCCCTAAAAATAAAAAACATTTAGAATTTACGATTATATCAAACGAGCACAGAATTTGAAAATAATGGTTGTAAATTTTAAACGCTCGATAACTGAGACAATAAGCCTTTGTCATACATGGAAGATTCAAAATTGTTCTTGTGAAACGTATTTATGAATAGTTTGTGAACATTTTTTTTGTTGTCATTAGCCATTTATAAAACTTTGGTATACGTAAACTTTTGAAATTTTTATGTAAATAAATAAACAGAGATATAATGCTCACCATGTTAAATTTTTAAATACTTCCATCCTATAATCTTGTTTTGTCCTTAATCGTATCAAAACCTAACCTTAAAGTTCACATTTGACACCTGCATATGGGTGCTTTCACATACACGGACAAACGCCAGAAATTTGCCAGATTGTATTTTTTTATAATGGTGGTAGGCCTGATTTTTGTCTTTTTGATGGAGTTAGGGTAACATCACATGAAACGTAAAACCATCAGAAAACCCAGAAAATCGGAAATATCACGGAAATGCCGTGGTGTGGGTAACCATTAACCAATCATAATCATTCCGAAATATTCAAACCACGAAGTCATAACCAGGAAAACCAGCTCGAGCGTAGCGGTGGACCGATATCTGTCGCATGAACTAATATGGCGTCAGCTACTGGGTAACGCACACACATTCGTGGCTTATATGTGTATAGTGTCTGTGAAGTTAAACAACTTTGGTAACTATGGCGAAAACAGGCGGAAAGAACCGAAGTTTTCCCATGTGATAACAGCGCCATCTCGCGTGCGCCAGAAAAACGGTCCGTCTCGAAACACAGCAAGACTTCGTGATTTAAACCTTATAGCAGGAGAGCCCTTAACACTAAAACACTGTGGACCTCCGAATAGGCCAGTTCATGGATATTTGGGAAATTTAAACCCTGCTTAAAAGAAAAATACAATGGTTGGCAGGCTGGAGTTGGCCGGACCGTGAAAAAGGGGTCACTTCCGATCACCCAAAAAAACGGTTATCCTATGCCACCGATAACAGAGACAACGCTTACTCGACCACAACCATCTCTGCAATTTACCCAAAACAACAATTGTTCAATTGTTTTTTTATTATTGTAGTTTGAGCACTAACTAGTTCGGAAGAGCACTCTTATTAGTGAACGAACTTTTTTATCTCTACGTTAATTTTTTACAGAGACTCATTAATCAATAATGAACAACGATAAGTCGTTTTTACTGGGAATTTTGTAGTCCCCAGTGAGGTAAACACGATAGGGATTCGAAGTTCTTCTAGATCAGTTCTAGATCTCAGTCATAGAGAAGATATGTTATCTCAGTTTGTTGCCCTATTATAGTAAAACTAGTATGACCTGTGCGAATTATTCGCACTAAATAAGTATAATAATTATCACTTTACAAAATTATTTTTTAAATATGATTGCAGGTATTCAATTCGTTTCTAATTTTGCACACTGCTTATAACGTTCTTCTTTTTGTTGTATTACAATATGAAGCTCAGATGACAGATCGAAGAAATATTTTACTAAAATTGTCATATAGAGGCGCAAGTAGCAAAAGCGTTGAGCTAAGCCGTCAGATGGCATCATGCAGCATTACTGTGACGTTGTTCAGCGTTGCACGCTGTTTCAAAATTAAAGCCGTCGGATGGCAGTATGCAGTATTTACAATATGAAGGTCAGATGACAGATCGAAGTGTTGACGTTGTTTCAAAAGCCATCAGATGGCAGACGTTGTTCAGCGTTGCTGTTAATTAATTAATTTACAAAAACAAAAGCAATAATAAATTTTTTAGTTGTCGATGTCAGTAGAGCAAGCAATTATCTGTAAAATGATATATAATTTATATGGAGAAATTGTGTGTTTTTTTCTAAAAGGGAGGCAAACATCTTAACCTTAACGTATTAATATATATGATGTTTTTTTAAACTTTATTATACATAATATGATTTACGACACTGAATAGATTGATGAAATCAACAAACGCCCCCCGAAGCACAAAAGTCATCTACACAAGCAATAATTAATGTTTCTTTAACAAAACCCTATAAAACTGCCGTTCAACATTCATTATCTTATTTGAGCAATATGCTAAGCATTTCCTCTTATTTTGCTTTATTTATTTTATCGTATTTTAAACAAACGTTTTGGGTTTCCCTTCATGTCAAAGGGGTGTCCAAGCGTGACAACTGTATATAATTCATATGGTGTTTTACATGAAACGGCATATTTACTAAAGTCGATCGCAAATTCTTATAACAAATTTAATTTCATCATAATACTATCATAGCGCTGACCTCCCCCCCCAACCCGAATTGTTTGCAGAGATTATTAGAATAAGCATGCCGTGTACCTATAAGTTGATTTTTAAAAATAATGGCGTAATCAAAAAAACAGAATACTAACAAATGTCGGATTCAAAAAATTTGCAGGCTACGGTCTTGAATACAATAGGTTCGTTCCAAGCAGCCAGTGAACGGTTCCGAAACCGTCACCCGCATGCGCACTAGGTAAAACGTGTTCTAAAATCGCCACTAACAGCTTCGTTTTACCTAGTGCGCATGCGGCTGGCAGTTCCGAAACCGTTCACTGGCTGCTTGGAACGAACTTAATATCACTATTGATTTCCTATTCCAGAACTGCCAATGGAATATTTTTCATAAATCAGTTGTCTATAGAAGAGATTTTTTTAATTTATATAGGTACTCCATGTGTAAATGTGAAACTGGTGAAGGAAACCTATATCATATTCTATTCCAATGTCCCCTATTTTCTCAATTAAGGTACATGATCCTAACTAACAACAATAACAAAATTGCAACATGTACCTACTAATTGGGAAGATGTAATCCAAATCCTTGCAAACCTAGACTACAACTCCTATAAACAGATTTATAAATATTTGAAGTGTAGTCAAATTAAATTATAACAGACAAAAATATGTTCCGGTAAGCCGTAAGTTGTTCGTTCCAAAAGGCGCATATTTATGTTGTTTCAATGATGATAATTTTTCGACAATAACTTATTTCTTAATGATTATGTTTTTTCTTTAAAGAAATCTTCCTTCACTCTTTGAGTTTTTCATAAATATAATACACTTTTTTCAGTTAGTGTCCATTATTTGAGTATTTTTTTCACGGTAATAGGATTCGATTAGGTGGCCAGGGTCTAAAATAATTCTTTTCTCGTACAGAGGCACTACTCCCTATAAAATAACTGCTCTTAATGCGTGTATAGTGGTTGTAAACTGAGTCATTGAACACTAGTGCGTAAAATAACACAAACGTAGGCGTTCTAACAAATTGAACCAGTTCAACCGTAAGTTTGAAAATATACTGAAAATGGAGTGAAAATCAGCCATTTTATAATGAGTACCGAGAATTGTTAAACTCGTTTTTACATATTGTCACAGCTCGTACATAATATAGGTATACGTCACTACGTCCTTAGTGTAGTCCTTCTTTAGTATTCATGACAATAATTATTTTTTAAGGAGTACCGAGCACTGTTAAAATTCACTAACACTCGTTTTTACATATTATCACAGCTCGTACCATATGTCACTATGTCTTAGTATAGTCCTTGCAGAGCTATAGTATTCATGACAATAATAATTATTACGTTTGGTTTCTTTTGTCCCAAAAACTATCCATCTCAATCTTTAACGCATCTCATTTTTTAGTGTTTAACTTAATATATTGTTTCGCCCTGAATTGAACTCGAGACGCCTTTTATGAGGCTAAATTTTTTCCCGCGCTTGATGCTGGTCATATATGGTTCTGTGATGTTAAAATGAAATTTGTACACCTGTATAACAATGAAACCACGAGTTGGATGAGAATTTCCCAGGGTCAACATACTCAGCGCGACCGCTGGTATCTTCAGATGAACCCATGCATACCGTACTAATAATGCACTTATATAGTCTGATGAACCTCTCTTCTATAGTCTGATGTCAGATGTGCAGATGTTTTACATCCCATATTCGCTGTTCACTTAAGGGGAAGTCTTGCGATCTTGTAAAATTCGATTTTAAGTTTTTAGTGACTTACAAGCTTTCAAGATTCAAACAAGTTGTTTTAGAAAAATATCCTTCTATCGATAGATAGATACTTAGCATCCAGAGCCCTATCTAGGGGAGGGCAAACCGGGCAATTGCCCAGGGCGGCAAAATTGAGGGCGGCGCGGCTTTGGCGGCGAAAATGTGAAAGATGGTTAAACAAAAAAAAAATTGCACCATCTATGGAACAACGTATGGGTAAAAGGCGAAATAGCTGGATCGGGCCCTGTTAGCATCATATTAGTTTCAGTCTTAGCACGAATATTGGAGAAGTTTCTCTACTGTTTCGGCTGTCTGAAGTCTGAATCAACCAGTCTTTGAACAGTGTAATTTACCTATTTCATGTTTAGATTTTTGATGTTAAATTAAACTTCTTTATTGACTGGACTATTAAATAGTCCAGTCAATAAAGAAGTTGTAGAGTGCGTGAGAAGATCCTTCACAAACTTGTTCAAGGTGCTTAGGGAGTAACCATACCAAAAGTCCTGACGTTTAGGAGGTGAGCCCGAGAGAGGGGGGCACCAGGAAGGTACCACTTTTGGGGTTTTAGCTTAGAGTTCAAAAACGGTACGTCGCATGGGAAAAATTTCTTATGCCAAATTAAAGATCATAATATTTTATACAGCTTTCTTTCTATATATTTTTTCAAAAATATGCAGAGATAAAAGTCTTTTTTCGAAAACTTTCACTTTTCTGGGGCGTGTAGCTCAAAAACGGTTCAGTATTTGAAAAAAGTGTATAGAAAGAAAGCTGTATAAAATTTTATGAGCTTTAATTTGGCATAAGAATTTTTTCCCATGCGATGTACTGTTTTTGAGTCCTAAGCTGAAACCCCAAAAGTGGTAGATACCTTCCGGCTCACCTCCTAAACGTTAGGACTTTTGGTATGTTTACTCCCTAAGGACCCTGAACAAGTTTCTGAAAGAATCGCTTAGGTCCCTGCTCACGCACTCTACACCCCTTTTGAGTTATTCATTGATTGGACTAAAACCTACTGCTTGAAAATAATTATTAACTATTTTTTACATTGCTGATCTCAAATGTTTACATTTTTTATAAGGAAAAAAAGAAATTATTATTTTATTCGAAATATTTTTGCATATTCAAAATGAAGTATTAATAAATTTAATTTTTTTGCCGTCACAGTTTTCCATCAATAAAGGATTCTTGGTAAACCAATGACGTAAAGTTTGTTTTTATTTTTCTAGAAGAGAAAGTACGTGTGGTAATGTTATTTTTTTCAGCACTACGTGAGCATAATTTTAAATAGTGGATTTCCGTCTAAATTAAAATATAACAGTAAACATGCACAATATTCGATATTAACAATAAGTACCCATTGTAATCGCCAATTTATCTATAAGGAAAATCGTTTCGTAATTGTTTAGATATCAATTAGGTTTTTATAATTAATTTCTAAATAGAAAAATATTGGAGCTGTATATGACAAATGTGCACAGTTATATCATTTAGAGTTGGAATACTCCTTGGAGTTTTTTGACGTGATAACGTCTTATAAATTGATGAAACACCAGCTGCACGCACGAAAAAGTGTAACGTTCCGCCTGACCCTGTGCGTACAAGCGAGAGCGCAGTATGCTTCGGCCCAAGTTTGACAGCTACTGAAATTTAGGTTATGTATTACGGAATACGTTATGACGTAAAACTATCGTCCGTAAACCGACTTTACAGACAACCAATTTTTTTAATAAAATGTACACATAATACTTATTACTTAACCAAAAAAATTATATTTCTGATCCTTACATGAAAAAATAAATAATCACGAATATGACAAAATAAACACATCAAAGTATTCGTAGACCCCTTCGGCTCTTATCGTATTTAAAAAAACGATTATACGATTTTGTTTAGCAATATTTTCTATTTATTTAATTTTATCTATGTTTAGTTCATGTAACAAACTAAAAAATGTAACTAAATGAACCCGAATTTTGCAAAACAAATAAATTAACACTTTATAAAAACAGTAGGTATTTGTTCGAAAACTGTTCGAAAGCCTTTTGGCATTAATTATTCAAATACATTTTTAAACTGCTTACTAGAAAAACGTTCTAGGTATTTGTGTTTTCAAGTCCTAAGCTTATCTCTGTCCTAAGCGCTTCAACAAATTGTCGTCTTCATATGTGGTGGAGGTAAAGATGTTCAATATTTTGCAATAGCTTTGTTTCTTGCTGGTTTTGAAACTAATAACTATGATATTCTATATTTTGACAAATTCACAAAGGACAATTGAACAAATGAAGCAAAGCATAAATACAGTAGCTAAATTAAAAAGATCTTTTAAGTTTGCATTTGTAACTGGTGGAAGTAAAGGTGTTCCATTGGAACTTTTGTTTTCTTGTTGAATGTTTTATACGTTTGTGATTAACTTTTAAAAGTAGTATTTCCATATATCTATTAATTAACTATATATAAATCATTGCCTATCTACTCAATGTGCGGTGAGTGAACGCAACAAAGCGTATCGAAAATTTATCTGAGTCTCTTTCTTCGATGTAATTCCCTGATTTCTCCGATGATAGGATTGGTTGATGTACTTGCATTCAATCTGAATAATCAATAAAGTATCTCTGTCTTAAAAACTGTGTCTTTTTCTATGACGTTAACATGGGCGTACCCAGCTTTTGGCCCAGGAGGGGGCAAATTAGAAATTTCTTAAGACGTGTCCCCCGTGCTTGTTTTGCCCTCCTGGATACGCCAGTGCTTACGGCGTAAAAAAAGACAGAAGTATATGTTTGCAGTTTGCACCCTAATAGTTCGATTGCGATTTCATTCCTATATGCTCAGTATAGAATAAAAGTAAGTATATGAATATTTTAGATATTGTAAAGCGTCTTTTTAGGTGTTCTATGTTAAAAAATAGGAAAAAGGGAGGAGAGACTTTTGATTTGTACATAGATTATTATTATTTATGTAGTACCTAGACAGATGTCTGGGATGATAGATTCATGGGTCATTCATTACATTATGTGTTTACTATTTACTATCCAAACAAGATATAAAATTTATAACCACAAGGTAAAATCATTTATGTCTATTTTTTACAAAAATGTTTTTTTTTTTTAAATAAAATCTGCATTAGTTAGGGAGATACGCAAATTAATGTCGAACTGAAATTTGATCTTAGGAGCTTATTTATGTGCCAACTCCTTAACTAATGCAGATCCCATTTTAAAATTTCTAAGTGTATTATACTTAAATATACTTTAAACTGTATTTTGAAATAAAGAAAATAAAAAAAAATGGTCGAAGTTTCCAAAATTTGGTTTTGAAATGTTTACTTCCGGTTTTGAACACGAAAAATGTTTTTTTCAAAATTGATTCCTCTTTTAAGAAGAACAGGAAATTGTATATACAAGTCGCTAAGTTTAAAATATTATTTTAATTTTTTTCAATTCGAAAAACTACTTCCAAAAAATCGTAATTTCAATTATGAGTATTTTTAGAAGGCCAAATAAACATCATAAAAAAATATTATGTGTTCATCTTTATATCTACTAGAAGTACAATTAGCCCTAATATGAACGAATTTCAGAACTGACTTTTTTCCTGTCCGCTTCACGTTAAATTCCCCCTAAACTAGTACCATTCCCCACTAGTGGGTTGGAATGGTAAAATAGTATTCATGACGGGATTGGAATCTTACGTTCCCGGGCCGGAATAGTCTAGTCTAGTCACCCCTGTTAGGCTGTTGCAGAATTTATCTAAAAATGAAGGGTTTTTTTGCGCAAAATGGAATTAAAAACAAATCTCTCTCAAACAAATATTTGTAATAAGCGGCTGTGCCTTGTGGCGACATATATTATGTACATAGGTACGTGGTATATAAAACTGTTATTAGTCGATTCTGGAAAATCCAACAAATTCTCATTATTGCACACACTCGTGGGGTAAGCAGACCATGGACTCACTCGTATTTCATCTGTTTCACGTACAGCTAGCGCATAGCACACTTCGCATCGTTTAGTGCATGTCATTTTGTTTCCTTCATAAATTCATTTTTTTTTTTATTTCAAATGTTAATAAGTGTTCATTCATTATTGTGATTTTTGAGCTTTTTTCAAAAATTATGTTCAGCATAACCAGTAGTCCAAAAAGTGGTTGTACATTTTTTTTAAAGTAAAACAATATTAACGTTTGTTTTATTTTGAAATTTTTTTTTCGGAAATAAGTTACAAATGTCTTCTTCAAATATTTTAAAGCATATCTTAACAGAATTTTTTAAAGGTGAGCTTCATTTTTTCTTGATTGAATTTTATTTTAAGTTTTACGTTACACAGGATGTATCAAAAGTTCTTAAAAACATCAAAGAATTAAAAAAAGTGAACTATTATATACTTACAATTTAGGATGTTTATTTCGAAAAATTGTTTTGTGTATAATTTTAAAGCTTTTTTATTTCAGTAAATTTTATACATTCACTAAATATATACATAATAGGTCATTCATATTTTTCATAACTTGTTAACATATAAAAAAATCGCAAAAAAGTAACAAACGCATTTTTGTATTTTTTACGGGATAAATTTGTCATAATTACAAATCATTATTACTGTAATTAATTATTATAAAATTATAAGTATGTACATATTGTACATAAAAAAATAAAAGCGACATTTCGTGAAGTACATCTACCTCTCAAACTTTTCACTCAGCTAAAAATACTTCATTCAAATCGATTCAGCGGTTCTCTAGTTATAAACAAGCTTACCTAGTCCCAAAAACTTATATTGCAGAATTTTCATTATATATACCACAATATAGTTTTTGTACATACACTAAAAATATCAACGTATTTTTTTTAATAAATATCTTTAAATAATAAGTAGTACTTATTTTTGTGGTCGCAAAGCAAAGGGAGTTAAGTGATATTTTTTCGTAAAATAAGTTATAAAATACTGTGGTTGGAAAGTATATCGAACAACAATTTAGTCACTTGCTTATACCACGACAATTGTATCATTGAATATATATTTCGAGAGCAATACTCCCCATCCTCGGCAAAAAATAAACACAAAATCCAGTTTGCTAGTAATTTTTTTTATGAATTCATAATATAATCAAGGTAGAGATTGGTATAGTATAGTTTATAGTGGTTTTTTTTTCATAGAAATGAACTACTTAAGGGTTAATAGTTAATTCGCCGCGTCGTTTTGAAATACTTAACATTTTACACAGTAAATAGGTATAAGGTAAATGGCCCTATTATGAAACGATTTTGATAGTAAACTTCAAAGTGGTGATATAAAAATTATATATAGGTAAAAGTAAAAAATATCATTTGGATTGTTAATTTATATGGCGCTACTCTTCAGAAATCAAAATCAATTATAATATACTGCGATTGATCGATTAAATTTGTTTAAATACTTAAAAATATGTATAACAACCGCATGTCCCTATTATGAAACGTGTTTTTTACCTGTCCCACTGTTCCAAACGACGATGTCCCTATTGGGAATCACTATACGTGATGCTTTTTGTCATATAAGACTAATATACAGAGCTAAAAAAATAATATCTGAAAATCTCAAGTATAAAAATTACCAAAAAGTCGACATAACCTACTTCATCATTTGGTCATAGATTTTTCGTATTTCAAATTATACCTACTTCGTGTGGAAAAATTCATGTTTTAATAAAAAAAGCAAATACATTATATTAATGGTATGAATAAGTAGGGATTCCCAAATCTATTAAATGTAATTTAGTATTATTAAAAGTCGTGAATGTCCAGGATCTGCACTTCAACATTTCCAGTCTAAACAATGTATTTCCTTAGCGGTTTACATAAAATTATACATCATTTTTATGAGTAACTGCAAAACTATTCGAAAAAAGGCAATAATTCCCACGTAGGAAATATTACAAATACCTATTTTGAATCAAGATATTTATATGTTTCTTAATTAATTACTTTAAAAACTGTATTGCATTCGACGATATGCTATAGTGAGGTCAAAAATAATTGACAGTGTGAGGTTATACATAATTTCACAATATATTATAAGCGGTACAGTTCAATGCATGGGCCGTGTATACTTTACATATCATCCCAACTATAGCTCTGTTCCAATCTCTCTGCGAACGGTAACAGAACCGTCACAGTCATGCACAGTAGCTAAAATGTGTTCCAAAACCGATACAACCACTTTCGTTCGTTGCGCATGACCATGGAACTAGTACGCATGACTATGACGGTTGGAACAGAGTTTATAAAAACTTTAGCATATATATAAATTTTAGTACCTCATTAATATTTAATACCTCATAAATTAAATCCTTAATACTTAATAATGAAACATATTTATAACTGCTTTTACCGGTTACCTTTACTGATGTTACGACAAAGAAAACAATCATTTTGAGCAACACTTTTTACTTTCTCGAAAATACATTTTGATTCGTTATTTAGTTCAAATTTAAATCTTCCATTTTTCAAGTTTCATTTCATCGGAATCTCAACTGTCTTACATATGATTTTCTTCATATAAAAAAATAATGCATTACACTCTAGTACAGTGGTGTCAAAGATACGGCCCGCGGGCCTCAAGCCATCTGAACACGGCCCGCGACCAGAATCTATCCAGTGAGGATTTTAGACACCTGACATAATTATACGAAAATTGGTTTAAACTCAATAAATAATTATTTTAATTTAGTATGTGTTTTAGTTGTTAATTTAGAGTCTGGCCCGCTAAGTCATATCCTAAATCTTATAAATGGCCCTTTAGAAAAATCAGTCTGACACCCCTGCTCTAGTACCACGTAGAACTTAGACGTTATATGTATAACATAATATGATAATACTGGGTTATATGAAAACTTGTACCATTAAAAAAAATATTAAGAAGTAAATTGTAATTTTTTTGAAGTAAAACTTCTTTACGCACGCTTGACTTGGGTAGTAAGCTGGTGAATGCGTGACGAGAGCGTTACGAAAAGTGTGATCGGGCGAGGCAGTTACGTTTCGTATATCTAAGACACAGTGCAGGCCTATTGTCTGTATCACACTGTAGGAGCAAGAGAGAGAGAGCAGTGCGCGCGCACATTTGCTTTCTTTCTTCCTCTCATAGCCAGTGCATGGAATATATATGTTACGGTTAATACACGAAAGTAGTTAATTCGCGAATTAATCGGCTAATTACCCGAATTAACCAATCCTTGACGTAGGTTAATTCGGGTATTAGCCGGTTAATTCGCGAATAAACTACTTTCTTGTATTAACCGTAACATATATATCTCTCAGTCAGTAGTTCGTTTGCGAGTTTGCTAGCGTTACGCGAACGGTGATTTCTTACATGTATATATTATACATAATATGGATATACATACATATAGATGGAGCTAAAGAAGTTTTACTTCAGTCGTGTGGTCTAAAGCATACTCGTTTTTTACAGATGTGGTGATTTAACTGATAACATAATATATTATGTTTTATGCTTAAATTTATTTACACATTTTTTTCTGGTTAATATACCGTGCGTCAGTCTGGTTTTGACATTGTATCTCTATAGATATTTTTCTTATAAATATAGTATTGATATAAAAATGTCTGCGGTTGCATAGAAAAAAATTTGAAAATAAGTTTGACCTTGCAGGCCATCCCTGTAACTTCCCGCTATTTTCGAGCTCAAAACGCTCAAAAATATATAAAATATAGCAAGAAGTTTATTTTTTAGCTCTTCGAGCTAAAAAAAACACTTTGCTACGAAATTTTCGTTCGCGATATCTCATGAACAAATGAACCGATTTTGATGCGATTTGCGGCAGTCGACGCAATTTTTTAACCTAAAAAAGTAATTTATTACAGAAAAATCGATCTCATAGGAATTTTACGAGCAATTAAAAAAAACACTTTTTTACAAATTTTTCGTTCACGATATCTCGTGAACAAATGAGTCAATTTTGATGCGGTTTGCGGCGATCGACGCAGTTTTTTTAACCTAAGAAAGTAAATTATTACAAAAAAATCGATTTGATAAGAATTTTACGAGTAATTATAAAAAATTACTTTTTTCCTAATTTTTCGTTCACGTTATCTCATGAACAAATGAACCAATTTTGATCTGGTTTGCGACAATCGACGCAGTTTTTTTAGTCTAAGAAAGTAATTTATTACAAAAAAATCGATCTGATAACAATTTTAAGTCATTTTAAAAAAACACTTTTTTACAATTTTTTCGTTCACGGTATCTCGTGAACAAATGAACCGATTTTGATGCGGTTTGCGGAAATCGACGCAGTTTGTTAAGGAGAAGAGCTGATTAGATTTTGGAATTAATGGGTTTAGTAGTTTGGAAAATATTTTACAAAAACAATTTTTTAAAAATTTTTGAAACTTGTTTATTTAAGATTTCTCAAAATTTTTTGGGCCGAATCGTTTCAAATTTTCAGGAAGTCTAAGTTCACCAAGATCACGTCAGATGCCGCAAACCGCGTTTCAGTCGGATACTCCGTTCAAAATATATAAAAGGTTTACATACATACACACACACACATACAGCCCTACGGACATCATCGCCAAAATAGTTTCAATAGCTTCCTAGGACCTCAAAACGTCGAGATCTGGCGAAAACTCGATTTTCGAAAATCGGGGTGAAACCAATAACTTCCCGATTTTTGAAAAAAAAAATTTTTTTTTTTTAAAGCAGGAAGTTAAAAATCAGCTGGTGGTAAAAACAATACGTAAATGATACTGACCACATGAAACAATTGAAATTTGGAAGCATTTAGTTATCTGTTTCCTCGAAAAAACAAACATTAATGTATATTTTATAAACATTGACTATTGTCTTAGCACAGTTCAAAATCAAATTCACGTCTATTTTGACTTTTTTTTATTGGCGTAACTGCCGCGGGCCTTATTTTTGACATCACTACTCTAAATCCTGCGTGACCACATGAGCGAAGTGGAAAAGTGACCGCCTCAGAAACCGAATGCTAGTACAATACGCGCCACGAATCTAAAAGGCTCGGAAGTTAGATGCGAATGCGAGATTGCGCTTGTACAGTCTGTTGAAAAACTACAAACTCGCAACTCAACAAAACTAAAATAACAATAACAACTTGACAATAGCGTACTCGACTGTACTTTAAAGCAGGAAAGCGACAAGTGACAAAGGCAACGAGCGATCACGGCCAATCACCAACGAGCGCACGTTGCATGCAGATAGTTGGGAGGTGGTGGGAGTCTCAACAGCTCTAAAATGTGCCTTTGCGACGCTGTTTGTGACTAACTTCAGAACCTTTTAGATCCGTGGCGCGTATTGTAATGGTCCAAATGCTGTAAGTTCAACACCGCTACGTCATCAGCCTAAAGACAGCCAAGCGTCTCCTTCACTTATGGCCACTTTCAAGTGGGCTGAGACCGTGTCGAAGGAACGTAGTGATGTTTAACTTACAGCGTTTTGACTCTAGCACAAAGTTCGTGCACCAAATAAATTGTGTTGTCGTTTGCTACCCTAGCCCCCTTTTTGAGAACGTTTTAGTGTCATTTTATAGCACAATTATGAACTTACGTGATATAATTACTGGTGATTGTGATAATAACTGCAGGATTAATCAAATCGATAGCCAATTATTGCATTCATGCATGTTGTAGATGTTTAAAACGTGGATAAAGCAGCAGAGCGCGTGATTGGCTGCCTTAAAAACCCGCAGTTGTTTTTCCCTTTAATTTGAGGTTAATTTTTTTTTTTGTTTTTTGTGCACAGCTGCTGAAAAATAAGTTTAATCTGGTAAATTAGTTCGAAAAAAATACTGATATAAAACCACAAAAAATGGAGATAAAGGCTTGATGTTATATTTTTTTAGATAATTATGCTGCTTAATTAATTTCTTTTATTGAGGAAATTTAATAAAATGCATTTTAAGTTTTGGGTCACGGATAAATACATACGAAAATATCAATAATAATAGGTATAGAATATTTACAATACTATGTCTAAAAAATGCAATTTAATTCCCTTGATTTGCTGGGATTTTTGAGTTTTCCAGTTTTCATTTGTATATACCAGCATCACTCGAGCAGGGTTGAAACTTTTTATCCGAATATCTCATTTGTTTTGAAGACGCTTATCTCGGAAACGAGTGGACCGATTTTGATGAAAATTATTTGTAATTGTGAAGACTACGCATGCATCAAATTTCAGGGTTATTGCTAATGCAGGGTGGTCACTCTAATAATTCAAAAACATGACTAATAGGTTCACGCCTTAGGAACACATTTGCTATTATGCCCTTAAAATATGAATTTAGCTTATTTCCAACTGCAAAACTGAGTGATCTATTTTTGAAACTGTCAGAAATTTACATATTAAGCCACCCATTATAATCATCCTTTCAAAACAAGTTAAAGCTGAAACACAAAAATAACTGACAGTTATAATATTTATTTGAAATAGTTTAGAGATACAGGAAATGTCTGTCATGGGTATCACAAGAAGAATGTTGCTATAAATGAATCAGTATAATTTAGGTATTTTTATTGTTTTAGGAGTTCCCTGTGACTGTATAATATACTGAAAATTAATACTAGTTTTATATAAATCTGCACAATAACACTATTTTTTAAGAAACATTACTTAGTGAAATTATTGTTAACTTTGATTCATTGGCAGCCATGTATTATGATTTACTGATAGATAACATTTTTTAACAATTGATTTTTACCATTTTTAATATCATTTCAACGTTTAAGTTTTGTTGTATTTAAAACAAGTTTATTACCGCCAATTGTACTACGCTATCAGTGACGTAACAATAGGGTGGCAGTTTGGGCAAAATGCCACGGGCCGCTGGCCTGAGGGGGCTTCCAGCCCGAGAGGGCCGTTAAGACAGGAGGACCCTAACATTTTTAAAGATGAAACTACAACGTGAAGGTTTTTTTTATTAAGGGAGGGCCCGATTCGATGAATTTGCCACGGGCCTCAGGTGGTATAGTTACACCATTGTACTCTATCATTATAGTACGGGAGGAATATTAGGAATAGAATGTTTCAGTTCCTACTATTCGTTCTGAAAAAATCGATTTTAAATTCAAACACTGAGATTGATATTCTTTTAAAGGGTTCAAACCTCTGACTGACGATGTTTCCCCCGTCGGGAAAGTGACTGACGAGTATTTTCACGTTTAATCATCAATTATTTACAATCTAACAAATTTTTATCAGCAGATTTATCACTTTTTCATCGTTTTTCCGACGAGTTTCACAGCCTCCCACGCCCACACCCACCGCGGGTGCGCTGACTGACTTTCGATTTCGAACAGACTAATGGTTAAACTCTTCAGTCAATTACATTTGAGTCGGAGATAAATCATTGATAAATTTTGACCTCACCTCCCGGACTATTACTTCTTAAAGATAAAATTAAACGTTGATTTATAAAAATCCTGTTATTTTTTTAGTCGTTCTGATTTAAAAATCAAATCACCGATTTTTTTAACCTTCTACTCTGAAATTTGGCATACTGAACTCGGTAACATACTACTACCCACATTCTGTAATCTGTAATCAGTAATCAATCATTTATCTAAATATAGATCTAGTTAGTATTTACGTTAGCTAGATAAAATAAATAATAATATAGTAATGATTTAACCTATGTATAAATCTGTAATTATTAGGTACTGATTAATACTAAAGAAGTTATAGTTTATTCGTGATTTTATTTAAAAATTTGCTAAGTATACGTTACTAAACATTTTAAATATTTGAATAATTTTTAAAGAAAGTTAAACTCTGCATAGGTATATGTGAACTCGTGCGGTTGTTTTGTCCACTGCGCATGCGCATGGGGAATACCCAATAGAAATGGCAGCGTGAACAAGCGCTGCGAAAAATACAATCAGTCGGAAAGTTGAGCTGTATACGAACGGAACGAATGTTTGTGTTTTAATTTTAAACGAAGTTTTATCTTGCTTTATTTTAGTTTAAATTTTCGAATAGCAGTAGTATATTTTTCGAACAACATGCGATTTTATTTCCTATCAAATATATTCAGTGAATGTGTAATTAAGTAGTTCTTTGATCGTGTTTATATTCGAAAGTGTACAACTAAACATTGTCATATAGCCATATTTGATAGTTCTCATTTAGATATATCAGTGGTTCTCAAACAACCCGTTGTCTGTAATCGCAGATGTTTTCACGTGTGATTGTTGGAGGCTTTTATTAGTTGAATTTAATCGTTTGGTTTTTTTATCAATAAAAACAATAATGTCGTCGCATAAAACAATTGGTCACGACGTTGCAGATGCAGCAATCGACGTTTCGTCGAGTCAGCATTTGATGCTCCACCGCGATACGGAAAAATATGAGGGATTGTATGAATCGACGAGCGGCGATTCGGGGTTCATATCCAGCACAAATTTGACACCATTATCCGAGGAGATTAAAGAAATAAAGTTAGCACCGGATTCGGGCGTCATCGACGAGGAGGAATACGACGACAATAAAAATTGTGACGATAAGGAAAGTTCCATGCGCCTAGACACCCTAGACAGTGGAGTTGATGTGGGCCTCTCGGAAAGTTTTTCTGAGCTAAGCCTGAAAAACGGAAATAAATTAAATGATCTTAGCAGCAGCAACAGCTTATCCAAAACACGAACGAACGATGTTCCAAATAAAGCCAAAAACCAGGACTCAGTAATACAAGAAATACCGCCATGGCAATTGTATTTCGGACCGGATGAAGATGGAGACACGTAAGTTTGCTCTAAAACGCTACTTTGTTTTATCTATAATAGAATTTTAGTTTTTAGAGAATAGATAAGATCATTTTTCTTAGCATTCTGATTTTGCATTATTTCATAGCGTCTAATAATATTTACTTATTATTATGTAGTAATGATGACATTGATTTTCTTATCAATTTTCTTAAATATGCGTAGAAAATTGATGAAAATGATGCGAACACAAAAGGGTTATTGCATATTATGGCTGTAAAAAAATGAAAGCATTGTTTATGAACATTTTTGCCCCTCACACTATCAGAAAAATTTACAGTGCCTATATCGAAATACTGTCAATTTTGAGTGAAATCAGTGATGATATGTTCGCGATCCTAAAAGTATTTAGACGGCGCCAAAATACCAATATAAATACTGATCTTGTAAAGTGAATTTCAAAATATTAGCGAATTACTGACAGTATCAAAGTACTGTCAATATTATTTAGTGATCGTGTGAGGGATGCTTAATTTTTTACATCTGTCATTTAGATTAACGAAGAGTAATGGGACTATTGAATTTGATGTCAGTTCCCAAATTTAATTCTATTATTAAAAAAATGTAAATCTGTCTGGACTAACTTTCATAATATAGTTTAAGCAATGCGTGACAAATTTAAGCCACTAGATCTCCAAGAAATTTCACTCCGTTATTTTTAAAATGTCAGGATCAGTAATTAAGCACTATGCGATAGAAACTCTTCATTCAGCCCTATATTTAGTTTCGATACTTTTTACCTGTCTCCCAGATCTTTAACAAATCCCGTACTTTAAGCACTTACCAATTTAAAAAAGGATTAAGGTATTAAAGCCAGTTTCGTATAGGTACCTACTCATAGTTTAATTTTAAGAATTTTGACATATAAACACATAAACTTTAAAACTGTTTAACAGTGTTGTTAAGTTTTATAGTACTTTTGTCAATTAATATTCGCGTGTGAAATGAATATGTTTCTGACTATATTTTACAAGAAAATATTACAAAAATCGAGAATTTTGTGAATATTACTTTTTCTAGAAGTTATTTGGTCTAAAAATTGTTAATGTACGTACCTCCCGTTATGCTATATTCAACCCTTCGTTAATTTTTAAGGTTATGTCTAGCTGTTATCGTATTCAAATATAAAAGTGCCGAGGAGTCGCTGGTTTCCAATTAATTGTTATGGGTAGAAACTAGAAAGCATGATCATCTTTTTGCACTTGCGTGTTTTTTATTTGAAACCTATAGAGTATAGTAGATACAGAATTCCTTCTTCGTAACATTCTATTGGATCAACACTACTTTAATACAGAATAAACACTTTTTGCTACTGACAATGAATTTAAAAAAAATGTTTGCACCCTTGTGTAATATATCCAATTTCTGAAAGTGTTCAGTATTTAACAGTTAATAATCCATCTTGTTGTTTCTCGAAATAAACAAGTACATTTTGAAAATTGCCCTGAAGCGTTCTCACAACTTACCGTTTTTTCAAGGATTATGAAAGGGTATACAGGGATTCATTAACAGTAGGGTAGTGTTATTTATTGGGTACTAAACTATTTAAATTGTATAGCTTCGTTTTTTCAAAAGTTTGCATATTTTTATAAAATCTCAATAGAAACATTTTAAATTCTACGCGTTTCTTTTATACCCAATTCCTCGATCGTTGTACTATAGTTTGATGACCTCGTTTCACCGTGAGCAAAATTGCTTTGACTCCTCAAATCTTAAGAAAATCAGCCGTAAAAAATAATTATTCATCCAAGACTGTGACATCATTTTGAAATTAACTTTCTTTAAGCGCTGCATAGGTAAAAGCGATTCCAATAACATTGTAAGGAAAAAACGTGATGGACTTGATAATTGGAGCTATGAGAAAGTAATACAACCGCGGTACTAGTCTAGAGGAGTTAGTTAATTTGCTAACAGATGGCAGTCCTCTGTTCAAGATAATTTGTCCAAAACTTCAAAGTTTGCATTGTTTTTAGTATGTATGTGAACGAGCGAGGGGGAGTGGAAGATCCGAAATAAATTTGTCATTCCACTTATAAGAGAATTGCCAATTCGGATGTTTTTTTGTAAGATAATTGACAATGAAAGTCAAGCCTATATAAAAATTTCGAATTATTGGATGACTAAACATAGAGCCATTCACCTGACGTTGGCGGTGGACCGCTGTCGTGTTATTTTTAGAACGGTCATTTTAAGCCGTTTCAAAAATGTCGATCTAAATATAAATTGGCTTCTATATGTGTATAGGAATTCGATGTAGCTGGTCCAAAAATAGGCATAGTAAATAACGTGATTTCTCTCGATCCATATGTCTTTATAGTTACGTAGTCGTTTAGCCAGTAGGCTTTATTTTACTGATATAAATAATCTTGTTTGACAATGACGTAATGTACAGAGTAGTGATGTGAATTCATATATTATATACATATACAGCGTGTCCCATTTTAATGTCCCACCCCGGATAACTTTTGTCAGTGACCTTGAATGAAAAATTGTTTGGTACAAAAGCTGTACAACTTGGAGGGGGACATTCGATGGCACTAATACTTTTGACCTTGGGTATAAGGTTCAAGGACATTCAAGGTCAACTTTGTTTTTTTTAATGGAACGTCCTATTTTTGACATCGGCAATCGATTGTGCGTGAAAAAATATGAGACTTTTGTCTGAAACTTTTTCCGAGAACGGGCAAATTTTCTCAATTAATTTAGCCTTCAAAATTGAAAATTTTTGAATTTTCAACTCGAAAATGGTGAGATTTTCTTCAAAAACAATAGGGCTTTTCATATTTGCATACCAAACATCCTTCCAAAATTTTGTTTCAATCCGTTCATCCGTTTGACCTGTATAGTGTTCACAGACTAACCGAATAACCGACTAACAGACTAACAGACGTACAGAGTTTTGCCCGTTCTCGAAAAAAGTTTCAGACAAAAGTCTTATATTTTTTCACGCGCAATCGATTGCCGATGTCAAAAATAGGACGTTCCATTAAAAAAAACAAAGTTGACCTTGAATGACCTTGAACCTTATACCCAAGGTCAAAAGTATTAGTGCCATCGAATGTCCCCCTCCAAGTTGTACAACTTTTGTACCAAACAATTTTTCATTCAAGGTCACTGACAAAAGTTATCCGGGGTGGGACATTAAAATGGGACACGCTGTATAGGTGATGAGGTAATAATGAAAAACTGTTAAATTCCATTCAGATTATTTTTTATTTTTTTAAAATCGTATTTGGCACCTTTATATTGCAAACATTTATCGTAGTGAGTACCTACCATACCAATAGTACATAACTCAAAGGTACTAAAAAACTATCTTTATAATGAGATATTGCACATCGATCTTTGGAAAGAGACAATCTGTTATGAGAGTTAACTCTTAAAGAGGTCAATAACTTTTTCCCATAACAGATAGTCTCTTTCAAAAGGTCGATGTGCAATATTTACCGCCGCGTACTCTAAGAAAGTTAAGATCCGTATCCGCGTATCTTTAAACCAAATATCCGTATTCAGATCCGTATCCGCGGATATACATTTTTAACGATCCGGCACATCACTAGTACAGAGTATACACCCCCGCAAATCATACGCTGCAGTATGACTCAATTGGACCTGAAAATTATTCTGTCTTTAAAGTCCCACTACAACATTTTTAACGACAGACAACTTTTTTTCACGACACGTTTCGTTAACCATCTTAGCATCATCTAGAGATGGTAAAAAAAATCATTGATATTGATGATGATATTTTTAAATTTAATAATCTTCAAAATCATTCAGCCGGTACATTTATTGATTTTTTGGAATGATCTCGTATACTTGGTACAGTGTTATCGGTGTTTGGTTGGATAAGAAGTAAGTGATAAATAAATTCCATATTTATTTTTCACTAAAATGAAGAGGAAAATGATAATTTAATAATCTAGAGGAAAGACATTTAAAAATGCATAATAAAAAAGTTGCAAATTGACAGTCTAATATTTTGAAGCCGTAGGAACATTATACAGTATGTAAACGCGTAAGGTGCACATAGGGAAATTAGCATTGGGAAAAAATACTTGGATCAGAGTTAGCCATGACTGCATTAATTGTTATTTCTATTGAATTATCGTGGTAATCTTGAGGATTTCTATTTTATTTTTATTTTACTTGGCTTTTTTAATAATAAAAAACTTATAAATCAGTATTTTAATTTTTTTGTACAAAAATAAAACAAAAAAACAACTCCGGAAGAATTTCATTCAAAAATTGTCTGACTGGTATGACGTATGCGCGTAGTTAAATTAGTGACCCAATGTCTTTAGGTTCAACACGAATAGGCGGAGATATTTGATCTCGCACCATATTTAAGTATTTTTAGGAATTTAATGTCCCATTAATAAAAAAAGTCCGATTATGTTCTAATCATTTGAATATTTTCTTCGATAGTATACACATTCATATTGCAAAAGAATATTATCTGTCAAATTGAATAACAAGATTTCAAGGCTCACTCTGATCCAGTCATTTTTTCCCAATGTTAATTTTCTTATGTGCACCTTACTTACATACTGTATGTGTAATTAATAATGGTGAATAGAGAATGCAGAATACGTTTAGATTTTTGTCACAAGATGTGGACACACGCGTCGTTGTATAAACGTCAATCTAAATTTTCCACACGCTGCTTTGCTCTCCAGCTGGAATAAAAATGATTAAACAGGGATTCCCAGCCAACAAATGCATAAGATGACTATTATAGAAGTCTTTAGAATAAATTTAGTCATCACATCACGTGAAACTATGTGACATCACAAGACAAAATTGCTTATAGTCGAATGTTTGGTATTAAAGTCCCCAAAATGTCCGTTTTCTCAAGTATTCAAATAAAACAATTATAATCGTACTGCTGATTGCGCCCTCCCGAATTTGACAAGAACTCCGGCTACCGAGCCCTAACTACGACGTTGATTTGACATATTTCTAATTCTAAGTGGAATTATTCAGCTATCATAAACAAATTTTGATCAGATTTAAATGAACTAATAGATCAGTGAAGTTAGCTTTTGACAAGGAAGAAATTAATAGCAGAAAACGAATGATGAGGAAGGGAAGAAACTGCCGTCAGAAATACAGAAACCAAAAATTCAAATGCGTAAAGGGCAGGGGGCGCGTTTTAGGGGTTAAACGCGGTTTTTCGTTATTTTCGGCGAAAGTTGACCTCCAATCGGAAAATGTTGTATGGCAATGTTGTAGGTATTAAAAGGATCTACAATTTTTATGAATTTAATTTTTTCACATAACCTTAAAGATTCAGAGAAATTACAAAAAAACCGTGTTTTTCGTTTTTAATTTTTTTCTTCTGCATGAAATTTTCAGGAGACTTACCTTATGTCCTAAATAAGCTGTAATTTTTTCGAATAAAAAAAATAATTTGCCAATGTAATATTAACAAAAAACCGAAAAATTACCCCTAACTACAACCTAAAAAAGTAATGTAAAAATTTCAGATTTTCAAAAATCGTAGTATGGGGTTTTCTTCGTTAAAATGTCTACTTTCAGATGGTGTATGGATATATTTACATTGCTATGCAAAAAAGTGCAATCGCGATTGTTGATTTCGAAAGGTTTCGACGATTTCTCATTGCCTTTCCTTTGAAGACATTAATTAACTTCGTTCATGAGTTTTGAGAGTTTGAGAAGCATTGTTTATCTAAGTATTGATATGGAATGCAAAACCACATACAATTCTCAATAATAATAATGTGGTTTTTTTTATACACTAACCAAAATTGATGATGCATTATTATGCATCTAGAATTTGTCATAGATAACTATCGTTGATAGGAATGTCATCATTTATAACGAAAAACTGATAAATATAAGAGTCATAACTCATTATTATCATATTTGGCAATAGATTTGTTAATATGGTCCATTTATGGCCATCAGTACCTATTTCTTATCAGAGACATCTATCTGTAATTTCATTTTATTATGGTGGCTTTTTCGGGTATTTTTTATAATGCCTGGTCACCTAGATGGAAAAGTAAAACAGTTTAATAATTGCTGATGGTATGAGAACATTATTAAGAAGTGACGAAATTGCTTTCTTTCCTGTTCTGCCAATAATAAAAACAAATTAAGCGAAACATCCTTGTCGGACAAACAAAATTAAATATGTGATTCTCCAATTGAAAGCCATTAATTTAAAATAAATTCCCGGGAACATTGTTTTAAAATTTCCCAACGTAAATTCGATGTCATGATTTTAACTGATGACAAAGTCCATGAAAGGTGTTTGCAATTGAGACACAATATCATAAAATTCTTGGTATTGTTGATTGAGTAATCAGGTACTTCAGTAACAGTAGTAACATTTCGCATATTGTGCATCACACGAGAGACTTCGTGAGTAATGATTGTCCATGACCTAAGCTTAATTGTAGGAACAAGATAGTTTTTATACCTTCGATGCAGTTATATGCATTTCATAATGTTTATTTGAAAAGATAAAAAACTGATTAATGCAACAGTTTTTCTAAAAATAAAAGTTTTATACATTTCTAATTTGCTTAGTTGCATGAACGCCGTTGTGTTAACTTTTTTGATAATTTGTCTGTTTTTTACGGACAGGGCTACTCAACTCCACCGTACAGTTTAACCCACCGATGCCTGATCAATGACCATCTATGTACTTGTGGCCGACTACCTTTATAATTGACACGCATAATATTTAATAAAGATAGTGTTATTATTTTACATATACTTTTATTCTATACTGAGCATAGGAATAAAATCGCAATCGAACTATTAGGGTGCAAACATATCTTCTGTATTTTTTTACACCGTAAGCACTGGCGTATCCAGGAGGGCAAAACAAGCACGGGGAACCCGGCTTAAGAAATTTCTAATTTACCCCCTCCTGGGCCAAAAGCTGGGTACGCCCATGTTAACGTTATAGAAAAAGACAAAGTTTTTGAAACAGAGATACTTTATTCAGATTGAATGCAAGTACATCAACCAATCCTATCATCGGAGAAATCAGGAAATTACATCGAAAAAAGAGACGCAGATATATTTTTGATACGCTTTGTTGCGTTCACTCACCGCACATAATGATTCATATAGTTAATTAAGATATATGTTATTTTAAATCACTAGTTTCGTTTTTTTTTTATTTCTTGATTTATTGATATACTCTACGTTAGATTTTTTGTGTGCCACTAACTTGCATTTTCTTTAAAGCTCAGTGTTTATTAAATTGTATTAGTTTATAGTTATTTTATCTCTGAGACTATTATTAATTTTTGCTTTATTTATTACTATTTAAAATGTGTGAAGGGTCAAAGATTTTTCAATGCTAATGACTGATCCGCAGACGTGCGTCATTTTTATTGTTATATCCAATATATCAATATATACATTAACATTGCTCTGAACCGTGCAATTTAATATGATAAATGATGATTAATTATTATCTTTATAAATACGTTATATTCTAAACCTGGGATTTTTCTTTGGAAAATCGGATCTGATATCGTATGAGATTTTTTATTACACCATCAGGCAACGAAGTGATGAAATCCAATGGACGACAGAGCGTGGTGACGTACCGGGTTCGAATCCCGGCGGGGGCAGATGTGGCTTGGACTTTTTCCTGCGCTGCCTCTCGCCGAGAAACGGTAATTCCTCTACCGGCCATTTTGTTGAGGTTTTCCATGGTTTCCTTCAATAATTCCAGATAAATATCGAGATGGTTCCTTATTCAAGACAATGGCCGATTACCTGTCACACCTCTATACTTGCCTACTTTATTCTATCGTCCTAAAATTCCTTCATTCGCCCGTTGCTTTTAATTAGTTGAAGTTGAAAAAATGTAGAAAATAACGGGAAACTGTGATAAATGGAAAATAGTAATGGTGCAAATGGCGTCTGTTATGACATAAAGTCGAGAAACGGACATTATTAAATCTAATTGACAAAATATTTTTTAAATAAAGTTCAATTTTGTGTCTGTATGTTCGTGATAAACTTGGAAAGGGCTAAACCGATTGTATTTTGGTTTTCCCGGTTTTGATTCTTTAGTATTCATGTCGCTTTCAGGAGTGCGAACAAAATAGTGTCTAAAAACTTTATTTTAATAGATATTGTTTGAGATTTGGGAATGAACATTTTTGCATGCAAATTGTAATTACAGTTTTTTATAAGATAGTGTAGGATTTCCAAGCATACCTACGTACTTGAATCATCACAAAAACATTAAATGACGTTAGTGCTAAATATTTTAGATCCTTGTTTGGTAAATGATCTGAGTTTGGAACTTTGGAATTTTTATGACCATTGCAAGACAGGTCCGTATTAAAATGTATTCGTGTTTTTACGTACATAACCTTAAAGCTGCTCGCTTGGAATATATCTGAATTTTTATGTAATTAATGTATTTAATAAGCCTACTTACGACCGAGGTATGAAGAAAATAGTATACACCACACTGTCCGAAAGTTTGATATGATCCCCTGCAAGGCGAACGGGGATCATGACGCGCAGTGCAAAATATCAAACTTTCGGTCCTTGTGGTGTAATATATAATATTTCGAATTCTTATAATTTTTTAATAGGTGCCTATACTTCAATCAGCTGTAGTAAGAGACTAAAAAAATTAAGTGTTACTTATTTGATTTGTAGATTTGATGACATTTTGTGGTTTAATTGGATATTATTATAGTGAATTATATCTAGTTTTGTGGAGTTGCGGTATTAATAGTAATTACTTCAATACCTAATTCAATGTCAATAACGAAAATATAATATTATTGTTTATACAGATTGTTCGGTGCCATTCCGAATAATTTCTTGTTCAAATAATTTATTTAATTGCAACGTATACTAAGCTCTTAAAACCTTCAAACTTCGGTAAAATTATGCGGCGCGACGCATAAACGTTCACAAAATACCAAAAAAATATTAACAGCCATTTTATTTGAATACTAGCGGCCCGGTTCGGCTTCGCTCGAATTTATACAGATTGTCGCCGTTTTTTCGTCGACTTGCGTTACAAAATTGGTCTCCACTAAAATCGCTTTTATTTAAACGCGATAATAGCCTTTATTCATCTTGAAGGTCCATTTTAAATATTGGTAAAATAATGCTGAAATCGGATGAGTAGTTTCGGAGATTGCCTCCTACATTCAAACTTATAAATTTTACCGTCCCAGATTCACTCGGGTGCAATAGATTTAATTCTGAAAAATGTATTTCGATTTGCGGCCCGGCGTCTGAACTAATAGCTTTGAGCAAATTGCAAGTTCTAATAGATGTCGCTATTTGGTACTAAAGCAGTTTCGTTCGTTTACGTACGTTTACTAATATTAGTTTTGTTAATTTACTCAAAGTAGTAAGCTCTAGAGCAAAGTGCATCACGCTATACATCTATAGGGGCCTCATATAATATATGAGATGGCATACGACCACGGCTATCCTCAGATGAGAATATTTTCTTGTTTCATACTTTTCAGTAGTCGGGTTTTAGTTTTTGAACTTATTTTTTATTTGTTTACAATTTGCTCCCCTCTGGGGCCAAAATTCAAAAATAAATGTAGCCTATGTTACCCGGGCCATAATAACGAATCGATTGGCACCTTATTTATCAAAATCGGATGAATTGTTTAGGCGCTACGGTGGAACATACGTACATACAAACATACATAGACTTCTAAACTCATAACCGTTCCTTTTGACTTCGCCTTACTCGGGTAAAAAGAGATTAAAAAATAGTCGAAATCATTCGAAATTCGAATAACGGGGAATGTTTCTGACGTAGCACATTATGTAAAACGATTTGAAATGCGGTTTGTATGGTCAGAACGAAGGGTTTATTGTACTCTTAGTACAGTACCTATGTATTAAAAGTTCGAGAGAGTTCAAATTCGATATACAGACAACACAATATGGAGGTTCGATGTCCTAAAATAAGCTTTGCAATGCTTGTGTAAGTTAGCTAATAGGTATAAAATAGTTGGCAAAACCAAAAGTGCACATCCCGCAAGTTTTCCACTGTATGATAAAAAAATAACAATTAAAAAATATTTTTAATAAATTTAAAAAGATTTAAAAATTTAAAGAAATAAATTGAAAAATTTTTTTTTTTAAGTTTGCAAAAATAAAAAAAATTAAGAACTATACATAATATAATATATAATTAATATCAAGTGGAATAAAATAAAACAAAATAAAAAGAAAAAAAAGAAAAAAAATATCAATGGTTTCGTAAGGAATCGAACCCAGGACCTTGCCCTTGGCGATCCAACGGCATAACCATTGCGCCACGGCGGCCTAATACGGAAGTGGTGTTATCACGGTATACAAGTGTAGCACTTGTTTTATGGATTACACTATATTTACAAATTGTTTTTAAACTTTTAGCTGTCAAAAATAATAAAAAATAAAACTGTTTATAAAAATTAAACTACTGAACACATTTTAGTGAATTTAAATAGGGTTCTGGTCTGATAGTAAACAAAGTGAATAAAATATAACCCAAGGCAATCCGACCAAAATTGCGATCTGTAGAGTCGTGACGTACATACGTACGTACATACGTACGTACATACGTACGTACATACGTACAGACCAACCGACAACTGCTGTTTGTGATTTTCAATTACAATTTTAATAGTATTTATGAACTCAAATTGATTTAAAAATGGTTCTATTGTATAGATTAGAATCTCCTCTTTTCAAAAAGCTTCAATTTGAATGGATTTCGTGTGAAATTAACTTAGATATAACTTCTTATATGAACGAAAGTCAGCTCTGACGCACAAAGCGATAATAAAGCACATACCGCTAGTTTAGCGGTATGTGCAATATGTATACATATTATAGGTACCTATATCTTTGTATAAAACAAATGCAATTAAAATTGTTGTCTGTATTGCGACATACCTTGTTTTTTCAACAATCAACGGTAATATAATATAAGAATATTATGCTTATATTCGTGCAGAAGGTGATATCATAAATATCTCTGTGAATCTCATATTTTGTATAGGTTTTGTTTGTATACATTAGCCGTTTTCCACAAGTTTAACGATTTTTAAATTAACAGAATCCGTTGTGTCATGGCCGATGCCCGGAAAAATAGCAGAGGTAATAATTAGTTTAAGCCCCTTTAACATTCGCCGTATTTTTTTCTGCTGTCGAGCGTCTAGAAACAACAATCTTCCTGTTTCAATCCCCTAGTTCTAATATATGACAATTTATAAAATTATCAATTAAATTTTTTAATTCAATTTTAAAGATAATAAAAAATCGAAAGTGTAATCCTTTTCCGCCTCGGAGCCACGAGACGTATCGGTGAGAGCATGGAAAGGGAGAATCCAATTGAATCGCGTTAAAGAATGAGTGAGATTTGAGAGTAGTAGTGTGTACGCGAGACTCCTAATGCCTTACGCTTTACTGATGAATAATAATAATAATGCGTTTTACGTCCGTTTCTCGACTTTATGTCATAACAGACGCCATTCGCACCGTTATTATTTTCCATCTATCAACACTTCCCGTTACTTTCTACATTTTTAAACTTCCAATTAATTAATAGCAATGGGCGAATGAAGGAATTTTAGGATATTAGGATAAGGTAGGCAAATTTTGAGCATAGGGGTTTGACAGGTAATCGGACATGGTCTTGAATAACGAACCATCTCGATATTTATCTGGAATTATTGACGTAAACCATGGAAAACCTCAACAAGATGGCCGGTACAGGAGGAAAGGCAGTAGAAAAAAGTACCAGCCACATCTGCCCCCGCCGGGGATTCGAACCCGGTACGTCCCGAATGCGAGTCTAGTGCTCTCACCACTACCCCACCCCGCTCGGTTTTACTAATTTGTTAACAATGTAGTATATTCGGATAGTTTATCGATCCATTTAGAAATTATCTGTTAGTTTTAATAGCTTATTTAAGAAAAATTGAAATATTTCAACGTTATACTTCATTCTGATTATTATATTTGTGTACGCCACTGGTCTCACGTACTTACCACTCAGTCTCGTCTAGTAATGCTCCGCCTAACTCCGAAGTATTGATTCGACGTCAAACGGGAATGGGTTAAGCCAACCCTGGCAGTTGATGATCATAAAATGAACGTATAAACTTGATTGCTTTGTGGCAACCGAAGTGTTTTTATATCTACAAAAAGCACCGATATTGTCATATCGCTGTAATTCAATCGCATAAGGACGTCATTTTTTCACTGTCATTCAAAAACGATTTTTTAAAATTTTGTTGATTTCGATAATGTTTTTATAACAAACATGTGAAAGCAGCATCATATCATGACGTTATATACCTACATCGCACGACTTCGGGTTTTCCAAAACTGTTGTACCGTAGGTTGATCATTATTCACCTGCATGTTTTATAATATGTTGCAATCATACTGGGCGAGTGGCGTAGTGGTGAGAGCACATTCGAAAGGCTTGAATTTTTCCGATTGCCTCTGGACGAGAAACAACCATTTCTGTGCCGGCTACAAGGTTAAGATTTTCCATACTCCTTCAATAATTCCATATAAATATATCGAGATGGTTCTTTATAGGATACTGCTGTTTACCTCACAAAGTTTCCTACCCTATCCGAATATTCCATTTGGTATAAAATAAATATTCTCAAAAGTTTGCTATAAAGGCCCTCGTTCTTTTTTGGCAGTTTTAACCGCACGGGTAAAACTGTACGGGTAAACACGAACAACGACCATATCCACACACTAGGCGTTGTTTCGTTCAGTTTTTCGTGGCATCATCTGATCTGCTTTGATGAATCCTACAACGTTACAGAGTCGAACAAAACCCGTCCTTTTTAACTGCGTCGTCACTCACACGGGCCGACTTGAACGACACGTTTAAAACGGACGATTTAAATGAAGCAGCAGCAGATATTTTTGAACGCCGGTAAGAAGGACGGTTTTTGGCCACACACCGACCGTTTTACCCGTACAGTTTTACCCGTGCGGTTAAAACTGCCAAAAAAGAACGAGGTGTATGAGGGCCTTTAGTCTTTGCTCATTATGATGTGACGTAATCGTTTCGTCATTCAATGTAATCAGTCGTATAATTTATGGGTAATGACGTTTTAACATGATAATGCATAGATTACAAAATCATATTTCACACCTTTTTGTTAGTTCCTTTCGTGACTCAAATGCCTGACTATGTTTCCAGTGTCGATGGTGATACGGATCAAATTTATAAAATATTTAACCGATTTTTAAGAACTGCCTCCCATGTCGTCGTATATATTTAAATATAGCTCAGTAATAATGTTTAGGATTATATAAAGATCCCTGCAGCGTCATTACACAATTGTATCCAAGCAACAAATGATCCGGTTTGAATGAAACTGGTTGAAATGACTTAAATTTTTTTTTAAAAATTGAACGGAATATATAGAATTGGGTAGGTGTAGTGGGAGGTGATTGTAAAACTAAGGGCAAAGCGATTTATCTTTTTCAGATGTATTCTGATTTTGTTTTTGAAGTCGATTTAATTCTCCTAACCCAACTGTTAGATGCTAATGATCCTTAAGTTATCAATAATTAATGTATTAGATCTATAGATCGAGTATTCCATTAGATTAGATTAGTTAGAGGGTGTGAGGTAGGACTCGTCAACACCGCGACCTTGGTAGATCTATTGTGTAGCCCTGACTTGTTTATTCCTGAGCGAGGCTAAGGCTTTTGGGAAAACCCAGAATGACTCAGGAATCTGTATCCCAAACTTGATCAAGCGTTGGGAATGGATTGTTAACGGAGTCTTCGTATCTTGATTGCTTCACATTTGCAAAACATGCTCCGTTACACCAATTTTGTTAAGATGATACCTCAATGGGCAGTGCCATGAGAAGAGCTCAGAAATGATTCTGAGCTCAGTTTTCCAATTTTTTCCACTTTGTCATTATTGGTTTTATTACACTAATTTTGTTAAGATGATACCTTAATGGGCAGTGCCATGAGAAGAGCTCGGAAATGATTCTGAGCTCAGTTTTCCAATTTTTTCCACTTTGTTTTATTGGTTTTATTACACTAATTTTGTTAAGATGATACCTCAATTGGCAGTGCCATGAGAAGAGCTCAGAAATGATTCTGAGCTCAGTTTTCCAATTTTTTCCACTTTGTTTTATTAGTTTTATTACACTAATTTTGTTAAGATGATACCTCAATTGGCGGTACCATGAGAAGAGCTCGGAAATGATTCTGAGTTCAGTTTTCCAATTTTTTCCGCTTTGTGATTATTGGTTTTCGCTTGGGAGCATAACATTAAATAGAAGAGAGTCGTTTTAAAGCAAGACGTTAAGAGATGATGAAACAGATGAATGATAGCGTTGTGTTTTGTTTTTATGATTACAGACAATTGCACATAGCGATAATCCAAGGATTCATTGAGGGCGTGTACGCTTTGTTACGGTTAGCGCCGCATCCTTGTCTTTTAGATGCACGTAACGATCAGTGCCACACGCCGCTGCATCTTGCCGTTCTTACGCGGCAACCGCAGCTAGCGAGAATCCTCGTGGCGGCCGGAGCCAAGAACGCCATTCCCGATGGCTACGGTGACACGCCGTTGCATCTTGCGTGTCGCAACGGTGATCTTGCAGCAGTCAAAGCGATTGCGACACCGATCTCCGTCGCGGAAACGGAAGCACTCGGTCTCAGCTACACGAATGTTGTTCACGACCAAATCGACTTCCAGCAGACGAATTACCAAGGTAGGTGGACTCAATCTAACATTATCTTTGTGATTAATCATTAATCAATACTCATATATTAAATAGTGATTTGACCCTCGTCTTCAGTTTTTTGAAGTGAAAACTTCTTTAGCGGCGTTGTACACTTTTTTTGTAATGAGTAAAAAATGTTAAACTCGCGTCAGGGCACGAGACCTGATCGAAAATTCGTAAGACGGATGGAGAGTAGAGGTATGGGTAAACTGATCGATAATTCGTAAGACGGATGGAGAGTAGAGGTATGGGTAAAAAATGTTAAACTCGCGTCAGGACACGTGACCTGATCGAAAATTCGTAAGACGGTTGGAGAGTAGAGGTATGGGTAAACTGATCGAAAATTCGTAAGACGGATGGAGAGTAGAGGTAATATTCAAGTTTTCACTTCTGCCGGCACTCCCGGAGTGCAACCCGTCTTTTTTTTGTGTATTTGGTATATGAAAACGAGAAACACGTGTTTCCCAGAATTTTGATCTGTGCTGGTAGTGGCACTCGAGAACGACTGTACCGATTTTACCACGTTTTTATTAACTCGCTTTCTTGTATGTCTGTCCGGGTGGAACTTTAATTGATTTTAAACTAACTTCCTGATGAGATAGAGACTGAACGTAACTCACACACCTTGATACAAGCTACGATGCAGGCATGTTTCATGATGCAAGTAGCAGTGTGTGTAGTACTGAATCACGTATTTGGCATCAGTTGCGGCTTGCAACGATGCAGAGTCTAGAATCCCATTTTGGTCGGCGAGCCACGACGCCGAGTCGGTGATGCTGATGCAAGTTTCAGCGTGTATAGAATGGAGTCGATGCCAAGACGATATTAATTTATTTTCCCGCGCCATTTTAGAGGTTACTTTGTTGTTTGTGTGTGTAAATTCCATGATGGAAAGTGATCGTGTATTTTGGGAAGAGTTCATAAACATTTATCATCTGAATACGTGTCTTCGGAATACAAATGTACTTTTAGCTCTTCCAATAAAGCATTTGGATAACGTTTTCTTTCTATAAACCGACTTTTTGACCATTTCTTTTTTTATTTCCTTTTATGGAGTACAGGCGCGGTCCGAAGGGGGGGGGGTCACAGGGGACATGACCCCCCCCCAAAATCTAAGGTCAAATTGAAAAATCTCAAAAATTTGACAAATAATAAAAGGAAATTTTATTCCAAATACCTATTTTTTATTAGTGTAGTGAGTGACCCCCCCCAAAATTTCAGGCTGCGACCGCGCCTGAATTGGAGTATAAAGAGTGCCCCAACTACTGCTAATAAAACTGATGTTGGCAAAACGTACCTCATTTTATTCGTCAAGCACTAAGTACCTAGAAAATAACTTAACCCTACTGTTCTTGTGTTGCATGAACATGGAGTCGATTCAGGCATCGCAATAGGTTTCGATTTAAGTAGGCGTTTATGCAACTGATGCAAGTTTCATGAAACATAGTGTTGATGCCTGCATCGCAGCTTGTATCAAGGTGTGTAGGCCGCTTTAGATGACAATACAAAAAAATAATAAAAGAAATTTAAAAAAATGAACTAGAAAGTATAAAATAATTTCTTTACAGACAGATTTTTAACTTGTAGGATTTGGAACGAAAAACGTGTAGGGAAAATCTGTGAAAATTAGAAAATTGTAAACAAATTTTCTTTTACACTTTTATCACATTGTATAGTAGGTATATTGATAAATAAAGTAAAGATTGATATTATCATCGTAGATTAAAAACATAATTTTTAGAAAGATTTAGTGAACCTTGAAGATACGGTGAATATTGTACACGCTTATCGGAACCTCTCGTATAACGTTCATGAATTAGTTTCTTCGTTTCTGAACATAAAAACAGTCGTGAAAAATATGCAAGGTCATATTTAGAATAATAAAATGGATTTGACCTTGCGAATTTTTATACACACGTAACTATTTTCATTGACCATCGCTCACGCAGTTTTTTTCTAAATTTTATCTACGCTCTTGTATGTTAACGCCTGCTCGATGACGACAGAACATTTCAATATAGTCTATTTTATATACCAAGATCCAGTGGCGGATCCAGGATTACGGCAAGGGGGGGGGGGTCTTGAAAATTTTTTACTCCTTTTGAGGAGAATTCATGAAAAACATGAAAAGCTTTTTTTTAATTGCACAGTAAGATTTTAATTTGGGATTTTTGATTCTCTGGAAGGGGGGGTTTGAACCCGAAAACCCCCCCGTGGATCCGCCACTGCCAAGATCCCAAACCCGCCAGACCTACGTCATTTCAGTACTGCTAAGATTTTATCAGTGTTAAATAACAGGTTCTAAAGCAGAGGTTCCCAAACTTTTTTGTCTCGTAGACTACTTGCCATGTTTTTCGGTTTTGGGTAGACCCCCTGCTTATCTGATATTGATTTTTTGCAAATTCATTAATTTCAAATGTATTTTTGACAACCGGTATAGTGCTACTCACTTTGAACGATTTAAATTTATAACGGTAGTGAAATGTTTAGTTTTATACATTTATTAATTAGATTCAAATTAAACGAATCAAATTAAAATTTACTTTCTGTTACATAAAATAACTAAGCAAAAAATAAATGCTTTTAGTGTGAGGGATGAACCTGATGCTTTAATAATAAATTTTCAACATTTGGCATCAATTTAGTTAGATTTAATTTTAAATCTCTTCGGTAACGATGTCCAATTTGTTTCTTTTTTTGTTAAGAGATTCAGTATCGTTGACCCCCATTTTCATTTCATGGATCCCAATTTTTTCCCCGCTGACATGGACCCCTTGTAAGTTGTCGTCAACCCCTGGGGGTCGATATAGACCACTTTGGGAATCACTGTTCTATAAAGGTACATAAAACACGTGCTTACCTACATATGCAATGGTATTATGCATATGAGTGCGAGTGAGAGCATTAGATGATTTTTTTTGACAGCTTCATGAAATTTAAGTTTATAATACGCGCCACGTATCTAAAAGGCTCGTAAGTTAGATGCGAATGCGGGCTTGCGCTTGTACAGTCTGTTGAAAAACTACAAACTCGCAACTCAACAAAACTAAAATAGCAATAACAACTTGACAATAGCGTACTCGACTGTACTTTAAAGCAGGAAAGCGACAAGTGACAAAGGCAACGAGCGATCACGGCCAATAACCGACGAGCGCACGTTCCGTGCAGGTAGCTGGGAGGTGGTGGGAGTATCAATGGCTCTAAAATGTTCCTTTGTGACTAACTTCCGAACCTTTTAGATCCGTGGCGCGTATTATACACCACGAAGTCTTTAATCAGTAGAACTATAAGCTTCCTATGCTTGCCGCGTGTTTCGAGACGGACCGTTTTCTGCCGCAAGCGAGATGGCGCTGTTATCACTACTTGGGAAAACTTCGGTTCTTTCCGCCTGTAGTAACCGAAGTTGTTTAACTTCACAGATACTACACACATGTAAACCATGAACGGGCGTGCGTTACCCAGTAGCTGGCGCCATATTGGTTCATGCGACAGATATCGGTCCACCGCTACGCTCGAGCGAGGTCTTCTGGTCACAGACTTCGTGGTGTTGTAATTGCACTAATAATTTCATGTTAAATTCATAATATATATTTTATTGACGTAATAACCTATATCTTCTCGAGTCGCAAGTCTAGACCACATCAAATAGGTCATTAGTTTATTAATTACATATATATCAATTTTCTGCGTACGATTTAAATATGGCGGTTTCCTTTTGGGAATCCAGCTGTATATATAACCACAATCTAAGGTCATTATCAATGCGGATTTTCTGAAACGTTCTGACAAATTCGACAAGAATCTTGACATTAAGGCCCGATTCACACTATAGTGCCGGTCACGGTTCGCTCTCGGTCCAGTCTCGGTTCGGTAAACGGTTCTTACACAAGAAACAATGAGCGTATTCACACTATCAGCACCGCTCAAGTTCGGATCCAATCACGCTCCGGCACCGATCCGTTTAGAAGAATATTTTACTGGAGCGTGATCGGACTTAGCCTGACTTATGAATAGGTTTTTGTATCAAATGCAGTATTCGTCTATTAAATGACGATACAGGGTGAGGTATTCGCCTTCCGTTTTCCTCGCTAATAAGCTTGGATGCACCCGCGTTCTTCTCTTCGTTGTCTTGCGTTTCACTCTTTTCCTATTTGCCGTATCTTCATCAAGAAGAATAGCTTAATTCTTCAATTGAAAAATCGAACGACATTGTCAGACAACTAGAAAAATTGTACTTATGAAATAAAGTAAAATATGTTGCAAAGGAAATACATCAGACTTCTTGCAAATCGAGATTGAACCGTGATCGAACCCAGAATGATAGTGTGAATACAGTAAGATTTTACCGAACCGAGAGCGAACCGTGACCGGCACAGCTATAGTGTGAATCGGGCCTTACAGTGCGAAAAAAATGATTTGATTTAAATTATATTTCAACTGAGCTTCAAATTTGGTTTTTGTTGCTAAGGTAGTTTCATTGTGGCAACGAAATATGATAATTAGAAAAGAACTGATAATTTATATCTTTTAATTAAAACAAGTTGTTTAGTTAATATGCCTGCATTATACATAGCATATCTATGTAAATAAATATCCTGTATATAGAAGGAAATACCCATAATATTATATACAAAATTTCCACATGTATGTATTGTGGTATTACGTACTAATTATCATAGATGAAATTTTATTAGGCGCACCGCGCGTTGCTTTTAATATAATTGACGCTGAATTGTGCAATTCTTATTTTTTAAATGAAAGATTCATTTCACATTATGCAATCACTATACAGGGTGTATCAGGGGAAACCTACACTCTAACTCGAATATTTTTAGTATAAGTATAGAAATTGCCAGAAGTGCACTGATTTTTCGCAACATTAGCGCCTTCTGGCGGCTCTTTATCTTCCGCCTAGCCTTCTGGCAATTTTTTCCCTACTTACTTGTACTATCTCCTATTATTTTGCAAATTTTCAGCTTTGCACCGAGTCACCTATTTTCTCCGTAGCCAGCTCGCCGTCTAAAAGTTACGATATGCTTATATCATTGTGGTAAAACCCAAAAATGTGTATAAAAAATATAGTTTAAAAAAAACTAAAAAACACGCTTTATATCGGACTAAAAAGTAAAAAATAATTGTTTTAAAATAAGCTTAAAAAGCGTGGGGCGCTTTGTTCCACATTTTCGTACATCGAGCGCCCAACGCTTTTTAAGCTTATTTTAAAACAATTATTTTTTACTTTTTAGTCCGATATAAAGCGTGTTTTTTAGTTTTTTTTAAACTATATTTTATTTTTCACTTTTTAGTTTGAGGATCTATAAAAGAATTTATTAATCCTGGGGGTCCTAATAAGGATAATGGGAAACTGTTATCAAATTATTGCATTGTCATCGGTCCTTGATACGTATGCAAAGTTTCAAATTAATCAGACTTCGGGAAATTGGTGAAAATTATGCTCAAAGATTCCGTTACGGACATACATACATAGTTACAACCCAAACTAATATAAAGCGTTTAATAATAAGGATAATGGGAAACTGTTATCAAATTATTGCATTGTCATCGGTCCTTGATACGTATGCAAAGTTTCAAATTAATCAGACTTCGGGAAATTGGTGAAAATAAAGCGTTTACTACAGAGGATCTATAAAAGAATTTATTAATCCTGGGGGTCCTAATAAGGATAATGGGAAACTGTTATCAAATTATTGCATTGTCATCGGTCCTTGATACGTATGCAAAGTTTCAAATTAATCAGACTTCGGGAAATTGGTGAAAATTATGCTCAAAGATTCCGTTACGGACATACATACATAGTTAGTTACATACATACATAGTTACAACCCAAACTAATATAAAGCGTTTAAAAAAGACATTGTTGGTACTTATATCGAATGGTATTAACATAATCTCTCTTACACAAAAATAATAATTGTGATTACTCCAGCAGAGATAAAACTCGTATAAATAAAAAAAACTAATCATATCAAATATTTATTTATTCGTATCTAAATTGCGCAAGATTGTACTTCCATGATTAACAAAATTATGTAGTTTTTAAAAAGTAAATATTTTTTATTTGAGACCATCATTTGTCAGGGTTATCTAGAACCCGTTCCCAAATCCAGCTACCCATTACTTTCACTATTTTCAAATTGAAGACAGGACTGGGAAAGACCGTGTGCACGAAGCCTACTAGCGCCGCTAGTGGGTAATAGAGAATTATTGAACTCACTTTTTATGGAAATCGCGACATGTTTCTAAGGTGATAAGTCAAAAACTTTAGTTGGCCTTGGTGTGTCAAAAAAAATGAAATAAGAAAACCTGATGTTAATTTGTTTACACTGACAGCGGAACGTCAAATTAGGGCGCCAATGGTCTTTATTTTACTTAAATCGCCATCAGCGCAACAGCCCGGAACACAAGAAACATTTCCAGGTCGCTTAGTTTTCCTATGTTGTCTTTGTAATTAAAAAACTTCATAAAATTATAACTATTTTCACTTTTAATAAACATTGCTCCCTGACATACGGAAAATTTGAGTTTGAAGTTTCCCCTAGTGCTCACCACAAACGCTCGCATCGAAAAATTTGTAACTCTGCCTCCTTGCACATAGCCCATAGGTCGAAATAATCAGTGAGTCCCTACATATATTTTCACGTTCATAACTCGAAAAAATAAATTTGACCTCTGTATCTCGAACATAGCAATTCAAAATTGGTATAAGAATGAATCCTAACCTCTACAAGTTCAATATTTCCTTAAAAATCCACATAAGTCGAAAACTCTATAACTCGAATTTTTGGCATCTCCCTTGAAGTTCTACTTACAGAGGTTCTACTGTATAAACAAAAGAAAATCAGTGTGTAATTAAACAAAATACCCAACTTCTTGTATTATAACCGCAAGAAAATTTACAGAGAAAAGCCCCGTTTCTATATTAAATATATTTGTATTATTTTTATATCAAAATTATCAACATGCACAAAATGTGGTTTTCGTATTATGCATTGCAGTATTTATTATTTAGGGAATACCTTCAGTAGGGAAAACACTTGCATAACTCGACTGATATCAATTCGTCACACTTCGCTACCAATACATATGTAAAATCAACGTACAAGTACTGAATAAGGAGTTTGTTTTTGGTATAAAAAGGATAATTTGACTGTCTACACATGGATCATTAATAAGAAAGTGAAAATTTTGTGTGCAATTGGGTTAAGATAAGATTAAGATTTTTTTGACGTTTACACTAACGCCATCGGTCGGATTTTTGAGTGAACGTCAAAATATTCAACTAAAGCAAGGAGTATTTAAGTAATTTTTCTACCTGATTTTTTGCTTGGTGAATTAAAAGTAAATTTTATTCAAATGAATAAATTTGTTCCAAGATTAGTAACTTCTATCTTTGGTAGTGTTCGGTGAATATGGGGAAAAGTGTTTCCAGAATAATTTGTTCTTTTTCGAACACGACTGAGCGATTTTGATGAAACGTTGCAGACTTGGATGTGTAGGGTATTTTTTGTATGTCCAGTTGGCTTTAAGATGAAGTTCCTGTCAAAACCGCCGTTAATGCTAGCAGTAGCGGATAAAGCCCGATAAACAATAACAATGTTCATTATTATGTTTTTTTTGTGATCCCTACTCTCGTGTGATGAGTACGTAGTCGCAAGCAGAATAATAATCACATGACGGATGTTACCACACCACAACATGGGAAAAAAATAATACCTATACTGTTTGTTGAACTTTCTAATTTCATTATGTGTCGGTAAACTAATTACATGAGTATTTTTAACGGTAAAATCGTAAGATGTGGTTTTTTTAATAGTAGCTATTATTATCATTAAAATCGTCACTGGTATTTTGCGCTGTGAAATTTCGCAGTTTACCGGGAACTCTTAGCAAATTTTTGGTGCTATTCTGCATCATAAATGTTAAATTAATTGAGGTTACGTAAAATTTTATTCTCTCTTTCTAAATACGTATTTACTGTGTTCATCTATACTAATATAAGTATAATGCTGGAGAGTTTGTTTGTTTGGTTGAACGCGCTAATCTCAGGAACTGCTGGTTCGAATTGAAATTTTTTTTGTTGGATAGCCCATTTATCGAGGAAGGCTATAGGCTATATAATATCACGCTCCGACCAATAGGAGCGGAGCATCAATTAGAAATGTTGCAAAATATAACTCAAAATTTGTTTATCCCACAAACATTTTTGAACGATAACTCCGATCATAATGAAATTTGGACACAACATTCATCTCGGTAGACTAAGATGAACGTGCGCACTCATGTCTCTCCCCCTATTCGTTCTTTTGCACCCGGGTGAAACCGGGCGGGACCGCTAGTATAATATAAAGCTGAAGAGAAATTTGTTTGTTTGTTTGATTGAACGCGCTAATCTCAGGAACCACTGGTTCGAATTGAAACAATTTTTTTTGCTGGATAGCCCATTTATCGAGGAAGGCTATAGGCTATATAACAATAATAAATTAAATAACTTATTATTTATACGCAATATATTTTACGGTCAATTACAAAATAAATTATTATCATTATATCTACATATACTCGTTTCAAGTATTTATCGGAGCTAATTTGCAAACACTGCGCTAAAAATGTGCTTTGAAAACACATCGAATGTTTATATTATAATGTACTGGGGAATCCCCAAATAGATTTTCATTGTTTACTCGTGTTTGATGTATTCAATGAACAAATCGTAAACAGAATTCTAAAATAAAAAGTTTGTTTAAATTATAATAAAGTTTACTGCGCAAATATTCTATGATTCGTTTACCTAATTGTGTGCAGAGAACGTAAACCAAGCGAATCAGGACTGTGTTCCGGTGGCATGCTCATTGCATCTATTATCAAAAACTTTTAAATTAGTTAAAATCTTTTTCTTCAACCTCGATTGAAAGTACAGACGTTCGGCGTCAATTGTAAGGCAGAAAGTCATTTACGCATTGGTGGGATTACACGCACTGATGCGGGAAGTACGTACGTTCGGGTGGCAGTAAAGAAAAAATAACCAATCAACTGTTGTTTAGATGTCGTTTTCATAGCAACCCTCTTATATATAGTCGCGAACAGCTGTCATTCGTGTTTGGAATTTATCTGTGCTTTTTATGTAATCAATTAATTAATGTATTTAATAAGCGTACTTACAACTGAGGTATGAAGAAAAATAGTATACATCACACTGGCCGAAATTTTGATAATCTTGCACTGCGCGCCATGACGTGCAGTGCAAGAATAGATTAATATTATTGATTCTGAGTAATTTTTTTCATCTTTTGAGTACGTCTTACTGCAAACGGAAGTCGAATACATTAAATTTATTTTGAACTCTTTGATTAACGTCTGAATAGAACTCTCCAAATAAATAAATTTGTCGACCATTTTTTTCAGACTATATACAGATTGTATCAAATCAAAACGGTCCATAGGACATTCTGTGTGTAAGACAGAGACGATATATAAAGATCTAAAGCAGTAAGTAAGAATGAGATAAATGATCGCTAATATAGTTACTGTGGTTACGTAAATAAATAATTACGTACACTGTAAATCTTTTTTATCAATAATTTCACTAGTGAATACTGACATTTGATAAAATTGTGATTTTTACTGTAGAAAACAAAGACGATACTATCAGATTGTATAACCACAGTAACTATAAGCGATCATTTATCTCATTCTTACTTACTGCTTTAGTGCTTTATATAATATCGTCTCTGTCTTACACACAGAATGTTCTATGGACTGTTTTGATTTGATACAATCTGTATATTGACAAAAAAATAATATAAAAATATAAATCAATATAACAAAAGATGACGTTTCGTTCCGGATTTGGATCTTCTTCAGAAATATCTAAAAAAATATAAAAATTAATTAGCATTAGCTACTTATTTTCTAATAGAATGCAAGATTAAATGATAGTTTGAATTAATTTTTATATTTTTTTTATATATTTCTGAAGAAGATTCAAATCCGGATCGTAACGTCATCTTTTGTTATATTGATTTATATTTTTTATATTATTGACGTGATAACGTCTTATAAATTGATGAAACACCAGCTGCACGCACGAAAAAGTGTAACGTTCCGTTCCGCCGTAACATTCCGTTCCTCCGCGTGCAAGCGAGAGCGCAGTAATGTATTATTAAATATGATATTCGAGCGGAATACGTTATCACGTAAAACTATCGTCCTCAAACCGACTTTACAGACAACCAATTTTTTTTTGTCAATACATAGTCTGTAAAAAATTGGTCGACAATTTTATTTATTTGTAAATTTATTTTAATAAAAACGAAAAGTTACAGACATAGCTGTTAATCTTGCTTCCACCTTAAAATGTAAATACTTTGTATCGATGTTATTTTAAACTGTCCTAGTAAAAGTATATTGGTACACAATGTAAATGAAAGCAGACCTTTAGAACTCGAGCGGCACAAACCGTCGCAGCGTTGGCGGGCACGACCTTAGCTCCGTTGGGGATTCCCCAAGATAGCCTCGATTCGTAGAAACAAGTCGAGTTTTAGCTTGATTAATACAGTACATTCATTTTATAGAGGATTCATACAATGAAAAAATTAATAGTCGCCGCCGAAGATAGACTAAAGTTTTGTGATGTTAATCTAGGATTACTTTTGTGTATTGTATCATTGCTCCCACCAGGCTAAGGCTTACAGGGCTCTATCATTGGGGCCCGGTGAGAACTTCCACGGAAAAATTAGAAGAAAAAACTACGTGTCGCACTCGGGGACTGCCGCGGTAAAGCTATTGCATATTCTTTTTAGGTCTTTAAGTTTTTCTTCTCTATAAAACGAAAATAGCTAGGTATAAATAGTGTAATTACACACCAAAACAATAATTTATTATTCATTCAAAAAATTTGAACAAAAAGAACGATATTAAGAGTTTGATCATAGAATATCGCGCGATGTACATTTATATAGATATAATATCATATATACTTTCTCTGCACATAACCTAAATAGTTTAGGTTATTTTTATAGCAGTATTATATATAAATTCATTTATACACAAATAAAGATAGAATCAGTTATGCAGTTATGAGCACACAAACACCGTGCCGAAGTCTGCCGAACTGAAACGACGTTAGACGATGCACGGCTGTCAACGTCGCACCCAAGGTACGTCGCACCGCTGTGCCGGTCGGAGTGGGGGGTGTTAGGTTTTTTTTCGTTACGGAATGGGTGTTAGGTTTTTTTTCGTTACGAATCATTATGATTAAATTCCAGTATACAGCATATTTTTTCTCTGAATTAGTGAAAGCATGATGATACCGTCATAATATTTTTAGAAGGTTTATATACAAGAAAAATTTAAATGTCACTGTCGGGATTTGAGCCCAAAACAATCAATTTCGCGTTGACTGAGTTACATTACTCTACAGTCTACAGTATACCCACGACAGTTTTGATTTCTCTTATATATAGCACAAGTCACCGCAGAATCGACTACCTGCGAGAGCTAATATTTTTAATAACAACACCACAAGAATGTTGAAATGATTTTAGTTTAATACCTGTTGATATAATAATAACACCTATTTTATTATTCGTAATTTATTGATGAGTTATGTTAATTGACCGGTTACATAAAAGACTTAACTATTTTGGTTAACAGGTATTTTAATGACGCATATTGTGTTTTAAAAAGAGCGTTTATGTTACGGGCCATGAATGAAGTGGTATTTCAATAAACGTTCTTGTATTTATTTACAGTTAATTGTTTATTTACATACATCTGTGTATTCGCTATGTGCAACATCAAAGCGGAGACATCTAGCGTTATTTATCGGCGAACCCACTGCTACTAAAATACATTATGTCAAATGGGACAACAAGTAAAACGTGAATTAAAATTAAAGTTAATGATAAAAGTGAAAAGTATGGATGCTATATTAAAAACGGGTTATGAAAAAATAAATCATTCTTTAAATTTTCACCCTCAAACTGTGCCAAAGGGTAAAGCTATCGCTGTGTAATTGATGTTGTTTCAGCTAGATTTTCTAAAGTGGAATAAAAATTCTAGACAGTGTTGTCCTGTGTACGGAAAATATTGCACCTATTCCTGTAAATGTCAAAGCAGTTTTCATCTTGAAAAGAAAAATAAATAGTCTAATTTTTAGATATTTGAATTTTTTGTGAAACTGTCAATTTGTTCAGAAAATAATTATAAGTCTCAAATGATACACCAGAAAGATTTCTTAGCTGTTTATCATTTGTAACTGTTCCTTGAAAAGTAATTGAATCATTCATTGTACATCACAATCAGGTTCAACTGCTGTATCGACATTCGACAAACTATTTTTGAGGCGTACCTCGAGTTGCCAGGCCTTAAAATTCAAAAGCCGGATTCGGCGCTGTATTAGGCCGGACATTTTGCCCTAAAAGCCGGACATACATTTTTTAAAAGTCAAACACACCTTTTTAAAGCCGAACATCACATTTAAAATAAAAAAAACTCAGTTAGGTTCGTAATAAAGTTGTTTATTAATTATTTAATGTGAATCACAGATTTGTTATAAAATTAACAACATTAACAGTTCTACGCACCTATTATTATCATTTGTATTTATACCTATGATATTGATGAAGTGAAAAATGGTCAGTCTTCTGTAATCTATTAATAGGTAAATTAAAAAAAAACAAAACAAATATAACAAAATACTAAAAGTTTTTGTTAACCAAATCAAAAACGTATATCCATTCTTTTGGATAAAAACAAAAAGATCTTTATTAAAAAATAGCAATTTCAAACTCTTGAAAAATATCAAAAAGTCTATAATTAAAAGTACATAGGCCAAAAGCCTAACAAAAGCCGGACACGACCATAAAAAGCCAGACGCCTGCAACCCTGGGCGTACCACACTTCTGATTTCTAAACTGTTTTGTGGTATTTATTTCAATTAATCTCAGTTTGAGTTTGAGCATCACAAGTATTAGAGCCTTTTTGAATAATGTTATTACAAAACAGTATTTTTTTAACACTAGGTATTACAATAAGCAAAAATATCAGCTTGGCATTCTACATCATTTCTGCTTTTGGTACTCGAATCAACAATCATTAAATTGCCATGTACACTGTCAGTTATTTTCATACACTGAACATTTATCTTCCGTATTTGCAGCACTTTTTGAATTGAGGCTTGAATCTTTATTATTTTTTGAACTTGAACCCACTAATGAAATATTTTGTAGCCTACGTTTAATGAACCGTTGATGTCTTGTCAAAACTTGATTCTCATTTAATTTTGGTTTCCTTTGAGGTGAAGAAAATTTGCTGGATACGTAATTAGGACCCAGTTCTTCTTCTCCCTTTTTGTTCCCAATGAAATGTGCACTGCAAATTAGATCTCTTGTGATGTAGGATTCCAAATGGATGTACGTATATCCACTAAAAAATAAAAGATACGTCTTATTTTATTAATTTAATAACAAAATTCAAGTTGTATTTTCATAAAAATTATTAAATTTCATTATTCTTATATTTATTTTATATGAAATATATATTTTCATAGTGTGTTCACATGAATTTTTTTGGAACATTATTGTCAATGTAAAATTAAGGTTATGATACTTACTTCTGCTTTTTCACGATGGAAATCCATTTTTATCTTTGAATTAACTTATGCTTATATTTTGAGAAACAATAAAAGCTAACATCACTATTTTTTAATGTATTATTAGTTATTACAATTTAATAATGCAGCATTTACGAACTGTCATTTTTCACCTTAGGTTTATGTCAATGGTACACGAGCAGAAGGTTTGCTATCTTTCGCCGCTACGTGCGCATTGTCGTTCAACGCCTTCGTTCCAAGCAGCTGCACATAGCGAATAGTTATTGTAATTTTAATTGGTTACAGATGTTAAAAAATCAAATATGATGTACAATGAAATACTTGACTTCTTATGTAGTAAAAACTGTTTTCTAAAACACAATGATGCATTCTGTATACTTTAAATTGGATCTACATTATTTGAACAAAGCTGTTTTTACTATGCAGTACTTCAAAAAGTTTACCTTCTCGGCATTTTGTGGTAATATGGCTATAATAAGGTACCTGTACACAAACAGGTAAACATTTATTTGAGGTACTTTCGGAAATTATCATAAAATGCTAATACCTCTGTTGGTAACGAAACACCTTAACAGAATTTCAATCGTTCGAAATTTATGTATTTTTGCAGACCAATAAATGAGCGCAAGCAATAGGATGGATCTACATACTACCTTCCGTTCCTGTCAGGAACCATTTTGCCAAAATTTATTACATTACCCAGCAAACAATGGGAATTACTATTAACAACCGGTTAGTTTGAAGAACTCTTAAAATAACCGAATTGATTTAGTTATTATTCACAATAACCGGCTGTTATTAACACTCACCAATTAATTACACTGACCGTAATCATTTACGTATGTAATTGGAACGTTGAGATAGATTGAAGTGATGAATTGCTCTAATGAAAAATCAGAAACTAGTTTACAGCTGTAGCGATTGCAGAGTGATTCTTCCTTACGGTCTCTAATAATATTATCAAAATCAAACCAAAAGTCACCTCAAAATTGTACCTTGAAACCCTGTTTTATTTAAATTTGTTATTATTTCTAATAATATAACTTCAGTTGTACTTTTACCGCAGATCTCAGATTAGAGTATGGAAACTAGGGGCTTGTAATTATAGAGGAATCATGGAAATGTTGCTATAAACTAATCTGTTCAAAGCCCTAAGCTGTATGCTTAAATTATTAAGGTGACCAACTATTTTTTGTTCAAAAAGAGTACACTTTGCAAGTACCTATTTCATAGGTGAAAAAAAAGAAGAAAAACGATAAAAACTTTATTTTCTTTTAAAAACATATTGGAGAGATAGATATATCCATCTCTTTTCACAAATGTAATTTCGACGTTGTTAGAAAAAGAGGTCTGTAGTATCTATCTATCTCTCCAGGTACATAATACGACCTCTCAATTGTGCCGGAAACGGCAGCCATATGTGCGCGCGAAATTCAAATCACTGTCAAACTCGTGTGTGGTGTTTGCCCTGTCCTCTGACGTGCCGGAAACGAAAAGCAATATGCGCGCGTGAAATTCAAATCACTGTCAAAATAATTTTAAATATTTAATTAATAAAGTTGAAATAAAATAATCTAAAAAAATGTTTTAGAAATACAAATGAGTATAAAATTATACAAATAAGTACTTTCAGAGTACAGGATTTTAAAAGAGTACGGTTTGCGAAAAAAGAGTACAAAACTCAGTAAATGAGTATAGTTGGTCACCTTAAGATTATCCTGTGTTATGTGAATCATAAAAAAGGTCGTTGATTTTGTATAGGTTAATGAAATATCTACGTGTTGATGTTTTATTGTTTCTATTACACAATCTACACGTAAAACACATTTAATTTTCTGTGTGAAACGATATAAAAGTCACGTACCAACATGCATTCTAAAATTCAGAAATAGGATAATTAGAAAACCATTACTGTGCCACAAATACTGATCAATATGGGCTGAATTAAAGCACGTAAATAGTAGATTTATGGCCATATTCACCGAACGTAACTAGTTATTTATTCGCATTTCGCTTCATTTGTTTCATTCCTCCGAATAAATAGCGCGGGTAATTCAATTCATCAAGCATAATTATGTTTACTGCAGGTATAAATCTATTCTGTATAAATTCTCGAGTATAAAAATTTATTCGCCTGATAAAATAATAATGGCCGCCACATAGATCATAATACCTAACCTATAAACGTGGAGTATTATATCTGCAGTTGCTCTTGTAAATTAATGTGTTGTTTATTAACCTTTTGTGAAGTTTATAGTTGTAAAACATTAAAGTTAGTGGAAGTTTTGTGTGCAATTGGGTTAGGATTACAACATTATTTTAATGAAACTTTTTTTGACGTTTACACTAACGCCATCGGTCGGATTTTTGGATGAACATCACAATATTCAACAAAAATACCTTGGATATTTATTCTTCAACTATTTAACCTGATAATTTGGTTGGTGAATCGAAAGTAAATTTTATTCGGAACCCAAAGGAATGGTGAGACCTCTGGTGAGTTTAGCCTCCATCATGCTTTTCTAAATCAATGTCAAAAACCTCCCTTAGGACAGTTCGGCGCATTTCTCACCAGAGGTCTCACCATTCCTTTGGGTTCCGAATTGTAACGAATAAATTTGTACCAAGATCAGTAATTTCTATCTTTATAGTGTTTAATGATTATGGCTATTAGACATTTTAATTAATAAATGATTTTGATAATCCAAAGCAATGATCGTTATACTGATTTGTTGTTCGTTGACCGCATTTCATAGCTCAAACAATGGATGTTTATAATGAGCGTTACATTATTTTTAGATATAGTTGGGGAATTCTGCCCGCCATATGTATCACAGCAAACACCCACAAATATTTGGCCAGGATATATCTGTGACCAAAAAGCAAAGTAGCTGATGTCAAAATTAATTTTTTCTTTAACTTCATGGTTTGTGTAGTCTATCTATATATTATATTAGTGGCCCGGACCGGTTTTGCCCAAATTTGGATTATATAAATGTTTTATGCGAGAAATATAAAAAAGTATAAAAAAAATTTTGGTCGGAAAATTAAAAAAAAATCTGAATCTCGACAACAGCGCCACCTACCGGGCCCAACTATAGCTAAGAACCATACAAGTACAAAAAAAAATTCGTCAAAATCGGTAAAGCCGTTTAGGATGGGAAGAATTACGAACACATGCACGCACTGGAATTTTAGATATAAAGATGTGCTTTACATATTATTTTAATAGCTCATAAACTGAGCTTTTTATTAAGGTATATGTAGTTTAAATCTTTGATTAACGTCATATTTATGTGAGGTTTACCAATATGGTTTATTTTTCGGTTCACCAAAAAAAATAAACACAACAGAAGGCATTGATTTGTTTTAGGGCAAACCATATTTTGCTACCGGACAATTTCTGTACTTAATTTGAAGAACGTCTGCATTTCCTAAGTTAGCAAGGATTAATTGTACAAGTAGCTATTTAATTGCTATGATAAATTTGTAAAAATGACAAATGGATAAAACAAATTACAACCGGAAAATTCATCGTTCTGTTGATTTTCTCGGAAAATGTGGAGATTTTTATTTATAGCACCGTATGAACTATGTTTATCACGTAAAAATAACACGGTACTTATTAAATTATTCCCAGATTTCTTAAATTAGATACAACAAAAAAACTCGTGATTTAAAATATTTGAACTAAAATTAGAAATGCAATATAATGACGGGGGAGGTGGGGGGTTATGCGGTCATGTGAATTTGTTTACAAAAATAAATAACGACGCTGAGCGTCTACTGTGATACTAGCCGGACACTGTCAGCTGCTGCCGACGCAATGCGAAAACATCACGTGGGCAGTTCAATTCCCAATTCTTCTATACGCAGTACCTACATAATAGTTCACCAGCAAAAAATCACATTTTCATATTTTTGATCAATGCACGCGCGCTTATTTTTGATAACTTTATATATCTACTATAGCGGTCCCATCCGGTTTCATCCGGGTGTAAAAGAACGAATGGGGAAGGGAGGAATATGAGTACACACAGTCATATTAGTTTACCAAGATGAATGTTGTGTCCAAATTTCATGATGATCGGAGTTACCGTTCAAAATTTTTTGTCGATAAAAAGCAGTATTTATACTTTTTTGACGTGATAACGTCTTATAAATTGATGAATCACCAATATTATAAATTGATAAAACACCGGCTGCATGTACGAAAAAGTGTAACGTTCCTAACGTAACGTTCCTAACGCGTAACATTCCGCCTGACCCTGTGCGTGCTTTTTGCTAATTTCTCGCTCAATTTAAATCAGATCGGTTTGAAACCAGTCTTAAACGAAAGAGGAGAACATTTTACATAGATTTCGTATAACAGATTTAGCCTAAACAGTTTTTTTATACAAATTTATATAGAAAAATAGCTGTATAAATGCAATGTTGTCTAATGCATGGCGCGACGCGGTCGGTCGTCTTTGTTTGCCGTACATGGAAATTAGAAAATAACGTGTGTCTTGTCTTAACATGAAAACGGCTGCATTTCTAATGTTTAATTCAATTTTTTGACATTAGTATTTTGTGAAATGCAACGCCTTCTAAGTTAAGTATTGGAATAACTAATTATTATTAGAACATAATACTTTGACAGTTGCAAACGTCACTTTTGACATTTCTTATCATTCCGACACCAAGGATAAGCGGATTGAAACCAAATTTTGGGAGGTTTAGGTTATGTATTACGGAATACGTTATCACGTAAAACTATCGTCCGTAAACCGACTTTACAGACAACCAATTTTTTTAACTAATAATTTTTTTTTAATTAATTAAATACAAATAAATTTTAATGTAAGCCTTAGAAGAAAGCAATGTAGAAAATAAAAAATAAATAAAAATGCATTCGCCCAACGTAGGATTCGAACCCACGACCCTGGTATATTGACAGTCTTGTGCTCTACCGATTGCGCTAGCCGGCGTTGTATTCTTACATTGCTAATACGAGTATACTTAGTTAGTGCATTTCACCTGAATAGAAGCTTATTTTTTAGATACATTTGGAACATTTTTCATTAATGCTCCGCTCCTGGTCGTAGCCTGATTTTATATAGCCTATAGCCTTCCTCGATAAATGAGCTATCCAACAAAAACATTTTTTTTCAATTTGAACCAGTAGTTCCTGAGATTAGCGCGTTCAAACAAACAAACAAACTCTTCAGCTTTATATATTAGTATAGATATATAAAGCTGAAGAGTTTGTTTGCCTGGTTGAACGCGCTAATTTCAGAAACTACTGGTTCGAATTGAATTTTTTTTTGTTTTATAGTCCATTTATCGAGGAAGGCTATAGGCCATATAATATCACGCTACGACCAATAGGAGCGGAGCATCAATGAAAAATGTTGCAAAATATAACTCAAAATTTGTCATCCGACAAAAAATTTTGAACGGTTACTCCGATCATCATGAAATTTGGACACAACATTAATCTCGATTAACTAAGATGAACGTGCGTAATCATGTCCCTCCCCCATTTGTTCTTTTGCACCCGGGTGAAACCGGGTCGAGATCGCTAGTCTAATATATATAATCTTTGTCATTATCAAATAACAGATGAGGATATTTATTTCTAATACCGAATCTTAGACTGTTAGAAAGTAAAGCAAGTAGAAAATGAACTATGAAACCGTAGAAATACGTAAAATAACCGTTACAACATTTTGTATTAGTTTCCATACTCTATCGATAAACAATTTAATATTGTTTGTTTATACGTTCTGTAGTTGTTTTAGAATGATTTATTCCTATTTTATATTCGCCATTCAATCTTTATACTTAACAATGATAAAAAGTTTTTAGTTTTACATTTCAACTTTACCTAATTAATTCATTGTATGTAAATGATTTATGTAGTTAGTTACTACCATATACATTTATTCTATACTGAGCATAGGAATAAAATCTCAATCGAACCATTAGAGTGCAAACATATACTTCTGTCTTTTTTTACGCCGTGAGCACTGGCGTATCCAGGAGGGCAAAACAAGCACGGGGAACCTGGCTTAAGAAATTTCTAATTTGCTCTCTCCTGGGCCAAAAGCTGAGTACGCCCATGTTAACGTCATAGAAAAAGACAAAGTTTTTGAAACAGAGATACTTCATTCAGATTGAATGCAATCATATTATCATCGGAGAAGTCAGGGAATTACATCGAAGAAAGAGACGCAGATATATTATCGATATACTTTGTTGCCTTCGCTCACCGAGTAGATAGACAATGTTTCATATAGTAAATTATTAAATATATGGTTACTACACAACTGTTTCTTAACGGCTGCGTCGTCGCAACCGTATGACTCGACAATGAGACACGGTCACACGATCATTCATTAAAATGACCATTTGACGTCGCGTGACCGCGTCTGTAGCCTCTGCTCGAGAGACGATCTTACCGTAAATGGGCTGATGCTTTCGTCAGATGTCTGCTATTTATTGTACTAGTACTCGCGGAGATTATGTTTAACAGTGGAATTCTAGACCTGCGCGTGGACTTTATTGGCGGCATTTGCCAAGGGGTGCACACGATAATTAACAAAAAGTCGAAAGATGTGAATGTACACGCTTGTCTTTTCGAACTCGGAAGTCTGTGAACACGATACAGATCAAACGGATGAGTGGATTGAAACCAAATTTTGGGAGGATGTTTGGTATGCAAATATGAAGGCCTTATTGTTTTTTGGGGGAAATCGGCGCATGCGCAGAAGAGATATATGTTATAAAGGTGTTTTTTTATATAATAATGGTATACTTTTCAGAACGACTTATTATTCTATTTATTTTTTCAAGAAAGTTTCGTTAAACATTTTTTTCTAAACTTTATAGTTTCGGACATATTTTGAAAATAAAAAAAATCAGCTGTTTTTTTGTTTTGTAGATCTGTCAACATGCCCTTGATGGCAACGAATAGCAAATATATTGAATACTAGCCATTACCCGCGTCACCTCACGCGATATCTAAAATTTTGTTCTCTTTATTGTACTACTTATATCGAATGTCAATGTTTTTGAGGTTGGAATGATATTTTTTAAATAGATACACGTTTTTATCGGATATCTGAAATTGTATTGTATGACCCCTGTTTGTGAGCTTATGCAAAGTGAAAAATACCTTCAACATTCCCTACTAATATTAGCGCCTCGATGAAATCCTGATCACAATATCAGTTGAGCGGAGAACGCATAGACTCTCAATAGCTACAACTCGACTGTGGAGTGTGGTTATTTCTGGTCTCTCAAAGCATGCGGAATTTAGCGCGCCAGACAAACTCGGTTTTCCCAATCATCTTGTGTGTTACGTTGCATACATTTAACATATAATTTTATACGTATATGAGATACTGAGCTAGTTTCGTGTATATATGAAATCATCATGTATAGTCATTTTTCAATTGTCTGTAATATTACAAGTACACTAGAGTGACCTGTGCGAATTATTCGCACTAAATAAGTATAATAATTATCACTTTACAAAATTATTTTTTAAATATGATTGCAGGTATTCAATTCGTTTCTAATTTTGCACACTGCTTATAACGTTCTTCTTTTTGTTGTATTACAATATGAAGCTCAAATGACAAATCGAAGAAATATTTCACTAAAATTGTCATATAGAGGCGCGAGTAGCAAAAGCGTTGAGCTAAGCCGTCAGATGGCATCATGCAGCATTGCTGTGACGTTGTTCAGCGTTGCTCGCTGTTTCAAAATTAAAGCCGTCAGATGGCAGTATGCACTATTGTGTCTGTTGTATTACTTACAATATGAAGGTAGATGACAGATCGAAGTGCTGACGTTGTTTCAAAATTAAAGCCGTTAGATGGCAGACGTTGTTCAGCGTTGCTGTATTTTAATTAATTTACAAAAACAATAGCAATAATACATTTTTTAGTTGTCGATGTCAGTAGAGCAAGCAATTATCTGTAAAATGATATATAATTTATGTGGAGAAATTGTGAGGTTTTTTCTAAAAAGGGAGGCAAACACATTAATATATATATGATACTCGCAGTTAAGTGTAACCTCTTTATAACGAATCTCAAGGGACCGAGCATTTTTTTCGTTATATGGAGGGAAGAAAGAAAAATAGCCAAATTTCACCTAATTAATTTTATAGTCTTAACTTTGCCTGACGTTTTTTGCTATGCCAATATTTGTTTTGTATTTTATTAAGTATCTTATGCATGTCTTAGGATGTGGTGGAATCATCTTCATTAAACAATAGGATAAGTTTGGCGGCATCAAGTGCTTGTTGAATAGTTGGTGATGGTTCAGAATCGTCCTCTTTACGTCTCTAAATATTTGCTGACGCCTAAATATGAACATATTTATTCGTAATAGAGAATGACTGTTGCGCTTTAGAAAGGGAATGTTTTAAGGTAAACCGACCAAATTGTAAAAATGTCTACGTTATAGGGAGTTTTTCGTTATAACGAAGGACGTTATAAAGAGGTTACACTGTATAATAAAATAAAACAAAACACGGCACAATATCGTCGCCATTGTTGTATGTATCAATGTTTGAATACGTGTAAAAAATCAACAGTAACTACTTCGAAAAACTACCATAATTAGAATGCTTGGTAATACAAGCAGACTGTTTTTATAGTACGCGCCCACGGATCTAAAAGGTTCGGAAATTAGTCACAAACAGCGTCGCAAAGGCACATTTTAGAGCCGTCGAGACTCCCACGATCTCCCAGCTACCTGCACGGAACGTGCGCTCGTCGGTGATTGGCCGTGATCGCTCGTTGCCTTTGTCACTTGTCGCTTTCCTGCTTTAAAGTACAGTCGAGTACGCTATTGTCAAGTTGTTATTGCTATGTTAATTTTGTTGAGTTGCGAGTTTGTAGTTTTTCAACAGACTGTACAAGCGCAAGCCTGCATTCGCATCTAACTTCCGAGCCTTTTAGATTCGTGGCGCGTACTATACACGTGTGATCAAATACCAAATAAGGTAATGCGATCAACATTGATTTCACGAATGTATTTTTAATTATTGACGTAAACATGTTTTCATCGCACCGAAATACCAACATAGTTCGGTAAAAAGAACTGCTGGCGAGTATTATTTTTGACTCTGTTTCGAAATGGGAAAACTCGATGTGCACTGAGAATTAAAGAATGTACTTTTAAAAATACATCGACGACCGCATTTGAGTTAAAACACGCGTTGATTACTCATATTCTTGAGTATTCATAGAGTAACTACCACTGGTAGTTATAATTCAGTGGTAACTACAAAAGTAACACATGTTGAACTTTTTGGCTACCGATTTATCTGAATTTTGTTGTGTGTTTATAAATTGTTACACAGTTATAAAACACATGGTATTGCCGATTATTTTTCTCTATTAATAGCGTCGGTGTTTAAACTACGATAGTACTGATATTGCGTCAGTAACTTAAATTGGAATGTTTTTTTTTTACTTTAAATTAATATACATCAAATATTCGTAACCCAAAGGAATAGTGAGACCTCTGGTGAAAAATGCGCCGAACTGAAATAAGGGGTGTAAACATTGATTTAGAAACGCATGATGGAGGCTAGACTTAAGCCTCCATCATGCGTTTCTAAATCAATGTTTACCTTTTACCTGTCAAAAACCCCCCTTATTTCAGTTCGGCGCATTTTTCACCAGAGGTCTCACCATTCCTTTGGATTCCGAATAAATTGCGATATGTTATTTAAACTTCTAATTTGATCTAGATTTAAGTTTGTTGGATGTTTTATTTTTCAAAGTTACAAACCAATGTTTACACAGAAATCTGCTTTACCGGCGCTGCTACAATTGGGTGTAGATGCCCAGTTTTTTGTAGGTCCCCTCGAAAATATAAATAAAACTAAAAAAAAACGAACAGATTAAAATTATAACTAAATCAAAGTTTAGAACAAAACAAATATTAAAATTAACAAAAAAATGAAACTATTAGATTAGACCTACAAAATCCTGGCAGTTGATTACCTTAACGAAAACAAATTAATTTGAAATAATAGGTTTCACACGCGATATTTACTTAATTTAAAATGTGCTTGTATTATTTCTTAATGTTATAAGTTATTACTTTCACTTTTTACATTTCTCTTCCGAGTTCGTCTCGTATTTGATTCAGTTTTGTCTACTTTTGGGAACATTTTAGATAATTTTTGTGGATATATGAATCGCGTAGTAGTCTTTTTGTTGAAATAGTACTGATTATGAGCAAATTTACTTTTATGCTAATCTGAACAAATTTATCACCTGAATACTCAGAAAATATTTGGTATAATTTTTGATACCTTACTCAAGAAAATCTAACCTCAGTTTGAACTAAGTTTGGACGAAGAAAAAGAAACGTGTCCTGCAGAACTAAGAACTAGTGTATACAGAGCCGGATTAATAATATTGTTTTCTTTTTTTACAGGTCAAATGTGTGTCCATTTGGCTGTGAAGAATAGTCATGTAGATGTCTTAAGACACCTGGTTTGGCTAGGAGCGGATATCAATGCAAGGGTAAGTTTTCAATACTTCATGAAAATATTTTTTTCACAAACAGTACACATTTGTGAATTGAAAGGATTTTTATAGTATATCTATAATATGGTATTCGGAACCCAAAGGAATGGTGAGACCTCTGATGAGAAATGCGCCGAACTGTCCTAAAGGGGGCTTTTGACAGGTAAACATTGATTTAGAAAAGCATGAATGCTAACCTAGCCTCCATCATGCTTTTCTAAATCAATGTTTACCTTATGCCTCCATATTACCTGTCAAAAACCCACCTTAGGACAGTTCGGCGCATTTCTCGCCAGAGGTCTCAGAAGTTCCGACTTCCGAATACGTACATTGCGTCATGTTCGTTGCATGAATTAATTCTGGCCTCCCGTACCAAAAGAAGTTTCACTTAAAAGATAGTCTTTAAAACTTACAAACCCTCGGTTCTTATGTCCTAATTAGAGAACTGGTGAAACTATCAATTGATTTATTCTTAAAACCGATGATACAGTGAAAATATTAATTGGTGCTTGACTCAGATAACCCTGGTAGGGTAGGACGGGGGAATGGCGTTCACTTAAGGAAAACATGGTGTATTTTTTAAATTATTTATTATAAATCAAAATTAAGAAGAGTAACAAAGTCTTTAATTATCGAGTAATCAACAATTTAACAACAAAAGCATATATCTTTCACCTACTAGTAGTAGGAAAACATTATTAAAAAAACGTGTTTGAGCGGCATTGCCCCTGACTTTGGGTAATGCCGCTCAGGGTCTCATAAAGTAGTGTCCCCAATCCAATCCGGCTGTTTTACTGCTTTGATCATAATTGCTTTTGATATTGTTGAGCTCAGCAAATTTATAAACAAGTTTACGCAAATCTGCAGCACTGAGTCCATAGTATAGCGAGCCCAGCAACTTAACTTGTTCAGCACCTAATTAAAAATTAGATCAGCGCGCCCGCAAACAAAGAAACGTTCTTCACGGGCGAATGACGCGAGCTGACTGTCCGTTTGCATCGCTGTCTATTAGAGGCCCCCTCCCCTCGCGCTTCACGCGACGTGACGTGTTTCTACGTTCCTTTTTGACAGAGTTACAGAGGTGAGCGCTATTACCCAGTGAGCGCCATTCCCCCTCCCTCCCCTACTTGACAGCTGATGGTTTGAAATAAAAATATTGTGTATTAAACATTGCTTGAAAATTGAAAAAAATCGTGGCCGCATTGAACTCTATCAATTGTTTATCATTAATTTTAGTGATTCGATATAAAATAATACAACTTTGAAACAAAGTAAATCATCATAACAAAATGTGACGTGGTGGAAAAACCTGAACTTTTCCCTTGCTTATTGAGTGAAATTTTATACTATACACACATATTATTCAAGTTGGTGTGCAATAAAATACTATGCATATACGTTACATATATGCGCGAGGTGCGTTCAAACAGTTTTACACTGTATTTACATCATGATATTGATAATAATGATAACTTTAAAAATGCTGATCAAATTTAGATTATAATTTCAATGGAGACTAAGAATTTGGATTAGGGCTAACACCATGCAAAACAATGGATATTTTATCGAGTGTATCATAATTGGTTTCCATTTTATTGTTGCAGGAGGGTTTGGCAAACATGACAGCACTGCATTTAGCAAGCTTAGAAGCAAACCTGCCGATGCTACAATTTCTGTTAACGGAATGCCCGTCGGTACAATTGGAGGCGACAGGATATGGACAAAGGACCGCGTACCAGCTTGCCTGTTCGCTGCAAGTGTGCGAGATGTTGGCAGAACGCGGTGTCAACACTGATTTTGACAACAATAGCGAAGAAGAATCTGAGACTGATAGTGAAGACGAGGTGAGAAGAACGATTTATCGATTGATGATTTAGCTAGAATATATACAGTATGTAAACACGTAAGGTGCACATAGGGAAATTAACATTGGGAAAAAATGACTGGATCAGAGTGAGCCTTGAAATCTTGTTTTTCAATTTGACAGATAATATTCTTTTGCAAAATTAATGTGTATACTACCGAAGAAAATATTTAAATGATTACAACATAATCGGACTTTTTTTATTAATGGGACATTAAATTCCCAAAAATACTTAAATATGGTGCGAAATCAAATATCTCCGCCTATTCGTGTTGAACCTAAAGACATTGGGACACTGAATTACCAACGCACATACGTAATACCAATCAGACAGTTTTTTAATGGAATGTTTCCAAACAAATGGAGTTGTTTTTTGTACAAAAAAATTAAAATAATGATTTATATGAGCTTTTTATTATTAAAAAAGTCAAGTAAAATGAAAATAAATTAAAATAAAATAGAAATCCTCAAGATTACCACGATAATTCAATAGAAATAACAATTAATGCAGTCATGGCTAACTCTGATCCAAGTATTTTTTCCCAATGCTAATTTCCCTATGTGCACCTTACGCGTTTACATACTGTATACAGTAGACATTTTAAAACAAATTTGAACAATGAAACAAAATCTTATAAATTAGTCTTAATTGTTTAACATATTATAGGGATGTGGGAACTATCGAAAAATTGAAGACCGAACAAGTAGCGAATGTATGTCGAGTTGACAAGAAAAAATACTCAAATTGAATAGTGAACAAAGAAGCAGCGTTTTCATTGATTACTCTGTAAATAAAATCTTTAGGTGAGCCGAAATTACCCGAATTGTTTTGGATCGGGGAGAAAAATGTTTAACCGTAAATTGCGCGAAGATTTTTCATTTTCAAATCTAATAGCTTCGGAAAAAATGTACCTATAAACAATATCCAATAAAATAGCTGCTTTTCATGGTGATAGTCGTAGTAAAATAGCCGTTTTGCACTAGTGCGTAAAGTATAAAACAATAAAAAGACGATTTTAATGGTGATTTCCGTCAGTTGCCATTTAAACATGTCTTCGTAAACAACCCAAATTGATTCCAATATTGCCGGACGTGAAGGGATCTTCCACCATTAAACGATCAAACATAACCATAAATTAACATTATTTTATTAATATAAAACTAGCTTTTGGTGCAAACAAATAATTTTTCGTTGAATTAAAATTTAAACGAAATTAATAAATTGTTCTTTTGTTTCAGATTTGTTATCAGTCACAGAACAACCATTTTACGCCAAATTTAGCTATCAACACAACATCTTAAAATATCCCTAGCCAACAAAATATGTATATTATTACTGATGGGGCCTACTCGTTATTGAATAGTGCCTTCCCTACGTTTAAGGCAGCATACTTGTATTTTAGAAACATATCGAAAAAAACAACTAATAAGTTAGTAGGTAAAGTAAAAAAGTTCAGGAAATTTTCTGAACAAACAAAAAATAGGGAATTTTGATTGTCAGAAGAAAACAATATAGAGCTTGGACTACGATTCAGTAATCTGGAATGTAAACTAATCATGATGAAACAGTTCTATTGTTCCAGGTTAGCCAATATAAAAATGAACATTTTAAGTTGGTAAAGTTTGCTAAATCTCTTACTGATTAGCATTATTATAGACAATAGAATATTATTTATAAATTCCGAATTCCTTTATTGATCTTAATTATTTACAAATTTCTATTTATGTTTTTTAAATAAATTTTTTTACTGAACCATTTTACTTTATTGCAATCCACATTTTACAGAATAATACCTTCGTTCGACAAGAGAAAATCAAAACTAACCCTTCCTGTTAATATCGTTTCTTTTCTCTACGAGCTGTTATATGTCGTGTTAACATATTTGATCTTTTCTCGTCGCAACAGATACACAAAATTTGTCCATAAGTGAACGAACAGCTCTAAATAAACATTTTACGGGTGTTTTCTTTAGATTGTAAATAACTGGCAACTTATTTCATAGCAGACGACTTGAAGATTTATATATTTGCTAAGTATGTAAAATATTTGCCCTACATTTGTATGTATTTGTTGTTTGAGCAGAAAAAGTTTGAATAAAAAAATATATTGTAATCTGACGACACCTGTATACGAAATAAATCAAAATATTTCTCTAACAAAAAAAAAATGAATAATTTCTGTGAAATTTTATATAATATTATTATGAGAATGTGTATTTAATCCTTTCCTATCATTTGAAATTAGTTACCTGAGAAAAGGACTTATAAAATTTTAACTGCCAAGTAAATTACCTGATAAAGTAAAAAAGAAAGGATTAAAAATTAAATTCGAAATATATTTTTTTAAGAATTTATTTTATTTTATTACATTAAATTAGCTAACATACGCTTTACGACTTGTAAACCGTACGATTTAGCTTTCCTTATTCCTTGAGCAACGGGGGTACATAAGCGTTTATTATATTATATAATGCGAATTTTGAGGTTAAATGTGCCCAGTTGTATATAGTCAGAGTGCCCGTCGGCAAAAATTTTACTGACAAATACTCCCCCTAAACTTTGTATATGGCTTTATTAGGCCTAGTCTGACACCTATTTCATCTATGACTTTTCTTGATTTTGGGGCGTTTTCCCTCTAAATTGATGACATTTTGACGACATGTAAAAATTTATAGATACTGTTTGTTTTTTTAATTGGATAGCTTAAAAACTTCAACCAAAACGCTAAAATAATGTTCTCTGACTCTGATTTAAAATGTCTGACACCTCGAATATGTCGAACATATTCAAGGTGTCAGACATTTTAAATGGTTCATGTTTATTTATCAGAGAACATTATTTAAGTGTTTTGGTTGAAGTTTTTAAGCTATCCAATTAAAAAAACAAACAGTATCTATAAATTTTTACATGTCGTCAAAATGTCATCAATTTAGAGGGAAAACGCCCCAAAATCAAGAAAAGTCATAGATGAAATAGGTATCAGACAAGGCCTAATGAAGCCATATACAAAGTTTGGGGAGAGTATGTATCAATAAAATTTTTGCCGACGGGCACTCTGACTAATAACTTTCCTGTCAAAATAATTTTTGAAAAAGGTTCTTTGTTATATCAAATGTAGTAGAATGAAATATTATCATTTAAGAGTTGACTAATATTATTTTTAGTAGATACAATATTGATAAATATTTTCAACTATGTTATTATTAATTAAAAAATGTACAGATTAATTGATATGTTTACTGCCTTTACATATCTGGTCTCACTTAAAATTATTGAAAATATATCTTTAATTCGGTTATATAAAGTGTTGAAGTTGATGTGTTCTTAATAATTATTTTTAAAAAAATTGAAAGATGTTTAATTAAAAACAACTAAGTGTACTTTGTTATAGAAAAATAATATATTCATGAGTGCTTTGACAATTGAATTACTACTTCAAAAATACTGTCGTCGCGCAAATAAACATCTATTAATTATAATTTATAATTATACTTCAGTGACTTGTTGATTTTATCGATCATTTTGAAATGAACATTTAATATGAGTAGGTTACTTCTATATTGCTAGTGGCCGTAAGTGGAACATAGATACGGATGCCTATCCTTGAGCATTGTGCGGAATGGTTCCAATTAGAAGCCATACGGAAGCCATTTTGTACGTGGAAAACGCCGTAAAAAGCGCGCGGAATTCAAAAAGATTAAACATTCTATAATATGATGTTAATGGAAAAACAATAAAACTCGCAGTAAACAGTGATATTTCGCTCCAAAACCTATTTTTATATTGAAACGTTTCAAAAATTGCAAAACTGAGCATAAATATAATATAAAAGCTTAGAACATTTAACATTGTCAGATTGGCATCAATGCTTGTCAACCTTGATGCCAAATTGACAACGTAAAATGTTCTAAGCTTTACATTATATTTATGCTCAATTTTGTAATTTTTGAAACGTTTCAGTATAAAAATGGTTTTGGAGCGAAATATCACTGTTTACTGTGAGTTTTGTCGTTTTTCTCAATAAAATCATATTATAAATTAATTAATATTTTTGAATCTCGCGCGCTTTTTACGGCGTTTTCCACGTACAAAATGGCTTCTAAAAGGTACAGGAGGCGCTAGTGTATCCGCAATCTATTAAATATATATCTATGAAGTGGAAGCGTGGCCCATGAAGTGAGACATCCAATGACTGTTTTTCTATCTATTTCTTTTTACTTGACCCGTTGCGCGCAAGTGTCGCGTCTGTAGTGGGGCAATCAGTAAGTGGAATAGAACAAGCCACCTCCCTTTCACAGCTTAGTTCCATGTGCAAACTGACGCGCATCCATTCACGGACATGCGCATGAGACTCAGAGCATAATAAGTGAGACATACGTATATATACGTCTGCACTGTAGTATTTAAGTCTTTCTCCCGCTCTTTCCCACTTCCCCACTACAGTCGAGATGCTTGCGCATAACGTATCGAGCATAAGTAAGTAAGATAGAAGTATGCAGTTGCTGTCTCTCTTGGTGGGCAATACTTCCACTTACTGGAGCTAGCAATATAGGAGTGTTAAGTATATTATGGTTTTATCATTATATTATATAAAAGTTTAACTGCACTCTGTATATTATTAATTTGTAATTGAATTGGCTAAATAGAGGATTCTTCCCTCAAGCAAAAAGCTGCGCCACTGATTCACAAATTCATTTAGTCGGTGATACAGAAAAAAACATCGTGATCTATGCATTATTGGGGCAAGTCTAAAGGTTAAAGCATCCTTAATATATTTTTTTTATTACGAAATATCAAATTAAGACCAGCAAGAATTGCGTTATTTATTATTTATAGATGTTAGAAAATTTTTAGTTGTATAATGTGACATTTTTAAAGTCATGACATAATGGTTTTTATATAAAAAAAGCTGGAACTTGTTATTTTTCCCAAAGAACAAGTTTGTAAATAAAAATGTTTCCCCCACCTGTAAAAAAGTGTAATTTAAAAAATAAGTTTATTTTAGTAAAAAAACTGTCTAAAAAGTATTAATAAAATTAATGTTTTAATAAAAAATTGTTTGTTAGTTATTTCTACTGATTTAATAAAGTAAGTATGGTTTCGATGACGAAAGATTAATTTATCTGTGATATATGTATATCCAATTTGAGCTAAATCAATAATGTACTAAAACTAGAAAATAAATATGAGTCACCATTGGGGGCTTTGATTAAACTAAAATAAAATCTTGGGGGGGCATTTAACAGAAAACCTTCATTTGTTTGAGATTGGAAATCATATTTAGCTTTTGACTGTCTTCTTCGACCATAATGTAACTATAAATGCCCCCTGCAATTATATTTTAGTTTTTAGTATGCTTTATTAAAAGTGCGATTTGCAGCTGGAACGGTCAGTTAGTTATTATAATATCGTACTAGAGTATAATAATTATCACTTTACAAAATTATTTTTTTAATATGATTGCAGGTATTCAATTCGTTTCTGATTTTGCACACTGCTTATAACGTTCTTCTTTTTAATTTGTTGTATTACAATATGAAGCTCAGATGACAGATCGAAGAAATATTTTACTAAAATTGTCATATAGAGGCGCAAGTAGCAAAAGCGTTGAGCTAAGTCGTCAGATGGCATCATGCAGCATTGCTGTGACGTTGTTCAGCGTTGCTCGCTGTTTCAAAATTAAAGCCGTCAGATGGCAGTATGCAGTATTGTGTCTGTTGTATTACAATATGAAGGTCAGATGACAGATCGAAGTGTTGACGTTGTTTCAAAATTAAAACCGTCAGATGGCAGACGTTGTTCAGCGTTGCTGTATTTTAATTAATTTACAAAAACAAAAGCAATAATAAATTTTTTAGTTGTCGATGTCAGTAGAGCAAGCAATTATCTGTAAAATGATATATAATTTATGTGGAGAAATTGTGTAGTTTTTTCTAAAAAGGCAAGCAAACATCTTTAACCTTAGCGTATTAATATATATGATTGTCACCGAAACTACTTACCTATGCAAAATTTCAACTCAATCGGATAATGGTAAGTAGTTGAAAAAGCTGTCCTAACATTTGAAACAAGGTATAAAGAAATATAGGGAGTCAAGATATAAATAAAAAGCGTTTAATAATTCATCATAAGTTTACATCCAAAAATAAAGAATAATAATCACGACAGCTTGTCCGTCTCAGTCAATAAAACAGTTTGGTGTTGAATGCTGTTTGATCCACTGAAGTCGTTGGTTCATACATGACGCTTCGGCACGGTTAATTTGACTGAAATTTGTCACAAATCACTTCGATGGACCGTTTTCTAGCGCACGCCTGATGGCGCTGTTATCACTATCTAAGAAAATTTCGATTCTTTCCGCCGGTTTTCACCATAGTTACCAAATTTGTTTAGCTTCACATACATTACAGCCATGAACGTGTGTACGTTACCCAGTAGCTGACGCCATATTGGTTCATGCGACAGATATCGGTCCAGCGCTACAGACGAGCTAGGTCTCCTGGTTACAGACTTCGTGATTTATACTAAGTTTTGTGCTTTGTTTCTGATTGATGCTGGGACACTTCAGAAAAGATTTATATTTTAAAATACGAACATTATTATTATTCAATTTTTTTTTAAATTTTAGTTTAACCAGATTCATTTTGCATTTGTTCTTCGACTCCTTCCATTATAGCATTTTGAATTTTCCATTTAGTTTTAGTATAAATGTTTTTGTTTTTTATTTGCTTCATTTCCGATGCTACAAAGTTTCCAAATATATCGCATGCTATTTCGTGTGCTTGTGAATTTTCTGACGTGTTGGAAACAGTATCAAAGTTTAGCATTTCAGAATCTTCATTATTATCGACGCATAATGGATCAGTTTCTCCGTTAGACATAACCTAAAATTTTTAATTTAAACTTCAAAAATTCATACGATTAAAAATGATCAGGGCTGAATTATAATGGGTCACTTGATTTTAACGAAAATATACAAAAAAAAACTCTTATTTTGATTATGACACGAAAAAAGCTATTTCGATTCTAATTAGGAAACTTGACGGCAGATGAAAAATAGAAAAAGGGCATTCCTAAATACTGACACATCTTTAAAGTTATAATCAAATAATAAACGAAGAAACAACGTTTAGAAAAATGCCATCGCATTAACACGACTACATTATTGTTTTTTTAAAGAACTCCCCCTAAACGCCCTCCCCTTTTCGCGCAAAAAAAACGCCATCGCATCAACACGACCTCAATTGTTTTTTTAAAGAACTACCCCCAAATGATTTCAATTGACTTGTTTAATATGTTAAAGTATAGTACGCGCCACGGATCTAAAAGGTTCGGAAGTTAGTCACAAATAGCGTTGCAAAGGCACATTTTAGAGCCGTTGATACTCCCACCACCTCCCAGCTACCTGCACGGAACGTGCGCTCGTTGGTGATTGGCCGTGATCGCTCGTTGCCTTTGTCATTTGTCGCTTTCCTGCTTTAAAGTACAGTCGAGTACGCAATTGTCAAGTTGTTATTGCTATTTTAGTTTTGTTGAGTTGCGAGTTTGTAGTTTTTCAACAGACTGTACAAGCGCAAGCCCGCATTCGCATCAAACTTCCGAGCCTTTTAGATTCGTGGCGCGTATTATAGCAGCCATTATTTAGTTGTTATAATAACTTGCGTTTGAAGCTTATCTAATATAATTATTGACAAAATATTTAGTTAGTCGCCCTTTAAGTTGTTAGTCACTTGGAAAATTATTTCCCTTAGAAATATCTTCTTACTTACATTTTTTTCTGTTTCATTTCCGACTTCGGGGATTTGACTTTCATACAAATGATCCGTATGATCCCATTCAGAATAATCAGGACGCTCCTAAAAACAGTTAAATCAAATACACCGATCGCAATTTTAGATCGTTAGAAAACAATTTATGTAAATACGACTATATTTGCTAGTTGCATATCTTTTCAGTAGGTCTCGTCATTGTGAAGAAAGTGAGACAAACTATGTATGTATTTCAATATTAACACTTAAATTTTTCGCGGCAAGTGTGAAAATGCAATAAGTCAATTCTTTTTAAAAACGTAAATTGGGCTTTTGAATGAAATTTTTTTTGTCATAAATGGAAAGATCGTATATAAGTTTTATAACAAAACTATTTTTCTTTTTTTTATTTTCGTTATAATTCAAAAGTTATATCAAATTAAAAATAAAAAAACCCAGTTCCGAGAACGCGTCGACATTTCCCGAACATAATGTGACGTCATAATGTTTTAGTCAATACACATGTAGAAGCCATTGATAGTATACTGCGTATAGGACATTTTACCATTATGACGTCACAACTGTCAAAAACAATTTTAGTGCGTTTGCAGTCACGTGATTTTTTTAAATATTTTATCAATTTTAAATTGCTTATAATTAATTTAAAAAAAGTTTTTTGAAAGTTTTTCGCATCGATTATCAATATTATTTATAATAAAGTTTTAAAATACAATAAAAAAATCGATAATTATTTTTTTTTCAAAAGCCTAATTCGGATCCGAAATCACTTTCTTAGTGAATAAACGTTCTTAATAGATATACGAATTGAGTATAGCTGTTTTATAAAAACACATTACAGGAATTGGTAGGGCGGAAAACGAACCGATAGAAGTATAGTATACTTTCCTTATATGTAGGGTATTCGCGAAAGGATTGATAGGAATATACAGGTGCTTTATTTAGAATATTATTTTTATGTAATAAATCAACGAAACGACTTTCTTTAATTTAGTACTCTCATTAAAAATGCACATCCGTAAATTTCTATGAAGCCGTTTTTTTTTATAACGCGGTATCCGATGTTTATGAGAACAAATAAAGAATTCCGGACTTCTTTTACCAAAATGAACATTTTCCCTGACTATGTCTCTATAGTAAATTAAAAACAAAAGAACTCTTTTTCTTTTTGTTTCTCTGTGTTAGGTTTTCTGGACTAAGAGCTGGCAATGGAGAAAATGGGTGACTCGGTGCAGAGCTGAAAATTTGCAGAATAATAGGAGATCGTACAAGTAAGTAGGGAAAAAATTGCCAGAAGGCTAGGCGGAAGATAAAGAGCCGCCAGAAGGCGCTAATGTTGCGAAAAATCAGTGCACTTCTGGCAATTTCTATACTTATTCTGTAATTCAAAACTAGATTATATATTACTAGCGGTCCCGCCCGGTTTCACCCGGGTGCAAAAGAACGAATGGGGAAGGAAGAAAAAAAATTTAGGGGTGGACTACCCCTAACATTTAGGGGGATGAAAAATAGATGTTGGCCGATTCTCATAGATACCGGATAAGCACAAAAAATTTCATCAAAATCGGTCAAGCCGTTTCGGAGGAGTATGGCAACGAAAACTGTGACACGAGAATTTTATATATATAAAGATATATATTATACATTATATAGTTATAAGGGCATACTGAAAATTCAAGCATGATATAATAATTAAATTCGACAAATATTCAAAATTATTTAATGACATTTTGATAGAAATAAAATTAGTCGTCATATATTTTCATTAATAAAATTACGTTGTTATAACAACGTAATTTTATTAATTTATTTAATTTTATTTCTATCAAAATGACATTAATAATTTTGAATATTTGTCGAATGTAATTATTATATCATGTTTGAATTTTCAGTATGCCCTTATAACTATATAAAGTATAATTATACATATAATAATATATAATCTAGTTTTGAATGACAGAATAAGTATAGAAATTGCCAGAAGTGCACTGATTTTTCGCAACATTAGCGCCTTCTGGCGGCTCTTTATCTTCCGCCTAGCCTTCTGGCAATTTTTTGCCTACTTACTTATACTATCTCCTATTACTCTGCAAATTTTTAGCTCTGCACCGAGTCACCCATTTTCTCCGTAGCCAGCTCTCCGTCTATTCGTACAATCTAATAATAAGTCATATTCTAGGGTTAAAATGTCAGACATGATTATTTTCTCTCATTTACAACTGGACATAACGCATGGGATTTCTCAGACTTATGTTGGTTACTCCTGGAATGCCTGACTCCGAACTTCCCTGACTTTCCGGAAAGCGGGCAAACTGAAAAATCACCTCGCGGAAATTCTTGCAATAAGTTTCGCACTCGATAACATAAAGCATCATCACCTTGTTGATTTGATTCCGTTATTTATAAATCGCGTATGAACAAATGCGCTCGTAACAAACACGCGTTATAGCAGATGAGACTGGATACTCTACCATTACCGAATTGACACTTTCTTCAGATGACCATTTTTTCTTGCTTAAACGCGGTGACTTCTGCTCTAAGGCAGCAACTCGTCGCCTAAGCCGTCGAATTTTGACTTGAAAGTTTTTTATTTTCTTTGTTTTTGCCTCGTCAGTCTTCTTCATTAAGTCTATCACCCTTCTAGCTCTTTTAGGAGTTGAAACATCATCTATCGTAATTTCGGAAATGTAACGTGGATCAAAAAAACGCCGTTTTTTAGTTGGAGAAGAGCCGTCTTCGTTAGAAATAGGACCTAAAGTTCAAAAAATATACTGTATGTAAACGCGTAAGGTGCACATAGGGAAATTAGCATTGGGAAAAAATACTTGGATCAGAGTTAGCCATGACTGCATTAACTGTTATTCCTATTGAATTATCGTGGTAATCTTGAGGATTTCTATTTTATTTTGATTTATTTTTATTTTACTTGGCTTTTTTAATAATAAATGGCTCTTATAAATCATTATTTTAATTTTTTTGTACAAAAATAAAACAAAAAAAAAACAACTCCATCTGTTTGGAAACATTTGATTCAAAAATTGTCTGACTGGTATGAGGTATGCGCGTTGCTAAGTCAGTGACCCAATGTCTTTAGGTTCAACTCGAATAGGCGGAGATATTTGATCTCGCACCATATTTAAGTATTTTTGGGAATTTAATGCCCCATTAATAAAAAAAATCCGATTATGTTGTAATCATTTGAATATTTTCTTCGGTAGTATACACATTCATTTTGCAAAAGAATATTATCTGTCAAATTGAAAAACAAGATTTCAAGGCTCACTCTGATCCAGTCATTTTTTCCCAATGTTAATTTCCCTATGTGCACCTTACGTGTTTACATACTGTATAACTAAAAGCACATTAATACAGAAATTATAGTATTAATTTGACAAACTTGGCAGATTTGTTGCGTTTACCTGAATCAATGAAATTATCATTTTCTGATGACGGTTGTATTACAATATCATTTGTGTCGAGGCCTTCAACATATTCAGGCTTAATTTTCATATTTTCATCGTAAATATTCTCAGGTACTGTAGAAATATTATTAATACTCGTTGTTAACAAATTATTATCACTTTCTGATGCTGAACTCTCTTTTATGACACCGTCTTTTATGATAAACTGTTTCGATGAAAACTGGAAAGTATTTACTCCAGTTCTAAACAGCAATTTCATATTGCTTTCAATCACTGGCGGTGGTTGATCAGTTTTTTCCACGACGGGAGGAGGTGGATTTGGAACATCTATCGTAGGAACTGATCCATGGTCCAGGTAGGCTTTTGCAACTCCTGAAGAAGTAGGTATTTTTCGAATAGCGGCACTGATAAAGTGGGTAGAGCAAATATAAATTCGATTTACATCATCCCTTTCATTTAATCCGCAAGCATTCACCCATTTTTGACGGAGATCTGGATTCTTTGGAAAACTGGCAATAATTATTAATTACTTGTGTCGAGAAAAACATATGCTTCTATGTACAATTTATGGTACTTACCGATGAAAAGATACGTTTTCATTCAGCGGATATTTACGATCACACAAATAACATACTTTAGTCATATTTTTATTGTTTTTTTCTCAAAATTTAATAATATTGTTTATAACCTTAAATCACGCGTTACGGAACTAGCAATGTAGTGTATTACATATGTTTATGTAGATTACAATCTAATAACAATTTGCGGTTATTTGAAGATTTGTTTAAAATAAAAATTAACAAAAAAGGTCAGTTATGACAAGGTAGGGAATATTAGTATATGATTAGTAGAAACGTCACTCTTCTGTCAAATTGGTTAGGAATCTGACAGCTGACCAGAGAACAGCAGCTGACTACCAACAATAGGCAGGGTTGCTAAATGCGGTCAAATAATAATACTCACTTTTTTCTTTGAATCTTGGCTTGATTCCCCTTTTATATTAATGTATTTATCCAAGAATGTCAAGTATTCATAACACCACAACGCAGGTTCACATATAATGTTGGGTCCTGATTTTTGTTTGGCTTTTAGCATGTGTAATTTTTCTGCTGCATATTGTGAACGGACAGTCTTTAATTTCATTTTTATATCGTGTAAAGCTTTGCCTGGGTCTAATTTATTTATTTCTTGACATATCTCTTGCATTACTTTATCACGCCTTTTTCTATTATAGTAATCTTTGTGTTTAGGATCATACAAAAAGACATTTTGCTGATACAATTTTATTAGAAGTTTAACTGCTTCTCGTTTCCAGTGCCCCATAATTGGTACACATACAAATAATAATTATAAATAATCGTAGAATTATGTCTATAACACGTATTTAATAATGTTCATCTATTTTTAAATCTAATATATTTCAATGGTCAAAATGTCAGTATTTCAATTAATTCAAATTTTAAAAAGCATGCCTTAAAATTAGCGACAACTGGCGCTTAAAAACTGGCTTTCAAAACGGAGCGTGTTTGATGTTATTTTTTTATCTTAAAGAGGAACTCATATACAATTATTATGTTCATGAAAAACTTATGGACATAACCTAAATTTATTAATTTTTATTTAAGACCTCCTTTGGCTACTTCTTAAAAAGGTTAATGGAACTATGAAATCTTGGCGAATGGAACAAAACTTTACCTCGTAGGCTGGTTGAAGACTACGATAAGGCTCTCAAAGTTACAGTATTAAACGCAGACGTGTTTCCAGAAGATTCGTAAATCGTACATCCACTATTTGTGTAGAATGATAGATGATTCGAGGATTTGTTAATAGTAAGGAAAAAAATAACTTTAGTGAAAAAATCTTGAGAATTCTTAAATATGGAACAAGTAAGAAGTTATGATTATTTAAAATCCTAAAACAAGCAAAAATTAAAAAAGATATAGTCATTTGTTTAATAAAAATATAAACGCACTTGTAAATTTGTTTTTCAGGTAAATGCCCTCAAAGACAAAGGTAATGCCGCATTATCAGCAGGGAATTTCGACACAGCAGTGAAGTTTTATACTGACGCGATATCATTAGACAACAGTAATCATGTTCTTTACTCAAACCGTTCAGCTGCATATGCAAAAGCCGGTAAATATCAGTTAGCTTTAGAAGACGCTGAAAAAACTGTTCAGATTAAACCTGATTGGGGGAAAGGTTATTCGCGCAAAGGTTCGGCATTAGCTTATTTAGGACGTCACGAGGAAGCAATCAAGGCATATGAGGAGGGTTTGAAATATGACCCAGCAAATGCACAACTAAAGGATGGTTTAGCTGAAGTACGGGCTCAACAAGGTCAGTCTAAAGGATTTCCAAATCCGTTCAACGCTCCGGACTTATTCGTGAAACTTCGCTCAGACCCAAGAACTAAGGCGTATTTAGATGACCCCGAATATGTTAAATTATTACAAGAATTGCAAACGAATCCCAATGCATTGGGTACAAGGCTTCAAGATACTAGAATCTTAACAACCCTAAGTGTTCTCATAGGTTTAGATGTTAGGGGTGAACCTATGGATACTGATGCTGAACCTACTTACACGCCTCCTCCAAAACAGCCAGAACCTGAAAAACCACAACCACAAAAAATGGAAGAAGATTTGCCTGAAAACAAAAAATTAGCTAAGCAAGAAAAAGAACTGGGTAATGAAGCGTATAAAAAGAAAGATTTTTCAAAAGCAATCGAACATTATGACAATGCGTTAAAACACGATCCTACAGACATAACGTTTTATACAAACAAAGCAGCCGTATTGTTTGAGCAAAAAGAGTATCGTAAATGCATCGAGCAATGCGAAAAAGCTATTGAAGTTGGTCGGGAAAATCGGGCTGATTTTAAACTCATTGCTAAAGCATTTACGCGAATTGGCAATGCGTATAAGAAATTAGAAGATTGGAATTCGGCTAAAACTTATTACGAGAAATCAATGTCGGAACATCGTACGCCTGAAATTAAAACTTTGCTTGTCAATATTGAAAAGAAAATTAAGGAAGAAGAACGGAAAGCTTATATTGATCCGGTGAAAGCAGAAGAGGAAAAAGAAAAAGGCAATGAATTATTTAAAAAAGGAGATTATGCCACAGCTGTTAAGCATTACACTGAAGCTATCAAGAGAAATCCTGACGAAGCTAAATATTATAGCAACAGAGCTGCATGCTACACTAAATTAGCTGCTTTTGATCTGGGTCTTAAAGACTGTGACAAATGCGTTGAATTAGATCCCAAATTTATTAAAGGATGGATTCGAAAAGGACATATATTACAAGTATGTGTTGCAATAGTAGATTATATATCTAGTGCCCTGATATGGTCTAAGAGCTGGCTACGGAGAAAATGGGTGACTCGGTGCAGAGCTGAAAATTTGCAGAATAATAGGAGATAGTATAAGTAAATAGGGAAAAAATTGCCAGAAGGCTAGGCGGAAGATAAAGAGCCGCCAGAAGGCGCTCATGTTGCGAAAAATCAGTGCACTTCTGGCAATTTCTATACTTATTCTGTAAAGCGGCCTATACACTAGCAATATTATTGCGCAATAATATTGCACAAAAAATTGAAACGTCACTAGACTTTCAATATTATCGTGCAATAATATTGCGCAAAAAATTGAAAATTTCAGGTGCGACCCCTAGACTGACAATAATATTGTACAATATTAAATATTGCGCAATATTATTGACAGTCTATGAATGATATTGGAAGCATTGTACAATATATTGAGCACATATCAAAATCGGTTTGATATTTATTGTGCAATCTAATAAAAGTTACAGTCTGTGGTTAATATTGCACAATAATAACCAGTTGTAATTGACAAACGCTGGATTGGAAGAATGGCGGCTCGCAGATGGGTGTTCTTTTTCTCAATAGCGGGGATTACCATTTTTAAAAGTTCATAAAATGTTGAAGCGTTCATTCGGAGAAAGTTGCAAAAATCTTTTGGTTCGCTTATTTTCAAATTTTCGTGGGTGTACCTATCTCTTTTTTTATACCACTCTTTCATCCATTTACGCATTTTCTTGGTGTTTTTTCGCAAGCATAAAGCATGTTCACTGATCAGGACTTTTCAGAGATAAATATTGTGCAATTTAATTCTGCTGTATTTTTGCGCAATAATATTAACAATCTAGGTTAAAACTCAGTGTTTGTACAATATTATTGTGCAATAATATAATAATAATTTTTATTGTACAATATTAACCACAGACTGTAACTTTTTTTAGATTGCACAATAAATATCAACCCGATTTTGATATACTCAATATATTGCACAATGTTTCAATATCATTCACAGACTGTCAATAATATTGTGCAATCTAAAATATTGCGCAATAATATTGCTAGTGTATAGGCCGCTTAATTCAAAACTAGATTATATATATTGTACATTATATAGTACATTATATATATAAGGGCATACTGAAAATTCAAACATGATATAATAATTACATTCGACAAATATTCAATTAAGGAAGTACCCTCAATAAATGAATTAACAAACAGAAAATTACGAAAATTTGCAAATATGTCAAAACCTTTTCAAAAATGACTCAGTTAAATTTTTGTGATTTTTGGTTGACTTTGAAAAAAGATATTGATAATTTTATTTCGCTGCACTTAACATGGAGTCTTATGGGAAATATGTGATTTTGACGCACTCCATCATTAATTACGTTGGAATTGACAGATTTTGATAAAATTTTCAGGAAATATAAACGAATATTCTATGAACATTTTTCTTTTTCCAAAACGTATAAAGCTTGCTTATGTTAATAGAAATAACTAAAACAAAGTCGAGCTTTTTAGCAATTCATAAACATGACAACACCGCAATATTATAGTTTGTGGCGCGTCATTCAAAGGTAAGTTACGAAACTGCAGCAGTTTTGATATCGTAAAAACATACGTAAATTGAGTAAATGCTAAAAGCATAGTATTCAAAAAAAAAATGATAGTATATTATTATTTCCGAAATGACAGGAATAAAGAAAAGCATTTTCATAAATTAATGCGAATTTGACACCGCGTGCTGACTTCTGCTGCGTACATAAGCACTTGTAACTATGGCAAGGCGTGCGGGTTGCCAATTTATATACTACGTTACTCAAGTAGAAGACTGAAATTCTTTGACTTACTGCGTACCGAGGGTACTTCCTTAAATAAATTAATAAAATTACGTTGTTATAACAACGTAATTTTATTAATGAAAATATATGACAATTAATTTTATTTCTATCAAAATGTCATTAATAATTTTGAATATTTGTCGAATGTAATTATTATATCATGTTTGAATTTTCAGTATGCCCTTATAACTATATAATGTATAATATATATAATATACAATCTAGTTTTGAATTACAGAATAAGTATAGAAATTGTCAGAAGTGCACTGATTTTTCGCAACATTAGCGCCTTCTGGCAGCTCTTTATCTTCCGCCTAGTCTTCTGGCAATTTTTTCCCTACTTACTTGTACTATCTCCTATTATTCTGCAAATTTTCAGCTCTGCACCGAGTCACCCATTTTCTCCGTAGCCAGCTCTCCATCTATAATAACTGTCTATGCCAAATTTCAGCCCAATTCAAGCAGTGATTTGAGCTGTGCGTTGATAGATCAGTCAAGGTTAATAAAGGAAATTTTACTTCATTAGTTTACTGCATAAAAATTTGTTTTCTGTGTATATTAGGGAATGCAGCAATCAGGAAAAGCGTTATCGGCTTTTCAGCGCGCGTTAGAATTAGACCCAACAAATGCAGAGGCGTTGGCAGGCTACCGAACATGCTCTGCGGAAGGTTTGAACGATCCGCAACAGGTCCGTCAACGAGCAATGGCAGACCCCGAAGTGCAATCCATACTGCGCGATCCGGCTATGAGACTTATTCTCGAACAAATGCAGAATGACCCCAAGGCACTTCAAGAGTATGTATTTTACGAAGTTGTGGTTAATTTTTTTATTCTACTCATGCGCGTTATTCATGTTTTATCATGCCTAAAAACCGAACCCTAAATAGCCATTTACCGACTGGTGACAATTACTTGTCATAACTCAATGAAGATTCCTACTAGCTCGGCCATTGTGGAGTAATGAAAATAAACGTAACTATTTTCTGAGTCGTAACGAAATAATAGGTAACAACAACTCCCTGTTGTTACCCATTGAGGCTAAAATTGAGAGGCCGAATGTTTTCGACATGGAGTCTATTCATAACCGGCTAACCTCAAACCAAAACATTGAATCGTGCTGTTTGGTGCTGTTAGTATTGACAGTTTTTTTTTATAAAGAAATAAATAGATATTTACAACATCTCATTATAATTAAAACATGAATAACGCGCAATTGTTGAATAAAATTATGGGCGCAACTTGTAGGCTAAGTCATGAATGACTTAGACTACTAGTTACGCCAATAACTATTGTGAGTGCAATATTTTTTACGTAAAACTATTTCTTTTTTTCAGTCATCTAAAGAATCCTGATATCGCTGCCAAAATTCAGAAGCTTCTAGAATCTGGGCTCATCGCTATCCATTAGTAACGTGCATAGGCATTATTTCAATTTTTTTTTTTGTGTAACATTTCCGAACTATTATTTCGATTATAAATATTTTTTATAGCACATACCGTTAAATAAGTTTACATAGGAGCTATGTAAAAATTATTTATTAAGTTAATTATACTGCCGATCATAAATTTAACAACAATCGTGGCAACAACTTTTTTATAAATAAAAATATCATGTACCATTAGTTTGGAATTTTGTATTTTAAATGCTAGTTTTTCAGTAAACGCTTTAACTTAACACATTAAATAAATTGAATTAAATATAATTTGTGTGGTTATGTTGTACCTATCCATATTTTGTTTTTCCCAGACCTGTCTACACTTCTGTAAGAAAAATATTTTTAACAAAAAAATTGAAGCGACTTCACACTAAAAAGTAAAAAATAATTGCGTATTGAAATGTTTTGTCAGCCAAAATGAAATCTATTCCGAGAACTAGAGACATGTAAGATTTAAATTGCTACTTTCGAATTCCGATGTGACACTGACTCCAAAACATTTCAATACGCAATTATTTTTTACTTTTTAGTGTGAAGTCGGTTCAATTTTTTTGTTAAAAATATTTTATTTTTCTCTTTTTAGTGTTAATCTAACACTAAAAATCGGTGAACATACATAAAAAACATTATGCGTGCCTTTGAAATTTGAGAGTTTCCCTCGATTTCTCCGGATTCCACCATCAGATCCTGACTTGGTTCCGATGGGACCACCTCTGATGTGCACTCTTTCGAATAAAAAAAAAAATTTGAAAATTGGTCCATAATTGACGGAGAAATCGGTGAACATACATAAAAAAAAACAAAATATATACAGACGAACATAGAACCTCCTCCTTTTTTGAAGTCGGTTAAAAATTTGAGTACAGTTTTTTTTTCAGGAATGCTTGTGTTTTAGCGACCATTTTTCCTGCTGTCATGAATTGTAAACTAAGCATTGGCGTAGCAAGAGGGGGGCCAGGTGAGACTGGCACCCTAGAATATTAATTGTTTACGTACAAATAACGAGGCAAATCTACAATTTTCTTTGTCGTGAAATTTCTCCAGAAAGTCGTGTTGATCGATTTCGCTTCTATGAACATTTTTCAAATTTTGTGTAAGTAAATGACAGCTGGTAAGGTAGGTAGAGTTGAAAATTTGGCCCCCCCTAGGATAAAATTGTTGCTACGCTTATGAAAGTAAGTATATTAAACACAATTTTGTTCATCAATCCGTAATATTATGAATCTGTTTAGTTATAATCAAATACTAATATATGGTTATAATTAATTTATCTTGAATTAGATGCGTAACTGTAATGGCGTTCATTTGTTTTTTAAATTTAACAAACGGTTATATTACCGCGTGACTAATCTATAAGAACGAGTTATTTCGCACTTATCTGCTCTGTTAAAAAATTTGAGCTGTAGGTCTATTTAACAGGTAGTAAATAACAGTGTTATTTAAACGAGAGCATTTTTCTATTTAGGTAAGTTTTAATTAAATATCGCGATTTAATATTTAGTATAAAATTGCCGCTGATCGTTGTTTTGCAATAAGTGGTGCCTCTAACGGGAGAAGTTCGTAGTTGTAAGGCGACGTGAAGTCGGTATCCGGCATAGAGAAATATCTTGGTGTTGGTGTATAGAAGCTTGATCGTTTTGGTTGTAATAGGTCATTCATTGATGTTAAAATTATTTATATTTATTTTGGAAAGCTGAAGTTTCGTTTGTTAAACAAGTGTTTTTGTGAGTGTTTACATTCCTTGTAAGTTTATTTACGTATCTTTTTATCTAGATATTTTGTCTTACAAATCCCATTATTTGTGTTATATTTTTATGGGTTTCGACGCTTTACGTTTTCTAGTAATAATATTTGGGAAATTGTACTGAGACTGTTATTTCCTTTTTTTGACGTATTGGTGTGATTATAAACTACGATTGTGAATTTTTGTTATGCAATTTAATTTTAATATTTCTTTTCGATTATTCATTCTCAAATGCTGGCGTCAATGTTAATAGTACTGGCATTATTTCAATGACTCATTTAACTTTCAAGTATTTGATACATTTTTTTCTGAATCATCTTCATCTAGTTTGAAGTACGTGAAAATAATGTGTTATAATAAAAAAAATAATGGTACCTACAAAAAACAAATGATAAGCTTGAAATTGACCTTTCTGAAATCCTAGCCTAACATTACGCATTTTCTGTTATTGTTAGTTTTGGTTACTAAAACCCTTTATTTCGATTAGATGTTCGCATTTTCATTTATCGGGGAGAAAAGTAGTTTTGTTTAGTTCATAGTATTGTTTATTTAATTTTGTTATACATACTAGGAACTGCAATTGTTTTGTCGCATGACAAATAATTAGTAAAATTTTTATCGGATTGTTCGGTGATTTTTGTTTTACATCTTATAACCTTAATTGTATGTCATACTAGATGAAATGTTTGTTCTTCTTCCTGTTGAAATTTCAAAATTGGAACTCGTGAAAATCAGTTTTGATGTTTTTGCGTGGTCCTGTTTTGTTTGTATAGATGTATAATATTTAATGAATTTTGTTTAAGTGAGAAATTAACGATGGACACGGACGAAGCAGAATCATCGGGTAGCGGAGCAATTTCATTAAATAGTCTGTTCTCGTTCACATCTCCTGCAGTAAAGAAACTACTCGGCTGGAAACAGGGCGACGAGGAAGAAAAATGGGCAGAAAAGGCTGTGGAAAGTCTCGTAAAGAAACTTAAGAAGCGTAAAGGAGCAATCGAAGAATTGGAACGGGCACTGTCGTGTCCGGGTACACCCAGCAGATGTGTAACTATCCCTCGATCACTCGATGGTCGTTTACAAGTGTCCCATCGCAAAGGATTGCCGCACGTTATATATTGCCGAGTTTGGAGATGGCCCGATTTGCAAAGCCATCACGAACTGAAGCCGCTCGAACTATGTCAGTTCCCATTTTCCGCAAAACAGAAAGAAGTTTGTATTAATCCTTACCATTATAAGCGTGTCGAAAGTCCTGTCTTACCTCCCGTTCTTGTGCCGAGACATTCTGAATTTGCTCCGGGTCATTCGTTACTGCAATTCCAACAGATACCGGAACCTAACATGCCACATAATGTAAGTTATTCAAATTCCGGATTTAATTCCGGCCATTTAAGTCCAAACTCACCGCTTTCGTCAGTGCCAAGTCCCGGATCAGTTAATTCCAATCCCCAGAGTCCTTATTCCGGTTTGCCAGAGACTCCACCGCCGGCTTACAGCCCGCCGGAAGACGGAAGTACTACGGCAAACAATAACCCGGATTCCGGGATGGATACGGGAATGGGCGAAGTGGCGCCGGTAAGCTATCAAGAACCCATGTACTGGGCGAGTATTGCTTATTACGAATTAAATTCTCGGGTAGGGGAAGTATTTCACTGTAACACGCATTCGATAATCGTTGACGGTTTCACAAACCCGAGCAACAATTCCGATCGATTCTGTTTGGGTCAGTTGAGCAATGTCAATCGCAATTCGACAATAGAGAACACGAGGCGACACATCGGCAAAGGCGTGCATTTATATTACGTCGGGGGTGAAGTGTATGCGGAATGCCTTTCGGATTCGGCTATCTTCGTACAGTCGAGAAACTGTAATCACCATCACGGTTTTCATCCGTCGACCGTATGCAAAATACCGTCCGGTTGTTCCTTAAAAATATTTAATAATCAGGAATTTGCGACATTACTATCGCAGTCGGTGAATCATGGTTTCGAAGCCGTTTATGAATTGACTAAAATGTGCACGATAAGAATGAGTTTCGTCAAAGGTTGGGGAGCCGAGTATCATCGACAGGACGTGACTAGCACGCCTTGCTGGATAGAAATACATCTCAACGGACCGTTACAGTGGCTCGACAAAGTATTAACTCAAATGGGGTCGCCTCACAACGCGATCAGTTCAGTTTCATGAACGTACAAATCGAAATCACAAACAGTAAATCAATATAAATAAATCACGTTTAAATAAATCTCTAAAAAAAAAAAGATAAAACATTGAACCAAAAATAATTGTTTGTGAAATTAGAAATAAGAGTTCTAACATAAAAAAAACAGTTGTGTAGTTTTAAGAAACCACGACGCAAGTGAAACTTTTATTGGATTGTAGGCAGTTATCCATCACGATTAATTATAAACAACAATATTCACACGAATACACGAATAAAAACATGTAAACACTGTACAGCACTTGCCCGCATGACAGACTGACTATGTGTTATACATACTACACGGTCAGCTGATGCTAACCATGGGCGCCGCCATATTGGCCTTGGCTGCTCTACCGAGCGCCTACTCCGAGCGCCTTTCACTTTACCCCTACTCCGCGGCCGCCTGTAATGCGACATGCAACAGACGGCAGGAAAAATTCGAGGCGATAGAATAAAAGTTTCACTTTTAAAAAACAAAACAAATACAAATCCTCATGTTACATGAATGGATTCAAATAACAAAAGATGTTCAGTTTCATGAACGGTTAAGATGTTATTTTTTAGTAATCATTACATTGAACCAAATAATTTTGTAATTATGATTTTTGAGTATTATAAGTGAATACCCAGTGAAAATGTCTGTACCTACTAAAACGCCATCATCTAAAGGGTGTATGTATTCTGATGACATTTTTATATACAGTGCTTTTGATTTCAACCGACATAGTGACATAACATATTAAATATTTCCATTTCAAGTTAAATATAGTTTAAAAAAAACTAAAAAACACGCTTTATATCGTACTAAAAAGTAAAAAATAATTTTTTTAAAATAAGCTTAAAAAGCGTGGGGTGCTTTGTGCCACATTTTCGTACATCGAGCGCCCCCACGCTTTTTAAGCTTAGTTAAAAAAAAAATATTTTTTACTTTTTAGTTCGATATAAAGCGTGTTTTTTAGTTTTTTTTAAACTATATTTATTTTCCACTTTTTAGTTCGATTTATTGTCAAAAATTTGCCCAAAAAAAACAATTTTTTTTTTCCGGCGTGGACGGGATTAGAACCCACGACCCGTGATTCCGAGAGTTGACGTCAGCGAAGACTAGCGCCTTAGACCGCTCGGTCAACAATTGCTCTTACAGAAGTGGCATAACATACTAACAGTAATAAACCACTTGCTGTAGTCCAAACGAGGTTGCAAACAAACATACATACATACAAACTTATAAGTGAAACTAATATAAAGCGTGTAAAAAAATAGGTAAAAACCTTTTTGAAAGTTAACCGGTTTTATTGTGTAATCAACGATGTACTAACAGCTATAAAATAATTATGGGTCACCAATATGGGTCTAAAAGACTAAAATAAAATCTTGAGGCGCTTTTAGTAATATTATGGCCAAAACGAGAAAACTATTTCTACCTATTTTTTTTTTTTATTTTTGAAGTGAAAACTTCTTTAGCGGCGCTGTACACTTTTTTTGTAATGGGTAAAAAATGTTAAACTCGCGTCAGGAAAAGTAAGAACTGGGTGAGACTCTCTAAGTGATAGTAATTGCCAGATAATTTTTATACAACGTTAGATATCTAGCGTTGAAATATCGTACATAAAAATGCAATCTATGATACAAACCATTTTATTTATACAGCGTTAGACATCTAGCGTTGAAATATTATACATAAAAATGCAATCTATGATACAAACCATTTTATTTACAAGTGTCTATAAATAAACAATGCTTCTAAATGCAAAAAATGCAAGTTTTCACTTTAGCAGGCACTCCCGGAGTGCAACCCGTCTTTTTTTTAAGTTCGGACGAAATCCGGGTGGTCTAATTACGATAGTATTATATCGTCATTGGAACTACGCACGTGTGCAAAATTTCAACTCAATCGGATAACGGGAAGTGGGTGAAAAATTGATCGCGTGATTTGAAACAAATGAATGTATGGTACGTGAGGTTGAATAAAACCGTTAAAAACAATTGGCTAACTAATGTACTCAAAAGCACGGTTACGATTTTAAAATTGTTATATAAAAAGATATCATTTCTGTAATAATTTATTGTCAAAAATAGCGTTGCCACGATTTTTATGGACTATGATTAATAATCTAATATGCCCGTTGAAATCAAATGGTTTATGATAGTACACAAATAATTAAAAATACTATTTGATAAATTGTGTAAAAATTGATTTTTCTTAGTTCGAAAACAAACTTAAATTAATTTGCACGTTTTTGCAATTTGAAAATCCAAATTTTTAATGTGATGAAGTTTTGATTTTCGTAAAATAGTAGTTTAAGAACGATTGAAAATGATGGAGAATATCATAATAGAATATTTTTTTGTGCCATAAAATCAGCTCACTCAACGAGTTATGAATCTTTTGAAAAAAAATGATAATTATAAAAATGTTAGAGTAATCAAGGATAAGAATAAATAAGTTAAGTTTTTAGTTTCCAAGAGGAGTGCATACACCCTAAAAATATATTAATATTAGTTATGTAATATAGGCTTCAGTCCAAAATATTAGTATATGGTTTTTTTTAATTTTATTTTTTTGTAGACACTGATCCAAAATAAGGCATCAGATGATAATGTTTTTGGGGGCAATTAGAAAATATGATTTTATTTCTTTAATGGTACACACGTCAATAATGTGTTATCTCACTAAACAACCAAATCAATTTTTCTTTATTAATACATTGTGTTATCAAATTTCATTAAAAAACTCGATGGGTGAAGAACGAGCCAAATCGGGATCCTGTACTATTATATGTGGTATTCTGTGGAACACTATTAACCAATAAGCGTCTTTTTTTTGTACATACAGTCTACACACGTAAGGTGCACATAGGGAAATTAACATTGGGAAAAAATGACTGGATCAGAGTGAGCCTTGAAATCTTGTTTTTCAATTTGACAGATAATATTCTTTTGCAAAATGAATGTGTATACTACCGAAGAAAATATTCAAATGATTACAACATAATCGGACTTTTTTTATTAATGGGACATTAAATTCCCAAAAATACTTAAATATGGTGCGAGATCAAATATCTCCGCCTATTCGTGTTGAACCTAAAGACATTGGGTCACTGATTTACCAACGCGCATACGTCATACCAGTCAGACAATTTTTGAATGAAATGTTTCCAAACAGATGGAGTTGTTTTTTTGTTTTATTTTTGTACAAAAAAATTAAAATAATGATTTATAAGAGCTTTTTATTATTAAAAAAGCCAAGTAAACTAAAAATAAATCAAAATAAAATAGAAATCCTCAAGATTACCACGATAATTCAATAGAAATAACAATTAATGCAGTCGTGGCTAACTCTGATCCAAGTATTTTTTCCCAATGCTAATTTCCCTGTGTGCACCTTACGTGTTTACATACTGTAGAAGAATTACAATAGGGTATATGCATGTAACTTATATATTAAATGTTATTTTTTGTAATCTTTATTGCAATTGATTAAACTCTAAATAGTTTTTTCTTTTTAAATTTTTGCTAAATAATAAATATTAATTAAACAAAAATGCAATAAATACGCGCGAAATTTAAAATATCGAAACGCAATGCTATTGATTCGACCGTAGTGTGACGTCAAAAAACACGTAAACATATGGTTGCCATAGAATTATTGCCTCTTTAAGAGTATTCGTCCCTGCAAACACCCCCTGCACCCTTCATCTCAAATCTTTTCCCCTCGCCTAAAAACGGTTCGCGCTCTCCCGACGCTATTTTTAAAGCTAGAGGGTTCTGGTAAACGCCAAATGAAAGACAAAGAATCAGACTACAGATCCTTCAGGCGAATTTTTTGAAAAACAGTTTCGCCTACGTGTGAAATATTACGTAACTTATTTTTTTTTTCAAAAGGTTGTAAGTTTTTTCAGGAATTTTTTTTCAAAAAATTCGCCTGAAGGATCTGTAGTCTGATTCTTTGTCTTTCATTTGTTTACAAGAACCCTCTAGCTTTAAAAATAGCGTCGGGAGAGCGCGAACCGTTTTTAGGCGAGGGGAAAAGATTTGAGATGAAGGGTGCAGGGGGTGTTTGCTGGGACGAATAACAAAATTGTTGACATGTTATATGTCGTCACAGATCTCCCGCGCAAAAATGGCGTGTTTAAATAATCAAAATAGCTTGCCCAAAAAGAATATTAATTTTTTAATTCAATAAGAATGTTTTAATGAATGATTTCATGTGTTTGATAACTTTTAATATAAAAATAATTGATTTTAAACATTTTCAAAAATTGTGCATATACCCTATTATCTATTTTCTTATCACAGTGGTAGATGTGTCCAATTTTAATGTTATTAAAGACAAAATTGAAAATGGTGGACACTATATAAGTACGTCATGAATATTTATTCCATAAAATCAATTTCTTTAGTTAAATTCATCTCTTATGTCTAGATTCGGGAAGCTTGGTAAAATTTTAATAAGATTTTAATATTGAACGGTTACGTATATATTATATAAAATTACATTGAACTTAAACTATAGATTCGTTCGCACGACTATCAGAAACCGTCAGCAAACTGATAACGCATAAAAATTTGTTTGAAAGCGTTTGCACATAACAAATTGCCAGCCGCCGATCGCAGAGGCCAATTGTGGATTGGTTTCTAACCGTCAAAATAATCGGCTCGCTGGTAGCGAATTTTTAGTAATAACTTTGTATTTGGGTTGACGAAAGGGCGAGGAACAACACCCTGAAAAATAAGTAAATATTTGAAAGACTGGACTGTCAAAGGGCGCCTACCCGGAGTGGGAGGCAGGAAGCATTTCCGAACAATGTTGTGACCACAAGTCGATTGCCTAGAACAGGGGTGGCGAACCTATGGCACGCATGCCACAGGTGGCCCGCGACCAGCGTTGCCAGTTTTTTTTTTGCCAAGTTGGGATTTTGGAACTCTTTGAGTGAAAACAGCGGGATTCTTTCGTCGAAAGCGGGACATAGTAAAAAAATGTATATAATCAGAAGTTCTTAAATACCTATTTATCTTTTTATTTGAATTAAAATTACGTTTACGAGACAATAGATAGCAAAAATAACCATAGAAAATGTATTTTAATAAAAATATAATATTATAAATCAGATTTACCCTATCGTTAAATAGTTGAGTCTTATTCGTCTTCAGAATAAAAAAAAAAAACAGAAATCAAAATCAAGTTTTATTCATTAGAAAAATATGGCGTTTCAAACAATAGTCTGTGGAGTGAGTGTTACAAATTGTAACTTACAATAAGAGAATAATTATTTATAAGAATTACTTATTCATGATATTTCTGTGAAGATTTAACTTCTTTTAAAGTTATCCCCGAAAAGCGGGACAGCCTGTCCCGCGCGAGACATTTAATTTTGATTTAAAAATCGGGACGCCCCGCCAAAATCGGGACGTCTGGCAACGCTGCCCGCGACAGATTATTGTCGGTATGGCATCGATTGAGGTGCAAAATCGAAATAACCGAAAACAATTGACTATCACCAAATAACAAATACGAAAAAGTTTCATGGCGCTCAAAATTTATGTTTGATTCATTTTTTTGACAACTAAATTTCTTTGGTTCATGGCTACGTTAAACATTTTTGAAAAAATCGGCACACTGGTATAGAAAGGTTGGCCACCCCCGGCTTAGAAGGATTCCGCGAGGTATATTTCAAAGGGTTGAAATATCCATCTTAAATATAGAGTATTTTTAGAGGATTATTTCAAATGATTTCGTAACGAACCGTGCTCTGATGAATTTTATCAATGAATGCCAAACCATCGGTGTAATTTTATATTTAATAGGCAATGTAAAGAAAGCTGATGATTTTGTTGATTTTCTCATGATGATCATTAAAATTTCATGAAATTTCACGAACATAAACATTCAACTTAGAAATAATTGATAAACATAAATGGTTGTGAAAAATTTTTGTAAACTTAAAGTAGTGGGTGATGATTTTGTTTCTATTTCACGCTGTATGGAGTTTTATTATGACTTGACTAGCTATTTATTATTTACTAGTATACTGCCCTAAAAAGGCAAAGGGCCGTAAGTGACATTTGTTGAAAAATGAGTTCATACTGAAACCAACGACAGCAGTAAGTGCTGCAGCAATAATTTTATTGTCTTTAAAAAATGTTTCCCCCATGTTTTGGTTTCCATAATCTAAAATTCTGGACGGTCAATACATTTTTAGTAAATCTTGATTTACTGAAATTCATAAGTTGGTCACTTACTGCCTTTTGTCTTTTACGGCAGTATAGCTTGCGCGACTCGAGATATTCTTGTAAATGATACTGCCAGAATAATGATTGAATCGCTCGAGATATCGCAAGCAACTCCGCGCTAGAAAAGCGAACCCATCAGGAGCTCGTAAAGCCGGTCGAAAATGGCCGCCTACATGTAGAGAAGCGGCTATTTCACTCCTGTATTCTCCTTTTTGTAGATAATACTTTGATTTGAATCAGATATGTTTCCTTACAGATAGCGATGTCGATTCCTTATAGCTGCCATTGTTTTAATCACGAAGTCTGTAACCAGGAGACCTAGCTTGCTGTGTTTCGAGACGGACCGTTTTCTGGCGCACGCGAGATGGCGCTGTCATCACTACCTGAGAAAAATTTGGTTCTTTCCGCCTGTTTTCGCCATAGATACCAAAGTTGTTTAACTTTACGGACACTATACGCATGTAAGCCATGAACGTGTGGGCGTTACCCAGTAGCTGACGCCATATTGGTTCATGCGACAGATGCCGGTCCACCGCTACGCTCGAGCTAGATCTCCTGGTTACAGACTTCGTGGGTTTTATTTAAGTTAGACGCGCATTTTTTTTTTCTTTTGTGATTGAACGACAAATATGGCGTGTAACTTTGGTAAAATAAGACAAACTGTGTATTTTTAGAGTGATTACGTTAAATCCTGACTTTTCACAATTAGATTAAAAAAGAACGGTTCAAATCTTATGATAATTATGGTGTCATTTAATTAAGTTAAGTAAAAATGAGATTTTCGTAATTTGAATATAAAATCTATGTGCTTTGGTTAAACTTTAAAAGTATGAGTTTTTTTTTTTTAAATTCAGTCTAAACTCTATATAGCGACACTCAAGGGACTGAGCACCTTGTGGCGTTATTGAGAGTTGTCGTTAAACGGAGAGAAGAGATAATCCATTAATATTTTTTTACGATAATATGTATTTACTCATAATATATAAAATTGATGTGGGCAATGATAACTTATCGATAAGCAACTGAGCTAAACACATGAAAGATGATCCCAACAAACAAAAGAACGAATTTCTTAGAAACTTCGGTACGCATGATGCCGACAACAATGCAACAAAATAACAAACCAGTACTGTTTATTGCTTAATGATGACGTATTGTTGTCGTTATTTGGAGTGACGTTAAATGGAGTATACACTGTAGGTCTATTTAGTGATTTTCTCCCACTACTTGTATCTTTTAGATTTTTTTTTTTTTTATTTTTTTCTCATCAATGCAATTGTTTTGAATTAGATATATCAAATACAAATACCAATAAGATTTGAGAATTTTAAAATTTCGTTGTTATAAATTTTGATTTTTTGTGTTATAACTAGTGATGTGCCGGATATCCGTATCCGCGGATATCCGCGGGAAAAGAAAGCGTTAGTTTTTGGCGGATCTTTTACCTTATTAATTTTCAATTCATAGATGAAATTTTATATATATAGGGGATTAGGTAATAATAAAAAAACTGTTAAATTCCAATCAGATTATATTTTATTTTTTAAAATCGTATTTGGCACCTTTATATTGCAAACATTTATCGTAGTGAGTACCATACCAATAGTACATAACTCAAAGGTACTAAAAAACTATCTTTATAATGAGATTTTGCACATTGATCTTTGGAAAGAGACAATCTGTTATGAGAGTTAACTCTTAAAGAGGTCAATAACTTTTTCCCCTAACAGATAGTCTCTTTCCAAAGGTCGATGTGCAATATTTACCGCCGCGTACTCTAAGAAAGTTAAGATCCATATCCGCGGATCTTGAAACCAAATATCCGTATTCAGATCCGTATCCGCGGATATACATTTTTAACGATTCGGCACATCACTAGTTATAACTTATTCAGTATCATGGATTTCAAATACACAGTATAGAATTTTGTATTGATATTTTGATTATAATTTTTTATTTTTTGAATTAGGTAACTGTGGCCATGTTTTATTGTGTTGTGCCATAAGTGACAAATTTTATTTTTAGTAAAAAAAAATTATTTTAACATTATAATTATAGAAATTAATGGTTGATACCGATTGTTGATGATAGGAAATTTATGTTTTTTTTTTATATTGAAATAGATTTTTATTATTGTTCATTTGTTTCGTCACAATTGTTTATTTTTAGAAACACGGAGAATTTATATATTTATGCAATAATTGAAAAAACACATTGTATATATAAATATTTAAAATTGATTACGCTACAAAAAGAAATATTTTTAAGGGTAACTTAAAATAATTGTGACAACAAGAAATTTGGCAGTTTAGATAAATTCATTTTTAAAATAGATTATGGGGATATTAATTTAAAATTTGTTAAAATAGTGCCAAATTGTGTTTTTCATTTCAAAAAATCTAGTTGATATTCCAATTTTCAGAATCTGGCCACTGAGGGTTTTGTAATTGATAGCTGAACACGATGTTTTAGATTTGTTTGTGCTCCGCGTAAGCTAAGTTTTAAAGTCATAATAGATATGAACAAACCCTCAGTACAAAATGTCACCCCAACAATTCAGTGGTCGGCTCGCTTTGGCACGTCGTCTTTTTTTTGTAGCAAAGTTTCTAAAATATTTTATCAAAAAAATAAGGCCTCACGGTACAAGTTTTCACTCATTTACTAAAGTCTACTGAGACTCAGAAAACGTTTTTCATTTATTTCTAGCTATGTTCCAACGTCTCTGCGAACGTTAATATTATCGTCATGCGCAGAAACTGAAACGAAACTGTTTTGTTTCGATTTTGTGCGCATGCGTCGACTTCGCACTGCTTTCTGCATATATTTAATCACTTCTAAATTGCTAGTGGCCGTAAGTGAGACAGCAAATGACTGTTTCTGTCTCTTTCTTTTTACTTGACCCGTTGTGCGCATGCGTCGCGTCTGTAGTTGGGCAATCAGTAAGTGGAATAGAGCAAGCCGTCTCTCTTTCACAGCTTAGTTCCATGTGCGCTGCAACTGACGCGCATCCATTCACGGACATGCGCATGACAGAGTATAATAAATGAGACAGACGTATATACGCCTGCACTGTAGTATTTAAGTCTTTCTCCCGATCTTTGCTTAGCAATTTAGAAGATATTAAATATTATATGGTTTTATGGCTCAGAAGGACAGTTCTAAAACCGTAATCTGGATTGGAACACGTTTAAGCTACTGCGCATGGCTGTGACGACAATATTACCGTTCGCAATATCTGAGTAACTAATTGCCGTGTACTGTGCGATCGGCGAAAGAAGACCGGTGGGGAAAGGGCAAGAAGTCGTTGATGTGTTCCCAAATTATCGGAATTCATAGGCGGCGCATAGCAAGGCATGCAAACAATGTATAGCTTTAAATTTTAAGGCATTATTTTGAGCCTCTAACTCGCACATTTTAATTACATTCGCTATGACCTCCCTAGCGCCATTTCTAACTGTTTTTCCCTTTTACTTTCCATTTTGATGATATTCAGACAACACCCCTCAACTTAGTCCGTGAACGCACACCTATGTACTGTCTGGTGTATGATTTTTTTGTACTGTTAGCAAGTGTCGCTGTGTAGTCGTACAGCTATGGCAATAGTACAATTATCGCGATACGACAATTGCGACACGTTTGGTCGACTGGACTCCCTTATTGCAAAGAAGCGGTTCCAGGATCATTACCTTTTACCAATATAAAATACATGTGCGCTCTTCTGCAATAAGGTCATAGGACTACATTCCACAGACCGGTCTTCTTTTAAAAATCCAACAGTACTGGGTGTAGTCACGCCAATACTTCCGGCGCGCTTTTTCTGTATCCGATCGGAATTGCCGCCATCTACCGCGCCTAAAGAAGCTTCACTTATAAGAAAATGCGTTAATTCGTCTGATGATTTGGTGGTAGCTTGAGCCGGCCCTGTTTTATGAACAATGTCCTGGTCTTGACTATAAAAAATTATTTTGTAATATAAACTTGTAAGGGATAAGTCCGTTTTTTTAATATTTGACAAAATTGCTGGGTTTTTTGTTTATAGTCTTTTTTATTTTCTTATATGGATGATTTTTTTTATATAATTTTTATCATTGTTTGATATTCAGAATGATCTTATACAAATTTTTAATATGTTCTGTATATAATTAGTATGATAAAAAATTATATTCAAGTTATGGAAAAAGTTATTGTTTTAATTTTATTGTTTTTTTTTTCATATGATGTGTAGTAAATTTGTATTATTGCAAAAGAAAATATAATTGTGAAAATTTATGTGCTTGGAAATGTTTATTAATAGTAGGTAAATGTATTCTTTTCTCTTAAACAATATTTGTAATAGTGATATCAAATGATAGTCTTTTTTATTTTCAGAAACTATTTTTTAAACACTCGTAATATTTAATAATCTGTTTTAAAATAACGGCAAAATTTGAATAATTGTGAAAACAAACTTTGTTTAAGATGATAAGAAAGTACAATTTTTTTATGAGGATATATGGAAATAAATACATATAAATTATATATTATATTATTTATAGGGATTGATCTCTCATTATGTAAAATGAAAATACCTAATTATAATAGGCTGTTAAGTAAAAAACCAAAATTTACTCTTTGATTTTATAACTGGAATGAAATAAAAACATTTCGTAATATTAAGTTTGAATAAAAATTATTTCGCTTCAATAACAATTGAATGAATGAAAATGGCGCGTTTATCAATTTTTGAAAGTAAATATTTTAAAAACAAAGTTGAAAATTCATTTTTTGCACACCCCCTATAAAACACGTGCTTTTCATGTTTGTAATACAAAAAACTGCTATTTCTATAACCTACCAAAAATAGGAATAATGACATTTTTGAAAAAATTATTTTCTGAGTGAAAAGTACTCAAAAAATTACTTTCGTTCGTCTTTAGGATAGGATCACCGAGAATGCAACAAAAATTGTTTTAGGTGGACCTTTTGATTGTAATCCTTCAGGCACGAGATATTTTTGGTTTTGAAGTTATACGAAATAACATTACGTTCAGTTCAACTCGCTAGAAAATATTTACTTCATCCAGTTCAAAAGTTTTATGTTTATATTACTAATTAAGAGTATTCGTCCCTGCAAACACCCCCTGCACCCTTCATCTCAAATCTTTTCCTCTCGCCTAAAAACGGTTCGCGCTCTCTCGACGCTATTTTTAAAGCTAGAGGGTTCTGGTAAACGCCAAATGAAAGACAAAGAATCAGACTACAGATCCTTCAGGCGAATTTTTTGAAAAACAGTTTCGCCTACGTGTGAAATATTACGTAACTTATTATTTTTTTCAAAAGGTTGTAAGTTTTTTCAGGAATTTTTTTTCAAAAAAATCGCCTGAAGGATCTGTAGTCTGATTCTTTGTCTTTCATTTGGCGTTTACCAGAACCCTCTAGCTTTAAAAATAGCGTCGGGAGAGCGCGAACCGTTTTTAGGCGAGGGGAAAAGATTTGAGATGAAGGGTGCAGGGGGTATTTGCAGGGACGAATACTCTTAATTAGCTGTCATAGCTCCATTATTTACTGAGCTGAGATATATTACGAGCTTATTTGTTACGTGTTTCACTGGCAAGTATAGTACGCGCCACGGATCTAAAAGGTTCGGAAGTTAGTCACAAACAGCGTCCCAAAGGCACATTTTAGAGTCGTTGATACTCCCACCAGCTACCTGCATGGAACGTGCGCTCGTCGGTGATTGGCCGTGATCGCTCGTTGCCTTTGTCACTTGTCGCTTTCCTGCTTTAAAGTACAGTCGACTACGCTATTGTCAAATTGTTATTGCTATGGTAGTTTTGTTGAGTTGCGAGTTTGTAGTTTTTCAACAGACTGTACAAGCGCAAGCCTGCATTCGCATCTAACTTCCGAGCCTTTTAGATCCGTGGCGCGCACTATAGAGTTGGGGAGATGAAAAAATCACTGTGATCAACCGTCTAAAATGATCACTGTGATCTGACAAGAGGTAACTACGTTCCAAAGTAACGTATCTTGTTCCTTGTCACCGCAATCACGACGGGTCGCTCCAACCGAGTTGCCGACGTAACGTCGGAACGAGTGTTTGCTCGGTCGGGATCGACGAGACAAAGTCACTGTGATTTTTGTGTAACCGAAATAACAGTCACTGTGATCACATAGTAACGACTTTTCCCAAATCTGATGGAAAGCATTTTCACTTTCCAGCGGCGTTCACGGAAAATACAATGTCCGACCACCCTAGGCCCGGGCCTAGTCGACTTGAAAGAAAGTCCGACTCTGGTGGTTACATAAAATTTTAAAGATGCTGTAATAATAATTGTACAGCTGTTGATAGAGACAAAGTTCAGTGCGTTGCGTTCATTGGAATTTTATATTGGGTCACTGGGTGCTGTTAGACGGAGAGCTGGCTACGGAGAAAATGGGTGACTCGGTGCAGAGCTGAAAATTTGCAGAAATATAGGAGATAGTACAAGTAAGTAGGGAAAAAATTGCCAGAAGGTTAGGCGGAAGATAAAGAGCCGCCAGAAGGCGCTAATGTTGCGAAAAATCAGTGCACTTCTGGCAATTTCTATACTTATTCTGTAATTCAAAACTAGATTATATATTATACATTATATAGTTATAAGGGCATACTGAAAATTTTAATGAAAATATATGACGATTAATTTTATTTCTATCAAAATGACATTAATAATTTTGAATATTTGTCGAATGTAATTATTATATCATGTTTGAATTTTCAGTATGCCCTTTATAACTAGGTATATAATGTATAATATAATATATAATCTAGTTTTGAATTACAGAATAAGTATAGAAATTGCCAGAAGTGCGCTGATTTTTCGCAACATTAGCCCCTTCTGGCGACTCTTTATCTTCCGCCTAGCCTTCTGGCAATTTTTTCCCTACTTACTTGTACTATCTCCTATTATTCTGCAAATTTTTAGCTCTGCACCGAGTCACCCATTTTCTCCGTAGCCAGCTCTTGGCCATGTATTTTGATCATTTATGGCTGAATTTTTTGATTGAGGAACTGATAGTTTTCAATAAAAAAATATTTTTTTAAAACGAAGCTAGTTACTTCTAGTACTATGTTTACAAGGCTGTGAGAGAATACAATACCTGTTTATAAATATTACGTCAGCACCCACATTTGTATGAAGCGGCAAATGCGCGTGACGAGAAATCAACAGAACAGCAACTTACAAACATCCATTTGAGTTACTTAAAATACAAAATGGGAAACTTCATAATATTTGAGCGACCTAATATTTGTTTGAGTGTCAACGTTACGTCCTGCATTTTTTTTCAAAATTTGGCAAATGATTTATTTATTCTGAGCGGCATTTTGTTAATAAATAATTGTTTGAATAGAACTGCGTTTTCTAAAAAATATATATTTAATTGACTGTCAATTAAATATACATTTTTTAGAAAACGCAGTTCTATTCAAACAATTAACTATTTAATTCGCATACCCCGTTATCGTTCACCCCGGAATTGTTTTTTTAAAAACTCCACATTGCCCCTTCCCGTTTCACTGCGAGACAATTCACATACCCCTTTATCGTTCACCCCGGAATTACAATTCGCATACCCGTTTATCGTTCACCCCGGAATTATTTTTTTAATACTCCACCTTTGCCCCATCGCGTTTCACTGCGAGACAATTCGCATATCCCTTTATCAAAAAAATCGGTGGTTTTCAATCTTCATGAAAATGTGAGTTTTAAGTTGTAGTCTCAAAGTGAAAAAAAAAAATAAAAAGTAAAAACAAAAGAAGATATCTGCTTCAAAATTACCGAAGGCATTCTAGTCGCTCATTTAGTAATTTAGTCGCTCACTTAGTAATTTAGTCACCCAACTATTATTTTAATATCTCAGATGGATTTCACACAACCCAATGTTTGTAAGCCCGTTCTGGATTTTATTATTAACCAATATTTGTCGCTAGTTTAGTTATTTTTTCGCTTACTCTATTTCATACCGCTCAAGTTATTAAAACAGTATCTCATCATCAGTCACCAAGTTTTTTTTTTATTCGACCGTTTTATAATTCCCCATAAATTATTGAGAAAAATTGTTATGTAACATTTTATTAGAAACGAGATTATTCAAGATATAAAATTAGACTTGTGTTGGATTACTAAAACAGCAAAGGTTTTATTTTTGTGCGTATTTATAAGTGGAAAATGGTCCCGTTGTTAGTTGATACTTTTCTAGTTGCTCGCTTTTTTATTTTCTTTTATTTTTGCATAATTATTATATTTTGGTTGGTATATAATAGTTTTAGGAATACTATTACATGATATTTATAAAATGGCCGCTTAGTATAAATGATAATCTCGATTAAAAATTCACATGGTTGATACAATGTTTTTTTTATTACTGATATTTTATTTATTGAGTTACGGGTAACAAGTGATTGGCCAGCTTCCCGCGAGTTTCAAGTGTTTATTTTAATGGTTTGTTTTGTAGTGAGTTATTTGTTACCCGCATTTTTACTAGAATGGAGTTGCATACTATTATTATTTGGATTTAATTATATTAAGGAGTGGACGGATTTTTATTTCAAACGTTCTTTAAAATGAAAAGTATTTCTTTTATTTAATAATTTATTGTGCAATTTGGTAATTGATTACAGTGATAAATAAATGTTTTTTTATATAATTTAATGTTTAAAATATAAGTGACAGCGACTGCGTGAAAATCATCAACATGCAGAAATTTCAGATTCAGTTAGAAACGTGGTATGTACCTAATCTTTTTTTTAAATCTAGTTCAAGCGCTTTTATACTTAGCTAATTTATTAATTGAGTGACTGAACCGGACCTATTTTGTAACTGCGCAACTTCTTAGATTAAACCAAGTCCCTGGTCTATTTTTTTTACAAAAATAATGAATACGTAACCCCTTTTTATAATTTTAGCAGCACTTTCTAACTGTATATAGTTCTCGATTTCATCACAAGATCTAGCGCCAACGGTTCTATAAAAAATGGTCAGGGAAATGAAAGATTTGAAATGCCTCCTGTTGTAAAAGTAAAGAAAGATTAGGAACGATTGCAATCATTTTTTTCCTTTAAGACAGTACCAGTGAAACAATGGAACTAGATGGTTCCGCAAACTAATTCACTTGACGAAGTAAAAATCCCATTTTTGGAACCGTTTTACGTAAGCCTGTTAGAAGTCGAAGCAGTTAAAAGTTGTTTTGTGTTTGAATAAGATGGGATATTGTTGATTATAGATTTATAGGTGCCCAACAACAGAGGTTTGTGTTTGAATAATTTTTCAAATTATAAAAGAGCAAAGACCAAGGTAACTTATATTTAAATTCCAACGTTTCATTATTTTTCTTTATAAAATGATAGGCATTAAGCTAGTAATTTCTATATAATAGAATTTAATGATGGAATAATTTTTAATTTATATAAATTTTGACACGTTTCATTAACTGCACAAGGTAACCATTATCGTAGTCATATGAAATTGTCCCCGAAAAAAGACATCGCGAAACAAACAAAACAAATACCGTATTTTTCAAACTATAAGACGCACCTTTTTACATAGAATAATGGACTCAAATTTTGGGAGCGTCTTATGGTCAGTAGATGGCACCAAAAAATGCTAATATAATTATTTTAATAATAAGGCCCTGAAGAAGTGACGATTTATGCCGAAACGTTGATCATTAAAAAATAAGGCAAAAATAATATTGTTATACTTTTGTCGTAGTAGGTAAATATATCTCGTTTTTTGACGTGATAACGTCTTACAAATTGATGAATCACGTCAATATAAAAAGATGAAACACCGGCTGCATGCACGAAAAAATGTAACGTTCCGCCTGACCCTGTTGCGTGATTAAATATGATATTCGAGCGGAATACGTTATCACGTAAAACTATCGTCCGTAAGCCGACTTTACAGACAACCAATTTTTATCGAACAAGATGTTTTGAGAAAATTAATATGAATTACCTATATTATAGAAAATTCGTAGCGTAAGAATGTAAAGCAAATAATAATCGGAAATATGTAGACATCTCAGCAGTGAATAAAAATTTAAATTGGTTCAGCAGTTATTGAGATCAAGCGTGGATAAACAAACTTAGCATAGATTACCAATTACCATAAATAAATGAATCGGAAATATATATAGTTCACTGTTATGATATAAAATGTTTACAGAAGAAAACCTTGATCTTCATCGTCAAAAATGCAAATTTGTACAAAACAAGTTTATTTGTTATAATAAACTACACCTGTACGTATTACAAATAAGTCTTAAAGATAGCTTACCTCATGTTCTTGGTTTTTATTTGACATCACTTACGGCAAATTCAATGTTGCATCATTATTAAAAAAAATTATTATAAACAAGGTTTTATTCACTTTCAAAAAGCTCATGCAAACATGAAGTAAGGTTTGCGATATTTGGAAAAATATAAAATTATCTCGGATATACTTAATACTATAACGTGTCTTAGAAAAAATGTACGCTGGATATCTTCTGAAGTTCAAGTCAGTACCTCGTTAAGTTTAGAAATTATGATGGTTTAAACTGTAAAAAATTTTAATACGGCTATATCTCCAAAATTAAAAGAGATACAGGATAAAGAAAGCTCTTCTTTTTAAACGCTTATATTAGCTCGACTGTAGGTTTGTATGCTGTATGTAAAAAAGAAAATTGCGGCTTAGTTTAAGTAAGGATCTTTTTTTTGCACTCCTATTTTGTGCCGACACACGATAAAATTTGTCAAGACGTTAGGCTGTTAAAAAAAAAATCGTTTTTTTTAAGGTGAAGTAGGGAGGACGGCAATCTTTCGTAGGCCTAGGGCAGCCAAGGTATCAAATCCGCCCCTGCTTCTAAGCTTTATAGAAGAGAAAGAAATTTCCAAATTTTCTTGGTTTCCGGGCTTGTGTGCCGTGGTCCATTGGTATTACTACCTGACGTTTCGTCTACAACTGCGGTAGACATTATCAAAGGCGATGTGGTAGCGGGCGCAGTGTCCTTCTACGCCAGGTAGTAATACCAATGGACCACGGCATACAAGCCCGGAAATCAAGAAGATTTGGATCAACACCGGCCGTGAAAGCCTACACACTTGGAGAAAGAACTTTGTTTTCTACTTTTTTGTAAGTTGATATAGGCCCGTTTTTTTAGATTTGTTTAAAACAATTTTTTAACTGTGCAATCTTAATTTTAAAAATAATCTTTGTTGAATGATAATAATTTGATAGGTACGCATTACATAATGTAAAGTATTGTTATAATTTTTCAATACAGTACTTTATAGTTATAGTACCCAAGTACTAAGTTACTAACTATATTTCTATAGTACCTTGGCAAACGTAATAAACTGTGCATTATACAATATGGTGCGTACTATTATGATATATTATCTACATACACGTTGTATACATTGTCAAGTACAGTAGGGCTACGTTAATCCTTTCACTGTTCGATCAGCGAATGCTTGGAAAGTAGTGCCCTCCTTTTCAAAATTCATTTACTCAACGCAATTAGTTCAGACTCAAACAAAAAAAAAACTGTTTTAGTACCAAGTAACGACGTCTGATAGAATTCGTTCAAAGCTATTAGTTCAGAAGCAAATCTGGCAGAATTTGCTCAAAGCTATTAGTTCAGACGCCGGGCCGCAAACGAAATACATTTTGCAGAATTATATCTATCGTTTTTTTATGTATTTTATAGGTTTAACTACGAATTATGAATGATATTAACAAGAAATTTTTTGAATCGATGTTCCAGGTTTATTCTAAGGGCTGTAATTACGCCCACAAATTGGGCATCGCAACTGCAACGCGTCTGATAGAAATGCTTAACACGCCGCCATTTTGTATCGGAAAAAATAACACATTTTTTTAAGAACTTTAAAAGATGGCTTAATTCGTAACAGTACCTATCATAAAAACATAGTTAGGCTAAAAAAAAATTATGAGTGAAGGCAAAAAAGCGTATCGAAAATATATCTGCGTCTCTTTCTTCGATGTAATTCCCTGATGTCTCCGATGATAGGATTGGTTGATGTACTTGTATTCAATCTGAATAAAGTATCTCTGTTTCAAAAACTTTGTCTTTTTCTATGACGTTAACATGGGCGTACCCAGCTTTTGGCCCAGGAGGGGGCCAATTAGAAATTTCTTAAGCCGGGTCCCCCGTGCTTGTTTTGCCATCCTGGATACGCCAGTGCTTACGGCGTAAAAAAAGACAGAAGTATATGTTTGCACCCTAACGGTTCGATTGCGATTTTATTCCTATGCTCAGTATAGAATAAAAGTATAATATTACTAGCGGCCCTGTACGTGCTTCGCTACGTATAAAGTGAAATAATAAAACAATTTAATTGGAACATCTATCTATCTATTTTATTTATTTTAAAATATACATGGACGTATATGTGTGTATGTCGAGCACTCCGGCTGCGCCGTCGTGCCCGATACCTTAACCTCAGCAACACGTGGTGGTTATGCTATTGAATTGTAGCTTATATGAAACGTTGCGCCATCTATTGAATATTCACTCAATCCAGTCAACAGATAATTATGACTGTCAAGGAATAGACAAATAATTTACAATAAAATAATATTGCGACTATAAATTGAAATGTAGGCTATCCTATCTTTCAAGTTGGGTCGAATTGCACACGGTGTGCAAATCAAATTTAAAATCGGTTCAGTAGTTTAGGAGTTCATCGCGGACAAACATGTGACACGTAATTTTTATATACAGATTGTATCAAATCAAAACAGTCCATAGAACATTCTGTGTGTAAGACAGAGACGATATTATATAAAGCACTAAAGCAGTAAGTAAGAATGAGATAAATGATCGCTAATAGCTAGTTACTGTTGTTATACAATCTGATAAGTATCGTCTTTGTTTTCTACAGTAAAAATAACAATTTTATCAAATGTCAGTATTCACTAGTGAAATTATTGATAAAATGGCTATTTATACTCTTCGGGAAAAGATCCAAATAATTAAATGGTTTTATGGTGGTAATTCAACCGCCAACATAATAAATTTATTTGTAGTTGTTTTAATTGATAAATTGGTAAAAAGATTTACAGTGTATGTAATTATTTATTTACGTAACCACAGTAACTATATTAGCGATCATTTATCTCATTCTTACTTACTGCTTTAGATCTTTATATATCGTCTCTGTCTTACACACAGAAAGTCCTATGGACCGTTTTGATTTGATACAATCTGTATAAAGATGATGGTTTTGAATAACCGCGAGGTCGATAAAACATGACCCTACTGTACTTATTCAGTTCCAGTATTGATCCTGCGAGAGTTTGTATCCACTGTTTAACGTTTGCGCACTTTACCGACAAATGTCACGGTGAAACAAGTGAGGCATTCCGTTCTTCATTTGTATTATAGTTTACTAGATTCACACAATTTTAATACGCGACAAGTGTCCAGGACATAATTAATGAAAGTTTATTTTGCAATATGTGATGTGATACTCAGTGCTGCTGTGTTTTTATTATAAACCAGATATTTGTGATTAGATCCAGCATTTTTTTCTGGAATCCGGCTGTTTCCTGTTGTAAAGAAGGATTCTTTTGTGGTTAACAATGTCGAAGGTATGTTTTTTACTTATTTAGTTTTACAGCAAGGGTTTGAAACGGAAATGATGAGATGTTTTCGAGGAATAATGGTTGTTTTTTAACAACAATAAGAATGTTTTGTTATAATTTTATTTTTCGTGATTACTAAATACATCGGGCCTGTACGATTTATAACATGAATAAATCTGGACTATGTCAAACACCATTCTTGATTTTTTTTACAATGTAAGACAGTTCTCACCTAATTCGTAATTTTAGTTCGGAAAGTTTATAAAATCCAGCGAAAAAATACAGTTTTATTAATCAAATTAAAACTGTACCAAGACAAAAAATGTTTGTTTTTTAATACGTACGCCCACCTATTGGTTTTGAATTTTCAAAAATTGTAAAATGGCGGCTAGGAAAACCGTTTGAAAATTGAAAAGCATTCTGCATTGTTATTTCATTTTTACATCGTGCTGACAGACAAATAGATCATCAGATTTTGTTATACGAAAACACGTTTTTTTCTACTCCGGGATCTTAAAAAGAGAAAATATTGTGAAATTGAAAGTGAAGTTTTACCTAAATTAGTAACATTCTTTACTTGTGCAGTTGAAATGGTAAAAAATAGTTGAAACTGTAAAAACAGTTGCAAGATTATCTGCTTAGTATCTTTACATAGTTAAAATCTTAGTTTTTCATAGTACGAAATTATAAACAACATATTTTTATGAAAACTATGAAGTGTAACAGAATTGCGTTTTTTCATGGTTTACAATTTGTTTATAAAATTTATTATTATTACGAGACACGTGCTGCTGATTTCTTATTTAATTCTATTACTGTAAAATGCACATAATATTATTCTATCTTATTTAGTGTTTTCTTACTGTTATAATTTTATTTGTTCATTGTGGAAATATGTTATTATAGTTGACTGGCTTCAATATTTGTCATTTTTGAAATCGATGCAGTAGTTTCAAAGTTATAACCGTTTTTTTGTTTGCAATTAACATGAAATTCATATTCTATCTAGGTAGATGAAAGCTGTTTTGAAATATAAATTAGTAGCCCGATTCGGCTTCGACTGAATTTGTGGATTACCACCGACTTTTTCGTCGAGTTACCTTGCAAAAATGATTTTATTTGAACACGATAATATATAGTCTATGTCCATCCTGAAGGTTCATTCTAAATAACGGTGAAAAAATTTTTCAAATAGGTTCAGTTATTCCGGAGATTACCCTCTACATCAGAGGTTCCCAAACTTTTTTGTCTCGTAGACAACTTGCCAGTTTTTCGGTTGTGGGTAGACCCCCTGCTTATCTGATACTGATTTTTTGCAAATTCATTAATTTCAAATGTACCTATTTTTGACAACCGGTATAGTGCTACTCACTTTGAACTATTTAAATTTATAACGGTAGTGAAGTGTAGTGTGAAATGTTTATTTTTATACATTTATTAATTAGATTCAAATTAAACGAATCAAATTAAAATTTACTTTCTGTTACATAAAATAACTAAACAAAAAATAAATGCTTTTAGTGTGAGGGATGAACCTGATGCTTTAATAATAAATTTTCAACATTTGACATCAATTTAGTTAGATTTAATCTTAAATCTCTTCGGTTAACGGTGTCCAGTTTATTTCTTTTTTTGTTAGGAGATTCACTATCGTTGCCCCCCATTTTCATTTCATGGACCCCCAATTTTTTCCCGCTGACATGGACCCCTTGCAAGTTGTCGTCGACCCCTGGGGGTCGATATAGACCACTTTGGGAATCACTGCTCTACATACATACAAACTCACAAAATTAGCACTCTGTTCTGGAAATGTATATTTATTGACCTTTCCATCTACACAGCAGAACTATCAAAATACATTGTTTTGACGTATCTCTATAAAGATTTGACCAGCGTTAGCCATGTAAGCGTACGAAAACAGTTTTTTTTTATAGTTCACTCATTTTGTACAAAATATTTACAAATTATATATAGAAACCTTCCTCTTTTATCGCTCTTTCTATTAGTGAAAACCGTATGAAAATCCGTTCAGTAGTTTTTGAGTTTATCTCGCAGTACAGACAGACGCAGTGGAGGGACTTTGTTTTATCTATATCTAATATACTAATATATAAGACTGAAGAATTTGTTTGTTTAGTTGAACGCGCTAATCTCAGAAACTACTGGTTCGAATTGAAACATATTTTTTTGTTGGATATCCCATTTATCGCGAAAAGCTATAGACTATATTATATTATCACGCTACGACCAATAGGGGCGGAGCATAATTGAAAAATGTTGCAAAATGTAGTACAAAATTTGTCCGTCCGACAAAAACTTTTGAACGGTAACTCCGATCATCATGAAATTTGGACACAACATTCATCTCGGTAAACTAAGATGAATTTGTGTCCTCATGTCCCTCCCCCACATTCGTTCTTCTGCACCCGGGTGAAACCGGGCGAGACCGCTAATATAATATATCTCCACTAACTGCAGTTTGGATCTTATGACCTTTGTTAATACTAATCTTTTTCAATGCGCTTTGAGAGAATCCAAGAATATATTGAGAATTTAGTTTCTTTTTCACAGCAGGCGTGCTTCCCCAATCCCCACTGAATCGCCCATGATGAGGATGCTATCATTATGTCAAGTGTGTGACATTCTGGGCACGCCTTGAGAAAACAAGATATAAAATGCATTCGATACAATTTTGCACGTTTATGGTCATTGTGCAAGTTTTTCTTGTAGTGTTAGTTTTTATACTGGAGAGGTTACCATTAAATATGTACATAGAAACTTCCGTACCTTACTTTTAATTAAAACCCATTGTGCCGAAAGCTTCTGAAAAATAAATTAATCTATACTTTACTTCCCATCTATATATTAATATTAGTGATGTGCCGGATATACGTATCCGCGGATATCCGAGGGAGAAGAAAGATCCGTATCCTTATCCGCTAGTTTTTTGGCGGATCTTTTACCTTATTAATTTTCAATTCATAGATGAAATTTTATATATATAGGTGATTAGGTAATAATGAAAAACTGTTAAATTCCATTCAGATTATTTTTTATTTTTTAAAATCGTATTTGGCAGCTTTATATAGCAAACATTTATCGTAGTGAGTACCATACCAATAGTGCATAACTCAAAGGTACTAAAAAACTATCTTTATAATGAGATATTGCACATCGATCTTTGGAAAGAGACAATCTGTTATGAGAGTTAACTCTTAAAGAGGTCAATAACTTTTTCCCATAACAGACAGTCTCTTTCCAAAGGTCGATGTGCAATATTTACCGCCGCGTACTCTAAGAAAGTTAAGATCCGTATCCGTTCCGCGGATCTTGAAACCAAATATCCGTATTGATATCCGTATCCGCGGATATGCATTTTTAACGATCCGGCACATCACTAATTAATATACAAAAGGGAAGTATCCATTGTTTGATTCAAATTTAACTATGGTTAATGCACCATAAAATAGTTGTAAATATTGAATGCATTATTTTTCTTACGACAAAAGAGTTTTGATGCAATAAAATAGAAATCCTCAAGATTACCACGATAGTTCAATAGAAATAACAATTAATGCAGTCATGGCTAACTCTGATCCGAGTATTTTTTCCCAATGCTAATTTCCCTATGTGTACCTTACGTGTTTACATACTGTAGACAACGCGCCACTGTGTATATTATGATATTATACAATATGCACAGCAAGCTTGGCGCTGAGGATATAAATTTGATACAATTTAGTGCACATGTTGTCCTATAATTAACTGTGCGTGTGATTCACTAGTGCGTAGACATTTGTGCATAAACACAATATTAATCTGCAGTATAGTGACTGTATATATTTTGTGACTGTCGACGCATCAGATTTTCCTCTTCGGTCATTGCGTCCATCTCCGTTGTTAATTTAAGATTAACTACAGATAGATTCCACTAATTGCTAGCTAACCAAGCGGGATGGCGTAGTGGTGAGAGCACTCGACTCGCATTCGAGTTCGAATCCCGGCGGGGGCAGATGCGGCTGGGATTTTTTCCTGCTGCCTCTCGCCGAGAAACGGTAATTCCTGTTGAGGTTTTCCATGGTTTCCCTCAACAATTCCAGATAAATATCGAGATGGTTCCTTATTCAAGACCATGGCCGATTACCTGTCACACTTCAAAATTTGCCTACCTTATCCTAATTTCCTAAAATTCCTTCATTCGCCCATTGCTATTAAGTGGAAGTTTAAAAATGTAAAAAAATAACGGGAAGTGTGATCAGGGCCGGATTTAAAGGTGTGGAGGCCCTGGGGCAACGAACGAGTGGAGGCCCGTAATTATTTTCCAAACAAGTTAAACTATTTAGAAATTAAGTGTCTTAAACATCACATAGAAGTTTCACTTGTACCGTGTGATTTTTTACGCACCCTCTTGTTTCATATAATTTTGCATATTATTCGTTATTTGTTAGAAAATTTTATCTAGAAATTTCTATCTTGGAGGCCCCACTCTTGTGCAGGTCCCGGGGCTTCAGCCCTGGTTGCCCCCCCCCCTAAATCCGGCCCTGAGTGTGATAGATGGAAAATAGTAATGGTGCGAATGGCGTCTGTTATGACATAAAGTCGAGAAACGGACGTTAAACGCATTATTATTATTAATTGCTAGCTGAAAAAGCACGAGTGCAAAAATGAAACTAAAAAAATTGGTTGTCTGTAAAGTCGGTTTACGGATGATAGTTTTACGTGATAACGTATTCCGTAATACATAACCTAAACCTCCCAAAATTTGGTTTCAATCCGCTTATCCTTGGTGTCGGAATGATAAGAAATGTCAAAAGTGACGTTTGCAACTGTCAAAGTATTATGTTCTAATAATAATTAGTTATTCCAATAGTTAACTTAGAAGGCGTTGCATTTCACAAAATACTAATGTCAAAAAATTGAATTAAACATTAGAAATGCAGCCGTTTTCATGTTAAGACAAGACATACGTTATTTTCTAATTTCCATGTACGGCAAACAAAGACGACCGACCGCGTCGCGCCATGCATTAGACAACATTGCATTTATACAGCTATTTTTCTATATAAATTTGTATAAAAAAACTGTTTAGGCAAATTCTGTTATACGAAATCTATGTAAAATGTTCTCCTCTTTCGTTTAAGACTGGTTTCAAACCGATCTGATTTAAATTGAGCGAGAAATTAGCAAAAAGCACGCACACGGTCAGGCGGAACGTTACGCGTTACGCGTTAGGAACGTTACGCGTTACGGATTTAGGAACGTTACACTTTTTCGTGCATGCAGCCGGTGTTTTATCAATTTATAAGATTGGTGATTCATCAATTTATAAGACGTTATCACGTCAAAACTAAAACAAAAACCCCAACACGAAGCAATTGTCGTTTAAAAAAGTCACCTGTGTAAGTTGAAGTTAAAAGCAGGAATCGTATATAAACAGAGAGAATAAAACAATTCGTTTTAAATATTCAGATCATGCGTTTTTTTGCTAGGTTGGTATCACGATTGCGACCTCTTGTGTATCGACATAAACGTGATTGTCATTTTGTATAAGTGAGATAAACGTATATAACTTCGTTCTAGTTTGCGCAGCTTTTATGTCGTCATATGGTGCGATATTTTTCACGAAATGAAATTTTGATCTTCTTTCATTTTAAATAGTACTACCCAAGGGCGGATCTATACAGGGCCGTATTAACCCTGTCCGGGTCCCTAGGCAATGCGCAATCAAGTCTTTTCAAGTTGATGGAGGGATGTGAGTAACTTCCAGATGATCGGCTCCAGGCATCCTGTTACTTCAATGTCTTATGTGATATTTTAACAACATGATTACTTTGACTAGATGCTGCAACATCGCCTTACCTGACTCGTTAGCTTTAATTGAAATGGTCTTAATGAATAGGTTATAGATAATTGATGATCCAGGTTTTTTGATGGGTGAGGAAAGAGAAATGAGACGTGACGTAGTTTTATCTTGTTAAATGCAATAAATTACAATAAACAACGAAAGAAAATTATATTGTTGTTGGGAAATTTCATACAAATTTGCAAATAAAATTTTCGTTCAATGAAAAGTTTTTTTCTTGGTGCGTGCACGGGCCCCTAGTCGATGCGGGACCCCTAGGCAGCTGCCTACTCTGCCTAATGATTAATCCGGCACTGGATCTACATAGATTCTAATAGAAGACAAAGCCTACTGTACTTCTCTGTCGCTCTTGTGGATTTAAATGAAAACAGACAGAGATATATCTATTGAATTGGTAAAATCGAAAGAACCAGTGGATTTGGACGGTTACTAATTTAGATTGTCTCTGTTTTGCAAAAAAAGCATTATTCAAATCGCCCGGTTATACTTACTCTATATTCGGGATCTTATAGCGTCAGCTCCTCTACTGCCAGAATAAAAACCCTTATTTGTCACACTTTTTGGGTAATTGCGAATAGATGAAGATTAGTTTCTGATCCATTCGAAACCCAAAGGAATGGTGAGACCTCTGTTGAGAAATGCGCCGAACTGTCCTCAGGGGGGTTTTTGACAGATAAACATTGATTTAGAAGAGCATGATGGTGGCTAACCAGGCCCTCCATCATGCTTTTCTAAACCAATGTTTACCTTATGCCTCTATAGTTTACCTGTCAAAAAACCCCTCTTAGGACACTTCGGCGCATTTCTCAACAGAGGTCTCACCATTCCTTTGGGTTCCGAATGGGTACGTTACTGCGATCTTCGATTTACCAACGACTCAACGAGACGATACTGTAACGATTTTTTAAAGGTGACTGTACACAATCAATTCTTTACACTATTAACGACTTGCGAGTCTGATGACCACAAACAAATAAAAGTTCATTGTTTCCCTTTTTTTATGGTGAGAATAATGAAATTCCTGCGCCGTCAAAAGTGAACGTAACCACGGCTCTAAATACTGTCATTAAATTAAACCGAAACGCCTTGTAAACACCTCAGTATTTCTTTATACTGCAGACGAGTGAAGAAGACTTTCAACTTTAACGCCATAATAAATTATTGTTCTCCTATTTTTTACAAACAACGGAGTTTCTCAATACTTCACGCTTATTTTTGTTGTGCATGTTCGCGCATGACTGTTGAACGGATGCGCCTATTTCGAAAAAAAAAAATTTATGAAGCACGTTTCTGCGCTGGTCCTGTTGTGACGATCTTCAAATATTTTTACTAGATAGACAAAAAGTTTTAAAACCAATTTGATGCATTCAATTATCATATCTCGAGAAAAGTACTAAAAATAATTCAGGATTCAAATCACCCCAAAAAGGTGATGATTAAACAAATATAAGAACACAAAAAAAGTGAAATAAAAAAAATAGGTTGTCTGTAAAGTCGGTTTACGGACGATAGTTTTACGTGATAACGTATTCCGTAATACATAACCTAAACCTCCCAAAATTTGGTTTCAATCCGCTTATCCTTGGTGTCGGAATGATAAGAAATGTCAAAAGTGACGTTTGCAACTTACAAAGTATTATGTTCTAATAATAATTAGTTATTCCAATACTTAACTTAGAAGGCGTTGCATTTCACAATATACTAATGTCAAAAAATTGAATTAAACATTAGAAATGCAGCCGTTTTCATGTTAAGACAAGACATACGTTTGCTTCTAATTTCCATGTACGGCAAACAAAGACAACCGACCGCGTCGCGCCATGCATTAGACAACATTGCATTTATACAGCTATTTTTCTATATAAATTTGTATAAAATATTTTTCTATATTATAAATTTGTATAAAAAAACTGTTTAGGCAAATTCTGTTATACGAAATCTATGTAAAATGTTCTCCTCTTTCGTTTAAGACTGGTTTCAAACCGATCTGATTTAAATTGAGCGAGAAATTAGCAAAAAGCACCCACAGGGTCAGGCGGAACGTTACGCGTTATGCGTTACGCATTACACTTTTTCGTACATGCAGCCGGTGTTTTATCAATTTATAATATTGGTGATGCATCAATTTATAAGACGTTATCACGTCAAAAAAAACAGTTGTGTGGTTTTAAGAAACCACGACGCAAGTGAAACTTTTATTGGATTGTAGACACTTATCCATCACGATTAAAATTATAAACAACAATATTCACATGAATACACGAATAAAAACATGTAAACACTGTACAGCACTTGCCCGCATGACAGACTGGCTATGTGTTATACATACTACACGATGCTAACCATGGGCGCCGCCATATTGGTCTTGGCTGCTCTACCGAGCGCCTACTCCGAACGCCTTTCACTTTACCCCTACTCTGGGGCCCCCTGTAATGCGACATGCAACAGACGGCCAGAAAAATTCGGAGCGATAGAATAAAAGTTTCACTTTAAAAACTTCGAAAATACTTCTAATAAGGATAGAATATTTATTTACCTTAGTTTTATAATCACTTATCCTACCTACATGATGTCGAAATTATACAAGTGACCGGTAATTGCTCGTATTCCTCACAGGAGAAGAAGCCATGATTAATTTAAAATTATTTAACCTCGGTCACTTGGGAATCGGTAATGCGTCATTTTCGAGAAAATCTACTTTGATTTTCTTTTTACAAAAATCAGAATTTTGGGAGTTAAAAATTAAAAAAAAAAAATATTCTCACTTTTTTGCCTGAATTTTTCCATGACCAACCTTACTAAAGCTAAAAACCACGAAATTTACTGTTAGATTTTATGTTGTCTGTTAAAACTTCCAATAAATTAAAAAAAAATAAAATAAAAATTTTCACAGAAGTGTCATTATCATAAAAAATGACAAATAACATGAACCATTCAAAATGTCTGACACCTCGAATATGTTCGAACATATTCGAGGTGTCAGACATTTTAAATGGTTCATGTTATTTGTCAGAGAACATTATTTTAGCGTTTTGGTTGAAGTTTTTAAGCTATCCAATTAAAAAAACAAACAGTATCTATAAATTTTTACATGTCGTCAAAACGACATCTTTCGGAAAATTTAGAAGGAAAACGCCCCAAAATCAAGAAAAGTCATAGAGGAAATAGGTGTCAGACTAGGCCTAACGAAGCCATATACAAAGTTTGGGGAGAGTATGTGACAATAAAATTTTTGCCGACGGGCACTCTGACTATTACTATTGGTGTAGAAATTTTAAGCGTTTGGAAACGAGTACCGGGTACTCGTCATATTCACGTACTATAACAGTTAAGAGCAAAGCATTCTTGCGTAATGAAATGATATTAATTAATTACATAGGTACTGTAATTTATTATGGTTTAATCGCATCACGATAATCTGATGTAAAGTTCATAATCGTATATAATTGGGCTTTTGAATGAAATTTTTTTTTGTCATAAATGGAAAGATCGTATATAAGTTTTATAACAAAACTATTTTTCTTTTTTTTTATTTTCGTTATAATTCAAAAATTATATCAAATTAAAAATACATTTTTGTACCCAGTTCCGAGAACGCGCCGACATTTCCCGAACATAATGTGACGTCATAATGTTTTAGTCAATACACATGTAGAAGCCATTGATAGTATACTGCGTATATACATTTTACCATTATGACGTCACAACTGTCAAAAACAATTTTAGTGCGTTTGCAGTCACGTGATTTTTTTTAATATTTTATCAATTTTAAATTGCTTATAATTAATTTAAAAAAAGTTTTTTGAAAGTTTTTCGCATCGATTATCAATATTATTTATAATACAGTTTTAAAATACAATAAAAAAATCGATAATTATTTTTTTTTCAAAAGCCTAATTGTCTGAAATGTCTGAAGAGCGCGTATTTCAGACTGTTGGCCACTTTGAATGAAATTTTGGAATTGTGTCGTGCTTGGTCCAACATATTTAGTTTTTATTAAATACTAGCGGCCCGGTCCGGCTTCGCCCGGATTTGTGGTTTACCTATTAAACATTGACATTATTATGAGGTATCGGACTTTTTTTATAGAATTATAGCGGACTCGGTAAAACAATGATACACAAAAAACTAAATACATGCGATGTTTTTACGTCGTATTGTTTGTCTATGCATCACATGTGACGTGGAATGATTAGATTTGCTGTTGAACTAATAGCTTTGAGCAAATTTCTAACAGATATCGCTATTTGATACTAAATCAGGAACTCTTTAATCAGGAAACCTAGCTTCCTATGCCTGCTGTGTTTCGAAATGGACCGTTTTCTGGCGCTGCTATCACTATCTGCGCGGTTTTTCTGTAAGATGACAGAACGATTGAGGTTTAGTGTCGATGTACAGATGTCGCTAATTGTTACTTAAACAGTTGTGTCTTTGCTTCTGTGTTTATTGTTTTTATATGAAACACATGTGACGTAGAATTAATAATACCATTGGGCAAATTGCGACTTCTAACAGATAGATGGCGCTATGTGACTCAAAAGCAAACAAAAAGGTTTTTTGAGAAAATACCGTAATTTTGTACAAAACATTTAATAAAAACTATCCTATAGCCCAAGTTGCACCAAGCCAGACACATTTACAAAGTTTCATTAAAATCTGTTCAGTGGTTTCGGAGATTACCGCGGCCAAAATTGTGACACGGGAATTTTATATACAGCGTGTCCACGGAAGTTCTTTACAAATGGAATTTTTTTTTATTAATTATTGGAACAAAAATTTTTTTCTGTGGAAAAGTTCTGCTTCGTCCAAAACCTCTAAAACACCACAGAAAATTTTTTTCGGCCTAAAGTTATTCGAGGGAGAACCGTTCTTTGTATGGAGAGAGATTGAGGATATGTTGAATTCTGATTTATAATTCTGAATAAATATAATTACTTAGAAGTTAGTTATGTTATTATTTTTTTGAATTAAATTTGATTATGTAACTAATTTTACGAAAATCTTGAATATCACAGATAATTTTTATTTTCAGTCAAATAAAACTTTTTGAATTCCCTCGTATAACTTTAGGCCGAAGAAAATTTTCTTTGGTGTTTAAAGGTTTTGGACGAAGCAGAACTTTTCCACAGAAAAAAAATTTTGCTTTAATAATTAACAAAAAAAAAATTCCATTTGTAAAGAGCTTCCGTGGACACGCTGTATATAGATTTTGTACAAAATTACGGTGTTTTGTGAAAATAAACTGTTTTAGTAACATGCAGCGACATCTCATAGAATTTACTCAAAGCTATTAGATAAAAAAAAATTAGTGCAAAAAAACTGTTTTAGTACCAAGTGGCGACATCTGATAGAATTCGCTTAAAGCTATTAGTTTAGAAGCAAATCTGGTAGAATTTGCTCAAAACTATTAGATGAGACGCCGGGCCGCAGAATTATATTTATCGCACTCGGGTGATCCGGGCCGGACCGCTAGTAGTTTATCAAAAAAACAACGCGTAGGTCTGACCCGCGGGTTATAGGTTCGCGATCACTGCTCTAGGTACTAATAAGGTGGGAAATATAGCTTCCGGGTCGATTTTTTTTGTAAAATAAAAGTATCAAATAACTGGTTTTTATTGATATTCATAGCAATTTTTTTATCTGTTTATACACATACCGTAAAAAATAAAGATATTTAGGTATAAATAAGAATTCGTACTCATTATCAGTGTTGATAGAAACGCAACCTGTTATGATAACGATAAGATAAACGACTTTTATGCGTGTAAATATACTTAAACGATAGTAATTGTTGACCAGACTTTTTTTGATTTTTTTAAGATAGTTTTCAAATTAGGTCAGTTAAATTTTTATATATACATTTTAACATAAATTAGACATTTTATATTAAATACTAGCGGTCCCATCCGGTTTCACCCGGGTGCAAAAGAACGAATTGGGGGGAGGCACATGAGTTCGCACATTCATCTTAGTTTACCGAGATTAATGTTGTGTCCAAATTTCATGATGATCGGAGTTATCGTTCAAAAGTTTTTGTCGGACGGACAAATTTTGAGTTACATTTTGCAGCATTTTGCATTGATGCTCCGCTCCTAATGGTCGTAGCGTAATATTATATATCCTATAGCCTTCCTCGATAAATGGGCTATCCAACAAAAAAAAAATCAATTCGAACCAGTTGTTCCTGAGATTAGCGCGTTCAACCAAACAAACAAACTCTTCTGCTTTATATGTTAGTATAGACTATAGATGAATGAATTAATATCAATAGTAGGTACTTATTACTATTTATTTGTAGAAAGCAAAACCTAAGTATTTAGTTACAACGCGGATATGCTATGGAATGACTTTTCTTGTGAACTAGCAGTCGAGCCTGCAGTGACGTATTTCCAGCCTCACACCCAGGCTGCCGGCCCGCAGAAGTCCAAGCAGTGTTTCTAGTCTCGTGTGCATTTATAAATTTTATAAGCAACAACTAATAATCATTCCGTTGCTGTGTTTTAACGCTCTAAGATTACATATCCGGTATTGACTTCATGTAATACGATAGCTTCGACTGTGTTGTGTAATAATAATTGTAGGTGATGGTAAAAGGTAGGTGGTGTTGTTAAAAAAAAAACGACTAACCGAATGGGTACATCAAAGCAGTCAGTTCTAGTTTAGTCGCGTGCGCATCGCGGACAGTAAATGTGTGTAAAACAATAACAAAACAGTACACCTATGTCCTACATATTATTGTGATAGACGTATAAAAGCTAGACATCACGTCCCGTCACCCCGTCGCCACCGTTCTCATCCAGTGTCAGTTAAAACAAGTTCGTCGCGTCGCATTTTTGTGTAATGTAATATTTTTGACAGTAGAATTTTAAATACGACCTTATTTTTATTATTGACAGGAAAAAGTTTTTTAATTTAAAAAGTAACAATCATAAGAAAACTATATTTTGTTGAATTTCTGCGAACTAGTATAATGTAGTGTGTCATAGTGTTATCGCATCCCTTAATATTTCAATTGTTTCGTAGTTTAATTGTTTTGTAGTTTAATTGTTTCGTAGTTCAATTGTTTCGTAGTTTAATTGTTTCGTAGTTCAATTGTTTTGTAGTTCAATTATTTTGTAGTTCATTTGTTACGTAGTTCAAGTATTTCGCCGTGACAGCTGCAAGATCCTCAGCTTTTTGGGTTTTAAATATAATTTTGGTTTAACTTGAAGTGGATGTGATATTTGAAATATTCTAAAATCATAAAAAAATGTTCGTGCTTTGTTGTAATGTAAAAAAAACGCTTAAACTTGAAATCAAATGTGAAGATTCAAAATTAAAATCGTAAAAATATGTGAAAATTTTGTCGTTCGCTGAATTAAGAAACTATATTTTGCTAAGAAAACATTTTTTAATGGATAAAAATAAAAGGTAATGTGTGATTTTCATTAGGATTAACAATGTTAATATTGGAGCAGTTTTATTACCTGAAGAGTGAATTATTAATATATATTTTGTGGAGAAGATCATTAAATTGCAACGTTTAAGTAGGTACTAAATATTTATTTTAGTAGCTCTTTAGTTACATATCTATGTACTACTAATATTATAAAGAGGTAAAATTTGTAAGTTTGGGGATGTAGGAGGTAATCTCCGAAACTAATCATCCAATTTCAAATTTTTTTCACCAATTTTTTGAATGGATCTTCAGAATGGACATAGGATATCTTATCGCGTTAAAATAAAAGCGTTTTTCGTGGATACCAATTTCGCAATGTAAGTCGACGGAATAACGGTGGCAATCTACAAATTCGGGCGAACCCGGACCGGGCCGCTAGTTTATGGTATTCTTGACTGTATACGTTCTGAAGAATTAGCAATTTGCTTCGAACGCAGCGTTGATTAGTAAAGTAGCTCAAAATTAGTTTAATCCGTTTTATTTTTCCTGTAATTTTCAACAGAGGCGTAACTAGGTTATCTTCTACAAACATAGATTTGTCAAGTAGTATTACAATATGAAGGTCAGATGACAGATCGAAGTGTAGACGTTGTTTCAAAATTAAACCCGTTAGATGGCAGACGTTGTTCAGCGTTGCTGTATTTTAATTAATTTACAAAAACAAAAACAACAATAAATTTTTAGTTGTCGATGTCAGTAGAGCAAGCAATTATCTGTAAAATGATATATAATTTATGTGGGGAAATTGTGAGGTTTTTTCTAAAAAGGGAGGCAAACATATTTAACCTTAGCGTAATATGTGATTATTCAATAGATGAATCGAGTTGAAAAAGTACACGGAAAAAAACTTGATAATCAAGTGTTTACACTATTAGAAAAGGAAAATCCACAACGCTTACGCACGAATGTTTTGGGTGTAACTTGTTAATTGATCAGTAATTATCATTATAGTTATTAGATTACCACCGTGTTACTCAAATCGTTCACGCATAAAGCAACACGTTGTAAATAAATCAGAAAACAATTTCACTTTCTGTCATGAATTATGTGTGAGCACGATTTACACGAAACACAAAACATCATAAACTAACACCAAACATTAGTGCGAAATTGTCAAATTATTCGCAAACAACTTAAAAACTATATATGAAACTAATAATTTACCGGGTTAAGTAGTGAAACCTATCAAAGTTCACTTAGCTGTTATTTGTTTTTATCATGCAATGGTGTAAAATGACTATATTCAGGTGTAATTGAATGGAGAAAATTATACTTAACAGCTGATGTATTTCGAATATCAGCTGTTGGGAGAAGAGATCAATTAAAGTCTCCGTTCAACTTATCTATTTTTGTATGACCGCTGGATTGTGTTTATTATATGCATGTGTGTGTGTGTATGTAAACATTGACTATCGGCACACACGCACAGTGGACCCTCGATTATCCACATCTCGGAATTATCAACACAATAGTGATTCAAGTTCCTAATCTATACAAATACTAAGATATAATTCTGCAAAATGTATTTCATTTGCGGCCCGGCTTCTGAACTAATAGCTTTGAGCAAATTCTACCAGATTTGCTTCTGAACTAATAGTTTCAGATGTAGCTGCATGTTTCTAAAACAGTTTTTTTTGAGAAAACACCGCAATTTTGTACAAAATATTTAATAAAAGAGTTGGACCAAGCACGACACATTTACAAAATTTCATTGAAATCGGTTCAGTGGTTCAGCGGGCAAAATTTGTGACACGAGAATTTTAAGCGGTTAAGTTTGTAAGTTTCGAAAAAAAATTCACCAATATATAGAATGGAACTTCAGGATGGACATAGGCTATATATTATCGCGTTAAAATAAATAAGCTCTACGCGGAGACCTATTTTGCAACATAAGTCGACGAAAAAACGGTGGCAATCTAAAAATTCGAGCGAAGCCAGACCGGGCCGCTATGAACTGCGTAACAAGCTTTGTAAAGATGATAATTTATGGAAATTTTACGTAAAATTTCTTTGAATGATCATCTTTGAAGGCCACTAGCTCTTAAAATATCACATTTATAGAAAATAAACAAGAAAGATTTTTTGTAGACAATTAATTTTCCTACAAAATTGTTGTGTTCAAAATTTTTTCTAATTTTTTCCAAAGGGTGAAAATCAAGGGGGCTAATTTGAAGGGATTACCCAGAAAAAAAAAGTGGGACCCTCACCATCGTGTTCAGCGACATCGAAAACGGAGGGGGGGGGGTTAGTCTCTAGATTGGCGCTCTGGCAAAAAAAAAGCAAAAACCCTAAAAAATCCCGACGCCTGACCTCAATCAATCTATTAAATTATGTCATACGGAAATCTGGGCGTATAATCGAGGGTATACTGTGTGGGCTTGTGCGCGTTCTAATATCTATTGCTGTTTTCTATTCGATAACACCGATTTCAAATCAGTGTTCATACATTTCTTTCTTTACGCAGTTGCGTTATATTGATCGGTTATTTTGTAGATTGAAAAAAATAAATCTCGTGAATATACAGTTTAATAAAACAGTTATATTTTGTTTAATAATTTCAATTGCAGTTAAATGTTAAAAATAAGTGTTTAAAATAAATTAAGAACAATGAAATACGTGCGAATAAAATACATTTTTTAAATCTATGGTACCTACATAATATATTAAAAAAATAAAGTTTGTTTTCTGTCTGTTTGTTCGCGCATAAACGGCTTTACCGATTTTAATGCAATATATTTTAAAATTGATTCAGAACGCTAGATATCATTGACATTTTAGTTCACAGTAAAGCGCCAATACTAGTCATAACTTAAAATAAAACAAACGCAGGTATAGAGTACGCGCCACGAATCTAAAAGGCTCGGAAGTTAGATGCGAATGCAGGCTTGCGCTTGTACAGTCTGTTGAAAAACTACAAACTCGCAACTCAACAAAACTAACATAGCAATAACAACTTGACAATAGCGTACTCGACTGTACTTTAAAGCAGGGGAGCGACAAGTGACAAAGGCAACGAGCGATCACGGCCAATCACCGACGAGCGCACGTTCCGTTCAGGTAGCTGGGAGGTGGTCCCAACGGCTCTAAAATGTGCTTTTGCGAAGCTGTTTGTGACTAACTTCCGAACATTTTAGATCCGTGGCGAGTGCTATACCTATAGAGCTCTTTTTTGAAGTTGTATAAAATCTGGAAGTAGTTCGCCAATGCTGACCCAAAATACTAATTATGCAAGTATAGCTTGTACTTGGTCGATTAATAATAAACTGAAAATCAATTTGTACTTTTATTTAAAATTGAACGTTTAGTTGTACAAAAATGTATCCGTCAGTGTACAACAAATCGACTATAGTTTAATTTTTAAAACGAAATAATATATTATGGAAGGTACTTTTGTATGTAGATTTATGCATGAATTAGTATAGTAATCTTTTTTGTAAGCTGGCTTAAACGAGCTAAGTTCTTCTTATGTTTTGATCAGTAAGAATTATCTAAGCAAAACACGCTTCAAATAATCCAGTTTTTTGGTAGATGATTCTCTTATCTTACTGATTTCTAATAGTGCAGCGCATTAATATAAAGAAAATTAGATCACTACTTTGAACAAAGTATTCTTTGTTAAAAAGAGATAGAAATGCGATATGATTAATAATTGAAGTTGATGCTATAATCAACTACGCCAAAACATCCGTGCCTTAAGTACGCGCCACGGATCTAAAAGGTTCAGAAGTTAGTCGCAAACAGTGTCGCAAAGGCACATTTTAGAGCCGTTGATACTCCCACCATCTCCCAGCTACCTGCACGGAACGTGCGCTCGTCGGTGATTGGCCGTGATCGCTCGTTGCCTTTGTCACTTGTCGCTGTCCTGCTTTAAAAGTACAGTCGAGTACGCTATTGTCAAGTTGTTATTGTTATTTCAGTTTTGTTGAGTTGCGAGTTTGCAGTTTCTCAACAGACTGTACAAGCGCAAGCCCGCATTCGCATCTAACTTCCGAGCCTTTTAGATTTGTGGCGCGTATTATACTTTCAAAAATTTAATTGTTCCACAATGTTGGGGGTATGGTAGTGGCTACGGAAAAATAAATTAAAATCTGTCCAGCAAATTTTCAGTTAACCGTGATCATACAGACAGGAAACTTTTCTTTATATTCTTGTCGAAATTGAATTTTTTCAGGGGATATCTAATAATCAAAATGTAACTTTTAACAATTGAAAATTAACGTTATTGTCTGTACTTATTTGTAGGAATAAGAATTAAAAAATCGATTTTTTTTTATTTTGAAATAAAATTCAATAAGTATAATATTTAGTGGTGTTTTCTGTAAAAAGATGGTTTTTCTAATATGCTATTCTTATACAGTATGTAAACACGTAAGGTGCACATATAGGGAAATTAACATTGGGAAAAAATGACTAGATCAGAGTGAGCCTTGAAATCTTGTTTTTCAATTTGACAGCTAATATTCTTTTGCAAAATGAATGTGTATACTACCGAAGAAAATAATCAAATGATTACAACATAATCGGACTTTTTTTATTAACGGGACATTAAATTCCTAAAAATACTTAAATATGGTGCGAGATCAAATATCTCCGCCTATTAGTGTTGAACCTAAAGACATTGGGTCACTGTTTTACCAACGCGCATACGTCATACCAGTCAAACAATTTTTGAATGAAATGTTTCCAAACAGATGGAGTTGTTTTTTTGTTTTATTTTTGAACAAAAAAATTAAAATAATGATTTATAAGAGCTTTTTATTATTAAAAAAGCCAAGTAAAATAAAAACAAATCAAAATAAAATAGAAATCCTCAAGATTACCACGATAATTCAATAGAAATAACAATTAATGCAGTAATGGCTAACTCTGATCCAAGTATTTTTCCCAATGTTAATTTCCCTATGTGCACCTTACGTGTTTATATACTGTATGTCGTCTTTGGATAAAATCAGGGAATGACCAGTATAAGTGTACCTAGTTGGCAATTATTGCTCATAGTACGCGCTGGCATTTATTAAATTGTGTACCTACCTTGTAAACCTCTGTTTTATTGTATTTTTATCGCGTTTTTAATCGTCACGTAGGTACCTATAGAGTGTAGGAGACATTGCCAGTGTAATTTTTAGTCAAAGCATATGGGTTCAAGATCGACAATTAATTTTTATTGTGACGCGTGTGATGTACAGTGCGGATACTGGAATTATTAATTGTTTTATACGAGTATATTATCTCTGCTGCTTACTTATCTACTTTTGTCATCAGGTAATGTTATTTTGTCGCCCGTATTTTAATTGCTAAAATTTTGTTAAAATTGCGAGACAATTTTTGGTTTCCGTAAAGCAGGGGTCGGCAACCCGCGGCCCGCGAGCCTATATCTTGCGGGCCGTGACTGTTTTATAAATAAAAGTCTTATATACCTACCTACGTAAATAAATAAATTTATTTTCACAAATCCTTTTTCTTGTGATATTGAGGATGTACCTAGTCATTTACAAATGAACGTGATTGATCTCCAATCTAATAATACTCTCACTAATTCTTTCTTTGAAATCAAAGATCTTGTTAAATTTTATGTCAGTTAATTGCCATCTAATTTTGATGAATTGAAAAGGTTTGCTCTGCAATTAATTACAATTTTTGGTAGTTCTTACTTATGCGAACAAACCTTTTCGATTCTAAATTACAGAAAAAATAAATATGCTTCTCGTCTCACAGATGAGCATTTGAGAGCTATTCTACGAATTGCAACTACAAACCTGGAAGCTAACATACAACAAATAGCCACTCAAATACAACCTCAAACGTCACACGAATTTTTGTAAAAGAACAGTTCTATTTTGAAGTTCTCAGTTAAATTTTTAATACCTAATATTCAAATAAAATGTTTTCGAATTTTTAATATCACAAATACCTATTATTAAAATTATGAACAAATGCGGCCCGTCTTTATTTCAAATTGTCACTATGTGGCCTTTGCTTGCCAAAAGGTTGCCGACCACTGCCGTAAAGTATTGGTGATGGTGGGTTACTTTTTTCCTTGAAAGGATTTAAGGATTATTCCATTATTTTAAATGATATTGTTATCAACGGATATCTTTACATTCAACAATTTTTTTTTAATGTTGGATGTCTAGTTTTTTTTAAAAAGTATTTTTTTACACGTTAAATGAGATAACCATCGGAAATGCACATTATTGTTAAAATTAAATCAAATTGACTACAGACAAAATTTTGAAAATCTGATTATTATTGATTATTATTGAAAAAAAAAATTGGTTGTCTGTAAAGTCGGTTTACGGACGATAGTTTTACGTGATAACGTATTCCGTAATACATAACCTAAATTTATATAATAATTATAATAATTCGAATCTATGATATTGCATCTTTCGCTTCAAAGTTAGGTTAATTTTATTTATTAAATTACTCACCACCTATAAAAATAATTTTTTTTATTAACTTTCTTTCTTTCGTATTTATTTAAGTCTCAAAGATTAATTGTCATAATATTTTGAAAACAATTGTTTCACTGTTTATATAAAATTCCAAAACCTACTTACAATATTTAAGTATTTTCATACGTCAAAAAATTGATTTTTATAATGATAAAATTTGTATGAAAACGATTTTTTCGAGAGATGAGACCTAGCTAAAACGATTTTTTGCCCCCCAAAATCCCTTTTCAGTAAATTTCATCCAAATCGTTAAGGCCGTTTTCGAGAAAAGCACGCACAGGGTCAGGCGGAACGCTAGGAACGTTACACTTTTTCGTGCATGCAGCCGGTGTTTTATCAATTTATAAGATTGGTGATTCATCAATTTATAAGACGTTATCACGTCAAAAGTATTTTTTTACACGTTAAATGAGATAATCATCGGAAAAGCACATTATTGTTAAAATTGATTACAGACAAAATTTTAAGAATCTGATTATTATTGAAAAAAAAAACTTTTACGTGTAGTTTTGGGGAAATATTAGGTACTTAAAAACTGCCGAATCAGTTGCCAAGATCAGATTTTGGTTATATTACCTCCAAAACGTAAAGAAAATTGGTTTTCCGCATGGCTGTTGCCTGTTTGCCTGTCTGATCAAAGTTCAACTTGTAAAATGTACCTTTTTTGCAAAACATTTGTCTCAGTAAAATCTCAAGGCTTTTTGAATTTGAGGTTAATCGGAGCATGTTTGAAATATATCCGTACCTATAAGATTTTTTCAATTAATTTTTTTTTTTAAATAATTGAATTGGCATAAATTTGAACGTAATAATTTTCGTTTAAGTATCGTTCTTTTGCGGTAGAACTAAAGCAATTAATAATATTGTAAAGTGGTAAGAACAGTATATTCATTATAAGCATTGTTTCCCTAATACCGTTCATCCAGTTGGAATTATTGTTGATCCTGGGGTTTAGAAACAATGTTGAGAGTATTAATTTAGTATGTTTATTAATTCTGTAGATTTACTGCAGTATTCCTGTAGACAAGTTAAATGTTATTACACATGACAACCTCGTTAATCCCAGTGTATTAAATCCAAGTAAATTCGCTCAAATGAACCATTGTGATTGTCGGAGGTAGACGCGTGCGCTGAAAGGTTCCGCACCACCAGGCAAAATTAAGCTTAGTTTATATTTATTAGATATTGTGTCCATCGAGATAATCTATACTAATAATATATAAAGCTGAAGAGTTTGTATGTTTGTTTGGTTGAACGCGCTAATCTCAGAAACTACTGGTTCGAATTGAAAACATTTTTTTTGTTGGTTAGCCCATTTATCGAGGAAGGCTATAGGCTATATAATATCACGCTACGACCAATTGGAGCGGAACATCAATGAACAATGTTGCAAGATGTATCTCAAAATTAGTTCGTCCAACAAATATTATCAGGTGAAATGCCTTAACTAAATATTGCAATATTAGCGCGTCACGTTCTCAAGCCCGGGTAGCTCAGTCGGTAGAGCGTAAGACTCTTAATGCCAGGGTCTTGGGTTCAAGCCCCACGTCGGCGAATATATTTTTATTTCTTTTTATTTTCTACATTGCTTTCTTCTAAGGCTTACATTTCAATTTTTTAAAATTTTATTACGACTAATTAAAATTAAATAAATCTAATTAATAGCTCATTTGAAAACTGTTACAACTATGTGTACTTAGGTACCTATATAAAAATAATTTTCAATTTAAATATTTATTATATTAATAGAAATTTATTACTTAAAAAAAGTATAAATACTGCTTTTTAACGGCAAAAACTTTTGAACGGTAACTCCGATCATTATCAAGTTTGGACAGAATATTCATCTCGGTAAACCAAGATGAATGTGCGTACTCATGTCCCTTCCTTCCCCATTCGTTCTTTTGCATCCGGGTGAAACCGGGCGGGACCGCTATTTAATAAGAAAAATCGCAGGATTGTGAACAAAAAGTTAGATTTATTAGTGTACGACGTTTCGTCTATAAATTTAGACTTTTTCAAGCTAAGCTGATTTTGAAAAACTTTTTTTTGTTCGATTTCTTTTGAAGTCTATGTCATTCCTGATTATTTTTCTACGGATTAACAAGGTCGTAATATTATATCTACATATTTTTTATGTTTATTAATTTATGATGACATAATTTAAACAGACGGTCAGACAAATTTCGGCATTTTCATGTAAAAATAAATTTCTCTTAAGCTTCAACTCACGCTAGTTAATTTAAAATAATTTAGCATAATGACATTTACATATTCTGTAATTATATTAACCACTTTGTGTCATCAATAATGATGAGTTACGCGATATTAAAATAGATTTAATGAAGGACATATGCTCTTCCTTACTAATGCAATAATCATTAATTATACTTCGATGCGTTAATATTTGGAATAGAATATCCCAGACTTACTTAGTATACATGCTAGAAACTTGAGAATCGTGAAGGAAGTGAAGAATTGATTACAGATCAGTGATCAGTAACCAGCGTATGTAAATCTTTAATTACATTTTATAAGTTCAAAGAATACTAATTCTTACTTTCTGTTTGTCTGTTTGTACTGGTACAAATATTCTAAACAGAGCTAATGTAATATTGTAATTTTAGTTCCTGTCCTGTAAAGAGTTGAAGTGAACTTGGACTTTTATTATTTTAATCCAGCAATAATCATTTTGACTGAATATACATACTTTATACTTGTATTAGCAAAGAATTGAATAGTTACTATTCGGAACCCAAAGGAATGGTGAGACCTCTGGTGAGAAATGCGCCGAACTGCCCCAATGGGGGTTTTTGACAGGTAAACTATAGAGGAATAAGGTAAACATTGATTTAGAAACGCATGATGGAGGCTAGACCTTAGCCTCCATCATGCGTTTCTAAATCACTGTTTATGCATCTATAGTTTACCTTTCAAAAACCCCCCTTAGGGCAGTTCGACGCATTTCTCACCAGAGGTCTCACCATTCCTTTGGGTTCCGAAAGGTTTAGAGGTAGTAAAAGATGTTGTCACCGCACGGATTATTTGACATTGAAAAATTGGAAGATACTTGAAGGAAGTACGGAAAGATAATTTTAAAGGATTAGGGAAATTAATCATTGAGTTCGAGCAATAAAAAAAATTAATTACGAAGCATTTTCTGGAAAACATCTCTCACATCCTCTCTGTCCCCTTTGTACCTGTTATTGGAAGCCCCTGAATATAGAAAAACAGAAGTACAAACTAACTTTCAAGTTACTCCAATTTCAAACGAATAGACTACTCCTGTCGAAGTTAAAAGAACTATATTATTGTGCACGAACAACTTATAAATAGATTTATTACTTTAAACTTTAAAGTCTCAGATCATTAGATGCAACGATGCATAATTATATCGTGTTGTAGATATTATTGACCGCAGTAACATTGCATGCATTTTTCACACATATTATTGCGTAATTATCTCACGTTGTACTATGAACTGGGAAATTAATCTTGAGAGAGTTGTCTCAATGAGTTTGACGTTTATAATTGAAGTTTAATAATACAGTAGTTTGTTACTTTTTATTCGAGTCCTTTTCCTCTGGTGCCTTATAGTTTTCGATCGTTACGGGTCGTGATGAGACCGTAGTTAGTTCACATGACTATTTGTGTTCGCTATTGGGTGTTTGTTGTATTTGGCAAAATATATGACGTTAAAGACAAACATGCAAATAGAGGCAAATACGACCATCCACACATGGCAGTCAAATAGCAAACACACAAACATTTGGCAGCAGAACGCAAGGTTCAAAATTCCAGGAATTTTAGCACTGTTTCATTGTCCCAATTCATTTTCAATAGTAATTGTTCCAGTTCTCGCTCACAGCACAGACACAAAAATACTGCACGTCCGTACAGGTTCACGGCGCGTGCGCTTCTGAATATGGCCATTGTGTGGACGGTTTATTTGCATATTTGCCTATTTGACTCCTTTGATGTGCCTCGAAAAACCGACAAGCGCACGGTAACGCGTATTTGGTATTGGCCTTATTTGTCAAATAGGCAAATAAGGCCAACACTTTGTCAAATAGACTGTCCACACTTGGTAATTGTTTGCCAAATATGCCAAATACACAAATACAAATAGCCATGTGAAGTGCGACATTAGATAACGACACTGTGAATGAGTACACGTTGAAGTGCCCATCCCACGCAAAACATACAATATTACTGTAATTTACAGTATATACAACAACGCCATCAATCATAGCATTGTAACGTAGTAATGCGACATACTTTCTTTTCTTTATTTAAAATTATGCTTCGGGGGGGAATAGAGTGAATGAATTAAATTCATGTTAGATTTATTGGTGCAATTCAATCGATAGTAAATAGTGCCCAAAGCAGACACATTTGGAACAATGTAAGCAAGTGTAAGATATTTGTCTGGTAACCTCATATATTTAATAATTTACTATATGAATCATTGTCTATCTACTCAATGTGCGGTGAGTGAACGCAACAAAGCGTATCGAAAATATATCTGCGTCTCTTTCTTCGATGTAATTCCCTGATTTCTCCGATGATAGGATTGGTTGATGTACTTGCATTCAATCTGAATAAAGTATCTCTGTTTCAAAATCTTTGTCTTTTTCTATGACGTTAACATGGGCATACCCAGCTTTTGGTCCAGGAGGGGGCAAATTAGAAATTTCTTAAGCCGGGTCCTCCGTGCTTGTTTTGCCCTCCTGGATACGCCAGTGCTTACGACTTAAAAAAAGACAGAAGTATATGTTTGCACCCTAATGGTTCGATTGCGATTTTATATAGAATAAAAGTATATGGGTAACCCATACAGATCTTGTATACAATATAGTATTTTTGCCGTTTGTACGGAGAACATTTTTACTGTTTTAAATACTACTATTTTTATTTTTTGAAACTCCGATATTCGACGATGTTCGACTGTTAGCTCGTGTGCTGGAATTGAGAGACCGATTTGGGACAAATGAGGTATCGTTGGAATAATCGTAACTAGACTTTTGTGAGCAAGGTGCGAGCTACCATAATTGCGCTCTTGAAAAATGTTGTAATATTAAAACTTGGTCCTGGTCTGGTCATTTCTGCGCCCCTCCAGTGCCTGCGCCCTGTGCCTGGGCACCGCTGGCTCCGACCTAACTGATCTTGAGCCTCCGAGTGTGCTAGAATAGCCGTAACTCTTCATCATCTTTAAGCTGGGGATGTTGCACCTTTTTACACCGCCCTAGTGGCGCCAACGAAACATGAACTTGAATGAATTTAATCAATTAGGTAATCACGTCGCTTCTAATCTTTTTATACCAAAAATTCGACATACGCGGTTTTGTGGCATGGCCACAGATTGTACTTATGCGTATATTTATTATGGATGCTTCACACGTTTTTGTATTCACATGAGTAATATAAAACACACTGTTCGTATTAAAACTGGAACAAACGGGAACAATGGGACCGACCCTGTTTATTAAATGGCATGATTACGTGGGTTGGCTCGTTGATGACTTCGTGAATTATGGTGTGTGGCCATTACGTACAGTATACATTAAAAAAAAAGTGGAAGAGGTCAGGGAGTGGCTTCTCTGTAATAATAAAAAAATGGATGTGACTTCAAATTAGGAATCACAATGATCTGGTTGTTTTACAATCACCTTCCCTAAACTACATTCAGTTAGATGTTTACAAATAGTTTTTCTGTAATTCAGCAAAATTAAACTATGTTCTTACTTTAGCAATGTTTTTTAAACGATTAAAACGTAGTGCATATTTTGTATCATTGATGATAATTGTTGTTGCAAGTTAAAATTTGATTAAAACAATTTTTTTACAAAGAAGTAATAAAAAATATAAAAACACTTAAAAAGTCTTCTAATTTCTTAAAACGTCTTGATTGTAGTTCGTTGAATTTAGGGATCTTATGTACTGTTAACCTCGGTCCTTGCAGAGTTAAGGCCGCTGTACACGAGGCTAGAAATGCTGCTACTAGGAGTTCTGCTAGCCGGTAGGTTGGGTACGAAGCTGGAAATGACGACACTGCGGGCCGCCTTGCTAGCTCAGAAGATAGGTTTTAAAATTAGAACAGGGGCTATTTTCTCTGCTAGATTTGTTGCTGCTAGGTGTGAGCAAGAACCAATCAGGAAGCAGTATCTTCACGTGGGCACTTGAACACCCACATGGCGTCATTTTGCCAGACAACAGACACGTTTTGCTCTGGGTTTATATTCGAACTGTCACTGCGCGCGCACCACATCTATCTACAAAACACGCTTGAAAAATAATCTCGTGTGAAGCGAGCACATAACAGCAATCAAGAAAACCAGCGCTAGAAAACTAGTAGGTAAATCTAGCAAGGAATCTAGCAGCGTTTCTAGCCTCGTGTGCAGTGGCCTTTAAAATACCGGGTAACTTGTTGTCTACAAAAATCGGTGACCGAGTGAACCACTGAATTGTATGAATACTGGAATCGTGCGTTTCAAAAACAAAGAGTAAGTATTCTGTTCTTTGTTCTATGCATATACTTTTATTCTATACTGAGCATAGGAATCGCAATCGAACTATTAGGGTGCAAACATATACTTCTGTCTTTTTTTACGCCGTAAGCACTGACGTATCCAGGAGGGCAAAACAAGCACGGGGGACCCGGCTTAAGAAATTTCTAATTTGCTCCCACCTGGGCCAAAAGCTGGGTACGCCCATGTTAACGTCATAGAAAAAGACACAGTTTTTGAAATAGAGATACTTTATTCAGATTGAATGCAAGTACATCAATCAATCCTATCATCGGAGAAATCAGGGAATTACATCGAAGAAAGAGACGCAGATATATTTTCGATACGCTTTGTTGCGTTCACTCACCGCACATTGAGTAGATAGGCAAATGATTCATATAGTTAATTAATGGATATATGGTTCTATGCATTATGTACGTAGCACAGTATCACCAAAAAACCGTGTCTTTTTATTTTTGTGGCAAAGACAAAGATATCTATAGACTGTAGTAGAGTTTTCAAGTAGGGGTTGGGATGAGGCACATTGATAGAGAAAACGAAACCGAATATGGTGCTTTTTTATCAATTGCAGATGACACGCTGACGTTTGATAACCCTAAAGCGCTAAATGATTTTGAGGCTGTGATATAATAATGTTCAATCCTAATACGAGTAAATCTCAATCTTTATTTTTTCCCAAAATAATTGGTAGATGAATTATCACGAAGTCAATTTTGAATTATCAAACTGGTTTAACTTTCCGAAAAGGAAAATCGTATTTTTTACAACATTTTGATGGGTTCCTCAGGCATTGAATTTTCCTGATGGTGTTTTGTTGCGTGGCTGCACCACTTCCAAGCGGATCTGGAAATAAAATTGCAAAAAAGTGGTCAACACTAAACGCAAGCAAAATTTCCGCAGTTTTTGACCTATATAAGTTCTATTATATAGTTTTGAAAAGATAATCATGGCAATCAGTTGTCTCTATCGGCTCGGCTTACTTCGCGCGTGTTCCAGTATTATCATAGTTCAATGGTTGTAACCGTCAATGTTTGCGGTTTGTTGTTAGCACGAAGTTGGCTTCAGGCAGGATGCCATGTGATACGCATCGCTAACAGTGCGTGACGACACAACTGCAACCACTCTCACCTATATATCGAACACATTGTATAAATTATATATGTTGCTCGATTATATACGGGGCAATGGGCATTGCTCGCGATAGGGGTGACAGGATGCGTCGCGTCCCTGACCTTGCAACGAACATCATCATATCATATCATCATATATATTGATACGCTAAGGTTTAAGATGTTTGCCTCCCTTTTTAGATTATATATCATTTTACAGATAATTGCTTGCTCTTCTGACATCGACAACTAAAAAATTTATTATTGCTTTTGTTTTTGTAAATTAATTAAAATACAGCAACGCTGAACAACGCTGCCATCTGATGGCTTTAATTTTGAAACAACGTCAACACTTCGATCTGTCATCTGACCTTCATATTGTAATAGAACAGACACAATACTGCATACTGCCATCTGACGGCTTTAATTTTGAAACAGCGAGCAACGCTGAACAACGTCACAGCAAAGCTGCATGATGCCATCTGACGGCTTGGCTCAACGCTTTTGCTACTTGCGCCTCTATATGACATTTTTAGTAAAATATTTCTTTGACCTGTCATTTGAGCTTTATATTGTAATACAGCAAAAATAAGAACGTTATAAGCAGTGTGCAAAATTAGAAACGAATTGAATACCTGCAATCATATTTAAAAAATAATTTTGTAAAGTGATAATTATTATACTTATTTAATAATTCGCACAGGTCACTCTAGTTTTATTAATTTTGTTTATAGTTTTTTTAATCAATTGCCAAAACTATTATTGTTGGAGGAGACTCATTTTTTAAACGACTGAAACATTCCTTCATTGATGTTTAAACAAATATCTTCGGCACTCTGAAGAGTGCAGGAGATCATTTGATGATCATTGTTTTGATAAATTGATTCCCGGGTGTTTCCAATAAACGATAAGTTATAAATTATAGACGCTCAACAGCTAAGGATGTCAGCTATATAGTCGTTGGGTCAAATTTCGTTTGGCGCCGCTAATCTAAAAGGCAAGTTAGATGCGAATGCGGGCTTGCGCTTGTACAGTCTGTTAAAAACTACAAACTCGCAACTCAACAAAACTAATATAACAATAACAACTTGACAATAGCGTACTCGACTGTACTTTAAAGCAGGAAAGCGACAAGTGACAAAGGCAACGAGCGATCACGGCCAATCACCGATAGCGCATGTTCCGTTCAGGTAGCTGGGAGGTGGTGGGAGCCTCAACGGCTGTTTATGACTAACTTCCAAACCTTTTAGATCCGTGGCGCGTATTATTATATAAATATAATGAAAATTTCCATGCAACAACCTTATTGGCTGCCATCCGGCACTCAGTTTTAGTTTGGTATGTGCATGGAAAAATCAGTTATTAAGATTAAATGTTTCAGTTGAACTTATTATGGTCTCTACTCCGTGTTAATTTTGAGAGACCAGTGAACTGAACGAATTAACACTTTCCATATAATTTAATGTTTGGCTTAAATATCCATTTCTTTCTATCTCACTGATTTTTCTAAAAGTGCATACTTTAATTATTCTTAGATTAAAATTCATTTTACTAGATGAATACGATTTTAACACTTGTCTGGCATTTACAGGCAATACATTTAATGCTAAAGCCATTTTAATTTGATTTAGGTATGGCAATAAGAGCCCAAAACAAATAATAATAAAAATAATTATTTTAGTATATAAACCCTTAAAAATCGTCCAATCGATCCTTGATTGAGCACCATGTCTATCTCTCAGCCATTTCCACTCGCGTCTCACCCGCATCGCCCGTCGCGACGTGTCGTCCTCGGATATATATATTAAGTATACCTATATAAGCAAATACTATAATACTGAAATGAAAATGTTTAGTGGCTCTTTAAAAACTGGGAAATTTTGTAAATTGCAACTTATGGCTCTTCCGTCTCAAAAGGTTGCCGACCCCTGGTATATACGCATATACAGAGTTACGGCTGTGACTAAATCATAATTATAAATTGTAAATCATATTATATTGTCCTAAAACTTTTATTTGAAGGTCTTTTGCCTAAAATAATTAGAGTCAATTTGTCTACTTTTAACAATTAAAATAGTTGAATAGTTTTTTTTGAGATTAATTAAAAAATATCTGTTTTATTTTATCGTCTTCTTAAACATTTCTCCTCGCTAAATTTACCACTGACTACGGACCTGACAATTATTTGTTAGTATAGGTCACAATTGTGTAATTATATTTCCTTTCAGCTTTAGATACATTAATTTTCCAAATTAAAATGAACTTTGAGTAAATGAAATTCAACTCCTACGCCACTTAGATTTGGACGTGTTTTAAATGAACTTTGACATAACTTCTATATATATTCATATAAGCTACAATTTGCAGTCAAAAATTTACTGTCGCGATGACGTGTCTCAAATATTTAGCCACAAGACGGAATGACTCATGTCAACTTTTTTACACATTAAATACAATTTTTTGGGTCTATGCCAGTGGTTCCCAAACTTATTTGGACTACCGCCCCCTTTCCAGAAAAAAAAAAATTACTCAGCGTCTCCTGGAAATTATTTTTTTTTAAATTTTAATAGAAATAGAAATTAGAAACCTGAAGTTTGAAATTATGAAACTATTTATTGAACTTGAATTCATCACCCCCAAATGCATCTGTGGCCATCACCGCCCCCTGGATCGCTACAGCACACACCAGGGGGCGGTAGCGCCCCCTTTGGAAATCACTGGTCTATACCCTACCATGTAAAAATATTTTATTCTTAAATACAAAACAGTGCATTTTAGAATGGTTTAGTTGTTTTTTCACAGCAAGGGAGTTACCAGCAATAAGAGTTGAGATTTCTCACTGCGCAAGTTGTGTAGATTTAAAATGGGATTGTTTATTTATAATTACTAATTAGTTTATGTATGAATAATATTAATATGCACTAAAAATATCAATCGATAGGTGGAACGACTCTATTAGATCATCATTGTAATTTGTATTCCAACAAAATATTAAGCTGGTATAATACCCGCCACGAATCTAAAAGCTTCGGAAGTTATTTGCGAATGCGGGCTTGCGCTTGTACAGTCTGTTCAAAAACTACAAACTCACAACTCAACAAAACTAAAGTAACAATAACAACTTGACAACAGCGTACTCGACTGTACTTTAAAGCAGGAAAGCGACAAGTGACAAAGGCAACGAGCGATCACTGCCAATCACCGACGAACGCACGTTCCGTGCAGGTAGCTGAGAGGTGGTGGGAGTCTTAACGGCGTAAAATCTGCCTTTGCGACGCTGTTTGTGATTAACTTCCGAACCTTTTAGATCCGTGGCGCGCATTATAGCATAAGCCATTTAGTATTGTAACTACCGAATTAATGTCTGAGCCTACTTGACTCAACAGAAGCAATGTTATAATTATTCCATTTATCGTATGAGTACTACGAGCTCGATAATGTTGCTGTTTTGATTATAATTTTTTAAGGTTACAATAATTACAACTTATAACTTCTTCATTTATAGTGGTTAACCTTACGAAGAAGAACTCATTTTGAATTTTTAACCTCGTGGTGTTACAAATCGAGTGTATAATTATAACATTTTCTTTTAAATGAAAGAAAATGAGAAGTTTTGTATAGTGCACACAATATTAATTGCAAGAAGGTTTTAATCAGGAGATCCAGGTCGAGTGTAGCGGTGGACCGATTTCTGTCGCATGAGCCAATATGGCGTCAGCTACTGGGAAACGCACACCGGTGTTATTTCTGTGAAGTTAAACAACTTTGGTAACTGTGGCGATAACAGGTGGAAAGAACCGAAGTTTTCCCAGGTAGTGATAACAGCGCCATCTCGCGTGCGCCAGAAAACGGTCCGTCCCGAAACACGGCAAGCATAGGAACGCTCGGTCTCCTGCTTTTCTTGATTATGTATCTTGAATGTGTGGGGAAACCAATTCCAAAAAAAATATCAGAAGTATGTTAAAACACTTTCGTTTGAGCAGCTTTCGTATAGATAGATAGATAATAATTTATTGCTGATCCAATAATTAAAATTGGTTACAAACGTCAATAATAATAACTCGTTTGATAATATAGAGATATAAGTTATTCCAAAATTCCTCACCGTTTTTGTCAAATATGCCTTCTTGATTAATTGAAAAGAACAAATAAATACCGTGTTTTTGTTTTGTTTCAGTCACCCAACGAAAGTCGGATTCCGTCGAATTTTTCCCGCATTCCGTTACCCAGAAGCCTACAACTGCGCAGTGTTCAAGATTCTCAGCGAGCTCTGAACAAACCATTGCAGTCACTTCACGAAAGCCCACATCAGACTTTATCGGAATCTTTAAACAGTTCATTTCATGAGACATCAACATCAGATCGGGAAATACTCTTGAACGCAGCATTTCGACAAAATTTATCGGAAAGGGAGACGTTAAGTACGACTTATAATAAATCCTTATTACCTACGCAAAAGTTATTTAATACTACAGTTGTTTTATCGGAGCCGTCAGCACAAGAATCAAAATATTCCAAATTAAGAACACCACAAACAACGAACATTGATGAAACAATTGGTGCCGGCACTACATTTAAAGTACCTAAAAACGACCAGGCGTTGAAACTTGTAACAAATTCAAACGAGAGTGTGGATTCTAGTTTTTTTGATAACAGTTTGAATGCTACGGTTATTTATAAACCGAGTGTTGAGAACAATATACAAAGTTCGCCTGACATCAATGAAGTATCGAAGGAACATATTGGGGAACGGGTACTTGTGAAAGGAACGCAATATGGAACACTGTTGTATGTAGGCCACATCAATTTTGCAGATGGAACGTGGTGTGGAATTGAGTTGGAGAAACCGGTCGGTAAACATAATGGGTACGTGAAAGGTGTACGATATTTTGAATGCAAGGAAAATCATGGATTACTTGCACCGTTAAACATAGTGAAATTAGTCGGTTTTAATTCAAATAATGATACATTAGAATCATGTTTTCAATCACCCAATAGCGGCAAACGTTTAAGTGATGTCCCGAAAACAGATGGATCGAAAGAAACTGTTTCACAGATAACTCAAGACACCAACGATGAATCGTTATCAGGGCCTTATAGTTTACTAGAAATCGAAGATAAAAACGTGATAGTTGATACGCATTCATTGAAAAATACAAACGGAAAAAGATGTCCGGCAATTGAAAAGTCTCTTTTAGTTTCGTCAACACCCCTAAGACTGAAACATGACTGTGAAAAGACGAATAAAGCGACATTACTGAAAAATTTGCAATTGAAATGCTATTCACCGTTGACGGAATGCTCAGAACACAAATTAAGCAGCCCAAATAAAAATAATGTTACCAGTCCGTTGACTATAACTCAACAGCCGAATATACCAAGCCCTTCGCTCAGTACTGGATTTTTAAGAAACAGATTGGCGTTGACAATATCCTCGTCTCTGCCGAATGCCTTCAACGGACCGCCGCAGAATAATCCAATAAGTCCTTTAATTGCAGACAAACATTTTTCACATTTGAGCAAACACAATTCATTTGAATTAGATGATTCGTTAGGAATATTGACTCCAAATCAAATGACTGAATTTTCTAAATCGTACTCAAATGACGACTTAGGATCATTAGTTTTGAATTTAAAACAAGAATCAAACAAAACCATTACAAATTCACGCACGCCCAGCTCTAATAATGTATGTTCGTTTACTCAAGACAGCGATGCTGCGAGACAAGTCGGAGTTGATGGAAATAAAATAGAATCGGCCGAGGTAGCAGAAGATCGAAAGAATGACGCGTTCGATATATGTTTGCCTGCTTTTAAATTCGGTAGCGAAATGAGTGACATGATAAGTCCAACAGTTCCAGACAGTTTTGCAGGTGAAGAAAGCTTGGGCATACTCGATGACGAAATGTTAGCAGAAACGACTTTTTCCGAATATGCGTCCAGTAATTTAGATACAACTATAAATATGGATTTGCCGTTAGATCCAATAGATAAACTCAAAGGTGGATTTAGGTGTGAACAGACACCCTCACCAGAAGAATTACCATTGGATCCCGTTTGCATTAAACCAGATCTGATAGAATCCAATTCCGTAAACCCAAATACCGATTCAGGTACGGATCCTACAAAATTCGGAACGAAGACATCGAACAGTTTCATAACCAGTATTACGAGTATCACAAGTTTGGATACGGGCTATCAGGGAGACGGTGAAATGTCCAGACCCGCAAGTAGAGGTGGAGATCATTCTCCAACGGTTCACAAGCCATCTAATAACGGTTTAGTTGCTGCTATTAATCACCAATGTTTGAATAGAGCTCCCGTTCACAGGAGACAAGATCCAATGACGGATTCAGATTTCTTCACGGAAAGTGAAGCAGATGGTCACGAGGATAATGCTCCAAGGGGAGGGGATAGAAGAGCACAGGTTATTGATGGCACGCTGTATGGCATGAATGCTCCGAATATGCCGGCACCTGAAGAGATTCTAGTCAACAATCATCACGAAGAAATGGATTCAAGTGGTGTTTTTACTGATCTAGATACAAATACGCGTATGGATGAAATTCCCAATAGGAACAGACAAGAAACTGTTGAAGACCAATCGCCGTCTGATCTTTCCAGTAATACGATATCAGATAATAGTCAAGAAGGAAACAAACCTAGAAATTTGATGGTTACTGAAGGTGATGAAAATGTTCTGAACGAAACTTCAAATGTAATTGTTTTAAACCAAACTCATGATATTTCAAATTCCGCTCCGAAATTAAAAGATGAAACTATTGTTAAGAAACATACTATGCCCAAACGTAATGTTGTCTCGAAAGTAAAAGCTATGTTGGAATCAACTAAATCAGTTGATGTGGAAAATCAAGAGAATCGTAAACCGTCACCTAGAAAGAATGGCGGACGATGGGATGCTGTAATGAGTAAAATATCCGATGGTAAATCAAAACCAAATCTGAAAAATGTTAAATCTAAAGTGGCTGCTGGGATTTCTGGAAACGCGGTTGCGGGAAAAAAAGATGATAGAAAACCAACTGCACTGGGACAATTATCGAACAATAAATACATCATGAATGGCCCGACAGCTAAACTTAAAAGGTAACTTTAAAATTCTGTTGCGATTAGTTAAAAAATGTAAATAATTTTCTTAATTCATTAACGATATCTTGAGACTTGGGGTAATTAGATAACACTAAAATTAATAAATAATTTCTGTTGATATTAGTAATCATTTTTGAAGTGAAAACTTCTTTAGCGGCTTTGTACACTTTTTTTGTAATGGGTAAAAAATGTCAAACTCGCGTCAGATCGAAAATTTTTATACAACGTTAGACATCTAGCGTTGAAATATCGTACATAAAAAAATGGTTGTCTGTAAAGTCGGTTTACGGACGATAGTTTTACGTGATAACGTATTCCGCTCGAATATCATATTTAATAATACATAACCTAAATTTTAGTAGCTGTCAAACTTGGGCCGATCGTGCGCGGAACGTGACACATTTCGGAACGTGACACTTTTTCGTGCATGCAGCCGGTGTTTCATCAGTTTATAAGACGTTATCACGTCAAAAATGCAATCTATGATACAAACCATTTTGATCGAAAATTCATAAGACGTTAATATTCAAGTTTTCACTTCGGCAGGCACTCCCGGAGTGCAAAGTTTTATTATTTTTATTGGTGCACTGCTAATGTGCAAGTAAAGTTTCGACTTTTTTTGTATTTCTTATGTTTCTAATATGCCGGCAACTTCTAAAAAGTTGAATTCGAATGCCAATGGTTCGGTGTAATCCAAATCAGATTTTTTGGGGGAATAATCATTTAGTAAATAATACCATTATTGAAATCAAATCCAACGTTTTAATTTTTTCTAAAACTTCTTCGGAGGTTGGAACACAAAACAGACTGTCTGTGCCATGAGGATGATTCCAAACCGTATCGAAATTTCTGCTTCAGGTTTAGATGTTAGAGATATAACAAACATCTAAACCTGAAGTAGATATTTCGATATGATTTGAGATCATCCTCAAGGTACAGATTCTTAAGTTTAAATTACTTATAATAATATTTTCCATTTGTAGACGAGCGCGTCCATTAGTGCCTGCTGGAAAACCGACATCTTCAGGGAACAGTTCTATGAGCGACCTAAGTAGCAGCGGACCGGCACCTTTGTCTCCGAAAGTTTCAAATAGTAAGTTTAATATTTGTTTTATTTACGAAAATGTAGGCAATTGAGCCACTATTCATTAATTTATGTGTACAATAAGCAGTGCCGGATTAACCTGTAAGCAAATTAAGCAATTGCTTAGGGCATCGCGTCTCAGGGGGCACCAAGAAGCACCACTCAGAAATAAGTACCTTACTAAACCGTGTCAACAATTTTTTTTTCTTTTTGTCGTGCTCTCAAAACTTTGATCTGTACTGGTTTGTCTTTAGAAGTATAAAAGTCAATAATAAATAATTTATTTTTGAAAATGGAAACGAAACAAACATTATTTCTTAAGGATTCATTTTTTTTTAATTTTAAAGTTTTAAAACTTTTTTCTTTTAATAGGGAATATGCATATGGTTTAAATTTACATGATTTTTTTTCCAAGATTCTTTATTGTCCGGACATTATGCCTAAACAATTATTTTACTATTTAGTTCGCTTTTATTATTGTAAAAAATATTAATTAATGAGTGCAAAATAACCGAGGGAAATTCAATTTTGCGAAACGCATCACTATTGGTCGAAACAAAACGTGACGTCACATGGCACGTCACGTCATCTGATTTCTCGGCGTCGCTAATAGTGTTTGAGTGACAAATAGTTTTTATTTGTATTCCTGTAGTGTTTTAAATTAGCTAGTGCAATTTTAGTGTTTTGGTGAAATTAGGAATCACCTAGGACGATGACTGAAAGTGGTTTTGTCAAAGCACAATCGGACAATCTACCGAAAATAGATGCATTCATGATGACAGAATATTTTGCCATAAATCCATCTCTTCTCATTACTTTAAACCATAGTTTTCGTGTTTTCGCATCTCTTGGAACCGAAAAAAACATTTTATCGGGTGTACTTCTAATAGTATTTATGCACTTTGGTACAAGGCAATACCTATAAAATGGTTTTTTACCTTTTTCCATCGTCTGAATGGCTATTAAAACTGAAAATTGTTATAAAATAACTGTAAAACTATAGTAACAAACACTGAACTGACAGAACGTGCCATGTGACGTAACACAAGGCCCGCGAAAAATGGCAGCGTTCAAACAAGTGGAATTTTATCGATTTTTTAAAATTTATTTTAATAATTAATTTGAACATTTCCAAGAGTGTTTATATTTTTTATGGTGTTATAATGATGTAAAAAGTGAATTAAAAATATAAAAAAAATGCATGCATATACCCTATTGTATAAAAATGCCTAACGTCCGATTTTATAGACAGCCAAATTTTTTTTATCAATTTGATTTTTTTTATAAACTGAACATATTAGAGATGGGGCCCATAAACAAGAAATGCTTAGGGCATCAAGGAGTCTTAAATCCGGCACTGACAATAAGTACAATAACTAGGACACACAAGGCTACCCGAGTCCACAAATGTTATAAATTAATAGATACTGAAAGTTATACCCAAAACGAAACAAAAAAATTAGGCATAGAACATTTTATTCAAGTAAAATTAACGTGAAATAAAATAATGTAATAACTGGGTAACGTGAGAAACAGAATGCAATAGCAATACGCCTGAATGTATGCAACTAAACTTTACATTGCCATGGACGGTTAGTTCACAAACGGTTCGATAGGAATAATATATTTAAAACACAAGCCCTATTTCTCTAGCCAATCCACCAGCAATTTCTAGTCAACCGATTGACACAATTTTTTTTAAACTGAAGCCTTCAGTCCATATATTGTTTTTACTATTTTTTTTAGTGAAATTTCGTTAAAGGGGTGATTTCAAGCGATAAAAGTAAACAGAAAAAATCATTCGACGTTCACGATAGATGAGTGTGAGAGAAATGCAAATATGTACGTATGTCTGAGATTATGCAAACAAGTCGACTTTGACAATGGTAATTGTTATTTATTTTTCAAATAAATGAAATTGTCAACCAATTTATTTATTTGAAGAGTTCTATTCAGACGTTAATCAAAGATTTGTTATTTATTTTGTCAGTTTTTTAGCGCGAATATTCAAAATATTAATAAACGATTAAAATTTTATTTTATTTTCCAAACAATTTAAGAAAGTGTAAGTTTATGTTAATTTAATATGCCAAAATAGTTTTTAAATATTACACAGAATCAATCTCAGATCAGAAAAAAAAATAGTGAAAATCGTAAATGTATCAAATGAGGTTAGATTTTTTTAAAAATTAATTCTGACAGCTTTTGATCAAGCTAAATCAAAAGAAAAATAACTGTAAATAGAAACTAATGCAAGAGGAATAAAATTATTATCGTAGGTCTGTATCAAAATATCGATTTTTTAAAACAATATGAAGATACATGCGAAAAGTTTTGCACGGGTTCACTAGTAATATTTATTAAAGTTTCACGCAATGCAAAGCACAATCTTTATTATAATTGATTATATACTAAATATTTTACCGCAACGGGAGCATCATCTGTTGAACATAACAGCAACACACTCAAACCAGACTGAGCCACTGCAACGCGTGGACGGGTACACCTAGTAATTTATAAAGGTAGCAGCAAAGTCGGAACTTGGCCAAAAAAAAAAATATCATGCGATGTGACGGTTGTTTTTTTACATTTAATTATTCGTCTGTAGCTTGAATTTGCCGCCTGCGTTAAGAAGCATAATATAGCTTAAAAAATCTGAAGCGCACTTAAAAACTTTGCCGCCGCTGTACAGGTTGCACGGTGGGTTGTGCCGGCCCTGTATTTACTATGTAACTACTTACTACACTTCATTGTTTTGATCGTGACTTGTTGCGATTTCCTGTTAACCAAATATGGCTTTTTTTCACATACCGTTGGTACGGGTTTATCAGGCCCGTGTACTTAAATATATCCTCAGATATCCATACATTTATTTAATTGCTAGCCTTGAATAACCGCTTTACTTACGTTCAATGCTGACTTTTAAAAAAAGCCTTATCTTATATGATCGTAATGATGACATCTAGCAGACGATATTTAAACAGATAAATAATATATTAAATTACTAGTGGTCCGTCCTGGTTTCACCAGGGTGCGATAAATATAATTTTGCAAAATGTATTTCGTTTGCGGCCCGGCGTCTGAACTAATAGCTTTGAGCAAATTCTGTCAGATGTCGCTACATGTTACTAAGACACAGATATATACTTTATAAATAAGGATTAGCGGTTCCTTCCGGTTTCACCCGGATGCAGAAGAACGAATGTGGGGAAGGACATAATTACGCACGTTCATCTTAGTTTACCGAGATGAATGTTGTGCCCAAATTTCATGATGATCGGAGTTACCGTTCAAAAGTTTTTGTCGGACGGACAAATTTTGAGTTATATTTTGTAACATTTTTTATTGATGCTCCGCTGCTATTGGTCGTAGCGTAATATTATATAGCCTATAGCCTTCCTTGATAAATGGGCTATGCAACAAAAAATTTTTTTTTTCAATACGAACCTGTAGTTCCTGAAATTAGCGCGTTCAACCAAACAAACAAACAAACTCTTCAGCTTTATAATAAATTAGTACTAGCGGCCCTGTACGTGCTTCGCTACGTATAAAGTGAAGTAATAAAACAATTTAATTGGAACATCTATCTATCTATTTTATTAATTGCTAGCTATTTTAAAATATACATGGGCGTATATGTGTGTATGTAAAAAAAATAGCGTAAAGTATTCGTGGATAACTGGTCTTTAAAACACTTGCTCTATTTCGAGCACTCCGGCTGCGCCGTCGTGCCGAGCACTCCGGCATATGGTTGTTAAGTTCGTTGCGCCATCTATTGAATATTCACTCAATCCAGTCAACAGGTATCGCCATCTTATATGGTTGTTAAGTTCTTTGCGCCATCTATTGAATATTCACTGAATCCAGTCAACAGGTATGGCCTTCTTATATGGTTGTATTATGACTGTCAAGGAATAGACAAATAATTTGCAATAAAATAATATTGCGACTATAAATTGAAATGTAAGCTATCCTATCTTTCAAGTTGGGTCGAATTGCACACGGTGTGCAAATCAAATTTAAAATCGGTTCAGTAGTTTAGGAGTTCATCGCGGACAAACATGTGACACGTAATTTTTATATATAAAGATAGATAATCTCTCTCTCTCTTACTCTCTCTCTGTTTCTTGCAGTAAAAAAAAGAACTATCCTACAGTGTAAGTTAGACCAAGCAAGGCACATTTACGAAATTTCATTAAAATCGGTTCTGTGGTTTCGGAGATTAGCGCGGCCAAAATTATGACACGAGAATTTTTTATATATAGAATATAGATGTGCATATAGATTGAATATAGGTAGGTACAGGTATTTCAGTTTTCTGTAGTTACACTTTTTCTATAATGCTTCAGTTTCATGGATAGAGCCTTTGAAAACTCATTTTTGAGCGTACTATGTAAGTTTATGATTTTATCACGTTGAATGATTGAAGTATACTGCGGAAATAGCTGACTCACCGATCTTTCCCGACTTATTTTACTCTTGGCGTCGATTCCGGAGTTCTCCGGACAACGGCAGCTCTTGCCTGCAGTGCAGTCAAGTCGAAAAATATTATACACTTGTCAGGGATTTTAAAACACAACGAATTCAATATCTTATTTCTAATTTAACGGAATGTTTAGACTTTAACATGATTCGAAAACTATTCAGATCTCGTTTAGCTAAAGAATGATTCAGATTCCAAGTTTTTAAAACGTTTTTTTATGTGTCACCTTTAGTAAACCCACTTCTCACTTTTTGCTAAAATGTGTCTGAAATATCACGCAAAAGATGTGTAGTGGACTTGACGCAAAGCTTCACTATTTTAGACCCTTCATGGTCAGCTGTAAACATTTTTTGTGTAGGAGACAAATTATTTCATGTTTTTACTTTTTTTTTTTACTATTTTGAAATGATATTAAGATTGATTTCTTGAAGCTTTAGCGAACTAAATATGATCTTTTTATCGTTTCTGTGTAGGAAAAAAATAAAAGTTTATAAAATAATGCACAATTTTAAATTGAGCTGAATAACATATTGCTTAAAACATTTTTTTCCATCGAGATTTTGTAGAGCTATAATCTACAATCTATCCACGCGGTAGTGATTGCCGTACTTATTATGCAAATTATATTTTTGACAAAACTACAGTACAAACGCAATCGACTTTTTATAAATTTTTAATCTAAAAATAAAGAATTAAGCATTGGCGTAGCAAGAGGGGGGGGGGGCAGGTGGGCCTGGCCTACCCTACAATATTAATTATTCACGTACAAATAACCAGATAAATTTACAATAATCTACGTTTTCTTTGTCGTGAAATTTCTCGAGAAAGTCGTGTTGATCGATATCGCTTCTATGAACAGTTTTCAAATTATGTATAAGTAGCAGCTGGTAATGGTAGGTACAGTCGAAAAATTGGCCCCTCCTAGGATAAAATCGTTGCTACGCCGCTGGAATTAAGTGATTAATTTGTAACTGTAACGAAAGCTCTTTTTACGATATGCAATTTTTTTCATAACGCGCTTATATATTCATGTAAGCAGGCTTACGAGTATATATACGAACATTTTTAGTTTAAAAGCTTGTCGTCTTCTCGTATAAGAGCGCTGAGTACGATCGTAATGAACTCATTCTGTCTTTGTTTCGCTTATGCATTGGTCGATATAGTGTAAAGAGAGAGAAATCATAGTCAACTTTACGGTTTTCTTCCTTCTTACTCGAATAGTCAATAGTTGAAAGGCAAACTTATATAGAGTATTGTATGTACGTCTAATTTTTGCGCTTGCATTTTACAAGTAGATCTAATAATGAAAACCTGAAAAACAAACCGCGATAAAAATCATAATATGATATCGGAAGAAGGCAGAGGCCTCACACACAAATGGAAGCAAACACGTAAAATCGTATTTTTTTAATATAACACGTATTTTATGTAAATAAAAAAAGACAATTCAAGAGCAGGGTTTCAGGACGCTATTAGAATTGATTATAGTAAAACGTTTTCTGGCATGCTTATGAAATCAGTAACTTCAACGTTCATTAAATAGCGGCCCTTAGACCTCCGAAATAAAATGAACACGTTTTGAGGTTACAATGCAAGAGGGGTGTCATTGTTACAATTGATGGTGTATTACAACCCCTAATTTCCAGATATTTTTCTGGATTTTCAGAGTACCTACAGTATTGAATTGGTTTTTGGCATAAAATTAATCCTAGCAGTTAAAAAAGTTCATGATGACGTAACAGAATCGAGTGTCCGGTGGATAACAAAATTATGGCTAGTTTGGTATTTTTATAATATCAAACTAATCCCCAGAAGTCATGGACGTCGGGAAGATCGACTCCAAGAGGCGGTACAACGTGATTTTTATCTTCTGCGTCTGTAGCCCAGGGAAGACGCAATTGCAATTCCTTTAACCCTCTTTGCGACGTCAATGGTCAACGTCTATGTGTTCAGAGACAATGAAAAATATCCAGTTTCTGTTTTTCCAGCGTAGTTAATGATTTGATAATTTAATTATAATATTCTATAGCTATATACTTATGAATATAGTTCGTAATTCTACTTTTGTACATAATGCAGGTATATAATAATATAATGCGACCACAAAAATAAATCGAACATCACATTTTTTCGTCTTACAAAATGCATTCCGTCTGCGGCCTGGCGTCTGAACTAATAGCTTTGAGCAGATTCTATCAGATGTCGCTACATGTTACTAAGACACTATAGATATACTTAGGGTTGCCAGGTCGCCAAACCAAATAGCCGGACAGACCAGCCAGTTTGGCCGGACATTTGGGTAAAAAGACCGGACATCCTACATTATTGAAGATTTTGTCTCAGTATTAATAGGTACGACAAAAAAATTGTATATAAAATCAAGCTTTTTTGATTATTACCATGAAACTTGTTAAATTGTAATGAAATATAAATAACATCGAATAACAAATCAGTTCAAGTATACTTTATTACTAATCAGTCAAAGTCATCAGTCAAAATTAAATTCTAGATAAACATTTATCAACATTTTAAATTCTTCTTAAATTCTAATGAAAGGCAATTGCACAAATAAGTCTTATGTACCTGCTATTACTTCCCAAAACAAAATAAAAAACAATCTAAACGTAACAAAACTTCTTTTCTTTAAGTTAATAAAAATCATTTTTCATATTCGCCTGCGCTCGGCCACGTTCGACGCTCGCTCGTTTGCGAAATGTAAAAAGCCTAACAAAAACCGGACACCGTTTATTTTGGCCGGACACGCAATCAAAAAGCCTAACTATGTCCGGCTTTATCCGGATGCCTGGCAACGCTAGTCGCTGCTGTGTTTCATCACTATCGCGTGCGGAGCCGCGGGGAGCAGCTAGTTTTAAAAATATAATTAATAAAGTGGTTATTTATTGTCTTTGGGGTCCAGAGCTCGACTCCCTTCGAAGTGACTTCCTGACTACGGCCTTGATTGAATAACTGTCGAGATTAGACTAGATTTTTTGATCAGGCTGTATAATATTATATACTTTAAACGTAAATGGCGACAGCACATGGTAGCTACGGGTTATATTGTATACTATCATGTCCGCGTTCAGTTTTCGTTCTGTGTCTGTCACATGATGACAGAACTACACTCCACCTGTTTTTGACTTTTTTTTGGTTTAATTTTGGATTTTTAAAATAGACGTTTTTAATTGTGCTTCGGACAGTGTTTGACGACAGTGATTATGCAATTTAATTTAAAAATTTAATATTCCTGGCACTAAATGACAGTTACTTTCGAATTTTTAGTAGTGATTAAAAAATTTAAGTGCTTCCGTTAATGTTTTGATTTATAAGTGATTTGTGAAGGCTGTGAAAATATTAAAATTTTGTATATAAGTTGGCTGTGAATTTTGTAATTGTTTGTTTCTGCTTGGTTTGTAAAATATTTCATATTTTATTTATTGTAAACGAAACGAAATAGGGTTAACGGAAGATTTATCGGTTTTACCTTTTGAGTGAGAAGTTTTCCAACAACTTCCGTCTAAAATAACGAATTATTATGAGTAAAGCCGTTTAAACTCGTTGTAAATTGCATGCAATTTTTGATGTTAATAATATTGCTGGTATAGCTTTTTCATAACTCGGTTTTGGCAGTTTCTGAACGCTAGCACTACATTTTTGGCGATATTTTGTATCATTGATATGCAGGAAAAAGTTTATCGTAAATTAGCTTAAGCACTTACACAATATTCAGTTTGCTAGAGAAGAATGAAAACAGCACTACTATAATATTATGATCTTTTCATTTAAAAATCACGTTCTCTTCGAATTTTTATTTTTGAGAACTTGCGCTTTTTATAAATTATCTAATTATTATTAGTCTTTCGTCACGGCTTTTCTTGTGTTAATATCGATTTATCGAGATTAGTACATTATACTAATTAAAGCTAAATAGTGCCTAGTTTCTTTAAAGTAGGCCCGCAGTTGTTATGAAATGATCTGGCACAAGCATACAGATAAAGAAGAAAATATTCTGGAACCAGGCCTGTGTATCATACAGGGCCGTAACTAGAACCTCGGGAGCCCCGGGGCAACAAGTAAAATTAGGGCCCTCTACGTAGAATTTAAAAAGTGCTTATTATTAAATAATGCCTTTATTTATTATGTTTAAAATTAAATCCCGTAAAAATTAGTCAACAAAAAGGGGCCCCTTTTCGTTGGGGATCCCGGGGCACCGCCCCGCTTGCCCCATTGTCGGTACAGCCCTGGTATCATACAAAATACCCAAGCAGCTTTGAAAACTCCGCAAGTCAACGAAATCATAAAATGGTTTTATAGCATAAATAAAATCGTAACTTTGTCTGCAATTGCAAATTTTTAACTTAGCTGTCCATTTAATAGAATACCTATCCGAATCGAAGTAGTTATTTTTAGAATTTTTGTCTATCTGTCTGCTTGTCTGTCTGTTTGATCAAACTTTCACCACAGTGTTCGTTATCGAGTTTCTACTAAAGGTAGCCAAAAAACCGGTATTAACGCGAGTTATGCGTTATTTTAGGTGTAAGTTTTGACATGGAAAAACGAGCGTTAGCGAATAAATGAATTACGTCCGAGATACATACTACATTTTTACACGGATCTCCTATAAAATAGCCGGTTTTCATTTCATAATAATATTTCTGACAGCTGGTGTCAACACTGTGTGCGACCATTGTGCATTTCATTTAAGTTACTTACGAAAACTATGCCTGCTTTGTGTCGCTTTAGTATCTCTTTTCATCATATAGAATTAAACGGTATCTGACATGCCAATTACTGTTGGATTGGTAAGATCGCATTTTTTTTTTTGTTTTTAAGGCACTAGTGTGAAATGATTGATTTCACTTTCGCTTATATAGACATGAAAAGCAGGTATTACATGGGGGGTGCATTATTTATATTTATTATGAAGTAATATTAATAATTATTAAGCAGAAGTGCAATGCGGTTTTGATATTTATTGCTGATTAGTGATTGTGTATGATTTTACGTAACAATATATAAATAGATTTGCCATATTCATGTTATTTCATTATTATTTTAACTAGCAATTTTAACAATGCGGAAATATTCTACATTAATTTCAAATACTCCGTCTTTTCTCATCATTTGTTTTTATTATAACCTTTTTGATTTTTGAAAGCATTTCGTTTTTGCAACTGGGTAATAGGTACAGTTATTACAAAATTAATAAAAGTTCAGAAAAAATAAAGAACCGAACAATTGCGAGTCAGACTCGCGCACCGAGGGTACAAACTTGTAGGTATGTAGTTAGTTCGTCCATTACGGGAATCGAGTCCTGAAGATTTTTTCCGTTTAGCCGTTGGAAAACTGCTGGCCCATACATTGTCGCGGTCAGTTTGCCAACTAGGCATATAATTGCAATGAGTTCAGAAGGACTACTGAACTGTATTGTAACTCGTGGCTGTATCTAATAGGCTAGTTGTCGTACCGTGTTGTATGCGAGAGTGCTGTATAAACGCACCGGTAGCGGTCGCTTGTTTTGTATTAGAACTGTTACTGTGTACGTGCGTAGCTTGTTGCGGTTTAAAACCATTATTTTTTTGTGATGTAACTACAAATTTACGGTTTTCGGGTTTTTCCCTTTACTCGTGCTATAAGACATTGCTTCTTGCCAAATTTCATGATTCTAGGTCAATGGGAAGTACCCTATAGGTTTTGATTCCCAAAAATCTTGACAGACAGACGGACAACGATTGATCCTATAAGGGTTCCTTTTTTTCTTTTGAGGTAAGGAACCCTAAAAACCTTGTTAAAGAAAACAAGCTTCCAATATGAAAAATAGTGGCAACCACAATCCTGCGATTTTTATTAATAATAATCGCAATGATAATTGATATGACACTAAAACCAACATTTTTTTAAAAGACCATTTTTTTGTGTTTATTATTTAAAGATAATCGACCACAGGTGCGCTGTCGGGAATCGGTGCCTTTACCCTATAAGAGTTTTGTTTATTTTACAGCCAAATAAACGTGGCAATCAAGTATGCAGTGTTTTTTTCCATGTAACTGTACATACATTATTTACCACATGTGACAACTTGAAGGCCAAGTTCAAATTTAAACATTATTGAAGCTGAGATATTTGCTACAATGATTTGCATTTGCAACTTAACAAATTCAATACAGTAGCCATTTATGGAAATATTATTCTATTATATGCATCAAGGTAAACCTTGAGGTTATAAAATATTGTCTATTAATATATTTTATTTCATGGATATAGACTTTGTACCTTTATTATCAATACAAATCTACCCTAATATATAAAGATGAAGAGTTTGTTTGTTTGTTTGAACGCGCTTGTCTCTGGAACTACTGGTTCGAATTGAAAAAAAAATTGTTGGATAGTCCATTTATCGAGAAAGGCTATAGACTATAATATAATATCACGCTACGACCAATAGGAGCGGAGCATCAAGGAAAAATGTAACTCAAAATTTGTCCGTCCGACAAAAACTTTTGAACGGTGACTCTGATCATCATGATATTTGGACACAACATTTCATCACGGTAAACTAAGATGAATGTGCGTACTCATGTCCTTTCCCCCCATCGTTCATTTGCACCCGGGTGAAACCGGGCAGGACCGCTAGTATTATATAATTTAAATTTTTATTGATATTACCGGAAAATGATTATTTTTACATTGTTGGTTTTTTTTTGTCTGTTGTATCTCTATATATTATAAGCATTACTGCTTATTATAGCAATATAGAAGTTAAATTGGTATATTAATGTAAAACAAAAAGTTTATAATGGCACCGACAGACGGGATTTAACCTACGGCCTTTAAGTTACGAGGCAAGTGTTCTGCCTCGCAACCCCTTGACTTGATGTTCGTTACATTTCCAATCTCAAGAATGAAGTTTATACCGTGCCAAAAGAATTCTTACTTAAAAAAGAGCAAATTTTATTAGGTTTGTTTGTGATATGTATACGTTTGTTCCAGAACTGTCAGTGTAGCAATGAGCCTATAAATTGGCAGCTTTATGGCATTATTAGATCTGTAAGTCAACTGGTCCAATACGCTATAACAAACCTGAAACAAACCCAGTAGAGTTCGTATATTAAACGTTTCTGGTTTTACAGCTTTATGAACGAAGGAAATTCCCTTGAGTAATAGGTTCGTACGAGGCAGGCACACTCGCAAAGTACCTACTGTTTGGCATTTGTTTTTTTATGTGTGTGAAAACTATAAACGCAAATAACTTCTAAATCAAAAGACATACAGACGTTTGTTTGTGCTCATTGGATTCAGGGTGTTTTTTTCAATAAGCATGACGATTTTGCTAAAGGTCCGAAAGATTTCGGTTTTCGTCAAAAATTGCATTTTTTTAAAGGGGTAAAATTGAAAAAATGGCGAAAATCCAATTCTTTAATATACTTTTGAAATTCAGAATGCTTACAGAAAAAAATACGCTGAATTCAATGAGCGTAAGCAGAAGTCTGTAAGTTTTTTAGCTTGGAAACTACGGCCATTCGAAGCTTTTATATGATTTTCTGAAAACTATAAACGCAAATAACTTCTAAACCAAAAGACATATGTTTGTTTGTGCTCATTGGATTCAGGGTGTAAGAATACAACGCCGGCTAGCGCAATCGGTAGAGCACAAGACTGTCAATACCAGGGTCGTGGGTTCGAGCCCTACGTTGGGCGAATGCATTTTTATTTTTTTTTTTTATTTTCTACATTGCTTTCTTCTAAGGCTTACATTAAAATTTATTTTAATTTTATTTAATTAATTAAAAAAAAATTATTAGTTAAAAAAAGTATAAATATTGCTTTTTATCGACAAAAAATTTTGAACGGTAACTCCAATCATCATGAAATTTGGACACAACATTCATCTCGGTAAACTAATATGAATGTGTGTACTCATGTTCCTCCCTTCCCCATTCGTTCTTTTACACCCGGGTGAAACCGGACGGGACCGCTAGTATTATATATGATTTATGAATAGTTGTTTTTTTTTTTTTTTAATCAGGAGCCGTATCTGAGTTAAGTTTGACCTTGTAGCTGAGCCGAGACTCTGTACCTGTCTCTGTTTTAATATGCGGTGGCAGATACCTGCATTCATCTGTTTAATTGACGAATTCCGGTGTCTGTGATCTGAAATCATTGAGCGATACTATCAAAGAGCAGAGTGCTTTTTATCCCTATATTATTAAACGAGCTAATCTTGTATCTACCTATGTACCTATGTCCCTAAATATTTTCTCGAAAACGGCCCTAACGTTTTGGATGAAATTTACTGAAAAGGGATTTTGGGGGGCATAAAATCGTTTTAGCTAGGTCTCATCTCTCGAAAAAATCGTTTTCTTACAAATTTTATCATTATAAAAATCAATTTTTTGACGTATGAAAATACTTAAATATTGTAAGTAGGTTTTGGATTTTTATACAAACAATGAGCATATCAGTATTTTATTTAACTTTCCGAGCAAAGCTCGGTCACCCAGGTACTAGTTTCATTAAAATGTGTAACGGGTTTAATTCTTTTTCGAGTATTTAAATTGGCCCTCGGTTTTCACTAGATATGAGCGCCGATGGGTAAAGGAGCGGCGGCGGCGCGCCGACTTTTTGAGGTCGGCGGCGGCGGCGTAGTCGGCGGCGTGACCTTAGGAGCATTTTTTAATGATGGGCAGGATACAATAAAACAAAACATGTAGTTTAACAATCAGAATTATTATTTATTTAACACAAAATATTTTTATAAGGAAATGGTTTCTAGCCTAGAGCTAAAATATTTTTGGCACTTCGATTGGCAGAAAAAAATCAACGTTGTCATAAAGTTCTAATAACAATTAACAAGAAAATAAATCTTAGAGAAAACAAAGATGTTTCTTTTAAGTCATAAAAAATATAAAGTAGTCTTTAAAAATATGTTTTCAACATTTTTAGTTTTCTACATGCACGTTTAAACATATGCCTTTTCGCTCGGCGCGCCGTTACATTTTCACGGCGGCGGCGGCGGGGGGGAATCGTCGGCGGCGGCGGCGCGCCGGCGCGGCGCTCATATCTAGTTTTCATTCGAATCTATGCCTTCTGGAAACTTGTTTTTTGATCATTTATTGTTATTTGATAATGGAAGATAAAGGCGATCTGTCATGGCGTCCACCATATTGCGTTGAGAATGAAATCATATAGCTGACCGTATTCAACCCTTTAAACCGTTGTATTTGATGCAAAAACGAGACATTTTACACACGCTATACGGACATAAAAAGCAGTCATTTTCGTCGTCATACAGTGTTTGCATTTGCTTATGAATTTGTGGAAACGGGCAAACAGCAAACAGTAAAACCCATCTTTTTGGATCGGATGATTTTTAAGTTAAGTTTAATCTTCTTTTTTAACAGCGTGTAGAGATCAAATAGATGAACAAATATTTTAAGTAACTTTTTTATCAAAACTCAAAAATAAGAGAGAAACAGCCTTTCAAAGTTTAATTAAAATTTCATTTAATTCAAAAGGTCAGTTAACACACGGGAAGAAATGATAGCACAAATCGGAAATGCATCCCAAATAATTCCCGGAAGGCTCTTATTTCTACTACAAAAAAAAGGGACAACTTCGAATGCTTAGATAATGACATAACATATTTCTATAGTGACATAACATAACGCCAGGACCGACCTCAAAATGTAATAAAACTTTGAACGCCCGTTTCTATTTCATCTTTGAGTTTTAATAAAAAAATTAGTTGAAACATTTGTTCGTCTATTTGATTTCTACACGCTGTTAAAAAAAGAATCAACTTAAAAAAAATTGGTTGTCTGTAAAGTCGGTTTACGGACGATAGTTTTACGTGATAACGTATTCCGTAATACATAACCTAAACCTCCCAAAATTTGGTTTCAATCCGCTTATCCTTGGTGTCGGAATGATAAGAAATGTCAAAAGTGACGTTTGCAACTGTCAAAGTATTATGTTCTAATAATAATTAGTTATTCCAATACTTAACTTAGAAGGCGTTGCATTTCACAAAATACTAATGTCAAAAAATTGAATTAAACATTAGAAATGCAGCCGTTTTCATGTTAAGACAAGACATACGTTCTCTTCTAATTTCCATGTACGGCAAACAAAGACGACCGACCGCGTCGCGCCATGCATTAGACAACATTGCATTTATATAGCTATTTTTCTATATAAATTTGTATAAAAAAACTGTTTAGGCAAATTCTGTTATACGAAATCTATGTAAAATGTTCTCCTCTTTCGTTTAAGACTGGTTTCAAACCGATCTGATTTAAATTGAGCGAGAAATTAGCAAAAAGCACGCACAGGGTCAGGCGGAACGTTACGCGTTACGAACGTTCGGATTTAGGAACGTTACACTTTTTCGTGCATGCAGCCGGTGTTTTATCAATTTATAAGATTGGTGATTCATCAATTTATAAGACGTTATCACGTCAAAAAGAATCAACTTAAAAATCATTCGGTACAGTCGTGTGATATAAGTTAACTCGTTGATTTTTGAATGGAGCTGCAAGTAGGGCTCCACATGTTTAAGTACACTACTTCTTGAGTGATTGTGGTGTTGTGTTGTATAGTGTCAGACAACAAACTGGACCGGTACACGTATATGATGTTATATTTTTGTAACATTATGTCGCCTTTTCCTGGAGCTTGACGCTTGCCATCCATGATAATTGTTACACTTGACCGTTTCTTCTTTGTACGCAAGTGTTATATTTCGTGACCTCGTTTCTTAAAAGTACATTCATAAATGAAACAACCGCTCCGACTATTCTGAAAATATTTTCGAATGTTGTTCAGTACTAGGCGTTACCCGCGGCTTCGCACGCGATTTAGACAAACACAGATGCGTTCTCATTACAGTATAAACTCTACATAGCGACACTCAAGCGACTGTGCACTTTGTGGAGTTATTGAGAGTTATCGGTAAAATCTTTTTCGTCAATACACAAAGATTTTCTTTTACTCGCCACGTTCACAGCTTGCAAGTTCGTGGGCAACTAAGAACATGGTAACTTATCGATAAGCAGCTGAGCTAAACACATGAAAGATAATCCCGACAAATAAAAGAACGAATTTCTTAGAATCTTCGGTACGCATGGTGCCGACAACAAAGCAACAAAAAAACAAACAAGTACTGTTTATTGCTTAATGATGACGTATTGTTGTCGTTATTTAGAGTGGATGTGTCGTTATTTTTTCATTGTATGAGCAACAAGGTAAACCAACTAGAGTTAAAGTGATTTCGACGTTTTAAGGAGTTTGTCGTTATATCGAGTGACGTTAAATGGAGTTTGCACTGTATTTGGCATTGTTAACTTCTACCGACTAAGAAGGGATTTTATGCAAATCCTATCCAAAACGGATTTTTCCATACCATCTCATATTATCTCTCTGTGTGTGTGTGTCTTTTTTCATTTGTAAAAATTTTATTTTGCAGTCGTGAACAAGTCTATAATCATTGTTAGCGATGATATGACTTATAGACTGTACCCTTCTGTCTGACAATTTGTCCCCTCGCTAATAATGTTTATTTGAGGATATAAATATCCATACTTATTATTATTGTTAATGGAAATATGTGGTTACATTTGCAAATAGAATAATTGCTAACCAATTGAAACGCATTGAAATGATTCTACTAACGCAGCAGGAAATAAAAATGTGTACAAAAAATCTTTTTTTGATGACACTTTCCATAGGCGAACATGTCTCAAACGGACAATTTTCTAGTTTTTGGCGATACTGTTGCATTTAGTGTGTATTCGACGATTGCCGTAGCTTTCCTGTAAAATTTACAAAATTTCGCTTATGCTTTTTTTTACCATCGAAATATATAGACACAGTCGTTGTAGGTTTTATGCCGTCCCTAGCGTTTTTGGTTTTTGAACTAAAACTTCTTTACGCACGCTTGACTTGGGGAGTAAGCTGGTGCATTCCTGACGAGAGATTTACGGAAGTGTGATCGGGCGAGGCGAACGGAAGTTGAGAGGGAGATATAAGTTAGTGAAGATAGAAAGAGGATGACAAATACTTCACTGGCTAGTGGCGCCATCAGGTGGCTGAAACATATACTTCACTTGCCAGTGGCGCTATCGGGGGACAGAAAAAAGTTTTATAAACCTACTTTAAATAAAGATTTACGCTTAAAATCCAACGAGAGCTAAGTAATTATAATGTATTACTTTTGTTTTAATTATCTTTAAGTTTATGTTTCTTTCTTCGTACATTAGACTGTTCATTTCGTTCTTGAACAATTTTATAAATTTATATTTTGTGCAATACATTAAATATTCTACGTTTAAAGTGAATAAAATTGTAAAATCATTTTAAAGTTCATATTTTGTGAATTTTCGGGTGAATAATAACAAATTATGACAGGAAGAAGGCTTACCTCAGTCGTCTAGTCTAAAGCACACTCGTTTTTTTTTATTTTGTCTATATTCAATAAGTTTGATCGTCTTTGAAACGCCATATCTAGAAATGTTCCTGTCCTGGGTATATAAACAATAATTTCCGTGTAATTAATTTTGATATCCTATATAGTTAATGAACTTGTAAGTTGTATTTAGAGATTTTTAAAAAAATATCTTCGTTTTAAAGTAACTTTATCTCCTACAGATATTTTTTTTTTAAATTACAAATGCTTTGAGTGGGAAATTTTGACCTTAACTGTTAATATTACTTCTCCATAAATATGTTTTTAAAAAGTACTAATGAGGCCCTATCGGGCCAGAATAATCTAATGTCAGTCCTGCAGATGATGGCCAATAAATTTACACCCTGCACTAACCAAGAAGTTAAAAATAACCAATTTAGTAATAACTCAATAAGTATTTTAGTAATAACTTAAAATTTTATCAATATTTAAAACAAAACACAACGCTTGTAATTCAGTGTTTTGATTGGCATTCGAAGTTAAAAATTTATAGCGGTCGATGCACTATGATCTATACGTTATTAAATATTTTGTGTAATACCGGTCAAAAGTATTGACGGAATCGTTCTATTTTAACAAACATTAGGCTATCTTTATTTATTACGAATTTTTATATATCTATACGTTCGTTTGTTTTTTAACCGAAAAAAACATAAAATCCGTCTTGCCTGGCTCGAAAATTTCCAACAAACTGGCACTGCTTACTTTTCCGTTACGCAGAAAACTGTTGGCCGATAGTGGATGCACTTATAGCGGAATTACTTATAATTTCAATGGTACTAGAGCTAAATATAAGAACACCAACGAGAGCTTTATTTTTAATCTCAAGTATAAGACTGAAAAAATGGACAAGTGCGTGTAGAACCCGCACCAGTTCTGTATCGTTATAATAATATTTGACAATAATACTTTTTACTGATGATGACAATTCACAATCTTTTTAAAAATTATGTTCCATATACAACTAGAAATTAATTATTTTACTTGTGCTATGAGATCAATTCCTTCGTGCCAAACTTCAAGATTATAGGGCAACGAGAAGTACCTTAGTGCAGCGTTTCCCAAACTTTTTTGATCACGGCCCGGTACGAGGTTATACATTTTTTCGCGACTCCGCTTATGAAAAAAAAAACATCTATTTACAAAACAAATTTTATTTTTTAACACTTTGTCGGGTAGGTACTTAAAAATTCAGTTTTGTTCCAATTTTGACACTATAGTTTTTTTCATCATATATATTAATACGCTAAGGTTTAAGATGTTTGCCTTCCTTTTTAGAAAAAAACACACAATTTCTCCACATAAATTATATATCATTTTACAGATAATTGCTTGCTCTACTGACATCGACAACTAAAAAATTTATTATTGCTTTTTTTTTTCTATTTTAATTAAAATACAGCAACGCTGAACAACGTCTGCTTCTGACTGCTTTAATTTTGAAACAACGTCAACACTTCGATCTGTCATCAGACCTTCATATTGTAATACAACAGACACAATACTGCATACCGCCATCTGACGGCTTTAATTTTGAAACAGCGAGCAACGCTGAACAACGCCACAGCAATTCTGCATGATGCCATCTGACTACTTAGCTCAACGCTTTTGCTACTTGCGCCTCTATATGACAATTTTATTAAAATATTTCTTCGATGTGTCATCTGAGCTTCATATTGTAATACAACAAAAAGAAGAACGTTATAAGCAGTGTGCAAAATTAGAAACGAATTGAATACCTGCAATCATATTTAAAAAATAATTTTGAAAAGTGATAATTTATTATTATACTTATTTAGTGCGAATAATTCGCACAGGTCACACTAGCTTGACAATAATACTTTTTATTAAAAAATTGATCTTCCTTCGTGCCAAACTTCAAGATTACGGGGCAACGAGAAGTACCTTAGTACAGCGTTTCCCAAACTTTTTTGACCACGGCTCGGTACGAGGTTATACAATTTTTCGCGACTCCACTTATGAAAAAAAAACATCTATTTACAAAACAAATTTTATTTTTTAATAGAAATCAACTTATTTGTTTGCTTATTTATAAACCAGTCGGGTAGCGGTTATCGGGTAAAAACAATTTTGATTTTGTGTCGGTTCTAAAAATATATAACGAGTTTAGTGGAGGCTATCTTAATAATACTTATATTATGTTAATTTTGAAGCGAATTCTTGTCTATTGTTGTTTTATATTTAATATCTCATGATCATTATAACAATAGAATTTTTTCGTATCAAGATTATTATTTTTTATGACAATTACAATTTACAGTGTTGTATTTTGGAACTAATGAACATGCTTTCATGACATTTTATTGTTGGTATAAGTATTAGAAAATAGCGTTCTGTATAATAAATGAGTCCTCTTAAATTTTTGCCTTATGAAAAACTCCATGAGTTAGAAAGTGATAGAAATTTAACAACGCTGTTAATTTTTACATTCATTATGCGGAATAGGTGTTTTATACTCTTTATTACAGTAACTTACAAAAGCTACACGATGTGAGTAGATTAATATGTTTTTTTTATATATTATCATTGTCACAGACAGTTTTAAGAATAAATTAAAAGCTGAGAAAATATTCATTTATTTTTCTTAACGGAAATAACTACTCGACGTGGGGTAACAGCCAAATATACCAAAACACTCCTCGCTGGGAAGCAGGAACCATTGTCAGTTTGACAATATTTTTCATAAAAAAACAGTGCAAAATTTGAAATCAATCCTGCTGAAAAGATAATGCACCAATATTTTTTTTAAACTGTGTGGATATTTAATGTAGGGCTTTGTACAATTTCTACGCATTCTATTCTTGCATAAATATAAATGTTATAATATTGTAACAAAACTGCAGTAGTCCGTGGCGGAAATTATTTATGTACAATAATAAATGTTTAACAAAACAGTTAAACACACAAACGAAAGCGTACTTCTTTAACTTAACGAAATAATAACGTTAACAGAAACAAAACTAATAGTTCTAGATAATAAAATAAGAGACTAAGTAACAGAGAATAAAGAGTCACTAAATTATGTACAAAGAAATATTTACAACACACAGGAACACAACACAAAGTTTATCAGCACACTTATCTATTAACTATAAGTCGTTTATTTAAAACCGGATTTATAATTGCACTCACTAGAGTTAACTTATCTTCGCAGTATTATGATTTAATTTATGTCGTAATGCCAGAGCACTGTATCAACACAACTCGAATAACTAACTGACTGACTTGCCCAATCTGCTCGCCTTATATAGTTTCGGCCCACGCTTCTATCGAATGTTCTGGACGAATCGAGATCCTTTCCTTTACATGTGTTGGCATCTCTCCAAGCGATTGTCTGCAGGTCGGATGTTTTGACCTGTCTCCATTGTTGTTGTTTCTAGTAGTTTCTACCGAATTCCATAGTCGTCCCATCAAGGGCACGCAACAATATGATCACAGTCTTAGGTCATTGTCAAATCAAGCGCTTATTTACGAGGTATCAAAAATTTAAAAATGAGTTTGACTTATTTTGAGGACACAGGAAAGCTTTGAAAAATTGCGGAAAGCCTAACTTAGAGTGAAATTTATGGTATCTACATTTTTTTATACAAAAAAAGAACAGTCCCAAGGAGGTTGATCCGTTACAGTCCCAATCAAAAGTAAGTCGAATTCTAAATGGGAACTTTTATAGTTTATAAGTCGATGATACCAATAAATTATTGCCATAAAGGCATAAATTAATAATTTTTTTTTATATTAATTAATTATTTCAGTACTTTATACTTAATGGACTAACTTTTGTATTTTTTGTACAAAGTTAGGTTAAAAAAAATAAATTTATGTAAATATCTCTATTTTACATATTTTTTGCAGTAAATAATTAAAAAAGAAATTAGAAGTAATAAGAATTAAAATTAAATCATTAAAAAGTTGAAAATTCAATTAAAATTGTTAAATCTGTCAATAATAAAAGTCCATAATCAAAAAGTGCTAAGGTTTAATAATTTTTTTTATTGATTAAAAGTTTCCTAATTAAATTGGAAAAAATATTAAAATATGCGTAAGACATCGATGCTTACATAGATAGTTTTCGGAACTGCTGGCATTATTTGGTTATTTGCAAAAAATTAAAATGTACCGTTTGCATGCTAGGTTGACATATTTTCCATAAGACTACATGTAAAAGTTTTTTTTAATTTTTAACTTTATAAATCTCCTAATGATTTTGGATTTTTGACAGAAAATTTTGTCATAAAAAAATCTATTAAAAAAGCTTTATTTCAGATTTTTTCACTATCTTCGTAAAACGGCTCAACATCCTTAAATCACACATTATGAGATTATTTCAATCAAAAAAATACATACGTACTGGTCAACACCTTTTTCAAAGTTGGTATTACTGTTTTATTTAAAAACTTTAATGTAGTTCTTCTTCATAAGGGAACTAAAAAAGTTTTACTTCAAAAATTTGCTGCTTAAAGCGCTCTAGTTAAAAGCTACTTCATTTAATTAAAAAAAACAGATTTTTAAGTTAATGTTTTTTTTTTTCATTTTAGAAACAGAATTTTGTAAATATGTAGATGCTTTAGCGTTTTAATCGCTTAACCCTTTACAGTAGGCGATTTTTTAAAATATTTTGATTATTTAGGAATCAAAGAACCTAGAAAAATTAATAAAAAACATTGTGTATTGACGAAATAACCGCACGAAGAAGCCGGTTGCGTTCATTAAAAAAAAATCGCAGCAAAAAAAAATTGTCGATAGTCACGCCCGTGTAGAATCGGTTGTAAAGAAAGGGTTAAGATGCGTAATTGAGGTTAAAAACACCTCAATTTAAAATTAGCATTATTGCTCTCAAAATAGCTTGTGATATCACCGAAGAGTATATTTGCGTAGTATATAAATAACTCGTGTTATTATATTAGGAGCAGTTAACCTATTTATTACCAGATTCATATTGTCAATCGATATTAATAAAATGGTAATTTCGTGTTCTTGCTTGTTTTTTGGATATTCTGCATAGGATGTTCTCGGTCTATTTTTTTGTTTTGTTGGGTGATGGTACGCCGTCAACCCCCCACTATTATCTAACGGAACGAGGTAACCTCTGTAATTTACAGACCTTGGCAATATAGTATATTTAATATTTACAGTAAGAATGAATGAATAAATTAGGGGTTATGGCTTAATATCCCGTTATGCATTACATCCTAAAAGAACATTTGTGCTCCCCCTAGTTGTTCAATAGTTCGGATCTCCTCATCATGAACTTCAGAAGATTGGTGACTAGATTGTCCTGAGTCCTCTCTCATCGATGTATAGTACGCGCCACGAATCTAAAAGGCTCGGAAGTTAGGTGCGAATGCGGGCTTGCGCTTGTACAGTCTGTTAAAAAACTACAAACTCGCAACTCAACAAAACTGAAATAACAATAACAACTTGACAATAGCGTACTCGACTGGACTTTAAAGCAGGAAAGCGACAAGTGACAAAGGCAACGAGCGATCACGGCCAATCACCGACGAGCGCATGTTCCGTGCAGGTAGCTGGGAGGTGGTGGGAGTATTAACGGCTCTAAAATGTGCCTTTGCGACGCTGTTTGTGACTAACTTCCGAACCTTTTAGATCCGTGGCGAGTATTATGCTATTGGGTCAACGTATGCTTCGCTCGGTTTTTAAATACAAAGTATGGAAGATAAGATGATGTTTGGTTCATACACAGAAATAAAGGAAAAGTTATGATTGCATAAATTAAATTTATAGTGGAAACGAGACTTAATGCACACTGATAAACAAATTTCGCATTATTAGTTAATTTAAATATGTAACTGTTACAGTGCAAACCCACGTTGTGTTTTGAAGGAGTCAAGGTTTTATGGTATCATTTCTTGAAAACAACAACATTACATTAACATTAAGCATGGATGTGGGTAAACCATAATATGCACATTGCTATATTTTTATAATTCATCTTTTTGATGAATAATAACGATTTGTTATTAAAAATTTGCATAAAACTTATGCGGAGAAACAGTTGAATATAATAAAGGTATTTTACCATTCTAAAATTTGAAATCATTCGCAGGACCGGATTTAGATCTAGATCCAAACGTTTTGTCGCTTTAGTCCATTTTGAGGGTCCGTACCTCAAAAGGAATATGTTCGACATATTCGAGGTGTTAGACATTTTAAATGGTTCATGTTATTTGTTAGAGAACATTATTTTAGCGTTTTAGTTGAAGTTTTTAAGCTATCCAATTAAAAAAACAAACAGTATCTATAAATTTTTACATGTCGTCGAAACGACATCTTTCGGAAAATTTAGAGAGAAAACGCCCCAAAATCAAGAAAAGTCATAGAGAGGAAATAGGTGTCAGACTAGGCCTAATGAAGCCATATACAAAGTTTGGGGAGAGTATGTGTCAGTAAAAGTTTTGCCGACGGGCACTCTGATAATGTTAATACTGATTTTAAACTAAGAAAACTCACAACTTCAGTATTGTAATCAGTTTTTTTTATATCCGCGGAATTGTTTCTCACGAAGACTAATTTATTTTTTATACATTGAACGAATTACGTTTCCTGCAAGAAGCTGCATATAATTTCCTCTTTATAACCAATTTGCATATTGTATCAGGTTCTTCATATATTATGTTATGCGGAGCTGTAACAGCTGTACCTGCAGTACGGTGCTAAAGCGCTTGTATTAATATGGCCACTGAGTTGTACAGCTGCAGGGATGGGTAGACACTAAAAGGCCCGATTTACACTACATAGTGCCGGTCACGGTTCGATCTCGGTCCAGTCTCGGTTCGGTAAAATCTTACTGTATTCACAGATTGTCATCAAATATTTAGAGAGTAAACTGCCGAATAACAATTTTGAGTGTGAGCTGCTTCCAACCAAGGGAAAAAATAGCTGTTTTCGTGTTGGAGCTGATTACAGCCTAAAAGAGACTCTTGAGAAACCAGAGTTCTGGCCAGCTGGTGTAATAATCAACAGATACTACTTTCCACGCATTAAAAGACCTGATAACAGCAAATTTTTTTGTAAAAAAAACAAACCTGTAATTGGGATAACACCAGGGGAAACAATGACTTTCGCTTGCCAGATCATTCCTTGACTACCTTTGAAAAAGGTGTGCTCTATAACTGTATCAAACTTTACAACCATCTGTCAGTTGAAATCAAATCGTTGCCATTGCAAACCATGAAAAGTAAGTTAAAGAATGATTTAGTAAGCAGAGAATTTTATAGCATTAATGAATTTTTTAATATGTAACTCTAAATTTTTTTATGGACATGCCATATACTCTTTTGTCAATGTGGTAAAATAAATATTATAAATATTATATTATAAAAAAATATCATTCTGGGTTCGATCCCGGTTCAATTTCGGTTTGCAAGAAGTCTGATGTATTTCCTTTGCAACACATTTTACTTTATTTCATAAGTACAATTTTTCTAGTTGTCTGACAATGTCGTTCGATTTTTCAATTGAAGAATTAGCTGTTATAGCTATTCTTCTTGATGAAGATACGGCAAATAAGAAAAGAGTGAAACGCAAGACAACTAAAAGAAGAATGTGAGTGCATCCAAGCTTATTAGCGAGGAAAACGGAAGGCGAATACTACACCCTGTACCGTCATTTAATAGACGAATGCTGCATTTGAAACAAAAACCATTCATAAGTCAGGCAAAGTCCGATCACGCTCCAGCAAAATATTCTTCTAAACGGATCGGTGCCGGAGCGTGATTGGATCCGAACTTGAGCGGTGCTGATAGTATGAATACGCTCATTGTTTCTTGTGTAAGAATCGTTTACCGAACCGAGACTGGACCGAGAGCGAACCGTGACCGGCACTATAGTGTGAATCGGGCCTAAAGGTCGATGCACACGAGGCTGGTTTTGCCGCTAGATACGTTGCTAGATTTGGTTGCTAGGTAATTTCGAGTAGAGCTGTAAAAGTAACGAGAAATTGCGTACCCATAAGTATTCGTTACTTAAAGAACCAGTACCCGTTACTTTCGTATCGTTACGTTACTCGTTACTTTTCATACGACATACAATCGTGTACTTAACAGCATCAAGCAATAAGCATCAGAAAACATAAGCATGTAGCTTCGCATCGAGGGGCGTCGCATACGTGATACAGTATGACTTCGTTCATATAACGTTTAACCTCATCAAACGATTCGAACTGACATGGATGCGAAAGATGCGAATAACGAAATGAATTTGTAAGTAACGATTCGTTACTTCGAGTCAGACGATGTACCCGTTATTCAGTAACGAATACATACGGTTTGTTACAGGTCTAATTTCGAGTGACTAAAATTATTTCATTGAATAAGCCATTTCTAATGTTCTGTACCTCAAAAGGAAAAAAAGAACCCTTATAGGATCACTTTGTTGTCCGTCTATCTGCCTGCCAAGACTCTTGGGAATCAAAACCTATAGGGTACTTCCCGTTGACCTATAGAATCATGAAATTTGGCAAGAAGCAATATGTCTTATAGCATAGTATAGTAAAGGGAAAAATTCGAAAACCGTAAATATGTAGTCAGCAAACGAATCGCGCCGTGTGCAAGGGCTTAAGATTTGAAACGTCCCTCATATTTTTTCACCAGATACAGTACCTGTGTACTTACTAATTAATCTCATCCCTGTGTCAAGTGTTGTAACACCTGATAGACAAATACGTTTGTATATCAGCGAGAACAGCTATATAAGATGTGCAAAGTACTGTTATGTTAAAACTGGCTGTGTACAGTGACACCAGCGTTGCCAATTTTTGGTAAGAGTACGATAACTTGCTATGCAAAATATCCACTGGAAATTCACAATTATTGTTTTATATAACATATAACAGCGTTATTGGTCGTTTTAAGTGCGGAAAATTAATTTTTATAAATTAATTTAAAAAAATTAAATATGGTATAGTAAGTATATTATTTACTATAGCGATCGCTATCTTGTCTTATATAGTGATAAGAAAAGAGAAAGTTATATACACCTGTACCTATGATAAACAAAGATAGAAATATCAATTGGTTGGAATGAAATACAATTGAACGTTCAGGGCAGAGTCGTATTTGGAAATTGTAATTTATAAAACGAATTTTAAATTTAAAGCTCACATTTTCATGAAGATTGAAAACCACCGCTTTTTTTGATAAAGGGGTATGCGAATTGTCTCGCAGTGAAACGGGAAGGGACAAATGTGGAGTTTTTAAAAAAACAATTCCGGGGTGAACGATAAACGGGTATGCGAATTGTAATTCTGGGGTGAACGATAAAGGGGTATGCGAATCTAAATACGACCCTGCTTCCATAACACAATCGAAAGCTGCATTCAAAGTGAGATAGTTATACAATAATTCTACACCAGTTGCTATGACGTGTATTTGTGATTTTTGATTGGTTAGATTCAAAAAATGACAGTGAAAGACGAAAAGTAGTTCCATTTTTTTCACGTATTTTTGAGGAAATTTGTGAATAATCCGCAAAGTTTTTTTTTTTGAACGTCAAAATTTAGCGTTTCCTATGACTTAAAAAAAAATTTTCAAAATTTGGGTGCATAGTGTTATCGTACTGGACCCAAAAAACGTATATAATCAGAAGTTTTCAAATACCTATTTATTTTTTTATTTGAATTAAAATTACGTTTACGTGACAATAGATAGCAAAAATAGCCATAGAAAATGTATTTTAATAAAAATATAATATTTTAAATAAGATTTACCTTATCGTTAAATATTTGAGTCTTATTCGTCTTCAGCATAAAAAAAAAAAACAGAAATCAAAATCAAAAAAGTTTTATTCATTAGAAAAATATGGCGTTTCAAACAAGTCTGTGGAGTGAGTGTTACAAATTGCAACTTACAATAAGAGAATAATTGTTTATAAGAATTACTTATTCATGATATTTTTGTAAAGATTTAACTTCTTTTAAAGTTATCCCCGAATTATCCCCGAAAAGCGGGACTGAGCCTGTCCCGAGCGGGACATTTAATTTTGATTTAAAAATCGGGACGTCCCGCCAAAATCGGGACGTCTGGCAACGCTGAGTGACACGCATATCATAGTAACCACAAATGTAACTACTTTACATAATATCACCATGAGAATCGCTGCTTTCACGCAAATATCAGTTTTATCCGCAGATTCTTTCGAGTTAACGTTTGATTTTGACGAAATTCTATCCCACCAGAAACATAAATGTGAAAAATAGTTAGAACTGCGCTTTGTTATCTTAAAAAAAATAAGTGAAATGTAGAAAATATGCCAAGTTCATTGCCTATACACGTTTATAAATTTGCACGTCAAACTTGGGTCTCAATAATGATCACTTCTTTAATGAAAACTTGCCAAGTTTGGCGTGTAAATTTATAAACGTGTAGGCAAGGAACTTGGCATATTTTCTACATTTCAGCAATCAGCATATACGATGAAAAGATATAATACGCGCCACGAATCTAAAAGGCTCGGAAGTTAGATGCGAATGCGGGCTTGCGCTTGTACAGTCTGTTGAAAAACTACAAACTCGTAACTCTTGACAACTTGACAATAGCGTACTCGACTGTACTTTAAAGCTGGAAAGCGACAAGTGACAAAGGCAACGAGCGATCACGGCCGATCACCGACGAGCGCACGTTCCGTGCAGGTAGTTGGGAGGTGGTGGGAGTATCAACGGCTCTAAAATATGCCTTTGCGACGCTGTTTGTGACTAACTTCCGAACCTTTTAGATCCGTGGCGCGTATTATACTCTGAAACCGAAAGTCACGTGTAACAAAGTATATTTTCGATCATAGTGTAGATGTTTCTGTATTTTTTTGCAACTTGTTAATTGTTGTTTGGTTTGCTATATGTTCGAATTATATAACAAAGGTGTGTTGCATATTTTGTTTCTATACAAAATTTATTTATTTTTTTCACAATACGCCTACTAAAAATCGTATATCATTGAAAACTAATAATTATGTTTCAAGTTTTTTAATTTATTACAATTGTTATTTTACATCTAATATTATCATGTATTAAACATTTTTTAAGGCAGTCAACTGCAGCCAAGGTCTGCTAAAATCGTCCCATCAAAAAGGGAGCCAAGTTCAATTTTCATACGGTGAAAAATGGGGCCATACCTCAATACAAAAAGAATTGAGATCCAAAATGGTGCCAAATTATCACTTAGCAAGTTTTCACACATATAAACATGAAGTTTAGGGAAAATTGGCCAAGTGAAAACTTGACACCTTTTTACATCTCAATTATTTTTGTATTGAATATTATTGAAGATAACTCCATTTTTCAAATTTATGTTTTTGATGGGGTATATATTATATCACTCCGTTATGTTATACGCTAGGAAAGTATCTTTGACACGCGACCTGCGCACCATCTCGTGTTTGATTTTTTCAAAAGTGGTTCAGCCAAAACTTACGAACTCATGGAAACCAGCGTTATTCTTAATTATAAAAATATATTTACGCAAAATGTCAGTAAAGAAACTACATAAATGATATACATGTTTAATTTCTAAATTTTTTAAATCTTATTTTTGTTAACAAAATAACAATTATGATATTTTTCATGTATTTAAAAGACGTAAAATAAAATTTAATTACCCTTGACGACGTACTGCTGCAGTTCATTTTTTTCCTCTCTAATTCATAAGAAAATCCAGGAAAACGGTGGAATTGTAATTCTGAATGTTTAGTTGGTGTATCTTTACAATCAGCAACACAGCACTTCCGATTTGATAGCTTTTTCCCCATTTTATGCGACAATTAATCCTTATTAATTAGAATTTATTTATCCAAAGACATACAAAATTATGTATAGGATTCGTCAAAAGAAAAATAAGCGTGTTTACAACTCATTAACATTAAAATCGTCTACCTTATACAGACATTATTTAAAAAGAGCAGTCTACAATACTCTTTTAAATTTAGAAATTTTTGAAACTGTCTGGCAATTTATTAAACATTTTCAAGGCATTATATTCGGCGCACTTATTAAACAGCATCAGTGTAGACTTCGGCAAAATAACATTACAATTATTCCTTGTGTCATGTTCATGGATAGCCTGAAACGTATCATAATTATGAATACGTCGTTTTATAAAACATAAAGTAAATAAAATAGACGTATATAGACGGCACAGTTAAAATATATTTTTCTGTAAATATTTGTTTACAGCTGGCACGAAAATTGAGATTAAAAATTACGCGGATTGCTTTTTTTTTGAAATACAAATACTTAAATGCACGTATAACATATACACTAAGGTCCTGACTAAACCAGATTAAAAAAAAACCACGAGAGGGCGCAAAAGTCGCCTGTCAAAAGACACTTTCCTAGCGCATTATCGGTCTTTTAACCCGGCTCTAAATTCACTAAAAACAACAAATTGAGTGACTGTAAACTTCAAAGTTAACTGTATAATCATATGCAAAATATTGTGTCGTATCCATTATTTTTATTTCAGTTTATTTTTTTCTGTCGGGTGTTTGCTTTGGCTCGCGTTGCGTTGTCTACAAAAGAAATAGGAAACATTTATGTTTCGCAGATGGAGAAATTTGTTTTTAAATTTTGTTTTAATTTCTTAATTATTAATGGCAACAGGATCCGGATATAATATTTATGACACTTGACGTTTTATGGACAATAAATAAATGACATCAAAAAGAAAGGATTTTCTATAATGGGGTGCGGAATAATTGATTTATATTTCTTTGTATCCGGGAAGACAAATTGGTAGAATGAGTAATATTTTTGACTACCTGGATACCACGCACCGTGTTTTTATTTTTAATCTGTGAACTCATCTATTAGTGATCCAGGTTACCGCCGTGTGTTTGTGGACACTTTAAAAATATATTTCTTTCCTAGAACTAATTTAGAGAATTACACTATTTCCGACTTTATCTGTCTGTCTATCATACTATTTTTTGTATGTTTTGTTTGTTAGACCGGTTGTTGGGTTTTATAACATTGTTTTATTTATTTCTTATGCATAGCCCTTTACACCGGCGTAACTTTTTTGTTTTTGATTATTTAGGAACCAAAGAACTTCCAAAAATGAATAAAAAAAAATTGTGTACTCCTCCTTAACTATAAAAGTAACCCCCACGAAATACAATTTTTGGTCGTGGTAACCCTATGCATACGGTACAAGTTTACAAAATTTAAAATTATGCATGACCATTAACACCACTTGAACTTAATATGAAATTAACAAGGTAATTCTTCAACAGTTTAGCTCTTTTCATCTTTAATTCAAACTTTAATTGAACGCAATTTTGCTTAGTTATTATGCATGTATGTATTCCCGTAATTGCAACTTGATCTGGAGTTGCATTTTCTGACATGATAAAAGTACATATTGGCATCGTACATCATCAATTATATAGATCAGTGCTTTCCAACCTTGCACGAGAAACTGATTCCTTAAAACCTTATGAACTCCGTATTGAATTAATCATTACATTAGAGTAATGTTGAACCATGTTCGATTTATTTCTAAACCTTCTTATAAGGCTAGACTACCATTAATGATAATGTAGCAGACATTGTTACATTAACTCTCTCTATCTCTCAGGTGTTTACCCTCCCTCCATCTTTTACATATGGTCACCCTTGTCTGAGCAGAATTTTATGCTTCTAGACCCACCTGTTTAGGTTGTGCGTTGCCTGTCAGTGTTAGAGATTTATTAAGTAGAAAGAGGATATTGGCGTCACTATAGGATTTGAAGCTGGTAGTTTGGACTTACTGGCCCCCTTTAGTTGTTTAGTTGCGATACTATGATAATTTTTCTTTGTTTAATAACTGTTTTCAATAATCAGTATAGCTAAGGTGCTTCTTTGATTTGCGTGATCATTCAAAATACCATTCATCAACAAATATAATTGAACTTGAATTAATTACACAATGTTTATATAATATCTGTGACTTCATTATTACTGTTTGATCAATTCGATACGTTGCAGTATTTTGGAATGAATAGTATTGAATTGTATTTGGCTTAGTGCGGTATACATATATTTCACTAAATAAGAAATAATCTTGATCATAATATGATAAAGATTATTTCATATTTAGTGACGACAGTACTTTCCGCCTGTGAAGACTCTAAATGTAAACTCAGTTTATTTTATCCATATATCTATTAATTAACTATATGAATCATTGCCTATCTACTCAATGTGCGGTGAGTGAACGCAACAAAGCGCATCGAAAATATATCTGCGTCTCCTTCTTCGATGTAATTCCTTGATTTCTCCGATGATAGGATTGGTTGATGTACTTGCATTCAATCTGAATAAAGTAGGTATCTCTGTTTCAAAAACTTTGTCTTTTTCTATGACGTTAACATGGGCGTTCCCAGCTTTTGGCCCAGGAGGAGGCAAATTAGAAATTTCTTAAGCCGGGTGCCCCGCGCTTGTTTTGCCCTCCTGGATACGCCAGTGCTTACGGCGTAAAAATAGACAGAAGTATATGTTTGTACCCTAATAGTTCGATTGCGATTGTATTCCTATATGTTCAGTGTAGAATAAAAGTATATGATTTTATCAATTATTTTGAGCTGTTGATTGTGCTTTTAAAAATTATGAACATGCTGACAAATAAGAAATTTACTGTTTAGTCGTAAGTCAAAATACTTACGGCGTATAATAAAGACTATAGCGTGACCTGTGCGAATTATTCGCACTAAATAAGTATAATAATTATCACTTTACAAAATTATTTTTTAAATATGATTGCAGGTATTCAATTCGTTTCTAATTTTGCACACTGCTTATAACGTTCTTCTTTTTGTTGTAAAAGAAATATTTTACTAAAATTGTCATATAGAGGCGCAAGTAGCAAAAGCGTTGAGCTAAGCCGTCAGATGGCATCATGCAGCATTGCTGTGACGTTGTTCAGCGTTGCTCGCTGTTTGAAAATTAAAGCCGTCAGATGGCAGTATGCAGTATTGTGTCTGTTGTATTACAATATGAAGGTCAGATGACAGATCGAAGTGTTGACGTTGTTTCAAAATTAAAGCCGTCAGATGGCAGACGTTATTCAGCGTTGCTGTATTTTAATTAATTTACAAAAACAAAAGCAATAATAAATTTTTTAGTTGTCGATGTCAGCAGAGCAAGCAATTATCTGTAAAATGATATATAATTTATGTGGAGAAATTGTGTGGTTTTTTCTAAAAAGGGAGGCAAACATCTTAAACCTTAGCGTATTAATAATTAATATATATGATGATGTTATAAATGTACATGGTATGTGTGAATTGTGGTTAACGGACAGTCCTGTATAATATTCCCATTATTTTCATTATTATAAATTCATAATCGTTCTATTTCCGCCAGTATAAACAAATTAATATCATCAGAGTACTTCTAGTCGTGAGAGAATTGAAAATTGCAAAGAACACAAACTATGTATTACATACCTCAGTTTAAAAAAAAGTGTTATAAATAGAAGTGCATAAAATAGAGTGAAATAGACAGATTGATGAAGATGTGTGTAAAAAATGATAGTGAATTTACATCGTAAAAAGAAGAGCTGGAAACCAACGACGTGTGTAAAAACAAATGGGGATGTTATAAAGAAAAACAAATGCATAAATGCTTGAAAATAAACAAATGCCGGAGAGTAAATTAAAACGGAAAAAGTAAATTGCAATTTTTTTTTAAATTAACGTTGCCGCATCGTATATTATGTATTAATCGCCTAACTTCACTACCATGAATAATAAAAAAGACGAAGTCGTGAAGAATATTTAACAGTTTTGAATGTAGGACAGATCGTTCGTGAAATATGCAACGTTAAAATTGCAATACTGCGATTAATAAAACAAAAGAATGTTAAAACAAAAACGAATCGTTAAGACGTCGATGTATATTTAAAATTTGAGTCAGTTACACACGAAGCGCGTTATGTCGCCATTGGGTCGACGGGATCTGAAACGGCATTTATCGTCGTGTTTACGGGTCGCTGGACTCGCTATGCCTGCAGGAGTTATTGGTGAACACGGAGGTGAATGTTCAGCAAGATAAGATAGTACTCGATCGTGATCGATCGGTTTTTAACGTCGACATAAATGATTCTAAGACATCATGGGTGCGCATGGCTCAAAGGAAAAATTATCGCGGTCGGCGTCCGTATCGAAGATTCCCGATCACCACAGGGAACGATTTGGAAGCTTCGGGAAAAGAGGTACATCAATGTCGGCCGTTGCGTCTTGTTTTATTGGCCACTTTATAGACCTCCACTGCGTTTACCTGTTCGAAATTTATTCCTAAATTATTGGGTTTTACATATTTTAAGGCTGTGTAATTTTTTGTAGATATTCTTTTATAGCAGCTATTGAACCTTTAAACACACAATGCATTTTCACGTGACATTAATTTTTTTGAAGTGAAAACTTCTTTAGCGGCGTTGTATACTTTTTGTTTGTAATGGGTAAAAAATGTTAAACTCGCGTCAGGACACGTGACCTGATCGAAAATTCGTAAGACGTTAATATTCAAGTTTTCACTTCTGCCGGCACTCCTGGAGTGCAATTTTTTTTTTGATTGTGAAAAATAACTCCAATAATTTAGAGTGATGATGATCCTGTTTAAATGTTGTAAGATTAAAGGATGAATCCTGGTGGCATAGGATCGATGAACTAAGCAAATACTGAAGGTTTATTTATTGCATTTTATTGTCTGACGTTTCGGAAAACTTTATGCCATCTTCGGAGAATTAATGCTGTCTGTTTTCTCAGTATTGTAATTTATTTTATACATAACAATAATACTGAGAAAACAGACAACATTTGATTCTCCGAAGATGGCATAAAGTTTGCCGAAACGTCAGACAATAAAATTCAATAAATAAACCTTCAGTATTTGCTTAGTTCATCGATCTTATGCCACCAGGATTCATCCTTTAATCGTACAGTAAATTTTTTCTTCCGTTTTTCACTAATTATTTGCTTTCAAACTTTATAATTTCGCTAGCAACGCGAATAGCTGCTACAGCTACTTCACGCGACGATATATGCTTATTGTTAAGACAACTAAATTTTTACAAAAGGTTTACGAGTCGATGATACCAATAAATTATAATTGTCATAATGACATAAATAAATAATTTTTTTTAATATTAATTAATTATTTCAGTATTTTACTTAATGGACTAACTTTTGAATTTTTTGTACAAAGTTTGGTTAGAAAACATATATTTATGTAAATATCTGTATTTTACATATTTTTTGCAGTAAATAATTAAAAAAAGAAATTAGAAGTAATAAAAATTAAAATTAAATCATTAAAAAGTTGAAAATTCAGTTAGAATTGTTAAAATTGTCAAGAATAAAAGTCCATAATCGAAAAGTGCTAAGGTTTAATATATTTTTTTTTATTGATTAAAAGTCTCCTGATTAAATTGGAAAAAATATTAAAGTATGCGTAAGACATCGAACATAGTTAGTTTTCGGAACTGCTGACATTATTTGGTTGTTTGCAAAAAATTAAAATGTACCGTTTGCATGCTAGGTTGGCATATTTTCCATAAGACTACATGTAACAGTTTTTTTTTAATTTTTAACTTTATAAATCTCCTAATGATTTTGAATTTTTAACAGAAAATTTTGTCATAAAAAAATCTATTAAAAAACTTTTATTTCAGATTTTTTTCATTATCTTCGTAAAACGGCTCAACCTCCTTAATATAAAAAGCTTCACGTTGTAGTTTCATCTTTATAGATGTTAGGTTTCTCCTGTCCTAGCGACCTCTCGGGTCGGGGGCCCCTTCAGGTCAGGGAACCGTGACATTTTGGCCGTTCTGCCCCCTATTGTTACGCCACTGTTGACAGCTAAGGTCATGACTCTTACTGTCACGTGAAAAGGTCAGAAAACACTTTACTAATGTTATACTAAATTAATTGATATTTGAAAATTGAACCAACGATTATTTTCAGTTTTTTTTAAAATTTCACTTTCGAAGTTTATATTTATACTGTTATAGTTGATAAAAAAGGAACTTAACATTTCTTATTTTGTTTCTTCTTTTTTATTATAGTGTATATTTAATACTAATGACTTAGGCTCTAGAGAACAGCTTGGTGTAATGATTAGCGTGTTGACCTTTGAATCAGACTGTCATAGGTACATTATGTTCTATATTTAAATGTGTGACCACGGTATCCAATTAAATATGCCTTTAAAAGAATTAAATGAGCCTTTGACAAATATATCTATTGCACTGTTGCTGAATATACAACGAACAGTTCAACAACATATTAATATTTCTTTTGTTTTAAACGGTACACTTTTGTTTCAGGAACAACCAAGAAGCGTGACGTAATATCAACAGTGCCCAACGAAAATTTGAATCAAAATCGACTCACCGTTACATGTAAGTAACACTATTAATAATTCGTAATTCTGGTTCTCATAACCTGAAATAATAGGCAACCAATTTCCAGTTAAATCTATATCTATACTAATATATAAAGCTGAAGAGTTTGTTTGGTTGGTTGGTTGAACGCGCTTATCTCAGAAACTACTAGTTCGAATTGAAAAAAATGTTTTTTGTTGGATAGCCCATTTATCGAGGAAGGCTATAGGCTATATAATATCACGCTATGACCAATTGGAGCGGAACATCAATGAAAAATGTTGCGATGTATCTCAAAATTAGTCCGTCCGACAAATATTACAGGTGAAATGCCTTAACTGAATATTGCAATATTAGCGTGTCCCGTTCACAAGTCCGGATAACTCAGTCGGTAGAGCGCAAGACTCTTAAGACCAGGGTCTGGGGTTCAAGCCCCACGTCGGCGAATATATTTTTATTTTTTTTTTTTTAATTACTACATTGCTTTCTTCTAAGGATAACATTTCAATTTTTAAAAATTTTATTACGACTAATTAAAATTAAATAAATCTAATTAATAGCTCTTTTGAAAACTGTTACAACTATAGGTACCTATATAAAAATAATTTTCCTACAGTGTTTTCAATTAAATATTTATTATATTAAAAGAAATTCATTACTTAAAAAAAGTATAAAAACTTTTGAACGGTAACTCCGATCATTATGAAGTTTGGACACAACATTCATCTCGGTAAACTAAGATGAATGTGTGTACTCATGTTCCTCCCTTCCCCATTCGTTCTTTTGCACCCGAGTGAAAGCGGACGGGACCGCCAGTATAAAATAAGCGACACAAACTGGAAACAAAAGATTCTCATAATATGGATTATAAATGTCGTCAATCATTTAAATCGTTCACCTGTGACGTCTGTAATGAATAGTCACGGTTTTATTTTGTCTCGTCAGTTGAGTTGCTCCGTCAGTAACAGCTTGACAGGGCATACATTCTTGGGTCACTGTCACTAATTACCACTATGCGTAATTTTGGTGCAACGTTAGATAGTGGTTGGATCTCATATTAACTGACTTGAACTTGAAACCTTTCGAGCGTAACTCAAACCGTATCCGTCTGTGAGAAACACGAGTCACGGCTAATAAATACAATCCCGAGCATGTTTTTCAATCCTTGGATTACGGGGTTTTTGATGCGTAATCCCGGGGCTATCCCGGGATTAGACTATGTGGTTTCTAATTGGGCTCAAATAAAAAAAAACTTGAATAATTTCTTAAAAAAATGTTTTGAATATCGTTGCACAACACAAATCACAATATAGTAAGAAAAGAAATTAATAGACAAAACAAAAAAAAGAAAACTTTACTTTTGCAAGAAATCAAAAAGACAACACAAAAAAACTATTTAGAATTTCGAAAATACAATCGCAGAAATATGAAAGCATCCAATGTTTGACTTCCAAGCCTGCTTCGTAGTTTATTGCCAACATAAGCAGCAGCTGAAAACGCTCGCTCAGGTTCTACACTGGTTGGAGGAATAGACAATAGATACTTATATGCTGTTTCTAAGTGATATCCACGAACTCCTCCATTTTCGAACAGGCTTATTTCACGTCTAATACTATTTGCCAACCCCGATTCATTTTGTACTTGTACTTCAGGATCTGGAGATGTCATATTCTTACATATCGTACCGCGTACTTTTAGGATTGTTTTTTGTCGTTATGTAACAAATAATATTAGTATAATCTAGGCAAGGTAATTGTCAAGGCGCAGCGGATTACGGAATGATCTGTTTGTGGCAATCCCGAAAATCCCGAGTTTAGCCAAGTACGGTCCCGGGATTTTCGGGGTCAGAAAACGGCCGCGATCCCGTATTCGAGATCCCGGGATTGTATTCCCTAGTCACGGCTCAAATGGAAAAAATCTTTTTTTCCCTTTTATTTTACAATTACTTTCGTTAACCTACGCAATTATTTCACTTTTATCCTCGTATTTACCCTGTTCGAGTGAATCAATTCTTATAGGAATAGACGTACCCAAAAGCACTTTAGTCTAAACCAGCGGTCCGGTCCGGCTTCGCCCGTAATTTGTAGATCGGCAATTACCAAATTGGTCTCTACGAAAATTTTAACGCGTTATAGCCTGTGTCCATCTTGAAGGTTCTTTCTAAATATTGGTGAAAAAAATTTTGAAATCGGAGGAGTAATTTCGGAGATTACCTCCTACATCTAAACTTACAATCTTTACCTCTTCGCAGAACATTGCAGATGAATTACAAATTCTTTACAGAAAACCGCATTTGAATCGTTCGAATCGTTTTCGAGATTATTGGCAACAAACAAACAATGTTTTTCTCTCCGTTCCGTCGTGGGTAAAAATCCTTTACAGAAAATCGCATGTGAATCGATTGAATCGTTCTAGAGTTATTTGGCAACATTCGAGTGCCCACACAAACAAACAATCTCTCACCCTAAATCCATACCTTCTCCGTTCCGTCGAGGGTAATACCGTTAATAGACGATCGAACTTGGTACGGACCGGACAACGGATATGGTCCGCTCCGTACCAAATCTGTTCGTCTAGACAATTATAATCTGCGTGTCCGCTTGGTTCGATGGTTTTACTTGGTCCGCTTCGTACTAAATCCGCTCGTGTGTAGTAAAGTATTAACAGACGATTGAACTTGGTACATATAACGACGTCATTAGTCAATGATCAAAATTCAAAACGTTGTGCAACGTGGTAGAAATTTTGACAGAACGTGAAGTTCTTGGACACAAGGAGACTGACAGATTCGGTTGTCTGTTGCAACCAGCGGACTTGATCCGCTGTACCATATCCGTTCCCGGCCCGTACCAAATTAGATCGTCTATTAATACTATAAAAAATGTCGTTGCTTTTGCATAGCTACTTGACCTCTTCCAATTTAAATACTATTCTACAATCCTTGATTATGTTTTTACGTCGCAATTCAGATCATAAGTGACGCAACGCAGTTTCCATAAAGCGCGCCCAGTACTTTTACAGTAACCGATGTGAAATCAAGGTGTAAAATATGCAGGTGTAACAGTTATGCGCAGATGTTTCTCCATCTAATGACTCTAGTTACTAGTATATCTATATAATTCTTCATTCACTTGCTGTTTTACTGAGTGGAATTTTTACACAAGTGGGGAATGGTACTAGTTTAAGTCAAAAATAACTTTTCAAAATTTTACAATATCTTTTTCGTTTTGAGGTCCCTCGAATCCAAAAAAACATATTTTTGGGAAAAGTCTGTGCGTCTGTTTGTCTGTGAGCACGATACAGGTCAAAAGAATGGGCGGATTGAAACCAAATTTTCGGAGGATGTTCGATATGCAAATATGAAGAGCCTTATTGGTTTTGGGGAAAATCGGCGCGTGCGCAGAAGAGATATATGCTATAACGGTGTTTTTTATATAATAATAGTATACTTTTCATAACGGCTTATTAATCTATTTATTTTGTCAAGAAATTTTTGTTAAAAAAATTTCTAAACTTTATAGTTTCGGAAATATTTTGAAAATAAAAAAAATCAGCAAGTTCTTTTGTTCTGTCGTGGAACATATTAAGTAGGTAACCAAGGCAACGAATAGCAAATATCATATTGAAAACTAGCCAGTATCCGCGTCACCTCACGCGATATCAGAAATTTGATTTTCTTTATTATACTTCAACAAATGTTAATTTTGAAGTTGCAATGGCCCCGTCGTCTAATTGGCTGGATTTTTTTAGGTTATTAGATCGAAATTACAAAAAGACGCTGTATTTTTGTTGAAATAATAAAAAGTTGTTATACGTAGTTGCTTTGTGGTTGTATTTCACTTTTATTCTAAATATAAATATTTGTGTGCAGGACTGAGTCTGTGTCGGCGATAGAAATAGTAAATAGGTAGACAAATTAAGAAACCTACACAAAACAGGTGTTCTTTGTCGTTTAATTGTTTGCTTGCAGTCGTAGTATAACATTACTTCTAACGGATTTCTTTACTCAAGTCTTTGATTAACGTCTGAATAGAATTCTTCAAATAAATAAAATTGGTCGACAATTTTATTTATTTGAAGGATTTCTTTACTTATAAAGTACGGGTTTCCCGACTATTTTCTTCTTTTTAGTTTCATTTTTGTGCAGTCGGGTTTCTTTTTTTTTAATTATTAACTTTTTTTTGTTTCTTTTAGTTACCTAGTTTTTTGGTAGTTTTGTCAAAATGATAGCATAAAAGTGTTTATATATTTGGAATTGGCTATTTATTCTTATATCTGTTATTATAACAAAGTATTTTTTATGCCCCCCTTCTTTTTTGTTTCGCATAGACGCCCTTTGTAACTCCCAAAATTAAGACGAAGCTAACGACACCTCATATATAATATTCAAGTCGAAAAACATTTCCCCCTTCTGGGGCAGTCGAGTAAAAACTAAAATCATAAAATGTGGCCGCCGCGCATTCTATAGTAAGGAAGTAGTTATACATTTCAAGTGTTAGATGGCAACACATCATGTCAATGTGTTTTCTATAACGCGTTTGTTGCAGAACACTAGTTCGTAATACCGAGAACTATTATTAGTTTCACTGTGTTTTGTGCACTGTTTCATAGATGGCCACACGCTTTACGTGTAACACTTCATAAGTTTGACTGTAGAAGGTAATCTCCGAAACAATCCGTATTCAAAATTTTTTTCACCAATATTTAGAATGAACTTTCAGGATGGACATAGGCTATATATTATCGCGATAAAATAAAAGCGCTTTTCGTGGAGACCAATTTTACAAACGTAAGTCGACTGAAAAGCGGCGGCAATCTACAAATTCGGAAGAAGCCGAACCGGGCCGCTACTATCGCATAAAATACTTTCTTAAAAACTAGCACTTGCTCAGGGATTCGTTTTCGGGATTACTGAGTTTACTCTCAGATAGACGGGAACTTTTGGAGATTGGATACCAATTAATTACGAAGATCCCCAACATTTTGATTTATTCCGTAAACTGTTAGAATCTTGGAATGCCTATCGGTAAAAATTGATCGACAAAAATTTTAGAAAACTCCGAAAAGTCTGCATTTTCTTGTGAGTTACTTACGACAAACTGATTATCGATTAAGTTTAATCTTGGCTGAACTTCATTTACATGTCTGTATTTGATCGTATTTTTTAAATTGTTTCAACCGAGCCGATTGGCGTAGCAGTGAGAGCACTAGACTCGCATTCGGGAGCCACCGGGTTCGAATCCCGGCGGGGGCAGATGTGGCTGGGAGTTTTTCCCACCGCCTCTCGCCGAGAAACAGTAATTACTGTACCGGCCATCTTGTTGAGGTTTTCCATGGTTTCCCTCGACAATTCCAGATAAATATCGAGACGGTTCCTTATTCAAGGCCATGGCCGATTACCTGTCAAACTCCTATGCTCAAAATTTGCCTACCTTATCCTAATTTCCTAAAAATTCCTTCATTCGCCCATTGCTATTAATTAAGTTGAAGTTTAAAAATTGTAGAAAATAATGGGAAGTGTGATAGATGGAAAATAGTAATGGTGCGAATGGCGTCCGTTATGGCATAAAGTCGGGAAACGCATTATTATTATTACTAGCGTGACCTGTGCGAATTATTCTCACTAATTAAGTATAATATAATTATCACTTTACAAAATTATTTTTTAAATATGATTGCAGGTATTCAATTCGTTTCTAATTTTGCACACTGCTTATAACGTTCTTCTTTTTGTTGTAAAAGAAATATTTTACTAAAATCGTCATATAGAGGCGCAAGTAGCAAAAGCGTTGTTCAGCGTTGTCCGTCAGATGGCAGTAAGCAGTATTTACAATATGAAGGTCAGATGCGGAGAGAATACACGGTCAGATGACAGATCGAAGTGTTAACGTTACGCCGTCAGATGGTAGACGTTGTTCAGAGTTTAGTTAATTTTAATTTACAAAAACAATAGCAATAATAAGTTTTTTAGTTGTCGATGTCAGTAGAGCAAGCAATTATCTGTAAAATGATATATAATTTATGTGGAGAAATTGTGTGGTTTTTTCTAAAAAGGGAGGCAAACATCTTAAACCTTAGCGTATTAATATATATGATTATTATTATTTTAAATTGTTTCAGTGAACGAAAAAAACCAAACAGCAGGCAATACGATAATACCGAAATCGAATACGATATCTGAAACTAAAAGCTCATCGTCATGGCGTCCCCGACGGTCACCCTCAAAGACTTCTGGCAGCTCAACCAGTTCTAAATTGGCGTCTTCTCATCCACCCACTTCGACAGTTACTAATTCTGGTAAGTGACAATAGAAATAAAAGGTTAATTTTGAGAAGAGAGTACCGAGTAGCGACATCTGTTAGAATTCTTTCAAAGCTATTAGTTCAGAAACAAACCTGGTAGAATTTGCTCAGACATTAGTTTAGACGCCGAGCCGCAAATGAAATACATTTTGCAAAATTATTTCTATGTGAAACCGGGACAGACCGCTTGTAATACTATAAATTGACCCAAAAAGCTGCCAATATTCATTCGAAAAATTGTCAAAATTCACCCAAAGGAATTTCATATAAAAGTATTAAAAATTTATAGTAATAATTAGGCTTTTGGAAAAAAAATAATTATCGATTTTTTTATTGTATTTTAAAACTTTATTATAAATAATATTGATAATAATAATCGATGCGAAAAACTTTCAAAAAACTTTTTTTAAATTAATTATAAGCAATTTAAAATTGATAAAATATTAATAAAAATCACGTGACTGCAAACGCACTAAAATTGTTTTTGACAGTTGTGACGTCATAATGGTAAAATGTATATACGCAGTATACTATCAATGGCTTCTACATGTGTATAGACTAAAACATTATGACGTCACATTATGTTCGGGAAATGTCGACGCGTTCTCGGAACTGGGTTTTTTTATTTTTAATTTGATATAACTTTTGAATTATAACGAAAATAAAAAAAAGAAAAATAGTTTTGTTATAAAACTTATATACGATCTTTCCATTTATGACAAAAAAAAATTTCATTCAAAAGCCCAATTCAATTTTGGTGGGCCTTTGACATTTGGGGGCCCAGGACTTAAGCCTTATTAGGATCCGCTCCTGTTTTGGAGCGATTGCAATGAAAGTTTTGTATTTCGATATCTTGTTAGTTCGTTCACGGCCCATCAAAGACAACCCTGTGTTGACCTAGCTTTGTTTTTTTAATCATATTTCAGTAAACAACAAACACCAACCAGCCGGACCGTCTGAAAGAAACGCGTCTTCTCAATTGTCGAGACGTCATGTATCGACACGACGCTCTCCAACCAAGGCGTCTGGCGTCCCGACGGCGACTAAAGCGTCATCTATCTCGGTTTTGTCTAGAGGCGGCGTCATCGGTGAGTGCTTTTTATTTCTTTATTCTGTATAGACAGACTAGTTATGAGATAAAGGCAGGTCCGGACAACATATCAGTACCCGTAAATTGGTGTTCCGCAAAAAGTTAATAAACGCGATTACTTGTCACTAGGCTGCCATGAAGGAATATTTCGAGTTGAGTTGTTTTTATTGTACATTTCATGAATGAACACATACAAAGTACCCCGCACAAACCTTATGGGATTTGGTTCTCGGTTCTCGATCGAAAATGGTTTTATTTTATAGTTTAAAGGTCACTACGAAAAGTGTCCATGGGCACATAACCTAAAAACTAATAGATTTTTAGCTACAGATATGTTTAGTGAGATTTTAGATATAGGAATATCCATTGAATTCATCATTCCAGCTTCTACTTGTGTGCCTTTTTTTGAAATAAAAAAAATAGTCGAAAACTAGGTAATGTTGGAAGGTGTCACCCTGTATAAAATAATAACGTCATGTTCGGATTCAGCGCACTCGAAAACTTCTTTACACTGCGCGTCATGATGCCCTCGGCTTCGCCTCGGGTATCATGGTGCGCATTGCAAGACTATCAAACTTTTGACCCTTGTGGTGTAATATACTATTATTCAACTCATGCGCGCTATTCATGTTTTATCATGCCTAAAAACCGAACCCTAAATAGCCATTTACCGACTGGTGACAATTACTTGTCATAACTCAATGAAGATTCCTACTAGCTCGGCCATTGTGGAGTAATGAAAATAAACGTAACTATTTTCTGAGTCGTAACGAAATAGTAGGTAACAACAACTTCCTGTTGTTACCCATTGAGGCTAAAATTGAGAGGCCGAATGTTTTCGACATGGAGTTTATTCATAACCGGCTAACCTCAAACCAAAACATTGAATCGTGCTGTTTGGTGCTGTTAGTATTGACAGTTTTTTTTATAAAGAAATAAATAGATATTTACAACATCTCATTATATTTAAAACATGAATAACGCGCAATTGTTGAATAAAATTATGGGCGCAACTTGTAGGCTAAGTCATGACCTGTCAGCGCGATGAATGACTTAGACTACTAGTTACGCCAATAACTATTGTAACAAGTGCCTTTGGAGTTTGGTTGATATTTATCGTTTATTTTCAAAATATGGATGTCTTGTCATGATTTTAAATCTTTTATAGAGGTTTTGGAAATTTTGGTAAATTGAAAATTGACGCAACTTTTAATTTGCAGGGCACTATAATTCTAAGTTACCACATGCTGTTGTCAAGAAGAAATGAAAAATGTTGCTTTTTTTAAATTACGTGAAGGGCTAATTACATTTTTTAACTTTATACAATATCATACGAACTTTTTTACTTTTCTGAAATTTTATTGTATTTTATAAAATTGTTCAGTTATTGCTAAAAACCGTTGTATTGATTGTGATCCAAAGAGAAAAGTTAATCCGAAAAAAATTCAACCACAATCTTTTTTTACAATCCATATATATTTTGTTTTTAGCAATGACTGAACATTTTACCATGTTTAAAACTATGAAGAAAAAATTTTAAAATCACAATTTTTATATTTGATGTATTTTTATAACGAAGTAATAAATTTTGATTAATTTTTTTTTTGCTTATTATTTATTATACGTCACTGTTTCGCTTATAGGTTTTTGCGTATTTATTATTACAAACGCGCTTTTCTGAAACATTACAAACTTTAAATTTGTTCAGTGTTTGTAAAATTTTTGATCATCCATAGAATTCGTTCATTTTCATTTCCTGTCCCTAAGAAGTTTTAGTGAGTCAATTTTCAATATTTTCCTCGAAGTGGCAATACAAATTTCTATACAGAACGACTGTAAAATAAAAACTTTTACAAATCTGCGTCGACATACGACTACCGTACGGAAGCCGGGTCGGCTCATTGGTGACTAGTGGAGTAGTGGCACCGCACACGGCCACTTCCAACATGTTAACGCGTGCACGCGTTAACATGTGTCCGTGTGCGGGATAAATGCAGATTTCTGCCTTATCCGTGTGCGGGATAAATGCAGATTTCTACCTTATCCTGGAACGGTAATCGAGCTACCTCTGTCTTTTAACTGTCAAATTCTGTGAGCAGCGTTACTTTTTGCATTGAGGTTAGGCGTAGCTGAAGTTTTGTTTATAGTGAAATAAAGTAAAAAAGAATTTCAAAGTAAACATTAGAAATGAGTTTATTGTTCATCACAGGTAATTTTACGGTAACATTTTCATTTTAACGAAATTCATTTCTAATGTTTACTTTGAAATTCTTTTATTACTTTATTTCACTATAAACAAAACTTCAGCTACGCGTAACCTTAATGCAAAAAGTAACGCTGCTCACAGAATTTGACAGTTAAAAGTCAGAGATAGCTCGATTACCGTTCCAGGATAAGGTAGAAATCTGCATTTATCCCGCACACGGACACATGTTAACGCGTGAACGCGTGTACATGGAAGTGGCAGTGTGCGGTGCCACTACTCCACTAGTCACCAATGAGCCAACCCGGCTTCCGTACTACCGCGGTCGTGGGCACTGCAAAGTTAGTAAGTAGTTAAAATATGAATTGGTGATAGGCCTGTTGGTGGTTTAAAAAAAATAACCTGAAGTCACATAAAATATAGACGCTCGACAGCTGATATGATTGGTGTCCCCAAATTTACAAACATACAAATTACTATAAATTCTAAATTATAAATCATGTACTCATGTGTGTAGCTATATAATAGTAGGTTAAGTTGTCTTTAACCAATAATAGTATATTGTGCGACTAGTGAGAGAAGGAGAAGATTCCATGAGCGTGAAATTGGCCGCACGAGCGTAGCGAGTGCGGTAACACTTGAGTGGAATATTCTCCTTCGATCAATGATCGCACATAATACTTTATTCAACTAGCACGAGTAATATGTAATCGGGGCCCTGATAAAAGAGGGAAAAATAATAAATCACTTCATTGATTGACGTACCCACAATAAGATTGCCATGACTTTCGCTGAATTGCGATGCTGTTTTCATATATACAATACCGCCTACCACGTTCCTATTGGTCCAGAAGCTGCGTGCAGTTTTTTTTCATTATTTCACGCTTGGGCTTGCTACTGAGTTTCTATTGGTCCAGAAAATTTATTATCACACTGTACGGCTCATTATTAGCACTCTACGCGTCAACATGAAGTAATTTATTATTTCTCCCGAATTTAGCAGGGCCTCGAAATTATATATTACTCACGCGTGTTGAATAATAGTATATTGTGCGACTAGTGAGAGAAGGAGAAGATTCCATGAGCGTGAAATTGGTCGCATGAGCGTAGCGAGTGCGGTAACACGCGAGTGGAATATTCTCCTTCGATCAATGGTCGCACATAATACTTTATTCAACTAGCACGAGTAATGTGTAATCAGGGCCCTGATAAAAGAGGGAGAAATAATAAATCACTTCATTGATTGACGTACCCACCGCCCTCGATGCACACAAGATGGCCCTGACTCTCGCTGAATTGCGATGCTGTTTTCATATATACAAATCGCTACCGCGTTCCTATTGGTTCAGAAACTGTGCAGTAATATATTACCGTACAGTTTCGCCTCATTATTCGCACTCTACGCGTCAACATGAAGTAATTTATTATTTCTTCCGAATTTAGCAGGACCCCGAAATTATATATTACTTACGCGTGTTGAATAAATATTATTATTATACTTACGTGAAGTGAGGTGTTACACATAATGTTTATGGGCATATATATATTTATATTGGACATTTTTCTGAATACAATCATCTTCGAACAACCTTTCACTCATTTCTCTTTAGAATTAGTGTGGCTTTGTTTAGAGTTTTGCAAAGACAATAGTATATTATGGAACTTTCAGTTTTCTTGGTTGTAAATCACACAAGTAAATTTTTCTTGCGTTATACATACGAATAAAGACAAAGTCAATTAAAGAAGAATAAGTATATGTAAAAGGGCATAAATATTCACAGTGTACATCGAATCATTAAAACGCTTCTTCAGTTATTGTTAGTGTATTTGCCATATGCATAATATATCTATTAATTAACTATATGAATCATTGCCTATCTACTCAATGTGCGATGAGTGAAAGCAACAAAGCGTATCGAAAATATATCTGCCTCTTTCTTCGATGTAGTTCCCTGATTTCTCCGATGATAGGATTGATTGATGTACTTGCATTCAATCTGAATAAAGTATCTCTGTTTCAAAAACTTTGTCTTTTTCTATGACGTTAACATGGGCGTCCCCAGCTTTTGGCCCAGGAGGGGGCAAATTAGAAATTTCTTACGCCAAGTCTCCTATGCTTGCTTTGCCCTCGTGAATACGCCAGTGCTTACGGCGTAAAAAAAGATAGGATTATATGTTTGCACCCTAAGAGTTCGATTGCGATTTTATAGTATTCCAATGCTCAGTATAGATTAAAAGTAAATGGCCATATGGCATACACACTATCGGCGTTGCTCGAATGGCGGGACTTAGGGGTCGGACTTAATTTCTCGACGCTTCGCAGCCTCCTGAGCAGTTTAGCATCTTTGGTTGTGTCGTGTGTGTTAGCACGATAACTCTCGACAGGCTTATTCGATTGAAACGAAATTTGGTCCACGTGTTGAAATCCATCACCGCACAAAGCCTATTTGAAATGGGCCCCAATGTTTTCAGGGGTTGAAAATATTTTTGGGCCCGAAAATATCTATAAAAAATTGGTTGTCTGTAAAGTCGGTTTACGGACGATAGTTTTACGTGATAACGTATTCCGCTCGAATATCATATTTAATAATACATTTCTGCGCTCTCGCTTGCACGCACAGGGTCAGGCGGAACGTTACGGAACGTTACACTTTTTCGTGCGTGCAGCTGGTGTTTCATCAATTTATAAGACGTTATGACGTCAAAAACTTAGTCCTCCATCTTTAGAAGTCCGCCATATTGGATTTAGAGTGACGTCACTTTATTTTTCGAGTTATTCTCAGCAAGCCCTTTCATTTGATACCCATATTGTAGGAAAGCATAATAAAATTAGTCCACCATCTTTAGAAGTCCGCCATATTGGATTTAGAGTGACGTCACTTTATTTTTCGAGTTATTCTCAGCAAGCCCTTTCATTTGATACCCATATTGTAGGAAAGCATAATAAAATTAGTCCGCCATTTTTAGAAGTCCGCCATATTGGATTTAGAGTGACGTCACACAGCTAACCATGCATTGTCATTCAAACTAAACGTGTATACAAATTTTCATCTCAATCGGTTGATGATATGTGCTTCAAAATTACCGAAGGCATTCTAGTCGCTCACTTAGTAACGTTAGGAACGTTACACTTTTTCGTGCATGCAGCCGGTGTTTCATCTTTTTATTTTGACGTGATTCATCAATTTATAAGACGTTATCACGTCAAAAATTCAAAAGCGTTTCAAAATTGAAATTTAACCCGTTAGTAGATATTAAAATGTGTTCTAAAATTTTTATAAAATCGGATTGATAATAATATTAATTAAGAAAAAAAAAATCTTCTAGCTAGAAAAAAATAACTACATTTTGTTTTTGCTAAATATGTGAGATGGTGTTAAGAAGCATGGCATGCATACGTTTCCAGAAGGTTCCATAGAATCCAAAAAAAACATTTAGTTGGAAACGCATATCTCAAGAAAACATTGAACTTTTTCTTATATCGATTTGCTGTTGACAGAACTTTTAAATTTGATAATTGTTGCAAGTTTTCATATGTACATAATATTTTTAATGAGTCGTACAACCTCTTATTTTCAGTGGAGGTAATGATGCACATATTCCACCAATTGTACGTTGCATTGTAATTGTTAGCGTGATTAATTTAATAGTGTAGAAAAACACAACAATATAATAAATATGTATACAGTTTAAAAGGTCGGTGCAAATGAAGGATGCATTATTCTTTGTTGGGATTACATTCCAATGTCACTTTCATTCAATACTCGTAGTGAAATGAACATCCCATTCAAAAACAACAGTGTGAAAAAGATTTCCCAAATAATTCGCGGAAGGCCCTTATCGCTACTACAAGCATGGCTTCGACGCACGCATCTTTGTGACCAACAAAACGGGGACAACTTCGAACAATTTCTGTGAATACTTGAATAATGACATAACATATCTCCATAGTGACATAACATAACGCAAGGACCGACCTCAAAATTTGATAAAATTTAATTAAACTTTGAAAGCACGTTTCTCTTCCATTTTTGAGTTTTGATAATAAAAATTACTTGAAGAATACTTGATAATGACATAACATATTTCCATAGTGACATAACATAACGCCAGGACCGAACTCAAAATTTGATAAAATTTAATGAAACTTTGAAAGCCCGTTTTTCTTCCATTTTTGAGTTTTGACAAAAAAATTACTTGAAATATTTGTTCGTCTATTTGATTTCTGCACGCTAATTAAAAAAAATCAATCTAATTTGTTAGGTTAAAAATCGATTTTTTGAACATCAATTTTCAATCTACTTATCGCAATTCTGACAGCTGAGCCCTTGCAAACGACACCTCGATCGTCGAAATCGATCCAGTAGTTTAGGAGATCGCCGCACAAGAAATAGATAAGATTGTGAGGTTAAAAAAATGCCCGATCAAATAAATTGTTTGTAATTCGTTTATTATCGCTCTGATTCCTAATAAAATTGTGCATCTATGTTATTTTATTTATCAAGTGGGTGGGAGTTCATAGCCGTGCACATTGCTCGAACAGGCTGCCTTAATTGGTGTATTAGAAAGTCCCCCACATTGTTGGTTTTGTTTGCAATATCTTCACATGTTTCAACAGTAAAGAAAGTTTCTACTTTATGGTGAAAAATTATCTTCTTAGATACCAGTTACCGTTAAACACCGATCGTTTTTGCATCATTTTATTGACAATAAACAGTATTATTTAATATACCTGAGCCGGGTCAGTTAAAATATATTTATCGAGTTTAAAAAAGTTCAGTTAAAATTGTTCCATATTAAATAATTTTAGAAGTTGTGTATTTTAAGTGAGTAAAAAACTAGATCACGGTAGTTTTTTGATTATTTTTGTGGTTCTTAAAAAGTGTAACGTATTTGTAACATTTTAAAAAAGAGTGACCGATTTTTTGTGGTAAAAAAATGGGACCTTTACATAAGATTTCATCGTTTTTTAATACCAGTTTTATTGACGTTAATAACAATAATTTGGCTGGGAATCAGAAAAAAATTAAACGCCGGTTTAATAGTGATCTGCATTTGAATGTTTTTGCACCTCCCGACCCATCACAGACTGAAAAATTGAAGTCTAAAACAGCGAAAGTGTGGACGTCCATGCGGCTGCCTAGGAAACATAAAGGTATTGAATTAAATTTGGAATAATCTTGCCAATTGGCTAAGAGCTGGTTACGGAGAAAATGGGTGACTCGGTGCAGAGCTGAAAATTTGCAGAATAATAGGAGATAGTACAAGTAAGTAGGGAAAAAATTGCCAGAAGGCTAGGCGGAAGATAAAGAGCCGCCAGAAGGCGCTAATGTTGCGAAAAATCAGTGCACTTCTGGCAATTTCTATACTTATTCTGTAATTTCTATCAAAATGACATTAATAATTTTGAATATTTGTCGAATGTAATTATTATATCATGATTGAATTTTCAGTATGCCCTTATAACTATATAATGTATAATATTATATAATAATATATAATCTAGTTTTGAATTACAGAATAAGTATAGAAATTGTCAGAAGTGCACTGATTTTTCGCAACATTAGCGCCTTCTGGCGGCTCTTTATCTTCCGCCTAGCCTTCTGGCAATTTTTTCCCTACTTACTTGTACTATCTCCTATTATTCTGCAAATTTTCAGCTCTGCACCGAGTCACCCATTTTCTCCGTAGCCAGCTCTCCGTCTAAATTTAGTTTTTAATCACCCACTTTGTAAAGTTAACTCTCATTGTCCGGGATTCGAACCCAAATTCTCAAGTATCGCACTGGATGCGTTACACAATTCTACGCGAAGCTTGTGCTAGTGACAGTGTAACTTTTCTTTATAACAAACCCTTTTCGTGGAGATCAATTTTGCACGAAAAAACTGCGGCAATCTACGAACTCGGGCGAAGCCGGACCGGACCGCTAGTTTGTAATAATTTACAATTTTGTGGCACATTAAATTGCAAGCAATTCAAATGAAACAAAAGGATATCTTCTTTTTTTTAACACTTAGATAATATTAATAACTTCGTGAACAAAAACTTCAGGAACAGAAAATGGTCGAAGGTTTTTTTATCGACTCTTATGAAATTTCTCGACGTTACTTTTGAAACAATCTGTATAAAAGATACATTGTTATGTCTGATTTTGTTATGACTGCTTATTTGTATAGGCAGTATACACGAAATTAATTTCATGCATAGAATAATTTGCTAATTAGTATTATTTATTATAATATTTTAATAACTTTTTTTGCTCACTTTCTCGTATTCACATTCCTTAAAATTTTAAACTAAATTTATTATTTAAGAAATTGAATACAATGAAAAGAACTATGTAGATTGTAGAGCAGTATCGTATAGAGAAGATGGCCACTAGTCTATACTAATATATAAAGCTGAAGGAGTTTGTTTGTTTGTTTGGTTGAACGCACTAATCTCAGAAAACATTTTTTTTGTTGGATAGCCCATTTATCGAGGAAGGCTATAGGCTATATAATATCAAGCTACAACCAATAGGAACGTAGAATCAATGAAAAATGTTGCAAAATGTAACTCAAAATTTGTCCGTCCGACAAAAACTTTTGAACGGTAACTCCGATCATCATGAAATTTGGACACAACATTCATCTCGGTAAACTAAGATGAATGTGCGTACTCATGTCGCTCCCCCCATTCGTTCTTTTGCACTCGGGTGAAACCGGGCGGGACCGCTAGTGTAATATAATTATGTTGTAATTATCATCCTACAGGGTCTCATTAACGAACCGGTCATCACCCGACTGTGCCTGTGTCTGTGTTTATGAAATCTGACGGCTTCGACTGTAATTATTATTTTTTACAAAACATCGAATTAAGGAGGTTGATGCGTTACAGTCCCAATCAAAAGTAAGTCGAATTCTAAATGGGAACTTTTCCATAATACATTTTTAAAAAAGGTTATAAGTCGATGATACCAATAAATTTTTGTCATAAAGGCATAAATAAATAATTTTTTTTAATATTAATTAATTATTTAAATATTTTACTTAATGGACTAACTTTTGATTTTTTTGTACAAAGTTAGGAGAGAAAAAATAAATGTATGTAAATATCTGTATTTTACATATTTTTTTGCAGTAAATAATTAAAAAAAGAAATTAGAAGTAATAAAAATTAAAATTAAATCATAAAAAGTTGAAAATTCAGTTAAAATTGTCAAGAATAAAGTCCATAATCGAAAAGTGCTAAGTTTTAATAATTCTTTTTATTGATTAAAAGTCTCCTAATTAAATTGGAAAAAATATTAAAATATGCGCAAGACATCGATGCTTTACATAGTTAGTTTTCGGAACTGCTGACATTATTTGGTTATTTGCAAAAAATGTACCAATTGCATGCTAGATTGACATTTTTTCCATAAGACGACATGTAAAAGTTTTTTTTAATTTTCAACTTTATAAATCTCCTAATGATTTTGGATTTTTGACGTGATAACGTCTTATAAATTGATGAATCACCAATCTTATAAATTGATAAAACACCGGCTGCATGCACGAAAAAGTGTAACGTTCCTAACGCGTAACGTTCCTAACGTTCGTAACTCGAACGTTCCTAACGCGTAACGTTCCGCCTGACCCTGTGCGTGCTTTTTGCTAATTTCTCGCTCAATTTAAATCAGATCGGTTTGAAACCAGTCTTAAACGAAAGAGGAGAACATTTTACATAGATTTCGTATAACAGAATTTGCCTAAACAGTTTTTTTATACAAATTTATATAGAAAAATAGTTGTATAAATGCAATGTTGTCTAATGCATGGCGCGACGCAGTCGGTCGTCTTTGTTTGCCGTACATGGAAATTAGAATAAAACGTATGTCTTGTCTTAACATGAAAACGGCTGCATTTCTAATGTTTAATTCAATTTTTTGACATTAGTATTTTGTGAAATGCAACGCCTTCTAAGTTAAGTATTGGAATAACTAATTATTATTAGAACATAATACTTTGACAGTTGCAAACGTCACTTTTGACATTTCTTATCATTCCGACACCAAGGATAAGCGGATTGAAACCAAATTTTGGGAGGTTTAGGTTATGTATTACGGAATACGTTATCACGTAAAACTATCGTCCGTAAACCGACTTTACAGACAACCAATTTTTTTTTACAGAAAATTTTGTCATAAAAAAATCTATTAAAAAAACTTTATTTCAGATTTTTTTCATTATCTTCGTAAAACGGCTCAACCTCCTTAAGAATGAGATTCAGACACATGTTTTAGTAGTAGATAGTTGTATTTGACGGCGCGGCGTTCCACATGTGAATGTGAAATGCCGGTTAGCCGGTCAGACGTCATGTGAATTGCCATCAAAGTTCACCTACACAACATTACGAGAATATACGACGCTATTCTGCATAATAAATATGTTAAAACTAGCCGTTACCCGCGGCTTTGCACGCGATTGAGACGAAACGCGGATGCATTCCCATTACTTGGCATAGTTACTCGTTTCTCGGCGTAGACCCCCCTAATAAATTTCAAAATTGATGACATTCACGTGATCAACGTCCTGACAAACTTTGAAAATGACACACATGTTGATTTTTAGACTATTTACCTCTTTTCACCCTCTGAAGGGGTTGTTTTTGAAAAAAACATGAAAAACGTGTTTGTATTTATTTGATGACAGGAGTAATCCTGCGCATTTTCGAATTCTATTTCTCCATGCACATTTTGAACCTCCATTACACCTTTTTTAGGGGTTGAATTTTCAAAAATCCGATGCCTACGTCATAATAACTATCTGTGTGCCAAATTTCATCCCAATCCGTCCAGTGTCTTGAGCTGTGCGTTGATTCTCCATGCACATTTTGAACCTCCGTTACACCCTTTTCCTGCTTTAAAGTACAGTCGAGTACGCTATTGTCAAGTTGTCATTGTTATTTTAGTTTTATTGAGTTGCGAGTTTGTAGTTTGTCAACAGACTGTACAAGCGCAAGTTTTAAAAATTTTTAAAAATTTGTTTTTGTAAAAAATTTTCTAAACTACAAAACCGATTAATTCCAAAATCTAATCAGCTCTTCTCCTTAACAAACTGCGTCGATTTCCGCAAACCGCATCAAAATCGGTTCATTTGTTCACGAGATACCGTGAACGAAAAAATCGTAAAAAAAGTGTTTTTTTAAAATGACTCTTAAAATTGTTATCAGATCGATTTTTTTGTAATAAATTACTTTCTTAGATTAAAAAAAGTAAAAACTGCGTCGATTGCAGCAAACCGCATCAAAATCGGCTCATTTGTTCACGAGATATCGTGAACGAAAAATTTGTAAAAAAGTGTTTTTTTTAAATTGCTCGTAAAATTCCTATGAGATCGATTTTTCTGTATTAAATTACTTTTTTAGGTAAAAAAATTGCGTCGATTGCCGCAAATCGCATCAAAATCGGTTCATTTGTTCATGAGATATCGTGAACGAAAATTTCGTAACAAAGTGTTTTTTTTTGAGCTCGAAGAGCTAAAAAATAAACTTCTTGCTATATTTTATATATTTTTGAGCGTTTTGAACTCGAAAATAGCGGGAAGTTACAGGGATGGCCTGCAGGGTCAAACTTCTTTTCAAATTTTTTTTTCTTTGGAAGCACTGTAGCCTCTAGGATTTATTATGCTACGTCCCAATCTCTTGTATCAACCGAATCAAGTATCTTCGTTCCTTGTACTAGCATGCCCTACATTAAAAATAGTAATCCGTCCTTGGTAATTGTTAAAATTTGCGAGGTACTTCAAATTTTTGATGTCCTACCTCCCCTCAAGGAGAGTTCAATTTGGGGGAAGCGCCAGTTACACATATTGTTGTTTCCGACATCAGTTTGCACAAAAGTGGAGCAAGCAGTTGCTAAATAACTTTCTTAAAACGAGAAGGAAATAGAATATTACAAAAACAGCATCACGATTTTTTTAAAATATATGAATAAATGTTATTTATTTTAAATTTAATAGTTGCATGAACGTAAAAAGTAGGGTAAAGGAATAACTAGATCGAGAAATATTTACAATTACGCGTATTAATATTATAAACAATAAATTTATTTATTTTTTACTCACTTTCTGCATCTAAAAAAACCATAAGCCACATCAAATCACACGACTGTTACAAGTACACAAGTATACAAAAACTAGGGCAAATGACTGTAATGAATAATTTCTTTTTACCTACATTTTAATTTGTGATGAGTAATAATGTCTTTACTACACCCTCCTCAAATTATTGCTAGAATATCTCCTTGCAATATAATAATAATAATAATAATAATAATAATGCGTTTAACGTCCGTTTCTCTACTTTATGTCATAACAGACGCCATTCGCACCATTACTATTTTTTTCTACCAAACTTCCCGTTATTTTCTACATTTTTAAACTTAAACTTAATTAATAGCAATGGGCGAATGAAAGAATTTTTAGGAAATTAAGGATAAGATAGGCAAATGTTGAGCATAGGAGTTTGGCAGGTAATCGGCCATGGCCTTGAATAAGGAACCATCTCGATATTTATCTGGAATTAATTCCAGATAAATATCGAGATTGTTCTTTTTAACCGACTTTAAAAAAGGAGGAGGTTCTATGTTCGACTGTATATTTTTTTTTATGTATGTTCACCGATTTTCCCGTCAATTATGGACCGATTTTCAAAATTCTTTTTTTATTCGAAAGAGTGCACTTCTGAGGTGGTCCCATCGGAACCAAGTCAGGATCTGATGGTGGAATCCGGAGAAATCGAGGGAAACTCTCAAATTTGACCCATTGCAATAAATTGAGTAAAATATATCTAACACTAAAAAAAAAAATATTTTTAACAAAAAAATTGAACCTACTTCAAAATATGCACTAAAAAGTAATAAAATAATTACAATTATTGTTATTTTTGGAGTCGGTGTCAGCCAAGGAAACACTACAATATACCTAGCAATAACACCGACTCCAAAAATAACAATTATTTTATTACTTTTTATTTCATATTTTGAAGTCGGTTCAATTTTTTTGTTAAAAATATTTTATTTAAATTTCTTATAAAATGAATTGTGTCCCCAGGCATTAATGAAAACAAAAATGAATCCTTATTTTGTGAGAATAGCAATGACCCTTTTTTGCCGTCTAGACTCGAGCATGTTGCTATTTCATTGCAAATTACAAGAATCTATATCACGCTGATGTGTTTCTTAATTATAAATAAATACAGTAATTAAAGTACATTAAACACATAAATGCAATTCAAGAAATAACTTTCTTTTCTTTTCTTGCGTATGTTTCTACACAATGCATTAATTTATTGTGTTTTTAAGGGCCGTATGTAGTCCCGTATGACTTTTAGCGCAACCCTATCAAATAATGTCTCCTTCACTGGTTTCCATGCATATTAAAAAATGGCCCAAAACCGATAAACGTACTGGAAACGCGTTCTACCACTAAAGTATCATTTAAAATACAGTGTAACCTGTTTATAACGTCCTCTTTTATAACGATAAAATCCCTATAACGTAGACATTTTTACAATTAGGTTGGTTTACCTTAAAACCCATACATTAATACCCTCTTTATAGCACAACAGCCATTCTCTATTACGAAGAAATATGTTCATATTTAGGCGTCAGCAAATATTTACAGACGTAAAGAGGCCGATTCTGAACCATCACCAACTATTCAACAAGCACTTGATGCCGAAACTTATTGAAAAATTCCTATTGTTTAATGAAGATGATTCCACCACATCCCAAGCCATGCATGTTATGTCACTGTGGAAATATGTTATGTCATTATCAAATAATTCACAGAAATTGTTTGAAGTTGTACTCGTTTTGTTGGATACAAAGGTGCGTGCGTAGTAGCCCGCATGCTTGTAGTAGCGATAAAGGCGTTTCGCGAATTATTTGGGATGCATTTCTGATTCCTGCTATCATTTCTTTGCGTGTGTTAACCGGGCTTTTGAATTAAACTTTGAACGGCTGTTTCTCTCTTATTTTTGAGTTTAGATAAAAAAGTTACTTAAAATATTTTTCGTCTAATTGATTTCAACACGCTGTTAAAAAACAAGAATCAACTTAAAAATCAGTCTGTTGCGAGACTGTTTTTTACTCTGCAGCGCTCAAAAAACGTATCTAATATTGTAGCAAGTATAAACGACGAACGTAAATATAATTTCACGCTCGGTTCATCAACTTAACTTAATCGCGATTTGCATCACGTTGTGGCGCCACACAAATTTAATTATCTGAATTTAGAAGTTCAGTTCATCAAAACAAACCATAATTTACTTGCAGTTTACAAACATACTTTAATACTCATGCTAGTTATTTTTTTACTGAAGTAAAATTTGCTCTCTAATATATTAAAAGTTCGCGCACACTTGTCACGCACTACCCTGCACGACCTGCACAGCACGGAGCAAAAAAGTCTGTTCGTGAAGGTATCTTATTTAACGGAATAGTGCGCAATAGACCAGCAACGACCGTCTGTCGATTTCTTGCAATTTCTGTCTATAGCCGTGTGCTGGACCGATCTAGTATAATACGCGCCACGGATCTAAAAGGTTCGGAAACTAGTCACAAACAGCGTCGCAAAGGCACATTTTAAGAGCCGTTGAGACTCCCACTTACCTGTACGGAACGTGCGCTCGTCGGTGATTGGCCGTGATCGCTCGTTGCCTTTGTCACTTGTCGCTTTCCCATTGCTTTAAAGTACAGTCGAGTACGCTATTGTCAAGTTGTTATTGTTATTTTAGTTTTGTTGAGTTGCGAGTTTGTAGTTTTTCAACATACTGTACAAGCGCAAGCCCGCATTCGCATCTAACTCCCGAGCCTTTTAAATTCGTGGCGCGTATTATACGCTATAGTTCATACTGTATTTTAGGTATAGTTGATATGTTACGGCTAATACAAGAAAGTAGTTAATTCGCGAATTGATCGGCTAATTACCCGAATTAACCAATCCTTGACGTTGGTTAATTCGGGTATTAGCCGGTTAATTCGCGAATAAACTACTTTCTTGTATTAACCGTAACAGATATATTATTATATTGGTTGTTACAGGAAATAATTTATATGCAAAACCAATTTGCCGCATAAAATTATCATTCCTACCTACACAGAAGATAATATGCACTCACTGGTTCAATAGAACGTTGACCCAATTGTAAAAACATTATAGTAATATTACGTAATTACTACAGATGACTGGGTAAAGATGCAGGAATCTAGCTGTCAAAAAAAAAAAAATCAAAAATACTTTTTTTTTAATTGCTTAAAAACGAATAGTGATTTTAAGCTTCTACATAAATCATGATTCTTGTTTTCTGTGTGATTATCTTTCTCTGTATCCAAGAAAATATAGTCAGAGTGCCCGTCGACAAAAATTTTATTGATACATACTCTCCCCAAACTTTGTAGGTATATGACTTCATTAGGCCTAGTCTGACACCTATTTCCTCTATGACTTTGCTTGATTTTGGGGCGTTTCCGAAAGATGTCGTTTTGACGACATGTAAAAATTTATAGATACTGTTTGTTTTTTTAATTGGATAGCTTAAAAACATCAACCAAAACGCTAAAATAATGTTCTCTGACAAATAACATGAACCATTTAAAATGTCTGACACCTCGAATATGTTTGACATATTCGAAGTGTCAGACATTTTAACTAAAACGAAGCTGTATCGGTTTTGGAACACGTTTTAACTACTGCGCATGCCTGTAACGGTTCTGATACCGTTCGCAAAGAGCTTGAAAAAGAACTCTTTTGGAAGTATACTGCATAAAATTTACATGTAAAAGTTTAAGATTGTTTTTTGATAAGAAGAAAGTTTAGTTACAAGTAGGCTTTGATGAATGGAGACACCTTGTATAGTTAAATAATATATAATGTCCTCGAAAAGCTATTGATGTGCGTTTGACCATGCCATATATTGTTGTTTTCACTTTAGACGGGCTTTTATTGAAATTAGTTGATAAATGTAATAATATGCCGGTAGATCATTTCAAGCAATATAAATACATATAAATTACTAGCGGTCCCGACCGGCTTCACCCGGGTGCAAAAGAACGAATGGGGGGGAGGGACATGAGTACGCACGTTCATCTTAGTTTACCGAGATGAATGTTGTGTCCAAATTTCATGATGATCGGAGTTACCGTTCATAAGTTTTTGTCGGACGGACAAATTTTGAGTTACGTTTTTCATTGATGCTCCGCTCCTATTGGTCGTAGCGTGTTATTATATAGCCTATAGCCTTCCTTGATAAAAGGGCTATCCAACAAAAAAATGTTTTTTCAATTTGAACCAGTAGTTCCTAAGATTAGCGCGTTCAAACAAACTAATAAACAAACTCTTCAGCTTTATATATTAGTATAGATATAAATTACTAGCGGTCCCGTCCGATTTCACCCGGGTGCAAAAGAACGAATGGGGAAGGAAGAGACATGAGTAAGCACATTCATCTTAGTTTATTACTTATTTTAAACTCAAACCTCCATTTTTGATAAAAATATTTTAAGTAATAATTATTTCTTTTAAATCAATAATTACTGTATAATTAATAAAATATAATAAATATTTAATTAAAAACACTGTAGAAAAATTATTTTTATATATAGGTACTGTAATAGTTTTCAAATAAGCTATTATTTAGATTTATTTAATTTTATTTAGTCGTAAATAAAACTAAAATAAATTTAAATGATAGCCTTAGAAGAAAGCAATGTAGAAAATAAAAAAAAAACATTAAACACATATTCGTCCAAGGTGGTGCTCGAACCCACGACCCTGAGATTAAGAGTCGAGCGCTCTACCGACTGAGCTAACCGAGTTCTGTACGTGTGCCGCTATAATATTGGGATATTCAGTTAGGGCATTTCACCTGAATATAAGTATATTGTGAAAAATTTTGACTGACATTCTCCAACATTTTTCATTGATTTTCCGCTCCTATTAGTCGTAGCGTGATATTATATAGCCTATAGCCTTCCTGGATAAATGGGCTATCCAACAAAAATTTTTTTTTTCAATTCGAACCAGTATAGTTCCTGAGATTAGCGCGTTCAAACAAACAAACTCTTCTGCTTTATATATTAGTATAGATAAGTAGTACACGTCTTATCGGCAAATTATGTATGCTTGACCGTGTTTGATACTGCACTGTATATTATATGCATATATAAAATACATTATGCATATTTTTAAACGGTCGATTGATATTAGACTGAATGTCACGTACTTGCAATGTTACGTAACTTGCCGGTAAGGTTACTTTACGTACCGGCAACGTTTCACAACGTTAACGTTACCGGTATGAGACATGTTACAGTATTGACGTTTCGTATGCTAATGTGAATCGGCCTTAAACAACTATAAATTTTTTTTAAAATTGTTTATTTTAAACGAAACGTCGTACACTAAATAAATCTAATATTTTTGTCCACAATCCTACGATTTTTCTTATTATTATTATCCCGGTGGACACGATATATTGTTTATTAAAATATATTTGTTTATTAAAATTTTTTAAAGTTAAGAAACAATTAAAAAAACTTTTATATCGTGATCTTGTTAAGTATGTAAAAAGGGCTTCGTGTAGCAAAAAAATTGTAGGCCAATTATTTAACATTAATGGAGACGGTTTTTCGAAAAAAAAATATTTAGTTAACAATAGCCTCACTTTTTGACGTGATAACGTCTTATAAATTGATGAATCACTAATCTTATAAATTGATAAAACACCGGCTGCATGCACGAAAAAGTGTAACGTTCCTAACGTAACGTTCCTAACGTAACGTTCGTAACGTAACGTTAGTAACGTTCCGCCTGACCCTGTGCGTGCTTTTCTCGAAAACGGCCCTAACGATTTGGATGAAATTTACTGAAAAGGGATTTTGGGGGGCAAAAAATCGTTTTAGCTAGGTCTCATCTCTCGAAAAAATCGTTTTCTTACAAATTTTACATTATAAAAATCAATTTTTTGACGTATGAAAATACTTAAATATTGTAAGTAGGTTTTGAAATTTTATATAAACAGTGAAACAATTGTTTTCAAAATATTATGACAGCTAATCTTTGAGACTTAAAATAAATACGAAAGAAAGAAAGTTAAAAAAAACAATTATATTATATAGTGAGTAATTTAAATAAATAAAATTAACCTAAATTTGAAGCGAAAGATGCAATATCAAAGATTCGAATTATTATAATTATTATATAAATTTAGGTTATGTATTACGGAATACGTTATCACGTAAAACTATCGTCCGTAAACCGACTTTACAGACAACCAATTTTTTAAAAATAAATTAAAAAATTTTTTTCAAGTGTTAAGATGACATCATACTTTATTCAAATGTTTGTATTATTATTTAAACTATTAAAAAATTATTTTATGTGTTGTACTCTCTGGAACCCTATTTTCAACATTAAATAAAAACTATAAATAATAGAGATAGAGTTCCAGGAGTGGGCCTTTATTATTGGAAATTTTCTTCTCTTTAAGATTCTTTTTTCCAATTTCCGCTATCGTTTATAGTTTTTGAGTACTTGCCAAAAATCTGAGAAGTATTTTTTCTTTCAACAAATGCAGTTTTTGTCGGCGCAAAAAATTGTCTTTTCCGAAATATTTTTCCAAATCGAATAAGGTATTTGCTCATATTTTTTGAATACTTGGATCTACTTTTCTCATGAAACTCGCACTTCTTGACTAGGCTATGTCCCATTTCAATTTTATATATTAGTATTGACTTTATCAACAGTTATTTACAACTGTTCCATTGTATCTGTTGTGAATGTATAAAAAAGTTAACAGTATAAAATTACCAGACTGATTGCAATCAAAGAAGTATTGAGAAATCGGTATAAAGTTCGCAATCAATTTTTCTTTCACTGCTTCGAAAAGAACTGCTAACATTTGTTATATTCATGTAATGCGTGCCAATCATTTATTTAATAATAATTAGTAGTTACAGGTGCATACGATCAATAAATTAATGAACATGGTTATATCATTTTTTTTGGCAAATATTTTAAACATATGTTTCTTGTGTCTATAATAGTTACTACTACATAATTTATATTTTATATCTACTACAGTCTAAAATATTATATATACCGAGCAGGATGGCGCAGTGGTGAGAGCACTAGACTCGCATTCGGGAGGTGGCGGGGGCAGATGTGATTGGGACTTGTTCCTGCTGTCTCTCGCCGAGAACCGGTAATTCCTGTACAGGCCATTTGTTGAGGTTTTCCATGGTTTTTCCTCAATAATTCCAGATAAATATCGAGACGGTTCCTTATTCAAGGCCATGGCCGATTACCTGTGAAACTCCTATGCGCAAAATTTGACTACCTTATCCTAATGTTCTAAAATTCCTTCATGTGGAAAATAACGGGAAGCGTGATAGATGGAAAATAGTAATGGTGCGAATGGCGTCTGTTATGACATAAAGCCGAGAAACGGACGTTACAGAGATTTAAACTCCGGTTTATAGATGGACAGTGAATATTTTATTTCACTTAAATACGCGCCACGAATATAAAAGGCTCGGAAGTTAGATGCGAATGCGGGCTTGCGCTTGTACAGTCTGTTGAAAAACTACAAACTCGCAACTCAACAAAACTAAAATAACAATAACAACTTGACGATAGCGTACTCGATTGCACTTTAAAGCAGGAAAGTGACAAAGGCAACGAGCGATCACGGCCAATCACCGACGAGCGCACGTTCCGTACAGGTAGCTGGGAGGTGGTGGGAGTCACAACGGCCCTGAAATGTGCCTTTGCGACGCTGTTTGTGACTAACTTCCGTGGCGCGTATTATACGCAGTACTAGAATATTTTCAGCACGATATTGCGATAGGAAATGCACAGTCTATTGTCTGAATCGGTGGTTGTAGTTAAATAACCAGATTATCTATTACAGGTGTTATTCGAATTTCTATTTACATATTATGTGAAGTAGATTCGTGCAAGGTTAATTGAATTTTGTACCGATTGATTGTTGTTAAGTAACAATCGACCACAATACAAAACGACTCATTATATGGGTATAATAGGTAAATTATTTTTGTGTTCATTTAACCGATAACCCTATTTCCGATACGTTTGCCACGCCCTGCAATTAGTTTTGTTGTGTTTCTAAACATTTATTTCTTACTCAAAATTGTCGAAAAACTCCATTGCTAACACGGTTAATTAATACGAACCAGAATTTATTTATTCCAATTTTTTTAAAACCCAAAAATATACTTGTTGAATGGTTGGACCCCTAAAGTAATTTTAGGGTATCGTAGATCCGAATTACTTCTATTCCAGCACATATTAATATTTATCTATAGGTACTATTATATATATAGCTGAAGAGTTTGTTTGTTTGTTTGTTTGAACGCGCTAATCTCAGGAACTGGTTCAAATTGAAAAAACAAATTTTGTTGGATAGCCCATTTATCGAGGAAGGCTATAGGCTATACAGGGTGAGTTTTAAGTTGATGCTTTCTTTTTTACAGCGTGTAAAAATCAAATAGACGAGCAAATATTTCAAATAGTTTTTTTATCAAAACTCAAAAATAAGAGAGAAACAGCCTTTCGAAGTTTAAATAAATTTTATTAAATTTTCTTTAATTTTGAGGTCGGTCCTGGGGTTATATTATGTCACTATGGAAATATGTTATTATTATCAAGTATTCACAAAAATAATTGAGGTACACACAAATCTCTCAAAAACAGAACAATACACATACTTGATAATAACAACTTATTTCCATAGTGACATAATATAACCCCAGGACCGACCTCAAAATTAAAGAAAATTTAATAAAAATTTAAACTTCGAAAGGCTGTTTCTCTCTTATTTTTGAGTTTTGATAAAAAAACTATTTGAAATATTTGCTCGTCTATTTGATTTTTACACGCTGTAAAAAAAAAGCATCAACTTAAAACTCACCCTGTATAATGTCACTCTACAACAATTAGGATCGGAGCATTAATGAAAAATGTTGCAAAATGTATCTCAAAAATAAGCTTCTATTCAGGTGAAATGCACTAACTAAATATACTAATATTAGCGTTGTTAGGACACAACGTCGTATGGCTCAATCGGTAGAGCATGCGACTGTCAATATCAGGGTCGTGGGGTCGAGCCCTACGTTGGGCGAAAATGTTTTTATTTTTTTTTATTTTCTACATTGCTTTCTTCTAAAGATTACATTTAATTTTATTTAATTAATTAAAAAAAATATTAGTTTAAAAAATACTGCTTTTTATCGACAAAAGCTTTTGAACGGTAACTCCGATCATCATGAAATTTGGACACAACATTCATCTCGGTAAACTAAGATGAATGCGTGTACTCATGTTCCTCCCTTCCCCATTCGTTCTTTTACACCCGGGTGAAACCGGGCGGGACCGCTAGTTAAAAAAAATAGGTCTGTAAAAAGTGAGATCTTATTTGAACGCAAACCTTTTTTCAATTGACGGTATATTTATGAGCAATTTTGTGTTAGTTTAGGAAAGATTTAATTTGTATAAATGAAGTGTTATGGATGGTATATAATATTACAATTTACAACGTCCGGTGCATTAATTTGCAGAAATAAAGCACGGCTATTATTGATCATTGTTTATAAACAATCGTTGTATTAACTCAGTTCTTATTGCACACGATGTGGTGTATTGTATGGAATAATATACATTTTATGCTGTCCAAGTGTACTATATTATTTTTATGTGACAGTATTTGTTCATTTGCGGGTAATTATTATTGATATTATTCATTACACGACCTTCCTGGCAATTTCTCGGAAAGCCGTTTCTAAAAACAAACAATCATTGGAAGTTATTGTTATTGAAATTATGTTAATAATTACTATCAAAAATAATTACGATCTTTTTCTCGTTTTCTTTCCAAACAAGACGGCTTAAGAAATAATGCTTGGACACATTAATGGCCATTTTCACCAAGTTAAATATAAGGGGCCGTTCAAGTATTAAGTAAGCAGAATTTTAGTAATTTTTGACCCCCCCCCACCCTTGTCAGCAAAAGTAAGCAAAGATTTGGTGCTCCCTTAGCTGATGAGACAGTATCGTACATGTTTTCAAGAGCTAGTTAGTTAGTCTATGATTTATATAAAAAATGAATGAAGGTGGTTATAAAACGAATTTTTTCCGAGATGAGACCTACTTAGATCGATTTTTTGCTCCCCGAAAACCATTTTCAGTCAATTTCATCAACTTTAGAGCCGTTTTTGTGGAAAAGCTCGTTTAATTATATATTTACGCCATCTCTCGGTATAAAAATAAAAAGCCAAACTGCTTTTGAATCATATATATTAATACGCTAAGGTTAAAGATGTTTGCCTCCCTTTTTAGAAAAAACCTCGCAATTTCTCCACATAAATTAAATATCATTTTACAGATAATTGCTTGCTCTACTGACATCGACAACTAAAAAAATTATTATTGCTTTTGTTTTTGTAAATTAATTAAAATACAGCAACGCTGAACAACGTCTGCCATCTGACGGCTTTAATTTTGAAACAAAGTCAACACTTCGATCTGTCATCTGACCTTCATATTGTAATACAACAGACACAATACTGCATACTGCCATCTGACGGCTTTAATTTTGAAACAGCGAGCAACGCTGAACAACGTCACAGCAATGCTGCATTATGCTATCTGACGGCTTAGCTCAACGCTTTTGCTACTTGCGCCTCTATATGACAATTTTAGTAAAATATTTCTTCGATCTGTCATCTGAGCTTCATATTGTAATACAACAAAAAGAAGAACGCTATAAGCAGTGTGCAAAATTAGAAACGAATTGAATACCTGCAATCATATTTAAAAAATAATTTTGTAAAGTGATCATTATTATACTTATTTAGTGCGAATAATTCGCACAGGTCACACTAGTTACGTTAAATAACCGATTGTCTTGATTGGTAGATCGTCTGACACGCGAACTTGGCGATCTACCCGATCGCCTTGATATATTAATATGGTTTAAACTCTAATGAAGACAGTTGCTGGTGAAAGCGGCCATAAACGTTCATTTGTTTTATTGTTTATTAACTCTTTTCAAGAATCACTTGTTTGTTTTGTTTGGTTATGTCAAGTCCATAGTGAAAACTATACAAAGTTTTGCATACATGGAAAATGGAAACTCATTTACATAATATTACATAAATCTGTCCATATTAACATTTACCAACTGTGAATTTTTCAAACAGAATAAATTTTGTTTTCTATTATTGTTCGACAAAAAAGAGACATGTGGGATTGTATTCTTTGTTCCGACATAAAATTAGTGTCTCATAATTGCATAGTTTTGAGAGCAGTAGGTAATTTAACAAGTAACAACTGCGCATACTCATAAATTTCATTTTTTGCAGTTGGTAATTATTAGACATATGGTTTCTCCATAACGCTGTGATGAATCGACTTTTTAATATATAAAATGTCATAAAGTTTATACGTTTTAACAATCTGTTCATCAACTTATGTCTCTGCCGTTCATTATGAGAAAAGCTGTATAATACGCGCCACGGATCTAAAAGATTCGGAAGTTAGACAAACTTTTACAGCGTGCGCTCGTCCATGATTGGCTGTGATCACTCGTTGCCTTTGTCACTTATCGCTTTCCTGCTTTAAAGTACAGTCAAATACGCTATTGTCAAGTAGTTAATGCTATTTTAGTTTTGTTGAGTTGCAAAACCCCTTAACCCGGAGAAATTAGCGTTTGACTGGAAACCTGGAGATTGTCTCCAAGAAAAAAAATAGCCCTATTTTCATCTCTACATTAAAATTAGAAATATTGGTGGTAGAGTTCCGGGAGATGGGACTTTTTTGTAGAAAACCTGGCTCTTTCAGAATATTTTTTGTGATTTCACATATCTGCATTGGTTTTTGAGATCTTCGCAAAAATCAAAACCCCTCTTTTTTTTACTAAAATGATTATAACTTTTGCAATTTTTTCGTCCCCCACTGCAATCTTTTCAAAAAGTTTTTAGATGTCATTCACGAATCGAATGACACCATGATCATAATTTTCGGTGAAGGAGGACTGGAATTCATCAAAACGGGGCATGTAAACTAGATTATAAGACTTATAATCCTGCCCAGGATAAAATGTGTAGGTATGTTGTATCGGCCAAACTGTAGATTGTTTCGTAATTATTGTAATACCTAATTTATTAGATAACACAGCTAATCTAGTTTTAAAAGTATTTTTGACAAAGACACAAGGCATTCACTATCGGATATTCACGCAGTATAATTAATTTTGTAATTAGAATTTAAGTTAATGAATATTATTACAAATATACAGGTGACCGATAATTTGGGAGAAGCAACTATGACTAATTTGGAATGATTTAACCTCTATCACTTAGGGGTCGGAAATGCGTCTATTTTGAGAAAATCTACTTCGGTTTAAAATTCCGAATTTTGGGAGTTAGAAATAAAAAAAAAAATATAATCTCACTTTTTTGCCTGATTTTTTCCGTGATCTGATAGCTTACAAACTGGCCAACCTTCCTAAAGCTAAAAACCACGAAATTTATAGATTTTATGTTGTGTGTTAAAACTTACAATAAATAAAAAAAAAAATAAAATAAAAAATCTTCACCGAAGTGTCATTATCATATAGAGCAGAGCATAGTGGCGCATTCGTTTGCAAAATTCGTTTGGTTCGTAAATTTTTTTTTTAAATGTCCAGGAGGCTCTCCTGATTATAACAGTGTAACATGACACTCAATATCTGTTGCCGTTATTGTTTAAACAACGAAAAATTGAAAATATTGCAAAATAAGTTTTTTTGCAATAAATAATTTTTTTATATATTTTTCAGACTATTTTGAATCGAAAAAGTCCTTACACTCATTATCGTATCTTCAACCGGTGAATTTTTATGAATTTTTAAAAATTAAAAATCGTTGTAAATCGTGATTTTCTTGAATTAAATAGTACACCTGAAAAAAAATACCGTGATTTCTATTTTTTTATTAAATATTTAAACTTTAATAAAAAAAATGGCGTAATCAGATTTCAAATATTTTATTAATTATTATGTTTATTATTCATAATAACAATATGCTCTTTACGCGCATGCACTTTAAGGATAGTAGTATTGTCATCTCACTCCCAGTCCTATGTATGACATTAGTAAGAGAGAGGCAGATGGTACGTTTCGACAAATTATTGCTGGTTTTTAGCGCAAAATCGACTAAAATATTTTTTTTTACAATTTACTATTACAATCTAATAATTTTTCTTAGCATTTTTGTAATTTGTGATTTTTATTCACTATTTACATTCTTATAATAACTATTTTATCTCTTACAGTTAACAAAACCTTTTGCCTATTTAAAAAAATCATTTTCAGGTGCCCACCGAAAAATAAAATTTTCTAAAACTTTATTTTTCAGTACGATAAAAGAAGATAAACATACCTGTCGTGATCCGTGAAAAATTTCTACCTGTTATGATCAACACAAAAGTCTACCACTTTTTAGAAAATGATTTTTTTAAATAGGCAAAAGGTTTTGTTAACTGTAAGAGATAAAATAGTTATTATAAGAATGTAAATAGTGAATAAAAATCACAAATTACAAAAATGCTAAGAAAAATTACCGGTCACCCTATATACAATTTATTCACTTAACAATACAGTGCGCACGGTGCGTCTCAAAAAAGCTTTCATTACAAAAACAAAAATCATTCGAGCTCTCTGTACTATCGGAAGGACTACCGGCTTCTAGATAACCAACTTGATCGAGTAGCTTGACTGTCTACTTAATTCGTGTGAACGCATGTCTGTCTAGCGGCCGCGGCGTGTTAATTCGCTGGCGCGAACCGCGAGCCACGAACTGCCGGCAGATCCGCGTGTCTCCGTCATTCAGTTGTTTAGAGAGTGCCAAGCCAACTAGATGCTTAAAAATGTATTATTTATATAGTGATAATATGCGTGTTGACATTTGTTATAATTATGAAATAAATGAACGTCGCTAAGTAAACAGTTGAAGTTAACCCCGTGTTGTGCGATATTTTGAGTTTAGTTTTTAATTATTAATGAAATTAATTAATTATTAATTATGCATGCTCAAAATTATAATAGTTTAACGATTAGTGAAATGTTTTTATAAATTAAATATCAATAAACAAAAATTTAAATGGCGGTTGTCGAAATGAATTATATTACGTTATACAAAATGTGACGTGATAATTTTGATTTGTGGCGCGAAACGTTGCGCAAGGAGATAGTTCGGATAACACCAATTAAAATGGATATATTGTAGCCGGATTAACTATACATTGCTGCTAAATGTTCCTTGAAGATAAAGGTGAGATAATTGATCAGATTAAACTAAATTGTAATTTGCTAATAAAGAAGGATTTCGTAGTGTTCCAATAACATACTCATTATGTCTCTCAATAGCATTTACTATGTCATAATAACCTATTTTTTAAATCGGGTTTAAAATATTAGCACATCTTTCTCTTTTTTTTTGCAAAGTTCCAAATTTCTCAGTAGTCAAATTTTGCTCGTGTGTTCTTCGAATAAAATGTATAATTTTCCCAAATACGCAAGAAAATTTTAAGATAATTGGCACTGATTTTTCACTCGACACTTGGTAGAACATGATTAATAACAAATGACAAAAACACGTGAAAATTTCACAAAATATTTTGTAGGATTTTCACGTGATTTTATTTGAACATTTTAAGGCTTAATTCTTACTGATTATAGAAAAAAATGCGTAGTTTTTTATTTAGTTCCAATAAATCAAATTCATAATAAAATAGAGTGAATTTTTATATAAATACGGGAAGGAAAAAAAGTTGGGGTAGTGATTTGAGTGTGTTAATTCGTTTAAATAAAGGGAAGTGCACAATATATGTTTCGCGATGTGTACGAATTGACACTAGTTAAAGTCGATTCAGAAGAAATTGATATAATGAATTTAACAAGTCAATTAATTACGGTCGAATTTCGACCACTACTATGGTTAAAACATCAAGAAAAAATGACTACTTTTAACATTTTTTAGTTGGTGTGAGATTTTTCACAATATTTAGCTGTTAAGAATTCTTTTTTCTCATGTCAGATATATTCTTGCTGTAGTAAAGGTATACTTATTTATTGTTATGTAACATTGCATGGCTCTTTTCCAAAAAAACTTGTAGTATGTTTGGATCGCTACAAATGTATACAAACTAAATCAGATCGTTTTTATTTAGCGTTGTTGGACATGGACGCGGTGTTGAATTGTTCGCGGATTAATGATGTTACGTTTATAAATGAGGTTACCTATACAAAGAAAAATTAAAGATTGTCGTCTACAAAATTTATTGAATAAAAATATTTTATCTGTGCCCTGCAGATAAAAGTGGATAAAAACTGTAGACTTATTATCTTTTGGCTGTTAGCCACAGCTTTGTTTTTTTAAGTGGCTATAAAATTGAATAAAGAAGTCTTGTCATGTCGAAAAAAAATTTGATTAAAAATTTCGAAGGATTTAGACTTGTTGCGGTCTATGTATCGAAAAAATAGCGAATATCGAAAACGTAAGGTTTTTCAGTCATCATGAAGCAAATTCTACCAGATTTGCTTCTGAACTAATAGCTTTGAGCGAATTCTGTCAGATGTCGGTACTTACGTTGCTTCTGAACTAATAACTGTGAGTAAACAGGAGATGCCGCTACATGTTACTAAAACAGTTTTGTTTGTTTTTGAGAAAAAACCGTAATTTTGTACAAAATATTTAATAAAACCTATCCTATAGCGTAAGTTAGACCAAGCAAGACACATTTACAAAATTTCATTAAAATCGGTTTAGTGATTTCGGAGATTAGCGCGGACAAACTTGAATTGGTTATTCCAGGGCATGAATAATGACTAATTTAGCACGCGATTGGTTAATAAATGCTGTATGCAAATTTGAAAGCCAATACTTATATCTACTTTTCAAAACTGTAATCATTTTAGCTTATCATCATTGATCATCATTTTTATATGTTATATAAAAATTTCTCTTAGCAGTGTATAATATCAAACAAGGAAATACTGTTTGCTCATATGTACATTATATTATACTTGCACACGTTTCTATTAAACATTTATACGGACTTATGTACACTGAAAGACAAAAAAATCGGCATCTTTTTGTCTGCGTGACGTTCCATACGCAAATTGAAATATTGCTCAAGTAGCTTTGATAATAGTATATTGTGCAACTAGTGCGACAATGCCGCACGAGTTGCACATACTATTTTTTATTACGAATTAAAGTAAAATTAAAATTTTATTACGAATTAAAAAAAGAAATTAGAAGTAATAAAAATTAAAATTAAATCATTAAAAAGTTGAAAATTCAGTTAAAATTGTTATTGTATTGGTAACTATGGTAACTCTGAATTTGCGTGCGACAAACAATAATTTGAGTGCGACAAATAAAGTTTCCGCACGCAAATGAAAATGGCTAGTTTTCAACCGTAACAGCGTGCGTAAACATACCACTTTTCCCGCATGAGTAATAAAAAATAGTATGGTTGATTGTTTCCATTATAACTTCAATGTTTTAAATTCCATTTCCTGTTATTTAATTGTCTAGCCTTTTTAACTTGCGGCCTGCTGTTTTATTAAAACGATCTTTTGAAAAATATTATGATTGTTCGACATTTACGTAACGTGAACCACAATTTTGTTTTAAGATAAAGCTTAAGTTACACGTATATTATTTTTGCGTGTTACTGCCTGACGCCGTTTTTGCTCGTAGGGTATAGAGAAATTATTTTATTCAACACGCGTGAGTAATATATAATTTCGGGGCCCTGCTAAATTCGGGAGAAATAATAAATTACTTCATGTTGACGCGTAGAGTGCTAATAATGAGCCGAAACTGTACGATAATGTATTACTGCATAGTTTCTGGACCAATAGGAACGCGGTAGCGATTTGTATATATGAAAACAGCATCGCAATTCAGCGAAAGTCAGGGCCATCTTGTGTGCATCGAGGGCGGTGGGTACGTCAATCAATGAAGTGATTTATTATTTTTCCCTCTTTTATCAGGGCCCCGATTACATATTACTCGTGCTAGTTGAATAAAATATTATGTGCGATCATTGATCGAAGGAGAATATTCCACTCGTGTGTTACCGCGCTCGTTACGCGGCAAATTTCACGCTCATGGAATCTTCTCCTTCGCTCACTAGTCGCACAATATACCTACTATTTTTATTCATTGATGAATGTGTTATTTAAAAAAAAATCGTAAGTGCAATTTTGTTTCTTACTGTAATCGCATATAATGCGAATGCGTGTACTTATTAATAAGTTGCATAATTCATGAATTAAATAGTGTATGGTGAAATAAGATAAAAAGGAGTAGATACCTATCATAAATTAAGTGAATATTTTTTTTTGCCTTTTTTGCGGTTTTTACATTTCATATACCTACGTAACCGCATTAAAAAGCCTCTGGATCATTAATTTTTTTTGTTTGCATTAATTCTTTGGAGCGAAAAGGAACATTTTTTGGTTCCTGAGATAATGGAAAATATTTAATTATTTATGAACCTTTGATATGCTTGTTGAGAAATTGGGAAATCTGTGATTCTTATATAACAACAAAATTAAATGGCTTTATCGTGAGTGGATTATGTTAACTATATAGATACGGTAATAAATTTCAAATACTTATTTAGACAGATGACATGATCTTTGCCAATATTTCTCTTGTGTCGAAACTGAGTGCCTCATAATAATATTATGATTTGTTATAGTTCGTGATTGTTTAATTTTGCGAAACTAAGAGTAGGTACACTGTATTTGAATTATTTGTAATTATGTCGAAGTAATTTAGTTTCATCAGGTATTAGAATTTTTTTTCATAATACAGTAGAACCTGTTTAAGTCGAACATCTCCAAAACTCGAAAAATGTTTTGTTCCCTTCCCTTCAAGCCCCAAAGTATCCATTACTCGAAATCTCAATCCTATATGGGCTACGTGCAGGGAGAGCCGGAGTTACAAATTTTTCGATGCGAGCGTTTGTGGTGAGCACTAGGGGAAACTTCAACCTCAAATTTTCCGTATGTCAGTGAGCAATGTTTATTAAAAGTGAAAATAGTTATAATTTTATGAATTTTTTAATTATAAAGAAAACATAGGAAAACTAAGCGATCTGGAAATGCTTGTTGTGTTCCGGGCTGTTGCGCTGATGACGATTTAAGTAAAATAAAGACCATTGGCGCCCTAATTTGACGTTCCGCTGTCAGTGTAAACAAATTAACATCAGTTTTCCTTATTACATTTTTTTTTTGACACGGCATGGCCAACTAAAGTTTTTGGCTTATCACCATAGAAACACGTCGCGATTTCCATAAAAAGTGAGTTCAAGAATTCTCTATTACCCACTAGCGGCGCTAGTAGGCTTCGTGCACACAGCCCATAATAATCAGTGAGTTCCTACAAGCCATTGTAGTACAAATTGTTCCTCTATTATCAAGTTTCTGCCCCGGTTCGAAAAAATCCTAGATCCGGGGCTGATGTCAATAGTGTAGCATCAGCTCTCTCTTTCTCTGATATCATATATATTAATACGCTAAGGTTAAAGATGTTTGCCTCCCTTTTTAAAAAAAACCTCACAATTTCTCCACATAAATTATATATCATTTTACAGATAATTGCGTGCTCTACTGACATCTACAACTAAAAAATTTATTATTGCTTTTGTTTTTGTAAATTAATTAAAATACAGCAACGCTGAACAACGTCTGCCATCTGACGGCTTTAATTTTGAAACAACGTCAACACTTCGATCTGTCATCTGACCTTCATATTGTAATACAACAGACACAATACTGCATACTGCCATCTAACGGCTTTAATTTTGAAACAGCGAGCAACGCTGAACAACGTCACAGCAATGCTGCATGATGCCATCTGACGGCTTAGTTCAACGCTTTTGCTACTTGCGCCTCTATATGACAATTTTAGTAAAATATTTCTTCGATCTGTCATCTGAGCTTCCTATTGTAATACAACAAAAAGAAGAACGTTATAAGCAGTGTGCAAAATTAGAAACGAATTGAATACCTGCAATCATATTTAAAAAATAATTTTGTAAAGTGATAATTATTATACTTATTTAGTGCGAATAATTCGCACAGGTCTAGAAATATTTATTTTCTTTAGCTGCGTGGGAAAATGGAATAAATCTGAAAAAATCTATTTGGAAATATTATTATGGTACCTTTGAACTTATATTTTTCCAAACCTACGCTACTTTACGTTAAGTAGATGGCGCTTTGTAGTTAAAAGAACACGTATATTAAATTATTTCGGCAACGTTACGCTTTGGTTATCACATTTAATAAAGATAATATTTTTATCATAAATATTTATCAGCGTGTAAATTTCAGTATGCTCTTCCGATTATAATAACCCAAAGCCCGCTTTTATAGAGTCGCTACACATTTTCACCTGGTCATAACGAATATTTGTTACAGTGAACGCACGTTTATTATTTCAAGCCTTTTTGAACTAAAATGTTCATTACAGAAATATGCTACTTGAGATAAAATTCTTAATGAAAATCGATTCTGTTGTTGTTTTGAAAATAAAAATAGTATATCACACCACACTGGCCGAAAGTTTGATATCCTTGCACTGCGCGTCATGATGCCCTCAACTTCGCCTCGGAAATCATGGCGCGCAGTGCAAGAATATCAAACTTTCGGCCAGTGTGGTGTATACTATTTTTTTTCATACCTCAGCTGTAAGTACGCTTATTAAATACATTAATTAATTAATAAAAGCACAGATAAATTCCAAGCAAGCAGCTTTGAGGTTATACGTGAAAACACGAATGACAGCTGTTCGCGACTATCAGCTAAAATGTAATAGGATTGCTATGGAAACGACGTCTAATCAACAGTTGATAGGTGATTTTTTCTTTACTGCCGCCCGCACGTACGTACTTCCCGCATCGGTGTGTGTAATCCCACCAATGCGCAAATGCCTTACAATTGCGATGCCGAAAGTATGTACTTTCGATCGAGGTATCTGAGGCATCATGGCGCGCAGAGCAAGTATCAATCTTTCGGCCCTTGTGGTGTAATATATATACTATTTTAACTTCCTAGGGAATCAATTAAAATTTTAAGCAACCCAATTATTCGTTGATTGAATGTTATTTTCTTAATGAGCTTTATCACGACGTTTTCCAAATGAAAACAGTATTAAAATATCCGCTGTTCGAAGTCACGCTATAATAAAAATATTTATAGAACATTTTCGGAGTTGAACAATGCGGTGATATTTGCGATATTCACGCGAACTCGCACTAATCTGTCATTGGAGGGGTGGTTTATGTAGCCGCAGCAGCACCCCAAAGCGGAGCACCCTTCCAACATCACCGCAACGGAGGGCGAACTGTATGAATCATCGCGTGATTCAGAGTACTTAGCCTTGAAATAATTCACGATTTCAATTCTCAATTACGTAAGCGTTTTGCATATGTTTATAATATTATGCGCAAAGCTTCATTTTATTTATTGTTACTTAAATGGTTCTTTTTTAAAATAATATTTGCTGTTGTCAATGTACAAGGCAAAAATAATCTAAATCTATACTAATATATTATAAAGATGAAGAGTTTGTTTGTTTGTTTGTTTGGTTGAACGCGCTAATCTCAGAAACTACTGGTTCGAATTGAAAAATATTTTTTTTGTTGAGTAGCCCATTTATCGAGGAAGGCTATAGGCTATATAATATCACGCTACGACCAATTGGAGCGCCATTGCCATTGCTCTGTGCTGAGCTATTCTGTACTGTTGCATTCGCACATTTGCAGAGCGCACACAGCACAGGGCACAGAGACACTAGTGAACTTTGCACGTACGGAGTTATCTTTGCTGAGTCGTTTAATGTTGAATGACACACTGTTTACAGTGACTTAAACCATTCACATTGACGTCGTTGACAAAGATATGATATTGTATTATTGTTAAGCTTTTATTATACTTTATAGTTTATCCGAAATGCGAAAAAGATCAGAATCATATTAAAATAAGCTGTGTATTGTGCTGTGCAATGCTACATGACTACTGAGCATGTATGGATGACAGTTCACACTTTTGCAGTCTGCACTCTTGTGTAGTGCGTACTGTCTAGTGTCGCTCCTTTGAACGACTCGCTCTGAGCGACTCTTTTTAGTGAGCGGAGCGCACGGAGCCAGCTCCCAATAAAGAGTCATGTGGACACATCACTATTATGATATGGGTCTCTTAACACCTGTCTTATTTACGATGATTATTTCAGGTATAACGAAGACATTAAGCGAAGTTCAGACTCATAATCAATTATATATATTCAACGCTCCAACGAACTATAATCGTTACAATATAATAAAAGTCACAGATCCGTTAAGTTTGTTACCGTACAGCCATGAGTTGCAAGAACTGTACTTTAACAAGTTCTATTACATTCACAAATTGTTACATCAGCTGTAGTGCCGTCTAAAATTTAAGACATCTTTGACCTTTGTCTAATAGGCCCCACTCACGATCAAACTTCATGCCACAGTTCAGTGTTCAGTGAAGTTGGACCGATTAATCGAAAGACTGACTGGCACCACACACAGTTCATGCAAACTGCTCAGTTTTTAAAATTTTTTGTGTTCAGTTTGGTTCAGTTGTTGGCATACACTCGTCGAGTATAGATATATAAAATATATATTACAAATAATATTATACTATAGATAACTAATAAGAACTAAATGAGTTATTTAAATGGTGAGGATTGGCTGTTCATAGCTGTGGGATTGTATTTAAAACAGAGAAATATGAAAAAAAAATATAAGAATATGGGTGAAAAATTGGTTAGAAATGCGTGATTCAAGAAGTCATGTTTATTTGATTAATGAATTACATCTTGAGCCGCTTGATTGGAATAATTATTTACGAATGGATAAATTAACTTACAATTATTTACTGGAATTAGCTACCCCATTTATTAAGAACCAGGATACAAATATGCGAAAATCTATTTCTACACAAGAAAGACTTGCAGCAACATTGAGCTTTTTGGCTTCTGGTTGTACAAAACACAGAACTACAAAAACTGAACTGAAAAAAACCCACACACACAGCAGTTTACTTGAACACTGAACACTGAAGTCGTTCAAAAATCAAGATGCATTTGATGAGTTCATGCCTGACTTCAGTGTTGGTTTCAGTGTTTATTTGTCCCACACATTATCATGCTTCACTGAACTATAAGTTTGAACACTGAACTGTGGCATGAAGTTTGATCGTGAGTGGGGCCTATAAAGGCCGCCAGATTCCTTGTCATTAATCCGGCTCTGTATATTCAAATTCAGATTACAGTGCAATTGATAAGTTTCCTTGACTAGCAGATATTTAAATTTCACCAGCATTTTTAATAGTCTATTCATCATTTTGATTGAGTGCATTTTTAAAAACAAACAAAATAAAAACGTTTGGACAGTTTAATTGTTCGACAAACAATACATATAGTGCAAGGAAGTTCTTTGTATACATTAAGATAGTCTTGCATTATAAAAATGTACTATTCAGCCATCACAAAGTCAGGGATGTGCCAGTTTATTTGTTCTCTTTTTAAATCTCGACTGCGGCCAAGCCAACGGGAAGGGTTATGAGTTTAGCAGTCTAAACATTTACGGATGTTCCACCGTAGCGCCTAAACTATTCATCCGCTTTTGATAAATAAGGTGTCAATCGATTCGCTATTATGGCCCGGGTAACGAAGCCCGAAGGCTACATTTATTTTTGAATTTTGATCCCAGAGGAGAGCAAATTGAAAACAAATAAAAAATAAGTTCAAAAACTAAAACCCGACTACTGAAAAGTATGAAACAAGAAAATATTCTCATCTGAGTATAGCCGTGGTCACTGGTCGTATGTCATCTCATATATATGAAGTTGCTCTAGATCAGAGGTTCCCAAACTTTTTTGTCTCGTAGACCACTTGCCATGTTTTTCGGTTTTGGATAGACCACCTGCTTATCTGATATTGATTTTTTGCAAATTCATTAATTTCAAATGTAGTTTTGACAACCGGTATAGTGCTACTCACTTTGAACGATTTTTTATAAAGATAGTAAAATGTAGTGTGAAATGTTTAGTTTTATACATTTATTAATTAGATTCAAATTAAACGAATTAAATTAAAATTTACTTTCTGTTCCACAAAATAACTAAGCAAAAAATAAATGCTACCTATTAGTGTGAGGAATGAACCTGATGCTTTAATAATAAATTTTCAACATTTGGCATCAATTTAGTTAGATATTTAATCTTAAATCTCTTCGGTTAACGATGTCCAGCTTGTTTCTTTTTTTGTTATAGGAGATTCACTATCGTTGACCTCCATTTTTATTTCATGGACCCCCAATTTTTTTCCCGCTGACATGGACCCCTTGCAAGTTGTCGTCGACCCCTGGGGGTCGATATAGACCACTTTGGGAATCACTGCTCTAGATGTATAGCGTGATGCACTTTGCCCTACAGCTTATGATCGCTTACTACTGTTAAAATGTAATGTTTTGTTAGGGTAGGTGGCATATGACCACGGCTATCCTCAGATGAGAATATTTTCTTGTTCCTAAGATTATAGTGTTCAACCAAACAAACAAACTCTTCAGCTTTATATATTAGTATAGATTTCATATTGCCATCCCTAATTCTTGTACATTTTATACATGTGTCTCGGATCTGTTATTTTACGTCGAGGATTAGTGTCGGTTTATACTCTTCTCCCAATGTAGAGATTTTCTACGCATATAATAAAAGTGAACCGTATTTTATTAGTAGTTTAAAGAGTCGGGTTTGGTTATTTGGTCATTAGAACAATGTCCAGATAAAAATCTGAAATTTCAATATGTTATCTATGGATATGTCATACATTCAATGGCATTTTTTTAAAAATAATATTGGACGTGTAGTTTTCAAATAATCTATATTAATATATAAAGCTGAAGAGTTTGTTTGTTTGTTTGGTTGAACGCGCTAATCTCAGGAACTACTGGTTCGAATCGAAATTTTTTTTTTGTTGGATTTATCGAGGAAGGCTATAGGCTATATAATATCACGCTACGACTAATAGGAGCGGAGCATCAATGAAAAATGTTGCAAAATGTAACTCACAATGTGTCCGCCCGAAAAAAAACTTTTGAACGGTAACTCCGATCATCATGAAATTTGGACACAAACTAAGATGAATGTGCCCCTCCCCCTAGATTTTAAAATTAGAGCAGGGGCTATTTTCTTACAGTATCTTGTCACGTGGGCGACATGAACAAACGCCCACAAACCAACATGGCGTCATTATGCTCACAGTCAGACAACAGACAAGTTTTGCTCTGTGTTTACATTTGATCTGTCACGGCGCGCGCTCCAGATCTATCCACAAAACAAGCTTGAAAAGACGTCTCGTGTGAAGCGAGCACATAAAAGCAATTAAGAAAATTAGTAGTCAATCCAGCCTCGTGTGCAGTGGCTTTTACTTGAACATTGTTCTAACGATTGAATAACCTAAAGTATACCTGGAGTCTTTAAAAAAGTCATTGTTACTCGATTCTAAAAAAAACGTGTAGCTATTATTGGATAAACAATTTTACACTTTTAAAAATTTATTGAATAGTGTGTGAACTTGCAAAGTAAGAAGGGATTAGAACGTAAAGATGGTTATGTGTTTAATATGCGTAGTGTGAATCGACCTTTCAACATTGTATTTGAAAAAGACAAGAGGTTGCGCAAAAAAGTTAAACAATACCGCGAATGGAAGAGATGCACAGGCACTTTGCGTTGGGAAGCAGCAGTAAACAAACAACTTCCGGTGTCAAAATATATATATGTACAGAGCTCAGTTATATAGAAAAAGTAGGTATGGTTTGAAGAAAACATGACACTTTGTTGCTACTATAAAATATTGTGATACACGAATTTAGATTTAATCAAGAACTTTTTTGAGAGGAGCTATAATAGTCAGAGTGCCCGTCGGCAAAAATTTTACTGACACATACTTTCCCCAAACTTTGTATATGGCTTCATTAGGCCTAGTCTGACACCTATTTCATCTATGACTTTTCTTGATTTTAGGGCGTTTTCCCTCTAAATTTTCCGAAAGATGTCATTTTGACGACATGTAAAATTTTATAGATACTGTTTGTTTTTTTAATTGGATAGCTTAAAAATTTCAACCAAAGCGCTAAAATAATGTTCTCTGACAAATAACATGAATCATTTAAAATGTCTGACACCTCGAATATGTGTCGACATATTCGAGGTGTCAGACATTTTAAATGGTTCATGTTAGGTCCCGCCATCCGACCAACGCATACACTAATTATACCGTCGTTTCCTTACATGGAACAGTTGCGAAACAAAGGTCTTTACATTCACTCTTGAGTGAATTTGCAAGCGTTTTGCATGCTTTCTGGATATAATATGATCGTTCGCATACTGTGTCAGGAATCATTCTTGATTTTTGGGTAGATTCCGATCTTCAGTTTTGGATTTGATTGTACTTTCGGATTAAACCTTCGACAAAACATTCGCTCCGACCAAAATTGGGTCCTGCCGAAACCTAATCTTGAATCACTGAATAATCTTCTCTAAATGAATAAAAACAAAATTGCGCTTGTATAATTTTATTACATACAATTACTCTACAAAGAATATTTAAAAATGAAACTGTGTATTTTAGACTACACACTGCAGAAGTGAAACTGAATATGGTATACCTACGTTCGTTACATTTTCAATCTCATAAATCAATTTATAATACGCGCCACGGATCTAAAAGGTTCGGAAGTTAGTCACAAACAGCGTCACAAAGGCACATTTTAGAGCCCTAATTGTGACTCCCACCACCTCCCAGCTACCTGTACGGAACGTGCGCTCGTCGGTGATTGGCCGTGATCGCTCGTTGCCTTTGTCACTTGTCGCTTTCCTGCTTTAAAGTACAGTCGAGTACGCTATTGTCAAGTTGTTATTGCTATTTTAGTTTTGTTGAGTTGCGAGTTTGTAGTTTTTCAACAGACTGTACAAGCTCGCATTCACATCTAACTTCCGAGCCTTTTAGATTCGTGGCGCGTATTATACTCTGCCGTGCCAAAAGAGGTTTTTACTACAAAAACAAGACGTGAAAAAAAAATACATCTATGCGTTCTGCTTATTATACCAAGTATTTCCCTTCTCTACAATCGATAAATAATATAATAATAATACCCGCATATGTAAATTAATTGATAAATAATAATTAATTACCATATGCAGCGAATTTTAACGGTTTGATGAACCGAAAAAAGGTAATATAGAAATAAATAGATATTAGTTTGCTATATAATTATGAAGCACCATTGCTGGCATTATCATGCGACATTATTCAAACAACGTCACTGTCGGGACTTGTACCCGAATCTTCCACTATCGCGGCGGCTGAATTATCATACCATAACACAGCTATGTTAATTGTAATGTTTTTCCACACGGACAGGGAATGTATTTGCATTTACACTTTCAGATTCTAATATCATTGTTTTCTAGTAGCGTAATAATTTTTAATGGATAAGACAAACGTATAGTAATCTCACATTTCTAAATAAACGTCAATTTACTTTCTTTTTAATTTATTTCTGTTTATCTGCGGTTTTAAATTGTCAAGGATGCTGTTTCACACGATCTGAACTTAGGGCTTCCATTCATCCGTGTTTTTCAATAATCGTCTGACTCGAAGTAACGAATCGTTACTTACAAATTCATTTCGTTACTCGCATCTGTCGTATCCATGTCAGTTCGACTCGTTTGATGCGGTTATACGTTATACGAACGAAGTCATACCGTATCACGTATGCGACGCGCCTCGATGCGATGGTACATGCTTGATGCTGTTAGTACACGGTTGTATGTCGTATGAAAAGTAACGAGTAACGTAACGATACGAAAGTAACGGGTACTGGTTAGCATAAGAATAAAATCGCAATCGAACTATTAGGATGCAAACATATACTTTTTTTACGCCGTAAGCACTGGCGTATCCAGGAGGGCAAAACAAGCACGGGGGACCCGACTTACGAAATTTCTAATTTGACCCCTCCTGGGCCAAAAGCTGGGTACTCCCATTTTAACGTCATAGAAAAAGACAAAGTTTTTGAAACAGAGATACTTTATTCACATTGAATGCAAGTACATCAACCAATCCTATCATCGGAGAAATCAGGGAATTACATCGAAGAAAGAGACGCAGATATATTTTCGATACGCTTTGTTGCGTTCACTCACCGCACATCGAGTAGATAGTCAATGATTCATATAGTTAATTAATAGATATATGGGTAAAACTGATAAGGGATTTTTTTTAATGCTGTAAATTTCTTAGGCTCGCGCAATATGTTTGATTAATAATTATGTTAGTTGCAGTTGCACGTGGCTATGCTAATGTAGGCCATTCACCTGCAACACGACGTGCTTGTATAATGCACATTTAGTATAGATTTAATGCGCCAACATTGATATAATGAACATTTCATGTCTACAAGAAAGATTCACATAACATATCACGTATGAAAACTACATTCATTTTATAACAAATGATGAACGCTCCTTAAGCATCAGTCAACAACTTTGAGTAGAAAGTTACTTGAAAGTATATATGTTACGGTCTATACCCGAATTCGGTCAATGACCGAAATAAATGCGTAAAACTAGTTTTGACCAACGAATATTGCCCAAACACGAAATCTTACATCTTATAAAATGAGCAAAACTAGTTTTGCGCATTTTCAATTGGTCAAAACTAGTTCTGTCCATTAATAAGAAAAAATTCGCAGGTTTGTGGACAAAAGTTATATTTATAATTGTACGACGTTTCGTCTATATATTTAGACTTTTTCAAGTACAAATTGAAAATTTTTGACAATACTAGTTCTGCTTGTTTCATTCAATCAACGTCCGAACCCGAATAAAAGTAGGGTTATGTTCTTGTTTATGTACCTATCTATTAAATTGTTCTCCTGAATGTCATAATTAATATAATGGTGGGTTATTCAGTGTAATAATTAAGTAAAAATGCAAGGTGAATTCGATTCTCAACTAGTTCACCTATTGGAGGCTTCTGAAACATAATTTTATGACGAAACATAATTACCTTACTACACTAAGTGAGGTTAAGAAAGCAAATTTATTGAAAGCTGAATTAAAACCTCTGTCTGCTCATTTATGTCATTGAAAGACAAACTTCTATACGTAAAATAGGCAAATCCACGAGTTTTTCCTGGGACATTTCCAATTCTTTTTAATTTGGAAAATAACCTTTCAGAAGAGCAGTTTGTTACCAAGAGACCTAAAAACAAACGCAATGTGGCTTCAATGTTGGGAAAAGCGGCTTCAATTTTGTCATGGAAAATTATGTGATACAACATATCGCGAGACATTTTCCCTGTCTTTGGGTGTTTTTTTTTTTTATTTATTAATAATGTATTTTTTCTTATCATTGTTTAAACAGAGATAAAGGCACCTATGGTGTAAGCGGACGTATATACAGGGTGTCCCATTATGAATGGGACATAAAACAACCGCAGATTCTCCAATTCAAAATAAAACGATTAAGCGAAATATGCTTAGATAAAATGTTATTCGTTTCCGAAATACGGGGTGTTGAAGTTGAAAACTGAAAAATTATTAATGTCCATAATTTTTTTAATACACCGTATAATTTTACTCAAATCGGCACACTTGTTAAATATCATAAAATGCACCTAACAATAAAAAAAATAGTTCAGTACGCTCTACCAGTGGCGTACGGCAGGAGTAAGTAATGCTTGTACCCCTTCTAAATGTTACGCCGCTGTCTAAATTTTAATTTTGACTATAATTTTAATTTTTTTGATATTTTCTAAGTCAATAATGTACACTTGTTAGTTTGTTGTAAAGTCATTGGTTTTCGAGATATTCGCAGTTTTTTTAAGACAAAATTGTAAAAATGAATATTATTAATAATAATACAAATAAAAAGTACATGTCTATCTATCTTTAACTGCGAATATCTCGAAAACCAATGACTTTACAACAAACTAACAAGTGTACATTATTGACTTAGAAAATATCAAAAAAATTAAAATTATAGTCAAAATTAAAATTTAGACAGCGGCGTAACATTTACAAGCATTACCTCCTGCCGTACGCCACTGGTAGAGCGAGTAACATTTTATCTAAGCATATTTCGCTTAATCGTTTTATTTTGAATTGGAGAATCTGCGGGTGTTCTATGTCCCATTCTTAATGGGACACTCTGTATACTTCTTTTGTTGTTTTTAGAAATGAAATTTGATTTTTAATACACGTTTTATTGAATTGCAAAGTTTTGTTCTATGATTTATCGCAGACATATTTTTTAATGTTAATCACGCTTTGAAATATAAAATTGTCATAAAATTACACCATAATTTTTATAGCTTTTGGCGTGTACGTGTTTTAACTTTAATGAGCTGGATTTTAATTTTTTTATCTGTAGTACAGTCTCTTATATGCTTTTTTAACAACCTTTTGTCTTACAAACATGCCGTAATCGAAATAACGATGTCCAAAACTATTTTTTCGCTAATGGGATTGGCACTGGTCAGATATATCTATTTTTTTAAATGATAAATAAACATCACATTGTTGCTGTTCTGTTTTCGTTCGTAAAAATATTTTTTGTCGGTTCATAACTTGTTTCTAAATAGTATTCTCTTTTAGAACTATTTTGCTTTTCAGTTTTGTTAAATTTTATAATTTGCGGTTCATACATCTCATCTTTTTGTCAATATTGCTTTGAAAAATAAAAAAAAAATCGATACATCACTAGCAATTATTGGCGGAGGTATCTATATTTTTGAATTTTAATACCTGCTGACATTATTATGCTTGAGCTGCAAATGTCGCAGCCCGCTAGTTTAATTAGCCGGTTTAGTGAACGGCTAGCCCGTTTAGTTGAGGTCAGGAGTCGGAAAGGGTACTTTTTTTTGCCAGAGCGCCAATCTAGAGACCCCCTCCTGTTTTTGAGGCCGTTGAACACGATATGGTGAGGGTCCCACGGCAACCCCTTCAAATTGGCTCCCCTGATTTCCACTCCTTGGAAAAAAAATTATAAAAAATTTGGACACAACAATTTTGTAGGAAAATGAATTCTCTACAAAAAATCTTTCTTGTTTTTTTTTTTGACGTGATAACGTCTTATAAATTGATGAATCACCAATCTTATAAATTGATAAAACACCGGCTGCATGCACGAAAAAGTGTAACGTTCCTAACGTTCCGCCTGACCCTGTGCGTGCTTTTCTCGAAAACGGCCCTAACGATTTGGATGAAATTTACTGAAAAGGGATTTTGGGGGGCAAAAAATCGTTTTAGCTAGGTCTCATCTCTCGAAAAAATCGTTTTTATACAAATTTTATCATTATAATAATCAATTTTTTGACGTATGAAAATACTTAAAAATTGTAAGTAGGTTTTGGAATTTTATATAAACAGTGAAACAATTGTTTTCAAAATATTATGACAGTTAATCTTTGAGACTTAAAATAAATACGAAAGAAAGAAAGTTAAAAAAAACAATTATATTATAAGTGGTGAGTAATTTTAATAAATAAAATTAACCTAAATTTGAAGCAAAAGATGCAATATCATAGATTCGAATTATTATAATTATTATATAAATTTGGGTTATGTATTACGGAATACGTTATCACGTAAAACTATCGTCCGTAAACCGACTTTACAGACAACCAATTTTTTTTTTGTGTAAATGTGCTACTTTTACAGGTCTTCAAAGATGATCATTTACGGACATTTTATCATCTTTGAAGGCCTGTAATTATTAAATTAGTACATTTACACAAAAAAAATAAGAAATATTTTTTGTAGAGAATTAATTTTCCTACAAAATTGTTGGCTCCAATTTTTTTTATAATTTTTTTTCCAAGGAGTGGAAAGCTGCCGAACATAACGTTTAGCAAAAAGGCTGGGCAATGCTTATAGGTTATAGCCTTCTGGTTCCATTGTAGATACTTCTTTTTATAACCAGTTTTGAAAGAACTTGTACTTTCAATAACTAAGTGACAGTGGTCTATAATCAAATAAGGATGTAATTTTTGTTTGTTTGAAAGTAAATAAATTATTTTTATTCTTAAATAAAAACATCATATTTGCGTTAAAATATGATGAATTTAATTAACAACAAATCAAAAGTGACAATTAGAATTATAAATTAGATTTTAATAACGTATCAGGTACATAAATTACACTTTCCTCAGTTTTATCCATATTTTTTCTAATCAGTGCTTTCACATAACTGTTTTTATATATTTATACGCATGCTTTACATAGCTAATTAATTAAATACTCTGTTTATTAACTTTTCATTACTTTTCACTCCATAAAAATACGTTATTAACTGAGCATTATAATAATTATGTACTTTCTTCGATTAAATAAACATTATTAGATGTATAACATTGTTACGAAGGTAACATAAGAATTAATAAGTGATCGAACAAATTTTTATATCATATACAGAGTGATTTATATTTTGATTTTTTAACAGCGTGTAGAAATCAAATAGACCAGAGGTCCCCAAACTTTTTTGTCTCGTAGACCACTTGCCATGTTTTTCGGTAGACCCCCTGCTTATCTGATATTAATTTTTTGCAAATTCATTAATTTCAAATGTATTTTTGACAACCGGTATAGTGCTACTCACTTTGAACGATTAAAATTTATAACGGTATTGAAATATAGTGTGAACTGTTTAGTTTTATATACATTTATTAATTAGATTCAAATTAAACGAATCAAATTAAAATTTACTTTCTGTTACATAAAATAACTAAGCAAAAAATAAATTCTTTTAGTGTGAGGGATGAACCTGATGCTTTAATAATAAATTTTCAACATTTGGCATCAATTTAGTTAGATTTAATCTTATAAGAGCTTCTTATTATTAAAAAAGCCAAGTAAAATAAAAATAAATCAAAATAAAATAGAAATCCTCAAGATTACCACGATAGTTCAATAGAAATAACAATTAATGCAGTCATGGCTAACTCTGATCAAAGTATTTTTTCCCAATGCTAATTTCCCTATGTGCACCTTACGCGTTTACATACTGTATGTATAGCAATGACATGTAAAAAACATTTACATATCATGTTTTGAACTCCATTGTCACTAGCTCCTTGCCTGTGAATACTGTGGCCTTTTTAGTGGACATGTCTCTATGGTCATCGAGTACCACCGTTTGCATATTAACTATATGTCGACATTTTATACACAGGTGCGTATGTTATCTCTATACAGGTGAACCGCGACGTTATTTCAAGCAATTGTCTACAAAAACTGTTCTTATGTTTTTTTCCTACAAATCACTATTCCTGAGATATGGGACCGAAATGTCTGAACGTAAAAAATAACGTTAAATATTAATATGCATTGTTAGTAGAAGTTTTGTTCCAAAATATGTATTGAAGGAGATTTATTTGGTTGAGGAACAATTGAAAATAAGCTTTACCATATAATAATATATGTAACGAATATTATACATGTTCATAGGCCCTGATGATGAAAATATATTTTTCGAAACGTTGGCCACAAGCGATACACTGGTAAAGCTTATTTTCAATTGTTCCTCAACCAAATAAATCTCCTTCAATTAATATGCATATTAGTATTTTCAATGTATCAAATCACCATTTAAAAAGAATGGGGATACGTAGGGGAAAAAAGTATCAGAACAATTCTTGTAGACAATTGCATGATCTACAACTTTTGTCTGACCTATGTTTAGATAGCATTTACAGTTTACGAGAAAAGTGCAAAAAACCGATACTTTTAACCTTTGACCTTGAATAAATTTTTAGCAGATGAAGGATCGGTGAGGACCTGTACCAATTTTCAGCTCCATGCGAATTATTGTAAACCTACCACTATTTTCTTGTCTATTTTGACCAGACTATACAGTAGGTAAACGCGTAAGGTGCACATAGGGAAATTAGCATTGGGAAAAATACTTGGATCAGAGTTAGCCATGACTGCATTAATTGTTATTTCTATTGAATTATCGTGGTAATCTTGAGGATTTCTATTTTATATTGATTTATTTTTATTTTACTTGGCTTTTTTAATAATAAAAAGCTCTTATAAATCATTATTTTAATTTTTTTTGTACAAAAAAAAAAACAAAAAAACAACTCCATCTGTTTGGAAACATTTCATTCAAAAATCGTCTGAGTGGTATGGCGTATGCGCGTTGGTAAATCAGTGACCCAACGTCTTTAGGTTCAACACGAATAGGCGGAGATATTTGATCTCGCACCATATTTAAGTATTTTTGGGAATTTAATGTCCCATTAATAAAAAAAGTCGGATTATGTTGTAATCATTTGAATATTTTCTTCGGTAGTATACACATTCATTTTGCAAAAGAATATTATCTGTCAAATTGAAAAACAAGATTTCAAGGCTCACTCTGATCCAGTCATTTTTTCCCAATGTTAATTTCCCTATGTGCACCTTACTTGTTTACATAATATACTGTATATATTATGTGTATTTTGTGATTACCAAAATAAAGTAAATAATCTAATATATTGTTATAACGGATCAAATCGTTGGCGCAAGCGGCCATAATAAATTTAGTGAGCATATTATTGTTATTTATAGAGCATGAATGATGCACGAAAATAGTTGAACATCGACAAGTGGTCTGAGTTAGATAGCGAAGCTTTCAGAAAGTAAATTTGCAAAAACATGCGTCGTTCTATTTTTAAAAGTCATGTTTTTAATTGAAACACTTTATATATTGAACTAGTCTTTACCAATGGCTTCGCTCGTCTTCGACGTCGGTTACTAACAGATAAAAATGCGAGAAGTATTATTGCTTTTGACATAGATCAGTTTTGGCATCAGTTTCTTCTTTTGAGTTGTAAATTATTATTTTAAAAGCTAGTGTCTGTTTTAGCAAAACTCGTTGAACCAATTGAAATACAAACTTCTTGAACTGTTATTAATTATTCAAATAAATAAAATTGTTTATTTGAAGAGTTCTATTCAGACGTTAATCAAAGGTTTGTTATTAATTATTATTGAGTTTAAGAAATTTTCAATTTGCGTTCAGTTACGTTGGGTTAAATCACTCTTCATAGTCGATATAAGTTTGCTCACAAGGTCGGCCTGTTTTTTTGAAGTGAAACTTCTTTACGCATGCTTGACTTGGGGAGTAAGCTGGTAAATGCGTGACGAGAAATTTACGGAAACTGTGATCGCTGTGATCGGATGAGGCGAACGGAAGTTGAGAGGGAGATATAAGTTAGTGAAGATAGAAAGAGGATGACAAATACTTCACTGGCTAGTGGCACCATCAGGTGGCCGAAAATATAAGCAGTACTAACAATAGAATGACACATACTTTACTTGCCAGTGGCGCTATCGGGTGACAGAAAAAAGTAATATTTTGTTCAATACATTAAAATATATTCTACGTTTAAAGTGAATAAAATTGTAAATTCATTTTAAAGTTCATATTTTGTGAATTTTCGGGTGAATAAAATAACAAATTATGGCAGGAAGAAGTTTTACTTCAGTCGTGTGGTCTAAAGCACACTCTCTTTTTTTCATAAATTATATTCAATAAATAGACCGTATGCCTTATTTCAGCTTTTTTCAAAATATTAAATATTTTGAAAAAAGCTGAACTATGGCATACGGTCTAAAAAAAAAGATGTAAAAAAAAATTTTTTTTACATCTTTTTTGGCGCTAAAAGTCCCAACCTCTGGTATCTAAATATTAACCTTAACAAATTTTTGTCTTGAGCTCTTGAACTATTAATTTGAGATGCCCCTGAGAGCCTAATTGCAAGGAATCTTTAAACTTCTTTATTAGAGTATAGTTATAAAGCTTTGATTAGCTATCTAAAAATATTTATAGCCTTTCTATTTTACGTCAAAAGACAGAAATCTTCCGTCAGTTTGAAGAAAATATTTGAAGCACTTGCCTATAATTTCAATTTATGTTAATTTTCTGTTCTATAACTAATAATTCGACGAAGTTCCGCTTCTATTGTAATGTTTTATTTTTGGCCGCCAGACCGTAAATTTACATGCGTAATTAAAACTACTTACGCAGAATGCATACTCATTGTTTTGCAATACACATAATATATATAAATTAGTGACAGATACTATAAGGATATTATATACAATTTATGTAATAATTAATTGCGATTATGTAAGCAGTTTATTTGATGGACAAACGTTTTATAAAGGGTTTTCCAATAAGAGGTGTTATTTTGATATTCAAAGGAAAATGCCATTTTTTGAGATAAATGATCGGATGTTTATTTCATTATAAAGAGGAAGGTATGTCGTTAATAATGGAAAATAACATCAGCCAAATGACCACCACGACCACGCCTGCAGGACCATATCCTTTTCATGAAATTTTCCATAACCAAATCGCAAAGTGGCTGCCCTATGTCCTCGATAGCCTCACGAATTCCATCTTTGAGGTCTTGAATTGACGCTGGGCTGTTGGCGTAGACTTTCTCTTTCACGTGGCCCCAAAGGAAGAAGTCGCAAGGTGTTAAATCACAAGATCTCGGTGACCAATTGTGATCACCTCTTCGAGAGATAACACGGTCCGGAAACTTTTCCCGTAAAAGATCAATAGTTTCGTTGCTTGTGTCGCACGTAGCGTCGTTTTGTTGAAAGTAAACGTTGTCCAGATCAATACCATCCAATTCCGGCCATAAAAAATCATTAATCATCTCTCGATAGCGCAATCCATTCACCTGGGTTTTCTTCAACTCTTTCGGCTACAGCAGCAATATTCTCGGCTGTTCTTGAGCGACGTGCACTGGTTTTATTCTTCACATCACTAACTTGTCCCAACAGCTCGAATTTTTCCACCAATTTCTGTATTGCGGTCCGACAAGGTGATTCACGACGACCCAAAAATGTTCGAGTTTTACGAATCGTCTCGGCCAAATTTTCACCATTTTTATAGTAAATTTTAATAATTTCAATGCATTGTTGAAGCGTGTATCGTTCCATTTTTATTAATGGCGTAGTTTCTACTTATCAAATGTCAAAAAACGACAACTCCAAAAGTGACATCTACCGAAATAGCGGGCTATTCAAAATAACACCTCTTATTGGAAAACCCTTTATATTTTGTGTTGTATCAAGTTAAGGGCCGCTGCACACGAGACTGAAAACACTGCTTGGACTTGTGCTGGCCGGCAGGCTGCGTACGAGACTGGAAATGACGTCACTGCGGACTCGCCTGCTAGCTCACAAGATAGATTTTAAAATTAAAACAGGGGCTATTTTTATTGCTAGATCCAATGCTAGGTATGAGCAAGAACCAATCAGGAAGCAGTGTTTTGTCACGTGGGCCACTTGAACAAACGCCCACAAAACCAGTATGGCGTCATTCTGCTCAGATAATTCGTAAAAAACGCGCCGTAGTAACACGACGTACAATTTCCCGAAAAAGACAAAAAAAATTGGTTGTCTGTAAAGTCGGTTTACGGACGATAGTTTTACGTGATAACGTATTCCGTAATACATAACCTAAATTTTAGTAGCTGTCAAACTTGGGCCGAAGCATACTGCGCTCTCGCTTGCACGCACAGGGTCAGGCGGAACGTTAGGAACGTTACACTTTTTCGTGCGTGCAGCTAGTGTTTCATCAATTTATAAGACGTTATCACGTCAAAAACAAACAATTTTTAATTTAAATGTATTTAGCATGTTATCATGGTTAAATTCTGATAAGGGTAGCTGTTAGTACAAGCTGATATGGGTAGATTACATAAATCAATGTTTATCGATACGATGACGAGTTTTGATTACAAATCAGTTACGCAATTACTTTCAATTGAAATAACCTATAGTAGAGAGTAGAATGTGGTCGCTTTATTTTTAGGTTGGCGCTTTCTGGGACGCGTTCGCCTTTCAATCAATACTATTATAAATTAATAGCATCTCTGGTAATAGTAACAAGGCATTTGTCTGTATAGTTTCGGTTTCTATCCAGTTGGTAATTTACATGATTCCAAGACGGATAAACGTGATTCCAGAATTTGTCTTTCTATAGGGTGTCCACAAACTGCGTTACGTTTTTACCATTCCAATCCAATGGTTTTGGAGATTAGCGCAGGCGAACATCGTGACACGAGATTTTTATATATATAAAGATACTAGGGACATGAGTACGCACGTTCATCTTAGTTTACCGAGGTGAATGTTGTGTCCAAATTTCATGATGATCGGAGTTACCGTTCAAAAGTTTTTGTCGGACGGACAATTTTTGAGTTACATTTTGCAACGTTTATCATTGATGCTCCGCTCCTATTGGTCGTGGCGTGATATTATATAGCCTATAGTCTTCCTCAACAAATGGGTTATCCAACAAAAAAACATTTTTCAATTCGAACCAGTAGTTCCTGAGATTAGCGCGTTCAACCAAACAAACAAACAAACAAATAAACAAACAAACAAATAAACAAACTAACAACCAAAAAAAAATTGGTTGTCTGTAAAGTCGGTTTACGGACGATAGTTTTACGTGATAACGTATTCCGCTCAAATATCATATTTAATAATACATAACCTAAATTTTAGTAGCTGTCAAACTATATTTTTACCGACTAATAATTTGATCAACCAAAGCAAAATACATATTTTTAAGCAATTATAAAAGACATTTAAAAGAATCTATATATATTATATATTTGTTAACAAACCGTATACTTTATCTGCTGTTATGAAATGCAGATATCTCCCAAGATTTGTTTTTGATACAAAATGTAGCTGCGTTTGTGTACAAACTATCAATTGATCAATACATTTTCATTCGTTGTGAATAATATCATATTTTATCCATAATGACGGCGATCAGTTATTTTTAACAAAATAAAATGACATTTATTAATTATTATTAGCGCCATATTGCCATTATCGCTATTGGATGAGAGTGCGTTCAGTTAAACTTTGGCTTGGATGAATCGGTAATAATTATATGACACAAAAAATATCCGTGCAAAAACGAACAAATAACGATGTATTATCTGAAAAATTGCTTTAAAAATTCGATAATTTATGACATTGTTATTAGATATCTTGATTTTAAGTCTTAATTTCCACGGTTTATAAAACAAAGGCCATCTGTCAGATGTAGCTTTCGCTGGAACAGCCGAAAAAAAATGTTGAACGCACACTTTGTCAGAACAAACGTCAAATATGAACTCTCTAACGTCACGCGAGAAGAGAGAGAAATGCGTACAAGCCGACGCTTGGGCCGATCGTGCCTCTCTATCGCTTATATCGCGCTCTCGCTTGCACTCTCAGGCTCAGGCGGAACGTTACACTTTTTCGTGTGTGCAGCCGGTGTTTCATCAATTTATAAGACGTTATCACGTCAAAAAACTCTTCAGCTTTATATATTAGTATAGAATTATAGATAACATTTTTATTATTAGTATTTTATTATTTAGTATAGGGTTAAGAGCGCACAATCCGAATGTACACGCATAATATATGTGCGCTCTCGCAGTGTGTGCCTCTATGTTTGCATCCGCCTTAATATGTTTAAAAAAAATATAGTTTAAAAAAAACTAAAAAACACGCTTTATATCGCACTAAAAAGTAAAAAATAATTGTTTTAAAATAAGCTTAAAAAGCGTGGGGCGCTTTGTTCCACATTTTCGTACATCGAGCGCCCAACGCTTTTTAAGCTTATTTTAAAACAATTATTTTTTACTTTTTAGTGCGATATAAAGCGTGTTTTTTAGTTTTTTTTAAACTATATTTTATTTTTCACTTTTTAGTTTGAGGATCTATAAAAGAATTTATTAATCCTGGGGGTCCTAATAAGGATAATGGGAAACTGTTATCAAATTATTGCATTGTCATCGGTCCTTGATACGTATGCAAAGTTTCAAATTAATCTGAGGATCTATAAAAGAATTTATTAATCCTGGGGGTCCTAATAAGGATAATGGGAAACTGTTATCAAATTATTGCATTGTCATCGGTCCTTGATACGTATGCAAAGTTTCAAATTAATCAGACTTCGGGAAATTGGTGAAAATAAAGCGTTTACTACAGAGGATCTATAAAAGAATTTATTAATCCTGGGGGTCCTAATAAGGATAATGGGAAACTGTTATCAAATTATTGCATTGTCATCGGTCCTTGATACGTATGCAAAGTTTCAAATTAATCAGACTTCGGGAAATTGGTGAAAATTATGCTCAAAGATTCCGTTACGGAGTTAGTTACATACATACATACATATTTACAACCCAAACTAATATAAAGCGTTTAATAGAAGACATAATATGTAGACTGATTACAATATTAAATACGCAGTACGGCACATTAAAATAGATCAACTGTAGTATAATTTTGCGTATGTGTGTGTACATATATATTATGTATATATGTATTTTGTATGGGATTCTACAAGTGTAATTTTATATAGGTCAACATGTAGTGTCCTCTAGAATTGTATATCTCAATTCAATAATAGTTAACAGATGTCATTTTACACAAGTGCTTTTTAAAAAGCGGTTACGCAATATATTGTCTCAAACAGTTAGCTCATTATGATGATGGTTTTCCAGTAAGTAAATTCACTCACCAACTTACAAATAAAATTTAACTAAAGTCGAGTATAATACGCGCCACGAATCTAAAAGACTCGGATGTTAGAAGCGAATGCGGGCTTGCGCTTGTACAGTCTGTTGAAAAACTACGAACTCGCAACTCATCAAAACTGAAATAACAATAACAACTTGACAATAGCGTACTCGACTGTACTTTAAAGCAGGAAAGCGACAAGTGACAAAGGCAACGAGCGATCACGGCCAATCACCGACGAGCGCACGTTCCGTGCAGGCTGCTGGGAGTATCAACGGCTCTAAAATGTGCCTTTGCGACGCTGTTTGCGACTAACTTCCGAACCTTTTAGATCCGTGGCGCGTATTATACATGACGGCCCTCCGAACTTTTGTACATTTAAAATTAAACAGCCTAGACCAGGGGTGGTAAACCTTTCTACACCGACGTGCCATTTTTTTTTTCAAAAATTTTTAATGTAGTGATAATTTTTTTTTAATTTTTAACTCTAAAAATTCGGATTTTTGTAAAAAGGAAACCGAAGTAGACTTTCTCGATAAATGACGCATTTCCGACCCCTCGTGATAGTAGTTAAATCATTCCAAATTAGTCATTGTTTCTTTTACCGAGACGAATACGAGCAGCTACCGGCACCCGTATAAAGTTTTCAACGATAATGTTGATTTTTTTGTGTTTGCAAATTTTTGACTTAGTGTTTTCGAATTTAAAAATTACATTTTGTGGATCTTTCTCTATATCGGAACTACTGGCTTTTGTCGAACTGTAACGGTTATACGGTTCTACGAATTCAAAAGTATTGTAACAAAACTGTTCTAGTCCGCGGTGTAAATTATTTACAATAATTAACGTTTAACAAAACAGTTAAACACACAAACGAAAAAGTACTTCTTTAACTTAACAGTAATAATAACGTTAACAGAAAAAAAATAATGACAGTTCCAAATAATAAAATAGAAACTAAGTAACAGAAGAGTATAGAGTCACTAAGTATGTACACAAAATATTTACAATACAGGAACACACCAAAGTTTATTAGCACACTTGTCTATTAACTATATACACACGACTATTTACAAAAAGTTATTTATGTTAAACCAGATTCATATAACTGCACTTAATGATTTATATAGATATAGAATAACATAGAAATGGTTATTCAATAATTAACGTTTTGATTTATTTAAACACTCGGTATGTCATATGCATTAAATTTTTCACATATTGAGAAAACTGTGAGCGGTGTCTTCAGTTCGAGAAGCACTCCTCTGCAGCACCCACTTTGCGTCATCCTTTTTGGCGCGCACATTTTATTTACATAATTAATAATTTCAAGGTTCTTAAAATATCGCATGTGTATCTATTCCCATTTCTATATTTATACTTTAATCAACTGACCATGTGTTTCAATATTTTCAAATATACAGAATTACTGAAGTTTTGCTCGCAAAATATGTAGTACTAGCGGTCCCGCCCGGTTTCACCCGGGTGCAAAAGAACGAATAGGGAGAGGGACCTCAGTACGCACGTTCATCTTCGTTTATCGAGATGAAAGTTGTGTCCAAATTTAATGATGATCGGAGTTCAAAAGTTTTTGTCGGACGGACAAATCTTGAGTTATATTTTGCAACATTTTTCATTGATGGTCTGCTCTTATTGGTCGTAGCGTGATATTATATAGCCTATAGCCTTCCTCGATAAATGGGCTATCCAACAAAAAAAAACATTTAATTTGAACCAGTAGTTCCTGAGATTAGCGCGTTCAACCAAACAAACTAACAAACATCTTTAGCTTTATATATTAGTTTAGATATTATAGATTTATTTGCAAGAATAAATTACAAAGTTACTATTTGATGAAAATATTAAGAGCACTGTGGTTTAAACAAAAATAAAAAAATATAGAATAGTTACTTCTTACTACAACAGTTTTATTAGCGGACTAGAATGACCTGTGCGAATTATTCGCACTAAATAAGTATAATAATTATCACTTTACAAAATTATTAACTTCCCGCTTTAAAAAAAATAAAAAAAATTTTTTTTTTTTTCAAAAATCGGGAAGTTATTGGTTTCACCCCGATTTTCGAAAATCGAGTTTTCGCCAGATCTCGACGTTTTGAGGTCCTAGGAAGCTATTAAAACTATTTTGGCGATGATGTCCGTAGGGCTGTATGTATGTGTGTGTGGAGGGGTGGGTGTGTGTGTGTGTATGTATGTAAACCTTTTATATCTTTTGAACGGAGTGTCCGACTGAAACGCGGTTTGCGGCATCTGACGTGATCTTGGTGAACTTAGACTTCCTGAAAATTTGAAACGATTCGGCCCAAAAAATTTTGAGAAATCTTAAAAAAACAAGTTTCAAAAATTTTTAAAAATTTGTTTTTGTAAAATATTTTCTAAACTACTAAACCGAATAATTCCAAAATCTAATCAGCTCTTCTCCTTAACAAACTGCGTCGATTTCCGCAAACCGCATCAAAATCGGTTCATTTGTTCACGAGATACCGTGAACGAAAAAATCGTAAAAAAGTGTTTTTTTAAAATGATTCTTAAAATTGTTATCAGATCGATTTTTTTGTAATAAATTACTTTCTTAGGCTAAAAAAACTGCGTCGATCGCCGCAAACCAGATCAAAATTGGTTTATTTGTTCATGAGATAACGTGAACGAAAAATTAGGAGAAAAGTAATTTTTTATAATTACTCGTAAAATTCTTATCAAATCGATTTTTTTGTAATAATTTACTTTCTTAGGTAAAAAAACTGCGTCGATCGCCGCAAATCGCATCAAACTCGGTTCATTTGTTCATGAGATAACGTGAACGAAAAATTTGTAAAAAAGTGTTTTTTTTTAAATTGCTCGTTAAATTCCTATGAGATCGATTTTTCTGTAATAAATTACTTTTTAAGGATAAAAAATTGAGTCGACTGCCGCAAATCGCATCAAAATCGGTTCATTTGTTCATGAGATATAGTGAACGAAAATTTCGTAACAAATTGTTTTTTTTTTTGAGCTCGAAGAGCTAAAAAATAAACTTCTTGCCATATTTTATATATTTTTGAGCGTTTTGAACTCGAAAATAGCGGGAAGTTACAGGGATGGCCTGCAGGGTCAAACTTCTTTTCAAATTTTTTTTTAAATATGATTGCAGGTATTCAATTAGTTTATAATTTTGCACACTGCGCTTATAACGTTCTTCTTTTTGTTGTATTACAATATGAAGCTCAGATGACAGATCGAAGAAATATTTTACTAAAATTGTCATATAGAGGCGCAAGTAGCAAAAGCGTTGAGCTAAGCCGTCAGATAGCATCATGCAGCATTGCTGTGACGTTGTTCAGCGTTGCTCGCTGTTTCAAAATTAAAGCCGTCAGATGGCAGTATTGTGTCTGTTGTATTACAATATGAAGGTCAGATAACAGATCGAAGTGTTGACATTGTTTCAAAATTAAAGCAGTCAGATGGCAGACGTTGTTCAGCGTTGCTGTATTTTAATTAATTTAGAAAAACAAAAGCAATATTAAATTTTTTAGTTGTCGATGTCAGTAGAGCAAGCAATTATCTGTAAAATGATATATAATTTATGTGGAGAAATTGTGAGGTTTTCTCTAAAAAGGGAGGCAAATATATGATGTACAATTCGGGAGCTATGCTCTCATCTTTAGTTTAGTGTTAAGAAGTAACTATTCCTCATTTTTATTACTATTTGATGTAATTTTTTTTTAAATTGACCCAGTAGTGAGAAATCTAGGAAGGGACACAAGCACATACGTTAACTGTAAAACTCCCTACCCCCTCTTTTTCGCAGTCAGGTACAAACGTTTTCTCAATATATTCTCAAAAAAAGTGTCCAGAATGACAAACAAACAGGAACGTGACCAACACCAGCTTCAAACCTTGGTGACACCAATGCCATCATTAGTGTCTATATGTGCGCTAATAAACTTAGTTGTCTTGCGTTTATAATCTAATATGTCTATCTATTGACTCCCCTGGCGGTGTCATAGCACACATTTCGCTTATGATGGACGGTAGGTCATGTGAAAAGGATTTGACTAAAGATTGAATGATTATGTTTATAAACACAACGTGGGTGAACCATGTAAATTGCGGTGTTAACACGATGTGTCGTGATTATCGTGGGATGAAAAGTTTCCAATCACTAGTTTCCTGTTATTGAATGTGTTTACTTTTGCTAAACGTAAACAATATTCTGTTTAAAAATTAACAAAAACAAATCTGTTATAGCATAAATTTTGCATATATAATACGCGCCACGTATCTAAAAGGCTCGGAAGTTAGATGCGAATGCGGGCTTGCGCTTGTACATGCTTCGAACACATTGGTAGAGTCATAATTAATTATACTGTAATACAGTGTAAACTCTTTATAACGTCCTTCGTTATAACGAAAAACTCCCTATAACGTCGAAATTTTTACGATTTGGTATACATTAATACCCTCTTTATAACGCAACAGCCATTCTCTATTACGAAGAAATATGTTCATATTTAGGCGTCAGCAAATGTTTACAGACATAAAGAGGACCATTCTGAACCATCACCATCTATTCAACAAGCACTTGATGACGCCAAACTTATCGAAAAATTCCTATTATTTAATGAAGATTATTCCACCACATTGAAAAATTGGTTATTTTCCTTTCTTCCCTCCATATAACGAAAATTCTTTATAACGAAAAAAATGTTCGGTCCCTTAAAATTCGTTATAAAGAGATTATACAGTACATTGAAGATTATTGTTAATTTGGTTGTTTTTCTTTCTTCACTCCATATAACGGTAACTCTCTATAACGATAAAAAATGCTCGGTCCCTTGAGTTTCGTTATAAAGAGTTTACACTGTAAATAAATCTCTTTAGAGAAAAGCCGCAAAATATAAATCTCTTTCAAGAATAAAAAGCTTATACCTACCAGACATAACATTATAATAGTACTTAAACATAGCAATAAAATATATAATAAAATGTAATAAAACAAAATATGGATATACAACGTATAGTACCCGATTTGGCTCGGTCTTCACTCATCGAGTTTTCTAATGACATTTGAATTTTGATAATATAATGTATTAATAAAGAAAAATTGATTTGGTTGCCATTGAATTCATCCTGACTTAAACCCTTGGCACCCCTGTTTTTTTTTCGATTTCCGGCAAAATAAAATGACAATAATTGTCCGTCTCCAATAGGAAATTCGACGGTTGGTTCAGGGACTATACAGGGTGTCCCATTAAGAATGGGACATAGAACAACCGCAGATTCTCCAATTCAAAATAAAACGATTAAGCGAAATATGCTTAGATAAAATAATACTCGCTCTACCAGTGGCGTACGGCAGGAGTAAGTAATGCTTGTACCCCTTCTAAATGTTACGCCGCTGTCTAAATTTTAATTTTGACTATAATTTTATTTTTTTTTTTGATATTTTCGAAGTCAATAATGTACACTTGTTAGTTTGTTGTAAAGTCATTGGTTTTCGAGATATTCGCAGTTAAAGATAGATAGACATGTACTTTTTATTTGTATTATTATTAATAATAATATTCATTTTTACAATTTTGTCTTAAAAAAACTGCGAATATCTCAAAAACCAATGACTTTACAACAAACTAACATGTGTACATTATTGACTTAGAAAATATCAAAAAAATTAAAATTATAGTCAAAATTAAAATTTAGACAGCGGCGTAACATTTAGAAGGGGTACAAGCATTACTTACTCCTGTCGTACGCCACTGGTAGAGCGTACTGAACTAATTTTTTTATTGTTAGGTGCATTTTATGATATTTAACAAGTGTGCCGATTTGAGTAAAATTATACGGTGTATTAAAAAAATTATGGACATTAATAATTTTTCAGTTTTCAACTTCAACACCCCGTATTTCGGAAACGAGTAACATTTTATCTAAGCATATTTCGCTTAATCGTTTTATTTTGAATTGGAGAATCTGCGGTTGTTCTATGTCCCATTCTTAATGGGACATCTTGTATAACAAGCAAAAAAAATACACAAGGGTCATACTGAAAGAGGGAACTCTCTAACTGTCTGAATGTTAATATTGCATTTTTTATGCATAGTCACGTCAGATGTAGCGTTAACTACATTTTTCACGGCCATTGAGCCTAAATGGGTAGGGCGACCGACTATGGGTGCGATAATGATAACACGATCAGAATTCATTTAACTCTAACAATAAAAAATGATTATATTTGTATAGCAAAATTTCCGTAAGAATGGCGAGTTTTTTAAAATATTGTCAATTCCAGACATCTTCACTGCCACCCCCAAAGTTCTACTGGAGTCTCAATGACAGGAAATGGGTTGATAAGGGCCATTTCCGCCCATCACACACTCGAAAAAAAAGTTTCGGTTTCTGACTATTATTGAATATCTTTGAATTATTTTTTTTTTTTATAAAACATTCCATGACTCAAAATAAAATAGTACTCATATTCAAGCCTATAATGTCGGAACGCGTCGTTTTTATAACGTTTTTTTTTTCTTTTTTTATTTATATTAACATGTATTCGTTTTCTGAAATTAATAATTCCCTGTTGGGAAATAGGGAAACTTTTTTTTAACTTCCCGCTTTAAAAAAAAAAAATATTTTTTTTCGAAAATCGGAAAGTTATTGGTTTCACCCCGATTTTCGAAAATCGAGTTTTCGCCAGATCTCGACGTTTTGAGGTCCTAGGAAGCTATTGAAACTATTTTGGCGATGATGTCCGTAGGGCTGTATGTATGTATGTGTGTGTGTGTGTATGTATGTAAACCTTTTATATCTTTTGAACCGAGTGTCCGACTGAAACGCGGTTTGCGGCATCTGACGTGATCTTGGTGAACTTAGACTTCCTGAAAATTTGAAATGATTCGGCCCAAAAAATGTTGAGAAATCTTAAAAAAACAAGTTTCAAAATTTTTTTAAATTTTGTTTTTGTAAAATATTTTCTAAACTACTAAATCGATTAATTCCAAAATCTAATCAGCTCTTCTCCTCAACAAACTGCGTCGATTTCCGCAAACCGCATCAAAATCGGTTCATTTGTTCACGAGATACCGTGAACGAAAAAATCGTAAAAAAGTGTTTTTTTAAAATGACTCTTAAAATTATTGTTATCAGATCAATTTTTTTGTAATAAATTACTTTCTTAGGCTAAAAAATCTGCGTCGATCGCCGCAAACCAGATCAAAATTGGTTCATTTGTTCATGAGATAACGTGAACGAAAAATTAGGATAAAAGTAATTTTTTAAAATTACTCGTAAAATTCTTATCAAATCGATTTTTTTGTAATAATTTACTTTCTTAGGTTAAAAAAATTGCGTCGATTGCAGCAAACCGCATCAAAATCGGTTCATTTGTTCACGAGATACCGTGAACGAAAAAATCGTAAAAAAGTGTTTTTTTAAAATGACTCTTAAAATTATTGTTATCAGATCAATTTTTTTGTAATAAATTACTTTCTTAGGCTAAAAAATCTGCGTCGATCGCCGCAAACCAGATCAAAATTGGTTCATTTGTTCATGAGATATCGTGAACGAAAAATTTGTAAAAAAGTGTTTCATTTTTAAATTGCTCGTAAAATTCCTATGAGATCGATTTTTCTGTAATAAATTACTTTTTTATTTTAAAAAATTGCGTCGACTGCCGCAAATCGCATCAAAATCGGTTCACTTGTTCATGAGATACCGTGACCGAAAATTTCGTAACAAAGTGTTTTCTTTTTAAGCTCGCTGAGCTAAAAAATAAACTTCTTGCTACATTTTATATATTTTTGAGCGTTTTGAACTCGAAAATAGCGGGAAGTTACAGGGATGGCCTGCAGGGTCAAACTTCTTTTCAATTTTTTTAATTGGTGATGGTCGGAAAATGGCCCTTATCAACCCACCTCCTTTCATGGAGCAAACTCTGTTCACGATATCTAACCCTTCTTGATCAGCTGTGAAAATGTTGGAGGGTGTAACTTTCATTCTATCAAAATCTGAATGTTTACACAACTCGGCAGAGCACTCACTGCCTTTTTTTAAAAATGTAAGTAGGTTATAATCTGCCTGAACTTAAAAATAACAAAATTTTATTCCGTACATTTTCATTGATAAATTTAAAACAAGAACCAAGTTTTGTATAACCCTGTATTATCTTCTAAAGTGAAAATTATCAACATAAGCACAGCGCAAAAAATTCACCAACAATGTCAAAAAAAAATTATTTTTAAAATTGCACGGAAATTGTGTCAGTATAATATTTAAATTGTTAATCATAAATATTTAAAAAAAAACTTAAGTTTGTCTTTTAAAAGTTTACAAACTTAAGTTCCGCTCAATTTTTTCAATGAAAACATTCACTTTGAGGGGTTGGCGGAGGGGAAACACAGGCGTTTTAGTTTTCTCGTTACTCGTCCGTGAGACCCAGCTTGCATACCAAAACTCAGCTTAGCGGACTACAAAAGATTTTTAATTTTCTACGTCACAAACGATTCTAGTTTTTTTTGTCATTCGTTATTAATAAAAAATATGTTTTATTCATTTCAGATTCAAACCGGGTAACGGGCGCTCCGGTCGCTAACAAATCACACCCGGAAAGCGGCCGCGGTGCACCGAATTTGTCGAGTAGTGCAACGATCCCAGAAGCCGGCGACTGCGATGCAACTATCGACGAACAACATCAGCAGGCGATAGTCGAGGCTGCTCAACAGTTGATTTCACCGCGCCTGTTGCACGCCGCCCTCGGCGTCGAGGCGCTCGGAGTGCTCGTCCAGCACCTTGTGTTTAAGGTAAGCCATCGCTCAAAATATCACGATTTATACAGGAACACCCAAACGTAAAGTAGATGACTGCAACAAGCACCCGACAGATATAAAAAGAAATACACTTTTTTTAATATATCACGTTTTTAAAGCGAACTAAAAAGTATAATTTATATTGTGCAACACGTGCGGCAATCGACAATGCCGCACGAGTTGCACATACTATTTTTTATTACGGATTAAATTAAATTAAATTTTTATTACGAATTAAAAAAAGAAATTAGAAGTAATAAAAATATTTTTAACAAAAAAATTGAACCGACTTCACACGTAAAAGTAAAAAATAATTGCGTATTGAAATGTTTTGGAGTCGGTGTCAGCCAAAATGAAATCTATTCCGAGAACTACACCGACTCCAATACATTTCAATACGCAATTATTTTTTACTTTTTAGTGTGAAGTCGGTTCAATTTTTTTGTTAAAAATATTTTATTTTTCTCTTTTTAGTGTTAATCTAACACTAAAAATCGGTGAACATACATAAAAAAAATTATGCGTGCCTTTAAAATTTGAGAGTTTCCCTCGATTTCTCCGGATTCCACCATCAGATCCTGACTTGGTTCCGATGGGACCACCTCTGAGGTGCACTCTTTCGAATAAAAAAAAAATTTGATAATCGGTCCATAATTGACGGAGAAATCGGTGAACATACATAAAAAAAAATATATACAGACGAATATAGAACCTCCTCCTTTTTGTTGAAGTCGGTTAAAAAATTAAAATAGAATCATTAAAAAGTTGAAAATTCAGTTAAAATTGTCAAGAATAAAAGTCCATAATCGAAAATTTGAACCTCAAATCTGCTTCAAATGACAGTTTGTTTCGTTGACATTAACACCGTTATTATTTTGTTTATTTCTCTGAATTTGCGTGCGGCAAACAATAATTTCAGTGCGACAAATAAAGTTTCCGCACGCAAATGAAAATAGCTACTTTTTAACCGTAACAGCATGCGTAAAGATACCACTTTTCCCGAATGAGTAATAAGACAGATTTTTAACTTGTAGGCTTTGAAACGAAAAACGTGGGGCGCATGCGACAGTTATATAAGGTATGTTCCAAGTAGCCAGCAAACGGTAACGAAACCTTCACCCGCATGCGTAGTAGCCAAAACGTGTTCCAAATCAGCTTCGTTTTAGGTACTGCGCACGCGGGTGACGGTTTCGTTACCGTTTGCTTGGAACATACCTTATATAACTGTCGCAAGTGCCCCACGTTTTTCGTTTCAAATCATACAAGTTAAAATTCTGTCTGTAAAGAAATAATTTTATACTTTTTAGTTCGTTTTAAAAACGTGGTATATTGATAAAAAATATTTCTTTTATTATTTTTATGCTTTTTAGTAAAAAAGAAAACAAAAATACATCGTAAAAAAATAAAAAAAATATTATGTCACACGGAGGATCGAACCCGCGATCTTCGCGTTATTAGCCCGACGCTCTAACCAACTGAGCCATAATTCAGTGATTGCTATGTGCCTTACAACGGTATAAACAAGTAGGAATTAATTATATGTATCTGTCCACCGGGACAGACACACAAGAATGCCAATTGTGGTAAAAAATATCCGTCTTCGATCCGGTATAATTGAGACTTTTTTTTTAATTTTTCAAACGGACATAACTTCTAAACTATAAAATGTGCTTGTGATCATTCAAATCAGCGTACTTTTTCCTATAATGGTAAGCGATTTTAGACATATATCCGTGACATATTTTTGTATAAAAATTGAAAATTTTTCAATCATCACAGTATGTTTTTTTATTATCCGATTTAAGGTTTTTTAACCACGTATCAAATTTTCGGGAGAAATGAAATGGTACGGTTTTTTTGATGTGATAACGTCTTATAAATTGATGAATCACCAATCTTATAAATTGATAAAACACCGGCTGCATGCACGAAAAAGTGTAACGTTCCTAACGTTCCGCCTGACCCTGTGTGTGCTTTTCTCGAAAACGGCCCTAACGATTTGGATGAAATTTACTGAAAAGGGATTTTGGGGGGCAAAAAATCGTTTTAGCTAGGTCTCATCTCTCGAAAAAATCGTTTTCTTACAAATTTTATCATTATAAAAATCAATTTTTTGACGTATGAAAATACTTAAATATTGTAAGTAGGTTTTGGAATTTTATATAAACAGTGAAACAATTGTTTTATAAATAGTATGACAGTTAATCTTTGAAACTTAAATAAATACGAAAGAAAGAAAGTTAATAAAAAAAATTATTTTTATAGGTGGTGAGTAATTTAATAAATAAAATTTACCTAAATTTGAAGCGAAAGATGCAATATCATAGATTCGAATTATTATAATTATTATATAAATTTAGGTTATGTATTACGGAATACGTTATCACGTAAAACTATCGTCCGTAAACCGACTTTACAGACAACCAATTTTTTTTTCGATCCTTTACTACAGCAAAAATCCCTTTAGTTCAAAAGCTTTGTTACGGAATTGATTGTTAGACTTTTGTCCAACCGTTACTACGAGAATAACGTTTTGTTTATTTATATTTTTAAACGTGCTTCATGTATTAATTGTTCTTATTTGAACATACAAAGCCTGAAAAACAAAACTAATTGTAGATACTGTGGGAATACCTATAATTTTAAATTCGAATTTATAATCATCAGGTAGTTGAACCTTCTTGATTTGTTAATTGTCTTTTGTGCTACCTGACCTTTTCCCCTTTCACTTTAATTGTAATGTCACGTTGTAGTGAAAGTGAGATAGATATATTATTCTTACCGATTTTCCCACAAGAAAAAGTTTTCTTCCAAACCTGATAACATTTACATTTTAGTTCGAATCTATCATTCATAGTAACTGTTTCGTTTGAGATAGAACTTGTGATTTGTGTTTTAAAGCGAAAGTTAGAAGTCATTGATAAAAATGTCGAACAATCAAGATATTGTAACCTCTGAAGAAGCTTTTGATGGGGTTTCGGTAGACTCTAATAGTACAGAGAAGAAACCCGACGCGGTTTCAGAAACACTAAAACAAGACAGCGAAGACAGTGTTCGGAACGAATTGTTAGAAAATAAAGAAACTGGTGGAAAAATAACAGCTTCAGACGCGAGAAAATTCGACTCTTTGCAAAAAATTCGCGCTGCGCACGTTGCAAGAAAGACGGTGCGAAATTTATTTACGACAATGCAGCCCGAACATAGTGAATTAAGAGAACGACTTTCAAAACCTGAATGTTCAGATAATGAAACTGAAAAGAAGGTTACTTTTAAACCTCAAAAATCAAAATTGAGAATCAGTGAATCGTTAAACAAACGAAAACAAATAGCGAAAAAAATCAAAGCAGCGGTAAGTAATTTTCAGTAGGTTCAAGAATGATGGAACATTTTTTATAGTAATTGTTTTCGTTTTCTGGAAATTATTTTTCCAAATTTAATTTTCAAAAATCAGCACGTGCGCTAAGTTTTTTTATTTCGTTGGATAGCTCGTGAGATTATCAAGAGATGCTCATGATACCTTCGATAATTTGAATAGGTTTATTATGTGGATGTTTTATGAAGAAAATATTGTTTTTTCATTCATATTTTATAAAAATAATAATGGTATACTGTTTTATATAAGAAATATTTAAGTGGAAGTTTAAAAAATAAAAGTGTGATAGATGGAAAATAGTAATGGTGCGAATGGTGTCGAGGCACCGACGTTAAACGCATTATTATTATTATTATTATTATTATTATATAAGTCGAAATATCCAGATTTTCCAATTTTCAAACGTCAGAAAGAACCATTTAAAGTTTTTATTGGATTTTTTTGTCATTTTCTGGATTGATCGACATATTTCGTTAACTAATTAAATTAGGTTTATTGGGCGTTTTTTCCGTACAAAAGTATATTTTTATATCCATGCTAAATTCATTTCTTAGGATGTAAAATTGACCTATAGTACCTACACCTTTTTAATCCCTACCTTTTGAGTGAATATTTCGAACTTTTATGTTCGTTTAGAGACATTAGGTATATATTAATTATATATAGGTACACTAAATTTTAAATCTCTTCTGGGTATAAAATAAACTACCATTTTTGGATACACAAGAGCATTTTCAATACAAACCTCTGTTTATAATCTTTAGGATATTTTCTAAAATACCTAGATGATGGAAAAACATTTTCTCAGAATTGTTGTACCACATTCTAGAACAGTTAAACCGATTTTGATTTATTACAATTATCTATACTAATATATAAAGCTGAAGAGTCTGTTTGTTTGAACGCACTAATCTCAGGAACTACGGGTTCAAATTGAAAAAAAATTGTTGGATAGCCCATTTATCGAGGAAGGCTATAGGCTATATAATATCACGCTACGACCATTAGGAGCGGAGCATTAATGAAAAATGTTGCAAAATGTATCTCAAAAATAAGCTTCTATTCAGGTACTCATATTAGCGCGTGAGTACCCAACGTCGGATTTCTCAATCGGTAGAGCATGCGACTGTCAATATCAGGGTCGTGGGTTCGAGCCCTACGTTGGGCGAAAATACTTTTATTTTTTTTATTATTTTCTACATTGCTTTCTTCTAAGGCTTACATTTAAATTTATTTTAATTCTATTTAATTAATTAAAAAAAAATGGTTGTCTGTAAAGTCGGTTTACGGACGATAGTTTTACGTGATAACGTATTCCGTAATACATAACCTAAATTTATATAATAATTATAATAATTCGAATCTATGATATTGCATCTTTTGCTTCAAATTTAGGTTAATTTTATTTATTAAAATTACTCACCACCTATAATATAATTGTTTTTTTTTTAACTTTCTTTCTTTCGTATTTATTTTAAGTCTCAAAGATTAACTGTCATAATATTTTGAAAACAATAATGTTTCATTGTTTATAATATAAAATTCCAAAACCTACTTACAATATTTAAGTATTTTCATACGTCAAAAAATTGATTTTTATAATGATAAAATTTGTATGAAAATGATTTTTTCGAGAGATGAGACCTAGCTAAAAGGATTTTTTGCCCCCCAAAATCCCTTTTCAGTAAATTTCATCCAAATCGTTAGGGCCGTTTTCGAGAAAAGCACGCACAGGGTCAGGCGGAACGTTAGGAACGTTACACTTTTTCGTGCATGCAGCCGGTGTTTTATCAATTTATAAGATTGGTGATTCATCAATTTATAAGACGTTATCACGTCAAAATTAGTTTAAAAAAGTATAAATACTGTAGCGTTTTATCGACAAAAGCTTTTGAACGGTAACTCCGATCATCATGAAATTTGGACACAACATTCATCCCGGTAAACTAAGATGAATGTGTGTACTCATGTTCCTCCCTTCCCCATTCGTTCTTTTACACCCGGGTGAAACCGGACGGGACCGCTAGTAATTGATAATCAAACAAAAGTGTGGGTATTTTTTGTTAAAAATAACGTCCCTGCCAAATAATTGTAATGCATCTAATGCAATCACAATTGGCTGCATTTTCCATCATCAGATGTATCATAAATGCTTCAAATTCAATTATGAATGTTGTCTCAATTAAATGACCCAAAAAATTGTCACATTGTTGATACACTATTCATTCAATACTTTTCTACATTTTCGGTGCTTACATGACACTTTTCTGATGATGTCAATTTGATCTAAATCTCTCATATACTAATTTCGTCAAATAAAATACGTTGAATATTCTGTAAAATTTGGATAATTCATTTTCATCATACCCACGAGTCTCATACTTGTCTATCTGGGTAATGACTCGTTTTTATTATTATTAAAATTTATAATCGTCCTTTTGCTTACAGTATGACGCGTTTAAGACGCCGTATTTGAAGAAAGATCTCGAATCTCTTCGCGAGAGGTGGATACAGTCTCAGCTGGAGCTGGAAGAGACGAAGATGGGCTACCGACGACTCGAGGAACTTTTCAACGACGAGAAAGTGAAGTCAGCTGAAATGTTGAGCAGCGAACGTCGACGCTTCGCTGCTGAAATGACTGAAATGATTGAGAGGCATACACTAAATATCGCCGATCGTAAGTATTTTTTTATTATTCTTCAATCTCTTAATATTTCAGCGAACTTCGTTACGAGAGATCGCACTCCTGATTATTTTAGACACTTTTGTTGAACTTCTTTTGGCACGATAGAGTAAAATTACAGTGTAAACTCTTTATAACGAAACTCAAGGGACCGAGCATTTTTTATCGTTATAGAGAGTTACCGTTATATGGAGTGAAGAAAGAAAAACAACCAAATTAACAATAATCTTCAATGTACTGTATAATCTCTTTATAACGAATTTTAAGGGACCGAACAATTTTTTCCTTATAAAGAATTTTCGTTATATGGAGGGAAGAAAGAAAAATAACCAATTTTCACAAAATTAACTTATTCCAAACACATATACCTATAGTTTGGCGTCATCAAGTGCTTGTTGAATAGATGGTGATGGTTCAGAATGGTCCTCTTTATGTCTGTAAACATTTGCTGACGCCTAAATATGAACATATTTCTTCGTAATAGAGAATGGCTGTTGCGTTATAAAGAGGGTATTAATGTATAGGTTTTAAGGTATACCAACCAAATCGTAAAAATTTCGACGTTATAGGGAGTTTTTCGTTATAACGAAGGACGCTATAAAGAGGTTACACTGTAATTCATGAGCCAAGGTAAAACACTTGCTTCGTAACCTGAAGGTCATAGATTAAATCTCGGTGGTCGGTGTCAATTTTTTTTTTTGCTTTTTTACAATTATGCCAGTTCTACTTCGATAGTGTGTAGTGAAAAATACACAATCTTTTTTTCTTATACGATCATTGTACAATGTTAATTACATTTATTCAACACGCGTGAGTAATATATAATTTCGGGAGAAATAATAAATTACTTCATGTTGACGCGTAGAGTGCGAATAATGAGCCGAAACTGTACGGTAATAAATTACTGCACAGTTTCTGGACCAATAGGAACGCGATGGCGATTTGTATATATGAAAACAGCATCGCAATTCAGCGAAAGTCAGGGCCATCTTGTGTGCATCGAGGGCGGTGTGTACGTCAATCAATGAAGTGATTTATTATTTCTCCCTCTTTTATCAGGGCCCCGATTACATATTACTCGTGCTAGTTGAATGCGCGACTATTGATCGAAGGAGAATATTCCACTCGCGTGTTACCGCACTCGCTACGCTCGTGCGGCAAATTTTCACGCTCATGGAATCTTCTCCTTCTCTCACTAGTCGCACAATATACTATTTATATGAAGCCACCATCGACTTTGATGGAATTGGAATGTCTTATCAGCAACGATGTCTTAGCCATCTTGATTTTGATTACGTTTTGTTTGTTGGACACCGGTTGTAAAAGTAGGAAAAGTAGCGGAAACACTTTTCATCGAAACAAAAGTTAATTCACTCTTGGGATAAATGCAATCAACGGCGAGATTAAAAACTAGTTTTGTAAATCTATTATTTATTTAAATGATGTTTTTCATATAATAATTAAAATCGCTATAATTATTTAACTGGCATGAAAAAAATAACAAATTGTTTAGTTGTAGAAAGGGAACTAATCATTAATGGATCTGGTTATTTTGCAAATATCACGTAAATTGTTGGAATTCTTGACTGTACAAGGCACTTAAAGTGAAACTCGATTTTGCTAAAATTGCGCAATTTCATTATAAAAACAAGGTTTTCCACATTATATTTGGAATGTTGTTGTCAGATCACGATAGATTATATTAAATAAAAATACCAATATATTATGTAGCCATGCGTGTTAATTAATGATTGATTTTCATTTGTAAATTTCGATTCAATCGATTCAGTTTCAAGAGAAACATTTTGATTTTTTGACAGCTGTGACTGTTGTTTTCTTGTACATTAGAAGTAGGGAAATATTGTTAAACTAGAGTGACCTGTGCGAATTATTCGCACTAAATAAGTATAATAATTATCACTTTACAAAATTATTTTTTAAATATGATTGCAAGTATTCAATTCGTTTCTAATTTTGCACACTGCTTATAACGTTCTTCTTTTTGTTGTATTACAATATGAAGCTCAGATGACAGATCAAAGAAATATTTTACTAAAATTGTCATATAGAGGCGCAAGTAGCAAAAGCGTTGAGCTAATCCGTCAGATGGCATCATGCAGCATTGCTGTGGCGTTGTTCAGCGTTGCTCGCTGTTTCAAAATTAAAGCCGTCAGATGGCAGTGTGCAGTATTGTGTCTGTTGTATTACAATATGAAGGTCAGATGACAGATCAAAGTGTTGACGTTGTTTCAAAATTAAAGCCGTCAGATGGCAGACGTTGTTCAGCGTTGCTGTATTTTAATTAATTTACAAAAACAAAAGCAATAATAAATTTTTTAGTTGTCGATGTCAGTAGAGCAAGCAATTATCTGTAAAATGATATATAATTTATGTGGAGAAATTGTGAGGTTTTTTCTAAAAAGGGAGGCAAACATCTTAAACTTTAGCGTATTAATATATATGATAGCTATTGGAAAAAACGGTCACAAGTTGTCTATGGATTCAGCTCGGTATTTATTGACTTTGGATAGCAATAAAGTTCTCAGACCTTCATAACAAGATGCAAATGCGATTAGGTACACCTTGTATAGCTGGCATTATTGCGTTGGATCCATTGCTGATCATAAATAGATATACAGTGTAAACTCTTTATAACGTCCTTTGTTATAACGAAAAACTCCCTATAACGTCGAATTTTTTACGATTTGGTTGGTTTACCTTAAAACCTATACATTAATACCCTCTTTATAACGCAACAGCCATTCTCTATTACGAAGAAATATGTTCATATTTAGGCGTCAGAGGACCATTCTGAACCATCACCATCTATTCAACAAGCACTTGATGACGTCGAACTTATCGAAAAATTCCTATTATTTAATGAAGATTATTCCACCACATTGAAAAATTGGTTATTTTTCATTCTTCCCTCCATATAACGAAAATTCTTTATAACGAAAAAAATGTTCGGTCCCTTAAAATTCGTTATAAAGAGATTATACAGTACATTGAAGATTATTGTTAATTTGGTTGTTTTTCTTTCTTCACTCCATATAACGGTAACTCTCTATAACGATAAAAAATGCTTGGTCCCTTGAGTTTCGTTATAAAGAGTTTACACTGTATTTACAATTATATAATCGAATCTACCACAATATGCCCAACCCTTTATCTTATCTAAAGTCGTTCGACCAAAATCGTCGGCACAATTGTGGTGTCGGGTGGAGATTTTTTTCCCTTCATCATACCAACCAGAGTTGTTCGAAAAAGACCTAGCCCTGGGCGCCGGCTCAGGAAAGTGCCTTTGTTTTGATATTTGAAGGGTGGGGATGTCTCGAAAGCAATTTTCCTTTCGCACGGCCCAGATATCATTCGTTTCAGCAAACACTTCCTAAGGAAGCCAACTGTATTTAAAATTGACTAATGGTTAAAAAATGTATTTACTAATAATGATTTATTTTTGCAGTTAACGAAAGAAATAGAACTGAAAAAAACGAAGTGGAACAACGATTAACGACTCAAATCGAAAAACTCAAAAAAGATCACGAAAATCGCATGGAGTATGTGATCAACGATTATGAAGAAAAATTGAAATGCGTTCGAAACGAATTTTTAGATTTAGAGCGCAATCATATTGATTTAAAAGTCGAGTTCGATTCTGTTTTGAAGAGCAAAGAGGATTTGATAAAGGAATTTCAATTAAAAGAGACTGATTTAGCGAATAAATTGAATAAAATGACTATCAAATTCGCTGAATTGAAAACGTTGCACGATGTTAAGACGACTGAATATGCTGAAAAGCTTCATGAAGCTGAACAAAAAATCATTGCTCTTGATGAAAGTAATCGAAAAGTTTTAGAAACATTTAAGTCTGAAACAAAGGATAGTCGCTTACAGGTGTGTTTTGCTGCTAATCTTAAGAAACTGTATTATAGACGTTGGTAAATGTTGATTAAAAAAATATACAAATTAGTGATGTGCCGGATATCTGTATCCGCGGATATCCGAGGGAGAAGAAAGATCCGTATCCGTTAGTTTTTGGCGGATCTTTTACCTTATTAATTTTCAAATTTATATATGTAGGTGATTAGGTAATAATGAAAACCTGTTAAATTCCATTCAGATTATTTTTTATTTTTTAAATTCGTATTTGGCACCTTTATATTGCAAACATTTATCATAGTGAGTACCATATTATAGTAATAACTCAAAGGTACTAAAAAACTATCTTTATAATGAGATATTGCACATTGATCTTTGGAAAGAAACAATCTGTTATGAGAGTTAACTCTTAAAGAGGTCAATAACTTTTTCCCATAACAGATAGTCTCTTTCCAAAGGTCGATGTGCAATATTTACCGCCGCGTACTCTAAGAAAGTTAAGATCCGTATCCGCGGATCTTGAAACCAAATATCCGTATTCAGATCCGTATCCGCGGATATACATTTTTAACGATCCGGCACATCACTAATACAAATACAGTCGCTTCTCTAAAAACACTCGCTAAAAATGTTGTCTTTCTAAAGACTACAACCAAAGGAAGAAATATAACCTTCCTTACACATATTTCAGTTCGTTGTCATAATTTTTTTTTGTAAATTTCGTTTAGTTAGTCCATAGTAGTGGGGTCTCTATAAAAACGCTAAAAGATGTGATTTTGGTTCTATAACCATGAGAATTATTTATATTATTTATTTTTTGAAGAAGTGATTTTAATCATGAAAAATTTTAAATTGGACTTTGAAATTTGTAAAAATATTAAGTACGTAATAAAATATATATTTTAAAATTATTAAAATTTTAATGATTATTTCGATATGAAAAAAGCCTTTGTAATTTATTTTTGCTGTTCTATTTTTGTGTATTGTAAAAATATAGAACACGTTTATATAGATAATTTCTGAATCAGATTTTAAATTTGAATAGCTTACCGTATAAATTATAATTAGTTGAATATTCTTAATTATTCTGATAATAAACAACAGAAATTTTCCGAAATTGAGATAAATAAAAATGTAATAATAAAGTGCTTTGCTTAAGAGCTAACCATACACATTTTTTGGGTACCTGTGTTATTTAAAACATTTGTTCATGAAAAGTTTGTTTTTTAAATTCAAATAAACAACAAAAAGAAAAAAATTGGTTGTCTGTAAAGTCGGTTTACGGACGATAGTTTTACGTGATAACGTATTCCGCTCGAATATCATATTTAATAATACATAACCTAAATTTTAGTAGCTGTCAAACTTGGGCCGATCGTGCTTCTCTATCGCTTATACTGCGCTCTCGCTTGCACGCACAGGGTCAGGCGGAACGTTACTCTTTTTCGTGCGTTTCATCAATTTATAAGACGTTATCATGTCAAAAAAATTACAAATAAAATGTATAAAACAGTTTATGTATCTCGTACGTAAATGCGGTTATTACGATACGAGTTGTGACATTATGTTACAAGAGCGACAGCGAGTTTAAGTCACATGATTCATAATAGCATTGCGTACAAGATACGTTGTACATTTTTTGAACTTACCTCGTATAAAAAATATATTTTAACAGTTCGGCCATATTGATAATTTGAATTGTTTGCGAAGACAAAACCTATTTTGCTTCTCTCTCACTCATATCGCTTTAAATGGCAACTGACAGAGATATCACTACTGGATTGGTAATATCGCATTACCTTTGTTCTGCTTTACGCACTAGCACGAAAAAGGGTCATTTTACTACCGCTATACAGGCATGAAAAGCAGTTATTTTATAGCGGATCGCTACATGGCATATGCATAAGAAATTCACAAACTTTTACGAAAATTGCGTCTTAAAATAACAATTTAAAAAAATGTATATTTGTATATATTTTTAATGCCGGCACTTCACATGGCTATTTGTATTTGTGTGTTTGGCATATTTGGCAAACAATTACCAAGTGTGGACAGTCTATTTGACAAAGTGTTGGCCTTATTTGCCTATTTGACAAATAAGACCAATACCAAATACGTGCTACCGTGCGCTTGTCGGTTTTTCGAGGCACATCAAAGGAGTCAAATAGGCAAATAAACCGTCCACACAATGGCCATATTCAGAAGAGCACGCGCCGTGAACCTGTACGGACGTACAGTATTTTTGTGTCTGTGCTGTGAGCGAGAACTGGAACAATTACTATTGAAAATGAATTGGGACAATGAAACAGTGCTAAAATTCCTGGAATTTTGAACCTTGCGTTTTGCTGCCAAATGTTTGTGTGTTTGTTATTTGACTGCCATGTGTGGATGATCGTATTTGCCTCTATTTGCATGTTTGCCTTGAACGTCATATATTTTGCCAAATACAACAAACACCCAATAGCGAACACAAATAGCCATAATAAAATACGTACTTTAGAAATGTTTGAACAGTGTCGGACTTAGGGTTGTTTGCGGGTCGTTTGAGGCCATTTATGTTTAATTAACGCAAGTTCCGTTTTCATGTTTAAAGATAACCTCAAAGAGAGGTTCAGGCCGCATGTCCGCGACCCCCAAGAGCCCGATGAAAAAAAAAATGAACTATTTCGAGCTTCATTAGTTTTATAACCGGAGTTGGCCTTCCAAGATTCTCTTAACCTAAGACACGTGGCTCCTGCATGCGCCAGTGTACACGGGTCGTTCAAAAAATGTACGGGAAAGAAACCAAAACACCTTGTATATCAAGAAACCGATAATATATTCCTAAATTAATGAAACTTTTGTTGTTTAAGGCCGCTTTGGCGCGCTGTACCCAATTCGAAGACGAGGTAAAGTCGTTGCAGACAGTTTTGGAAATGAAACAAAAAGAACTGTCTGACCTACGCAAAGCTCACGCCGAAGCTTTGAACGACGCAGAACAGTTACCAGGAGCTTTACAAAAAGTGTTAACATTACAGGCGCGCGTTGAGGATCTTGAAATGCAGCTGGAAAGAAAAACTCAACTGGAGAAGTCAGTACTCGATATCTCTATTTCTCTTTATGTCTGTTGTACCCATAGATATATATTTAACAGATTGCGGATACACTAGCGTCTCTTGTACCTTTTAGAAGCCATTTTGTACGTGGAAAACGCCGTAAAAAGCGCGCGAGATTCAAAAATATTAATTATTTTATAATATGATTTTATTGAGAAAAACGACAAAACTCACAGTAAACAGTTATATTTCGCTCCAAAACCTATTTTTATACTGAAACGTTTCAAAAGTTACAAAATTGAGCATAAATATAATGTAAAGCTTAGAACATTTTTACATTGTCAATTTGGCATCAAGGTTGACAAGCATTGATACCAATCTGACAATGTAAAATATTCTAAGCTTTTATATTATATTTATGCTCAGTTTTGTAATTTTTGAAACGTTTCAATATAAAAATAGGTTTTGGAGCGAAATATCACTGTTTACTGCGAGTTTTATTATTTTTCCATTAACATCATATTATAGAATGTTTAATCTTTTTGAATCCCGCGCGCTTTTTACGGTGTTTTCCACGTACAAAATGGCTTCCATATGGCTTCTAATTGGAACCATTCCGCACAATGCTCAAAGATAGGCATCTACTATCTATTAATATACATCTATGATTGTACCAGTAATAATTCTACAAAGGTCGCTGCACACGAGGCTAGAAACACTGCTTGGAGTTCTACTGGCCGGTAGGCTGGGTACGAAGCTGGAAATGACGTCACTGCGGGCTCGCCTGCTAGCTCACAAGATAGGTTTTAAAATTAGGACAGGGGCTATTTTCCTTGCTAGGTCCGCTGCCTAGGTATGAGCAAGAACCAATCAGGATGCAGTATCTTATCAAGTGGGCGGCATGAACAAACGCCCACAAACCAACGTGGCGTCATTCTACTCAGTCAGACAACAGACACGTTTTGCTCTGTGTTTATATTTGAACTTCGCGCGCACCAGATTTATTCACAAAACTAGCTTGAAAAGATGTCTCGTGTGAAGCAATCAAGAAAACCAGCGCTGGAAAACTAGTAGGCAAAACTGGCAAGGAATCTAACGGTGTTTCTAGCTTCGTGTGCAGCGGCCGTAGAATTGTTTAAATTTTAATTGGATAAATACTTATTTTGTTCGAATTTAAATGGTAATTTTGTAAGTCGAGTTAGAAAAAACAGTTGTGTGGTTTTAAGAAACCACGACGCAAGTGAAACTTTTATTGGATTGTAGGCGTTGGATTGTAGACACTTATCCATCACGATTAATTATAAACAACAATATTCACATGAATACACGAATAAAAACATGTAAACACTGTACAGCACTTGCCCGCATGACAGACTGACTATGTGTTATACATACTACACGGTCAGCTGATGCTAACCATGGGCGCCGCCATATTGACCTTGGCTGCTCTACCGAGCGCCTACTCCGAACGTCTTTCACTTTACCCCTACTCCGCGGCCGCCTGTAATGCGACATGCAACAGACGGCCATAAAAATTCGGGGCGATGGAATAAAAGTTTCACTTTAAAAGTTATTATTTCTTAGATTGTGAAATTTCGAATTTAAGAATATCACGGAAAAAAAGATCATTGTGAATATTTTATGAATTTAGAAGCGATACTAATTTTTGCAATGTTGTTTGCAGACAATTGTTACAGGAGAACGAGATACTTAAGGAATCTTTCCAGCAGGAAAGCAAACAGAAGAATCGTCTTTCACTTCAAAACGAACAACTTCAGTGGAAATTGAAGCAAAACGCTGAAGTAGCGAACGCGATTGTTCAGTTATCTCATTGTTCAGACGCCGGACGTAGTCCATCACGCATGTCCTTGCATGGTTCGAACCAATCATTAACCGACGAAGCAGCTACTCGAACTCCTAGAACAGCTTTAAATCGTTCTTTGCACAGCTCTAGTTTTAGTGAAAAACATTCCTACTCAAATAATAGTCACGTTCTAGAAAGAAATAATTCTTTTCGCGAACGTATCAGTTCAAATAATGTTAGTTTTAAGGAAATAGACAATAAGTGTAATTACGAGAGATCGCCGAATAGTAGCTTGTCGGACGCATCTTTTAATTCCCCGGAATGTTTTGAAATTGACGACGCTTCAAAAATCAAGGCCGTAGTGGAGAAGACAGATTCTGTAAGCTATGTTTTGGAGATGGACGAATCCCCGGAAGTGTTGGCTTCGAGATTGTTAGTGCGTAGAAGTTTTCGCAACACAACACCGCCGAAGAGTACGCCAACCAAGTCACCTGCACCGAAAAGACAAAAGTGTAAAACTAATCCATTAAGTGCTTCTGCATCGGCGACCGATATAGCCGATGTCGAGTCTCAAAATAGTGATTTAAGGTCGAGATCGAAATCGGTTTCAATAAAAACGTCTCGTAGCCAACAAAACGATTTCATGACCAGCAGTTGGAACCCTGGCCAATCGAGTTGTGCTAATTTGCGATTGTTCGATCAAAAAATCAAAAGGGTAGAACTGCTGCCTTCGGAAATAGAACTCAGCTCAGTGGCCGGCGATCTGATCATCGGTGGTGATTCGAAACACGACGACGATGATGATTATTGCGATCATAATATGGAAACCAATCTTGCGTTGCCTGCTTTACCTTCGGAATTGAACAGGAGTAAAAAGGATGGCCAGTCCGGCAATCTGTTAAGACATTTTCCAAAACATTCGGCCGGCGAAGCCATGATTTCCGAGTCGAATTCCGAAGACGAGTGCTCGACGAGCGCCTCGAGCGATCGCTCGCACTCGCACAGTCTTAGCGAAGGCGGGAGCTCCGAATATCTTACAAAGGCAGCCGTTGTTATACAGGAAGAAACGATGAAAATGCAGTTCGATTTAAATAAAATGACTGAATATATGAATTCGGAAACGATCAGTTGGTCGGATGAATCCGATTTAGTTGCGAATGATATCTGATGGTAATTTAACGAACATCGCGGTTATTATGTTCCCACTGAATATATTTTCATTGAAATAAGCGACTTTACAATTTATCGATGTTCAGCAGCTTAAATTTAATTTCCGGGTAAAAGATCTTCGTTATTTAAAATGAACAATAGAAGTTTTTGACTTTTTTACCAGCATTTTTATTTTATACTTTAATAACTTGTGAATATTATTGATTTAATATTATTGTTAATAATTATCAATGGCTTGCCGCGTTTTATAAAATTTTGTGTGTACATTTGTGTGCAGTAATTGGGTTAGAGATTTTATTTTGCAATTTATAGAATTCTTGGCTCTAAATGAAAGTGCTGATGTTAAATTCTATTTTCATCTTTTTTAACTTTCATATTTAAAAGAAATGTGATTAAAAATTTGTTTTTGTTGGAACTCTTGTTCTTTTAATATTCTGACATTATAAATTGACGCTTTATTATATTTTTCATGTAAATGATTCCAATTGTTTTTGTGTTATTTTCAGTTATGTATATATTTTTTGTGTTATACCAGCAAAATTAAGAAAAAAATGCTTTCTTTAATGCGTGTAACATTTTGAGGGACATACGCGTGTATGATCCTAGGCTGCCTTGGATGTTCAAATTAGTCCAGTCAAAACAGACAAAAAAATAGTGGTAGGTTTATAATAATTCGCATAGAGCTGAAAATTTGTACAGGGCTTAGGTACACTATTACAAATGAAATAGCAAAAGTCCTCACCGAACCTACATCTGCTAAACAAATTTATTCAAGGTCAAAGGTTAAAAGTATCGGTTTTTTGCACTTTTCTCGTAAACGGTAAATTTTATCTAAAATTTAGGTCAGACAAAAGTTCTAGATCATGTAATTGTCTACAAGAATTGTTCTTATACTTTTTTTCCTACGAATCACCATTCTTTTGAAATGGTGATTTCATACATCGCAAATACTAATATGCATATTAATATTTAAACGTGCGTAGATATTTTCCCTCATATCTCAGGAATGGTGATTCGTAGGAAAAAAAATATAAGAACAGTTTTTGTAGACAATTGCATGATCTACAACTTTTGTCTGACCTATTTTTGGATAACATTTACCGTTTATGAGAAAAATGCAAAAAACCGATAGTTTTGACCTTTGGCCTTGAGTAAATTTTGAAGCAGATGTAGGATCGGTGGGGATTTTTGATATTTTATTTATAATACTGTACTTAAGACCTGTACCAATTTTCAGCTCTGTACGAATTATAGTAAATTGAAATGTTTATTTTGACTGGACTAAATGTGCATGAACCTTTACAGTACCTATTCCTGAAAAGTTCAAGTGCTATTTATTAAATTTCTGCTTTGTCACGTACTCAATGCGTTGATTTAAGAATTTTTGTTATATAGAATAATCTCTTTTCAACTACATTTTTATTGTTTTTTGTAAAATAAAAACGTAATTGCTTCGATTTCGCCAGCGGCTAATTTATGAACTACGGCTTTTTCAAGACCGCTCTTGGCTGCGCGCTTGGCGAGAGATTACTGTACATTATACAATATAGAATGATTTTTAAGTTGATTTTTTTTTAACAGCGTGTAGAAATCAAATAGACGAACAAATATTTCGAGTAACTTTTTTATCAAAACTCAAAAATGAAAGAGGAACGGGCTTTTGAAGTTTTATTAAATTTTGAGGTAGATCCTGCCGTTATGTTATGTCACTATGGAAATATGTTATGTCATTATCAAGTATTCACAGGAATTGTTCGAAGTTGTCCCCGTTTTGTTGGACACAAAGATGCGTGCGTCGTAGCCATGCTTGTACTATTTATGAGGGCCTTCCGCGAATTATTTGGGATGCATTTCATTTCTCCGCGTGTGTTAACCGGGCTTTTAAATTAATTAAATAAGATTTAATTAAACTTTGAAAGGCTGTTTCTCCCTTATTTTTGAGTTTTGATAAAAAGTTACTTAAAATATTTGTTCGTTTATTTGATTACTACGCGCTATTAAAAAAGAAGAATCAACTTAAAAATCACTCTGTATAATATTCCATTGTTATTTTATTCTATCAAACGAAATATTTATTAATATAAATGCAGCTAGTATAAAATGGACGACGAACGCATGTACATTTCATTAGAGAAAACAATTGAATGATCGATTATTTTAGAAGAAAGCTAAGAATATCGTTTTTCTATGAAAAATGCTTAATTTTAGAGTCAGACCTTAATTATTCTATAAGAATTGTAATATTCAAGACAAAATATTCAGTAATAGTTTGATAATAGTGTTCAGATTTATCAATTTTGCAAAACATATAATTAACACTGCATTTTGATAGGTAATTAATGTTTATTTTCGTAGTGGAGGACATGATCGAAATATTTTATTAATAGAGGTATTTGTATCAGAATGATTTGTGTTTATTGATTGTTTATTGCTTACGCTAGCAGCGCAGTATGTTAAAAAGTGGGAAAATGCAGCGCAGTACAGAAAACCATTTTCAATTGGAAGATCTGAAAACAGTATAACAGGTGGTTTCACTCCTGTGGAAACTTTTGATCTTTTTGTTTTCTTGATAACGTAACTTCCTCCATATTCTTATTAACTGTGTATGTTAGTGCTGCATTCCACTACAGCACACGTAACTTGCGTCTGATTGAAGGCACAGTTGCGCGTGGTGAAACCATCCAAATCGCTGGAGCTAAATAGGGTTATTGACAGTGATTAAAATTAAATATAAAACTGTGTTATAGTGAAAGTTTATGGTCTAAAATATCGTTTAGAATTATTATTTTTATTAAATAAGTGCGTTAAATATATTAAAATAAATAAATCAAATCACGATTTTTAACCTATGTGTCACGTGATTTCAAACACCAATCACAGCGCGTGACGTCATTAATCAGTCAACACGGCCGGTAGCTGTGTGCCACTGACTGCCATGTGTATTCGTTATCTCTGTTCAGTGTATGTTCTCTGGTGTATTCATTGTACTCTGTCAATCATATTAAATGCAACACTTTGTTGGTTATAATGCTATATTATGTCACGTTGTACCCTCTTGCTTAGTGTTTACTGATTGCCTACTGTGACGTAGGCAATCAGTAAACATGGCTGTCAAGGTCAATTGACGTTTTGGCGCAGAATTTAAAGTCAAAATAAAAAACAACTAATAATGAGTCAAATCTGTTATATTTATGAGAAAAAATATTTTTTACGGGTACATATACCTTGTTTCTTTAATTTTAAATACTTTTTGAAATTTTGTCAATAACCCTAAGCTATAATCTGAGCGTCCAATATAATAACGCAATCAAAGTATTTGACGATAAATACCCGTTTAGTCGCTGTTAAATGTAGAGAAAGGTATGTTTCACGAATTCTGATACATATCTCTTTAAGAAAAAGCTCATTAGGAAATAAGTCCCCTCTATTCTCTCGAAAAGAACTACAAATAAGGAAGTATTTTAATTCCCACTACACAGATTCTGCAGTTCGTTATCTGACTTATAAGCTAATGATTTCTGTTGTAGAGCGTCAATAATTTACAGTTTTGTTATCTGACTTATCTCTTGTATACATGTTTGTATTTAGCTCCGCTTAATTTGTAAATAAAAACGCTTGCTTGCTAAAATGTGATCCAAAACTAATAAACGTTACAATATAAATATTTTCAAAAACACTCGAATTCGAACTAATTACTCCCGAAATATTTGTAAATTATGGACGCTCTAATTTGAAATATTTTTATTTGAGTATTTTCTTTTTGAGATTTTAAATTCGTGGTAGGGTGTTCAATGTTCACACAATACGTCATTTCTGATGTTAAGAAAAAAATCTAAATTATATTTTATTGGTTTAAGCTTAATCAGTAGTTGAACAAAATTTTCGTAGCTTGAAAAATTGCTTAATATATTATGCACAAATATATAAATTAGCTAAAACCGTTTTAGAAATCTTTTGATTAGAATTATTTGCAAAATTGTTTTCAATTATTACTTGGCATGAATTACATTTCACGAAAAATTTATTGCATTATTTTTGGTTATAACAGTAGAGTAACAATCTGAAACAATATGGTTATAATTATTAACATTTGCGAAACTGGTGCTCAATTGCAAGAAGCATTGTCAGAAAATTTGATTTGTGAGTACATTATAGGGCGTGGTCTGAAATATAACCCGGTGTATTGACCAGCGCTAATGACGTCATGAATTGACGCCATACTGTTGAAATATACTGACGTATTATTATTTCCCTCGTCCACCAAAAATAATTGTTTACTTTGTTGAGCAGACATTAATGCAAATAACAAATAATAAAATCCGCAAAGTTTGATGCACGCGCGCCCGGTTAAATATTTATGCTACGTCACATCTGTCTCACCAGTACAATATGGTGGCACACCAGTACAATTATGGCGTCGAATTCGTGACGTCATTAGCACTGGCCAGTATACTGGGTAATATTTCGGAACACACCCAATATTATCTAGAATCTAGATGACAGGGAGTTTAAATGCGACATTAGACAGTTAGACTGCCCCTGATGTACGGACAACCTTTTCTACAACCCAGCATGAAACCTAGAATCTAGATATAGAAGTGCTATGAGTTTAATGTATTAATATGAATCTTTTTCATTGTTATTAGCCCAAGATCCCAAAGCCGCCAGATACAACCTATTTTTAAATAAATGAAACCTTACGTTTTGAGTAGTGTTTTATGTACTTAGAACGCTTGGCGTACCTCCATCATTGAGTCTGTGACAAATGTACAGGTACCAGGCGAGAAAGGTGAGTAAAAATAAGAGTCACTTAATTTAAATGGCTGATATTTATATATGTTTTGTAAAATATCACTATAAATTAGTATCCAGTATCGCCGCCAGTCACTTTCCGCTGACCACAACTTCTGACAGACGCTTTAAAGCTTAGAGAAAAATTAATTAAGTTCACTTATTTTTAAATGCTTGATTTTTATATTATGTTATTCAGACAACTATTACAAAATTATATTTCAACAGCCAGACAAATTGTAATGACCAAACATCCCCCAGACGTAAAAAATAGTCAGCTGTTAGTATGAGCGCGAAAGCTTTATGTATTTTTTACGTCTGGAGGGATGTTTGGTCATTACAATTTGTCTGGCTGTTGAAATATAATTTTGTAATAGTTGTCTGAATAACATATATAAAAATCAAGCATTTAAAAATAAGTGAACTTAATTAATTTTTCTCTAAGCTTTAAAGCGTCTGTCAGAAGTTGTGGTCAGCGGAAAGTGACTGGCGGCGATACTGGATACTAATTTATAGTGATATTTTACAAAACATATATAAATATCAGCCATTTAAATTTAAATTAAGTGACTCTTATTTTTACTCACCTTTCTCGCCTGGTACCTGTACATTTGTCACAGACTCAATGATGGAGGTACGCCAAGCGTTCTAAGTACATAAAACACTACTCAAAACGTAATGTTTCATTTATTTAAAAATAGGTTGTGTCTGGCGGCTCTGGGATCTTACTCTATATTGTCAGTAACCGATTAGAAACCAGCTTTTGGATGCATTGTACATTTTCTTTTATCCTCTGGTATATAGATTTCTTTGTTAGAACACATTTTAGTTATTCATTTGAATGGGAAATATAAAATTCAGTTTGTAAAGCGTAACTTTTAAAATTATTCGGCTGTAATCATGAAACGATGTTTCTAAGTAGTGTTATTTGTTGTTTATTACATATTTCATTATATTTATTAATAAATAATATGTATAGAGTTGTGATTGTTTGTGAAATTTATATTTTATATACTATAACGAGCAAAGTTATGTATTTCAGAAAGTTGGCGGCGACGATTTCGCGCAATTGTGAATGAAACATTTTAAAACCATTTTAAAACTGAAATACATAATATAATTTGCAAAATAATTAATAAAAAAAAATTGAAACAGTATTACAATATAAATTATGTTAAAAATGATAACGGTATAATGATTGTTAATGCGAATATGCTAAAAGTATCTATTTTAATTTCTATTTTATTTAAAAAAGCTACTGTCCATAAATTCCAGAAAAAAATACACAAATTCGCAAATTTTAAAGCAAGATTTGCGTCACGTTTGCTCTATATAAACACGTCTTTTTCGAAAAATAGCTGTATTAATATAGAGAATAGAAAGTAGTCAACGTTTTAAAGGAACTAAAAATGATCAAAATATATTTCTGAAAGACTGTAGCGCTGTTATGTTGAATAAACATGAAAATTGCATATTAATGTCATAAACGCTGCGATCCATAAATTTTATGAAACGCAGCGTTTTTATGATATTTCCTATGCAGAAAAAATCATTTTCGAGATAACGCATTTAGAGTCTATCCGAGATAAAATGTTTATTCTATTTTTACAAAACGTCTGGCGGAGCTATAAAGTCGAACGGAAAGGGAGCTATTCAAATATAAATTCACAATGTCAGGACGAGTGTAATTTTTTTGCATTTAACGTGAAACTTAATTTTAATTTATTAATTATTCATAAAAACGACCCCGGATTACTTTTAAGTTGTAAGTTTGCTTTTTTTTTGACGTGATAACGTCTTATAAATTGATGAAACACCGGCTGCACGCACGAAAAAGTGTCACGTTCCGCCCGAGCCCGAGCGTGCAAGCGAGAGCGCGGTATAAGCGATAGAGAGGCACGATCGGCCCAAGCGTCGGCTTGTACGCATTTCTCTCTCTTCTCGCGTGACGTCAGAGAGTTCATCAATGTTTCTTTATGACGTTATCACGTAAAACTATCGTCCGTAAACCGACTTTACAGACAACCAATTTTTAATTAATGGACTGTTTTGATGCATTATTTCTGTTGATTTGTGTGGCAGTATGCAAAATATGAAATTTTATAATATATAAAGCATAAAATTTATAATTTTTGTATGATACCTATTTAAATACAAGGTTAGGACCAATTGTTTTTTTGCCATTGAATATGTATATTTATAATTATTAAATGCGCGCGTCAATGGGTACTATTTCAATGTTATTTTCTTCTTTTTTGTTATTTGTAAAATTTGCAAAATAATGTAATAATTGTAATATAATAACTGAGTATTTAATTTTGAGTTTAATTTTTACCCTTTTTCCTGAAACGGTAAATGGCATCTATAGAATTGCGGTGGGAAGCGTTAAATGCCACATGCGTATTCCAGACTTTCCAGAAAAACAATTCGAACGGGTCTGTTTTCGAAACGGTAAGTGATACGAAGCAACGGAGGGGCTTACTGACTTCAGCGTGTCATTTTGCATAAGCCTACCGAATTTGAATCGGATCGGAGACATTGTCCAAAATTGTCTTAAAAAAATCACAAAAAAACTAAGGCTATACTATGGGAAAAATCGCGTTTTTATTCGATTTTCGACATTTTCCAATTACTCGCTTTTCAGTTCCAGACGGCTTATACTAACACTAAATGACACTCCGAATAAAAAAATAAGCTCAACTTTAGGTCCTGTGGGCTTTTGTAGTAAATTTAAGTGTAGAAGAAACATTTAAACGTCTATATCTCTGAAACGGTATTAGATACAGACCTCCGGGTGCGCTCATTGAATTCAGCGTGTCGTTTTCTATCAGTATATCGAATTTTAAATCCATTCGATGCGTATTCCAGACTTTCCAGAAAACCACTTCGAACGTGTCTATCTTCGAAACGGTAAGTGATACGAAGCAACGGAGGGGCTTACTGACTTCAGCGTGTCATTTTACATAAGCCTACCGAATTTGAATCGGATCGGAGACTTTGTCCAAAATTGTCTTAAAAAAATCACAAAAAAACTAAGGCTATACTATGGGAAAAATCTCGTTTTTAGTCGATTTTCGACATTTTCCAATAACTCGTTTTTCTGCTCCAGACGGCTTATAATAACACTAAATGACACTCCGAATAAAAAAATAAGCTCAACTTTAGGTCCTGTGGGCTTTTGTAGTAAATTTAAGTGTAGAAGAAACATTTAAACGTCTATATCTCTGAAACGGTATTAGATACAGACCTCCGGGTGCGCTCATTGAATTCAGCGTGTCGTTTTCTATCAGTATATCGAATTTTAAATCCATTCGATGCGTATTCCAGACTTTCCAGAAAACCACTTCGAACGGGTCTATCTTCGAAACGGTAAGTGATACGAAGCAACGGAGGGGCTTACTGACTTCAGCGTGTCATTTTGCATAAGCCTACCGAATTCGAATCGGATCGGAGACATTGTCCAAAATTGTCTTAAAAAAATCACAAAAAAACTAAGGCTATAACTATGGGAAAAATCGCGTTTTTAGTCGATTTTCAAGATTTTCCAATAACTCGCTTTTCAGTTCCAGACGGCTTATACTAACATTAAATGACACTCCGAATAAAAAAATAAGCTCAACTTTTGGTTCGGTGGGCATTCTGTTTAAATATCGAAACAACATTAGAACGTCTGTATCTCTCTTGTTCCTTAGAAGTAACTTTAGCTCAAGTGTAAACTGTCATTTTTTAAAAATTTGAAATGTAAAACTGTATTTATTCAACACGCGTAAGTAATATGTAATTTCGGGGCCCTGCTAAACGTGGTAGAAATAATATATTACTTCACTAGTGTAATAATGAATTTTCTGGCGTGGGAGAAATAATATATTACTTCACTAGTGTAATAATGAATTTTCTGGACCAATAGAAACTCAGTAGCAAGCCCAAGCGCTAAATAATGAAAAAAACTGCAAGTAGCTTCTGGACCAATAGGAACGTGGTAGGCGGTATTGTATACTTATATGAAAACAGCATCGCAATTCAGCGAAATCATGGCAATCTTGTGTATACACTGACGGTGGTACGTCAATCAATGAAGTGATTTATTATTTTTCCCTCTTTTATCAGGGCCCCGATTACATATTACTCCTGCTAGTTGAATAAAGTATTATGTGCGACTATTGATCGAAGGAGAATATTCCACTCGCGTGTGTTTTACCGCACTCGCTGCGCTCGTGCGGCAAATTTCACGCTCATGGAATCTTCTCCTTCTCTCACTAGTCGCACAATATACTATTATTCCGGAAATACCATATATATATAATATAATATGGTATTATTGGCACATGTATTTTAATAATTGTATTGCCGCATAAGAACTCCAATTATAGTTCGGCATTGACTTACATGTCAATGAACGTTCTTGAAACAAAATGTGTTTTCTAAGCCCTGAAAAAGGTTCTCGCCATTAAATGCTACAAATTGATTATTTGATTACTTCTAACCAAGTCTGCAGTGTCAACTTCCACTATTTTGTAAATTTAAAACACTGTTGAAATTGAACAGAAATAAATAATAATAACAATAATAAGATAATAAATATAGAAGATTAAGAAGGACGAATTCTGGTGGCATAGGATCGATGAATAAAACAAATACTGAAGGTTTTTATTGCATTTTTATTATCATAAAATTATAAAAATGAATAATTCCAACAATACACACAATAATAATAACCCTGATATAGCTCCTATTGCCTTTTTCTCAATTGCATATATTCCCACATTATCAGAAAAATTAAAACATTTTTTTAAATCCGAAAATATTCAAATTGCCTTCAAAAATTGTAACTCTATATATAAAAACTTTTTTTCTAAATTAAAAGAAAAAACTGCCAAATTACAATGTTCAAATGTAGTTTACAAAAATGATTGTAAAGATTGTGATGCTGTATATATTGGTCAGACTTCTCAATATTTGTCCCAACGTTTAAAACAACATAACTATGACATACAAAAATATAAAAAATATTTCCATCCCAATACTAATTTTACATCTTTAGTTCAACATTGTTACAACAATAATCATGAATTTGATTTTAATAACGCTAATATTGTAACACAAGAATGTAATTATTCTAAACGTTTATTTTTAGAAATGCTTTTCATTAAAAAATTCAACACAAGTGTCAACAAAAGAACAGATATTGAGAGTATGTCCTCTATATATAGCAAACTAATTGAAAAATTGTAAAAACTATTTATAACAAGCATAAACTTATCAATGTTCTGTTTTTCGTGTTTTAAAAAAAATTCAAAAACATTTTTTCAATCAGTATAATTTTATACAAGTAACAGACACATTTAGGTATACAGTTTTCAGTAAAAATCTATTCGTTCTTTCAAGATAAATAGTAATTTAATACCTTTGATGACATTTTTTATTTTAATTTACTTTATACATAACAATAATACTGAAAAAATTGACAGCATTGGTAAGTTTATTTATTTTACTTCCAAATTTTAACTTTAATTTTTAACAACAATAATTTAACAATAACAACTTTAAGATCAATAACATTAACAATAACAAATGTAACAACAATAACTTGAAACTTTTATATATTAAATCTTTTAGATTCTCCGAAGATGAAATAAAGTGTGCCGAAACGTCAAAAAAAAAAAAAAGATAATAAAAATGCAATAAAAACCTTCAGTATTTGCTTTATTCATCGATCCTATGCCACCAGGATTCGTCCTTCTTAATCTTCTAACATTTGAACAGGATCATCATCTCTATAAATTATTAGTTTTTTTTTTCACAATCATAATAAATATATTTTTTTTTAATGTACCGCGTTTTTAAAACGAATTAAAAAGTATAAAAAATAATAAAAGAAACAACAATTGGTCTCACAATCTTTTTATTTAAAATAAACACTTCACATCACAACGTTTCGGCCATCTCGGCTCAAGCCATGGTACAGTAATTAATAATTTCTAAAATTTAACAATAAAATCTATCTCATCTCGCATCCACTCAACAATTTTTTAGCTAACAAACTTTCGCTAATTGTCGATTAAAAACTATAAAATAACTTTTTTAACTTGTAGGATATGAAACGAAAAACGTGGGGCGCATGCGTGGCTGTTGGCTTTTGGCCGTGGGTTTGTTATGACTGTTAAGTTGTTGGCTGTTGGACTGTTGGCTGTTGGGCTGTATGTAAATAGTTATTGTACATTCTATGTAAGTTAATAGTCATTCGTATTTTGTATTAAAAATAAAGTTCAGTTTGAAAATAGCAATCTCTGTATAATGATATGCATTACAGCTATCCAACAAAAAAACATTTTTTTTCAATTGGAACCAATAGTTCCTGAGATTAGCGCGTTCAACCCAGACTCTGGTTCAACCAAACAAATACACTCTTCAGCTTTATATATTCGATATAGATATAGATAATTATGTACTGCATCACACTATGGCAGTTATAATATGTAGTTGCAGGGCTGATTTTTCAGCAGTTCGAGCTTTGAAGGATATCAGCATCTAAAGCGACTCTATGCTCACGCAATAAGCATATGTGGATGGCGTGATTATATTAGTTTTCACGTCACATGACATTCCAATAATATTTCTCGGACATAATATAGAAAGTTTTCTTTGAAATACAGAGTCGAACAAAATTCAATGAAAATAATAGTGTCCTACCAAAAAAATTGGTTGTCTGTAAAGTCGGTTTACGGATGATAGGTTTACGTGATAACGTATTCCGTAATACATAACCTAAATTTATATAATAATTATAATAATTCGAATCTATGATATTGCATCTTTCGCTTCAAATTTAGGTAAATTTTATTAAGTAGAATAATAAAACACTATAAAAAGTATACTATTATTATATAAAAAACAACTATGGCATGTATCTCTTTTGCGCATGCGCCGATTTTCCCCAAAAAATTTACAAAAATTTCTAGTAAAAATAGATAGAGTAAAAACCGTTTTAAAAACTATATTATTATTATATAAAACATCATTATAAGAGATATATTCTTTTACGCATGCGCCGATGTTCCCCAAAAACAATAGGCCACTTCATATTTGCATATCAAACATCCTCCCAAAATTTGGTTTCAATCCGCTTATCCTTGGTGTCGGAATGATAAGAAATGTCAAAAGTGACGTTTGCAACTGTCAAAGTATTATGTTCTAATAATAATTAGTTATTCCAATACTTAACTTAGAAGGCGTTGCATTTCACAAAATACTAATGTCAAAAAATTGAATTAAACATTAGAAATGCAGCCGTTTTCATGTTAAGACAAGACATACGTTCTCTTCTAATTTCCATGTACGGCAAACAAAGACGACCGACCGCGTCGCGCCATGCATTAGACAACATTGCATTTATACAGCTATTTTTCTATATAAATTTGTATAAAAAAACTGTTTAGGCAAATTCTGTTATACGAAATCTATGTGAACGTTACACTTTTTCGTGCATGCAGCCGGTGTTTTATCAATTTATAAGATTGGTGATTCATCAATTTATAAGACGTTATCACGTCAAAAAAAAAAAAACAGTTGTGTGGTTTTAAGAAACCACGACGCAAGTGAAACTTTTATTGGATTGTAGGCGTTGGATTGTAGACACTTATCCATCACGATTAATTATAAACAACAATATTCACATGAATATACGAATAAAAACATGTAAACACTGTACAGCACTTGCCCGCATGACAGACTGACTATGTGTTATACATACTATACGGTCAGCTGATGCTAACCATGGACGCCGCCATATTGGCCTTGGCTGCTCTACCGAGCGCCTACTCCGAACGCTTTTCACTTTACCCCTACTCCGCGGCCGCCTGTAATGCGACATGCAACAGACGGCCAGAAAAATTCGGGGCGATAGAATAAAAGTTTCACTTTAAAATATGTTCTGACACGATTGCGTTGATTTGAATATTAGTCGAGGTTTGGACAACTGTTCAGTTTATCGTCGTTGGTTCTGTAATAGCTCTTATGTGCATAATTGGCAGATTTAACGTTTTTTAGATGAAAAGATACAGGAAACGGAGCTCTATACACTAGTAATACCTCCAAATTAATTTTACAGTAACCAACAAGGGGAAGTAACTCTTATGTGAAAAGCTGTATCAAATAATTCCTCCCATGTGCCAATAAATCCGAAATTAACGTTAAATATTTTTTAAGAAAATACTTAGTCTTAATTAAACACGTATAGTGAAGATAAGTATGAATTAGTAATATACCTCTGAAATTGCTAGTTCTTACTATCCATTGCTGAAATAACCACTTTTTGGCTTTTCCTGCAAATTTTACTTTTTGCACATAAGAGGTATTACAGAACCAATGATGTTATGTTGCCTTAGCGGAGTCGAAATCAGGAGTCTGGATTTCTTGGGGTTTTTGCTTTTTTCTGTCAGAGCGCCAATTTAGTGATCTCTCTCCGTTTTCTAGATCGCTGAACACGATGGTGAGGGTACCACAATTTTTTTCCTCGGCCACCTCTTTAAATTGCCCCCATGATTTTCGCACTCTAGAAAAAAAATTATAAAAAAAATTGAACACATATTTTGTAGGAAAATTTATAATCTACAAAAAATCTTTCTTGTTTATTTTTTGTAAATGGGATGCTTTAAGAATTACAGGCCTTCATTTATGTAAATTTCCTCTCATGTAGAACATTAGATTGTAACACAGAAAAACAAATGATTTATCTACAAAGAAAAAGTTCGCTTTTGAAGTAAACTTTTGATCAAAAGGTGTATAGAAAATTATTGTTTCGAAGTGAAAATTGTGCAATGCTAAATACATACACAATTAAAAAAAATATATAATTTCAATTAATTATTTTTTGAGAAGGATCGGTTTAAAATTCTACACCGAGCGGGGTGGCGTAGCGATGAGAGCACTAGACTCGCATTCGGGAGGTACCGAGTTCGAATCCCGGCAGAGGCAGATGTGACTGGGAGTTTTTTTTTTTTTAGTGTTAGATTAACACTAAAAAGAGAAAAATAAAATATTTGTAACAAAAAAATTGAACCGACTTCAAAAAAGGCACTAAAAAGTAAAAAATAATTGCGTATTGAAATGTTTTGGAGTCGGTGTAGTTCTCGGAATAGATTTCATTTTGGCTGTCACCGACTCCAAAACATTTCAATACGCAATTATTTTTTCCTTTTTAGTGCCTTTTTTGAAGTCGGTTCAATTTTTTTGTTAAAAATATTTTGACGTGATAACGTCTTATAAATTGATGAAACACCGGCTGCACGCACGAAAAAGTGTCACGTTTCGCCTGAGCGTGCAAGCGAGAGCGCGGTATAAGCGATAGAGAGGCACGATCGGCCCAAGCGTCGGCTTGAACGCATTTCTCTCTCTTTTCGCGTGACGTCAGAGAGTTCATCAATGTTTCTTTATGACGTTATGACGTAAAACTATCGTCCGTAAACCGACTTTACAGACAACCAATTTTTTGTTTTGACAATAATCTCTGCAAATAAGGATAAGTATATTTATTATCAATTTGTTTGCATTAGGTACATAGAATCAAGAGTTTATATGTAAATAATTACAGTTAAATTAAGTGAAGTTTTCCTCATTTTCAACGCTGTCAGCTGTAGTTATCTTCAATCTTGATTGCCAAGGTGAAAACGAGGGTAGTAGTTGGATAGTTTACAACGTAGGAAACATTAAAAATTCCTATTAAGATAGTGTAATGGTAACTGAGTTTTTAAGTATAAAGAAGATTTATTTATTAAGTTTACTGAACAAGTATTGTTTTTTTGTTTAAGAATAAACAAAAAGCGTTTGGTTGGCACAACCATAATATATAAAACACTTATTTTTCAGACAATATAATAATAATAATGCGTTTAACATCCGTTTCTCGACTTTATGTCAGACGTCATTCGCACCATTACTATTTTCCATCTATCACACTTCCCGTTATTTTCTACATTTCTAAACTTTATCTTAATTAATAGCAATGGGCGAATGAACACATTTTTGGGAAATTAGGATAAGGTAGGCAAATTTTGAGCATAGGAGTTTGACAGGTAATCGGCCATGGCCTTGAATAAGGAACCATCTCGATATTTATCTGGAATTGTTGAAGGGAAACCATGGAAAACCTCAACAAGATGGCCGGTACAGGAATTACCGTTTCTAGGCGAGAGGCAGCAGGAAAAAGTCCCAGCCACATCTGCGCCCGCCGGGATTCGAACCCTGTACCTCCCGAATGCGAGTCTAGTGCTCTCACCGCTACGCCACCCCACTCGGTATTTTTCAGACAATATATTAACAAATTAATTATAATTCAACTAATTAACGTTTCGATCCGGATTTGGACCTTCTTCAGAACAACAAAAGATAAAAAATATATAAATGATTAGTAATTAGTATAATATTAAATAAAAATGTGTAAGTTTTTTAGTTTCCAACATGGCGTCATTCTGCTCAGAGTCAGACAACAGACATGTTTCGCTCTATATTTGAACTGTAACTGCACGCGCATCAGATCCATCCACAAAACAAGCTTGAAAAGACGCCTCGTGTGAAGCGGGCACAAAAGAAAAACAGCGCTAGAAAACTAGTTGTCAAATCTAGCAAGGAATCTAGCGGTAAATCCAGCCTCGTGTGCAGCGGCCTTAAGTTACGAACACAATAAGCTCAACTGAATACAGCTCTGATCTCTGATCTCATTCAGATAAAAGGGTAAGCAAGCAACATGATGTTATAAGCTTATGCAAATCGGGAACTAAACAGTCGACGTTTAAGCTTTGTAAAAGCAACATGAACAAACCACTGCAGTAACAATTAAAAAGTTTACAGAAACTTATCCTGTTTTATAAAAAAATTTAACAATTATGTACACGCAGTTTAAATTTTCATGGAATATTATTTAAGTGAAAATAGTTGTGATAAATTAATGTTTTGTTTTCAGCACGGCTGAAGTTTTGCAATGATACAAAGTTAATTGTTTTTTTTTATTTTAAATAAATATCAACAATGTCTAACGCGAGTGGTAAGCGGGGCAAAGGGCCGTCTGGTGGCGGCAACCGAGACAATAAGTCGCCCCCAAAAGATGGTAAAACCGAAGAAAACAAAGAAGAAACGACGACTTCGGAACACAGCAGTGAGACGGGAAGCTTGACGAATCTCATCGACGTCGGTCTCACGCAGACTGGGCCGCAGAAGATTATGACATGGGCCCAGAAAAGTGAATGGCAAGCAGCTGAACAGATGTGCAAAACGCTGGAAAGGGCCATGGCTGCTGGCCGCGTTGAACCCAACTTGCTCGCGAATGTTGTAGATCCGGTGAGTTCATCTGAAATGTATAAAATCGTGTATGAGAATTGGATTAACAAAATAACAGAACTCAGATCGGCTCTGTTTGGGTAGAAATCGATATTTTCGCTCATTGATCATCCCCATTTTGCCGTAGTGCAATAATATATAGCTTATGTTACTCGTTAAAAGTAGGTTTTTTGAAAGTATTTCTCAAATCAGTTTTTTGGTTTTCAAGTTTTGAGGTATCTTATCTCATAATTATAAAAATAATATTTTAGACTATAAGCCACTAGTTTATATTGAACTGATTAACCCAGCGGGTTGGCGTAGTGGTGAGGTACCGGGTTCGAATCCCTGCGGGGGCAGATGTGGCTGGGAATTTTTCCTGCTGCCTCTCGCCGAGAAACGGTAATTCTTGTACCGGCCATTTTGTTGAGGTTTTCCGTGGTTTCCCTCAATAATTCCAGATAAATATCGAGATGGTTCCTTATTCAAGGCCATGGTCGATTACCTGTCAAACTCTTATGCCCAAAATTTGCCTACCTTATCCTAATGTCCTAAAATTCATTCATTCGCCCATTGCTATTAATTAAGTGGAAGTTTAAGAATGTCGAAAATAACGGGAAGTGTGATAGATGGAAAATAGTAATGGCGTCTTTTATGACGTCATAAAGTCGAGAAACGGATATGCAGTTATGCATTGCAATTTTCTCAGAAACCACTAGATCGATTAAAAAAAATTTATTGTTTAAAAGCTTTCTAGAGTAACATAGACAGTAAGCCAGAATTTAGCAAATCTATCTATAGACGCGATTATTTTAGGAACCACTGGACCTATATGAATTCCCTTTTACCGTACTGTTAAGGTTTGTATAAGGAAGGATTTTAGACTAGTTGAATTATCCGACTTTATAAGTTTAAGCGATCAAATAATAAATAAATAAAATATAAGAACACTAAAATGTGTGCAATAAAAATAATGTTAAATAAATTAAAATGACTTCAAAAAAAACCAGAATTTTTTTACCTTGGCACCCTACATTCGATTGTAAATCGGTGCTAATAAACCATTATCTCATAAAAAAATAATTGCATTGATTTATAATTGAATATAGATTGGGAACGTGATTATAAAGCGACATATTTTTTTATGATTTTTTAAAGTATGTTAAATTTTTTGAAAATAATTTTTTGCGATAAGGATACTTAAAGTATGAAACAAACGTTCATTTTTAAGAAGAGTACTATTTTTTTGTTAATTTTCCTAGTCCAGAACTTTCTCTTGAAAAGTTAGTAATTTACGATGTCCATTCAAAATGTAATAAATCTATTCTCTAGTATAGTAAGGATATTGGTCATTTTTTATAGAGTAGTAAAAAGTAAAAATGGTTAAATGGAATGAAATAACATAATTACACGACTAAGTTCAAGCCACCCTATTGAACATTACGCTTAAATGATTTACACCGCGATAATCTCGGCATTTACGGTCTTTAAAAATAATGCAATAGAAATATGGTGTAGGTACCGTGCATAATGTGGTGGGAGGATGGGTATAGTGTGTATCCTCAAAACATCTTACGTTATTATTGTTCACTCTCTTTTTAAACAGTTAAATTTCGCTTGAAATTGTTACCACTAATGCTTATTGAAGGCATATTAAGAAACTTTTCAATGTGTCTGTGATGTGTGTTTTTATTTTATTAAGAAAGCGAACCAAGCGAATTCAGTGCGTTAGATAATTTTTAAAAGCCGTTTTTTAAGCTACTACTTTGCACCCTTTCTGAAAAAAGTCCTTTTTTCCTGTTCGTGCATTAGAATGACCCCGTAAGCAAATCTTACATAACAAAATTTACTTGAGTCCTTATTAGGTAAGTTATTGTAATTTTTAATCACGTTTAGTATTTTGTACAAAGGACATTTTAAATATAAAAATTTGTGGTCAAGGTCACCTGAATATCATGCAATTTGTTACCGTGTTTATTGCGAACAAATAAAATGTAAATTAATTGTACGTAATAATCACAAAATCATGCTAATTTATTTTTTATCTGCAAAAAACGACATTTTTATTCAAGAACAATTTTTCATTAGTACAATTAAATATAAATTGAAACATTAAAGGTCAAATTTATTATTTATTTTCATGACTAACTTGCAATAAAATGCATTCACGTGTTATTTAGAACGATTTTATAAATTTTCAGCTGATAATCTTATTTAATGGCAACCATTAATAAAACTTTTGCTGACTTAATATTATTTCACTCGTTTCTAGTATTGCAATTATTTCGTGTAAAATGAAAATAAATTGTTTACGTGATTTTGATTTTAACGAATAGATTAGTAAATGAAGTTTTGAAAATACTTTTTAATGTTTTGGTGTAAATTTGCAAAAAAAAAATACTACTATATCTTTCCAATTAACATTATGTACATGCAAAATCCACACTAATATTATAAATATAAATAACCAAATAATTACCCAAATCATATAATAATTAATAGAAATTCACATAAAAATTTTATTTGATTTAATTTAATGCGAATTATAATTAAATAATTATAGTAATGTAATTAATAAAATATTGAATGATTAGTACTCAGCTGTCACTAGTCACTGTCACTATAACAACAGAGGTAAACAACAGAGATAGATGTCACATGTCAGTGTTAAAAAATTAATAAAATCAAAAGTACGTAGTAAATTATTCTGAAATTTTTGCAGTGTGTATTTCAGACATCGTTCTATCCATTAAAAAGTTTTTTTTGTGGGGTCAAGTTTGTCCATTTTTTACAAACCCTCAATTTCTGGAGTTATTGAACAAGGACACTCATAACGGCTCGTGTATTTTCGCATAACTTTAAATAATTATATCTCTTAAACGGTGTGGTAAAAAAATCTGATTCTTTTTCTGTAGGTATCTTTAATTATAATCTTTTGAATAAATATAAAAAAATGTAGGGTCAAGTTTAAGTCATTTGGCTACCAAACTACCTTCATTCTATACATATAGCATTCAATTTTGTGGTGGTACGAACATGACCCGCACCGCCACCATATAAAACCCGTACTTCCACCGTATTTAAAATACCGATTTTGAGGACACTGGAAGTGTTCTAAAGGACCCTGCAGAAACCTTATGGGATTTGGTTCTTGGTTTAATTGAACAAAAATAGTTTTGTTTCATATTTTAAAGGTCACTAGGAAAAAGCGTCCATGGGCGCATAGCCTAAAAACCAATAGATTTTTAGCTTCAGATATGTTCAGCGAGATTTTAGATATAGGGATATCCATTGAATTCACGAACATGTTCCATGTTCAACTTTTGTGTTCCATTTTAGAAATAGAAAAATATTCGAAAACTAGATAATGTTGGAAGGTATAAAACCATGTCATATTTGGATTCAGCGCACTTGAAAACATATTTCTAAAGTTTATGATTTTTTAAGATTGTGAATTTAATAGATATCCCTATATCTAAAATCTCGCTAAACATATCTGTAGCTAAAAGTCTCTTGGTTTTTAGGCTATGAGCCCACGGACACTTTTCTTAGTGGCCTTTAAACTATAAAATAAAACAGTTTTCGATCAATTTAACCGAGAACCAAAACGCATAAGGTTTGTGCGGGGTCCTTCCGAAGCATAAATCAAAAGTGGGTGTTCTGGTACTTTTAATGCTTGAACAAAGATAGGTCTTCCATGAAAATCCATTTAAGGAGGTTGAGCCGTTTTACGAAGATAATGAGAAAAATCTGAAATAAAGTTTTTTTAATAGATTTTTTTATGACAAAATTTTCTGTAAAAAATCCAAAATCATTAGGAGATTTATAAAGTTAAAAATTAAAAAAACCTTACATGTAGTCTTATAGAAAATATGTCAACCTAGCATGCAAACGGTTTTAATTATTATTTGCAAATAACCAAATAATGTCAGCAGTTCCGAAAACTAACTATAATGTAAAGCATCGATGTCTTACGCATATTTTAATATTTTTTCCAATTTAATTAGGAGACTTTTAATCAATAAAAAAAATATTAAACTTTAGCACTTTTCGATTATGGACTTTTATTATTGACAATTTTATTTGAATTTACAACTTTTTAATGATTTAATTTTAATTTTTATTACTTCCAATTTCTTTTTTTAATTCCTTACTGCAAAAAATATGTAAAATACTGATATTTACATAAATTTATTTTTTCTTACCTAACTTTGTACAAAAAATTCTAAAGTTAGTCCATTAAGTAAAATTCTGAAATAATTAATTAATATTAAAAAAAATATTTATTTATGCCTTTATGACAATAATTTTATGGTATCAGCGACTTATAACCTTTTGTAAAAATTTATTATGGAAAAGTTCCCATTTAGAATTCGACTTACTTTTGATTGGGACTGTAACGCATCAACCTCCTTAAGACAAGCAATTATGCTGGAAAAATTAATGTTAACGAAAACGACGTCGTGGAAAAAATCTAGAAAAGAAAGATAAAAGTCGTTTTTATTTAAAATATACGCCGACAAGATTCAATGTCTCAAGTTGCACAATTTTTTTTTAGAACAAAAAAATAAAATGTACTTTAACCCTTGGGAGTTGCACAATTGTAATTATAAAAATAAATATGAGGTGTCGATTATGATAAAGCTGCAAAAATATACAACAATTTATCGCTAGTTTAATGTTTTATAGGCATTTAAAATAAAAATATTTCATCACGCGACGTGGCATGCCAAGTGATAACATTTACGTGTGTATTTTGGTGAGCAGACCCACCGCTTTTATATTTAATATTCAGCCACGCTGATCTTTGCCGTCGGTTTACCGCAAATCTATCGATTTTACATCTGTCTGACTGTTGAAGAATGGACGTTATAATTGTATAATAAAGCATTAAAAAAAGACTTCCTGAAGCTACTGACACAGTTATTTACAATGCAAAGTTATGTAGCGTTTGATGCAATTCATCGAGATAGTCGGTTCGGTGAAGTGAATGAAATCATATATTTTTACACGCTTTATATATTAACTTCACTTGTAAGTTTGTATGTATGTATGTATGTATGTATGTATGTTTGTTTGTAACTTTCGTTTGGACTAAGCGAGTGGCTTATTACTGTTAGTATGTTATGCCACTACTGTAAGAGCAATCGTTGACCGAGCGGTCTAAGGCGCTAGTCTTCGCCGACGTCAACTCTCGGATTCACCGGTCGTGGGTTCTAATCCCGTCCACGGCGAAATAAAAAATTTGTTTTTTTCGGCAAATTTTTGACAATAAATCGAACTAAAAAGTAGAAAGTAAATATAGTTTAAAAAAAAACTAAAAAACACGCTTTATATCAAACTAAAAAGTGAAAAATAAATATAGTTTAAAAAACAATAAAAAACACGCTTTATATCGAACTAAAAAGTAAAAAATATTTTTTTTAAAATAAGCTTAAAACAATAATGAATAAAAAATACAAGTATTATTGTGACAAAAGCGTGGGGCGCTTTGTTCCACATTTTCGTACATCGAGCGCCCCACGCTTTTTCACAATAATACTTGTATTTTTTATTCATTATTGTTTTAAGCTTTTAAAAAAATTATTTTTTACTTTTTAGTTCGATATAAAGCGTGTTTTTTAGTTTTTTTTTTAAACTATATTTTTTCTATATTTAATAATAGCTCATATCTGGCAGCGTAAGTGACTACAACATACGCAATATATTACCATCCTAACCTAAAAAGCAGAACTGATTTCAATTTTTTCTTCATTAATTGTATATTCACTCTGTAATTTTATTATCTCTAAATAATAATAATGCGTTTAATGGCCGTTTCTCGAGTTTATGTCATACCAGACGCCATTCGTACCAGTAACTATTTTCCATCTATCATACCTCCCGTTATTTCCTACATTTTTTCAACTTCTACTTAATAGCATTGGGCAAATGAAGGAATTTTTAGCATAAAGTATGCAAATTTTGAGCACAGGAGTTTGACAAGTAATCGGCCATTGCCTTGAATAAGGAAACCGGAGAGTGTCTGATGCACTTTGACATCATCACCTGACATCATCATTTCATAAGCTATAAGAACTTAAATACGCGTTTTCATGCAACTATTTGGAGATACTATTTTTTAGGTTAGAATGACAGTACAGATCACTAGTCAATTTTGTATTTTGCGGCAGGCGCATAAGTTAGATTTAATTGTACGCACCTGATACTATGAGAAAACGGCAATAAAGCGGCGTTGGCATTACATTGTAGTTCAATTCCTATATTCCATCTAGTGATTCATCCATCTTAAAGCCGCTGCACAAGAGGCTGATTTTTCCGCTAGATTCTTGCTACATTTGGTTGCTAGGTTTCAAGCGTGCTGTGGCATTGGGTTTCGCTTCATCCGATGCTTGTTTTGAAGCTAGAAAATATAAATTAATTATTATTAAAATACCCAGTTCTAAAATTAATGAAGCAAAAAAAAAATTAAGGAGGTTGGTGCGTTACAGTCCCAATCAAAAGTATGTCGAATTCTAAATCGGAACTGTTTCTGAATAATTTTTTACAAAACGTTGTAAGTCGATGATACCAATAAATTATTGTCATAAAGGCATAAATAAATCATTTTTTTTATTATTAATTAATTATTTCAGTATTTTACTTAATGGACTAACTTTTGAATTTTTTGTACAAAAATAGGTTAGGAAAAATAAATTTATGTAAATATCTGTATTTTACATATTTTTTGCACTAAATAATTAAAAAAAGAAATTAGAAGTAATGAAAATTAAAATTAAATCAGTAAAAGATTGAAAATTCAGTTAAAATTGTTAAAATTGTCAAGAATAAAAGCGAAAAGCGCTAAGGTTTAATAATTTTTTTTATTGATTAAAAGTCTCCTAATTAAATTGGACAAAATATTAAAATATTTGTAAGACATCGATGCTTTAACCAGTTAGTTCTCGAAACTGCTGACATTATTTGGTTATTTGCAAAAAAATGAATTGTACCGCTTGTATGCTAGGTTGACATATTTTCCATAAGACTACATGTAAAAGTTTTTTTTAATTTTTAACTTTAAAAACCTCCTAATGATTTTGGATTTTTTACAGAAAATTTTGTCATAAAAATTCTATAAAAAAAACTTTATTTCAGATTTTTTCAATATATTTGTTTAACGCCTCAACCTCCTTAAATAAATTATTTATTTTATAATCCAGTCAGTAAATTCACAAATTTTGTAATAATTTCAGAACAACGGAATGTCGCCTCTGATGTACGCAGTAAAGGATAATCGGATATCCTTAATAGATCGTCTCATAGACTTAGGATGTGACGTCACAGCCAGAAATAAGGTAAAGTATAGTTTTGATTCTACTACATTGTTTAAAATTATTTCTTTAAGTCTTGTATCAAAGTGTCTGATTTACGACTATTAAGAAGTTGGTAAGATTTTTATCACTGCAGTTACAAACAAAAGAAAATAGTAACATGCCGATTTTTACTAAAAAGGAGATAGAGAAATATGTTGTGTATTTATATTTTCAGTTATATGAGTTTAATTGTAATTGTATATCCGGCTTTACCATTGTCATTATACAAAACTGTTAATTGTTGAATTCTGATTATAAACATAAACATAAATTATCTATTTTATTGGGAAAGAGAATGAACTTTGACTTAAAGAACATGCTTTATTATAAAAAAGAGATATAATAAAGCATTCGAGAAAGGAAGGTGATTGCACATTTAGTATAAGTGAAATTAGGTACACATTGTAATATCACGTCTTAAAAAGCCACGCCACCACTGGTGAACCCTGGTGGTAATGTAGAAAAAACAGAGGCAAGATGGCAGCGGAGCGTATGAACTAGGAAGTAGTGTTCATGTAAAAAACTTTAAATTAATAAATGTGTTGAATTAAATAAATTCATGTTAGAAACTAACGTTAATAAATATGTTGAATTAAATAATATTCATGTTACAAATTTACGTTAATAAATATTTTAAATAAAATAATAATAATTGTTAAAAACTGGCGCCACACGTTGGGCGCCAGTTTTTAACAATTATTATTATTTTATTCAACATATTTTTAACATGAACACTACTTTCTAGTTCATACGCTACGCTGCCATCTTGCCTCTGTTTCTCTACATGACCACCAGGGTACACCAGTGGCGGCGTGGCTTTTGAGGACGTGGTGTTACAACATAAAATTAAAAATAAAAACTGTTATGAAAAAAAATTGATCACCCATAAGACAGTTTAATTGTCAAAAGCTTTTAGATTATAATATGTATTGAAATCGAATAGAATGTTTTTTTGTTAGGTTAACGACACGCATTCTAAAAATTGTCGATTCAATTTTATGCACCCAAATACATACTAAAAATAGAGATCAAATATCTACAACTTGACAAAACCGATATTGATATCAAATATCACATCTAAGTGGAACGGTTATAGACCCTTATTAATATTTAATACTTTCTTTGGTATAAACTAGAATAATAAGATGTTACAGGAAATGGTCCAAACATTATAACATATTCTTAATATTTTTATACCGTAAAAACGTGTAGCACGCAAGAAATACAATTTACAAGTTAGCACGTCATATCGATGGCTTATTGACTACATAACGTAAGTCACAAATTTTGCTAAATGTAAATTTTGGTACCATTAGAAAATACTGTCGACGATGATATTAAAATTGTTAGATTATATCTTACTAGCGGTCCCGCCCGGTTTCACTCGGGTGCAAAAGAACGAATGGGAGGGGAGGGACATGAGCACGCACGTTTATTTTAGTTTACCGAGATGAATTTTGTGTCCAAATTTCATGATGATCAAAATTACTGTTCAAAAGTTTTTGTCGGACGGACAAATTTTAAGTTACTTTTTTTATTGATGCTCCTGTTGGTCGTAGCGTAATATTATATAGCCTATAGCCTTCCTCGATAAATGGGCTATACAAAAAAAAATGTTTTTTCAATTCGAACGTCCAGTTCCTGAGATTAGCGCGTTAAAACAAACAAACAAACTCTTCAGCTTTATATATTAGTACAGATTATCTCAACACTTATCGAATAATGAAAATAGGTATGTTCCAAGCAGTCAGAGAACGATAACAGAACCGTCCACCGTCTTGCGCACTAGCTAAAACGAGACAGTTTATATCGATGCTTGAGCTAGTGCGCAAGACGGTCTTGTGCAGTAACGGTTCTGTTACCGTTCTCTGCTGCTTGGAACAATTCTAATATTTTTAAAAGAATGTTCTGATTTTCGCAGTATACTTATGTTTATACACGACCCGGTAGAAGAGTTACTTGATGTCGTTTTATTGGGTTTCCTAAAAGAAAATTAAATACTTTCAATTTTGGAGGGCGAATTAGAAAATTAAAAAACAAACAAACAAGCATTTTCCAGGTGCGACGTATCAAAACAAAAAGAGCTTGTTGTGAGAAATGCAAATATATTTTCTTTATAATTTTAAAATGCATACCTAGTTTAAAAGATATTAATAAAAATATACGAATATCGAAATTCCTCTCTTATTTACAAAGCTACTGAGCGTAAAATTCTGGAAAAAATAGGGAATATAGGGCCTCACTCATAGTTCACAGGAAAACCTAAACGAAAATCGTAAGTTATGGAAAACGGAATGATACGGAACCCTATACACGCGGTTTTATTAAAAAAAAATTTGTTAATACATGAATTGATTACGTAAGTACTTTGATTCCAATTACTTAGTCATTATCATTAAAGAAACATTAAAATTGCGTCTTAAAAAATAATTTATACAATTCGTTCGTGTAACTATAGATTTAGTACTAGGAACGCACGTCATATCTTTATAATATTTCTACGAGTAGGTATATATGTTACAGTCTATACCCGAATTCGGTCAATGACCGAAATAAATGCGTAAAACTAGTTTTGACCAACGAATATTGCCCAAACCCGAAATCTTACATTTAAACGAGTATTGACTGTTATAAAATGAGCAAAACTAGTTTTGCGCATTTTCAAATATTAAAACTACTTCTGTCTATTTCTGAACGGACAATATTAGTTCTGCTTATTTCATTCAATCAACGTCCGAACCCGAATAAAAGTAGGGTTATGTTCTTGTTTACCTAATTAATTGTTCTCCTGAATGTTATAACTAATATAATGCTGGGATATTCAGTGTAATAATTAAGTAAAAATGCAAGGTGAATTCGAGTCTCAACTAGTTCGGCTATTGGAGGCTTCTGAAACATAATTACCTTACTACACTAAGTGAGGTTAAGAAAGCAAATTTGTTGAAAGCTGAATTAAAATCTCTGTCTGCAACTAGTTTTACGCATTTATTTCGGTCATTGACCGTAACATATATATAAAATTCTCGTGTCACAATTTTGGCCGCACTAATCTCCGAAACCACTGAACCGATTTTAATGAAATTTTGTAAAAGTGTCTTGCTTGCTGCAACTTACGCTATAGGGTAGCTTTTATTAAATATTTTGCACAAAATTACGGTGTTTTCTAAAAAAAAACTGGTTTTGTAACATGTAACGACATCTGGCAGAATTTACTCAAAGCTATTAGTTCAGAAGCAAACATAAAAAAAAACTTTACCCTTAAATGATTATTCACCGACTCTTTTGCAAAATGAACGTCGTGTAATCATAAATGTAAAGTTTTCTCTGGCCTTTCGTGTTTTCCTTGATTACAGACGGACGTCGTTTCGTTTATCACATAAATCATTTAGTATTTAAATGCGACAGACTTGACCTCCCCTCTGCAGGCTCATTTAATGCGAGCTTATGAATCACATTTTGTGACCACTACGAATCATTATAATAAACAATCAGCTCGCTCAGCGTCGATTATGTGCGGGGACAACCGGGGTGACGAGGAAAATGAAGCCCTTGAAAAAAGGCAAAGCCCTCGTATTTTCACTGGGAATTTTTATTATGCACATTAAAAGACCAATGATTTACGAAGGACCTACTGTGAGATGCTTATCAAATTCAAGTTCATACTTTTACACACCTCTATTGAAACAGTTGGAGTGACTTAGAAGCATTTTATTTATTTTTATATCGATGAAAAATGTTCAATCACGAAAATTGTGGGGGACCCTACTTCATCGGTAATGTAAAACATCGAATCAGTGCTGGATTAAGACTCCTTGATGCATTTCTTGCAAATTGATAGAAAAAAGTTATAAAGGATAGACTTTTAGGAAAAAAAATGAATTTTACAATCAACGCTCTCAATGAAAATTTGGCTGTCTATAAAATCGGACCTTAGGCATCTTTATACAATTAATAGAAAAACAGTTTCGAAACTTTAAAATTAGAAAAATTGAACCCTTAAGAAATAATGTTTTTTTCGTTTTCATTTTCAAAAATAAACTATTTATTTTTAACTTTTAAACTTCTAAAGACATACCAGTATACAAATCTTTGATTAACGTCTGATTAGAACTCTTCAATAAATAAAATTATCGACCAATTTTTCAGACAATATATTAACAAAAAAATTGGTTGTCTGTAAAGTCGGTTTACGGACGATAGTTTTACGTGATAACGTATTCCGTAATACATAACCTAAATTCTACATATAATAATTATAATAATTCGAATCTATGATATTGCATCTTTCGCTTCAAATTTAGGTTAATTTTATGTATTAAAATACTCACCACCTATAATAATAATAGTTTTTTTTTTAACTTTCTTTCTTTCGTATTTATTTTAAGTCTCAAAGATTAATTGTCATAATATTTTGAAAACAATTGTTTCACTGTTTATATAAAATTCCAAAACCTACTTACAATATTTAAGTATTTTCATACGTCAAAAAATTGATTTTTATAATGATAAAATTTGTATGAAAACGATTTTTTCGAGAGATGAGACCTAGCTAAAACGATTTCTTGCCCCCCAAAATCCCTTTTCAGTAAATTTCATCCAAATCGTTACGGCCGTTTTCGAGAAAAGCACGCACAGGTGCAGGCGGAACGTTAGGAACGTTACACTTTTTCGTGCATGCAGCCGGTGTTTCATCAATTTATAAGATTGGTGATTCATCAATTTATAAGACGTTATCACGTCAAAAATATAATTATTACATTAACGTTTCGATCCGGATTTGGACCTTCTTCAGAACTGATCTAAAAAATATAAAAAATAATTAATATTTAATTTCTAATTCGCTTTATATAAAATTCTTTCAAAAAAATTAATTAGTATCAAAATATTGAAAACGAATTAGAAATTAAATATTAATTATTTTTTAGATCAGTTCTGAAGAATCCAAATCCGGATCGAAACGTTAATGTATTAATTATATTTTTTGTTAATATATTGTCTGAAAAATTGGTCGACAATTTTATTTATTGAAAACATACCAGTATAGATCAAATTTTTGAGAACATGACAAAAAGAAAAAAAAAATTGTTGCCACGGTTTAGTGAGGTACTTTTCATTTTTGAGTGGTGCTTCTTGGTGCCCCCTGAGACGTGATGCCCTAAGCAATTGCTTAGTTTGCTTATAGGTTAATCCGGCACTGATTATAAAATTAATGTACCGAGATTCAAAGCTCTACTGTGAGTTTTGGATCTCGATATCCGTGCTGGCAGAACGTCTGTTTGAGATATTGTGTAGAGACCTTGACAGGACCCAACTTTGGAGTCGCGACGTAGTCACGTATTTTTAATTGAGAAGAATATATAATTAGACGTCCATTGGTCGTATTTTTGTCTGATTGGTTTTTGATAATTTATCTGCGCACAAAATATATAAAACGTATAATTTTGTTAAAAATTATAATACGTCATTTACGAAATACATTTTTTGTTCCAAAAATGAGTTTTGGTTGTCGATGTGCTTTTCCCCATCTTAGAGTATACAGGTGATTCAAATCCGGGCCGAAACGTCAATGTAATAATTTTTATATTTATTGTTAATATATTTGTCTGAAAAATTGATCGATAATTTTGTTATACAGGTGATTATTAAATTGATTCTTCTTTTTCCCCAGCGAGTAGAAATCAAATAGACGAACAAATATTTCGAGTAACTTTTTTATCAAAACTCAAAAATGAAAGAGGAACGGACTTTCGAAGTTTTATTAAATTTTGAGGTAGATCCTGGCGTTATGTTATGTCACTATGGAAATATGTTATGTCATTATCAAGTATTCACAGAAATTGTTCAAATAGTTTAAATATTTTAAGTAAATTTTTTATCAAAACTCAAAAATAAGAGAAAAAAGAGCCGTCAATGTTTAACTTGTTTTTTAAAATTTTATTCAATTAAGTAATTAAAAAGCCCGGTTAACACACGCGAAGAAATGATAGCACGAATCGGAAATGCATTCCAAATAATTTGCGGAAAGCCCTTATCGGTACTAAAAGCATGGCTACTACGCACGTACCTTTGTGTCCAACAAAACGGGGACAGCTTCGAACAATTTCTGTGAGTACTTGATTATGACATAACATATTGCCATAGTGACATAACATAACGCCAGAACCGACCTCAAAATTAGATAAAATTTAATAAAACTTTTGGAAGCCCGTTTCTATTTCATTTTTGGGTTTTGATAAAAATGTTACTTGAAATATTTATTTTCTATTTCTACACGCTGTTAAAATAAGAATCAACTTAAAAATCATTGTGTATATGGCTAGGAATATACTAACTGTATCCCAAACACCCTTAATGCAATTATTAATTGTAGATATTATGGAATTATTTTATAAAAGGTAAAAAAATAGACCAAAATAAATGTTACATAAGTTGTTCGCGATCACATGATAATCAGTTGAGTAAACAATTTTTGAGCGTTGAGTATTTATTTAAATCAGTGCTATTAGTCAACATTTGCGTCACTCGCCTTGTTGGATTAATGAAAATTACACCCTTTACAAGAAATATTGTACCGTTATGATATGACGATAAAACGATTATTTTAATTTTTGTTTATCTTAAATATTCTGGTGATAGCCAAGCTATTGTTATTTAGAAGTTTTGCATTGAAAGAAACAATATTATGCTGAACAAATAAAAAAAGCGAGTGTGCTTTAGACCACACGACTGAAGTAAAACTTCTTCCTGCCATAATAATTTTAAATATATTTATTAAGAATAATGCGTAAATACCTCAAATTTGTTCATGTTAAATTCATAAACGATCAATAATATGCAGTCGGTTCGTCTCAAGGTTTATTGAACACAATATAACCTCACTCTGTAGCACATATCTACAAAGACGAAATGTTTAAATTTAAATTTTGATTAATTATAATAGGCAAAATATGTATATACAGTATGTAAACGCGTAAGGTGCACATAGGGAAAAAATACTTGGATCAGAGTTAGCTATGACTGCATTAATTGTTATTTCTATTGAATTATCGTGGTAATCTTGAGGATTTCTATTTTATTTTGAGTTATTTTTATTTTACTTGGCTTTTTTAATAATGAAAAGCTCTTAAAAATCATTATTTTAACTTTTTGTACAAAAATAAAACAAAAAAATCAACTCCATCTGTTTGGAAACATTTCATTCAAAAATTGTCTGACTGGTATGACGTATGCACGTTGGTAAATAAGTGACCCAATGTCTTTAGGTTCAACACGAATAGGCGAAGATATTTGATCTCGCACCATATTTAAGTATTTTTGGGAATTTAATGTCCTATTAATAAAAAAAGTCCGATTATGTTGTAATCATTTGAATATTTTCTTCGGTAGTATACACATTCATTTTGCAAAAGAATATTATCTGTCAAATTGAAAAACAAGACTTCAAGGCTCAAATGCAGCAAAATTCAATGAAATGTATTTTTGATACAAAAACTATTGTTTTCATTTTAAACGTCAAATAGTTGTCCAAAAAAAAAAAGAATTTCGTTTAATGCTCCGTCTTTGTCGCACTCACTAACTTATATCTCCCTCTCAACTTCTAATATACGAGACGTAACTCTCTCTCCTACTATCTTCACTAACTTATATCTCCCTCTCAACTACCGTTCGCCTCGAACGATCACGCACTGTTCGCGATGATGCACTTCCGTAAATGATTTTGTCAGGCATTTACCAGCTTACTCCTCAAGTTAAGCGTGCCTAAAGAAGTTTTACTTCAAAACCAATTTGGTCTATTGACAGCGGCACTATGCTAGGACTGCAGTCAAGAGTTTCAGGATCAAATTACATGGTCAATAAATTTGAGATTTTTTAAAAACTATTCTTGACAAATATCGACGAGTTCCTTGACCATGTACATGTCCTTCAAAATAGGTAGCCGTAGGCACTGCAGCACACAGAGATTGATGTAAAACAATAGGTCTCGCATGACCTTAGCAGCTGCTGACCTTGATGAAAAAGAAACTGATTTCTGATAACTGATTTGTTGTTTCTTTTATGCGTATGTGCAGCTATTTAAAGAAAGTTTCGGGTATCGCCTTTTCGTGTCAAGACTGTAAACCGCTAATAATGTGTACAATCTTTCATGTCAAGAAACCTTAAAGGCTGAAAGGTTTCAAATCATTCCTTTTCATCTCAACACAACATATTGTGCACCTTTTGCGTGGGATTATAATATTTTAATTTCAAGGTCAATGTCGGTAAATTATTGTTATCGAATATTTACATTAGTTGTGGAAAATGAATTAAACGTTTATTATATTCGACTTGAACTCCAAAAGCTTGTTTTATTTTTATATGACTTAAGATTTTGATATAGCCTGATAACAATAATAAACGAATATTATTTATATTTTATTATGACATCAAAATTTTCTTGATCTATCTATACTAATATATAAAGCTGAAGAGTTTGTTTGTTTGTTTGTTTGTTTGAACGCGCTAATCTCAGGAACTACTGGTTCAAATTGAAAAACAATTTTTTTGTTGGATAGCTCATTTATGGAGGAAGCCTATAGGCTATATAAAATCAGGCTACGACCATTAGGAGCGGAGCATTAATGAAAAATGTTCCAAATGTATCTAAAAAATAAGCTTCTATTCAGGTGAAATGCACTAACTAAGTATACTCATATTAGCGATGTAAGAATACAGCGCCGGCTAGCGCAATCGGTAGAGCACAAGACTGTCAATACCAGGGTAGTGGGTTCGAGCCCTACGTTGGGCGAATGCATGTTTATTTTTTTTTATTTTCTACATTGCTTTCTTCTAAAGCTTACATTAAAATTTATTTTAATTTTATTTAATTAATTTAAAAAAAATTATTAGTTAAAAAAAGTATAAATACTGCTTTTTATCGACAAAAAATTTTGAACGGTAACTCCGATCATTATGAAGTTTGGACGCAACATTAATCTCGGTAAACTAATATGAATGTGTGTACTCATGTTCCTCCCTTCCCCATTCATTCTTTTACAACCGGGTGAAACCGGACGGGACCGCTAGTACTAATATATAAAGCTGAAGAGTTTGTTTGTTTGGTAGAACGCGCTAATCTCAGGAACTAATGGTTCGAATTGAAAAAAAAAATTGTTGGATAGCCCATTTATCGAGGAAGGCTATAGGCTATATAATATAACGCTACGACCAATGGGAGCGGAGCATCAATGACAAATGTTGCAAAATGTAACTGTCCTTCCGACAAAAACTTTTGAACGGTAACTCCGATCATCATGAAATTTATCTCGGTAAACTAAGATGAATGTGCGTACTCATGTCCCCTCTCCATTCGTTCTTTTGCACCTGGGTTAAACTGGGCGGGACCGCTAGTCTATAATATACGAAAAAGTATGCAACAAATGGTGCAAAACTTCAAGTTTTGATGTTTTGAAATTTACCAAATTGCAATAATTTTACCAACGAAACTATTATGAAATAAATATTAGTATTTAGATTAAATGAGAGAGGATCCAGGGTCTCACCAGGAGCTTGGGTTAACCCAAGCGATTTAAAATTGACAAAGTTCGATAAATAATTATTTTCAAATAACTCACTTCTTTGTGATTAATAACCCGAATAAAATATTTAATTGACATTGATTGCTTTTTTGTTCTAGGATAATTATAGTGTGCTGCAGTTGGCAGCAATGCATTCCAGAGAAGATGTAGTTAAATTATTACTTTCCAAAAGAAAAGTTGATCCAAAAGCTACTGGAGGCGTAAGTATTAAAAATTTCTTCAGAAATTCACAAATAGTCTAAAATCTATACAATAAAAATATTCGGTATCAATTTTAACAGATGCAGTTTTAAAATGAACACCATTAAAAGCATTAGATCATTTCAATTTCAATATCTGACAATGGAATAACAAAAAAATATTGTATGCGCACAAACATAATGAAATTAAACATAATATGAGAAACGCGTGCTCTTTCTTTCCTTTCTTTTCCATTAAACCAGACTGAGTCACAGCAGCGCGTGGCCGGTATAGTACTCGCCACGAATCTAAAAGGCTCGGAAGTTCGATGTTAGTGCAGGCTTGCGCTTGTACAGTCTGTTGAAAAACTACAAACTCGAAACTCAACAAAACTAACATAGCAATAACAACTTGACAATAGCGTACTCGACTGTACTTTAAAGCAGTAAAGTGACAAAGGCAACGAGCGATCACGGCCAATCACTGACGAGCGCACGTTCCGTGCAGGTAGCTGGGAGGTGGTGGGAGTATCAACGGCTATAAAATGAGCCTTTGAGGCGCTGTTTGTGACTTGCTTCCGAACCTTTTAGATCCGTGGCGGTGTACAGCTAGGGTAAAATATAATCTAGCTATTATTAGGACTCTCGAAGATTTGGTCGTTATTCTTGGAGATAAAAACTATAAGCAACATAATTTTACTGTGTTATTAATTTACTTAATGTGTCCTTTTTTCAGTCGCAACAAGAAACAGCAATCCATATGGTCGCTTCCCGTTCAACAGCCATTGCTACCTCGGTTATGAAAGACTTATTAGTTGCTGCCGGACCAGACATTCGAGTTAAACCTGATGTAGTATGTACTGTTAAAAAAATACTCTATTTATGTTAAGTTGTTGTGTAACACAGTGTTATGTTAATGCTTATTGGTAACATGACTAATTTTTTGAAGTGAAAACTTCTTTAGCGGCGTTGTACACTTTTTTTGTAATGGGTAAAAAATGTTAAACTCGCGTCAGATCGAAAATTCGTAAGACCTGATCGAAAATTCGTAAGACGGAAACTTTTGTACCTACACTTTTTTTGTAATGGGTAAAAAATGTTAAACTCGCGCTAGGACACGTGACCTGATCGAAAATTCGTAAGACGAAAACTTTTGTACACTTTTTTTGTAATGGGTAAAAAATGTTAAACTCGTTTATTACAAATTAAAAAAAGAAATTATAAGTAATAACAATTAAAATTAAATCATTAAAAAGTTGAAAATTCAGTTAAAATTGTCAAGAATAAAAATCCATAATCGAAAATTTTAACCTCAAATCTGCTTCAAATGACAGTTTGTTTCGTTGACATTAACACCGTTATTATTTTGTTTTTTTGTCTGAATTTGCGTGCGGCAAACAATAATTTCAGTGCGACAAATAAAGTTTCCGCACGCAAATGAAAATAGCTACTTTTCAACCGTAACAGCATGCGAAAAGATACCACTTTTCCCGCATGAGTAATAAAAAAAATATGTTTGTATGATAGCTACGTATTATTTTAAGAACGGAAAAATCCCGCTGCTAATCGCAGTCGAATCTGGCAACCAATCGATGACGAAAGAGTTGTTGAATTTGCGAGCCGACGAACAGTTGAAGGCGAAACTGCAAAATGGAGACACGGCACTTCATCTTGCTGCAAAGCGGAAAGACGTGGATTTGGTTCAGATCTTGGTTGAGAATGGTGCTAAGGTCGACGTTAAAAATGCCGAAGGCCAAACGCCGCTTCATTTAGCTTGCAGCTTAGGGGATGATGCGACTGTCAAGTTTCTTGTTGGAAAAGCTAATCCTAATATTACTGATAGTCAAGGTACTTATCGGAAAATAAATCGTAGAGATTTTATTTTTTGTCCTCAAAATAAGCAACCATTTTTTTTTATAAATATTAAGACTACTGTGGTTGAGACAAAAATAAAAAATAAAGAATAGTTATCACAACTGTTTTATTAGCAGATGTACATTTCGGGAGCTATGCTCTCATCTTCAGCAAACACTAAACTCTAAACTAAATGTACATCCGCTAATAAAGCTGTTGCGGTAATTTTTTTTGTTTAGAATTCATTTTGAGTCTATAGAGAACTTGAAGTTCTAGTGGGTATAGATAAGAGAAGATGGAGTGCTTTGACTCAATAGGATTTCCTTTTAACCACTGTCGATACTTTCTTAATTGGACATATTTGCAGTCAAAATTTCAATCACTTATGTACCTTTAAAACGATTCGGAAATTGAGGCGGAAAAAATGTCGATACAATGAAGTCTAAAACACCTTAGCCTGGTTTAAAAAAATAATTTTATATGATTTTTATTTTAAATTAAAAGACTCGGACCCATTTTTATCCCGGAATTGACTTGATATTACTTAAAGTCTAAAACACCTTAGCCTGCTTAAAAAAATTAATTTCATATGATTTTTATTTTAAATTAAAAGACTCGGAAAATTCCTATCCCAAAATCGACTTGAAATTAATTATTATTCACAAAATAAAAAAATATGTAACTGTGTTTGTATTTTTAAATCACAAATTGAAGGTAAATTTAAATAGACAGTAGCGGGTACAACTTTTCTAATAACTCTATCATTTTTTTTTCTCGAAAATAAACCAGCCAATTTCTTTATTATTTTAGGGTAATGATTTTTAAAGCCAATTTTATTTGTTGAATTTTTTCTGTCTATTTCTGAATAATTCTGTATGTTTGGAATAAACACATGAAATAATTGAGCCCCAGATATTTTTATAAGTCCACAGATAGTTGAGTATACATAAAAAAAACAGTTGTGTGGTTTTAAGAAACCTCGACGCAAGTGAAACTTTTATTGGATTGTAGGCGTTGGATTGTAGACACTTATCCATCACGATTAATTATAAACAACAATATTCACATGAATACACGAATAAAAACATGTAAACACTGTACAGCACTTGCCCGCATGACAGACTGACTATGTGTTATACATACTACACGGTCAGCTGATGCTAACCATGGGCGCCGCCATATTGGCCTTGGCTGCTCTACCGAGCGCCTACTCCGAACGCTTTTCACTTTACCCCTACTCCGCGGCCGCCTGTAATGCGACATGCAACAGACGGCCAGAAAAATTCGGGGCGATAGAATAAAAGTTTCACTTAATAAATTTAAGAAACTGTTATAAAACGTATTGAGTCTTTTGACATTTTTCTATGAATATTTATTTCTAGAACGTACTGCAATGTACCTTGCAGCAGCAAATGGCCACGCCAACATAATAGAGATTTTATCCGACAAATATAAAGCTAGTGTACTGGAAAGAAGTAAAGATGGCAGCACTTTAATTCACATTGCTTCCGCTCATGGCCACGCAGATTGTGCTTTGATGCTGTTCAAGAAGGGTGTCTATTTGCATATGCCGAACAAGGTTAAATTTCACAATTACTTTTTATAGTTACACTAAAAATTCACACGAGGCTAGATTCCTTGCTAGATTTCCCTACTAGTTTTCTTGCGCTGGTTTTCTTGACTGCTGTTATGTGCTCGCTTTACACGAGACGTCTTTTCAAGCTAGTTTTATGAATAAATCTGGTGCGCGCGCAGTGACACTTCAAATTATAAACACAGAGCAAAACGTGTCTGTTGTTTGACTCTGAGCAGAATGACGCCATGTTGGTTTGTGGGTCCACATGACAAGATACTGCTTTCTGATTGGTTCTTGCTCATATCTAGCAACGGGACTAGCAAGGAAAATAGCCCCTGTTCTAATTTTAAAATCTATCTTGTGAGTTAGCAGGCGAGCTCGCAGTGACGTCATTTGCAGCTTCGTACTCAGCCTACCGGCCAGCAGAACTCCAAACAGTGTTTCTAGCCTCGTGTGCAGCAGAATTTACAGTATAGTAATATTATAGTCCCAACATTTTCGGAATTAGAGATTATAGTTTCGAAATCTACACTGATATTATAGAGAGATAAAGTTAGTAAGTTTGGATGATGTAGAAGTTAATCTCCGAGACTAGTCATCCAGTTCAAAAATGTTTTCACCAATATTTAGAATGGACCTTCAGGATGAACATAGACTGTATATTATCGCGTTAAAATGAAAACGTCACTCGTGGAGACCAATTTTGCAACGTAAATTCGACAGTGGCAATCTACAAATTCGGGCGAAGCCGGACTGGGCCACTAGTATTATATAAAGTCCTTCGTCTGAGTTTACGTATGTCCGCTAAAAACACCAGAACGACTGAACGGATTTGTATGCGGTTTTTATCATTCGATAGTTTATTTCTTGGGTCAGTGGTGTTGTCGAGCCGGAACGGTCCGGAACGTCGTTCCGGTACTTCCTTTTTGGACAGGAACGCGTTCCGGAACTAAAGATGATTTCTGATAACGAGAATTCCAAACAATGAAAAAAATAATGTAAATCTTACTTTAGGATTTTATTAACGTAATTTGTTTTTTTTTTCTCAAATCGACATAACAATTGAAAAAATTTGTAACAATTTGCCAACAAATAGAAAAATTCCAAACAATGAAAAAAATAATGTAAATCTTACTTTAGGATTTTATTAACGTAATTTGTTTTTTTTTTCTCAAATCGACAACAATTGAAAAAATTTGTAACAATGTGCCAACAAATAGAAAAATTCCAAACAAAGAAAAAAATAATGTAAATCTTACTTTAGGATTTTATTAACGTAATTTGTTTTTTTTTTCTCAAATCGACATAACAATTGAAAAAATTTGTAACAATGTGCCAACAAATAGAAAAATTCCAAACAATGAAAAAAATAATGATAATGTATTTCAGTTACAGTTTTTTATCTCTTTTCACCCCCCCCCCCCCATACCGTCGTCAAATTTGGGAGCGTTCCGGTAAAAAAAAATTAGCACAACACCACTGTCTAGGGTAAAGTTTTGAGGCTATAATAATCGTTCACTTAGGATTAACCCGGGTGAAATTCGGAGAGGATTCGTGTCTTGTTTTATCATTAGATTTTTTGAGCGGACGTTGAATCAAGTAACAAATAATAATGTTTTCAGTTTGGTATTCGAAGTATTCATACGGCAGCCAAAAATGGACATGTTGGAATTATTAATGCTCTTCTTCATAAAGGTGAAAATGTGGATGTTACCACGAACGTAAGTTTTTTTAACATATCATTTTTTTATCATTTTGATTGCTTATCACAACCGATGGAAGTTTACTTAATGATTTCAAGAAGAATCTTGGAATTCGTAGTGATGTTACTTTTTCCTTTTTTTAGGACAACTATACAGCCTTGCATATTGCTGTTGAAGCTGCCAAAGCTATGGTGGTTGAAACTTTGCTTGGGCATGGAGCTAAAGTGCAGTATACAGGTGAATAAAAAGAATGAAATCGCCGTCAAAAATAATTATTCGCTAATTTTCTGCTTAATATCTCGATGCGATGGAGACACATCTCTATAAATTCATATTACCACTATTTGAAATCTAAATGAGCTCAAAATCGCCATATTTGAAATTGGAAAGACATCTAAAAATTGCATGTACCCAGCACTGATATTTCTTTCCAATGCTATAAGAAAGAGATTTCTGTTAATATCCCATGAGCTTATTGTGAAAAGAGACAACATTTATTCCGTCACGTTTGTGGGTGGGCCGGACTGTACGCCCGTTTGGAAAATGGTGATTACTGATTAGTAATTGCGTTTACCTTCCTCATCGCAAGAGTTGGGATAGTGGGGCTTCTTAACGCCTCATTGTATTAAACTCAGCACATTTCAAGAAATTTTTTTTTTATATATTCTAAATCTAGTATTAAGAGCATTGTGGTTGAAACAAAAATAAAAATTATAGAATAGTTACTTCTTACCACAACAGTTTTATTAGTGGATGTACATTTCGGGAGCTATGTTCTCATCTTCAGCAAACACTAAGTTTAGGTTAGTAGAAGTTTTGTTCCAAAATATGTATCGAAAGAGATTTATTTGGTTGAGGAACAATAGAAATAAGCTTTACCAAAGTATCGCTTGTGGCCAACGTTTCGAAAATTATATTTTCATATCCTCAGGGCCTCAATGCAAGTTGAGATGGTACAATATTTATGTTCACACTGGACAGAACAATTTTATCTAAAAAACTGTTTTACGATATTTTTAAATTAAAAATTTTATTGAAATTCATAATTTTAAATGATCATGTATACTACAATAATCTTCACAATTTACCATCTCAACTTGCATTGAGGCCCTGAAGATGAAACTATATTTTTCGAAACGTTGGCCACAAGTGATACTTTGGTAAAGCTTATTTCTATTGTTCTTCAACCAAATAAATCTCCTTCACTAAGTTTAGTGTTTGTTGAAGATGAGAGCGTAGCTCCCGAATTGTACATCTGCTAATAAAACTGTTGTGGTAAGAAGTAACTATTCTATAATTTTTACTAGTGATAGCTGTTAAGTGAAAAAGTTAATAAAATGTTATGAATAATTTATAAAATATCCACCATGATACTTAATGAAAACCGAGCTTAGAATTATTTCCGGACTCTTCTCAGGTCACTGCCCATTAAGGTGTCACCTTAACAAAATTGGTGTAACGTACACCATGTCATACATAGGAGCATTTGCTTTGCAAATGTGAAGCATGCGAAGACTCCGTCACTTTAACTATCCATTCCCAACGCCTGATCAAGTTTGGGATACAGATTTCAAAGCCATTTTAGAGTTTTTAAAAAGTCTTAATCTCTCTCAGGAATAAACAAGTCAGGGCTACACAAGAGATCTACTAAGGTCGCGGTGTTGACGAGTTGTGCCTCACACCGTCTATCTAATCTAATCTAATCCACCATGATAAGCTAAAATATATCTATTTTCTAGTTATACGACCCCATACTGAAGCCGTTTAATAATTACTATCCAGGGTTTAATTGTACATAACGTCGTTGGTTCTGCAATAGCCCTTATGTGCATTGTTGGCAGATTTTACGTTTTTTAGATGAAAAGATTCAGGAAACGGAGCTCTATACACTAGTAATACCTCCAAATTAATTTTACAGTAACCAACAAGGGGAAGTAACTCTTATCTGAAAAGTTGTATCAAATAATTCCTCCCATGTGCCAATAAATCCGAAATTAACGTTAAATATTTTTTAAGAAAATACTTCGTCTTAATTAAACACGTGTAGTGAAGATAAGTATGAATTAGTAATATACCTCTGAAATTGCTAGTTCTTACCATCCATTGCTGAAATAACCACTTTTTGGCCTTTCCTGCAAATTTTACTTTTTGCACATAAGAGGTATTACAGAACCAACGACGATAACTTATTTTTCTCTAATGACATAATATTATTCAAATAGCCGGATCTAACCGGGAAACGCCGTTACACATCGCTTCGAGGGTTCGCAATGGCGACAAGTGCGCGCTGATGTTGCTCAAGTCTGGTGCCGATGCGAACGCAAGAACTGAAGACGGCAATACGCCCGTGCATATCGCTGCGGAACACGGAAATCTCATGACTCTTCTTCTATTACTCGATGAGAATGGAAATCCTCTTGGTAAAAATCAGGTGGGTCAACCTAACAGGTTAACAAATGAAATACGCTTTTCAGCTCTTGCAATCTGTACTATCTAATACTATAAATGCGAATGTGAGTTTGTTTGTTACGTTTTCACGCCTAAACCGCTGAACGGATTTCGATAAAATTTGGCAAGGAGATAGATTGCATCCCGAGGAAGGACATAGGGTAACTTTTTTCTCAAAAACTTGAAGGAAGCGAAATAGGGGATGAAAGTTTGCATGGGGAACCCATCACTTTTCAAGTTAGGGATATAAAAATACCTATTTAAGTTTTTGTTAAGAAATAAATGATTAAGTATTTCAGCGTTTCTGCAAAATCATGTCTCAGCAGTGTAAAATAGGGGATGATTTTAAAATTTACATGTAATATAGCACGCAAAAATTTCTGCCGAAAATATCAAAGTGTATTTAAACATTGTTTTTAAAGTGGTACGGCTCCACTGCTTTTGTCGCTGTCCCATTTCGTCTCAATCGCGTGCGGAGCCGCGGGTATCAGCTAGTAATATAAAGAGAAAAAAATAGTATTTTTGGTATCAGATGCGTGCAATTGAGAACACATTTTTTTTTCAGAATGGAGAGACCGCATTACACTTAGCGTGTGCCAACTGCAGATTGAGTGTGGTCCAACACTTATTAAAATTTGTAAAAGAAAAACAAGGTGCTGAACAAGCCAACAAATACGTAAACTTCCAAACCGTCGAAGGCTGCAGCGCTTTGCATTATGCATGCAAAATAGAAAAAAGTCAAGTTAAAAAACCTGGAAGCGATAAAGAAATAGTTAGATTACTGTTTGAGCATGGATTAGATTGGAATTTAGCGACAAAGGACACTAACGAAACAGCGTTCCATTATGTAGCAAAAGTGGCTAACGAAGATATTTTTTTGGAAATGATGTCTAACGTGCCACAAGGTGACCACGGAAAAATTTTAAATCGACAGACCTCAATCGGCTGGAGTCCTTTATTGATTGCAAGTCACCACGGGCATATGGATATTGTTAATAATTTACTTAATTTCAACGCCAGAGTTGATGTGTTTGATATTGAGGGAAGATCGGCTCTTCATTTGGCAGCCGAACGAGGTTTCCAAAACGTCTGCGATGCGCTGTTAAAACACAAAGCGTTCATTAACTCCAGATCACGTATTGGTAGAACTTCACTTCATTTAGCTGCAATGAATGGCTACACTGACCTTGTAAGGTTTCTAGTGACCATTCACAAAGCCACCGTAGATATACTCACGCTGCAAAAAGAAACGCCGCTACATTTGGCAGCTGCGGCCGGTCAGATAGAAGTCTGCAAACTTCTGCTAGATCTAGGTGCAAATATCAATGCCGCCGACGATCAAGGAAAACGACCAATCCACGAAGCGGCGCAGAACAATTTCTCCGATGTTGTCAATCTGTTCCTCAGGGAGGATCCTACTTTGGTGATGGCCGTTACCAAAGAAGGAAACAGTTCTGCACATATTGCGTCGTTGCAAGGATATGTGAAAGTTATCGAAGTACTTCTGCAATACGATAGAGAAGGTGTTATCAGCGCAAGGAATAAGACATCGGATTCCACTGCGTTGCAGTTAGCTGCGTTGGGAGGCCATGCCGAAACTGTCAAGGTATTGATCGCTGCCGGGGCATCTTGCGTTGATGAGAACAAATCGGGATTCACAGCTGTACATCTTGCCGCACAAAATGGTCACTGGCAAGTATTAGAGGAGATGAGGAATTCCAATGCGTTGAAAACATCCAATAGAAAGTTGGGAATGACTGCTTTACACGTGGCATCGTATTTCGGACAAGTTGGTTTGTACTTGATGAGATAATAGTCAAGATTCGTTTTTTCAATTACAGATCCAATCCCATTTAGTCCCTTTCTGAAGCATCAGTGGAGAATATAAATAATTACATATACCTATTTTCTGGGTGCATTAAATCGCAGTATGAGCACAGAGCAAATATACTACATCCTTACCGCTGGAGAAAATTTTTATTTCTACTTGACTGCTGATGATTTAGCATTTTAAAACTATTTATTTGTTCGATAATAAACCCAAAAATTTTTCATTTTTTCAGCGAGCCATTGAAAAATTTGCTACTGTAAAAAACAGTTGTGTGGTTTTAAGAAACCACGACGCAAGTGAAACTTTTATTGGATTGTAGGCGTTGGATTGTAGACACTTATCCATCACGATTAATTATAAACAACAATATTCACACGAATAGACGAATAAAAACATGTAAACACTGTACAGCACTTGCCCGCATGACAGACTGACTATGTGTTATACATACTACACGGTCAGCTGATGCTAACCATGGGCGTCGCCATATTGGCCTTGGCTGCTCTACCGAGCGCCTACTCCGAACGCCTTTCACTTTACCCCTACTCCGCGGCCGCCTGTGTTGCGACATGCAACAGACGGCCAGAAAAATTCGGGGCGATAGAATAAAGTTTCACTTTAAAAATATAACACTTTCTTTCCATGAAACTAACAAAAGACTATCGATTTGGTAACACAATGGGTTTGAAGTTTATTTTTAAAAACTTGAAGTAATTGTTAATATTAAACAAAATTAGTTATTCCTACGAAGTCTGTAACCAGGGTACCCACCTCGAGCGTAGCGGTCGACCGATGTTGGTTGCATGAACCAATATGGCGTCAGCTACTGGATAACGCACACACCTTCATGGCTTACTTGGGTGTAGTGTCTGCAAAGTTAAATAACTTTAGTAACTATAGCGAAAAAAAGTGGAAAGAACCGAAGTTTTCTCCTGCGCCAGAAAACGGCCCGACTCGAAACACAGCAAGCATAGGAAGCTAAGTCTCCTGGTCACAGACTTCGCGGTTATTCCATTTAACAAAATAACTACCTAATTGTTATTTGTATTTGCAGATACTGCCCGAGAACTTCTAACTGATATACCGGGAACAGTGAAATCGCTGCCTCCACACGGGGCTTCGCTAGTTAGTTCTTTGGGAAATGAGTCGGGATTGACTCCATTACATTTAGCTTCTTACTCAGGGTACGAAAATGTGACCAGATTACTTCTGAATTCTCCAGGTGTTACAGTCGAAGCAGCAACCAATGAAAATGTAAAATAATTTTCTTTATAATCACCATTAGCGTAATTTCTAAAATTATTACAAGAATACTTATTTACGGTAAATAAAACTATAAAAATAATCCAAATCTTTGATTAACGTCTGAGTAGAACTCTTCAATAAATAAAATTATCGACCAATTATTCAGACAAATTGGTCGATAATTTTATTTATAAAAATAATTGTTGTTTGTAATTCAAGACAAAGTTTATTTTTGAACTGGAAGATAAATTTAGACGCACTTGGCCGGTGTAAAATTTAGAAAAGAAAACAAGTGATACAGAAAATTGATTTTTGTAATATTTTTGAATTATTGGGAACTTGGCGTAGAATCTTTTAACTTTGTTCTATAACTAGCTGCTCTACACGCGTTTGAGATGAAACAATGTTTTATACAATAGCAGCGGAGTCTTCGGCTCCACCTTAATACAGTACTAGTTGTTGGCCATTTATTGAATTTCTGCAATTTTTAATATCATCCGATATTTGATTTTTTATTTAAATTCTAGATTAAATATTTAGCGAATGCATTTTCAAAAATTCTTCCTTAGTCCTCACCTACGTTATATGGGGAACTCCTTCTAGACCCATCGGTTTAGGCTGTGCGTTGTTTGTTAGTCAGTCAGTCAGTCAGTGTTAGTTAAGTAGAAGATATTCTGTAGCAATTTTGCACCTTGTATTTTGATTTTATTGAGTTACAGTAGATTAAATAGACATCAGTTTAAATGTAACATTATCCATTTTAAATAAATAAAAATGTTTCAACTGTATTTTTTTTAATTTTTTGGAGTTTACTCCTCACTAAACGATTTTGAGTTATAAGGCCCGGTACTGAAATTTTATGAGTAGTAAAATCAATTGGCGCTTCACCGCTTCAAGTGTGGCGTTACGCTCGTCCGCTTCAAAACAGACAAACATATATATCTGTTGGAAGATTAAAAAGGAAGAATCCTGGTGGCATAGGATCGATGAACAAAGCAAATACTGAAGGTTTTTATTGCATTTTATTGTCTAATAAAATGCAATAAAAAAGCAAATACTGAAGGTTTTTATTGCATTTTATTGTCTAATAAAATGCAATAAAAACCTTCAGTATTTGCTTTGGTCATCGATCCTATGCCACCAGGATTCTTCCTTTTTAATCTTCCAACATTTGAACAGGATCATCATCTCTTTAAATTATTAGAGTTATCTTTCACAATATATATCTGTAGGATTTAACGTGCGAAAGAATGAGATGGAATACATTACACAGCGTATCTAAGGAGTAAACTCCAGAAGTGCGTCGGAGCTGACACACATACACATTTTTTAATCCATGAATTTTCATTAGTTAAAATTAATTAATGGGTAAAATTTCATGAGAATTATTAAAATATTTATAATATACTAAATTTCATTAAAACTGCAATATATACATGAATTTTGTTGATATGGCAGCTATGTGGCAGCTATGGAAATCCATATGTTTCTAATTTTAATTTAGAGGTGATAATGAGGCTAAACAATTTTTTTCAATTTTTTATACAAGCTAAAACACGAAAATTATAAAAATTATTTCAAAATTGGAAAAAAAATGTAGTCCTATTTTCATCTCTAAATAAAAATTAGAAATATTGGCGGTAAGGTTCCGGAAGATGAGACTTTTTTGTAGGAAATTTTCTGCTCTTTCAGAATCTTTTTGGTGATTTCAGATATCTGCAATAGTTTTTGAGTTATTCGTAAAAAACCAAACCCCTCTTTTTTTACTAAAATGTTTATAACTTTTGAAATTTTTTCGTCTCCCAATTTTTTCAAAAACTTTCTAGATGTCATTACGAATCGAATGATACCATGATCATAATTTTCGGCGAAAGAGGACCGGAATGCATCAAAATGGGACATGTGAATTAGACTATACGAACGTCTTTTGGGCGCCCGGTTTATGTTGCATTTTAAGTGGAACGATTTTCTGTAATTTTATTTAATGCACCAATGATTTCCATAGCTGCGGTATCAACTAAACTCATGTATATATTGCATTTTAATTTAAACTGGCTTTATAAAAGGCTATCAGATAGAGATGAGACAAACGGGTCTTTTTAGTGATCTGCATCTTTGCATCTGGATCCCGTATGTGAGCCGGCTCCCTGAACCGGTTCAAAAAGAGACGAGTTCTGAATATGTTATTCGAGTCAACTGAGCCACTAAGTTAGTTGAGCCAATCATATCACGTAAACACGTAATATTATGCCAGTGACTGACTCACATATTATAAGGCGGGGTTTTACAGGTTGCTACTTGCTATGTTACAGAAAGCATATTACAATATGCAATACAATACCTTAAAATTTAAGGTATTGTATTGCATATTGTAATATGCTTTCTTAAGGCTTAAATAGTTGTGACGTAAGTTAAAACACTGTAATATTATACCGCCTAGTGCATAGTGAGTACACTGTATAGTTGTATAATGTATACCTATATAGAATGCATAGCCAAACATATGAATGAGTCATTTGAGCTGACAGATACTTCTGTGCTTCTGTGTTTAAGTGTTTCACTGAGTTATGCGGATCCGTTGATCCGTCGGCTCATAAAAAAGTGAGCCGACTCTCATGGATCTTCTGTCGGAGTCGGCTCTTTGAACCGGTTCAGATCTCAGTTACCCAACCCTACTATCAGACACCCAAAACCATGAAAGATAATATTTGTACTGTTTTAGGCATACAATTCACTTCATATGGCATGTTTCGGAGGACATTTATCGGTGGTTGGTTTACTGTTAAGTAGATCCTCAGACGTATTACAAAGCGTCGACAAACATGGCCAAACCGGCCTTCATATTGCTGCCACGCACAATCAAATTCAAATGGTCGAAGTATTGTTGGGTCAAGGAGCAGAAATAAATGCTACGGACAGACAGGGATTCACCGCTTTGCATTGCGCTGCGAAGGCCGGATGTTATGAAATTGTTAAGCTGTTGTGCGAGTCTGGAGCCGCTCCAAAAATGGAAACGAAGCAGGGATGTTCGGCGCTGTGGTTTTCAGTTGCTGAAAACCATTACGAGGTGTTTGAATATCTACTTCACAGAGAGCATGATACGTATGCCTTGATAGGTGACAGAAGATTTGTATACAACCTGATGGCGTGCTCGAAGTCTCATAACCACAAACCGATCGAAGAGTTCGTGCTGGTCTCGCCGGCAGCTCTCGATACAGCCGCTAAATTATCTTGCACCTTTATCACTTTGGCTACTAAGGAGAAAGAAAGAGCTAAGGATTTAATTGCTGCCGGGAGACAGTGCCAAACTATGGCTGTTGAGTTAATGGTTCTTGCGACTGGAGGAAATTCGGCAGCTAAAATATTGGAATCAGTTGATAGAAGGCACGTTGAATTCTTAGATGTATTGATTGAAAATGAACAGAAAGAAGTGATAGCACATACGGTTGTACAGAAATATCTTCAGGTAATCAAAATAAAAAATATATGAGATTCTTTTTCAAAATTGATTAAATATTTATTTCTTCTTGTTTGCTTGAAAATTTATACATCAGTGAATGTTTGAACGGAAGAAGAAATTAAGATGCACGTTTTGAATTTCTAAAAAAATAATACAAAAACAATGTTTATCACTTCTTCGTTATTGTTTATTTCTTCTTCGGTTGCAAACGGTGAATTACAGGGATTCCAACATGATGTTACAATAAAATTAGTGGGCGTAACTGAGGCAACATTATTCAATTGTATTAACTTACGACTGGGGAAATTTCGCTTGTCATTACTGACAACTGGATAAAAAAATGTAGAAGAAGTATTAATCAGTTTATTTACTCCAAATGCCCATTTCAATAAATAAGTAAGGATAACTCACATATAAAATTGTACTGTTGTGTGCCAACATTTAAAGATTGTCATGGGTGCTATCATAAAAAAAAACTACAATCCTTTGCTGATGAATGTTGGCTTCAATGGGCTATGTGCAAGGAGGCGGAGTTACAAATTAGTCGACGCGAGCGTTTGTGGTGAGCACTAGCGGAAACTTCAAGCTCAAATTTTCAGTGAGCAATGTTTATTAAAAATGAAACTAGCTATAATTTTATGAAGTTCTTTAATTACAAAGAAAACATGGGCAAAACTAAGCGATATCGAAGTGCTTGTTGTGTTCCGGGCTGTTGCGCTGATGGCGATTTAAGTAAAAAAAAGACCATTGGTGCCCTAATTTAACGTTCCGCTGTCAGTGTGAACAAATTAATTATTTATATATTGTACGTCACAATTGATAAATAAACAATTCTCACGTACCTTTTATGTTATGCTATTTATATAATGTTTTTCAATCTGAATTTTATGTTATACCATAAAAAGCGAGTTCAATAATTTTTTATTACCCACTAGCGGCGCCAGTAGGCTTCGTAAACACAGTCTTATATATCATTTTGATTTTGAATAGCAACTGACAACAATTTTTCTTCTTTTCAGGAAGTCTGGAAAGGAGCTTTAGGCTGGCCAGCTCCTAAGATTTTATTATTATTTTTCACTTTTGTATTTGTACCGCCTGTCTGGGTTTATTTCACGTTACCATTTGGTCACGACTATCACAAAGTACCTATAATAAAATTCATGTCTTATTTAACGTCACACGTCTTCTTAATGTTGTTCCTAATGATGAGTGCGATAACGCCAATTTATCCGACAGTCAGGGGTACTTTGTTTCCGTACTGGTACGAATGGATCCTGTTGGTATGGTACAGCGGGTTATTACTGTACGAGTTAACGAATCCCAGTGACACTTCCGGACTGGGCTGGATCAAACTCGCTGTACTTCTACTGGGAATAGCTGGAGTGGCTACCCACGTGGTCGGAATATCGTTTGTGACGCAATATTATTGGCCAACATTAATGTTCTGGAGAAATCAGTTTCTTGCCATGTCATTTCTGTTTGCTTCCGTTCAGATCCTAGATATACTTTCTTTCCATCATTTGTTTGGCCCTTGGGCTATCATTATTGGCGAATTGATGGTAGATTTAACTAGGTTTTTGGCGGTGTTGGCTATTTTCATATTTGGATTTTCCATGTATTTTGTTGCGTTGAATCAACCGTTTCATGATATGACGACACAGGAAATTAAAACTTATTATTTATCTAAACATCGACAACATTTACGCTTTGAAGATGGTGAGTTATCTGACATTTTATACAAGTGTTTAATATTAAATACTGTCAGCTTTGCTTAAGGACATAATATTTGTTAGGACTGACGTTCTTAACTGTTTCTTTAGGCCATTTTCACACAGTGCCGTATACATATTAGTGATGTGCCGGATATCCGTATCCGCGGATATCCGAGGGAGAAGAAAGATTCGTATCCGTATCCGTTAGTTTTTGGGCGGATCTTTTATGGATCTTTTACCTTATTAATTTTCAATTCATAGATGAAATTTTATATAGTATATAGGTGATTAGGTAATATTGAAAACCTGTTAAATTCCGTTCAGATTATTTTTTATTTTTTTAAATTGTATTTGGCACCTTTATATTGCAAACATTTATCGTATCTAATAGTACATAACTCAAAGGTACTAAATAAACTATCTTTATAATGAGATATTGCACATCGATCTTTGGAAAGAGACAATCTGTTATGAGAGTTAACTCTTAAAGAGGTCAATAGCTTTTTCCCATAACAGATAGTCTCTTTCCAAAGGTCGATGTGCAATATTTAACGCCGCGTACTCTAAGAAAGTTAAGATCCGTATCCGCGGATCTTGAAACCAAATATCCGTATTCAGATCTGTATCCGCGGATATACATTTTTAACGATCCGGCACATCACTACATATAACATGGGACAAATCCCCGCTGTATTGCAATTGTCAATGTTTAGGTGATTGAATGTTTCAAATGATGAGTAATTGAAGATGTATTATTCTCGAACTCCCTCCGTTCTTCAAATGCAACAAACAGTTGAAAATTTAAGAAATTTTAAAACCAAAATCAAATTTATATTTTTGTAACAAAATTTGAATGTATAAATAGCCTTGAAGCCAAATTAATACTAATACTGACTTTAAATGATAAGCAAAAATGATTAATTAATTTTTAATAGATGACTGATTATGAATAATGATTAAATAGTATATAACAATAGTTCAAGAGTAATTGTTATTTTAATAATTTGTTGTTTTTTTCAGTCATATTAAATCCTTTAATAGCATTTGAATTACTGTTCTTTGCTGTATTCGGTCAAGCGACACCGGACCAACTAACCAAAACTCCGCCAACTCCACTAGGTCCAAGAGCTCCGTTTGCGGACAATATGTTAAAAATAGTTTACGCTGTTTACATGTTAGTATCAGTTGTTGTACTGATTAATCTACTTATCGCTATGATGTCAGACACTTATCATCGTATACAGGTAATTTATTGTTATGAAATTTATTTATATTTAACTGATGAGACCAGAGCCGGATTAATGACTATAGAGGCCCTTGGGCACTTGAGCGTGTGAGGCCCCTTGCAAGGAAATTTTTTTAGGATCTTTTTTTTGAATAAAAAATTTAAAATGACAAAGATTTTATTTGTTGTTTTATAATTAATTTATTCACAAATAGTTACATTTTCGTCTCAAGTAAGTAGGGAAAAGATTGCCAGAAGGCTAGGCGGAAGATAAAGAGCCGCCAGAAGGCGCTAATGTTGCGAAAAATCAGTGCACTTCTGGCAATTTCTACACTTATTCTGTAATTCAAAACTAGACTGTATATTATATATATTATACATTATATTGTTATAAGGGCATACTGAAAATTCAAACATGATATAATAATTACATTTGACAGATATTCAAAATTATTAATGTCATTTTATTAATTTATTTAATTTTATTTCTATCAAAATGACATTAATAATTTTGAATATTTGTCGAATGTAATTACTAATTATTATATCATGTTTGAATTTTCAGTATGCCCTTATAACTATATAAAGTATAATTATACATATAATAATATATAATCTAGTTTTGAATTACAGAATAAGTATAGAAATTGCCAGAAGTGCAGTGATTTTTCGCAACATTTGCGCCTTCTGGCGGCTCTTTATCTTCTGCCTATCCTTCTGGCAATTTTTTCCCTACTTACTTGTACTATCTCCTATTATTCTGCAAATTTTCAGCTCTGCACCGAGTCACCCATTTTCTCCGTAGCCAGCTCTTAGTCCATAATGACTATATGTATTTTTTGTAGCAACAATCTGATATTGAATGGAAATTCGGACTTTCAAAATTGATCAGATCTATGCATAGAACAACAGCAGCGCCCGCTCCAGTTAATCTAATAGCTACGTGGCTCGTCTTTTTCGTCACGTACTTTCATAAAAAAAGTTAGTACTATAATAAAATTTTTATTAAGTTAATGTCTCTCAAATTTCACTTTCGGAACTTTATCATCACCGAACTAAATGAATCTAATTTCATTCAGGTTTAGTTAGAAGTCGAAATGATTGGTGAAATAATCATGTGATTACGAACAGCCCGTAACGCTTCAGAAAATCTTCAGTGTTTGTTTCTATAGTGTATTGAAAATACGTTATTTTTCAAAAGAGGGGGTGGGGATAATTTGGAAAATTTTACCCCGCGTACTCGGTGATCTGTAGTTTGAACAAAAAAAGTTTGGGACAAAAGATGTCTTTTTTTGCCCAAATTGCGATTGCCATTGAAAATTTCGGAGTTACCTTCTACTCCTCCACGGGGACACCCCCTTGGAAGGAATTTTTGTGAGCGAAAAATACATAACAACGAGTTGAACAACTTTCATTCGCAACATTTTTCAAAAAAAATTGGTTGTCTGTAAAGTCGGTTTACGGACGATAGTTTTACGTGATAACGTATTCCGCTCGAATATCATATTTAATAATACATAGCCTAAATTTTAGTAGCTGTCAAACTATATTTTTACCGACTAATAATTTGATCAACCAAAGCAAAATACATATTTTTAAGCAATTATAAAAGACATTTAAAAGAATGTATATATATTATATATTTGTTAACAAACCGTATAATTTATCTGCTGTTATGAAATGCAGATATCTCCCAAGATTTGTTTTTGATACAAAATGTAGCTGCGTTTGTGTACAAACTATCAATTGATCAATACATTTCCATTCGTTGTGAATAATATCATATTTTATCCATAACGACGGCGATCAGTTATTTTTAACAAAATAAAATGACATTTATTAATTATTATTAGCGCCATATTGCCATTATCGTGCGTTCAGTTATACTTTGGCTTGGATGAATCGGTAATAATTATATGACACAAAAAATATCCGTGCAAAAACGAACAAATAACGATGCATTATCTGAAAAATTGCTTTAAAAATTCGATAATTTATTACATTTTTATTAGATATCTTGATTTTAAGTCTTAATTTCCACGGTTTATAAAACAAAGGCCATCTGTCAGATGTAGCTTTTGCTGGAACAGCCGAAAAAAATGTTGAACGCACACTACTCTCTGATGTCACGCGAGAAGAAATGCGTACAAGCCGACGCCAATCGTGCTTCTCTATCGCTTATACTGCGCTCTCGCTTGCACGCACAAGGTCAGGCGGAACGGGACACTTTTCGGAACGTTACACTTTTTCGTGCGTGCAGCTGGTGTTTCATCAATTTATAAGACGTTATCACGTCAAAACTTTATCTCTCTGAGATATTCACGCGTTGCAAAACTTTTTGAACTTTGTTTGTATTTATGATAGTGCTTTAATGTAATTCATTTTTATTTTATTTTAGTACGTCCGCAAAAGAAGCCAAATCTTGCACAAGTTATGGCTGGTTTTGACAGGCGGCAATTTAGTGCCCGTACAAAAGCTGCAGTTAAATGGTTAGGTAAAATTAACAGAGAGTTAAAAGGCGGTAATGCACCGAAAGAAGCAATTATACGGATGAGTCCCATTAAATCCCAAATTAGTTTTTCGAACTTAGCGATCCGAATAGAAGATGTCGCGGAATGGGAAACGATTGCCCAGAAATATAAGATTTTGGTTGGAGAGCTTGCAGATACGCCGCAGAAAGCTGACGATGAAGAAGGCGAAGAAGAAGCCGGTTACTAAGTGATAACATTTTAAATAATTTATAAAATAATTAAAAATTAAGAAATTCGTTGTTAATTATATACATTTTTTTAAATAAATTTGACAGATTATTAAGTATATAGCTAAAGGGCCAGTAGTCGGATTACAACACATATTTTAACAAAACTGAATTTTTTATATGTTATTTTTAGTAATATCAAAAGCCTATATGTATGATGGCAGACATTTCTTCCGGAGGAAATGTCTGCCATCATAAATATAGGCTTATAATATTACTATAAATAACACATAAAAATTTCAGCTTTGTTAAAATATGGTCTGTCATCCGGCTATTGGCTCTTAAGCAATAGGGGTATAGGGTTGTTAATATTGCCCCAATTTTGACTCGAAGAAAAGGGAGTGAACTTTTGTGAACGATCCAAAAATTTTGTGTTGCATTTTGAGAAAGCCGTAACTTCCAAATTTATATTTTTTTTTTCATTTATAGTAAGATGAAAGAATTTTTGTAACTCTAGTTAACGATTCAATACAAAAATATGGTTGATTTATTTTGATAGAAGCAAAAAAATTTGATCAAAAAGAATTAACAATAAATTCGGAGTGTTCTGATCAAAATCGCACTATTGACTTCCCTGTGATTACGAATGAATATTATTAATATTTATAATAAATTAATATTTTATTATAAACAAAATAATCACATAGATAAAGATGAAAAAAAAATATAAATATTAAATTTTATTTATGAGCATCAACAACCTACATCAATGTCTGTAAAATTTAAAAGATAAAATTTGTTCCACCAGTGCAAAGCATAATAATTAGGCTAGATTCTAGAAATTCTAGTCATTTCTAAAAAAAAAAGGTAAGTACGTACCTATGTATTCAAATCAGTTTTTTTCATGTGTGTAGGTTTTCGCGGCCTGCGTTGTCGTTAATAAACTTGGTTTCCAGACAGGTAGGCTGCGCTCCATTGGTATTTCTACCTGACGAGAAGAGAAGATTAGATTTTGTTTTCGATATAAAATCATTGAGAACCGTAATTGGTCGTGATACGATTTCTTATCGGTCACATGTCCAAAAATAAATCCAAAATAAAAATTTGATACTTAAATATTACGACATAAGCAGAGGTAAGTTATTTAAGGGGTTACTCCCTCTTGAGATTTTCAAAAAATCGTTTTTTTTTTGGGTATACGTGAATTGTTTATACCTTTTAGAATATTTTAAGCGTTTAATTAACTATTCCAAAATTCAAACTTAGTTATAGTCATAGAGCATTCTATCAGTTAGTTTTTTATTTTGCAATTTTCTCGAAACTACATTTTTCAAAACGATATCTCAAGATCTACTCAACCGATTTGATAAAAATTTACAACACTTATTTTTTATAATATTATCTACAATGTGACGTAGGATTTTTTTGATCGGGTACCGTGTTTTCAAATTCAAAATTGCGATGAAAATACGAGTTTTTTTAAAACAGCTATCATTTCTACAAAAACAAATTGAAAAATTTTTTCCTACGTCACATTGTAGCTATTTTCCTTCTAAAGAAATCGTGTACACCATCAGCAACTTAATTTTAAAAGTCGACATTTAAAATCTAGTTACCTAATTAAACAATGTCACAAATGTTCAAACTGACTTCAATTTACTTCTAAACACTGCGGAGCTTTTCTAGATAATATGTTATGAGTACCTGGAAGTATTTTCCGACAAAAAAAAACCATTGCAATTATTGAAAACTTATTGTGATATTGTTTAATTAGGTAACTAGATTTTAAATGTCGACTTTTAAAATTAAGTTTGTTATTCTGACATGCTAATTTAATAATTTCAAATAAATATTACTTAACAGGGGGGCAGTAACAAAAAAAATGGCCTACAAAACTTGCTTATTGTTTAAAGATCTTTTCAACAATACCACTTTCTACCTATCGTGTCATTTAACATTCCGGAGTTCTGAACATTCCAGAGCAAACTAACAGGGAAGCCGACCTTTCCGGGGGGAAAAAATATCACCATTCGATTCTTCATTGGGGCTTTTATAATACATATTTTTGACACAACTCTCTACGACTAACCGTTTTCGAAAAAAAACGACCGATACGGGTGGTCTGACTCATCCTGTATATATGTGTGAAATAAGGATCACTTTATATACGGCTGCGCAAAAAAAAGTTTCTTTTATATCTAGTTTTCCGAGCGCCAAGGTGGCTAAAGCAATTTGGCTGTCTTTTAGTTGTAACTAACCAAATGCGCGAAGTGAGAGAGATATAATTTTCTGAAACCATTTTTAACTTAAGGATGCTTTTTATAACAAATCATTCAATATCCTGAATCAACCCTGAATATCATCTGAAGGTTAAAAAAATGTGATGACAATATTTCACGTTTGAGATGTTTTAGGATTACAATATTACAATACGAATCAATAAAATATAGAATTTATTGAATGTATTATGTTTAAATTTATTTTATGGTTTCTCTATCTATTTTTATTGTTATAACCGTGACCTTATTTTAAAACACGTCCGTTTAAATCTAATGGAAAATGTTCAATTTGACGCACGCAATATTGCACTAGTTATTAGATCAAAATTGTGAAACCAAGTACAAAATTATAAAATCAACTTCATAAGATATCAGACTTTTTAATTGAAGTAATTATTAACTGCGTTAGTCAACTAATTTCTACTCTATTATTGACCCATTTAAAAAAAACGTTTTATGAAATGCTTTAAATACACAGCAATCCTTCATCAAACGCGGTTTCGCCAACTGCGAATTCGCTTGTACGCGGTTTTAGTTTGAGAAGAAAAAAATAATTATTTTAGTACATAAAATATACTAATATATAAAGCTGAAGAGTTCGTTCGGTGAACGCTGTAATCTCAGGAATTACTGGTTCGAAATATAATTTTTTTTTGTTGGATAGTCCATTTATCAAGGAAGGCTACAGGCTATATAATATCACGCTACGACCGATAGGAGCGGAGCATCAATGAAAAATGTTGCAAAATATAACTCAAAAGCTTTTGAACGGTAACTCCGATCATCATAAAATTTGGACACAACGTTCATCTCGGTAAACTAAGATGAACGTGCGTATTCATGTCCCTCCCCCCGTTCGTTCCTTTGGACCGGGCGGGACCACTGTATAACATATTATAGTAAGCAAACCCGAGTAGGTGATAGACACATTTGTGAGCTATCAAAATTTTTGGAAGAGGTAACTTGCCGTTTACTTATGTTTGTATATTCTATCTAAAATGTTTTATAACTACTCGGTTCTTATGATGGTCTAATAATATAGTTTATATCATCTATCGTTAATTGTCTTATGAACGTTTCTTTAATATTAGTGATGTGTCGCTCCTAAGCGAGTCGATCATAATGAAAGACTCCTTCCTCGGAGCGGAGCGAGTCGCTCTTTTTTTATGAATGACTCACTCCAAGCGCCATTACTCTGTGCTGAGCTGTTCTGTACTGTTGCATTCGCACATTTGCAGAGCGCACACAGTACAGGGCACAGAGGCACTAGTGAACTTTGCACGTACGGAGTCATTTAATGTTGAATGACACACTGTAAGTGTAATAGTACTAAGCTAACAGTGACTTAAACCATTCACATTGACGTCGTTGACAAAGAATTAATAATATTGTAACAATAAACATTATTATTGTTAAGCTTTTATTATACTTTATAGTTTATCCGAAATGCGAATAATATAAGATCAGAATCATATTAAAATGAGCTCAGAGCTGAGTGTGTATTGTGCTGTGCAATGCTTCGTGACTCCTGAGCATGCATGATGACAGTTCACACCTCTGCAGTCTGCACTCTTGTGTAGTGCGTACTGTCTAGTGTCGACCTTCTCTGAGCTACTCTTTTTAGTGAGCGGAGCGCACGGAGCCAGCTCCCAATAAAGAGTCATGTGAACACATCACTACTTAATAAGAATGCATACTGCAATAATTAATAATTAATTACTACTAGTGGAGCTAAGAAAACAGAATGGCGTATGGCGGAAAAAGGAATATAAGCTATCACGTCAATATTAGCTTATGCATGATTACAAACAAAGATTAAAATAGCTTATTGGAATCTATAGACACATATTTCTACAATGCGTTTGTTGAAAGTGGTAACAATGAATTATTCCTGTATTCTACTTGATACAAAAAAGTTTAAGTAGTTTTTTGTTTAACTCGAGATTTACTATCGGAAATTGCTGATGTATATTTTTTTTGTACTTCAAACTCAACCGGAAATATGCAGGCATTTTTTTCAAAATGCAATATTTTTTTTTACATTTTTGAAAACTATTTTTTTTCTCTATAAATTCATATAAAATTTTAATAAGGTTACATGAAAAAATGTTCAAGAAAAACGTTATTAATTTATTAAAACACACGGAGTTGCACTCACGCGAACATTATAAAATGTGCCTAAAGAAGTTTTACTTCAACAGACAAACATGATCTTAGAGTGCTTATCTTTCATTATTATCTTGCAAAATATATTTTCAATGGATAAACACGCAAAGTTTCTTTTTTTAATATAGATATAGATATACGTAAATAAACAGTCCAAAAATGATGAGAACTGAAAATTCGCTCTAGGAAATTTACAAAGTATAATTTTAAACAAGTTACATTAGACACATTTATACAATTTTCAGTAAAAATCAGTCGTTTTTTTCAAGAAAAATAGTAATTTTAATACCCGTTGATAACATTTTTTATTTTTATTTTAATTTATTTTATACATAACAACAATACTGAGAAAACAGACAGCATTGATTCTCCGAAGATGGCATAAAGTTTGCCGAAACGTCAGACAATAAAATGCAATAAAAAAACCTTTAGTATTTGCTTAGTTCATCGATCCTATGCCACCAGGATTCATCCTTTAATCTTCCAACATTTAAACAGGATCATCATCACTCTAAATTATTAGAGTTATTTTTCACAATTTACAATTACAGACTAAATTATTTGTTATTAATTATGTTTTATCAACTGTCTAGTGAACAAAACAGTGCAAATTATAAGTTACTATTTTAATTATTTGTATTAATTGAACTATTTTCTGTATAATTAATTAAAAAAATAATTCTCGCAGTATGTGAACTTTGTAATTCATATATATTAAGATTTTAGATTTTGTTATAACGTATATAGGTATAAACGGAGTATATATGCGTGCAAAATAGTAAGAAGATATCGTGACGGCAAATCACCGAGTTGCCCCTTCGCAAAATCCACAAAACGCGCTTAAAAAAGTTTTTTTCGTTCACATTTTATAGTTTGTTCTTAGAAAGTGGAAGTATAATGCCTTATCTTCAGAGATATGCTTAGATTTGCAATAAGTGACAAAAACGAATCGATTAATCTTCACAGTCTTTTGTTAGTTGTAAAACAGCTGAATGTAACAAGTCCAGTCATAGTCGACCGACGAAGTTATGCTTTTGTATGTACAACTCTATATGCAAGCTTTCCCCTATCGCCGTCGAAAAATGCGCCGGATGTAGCGTGCCAGGCTCCGTCACGCTAACATAACTTCCATCCACCTGATTGGTCGAACACATTGTGACGAAACATGTAAATTTTCTTTAAGATTTGTATTTGTGCTGTAAGTACACACACTTTCTTTCTACACTCTTTTTTCATAATAATTATTATAGAGAATATGTAGGTAAATGGGTATTTTATGTATAAGATTCCTAGAGCAGCTTTAACTTAATTATTTCTATGAATTATTACGGCATAACCATCGCTCATAAATAGATTAAGGCCTAGTTTATATGAGAGGCGTTCAACGCGCGTTAGCCCAACGCGCGCTTACAATTTCTATACAATTGTATATAACTGTTTACATGATAACGCGCGTTTGTGGCGCGTTGAACGCGCGTTATCATGTAAACAGTTATATACAATTGTATAGAAATTGTAAACGCGCGTTGGGCCAACGCGCGTTGAACGCTCTTCATGTGTGCTAGGCCTTATTCTACTATGCAGCGTTCAAAATTATAATAAAATTTTAGTTTACTTTGTGTTGCTATTCTTTTGTTTGTTTTGATTTTCATTTTTTGAAGGTAGGTACACATGAAATTCTCTAATGCCCATATTCACCGAACACTATTAAAGATAGAAGTTACTAATCTTGGAACAAATTTATTCGTTATAGAATAAAAATTACTTTGAATTCACCAAGCAAATTAACAGGTATAAAAGTCAGTTATCTATCTACTAAATTAACTATATGAATCATTGCCTATCTACTCAATGTGCGGTGAGTGAACGCAACAAAGCGTATCGAAAATATATCTGCGTCTCTTTTTTCGATGTAATTCCCTGATGTCTCCGATGATAGGATTGGTTGATGTACTTGCATTCAATCTGAATAAAGTATCTCTGTTTCAAAAGCTTTGTCTTTTTCTATGACGTTAACATGGGCGTACCCAGCTTTTGGTCCATGAGGGGGCAAATTAGAAATTTCTTAAGCCGGGTCTCCCGTGCTTGTTTTGCCTTCCTGGATACGCCAGTACTTACGGCGTAAAAAAAGACAGAAGTATATGTTTGCACCCTAATAGTTCGATTGCGATTTTATTCCTATGCTCAGTATAGTATAAAAGTATATGATAATACTCCTTGCTCTTTTAGACGTTCACTCAAAAATCCGACCGATGGCGTTAGTGTAGACGTCAAAAAAAAGTTTCACAAAATAATAATGTTTTATCCTAACCCAATTGCACACAAAACTTTAATATAAATATACCTAGCCTGGAAGTAAGACCGAATAGATTTATAGATAGATAGATAATATATTTGTGTTTCCATTAATTTGGATACAAATCGTCATAACATAAATCTACATATTAAAAAAAATTAGACAAATCGACACAATAAACCATTTAGGCCACAGCAGTTGATGCACACATTATTATTTTTATTTCAACCTTAATTATGTATATTTAATTGTTTTCTTTTCTTTATATTATTTTCTAAATAAAAAAAAAACATTTAGGTCATATTCAAATACCTACATAATTATGTTAATTATGTTTGGGGTTTTCCCGAGCTCTTCAGCTTAAAAAATAGCGTCGCGGGAGCTGTAATCATTTTCAGGCGAGGGGAAAGGATCTGAGATGAAGAGTGCAGGGGGTACTTGTATACTTTTCAAAGTTCATGTTGTATATTCTTACAAGTAATCTTCTTTTTTAGAATGACTCAGCAAGGTTAAACGGCATATTTTGAAATTAACAGCGATTAAATCAATGCTGTCATACACAACATTTTTTTACGGAACACATAACGTGTTGATTACAGTTCGAACGTTTTTCTGTAGCGGCCGCTAGAAACGCTGATAGGACTTCTGCTAGCCGGTAGGCTGGGTACGAAGCTAGAAATGACGTCACTGCGGACTGGCCTGCTAGCTCACAAGATGCCAGGTCCTATGCTTGCTCTGAGCAAGAACCAATCAGGAAACAGTATCTTGTCACGTGGGCGACATGAATAAACGCCCACAAACCAACACGGCGTCATTCTGCTCCGAGTCAAACAACAGACACGTTTTGCCCTGTGTTTATATTTGAACTGTCACTGCGCACGCACCAGATCTATCCACAAATCAAGCTTGAAAAAAATTGGTTGTCTGTAAAGTCGGTTTACGGACGATAGTTTTACGTGATAACGTATTCCGCACGAATATCATATTTAATAATACATAACCTAAACTTTAGTAGCTGTCAAACTATATTTTTACCGACTAATAATTTGAACAACCAAAGCAAAATACATATTTTTAAGCAATTATTTGTTAACAAACCGAATAATTTATCTGCTGTTATGAAATGCAGATATCTCCCAAGATTTGTTTTTGATACTAAATGTAGCTGCGTTTGTGTACAAACTATCAATTGATCAATACATTTCCATTCGTTGTGAATAATATCATATTTTATCCATAACGACGGCGATCAGTTATTTTTAACAAAATAAAATGACATTTATTAATTATTATTGGCGCCATATTGCCATTATCGCTATTGGATGAGAGTACGTTCAGCCGATTGTGCCTCTCTATCGCTTATACTGCGCTCTCGCTTGCACGCACAGGCTCAGGCGGAACGTTACACTTTTTCGTGTGTGCAGCTGGTGTTTCATCAATTTATAAGACGTTATCACGTCAAAAATAGTTTCGTGTGAAGCGAGCACTTAACAGCAATCAAGAAAACCAGCGCTAGAAAACTAGTAGGCAAATCTAGCAAATAATCTAGCGGGGTTTCTAGCCTCGTGTGCAGCGGCCTTAAGAAAACCAGCGCTAGAAAACTAGTAGTAAAATCTAGCAAGGAACCTAGTGGCAAATCCAGTTTCGCGTGCAGCGGATTATGTCGCTGATCGTAAGGACCGCTATCGGCAAACGTCTGGTCTGTACATAGTACCCCCACTAAGGTACATGGTTTAGGGGCTGGTCTGCTATAATACACCCCTTTGATTTCACTAAGATATAGTAACCGACTTCGTGCCTATTCTAGTCATATGCAAAATAGTTGCCAGTCGTTAGCAAGTTGCTGCAAAGAAAACAATATTAATGCATTTTTCGCGTTAATACTTTAGCGCAGTGATTGTTCGTGAATTAAAATCGCATCCGATTTTTTTAGGTATTCTAATTATAAATTATGCGACGCAGCCAAAATGTGCTTTTAATTAGTTTACAGTTATTAATATTGATGTGAATTGAAATGTATATTTGCGCGAAAATGACTACCTACTGACTACTTAGTGTTTTTAATTATGTTAAGTCCTTCAATTTTAATTAAAAAGATGACATAAAAACTTTAATAATATGTCTCAAGCTGGTGGAAAAAAGGGAGGTGGCAAAGCACCTCCCGTGAAAGATGAAGAGAAAGATAAGAAAGAAACTAAAGCAGACAAAAGTCCGCCGAAGGATATCCTTAAAGAGGACGCCGGAACGAATGGAGATAAGAAGAGCGAAAACGGCGATGGAGTGGCATCGAAACCTCAAAGTGCGGGAGCTACTGTCAGAGACGGTGCACAGAGAGTACTTCAATTGGCTCAAAAAGGGGAATGGCCACCGGTGGAGCAAGTTTTGAAGTCGTTGGAGAAGGCCGTTGCAGCTGGCGGAGAAGAAGCAAATCTTCAACCTCTTGCCGGTGTTATGGACCCGGTTTGTTCATTTGTTTATTTCGCAAAAAGTGATCGCATTGGCTGAAAGAAAGTCAGATAATTTTTCGGTATTCATTTTCCCAAAACTCATTACGCCCTTCGTAGTATAAATTAAATAGGGATGCTTTGGAATATTAAAAATCAGAATTAATCGAGCAAAATAACGCACGTGAAAAAATATAAATTATTTACATAGAAATTATTAACCGACTTCAACAAAAAGAAGGAGGTTCTATGTTCGTCTGTATATTTTTTTTATGTATGTTCACCGATTTCTCCGTCAATTATGGACCGATTTTCAAAATTTTTTTTTTATTCGAAAGAGTTCACCTCTGAGGTGGTCCCATCGGAACCAAGTCAGGATCTGATGGTGGAATCCGGAGAAATCGAGGGAAACTCTCGAATTTCAAAGGCACACATAATGTTTTTTATGTATGTTCACCGATTTTTAGTGTTAGATTAACACTAAAAAGAGAAAAATAAAATATTTTTAACAAAAAAATTGAACCGATATCACACTAAAAAGTAAAAAATAATTGCGTATTGAAATGTTTTGGAGTTGGTGTCAGCCAAAATGAAATCTATTCCGAGAACTACACCGACTCCAAAACATTTCAATACGCAATTATTTTTTACTTTTTAGTGTGAAGTCGGTTCAATTTTTTTGTTAAAAATATTTTATTTTAATCATAATTGACGGTATGATACTTTGGTTTCTAACATTTTCACAAATATAATGGGTTCATTATCTGTTGATTAATTTAAAAGAATGAAATTCGAACTAGGCATGAACCTTCCCCGAGCGATGCTAGGTTCAAGGCAATTGGTGACGTTTAAATTGTCTGAAAATCTTAGTCAATGACGATCCGAAAATAGAGATGCTTGCCAACATATTATGTGATGAACAATGGCAAATTTCTTTAAAAAAATTTTCCAACTAAAAACGTCTTTTTTCCAATTGATCAGTTTTCGTATTTATTTGAGTGAAATAGATTGTTATAGAGGCAGATTTTTATTGAAATAAAATCGCTTCTAATTCCAAGACACCCGGTGTGTAGATCTAGGACCTCTGGATTTTTTAGATTTATTTATAAAGGTTACGCCTCTCAGATTTTGGATCCGCTATACTCAAATCTTTAAAAAACACGCTCGATCAATTAAAGAAATTAGACTAACCTAACGATATTTTCAAATAATTTTAGATTTAAGCTTTGTTTCAGCGACCTTAATTATTATTTCACTATTTTATTATTTTTCGTAAATTTTAATATAGTAGCTTAGTTTTCTGCATTTAACATCATTAGAAAATTTTTAGCATTGTTTTGTGTAAATTTTAAATTATATAAAAATTAAATTCATTAAAAAATCGGTTAGCGCATTTCAATTATTGGGTAAAACTGATAGTTCTATGTGATGTTCGAATATTCTTTTATAAGCTTGACTTAGATTTTTGAAATATGTTTTTTTGTACATTCAGCATTCAAATATAATTTCTGTAAAATGTTAAGAAATTACATATTGGCATGCTACTAACATATATATTTAAAATCAAATGAACTAATTATTAAAACTACAATTTGCATAATTTTTACATGAAAATGTGTGAAATACATATTATATTAAAAGTAGCACGTTAAGTTTATGAATATATATATGTTACGGTTAATACAAGAAAGTAGTTTATTCGCGAATTAACCGGCTAATACCCGAATTAACCAACGTCAAGGATTGGTTAATTCGGGAAATTAGCCGATTAATTCGCGAATTAACTACTTTCTTGTATTAACCGTAACATATATACGTTACAAATTATGTGCATTATATAAATCCCTTATCAGACAATTTTTTTCGGCATATGCTTCGATTGCATTAATGTCGAATTTCACAGAAATCTAACCTTAACCTGACCGTGGCCAAATAAAACGTATATTATATTTTAAGAGTCGCTACTCTCATTAAAATCGGTTTAGCCGTTTTCGGGTGCAGATCAAAAAAATGCCCTACATATCTGTTAAAAAATTGGTTGTCTGTAAAGTCGGTTTACGGACGATAGTTTTACGTGATAACGTATTCCGTAATACATAACCTAAATTTATATAATAATTATAATAATTCGAATCTATGATATTGCATCTTTTGCTTCAAATTTAGGTTAATTTTATTTATTAAAATTACTCACCACCTATAATATAATTGTTTTTTTTAACTTTCTTTCTTTCGTATTTATTTTAAGTCTCAAAGATTAACTGTCATAATATTTTGAAAACAATTGTTTCATTGTTTATATAAAATTCCAAAACCTACTTACAATATTTAAGTATTTTCATACGTCAAAAAATTGATTTTTATAATGATAAAATTTGTATGAAAACGATTTTTTCGAGAGATGAGACCTAGCTAAAACGATTTTTTGCCCCCCAAAATCCCTTTTCAGTAAATTTCATCCAAATCGTTAGGGCCGTTTTCGAGAAAAGCACGCACAGGATCAGGCGGAACGTTAGGAACGCTAGGAACGTTACACTTTTTCGTGCATGCAGCCGGTGTTTTATCAATTTATAAGATTGGTGATTCATCAATTTATAAGACGTTATCACGTCAAAAAGGAAATTACTATTTTTATCCAAGTGTGTAGGCTTTCACGGCCTGGTGTTATTCCAAATCTTCTTGGTTTCCGGGCTTGTAGGCTGTGGTCCATCCGTACTTCTACCTGCCGTTTCGTCTACAACTGCGGTAGACATTATCAAAGGCGATGTGGTAGCGGGCGAAGTGTCTTTCTAGACGGCTAGAAGAACACCATCGTCTTTGAAAACGTCTATCGCAGTTGTAGACGAAACGTCAGGTAGAAATACTGATGGACCACGGCCTACAAGCCCGGAAACTAAAAACTTTTTTATTTTTATAAATAGCTAGGCGACAAATAGAATTTTCAAAAACTCCAAAAAATGTGTGCACGAAGCGATATTAAAAACAGAATTTCTGATACAATATTAGCATTTATTTTTTTAATTTTCTTTTTAAGGAGGTTGAGCCGTTTTACGAAGATAATGAAAAAAATCTGAAATAAAGTTTTTTTAATAGATTTTTTTATGACAAAATTTTCTGTAAAAAATCCAAAATCATTAGGAGATTTATAAAGTTAAAAATTAAAAAAAACTTTTACATGTAGTCTTATGGAAAATATGTCAAGCTAGCATGCAAACTGTTCATTTTAATTTTTTGCAAATTACCAAATAATGTCAGCAGTTTCGAAAACTAACTATGTAAAGCATCGATGTCTTACGCATATTTTAATATTTTTTCCAATTTAATTAGGAGACTTTTAATCAATAAAAAAAATTATTAAACCTTAGCACTTGTCGATTATGGACTTTTATTCTTGACAGATTTAACAATTTTAACTGAATTTTCAACTTTTTAATGATTTAATTTTAATTTTTATTACTTCTAATTTCTTTTTTCAATTATTTACTGCAAAAAATATGTAAAATACAGATATTTACATAAATGTATTTTTTTTAACCTAACTTTGTACAAAAAATACAAAAGTTAGTCCATTAAGTATAAAGTACTGAAATAATTAATTAATATTAAAAAAAAATATTTATTTATGCCTTTATGACAATAATTTATTGGTATCATCGACTTATAAACTATAAAAGTTCCCATTTAGAATTCGACTTACTTTTGATTGGGACTGTAACGGATCAACCTCCTTAAAACGAAAAAAAAGAGACAAGAAAATAGATAGCCACTTGTGCCTTATTTCTAGTGTAGGTATAGATAGTTAATAGTACATGAAGTTTGAGCCAGAAAATTTCACGTGGCATACATAGCTTTTAATAATACACTCGTATTTATAGATGGCTTTTTACACTGTTATCGGTTTCTCTTAATCTTCGTTCAAAGGCAAGTAGCCGAGACCTACATAGCACTACACATACTACAGCCGTCGAAGACCATGGGCTTGTAACCCAGCTAACTAAAATTATTATTTTACATGTATTTTATTTTCTGTTGCGCGAGCTTAAAATTTGACGGTCAAGTTAATAATGTATAGATGATTATTAAGTCGATTGTAAAGCTGGTTGAACAAAAATGATTTTTCTATTTCTATTGACAGGACAGAATTTATTTAAAAGATTATTAATTTCGAACAATTTCAGAACAATTTTAGCACTAAACCTTTTTCGATTAGGGGCTGATGAAGTTGATCGACATTTTATCACGTTTATATTAATTGGCTTTTCGTGTATGTCGGGCGGAACTTTGAAATTGATTTTAAACTAATTTCCTGATGAGATAGATACTTGAAATTTTTAACTCAGAATTAGATAACAATACTAGAAAATACTAAAATAAAGAAGAAAATAATAAAAGACAAAGACATTTTAATAAATTCGTATACTTCTTTTTTACTTATTTACTATTGTACAACGGCTTGCAATCGTCAGTCGTAGCTCAGTTGGTTAGGGCGTCGTAACAACATGAAGGTCGCGGGTTCATCCCCCCCTCATAGACCATTTAATATTTTTAATTTTTTACGATGTATTTTTGTTTTTACCACGTTTTTATTGACTAAAAAGAAGAAAATAAAAAAAGAAATTAAAAAAATATTTATTGTACCACATATTTAAAACGAACTAAAAAGTATAAAATAATTTTGTTAATTTGTAAAACGTGGGGCGCATTATTCGTTCTATCTCATAAATAGATTTTTTCATTGATAGCTGCTCTCTACACTTCTTATAAGTAACTATCGCATGCGCTCCACGTTTTATACAAGTTAACAAAATTATTTTATACTTTATAGTTCGTTTTAAATACGTGGTATATTAACATTTCTTTTACTTATTTTATTTTTAAAAATATAATCACTATACGGGATTGTCAAAATTATTTGTTGTTAATTTATTTGAAGTAAACAGAATAAAAAAAATAAATTTAAAAACTAAAACCTAGCTACTGAAAAGTATGAAACAAGAAATTATTCTCATCTGAGCATAGCCGTGGTCATATGCCACCTACCCTAACAAAATATATTATTTTAACAGTAGTAAGCGATCATAAGCTCTAGGGCAAAGTGCATATAACGATACATCTAGAGGAGCCTCATATATATGAGATGGCATACGGCCACGGCCATCCTCAGATGAGAATATACTTGCTTCAATGTAGCGTATGTTACCCGGGCCATAATAACGAATCGATTGACACATTATTTAACAAAATCGGATGAATAGTTTAGGCGCTACGGTGGAACATCCGTAAATACAAACATACATACATAGACTGCTAAACTCAAACCCCTTCCTTTTGGCTTCGCCGTATAGTCGGGTAAAACATACTCCGTATAAGAGAAAAATCAAAACTAAAACGACTTGTAGATACATTTATTCATTACATCAAAATGTCATACCTCAGTTTTTGTTGTAAATAGAATTCAAAAAGTATATATCTACGGCTGTTAAACTTTAAGACCACCTGTTTAGCACGGTCGGCGTTTCGTCACAACGGTCACTTAATAATTGTGACTGGAAAAACAAGCTCTTATCGGACGAAGTCACGCTCGCGGTCAGACGGTGTCCGTCGGTCACCATTTTTGTTGCACACTCTTTCAGGTCTCGGTCACCGTCTTTGATTCATTTAAAGAAACCCTTCACCTAATTATTAACCCAGATTTTTTTATTGTTTGTGTACAAAATACGCTCTAACATGGCCGACATTTTACTCTCGGATTTCTTTAAATACGAAATATTTAATCGATACATTAGACAGACGTATAAGATTCGGTCGGAAATATACCACCACACGAACAGTTCACAATTTATGTTTTATAATAATTTATTGTTATGCGTTTGGATGCCTAATTCTATTTATAGTTGAATATCTACGGCTTCAAATAAAAATGGCTTATATCGAAATTCATTCAATAAAACAGTTGTGTGGTTTTAAGAAACCACGACGCAAGTGAAACTTTTATTGGATTGTAGGCGTTGGATTGTAGACACTTATCCATCACGATTAATTATAAACAACAATATTCACATGAATACACGAATAAAAACATGTAAACACTGTACAGCACTTGCCCGCATGACAGACTGACTATGTGTTATACATACTACACGGTCAGCTGACGCTAACCATGGGCGCCGCCATATTGGCCTTGGCTGCTCTACCGAGCGCCTACTTCGAGCGCCTTTCACTTTACCCCTACTCCGCGGCCGCCTGTAATGCGACATGCAACAGACGGCCAGAAAAATTCGGGGCGATAGAATAAAAGTTTCACTTTAAAAAGTAGAGCTGTAACAAACCGTATGTATTCGTTATTGAGTAACGGGTACATCGTCTGACTCGAAGTAACGAATCGTTACTTACAAAATCATTTCGTTACACGCATTTGTCGTATCCATGTCAGTTCGACTCGTTTGATGCGGTTATAAGTTATACGAACGAAGTCATACCGTATCACGTATGCGACGCGCCTCGATGCGATGGTACATGCTTAATGCGTTTAGTACACGATTGTATGTCGTATGAAAAGTAACGAGTAACGTAACGATACGAAAGTAACGGGTACTGGTTCTTTAAGTAACGAATACATACGGGTACACAATTTCTCGTTACTTTTACAGCTCTAATAAAAACTAGTGTTGTCAATGGTAAAAGTATCGGTAATTTTGGTAACATTACCGCGTAATTTTGATAACAAAAAATTTAGTCGCGTATTTATATTTAGCGTTTCATCACAATAGTCAACTTATTTTGATATATGTTTTTCCCAAAATTATTATTATTATCTTATTAAGAACCCAGACCTAGGGGGACTACAGAGGGGGGCAAAAGAGAGAAACACAGCTTTGTGGTTTTGAAAATATACGAGACTTTACTGTAAATATATTCATGTCAAGCTTTTTGGTTTGTGTATAAACTTAAAAATAATGCCCATTATTTATATTAACCGAACCCTATTAAGGAAAAAAGTTACCAATTTTGGAACAGTTTAGAATAAAACTTACTTTCAATTCACCAAGCAAAATATCAGGTACAAAAGTTAGTTAAAGAATAAATATACACTGCACTATACTCCTTGCGCTTTTTGTTGAATATTTTGACGTTCATCCAAAAATCCGACCGATGGCGATAGCGTAAACGTCAAAAAAAAAGTTTCACAAAATAATAATGTTTTATCCTAACCCAATTGCACACAAAACTTCCACTAACTTTAATGTTTTACAACTACACACTTCACAAAATAAATAAATTCACAAGAGCAACTGTAGATATAATACTTCACGTTTATAGGTGAGGTGGCGGCCATTATTATTTTATCAGGCGAATAAATATGTATACCCTCGAAGTAAGACAGAACAGACTTATACCTGCAGTAAACATAATTGGTGAATTGAATTATCACCATTTATTCGGAGGAATAGATACCTGAAGAACAAATGAGTCGAATAAATAACTACTTACGTTCGGTGAATATGGCCATAGTTCAATTAAAGCTCGGTTTTCATCTAAAAATAACTTAATGTAGCAGATAAATGATTTATGATGGCTATTGTTATTTTTTGACTTTTTGTTCACCTGAGGAACGTGACTGTCTGAATAAAACCAACACATTGCACGCATTAAACTAATAACATACAAAAAGATCTTTATCAAATACAGCAGTATTCGTGTTTTACACTAAAAAATGATTTTTTTTTGACGATAACATTTTTTGCTTTATATTGCAGAAAACGTTTGTGCAGTTTGTAATATTTGTATACTAAATATTCTCATGTAGCGACATTTCAAGTTCATTTTTCATTTTCATAATTCTTAAGAAAATGGAAGTATCGTGATGGAATTGAAAAATTGTGATCGAGATATTTATTTCGTTGACAATAATTTCTCCAAAAATGCACTGCTTTGAGTATTCGTTTTATTAAAGTTTGTCTCTGCGAGAACCCCAGGTGTAACAATTTTGTAACCAATCGGTTTAGTGGTTTTATAAACATAACTAGCCGTTACTCGCGGCTTCGCACGCGATTGAGACGAAACACGGATGCATCCCATTATTTAGCATAGTTACTCCTTTCTCGACGTAGACCCCCCCCGTAATAAATTTCAAAATTGATGACATTCACGTGATCAACGTCCTGACAAACCTTGAAAATGACATCCATGTTGATTTTTAGACTATTTACCTCTTTTTATCCTCTGAAAGCATGAAACACGTGTTTATTTATTTATTGACAGAAGTAATTCTCCCATTTTCGAATTGATATATCCAATCTTGATTTCTCCATGCAAATTTTGAACCCCCGTAACTTGAATTTTCAAAAATCTGTTCTTAGCAGATGCCTACGTCATAATAACTATCTGTGTGCAGTATTTTGAGCTGTGCGTTGATAGATCAGTCAGTCAGTCACGGTTTCCTTTTATATATTTAGATAATAACAATACAATAATAGTGTCTACTAGTGTGACCTGTGCGAATTATTCGCACGAAATAAGTATAATAATTATCACTTTACAATATTATTTTTTAAATATGATTGCAGGTATTCGATTCGTTTCTAATTTTGCACACTGCTTATAACGTTCTTCTTTTTGTTGTATTACAATATGAAGCTCAGATGACAGATCGAAGAAATGTTTTACTAAAATTGTCATATAGAGGCGCAAGTAGCAAAAGCGTTGAGCTAAGCCGTCAGATGGCATCATGCAGCATTGCTGTGACGTTGTTCAGCGTTGCTCGCTGTTTCAAAATTAAAGCCGTCAGATGGCAGTATGCAGTATTGTGTCTGTTGTATTACAATATGAAGGTCAGATGACAGATCGAAGTGTTGACTTTGTTTCAAAATTAAAGCCGTCAGATGGCAGACGTTGTTCAGCGTTGCTGTATTTTAATTAATTTACAAAAACAAAAGCAATAATAAATTTTTTGTTGTCGATGTCAGTAGAGGAGGCAATTATCTGTAAAATGATATATATAATCTATGTGGAGAAATTGTGAGGTTTTTTCTAAAAAGGGAGGCAAACATCTTTAACCTTAGCGTATTAATATATATGATGTGTCGTATAAGGGCTCTTCCTGAGTCATCTAAAAACTGGCCCGTCAAAAAATTAAAACTATAATAAAAAGCTTACTCACTCAGAATTGTTAATATAAGTAACTTGAATAATGGTCTGCATTTCTGTCTAAACCCCACGTTTAAGATCAATCTAATTATCTTTTTTTTGTTGCAAAAAACCTTTTGAATGAGAGGCGAGATTATCCCAAATTTAGATACACTTAAAACATTTTTGAATGAAATAATGAGAAATGTTCCATTTGTAGGACTTAAGACCGCTGCACATGAGGCTAGAAATGCTGCTAGAAACGCTGTTAGGAGTTCTGCTAGCCGGTCGCTGGGTACGAAGCTAGAAATGACGTCATTGCGGGCTGGCCTGCTAGCTCACAAGATAGGTTTTAAAATTAGAACAAGGGCTATTTTGCCTGCGAGATTTGCTGCTAGGTATGAGCAAGAACCAATCAGGAAGCAGTATCTGTCACGTGGGCACTTGAACAAACGCCCACAAACCAACATGGTGTCGCATTCTATTCAGAGTCAGACAACAGACACGTTTTGCTCTGTGTTTATATTCGAACTGTCACTGCGCGCGCACCAGATCTATCCACAAATCAAGCTTGAAGAAGAGTCTCGTGTGAAGCGAGCACTTAACAGCAACCAAAAAAATCAGCGCTTGAAAAATAGTAGGCAAATCTAGCAAGGAATCTAGTAGCGTTTCTAGCCTCGTGTGTAGCGGGCTTTACACATCCTTGAAATTATACCCGGATAATCTGCTTAAATTAGAGAATGAAAGAAATATCAAGTTATTCTAGGAATTATATACGGTTTTTATACGTCTGTCAAAAGTCATCAGTCGTGATGGATAAGAAGAGGACACTGATAAATTACCCATGCTCTAAATGTGTCACGTCATGGAGCGGACAAATTGCAAAGATTGTGAATCTGGCTATCATATTTAATCATTTTTTTCTGAAAAATTGATGTACATTTACATAATTATGCTAAATGACAAATTAAAAAAATATGTTTGTTTATTAATAACACAACTGCGCGCTTTTACGCATAATTGATTGCCAGCAATTTAATATTTTAGCTTTTAGTCATAAAATAAAAAATATTGTCTGAAGACACAAGTAATTCAAGAATTACAAGGCGCGAATTTTACATAATATACCCCAACGTTATGTTCGAAAATTGATGTATATTTTTAACGACACTTTGAGCTTAATAATATAATTTAATTAACTTAATCTAATAAAAAAATAACAGTTGAAAGTATTGAAACACAGAAAGGAAAAAATCATTTTAATAATTTATTAATAATTAATTTAGGTTCATAAATATAAAAGCGTTAGCTGTCAACTCTATGATCGTTTATTAGTCACAATTAATAATATAATTGTGACCCTAAATTATAAAAATTATATTTTCTTTTTGGTACATTTCAATAAAAACTTTCTTTTTATTAGTATTTTATTTTTCTTGTTTTTATAGTCTTTCAAAATTTTAACTATTATGACAATAAATTATAAAAATTATTTGATTATTTTATTCAAGATGGTTGAGAAGGAAAAGGTATTCCGTCATCTTGGGGCATCCGCCATATTGGATATATACATTGTCACCAGACTTGCATGTGTGTGAAATTTCAAAGCTTTAGTTAATTTAATCTAGTCGAACAAATTGCAGCAATTAGATTATGGGGCCTTTCCAACTAATAAATTATAATATTGACATTTGACATATAATAACAAAGAAAATAAAATTTCCGTTAACGCGTATAGTAACGCGTATAGTTACCACTAAACATTATAAAATTTGCTGTTCGTGTTCATGGTTTTCTATATGTTATCACGTTATGATGTTAAAAATAAACAAAGAATGCTTGTCAAATACCTAACTAACATCTACGGAACAAACTAATATTAGATTTTTTTTATTTTCAAAATATTTCTGAAACTAAGTACAAATTTAGAAAAACACATTTTTTCATGACTATCTTGTAAAAATATACAGGCTAATAAACTGTTATGACATGTAAGTATATCATAATTATAAAAAAACAACATTGAAAGGTAGGTACTTCTTTCTCTGTTGCGCATGCGCCGATTTTCCCGAAAAATAAATTACAAAACTTTCTTGTAAAACATATAGAATAATAATCATTTATGAAAAGTTTACTATTATTATATAAAAAACATCATAGCATATAATATCTTTTGCGCATGCGCCGATTATCCCCAAAAAAAATTACAAAAATTTCTAGTAAAATATGCAGAATAATAAGCCGTTATAAAAAATTGGTTGTCTGTAAAGTCGGTTTACGGACGATAGTTTTACGTGATAACGTATTCCGCTCAATATCATATTTAATAATACATTACTGCGCTCTCGCTTGCACGCACAGGGTCAGGCGGAATGTTACGGAACGTTACACTTTTTCGTGCGTGCAGCTGGTGTTTCATCAATTTATAAGACGTTATCACGTCAAAAACTTTTTTTTTTAAACCCCTCTTGACGTCAAAAACTTAGTCCGCCATCTTTAGAAGTCCGCCATATTGGATTTAAACTAAAGTCACTTTATTTTTCGAGTTATTCTCAGCAAGCCCTTTCATTTGATACCCATATTGTAGGAAAGTATAATAAAATTAGTCCGCCATCTTTAGAAGTCCGCCATATTGGATTAAGAGTGACGTCACTTTATTTTTCGAGTTATTCTCAGCAAGCCCTTTCATTTGATACCCATATTGTAGGAAAGCATAATAAAATTAGTCCGCCATCTTTAGAATTCCGCCATATTGGATTTAGAGTGCCGTCACTTTATTTTTCGAGTTATTCTCAGCAAGCCCTTTCATTTGATACCCATATTATAGGAAAGCATAATAAAATTAGTCCGCCATCTTTAGAAGTCCGCCATATTGGAATTAGAGTGACGTCACTATATTTTTCGAGTTATTCCCAGCAAGCCCTTTCATTTGATACCCATATTGTAAGAAAGCATAATAAAATTAGTCCGCCATCTTTAGAAGTCCGCCATATTGGATTTAGTGTAACGTCACTTTATTTTTCGAGTTATTCTCAGCAAGCCCTTTCATTTGATACCCATATTGTAGGAAAGCATAATAAAATTAGTCCGCCATCTTTAAAAGTCCGCCATATTGGATTTAGTGTAACGTCACTTTATTTTTCGAGTTATTCTCAGCAAGCCCTTTCATTTGATACCCATATTGTAGGAAAGCATAATAAAATTAGTCCGCCATCTTTAAAAGTCCGCCATATTGGATTTAGAGTGACGTCACTTTATTTTTCGAGCTATTCTCAGCAAGCCCTTTCATTTGATACCCATATTGTAGGAAAGCATAATAAAATTAGTCCGCCATCTTTAGAAGTCCGCCATATTGGATTTAGAGTGACGTCACTATATTTTTCGAGTTATTCTCAGCAAGCCCTTTCATTTGATACCCATATTGTAGGAAAGCATAATAAAATTAGTCCGCCATCTTTAGAAGTCCGCCATATTGGATTTAGAGTGACGTCACTATATTTTTCGAGTTATTCTCAGCAAGCCCTTTCATTTGATACCCATATTGTAGGAAAGCATAATAAAATTAGTCCGCCATCTTTAGAAGTCCGCCATATTGGATTTAGAGTGACGTCACTTTATTTTTCGAGTTATTCTCAGCAAGCCCTTTCATTTGATACCCATATTGTAGGAAAGCATAATAAAATTAGTCCGCCATCTTTAGAAGTTCGCCATATTTGATTTAGAGTGACGTCACACAGCTAACAATGCATTGTCATTCAAACTAAACCTGTATACAAATTTTCATCTCAATCGGTTGATGATATCTGCTTCAAAATTACCGAAGGCATTTCCGCCATCTTTAGAAGTCCGCCATATTGGATTTAGAGTGACGTCATACAGCTAACCATGCATTGTCATTCAAACTAAACGTGTATACAAATTTTCATCTCAATCGGTTGATGATATCTGCCGCTCGAATATCATATTTAAGTCAGGCGGAACGTGACACATTTCGGAACGGGACAGATTTTGGAACGGTACAGATTTCGGAACGGGACAGATTTCGGAACGTGACACTTTTTCGTACATGCAGCCGGTGTTTTATCAATTTATAAGATTGGTGTTTCATCAATTTATAAGACGTTATCACGTCAAAAACTATATTATTATTTTATAAAACAACATTATAAAAGATATACTCTTTTGCGCATGCGCCGATGTTCCCCAAAAAAACAATAAATCACTTTATATTTGCATATCAAACATCCTCCCAAAATTTGGTTACAATCCGATCATCCGTTGTGTCGGAATGGTAAGAAATGTCAAAAATGACGTTTGCAACTGTCAAAGTTTTATGTTCTAAATTAGTTATTCAAATTGTTAACTCAGAAGGCGTTGCATTTTACCAATATTTATAATGGCATTCGTTTTTGAACAAATGCAAACTTTTTATTTTAGTACTACCAAGGCAATTTTAAATGAAAGGCTTGCCTTTTTTTAATATTTATTTATAATTAAAAAGATATTTATTTAATTAAATATCTTTTTAATTAGTCGGGCACAACGGGTTTTTTTGTTTTCAATAATTTATTAATGTTTTAATTTTAATTTAAATAGTTTTTTTTTAATTTCCACCGACTAGTTTTGGAGAAATCAATGAAAACATATCATCCATCTACCGTTTTACCATAAAGCCAATGTTAAATATGCCTACTTTTGAAGTCATTTATTTATATAAATAATCGGGCAACCCCCCCTAAAATTTTCAGAATTGGTTTAGACTTAGTCCAACTTAAAAAAAAATCAATCCTTTCTATTTCAAATTACCTTGGTGCTCGTATTTTAAATTGTCATGTTAAACCGTGCAACAATTAAATTGAATTCATTTCTATATAATTATGTATAAAATGAATTTATTTCTATATAAATCGGGATAAAAAAACTGTTTGGGCAAATTCTGTTACACGAAATATATGTAAAATGTTCTCCTCTTTCGTTTAAGACTGGTTTCAAACCGATCTGATTTAAATTGAGCGAGAAATAAGCAAAAAACTTTTTTTTTCCTAATTTTCTCCCCTCTGGGACAAAAATTCAAAAATCGGGCGACGTTAGGATTTAAGTTACCCGGAGACGAATCGAACAAAAAAAAGTTTTTTAAAATCGGTTAAGGCGTTTGGGCTGTACGCTGGATACAAAAAGCGTGACTCACAGATTCACAGATTCACAGATTCACAGATTCACAGACAAAGCGAGTACATATAGGCGCTTTAGCTTACGCTATTCGCGCCTAAAAAGAATGTTATCTTTTTGACGTTTGTTTAGTAGTTTCTAGAATTATTCGCGATAAACAAACAAATATACAGATCTTTCCTATTTATAATGATGAAATAGATATGTGTAGTATATTTATATCTATTTTTTTTGTCAAAGTTGTATACAGTATGTAAACACGTAACGTGCACATAGGGAAATTAACATTGGGAAAAAATGACTGGATCAGAGTGAGCCTTGAAATCTTGTTTTTCAATTTGACAGATAATATTCTTTTGCAAAATGAATGTGTATACTAGCGAAGAAAATATTCAAATGATTACAACATAATCGGACTTTTTTTATTAATGGGACATTAAATTCCCAAAAATACTTAAATATCGTGCTAGATAAAATATCTCCTCCTATTCGTGTTGAACCTAAAGACATTGGGTCACTGATTTACCAACGCGCATACGTCATACCAGTCAGTCAATTTTTGAATGAAATGTTTCCAAACAGATGGAGTTGTTTTTTTTTGTTTTATTTTTATACAAAAAAATTAAAATAATTATTTATAAAAGCTTTTTATTATTAAAAAAGCCAAGTAAAATAAAAATAAATCAAAATAAAATAGAAATCCTCAAGATTACCACGATAATTCAATAGAAATAACAATTAATGCAGTCATGGCTAACTCTGATCCAAGTATTTTTCCCAATGCTAATTTACCTATGTGCACCTTACGTGTTTACATATTGTATACGTGTATACCATTTGCATTTCAATTATTCTCATCTAGATAGTAAAAGATATGGTTTATATAGACCAACAACTTGCAATGGAAATATATAGACAAATGTTTTATCTAAAATTTTATGTCTTATAAAAAATAAAGAATTCAAGAAACACGAAAAACACTTTAAAATATTACATTGCACATTCAGGAAAATTTCAGGATAAAAAAAATTGCGTAACTCAATAAGATACCTGCATTCAGAATACAGATATATTTAGTATAGTTATGTTAAAATATTGCTTGTTTACTTGAAAGTGTGAATTTATTATCTATGTGCAACAGGAATAGTTCAGCGATTGCAATGCTCAATAAGAAGACGTATCAGTTTTAATTAAGAACTATATGAATATCAATAATATTAACATAAAATGAATATAACATTTTTTGTTAGAGGGGAAGGGATGAGCTTGTAGAGATTTATGGATATACTAGCGGTCCCGCCCGGTTTCACCCAGGTTCAAAAGAACAAACGGGGGAAAGGGCATGAGTACGCATGTTCATCATCGTTTTTCGAGATGAATTTTGTGTCCAAATTTAATGATGATCGGAGTTACCGTTCAAAAGTTTTTGTCGGACAGACAAATTTTGAGTTACATTTTTCATTGATGTTCCGCTCCTATTGGTCGTAGCGTGATATTATCCTTCCTCGATAAATGGGCTATCCAACACAAAAATAATTTTTCAATTCGAACCGGTAGTTCCTGAGATTAGCGCGATCAACCAACCAAACAAACTCGTCAGCTTTATATATCAGTATAGATTAAACAATTATTTTAAGAACTACATTAAAATGTTTTTTGTTGTGTTTTTTCAGGTGACTGGGATGACACCGTTGATGTATGCAGTGAAAGATAATCGGACATCTTTTATCGATCGATTAATAGATCTTGGATCAGATGTTGGAGCCAGAAATAACGTAAGTACATATCCTAAATATTATTTCCATTGAACATTACTAATACTGTAAAAGTAACGAGAAATTGTGTACCCGTATGTAGGTATTCGTTACTTAAAGAACTAGTACCCGTTACTTTCGTATCGTTACGTTACTCGTTACTTTTCATACGACATACTTCGTTCGTATAACGTATAACCGCATCAAACGAGTCGAACTGACATGGATACGACAAATGCGAGTAACGAAATCAATTTGTAAGTAACGATTCGTTACTTCGAGTCAGACGATGTACCAGTTACTCAGTAACGAATACATACGGTTTGTTACAGCTCTAAGTACTAAGCTTTAATACATCGTTATTCGGGGTGAAAATTGTCAGTTTTACAAATTTTAAGCTTGTTTTGTATACAATGTATGAGAATATAACTACAAAAAGATCTAATTAAACGCTTTATATTAGCTTGGGTTGTAACTAACTATGTATGTATGTATGTAACTAACTACCGTAACGGAATCTTTGAGCATAATTTTCACCAATTTCCCGAAGTCTGATTAATTTGAAACTTTGCATACGTATCAAGGACCGATGACAATGCAATAATTTGATAACAGTTTCCCATTATCCTTATTAGGACCCCCAGGATTAATAAATTCTTTTATAGATCCTCTGTAGTAAACGCTTTATTTTCACCAATTTCCCGAAGTCTGATTAATTTGAAACTTTGCATACGTATCAAGGACCGATGACAATGCAATAATTTGATAACAGTTTCCCATTATCCTTATTATTAAACGCTTTATATTAGTTTGGGTTGTAACTATGTATGTATGTCCGTAACGGAATCTTTGAGCATAATTTTCACCAATTTACCGAAGTCTGATTAATTTGAAACTTTGCATACGTATCAAGGACCGATGACAATGCAATAATTTGATAACAGTTTCCCATTATCCTTATTAGGACCCCCAGGATTAATAAATTCTTTTATAGATCCTCACTAAAAAGTGAAAAATAAAATATAGTTTAAAAAAAACTAAAAAACACGCTTTATATCGGACTAAAAAGTAAAAAATAATTGTTTTAAAATAAGCTTAAAAAGCGTTGGGCGCTCGATGTACGAAAATGTGGAACAAAGCGCCCCACGCTTTTTAAGCTTATTTTAAAACAATTATTTTTTACTTTTTAGTCCGATATAAAGCGTGTTTTTTAGTTTTTTTTAAACTATATTTTTTTTCTATTAATCTTTCTCTGCATTTTTGTTGAATGAAAATATTTCAAACTCAACTCAATAAAAATAAAACTCTTTTTTTTCAAGTGATAAGTATTTTATTGGATTATATAAATTAAAAATTCAGATCACACTTTTTAGTCCCTCAGATTAAATCTTCTAAACTGGAGATAATAGACTAGCGGTCCCACCCGGTTTCACCAGAGTGCAAAAGAACGAATGGAGAAGGGAGCGACACGAGTACGCACATTCATCTTAGTTTGCCGAGATGAATGTTGTGTCCAAATTTCATGATGATCGGAGTTATCGTTCAAAAGTTTTTGTCGATAAAAATTACTGGAATTAATAAAATCCAATAAATATTTAATTGAAAACACTGTAGGAAAATTATTTTTATATAGGTTAACGCAGTTTTCAAACGAACTATTAATTAGATTTATTTAATTTTAATTAGTTGTAAATAAAATTAAGTGTAAGAAAGTAATGTAGGAAATAAAAAAAAATTAAAATATATTCGCCCAACGTGGGGCTTGAATCCACGACCCTGATATTAAGAGTCGCGTGCTGTACCGACTGAGCTAGCCGGGCTTGTGAATGTACGACGTTAAAACTGGAATATTTAGTTAGGGCATTTCACCTGAATTTTGAGGTACATTTTGCTACATTTTTCATTGATGCTCTGCTTCTATATTAATCGTAGCGTGATATTTTATAGCCTATAGCCTTCCTCGATAAATGGGCTATCCAACAAATTTTTTTTTTGAATTCGAACCAGTAGTTCCTGAGATTAGCGCGTTCAACCAAACAAACAAACAAACTCTTCAGCTTTATATATTAGTACAGATATGAATGGATAAAAATACAATTAAAATTAATGAGATAATAAAGTAAAATAGCTTTCGTCCATAAATCAATATATATATAGTTTACCAATTTGTTAATTAATGAAATAAATTGTAAAGAGAGGGTACCGCCGGATATTATTTTGGTATTTATAGCCCCATCTTTTATGCTAAGTTATTGAACGTCCGGTACGTTTACGTAAATATAATATTACGTAATAATAAAGTGGGTTTCGTATTTTATGGTCATTAATATTACGCTCAATCGGATGTTGCTCATATAGGTGTGGTGAAATCGAAACTGCACTCCCGCCATTAATAAATTTTATCAGAAATAGGATCGATTTATGTTTTCATGCATTAAGGCTGCTGCACACGAGGCTGGATTTGCCGCTAGATTCCTTGCTAGATTGGCCTACTAGTTTTCTATAGCACTGGTTTTCGCGATTGTTTTTATGTGCTCGCTTCACACGAGACGTCTTTTCAAGCTTGTTTTGTGGATGCGATTTATGTTTTCATGCATTAAGGCCGCTGCACACGAGGCTGGATTTGCCGCTAGATTCCTCGCTAGATTGGCCTACTAGTTTTCTATAGCGCTGGTTTTCGTCATTGTTTTTATGTGCTCGCTTTCAAACTTGTTTTGTGGATGCGATTTTTGACGAAAACCGAAATCTTTTGAAACTTGCTTACAGAAAAAAACACGTTGAATCCAATGAGCACAAACACACGTCTGTATGTCTTTTGGTTTAGAAGTTATTTGCGTTTATAGTTATTTAGAAAATCATATAAAACCTTCGAATGGCCGTAGTTTCCAAACTAAAAGAGGTACAGACATTTGCTTACGCTCATTGAATTCAGCGTATTTTTTTCGGTAAGCATTCTCAATTTCAAAAGTATATTAAAGAATTCGATTTTTGCAATTTTTTCAAGGCATGCCCCTTTAAAAAATGACGTTTTTTGACGAAAACTGAAATCTTTTGGAACTTTGGCAGAATCATCTTGCTTATAGAAAAAAATACGCTGAATCCAATGAGCAAAAACACACGTCTGTATGTCTTTTGGTTTATTAGTAGTTTGCGTTTATAGTTTTCAGAAAATCATATAAAACCTTCGAATGGCCGTAGTTTCCAAACTAAAAGAGGTATAGACGTTTGCTTACGCTCATTGAATTCAGCATATTTTTTCTGTAAGCTTTTTCAATTTCAAAAGTATATTAAAGAATTAGATTTTTGCAATTTTTCAAGGCGTACTCCTTTAAAATAATAATAATACATTTATGACTCGATTGGTCTAGTCCAGGGGCCGGCAACCTTTTGAGACGGAAGATTCAATTTACAAAATTTCCCATTTTTTAAAGAGCCACTAAACATTTTCTTTTCAGTATTATAGTATTTGCTTATATAGGTATAATAGTACCTGGGTGACCGAGCTTTGCTCGGAAAGTTAAATAAAATACTGATATTCAAATACGTATTTACTTTAAGTCTCACTTGGATAGTAATTAAAGATTAACTGTCATAATATTTTGAAAACAATTGTTTCATTGTTTGTATAAAATTCCAAAACCTACTTACAATATTTAAGTATTTTCATACGTCAAAAAATTAATTTTTATAATGATAAAATTTGTAAGAAAACGATTTTTTCGAGAGATGAGACCTAGCTAAAACGATTTTTTGCCCCTCAAAATCCCTTTTCAGTAAATTTCATCCAAATCGTTAGGGCCGTTTTCGAGAAAATATTTAGGGACATAGGTAGAGATACAAGATTACCTCGCTTAATAATATAGGGATATATATTCGAGGACGACACGTCGCGACGGGGGCGGTGCGGGTGAGACGCGAGTGGAAATGGCTGAGAGATAGACACGGTACTCAATCATCGTTGGACGATTTTTAAGGCTTTATATAATAAAATAATTATTTTTTGCGTATGGAACTGGAGAGCCGCAACTTTATATCAAAAGAGCCGCAGGTTGCCGACCCCTGGTCTAGTCGCACATCCCTATTACTTATAAATACGTTTTTCGTGGTTAAGACAAAATCTACAACACTTCAATTAAAAAAGTTTTTTATTGGCACGGCAAAAAACTGTTTTGTTCGTTCCGGTTTTATATGTACTGCCCATGCATACGATAAAAACATCAAAATCCAATTACAAAAACAAGCAATCAATAGAATATGTAAATGAAAACTACTCCGGTGGAATTCGCGTGATTTCGTGAGCTCATAAGCTAAAAATATTCTCTCACCTAAGCCAACCGCGTCAGAGTTTTTGTGGTTTCATAAGAAATTGTTATTTAATGGATATGACTTGCGGTTTATTACGAACTACATTTCCAATAAACCATTTGCGAAACTTTGGTTTTTTTGTATATCTAACGATCTAACAAACATAATTTCTTAACAATATTAGAAATAGCATGAATGTGGATAAAATCAAACACAAATATTGATAATAATAATGATAAGACTCTTTCGTTCAGCTACGGCTGCTCTTCCACTCAACCTTTAAATGTCTCCAATTTTAAAATAATACATTCAAAAATACATATTAAAAAAATACAAGATATAATTTAACATTTCTCCAGTGCAGATAAATCCCTATATTATTAAACGAGCTAATCTTGTATCTACCTATCTATGTACCTATGTCCCTAAATATTTTCTCAAGAACGGCCCTAACGATTTGGATGAAATTTACTGAAAAGGGATTTTGGGGGGCAAAAAATCGTTTTAGCTAGGTCTCATCTCTCGAAAAAATCGTTTTTTTACAAATTTTATTATTATAAAAATCAATTTTTTGACGTATGAAAATACTTAAATATTGTAAGTAGGTTTTCAAAATATTATGACAGTTAATCTTTAATTACTATCCAAGTGAGACTTAAAATAAATACATATTTGAAAGAAAGTTAAAAACAATTATAATTATAGGTGAGTAATTTTAATAAATAAATTTTTAACCTAAATTTGAAGCGAAAGATGCAATATCATAGATCAAGATGACGGCGAATCAGTTTTACAAGTACCGGATTGCCATAAGGGCCGACAATCCTCTCCACAAAGGAGTCAAACTGTTTCACCAATATTATCTTATTGCTCCACAAAAGGAAGCGAAGCTTCCCCAGAGAACCTACGGTTCTTATATGGAGAGCCGAAGGCTCAACTAGTGTCGTTTACAACCGAGAGGGGTGCAACCCCGCGAGGTAAGACTGTAACAAAGGTGGAGACGTAGGCTCTACAAAGGGAAGCGAAGCTTCCCCAGAGAACCTACGGTTCTTATATGGAGAGCCGAAGGCTCGACTAGTGTTGTTTACAACCGAGCGGGGCGCAGCCCCGCGAGGTAAGACTGTAACAAAGGTGGAGACGTAGGCTCCACAATGGGTTCTCAAAGTTTTGGCGATATCAGCATATCAGTATTTTATTTAACTTTCCTCTAACTTTCTTTCGTAACGCCGCTTTTTTTAGATCTTTGAATGCTTTGAATGCCTGAATATTGTTTAAACGTTTCGTTCTTTCTTTATTAATATTTACATTTCTTCAGCTTAGAGCAAATTCTCCCAGATTTACTTCAGAAATAATAGCTTTGAGTTAATTTTAAGAGATGACGCTACTTGGTACTAAAACAGTTTTTTTTTTGTTTGCTTCTGAGCTAATAGATATCCATCAATTCTATCAGATGTCGTTAGGTACATGTTACTATAGATTTTTTTTTTTGAGAAACACCGTAATTTTGTTAAAAAAAAAACTATCCTATAGCGTAAGTTGCACCAAGCAAGACACATTTACAAAATTTCATTAAAATCGGTTTAGCGGTTTCGGAGATTAGCGCAGTCATAATTGTGACACGAGAATTTTTTATATATATATAGGTATATAGATATACATTTAAAAAAATATATCGTTTCAAACTATCGATTGTTTTTCGAATAGGATCGATTTAAAATTCTCTAATGCTTCTTTTATGGGGGAAATATGTGTGATCATAATCTAACGTCATTGTCAAATTTGATTTTTTGACAATGCTTTTAGCAACCCAGCATAGGTATTGCAATTTTCAAGTGGCAGTTGCTAAGCAAGTTTTAGAACAATTTTCTCTATGGTAATTTCTTATCATTTTATGAGCATTTCCTGGCTGTTTCAAAATGCAACGTACAGTGGCTAACAATATTGATACAGCTCCATGCAGTGACAGTTACAAAAATACTGAATGTAACTTAATAACTTTCACCAGTTCTCAGATTTGAATCTAGTAACGAGCTTTCCAATAAACAAGCTATGGTCAAATGTTGTCTGTATTTAGTTTTATTAGTTGCTGAGGGAAAGTTTGGCTGAGGAACAATTAAAAAAAAACGAGTGTGCTTTAGACCACACTTCTTCCTGCCATAATTTGTTATTATTCACCCGAAAATTCACAAAATATGAACTTTAAAATGATTTTACAATTTTTTTCACTTTAAACGTAGAATATTCAATGTATTGAACAAAATACTAAATTTATAAAATTGTTCAAGAACGAAATGAACAGTCTATAATGTAAGAAGAAAGAAGTATAAACATAAAGATAATGAAAACAAAAGTAATACATGGCAATTACTTAGCTTTCGTTGGATTTTAAGCGTAAATGAAATATTATTTAAAGTAGGTGTACAAAATATTTTTCTGTCACCCGATAGCGCCACTGGCAAGTAAAGTATGTGTCATTCTATTGTTAGTACTGCTTATATTTTCGGCCACCTGATGGCGCCACTAGCCAGTGAAGTATTTGTCATCCTCTCTCTATCTTCACTAACTTATATCTCCCTCTCAACTTCCGTTCGCCTTGCCCGATCACACTTCCGTAAATCTCTCGTCAGGCATTCACCAGCTTACTCCCCAAAGAATTTTTACTTCAAAAATGTTTCGCTTTTGACCAACGCTTCGAAACATCGACAAAGTTCCATTTCTACATAATTGTTCCCTCTATAATAATCTATCTTGACTATTCTTAAATCCAAACACATTCCTATCGTTTTGTTGCACTCTGTATATTACCCATTTAAAGAATAAACAAAGCTGACAAGTATAAGTCCAGTTTGTGTGGTGGGCGCCGCGGCGTCGAGGTCGTCCCAACGAATGGACGCTCTTTAATCTTGGCCGCATGGCGCATTATGAGGGAGGTATACGATTATTATGTACCTACTACATAGATATATCACATTTTATACATATCCCTAAACATCATTTGTAAAATGAATAAAAGACCGTGTATTTACTGCAAAGGTACCTTGTCTTATCCGCTTGCAATATTTAAAAATAACTTATCTTTGATGTCTTCATTCTAAAAATAGAATATCGACGAAAATGTATCCTACTATAGGTACCTACTGCCAAATCCTTAGGTATTTTATAAAGGCCGCTGGGAATTCTGCAGGCCGGCAGGCTGGCTACGAGGCTGGAAATGCTGCGGGCTCGCCTGCTAGCTAATAAGATGAATTTTATCATTCCAACCCACAAGTGGGGAATGATACTAGTTTACGTCAAAAATCACTTTTCCAAAATTTTACAACACCTTTCCGTTTTGAAGTCCTTCGAATCCAAAAAAACATATTTTTGGAAAAACTCAGTGCCTCTGTTAGTCTGTGAACACGATACAGGTCAAACGGATGAGCGGATTGAAACCAAATTTTGGGGCGATGTTTGGTATGCAAATATCAAGAGCCCTATTGTTTTTGTGGAAAATCGGCGCATGCGCAGAAGAGATACATGCTAAAACAGTGTTTTTTATATAATAATGATATACTTTTCATAACGGCTTATTATTCTCTTTATTTTTTCAAAAAAGTTTTGTCAAAAATTTTTTTTTCTAAACTTTATAGTTTCAGAAATATTTTGTAAAAAAAAATCAGCCGCTCTTTTGTTTTATGGATCTGTCAGAAATAAACTAGTTCGGCATGCTTTGATTAATTTTTACATGAGCGGAACATATTATATAGGTAACCATGGCAACGAATAGTTAATATCATATTGAATACTAGCCATTACCCGCGTCACCTCACACGATATCAGAAATTTTATTTTCTTTATTATAATCAAATGTCAACATTTTTGAAGTTGCAATGGTCCTGTCGCCCAATTGGCTGGAATTTTATAATTAGAACACGAGCTATTTTTCTTGCTTGGTCCTTTGCTTGCTATGAGCAGAAACCAATCAGAAAGTGTTATCTTGTCACGTGGGCCCACAAACCAACATAGCGTCATTCGGCTCAGACAACATACACGTTTCGCTCTGTGTTTATATTTGAACTGTCACTGCGCGTGCACCAGATTTATTCACAAAACTAGCTTGAAAAGACGTTTCGTGTGAAGCGAGCACATAAAAGCAATTAAAAAAATCAGCGCTTGATAACTAGTAGTCACATCTAGCGGCAAATCCAGCCTCGTATGCCTTAAGGGGTTAGGTGGGTTTCAAAATTTCAAAAAATCGATTTGTTTTTTTTTTGCTTATCTTATAATTCAATATGTTTAGAATATTCTCTTAAAGTTTTAAAACGATCTGAGTAATATTCTAAGAGATATAGCCTTCGGATGTTCTACCCTTCAGGCTATGTTATTTGAATGTAAATCTTTAATCGCGTTTTTCTCGAAACTACGTTTTTGAAATCGGTGGTCACGATTTCTCGAAAAATTATGAACCGATCTCTTTGAAATTTTGCACACTTCTTCAAAATAACATTATCTCGTGCTTGAACGAAGGATTTTTTTCTTTCTATTTTAAGTGATTTTTCAAGGCCATGAAGGGTGCAAATTTTACTCAAAAAAAGAGTTTTTTTGTTCTCAACGCCGCCAAAAATACAATTTTATTTATTTATTTTTTTTTCTTCGTCCAAGCACAAGCTTTAAGCATCTACTAACAGAAAATTTTTGGTTTTTGCATTTCCGATGAATCTGTCATGAGTTATCCTGACCACGCCGATAGAACTTTTTTTTGAGGGGTCACAGGAAACGACGTGCCCACGCCTTAATTTTCAATATTTTTTAATGAAAATTTCACAAACTACTTATGAAATATATACCTTTTATATGGTAAATTGATGGAATGAAATATTTTGTTGGTTAAATTAAAAAAAAATCGTAAAAATGTACCTGTTTTGAGCCTTTGAAACCCACCTAACCCCTTAAGGCTTGACGCTCGAACAAAAAAACTGTTGTAATGCAACTAAGGATTAAGGAGGTTGAGCCGTTTTTCGAAGATAATGAAAAAAATCTGAAATAAAGTATTTTTAATAGATTTTTTATGACAAAATTTTCTGTAAAAAATCCAAAATCATCAAGAGATTTATAAAGTTAAAAATTAAAAAAAACTTTTACATGTAGTCTTATGGAAAATGTGTGAACACAGCATGCAAACTGTTCATTTTAATTTTTTGCAAATAACCAAATAATGTCAGCAGTTCCAAAAACTAACTATGTAAATTGTAAAGCATCGATGTCTTACACATATTTTAATATTTTTTCCAATTTAATTAGTAGACTTTTAATCAATAAAAAAATATTATTAAACCTTTATTAGCACTTTTCGATTATAGACTTTTATTCTTGACAATTTTAACTGAATTTTCAACTTTTTAATGATTTAATTTTATTTTTTATTACTTCTAATTTCTTTTTTTAATTATTTACTGCAAAAAAATATGTAAAATACAGATATTTACATAAATTTATTTTTTTTAACCTAACTTTGTACAAGAAATTCAAAAGTTAGTCCATTAAGTAAAATACTGAAATAATTAATTAATATTAAAAAAATTATTTATTTATGCCTTTATGACAATAATTTATTGGTATCATCCACTTATAACCTTTTGTAAAAATTTATTATGGAAAAGTTCCCATTTAGAATTCGACTTACTTTTGATTGGGACTGTAACGCGTCAAAACAGCTCATGGGCGTCAACCCCTTGACAAATGATAAAATTTGTTATTTTGTACTGACATTAATTGTATAAATATTTAATCGTCTGAATGAATTTTGTAAATTACATTTATGAATTCTTTTTCATTGACCGTGCCCATAATTAAATTAATAAACTACCTATTTGTAACAAAAGATAAGTAGTAAGATTTCATGGAATTTGTTAAAGTATGACTAACTGTGTTTGTATGATTAGTGTTTTTGCACTATACTTTGAAAATGAGTTTTTGTCGTGCAAAATAATAGTTTCACATTATAGTGTTCACATTATTAATGGCCAACATTAAAAATAGACTTTAATCATTATAAATGTTAATTTTTCTCTTCTGTATGAAACAGTGAACTAAATTTGACGGAATAACGATTACGGAAATGTTGGACAAAATTAGCATAAAAAATCAGTACATTTGATTTTCCGATTCAGTAACGTTTTTATTTGTTTACTAGCTCCCCGGCCCGGCTACGTCCGAGTTTGTAGATAGCTACCGTTTTTTCGTCGACTTACGCTGCATTTTTTTTTTATTATTGAGAAAAACAAAATTAAAATAAAAAATACGTGTGGCACTCGGGGACTGCTGCGGTAAAGCTATTTCTTTTTAGGTCTTTAAGTTTTTCTTCTCTATAAAACGAAAATAGCTAGGTATAAATAATAAGGTATAAATAGTGTAATTACACACCAAAACAATTATTTATTCAAAAAATTTGAACAAAAAGAACGATATTAAGAGTTTGATCATAGAATTTCGCGCGATGTACATTTATATAGATATAATATCATATATACTTTCTCTGCACATAACCTAAATAATTTAGGTTATTTTTATAGTATTATATATATAAAAAAAAAAAAAAAATATAAATTCATTTATACACAAATAAAGATAGAATCAGTTATGAGCACACAAACACCGTGCCGAAGTCTGCCGAACTGAAACGACGTTAGACGATGTACGGCTGTCAACGCCGCACCGCTGTGCCGGTCGGAGGGGGGGGGGTGTTAGGTTTTTTTCGTTACGGAATGGGTGTTAGGTTTTTTTCGTTACGGAATTTCTTGATTCGGTCGCCGCGCTCAAAGCCCGCGATAGAAGCTATGCAATAGCTTAAAAAATAACAAAAATAAAAAGAAATTTTAAAAAATAAAAAAATTGTGCTTCAATCTTAGGATTATTAGCAAAATTGGTCTCCACGAAAAGAGCTTTTATTTTAACGCAATAATGTCCATCCTGGAGGTTCATTCTAAATAGTGATGAAAGAATTTTTTAAATAGGTGCAGAGGTTCCGGAGATTACCCTCCACATACACACAATGTCACAAAATCCGCACTCTGTCTTTATAATATTAGTATGGATTTAGAGAGTCTAGTCAAGATGGATTTTAAAATTAGAACAGGGATTATTTTATTGCTTGGTCCCCTGTTTGCAAGAACCAGTCAGAAAACAGTATCTTGTCACGTGGACGACACGAACAAACACCCACAAACAAACACGGCGTCATTCTGCTCAGACAACAGACTCGTTTTGTTCTGTGTTTATTTGAACTGTCACTGCGCACTAGGGTGGGCCGAAAAATCTAAATCCGGATTTTGAAATCGCAATAGCCGTCAAAAGATGCCTTTTGGTAAACTAAGTTTCTGTGCAAAAGCAGAAGTAGATCGAAGACCATCTTGTGCCCTCTACTGGACCCTTAATATTCCCAAAAATGTCATATTTTCTCAATATTTAATAATTTGAAAAATATATGAAATCTTTGTACTGACTTAGTTTATAATTGTTTTAATACCTGATTCACAAGAACTACAGATATCCAAATCTTTGATTAACGTCTGATTAGAACTCTTCAATAAATAAAATTATCGACCAATTTTAAAAAAATCTATCACGAATTGCATTCAAAATAAATAGAAACTAATTATTAATTATTTTTTTATATTTTTAGATCCGTTCTGAAGAAGATCCAAATCCGGATCGAAATGTTAATGTATTATTAATAATTTTTGTTAATATATTGTCTGAAAAATTGGTCGATAATTTTATTTATTGAACTATAGATATCCTTTTACCTGATTTCTGAAGTGCGCACGCATCAGATCCATCTACAAAAAAAGCTTGGAAAGACGTCTCGTGTGAAGCGAGCACTAAAAGCAATCAAGAAAACAAGCGCTAGAAAACTAGTAGTCAAATCTAGCGGCAAATCCAGTCTCGTGTGCAGCGGCCTTAAACGAACCAAAAACTATCTAGAAAATTATTCGTTACACGTTTAGATTTCTAGGTATTAGTATCCGAATTGTCCAATACTCTCGTTTTCTTTATCTATGCATCGTGAAATAAAATATGTTATCATTCAGTATATTAAATAATAATTTTTTTTAAACGCTTTCTATACTTTCGTGCTTGTCTAGATCACCGGCACAGATATACCGTTTTTTATAATTACAAAATATTAAAATTTTAAAAAGTCACATAAAAGTGTCGATAAAATTCGTCCTAACCTCACATTTCCGCACCGAATTTGTGAATACATTATTCTTTATTGTTTAAATAAACTCCGAGTACTTGTAATATATTTATGTAAGAATTATTATCGTTATACGATTTGCATTTTAATCTTGTTCGTCAATCTTTGCAAGACTTTATTCAGTTCATAACTGTTTATTAAATTTTTTAAACTTCACCTTGAAACCTTTTAAACTTCAGGCCGCAGCACACGTGGCTAGTTTTGATGCTAGTTTTCAAGCGCTGCTTTTTGCGATGGCTTCACACGTTGCATGTATTGAAGTTTGCTTTGTAGATGGGTTTGCGCAGCGACAGAACGTTAACAAAAGTAGACGTTGATTGTCTCTGAACAGAACACACACTATGGCACAGTGTTTGTTTGTGGGCGTTTGTTCATATCGCCCACGTGACAAGATACTGTTCCCTGATTGCTTCTTCTTCAAAACAAGCAGACGAACAAGCAAGAAAAATAGCTTAGATTCTAATTTTGAAACCCATCTTGTGACCTCATAGGCGAGCCCGCTGTGACATATTTTCCATCCACGTAGCCAGCATAAGTCCCAGCAGTATTTCTAGCAGCAAAACTAGCCTCGTGTGCAGCGGCCTTAATATAAAATCGTGTCTAGATTGGTTAAATAGAAAAGATATTTTAGTGAACTATTAGCATTTTTGCCGTGATTTGCCTCCACAAATTTTCACATCTGATTTTAAATTTGACCTTTAAAATGAAGTATAACATTTATTATGTTTTAATATAGCCTCGAGTGTTTCTTGTGGGCGGCGTTCTAACATTTCAGTGGTTAAACAGATTATGTACAGTGTATCAGTTTAAACTAAAACTAAACTATGATTAAATTTTATAATCAGAGAATCAACACCTGCTTCTTGCGTGAAAATAGTGAAATAGAATTGTGTGTAATATTAATATGTTTATACAGGTGAAGTCAAAATTGACTAGACTTGTATCTGTATACTCTACAGCCGGGGCGGGCAAATCTTTTGATTGTCGGGCCACATTGCTGATGAAAATTTGACCGTGGGCCAAAAATTTGGAGAGCAAAAAAAAGGTCCTTTCATTTCCGCAACAAAAATTTTGAGAGAAAAAAAAATGACCCCATGTTTTTCGTTTCACATCCTACAAATTAAAAATCTGTCTGTAAAGAAATTAGTTTCTACTTTTAGTTCGCTTTAAAAAAGTGGATAATTCATGTTTTTTTCTTTAGTTATTTTTATACTTTTTAGTAAAAAAAACAAAATTACATCGTAAAAAAAAAGATATTATATGTCCAATGGGGGATCGAACCCGCGACCTTTGCGTTACTAGCGCACGACGTTCTAACCAACTGAGCCATAGACCAGTGAATGCTATGTGCCTTACAATAGTAAACACGCAAGAATCAATTATATGTATCTGTCCACCTGGACAGACACACAAGAAAGCGAATTAAATAAAACGTAGTAACAAATATTATTTATAAAGTGTTTTAAATTAAAAAAAAATTGTTTTAAATTATAAGAAAATATAGTAAAATCGAATTGGAGACCCCAAAATTGTCACTAACGCTTTTAACAATAATTTTTTCCTGCGGAAGTCCATTGTATGTTCGAAATGGTTAATTGTACAAGAATATAGATTTTCGCTCAAGTATGAGTACGTAACTATTGTGCAACGCAGAAGTGAGGAAATTAAGGCACATGTACCTACGATGGGGTGTAAAAGTAGGACACGACAGTCATTTCTTGACATCGTCGTCACGCAATAAGAAAGCGTCGAGGTGCCCGTTAAACATTGCGTTATAATACTACAGCACCGCCGATGATCGCGCTCAAGGAAAAACTTGACTCATTAATTGCGCATGACTTTGACAGCAAGTCAGGTTCACATGCTGAAACCACCGAATAACTAATTGACTTATTAAATAAAAACTAGAGTGACCTGTGCGAATTATTCGCACTTTACAAAATTATTTTTTAAATATGATTGCAGGTATTCAATTCGTTTCTAAATTCGCACACTGCTTATAACGTTCTTCTTTTTGTTGTATTACAATATGCAGCTCAGATGACAGATCGAAGAAATATTTTACTAAAATTGTCATATAGAAGCGCAAGTAGCAAAAGCGTTGAGCTAAGCCAGATGGCATCATGCAGCATTGCTGTGACGTTGTTCAGCGTTACTCGCTGTTTCAAAATTAAAGCCGTTAGATGGCAGTATGCAGTATTGTGTGTTGTATTACAATATGAAGGTCAGATGACAGATCGATGTGTTGACGTTGTTTCAAAATTAAAGCCGTCAGATGGCAGACGTTGTTCAGCGTTGCTGTATTTTAATTAATTTACAAAAACAAAAACAATAATAATTTTTTTAGTTGTCGATGTCAGTAGAGCAAGCAATTAGCTGTAAAATGATATATAATTAATTTATGTGGAGAAATTGTGAGTTTTTTCTAAAAAGGGAGGCAAACATCTTTAACCTTGGCGTATTAATATATATGATTCAAATACGTATTTTGAAGTAAACTTTCTTTTGGCGCGGTGGAGAAAGTTTGATTCTTGAGACTGAAAACGTAGCCGTTTATTGTAAAAGCATCGAGCTAAGGTGGCCGCGAGGTAGAACACTTGCTTCGTAATCTAAATGTCATTTCCGATCTCGGCGGTTGGTGGCATTATCACTTTTTTAACATACTTGATATGTATGTAATGAAATCTTTCAGCGTAATTTTCACTAATTTCAAGAAGTCTGATTAACATGAAAATTTGCACACGTGTCAAGGGCCGATGACAATACAATTATTTAATAAAAATAAATTCAAAAAATTTGAATTATAAATTTTGAAAAAAAAATATACTTTTGATGTCGTTTTGAGACTAAAAATTATGGAAATAAATTATAGTTTAAAAAAACTATAAAAACACGCTTTAATAGCAAACCGAACTAAAAAGTAGAAAATAACTATTAACAAAATAATTATAGTAAAAAAGCGTGGGGTGCCAATCACTATATTAAATGATAAAATACAACCCACGGACGAAAGTGATGATGAAGGATTCACTACAGTGAAATACAGGAAAAGGAAAAACAACATCATTAGAGGAAGTGGACCCATCAATGATGATCTTAAATGTGAAGAATCCAAAGTATGGGTTTTCTTAGGGCGATGCAGTCAAAACACCACTGCCGATAATATTGTCTCATATCTAGGAAAGAAATATGGTAACCGGCAATTTGTTGTTGAGGATCTGCAGAGCAAGGGAAAATACAAAAGTTTTAAAATTGGCACAGACAAAGAACTTTTAAGTGACATATATGACGGAAATAATTGGCCACAAGGTGCCTTTGTTAAAAGATATATTTTTCGCAGGGTACACTCAGCTAAATTCAATGACTAATAAAAGGGATGCAGATAGACATATCAATAAATTAGTCAACAAGAAATTAGACAGTGTCAAAATAATAACGCAAAATATACAATGTATACGTAATAAGATAAATGAGCTGGACATTTTTCTTGATTCTGAAGCTCCTGATATATTATGTTTAACAGAACATTGGCTAAATGAAATCGAGATTAAAAGTATAAAATTACAAAACTACAATTTAGTGTCTCACTTCTGTAGAACATATTTTTCCCATGGAGGTGTGTCCATTTATGCCAACAGTGAACTTGACTTAGAACCGAACTATGATTTTAACTATCTATCTTGTGAAAAACATTTTGAAATTTGCGGCATAATAAACAAAAAACTAAAGTGTAATGTGTTTTGCATATATCGTTCGCCGGAAGGCGATTTTAATGAATTCTTATCAAGTCTGGAACAATTATTAAAAAACCTTAAAAATACAAAATACAAAAATTTTATCTGTGGTGATTATAATGTAGACTTTTCAAATAATTCTAAAAGACTTATACTACTGAGTGAACTCTTCGAATGTTACAATTACTATCCAACAGTTACTGAACATACAAGAATCACAGCTAATTCGGCTACAACTATCGATAATATTATAACTAATGTAGATGCTGTGGATTACACATGTGCGGTTAAAGCTTCGGCGTTGTCTGATCACTGTGCAATCTCTTTTACATGGAATATTCCCAGAAATGCGCAAAGCGACCCACATGATACTGTGTGTGAGCGGAGAAGTTTTACAAAACTAAACTATTCCTTTTATTATTTCCTTCTAGCTCATGAAACATGGGAAGACGTTTTTCTAACTGATGACGTCAACGAGGCTTATGAAATACTTCTGGAATCGCTGCTCCACTGCTTCAACTGTGCTTTCGTAAAAACAAATGGCAGAAAAAAAGGAAAAATAAAGGAAAAATCATGGATAAATGACGAAATAAAACAAAAAAGTGAATTAAAACGCCTCGCTTATGAACTCATGTGTAAACATCCAGAAATAAGCATTCTCCGAAATTATTATAAATTACTCTGTAAGGAAATGAAATCTGATACGAAAGAAAAAAAACGTACATATCTAGAAAATAAAATTAAAAACTCTGATAATCAGTCAAAAACTATGTGGTCTATTATCAATCAAAATAAAAATGTAACAAAAAGACAAGAAAAGGATATTGAAATAATAGTTAACAGTAAGAGAGTAAACGATCCTAAAATAGTCAGTGACTGCTTTAATGATTATTTCAATAACATAGCATCAAATTTAAACTTAAAAAAACCTAAAAACTACAGTAAACTAAATAATGCACCTAAATCCAGCTGCTTCATTAGGAAAATTGATGAGCTTGAAGTATTGGAAATCATCATGTCTTTACATAACAAACCGTCTGCAGGTTGGGATGAACTTTCAAATAGACTTTTGTTATTCTCTGCAGAACTAATTATGAAGCCATTGACATACATAATAAATCTATCGTTTCAACGAGGAATATTTCCAGATGAGTTAAAGAAAGGCATAATAATACCTGTGTTTAAACAAAAAAATGATGCAAGTGATGTCTCCAACTATAGACCAATTTCGCTTCTCCCGAACATTTCTAAAATTATTGAGAAAGCCATGTATTCTAGGATTTATGATTTCTTTATTAAAAATAACACTCTATCTCGAGAACAAAACGGCTTCCAGAAACGAAAGTCAACAAATACAGCGATTTTTCAACATATAGATGAAATACTAAACTGTGTAGAAAACAAAGAAACCATCATCAGTTTATACTGTGATCTATCAAAAGCATTTGATAGTGTCGACCATAACTTACTACTTCAAAAGCTGGAGCATAATGGCATAAGGGGTATAGCTGCAGACTGGTTTTCATCATATTTAAATAACAGATATCAATCCGTTAGAATAAAAAATCAAACCTCGAACTGGCTCAAAATTGAAAGAGGTGTTCCTCAGGGCTCGATCCTTGGACCTCTGTTATTTTTGGTCTACGTGAATGATCTTCCTGGAAGTATACCCTACAAAACTGTTCTGTTTGCAGATGACACGTCCATAATTTACAGAGGAGTACAAGATTGTAACATCCATTCGGATATTAGCATTCTACTTAAAACTTTAGAAAACTGGTTCCAAGATAACAGCTTGTGTTTAAATATTGACAAAACTCAGGCACTCTCTTTTAATAAACTTAGTACTAACATAGTCGGCAACGCACCATACATTGTTACTATCAGTAATGAAATAAAGTTCTTGGGTATACTAATAGATGACAACCTTAAATGGAACAATCACATCGAATACCTACGAAAGAAGATACTACCTTATGTTTACCTCATTAAACAATTATCGTTAATATGTTCGGAAGAGATAGCCTTAACTGCCTATTATGGTTACGTTTTTTCAGTCTTGAATTATGGTATCATCTTTTGGGGAGGTAGCTCCCAACTTAATATATTATTTAGACTACAAAAAAGGTGTCTACGTCACATTGTCAACATCGGAAGACGGGATTCTTGTAAAGAACACTTCAAAAACCTGAATATGCTAACACTACCCTCAATGTACATTTTAGAAGCAGCCTGTTTTGTGAAAGACAACCCTAGTTATTTTGGAAAAACAACACATAATCATGATACTAGAGGAAAGACTGAGCTCTACCAGCAGCGTAACAAATTTTCCATTACTAGAAAAAATGTGACATCTTCTCTAACGAGAATATATAATGCCCTTCCGCCTAATATAAAAAAACTCGCGGGTAAACAGTTTAAAACCCATTTAAAAAAGTATCTAATCGAAAAAACATTTTATTGTACAGCTGACTTCATATAATTTTATTGTAAATTTTATAGACATTTTATTGTGAATTTTAATGTATCTTGACGTTTTTTACGCCTGATGGCAACAAAAAAATAAATGCTATTATTATTATTATTATTATTATTATTATATTATGTCCATTACAACTCTAATTTTATAAATAGCTACCTAAAAGGAATTATTGTAGCATTTAATATCAAGCACCCCATGCTTTTTTACCATAATTGAATTATGTATTTTGTTAATCATTATTTTCTACTTTTTAGTTCGGTTTGTATTTAATTAAGCGTGTTTTTTTAGTTTTTTTAAACTACAATTTTTTCGTTTTTTTACAACCATATCAGTCTTGCTTTTTTAGTGTGTAGTGGAAAATACACAGTCTCATTTTAAAAATATATAAATTATATAAATAAATATGGCTTGGTATTAATCTCAAGATATAAACGCATTGAAGACTGTTAATCTTTCACCAACCGCGAAAAATACCTAGTAAGTTAAAATAAAAAAATGTAGGGTTATCCTTCCCCTAAAATTTTCCATCTAGGAAAATATTGCATACTATTAAACAAGTGTTATCTTAATCAATATAGAAGATCTTTAGTTATAAGCCAACGTAGTAATTAAGGTAAAAACGTTTCTTTGTTATGTGTTCGGATAGCATGAAAAACATAACGTCAAAGCTTTGAGGCCCTCAAAATAGTGACTAACTAAAAACTTTAATTTAATTTACTGTTTTATATAATTAATATACATATACAGGGTGTCCCACGACATGACTGCCATAGCCTGTGACTGTGTTGCAGGGGTGATTTCAAATCAAAAATGTCTAATGAACATATACCCGAAACGCTATCCAAACTGAGCTAGAAGCTTTTGAAGTTTTAGATAAGTAGTAGTAGGAATTCCCTACTAATTTAAAAACCATTTAAAAAGAAATCGCTTTATTCAATTAGTTGCTCAAAATGTCCACCCAGTTGCTGTATACACAGTCTAGCTCTTCTTAGAATTGAAGTGGTAGCTCTGCGAAGAGTCTCAGAATTAGCACGAATAAATACTAATGGTGACTCACAGCCACCTGGTCTTTTTAATAATAACAAAACCGACAGCCGAATCTAATACTTGCATAAGTGGGCTTACTTATTTAAAATTTCAAATGCTTCTAGCTCAGTTAGGACAGCGTTCCGGGTATATGTTCATTATACATTTTTGACTTGAAATCACCCCAGCAACACAGTCCCAGGCTATGGCAGTCATGTCGTTGGACATCCTGTATATAATGTTTCTTTCAAAGCGTCGCTGTTGAAATTAATGATTCAAAGTCTAATAAAAACTTTTAAATTTGAATAATATATGTGTTATGGTTAATATAAAAACGGACTGTAAAGTTGGATGATATGCGTTACGTGATATATTTGCAGATAAATCAGTCAAATGATTTAAAATTTAATTACACATTTTATTATTTTATTACATTTTAGAAACATTATGTGGCATATAGGACGCAAAATATGGAATTTATCTTGAAAAATATAATGCACGTGAAGCTTCTAGATAGTCAGTAGAAAAAACAAACTTTTAGAATCGTCGAAGTACGCTTTTTTCCACAAATATTCTTTTGAATTTTTATTGGCCAAACCAATTTTCAATTTTTGTAACTTCGATCATTTAAATAGTAATAGACAGAAATCAAATTATCATAATTTGGTTATTCGTAAATTAATTTTAATTTTATCCACAGCCTTTTGGTTTCGTTTGTTTTTTATGTTTTGTTCTAATTGCATTTCGAGGTTATGTTTGGCGGTCTATTTAAAAATACAATTTTGTATTCAAACAATGACAGTTGAGGGATATCGACAGCCAATAGTTTTGAATTTAAAAATATTTGTTATTGAGATATAATTAAAATTATTTTTAATTAAATGTAAAATTTGCTTATATCTATAACATCGATTAGCATGTCATATAGGACATGAAAGCTCCTTCATAAAATGGCATGCAATAGTTCACCATATTATATTATGTACCTGTCTATAGACAGAAATACAGGCTTGGTCAATTTCATTAAAACTATATCAGAATCACGTTAAAGGTCAATTATTAACCTGCCAATGGCCGCAAAAATTACAATAATGACCTAATTATAAATTTCTTGCCACAGAAAGGCTCTTCCTAATGCAATTTTCAATATAATAAAGCTGAACCACTAAACACAAAAGTTAACAAAATAAGTTCAAAATCTCCTTAGCGAGAAAAAAAACATTTTAAATGTTGATATAAATCTTTGATTAACGTCTGATTTTTTAGAACTTCAATAAATAAAGTTATCGACCAATTTTGCAGACAATATATATATAATTAATACATTAACGTTTCGATCCGGATTTGGATCTTCTTTAGAACTGATCTAACAAATATAAAAAATAATTAATAATTAGTTTCTAATTAGTTTTCTTACAAAATTGTTCAAAGTTATTAATATCGAAATTATATATTTTTTTTGTTAATATATTGTCTGAAAAATTGGTCGATAGTACTATTCAATAAATAAAATTATCGACCAATTTTTCAGACAATATATTAATAAAAAAATATAATTAATACATTAACGTTTCAATCCGGATTTGGACCTTCTTCAGAACTGATCTAAAAAATATAAAAAATAATTAATATTTAAATTCTAATTAGCTTTTTATAAAATCTTTCAAAATTATTAATAATTTTGAAAGATTTTTAATTATTTTTTATATTTTTTAGATCAGTTCTGAAGAAAGTCAAAATCCGGATTGAAACGTTAATGTATTAATTATATTTTTTTATTAATATATTTTCTGAAAAAATTTATTTATTAATAAATCTTTTTAATTTAAATTTATGATATATAGAGTACATAATTTGTTGGACAGCTTAACTTTAAACTACATAGCTACTATAAATTGAAATTTTATTCGAAACAAACTAAATAATATGTCAGTCTAGTATTTTAATTTCAATTTTACCTAAATTGTTTAACATAATATAAAAAACACCTATTTATAAATATATCAGTTATAGATTATTTATAGATAAATGAAAACGTTATTAGGTCATACTCATTCAAAATAGAAAATAATAAATATCTATTTTTCATTAATTTATGCAATACCCGTTACTCCCACCAGCTAACTTTTTACATTTTTTATTTACACACTATAAACAATACTCGCTATTGACATGTAGGTATTTATGTTACTCAAAAAGAAATAAAAGTAAATTAAAACTAAACTGCCAATTCAATATTTATTTCCTTTAACCATTTTTTTGACATAGTAATATTGTGAAATAAAAGATGGCGGAAGTAAAGGTGTTATTTGTAATTTCCAACGTATTAACCATCTACTTTAAAAACTTCTAAGCGTGCCTTGTCCGAACTTTTTAAGTTTAAGAACACTTAAAATGTCAATTGTAATTTTGTTTAACTCGCCGGTCACGACGGAAGCTGTCTTTATCAAGTTACTATTTCGTCTTAAGGCCGCTGCACACGAGACTGGATTTGCCGCTAGATTCCTTGCTAGATTTGACTACTAGTTTTCTAGCGCCGCTTTTCTTAATTGCTTTTATGTGCTCGCTTCACACGACACGTCTTTTCAAGCTTGTTTTGTGGAGGGATCTGATGCGCGCGCAGTGACAGTTCAAATATAAACACAAGGCAAAACGTGTCTGTTGTCTGAGCAGAACGACGCCATGTTGGTTAGTGGGTGTTTGTTCATGTCGCCCACGTGACAAGATACTGTTTCCTGATTGGTTCTTGCTCAGAGCACGCAGGGGACCTAGCAAGAAAAATAGCCACTGTTCTAATTTTAAAATCCATCTTGTGAGCTAGCAGGCGAGCCCGCAGTGACGTAATTTCCAGCTTTGTAGCCAACAGAACTCCAAGCAGTGTTTCCAGCGGCTTTTACACTTTGTTTAAGTCATGTTTTCAGTTAAAGTTAAATTTTTGAAAGCGAAAAATTAAAGTTTCGTTTCAGAATACGATAAAGCAAAAGGGATACAAATACATTTCAGGTGCAAACAAATTATCATCTTAAAAATTTGATAAGTTTCAAGCTATTTTATTGGTTTTTGCAAAGTTCGTAAAAAGATTGGTGTATTGAAGAGGTCAAAACCCACATAATACATTTCCGGAAAGTGGAAAGCTATTTAATTTGGTTCAAATTTTACATTCGAACATTCTATCAAGCCTATTTTACATATCTATGTGAACGGTATAATCAAAAGACGTTCATTAAATCATTGAGAAGGCAGTTTTAGCAGTACCTTTATAGCTCTCGCTTCCTATAATTACACGCGTATAATGTAAAGAATTTGTCTGAAACTTAACCTACTTCTGATGAAATAACTGTTCTCGTTACTAATATTTCTTTCTAAAGTTATTTATTTATATACAGCGAGCGTCCTACGAAATAAAAAAAATTCAGTGCCGGATTTAGGAGTCTGGGGGGCCCTGGGCAGTCGAGTTGACAGAAACCTTTTTTTTTCATTTTCCAGTTATTACAGTGAAAAAATTCTCGGAATCGTTTCAAATTTAAAATTTAACCCTTTAGTAATTATTAAAATGTGCTGCTAAAATTTAAAAAAAATCGGCCCGACAGGACCGGACTTACAATTTTTATGAAAACACAATGTTTACTGATATAGATTTACATACTGAAGAGTGTATATAATTTGGTACAGATGTTGACTTGATATGTAGTATTGAAATTAAGTAAAAAATGTTGTTTTAAGGGGTGTATTAAGGGGTATTTTTTTTATTTTGTCCAAAAACAAAGTTAAGGAGGTTGAGCCGTTTTACGAAGATAATGAAAAAACTCTGAAATAAAGTTTTTTTAATAGATTTTTTTATAAAAATTTTCTGTAAAAAATCCAAAATCATTAGGAGATTTATAAAGTCAAAACTTAAAAAAAACTTTTACATGTAGTCTTATGGAAAATATGTCAATCTAGCATGCAAACGGTACATTTTATTTTTTTGCAAATAACCAAATAATGTCAGCAGTTCCGAAAACTAACTGTGTAAAGCATTGATGTCTTACGCATATTTTAATATTTTTTCTAATTTAATTAGGAGACTTTTAATCAATAAAAAAAATTATTAAACCTTAGCACTTTTCAATTATGAACTTTTATTCTTGAGAATTTTAACTGAATTTTCAACTTTTTAATGATTTGATTTTAGTTTTTATTATTTATAATTTCTTTTTTAAATTATTTACTGCAAATAATATGTAAAATACAAATATTTACATAAATTTATTTTTCTAACCTAACTTTGTACAAATTAAGTAAAATACTGAAATAATAAATAATATTAAAAAAAAAATTATTTATTATGACAATAATTTATTGGTATCATCGACTTACACCCTTTTGTAAAAATTTATTATGGAAAAGTTCCCATTTAGAATTCTACATACTTTTGATTGGGAATGTAACGGATCAACCTCCTTAAGTTCATACAATAGAGCCACACTGCCTATAAAAGCAAATACACTATATTGTCGGCAGGGTTTGGCACTGCGTTTTTTTATGATTGTCTATCTTTGAACGTTGAACCGACTGCAAAAAGAAAATTTGTCTAGTACCGATTGCCTGACAGACTATTTGTCGTGTGTGGTGTCTGACCGAGAAAATTGTCTATCATTGACTATCTACCGTATGTGGTAGACCTGAGAAGTTCTTTATATAATGCACGCACTACTTTAATTTTACTTAATGCCGGCACTTCACATGGCTATTTGTATTTGCGTATTTGGCAAACAATTACCAAGTGTGGACAGTCTGTTTGACAAAGTGTTGGCCTTATTTGCCTATTTGACAAATAAGGCCAATACCAAATACGCGTTACCGAGCGCTTGTCGGTTTTTCGAGGCACATCAAAGGAGTCAAATAGGCAAATACGCAAATAAACCGTCCACACAATGGCCATATTCAGAAGCGCACGCTCCGTGAACCTATAAGAACGTGCAGTATTTTTGTGTCTGTGCTGTGAGCGAGAACTGGAATAATTACTATTGAAAATGAATTGGGACAATGAAACAGTGCTAAAATTCCTGGAATTTTGAACCTTGCGTTCTGCTGCCAAATGTTTGTGTGCTTGTTATTTGACTGCCATGTGTGGATGGTCGTATTTGCCTCTATTTGCATGTTTGTCTTGAACGTCATATATTTTGCCAAATACAACAAACACCCAATAGCGAACACAAATAGCCATGTGAAGTGCCACCTTAAAATTTTAAAACCATTAATTCATAACATACGTTTCCGCATTTATTGCATTTGACGGTTCGGATTTTTATTGCATTATTATTATAAACAACGTATTTTGTAATTGTAAAAAACGCAAAAAAAAAGAATAATAAGACGTGTGCATGAGAGATTATAAAGGTAGATTAACATAAACGCTTGCAGTCTTGTAATTATTGTACGAGCGTTTTTTTTTTCTTTAGAAAAATATAGTACTTTGTTGAACGATAACATAATTAGTTTCTATATTAATTATGTAATGATTGTCGTCTCCTATTCTCTTTCAAAACCACATAATAAAAAAATTGAGAATAGTTACTTCTTACCACAACAAGTTTATTAGTGGATGTACATTTCGAGAGCTATGCTCTCATCTTCAGCAATACACTAAACTAAGTTCATAAACAAACATCTTTACATTATATAGTAATTACAGGTATAAATTATTTAATTTAATTTAATTTATACCTGTAATTACTATATAATGTAAAGATTTTTGTTTATGAACTTAGTTTAGTGTATTGCTGAAGATGAGAGCATAGCTCTCGAAATGTACATCCACTAATAAACTTGTTGTGGTAAGAAGTAACTATTCTCAATTTTTTTATTAAATTCAAACCACAGTGCTCCTAATATTTTTGTAAAACCACATAATTAGTAAGTTCAATATAAAAATCGAAAAAGATTGAAGCACAATATGAAATGTTTCACAAAATAAAATAAGACACCTTGTTATTATGATATGATAAAATTATACGGGATACAAGGCTAAAATATTAAAACAATTTTTATTCACTAGACAATGATTTATTGATCAACGTTTCGGCAAAATTTCTTGCCTTCTTTTTTAAGGTCCTGAAGAAGACAACAAATTTTGCCGAAACGTTGATCAATAAATAATTTTCTAGTGAATAAAAATTGTTTTAATATTTTTATTAATATTTTTATTAATATTAATAATAGTGTACCTATTGTGCGACTAGTCGGAGAAGGAGAAGATTCCATGAGCGTGAAATTTGCCGCAGGAGCGTAGCAAGTGCGGTAACACGCGAGTGGAATATTCTCCTTCGATCAATGGTCGCACATAACACTTTATTCAACTAGCACGAATAATATGTAATCGGGGCCCTGATAAAAGAGGGAAAAATAATAAATCACTTCATTGATTGACGTACCCACCGCCCTCGATGCACACACGATGGCCCTGACTTTCGCAGAATTGCGATGCTGTTTTCATATATACAAATCGCTACCGCGTTTCTATTGGTCCAGAAACTATGCAGTAATAATTCATTACCGTACAGTTTCGGCTCGCTACCGCGTTCCTATTGGTCCAGAAACTATGCAGTAATACATTATCGTACAGTTTCGGCTCATTTAGCACTCTACGCGTCAACATGAAGTAATTTATTATTTCTCCCGAATTTAGCAGGGCCCCGAAATTATATATTACTCACGCGTGTTGAATAAATAGATTTAAAATAATTACGACAGGAAGAAGTTTTACTTCAGTCGTGTGGTTTAAAGCACACTCGATTTTTTCTACTCCACCACTGTCTCGAGAAGGTAAACTATCACATAAAAAACTGATATAGGCTACTTTTACTCGTAAAATACACTTTTATATCTTTTTTTTTACAAATAATTGTACAATGCGAATATAATAATGCATATTTCTTATAAAAAAAAAACTTTTCAAGTCACTGGCGGAAAAAGTACAGAATAAGTTATTATGTGTTATTATTGTGTTAATTTTCTGACTTTTGCATACCTTTTCTTGCTGTTAGACCTGCACTGCAGTACTTATGTAAATTTTAAACTACAAAATTTATATTCAGACAAAAAATAATGAATTTTCTTCGTGAAACTTTAGGTGGTATTATTGTCCGCTATGTTGAGCAAATGTCCTGTGCGCATTTAACCTAAAATTATTAAAATCATGCACATAAAAAGTAAAGTATGGTAGGTACTATAACAATTGTTCAATCTTTACGATACTCAAATAAACAGTTAAGAGATATATAGGGTGTCACAAAATGCCAAAAAATCAGTAAGCAAACATATTTACAGAAGATCCGTTACTAGTTTATATACAGTTTAACGTCACTCGATAATATATCGACAAACTCCTTAAAACGTCGAAAATACTTAACTCTAGTTGGTTTACCTTGTTGCTCATACAATGATACACTCTAAATAACGACACACCAACTCTAAACAACGACAACAATACGTCATCGTTAAGCAATAAACAGTACTTGTTTGCCATTTTGTTGCCTTGTTGTCGCCGTCATGCGTACCGAAGATTCTAAAAAAATCGTTCTTTTTTTGTTGGGATTAATTATCTTTCATATATGTTTAGCTCAGCTGCTTTGATAGTATGAATGTTAGTTGGTCAGTTGTAAATTTTATATATTATGAGTAAATACGTATTATAGTAAAGAAGTATTAAATTTCTTCTTTCCGTTTAACGGCAACTCTCAATAACGCCACAAAGTGCACAGTCCCTTGAGTGCCGCTATATAGTTTACAGTTTTGCACTGTATGTAGCTAAAAATCTATTGGTTTTTTATGCGCCCATGGACACTTTTTCTTAGTGACCTTTAAACTATAAAATAAAACCATTTTCGATTTAACCGAGAACCAAATTCCATAAGGTTTGTGCGGAATCCTTTATAAATGGTACAACTAGTGTGACCTGTGCGAATTATTCGCACTAAATAAGTATAGATAATAATTATCACTTTACAAAATTATTTTTTAAATATGATTGCAGGTATTCAATTCGTTTATAATTTTGCACACTGCTTATAACGTTCTTCTTTTTGTTATATTACAATATGAAGCTCAGATGACAGATCGAAGAAATATTTTACTAAAATTGTCATATAGAGGCGCAAGTAGCAAAAGCGTTGAGCTAAGCCGTCAGATGGCATCATGCAGCATTGCTGTGACCTTGTTCAGCGTTGCTCGCTGTTTCAAAATTAAAGCCGTCAGATGGCAGTATGTAGTATTGTGTCTGTGCATATGAAGGTCAGATGACAGATCGGAGTGTTGACGTTGTTTCAAAATTAAAGCCGTTAGATGGCAGACGTTGTTCAGCGTTGCTGTATTTTAATTAATTTACAAAAACAAAAGCGATAATAAATTTTTTAGTTGTCGATGTCAGTAGAGCAAGCAATTATCTGTAAAATGAAATATAATTTATGTGGAGAAATTGTGTGGTTTTTTCTAAAAAGGGAGGCAAACATCTTTAACCTTAGCGTATTAATATATATATTTCGTAGGCAAGATGTACCTACCTTCACTGCAGTGACAACAAAACGTGGCAGCGAACGGCGACAATGCGGATTACATACCGCAGCTTATTTTAATATATTTCCGGTCTTAACATGTTAATATATTCCGTTTTTATGTAAATGCGTCTTTGAATGTCCACTACGATATACAAACAATGTTGATTTGAAGCGATTCAGTGACGACGGTTGCAAAACAAAGAAGTAATAATAATAATAAAACTTTTAATGTATTGTGGGTAGGTGTTGCATATCACTTATATAACCATTTTATAAATAGAAGATTTAATTTTAAACAGCGAAATGCTCCACTTTTTATTATAGATTTTTAAACTATTTGTATAAAGCAGTGGTTTTCAACAAATGTTCCTAGAAATTAAAGAGGTCCGAAGACAAATTTTTGGATTTAAGTCACGTAATTGCTTCATTCTAGACTAACAAACATTTTACCTTTCCAACTCTACAAGTGGGGAATGGTACTAATTTTAGGTCAAATTCATTTTTCAAAATTTAATAAATTTTTTTTGTATTTCGTAGTTCAAAGACATTTTTTTTTGGAAAAAGTCTTTGCGTATGTTTGTCTGTAAGCACGAGTGTTTGGCACGCAAAAAAGGAAGAGCTCTGTTACTTTTGGGGACAATCTGCGTATGCGTAGAAGAGAAATCTTTAATAAACTTTTGAAATTGAGAATGCTTACAGAAAAAAATACGCTGAATTCAATGAGCGTAAGCAAACATCTTATCTCTTTTAGTTTGGTAACTACGGCCATTCGAAGGTTTTATATGATTTTCTGAAAACTATAAACGCAAACAACTTCTAAACCAAAAGACAAAACGTTTGTTTGTGCTCATTGGATTCAGCGTGTTTTCTTCTATAAGCATGATGATTTTGCCAAAGTTCCGAAAGATTTCTGTTTTGGTCATAAATCGCATTTTTTTAAAGGGGTATGCCTTGAAAAAATTGCAAAAATAGAATTCTTTAATACTTACACTTTTGAAATTGAGAATGCTTACAGAAAAAATTACGCTGAATTCAATGAGCGAAAGCAAACTTCTGTATCTCTTTTAGTTTGGAAACTACGGCCATTCGAAGGTTTTATATGATTTTCTGAAAACTATAAACGACAACTTCTAAACCAAAATACATACAGACGTTTGTTTGTGCTCATTGGATTCAGCGTGTTTTCTTCTATAAGCATGATGATTTTGCAAAAGTTCCGACAGATTTCGATTTTTGCACTAAAATCAATTTTTTTTAAAGGGGTATGCCTTGAAAAAATTGCAAAAATAGAATTCTTTAATATACTTTATGAGATTGAGAATGCTTACAGAAAAAATTACGCTGAATTCAATGAGCGTAAGCAAACTTCTGAATCTCTTTTAGTTTGGAAACTACGGTCATTCGACGGTTTTATGTGATTTTCTGAAAACTATAAACGCAAACAACTTCTAAATCAAATACAGACGTTTGTTTGTGCTCATTGGATTCAGCGTATTTTTTTCTATAAGCATGATGATTTTGCAAAAGTTCCGACAGATTTCGATCTTCGTCTAAAATCGATTTTTTTAAAGGGGTATGCCTTGAAAAAATTGCAAAAATCAAATTTGTATACTTTTGAAATCGAGAACGCTTACAGAAAAACAGTAACAAAGGCTACCTTTTAAGCGCTTTACTGCCATAAAATGTAGCATTATTAAATACAGGATTTGTCGGCGTCTGATTCATGGAATAAATTCAAACGTTTTTGCAATAAAGTTATGCATTTTTTAGTATGAGTCTACAGTTTTATTCAATGAATTCAAATACTTTATAGAGTTCATTGGTTTTATTTGATATTCATCGATGAACATGCGATGACAAAATAACGTTTTAATTTCAGATTTACGTAAAATATTCTGAATTAGGACAAATAGCAAAGTATTCACATCAATAATAATAATAATAATAATAATAATAATAATAAAAAGCCTTTATTAAGTGTATTATTACTACATAAGTACGAATACAAAAACTGCGTCTAGTATGTTAGTTTTAAAAATATTCTTTTAAACTGTAATAATTATTTTCAAGCAAAAAATTTTTAACTTGTTTTTTGAAAATTCTTTCATCTTTTATTTCTCTTATTTTTATTGGTAAATTGTTGTGCACTCGAATCATGGCATTGTGTACTCCTTGACGTGTCACTTCTAGATTACTTTGTTCGGTTTTTAAAACGTGTTTATTTCTAGTGTTATGTATATGTAATTTGGTTTTAAACAGATCCGGATTTATTTTTATAAACATCGCACATTTTAAGATATACATATCTGTGACTGTTAGAATTTTAAATTTTTTTAAATACTTTATTTATATTACATGAGTTTCCCCAAAATTGTAGTCCATAATTTACAACGGAGTAAAAGTGAGCATAATAGATATTTAATATCATGTCTGTGTCAATATATTTTTTTAGGGATTTCATTAGATATAGAGCACTGTATAGTTTAGGTAATATGTATGCAATGTGACTTTTCCAGTTAGTGAGATAATCAATTTGAATTCCTAAGAATTTAACTTTGTTTATTGGTTTGATTTTTGCCTCCGTTATATTATTTGGCAGAGAAAAGTAATTACCGAACTTAATAATTTCGGTTTTATCTAAATTTAATTGTAGACTATTATTTTGGAACCATGTGTTTAGCGTTGCCATACAGTGCTCTATCTCTATGAGAAGTGACTCTCGATCCTTTACCTCGCATATAACCGCAGTATCATCTGCAAATATTAAAGACGTTTGCTTTAGTACATTTGGTAAATCGTTAATAAATAGAATGAATAATGTAGGTCCTAAGACGCTTCCTTGAGGAATACCTCAAAATAAATGTTTGCAGCCACTTATAAAAAGAACGTACAATGAATGCGTCCGCGTTCTCCGACAGGACATGAATAGCGATTACCAACTACAAAAGACGCCTTTGACGATCGGGTTACATTCTGTGTGCAGGAAATGAAATTTTGACGTACACACTGTATCATTAATTTTCCTTGTTGTACATAGCTGACATTTATAAATAAACTAAAAATTCTTATTTTATCAATTCTTTTATATATATTAGTCATCCAGATATAGGGGCGATTCAAGTATTACGTAAGCAAAATTTTAGTAACTTTTGAGCCCCTCTTCACTTTTTTTGAAAAAACGACTGATTTTTACTAAAAATTGTATAAATGTGTCTAATGTAACTTGTTTAAAATTATACTGTATAATTTTAAACAAGCTACATTTATACAATTTTAAGTAAAAATCAGTCGTTTTTTTCAAGAAAAATAGTAGTTTTAATACCCGTTGATGACATTTTTTATTTTAATTTATTTTATACATAACAACAATACTGAGAAAACACACAGCATTGATTCTCCGAAGATGGCATAAAGTTTGCCGAAACGTCAAACAATAAAATGCAATAAAAACCTTCAGTATTTGCTTAGTTCATCGATCCTTTGCCACCAGAATTCATCCTTTAATCTTCCAACATTTAAACAGGATCATCATCACTCTAAATTATTAGTTATTTTTCACAATCTTATTATTAGCATTGGACTTAAAAAAATCTCCCAACATTTAGCTTCCTAGATCAAACATGTAATCATATTAATATTATAAATGCGAATGTAAGTTTGTTTGTTACGCTTTCACGCAAAAACTACTTAACCGATCATCATGAAACTTTGCACATACACTCTTGAAGGTATTAGAAGTAACATAGGATACTTTTTATTAAAAAAAAATAAAAATTTTTTACGAAAAATAAGAAAATTGTTTGTCAAAATATGTGCAATACCTCAACCCCTGATATGCATGTCAAAAGTCGATTTCCATCTCAATCGCGGGCGTAGCCGCGGGTAGCGGCTAGTAAGTAATAAATAACAATAGAAAAGCAACAAAACATTTGTAGGCAAAATACTTCATGTAAAAAAAAATGACGGACTGTCGAAAGCCGACAGCTTGTGTTTACATTTCGAAAGTTGTTAGTTGGAGATAGAAACGGTAAAAAGCTTTTCAAAAATTATCGGCGTTATTTTTGAGAGACCCTGTATAATTATGTCATGTTATTATTATTATTTATTGTTTATATTTTTATTTCAGGACAACTACAATGTACTGCATATATCAGCGATGTATTCCAGAGAGGACGTTGTCAAACTTCTTCTCACTAAAAGAGGAGTGGACCCGTTCTCAACAGGCGGAGTAAGTATTAAATTTTGCACGCAACGTAAATCATTAATTAGACGCTTAAACAGTTATAAGTTTTGCTAATTAAATTTTATAATTTGACGCCGCGTTAATTACAAGTGTATTTTAAACGGAACGAAAACTTTAGAAAGGGTATAGCCGGATAGATATGGCGAGTTGGCCCCCAAATGGCAACCTATATCGAAACTTATGTTTTAATATCTACTTGATTGAAGGAGATTTATTTGGTTGAGGAACAATTTAAAATAAGCTTTACCAATGTATCGCTTGTGGCCAACGTTTCGAAAAATATATTTTCATCGTTGGCCACAAGCGATACATTGGTAAAGCTTATTTTAAATTGTTCCTCAACCAAATAAATCTCCTTCAATACATATTTTGGAACAAAAATTCTACTAACAATTATCTACTTGATGTACGAACTTTTTTTATATATGTGTTACCCCCGCACCCCCCTTTGACCTTGAGATATAGAGCAAAAACCAGCCTACCTACGACTATCGTTCAAAGAGACATATCTCGAAAACTAATTGAGCTAAAGAGGTAAAACCAACGCGAGCATTTAGGTAACCTTTAAGAGCACATTTTATATTTTTTTTGGATTTTTGCGAATAATTACACACAATATTAAAAAATAAACAAAAATATAATTTTCAATTTTTCAGTGTTCTCTGTGACTTACAATCACTGAAATAATATATATTGTGGCACTTGATATGCACTACTACACATACAAATTGCGTTAGAAAAAAGTTGGTGCAACACTTCGAAAAAAAATTTTTTTGACGCGCATCACATCATATAAGGATACAAACTTGACATAGTACACACATATATAAATATTTTATTAATTACAATTATTGTTAGAATGGATTGAATGAAAATATAAACAATTTTCAGGAAAATATTGATTTCATACGGCGCGGTGTCGGGAATTATACGAGCGACAGCGAGTTCGTACTTGTTATTGCACTGCTTGTTAGCAATAACAAGTACGAACTCGCTGTCGCTCGTATAATTCCCGGCACCGCGCCGTATGAAATCAATATTTTCCTGAAAATTGTTTATATTTTCATTCAATCCATTCTAACAATAATTGTAATTAATAAAATATTTATATATGTGTGTACTATGTCAAGTTTGTATCCTTATATGATGTGATGCGCGTCAAAAAAATTTTTTTTCGAAGTGTTGCACCAACTTTTTTCTAACGCAATTTGTATGTGTAGTAGTGCATATCAAGTGCCACAATATATATTATTTCAGTGATTGTAAGTCACAGAGAACACTGAAAAATTGAAAATTATATTTTTGTTTATTTTTTAATATTGTGTGTAATTATTCGCAAAAATCCAAAAAAAATATAAAATGTGCTCTTAAAGGTTACCTAAATGCTCGCGTTGGTTTTACCTCTTTAGCTCAATTAGTTTTCGAGATATGTCTCTTTGAACGATAGTCGTAGGTAGGCTGGTTTTTGCTCTATATCTCAAGGTCAAAGGGGGGTGCGGGGGTAACACATATATAAAAAAAGTTCGTACATCAAGTAGATATTAAAACATAAGTTTCGATATAGGTTGCCATTTGGGGGCCAACTCGCCATATCTATCCGGCTATACCCTTTAAATCAAAGGTCCTATAGAAATCTTACGAGTAAATATAAATAAATCCACTTTCTTAGGAGTGGCTTGGTGCGGCTGCAATTGGTCAAAAATTTCTGCTGCTGGTATTTCCCGGTCATTTAGCTCTAACAGAACCTAAAACCGAAGCGGCAGATTTTTTTTTAAATTTTAACCTTTTTTTTTATTTTTTATCCCCCTTATCTTAAAATGGATCCAGATTCCGCCTGTATATCATATAAGAAAAAACGCTCTAAATTGTTCAAATAGCTTATGTACGAAGCGGCAGAATGTTGGGACGACATGTTTTTTTTGCGCGTCAACTCAACTCAACTATTTCGGTTACTAAATTTACCTTTGTATTACGGCAGCTATATGTATTATTAAATCAGGGCTTTACAGCGCAGTCTAGTCGTGGCAACGGTTGAAAACAGTAAGTCTGGAGAATGGCTAGAAGCGATGAGCTGTTGTATATTCAAATCAGAATAAAAAATAAAATTTGGTAAAAAAAATTTAAACGTATTGTAACAAAACTGACAAAACTGTACTTTACTGTACGTACTTGTTTATAATAAGTTCGTTCCAAGCAGCCGCGAACGGTAACAAAACCGTACACAGTCTTGTTACTGCGCAAGACTGTCTTGCGCAGTATCGATTTTTGAGCTAGTGCGCAAATTAGTCTTGCGCAGTGACAAGACTGTGTACGGTTTTGTTACCGTTCGCGGCTGCTTGGAACGAACCTAATAATGTCAAATGAAATAATAAAATAAATAACGAAAAACAAACGAAATCTTAAACAACTATAACAACACTAAACTACTATGTATACATAATAATTATTTCACGGTTCTCTATTTTGTAACGGTTATTTATGTCGCGCACTGTTCACTGTTACTCACACTGACTGACTGCCTTGCCTTCCACGCTAGCGCTGTTTATATAAGTTCTTCAGCCGCTTTCCGGAAAATTCTTCGGCGTTCTAGAAGTTTCGGCGTTCTTTTATGTGGTTTCGCATTGCTGACTATGCGGTTCCGATAGCAATGCGAGCATTTCCGACAACATTGCGAGCATTTCCGACAACAATAGTAATACGAGCATTTCCGACAACAATAGTAATACGAGCATTTCCGACAACAATAGTAATACGAGCATTTCCGACAAGAATGCGAGCATTTCTGACAAGAATGCGAGCATTTCCGACAAAAATGCACTGCCGCTGCCTCCAGTGGCGTCTCGTTACAGTATTAATCCGTAGTCATGGCCGTGACGACGGATTATTTTATTTTGTTGTAAATGTTTTTCCGTCATGATTAATGGTTTACAGATACCCATATCGCGCCTGGCAGCTGCATATTTTGACGTATAGAGAACTGCATAATATTGTTTGATCGATACCCGATTTCTGGCACTTAACCGCACACAGGTAAATGAAATCACAGTAGGCTGCCCGTATATAGATATCTTACAAAACGGAATAATTCAAGTTCGTGTCGGAAATGATTGTAACTATTGACATTCGAAACGCAGATTCCTACAGTCTTTGTCGAGAAAACATCTAATGCCCGTTTTTTTTTTTGAAAAGAAGCATAACTTCGCGTCGGTGTCCCGTCAATTAGTCGTTTACTTTATTTTCTTCGGTCGAAAGTACATACTTTCGACACCAATTGTAAGGCCGAAAGTCTAACATTTACGTATTGGTGGGATTACACGCACTGATGCGGGAAGTACGTACGTTCGGGCGGCAGTAAAGTAAAAATAACCTATCAACAGTTGTTTAGATGGCGTTTCCATAGCAACCTTATTATATTTTGGCTAATAGTCGCGAACGGCTGTCATTCGTGTTTTTGCGTATAACCTCAAAGCTGCTTGTTTGAAATTTATCAGTGTTTTTACACGCTTTATATTAACTTCACTTATAAGTTTGTATATGCATGCATGTATGTATGTATGTTTGTTTGTAACCTTCGTTTGGACTACAGCAAGTGGTTTATTACTGTAGTATAATATGCCACTACTGTAAGAGCAATCGTTGACGGAGCGGTCTAAGGCGCGGGTCTTCGCTGACGTCAACTCTCAGATTCACCGGTCGTGGGTTCCAATCCCGTCCACGCCGACAAAAAAATTGTTTATTTTCGGCAAATTTTTGACAATAAATCGAACTAAAAAGTGGAAAATAAATATAGTTTAATAAAACTAAAAAACACGCTTTATATCAAACTAAAAAGTGAAAAATAAATATAGTTTAAAAAAAAATAAAAAACGCGCTTTATATCGAACTAAAAAGTAAAAAATATTTTGTTAAAATAAGCTTAAAACAATAATGAATAAAAAATACAAGTATTATTGTTAAAAAAGCGTGGGGCGCTCGATGTACAAAAATGTGGAACAAAACGCCCCACGCTTTTTTCAAAATAATGTATTTTTTATTCATTATTGTTTTAAGCTTATTTTTAAAAAAATATTTTTTACTTTTTAGTTCGATATAAAGCGTGTTTTTTAGTTTTTTTAAAACTATATTTATTATGTAATTAATTAATTAATGTATTTAATAAGCGTACTTACGACCGAGGTATGAAGAAAAATAGTATACACCACACTGGCCGAGAGTTTGATATCTTGCACTGCGCGTCATCAGACATCATGGCGCGCAGTGCAAGATATCAAACTTTTGGCCCTTGTGGTGTAATTATATACTATTGTTCATTAGCTGTGTAGGTGAATTTTTGGTATATGTACAATTTTTTATGATTTAAAAAAAATTTACTTGTTCATTAGCCGTGATTTTGGTAGGTGTACAATTTTTTGGATCGTAATGGTTGAAAATAGTAAAGCACATGAGAGAACGAACTAGAAACATAGACTTAAATCACACTTGTATTGAAATCCTTTAAAAAGTGCCACTCTTTTTTTTGACAAGTGATGTAAAAGTCTCGATAGTTTATCGCAGACTATTTTCACATGAATATTATTCAGTAACCAGCGTTTTGCGAATAATTTTAAATTCTCTACCAAACAATTTAGTTCGGCGTAGATATACTGCCTTTCAGTCAGTATTCTGAAGTATTCAGAATTAGGAACACTTGCTCTTTGGAGAGCTTTATATAATAATTTGATTGGTTAATAATTAAAGTACCTATCAGTTTTAGTGACAATAATTTAATTTGAATTGGTGTAAAGAAAATAGTTGATTTATACAGGGTATATAATCATTTTTGACTCATAACAGAGAATTACGTTATTTTTTTTTTGTAAATATTACTACTTTTGAATTTTTCAGACAAAAAATGTGCGGATTGAAATGTATATTGTTGTTTATAAGGGGTGGTTTCTTTATATATGCTATAAAGATTAAAAAAGTGTTTAAAAAGAGTTACTACTAAAATAAATTAATGTAATCATGGAGTGTTTATCAACTGTACCTACATTTCTATTTTTTATGCAAAATCCAAAAAAAAAAATTTTTTTCTATCTCTTATTTTTTTAATATATTCAAACTATAATATAATGCAGAAAATGTCTGATTTATTAATAATGGAATTTGTTAATTTTTTTTTAATTGTAGTGTTTGTTCTTTTTTTGAAAAAATAAAACATCTATTTACAGTATGTAAACGCGTAAGGTGCACATAGGGAAATTAGCATTGGGAAAAAATACTTGGATCAGAGTTAACCATGACTGCATTAATTGTTATTTCTATTGAATTATCGTGGTAATCTTGAGGATTTCTATTTTATTTTGATTTACTTTTATTTTACTTGGATTTTTAAATAATAAAAAGCTCTTATAAATGATTATTTTAATTTTTTTGTACAAAAATAAAACAAAAAAACAACTCAATCTGTTTGGAAACATTTCATTCAAAAATTGTCTGACTGGTATGACGTATGCGCGTTGATAAATCAGTGACCCAAATGTCTTCAGGTTCAACACGAATGGGCGGAGATATTTGATCTCGCATTATATTGTATTTTTGGGAATTTAATGTCCCATTAATAAAAAAAGTCCGATTATGTTGTAATCATTTGAATATTTTCTTCGGTAGTATACACATTCATTTTGCAAAAGAATATTATCTGTCAAATAGAAAAACAAGATTTCAAGGCTCACTCTGATCCAGTCATTTTTTTCCAATTTTAACTTCTCTATGTGCACCTTACGTGTTTACATACTGTATATAGGTACAGTGTTAACGGTTTAGTGTTAGATTTTTTTAAAAATATTTCTGATATCTTAGAAACTCATTAATGCTTTTTAAAATATTATTAGACAAGCTCAAAACCGTGTCTAACAAATGAAGGAAAAAGAGGCCTTCAACCTTAAAGAATGAATACATACGTCTTTTATTGTAGATTTACAGGAGTGATCCTGAAATCGTATACCAAAATTTTGAAAAATCGAATAGCTTTGTTCCAATTACTATTTGTCAAACTTTTTCACTGCGTCGAGTTTAATTTATAAGCCATTATTATTTATTATTTCTATCCTAAGATTGTAAACACCCTGTATTGACAAAAAACATTCTCAATATACCGCTAAAATATTATTTTTACGCAATTTTCAATTCAATTTTATAAATGCTAGTGTTTTTTAAACAGAAGTTCATTTTTATAGCATCTTACTGATAAATTTGAAATGTTTCAGTCACGTCAACAAACGGCCGTCCATCTGGTGGCGTCCCGCCAAACTGGCACCGCGACGTCAATTCTTCGCGCGCTTTTAGCTGCTGCAGGAAAAGACATTCGTCTAAAAACTGACGGAGTAAGTATATTATAAATTCTACACCGTAAATGGATTATTTTTACAGAAATCTAAATTATGAATTATTCAAAAAAAATCTGCAAAATATTTACATTTAAATTTTTTGAATGTATAATAAATTTAATATATCTAATGCACTGTGCCAAATTTTAAAAAACGTTCTTTGCAAACTATGTATTTCCGTGAAAAATTTCACATTTTTATATTTACGATTTTGTAACACATAAAGATTATGTAGTTAATATTTAGTCATTAAGAGTATTCGTCCCTGCAAACACCCCCTGCACCCTTCATCTCAAATCTTTTCCCCTCGACGCTATTTTTAAAGCTACAGGGTTCTGGTAAACGCCAAATGAAAGACAAAGAATCAGACTACAGATCCTTGAGGCGAATTTTTTGAAAAACAGTTTCGCCTACGTGTGAAATATTACGTAACTTATTATTTTTTTCAAAAGGTTGTAAGTTTTTTCAGGAATTTTTTTTCAAAAAATTCGCCTGAAGGATCTGTAGTCTGATTCTTTGTCTTTCATTTGGCGTTTACCAGAACCCTCTAGCTTTAAAAATAGCGTCGGGAGAGCGCGAACCGTTTTTAGGCGAGGGGAAAAGATTTGAGATGAAGGGTGCAGGGGGTATTTGCAGGGACGAATACTCTTAAATTATTGACAAGCAGAACAGTAATTCCAACCAAGTCTACCGTAGCGAAGCGTCCTCTATGAACCATTTTATCAACGACCTAAAGCAGCAATCGACAGTGAACTGTTTTATTGACACAGACAGATAAGGCGTATGTATATGACATAATTGTCATTCATTGTTATTATTATTGCAATAGCGTGAGTATTGTCATTTTGAGGATATATGTTGTTCATTCGAAATTAATATTTTTTTATACTTAATATTTCTTCATAGATTTCAATTAAGTATACCGTATCCCTGGATGAAATTATTAATATAGATAGTAGAAAGCATTAGATCATCATTTATCGTTAAAAATATTCCTGTTTTATTATGTAAAAATATTGTTCGTACGCGTGATTTTAATTATAAATCTATTGTGAAAATAAATCTGACAATATTGATGCAAAATTGATGATGCCACAACAGTACAACCTTTGACTATTTAGAAATGGATCGGCAACCCTTACTTCACAATTAGTTGTCAAGACCTCTAGCGACACGATGTTCCAGTTGCAATTCAGCTACGAAGTAAAGCTTTTAAGTATAATGGCGGTTGATGCCCAATGTACCAAAAAAAAGTTGAAAGATGTTGCCGATGATCTTTTTTATAATACGCGTCACGAATCTAAAAGACTCGAAAGTTAGAAGCGAATGCGGGCTTGCGCTTGTACAGTCTGTTGGAAAACTACAAACTCGCAACTCAACAAAACTAAAATAGCAATACCAACTTGACAATAGCGTACTCGACTGTATTTTAAAGCAGGAAAGCGACAAGTGACAAAGGGAACGAGCGATCACGGCCTATCTCCGACGAGCGCACGTTCGTTTCAGGTAGCTGGGAGGTGGTGGAAGTATCAACGGCTCTAAAATGTGCCTTTGCGACGCTGTTTGTGACTAACTTAGATTAAGGTGGCTATTTGTGTTCGCTATTGGGTGTTTGTTGTATTTGGCAAAATATATGACGTTCAAGACAAACATGCAAACAGAGGCAAATACGACCATCCACACATGGCAGTCAAATAGCAAACACAAACATTTGGCAGCAGAACGCAAGGTTCAAAATTCCAGGAATTTTAGCTCTGTTTCATTGTCCCAATTCGTTTTCAATAGTAATTGTTCCAGTTCTCGCTCACAGCACAGACTCAAAAATACTGCACGTCCGTACAGGTTTACGGCGCGTGCGCTTCTGAATATGGCCATTGTGTGGACGGTTTACTTGCGTATTTGCCTATTTGACTCCTTTGATGTGCCTCGAAAAACCGACAAGCGCACGGTAACGCGTATTTGGTATTGGCCTTATTTGTCAAATAGGCAAATAAGGCCAACACTTTGTCAAATAGTAATAATAATAATGTCTTTATTGACGAAAAAACAGAGTTTTATCAAAAGGCGTGAATTCAGCTTAAAGCTGATTTACAATCCAAACCAAACAAAAACATACAAATATGTGAGAAATAAAAATAATAGTAATAATAATAACAATAACTTATTGTAATAATTGAAAAATATATTCTAGCACATAATTTAGATTAGATAATTGTATTTATAGAGGTTTTTTATTTTAACTTTAAATGAATGTATATCCAAGTTTTTGACTAGATTGGGTAGGCTATTATACAAAGATGGTGCTAAATAAGAGAAACTACACCGAAAGACTGTCCACACTTGGTAATTGTTTGCCAAATATGCCAAATACACAAATACAAATAGCCATGTGAAGTGCCGGCATTATACATTGCTATTATGGAAAAATGAGTTGTCCATTTCTAAATAGTCAAAGAGTAAGACCGAATGCAGTGAGTCCATTAGTAAATGACAGATTCATTGATTTGCCATGTCATAGACATGGCGAGTTTTAACAAAGAATGGCATTAATAACAAAAGCGTAAACTGTTTTGATGTATGCGTACAAGAAACATTTTAACGCATAGCGAGCCACGTGTCATTCCGGATATCTGCTCCGGGATATTGAACCCTACACAAGCTCAGTATAAAAGTCCCTTTTGGGTACAGTTGTTGCCGTTCAGTTCAGAGGTGGATGTCTGGCGTTCCGTCGCGTGTAGAGAGTAAACGGTGCCCGTTTGATGGCACCGCATGGTACAAAACAACTATCTATATATCCGAATAACATGATACATTTTTATTTTTACGCTGTCTTTTTAAAGATCTATGAAAGACAATAAATGTGATCTCTGTAGAGCATGTGTTTTTATATCTGTACACTGGAATGAAGTTCGTTCAATAGCCTCTTAATTGACGAGACGATCTGAGAAAAATCCATGATCGTCGGGACTATAATATAGACCAGTGGTTCCCAAACTTATTGGCCTACCGCCCCTTTTCCAGAAAAAATATTATCCAGCGCCCTCTGGAAATTATTTTTACACGCTTTATATTAGTTTCACTTGTAAGTTCGTACGTGTGTATGTATGTAAGTATGTATGTTTGTTTGTAACCTCGTTTGGACTACAGCAAGTGGTTTATTACTGTTAGTATGTTATGCCACTACTGTAAGAGCAATCGTTAACCGAGCGGTCTAAGGCGCTAGTCTTTTCTGACGTCAACTCTCGGATTCATCGGTCGGGGGTTCTAATCCTGTTCACGCCGAAATAAAAAATTTGTTTTTTTCGGCAAATTTTTGACAATAAATCGAACTAAAAAGTGGAAAATAAATATAGTTTAAAAAGAAAACTAAAAAACACGCTTTATATCAAACTAAAAAGTGAGAAATAAATATAGTTTAAAAAAAACTAAAAAACACGCTTTATATCGGACTAAAAAGTAAAAAAATTTTTTTTAAAATAAGCTTAAAACAATAATGAATAAAAAATACTAGTATTATTGTGAAAAAGGCGTGAGGCGCTCGATGTACGAAAATGTGGAACAAAGCGCCCCACGCTTTTTTCACAATAATACTAGTATTTTTTATTCATTATTGTTTTAAGCTTATTTTAAAAAAAATATTTTTTACTTCTTAGTTCGATATAAACCGTGTTTTTTAGTTTTTTTTAAACTATATTTATTTTTAAATTATTATTTTATGCGCCCATGGCCACTTTTTCTTAGTGACCTTTAAACTATAAAATAAAACCATTTTCGATCTATTGAACCGAGAACCAAATCTCATAAGGTTTATGCGGGGTCCTTTGACATCAAAAAATCGAAAAAAATATTGTCACTTAAAAATAGTAAAGCAGTGTGCCCTGCGAACCAAGCCCCAAAACTTTCCAGTTACTAACTCAAAAGGTAAAAACATGAATTGCGTGGAAAATTTTCGTGTCGACACACCGCATAATATGCATATTTCCAGAAAGCAAACTGCCCCCGCAGCTCCAATGTTTCAAGCCTTTAATTGTTCTCGTAGACACTATACAGTGTATTTTTATTTTGTCGATTTTTAACCACTGTTCTAAAAATAAACAATTTACATACTTCCATTAATTTAGCATTTTATTTTCTACTGTACGTGACTCTAAAGTCCGCTGCACACGAGGCTGGAAACACTGCTGGGGCTTCTGCGGGTCGGTAGACTAGGTACGAAGCTGCGGGCTCGCCTGCTAGCTCACAAGATAGATTTTAAAATTAGAACAGGAGCTATTTTTCTTGCTAGATCCCCTGCGTGTACTGAGCAAGAACGAATAAGGAAGCAGTATCTTGTCACGTGGGCGACTTGAACAAACGCCCACAAACCAACACTATGCCATATTGTTTGCTCTGTTCACAGACAATAACCATGCACTTTTGTTTTCTAACTAACGAATCTACCTGCAGAGCAAGCTTGTAAAGACGTCTCGTGTGAAGCGCGAGCACATAATAGCGATCAAGAAAACCAGCGCTAGAAAACTAGTAGTGATATCTAGCAAGGAACCTAGCGGCAAATCCAGCCTCGTGTGCAACGGACTTCAGACTTTCAGATTTTCGATGCACCTCCACAAACTACCCGATAGCACGCATTTGTGCAATGTACAATAACATATATTATATACAGTAAGCCAAAATATAGAGCTAACTAAACGTGTGTAAACATACTTATTCATAAGCAACTAGCTCACAAATTATGGTAATTAATTGGTCAAGGTTAAAAGAACAGTATTTCACACCGCGGGGGGCAATAGTTTTTCTTCATACCTCGTACGAAAGTACATACTTTCGGCATCAATTTTAAGGCATAAAGTCTAACATTTATGCGTCGGTGGGATTACACGCACTGATGCGGGAAGTACGTACGTTCGGGCGGCAGTAAAGTAAAAATAACCTATCAACTGTTGTTTGGATGTCGTTTCCACAACAACCTTATTACATTGTAGCTAATAGTCGCAATCAGCTGTCACTTGTGTTTTTACGTATAACCTCAAAGCTTCTTGCTTGGAACTTATCTGTGTTTTATGTAATTATTAAGTAACTAATTAATTAATGCGTTTAATAATCGTAATTCGGAGGAATGAAACAAATGAATCGAATAAATAACTACTTATGTTCGGTGAATATGGCCATTAGAAAAACATAAAAAATAGTTTCTTTAATTCTAATTGTAATAGTGAAAAGAATTGTCAAATTTTGAAGAGTTTTTGAACTACCAAAATTTATTCCCTGATAGGAATAAAAGCGCAATCGAACCATTAGAGTGCAGAGATATACTTCTGTCTCTTTTTAAGCCGTAAGCACTGGCGTATCCAGGAGGACAAAACAAGCACGGGGAACCCAGCTTAATAAATTTCTAATTTGCCCCCTCCTGGGCCAAACGCTGGGTACGCCCATGTTAACGTCATAGAAAAAGACAAAGTTTTTAAATCAGAGATACTTTATTCAGATTGAATGCAAGTACATCAACCAATCCTATCGTCGGAGAAATCAGGGAATTACATCGAAGAAAGAGACGCAGATATATTTTCGATACGCTTTGTTGCCTTCACTCACCGCACATTGAGTAGATAGACAATGATTCATATAGTAAATTATTAAATATATGTATGTAATTAATGCAGACATGTTTTTGAGAAAGAAGAATATAGTTGAGATTTACTAGATGCATATAAAATATAGACTTTGTGAAGTTTAATTAAATAATAAAACAATGCAATTAGTAGTCAAACTACTTATTTTAGTTTTAGTTAAGTTCATTTATTAACATTTCTTAACAATATAATATATTAACTTACTTTTACTCTCTATAAAGTGAAATTTAGCGTGTTGATAATTTTCACTGAGAAAATTACAAATGATTCTAGAAAATAATATTATATCGCTTTATATCTGAGTTAAGTTATGAAAAACTTCGCTGACTGTAATGCAAATATTTATATTCATAACTTTCAAATTATTAAATTCACATTATATGTGTTTGAAACGCTTTATTAAAAGTTGCATTAATAATTTTCTTACGTTCAGAGAAGAACACTGACGTCATCATGCGCACTGACAGTCTATTCTACCTGTGAAGGGGTGGGTAGACGAGCTGCCATTGCTTAAAACAATATGAAACGTTTTTATGACTATTTGAATTACGAAATTCAATCAAAATTAAATAAAACGTATGACAAAAAGACCATATTAAAAGATTCATGAACATATTTGATCTTCTATTGACCTATTACGAATTCCTTAAAAGGCCTTGCATATTCCAAAGATGGCCCTGTACCGGCTTAAATTTTTGTGTTTACACGAACTGTGTCCATTAATAAGGAGATAATGAAAAAATCTGAAATAAAGTTTTTCTAATAGATTTTTTTATGACAAAATTTTCTGTAAAAAATCCAAAATCATGAGGAGATTTATAAAGTTGAAAATTAAAAAAAAATTTTTACATGTAGTCTTATGGAAAATATGTCAACCTAGCATGCCAACTGTTCATTTTAATTTTTTGCAAATAACCAAATGTCAGCAGTTCCGAAAACTAACTATGTAATGCATCGATGTCTTACGCATATTTAAATATTTTTTCCAATTTAATTAGGAGACTTTTAATCAACAAAAAAAATTATTAAACCTTAGCACTTTTCGATTATGGACTTTTATTCTTGACAATTTTTACAATTTTAACTGAATTTTCAAATTTTTAATGATTTAATTTATATTTTTATTACTTCTAATTTCTTTTTTTAATTATTTACTGCAAAAAAATATGTAAAATACAGATATTTACATAAAATTTTTTTTAACCAAACTTTGTACAAAAAATTCAAAAGTTAGTCCATTAAGTAAAATACTGAAATAATTAAGTAATATTAAAAAAATTATTATTTATGCCTTTATGACAATAATTTATTGGTATCATCGACTTATAACCTTTTGTAAAAATTTATTATGGAAAAGTTCCCACTTAGAATTCGACTTACTTTTGATTGGGACTGTAACGGATCAACCTCCTTAACAGAAATAAAAAATTCCAAAGAAAATGAACTTACCGTATTTACTGCTTAGCTGACTTTAATTGAAAGCACTATCACTGAAAATTTAGGAGTAAATGAATAATAAGAATATTATTGATAGCTGGTTTATATTATTATTAAGCACTATTGATGAACACTGATAATTTTTAAATTGTTTGTGGCGATAAAAATCAATCCACCCAATTATTATAGACACGAATATAATATCTAATGTTATTAACGTCTGTCGTCTACACTTTACAACATTTTAGAAAAACTGCGTTGTCTTTAAATGTAATCAACTATCATAGTCAAGTATTATCTAATCCAAAAAAAATTATTTCTTTTTCTCTGTCTTTGATTTCATTTTAAATTCACTAAAAAGGATAGATATATATTTAGTGAATTCAAAACAAAATGAAAGAGAGAAAGAAAACTCAATAATTGTTATACAACACCATTCAAATATATCTATATTCTTTTGGCCTGCTGTAACTTGTCGTGTGATATTTTAATTGAATATTAATATTACTTTTGTGTAATAATTTGTCTTCTAATTTTACAAAACTGCATAAATTTCAAAAAATCCTTTTGTTGTGACAGCGCTGTCCGTCCAAATGTCCGTCAGCGCGTAGACTACAGATAATTTGACATATACAGAGTGTCCCACGACATGACTGCCATAGCCTGGGACTGTGTTGCTGGGGTGATTTCAAATCAAAAATGTCTAATGAACATATACGCGGAACGCTTTCCTAACTGAGCTAAAAGCATTTGAAATTTTAGATAAGTAGTAGTAGGAATTCCCTACTAATTTAAAAACCATTTAAAAAGAAATCGCTTTATTGAATTAGTTGCTCAAAATGTCCACCCAGTTGCTGTATACATAGTCTAGCTCAGTGATTCCCAAAGGGGTCGACGACAACTTGCAAGGGGTCCATGTCAGCGGGAAAAAAAATTGGGGGTCCATGAAATGAAAATGGGGGTCAACGATAGTGAATCTCCTAACAAAAAAAGAAACAAACTGGACATCATTAACCGAAGAGATTTAAGAATAAATCTAACTTAATTGATGGCAAATGTTGAAAATTTATTATTAAAGCACCAGGTTCATCCCTCACACTAAAAGCATTTATTTTTTGCTTAGTTATTTTATGTAACAGAAAGTAAATTTAAATTTGATTCGTTTAATTTGAATCTAATTAATAAATGTATAAAAATAAACATTTCACACTACATTTCTCTACCGTTATCGGTATTTAAATCGTTCAAAGTGAGTAGCACTATACCGGTTGTCAAAAATACATTTGAAATTAATGAATTTGCAAAAAATTAATATCAGATAAGCAAGGGGTCTACCCAAAACCGAAAAACATCACAAGTGGTCTACGAGACAAAAAAGTTTGGGGACCTCTGGTCTAGCTCTTCTTAGAATTGAAGTGGTAGCTCTGCAAAGAGTCTCAGGATCAGCACGAATAATAATTATAACAAAACCAACAGCCGAATCTAATAGTCCAAGAGACGGCTGCAGAAAATGTGTCGTCATAAGGTGGACGAACGAAAAAATTAGAGATGATAGTTAAGACCACAATTAAGAAAGATCGCTAAGGTTGCCTGCGAAAATCCTGCCGAAACAATGTTTTTTTAATTTGTTTATCGGTTAATAGACCAGTGAAGTTAGCTTTTGACAAGGACAAAATTAATAACAGAAAACGAATGATGAGGAAGGGAAGAAACTGCCGTCAGAAATACAGAAACCAAAAATTCAAATGCGTAAAAGACCGGAGGGCTGTGGGGGGTGCATTTTAGGGATCAAACGCGGTTTTTCGTTATTTCCGGCGAAAGTTGACCTCCAATCGAAAAATGTTGTATGGCAATGTTGTAGGTATTAAAAGAATCTACAACTTTTATGAATATAACTTTTTCACATAACCTTAAAGATTCAAAGAAATATTGAAAAAACCGTGTTTTTCGTTTTTAATTTTTTTCTCCTGCAAAAATGATTTTTTTTTCATGAAATTTTCAAGAGACTTACCTTTCTATGTCCTAAATAAGCTGTAATTTGCAGGAGAAAAAAAAATCTGTCAAAGTTTGTCATAGAGTTTGTAGAACATTCTGTATATAACGCCAACGTTAGACTACCATAAGCATTATTATCATGATAGGTTAATATATGATTGTATGCTACATTTGAATACAAATGTTACTGATATGTCATACGAAATATCATATATTATGTGCATATTTATGACTTTGTAACCTTCCTCTCTTTGCTACTGTATTTATAATAGCTGCGATATTCGTAATTATGCTGTTAAACGTAGTACAATGTTTTGAGAAAACGAAATGTTGCGGTTAACGCATAAACAACATGGTGTATAGTACGCGCCACGGATCTAAAAGGTTCGGAAGCTAGTCACAAACAGCGTCGCAAAGGCACATTTTAGACCCGTTGATACTCCCACCACCTCCCAGCTACCTGCACGGAACGTGCGCTCGTCGGTGATTGGCCGTGATCGCTCGTTGCCTTTGTCACTTTCCTTCTTTAAAGTGCAATCGAGTACGCTATCGTCTTAAGTTGTTATTGTTATTTTAGTTTTGTTGAGTTGCGAGTTTGTAGTTTTTCAACAGTCTGTACAAGCGCAAGCCTGCATTCGCTTTTAACTTTCGAGCCTTTTAGATTCGTGGCGCGTATCATATATATTAATACTCTAAGGTTAAAGATGTTTGCCTCCCTTTTTAGAAAAAACCTCACAATTTCTCCACATAAATTATATATCATTTTACAGATAATTGCTTGCTCTACTGACATCGACATTTAAAAAATGTATTATTGCTTTTTTTTGTAAATTAATTAAAATACAGCAACGCTGAACAATGTCTGCCATCTGACGGTTTTAATTTTGAAACAACGTCAACACTTCGATCTGTCATCTGACCTTCATATTGTAATACAACAGACACAATACTGCATACTGCCATCTGACGGCTGTAATTTTGAAACAGCGAGCAACGCTGAACAACGTCACAGCAATGCTGCATGATGCCATCTGACGGCTTAGCTCAACGCTTTTGCTACTTGCGCCTCTATATGACAATTTTAGTAAAATATTTCTTCGATCTGTCATCTGAGCTTCATATTGTAATACAACAAAAAGAAGAACGTTATAAGCAGTGTACAAAATTAGAAACGAATTGAATACCTGCAATCATATTTAAAAAATAATTTTGTAAAGTGATAATTATTATACTTATTTAGTGCGAATAACTAGCATAGGTCACACTAGTTATATCTATTGGTGGAATGACGTCAACTATGATATTAAATATCGATAAATGGACGTTAAACACAATTGAAAAAATGATTTTCACTTTCACAATTACCTCATCAAAGGTGCTTATCATTATTGAATCAGAAATCTAAAAGTGTATTATTTCGATTTCCAGTTATAGAATAATTCCTATACCTAAGCTGTTGTTTCCTATATCTTCAGAATCGAAACCAACGATAACGTGATCAGATACAATAAAATATTGTTTTATGAGCGAATCTATATGACAATCAGATAAATTAAAATCGTACATCTTACATTTTATGTATATTGAATTGACAATGTTCCGTTCATGGATAAATTTACGTACTTTTAGGAATACCCCTTAACTCGTGTTTATACTGAAATGTTATGTTTACCTTTTTGTAAAGGAAAATTTTAGTTTGCCGTTTTAAAGTACACGTTTCATATCATACCAGTGCGTATATTTTCTTTTAAAATTTCAAATCAACATGCTTTTCTCTTCAATTAAATTTCTGAAACATCGACAAAGTATTAAATATTCGTATCGTTGATCTCTTACCCTAAAAACTATTTTTAAATATATAAAAATTAAGCGATTGTTGACCTTTTCACAATGTAAAAATTATGTGAACGGTGCCTACTATAAAAAATAATCAATTACTGTATAAATGTTGTATATTCAAGTGGTGAAATAGTTGTAATACATTGTGTTTAAGTTATATCTAAAATATTTCATTACATACGCTTTTATCTATTAATAACAAAAGTACTTTTGTTATTTCGGTTTATGTATTTCTGCTAATTACTGTACGTCTTATATTGTTTATATTTCTATGATCCTTAGGTCCTGAGGATGCTAACAAACGTTAGCGAAACGTCGACTATACTTTAAAAATAAAAATTCTCTAGAACTCTAAATTGGTTATTTCACCCGTTAACATTTTGCTTTAATTTTAGTATTATAGCTAGGGACAATTGCCAACAACTTATGCTTTCATTGATTGGTTTTTATAATATTATCCATATTTAAATTATTAACAGATAAGCAACAGACAAAATCCGAGCTCCATTTATTGATTAAAACAAAATGAGATACCAAAATTGAATATCTGGCGTTATTCTTATTATTGCTTACGTTTCTCGAATAAAAATAGTATATTGTGCGGCTAGTGAGAGAAGGAGAAGATCCCATGAGCACAGAGTTCTGTGCCATGAGCGTGAAATTTGCCGCACGAGCGTGGCGAGTGCGGTAACACGTGAGTGGAATATTCTTCTTCGATCAATAGTCGCACATAATACTTTATTCAACTAGCACGAGGAATATGTAATCGGGGCCCTGATAAAAGAAGGAGAAATAATAAATCAATTCATTGATTGACGTACCCACCGCCCTCGATGCACACAAGATGGCCCTGACTTTCGCTGAATTGCGATGCTGTTTTCATATATACAAATCGCTACCGCGTTCCTATTGATCCAGAAACTGTGCAGTAATACATTACCGTACAGTTTCGGCTCATTATTCGCACTCTACGCGTCAACATGAAGTAATTTATTATTTCTCCCGAATTTAGCAGGGCCCCGAAATTATATATTACTCACGCGTGTTGAATAAATATTATTATTACCTGGCCATATTCTATGACAAAACAATTAATAAAGAAGTGTGATTAATAAACTACCGGACTCAAATAACGACATTGACTGAAAGAAACATTACTGATAAAAAGATGTCAACACGTGATAATTATAGTTCAGAAGAGCTTGAGAATAGTGCTGTGGTTTATATATCGTTTCCATGGCTCCTGTATTACAATCCCCCAGCTCTCAGGCTCTAATCCGTGAGCTAGTATAAAAACTAAAGCGCTAAGTATAATGAATGAGCAAATTTTTGTCGATAAAAAAACATCAACAGATAACAATGACTTAAAAATAGCTCACAGACTGCAATCTAGACGCAGACTTCCTAATTTTAGGAAACCTTTTACTAAATTTATTCCCACGCAAAATCGATACTACGAAAACAAATTCATTCATAGTTATTGCATCAACTCAACATTACATTGTATATATGTTTCCTAATCGAGCATTTATGTTTTTACTGTAAAACAAGTACTTCCAAAACTAAATTAATCAAAAAAATGTTATCAAACGAGATGCTTTCTTAGATAAAATAATTATTCGAGGATATTAATATAATAATATCATAATCCCAAAAACAAAATAACTTCTTTGTACTTTTAGAAATACAAAATTAATATTTTATAAAAAAAATCAAATACACCGGATAAATGGAGAAAATAATAATACTTAAAAAACTTTGTCGTCGTTTGAAAAATGTGAGAAGCTAATTTAATTTTAAAACAAAAATAATGAATAAATATAATTAAAATCTGTGATTAACGTCTGATTAGAACTCTTCAATAAATAAAATTATCGACCAATTTTTCAGACAATATATTAACAAAAAATATAATTAATACATTAACGTTTCGATCCGGATTTGGATCTTCTTCAGAACGGATCTAAAAAATATAAAAAATAATTAATATTTATTTTCTAATTCGCTTTATATAAAATTCTTTCAAATCCGGATCGAAACGTTAATGTATTAATTATATTTTTTGTTAATATATTGTCTGAAAAATTGGTCGATAATTTTATTTATTAAATATAATTAAGCTTCACGTTCGTAAAGATGGCTAAAGATCTTTGCGAAGAAAAAATACGATGATGTTATGCAAATTGGAACACGTGTATTAATCTTCAAAAACTCAACCACACAGCGCTGTATCGGGTAGATTTATATAAATGAAATAAATTATTTATACAGGGATATTTTTATTCATTATTTAAGTATTAGTTCAGCGAGTGCGTGAGTTACATGCATTATTATAGTACGCGCCGCAAATCTAAAATGCTCGGAAGTTAGATGCGAATGCAGGCTTGCGCATGTACAGTCTGTTAAAAAACTACAAACTCGCAACTCAACGAAACTAACATAGCAATACTTGACAATAGCGTACTCGACTGTACTTTAAAGCAGGAAAGCGACAAGTGACAAAGGCAACGAGCCATCACGGCAAATCACTGACGAGCGCACGTTCCGTGCTGGTAGCTGGGAGGTGGTGGGAGAATCAACGGCTCTAAAATGTGCCTTTGCGACGCTGTTTGTGACTAACTTCCGAACCTTTAAGATCCGTAGCGCGTACTATACTCATGTTATCCCTACTAATAAGTAACTCACGCACTCACCGAAGGATTAAAAATGAATACCTACGTTTTTAAAGTGAAACTTTTATTCTATCGCCCCGAATTTTTCTGGCCGTCTGTTGCATGTCGCATTACAGGCGGCCGCGGAGTAGGGGTAAAGTGAAAGGCGTTCGGAGTAGGCGCTCGGTAGAGCAGCCAAGGCCAATATGGCGGCGCCCATGGTTAGCATCAGCTGACCGTGTAGTATGTATAACACATAGTCAGTCTGTCATGCGGGCAAGTGCTGTACAGTATTTACATGTTTTTATTCGTATATTCATGTGAATATTGTTGTTTATAATTAATCGTGATGGATAAGTGTCTACAATCCAACGCCTACAATCCAATAAAAGTTTCACTTGCGTCGTGGTTTCTTAAAACCACACAACTGTTTTTTTTAAATTAATCTTTAAACATTTATTTCGATTAATTTCAGAAAGGAAAAGTGCCTTTGCTCTTGGCCGTCGAGGCGGGTAATCAGTCGATGGTCCGTGAATTGTTGGGAAGTCAAACTACTGAGCAGCTAAAAGCGACAGCTGCCAATGGCGACACAGCTTTACACTTGGCAGCTAGGCGACGTGACGTAGACATGGTTCGAATCCTGGTTGATTACGGCACCAATGTCGATGTACAAAACGGGGAAGGACAGACGGCTCTACACATTGCTTCGGCCGAAGGCGATGAGACATTGGTCAAGTATTTTTATGGTGTTCGAGCCTCAGCGAGTATTGCCGATCATCAAGGTAACTGTCCAAAATAAACATATACAGTAGAAGCTCGATTATCCGAGTCGCAATTATCCGAGCTCTGGATTAACCGAGCCAATCTAATGCTAGGTACGCGCGTCTATGATCCGGATTAATCGAGCCACTAAAGACCCAATATCCGTATTAACCGAGCTTGTAAAATATAGTATGTTGTAAATATTTCCATTTAAAATCGTCGAGGCGATAAAATAATTTATTAATAAAAATATTTACATGGTAAAAACGTTTATAAACCGTTTAAAGTACATTTGTGTTTATTTTTTTAATGAATAAAAAATAAATCCGGAATATCCGAGTTTTCAGCTATTCGAATAGGTGTTCCCCATGTTACCTCGGGTAATTGGGGTTCTACTGTAGTAACAAAACTGTTCTTGTTCGTGGTGAAAAAGAATTATTTTCAATAGTGAAATCAATGGTCTATTAACCACTCCGCACTATTTATTTCGCGCACTCTTTATTCACACAGTTCTTTTATCTATTTATCTCAGCAGTCACCTCAGTACTGTTCACGGTACTGACCAATCAATTTATGTCACAACTGTTTGTCGATTGTTCTACCCCTTTGACCGTTTGTATTTCTAAAACAAATCATAGTTTGCTCAGCTTGAGATTATAGTTTCAGCAATAATAATCATAATTCGATCTTCGAAGGCTTGGAAACGGCATATTCTTTGGTCATTCTTCAGTGAATAAAATGTTGCAGATCGAACGCCAATGCATCTTGCTGCTGAATACGGCCACGCTGCAATCATCGAACTTCTTGCAGACAAATTTAAAGCAAGCATTCTAGAAAGAACTAAGGACGGTAGCACGCTTATGCACATTGCGTCGCTTAATGGCCACGCGGATTGTGCCATGATGCTGTTCAAGAAAGGAGTTTACTTACACATGCCAAATAAAGTGAGTTTAGAGTGTCCTTATATAAGTAGTAGTTGCAAAGGTTACATCAGCTTTATCTCACGAATTCACGGATCATATTTTATATGAAATTATAATCATACGTATAATTTAAGTAAGTTATTATTGGAGTTATGAGTTATAAGGCCCGGTACGGAAATTTTATGAGCAGTGAAATCAATTGGTGAGGTGTTACGCTCCACCGCTTCAAGTGTGGCATTACGCTCGTCCGCTTCAAAAGAGACAGAAATATATATCTGTAGGACTTAACGTGCGAAAGAATGAGATGGAATGCAAAAGAGACAAACATATATATCTGTAGAATTTAACGTGCGAAAGAATGAGATGGAATACATTACACAGCGTATCTAAGGAGTAAACTATAGTCGTGCGTCAGAACTAACACACACACGCTTTTTTTTAGGATGGAGCCAGAAGTATCCACACGGCTGCAAGGTATGGACATGTGGGTATAATTAACACGCTTCTACAAAAAGGAGAAAAAGTCGACGTGACGACAAATGTAAGTTAAACAAAATTTTAAAATAACTATTACCGAGTTTAATGTATTCTCTGATTTTTGAAGTGAAAACTTCTTTAGCGGCGTTGTACACTTTTTTTGTAATGGGTAAAAATGTTAAACTCGCGTCAGGTAAAGTAAGAACTGGGTGAGACTCTCTAAGTGATAGTAATTTTTATACAACGTTAGACATCTAGCGTTGAAATATCGTACATAAAAATGCAATCTATGATACAAACCATTTTATTTACAAGTGTTGTCAATAAATAAACAATGCTTCTAAATGCAAAAAATTAAGACGTTAATATTCAAGTTTTCACTTCTGCCGGCACTCCCGGAGTGCAAAGGGTTTTTTTTTGTATATTTTTATTATATACTATCGGTTTTACCCGGGTGCAATAAAACGAATAAGGGGGGGGGGGACATGAGTACTCACGTTCATCTTAGGTTACCGAGATAAATGCTGTGTCCAAATTTCATGATGATCGGAGTTACCGTTCAAAAGTTTTTGTGCGGACAGATGTTGAATTATTGTATTTTGCAACATTTTTCATTGGTGCTCCGCTCCTATTGGTCCTAGCGTGATATTATATAGCCTATAGCCTTCCTCAATAAATAGACTTCAATTCGAACCAGTAGTTCCTGAGACTAGCGCGTTCAACCAAACAAACAAACTGATCAGCTTTATATAGGTATTAGTATAGATATGTTTTTATTTTTGTATAGGAAAACTATACAGCATTGCACATAGCAGTTGAGTCTGCAAAACCCGCTGTTGTCGAAACATTACTGGGCTACGGAGCTGAAGTTCATGTGAGAGGTAAACATGATCTTATTCTACTTTTCAGTTTTATACAGAATGATTTTTAAGTTGATTCTTCTTTTTTAACAGCGTGTAGAAATCAAATAGACGAACAAATATTTTAAGGAACTTTTTTATCAAAACTCAAAAATAAAAGAGAAACAACCTTTCAAAGTTGAATTTAGTTTTTTAAATTTCATTTAATTAATTCAAAAGCCCGGTTAACACACGCGAAGAAATGACAGCATAAATCGGAAATGCATCCCAAATAATTCGCGGAAAGTCCTTATCGCTACTACAAGCATGGCTATAACTCCAACAAAACGGGGATAACTTCGAACAATTTCTGTGAATACTTGATAATGACATAACATATTTCCATACTGACATAACATAACTCCAGGATCCACCTCAAAATTTAATAAAACTTTGAAAGCCAGTTCTTTTTTAATTTTTGAGTTTTGATAAAAAAGTTACTTGGAATATTTGTTCATCTATTTGATTTCTACACGCTGTTAAAAAAAAGAATCAACTGTATAGCTAATTAATTTCATAATAATATTGTTTTATCGACAGGAGGTAAAAATCGCGAAACGCCGCTTCATCTTGCCGCTCGTGTGCCTGACGGCGATAGGTGCGCATTGATGCTCCTGAAATCAGGCGCGGGACCAAATTTGACAACAGACGACGGCCAAACACCCGTTCACGTTGCCGCTCAACACGGGAACCTTGCCACCCTTCTTTTGCTCCTCAGTGACGGCGGGGATCCGTTGTTTAAAAACAAGGTCATTAAAATATTTATAAAACGAAAATCATCGCACGGTAGAGTTCATGCAATTTTTTTCAATTCTGTAGATTGGGGAAACCCCTTTACACTTGGCGTGTCGAAGCTGCCGTTCAGAGATTGTTCAGCAATTGATAAGTTTCGTGAAAGACAAACACGGACCTGATAAAGCAACAACATACGTCAACGCAGTGACTGAAGATGGCTGTAGCGCTCTTCATTACGCGTGCAATGTTAAAAAAGAGGAAGTGGAAATACCTTCTTCTGACAGGGAAGTCGTTAAACTTCTTTTGCAAAATGGAGCCGACGTGAATTTAATGACGCGCGGCGCTCATGAAACGGCATTTCATTATATCGCCACGGCCGGAAATAACGAAGTGTTGACGGAAATGATATCGCATATGACAGCGACTGAAATCCAGAAAGCGTTGAATAGGCAATCAGCGGTCGGATGGACTCCTTTGCTGATAGCTAGTCATCGCGGACACATGGATCTCGTCAATAATTTGCTGGCAAATCATGCAAGAGTCGACGTCTTTGATACAGAAGGAAGATCTGCCCTACACCTCGCGGCCGAAAGAGGATACATACACGTATGCGACGCTCTATTAACGCACAAAGCCTTCATTAATTCAAAGTCTAGAGTCGGAAGAACAGCGCTACATTTAGCCGCAATGAATGGCTTCACGCATTTAGTAAAGTTTTTAATAAAAGACCACAATGCCGTAATTGATATATTAACACTTAAGAAACAAACACCACTGCACTTAGCAGCTGCCAGTGGACAAATAGAAGTCTGTAAATTATTGATAGAACTCGGTGCCAATATTGATGCTATAGACGATCAGGGTCAGAAACCAATTCACGTTGCTGCACAAAATAATTTTTCGGACGTTGTAAAATTGTTCTTACAACAGCATCCCAGTTTAGTGATGGCGACTTCCAAAGATGGTAACACGTGCGCCCATATGGCTGCCATACAGGGATCCGTTAAAGTGATCGAGGAGCTTATGAAATTCGACAGACAAGGCGTTATAACTGCTAGAAATAAATTGACAGATGCAACGCCCTTACAGTTGGCGGCAGAAGGTGGCCATGCTGACGTGGTAAGGGCACTAGTCAGGGCAGGTGCATCTTGTACTGACGAAAACAGAGCCGGGTTTACGGCGGTTCATTTAGCTGCCCAAAACGGACACGGACACGTTTTGGAGGTTCTAAGATCTTCCAATTCGTTACGAATCTCGAGCAAGAAGCTAGGTGTAACGGCATTACACGTGGCTGCTTACTTTGGACAAGCTGGTAAAAATACAACTTTATAATTTTCACTTGTTAAAGACGTTCAGTTACGATCTTTGCGTTTTTTTTAGATACGGTTCGTGAGTTATTAGCGTATATACCTGGTACTGTGAAATCAGATCCTCCAAATGGTGCATCTCTGGTACCGAATTTGGGAAATGAATCAGGAATGACTCCACTCCATTTGGCAGCTTATTCCGGAAATGAAAATGTTGTCAGACTGTTGTTGAATTCGGCTGGCGTACAAGTTGATGCCGCTACGACAGAAAATGTAATTAAAAAATTGCTATAAAATGCATGTGAAGGTGTTTATATTAAATATTCATTTATTTCAGGGTTACAATCCTCTTCATTTAGCTTGTTTTGGAGGTCACATGTCTGTGGTGGGATTGTTACTTAGTAGATCCGCAGAGCTTCTCCAAAGTTCCGATCGTCATGGCAAAACTGGTTTGCACATTGCCGCTACGCATGGACATTATCAAATGGTAGAAGTCCTACTTGGTCAGGGCGCTGAAATAAATGCCACTGATAAAAATGGATGGACGCCATTGCATTGCGCTTCGAAAGCTGGCTGTTTTGATGTTGTCAAGTTGCTGTCCGAATCCGGAGCATCTCCTAAATCTGAAACAAATTTAGGCTACGCTCCAATTTGGTTTGCTGCATCCGAAGGCCATTATGATGTTTTGGAATATTTGATGGGAAAAGAGCACGATACGTACAACTTAATGGAAGACAAGAGATTTGTGTATAATCTGATGATTTGTTCGAAAGCACATAATAACAAACCGATTGAGGAATTTATTTTAGTATCTCCGGCTCCCGTTGACACTGCAGCGAAATTGTCTAATATTTTAATAAATTTATCTACAAAAGAAAAGGAAAGAGCCAAAGATCTTATAGCAGCTGGAAAACAATGTGAAGCGATGGCGACGGAATTGTTGGCATTGGCGGCTGGTGCTGATTCTGCTGGAAAAATTCTTACAGCGACAGATCGCAGAAATCTTGAGTTTTTAGATGTTTTGATTGAAAACGAACAAAAAGAAGTTATTGCCCACACTGTTGTTCAACGATATCTCCAGGTAATAATTTACAATTAAAGTCTTGAAAGAACTGATAAAAAATGTTTTTCTGATCTGAATAATTTTTGACTTTATAATTTATTTTCAGGAACTTTGGAGAGGATCCTTAAATTGGGCTGCGTGGAAAATTATGTTACTGTTTTTTGGATTTATAATTTGTCCTCCAATTTGGATAGGGTTTTCTCTTCCATTAGGTCATAAATTTAATAAAGTTCCAATTATTAAATTTATGTCATATTTAACATCACATGTATATTTAATGTTTTTTCTATTGATAGTTGGTATTACTCCTATTTATCCAGTTTTAAGAAATTCATTGCTGCCATATTGGTACGAATGGATATTATTGGTATGGCTCAGTGGTTTACTTTTATTCGAGCTGACTAATCCAAGTGACAAATCTGGATTAGGTTGGATAAAATTAACAGTTTTACTGTTTGGAATTATGGGCGTAGCGGCCCACGTGCTAGGACTTGTTGTTTCTAAACTTTATTGGCCAACATTGATGTATTGCAGAAATCAATTTTTTGCCGTGTCTTTTTTATTAGCTTGTGTTCAAATTTTGGACTTTCTATCATTCCATCACTTGTTCGGTCCCTGGGCAATTATTATTGGAAATCTAATGAAAGATTTAGCAAGATTCTTGGCTGTGTTAGCCATTTTTGTATTTGGATTTTCCATGCATTTTGTTGCATTAAATCAACCGTTCAAGAACGCACATAACAACAGAGAATTTAAAAATGAACTGGCGGAGAGAAGAAATAAATACTTTTTCGACGGTAAGTTTCATTTTTGTTACTTTTTTCAGAATTAAAAAACATGCAATTTTATTTTCAGTTGAATTTGAAGAATCTAATAAAAATACACTCACTCATATACGCGTACAAATTATATCTACATTTTTTTTTTTTTTGATAAATAACCATTTTAATGGAATAACTGTTAGCTTATATTAAGAAGGTTGAGGCGTTAATCCAGCCTCGTATGCAGCGGCTTTAAGGCTTGACGCTCGAATAAAAAAACTGTTGTAATGCAACCAAGGATTAAGGAGGTTGAGCCGTTTTTCGAAGATAATGAAAAAAATCTGAAATAATAGTATATTGTGCGACTAGTGACAGAAGGAGAAGATTCCATGAGCGTAAAACGCACGCGAATGGAATATTTTCCTTCGATCAATGGTCGCACATAATATTTTATTCAACTAGCACGAGTAATATGTAATCGGGGCCCTGATAAAAGAGGGGAAAATAATAAATCACTTCATTGATTGACGTACCCAGCGCCCTCGATGCACACAAGATAGCCATGACTTTCGCTGAATTGCGATGCTGTTTTCATATATACAATACCGCCTACCACGTTCCTATTGATTCATTATTCATTATCACACTGTACGGCTCATTATTAGCACTCTACGCGTCAACATGAAGTAATTTATTATTTCTCCCGAAATTATATATTACTCACGCGTGTTGAATAAAGTTTTTTTAATAGATTTTTTTTGACAAAATTTTCTGTAAAAAATCCAAAATCATTAGTAGATTTATAAAGTTAAAAATTAAAAAAAAAAACTTTTACATGTAGTCTTATGGAAAATATATCAACCTAGCATGCCAACTGTTCATTTAAATTTTTTGCAAATAACCAAACAATGTCAGCAGTTCCGAAAACTAACTGGGTAAAGGCATCGATGTCTTACAAATATTTTAATATTTTTTCCAATTTAATTAGGAGACTTTTAATCAATAAAAAAAATTATTAAACCTTAGCAATTTTCAATTATGGACTTTTATTCTTGACAATTTTAACAATTTTAACTGAATTTTCAACTTTTTAATGATTTAATTGTAATTTTCATTACTTCTATTTTTTTTTAATTATTTACTGCAAAACATATGTAAAATACAGATATTTACATAAATTTACTTTTTCTAACCTAACTTTGTAGAAAAAATTCAAAAGTTAGTCCATTTATTAAAAATACTGAAATAATTAATTAATAATAAAAAACAGGATTATTTATGCCTTTATGACAATAATTTATTGGTATCATCGACTTATAACCTTTTGTAAAAATTTATTCTGAAAAAGTTCCGATTTAGAATTCGACTTACTTTTGATTGGGACTGTAACGCATCAACCTCCTTAAACTAAAAAAAGATATCGCAATGCGTTTGTTATATTATACGTCTTTACATCTTTAAAATTTATCTTTTGTGCAATTGTACATCTAGCAAAGGCACAAATAGAGAATTTGAATATAAAACAACATTTAATCATAACAGAAACGTCTCCAATAAACACTACACCACTTCCGACTATAGCGGCAAGTACAATAGCACCCGATTCCGAATGGATAGTGGATTACGACGAGCCCTCGCAGCAAACGTATCAACACCATCATCAAGATCATTTCCCACACCCACACGCGTCGTTAAAGAGACGCCATAGTCAACCGGCCGGTAGTAACGGGACACTCTGTATAATTTACAGCCTAAGGCCTGATAGTATACGTACTGTTTGTTTATTTTATCTGTTGTTCGGCCATTTATGCTTACGCGAAACTAACTTACGTTCTTTTTCAATTCTTAGGCGTCGTAATTATGACTTACTGATCCTTTTTTTTTGCAAACTTATTCATCCGGCCATCTCTGAAGAAAAAATAAAATCATATAAAATAAGCTATGACTTTACCAAAATAATTAGGGTAGTATTTAAACGAGTGACTGTAAATTACAATTTTGGGTGACAAAAATAATCAATTTGGGTTACTGTATTACTAAGTGAGCGACTGACTGCGCGTGATATGAGAAAATAATAGTTGGGTGACTAAATTACTAAGTGAGCGACTAAATTACTAAGTGAGCGACTGAATAGAACTGCGTTTTCTAAAAAATATATATTTAATTGTCTGTCAATTAAATATACATTTTTTAGAAAACGCAGTTTTATTCAAACAATTAACTATTTAATTCGCATACCCCATTATCGTTCACCCCGGAATTGTTTTTTTAAAAACTCAACATTTGCCCCTTCCCGTTTCACTGCGAGACAGTTCGCATACCCCTTTATCGTTCACCCCGGAATTACAATTCACATACCCGTTTATCGTTCACCCCGGAATTATTTTTTTAAAAACTCCACCTTTGCTCCATCGCGTTTCACTGCGAGACAATTCGCATACCCCTTTATCAAAAAAAGCGGTGGTTTTCAATCTTCATGAAAATGTGAGTTTTAAGTTGTAGTCTCAAAGTGAAAAAAAAAATTAAAAGTAAAAACAAAAGAAGATATCTGCTTCAAAATTACCGAAGGCATTCTAGTCGCTCACTTAGTAATTTAGTCACCCAACTATTATTTTAATATCTCAAGCTATTAAAACTGTATCTCATCATCAGTCACCAAAGTTTTTTTATTCGACCGTTTTATAATTCCCCAAATAATTAACACAGTAAATACATAATGCATATATTTTTGCAACACTCAATACAATCAGTTTTTTCTTATAATAAATTCATATTTTCGTCGCACAATACTCCGCCTAACTCCAGAAAATAAATTCATAAGGTCAACCGGAAAATAGTTAAAAGTTTTGATAACATAACCTCACAAATTTCTCATATTTAAAAAAAATATGCATGACGGTTATTGTTAAAAATAAAATGCTAGTGTAGCCTTTAAAAACATAAAACACAAAAGTGTGCGTGAATTTGTTCATTTTATTTCTTAAACGTTGCTGAAAAATATTTTATTTTGACTTTGTATCTTATATTTTTTCAAACATAGTTGATACTTGATATAGGTACCTACGCATAAATGGCTCCCGTGTTAATTGTCCCGTCTTAATATATGTTGCTCGAAAATTATGAAACACTAAAAACAATGAAAATGAGAATGTTTTTACACTAATTTTGTGTGTTCGTCAGATAACTGATAGAAAAATGTTGTGCAATTGTTATACCGGCTTGGAATTTCTCCGGCTTATTGTTGAACATTTTTTCTAAATTCTCAATAATGTAGTGACGTAAAATAATTATTCTATCAGTTATTTATGACAGAAACTGAATTGATAAATTTTTGCGCTGTATAAGAATGAAAAGTGTCCCAGTGTGCTTACTAAAATAAACATGTTTAAATCACCAAAAATGAAGACATAAACAATACACTTGTGCGTTTTGAACGTCTTTAGTTCACTTACAAACAATTGAATGTGAACTTACTGTGTTACACTGATTTTATAACTGCTACAATTTGTAATGTATTTGTCTAAAATATTATTTTTTTCAGTGTCCTGTGAAATATTTGTTACTAAAACTACAGACTGGTTATTTTTTCTAGATTACTGTTAGATAATGAATAATATTGCATCTTGTCTTCCTGAAGTCTGTCATAAATGTTGAGATACCGTTTTCAAATTGAATAATAATTAAATTAGGTTACGTTTATCATTTGATGAAATTTTTTCACACAATATAGCGTTGAATTAATTCTTGACAATATTCATTAATTACGGCCCGTCGTCGAGGACCTCCAGTTCCGGCTATTTCTTAAATTTTTTAACTATACGATGACTTATTTGGCATTTACTAACAAATACGCAATTTTCTCCAAGTATTAACGGCGATAACTTATTTTCAAAAAAGGTTTTAACAATAGCATTCCAGATGTTCCATAACAAATTGTCAACTAACACAGTCACAACTCTCAAATGAGAATATTGTCAGACTTACACGACGTGTGGAGCAAGTTTGAAGTTAGCAACGCGCCTGAGGTGTGGATCAGTGACGCGCCTGACGGGTGGCTTGACGCGTTAGCCGCTGGTCTGCAATAAACGCCGTAGGTCGCATACAGCGTCACGCCATACGCCGCGTCTGTATGCTTACTATGGAAATGTATACATACGGTCTCTTTTTCACGTTAAACGCAGCGTCAAAATGCCATCCGTCGTACCTAAATGTTGTAGGCAGCGTCTTTAGTTATTTTCGAGCATTGTAGCGTCACGGACGTTGTGAAATACGCCGCGCAATGAGTAGATTTGATAAAGAAAAGGACGAGTTGTATTGATATGTCATTTTTAACTAGTTTCAACACGCTCATGAACTGTTCCCTTGACAAACGAAGATATTCCACAAACTTGATATTATTGTTATTTATGTGTTTCAGCAACATGTTAAAACACCCTTCAGTATCCTTCCTCACAAATAATTCGTGTTTTCTTCGTCTCTTTTTCGGCAGTGACATTCTTAGGAGGTCATCGTCATCCTCATCTTCCTCGAGTAAAAGAAGCGTTAAAATTGTTTTAGCATCAATTTTTTAACAAAACTAGTTGAAAGATCGAACTATACTGACGACGAGCGATCTCCGCGCATGACGTTCTCTTTTTATAGTGACCACTTAAGTCGCGAGTGACGTACTAACGTTGTACGCTACGTCAGCGAACGCTGGACGCAGCGCATGGCGTAAAAATTGTAGACCAGCGGCTTACACGCCGCGAGGGCGGATTGACGTGGCGTCAGGCGTGCCTGTTCGCGTCGATTGGCGGTAGAATTCGCACACTTCAAAGAAGTACTCATGTCGTGACCAAACGATGCAATATCTGAATTTTTAACCTTAAAAATGACTGCCAATCAAAATTGTATCGATGCATTTATGACACGCTCTATGTACACAAACCATAGCTTAAAGGGACTGTGTTTCTACAAAAAAAACAATTTTATTTGGGTTTCTCTGACCTCTAGTTACTCTAATCGTACAAACAGAGTAGACTGAATGGTATATTTTTGGATGTGTTTTGATAAGTACACCTGTACAATATGATATGGCACTCCGTTTTACTATTTAATAGTACAATATTTTTCCAAAAATTATAAAAATATTTAACAATTTTAATTTCAGAAAAAAAAATTTTGAGTGAATTTTTTTTTATGTGGTGGCAATAAAAATACAATATTATTATGTCATGACATAAAATTAAATGCTTATACATAGGAAGAGATAAGAAAAACGACGAATTATAATTATGTCATGACATAAAAATAATGTATTTTTATTATGTCATGACATAATAATAATGTATTTTTATTGTCACCACATAAAAAAATTCACTCAAAATTTTTTTTCTGAAAATAAAATTGTTAAATATTTTTATAATTTTTGGAAAAATATTTTACTTTTAAATAGTAAAACGGCGTGCCATAATATGGAGTATTTGGTCTCATTTTACGCACAATTTAATGATTCTTTAAAAAATCATGATTTTAAAAAAGCAGTGAAAGCAGTTTTCATCTACTCTGTTTTTAGAAAACTATCGTTATTTGTGTTACTGTTGGATAAATGTTGCTCTTCAACAGGTTTTAACATAACAAGATGACCGGCTTTAGATAAAAACGCGAAAACATTAGCTCACCGCTATTTTTTAAGATGGTGCTTATTTAATAATAATCAAAAGTTTCGAAATAATTCCAAATTTGGTACAATATCATGTTAACTTTCCATTTTCAGGGTTTTATTTTTTTTCATATTTATATGACAATATTATTGATGTGCCGGATATCCGTACCCGTATCCGCGGATATCCGAGGGAGAAGAAAGATCCGTATCCGTTAGTTTTTGGCGGATATTTTACGGATCTTTTACTTTATTAATTTTCAATTCATAGATGCAATTTTATATATATGGGTGATTAGATAATAATGAAAAACTGTTAAATGCCATTCAGATTATTTTTTATTTTTTTTTTATATTGCAAACATTTATCGTAGTGAGTACCATACCAATAATATATAACTCAAAGGTACTAATAAAAAACTATCTTTATAATGAGATATTGCACATCGAACTTTGGAAAGAGACAATCTGTTATGAGAGTTAACTCTTAAAGAGGTCAATAACTTTTTCCCATAACAGATAGTCTCTTTCCAAAGGTCGATGTGCAATATTTACCGCCGCGTACTCTAAGAAAGTTAAGATCCGTATCCGCGGAACTTGAAACCAAATATCCGTATTCAGATCCGTATCCGCGGATATACATTTTTAACGATCCAGCACATCACTAGACAATAATATATACTTATAACCGTTAGAAATGCAGACCCTTTAAACAGAACATAATTATTATGAATTAGTTTTAGTAAAAATCACAACAAATTCGTATTTGCAAAATGTCCAATATAAGTGTCTTGCACCGATAAGTCATGTGTCTTATGTTTCTTGTCCTGCAGCTGCCTGTGTTTTGAAAGGAGTCCATCGTCTGCCTGGATGCGGTTGCAATATTTAGAGCTCTAGAGAAATAGTTGCTGTTCTGATCTCCTGTGCCATGGAATCAACGCCTCAGCATGTAAAAAATGGCGCATCATTGTTAGTTTGTCTTTTGTTTTCATTTACTTTCTTTAATTTCTTCATAACGCAATACGACACGTTTGCGGTGTTTTGGTTTGTTTTTCGACCACGGCACTTTGTATTACACGTTTACTGTGGCGTGTTTTTTTTTTATTTCGTTCTCAATTAATCTGTTGGTAGAAAAATGTAAGAATTACTTGGGTCAAAATTCTAAATACACAACAATCGGAGAGCTTAGAGACGGTTGGGAAAGTCAATATTCTGAATTAAGTGCTGAACAGACGTACTAATCTAGTTCATACAATAACTTTTTATTTTCAGATATTTTGTTTGATTCTGAACGCGTTTCCTGCAGAATATTGGACTTCTGTCTGTTTGTATAGGTATCACTCGAAAACTGTTAATAATCGCTCAAATTGACACCCAACTTAGATTACAGGATAATTATTGTTATCCTATTATGCTAGGGTTATAACAGTGTTTCCGTTAAAACCAGTGTTAATGGGAACAAACTTGTATGCAAAATTGGCTTAATTTCATATTTTCCTAGTTTGGAAACAAATTAATTATTCATTGAACATATTATTTTCAGTTACATCCAGGATATGATAGAATACTGGTCAGTAAAAGTTATTACAGTGACATATTTTCAAAATTACTCCTGAATCGGATCCTTACTAAATAGCTAGAGAAGATATAAGTTTTGCAGCGTTTCAGAAAAATTCTGGATTTACTTCGGAATATAATAGATCTCTGGTTAACTTATCCCAGACTATTCAATGTATAAACGAACCATTACATGGCAAACTGATGTTTCATTTCTTGCGTCGTGGGATAATAAACCAAAAGGAACATTTTTCTACCAACTAGCGTTTCTTTTGTTGATGTTTGTTTTGTTTGTCGTATTAGGAATGTTTGTAGTAGGAATATTGGATGTTGAAATTGATTTCGACTGACCATTTTATAAATTCGTCTCTGTTCCCAGTTGTAATGAATCCGCTGATGGCATTCGAGTTGTTATTTTTTGCCGTGTTCGGTCAAACCACGTACGAAGATTTGATGTTGAAAGCCCAAGGCAAGGAACCGGCACTTCGTCCATCTTGGACAGATAACCTGTTCAAGATAGCATTCGGTGTATATATGCTAGTTTCAGTGGTCGTTTTGATAAATCTTCTGATTGCTATGATGTCCGATACTTATCAAAGGATACAGGTAAATTGTTGTCTACTTCTCTGGTTTGTTTTATGCTTACAGTCAGGAAGAATCCGATCCAAGCATTCGAGTTATTGTTTTTTGCTGTGTTCGGACAGACATCGACTAACCAAATGAAAACTGACAATTGGGAAAAAAATAGTAACGGTCAACCAACGTGGACAGAGATTTTGTTCAAACTTGTTTTCGGCATTTATATGTTGGTTTCTGTGGTTGTACTTATTAATCTCCTCATTGCTATGATGTCTGATACATATCAGAGAATTCAGGTAACATATTAATTTATTAATATGCTAATTGTCACCTCTGATCACATCGCCAATCGAACACGTGATCAGCTGTTCTATATACTTTCCAAAACGCACAAAATCATGTAAATACTCATTAATTGTTCCAATACGTACGTATATTTAGTGTATCTCTCATGTGATTATCATCATTCTAGTTTGAACTTTGAAGTGCACGTAATAACTATTGATTTAGACGTCGTTTGTTGCGAAGATTTTGATAAGGAACTTCGTTCTCTGTCGGTCAATGTCAAACAAACCGATAACGCTAAGTATTTATTTATTTTTATTTTTTTTTATTTATTTATTTTTTTATATCAAATTTTTGACGTCTGCAAACTTGTACAGATTCCAACGCAATTAAACTAAATTATATACAGTATGTAAACACGCAAGGTGCACATAGGAAAATTAACATTGGGAAAAAATGACTGGATCAGAGTGAGCCTTGAAATCTTGTTTTTCAATTTGACAGATAATATTCTTTTGCAAAATGAATATGTATACTACCGAAGAAAATATTCAAATGATTACGACATAATCGGACTTTTTTTATTAATGGGACATTAAATTCCCAAAAATATTTAAATATGGTGCGAGATCAAATATCTCCGCCTATTCGTGTTGAACCTAAAGACATTGGGTCACTGATTTACCAACGCGCATACATCATACCAGTCAGATCATTTTTGAATGAAATGTTTCCAAACAGATGAAGTTGTTTGTTTTATTTTTGTACAAAAAAAAAATAAAATAATGATTTATAAGAGCTTTTTATTATTAAGAAAGCCAAGTAAAATGAAAATAAATCTAAATAAAATAGAGATCCTCAAGATTACCACGATAATTCAATAGAAATAACAATTAATGCAGTCATGGCTAACTCTGATCCAAGTATTTTTTCCCAATGCTAATTTTCCTATGTGCACCTTACGCGTTTACATACTGTATTATTCAAGTGTGTAGGCTTTCACGGCCGGTGTTGATCCAAATCTTCTTGGTTTCTGGGCTTGTATTCCGTGATCCATTGGTATTTCTACCTGGCGTTTCGTCCACAACTGCGGTGGACATTATCAAAAACCCGCTACCACATCGCTTTTGATAATGTCTACCGCAGTTGTGGACGAAACTTCAGGTAGAAATACCAATGGACCACGGCATACAAGCCCGGAAACCAAGAAGATTTGGATCATATATTATTATTACATAAATCGTCTATGATATCCATGCGCGGCTTCCTGATGACCAACAGGGCCGTGCTAAGACAATTAAAATCATCCTGGTTAACCTCACCAGAAGCCCTTTTGGATCCTCTAATGCCTGAATTGATTAACATAATCTTTCACTTATTATACAGAAAATATACATTTATAAACAATTCTTAAAAGTGTCATTTTTTGGATTTTTACTTATTTTGGCGAATTGATACCTATTTGTTTATGATTTTTTTATAAGGAGGGCGTTAGTGCACAAAGTTTTGAAACCGCTGATGTACATATACAGCGAAGTAGTTCTATTCGAGATATTTGCACAGATCGAAAAAAAAATTGTACATACAAAGTGTGGCAGAAGATTGTAACGACTTTTCAAATAAAATAAATTAAATAATATTCTTAACAACTAAACTATCCACTGTTTTAGTTTTTTAGAACTAAAATCATTTTTTGTTGGTGGAGTCAAGTCTCGTATAAAATGTTGTGTAGACAACGATCGAATAATCTCAAGATGACGGTTATTTTCAAAGCTAATCTTTATCGTATTACAACTACGATCCGAATACGAGATGATGTGAAAATATTGATATTTTTGCAAAAATATATGTTGGGATGACGTAATCACATTAATATTAAAATGAGTTTCCTTTAATTAAAAAAAAAACAATTAAAATGGGCTGAGACAATCTAATAAATTGGGAATTATTTCTTTATTGTTCCATCATATTGATAAAACAAATATGAAAATCTTTAGGTTTTTCTGCCGCGCCTGTTTTATTGTGAAAATTAGTGCTTTTATGCTTCAATACACAACCCTAGGAAGAAAATATAATTTTCGTACATTATGTTATAAATATTTTTTTAGTTTTAAAAATTTACTATCCCATTAGAAATTTCTGTTTAAAAATATATTTTGCGCATAATTATTACTTTTTTTTGCTAACCTTTTGGTTAAATTTAATTTTGTCTACGTTATCATTTTTTCAGTTTATTAACATGTAAAATTAACAAGACAAATATTTAAAATTTGACTATTTGTCGCTAATGCTTATGTAACAAAAAATTTAGAATCAAAAAATTAAAATCACTACAAGCCTTTTTCTTAAATGTCATCATCATATACTATTTTGAAATTATTAACTATTTTGACGAAGTGGCCAAAGGATCCAAAAAGAATGCAATTACTGGTATGAAATTTGCATTTATTAACTAACGTTGCAAAGTTCATACCAGTAATTGCGTTCTTTTTGGATCCTTTGGCCACTGAAAACGTCTTCAAAACAGTTAATAACTAATTTTGGAACGCTTGTTTTTTATTACTATTTAAAATTAAGTATTAGTGTTTTGTATGTTTTGTTATATTACGCGTTTTTGAGAATTGGTTTTCGATTAAATATTTGTCTTAAGGTTTTTTCTGTCATGGAAGATACTTAATTTATAAATATAGTGATTATTTAGTAAATGAATGAATGCTTCAATCAGCTGATAGTAATTTATATCTGGATTAAAAAACAGGTAAATCATTCATCAATAAATAACGATCAGTGTTAAACAAATCCAATGTTTACAGGCACAATCGGACATTGAATGGAAATTCGGCTTATCAAAGCTGATTAGATCAATGCATCGTACAACGAGTTCTCCATCACCAATCAACCTCATTACAACATGGCTTATGTATCTGATCAAAATTTGCAGAGCCAAAGGTTGGTTTTATTTAAGGATGGTCAATGTTAGACTCAAATGTCTGTATTTATTGTTCGGTCAATCACAATAACATATTTCCCAATAATTAATACTTACCACTGCCACACTACTTCTTCTTAGCTTTTATTTTCACCTTCTTGATGACATATTACCACCTTTTTTAACTTTTAATTGTAAGAAATAACTCTAATAATTTAGAGTGATGATGATCATGTTTAAATGTTGGAAGATTAAAGGATAAATCCTGGTGGCGTAGGATCGATGAACTAAACAAATACTGAAGGTTTTTAATTGGATTTTAACTTTTAATATCACTGGTGTAGCTGGTGTAACTATACACAGTGTAGATATTAATAGAAATCAGTATCTATTAATTATGCAACTAACTAAAAATTTATAACAGTCGTTGATACAATTTAATGACAGAAAGAGAGAGGGGGAAAAATAATAAAATAAAACAACAGATGACTAGACCGTTTGATCTTGTGGTAATCATGATTTTTTAGTCCTGGGTTATCCGTTTTGGGCATGAGGGAATTCCTGTGAGAATTTTTTTTTTTTTAGGGTTTTTATATAGTTGTCAACTGTAGGAATAGATAGTTCGCGATGTTTTATATTACCACCTATTATTATTAATAGTCGAAACTAGAAGAGACCGGGTGGACAAACTACTATCTGATTCCTCTTAAGATAAGGATTAATCAAAAACTTATACGTTGAGGTTTTTTTTACAATAATGTGTTTTGATGTATTCGCAACAAAATCTGATGAGATAGACAGTCAGACTAAGATCCCTTCTTCCACTTGCCAGTTCAGAATGTCTGAAATCAAAAATGGAAGACAAAATATACTCAAGAATATATTTTTTCTTCAAGTTCATGCAAGAAAACGTCCAAGCATTGTTCAGATGATGGGTCTTCAGCGTAACCAGATGAGTGCAAGAACAAAAGCTGGTGCTAAATGGTTATCAAAAGTGAAAAAAGGCAGTCAAGTGGCTCCAAAGGATTCGGTTGCCTTGTCTGTTGTTCATCTCAGTCCGCTTGGGTCCCAGTTGAGTTTCACGCAAGCGACTACTAGGATAGAAAATGTTGCCGATTGGGAAGCGATTGCTAAGAAGTATAGGGCATTAATGGGAGAGACCGAAGAAGTCAGAGACACCGCTGAGGAAGACGAAGAAGATGAAGAAGCAATTGAACCGGGAATGTCCGGGGCCGTAGCAGCAATGTAAAAAAGCGGTATGTGCAATAATTATTTGATCAAGGTAATTTATTATTAGAGATTTTTGTTAATTTTTGGTAAGTTGATGTGGATTTTTATACAAAAAAAATTGGTTGTCTGTAAAGTCGGTTTACGGACGATAGTTTTACGTGATAACGTTTTCCGCTCGAATATCATATTAAATAATACATAACCTAAATTTTAGTAGCTGTCAAACTATATTTTTACCGACTAATAATTTGATCAACCAAAGCAAAATACATATTTTTAAGCAATTATAAAAGACATTTAAAAGAATGTATATATATTATATATTTGTTAACAAACCGTATAATTTATCTGGCCATCTGTCAGATGTAGCTTTCGCTGGAACAGCCGAAAAAAATGTTGAACGCACACTACTCTCTGACGTCACGCGAGAAGAGAGAGACTATCGATTATATCGCGCTCTCGCTTGCGGAACGTTACTCTTTTTCGTGCGTGCAGCCGGTGTTTCATCAATTTATAAGACGTTATCACGTCAAAAGATAATCCATTCTGAAAGACATTTAAATTTTCAGTTAAATTTGGAGAAAAAAAGCAAATACTTCGTAATGCCAATGGACGCGTTAATAAACAGAAGTACAAGGGCAACTTTTGCAGATTTGTTGTAACATTATACATACCTACGCGATTTTATTGTTAAATGACACAAGAAATATATCAAAGTTGCTGTATTTATGTTTATATAGTACAAATTATATAGCAGTTATTTACGTATTTTTTTAATGCACGGTATTTTAGAGTTTATTAAGTCGATTAAAAAACTAGGCCTTCAAAAAATAGTTTGATATCATTGGCTTTTCTATTTGTTTAATAAAAAAATAATGATATCTAGTTTTGTTTACTTTAGCTTTTGTTTAAAAGTGCCAAGAACAATATTTTTATAAAAAAAGTCAATATGTCAACTTTGATACATGTCTTAATTTTGATTGATTATATTAGAGATAAGTGGATAAAAACATAAAGCTTTATAATTAACAAATTTTTACATCCGCGTTAAAAAGAATCTCTGAAAATATATCATGTTTACAAATACGTCCTTAAATAATACCAGCTATCAAAAAAATTCTGAATTACTCAACTTTTTGATGTGTAAACTGTAAACATCTTCATTAGTTGGGATTATTGTTTTTTAGTAAAAAATTTATCGTGTTGAAATTTCCGCATAGCTTATACAAAGCAAAAATGTGTTTTTGTCCGCAAAATTGTTTTGACTAGTGATTTCTGTGAGTGTAATAGTAGATTGTATAACTAGTGTCGTAATTACGTATATTACGCATGAGCGATGACATGTCTGAAAAAACAAACGAAGCGATTTTTAACAGTCACACGAGTGCTAATATCATTACGCACGAGGTCTAATATATGATTTATTTTACGCGATCCCCTTTAAAATTGCTGGTTTAAAATTTTTGACAATTTTATTATGAAACAAACTTTACTTCAGTTAGGTTAGGGGGTGTCGGATTATTGGAATGTTCGGATTATTGGATTGTATAGAAAAATTTATAATATGTAAATAAAATAAAGCATTTTATAACGTACCGGACTACTGAAGCGCCGGATTAAAGAGACTCTACGGGCCGACGCGAAACGGTTACCTTTGTACACGATCCGCTAATATACGTGAGCGCGTCCGTTGTTATCGATATCAGTTCTATACTTGAAGGGCGAAGAAGTGTCTTGCTTGTTTATTTTTGTAATTTTCAAAAGTCTTGTCCCAACACTGGCCTATTATGAACAAGGCTAATTAATAAATCCATATCAATATCAATTTTAAACTCCATAGTCACAATGAGCAGCACAAGGTAGGTAGGTGGGTATAGGTAAAAACGTGCGCGCACATCTGTCGTCGTCAACAGACTTCTATGAAATTACGTGGTCAACTGCATCGGACCGACCGCCGTCGCGCCGAGGATCGACGTGCGGGTATCCGTTGAGTTTTGTTGCAACGGTTACATGCCCGTCGCGTTAACAAACACCCACACTGCGCGTCGGCCCGTCGCCCGTCATAAAAATCGGGCCGTTATCCGTTGTCGTTAACAAGAGGCCTAATAATAGCTGCTAAGTAGTTTATGAAAATTATTGTTGAATTGGTCAGATCGCGATATTTTGTTTCTCATTACAGCACTAGTACGTTATCGATCATATATATGCGGGTAAAGCAGCTATTTTAGAGGGGGTGGTGCAGAAAATATATTTCATTTGAATTTGGAATTTACACTCCAAAAAATATTGTGTGATTTTTTCCTTTACGTTTTTACGTTGATGGAATAATTTTTTTAATAAATTAAGTTGATGCACAATATTGTGAAACATTTTTTTTAAATTTTATACCGATTGAAATTATAATCGTCTACATCAATTCTGTGAATTTATTTGTTGATATTATCTTAAAAAATATAATCGTGGGCGCTGCCGTCGAAGGGAGGCAAAGTGGAGTAGTTACCCTCCTCTTGTGAAGGGTATCGAAAATATTTAATAAAAATATGCATATTATTTTTGTTAGTGGAAGTTTTGTTCCAAAAGTATGTATTGAAGAAGATTTATTTGGTTGAGGAACAATTGAAAAATAAGATTTATCAGAGTTCGCTATACATTTAGGCCCTAAAGATGAAAATATATTTTTCGAAACGTTGGCCACTAGCGATACTCTGGTAAAGCTTTTTTTCAATTGTTCCTCAACCAAAAAAATCTCCTTCAATACATATTATTTTTGTCCCCCCTCCCGGAAAATTTTGTGATGACGCCAGTTGTTGCTAAAACAGATGTATTAACAAATAAAACTTTCTATAAAATTTTTGATAGTCAGAATATGCTATAACTTTATATACAAATTTTTAAATGTTGTAGATAAAATTTTATATATTAATACCTATAAAATACGTAAAAGTATTTATTTATAAAATCGTTAGATATATTATGCCTTTTTAAAATAAATAGGTATTTTAAAGTTTGCTTCTGAATTAGATTGTTGTTTAAACTGTGTAATAATAATTTATAAAATAATGTAAATAAATGTATTTTCAATTAATATAACCCTTTTGTATTTTTTCTTCATTACACTGAAATTATTATTTTCTTTTTTGCTCCTTTAAACATCGAAAAAAAATATGTGTTTTCAGGGACGATATTAAAGAGAAAATTTTAATATTTTTTAATGTTTATTAAAAAAATACATATTCATATTATAGTATATAAATTATATACTAATAACAAGAGATGGCGTTAATAGTATGATATGAAATTAATGCCAATAAATAACTACCATTTGTCATTTTATTTTAAAATTTAAATTAACTGAATGTCTCCATAATAAATTATTAAAAAATTACATATTATAAATGAAATACATAATATTACCAATGCTAAGTTATTCTTTAAGGTATTTATCATTTTTATTAATGTTAATTATTATATAGTGTAAACTCTTTATAACGTCCTTCGTTATAACGAAAAACTCCCTATAACGTCGAAATTTTTACGATTTGGTTGGTTTACCTTAAAACCTATACATTAATACCCTCTTTATAACGCAACAGCCATTCTCTATTACGAAGAAATATGTTCATATTTAGGCGTCAGCAAATGTTTACAGACATAAAGAGGACCATTCTGAACCATCACCATCTATTCAACAAGCACTTGATGACGCCAAACTATAGGTATATGTGTTTGTATATGTGTTTGGAATAAATTAATTTTGTGAAAATTGGTTATTTTCCTTTCTTCCCTCCATATAACGAAAATTCTTTATAACGAAAAAAATGTTCGGTCCCTTAAAATTCGTTATAAAGAGATTATACAGTACATTGAAGATTATTGTTAATTTGGTTGTTTTTCTTTCTTCACTCCATATAACGGTAACTCTCTATAACGATAAAAAATGCTCGGTCCCTTGAGTTTCGTTATAAAGAGTTTACACTGTATATGTATTTATTGTATTTTAATTTATATTATGCATTTTTTGTAGAACCTGAGGAAGTTTTAATATATAAAACGAAACGTTGCGATTAAAAATATAGCTTAATAGCATAAATCTTTATTGATCTATAATCCTCTGAAAAATAATATTATAAAATTAATAGATCTGAAACACATATCATAACATTTTTTATTGTTTATTGCAGTGAAAACAATACAGATTAGAATGGGATTACTCGATTAAAAATAATACAACACACATTAATTACCAACAGTCATAAATAATTTATTACAGGTAATTTATAACTATCATTTTATGGTATAATTAGCGTGACCATACGTCCCGCTTTGAGCGGGACAGTCCCGCTTTTAAGCTAAGTGTCCCGCTGTCCCCAAAACACTTAAAAATGTCCCGCTTTGACAAAACAAAAACGTAGCAGCAAGCAAGTCTTGTCGCCTGCGCGTGCATAGTCAATGTTATCGGGTATTCTTAAAAAGCGGACCCTAAATAAAGCAGTAGATTAAGAAAAAAACGGTAGAATGTAGATTCAGAAAGTTTACAAAAAGTATTTAAATTACTTTTAACGCTTGCACAAATTCGTTGATATTTTGACAGGTCCTCATTCAGTCTCACTACCATACTCTACCATACTCTGCTGATATGTCATTTCAACTAACAATAATAATTAATTTAAGGGTGTCCCGCTCTGAGGAACAAAATAAATGGCCACGTTAGGTATAATCCAAAGCAAATGGACTTGAATCTTTCGTTTTAAGATAAAACACGCCTCTTGTGTCTGGAGATAAATGAAAACCCATCTTTACAGCACCTGTTTGACATTTGCCACCCAAAAAAGACTTATATGACTGGCATGGAAACGACAGGAAATTATCAGAATTGATGGATTCATCAAAAAATCTAAACGATCGTGCGTGACTGCAATATTCTGTAAAAAAATGCTATATTAGAAAAACTATGTAAATTCAATAACCACTACATTATTACTTAAAAAATCTACCGCACAGCCCTGTTAAATTCAAGGCCGCAGCCAGGAATTCACTTTGGGGGGGTCGAGCTCTGGACCAGAGACAATAAGTAAAAACTTTATTTATGTAAAATTATAATATATGCTTATTATAATATAATCTATAGTCTATACTAATATATAAAGCTGAAGAGTTTGTTTGTTTGTTTGTTTGAACGCGCTAATCTCAGGAACTACTGGTTCAAATTGAATAAAACTTTTTTTGTTGGATAGCCCAATTACCGAGGAAGGCTATAGGCTATATAATATTACGCTACGACCATTAGGAGCGGAGCTTTAATGAAAAATGTTGCAAAAAGTATCTCAAAAATAAGCTTCTATTCATGTGAAATGCACTAACTAAATATACTCATATTAGTGATGAAAGAACACAACCTCAGGTAGATCAATCGGTAGCGCATGCGACTGTCAATATCAGGGTCGTGGGTTCGAGCCCCACGTTGAGTGAATATATTTTTATTTTTTTTTTTATTTTTTACATTGCTGTCTTCTAAGGCTTACATTTAAATTTATTTTAATTTTATTTAATTCATTTAAAAAAAATTATTAGTAAAAAAAAGTTTAAATACTGCTCTTTACCGACAAAAACTTTTTAACGGTAACTCCGATCATCATGAAATTTGGACACAACATTCATCTCGGTAAACTAAGATGAGTGTGTGTACATGTCCCTTCCTTTCCCATTCATTCTTTTGCACCCGGGTGAAACCGGGCGGAACCGCTAGTTTAACATAAATAAAAAATTTAATTAAAAGGCAACCGACGCGGATTGTCACCAGAAATAAAGCGCGTGACAACGATATCTGGACTGATCTCGACGGTGAACGATTATCAAGGCTAATCCAGTCAGTCGTGACATGCTGTTTCTCAAAAATATTTTTAGCCTCCTCAACGAGGAAAAAGTACGCTCTGGTGTCGCCGTCGACACGGGTAGCGTCACGAGTATTGACCAGTAGCTTGTGAATCATGGGCAACATTACTGCGTTACAGCTATCCAGCGCGTCTAGTGATGTAGTGGGCCATTCCGCAGCAACTATTTTTGACCACTTCGCTCGCCACACCGATAACTCCCCTTCTAAACTTGTTTGATTTGACAAGTTTACCAAACACTTTCATGAATCCGTATTATTTGTAAGAGAGACGGAGCATTTCTGTCACTCATCCTTCATTGTTACATTTCAGATGGATGCCGAAAAATAGTGTTGGGCGATTATGAATGATATCATCGAAACATTTCGATTATGGCCGAATAATCGATCATTCGATTATGGCAACCGAGATATCATTCGTTTATGGCAACCGAGATATCATTCGCTTGAATCGATTATGAAATATGAAATGAATATTAAATCCCGACACAGTACTATTGCTATGTCCACTGTCGATATTAATGTGATATATCGATATATCATTCGGTTTCTGCATCTACATGCACTGGGATGGGAAGTCTTTGCTAGCACTGGAGAGTGGGGATGTTTCGATTGTACATACTTTGTAGTTTGTGGGATCATTCGATTATGGCAACCGAGATATCATTCGCTTGAATCGATTATGAAATATGAAATGAATATTAAATCCCGACACAGTACTATTGCTATGTCCACTGTCGATATTAATGTGATATATCGATATATCATTCGGTTTCTGCATCTACATGCACTGGGATGGGAAGTCTTTGCTAGCACTGGAGAGTGGGGATGTTTCGATTGTACATACTTTGTAGTTTGTGGGATCATTCGATTATGGCAACCGAGATATCATTCGCTTGAATCGATTATGAAATATGAAATGAATATTAAATCCCGACACAGTACTATTGCTATGTCCACTGTCGATATTAATGTGATATATCGATATATCATTCGGTTTCTGCATCTACATGCACTGGGATGGGAAGTCTTTGCTGGCAGTGTTTTATTTAATAAACTACCAAATAGCTTAACTGAAATTCAATGTGGTAAAGAATTTAAGTTCAAACTTAAATCAAGTTCCTAAAAAAATGTTTTTCTGACATTAAGGATTTTTTAAATTTCAATTTTAATGTTAAACTCATTATGTAAATTGACGATGTATCCATCTAGGGCATAACAAATATATTTCTATTTCTATTCGATCATACCAGTGATTCCATTATTAATATTGTGTTAAGTAATATTAACAAATCGAAATTGCAAAGTTAGAACATAATTCATAATCGATATTTTGAATGATCATTCGCTTATACTGTAAAAGTAAATAAAACGAAATTAATAATTGCCAAGTTTGCGCATCATTCATAATCGATAATTCGAATGATCTTTCGATTATAAAAACCGATTATTTCGATTCATTCGATTATTGAAATATATCGATTATGCCCAACACTCCCGAAAAACGTGGAATCCACAGATCCGAAAATATTTTGCTAGTATGTATAAAACGATGGATTGACTAAAGCGGCCTATACACTAGCAATATTATTGCGCAATATTTTAGATTGCACAATATTATTGACAGTCTGTGAATGATATTGAAACATTGTGCAATATATTGAGTATATCAAAATCGGTTTGATATTTATTGTGCAATCTAAAAAAAGTTACAGTCTGTGGTTAATATTGCACAATAAAAATTATTATAATATTATTGCACAATAATATTGTACAAACACTGAGTTTTAAGTGTTTTAACCTAGATTGTCAATATTATTGCGCAATAATATTGCGCAAAAATTGGAATTTGCCCTATACAGCAGAATTAAATTGCACAATATTTATCTCTGAAAAGTCCTGATCAGTGAACATGCTAAGTGATGTTGAAACAAGTTGTGTTGCCATCGCACTGGCTTTATGCTTGCGAAGAAACACCAAGAAAAAGCGTAAATGGATGAAAGAGTGGTATAAAAAAAGAGATAGGTACACTCACGAAAATTTGCTAAGGGACCTGAAAATAAGCGAACCAAAGGATTTTTGCAACTTTCTGCGAATGGACGCTTCAACATTTTATGAACTTTTAAAAATGGTAACCCCCGCTATTGGGAAAAAGAACACCCATCTGCGAGCCGCCATTCTTCCAATCCAGCGTTTGTCAATTACAACTGGTTATTATTGTGCAATATTAACCACAGACTGTAGTTTTTTTATATTGCACAATAAATATCAAACCGATTTTGATATGCTCAATATATTGTACAATGCTTCCAATATCATTCATAGACTGTCAATAATATTGCACAATATAAAATATTGCGCAATATTATTGACAGTCTAGGAGCCGCACAGAAATTTTCAATTTTTTGTGCAATATTATTGCACAATAATATTGACAGTCTAGTGATTTTTTGTGCAATATTATTGCGCAATAATATTGCCATTGTATAGGCCGCTTAAAGCATTTCGGGGGGGGGGGGCAACCTCCCCCCTGTCTACGGCCTTGCAGCTAATTATTATTTTGACACTCACCTTTAACTACCATCAAATCATTTGTATCACAGCCCGGTTGCATCACGGTGCCATCATTCGGATAAAAGTCAGCGTGTCCAATGGCTTTTAAGAAGCCCATTCGACCACCAGCCGTGTGTATGACATCAACGAATACTGCATCGTCGTCACTTAATCGTTTGCTTTTCGATACAGTTAGAGGACTTTCGAATAACGGATTAGCCGGATCCAGGCCGGTAATTCGACTAATTTTTTCACCCGTCAATTCCGTTATTTTCTTGCCGGCAAAACCGGCAACGTGCGCTCCCAAAGAATGGCCAATAATGTGAATGTTGTCAAGGCTGAATCCCAAATAATTCTTAAATTTCATAATCAATTCTCCTAATTCAGAACCGACGTTTTTTGTACTTTTGGCTGATTTTGAATAGACCTGCGATGCTAGAGGTTGCCAGTCAACTGTCAGTACATTGTAATCACCGTTATCTAACAATGATTCTTTCATGTTCATGACCCAAGTTTTGTTTGAACTGTGAGTCCAACCATGGATTATTATTTTTATAGGAAGAAACTTTTTCGGAAAAACTGACATGGAGTTAACGTCGTTGCCTATTTTTACTGGGTCGTAACGATTTTCACGGGTGTACAAATAGTATTTCACGGCCTCTTTCTCTGTGATTTTTGGATTAAATATCGAAGGACCATGCATATTGCTTGAAAGGATACCGCACGTTTTAGACTCAAATTGAACTGAAACAAGATTTCTTTATCTATTATTTTCATACTTAAATTATGATTTCGGTTTTTAGGTTTCGATCGGTGGTCTCCAGCCCTTTTGCACGATTGTAAATACAGCGTGTCCACGGAAGTTTTTTACAAATGGAATTTTTTTTATTAATTATTAGAGCAAAAATTTTTTTCTGTGGAAAAGTTCTGCTTCATCCAAAATCTCTAAAACATCAAAGAAATTTTTTTTCGGCCTAAAGTTATACGAGGGAAATCAAAAAGTTTTATTTTACTAAAGCCAAATCACCCGATTTGACACCCCTAGATTATTTCCTCTGGGGCTATCTAAAGAAAATGGTGTACTCTAAAAGACCTTTTCAAGATATTGATCAATTGGAAAGGATTATCACCGAAAAATCCATCAAATTCCTTCTACAATGATTCGAAATTCAGTGACGTATTTTGGAAGGAGAACCGTTCTTTGTATGGAGAGAGATGGAAGATATGTTGAATTCTGATTTATAATTCTGAATAAATAATTATAGGTTAGTTATGTTATTATTTTGAATTAAATTTGATTATGTAACTAATTTTACGAAAATCTTGAATATCACAGATAATTTTTATTTTTAGTCAAATAAAACTTTTTGAGTTCCCTCGTATAACTTTAGGCTGAAGGAAATTTTCTTTGGTGTGTTAGAGGTTTTGGACGAAGCAGAACTTTTCCACAGAAAAAAATTTTTGCTTCAATAATTAACAAAAAAAAATTCCATTTGTAAAGAACTTCCGTGGACACGCTGTATAATTTAGCACAGAAGAGAATCTCTAACGAGATTCTCCGATACGCGCCACGGATCTAAAATGTTCGGAAATTGGTCACAAACAGCGTCGCAAAGGCACATTTTAGAGCCGTTGATACTCCCACCACCTCCCAGCTACCCGCACGGAACGTGCGCTCGTCGGTGATTGGACGTGATCGCTCGTTGCCTTTGTCACTTGTCGCTTTCCTGCTTTAAAGTACAGTCGAGTACGCTATTGTCAAGTTGTTATTGCTATTTTAGTTTTGTTGAGTTGCGAGTTTGTAGTTTTTCAACAGACTGTATAAGCGCAAGCCCGCATTCGCATCTAACTTTCGAGCCTTTTAGATTCGTGGCGCGTATTATAATTCCCAATCTAACGTTTTTTGAATTATTAACAAATTGGCCATTCCTAATACAGTAATAAAATGAGGCAACAGTAACCAGTTCCTAAAGGAGAGATATTAAAACAAAGGTTGGTAAATGAGTTGTCAAACGAAGAGACTAAATATTTTTTTCAATTATCATTGCTAGGAAAAAGTATAGCAATAACTGCAATTTTTCTCTCTCAAAGGATTTTGTGTGTATAAATATGATTAAAAGAAAATAATAAATTTTTAAAATGCACATTTTTAACGCTTCTTAAAGATCTTGCCGACATATTTTTACAGAAAAAAAATTGGTTGTCTGTAAAGTCGGTTTACGGACGATAGTTTTACGTGATAACGTATTCCGCTCGAATATCATATTTAATAATACATAACCTAAATTTTAGTAGCTGTCAAACTTGGCCCGAACGTGCTTCTCTATCGCTTATACTGCGCACTCGCTTGCAAGCACAGGGTCAGGCGGAACGTTACGGCGTTACACTTTTTCGTGCGTGCAGCTGGTGTTTCATCAATTTATAAGACGTTATCACGTCAAAAATAGTTATTAGATAGTAAGATTGGAGATTATAGGTGAGAGTTGAAGTCTAAAATAACACCTAGGACCTAGGTATTATTGGAACATAACAAAAGCTTTTATCAATGTCGTTACGAAGTGAAATAAAGTTTTACTCACCTATCGTAATTACAACGAAAACTAGTACCGCAGCAGACTTCATTATTGTTCTGCTTCAATAGTCAAAACTCACTGCGAATACTATTTTGCTCAAATTAGTGATTACTAATCCTTTATCCCACCTTATATATAACATTCGTTTAACTGACAACATATCTTTAGCAAATATATTATCATAACAAAGAATGTTAGTTTTTTTAGACGGAACATTGTGTCGGCAATAAAATAATCTCATAAATTACTCTAGAAATATTTTTATCAAAGTTTGCACTTCAGGTAATTCACGCAGCAACGAAAAATTCAATGTAGTGTAGTCACTTTAATAAAAACGTCAGGTTATGAGATTATTTATTATTACACAACGAAAGTTCAAAATGCTTTTCACGAATTAAAATTATTTTCAAATTTTGCATCAACGATTAAAGTAAAAACAGCTATAATCATTTATATTTAATCATTTCACCTATGAACTTATGACATAACGTACGCTAAATGCGCATAAATGTTTTATTTAATATCAAAAATAATATTTGAAGATAAAAATAATATGGTATGTATTGTTTACAAATAAATAAATAATAAAGCAAGATAGCAAAACACATTTTTATTATAGATTGTTTTTCATAAAATAATAATGCGTTTAACGTCCGTTTCTCGACTTTAAGTCATAACAGACGCCATTCGCACCATTACTATTTTCCATCTACACTTCCGGTTATTTTTTACATTTTTAAACTTCCACTTAATTAATAGCAATAGGTGAATTAAGGAATTTAAGGATATTAGGATAAGGTAGGCAAATTTTGAGCACAGGAGTTTGACTGGTTATTATTTGAATAAGGAACCACCTCGATATTTATCTGTAATTATTGAGGGAAACCATGGAAAACCTCAAGAAGATGTACCACCCATCTTTTTGAGGTTTTCCATCTAGTGCTTTCACCACTACGCCATCCCATTTTCATAAAATACAATTAGTCTAAATATTTTTTTAAGAAATAAGACAATTGGATTGAAAAACTTGGATAAATAATTTACAGCTGAAAAAAATATATATGTATGGAGTGCCAATACAAAAGGTTTATTAAATACCGTAAATTTGACAGTAAAAAACCGTAAGTATTAATATCAAAATTATGTAAGGTTAATTTTTTCAAGTACAAAACTGTCGAAATTTTTCGTGCTCTCTGCAGATCCTTCCAAGCTGATAACTTCTTCCGTTAATTTATGATTATGCTGCAGTACACAAAATCTTGGCTTTTGTGAAACAATATCTTTACGGGGATCAAAGAGTTTTCGTAACGTTCTTTGTCTCCTTTTTGGTGGGCCCCAATGAGAAACAGGTTTAAAGACATACCATATATTCTGAAAAACAAAATATAATAATAATAACTGTATAATAATACCTTAGTGCAGCGTTCGGCAACCTGCGGCTCTTTTGATGTAGCTCTCCAGTTCCATACGCAAAAAAAAATTATTATTTTATTATATAAACCCTTAAAAATTGTCCAATCGATCCATGATTGAGTACCATGTCTATCTCTCAGCCGTTTCCACTCGCGTCTCACCCGCACCGCCCCCATCTCGGCGTTTGTCCTGCCTAATAGTGCAAAGTTACTCGCCTCCTGGTTTTTACTTTTGAAAGTAAACGCAGAAATCAGAATCGTGAACCATTACACATTTTAATTTAAATATTTTAGAGTGGGGAATTGGAAATGTGAAGAATTCCACAATTTTTGTAAACGAAGGATGAACTAGGAGAGGATTGGAATATTCAAGAAATTTTGATAGGACTCTTCATGTCCGATATTTTTTTTTTTGTCAAACTTTGATTTCGTAACCATATTTGCACACCGTAGTATGTTCAGCCAAGTTCGGAGAAATTTTACTGTGTATGTATGAACCATTTCGAAGTACTTTCGACCCTCTTAACTCAAAATCTATTTGAGCTGGACACTTGTAATTTTTTTTTGTTTAAAATATAAAAAAAAAACTACAAAAAACAATTTCGGTACAAAGAACAACTTGGCTGGTCAGCTTTGCGGAAAAGAAGAATTGAGATCAAAAAGAGCGCCAAGTTTTCACTTCATGTTTGACAACCTCACTTGTTCCTTGTCCCGAGCTTGGTCTTTTTTTTCACATTTATGTTTTTGGAGATACTAGCCACTGAATAAAAACTGACATCGTGCAATTCCTAAAGCTTAGAACATATATTTCGAAATAATCTACATCATTTATTGTACAAAAATTATGTTCTTACATTGTTCTTCCAAGCAGTAAAAATTTCATAAATCCCCATTATAGGAATAACTGCAGCAAAGCATGCAACTAACCAGAATCTAATTGTTTTAATATTCTTGGGACATACGATGATTTCTTTATTAAAGAAATGTGTGCCTTCCAGTCCTAGAGAGAATCTCATAATCAAAGATACCTGAAAATGATATTATTAGTACGCTTATATTTTGTTTTATTAATATTATTATTAGCTTAACCTGTATAATGTATATATTCAGAGTGCCCGTCGGCAAAAATTTTACTGACAAATACTCTCCCCTGCAAATTTTGTATATGGCTTCATTAGGCCTAGTCTGACACCTCGAATATGTCGACATATTCGAGGTGTCAGACATTTTAAATGGATCATGTTATTTGTCAGAGAACTTTATTTTATCGTTTTGGTTGAAGTTTTTAAGCTATCCAATTAAAAAAAAAAAAACAGTATCTATAAGTTTATACATGTCGTCAAAACGACATGTTTCGGAAAATTTATAGGGAAAACGCCCCAAAATAAAAAAAAGTCATAGAGGAAATAGGTGTCAGACTAGGCCTAATGAAGCCATATACAAAGTTTGGGGAGAGTATTTATCAGTAAAATTTTTGCCTATATGTATGATCCACCAACTCTGTGACCAGGACACCCAACTCGAGCGTAGCGGTGGACCATAGAGATATTATACTAGAATACGCGAGTCAGCCGTGAAAGTGTCTGCAATTCAGAGAGAGAAGAGTTCCTTATCTCTATGATAACTAATGATACAAAACAATTCTGGTTTGAGTTTTCTGCAGCGTTCTCTCTCTCAACTGAGGACACTTTCACTTATGGCAAGCATACGAACTAGCGTACTCTAGTTACATATATCTCTATGTCACATGATCCAATATGGCGTCAGCTACTGGGTAACGCACACACGTTCATGAATTACATATCTGTGAAGTAAAACAACTTCGGTAACTATGGCAAAAACAGGTGGAATGCTCCGAAGTTTTCCTAGGTAGCGATAACAGCGTCATCTCGCGTGCGCCAGAAAAAGGTTCGTCTCGAAACACAGCAAGCATAGAAAGCTAGGTCTCCTATAGTTACAGACTTCGTGGTATTGTACTTTATGTATCAAAGTGACGGAATCTTTCAAATTATTTTCAATTCACTTCCAGATGTCTGAATAATTTGAAATACTTTGGAAAATATTTAATACTAGTGTGACCTGTGCATTTTATTCGCACTAAATAAGTATAATAATTATCACTTTACAAAATTATTTTTAAAATATGATTGCAGGTATTCAATTCGTTTCTAATTTTGCACACTGCTTATAACGTTCTTCTTTTTGTTGTATTACAATATGAAGCTCAGATGACAGATCGAAGAAATATTTTACTAAAATTGTCATATAGAGGCGCAAGTAGCAAAAGCGTTGAGCTAAGCCGTCAGATGGCATCATGCAGCACTGCTGTGACGTTGTTCAGCGTTGCTCGCTGTTTCAAAATTAAAGCCGTCAGATGGCAGTATGCAGTATTGTGTCTGTTGTATTACAATATGAAGGTCAGGTGACAGATCGAAGTGTTGACGTTGTTTCAAAATTAAAGCCGTCAGATGGCAGACGTTGTTCAGCGTTACTGTATTTTAATTAATTTACAAAAACAAAAGCAATAGTAAATTTTTTAGTTGTCGATGTCAGTAGAGCAAGCAATTATCTGTAAAATGATATGTATAATTTATGTGGAGAAATTGTGAGGTTTTTTCTAAAAAGGGAGGCAAACATTCTTAACCTTAGCGTATTAATATATATGATTGATTAAAGTGTTAAGACTATTCCAACTTACAAATGTAAACAAAGGAATTATGCGCCATGTAACACGCCAAAAAAGAGCCGCAGGCGTTTTTACCGTAAAATGAACATCGTCAGCAAGTCGTGATTCTCCGTATATCCAAAATACGACTATTGTCTCAACCGTTACGCCGATTTCAAAAACAGTTTTTGTCCAATGAGTATACAGGCATGGAATTAAAAACGTGATTCCATACTAATTTAAATCAAAAAGATAATCCGTATTATATTATTAGGTACAGTTCTCCCACATTAGGTACCTTTACACTTACACGCAATCCCGAGTGATTGGAGCGCCCCGTTCCAATCGCGCGCGAAAGAATGCCAGTGTACATGGGAATAATCGCTTGGTTTTGGAACGAATTAAAACCTGCAGGATAACCTTACAGGCATTTCACGAGCGAATTCGCGTGTAGTTAGAAAGTGCAAAATTTATTTCACGCGTTCTTCCTTGTGCAGTTTAGTAAGTATACGTTTTGACGTTTGATTAATTGTTTATTTTATAATTAGTTAATTTTGGCGATACAAACTTCAAATCTTCAAACGATCGACCTGTAGCTAAGTATCTTAAGTCGTTGCCAACCTTTCTTCGACACCTATGTTTTCACACATTCGTGTATCTTGTTTTGAAATTATTGGACCAACCATTTCCACCAAAATACGGAATGATTCCGGATCCATCCGTACATAATTTTAAAAATCCAACGGAAAATTATCACGCAACTCATGTAATAGAAAGCATATACCCATATTTGTTGCGAGTTTCCTTCCATGCTTTTACCCAACACCTCCTTTTCTGTTTGTGAAAAGGCATAAAGGCCACGCACAAAGCAATTTTTAATTTTCTGCGTTTTGAAATAATTTTATCCATGCTACTAAATGCCACAAATAACCTAAAACCGTCTCAAAACTGTTAGAATTTTTAAAATTCCACGGTTCACGCCAATCGCGAGGGAAATTTGACGCTTTTTCATTTACACTAACACTTCTATCCCTTCACGTTCCACGATACACACCAAAACCGCGCGATTGGAGTGTTGCAAATTTAAAGAAACAAATTTTGGAACGCCACGTTCTTGGCCGCGCGAAAATACGCGCGATTGGAACGGGGCGCTCCAATCACTCGGGATTGCGTGTAAGTGTAAAGGTACCTATTATTGATACGTTGCACGATCCTTCAGGAACATATCGGGCAGAATTCTTACTACCGGAAATTGAATCTTAAATTTCCAATATAATAATAATAATAATAATAATACGTTTAACGTCCCTTTCTCGACTTTATGTCGTAACAGACTCCATTCGCACTATTACTATTTTCCATCTATCACACTTCCCGTTATTTTCTACATTTTTAAACTTCCACTCAGGGTTGCCAGATAACGGATTTTTTTTCTCGTACCAGTGTTGCTAATTATTTCTTACTTTCAACAGTTAATCTCGTACAAGTATAAATTTAAAGTATAGGTATATATCGAATAAAAATAACTTATGCTATTTACTGTACTATTTAACTTGGAGTAGTCATATTCTTTGCGCTTTTAGCTGTCAATTCAAATGACATAATTATATAGAATAAGAGCCAGTGATCGGCTACCAGTATGTATTTGACCAGACATGAATTTTTACACAGTGAGTCTCCTATACCTACCATACATGGAATGGGGACTCACTAAGTCCGGAGTGGCCGCCACGGCCCGTACTCAGGTGCGACAGGTACAAAATTTGACAAATTTTCAAAGTATTTGACCACGTCTGCCATTTGGAAATTTAATAATATATTATTATTGCTATTGAAAAATAACAATGGCAGACCATTATCGCGCGACAATCATCGTGGAAGACAATTTTTTAAGTACTAAAAAATATGAAATTTTGAAAGGTACATTTTTCATCACGGATTATTATTCTAGTTATTATTTCAAGCAAGTTTCGTAAATAAAATTTTTTTCTAAACTTTATAGTTCCGGAAATATTTAGAAAATTAAAGAAAAATCAGCTGCTCTTTTGTCTTGTAGATCTGTCAGAAATAAACTAGTTAAGCATGCTTTGATTAATTTTTACATGACGTGGAACATATTATGTAGGTGACCAAGACGACGAATAGCAAATATCATATTGAATACTAGCCATTACCCGCGTCACCTCACGCGATATCAGAAATGTTATTTTCTTTATTTTACTATATCAAATGTCAATATTTTTGAAGTTGGAATGGTCCCGTCGCCCAATTGGTTGGAATTTTTTATTTGTTTCAAAACAAAAATAAAAAATGTCAAGAGAATATAAAAAATTATTTATGCCTATACCTATAAACAATATTTTTATTCTCACTTGACACTTTTTAATTTTGTTTCCAAATTTTTGCTAACAAAAATTCCAACCAATTGGGCGATAGACGGGACCATTACAACTTCAAAAATATTGACATTTGATATAGTAAAATAAAGAAAATAACATTTCTGATATCGCGTGAGGTGACGCGGGTAATGGCTAGTATTCAATATGATATTTGCTATTCGTCGTCTTGGTCACCTACATAATATGTTCCACGTCATGTAAAAATTAATCAAAGCATGCTTAACTAGTTTATTTCTGACAGATCTACAAGACAAAAGAGCAGCTGATTTTTTTTAATTTTCTAAATATTTCCGGAACTATAAAGTTTAGAAAAAAATTTTATTTACGAAACTTGCTTGAAATAATAACTAGAATAATAATCCGTGATGAAAAATGTACCTTTCAAAATTTCATATTTTTTAGTACTTAAAAAATTGTCTTCCACGATGATTGTCGCGCGATAATGGTCTGCCATTGTTATTTTTCAATAGCAATAATAATATATTATTAAATTTCCAAATGGCAGACGTGGTCAAATACTTTGAAAATTTGTCAAATTTTGTACCTGTCGCACCTGAGTACGGGCCGTGGCGGCCACTCCGGACTTAGTGAGTCCCCATTCCATGTATGGTAGGTATAGGAGACTCACTGTGTAAAAATTCATGTCTGGTCAAATACATACTGGTAGCCGATCACTGGCTCTTATACTAATAGTGATTAATATTAGTGTAATAAGGACAACAGCAAATAAAGACATTAAACGGGGATTCCCAACTCAAGTTGTCTAGTTTCATATAGTAATGAGGTAGTGCATTTAGTGATGCGCCCAGTCGATCGTTTTGTGGTGTGTGAAGTAGGTAAATATGCAAATTCTTACACTTTTTGGCTGATACCTAGCGAAGGCAGTCGTCATTGTTAAAATCTCGTACAAAATTGTACCAGAATTTGGTAATTATATACACTTTCGCGGTCACCTGGTTTTTTGGCTCTAGAAAATCGAAAAATCATCCGATTTCGATGAATTTTTTTTTTAAATCTTCGTTTTTATGGCGGATTTATGGAAAAAAATACGAAAATTCAAAAAATCAATATTTCTCACAGTTTCATGACTTTAAATGCAAAAAAAAATTGACTTTCTACATATAATCCTTTATAACTGTTTCTGACGTCGTGGAATCAAGTTCGTATATTTTTTTCGCAATCTACATAAAAAAATGAATATTTTAGAAAAAAAAAAATTTTCAAAAAAGTTAATTTTTCTGTATTTTACAGTCTAAAATGTATTCTATTTCACATTATAAATCACATTTACACGAATGTTCCAATTTATGCATTTTGATAAAAAAAAATTTCAAAACAATTCCGGGGTGAACGATAAACGGGTATGCGAATTGTAATTCCGGGGTGAACGATAAAGGCGTATGCGAATTGTCTCGCAGTGAAACGGGAAGGGGCAAATGTGGAGTTTTTAAAAAAACAATTCCGGGGTGAACGATAAACGGGTATGCGAATTGTAATTCCGGGGTGAACTATAAAGGGGTATGCGAATTGTCTCGCAGTGAAACGGGAAGGGGCACATGTGGAGTTTTTAAAAAAACAATTCCGGGATGAACGATAAACGGGTATGCGAATTGTCTCGCAGTGAAACGGGAAGGGGCAAATGTGGAGTTTTTAAAAAAACAATTCCGGGGTGAACGATAAACGGGTATGCGAATTGTCTCGCAGTGAAACGGGAAGGGGCAAATGTGGAGTTTTTAAAAAAACAATTCCGGGGTGAACGATAAACCGGTATGCGAATTGTAATTCCGAGGTGAACTAATTTTTTTCATAAATCCGCCGTAAAATGGAACTTTTTGAGACCGAGATCATTGAAATCCATCTATTTTTCGATTTTCTAGAGCCAAAAAACCAGGTGACCGTGAAAGTGTATAATTACCCAGAATTTTGTTATTCTAGTATCTCGTACAAAAACTGTTAATCTCGTAATGGTATTTTACTTTATTTATATATTTATATATTGCTAGCAAAGATTGCGAGAAAGACTCAAGCACTACGGTGCAGACATTTATACGTCTGTCTCACTTATTAAAAGTTATTATACTCCGAGTCTGATGCGCATGTCCGTGAATGGATGCGCGTCAGTTTGCACATGGAACTAAGCTGTGAAAGGGAGGTGACTTGCTCTATTCCACTTACTAATTTCCCCACTACAAACGCGACACTTGCGCACAACGGGTCAAGCGAAAAGAAAGAGATAGAAACACAGTCATTTGCTGTCTCATTTCATGGGCTGCGCTTCCACTTACGGCCACTAGCAATATAGAAGTTATTATACCCTGATTTTGAGAGCGCATTTTGATGGTCCGTGTTTAGCATGAAGTGAGTTTATTAATCTTTCTCTTTTCAATGGATATAAATGATTAAAATTGTTCTAATACGTTGGCTATACTTACCCTATTTGTCAGTAAACTGCTTAAACTAAATCCAACAAAACAAACTACGCAACATATGTATCTCTTAAATGGCTTCGTAGGCGGAAAAAAGCTTAACACGTTCAAAATATAAATATATATATAAAAAACCTGAAAAAAATGTTTTTTTTTATTTCCGTCTACTTCCTTTAAAGCCCTATTTATCTATATGTTACGGTTAATACGAGAAACTAGTTTATTCGCGAATTAACCGGCTAATACCCGAATTAACCAATACAGCCGGTTATTACCAAAGAAAGAAATATGATTTAACAATTTTCGCAAATTATTCGGTTAAAACACGAATTAGACAATATGATCGGTTATATCCGATAGCTCTTGGCTCTTTCGCGAATTAGCCGGATAATATGTTAAGTAAGCAATTAACCTCAAATTCATAGACGTGCGTATAAGTAGTGAGCTGTAGTTTTTATTAAAATAATACAAAATAACAAATGTTCTCCAAATAAAATAAAACAACACTGATAAAAAACAAATAGATTTATCATAAATATAAGAATACCTACTTAGGAATCAAAACTAATGACAATAAACATTTTATACGGTTGCTTTTGGATAATTCGCGTTTTAACCTGCTTGCACTTGATAATAGGCCTTAAAAAGCGAGAAACTAAGACATATTCGGTATTTATCCTTGACGCCGGTTAATTCGCGAATAAACTAGTTTCTCGTATTAGCCGTAACATATATACAAATATTAAGAGCACTGTGGTTGAAACAAAAATAAAAAATAAAGAATAGTTCCTTCTTACCACAACAGTTTTATTAGCGGATGTACATTTCGGGAGCTATGCTCTCATCTTCAGCAAACACTAAAGATGAGAGCATAGCTCCCGAAATGTACATCCGCTAATAAAACTGTTGTGGTAAGAAGGAACTATTCTTTATTTTTGAAGTGAAAACTTCTTTAGCGGCGTTGTACACTTTTTTTGTAATGGGTAAAAAATGTTAAACTCGCGTCAGATCGAAAATTTGTAAGACCTGATCGAAAATGCGTAAGACAAAATTCGTAAGACGAAAACTTTTGTACACTTTTTTTGTAATGGGTAAAAAATGTTAAACTCGCGTCAGATCGAAAATTCGTAAGACCTGATCGAAAATGCGTAAGACAAAATTGGTAAGACCAAAACTTTTGTACACTTTTTTTGTAATGGATAAAAAAATGTTAAACTCGCGTCAGGACACGTGACCTGATCGAAAATTCGTAAGACCTTAATATTCAAGTTTTCACTTCTGCCGGCATTCCCGGAGTGCAACCCGTCTTTTTTTTTATCCCTATTTACCTATTTGGTAAGTTCGATTTCATTTAAGCATTTAAAAACGAATATAAAGAGAAACTTACGTGCTGTGACAAATCAATAAAAATACCAAAAACGAACTGAACGTAAAAAATAAATTCAGGCATACGCATCGTTCTTCCCAACTCTGTTAGTAAAGCTGTATGTATACCACGAACTAAAAAAATCATTATAAAGTATTATCTCCGAGGATAGTAATAGAACTGATTTTTTTTAAGGCTGTCAAGGTTGCCATAGAGTTTCGTACAGTTTTTTGGGTGGAATAGTCACGATATAGTCAGAGTGCCCGCACGGCAAAAATTTTACTGACACATACTCTCCCCAAACTTTGTATATGGCTTCATTAGGCCTAGTCTGACACCTATTTCATCTATGACTTTTCTTGATTTTGGGGCGTTTTACCTCTAAATTTTCCGAAAGATGTCGTTTTGACGACATGTAAAAATTTATAAATACTGTTTGTTTTTTTTTTTTAATTGGATAGCAAACTTCAACCAAAACGCTAAAATAATGTTCTCTGACAAATAACATGAACCATTTAAAATGTCTGACACCTGGAATATGTTCGACATATTCGAGGTGTCAGACATTTTAAATGGTTCATATTATTTGTCCCCAAAATCAAGAAAAGTCATAGAGGAAATAGGTGTCAGACTAGGCCTAATGAAGCCATATACAAAGTTTGGAGAGAGTATGTGTCAGTAAAATTTTTGCCGACGGGCACTCTGAGTTTCCAAAAATCACAATCTAGAGCCATTCAGTAACGGACTGACTGATAAGATCATCATAATTCACAAGCGTCTAGCCAGCGCTGTGAGCATCAACTGGTCGACCGATGACTACTCGCGTCCAGTCGACGCTGGGATATAAATGACGTGTGATATAATGAAGTACGATAACTATAATACTATGTGAAGATAATATTTAAGTAAAATAAGTAAGAATGTAACTTTACCAAAATTAATGAAATCTTACTAAAATCATAAATGTGAAAAAATTGCCAAGTCCGATACAAAGAAAAAAACAGTTGTGTGGTTTTAAGAAACCACGACGCAAGTGAAACTTTTATTGGATTGTAGGCGTTGGATTGTAGACACTTATCCATGACGATTAATTATAAACAACAATATTCACATGAATACACGAATAAAAACATGTAAACACTGTACAGCACTTGCCCGCATGACAGACTGACTATGTGTTATACATACTACACGGTCAGCTGATGCTAACCATGGGCGCCGCCATATTGGCCTTGGCTGCTCTACCGAGCGCCTACTCCGAACGCCTTTCACTTTACCCCTACTCCGCGACCGCCTGTAATGCGACATGCAACAGACGGCCAGAAAAATTCGAGGCGATAGAATAAAAGTTTCACTTTAACAAGTTGGAAAAGGATCTAAGAAGGTGCCAAGCTTTCACTTGACAGACAAATCTTGTTCTTTGTATCGAACATGGTCCCTTGTCTTACATTTTAGTTTTCTGTGTGTATTATGTTCGTTCATGTAATTTTAAAATTTCTATGACTTTGTTCGCGCCATCTGTAGTTAACCGGTTGAATTTTGAAATCAACAAATACATACAGCCAACATATACCGCGTACGGTTCAACTCCTAGACGTCCAGCAATGATTCCGGAAGCAGCGCCCCATCTAATTAGGGACACTATGCAGCCTACGGTATTCCCAAGCGTGATCAATATTGCATCCAACCATACATCGGATGGGTTAAGCGTAGAATGAGCCGCAATTGTCATATAGACGGTCGGGACCGCAAAACCCATTTTCCACAGTGCGACAAAAGCTGACATATATAACTATAATCAAATCACAGTTTGTATTTATATTATTTATTGTTTCTTAATTTATTAGTATCTTTCGGTTAGAGTATACGATAACTCGATGTGCAAAATATCCTCTGAAAATACACAATTATTAGGTAAGAGTACGATAACTTGCTATGCAAAATATCCACTGGAAATTCACAATTATTGTTTTATATAACATATAACAGCGTTATTGGTCGTTTTAAGTGCGGAAAATTAATTTTTAAAAATTAATTTAAAAAAATTAAATATGGTATAGTAAGTTGGTTTAGAGTATATTATTTACTATAGCGATCGCTCTCTTGTCTCATATAGTGATAAGAAAAGAGAAAGTTATATATACCTGTATCTATGATAAACAAAGATAGAAATATCAATTGGTTGGAATGAAATACAATTGAACGTTCAGGGCAGAGTCGTGTTTGGAAATTTTAATTTATAAAACGAATTTTAAATTTAAAACTCACATTTTCATGAAGATTGAAAACCACCGCTTTTTTTGATAAAGAGGTATGCGAATTGTCTCGCAGTGAAACGGGAAGGGGCAAATGTGGAGTTTTTAAAAAAACAATTCCGGGGTGAACGATAAACGGGTATGCGAATTGTAATTCTGGGGTGAACGATAAAGGGGTATGCGAATTGTCTCGCAGTGAAACGGGAAGGGGCAAATGTGGAGTTTTTAAAAAAACAATTCCGGGGTGAACGATAAACGGGTATGCGAATTGTAATTCTTAGGTGAACGATAAAGGGGTATGCGAATTGTCTCGCAGTGAAACGGGAAGGGGCAAATGTTGAGTTTTTAAAAAAACAATTCCGGGGTGAACGATAAACGGGTATGCGAATCTAAATACGACCCTGCTTCCATAACACAATCGAAAGCTGCATACAAAGTGAGATAGTTATACAATAATTCTACACCAGTTGCTATGACGTGTATTTGTGATTTTTGATTGGTTAGATTCAAAAAATGACAGTGAAAGACGAAAAGTAGTTCCATTTTTTTCACGTATTTTTGAGGAAATTTGTGAATAATCCGTTTTTTTTTTGAACGTCAAAATTTAGCGTTTTCTATGACTTAAAAAAAAAAATTCAAAATTTGGGTGCATAGTGTTATCGAACTGGACCCCAATTATTATTTTATATAACACTAGCGGTCCCGCCCGGTTTCACCCGGGTGCAAAAGAACGCATGGGGGGAGGGAGTGGCATGAGTAGGCACATTCATCTTAGTTTACCGAGATGAATGCTGTGTTCAAATTTCATGATGATCGAAGTTACCGTTCAAAAGTTTTTGTCGGACGGACAAATTTTTAGTTACGTTTTTCATTGATGCTCCGCTCCTATTGGTCATAGCGTGATATTATATCGCCTATAGCCTTCCTCGATAAATGGACAATCCAATAATCTATTTATTTGAATTAATTGAGCTAACGTCTGTATAATTCATTAAAAAAACCACTCTCACAGTGTGTGGATTTTGTAACCCGTTACTATATATACAGACACCGGACAACCATACCATGGTATATGTAAAATATATTATAAACAAACGCTGCATCTTTGTATATTAGTATAGATATAGATATAACAGTGTTATTAGTTAAGTTAGTTTATAAATTAATTTTTTTTGCGCAGAGAAAAGGGGAGGGCGTTTGGGGGGAGTTCTTTAAAAAATAATTGCAAGTTCGTAATATACTAATTCAACACTAGTTGTTGTGACGGTATATTTGATTTCTGATTGGTTAGATTTAAATAATGACAGAGAAAGACGAAAAGTAGTTCCATTTTTTTACGTATTTTTGACAAAATTTGAGTATAATCCGCAAAATATTTTTGTTTTCTTGACTGTCAAAATTTAGCGTTTTCTATGATTTAAAAAAAGTCAAAATTTGTGCACATCGAGTTATCGTACTGGACTCGTGGATTTCATTTATAACGACCTTGGTTATAACGATTTTTCGGTTATAACGACGTAACACTTAGGTCCCTTGAATATAATAATAATAATAATATTTTATTTCCAAAAAATCTACAAGATGCTTGGATTATATCATACAAAAATCGATTTTAGAATAATTCTCTAATTTTATAAAAAGACTTTGAAATTAAAAACTTTTTAAGCGCTATAAAGTATACTTCTCTTTCTATATAGCGACTTCCGGCTATAGCGACCTTCGCATATAACGACGGAATTATGTGGGGTCCCTTCATTGTCGCTATAACCGAAATCCACTGTAGTTTGTACTAATTAATTATATCATCTATTAGCACATTTCTCAAGTTGCCGAAATATGGACTCTTTTCGGTACCAAAGGTACTCAAAACGCATGTTAAAAACACGAGGCTAGTTTTGGCGCTGGACACAATGCTGGGACTTTGTCTGGCTGTCGTGCGCGTTACGTAAGGAAATGACGTTTCTGCGAGCTCACAAGATGGAATTCAAAATAAGAACCGAGGCTATTTTCTTTGCTGGGTCCTGTGCTTGCACTGAGCAAGAACCAATCAGGATACAGCATTCTTGTCACGTGGGCGACATGAACAAACGCCCACAAACTAACATGGCGTCATTCTGCTCAGACAATAGAGACGCTTTGCTCTGTATTTATATTTGAACTGTAACTGCGCGCGCACCAGATCTATCCACAAAACAAGCTCGAAAAGTAGTCTCGTGTGAGGCGAGCACATAAAAGCAATGAAAACTAGTATAGTTAAATCTAGCAAGGAATCTAGCGGCAAATCCAGCCTCGTGTACAGCGGCCTTTAAATAAATATAAAATAACCTGCAAATCAAGAAATTTGTGCATGGTGACTGTAACCAAGTATCTTATTCCGTCCTGGGCACCACTTGTCAACAAAATAAATAAATCATATGTACACACTCTTGCATACAATATAACCAGTGCAAGCACAGCTAACTGCAATGTAAGAAAAGTACATCATTAGAAACAGGGCTCAAAAGTAATAAGATAAAACTAGTGTGACCTGTGCGAATTATTCGCACTAAATAAGTATAATAATTATCACTTTACGAAATTATTTTTTAAATATGATTGCAGGTATTCAATTCGTTTCTAGTTTTGCACACTGCTTATAACTTTTGTTGTATTACAATATGAAGCTCAGATGACAGATCGAAGAAATATTTTACTAAAATTGTCATATAGAGGCGCAAGTAGCAAAAGCGTTGAGCTAAGCCGTCTGATGGCATCATGCAGCATTGCTGTGACGTTGTTCAGCGTTGCTCGCTGTTTCAAAATTAAAATCGTCAGATGGCAGTATGCAGTATTGTGTCTGTTGCATTACAATATGAAGGTCAGATGACAGATCGAAGTGTTGACGTTGTTTCAAAATTAAAGCCGTCAGATGACAGACGTTGTTCAGCGTTGCTGTATTTTAATTAATTTACAAAAACAAAAGCTATAATAAATTTTTTAGTTGTCGATGTCAGTAGAGCAAGCAATTATCTGTAAAATGATATATAATTTATGTGGAGAAATTGTGAGGTTTTTTCTAAAAAGGGAGGCAAACATCTTTAACCTTAGCGTATTAATATATATGATGATATTAGTTTTTATTGAAATGTAGGTACTAAATTAGGAAAAAATAATGTATGTTCATAATTATAAAAGCGTGAGCTGCAACCTCTACGGTCGATTATTAGTTACAAACCACACTTTTATTTCTTTTTTAGTACATTCCAATAAAAGCTTGTTCTTATAAAAAGTTTTTTTTTATTAATATCTATTTTATCTTGTTTTTTTTGAAAATTTTTAATACTAAAACAGAGGTTTATTAAAAATAATCGAATTATTAATTCTTATTAATCGATAATTTTATTTATTCAACACGCGTGAGTAATATATAAATTCGGGGCCCAGCTAAATTCGGGAGAAATAATAAATTACTTCATGTTGACGCGTACAGTGCTAATAATGAGCCGAAACTGTACGATAATGTATTATTTCATAGTTTCTGGACCAATAGGAACGCGGTAGCGATTTGTATATATGAAAACAGCATCGCAATTCAGCGAAAGTAAGGCCATCTTGTGTGCACCGAGGGCGATGGGTACGTCAATCAATGAAGTGATTTATTATTTTTCCCTCTTTTATCAGGGCCCCGATTACATATTACTTGTGCTAGTTGAATAAAGTATTATGTGCGATCATTGATCGAAGGAGAATATTCCACTCGCGTATTACCGCACTCGCTACGCTCATGGAATCTTCTCCTTTTCTCACTAATCGCACAATATACTATCATTGAAGAGTTCTAATCAGACGTTAATCGAAGATTTGTCTAAAACAGTAGTCTATTTTCATACCAAATAATTTATATCACAAATACCTTTCCTATGAACTTCAAGCCTTTAATAAGGGAAAAACACGTAAATCCCCATACCATAAGCAACACAGCAAACCCACGTTGTGAAAAAATCTTTTCAGAATGCACACTGGTGAGATACTGAGTCCTGTAACAAAAACTGGGGCATTTATGTTTGTAAGGTTTGCTAAGGTCCGAACAAGGGCATTCAAAATCGATTCGTCCTCGCTTTTCTAGAACCATTTCGATACTGAGAAAGGTTGAGAAATCAATAAATAAAATTATCGATAAATTTTTCAGACAATATATTAACAATTTATCGAGGAAGGCTATAGGCTATATAATATCACGCTACGATCAATTGGAGCGGAACATCAATGAAAAATGTTGCAAGATGTATCTCAAAATTAGTCCATGCGACAAATATTATCAGGTGAAATGCCTTAACTAAATATTGCAATATTAGCGCGTCACGTTCAGAAGCCCGGATAGCTCAGTCGGTAGAGCGCAAGACTGTTAATGCCATGGTCTTGGGTTCAAGCCTCACGTCGGCGAATATATTTTTATTTTTTTTATTTACTACATTGCTTTCTTCTAAGGCTTATATTTCAATTTTTTTAAATTTTATTACGACTAATTAAAATTAAATAAATCTAATTAATAGCTCATTTGAAAACTGTTACAACTATAGGTACCTATATAAAAATAATTTTCCTACAGTGTTTTCAATTAAATATTTATTATATTAAAAGAAACCTATTACTTAAAAAAAGTATAAATACTGCTTTTTAACGACAAAAACTTTTGAACGGTAATTCCGATCATTACGAAGTTTGGACACAACATTCATCTCGGTAAACTAAGATGAATGTGCGTACTCCATCCCCATTCGTTCTTTTGCACCCGGGTGAAACCGGGCGGGACCGCTAATCATCCTATAAATTTGAGGTGCGTCTTATCATCCGATACCTCTTATAGTCCGAAAAACACTGTAATCTGAACATAGGCCAAATTTCTCGAAGTACGAGACTATAATGGTCATATCTTATCGAAACGGGAAGGCAACACTAAACAATAATGAAATTAAAAAAACAGTTGTGTGGTTTTAAGAAACCACGACGGAAGTGAAACTTTTATTGGATTGTAGGCGTTGGATTGTCGACACTTATCCATCACGATTAATTATAAACAACAATATTCACATGAATACACGAATAAAAACATGTAAACACTGTACAGCACTTGCCCGCATGACAGACTGACTATGTGTTATACATACTACACGGTCAGCTGATGCTAACCATGGGCGCCGCCATATTGGCCTTTGCTGCTCTACCGAGCGCCTACTCCGAACGCCTTTCACTTTACCCCTACTCCGCGGCCGCCTGTAATGCGACATGCAACAAACGGCCAGAAAAATTCGGAGCTGTAGAATAAAAGTTTCACTTTAAAAAAATTATACTCTTCATTTTTTTATTACCAATAAAAATTTGCTGCGCTAAATTGGATCATTTTCGGCATCCCTTCGCATTTTATCATCATGGGAAATATAAAGTCACATTTAGTCGAATTTATTGGTCCTCGCTTTAGGAAGTCGTAACAATCGTATTCTCCCTCACTCGAGCATACGTCCCAAACAACAGTAATATTTCTGTAAAGCTTATAGGACCAATCGATATAAGTGTACATATATATAACGTTACTTATAGGGTGTGTTATTGTTGTCAAAAGAATATAGATACTAAAACCTATTTACAAAAAAAAAGAAAAAAATATTAATTCCTTGACTTCTTATTTCATATATATTAGAGATCGTGTCTATCGAGATATCTATACTAATATATAAAGCTGAAGAGTTTGTTTGTTTGTTTGAACGCGTAAATCTCAGGAATTACTGGTTCAAATTGAAAAAAATATTTTTTCTTGGATAGCCCATTTATCGAGGAAGGCTATAGGCTATATAAAATCAGGCTACGACCATTAGGAGCGGAGCATTAATGAAAAATGTTGCAAAATGTATCTCAAAAATAAGCTTCTATTCAGGTGAAATGCACTAACTAAATATACTCATATTAGCGTTGTCAAAATACAACGCCGGCTAGCTCAATCGGTAGAGTACACGACTGTCAATATCAGGGTAGTGGGTTCGAGCCCTACGTTGGGCGAATATATATTTTTTTATTTTCTACATTGCTTTCTTCTAAGACTTACATTTAAATTTATTTTTATTTATTTAATTAATTAAAAAAAATTATTAGTTAAAAAAAGTATAAATACTGTTTTTTATCGACAAAAACTTTTGAACGGTAACTCCGATCATCATGAAATTTGGACACAACATTCATCTCGGTAAACTAAGATGAATGTGTGTACTCATGTCCCTCCCTTCTTTTACAGCCGGGTGAAACCGGACGGGACCGCTAGTAATTAATAAGAAAAAGTCTAAGTCTATAGACGAAACGTCGTACATTAATAAATCTAACTTTTTGTCCACAATCCTGCGATTTTTCTTATCAATTATTTCATAGTTTAGAACAGCGTTTCCTAAACTTTTTCATCAGCGGATTCCTCATACTAGCAAAATTATCGCGAATTTATTAGAAATATGAACAAAATTGCATTATAAATATTTCTTGGTACAAACCATATGCAATGGGAGCCATTCTCCATAATTCCGCTGGAGTAGATTTACTATATGTACCAATAAACAACTCCATATAAACAGTAGGTAATGCAAACAGGAACATTGATATAACAAAAACTACAAGAAACGCTCCTGCAAATTTAGATAAATAATTTATTTAGCTATATACAGTCGAATCTGGATAAGTAAAAGTTCAAGAGTACGCGATCTCTTTTTCGCTAACCCGAGTTTCTTGCTTATAGAGGTACAGGAGTGGCCTTTCTCACTTATAGAGGTCTATAAAAACTATACAAGAGCATTGTTATTTAGTTCAGCTATTTATGACTCATTCTTAAATTTCGTTGAACTATTAAGAGTATTCGTCCCTGCAAACACCCCCTGCACCCTTCATCTCAAAACTTTTCCCCTCGCCTAAAAACGGTTCGCGCTCTCCCGACGCTATTTTTAAAGCTAGAGGGTTCTGGTAAACGCCAAATGAAAGACAAAGAATTAGACTACAGATCCTTCAGGCGATTTTTTTGAAAAACAGTTTCACCTAGGTGTGAAATATTACGTAACTTATTATTTTTTTCAAAAGGTTGTAAGTTTTTTCAGGAATTTTTTTCCAAAAAATTCGCCTGAAGGATCATGTAGTCTGATTCTTTGTCTTTCATTTGGCGTTTACCAGAACCCTCTAGCTTTAAAAATAGCGTCGGGAGAGCACGAACCGTTTTTAGGCGAGGGGAAAAGATTTGAGATGAAGGGTGCAGGGGGTATTTGTAGGGACGAATACTCTTAATACGTTCGACTATCGCTTATAGAGGTACCGGCAAGTAGTAGTCTCAGTTATTGATATCCATGAGTAAAAAATGTCTTTCTCTTACAGAAGTTTCTGCTCCTCACTTATAGAGGTTTTAGAGGGTTACAAAGACGGTACCTGGCAATTACTTTCACTTAGAAAGTTGTCTCGCTTACCTAATTCTTTCTCACTCAGATTTTACTGTATACATAATCAAAAAAATTCTTATTATAATTTTTGAACTAAAAACATGACATTAAGATTTATTTTAGGAATACTAATAATGAGATTAATTAGTGTAAGTACTGTTTTCGGATTACTCGCATCACCATTATCTTTTATTTACTATTTTCCAGATAATTTTAATATTTATCTTATAATATACAACGTTTCCGATGGGTATATCAAATAATATACCACGTTTCCGGTGGGTATATCAAACATTATACCACGTTTTCTGTGGGTATATCAAACAATATACCATTTTTTCGGTGGGTAAAATTAACAATATTCCACGTTTTTGGTGGGTATATCAAACAATTTACCACGTTTTCGGTGGATATACCAAACGTATTCCTAAATAAATGTTATTAATGCGTGAGTTGTCGTCAAAAAATAATTTACCGCCCTCAAAATTGTAACAGTTTTTAATGAGACTTGCTGTTTCGTCAGTTCCATTGCGTATAATAATACAAAAGGCGATCAAACAGAATCTGCTATTCCAAAGATGTTTCTTTTCGTCAAATTTCAACTGAAAAAATATTTACTCTAAATAGTTTCACAGATTTCAAATGTTGCACACAAATAAATTGAGATTTATGATGACGTCTACTCATTTTTTACGCTTCTTTTTACCTATCGGACTCTCGTGGTCTAATCCATTCGCAGTTTGTTTAACTATTTATTTATTATAAGAATGACAACCAATTACTCAACATTTGGCATGTATTGTTTCTTCAATCATCCTGACTTTTTATAGCATATATCCGATCTAGAATAGTCACCGAACTCCTAGTTTTAAATACAATTGGCTGGGTTATGTGATTATATAACAAACCTGATTTTAATTTAGTGGAACGCCCTATTGATTTTAAAGACAGTTATTTACATACCGCTATTGCTGGCGCTAAAGATTTTCTTTTAAAAAGTACATTCTTCATATTTATCTTCCCTCAAATTTTTATAACACCGATAATAGATCAAACATAAAAACTATTAAAAAAAATTCGTGTCACATTTTCTTGTACTTTTAAAATGTCAATTAGACAGAGCAGAAACCTTGGTTATATTAAAACAATAGAAAATTGAATTATATAAATAGAACTGCAAGAAATGAAATGCAATCCAACGCTTTCAAGTCAAGATGGCTTATTCAACATATTATGTTTTCATTGTCCTCATACAAAAATAAGTAAGTTTTCTTACGACAATATTGTGTTTCGTTTTGGGGTAGGTAAATAGGGGCTAGCGAACCGCCTGCGGCTCTTTAGAAAAATAGAATGTGAAAATAAAACTAGATGCCTGAATTATGTTCGTTCGTTTGTTAGAATTGGTCGCGATTTTATATTATATAGTTTACCATAGAAACTACATCTTGTTTGAGAAATGAGCAACAAATTTAAAATAAAAAATTTGATGTAATAAATTTCTTTTTAAAATACCCAATAAAAAGCTTTAAAATGAGTTTTCAGTGCCTTTGCAGTCTTGATATTCCAAAGCTCGAAAAAGGATTTAAGATACTTCAAGAAAGCCAATCAAATTCCCTTCTGAAGAAGTATTTGACACAAGACGTTTACCAAAAATTGAAAACTAAAAAAACATCATTCAATTCAACATTACTAGATTGCATTCAATCAGGTGAGTTGTTTGTTAATCTCGGTTTAATTGTTACATCATCGTTCAGCGGAGATTTTACGAAATTACTTGGATTCATCCAATATAATCAATTAACAAGATCGGTCACCCGCTTTTTTCTTCCATTAGAAAAACTTTGATCATATTTCATCTATATTTACAGTAAGATTAATAAGTTGTAGTTACTTGAACAAAGTTTTTAATACAATATCCTAAATATCTTGTGTCGGTATCAGCAATATAATTATTAACAGTACTGATAACTAGTGATGTGCCAGATATCCGTATCTGTATCCGCGGATATCCGAGGGAGAAGAAAGATCCGTATCCGTATCCGTTAGTTTTTTTGCGGATCTTTTACCTTATTAATTTTCAATTCATAGATGAAATTTTATATATAGGTATAGATGATTAGGTAATAATGAAAACCTGTTAAATTCCATTTCGATTATTTTTTATTTTTTAAAATCGTATTTGGCACCTTTATATTGCAAACTTTTATCGTAGTGAGTACCATACCAATAGTACATAACTCAAAGGTACCAAAAAACTATATAATGAGATATTGCACATCGATCTTTGGAGAGAGACAATCTGTTATGAGAGTTAACTCTTAAAGAGGTCAATAACTTTTTCCCATAACAGATAGTCTCTTTCCAAAGGTCGATGTGCAATATTTACCGCCGCGTACTCTAAGAAAGTTAAGATCCGTATCCGTATCCGCGGATCTTGAAACCAAATATCCGTATTCAGATCCGTAACCGCGGATATACATTTTCAACGATCCGGCACATCACTACTGATAACCATTAGACATGATAACAATAGCACTTTTCTTTTATTAATAGGAATACAAAATCTTGACTCTGGTATTGGTATATACGCTCCGGATAGAGAAGCTTATGTAGTGTTCGCTGATATATTTAACCCAATAATAGAAGAATATCATCAAGGCTTTAAAAGAAGTTATCGTCAACCAGCAAAAGAGTGGGGGGATTATAATCATTTTAATGATTTAGATCCAGAACGTAAATATGTGATATCAACCCGAGTTAGATGTGGTCGCTCTGTTGAAGGATTTCCTTTTAATCCTCGAATGACTGAAGAACATTACATCAATCTGGAACGAATGGTAGCTGGAGCATTAACTTCTTTAAAAGGCGAATTGAAAGGTACCTATTATCCTTTAACAGGAATGGAGAAAGAAACACAGGATCAACTCATAGCCGATCATTTCTTGTTTAAAGAAGGTGATAGATTTTTACAGGCTGCCAATGCGTGTAGATATTGGCCTTCAGGTCGTGGTATTTATCATAACGACGACAAAACCTTCCTGGTTTGGTGCAATGAAGAAGATCATCTAAGAATAATTTCTATGCAACAGGGCGGAGATTTAGGAGCAGTGTTCAAACGTTTTGTAAAAGCTGTGGATACAATTGAAAAAAAAATTCCTTATTCCAGAGATAACCGATTGGGTTACTTGACATTTTGTCCAACAAATTTGGGAACGGCTATTCGTGCATCAGTTCATATAAAATTACCACATCTTGCATCGGATTTACAAAAACTTGAAGACATAGCTAAAAAATACAATTTACAAGTGAGAGGAACCAGCGGTGAACATTCAGACTCGCAAGGCGGTGTTTATGACATATCTAATAAACGTCGATTAGGATTGACGGAATACGACGCTATCAAAGAAATGCATGACGGGATAGCACAACTTATAAAAATGGAAAATTCTTTTACACAAAAGGAAGAAACCTAAAATATAGTATTAATGAAAAATATTATTTTGATACAAATTGATTGTGAGGTGCCTAAAGATAAGAGTATATTATGAATAAACGATTCGTCAAAACTCTAAATTTTCCACAGTCACTTTTCTTACGTGTTCTAGGAGAAACTACACCGTCTCGTACAGACACTAAAAATTTAACCAAAATCGGTAGACTGTATTTAAGACACAAATTTTCTAAATACAATTTTTTTTTTGACGTGATAACGTCTTATAAATTGATGAATCACCAATCTTATAAATTGATAAAACACCGGCTGCATGCACGAAAAAGTGTAACGTTCCTAACGTTCCGCCTGACCCTGTGCGTGCTTCGAAAACGGCCCTAACGATTTGGATGAAATTTACTGAAAAGGGATTTTGGGGGGCAAAAAATCGTTTTAGCTAGGTCTCATCTCTCGAAAAAATCGTTTTCTTACAAATTTTATCATTATAAAAATCAATTTTTTGACGTATGAAAATACTTAAATATTGTAAGTAGGTTTTGGAATTTTATATAAACAGTGAAACAATTGTTTTATAAATAGTATGACAGTTAATCTTTGAGACTTAAAATAAATACGAAAGAAAGAAAGTTAAAAAAAACAATTATATTATAGGTGGTAAGTAATTTTAATAAATAAAATTAACCTAAATTTGAAGCAAAAGATGCAATATCATAGATTCGAATTATTATAATTATTATATGTAGAATTTAGGTTATGTATTACGGAATACGTTATCACGTAAAACTATCGTCCGTAAACCGACTTTACAGACAACCAATTTTTTTTTTTGTAAAATTTAATACACGATCACAGACTTTCTATATTTACGACGATACTAAAAAAATATCGTTTTAAAAATAAAGTTAGTAAGGTAAACCTGTAATAGATAATTAGATTGTTGTAGGTGATAGCATTATTTAACATGTTGGCAGTTCTTTTTTTTTAGAGTAAGCTCATTTTGTGGCATTTCGAAGACTTGCATCACATTGCGAAAATCTATAGAATGACCAATGGGTATAGAATATACATTTCATTATAATAAACTCAGACATAAAAAATAGTCTTTAAACATCTATATTTAATTTTTACCGTAGAAAAACACAAACAACATGAAAAATATATTTATTTAGTTAAAACATAAGTGTTATTAACATTTTATCACATTTGACAGTTTTTCTACAAAAATAGTATAAATTTTAATAAATTCGAAGTGGTAAAATACTGCTGGATTATAGAAAGCGCTACGATAACCCAAGATTGTGATTTGTGATGATTAAAAAATAGTTTTGTGTGAAGTTTCACTTCGACGCATTTCAATGTAGATCACTCATTTGTTTTTCTGTGCTTTAACAAAAACTAGAATTTATGATCACAATCTAGAGTCATTTTTAAATCAGATTTTCTGACAATGCGTCCTTCAGCCTAAATATATTTTTATTATCTCTGTTTATAATAGCCCAAACGAGAAGTATGTTCGTAAATCGTATATCAAGAATTCATCATCGATATATTTTATAAAAAATACATTGCACTTGTTTGTTTTTGTGTTTTGAACAAACATTTTGTTTTTCAACTCAAAATAAAATATTCAATAAACAACACAAATTATAAATCAGTTTCTAAATAAATTAAACTGATTTTCAGTATTTACAATGGTTAATAATAATTAACAATCCTTCAGTAAGTGTAGATATTGCACAATAGCCTATTTTTCCTCATGGAAAGACACGTCACTTTCTGGAGGCTTCACTTAGCGATCGTATCAATTATAATTTATTTAATAATGTTTGTTTACATCTAAACAAACTAGAAATGTTGTAACTCTCCAAGAGCCACGCAATTTAATCAGTTTATTTATATTTAAATTATTAAATTCGTAGTCGGATTTGCTAAAATCGAAAGGGAGTGACTCAACGTGAGTTTCCACAAATAAGCAGACGTCAAGAAAAGAGTCACATAACCAATAAAAAACGCCCTACCAGATCTACTAATAATCACTCGACAATGTGGAAGGGCAAGGCACCTAAAAGCAGTGTTGTCTCTTTTCACCGAAGAAAAGACTGATCCATAACCTCATTGTAAATGGGTGTACAAACCTAAGACTCAACGAAACCGATGGCAATATTTGGAGCCGTCGCGTTTGATGTATAAAGGAACGTGACCGAACTCTGTCCAATTCCTTCCAACACAGTCGCTGTCCTTTACTTAGACTCGCTCGAAGATGGTTTTGAACAGTAATCAACGCTATCAAACTCGAATATAAAAATTTATTTCGAATCACTGTCAGTTTGACACGCTAACGCCACATGCGCCGCTCTGGTGATTTAGATTGGAACTCCGAACTACGGTCTGTACGCAGCCTAAAGTTTAGTAGTCAAAATTCTTCTATGAAACCAAACTAACAGAAGGTGTAAACCAATCAAATAGATCGTCTTCACTAGTTCCACTAATAATCTCGTTTCTATACTGTTCTGTGCTCAGTAACACTCTTTCCGTATACAACAGTCTCTGTTGGTCCATGTTCTTTTTTATAATTTCTATTGTTGGGCCAGTAAACTGCCCCACCGCAAACGGAGCAACACTTCCGGTAATTACTAAGTGGAAGCCACGCACTGTTTTGTTCACGAATTCGCCTGCCAAAATCTGAGGTTCTCTAGGTGGACACAATCCAATCAAGTACATGAAGAAATTCCTACACGGCCATCCCCAGAAACCCAAGTTGGAGTTGATCGACTCGGCAAAATATAGTGGTGCTCTGTGATGGTTGCAAGCGAAGAAGCCTATGAACAAAAATACTCATTTGTAATAATATTAATAACTTAATTTCATGAGATATTGGGTCAAAACATACGTTGTTCAGCCCAGCAGCCGGGTTGGATGACGCCGCCATTTATATAAAAATCAACGTCCCCTGACGGCTCTATCTTTCCTTGAATGAATGCGTTCGTATGAAAGACATCCACAAATTCTGCATCCGTTGGGTCCAGCTTTCTATCTCTGTTGACAAAGGTAAATCCAGGCATTGCTGGATCAAGTCCTGTAAACACAACTGACATCAGAAAAGACATATATAGTTTTCAAATTATTAACCGACTTCAAAAAAGGAGGAGGTTCTATGTTCGACTGTAAATTTTTTTATGTATGTTCACCGATTTCTCCGTTCATTATGGACCGATTTTCAAAATTCTTTTTTTATTCGAAAGAGTGCACTTCCGAGGTGGTCCCATCGGAACCAAGCCAGGATCTGATGGTGGAATCCGGAGAAATCGAGGGAAACTCTCAAATTTTACCCATTGCAATCCTTCATAAAATAACTGCATAATTTATTGTGTAAATATCTAACACTAAAAAGAGAAAAATAAAATATTTTTAACAAAAAAATTGAACCGACTTCAAAATATGCACTAAAAAGTAATAAAATAATTACAATTATTGTTATTTTTGCAGTCGGTATCAGCCAAGGAAACATTACAATATACCTAGCAATAATAACATCGACTCCAAAAATAACAATAATTGTAAATTATTTTATTAATTTTTAGTGCATATTTTGAAGTCGGTTCAATTTTGTTTATAATATATTTTTTTTAAAAAACGCATTCAACACTGTTACACTAAAGCAGAGATCGGCAACCCGCGGCCCGCGAGCCTATATCTTGCGGCCCGTGACTGTTTTATAAATAAAAGATCTACCTACATATATAAATAATGAAATTAATTTTCACAAATCCTTTTTCTTGTGATATTGAGGATGTACTTAGTCACTTACAAATGAACGTGATTGATCTCCAATCTAATGATACTCTCACTAACTCTTTCTTTGAAATCAAAGATCTTGTTAAATTTTATGTCAGTTTGCCATCTAATTTTGACGAATTGAAAAGTTTCGCTCTGCAATTCATTAAAATTTTTGGTAGTACTTACTTATGCGAACACACCTTTTCGATTCTCAATTACAGAAAAAATAAATATGCTTCTCGTCTCACAGATGAGCATTTGAGAGCTATTCTACGAATTGCAACTACAAACCTGGAAGCTAACATACAACAAATAGCCACTCAAATACAACCTCAAACGTCACACTAATTTTTGTAAAAGAACAGTTCTATTTTGAAGTTCTCAGTTTAATCAAATTCAAATAAAATGTTTTCGAATTTTTAATATCACAAATACCTATTATTAAAATTATGACGTGCGGCCCGCCTTTATTTCAATTTGCCACTATGTGGCCCTTGCTTGCCAAAAGGTTGCCGACCGCTGCACTAAAGCATAAATAATCAGGACCATTAGTAATTCTAATTGAAGTGTTATTTGGATTATTGACGCCTTGTTAATTTGTATCATTACGATGTATGTTTCAATTAGAACTGGCAGTTGATTATTGTTCACTCTGTGGAAGTATTTATCATCATTGACGTCGTTCTTCTATTATTTTTATGACGTAAATTATTAGAGTTAACATAAAATGTAAATAATGTCGTTTTAGTATGGAATGAAACACTAGTCTTTTGATGAAATGAATATGATAATTGTGTTTTCAAAATATGAAATGGATCTGTTGTTTATATTAACATTAAATAATAAATAATCAACCTGTAATACGAGGCAGTAAATAAGGTCTCAGATTGTTGGCTGCGAATCCACTAACATGAGCGCCTAGGCTGAAACCGACGAGATGCAAATCCTCGGCATTCAAATCGCGTAATCTTTCGACCAGTTGGGCAACGCAAGCTCCAACATGATAACTGTTTATCACAGCTGAAGGATAACATGGGGCTGGTGCCAGTTTAGCCCAATCGACTGCGAAGATATTGTAGGCACCTCGTTGTAAATATTCTGTGTTTAAAATGAAATTATTATTAAATACATTAGGGTCTTGCTAATTAGGAGTCCGGAATAAACGGAATTTGCCATAAAACGCACATAATTATTATTTATCTTTACTTATCACTTTTAGACATTGGACGGTGCAATTTATATCAGTTAATTTATATTTAAGGACGAAGAAAAAAAGCTTAAATTATTATTGGTAGATAAGAGATGGCGACAGAGCACTCGACGGCAGAAACGCTCTCTTTCTAGTAGCCTGAGCCCTAAATCCGCTTGGTGGAAGGGGTCTAGCGCGTTACGATACGCCGCTGAGGCGCTTAAAAAACGGCAAAATTCAAAAATCCTCCACTAACTGACAAAAAATGACTGAACAGCATCTGGGGGGACCTCCTAGTTGCAGAAAAAAGGGGGTAAATTGGCAGAAAATATTTTTTTGCAACTAGAACTGTTCATAATTTTCTGTCATTTAGTAGAGGACTTTTGAATTTTTCCGTTTTTTTTAAGCGCTAGACCTCTATTCTATCAAGCGAATTTGTAGAGGGGGGGCTCAGACTACACGAAAGAGAGCTTTTCTGGCACCGAGTGCTCCTTGACCACTTCAGTCGCCATCCCTCTTAACTATAATTACCTACCAATAATAACTTAAGCTTTGCTCCTAGTCCTTAAATATAAAGTAAATGAAATAAATTGCATTATTCAATGACAACGAATAATAAATATCATAATATTTAATACTAAATAAGTACAATAAAATTAACAATTTAAATTTTTTTATTAAAAATAAATTGAATGGCAACCAAATCAATTTTTCTTTATTAATACATTATATTATCAAAAGTCAAATTTCATTAGAAAACTCGATTGGTGAAGATCGAGCCAAATCGGGATCTTATACTAATGTGTATCTATTTTATTTGAAACATCCATTAAAGCCCGTCTAAGGACCTCACGACAGCGATACAGACGTACCAATAGCAATGTATCAAAAAAGGAATTTTTTGTCATCATTATAGCGAGATGCCCAAAGCAATGAAACATGCCCGCCTCATGCATAAAAACTCTGTCGCTTATGTAACATTGTAAAGATAAGTGTAATGATCATTTCTTAAGCGGCCTACACACCTTGATACAAGCTGCGATGGAGGCTTCGACTCTATGTTTCATTAAACTAACATCAGTTGCATAAACGCCTACTTAAATCGAAACCTATTGCGATGCCTGAATCGACTCCATGTTCATGCAACACAAGAATAGTAGGTTAAGTTATTTTCTAGGTACCTAATGCTTGACGAATAAAATGAGGTACGTAGTTGGGGCACTCTTTATACTCCATCAAAGGAAATCAAAATGCTTTATTTGAAAGGCTAAAAGTACATTTGTATTCCAAAGACACGTATGCAGATGATAAATGTTTATGAACTCTTCCCAAAATACACGATCACTTTCCATCATGGAATTTACACACACAAACAACAAAGTAACCTCTCTAAAATGGCGCGGAAAAGTAAATTAATATCGTCTTGGCATCGACGCAATTCTACACACGCTGAAACTTGCATCGGCATCACCGACTCGGCGTCGTGGCTCGCCGACCAAAATGGGATTCCAGACTCTGCATCGCTGCAAGCCGCAACTGATGCCAAATACGTGATTCAGTACTACACACACTGCTACTTGCATAATGAAACATAAGAGTTGTATTAAGGTGTGTAGGCCGCTTTAAATTATGAATTTATTATCAATTATTATTATCAACTTTAATGATCTGCCCTTCAGAAGGCGGATATGATCGAATGACTTCGTTTCGAGGTATCAAATAAAATAGATCAGTGATAACAAATTTTAAAATATACCTACGTTTCTTTATTTCGACGAGCGCATTCAGAAACATATCCGAATTGTAGCCGTGTATAATAATTTTGGTTGGCAATCTTGGATCAAAATCAGTTGAACTGATATTTGACGTCATTAAAGAGTCTCCTACTTCAACCGGTTGAGGGTAGGTTGGATTCGAACGTGTGTAGAGAAAAAAATTTACATCGGGATCAGGACATGTTCTACTTAACACAAATATACACGATCCTAACGATACACTTCCTTGGCGGCCTTGTAACTGTCTCATGGTGACTATTTCACTTGCTCGCACGGTCAAAAATACAACTGTAAAATAAATTAAAAATATCGCCCGTAATACGATTTCAATATAACATATAAAATTGTAATTTACGAATTCTTATAATGTCAGTTGTTTTGGATATAGCTATAGTTTCTTTTTTTTGACCACCAATAGCCAGAGTTATTTGGGCTTAGTGTCTAATGCTACCGGATTTACCAGGGGTCGGCAACCTTTTGAAACGGAAGAGCCAAAAGTTACAATTTACAAAATTTCCCAGTTTTTAAAGAGCCACTAAACATTTTCGTTTCATTATTATAGTATTTGCTTATATAGGTATAATATATTATATCCGAGGACGACACGTCGCGACAGGGGCGGTGCGGGTGAGACGCGAGTGGAAATGGCTGAGAGATAGGCATGGTACTCAATTATGGATCGATTGGACGATTTTTAAGGGTTTATATAATAAAATAAATATTTTTTGTGTATGGAACTGGAGAGCTGCAACGTTACATTAAAAGAGCCGCAGATTGCCGACCCCTGCATTAGACCTATATATCGACCCAAGATGACTGACTGCCCGAAAATGATTTTAATGTTTACATGTTTCCAGTAACATTTACTTAAGTTTGCAATTCAAAATGTCCTAACTTAACATTCGCATTAATATTTACACAATTTTAAAATAGTATAATTTTGATAATTTATTTATTTTCGAATATGATAATGATGATTTGTCATTAATTTATTGTTCCTTACGTAGACGGCAATTTGGTTCAATCTATATCCGGCACATTTACAAATCCGTCTCTCTGCTAGTTAGTAGATTATACAATCTACTGTTGTCCCGAGCCTAGAAACGCTGCTAGATTCCTTGCTAGATTTGCCTACTAGTTTTCCAGCGCTGGTTTTTTTGATTGCTGTAAGTGCTCGCTTCACACGAGATTATTTTTCAAGTTTGTTTTGTGGATAGATCTGGTGCGCGCGCAGTGACAGTTCGAATATAAACACAGAGCAAAACGTGCCTTTTGTCAGACTGTGAGCAGAATGACGTCATGTGGGCGTTTGTTCAAGTGCCCACGTGAAGATACTGCTTCCTGATTGGTTCTTGCTCATACCTAGAGCAAATCTAGCAGGGAAAGTATCCCCTGTTCTAATTTTAAAACCTATCTTCTGAGCCAACAAGGGCAGCCCGCAGTGACGTCATTTCCAGCTTCGTACCCAGCCTACCGGCTAGCAGAACTCCTAGCAGCGTTTCTAGCCTCGTGTGCAGCAGCCTTTAGATTCGGAACTAGCGACTTGTAAAAGAGGAACTGTGGGAACGTATGGCAGAAACTTTTTATTTATTTGGCGTACTTTGCACCATCCTAGTATCTTAAAAAATTAAAAACAGTAGACGCGAAATTATCATAAAAACAGTGCCAAATTCCAATGCTATTTTAAATGTATAAAATTATATGGTTCGATTATATCGTTGCATTTCCGCAAACAAAAACATCTTAGCTCTGTTAAGCCAAGTTTATACTGTCATATATAATTTACAGACTCGTACACTCAACGCGAAAATATATATGCATTCCATTGATTGTTTTCACGTAATTTATAAATTAAAAGTTTCTTTCTTTTAGTAAGTAGGTATAATATTACGGTAGTTATTCTGAACACATTTTAGCATCTTATTTTACAGTTTTGTTCTCTATATTTACATATATACATTATTATTTTAAATAAGTTGTATATGCATAAACAATTTTTCGTAAATTATATGACCGTATAACCGGCTTTATACAAATTTATTGTGTTATAATTTTAATTAGAAAGTACTAAAAAGTATATTTATATGGCAAATGCTTTTGTTTAGAAAGCATGCATTTTTGATATTATATAATGTATGGTAATTATATTATTCAACACTTATATTATAAAAATCAAGTTATATTTCAATAAAATAGTCTTATCTGGGAAATAAAATCGTCTTGACATAAAAGATATGCCACAAAATCATAGCTAGTTAACTGAATTTAAAACTAATTTTGGGTAAATAACAAAGGCTATTGTTGGTTACAAAAATCATTATCAGAAAATCGAATCTAACAATGACCTTATATTGTTACTGCATATATTTCTCAATAAGACAAGCATACTGCATAGCAGAACAACAATTAATAAAGCTAAACGTTATTTTTTTTTCCACTTCGAAAGTGCATTTTTCTACACATTTTGATCAACATCTAGCTTGAAAAGCAATCTTTTTTATATAAGTCATTCCTTTTTGACGGATTTTCATAACAATATTAAACAGCTCATGTATGTATAAAAACTGTCATTCAATTTTCACAATGTAAAGTTACCGCCGGATTCGAACCGACGACCCCATATGTACAAAGATGCAGCCGCTTTACCTTAATGCTAAACCGATTTTTATAGCATACGGCATAGTTTCTCAACCGGTGGTCCGTGGAGATTTTTGGATGGTCCGTGAAAGTTTTTGGGATGTTGTATTTTATGGATTTTTAAACTATATTTTTTCTACTGTTGTTTTAATATACTTAAATATACGGTGTTGCAAAATCGATCGTTTTGAATAAAAATTCAATTATATAAATACAGTGTAAACTCTTTATAACGAAACTCAAGGGACCGAGCATTTTTTATCGTTATAGAGAGTTACCGTTATATGGAGTGAAGAAAGAAAAACAACCAAATTAACAATAATCTTCAATGTACTGTATAATCTCTTTATAACGAATTTTAAGGGACCGAACATTTTTTTCGTTATAAAGAATTTTCGTTATATGGAGGGAAGAAAGAAAAATAACCAATTTTCACAAAATTAATTTATTCCAAACACATATACAAACACATATACCTATAGTTTGGCGTCATCAAGTGCTTGTTGAATAGATGGTGATGGTTCAGAATGGTCCTCTTTATGTCTGTAAACATTTGCTGACGCCTAAATATGAACATATTTCTTCGTAATAGAGAATGGCTGTTGCGTTATAAAGAGGGTTTTAAGGTACACCAACCAAATCGTAAAAATTTCGACGTTTTAGGGAGTTTTTCGTTATAACGAAGGACGTTATAAAGAGTTTACACTGTATTTATTATTTTACTCCAATGTTGATGAACCGCAAAACATTTGGTGGTACGCGGATGTAAAAAGGTTGAGAAACTATGGCATACGGCAACGTTTCGTTACAATTTCATCTCATGAATCGACTTTCCCCTATCGTGCTAAAAAATAAGACTAAGCCCAAATAATTTCAGCGATTGGCGGTTATACAATAAAAAATAATATAATAATCAAACTGAAAACAAACTATTACATACCAACGGCAAGAAAATAAAACAGTTTCACAGAACACGAAGTAAATAAACTAATACATCCTCGGCAATGTAGGGCCATCTTCTTGCACTGTATATTTTTGCGATCGTAATAACTGTTTCGGCAAGCGCACCAACAACAATGGTTCAGACAACAAAATACCACACTAGCGGACTTCTTCTGACCGCAACAATCTACAATAACAGAAGTATTGCTGTTATCACTTCCACTGGTCAATGGTTCAGTTTGTTGTACTACAGACGAGTCAGAAGTTATTTCACATTTTTTTAAACGAGGTTTATGTTTTAATTTGACAGTGCACGTGTCTGGTTTAATCACCGGTTCGATAATGTCGTCAATGTCATTGATAAAATATTTTGTTTCTCGTAGAGGATATGATTCAATATTTGAAACGCATTCAACATTGTTAGGTAACGTTTTTAATTTAGAAATGGCTGTTATTTTTTTATCTGTGTGGATTTCAAGGCATGATTTAGTTTCTCGAATATTATAGGACACATTTAGGTTATCACAATTTTGGAAACTTGAGGATCCTGGCGTTTGTAGATGTTCACTATTCTTTATTTCTTTATTATGAATATTATGTTGATTTTTACTGGCCCGTTCAGAATGTATGTCAAATTCACAAGATATGCTTTTTTTTATTTTCATTATTTTTATCGTAAATTATATTGATACGATTTTTATTCGCGAATCATTGGAATATTACTGATTTAATTCCAAGTAAAAACAATGATAATAACACATTAGATTTTAATAAGTCAAGTTTTTGTCATAGAAATATAAATGCCCAATTAATGTTTTGTCTCTTTCTAACCAATTTAACATTGGATGCGTTAGTGAGACAGAAATTTTCCTGCTCTTTTTATTTTAACAATGATCACATAGAATAGCGGCAATAGGTATTTCCCAAATGAACAACTCAACAAAATAAAACATCTTTTCCAGACACGCTGACGCTATCCCGCACTGACGTTGATCGCGAGCCGTTTATAATTAGAAATAATTTGACTACAGACAATACCAGATTAATGTTCGTAAAAAGTTTACTAACCCTTTCTTGTTTAAGAGCCATGAGATGCATCGGTGTAAGTATGGAGATAGAGGAACTAATTGAATCGTGTTTTATCAAAGTGTGTGTGAGCTTGTAGAATAGTAGTGTGTAAGTGAAATCTTTCACTCCTCCCACTGCATTTTACTTACCATGAATGAACCAACTCCCTGTAAGCTCATCCAAATAGATAGTTCATTGAGCCATTTAAAAATTCTTAGTGATTTTGAATATTATAGTTTCTTTACTTATATAAAAATTGCCCGTTTTGGAAAACAAAAATGTTTAAAGTGCAATTCTTTTCGCGCGTTTTCGATACAAAAAATAATATATATGCGTCGATCTGTTGTCCAACAGGAATTTAAAATTTACTGGCCACATGCTTTTGTGCTAAAAATGGACTATTGTGTGCTCTCAGGAAATAAACATGTTGAATTAGATATGAATTCAACGAAATTCACAATAATTATTGTGGACGATTATAAACGCAATTTTTTTGTCATAAATAGTTCTAAAAAAAAAATAAAAACTTATGGTACATTCTCTATGTATAACATAAATCAAATATAATTTGACGTGTGATTGGTCAGTCAGACAAAAATCAGGACTATTCTGTTATCGAAACTATAAAACCGTTGAACATAATTGTATTGCTTCGTTTTTTGCAATACTGTGGAAGAAAATACGCAATTTTAAATTATAATAACAATAATAATGATTTTGCTGTCCAGTATAAATTACATCATAATCTAATAGAGCTAGCATTCCCCAGATATTAGTTAATACAATGTAGTGATACATCCAATATGAAAGAGAAGTGCTTGTTTTTTTCTAATTAATACAGATAATTATTATAGGTGTGCAATTTTGAAGGATATAAAAATGGTGTTTTAAATCTTTTATTGTAGATAAAAATATATTTTAGATTTATTTAATCAAATTTAACTGATAATAAAATATTTTTAACAAAAAAATTGAACCTACTTCACACTAAAAAGTAAAAAATAATTGCGTATTGAAATGTTTTGGAGTCGGTGTAGTTCTCGGAATAGATTTCATTTTGGCTGACACCGACTCCAAAACATTTCAATACGCAATTATTTTTTACTTTTTAGTGTGAAGTCGGTTCAATTTTTTTGTTAAAAATATTTTATTTTTCTCTTTTTAGTGTTAATCTAACACTAAAAAACATTATGCGTGCCTTTGAAATTTGAGAGTTTCCCTCGATTTCTCATACATAGCATTAGCCATCTTTAAATATTCTTAAAATACGTGAACAAGTCTAAATTCACCAAAAACAGTCTTAAGGAAATGTCACTTTCGAAAATATATTAAAATAAAATAATACTCATGCTCCGATTTCTAAATTAACAATTTCACTGCGCAAAAAAACACCATCGCATCGACACGACCCCGTCATTGTTTTTTTAAAGAACTTCATCCAAACGCCCTCCCCCTTTCACTGCGCAAAAAGACGCCAACGCATCGACACGACCCCATAATTGTTTTTTAAAAGAACTCCACCCAAACGCCCTCCCATTTTCACTGCGCCAAAAAAAAAATTATAAAAAAAATCCGCACTTAAAACGGCTAATAACACTGTTATATGTTATTGGATATTTTACACATCGAGTTATCGTACTCTAACCCAGCGTTGCCAGACGTCCCGAAATCAAAATTAAATGTCCCGCGCGGGACAGGCTCAGTCCCGCTTTTCGGGGATAACTTTAAAAGAAGTTAAATCTTCACAGAAATATCATGAATAAGTAATTCTTATAAATAATTATTCTCTTATTGTAAGTTGCAATTTGTAACACTCACTCCACAGACTATTGTTTGAAACGCCATATTTTTCTAATGAATAAAACTTTTTTGATTTGTATTTCTGTTTTTTTTTTTTTTATATTGAAGACGAATAAGACTCAACTATTTAACGATAGGGTAAATCTGATTTAAAATATTATCTTTTTATTAAAATACATTTTCTATGGCTATTTTTGCTATCTATTGTCACGTTAACGTAATTTTAATTCAAATAAAAAGATAAATAGATTTTTGAAAACTTCTGATTATATACATTTTTTACTATGTTCCGCTTTCGACGAAAGAATCCCGCAAAAAAAAAAACTGGCAACGCTGCTCTAGCCTCTTTTTAATAAAATACAGCAGAATATAGCTGACAATGAGATATTGAATACATACGATTTGATTACACTTGAACCTACTGGACACTGACGGCTAACTTTGCTCTAGTCAAACGCATTTTTAATGTCAGCGCTAAATAATAACGGCATTAATTAACATTCAACTGGTGACATTGAACACGAAAGAATTCTTTACACCTATGACATCGTTTATTATACTTTTCGCATTTCATTCAATATTATTGACATAATGTAGGTCTTTGATATGCCTGCACCGGTGTACAACAAATTATTCCGTCTCGCTTTTGAACCGCCCAAACTTCACACCGCGTTCGTGTTGCAACGAAAAAACCGTCTCGTGGCTATATTCGCCGAACGTAAGTAGTTATTTATTCGGTTCATTTGTTCTTCAGGTAGCTATTCCCCTAAATAAATAACGATAATTCAATTCACCAAGCATAATTATGTTTACTGCAGGTAACTTACTTGGAAGGTATAAATATTTATTCGCCTGATAGAATAGTTGAATGGCCGCCACATAGATCATAATACCTAACCTAAACGTGGAGTATTATATCTATAGTTTACTCTTGGGAATTTATTTGTGCTGTTTATTAACCTTTTGTGAAGTGTATAATTGGGCTTTTGAATGAAATTTTTTTTGTCATAAATGGAAAGATCGTATATAAGTTTTATAACAAAACTATTTTTCTTTTTTTTATTTTCGTTATAATTCAAAAGTTATATCAAATTAAAAATAAATTTTTGTACCCAGTTCCGAGAACGCGCCGACATTTCCCGAACATAATGTGACGTCATAATGTTTTAGTCAATACGCATGTAGAAGCCATTGATAGTATACTGCGTATATACCTACATTTTACCATTATGACGTCACAACTGTCAAAAACAATTTTAGTGCGTTTGCAGTCACGTGATTTTTTTTAATATTTTATCAATTTTAAATTGCTTATAATTAATTTAAAAAAAGTTTTTTGAAAGTTTTTCGCTTCGATTATCAATATTATTTATAATAAAGTTTTAAGATACAATAAAAAAATCGATAATTTTTTTTTTCAAAAGCCTAATTGTAGAACATTAAAGTTAGTGGAAGTTTTGGGTTAGAATAAAACGTTATTATTTTGTGAAACTCTTTTTTTGACGTTTACGCTAACGCCATCGGTCGCATTTTTGGGTGAACGTCAAAATATTTAACAAAAAGAGCAAGGAGTATAGTGCAGTGTATATATATTCTTTAACTAACTTTTCTACCCGATAATTTGCTTGGTGAATTGAAAGTAAATTTTATTCTAACGAATAAATTTGTTCCAGCTCCGATCTTTAAAAATGTTTAATTTTATAACGCAAAGAAAAAAAAAGAGATCAATAATTGTAATATCTTTTTCTGAATTCTTGTAGATCTCAGCTTAGTACTATGTTACAATCCCATTACGTAATTACTATTATAAATATGAGGCCACGATAGACAGCAGCGCACATTTGTGTGTAACCAGATCTATCCAAAAAACAAGCTTGAAAAGACGTCTCGTGTAAAGCGAGCACATAACAGCAATCAGGAAAACTAGCGCTATAAAACTAGTAGTCAAATCTAGCAAGAATTCTAGCGAAAATTTGAGAAAGGAGAAAATTGGGAGAAGGGGAAATAGCCTGATGACCGATGGGATGAAGAAAACTATACTTGTAATTTAGATTAAAACAAAGTTTAATACTGTATTTTCACTAATTAGGTTTAACAAATATCAACAATTTTTTTAGTCTGATGCACGTATTTAATATGTTTTTAAAGCTGTTTGTTTAAAAGATTTGTTTATAAATTATTTTATCCTAATGCATAAGGCGCCGTATCTCTTGTTGTGACAAAATAGATGCCAATTGTTCTGCAAAAAATAACACAATTGTCATTATTGAAAATTTGTACTTACGCCCAATTGGTCTAAATACAAAAAGTCTTAACAATCTGGAAATTATGAACATTTTAACTTGTAAAAACTATTCAGTATATATATCCAGTTTTGTCCATTTCAAATACTTATAGAATTTTTCATGCAACAATGACATGCACTGCAATTGCTTTGAAAATCACTACCAGAAGACTAACATCAATTCATTACCATAGCCACTGTAGGTACTTGAAGAATTATAAAATTGTTAAAATATCCACATGTCACTCTAGCCAATTTTTGTTATCTAGTTCAATAACTGATAATAAATTAGTTAAGATATCAAAAATAATAAGTATAATAGCGGGAGAGCTAGTGATGATTTTATTAAAGTGAAACTTTTATTCTATCGCCCCGAATTTTTCTGGCCGTCTGTTGCATGTCGCATTACAGGCGGTCGCGGAGTAGGGGTAAAGTGAAAGGCGTTCGGAGTAGGCGCTCGGTAGAGCAGCCAAGGCCAATATGGCGGCGCCCATGGTTAGCATCAGCTGACCGTGTAGTATGTATAACACATAGTCAGTCTGTCATGCGGGCAAGTGCTGTACATGTTTTTATTCGTGTATTCATGTGAATATTGTTGTTTATAATTAATCGTGATGGATAAGTGTCTACAATCCAACGCCTGCAATCCAATAAAAGTTTCACTTGCGTCGTGGTTTCTTAAAACCACACAACTTTTTTTTTATAGTATTTCCTCAAACCTGAGTTTTTGTACATTCACAAAGGGCATTACTCTGAACGTAAAAACCGCAGTTTGGCAGCTAATAAAAAATATCTAAGCATTTTGTGTGTTTATTAGAAGAAAGAAGACCGTAATGGTATTTTGTGAACACCTTTTGTTTAGAGGTATAAAAATGATTCATTTCGAACTTGTGCGATAAGTAAAAAAAAAATAATTCGAACCTTCTCATTCAACTGTCTTTTCCAAAAGCGATCTGTCAGTTATCGTTTAATTCTATAAGTTGAAGGGAGATAGCATGAGACACAGAGCAGGCGCAATTTTCGTTAAACAATTACCCAAATAAAATGCAATAAGGCCACATACACAGAATAATATGATGTTTTAAGACAGGGGTCGGCAACTCGCGGCCCGCAAGCCTATACCTTGCGGCCCGTGACAGTTTTATAAATAAAAGTCTTATATACCTACCTACATAAATAAATAAATTAATTTTCACAAATCCTTTTTCTTGTGATATTGAGGATGTACCTAGTCATTTACAAATGAACGTGATTGATCTCCAATCTAATGATACTCTCAAAAACTCTTTCTTTGAAATCAAAGATCTTGTTAAATTTTTTGTCAGTTTACCATCTAATTTTGACGAATTGAAAAGGTTTGCTCTGCAATTAATTACAATTTTTGATAGTACTTACTTATGCGAACAAACCAAAAAATAAATATGCTTCTCGTCTCACAAATGAGCATTTGAGAGCTATTCTACGAATTGCAGCTACAAACTTGGAAACTAACATACAACAAATAGCCACTCAAATACAACCTCAAACGTCACAATAATTTTTGTAAAAGAACAGTTCTATTTTGAAGTTCTCAGTTAAATTTTTATTAAAATCGAAATAAAATGTTTACGAATTTTTAATATCACAAATACCTATTATTAAAATTATGAACAAGTGCGGCCCGCCTTTATTTCAACTTGACACTATGTGGCCCTTACTTGCCAAAAGGTTGCCGACCGCTGTTTTAAAAGAAATGAATTACATGTTAAAAATATACATAAAGAATTTCGATTGATAATAAAAACATAAAAAAATTGACAGCAATATTCATATTACAAGGCGTATATATTTTTTGAAAATACGAACCCCGGTTTCGTGTGTTCACCCATAAGGGCACGCTGATGTTTCCTTTGAACACTGTCAGGACACCAACCTATTAAATACTGAAAATAGCCACCACACGAAACTCCCCAAAAACCGACCGCCGACTTTATCGATTCTGTGAAATACTCTGGAGCCATCAGGTGACTGCATAGCCTTGAGCCTGCGCAAACGAACAGAGAAATTTTTAAATGAACATTTCTCTGAAATATTTAAAGAACTTTTTATTAATATTAATTTAGAAATCAACTATCTGGTTATTATTGTATAATGTGCTTATGTTTTTTAAACGCAGATGTTCTTTTTTATACAGACTGATTTTTAAGTTGATTCTACTTTTTAAACAGCGTGTAGAAATCGAATAGACGAACAAATATTTTAAGTAACTTTTTTATCAAAACTCAAAAATAAGACAGAAACAGCCGTTCAAAGTTTAATTACATTTTTTTAAATTTTATTTAATTAAATCAAAAGCCCGGTTAACACACGCAAATAAACGAATCCCAAATAATTCGCGGAAGACCCTTATCGCTACTACAAGCATGGCTACGACGCACGCATCTTTGTGTCCAATTTCTGTGAATACTTGATAATGACATAACATATTTCCAAAGTGACATAACATAGCGCCAGGACCGACCTCAAATTTTGATAAAATTTAATAAAACTTTGAAAGCCCGTTCCTCTTTCATTTTTGAGTTTTGATAAAAAAGTTGCTTGAAATATATTTTGTTCGTCAATTTGATTTCTGCATGCCGTTAAAAAAAAATTTGGTTGTCTGTAAAGTCGGTTTACGGACGATAGTTTTTAACGTCATAAAGAAACATTGAAATGCGTACAAGCCGACGCTTGGGCCGATCGTGCCTCTCTATCGCTTATACCGCGCTCTCGCTTGCACGCTCAGGCTCAGGCGGAACGTGACACTTTTTCGTGCGTGCAGCCGGTGTTTCATCAATTTATAAGACGTTATCACGTCAAAAAAAGAATCAACTTAAAAATCATTCTGTATTATCAAAATCTTGAAATTATTATTTTTATTTAGTTTCAATTTCATTGAAACAAATCAATCATAATAAATAAAATTATCAACCAATTTTTCAGACAATATTTTTTTTTTTTTGTTTATATATTGTCTGAAAAATTGGTTGATAATTTTATTTATTGAAGAGTTCTAATCAGACGTTAATAAAAGATCCAAATATTTTAAGTTACGACGAATTGGTGTCAAAACTTACCATAGGTCCGATTTCTTTTTTCGTTGAAACATGCCGGCTGGCTGCTACCGCCATTCATATAAAAGTCAACGTGGCCAGTCGGCTCAAGTTTACCATAAATCCCGGCATTTGTGTGAATTATATCGACGAAATCGGCATCGTCCGAGTCTAATTTCCATTCCGGTTTCAAACTTACAGTTGCATATAGGGGAAGTGCCGGATCCAAACCTAAACAATGTAAAAAAATTGGTTGTCTGTAAAGTCGGTTTACGGACGATAGTTTTACGTGATAACGTATTCCGTAATACATAACCTAAATTTATATAATAATTATAATAATTCGAATCTATGATATTGCATCTTTCGCTTCAAATTTAGGTTAATTTTATTTATTTAAATTACTCACCATATATTATTTCTTAATAAATAATAAATAATATATTCTTCCGTATTTATTTTAAGTCTCAAAGATTAGCTGTCATAATATTTATAAAACAATTGTTTCACTGTTTATAATATAAAATTCCAAAACCTACTTACAATATTTAAGTATTTTCATACGTCAAAAAATTGATTTTTATAATGATAAAATTTGTAAGAAAACGATTTTTTCGAGAGATGAGACCTAGCTAAAACGATTTTTTGCCCCCCAAAATCCCTTTTCAGTAAATTTCATCCAAATCGTTAGGGCCGTTTTCGAGAAAAGCACGCACAGGGTCAGGCGGAACGTTACGCGTTACGCGTTACGAGCGTTAGGAACGTTACGTTACACTTTTTCGAACATGCAGCCGGTGTTTTATCAATTTATAAGATTGGTGATTCATCAATTTATAAGACGTTATCACGTCAAAAAATTTCAGCCAGTTGGGCTACGGGACCATTCCAACTTTAAAAATGTTGACATTTGATTATAATAAAGACAAGAAAGTTTCTTATATCGCGTGAGGTGACGCGGGTAATGGCTAGTATTCAATATTATGATATTTGCTATTTGTTGCCATGGTTACCTACATAATATGTTCCACGTCATGTAAAAATTAATCAAAGCATGCCGAACTAGTTTATTTCTGACAGATCGATAAAACCAAAGAGCGGCTGATTTTTTTTATTTTCAAAATATTTCCAAAACTATAAAGTTTAGAAAAAAATGTTTTTAACGAAACTTTCTTGAGAAAATAAATAGAATAATAAGCCGTTGTGAAAAGTATACCATTATTATATAACAAACACCGTTATAGCATATATCTCTTCCGCGCATGCGCTGATTTTCCCCAAAAACAATCGGGCTCTTCATATTTGCATACCAAACATCCTCCCAAAATTTGGTCTCAATCCGCTCATCCGTTTGACCTGTATCGTGTTCACAGACTAACAGACGAAGAGTTTTTTCAAAAATATGTTTTTTTGGATTCGGGGGATCTCAAAACGGAAAGATATTGTACAATTTTTAAAAAGTGATTTTTGACCTAAACTAGTACCATATCCCACTTGTGGGCTGGAATGATAAAATAGTATATTACACCACAAGGGCAGAAAGTGTGGTGTATATTATTTTACTTCATACCTCGGTCATATACATAAATTAATTGATAACTTATGAATTACATAAAAACACAGATAAATTCCAGGCAATAAGCTTTGAGGTTATACGTAAAAACACTAATGACAGCTGTTCGCGACTATTAGCTATAATATAATAGGGTTGCTATGGAAACGACATTTAAACAACGTACAAACTTCCCGAATTGGTGCGGGTAATCCCACCAATGCGTAAATGTTACACTTTCTGCCTTACAACTGATCCCGAAAGTATGCACTTTCGATCGAAGTATGAAGAAAAATGTTGAATATCTTTTCAGTGCCCACCTGTAATTCTTCCAACTTTGATACCGATAAAATTGTTTAAAATATGACTTGCGTAGCTGGCAACGTGCGCTCCTAAGCTAAATCCCACAACGTGAACATTTCGGGGATGTAATCCAAGAGCAGCGAGGCTAGATAACAAAATAGCGCTGCATCTGCCCGCTTGCCACGTATTGACAACGGCTGCCGGATAACACGGTACTTTGGATAATTCCTTCCAGTTTACAACGATAACATTTGTATTTGGAATTTTCAAATACGCTGAAAATAGACAAAAATAAAATGTGTATAGGAGATTTTTTCTTCAGACACGTAAATCCACATCAATGATACTTATTATATAACAGCTATTTATTCTTTTGTATTGTTCAGACAGAGGTTTTAATTCAGCTTTCAACAAATTTGCTTTCTTAACCTCACTTAGTGTAGTAAGGTAATTATGTTTCGTCATAAAATTATGTTTCAGAAGCCGAACTAGTTGAGACTCGATTAATCTTGCATTTTTACTTAATTATTACACTGAATATCCCACAATTATATTAATTATAACATTCAGGAGAACAATTCAATAGATATGTACATAAACAAGAACATAACCCTACTTGTGTTCGGGTTCGGACGTTGATTGAATGAAACAAGCAGAACTAGTACTGGCCGTTCAAAAATGGACAGAACTAGTTTTGATCAAATAAAAATGCGCAAAACTAGTTTTGCTCATTTTATAACAACTCAATACCCATTTAAATATAAGATTTCGGGTTTGGGAAATATTCGTTGGTCAAAACTAGTTTGGCGCATTTATTTCGGTCATTGACCGAAAACGGGTATAGACCGTAATAGTCAGAGTGCCCGTAGGCAAAAATTTTACTGACACATACTCTCCCCAAACTTTGTATATGGATTCATTAGGCCTAGTCTGACACCTATTTCCTCTATGACTTTTCTTGATTTTGGGGCGTTTTCCCTCTAAATTTTCCGAAAGATGTCGTTTTGACGACATGTAAAAATTTATAGATACTGTTTGTTTTTTTAATTGGGTAGCTTAAAAACGCTAAAATAATGTTCTCTGACAAATAACATGAACCATTTAAAATGTCTGACACCTCGAATATGCGAACATATTCGAGGTGTCAGACATTTTAAATATATACCTTCACTGATCCCGTTTGTAGATGTATCTGTCTTTCCTCCATAACCATGTATAATCATTTTAGTGTTTGCAGACATGTTGACCCAAATTGGAACCTTCGGTTTGTGTGGATCCAAAAAGAATGGTCCTGATATTCGTGCTTTATATCCTCGGGTCAATAAGCTAAATTTCACAGTGTCTCCGCAAGGTTCATATAGCTGGTACAGGCAATCACCGAATGTGTATTCATAACAGGTCGAGTAATCGTACGTATCAATAAAAATTACTGAAAATAAAATCGTAACTTTATCTATAATTATCAGTTTCAACCATATACTTTTATTCTATACTGAGCACGGGAATAAAATCGCAATCGAACCATAAGGGTGCAAAATACTTCTGTCTTTGTTTACGCCGTAAGCAATCCAGGAGGGCAAAACAAGCACGGGGGACCCGGCTTAAGAAATTTCTAATTTGCCCCCTCCTGGGCCAAAAGCTGGGTACGCCGATGTTAACGTCATATAAAAAAAGACAAAGTTTTTGAAACAGAGATACTTTATTCAGATTGAATGCAAGTACATCAACCAATCTTATCATCGGAGAAATCGGGGAATTACATCGAAGAAAGAGACGGAGATATATTTTCGATATGCTTTGTTGCCTTCGCTCAACGCACATTGAGTAAATAGACAATGATTCATATAGTATTTATTAAATATATGGTTTTAACGAAATTTTCGCCTTAGAATTAGATATAAAAACAACGTATTAGATATCAGACCAAATGAGCCATTTTCTTAACACTTTCACTGCCGACCAATAAGACGGGGCTTGCTTGGGTGCTAATGGGTTTTTTTTAGAATTTTTTCTTAAAACGAAAAACATATTCTTATTTTCATTTATAATGATGAAATGTCACGTCAGGTAAACTTTTCAAAAAAAAAAAATAATAAACGCGACAGACGCGTAGGTGGCACACAGCAACAAAAATTGTGTCATATGCCAACAACGCGGTAGCCGCGTTTTATCATTTTAGAAGGTAATATAATTTTCTTTATTATCTTGAATACGAAAAAAACATAGAGGGATTAATTATAAGCTAGATAATTAAATAAGTAGCGAATAATGAAAAAATGAACCAAAATCTAGTTATAAGAATAAAAGCAAAACAAAAAATTTAAAAGTTCAAACTGACGCAATTCAAAAACCAACACTTATGTACACAATGGCACGATGTTTACTGTGTGCCAGCGTTTAATAAACCGATTCTGTATAGTGCCGGCAGAATTAAAGCTGTATTTATTGCCACAGGTATGGAACGCGGCAGACGCGTTGTCGGCAAATCACAAAAGTTATAAAAACGCGGGAGCCGCGTTGCCGGCAGTGAACGTGTTAATGTTTATGGCTAGAACCAAAAATATTTTTTTTTGCTTATTCGGGATTATGAGCTTTTTTTGAAAAATTAAAATTTTCAACAAAGTCTACATTATAATAAAACTTCAATTTATAGTTTTTTTTTTTTAAAGCAACAAGTAGAAAATGTTTCTCTAAGACAGTTCTGCACTCTTGTGTAGTGCTTACTGTCTAGTGTCGCTCCTTTGAACGACACCCTCTGAGCGACTCTTTTTTATTATTATTGTTAAGCTTTTATTATACTGTATAGTTTATTCGAAATATGAATAATATAAGATCAGAATCAGATTAAAATGAGCTCAGAGCTGAGTGTGCGTGTATTGTGCTGTGCAATGCTACGTGACTCCTGAGCCTGCATGATGACAGTTCACACCTCTTGTGTAGTGCGTACTGTCTAGTGTCGCTCCTTTGAACGACTCTTTATAGTGAGCGGAGCGCACGGAGATAGCTCCCAATAAAGAGTCATATGTGGATACATCACTACTAGAAAATTCAATAAAAAAATTGTGTACCCCTGCTTAACTGTGAAAATAATCCGCACAAAATAACAGTACGAAATAAGAAAAAGTTTCGCGGCAAAAAAAGTCAGGCCCATACAGAATCAGTTGTAAAGGATTATAGAGGGACGAGCAACAAAAATATTTCAGTACCTATTTTTCTTGTATTTATATTAAAATAAAAGTTGTTCGTAATCTATGCCAAGTTCTGCAATGTCGTTAGATATTGTGCATTATAAGTAATCCGGTTTTGATTCACATGCTATGTTGACATATTTACAATATAATGTGTTGGTCAGCAGCGGTCATTAATATTAGAAACAAATTGTATCAAATAATTTCTGTTCTTGTTATTTTTATATAAATAAAATAACAATAAAAGAAATTACGCAAATCATATTAAATTCCATACTACTGCGATTACAAACAAATGATTAAAATAATAATAATGCGTTTGACGTTCGTTTCTCGATTTTATATCATAACAGACGCCGTTCGCACCATTACTATTTTCCATCTATCACACTTCCCGTTATTTTCTATATTTTTAAACTTCCACTTAATTAATAGCAATGGGCGAATGGAGGAATTTTGCACATTAGGATAAAGCAGGCAAATTTTGAGCACAAGAGTTTGACGGGTAATCGGCCATGGCCTTGAATAAGGAACTACCTCGATAATTACCTGGAATTATTGAAGAAAACCATGGAAAGTCTCAACGAGATGGTCGGTACAGGGATTACCGTTTCTCAGCGAGAGGCAGCAGGAAAAAGTCCTCAGCCACATCTGCCTCCGCCGGGATTCGAACCCGATAGCTCTCGAATGCGAGTCTAGTGCTCTCACCACTACGCTACCGCGCTCGTTCAAATAAAGGTGAATGTATTAAAAAAAAAAATCGACCGAATTCGAATATTTAAATTGAACATTCTGACCGTGTGCGTATAGTTGGATAACTTCGAGTTTTGTCAGCATATAATTAAAATAATTCTGTATATAAACAAAACTATAACTTACCACAAAATATAAATAGCGTATAAATACTAATATCCATTATTGAGTATTACCCACATTTTTAAAACACAAAAAATAATTTCAAATTTGTAGTCTCTAATAAGTAATAAATAATTATTTAAATCTCCACATGTTACTTTAAAGTAATTCACATTATTCTAGGAACCATTTATGTTTTTGTAAGTATTTTTAGTAATTGCACTTGTTTATACTACATTTCAGAAGTTACCCGTTGTATAGAGTGCTCTGACACTCACGCGCTGACTTGACTGCGTATCAATAACAAATCAGTGCATCTACTGGCTCTTGGGCCTTGGCGCTGATAGAACAGGTGTCTCGACCCCCAACGGACAATCTATATACCTGTTTCATAACATTACTGATCGCCGAAACTGTTAATTTTTTTACCGACTTCAAAAAAGAAGGTTATCAATTCGACACGTGTATTGTCTTACATATTTTTTTGCGCTTCCGTCAATAAAATATGTGTTTCGCACTAGTGCCTAAAGTAAAACAAAACGAAAATCCAACATAACCTACAAATTAGGAGTGAACTTGCTCAAAATTGAAATGTCAAAAATTTTGAAAACTATGCGAAAATCAGCTACTTTATACGGGGTGCGTGAAACAAATACTAGATGTCCAAACCTTTGATTAACGTCTGATTAGTACTCTTCAATAAATAAAATTATCGAAAAATTTTTCAGACAATTATATTAACAAAAATATATAATTATAATTCAATAAATTTATGTTTCGTTCCGGATTTGGACTTTCTTTAGAGTTGAGTTAAAAAGTATAAAAATTAATTAGTAATTATGATTATATATTTTGTCAATATAATTGTGTCAAAAATTGGTCGGCAATTTTATTTATTGAAAAATACTATATGTATCTCGTGCGTGATGATATAATTGCTCGCTGACGCTCGTTTTTAACATAACATCACATTCGCCATGATTCATGTAGTATGTATCCAGGAGCAGACAACAGATAAAAATAAGCTTGAAATTTTGGTGAAAAAATATGCATTTCAACAATTATATTTCAGAGATTTAATTAACAAAGTACACATAAGACTTAAATAATCAATTTTTCCTTGACCATGTTATAAACGTAAATATTTACGAATTTAATATGGCGCAATAGAGCTCTGTTTATACTTTATACTCATTTCAAAAATTAAAATATACAGGGTGTCCCATTAAGAATGGGACATAGAACAACCGCAGATTCTCCAATTCAGAATAAAACGATTAAGCGAAATATGCTTAGATAAAATATTACTCGTTTCCGAAATACAGGGTGTTGAAGTTGAAAACTGAAAAATTATTAATGTCCATAATTTTTTTAATACACCGTATAATTTTACTCAAATCGGCACACTTGTTAAATATCATAAAATGCACCTAACAATAAAAAAATTAGTTCAGTACGCTCTACCAGTGGCGTACGGCAGGAGTAAGTAATGCTTGTACCCCTTCTAAAATGTTACGCCGCTGTCTAAATTTTAATTTTGACTATAATTTTATTTTTTTTGATATTTTCGAAGTCAATAATGTACACTTGTTAGTTTGTTGTAAAGTCATTGGTTTTCGAGATATTCGCAGTTAAAGATAGATAGACATGTACTTTTTATTTGTATTATTATTAATAATATTCATTTTTACAATTTTGTCTTAAAAAAACTGCGAATATCTCGAAAACCAATGACTTTACAACAAACTAACAAGTGTACATTATTAACTTAGAAAATATCAAAAAAATTAAAATTATAGTCAAAATTAAAATTTAGACAGCGGCGTAACATTTAGAAGGGGTACAAGCATTACTTACTCCTGCCGTACGTCACTAGTAGAGCGTACTGAACTAATTTTTTTATTGTTAGGTGCATCTTATGATATTTAACAAGTGTGCCGATTTGAGTAAAATTATACGGTGTATTAAAAAAATTATGGACATTAATAATTTTTCAGTTTTCAACTTCAACACCCTGTATTTCGGAAACGAGTAACATTTTATCTAAGCATATTTCGCTTAATCGTTTTATTCTGAATTGGAGAATCTGCGGTTGTTCTATGTCCCATTCTTAATGGGACACCCTGTATAAATAGGATATAAATAAATATTGATAAATCATTTTATTTGTTGTTTTGCTTTCTGTAAGCATAACTTATTAGTTGAAGGATTCATCTTTTAATGAATTTATGAAAACTAATAGAATAAAATTTCTGAAGAAAGAACCTTGTTTTAAAGTGTAAAACATTTTTACACCTATTTAACTAATTAACGACCAAGTTTCATGAAAATGTTTGTATTATTTGGAAAAAATATGCTATAGTACGCGCCACGAATCTAAATAAGGCTCGGAAGTTAGATGCGAATGCGGGCATGCGCTTGTACAGTCTGTTGAAAACTACAAACTCGCAACTGAACAAAACTAACATAGCAATAACAACTTGACAATAGCGTACTCGACTGTACTTTAAAGCAGAAATGTGACAAGTGACAAAGGCAACGAGCGATCACGGCCAATCACCGACAAGCGCACGTTCCGTGTAGGTGGTGGGAGTATCAACGGCTCTAAAATGTGCCTTTGCTAGATTTGACTACTAATTTTCTAGTGCTGGTTTTCTTAATTGCTTTTATGTTCTCGCTTCACACGAGACGTCTTTTAAAGCTTGTTTTATGGATAGATCCGGTGCGCACGCAGTGACAGTTCAAATATAAACACAGAGCAAAACGACCAGAATGACGCCATGTTGGTTTGTGGGCGTTTGTTCGTGTCGTCCGCGTGACAAGATACTGTTTCCTGATTGGTTCTTGCTCAGAGCAATCAGAGAAGCTAGCAATAAAAATAACCCCTGTACTAATTTTAAAATCTTGTGAGGTAGCAGGCGAGTTCGCAGTGACGTCATTTCCAGCCTCGTACCCAGCCTGCCGGCCAGCAGAAGTCCAAGCAGTGTTTCCAGCTTCGTCTATAACGGCCTTAAAATTGTGACACATAAAAAATGTTTTTCACCTCTAGCATAGATTATGATGTTTATAAATTATTCTTGTTGCATTTTCTTTCGTGAAGTTATTATGCAATCAGTTATCCTTCACGGCGTTGATAAGTTAGAGAGACAACAATCAATATTAAACTTGAACTTATAATCATAAATTCAATCATCATTTTAATAGCTATTTATTATTCGATCTTCGTAATTGTATGTACTTATTAATATTGACAGAGAATTAACGATTACCAAATTTCAATTAATCAAGTTCAATAAATAATGACATTGAAATGTTGTAAGTATTGCTATTATGTGTTACGGAAATTACAAGCAGAAAATTTTTGTTTGTTATTTCGCTTCTTACGGTTAAAACTAGGTTTAAAATATGCTTAAAACAAAGATACTGTAAAATACCGTGAAGACGTCATTATGGGCAATAATGTTTACGACTGTGATGTAGTTGTGGTTAAAAACTATATACTGTGATGTCATGAATAAAGTGAGGTTAACGTCATTACAGTTAAAGCGAGGCCTACGTATTTTTCTTAGGCCTAGAGTTAAAGTAACAATAACATAACGAGTTTGAGCTTATTAGTCATTTCGACAAAAAAGAAATAAAACAAAGAGTGTTTGTGTCAGCTCCGACGCACGACTGGAGTTTACTCCTTAGATACGCTGTGTAATGTATTCCATCTCATTCTTTCGCACGTTATACAGATATATATTATGTTTGTCTCTATACATATATACAAGATTAGTCTACCATCGCACAAATGTTATGTATTCCATCTCATTCTTTGGCAAGTTAAATCCTACAGATATATATGTTTGTCTCTTTTGAAGCGGACGAGCATAACGCCACACTTGAAGCGATGGAGCGTAACGCCTCACCAATTGATTTTACTGCTCATACAATTTTCGTACCGGACCTTATAACTCAAAATCGTTTCTTAAGGAGTAAACTCCAAAAATTCATACACACTACATTTTTTGAAAATATTTTATTTTTAATAGAAAAAATTCAAATTTATGAAAGAATGTTGTCAGTTTGTTTGTTCGCCAGAAACACGAGAACTACTGAACGGAATTCAATGCGGTTTTTATCATTCAAGACCTTTTTTCTTGGAGAAGGTTTAGATCTTTAATAACTACCAGACCCGGCTTCAGATCGATTCTAAATTGAAAATCAAATGAGCAAGCTAATGAGAAACGTAATAATTAAATGTTTTGAGCAAATGAGGTAAGAAAATGTGTAAGATATTAACTCGATTGAAGGGAGATAGTAAATGAGATCTTAGAATTAAACAAATCACTTAAAAGGAGTCTTAAGATAATCAAAATTTAATCTGATGACTGAATATAAACAAAATACATAATACAAGAGACACTATTCTGCCGTAAAAAGGCAAAAGGCAGTAAGTGACCAACTTATGAATTTGAGTAAATCAAGATTTACTAAAAATGTATTGACCGTCCAGAATTTTAGATTATGGAAACCAAAACATGAGGGAAACATTTTTTAAAGACAATAAAATTATTGCTGCAGCATTTACTGCTGTCGTTGGTTTCAGTATGAACTCATTTTTCAACAAATTAATGTCACTTACTGCCCTTTGCCTTTTTAGGGCAGTATTTATTAATTCATTATTAGACTTTGAATTATAATGTTACCCAGCTTTGTATTTATGGTGATTAGCACATAAAATGACATGGTTTTGATAATTGCACCTAGCGCATACTAGAAAAGAAGGGTTAGCAAACTTTATTTATCTAAAGTCTATTAATATACTTGGGCAGATGTTATTTCACAGACCTAGCCAACTCTACAACTAGTTAGCATTCATTGAAGTCATCACACTTGTACGTTACGTATTTCAAGTAAATACATTGTTGAGTAGTAACAGTTAAGTTGGGGCCAAGGCATCTGTGCATAAAATGAAGTACATATATACAAAACAATACGTAATTTTCAAGAAATACTATAACTAATTGTGGGTCAAGGGATACGCAAATACCAACATACTCAATCTTAAATATAATTACCACTAAATTCTATAATGATTATTGATTATGTGACACTTCAACTTGAATTCAAAAGGGGATTATAACCTTCAAACATAAAATTTTTTATCATGTTCTATCAGCGTTGCCAGTTTTTTTTTTTGCCAAGTCGGGATTTTGAAACTTTTTGAGTGAAAACAGCGGGATTCTTTCGTCGAAAGCGGGACATAGTAAAAAAACGTATATAATTAGAAGTTTTCAAATATTTATCTTTTTATTAGTGTATTTGCCATAAGGCACTTACACTATTGGCGTCGGTCGGATGGCGGGACCTAGGGGTCGGACCAAAATTTCTCGACGTTTCATAAGTTTCTAAGAAGTTTGGCACCATTTTTGGAAATGTTTATATATATATGTATATATATATATATATATTTATATATATATATATATATGTGTTAGCACGATAACTCTCGACAGACTTAATCGATTTAAACGAAATTTGGTCCACACGTTGGAATCCATCACCGCACGAAGCCTATTTAAAATGGGCCTAATCGGGCCATGTTAAGGGTGGTATTTAGGGGTTGAAAAAAGTTTTCGGGCCCAAAAATACCGAAAAAATTCTCAGAATCGTTTCAAAATTGAAATTTAACCCTTTAGTAGGTATTAAAAAGTGCCGCTAAAATTTTAAAAAAATCGGCCCCACAGGACCGGACTTACAAATTTTATGAAAACACAAGTTTACTGATATAGATTTACATACAGAAGGGTGTATATAATTTAGTACAGATGTTGAATTGCTATGTAGTATTAAAATTAACTAAAAAAATGTTGTTTTAAGGGGTGTATTAAGGGTTTTTTTTTATTTATTTTGTTCAAAAACAAAGTTAAGCTCATACAATAGAGGCCACACTGCCTATAAAAGCAAATACACTATATTGTCGGCAGGGTTTCGCACTGCGACCCGAGTTTTTATTTGAATTAAAATTACGTGTACGTGATAATAGATAGCAAAAATAGCCATAGAAAATGTATTTTAATAAAAATATAATATTTTAAATCAGATTTACCCTATCGTTAAATAGTTGAGTCTTATCTGTCTTCAGAATAAAAAAAAAAACAGAAATCAAAATCAAAAAAGTTTTATTCATTAGAAAAATATGGCGTTTCAAACAATAGTCTGTGGAGTGAGTGTTACAAATTGTAACTTACAATAAGAGAATAATTATTTATAAGAATTACTTATTCATGATATTTCTGTGAAGATTTAACTTCTTTTAAAGTTATCCCCGAGTTATCCCCGAAAAGCGGGACTGAGCCTGTCCCGCGCGGGACATTTAATTTTGATTAAAAAATCGGGACGTCCCGCCAAAATCGGGACGTCTGGCAACGCTGTGCTCTATCTACATTCTACACTAACGAAAGAAACAATACCGACATACCAAACTCAATTGAAGAACCTGCGTTTCGAAAGTGCTACACTTTCTGGAATTTATCAACCCAAAAAACAGAAAAAGTAATTATTTGTGCAATGTACAGATTATTAATCATAAAGCGATAAAAACTGTATTTTAATTATCTGAAATATAATTACCATACTTACCTCACTTCACATGCAAATAGCGTAAGTTGCTCAATAAGTTTTATTTTACAAAAAAAAAAACAAAATTTTTAATAATATACAGGGTGTCCCATTAAGAATGGGACATAGAACAACCGCAGATTCTCCAATTCAAAATAAAACGATTAAGCGAAATATGCTTAGATAAAATGTTACTCGCTCTACCAGTGGCGTACGGCAGGAGTAAGTAATGCTTGCACCCCTTCTAAATGTTACGCCGCTGTCTAAATTTTAATTTTGACTATAATTTTAATTTTTTTGATATTTTCTAAGTCAATAATGTACACTTGTTAGTTTGTTGTAAAGTCATTGGTTTTCGAGATATTCGCAGTTAAAGATAGATAGACATGTACTTTTTATTTGTATTATTATTAATAATATTCATTTTTACAATTTTGTCTTAAAAAAATTGCGAATATCTCGAAAACCAATGACTTTACAACAAACTAACAAGTGTACATTATTGACTTAGAAAATAACAAAAAAATTAAAATTACAGTCAAAATTAAAATTTAGACAGCGGCGTAACATTTAGAAGGGGTACAAGCATTACTTACTCCTGCCGTACGCCACTGGTAGAGCGTACTGAACTAATTTTTTTATTGTTAGATGCATTTTATGATATTTAACAAGTGTGCCGATTTGAGTAAAATTATACGGTGTATTAAAAAAATTATGGACATTAATAATTTTTCAGTTTTCAACTTCAACACCCCGTATTTTGGAAACGAGTAACATTTTATCTAAGCATATTTCGCTCAATCGTTTTATTTTGAATTGGAGAATCTGCGATTGTTCTATGTCCCATTCTTAATGGGACACCCTGTATATGCTACCAGATAACAATATTTATTGAAATATTACTCAATTGAACAAAGAATTAATATTTACAATTATGTAAATGAAAGGTATATAGCTGGAGTATCCTCTTTTACTGTAAGGGGTATCAACCCTTCGTTATCTAAAAGTTCATGGCATGCAGGAATTTTTGTTTTAATTTTTTTTTTTTGACAAAATTAGTAAAAATTCTTAAACATTTTTCAAAATTGGCATGCATATATACAAATTGCCGAACTGAATCCTAAGAGCACATATGCTTCGAAGCTCTTAATGTCTCCGTTTCGAAGAGAAAAGCACTATTTTATGTTTAAGAAAGTTCAAAAACTTTAAAATCTAACACTTTCGCAGATTTTTTTATTTACGGTGTGATTTTAGGATAAAATTTCCAAAAATAATAAATCTTCAGAAATAAGAATTATTTGTTTTTTGCACTCATTAATGTTATAAGAGCTGGTAGCATTAATGTCATGCAATCCGGACCTGTACACATTCTTACTTCTTAGATTCACAATTTTTGTGAAAATCATTCAAGCCGTCTACAGTGCCTACGTGATATTCTAACAAACAAACAATTTTATTTATATAAATAACGGTTCTGAACCTAAACACAAAAAGTTATAGACAAATTGAATTGCATACTGAAGTAACCAGCGGCTCTCAAACCTTTTTTACATGCGATCCGTTTGATTTCTACTTCTCCAGGGAAATACAACTCTTATAACGTTTTGTTTATCACCAAAAATGATTCTCCATTAAAAAACCGTGCTATAAAAACAACATTACCATAATATTCACAATTATGTAGTCATGCTGTGCTGCAAGTGGGTTCACAGTATATTTCTTTTATGAATTATGTACATCTATAATTGACAATATTTGTTTAAATTATTGTAGCACACCCAGAAGGTAAAGTGAAATTTGGTCTTGGTCATATCTAAACATAACTTTAAGACTATTATTAACATACCTACTTCATTGATTCAACTATTGTTGACAGCTGAGATGAAAGTCGCAATCATTTGTTCTAAAAATTACTATGATCTGAATTGTTAAAATCGATTGTTCTAATTTAAATATTAAATCTAATTCAAAATAAACACTTTATTCGAGTATACGTAACGGAGTTGTCATGCTAGAGTTGAGGAATAAATAACTTCACGATGAAAAAGTCACTGTGATCAGCCGTGTAAAATGATCACTGTGGTCTGACAAGAGGTAACTACGTTCCAAAGTAACGTACGTTGTTCCATGTCATCGCAATCACGACGGTCGCTCCAACCGAGTAGCCGACGTAACGTCCGACCGAGTGTTTGCTCGATCGTGATCGACGTGACAAAGTCACGATGATTTTTCAGTGTGATTTTTGTGTAACTGGAATAACAGTCACTGTGATCACATAGTAACGACTATTTTCCTTTTCTAATCCATACTTATTTGGGAATATATATCAGACTAGCGGTCCCGCCCGGTTTCATCCGGGTGCAAAAGAACGAATGGGGAAGTACACACATTCATCTTAGTTTACCGAGATGAATGTTGTGTCCAAATTTCATAATGATCGGAGTTACCGTTCAAAAGTTTTTGTCGATAAAGAGCAGTATTTAAACTTTTTTTAACTAATAATTTTTTTAATGAATTAAATAAAATTAAAATAAATTTAAATGTAAGCCTAAGAAGAAAGCAATGTAAAAAATAAAAAATAAATAAAAATATATTCACCCAACGTGGGGCTCGAACCCACGATCCCTACATTTACAGTCGCATGCGCTACCGATTGATCTACCTAAGGTTGTGTTCTTCCATCACTAATATGAGTATATCTAGTTAGTGCATTTCACATGAATAGAAGCTTATTTTTTAGATACTTTTTGCAACATTTTTCATTAAAGCTCCCCTCCTAATGGTCGTAGCGTAATATTATATAGCCTATAGCCTTCCTCGGTAAATGGGCTATCCAACAAAAAAAAATGTATTCAATTTGAACCAGTAGTTCCTGAGATTAGCGCGTTCAAACAAACAAACAAACAAACACACTCTTCAGCTTTATATATTAGTATAGATATCGTGTCCATCGAGATAATAATAATTTAATAAGAAAAATCGCAGGATTGTGGACAAAAAGTTAGATTTATTAATGTACGACGTTTCGTCTATAGATTTAGACTTTTTCAAGTACAATATGAAAATTCAAATTTGGGAATCCTATAAATTTGTAGATTTATACTTCAGTGTGACGCGATCCAAAAATTATTTTTATTTTTTCCTTTTTTTTATTCTCCTGTATGTAGGCAAACATAGTTCCCTTCCATAATCTATTTGCCTACATGCAGGAATATTTTACTAATTGATTTAAATTTGATGTTTACATAACATTTTTAATTTTTATAACATAATAAAAATGAAGGATACGCTAAGATCACCGGACTGGCATACTTTAGCGTGAATATTTATTTCGGCAGTTAGAAGTTCGCGATCCTTACTTCCTAAACGTTCTCTAACAATCCGTAAAATTCTATTCAATTTTTCTTTTAAAACCTTTACAATCATTGTTGTTTCTTTTGCTATTTGAATTCTGTTAATTTTGAATAAGTCAATCTTTGTAAAATTATTTTGTTTATAATTACCGAGGAAGTACTTTTTTTAAAATATACTATTATTTTGTTATTTTGTTAAATTGTGTTTTTCTTATTTTTTTTTTGTTTATTATTTTTTTTTTATTTTAAAACGCCACAAGTGCAAGCGACAAAAACACGATTTGTCGCAAGAGGACGTCTTACCTTCTAAGATTATAATTTTTGTACATACTCCTATAAAATAGCTGCTTTTCAAGAAGTGGCCTCGTTCAAAATTGAACTGTCAAAAGTTTTGAAAATTAAGTGAAAATCAGCTGTTTTTTGTATGAGATACGTGCTTAAAAGTGTAGTATGTATCTTGTTCGTAATGATATTATGACCCGAGTTACTGTTAAAACATGATGATCGCTCGTTCTAACATAATTACACATTCTCTTTAAAATATCTTCATTTACTAACAAGATACACAAATTTCCATAAAGAATCACTGATCAATTCGTAAAATATAATGTCCTCGATTTTTTTGTTTACATAATCATGGTTTGAAACAATATTTACCCCTTCTACGGTATTTGAAAATTATTATGACTTTTTGAGGTCATGAACCACAACAAAATTTTGTTTTGGATTCTTATAGGCCCCACTCACGATCAAACTTCATGCCACAGTTCAGTGTTCAAACTTATAGTTCAGTGAAGCATGATAATGTGTGGGACAAATAAACACTGAAACCAACACTGAAGTCAAGCATGAACTCATCAAATGCATTTTGATTTTTGAACGACTTCAGTGTTCAGTGTTCAAGTAAACTGCTGTGTGTGTGGGTTTTTTTCAGTTCAGTTTTTGGAGTTCTGTGTTTTGTACAACCAGAAGCCAAAAATCTCAATGTTGCTGCAAGTCTTTCTGGTGCAGAAATAGATTTTCGCATATTTGTATCCTGGTTCTTAATAAATAGGGTAACTAATTCCAGTAAATAATTGTAAGTCCAATCAAGCGGTTCAAGATGTAATTCATTAATCAAATAAACATGACTTCTTGAATTACGCATTTCTAACACATTTTTCACCCATATTCTTCTTTTTTTTCTTATTTCCCTGTTTTAAATACAATCACATAGCTATAAACAGACAATCCTCACCATTTAAATAACTCATTTAGTTCTTATTAATTATCTATAGTATAATATTATAGTATGTAGATAATATATATTTTATATATCTATACTCGACGAGTGTATGCCAACAACTGAACCAAACTGAACACAAAAAATTTAAAAAAATGAGCAGTTTGCATGAACTGTGTGTGGTACCAGTCAGTCTTTCGATTAATCGGTCCAACTTCACTGAACACTGAACTGTGGCATGAAGTCTGATCGTGAGTGGGGCCTATTAGAGCTGTGCCCTTTGAAAAAATCAGGTTTGAATTTTGTCTGGACAATATTGCCATCACATTATGGACACAAACCTGCAATGTGTACAGTTAAAGTCGATGAGAATTGTAATAAAAAAGTGTCTTTTTTATAAAATTTATTTAAACACCAAGGATATAAAATAAAAAATAGACTATATTTATATTTTAATATGAATAGTTAAATTATATTAATGATTATTCCTAAAATCCAAGTTTGTAATATTCTGTGATAATTCAGGAACAGGATTATTTTTTTTAATGCAACATCTGACGTCACCGGTTCCTCCACGTTTTATTGGACAAAATGGTACCGAATCACTTTGCATACAGTATGAACCTTCAGCGCTAAAAATAATTTTATCTTAAAAAAATTACAAAATATATAAAGTGTTCCGTACCACCCTAATATCTACGAAAGTTTATCGATGGTACCAAATTTGGCGCCCTTACCCCATCACCTGGGCGGAGGACGGAATAACTTAAAAACGTTAAATGTGAATCCTTATATTTTATTGCAGATTCGGATTCCTTGCATCAAAATACGTAAGTTTTGTCCAAAGTAGTTTTTCGAACTTCGTTGAAAATAAAATTTCCATTTAACAATTCAAAATTCTCGCAATAATTATACTCACGTCATAGGAGTGAATTGTCCCATCAGAATGGGTATACCCAAGCGTGGTCCTGGTCGTGGTCCACTGGGACAACGCCTTGAACAAGGCTCGGCTGTTCTCATTAAGTCCCCAAAAATACTTTCTGCCATGTAACAGACAGCCCACACATGGCTACATAAAGGCTCATCTAGAAACATTCAATAACAATATACTTAAACCAACAACAAAAATAATAATATGTTAAACGTCCGTTTCTCGACTTTATGTCATAACAAACGCCATTCGCACCATTACTATTTTCCATCTACCACACTACATTTTTAAACTTCTACTTAATTATTAGCAATGGGCGAATGAACAAATTTTAGGACATTAGGATAAGGTAGGCAAATTTTGAGCACGGGAGTTTGTCAGGTAATCAGCCATGGCCTTGAATAAGGAACCATCTCGATATTTATCTGAAATTTAGGGGGAAACCATGGAAAACCCCGACAAGATGGCCGGTTAGGAATTACCGTTTCCTGCCGAGAGGCAGCAGGAAAAAGTCCTCAGCCACATCTGCCTCCGACGGGATTCGAACCCGATAGCTCTCGAACGCGAGTCTAGTGCTCTCACCACTACGCCACCCCGGTCGGTAACTGACAATAAAAATGTATTTTGAAATTGTTAACATTTACTTCCGCGACGTTCAAAAAGGTGTCTGCCATCGCAACCTACAGGTAGCGTCGGTGGCCTAACTTCAAAAAAAATGTATTTCTTTTTTAATAATTAATTATTATATAATTATAAAAGTGTTGTACGACTCATGAAAGTCATTTTGAAATCGTTAAATTATTTGAGATTATTGTACTTTTAATTTTTGGAAATCGGTCGAAAATTGGCATTTTGAGCCGATACATATTTTATCAATATTACTACAATCTATTTTTATATCCAATATTGTATTGCATTAAACGCTGTTTTAAATATAATTTCTACATTTGATTTCAAGTTAATTATCATCTATTTAATTTATTCATTGAAGAGCTTGTTCACTAATTTTTTTTGTGTTTCTTGCGGTTAATTCGGGCCCAAACTTCGCTTCCTCTATCCTTCTATCCTTAGCCGCAAATCACGTTGTCCTGTATTTTTAATTTAATATCCCACAAAAAAAATATATCTATCCTCGTAACAAAATATTTGTTCAATTTGTAATTATAATTTTTATTTTTACTCAGAATTCGTAGAAACCAGAATATTATATTATTTGAGTACCGAAACATTTTTATGGAAATAAATAAATAATTGTAACGCATCAGTGGATATTTATTAACCGTAATTTGGTTATTAGAGTCAACTATTTGCAAGAGCTTCTTGTAAGTAATCTTGCTATTATGAGGTATGTACTCACTTTTAGTTTCGGTACAAAATGGTTGTGTTTTTCCACCGTTGATACAAAAATCAACATGGCCTGTGTGACCACTTTCTCCATAATGTCCAGCATTAGTATGTATCACATGAACGGCATTCGCATCACCGCTGTCCAACTTATTACTGTTTCCTCCAATTACCAGTGGTTTCGCAGGATCTAGTCCTGCGACGAAAATGCAATAAAATGGTGTTTTCACTGAATTTTCTTTACATTATTACATTACTTAAATACACTATGCTCTCGGTCAACATATTTTGATAGCATGGCTCAAAATAAAACGATTAGCTTAGAGAATTTCTTGGGAACAATAGACTTCTAATGCAGTGTGATTAATTAAAACATTTTATTTGCCAACGTTTTGACTAAATCTAGTCTTTATCAAGGCGCTAAATACAATTTTACACCAAATTTTAGCGCCTTGATAAAGACTAGATTTAGTCGAAACGTTGGCAAATAAAATGTTTTAACTAATCACACTGCATTAGAAGTCTATTGTTCCCAAGAAATTTTCTATATATAAAATTGTATAGACAGATTGCTTAAACAATAAAACGAGTAGTGTTAAAACATTTTAGTAAAAGTTGTTTGAGGAAAATAACTAAAATTGATATTCTGACATTGAGTTTGTTGACAAGATGCTAAATTATGGGAAAGTACATTGAAATTATCATACAACTTTTACCAAAATACAGTGTGTCCCCGGATTGAGTTCACAATAGGTGAGATTGACCAAAAATTTTCAAATTGGAATTTCATATACAGTTGAGCAAAACCTCTTTTCGTTTCAGGTAAAGTACCTTTTCCGTTCATATTAATACGCAAAAGTGTTACTGAGAAAAGTTGTTCACAATGAAAAATTATGGCGTTATGCAAATTTTCAGAATGATCGGCCCACTTTAATTGAAGAAGAGAGATTGTAGATTACTGCAGACATTCAACAATAGACGCCTTTCAAAGATTTTTTTCAGAGTACAACAAACTGGACAAATTCAATGCTAATATAAAGTTGAAGTCTTAGATAAAAGATCCCGCACAAACCTTGTGGGACCTGGTTATCTGTTAAATTCATCGAAAATGGTTTTATTTTATAGTTTAAATGTCACTAAGAAAAAGTGTTTTTTTAAAACCAATAGATTTTTAGCTACATATATGTTTAGCGTGATGTTAGATATAGGGATATCAATTGAATTCACAAACATGTTCCATGTTCAACTTTTGTGCCTTTTTTTAAAAAATAGTCGAACTAGGTAACGTTGGAAGGTGGTCACCCTGTATAAAATAATAATTTCATATTCGGATTCAGCGCACTCGAAAACATATTTCAAGAACTTACGATTTTTTAAGATTGTTAATTCAATGGATATCCCTATATCTAAAATCTCTCTAAACATATCTGTAGCTAAAAGTCTATTGGTTTTTAGGCTACGCACTCATGGACACTTTTTCTTAATAACCTTTAAACTATAAAATAAAACCATTTATTCAACTCATGCGCGTTATTCATGTTTTATCATGCCTAAAAACCGAACCCTAAATAGCCATTTACCGACTGGTGACAATTACTTGTCATAACTCAATGAAGATTCCTACTAGCTCGGCCATTGTGGAGTAATGAAAATAAACGTAACTATTTTCTGAGTCGTAACGAAATAGTAAGTAACAACAACTCCCTGTTGTTACCCATTGAGGCTAAAATTGAGAGGCCGAAGGTTTCGACATGGAGTTTATTCATAACCGGCTAACCTCAAACCAAAACATTGAATCGTGCTGTTTGGTGCTGTTAGTATTGACAGTTTTTTTTATAAAGAAATAAATAGATATTTACATCTCATTAATAACAATAAATAAAACATGAATAACGCGCAATTGTTGATTAAAATTATGGGCGTAACTTGTAGGCTAAGTCATGACCTGTCAGCGCGATGAATGACTTAGACTACTAGTTACGCCAATAACTATTTCGATCAATTTAACCGAGAACCAAATCCCATATGGTTTGTGCGGAGTCCTTTCTTACCTATAATTTTATTGATTCGAAACATTAAATAGTTAGCCATCAATCCACACACATGAGCTCCTAAGCTATGACCCACGCAGGTTGTGCGGTCAATGCTAACGCCATGGTTCCGCAAATAAGTCAAGAAATCGGCAGCTAAGTGGGCCACCGTTTTCATATTATGCACAGCAGCTGGATAGCACGGCGGTCGGCTGAGCGCACCCCAATCAATCATAAATACATTGTAAGAGCCGTTTTTTAAATAAGCTAGAAATAAACGTTTCATTTCCATTTAGTATTTTAAACCATAGTAAGTGTTCGATTAATAAATAATCGATCATAGTCATAAAATTGAAGTTAATCATTTCTTAAAGCAATAATAATTTTATGGTTCCATTCTGCATGGTCAATGTAAGAATTTACTATGCTGTGAACTTTTTGTCACTTTCTAACAAATTCAGCATCACATAAGTTAAAGTGAGACAGAACTTCAACAGCATTGTAGATTTTAACATTGACCATAACATAGAGTCATTAGATAATGTAGATAAGTAATCAATCCGAGATGTAATGGTGTCAGCATGCTAGCCTTTGCATCAGACTGTCGTCGGTATATTTTGTGATGTCGTTTGGATCCAGATTTGTTATTTAATGATACTGATCAAATACCTTATATTACAAGATATGTTGATGTGGTAGTTATAGAAATCATTAATGCATTCCAGAAAATCCTTTGGAAGCCCGGTTTATGTTGCATTCACAAAATCTGTAACCAGGAGATCTAGCTTCCTATACTTGCTGTGTTTTGAGATGAACCGTTTTCTGGCGCACGCGAGATGGCTACCTGGGAAACTTCGGTTTTTTTACTTTACAGGCACTACACCCATGTAAGCCATGAACGTGTGTGCGTTACCCAGTAGCTGACGCCATATTGGTTCACGCGATACGCTCAAGCTGGCTCGCCTGGTTACAGACTTCGTGGTTGCATCTGAAATTATTTCCATACCTTCCATATCAAAGTACCTAATTAATTCAAATTTTGTTCAAAGAATTGAAATTACCGTCTCTTAAAACGATTATAGGCAAAGTGTCATCTCCTCCTGCGTAGCCATGGACAATAAAAATGTTTTCGTGTGTGGGTTCCCAGCCACTGTTGCGTAACCAATCGGACTGGGTCATGTCCACAGGTCGTTTGACGTCTGGTTCGGCGCTGGTGTACAAAATGAATCGAACGTCTGGATCTGGGAAGGTATTTTTGTCGTTCCCGCGTCGCCACACGCAGTCGTCACGAGTGAAGTTGGCGGACATGTTTGAGTTGCCGAGAAAAAGGGCATTTTTGATCGGATGGTCGCGATCTCTTTCACCTGTGGGATCTGTATTTGATTTATTGATTAATGCCGCATAAATGTCTTAAACAGATGATATAGTCCAAAAGAAAACGGAAAAAGTATCTTTCGTTAGAAGAACTTTCCAAAAATCAGAAAATTCTAACATAGAGGAATATTGCGTGATATAAAAAAGGATCTCTAACAATGCGTTTTACACGAGTATACTATCTTCATTTACCAAATATTTGTTAACATACATAAAATCACAACAATGGCATGCCAAGTTGGGTTAATCAATTACAATTATACAGTATGTAAGCACGTAAGGTGCACATAGGGAATTTAACATTGGGAAAAAATGACTGAAATCAGAGTGAGCCTTAAAATCTTGTTTTTCAATTTGACAGATAATATTCCTTTGCAAAATGAATGTGTATACTACCAAAGAAAATATTCAAATGATTACAACATAATCTGACTTTTTTATTAATGGGACATTAAATTCCCAAAAATACTTAAATATGGTGCGAGATCAAATATCTCCGCCTATTCGTGTTGAACCTAAAGACATTTGGGTCACTGATTTACCAACGCGCATACGTCATACCAGTCAGACAATTTTTGAATGAAATGTTTCCAAACAGATGGAGTTGTTTTTTTGTTTTATTTTTGTACAAAAAAATTAAAATAATGATTTATAAGAGCTTTTTATTATTAAAAAAACCAGGTAAAATAAAAATAAATCAAAATAAAATAGAAATCCTCAAGATTACCACGATAATTCAGTAGAAATAACAATTAATGCAGTCATGGCTAACTCTGATCCAAGTATTTTTTCCCCAATGTTAATTTCCCTATGTGCACCTTACGTGTTTACATACTGTATATAAAGACAGCAAATTATATATTAACTTTACTATACTAATTGAAATTTTATTATTCATATTGTTAGTATTATTAAAAAAAAATGATAATAATAATCATAAGTAATATTGTTACCAGAAGCTTTGTTCCAAAAATATATGTATTGAAGGAGATTTATTTGGTTGAGGAACATAGAGAAATAAGCTTTACTAGAGTATCGCTTCTGGCCAACGTTTCAAAAAATATATACAATATTTATTTGCACATTGAACAGAACAATTTTATTAAAAAACTGTTTTATGATATTTTTAAATTAAAAAAAAAACTGTCGAAATTCATAACAAATGATCATGTATATTACAATAATTTGCACAATTTACCATCTTAACTTGCATTGAAGCCCTGATGATGAAAATATATTTTTCGAAACGTTGGCCACAAGCGATAATCTGGTAAAGCTTATTTATGTATGTTCCTCAACCAAATAAATCTCCTTCAATAAGTAATATTGTAATATAGGCAAGACGGCGAGGAGTTTTAGATGTATTTTTCGGGCACAGGCGAGATTATTGTTGGAATCGCTTTGTTTTAGGGTGTAATTCAACCCTCTAAGTTTGCATACAAATTGTTGGTGTGCTTGATTTTATAATTGACAATTAGTGACGAAAATACTGCTTTTTTCTCTATTTCCTTTAATAACTCCGTTCCTCTTGACTTTTAGTATAGCATATGCATTGAGAAAGTTGTTCCTTATAAAATTTCCTAAAAAATGAGCACTGACAGAGGTCGCTAAGTGCAATTGTTAACTTGAAAATAGCCCCGAAATTTAAAAAAACACGTTTTTTTCACTATTTTTTTACTAAAAAATGACCGCACATAGATGGCTGAAAATTTTCAAAAATTATGTCTATGTTGACCCAAACAAACATGAATAATTTTAGCGTCATCGGTCAATTACTTCTAGAGTAATTAACGATCACTTTTTTTTGTTTCCTAAACTGCAAATTGCGCCATTTTTTCACAAACGGGTTTCGTTGGTCCGACCAAGCCAGAAAAATCACAAATCCATTCAACTTTAGTATCCCGTTGGAATTTATGGAAAAAATTAATTCTAACCGATTTTATAACGATTGAATATTGGAAAAGTTATATGGTTTTATACGTTTGTCTAAAATTGGTATCGCTAAAGAAATCGTTATAAAATCGGTTAGAATTATTTTTTTCCATAAATTGAACTACACCCTAAAACGAAGCGATTCCAACAATAATCTCGCCTGTGCCTGAATAATGCACTTTTTAATGTTTTTACCTCCTCGCCGTCATGCGTAATATTTAATAAAAAGTACTTACGTAAAATTCCGCATAGCACAAATCCAAAAATTTGGATAATCACAACAAAACTCAACAAGATCGGATGATTGCATTTTGTTTCCATTGTCGAAGCGACGCCCACACCGGACTGTGACGATTTAAAAGTTAACGGTCAGTTTTCAGTACGCATTCCTCTGCACATCTTCTGCATACGAAATGTTGTATGCAAGTATCGGTCACGAAGAATGGGAACGCATGATATGCTAATTTGTCCACTTTTCATATTATAATTGATATTAATTGATACAGTGAAAACTTGAGAATTACCTGAATTGTACCGGTGACACAGTGTCGTGGCTAGGGTCATCGGCGCCCAGGGCAAGATTTAAATTTCGCGCCGTCATAAATCCTCTACTTAATGTTATTTGTTGAAAAAGTCCATTTAGTTGAAAATAAATGACATTCTTCAATCTAGATTTCAATTATTACTATTCGTATAAGATTAGCATCTGTCTAGTCACTAGTGCGAAATGAACTATTTTATTATCGCTATACCAGGAAATAAAAGCAGGTATTTTATAGGGAGGTTTGCTAAAAAAAAATAATTTCGTTAATTGTTCATAATATCAATTGTTGTGAATAGAAGTATCTAAGACTAGCGGTCCCGCCCGATTTCACCCGAGTGCAAGAGAACGAATGGGTGGAGGGACATGAGTACGCACATTCATCTTAGTTTACCGAGATGAATGCTGTGTCCAAATTTCATGATGATCGGAGTTACCGTTCAAAAGTTTTTGTCGATAAAAATCAGTATTTACACTTTTGACGTGATAACGCACGAAAAAGAGTAACGTTCCGCAGGCAGGAGCGCGATATAAGCGATAGTCTCTCTCTTCTCGCGTGACGTCAGAGAGTAGTGTGCGTTCAACATTTTTTTCGGCTGTTCCAGCGAAAGCTACATCTGACAGATGGCCAGATAAATTATACGGTTTGTTAACAAATATATAATATATACATTCTTTTAAATGTCTTTTATAATTGCTTAAAAATATGTATTTTGCTTTGGTTGATCAAATTATTAGTCGGTAAAAATATAGTTTGACAGCTACTAAAATTTAGGTTATGTATTATTAAATATGATATTCGAGCAGAATACGTTATCACGTAAAACTATCGTCCGTAAACCGACTTTACAGACAACCAATTTTTTTTAAGTAATAAATTTCTTTTAAATCAATAATTACTGTAATTAATAAAATATAATATAATAATAAATATTTAATTGAAAGAACTGTAGGAAAATTATTTTATACCTATACTTATAACAGTTTTCAAATGAGCTATTAATTAGATTTATTTAATTTTAATTAGTCGTAAATAAAATTAAAATAAATTTGAATGTAAGAAAGTAATGTACGAAATAAAAAAAATTAAAAATATATTCGCCCAACATGGGGCTCGAACCCACGACCCTTTTATTAAGAATCACGTACTCTACCGACTGAGCCAGCCGGGCTTCTGATGTGCAACGCTAATATTGGTATATTTAGTTACGGCATTTCACCTAAATAGAAGCTTATTTTTGAGATACATTTTGCAACATTTTTCATTGATGCTCCGCTCCTATTGGTCGTAGCGTAATATTATATAGCCTATAGCCTTCCTCGATAAATGAGCTATCCAAAAAAAATTCAATTCGAACCAGTAGTTCCCGAGACTAGCGCGTTCAACCAAACAAACAAACAAACTCTTCAGCTTTATATATTAGTATAGATTACTTACCGAACTTAACTGTACCCAATCTTGCAGTTTCGAATGTATTGTGAAATTGAAAACTCATTTAAAGTTAACCTTATTTATATCTTTTTGCTTACATCAATAAAATCAAACTGATTTCAAGTAGGCCATAGATATTATACTGTTTATTGTTTTGAACACAATAATTTGGAATCGTTTATGCATGGCCGAATAATACGTTGTAGGGCGGAGGCCCCGCTTAACGCTGGATTACATTTTATAAAAGCCTGTGGTGAGTTTCAAGTACAGTAGTCCCCCGCTATTCGCGGTGGTTCCGTCTCTGAAAAATGCCGCGAATACCAAAATCGCATTCCATAAAATATTAGTTGAATTATCTGAATTATAATTAAAAGTTATAGGCAGCTGGGATAGCTTCATTGAATTTTCCTGATATATTAGTCAGAGTGCCCGTCGGCAAAAATTTTACTGACAAATACTCTCCCCAAACTTTGTATATGGCTTCATTAGACCTAGTCTGACACCTATTTTCTCTATGACTTTTTTTGATTTTGGGGCGTTTTCCCTCTAAATTTTCCGAAACATGTCGTTTTGACGAAATGTAAAAATTTATAGATCCTGTTTGTTTTTCTAATTGGATAGCTTAAAAACTTCAACCAAAACGCTAAAATAACAACCATTTAAAATGTCTGACACCTCGAATATGTCGACATATTCGAGGTGTCAGACATTTTAAATGGTTGTCAGAGAACATTATTTTAGCGTTTTGATTGAAGTTTTTAAGCTATCCAATTAAAAAATACCGACTGTATTCTGCAGTTCATGGCGCGATGGCCTGGAATAATGGCGTACAGGATTCATTTAAACACTATACAAAACTCACATTACTTTATTAAATTACTGACTAAAAAAGTCCGGGATGAGAGTATAGTATACCAATTAATATTTTCAGTTCGCAGAATAAATGACACTAAAACGAAATAGCGTTAAACGGGGTACACTTGTATTTTTTGCCATTTAAACTTCTGAGAGCGTAACGTCATGATATGAATGCTTTGACAAAATTAACAGGAATAACGGGACAAGAGGAAAAACTGAAAATGCACGACTAACAAATCGAACGAAACACGTGACTAACGGAACAAAAGTGACGCCATTTTGTATACAGCTAACGGTCACAGTTGTCGGACGCGTTGAAGCTACACTGCAGATAGGAATTTAATGGAGATTTCAATTCGAGGAGTCGGTTTTAACAAAAGCCCCCGTTTTATTTCTAAAGAAGATTTGTCAATTTGCTAAAACTTCAAATGTAAATAAAGAAATTTCGATGACTAACCGTCACTGCAAACATATCGCGGACTGTTCCTATTTTTGTAATACCAACATTTCCATTGCCTCTTTAACTACGACTTCGGTATTACCCGTGATTTTGCTGTGGATTTAAATCAGCTTTAACAGAAACTTTGTTTTAAGGTTTTAGTCTGAGCGTAGCCAAAAAGAAAGTATCCTATTTTTTTCAAATTCGACCCAAAACACAATGTTATTTGGCTAGAATTATTTGGAAATTAATATAACGTGGATTATGAAAATAAGTAAAATTATGAAATTGTCTACTTTGCGTGATAAATATAAATTGGGAAGGAAAGTTTGAAAGTGGAAGACTTGGTAAAAAACGTTTATTTTTTTTTATTTGGCGCTAAAGTGCCAAAAAAAGTGTTTTTCCACTTTTTTGCCCTGAAATGTTCATATTTCAGTTACGATTCAAATGGAAAAATTGTTCCTTTTTATTTTATAAACAACTTTTATTTCAATATTTTTTTCATACAACTTACTTTTCATACAACTTATTTTCACTTCAACAAGCTGCAGCTCTGAAACGGTAAGTTGTATGAAAAAAATGTTGAAATAAAAGTTGTTTATAAAATAAAATGGAACAATTTTTCCATTTAAATCGTAACTGAAAAATGAAAATTTCAGGGCAAAAAAGTGGAAAAACACCTTTTTTGGCACTTAAGCGCCACCTACTGCGCACATTTTTTGTTGTACAACATAGCACCAATGACATTAATTGTAGATAACGATGCCCTCTACATTTTTTGTTCAATAAATTTTTCTGTAAAATGGATAGTTTTTGAGAAAAATGCATTTCAAAATATTTTTGAGTTTTTTTTGACTATTTGAACAGGTATTTGAACAGGTACCAGGTGGCCATTGCCAGGTAACCTTTTTTTTCATCATTCTCTAACGACTCACCAAGTTTCACCTTTTTGGGTGGTTTTGTTGAGGTTTTTGCCAGATTGACTGTACTAAAACTAGTGTCACCTGTGCGAAATATTCGCACTAAATAAGTATAAATAATTATCACTTTACAAAATTATTTTTTAAATATGATTCCAGGTATTCAATTCGTTTCTAATTTTGCACACTGCTTATAACGTTCTTCTTTTTGTTGTATTACAATATGAAGCTCAGATGACAGATCGAAGAAATATTTTACTAAAATTGTCATATAGAGGCGCAAGTAGCAAAAGCGTTGAGCTAAGCCGTCAGATGGCATCATGCAGCATTGCTGTGATGTTGTTCAGCGTTGCTCGCTGTTTCAAAATTAAAGCCGTCAGATGGCAGTATGCAGTATTGTGTCTGTTATATTACAATATAAAGGTCAGATGACAGATCGAAGTGTTGACGTTGTTTCAAAATTAAAGCCGTTAGGTGGCAGACGTTGTTCAGCGTTGCTGTGTTTTAATTAATTTACAAAAACAAAAGCAATAATAAATTTTTTAGTTGTCGATGTCAGTAGAGCAAGCAATTATCTGTAAAATGATGTATAATTTATGTGGAGAAATTGTGAGGTTTTTTTTAAAAAGGGAGGCAAACATCTTTAACCTTAGCGTATTAATATATATGATATAAATTTCTCTATCAGTCTATTTTTTACCACCTTCATCTAGATTTTAAACCATAATGGTTAAAAAAGATTGTATACTGCAATAAAATATCTTATTTATATCGTATCAAATAATATTGATTTACTTGAAATAAATATTTTACAAAAATATATAATAATACTGAGCTACTTATTACTATAGTTTTTCAATGAAATTTAAATACTGAAAAAAATTGATAATAAATAATTGATTAATCAAATTAATATAACAGTAGGTACTTATATTTAAAAATTAATTACTATTTAAAATTGCCTAAGTTTCATCTTGTTTTTGTCAGTCAAACGGACAATCTTTGTCGTGTTTGAAATCCACGCAGTACTGACCTCCGGCTCTGAAACAAACAAATTTCATCTTGAAAACGAGTCTAAGTTTATAGAAAAAGTCCATATAAGTAGTTGAAAATAAATATCATTCTAGATTTCATATCAGAATTCCAACACTAAAGGATTTGCCGCTAGATTCGACTGCTTGTTTTTCTAGCGCTGGTATTCTCAATTGTTTTTATGTTCTCGCTTCACACGAGACGTCTTTTCAAGCTTGTTTGGCGGATAGATCTGACGCGCAGTGCCGGTTCAAATATAAACACAGAGCAAAACGTGTTTCTGTTGTCTCACTCTGTGCAAAATGACGCCATATTGACTTGTGGGCGTTTGTTCATGTCGCCCATGTGACATAGATACTGTTTCCTGATTGGTTCTTGCTCAGAGCAAGCAGAGGACATAGCAAGATAAGTAGCCACTGTTCTAATTTTAAAATCTGTCTTGTGAGCTATAGCAGGCGAGCCTGCAGTTATTTCCAGCCTCGTACCCAGTCTGCCGGCCAGCAGAAGTCCAAGCAGTGTTTTCAGCCTCGTGTGGTGATTGTTATTATTAGCTGGCATTCTCCCAACCTTTATTACACGCTTTATATTAACTTCACTTGTAAGTTTGTATGTATGTATGTTTGTTTGTAACTTTCGTTTGGACTAAGCAAGTGGTTTATTACTGTTAGTATGTTATGCCACTACTGTAAGAGCAATCGTTGACCGAGATGTCTAAGGCGCGGGTCTTCGCTGACGTCAACTCTCGGATTCACCAGTCGTGGGTTCTAATCCCGTCCACGCCGAAATAAAAAATTTGTTCTTTTTTGGCAAATTTTTGACAATAAATCGAACTAAAAAGTGAAAAATAAATATAGTTTAAAAAAACTAAATAAAACGCTTTATATCAAACTAAAAAGTGAAAAATAAATATAATTTAAAAAAACTAAAAAACACGCTTTATATCGAACTAAAAATTAAAAAATATTTTTTTTTAAAATAAGCTTAAAGCAATAATGAATAAAAAATACAAGTATTATTGTGAGAAAAGCGTGGGGCGCTTTGTTTTACATTTTCGTACATCGAGCGCCCCACGCTTTTTTCACAATAATACTTGTATTTTTTATTCATTATTGTTTTAAGCTTATTTTAAAAAAATTGGTTGTCTGTAAAGTCGGTTTACGGAGGATAGTTTTACGTGATAACGTATTCCGCTCGAATATCATATTTAATAATACATTTAACCTAAATTTTAGTAGCTGTCAAACTATATTTTTACCGACTCTCTGTCGCTTATACTGCGCTTTCGCTTGCACGCACAGGGTGAGGCGGAACGTTACACAGGCGGAACGTTACACTTTTTCGTGCGTGCAGCTGGTGTTTCATCAATTTATAAGACGTTATCACGTCAAAAATATTTTTTACTTTTTAGTTCGTTATAAAGCGTGTTTTTTAGTTTTTTAAACTATATTTTTTCTTCTAATTATAAGTTTACAGCGTGCGGAACATCCTCTAATAATTTCTATTACACGAGTTTAACCGCAGAAAGCTGTAAATTAATTATCTTGCAATTTACACCATAATAACACAATGTAATTTGTTTTCTAATTATTAACAATAAAGAGAATACGTGTTATTATGTTATCTAGATCCGTATATAAATATTTCTGCACGTAGAAAACTAGTTACTGTGAAATTAATGTAGAAAATGAAAAACGTGCATCACAATAATATATCATAATTTAAATGATCTTTCTACGCGACATCTTTCGTCATTAATCGATTCCAAGTCATAAATTCCTTTAAAATAAAGCATAAAGTAACAGGATTTCAACTAAGACATTCGTTTTTAAGTAATCTAGAATCTAGATTATGATGCCATCCTTGATTCTAGATAAAACAAATTGAATTGTTGCCCAAAACCGAGTAATAAACTATCTTTGACGGCACTGATTTCAGAAATTCTAAATTGTTCCATGTAAAAAATATAGTTTAAAAAAAAACTAAAAAACACGCTTTATATCGAACTGAAAAGTAAAAAATATGTTTTTTTAAATAAGCTTAAAACAATAATGAATAAAAAATACAAGTATTATTGTTCCACATTTTCGTACATCGAGCGCCCCACGCTTTTTTCACAATAATACTGGTATTTTTTATTCATTATTGTTTTAAGTTTATTTTAAAAAAAATATTTTTTACTTTTTAGTTCGATATAAAGCGTGTTTTTTAGTTTTTTTTAAACTATATTTATTTTCCACTTTTTAGTTCGATTTATTGTCAAAAATTTGCCGAAAAAAAAGACAATTTTTTTTCGGCGTGGACGGGATTAGAACCCACGACACGTGATTCCGAGAGTTGACGTCAGCGAAAACCCGTGCCTTAGACCGCACGGCTAACCACTGTAGTTGCAGTGCTGGCATATTATACTACAGTAATAAACCACTTGCTGGAGTCCAAACGAAGGTTACAAACAAACATACATACATACATACATACAAACTTACAAGTGAAGTTATTATAAAGCGTGTAAAAAAAAACAAACGATCTTCAAAGTTTTGCTGAATCTTGCCGGAAACACTGCTAGAAACAACGCTTAGACTCCTGCTGGCTAGCAGGCTGCAGGTACGGGGCTGGAAATGACGTCATTGCGGGCCTGCTATAAATTGGAACAGGGGCAATTTTTCTTGCTAGGTCTTCTCCTTACTCTGAGCAAGAGCCGATCAAGAAACAGTATCTTGTCACTTGGGCGACATGAACAAACGCCCACAAACCAGCGTGGCGTCATTCTGCTCAGAGTAAGACAACAGACACGTTTTGCTCTGTGTTTATATTTGAGCTGTCACTGCGCGCGCACCAGATCTATCCACAAAACGAGCTTGAAAAGACGTCTCGTGTGAAGCGAGCACATAAAAGCAATTACGAAAACCAGCGCTAGAAAACTATAGTAGTCAAATCTAGCGGCAAATCCAGCCTCGCGTTCAGCGGCCTTTAATCTAAGGTGTCCGGAGTGTAGCGACGTGTGCAATACGAGAATGATATGCAGATATTTCGAACTTACGATTCCGGAACGTCAAGGCCCATGCTAACGGGCATTCCAGGTCTGTAGTTACGACCGCGGCCCCGTTTAGGACACGAACTGCTGCAAGGAATTCCTGTGAAATTGTAGATTCCGCGAACAGCTGATGCAAAATAACAAGCACTTTGAAAATGACTACAACGTGCACGACCTGGAAAGATCAAGAACACCATATTATATCATCTCGTAACATTTTGTCAATTAACTCATGGCGTTTTCGGTATCGAGAACTTCCCCGGGGCAGGGCAGGCCGAATGGATAACTATTGGAATAAACAATAATCAAATTTATTTAACCCATAGTTACGACATGCCCTGCCCCGGAGCAGTTCTCGATGCTGAAAACGCCAACAGTTTAAAACTCCTAGACCTAAAAATGATAGATAGATAGATAGATACATATTTACACAATAAGATAGTACAATACATACATATGAAAGGTACACGGGAAGAATGCGGTTTGTCAAAAAATGTAAATTGTGCAGGAGAGCATTTTGAAATGTTTAAGATCTTTACTTGCTGATGCATTTCTTTCAACGCTTATAACTTTTGACCTAGTGTATTCTTGTCTAAAATGAATACACCAACAGAAAGTTACGACTTTTGGCTACAAGATGGCATAAAAAAATTAATTTCAAATTTTTACTGACAATCCGCCTTCTTCTCGTGTACCCTTCATATGTGACGTCAAATTTACACATTAAAATTCATAATTCAAAAATTAATCTACAGTGTAAAAACAGTTTTTGGTTAGAAGGCTCCTCAGTGATTTTTTAAAAGTTTCCAGTTTCAGCATTTTGATATAATTAGGCAATTTATTGTACAGTTTGAGAGACACATAAGTGAAACTTTTTTGAATAGTGGCTAGTCTATGTAGCGGCAACGTAATAGTCCAAGAGACGGCTGCAGAAAATGTGTCGTCATAAGGTGGACGAACGAAAAAATTAGAGATGATAGTTAAGATCATAATTAAGAAAGATCCTAAGGTTGCCTGCGAAAATCCTGCCGAAACAATGTTTTTTTAATTTGTTTATTAGTTAATAGACCAGTGAAGTTAGCTTTTGACAAGGACAAAATTAATAACAGAAAACGAATGATGAGGAAGGGAAGAAACTGCCGTAAGAAATACAGAAACCAAAAATTCAAATGCGTAAAAGGCCGGAGGGCTGTGGGGGGTGCATTTTAGGGGTCAAACGCGGTTTTTCGTTATTTCGGGAGAAAAAAATTAAAAACTTAAAATACGGTTTTTTCAATATTTCTTTGAATCTTTAAGGTTATGTGAAAAAGTTATATTCATAAAAGTTGTAGATCCTTTTAATACATATAACATTGCCATACAACATTTTTCGATTGGAGGTCAACTTTCGCCGGAAATAATGAAAAAACGCGTTTGACCCCTAAAATGCACCCCCCACAGCCCTCCGGCCTTTTACTCATTTGAATTTTTGGTTTCTGTATTTCTACGCCAGTTTCTTCCCTTCCTCATCATTTGTTTTCTGTTATTAATTTTGTCCTTGTCAAAAGCTAACTTCACTGGTCTATTAACTGATAAACAAATTAAAAAAACATTGTTTCGGCAGGATTTTCGCAGGCAACCTTAGCGATCTTTCTTAATTATGGTCTTAACTATCATCTCTAATTTTTTCGTTCGTCCACCTTATGACGACACATTTTCTACAGCCGCCTCTTGGACTATAAGGGATTTTTTATGCCGTGTATCATAATCATGTAATTCTGAGTTAGTTTCAAACAGATTTTGCTCTTTTTTGACATAAACTAAGCAATGATAAATGTACAAGACTGAGAGAGTCATTATTCGATACTTAATAAAAAGAGGTGGACAGTGCTCAAATAGTAGCTACTAACGTAATCTGTGTCCCTTGCACCCGGGCTGTAGACGGCCGCCATTCACACAAAAATCCACGTGTCCGACGACATCCGTTTCGCCGAGGAAGCCCGCATTCGTGTGAATTATCTGGACATGTAGAGCATCGTCCCGAGTCAATCGAAACTCCCGTGATGCATACTGGTCGACCAACGGCTGTGCCGGATCTAGACCTATTAAAATATTTAAGGGTAAAGTTTAATTGACCTTGGAAAAGGCCAAGTCAGTTTGTATATGAGGCCGCTGCACACGAGGCTAGATTTGCCGCTAGATTCCTTGCTTGACTACTAGTTTTAAGTAAAATAAAAACCATTGGCGCCCTAATTTGACGTTCCGCTGTCAGTGTAAACAAATTAACATCAGTTTTCCTTATTACATTTTTTTTTTTGACACATCATGGCCAACTAAAGTTTTTGAATTATCACCGTAGAAACATGTCGCGATTTCCATAAAAAATGAGTTCAATTTTTTCTCTATTACTCACTAGCGGCGCTAATAGGCTTCGTACACACAGCCTATTAATATGGCTAAGAGCTGGCTACGGAGAAAATGGGTGACTCGGTGCAGAGCTGAAAATTTGCAGAATAATAGGAGATAGTATAAGTAAGTAGGGAAAAAATTGCCAGAAACATGATATAATAATTACATTCGACAAATATTCAAAATTATTAATGACATTTTGATAAAATTAATAAAATTACGTTGTTATAACAACGTAATTTTATTAATTTATTTAATTTAATAAAAATATATGACGATTAATTTTATTTCTATCAAAATGTCATTAATAATTTTGAATATTTGTCGAATGTAATATTATTATATCATGTTTGAATTTTCAGTATGCCCTTATAACTATAATATAATGTATAATATATATAATATATAATCTAGTTTTGAATTACAGAATAAGTATAGAAATTGCCAGAAGTGCACTGATTTTTCGCAACATTAGCGCCTTCTGGCGGCTCTTTATCTTCCGCCTAGCCTTCTGGCAATTTTTTCCCTACTTACTTGTACTATCTCCTATTATTCTGCAAATCAGCTTTGCACCGAGTCACCCATTTTCTCCGTAGCCAGCTCTCCGTCTAATATTGTTTGGTAACAAAAAGAAATAATGTGGGGGGCTACTTGCCTATGATTTTATACTGAGGTTTGTCGAGATGTGAGCTTATCATGCCGCATATGTGTGCTCCCAGACTGTGACCGACGCAATGCGTCTTCTTTGATCTGGCGCCGTGACGCGTTAAGAAAGAATAGAGCATGGCGGCACATTGGCCGACCAATCGGGTGTTGGACAAAGCTGACAAGTAGCACGGGAACACAGTCAGTGGCTGCCAATCGACTGTAAAAACGTTGTAGTCACCCCGTTCGATGTATGCTGCAAACATTTTTGGCAGTTAGAAATGAATCTTCATTCCATTAAAACTAAGCAATTTGTGGTTTAAACAAAGTGATTTTTAAGTTGATTCTTCTTTTTTAACAGCGTGTAGTAATCAAATAGACGAACAAATATTTTAAACCTGGAGCTAATGGCCTTTGCTGCCGAAGCCTCAAAAAAAAATTAAGTAGTTTTTTTATCAAATCTCAAAAATAAGAGAGAAACAGCCTTTCAAAAATTAATTACCTTTTTTAAAATTATATTTAATTAATTCAAAAATCCGATTAACACACGCGAAGAAATGATAGCACGAATCGAAAATGCATCCCAAATAATTCGCGGAAGGTCCTTATTGCTACTACAAGCATATACAGAAGCATAGCTACGAAACACGCAACAAAACGGGGACAACTTCGAACAATTTCTCTAAATACTTGATAATGACATAACATATCTCCATAGTGACATAACATAACGCCATAGTGATATAACATAACGCCATAAATGACCTCAAAATTTAATTAAAACTTTGGAGGTATGTTTCTCTTTTATTTTTGAGTTTTGATAAAAAAGTCCCTTGAAATATTTGGTCGTCTATTTGATTTCTACACGCTGTTTAAAAAAAAAGAAGCATCTTAAAATCATCCTGTATATTACCTAAATAAAAAAAGTTAATATTTCACATTTTATGAGTAGCTTTCCAAAATGATTTTTGAAAGCGCACTTATTTGTCACAAATAGAATTGTGACATCGTTGACAAGCCAGACAAACAATTACTTTCTAACTTTACAATTATTATTATTGTGTCAAAAGTAACAAAAGTTCTGCGTGTCTGTTTTAAAACGCTCTAGATTGTCGCAGTATCAAAGTATTCATTCTAATAACAAAAGTAACTATTATTAATTACCTTTGTGCTATAAATATGTAATACTATTCTGTTATAGTATTCAAATCTTTGATTAACGTCTGATTAGAATTCTTCAATAAATAAAATTATCGACCAATTTTTTGTTATTAATTTTTCTTAATTTTCAAAAATTATTTAAGAAATTCAATTTTAATTCTATTGTAAAATAAGTAGAAACTAATTCTTTTTTATATTTTTTAGATTACATATTTCTGAAGAAGATCCAAATCCGAACCGAAACGTCAATGTATTAATTTTTATTTTTTGTTAATATATTTGTCTGAAAAATTGGTCGATAATTTTATTTATTGAAGAATTCTGTTAGTATATTCGTAAAAATGACTTCATCATAACAGATTTGAGGTATAGGTATTTTCTTTTTAAAATCAGTAAAACGAAATGAAGGAAATGCATATTCAGAGCCGGATTTACTGTGTAGGCGTTATAGGCGGCGCCTATAGGCCCCCCAAATCTTAGGGCCCCACCAAAGTGAAAAAATTGAGAAAAAAATAAAAATGAATAAAAAAAAAATGAAATTGAATAAAAAAAAAATGAAAATGATTTTTTTTTTGGATTAGAAAAAAAATTCATATCATACAAACATGAAAGCTACAAGATTGTCAATTTTTTGTTCAAAATTCTTCGTCATAATTTCTTTTAAGATCTCCAGAAGGTGACAGAATATTTTCATTTTGTAATTTTCTCATTTATGTTATGCTATTTGAGAAAATGTGAAGGTACATCGTGTTTATGTTGCAAGTTACAGGCATAGCATAAATAAATTTCTAACAACGCCAGCTTATATTAGGAGTACTATACATTTTTTTCTGTTTCTTTAATTTGATATTTTACATAATATATAGGCATTGCATAATAAACTGGCATTGCTACAAAAATTATAATTAATCTTTGCTTTTTCAAAAAATAAAAATTCACAGTTCTGCCTTCGCATTCAACGATCACGTTTAAAATTAAATAAATAAAAATTAATTTTCAAAAGTAAAATTGTTAAGATCCAAGCCATCAATGCAAGAAACTTTTACGAAAATAAATAATAATTTTCATATTTAGAAATTAATAAAAGACGCGATTAAACTATTTTTTTAAAATCTAAATCCATTTAAATTCAAAAGCGAAGACAGAGTGTGAACATCGAGTTAAAATTTTATAATTTGATTTTGTACATACTATATACAATACTTTATTAAAACAGCATTGTTTAATTTTCAAAATATAATTATTATCAAAATTAAACGTACTTTAATTATTTATCTACATAATTTAATAAAATAAATAATATAAAATCAAGAAAAAATCAATTTGTGGCCAAATCCTGTTTATCCAGCACGCTTTCAAAACAAACAGAATTTAGAGTTGTCACAAATTAATAATTTTTCATATTATTTCAAAAGTTCATTTTCAAATGCTATTCTTATTTCAATTGATTTTCGTCCCCTTACGTAGGAGATAGCCCCCCCCCCCCCCCAGGGTCCCGCCTACGAGCCCCTTCGCTTCTTAATCCGGCTCTGTGCATATTCTTTTACTTGTTTCACTTAATTATTATAATTTATTTTTAAACTGCAGTGCACAACTAACACAATTCCGTTAAGAAAATTAAATCATTAAAGTTTCTTATTGACTTTGCAAGTATAATTAATAACTCACGTTTATTTTTATAATACATTGTCTCAACTCTCAAGAAATGATTTGCGCTGCTATGTTCCAAGCAAGCCAGCAAACGAACACGAAACCGTCACCGTCATGCGCAAGTAGCTAAGACGTGCTCCAAAACCGATACAGTTTCGTTTTAACTACTGCGCATGCGGATGATTGTTTCGTGTCCGTTTGCTAGACCCTTATTTATGTAAACATTAGCTGGTGATTTCTTCGAATAATCGATATAGTTCGGTTTTAAAAATCTGCAGTCGATCAAATCTCGCTCTTCAGTCATTAATGTCTTTAAGCGCGGAAGCTAGAGCACTTTGATTTTTGTTAGATTTCTAAAAAGCTGCTGAACCGGTTTTGCTAAAATTTATATGGGACCAATTTTGAAACATTTTTACTGTCTAATGAAACCGCAGAGCAAAGTTCCCGCCGACAACTATACGACTTCTTGCAATATTTCTTTGATTTTTGTTGATTTTCTAAATAGTTACTGAACCGATTTTGCTAAAATTTATATGGAACCAGCTTTGAGACATACTCTATCGAATAAAAAAAGAATCATTGAAATCGGCACAGTCGGTAAAAATACCGACAGACAGACATACCAAAAAAAAATACAATCGAATAAAGAACCTACTCCTTTTTTTGAAGTCAAGATGCAACAAATTGAAATGTATTCTTTTGTCAGAACTATAATTATTAAAACATAATAATATGTAATAATTTAATTATTATAATTTCCTTAAATATAGTGTACTTTTCGATTTACTGCAATAAACAATAACCCTAAAACAAGTCACTAGTTTTCTAATGTATTAAACTTGTCTAATATAATTGAATAATATATTATATTATCTATTGCTTCATTAAATTCACTAATGTTTTCAAATAACTATATATTATTATGTTAAAGCACGATATTTGTTTAATAACGAATATATTATAACGGAATAAATTACTTTTGACGTGATAACGTCTTATAAATTGATGAATCACCAATCTTATAAATTGATAAAACACCGGCTGCATGCACGAAAAAGTGTAACGTTCCTAACGCGTAACGTTCCTAACGCGTAACGTTCCGCCTGACCCTGTGCGTGCTTTTTGCTAATTTCTCGCTCAATTTAAATCAAATCGGTTTGAAACCAGTCTTAAACGAAAGAGGAGAACATTTTACATAGATTTCGTATAACAGAATTTGCCTAAACAGTTTTTTTATACAAATTTATATAGAAAAATAGCTGTATAAATGCAATGTTGTCTAATGCATTGTTTGCCGTACATGGAAATTAGAAAATAACGTATGTCTTGTCTTAACATGAAAACGGCTGCATTTCTAATGTTTAATTCAATTTTTTGACATTAGTATTTTGTGAAATGCAACGCCTTCTAAGTTAAGTATTGGAATAACTAATTATTATTAGAACATAATACTTTGACAGTTGCAAACGTCACTTTTGACATTTCTTATCATTCCGACACCAAGGATAAGCGGATTGAAACCAAATTTTGGGAGATTTAGGTTATGTATTACGGAATACGTTATCACGTAAAACTATCGTCCGTAAACCGACTTTACAGACAACCAATTTTTTGTTTACCATTTCTAAGCAGTGATATAGGCGTCTTGCTTTCAGTTCCATTAAAGCCATGGATGATGATCACGTTGTTTTTGTTTGAATTCCAGCCGGTATATTTAAGTGAATTCCAATTTTTGACATCGATTCTTTTTCTTCTAGATCCAGATTCACTGAAAAAACAAATACTTGATTAGTACATAGCAAAATCTTTTAATACTAGCTGCGAACAAATTTCAGTTATAGTGTGAACTGTGAATCTAGTATATTGTGCAACTAGTGCGACAATGCCGCACGAGTTGCACATACTATTTTTTATTACGAATTAAATTAAGTTGAAATTAAAATTTTATTACGAATTAAAAAAAGAAATTCGAAGTAATAAAAACTAAATCATCAAAAAGTTGAAAATTCAGTTAAAATTGTTAAAATTGTCAAGAATAAAAGTCCATAATCGAAAATTTTAACCTCAAATCTGCTTCAAATGACAGTTTGTTTCGTTGACATTATAACACCGTTATTATTTTGTTTTTTTCTCTGAATTTGCGTGCGGCAAACAATAATTTCAGTGCGACAAATAAAGTTTCCGCACGCAAATGAAAATAGCTACTTTTCAACCGTAACAGCATGCGTAAAGATACCACTTTTCCCGCATGAGTAATGAAATAGATATTATAATAACGTGAGTATATGAATTTTGCGAATATGTTGTATTTTTCTTGACATCTAGCATATTTTTAATCACTTCGATTTTGCGCTTCTATCAATACCGTGTCAACAATAATCTGTCACACCTGCCATAGGTTTGCCACCCCTGGTATGAAAAATTGTTAAAACTTCTAAGAAAAAATCATAGTTTAGCAAAAATTTTGAAAGCCACTTCTGTCTGGCGTTTTCATAACACAAATTAAAATATACACATATATTATTGGCATCAATCTATTTAAAATTAACAAAATATAATATAATTTAATTATAGAAATGATAATTTACATTTTGTGATGATCATTTATGCATGTTTATGATATCTGCTGCTCAAATTTTTTTTATTAATATTTCCGGAGTGTAAAAAAGTGGTGACATAACATTTTTACGTTTATGTATAAATTATGTTTTCATAATAATATAATTGATTTCATCGATAATATTCGAAAGCGTGTGATATCTGTTAAATGTAAAAGGTGAAATAATTGTATCTGTAACATTATACAAAGAAATAAACACCACAAAGTCTGTAGCCAGGCATAGCGGTGGACCAATATCTGTCGTATGAACCAATATGGCGTCAGCTACTGGGTAACGCACACACATTCATGGCTTACATGTGTGTAGTGTCTGTGAAGTTAAACAGCTTTGATAACTATATGGCGAAAACAGGCGGAAAGAACCGAACTTTTCCCAGGTAGTGATGACAGCGCCATCTCGCGTGCGCCCGAAAACGGCTCGTCTCGAAACACAGCAAGCATAGGTCTCCTGGTTACAGACTTCGTGGCTATATTATTAATTACCGACTTAATTATTTTGAATAAAAACTCACTGTGTGTATAAAAAAAACTTGATATCGTTATCTGGACAAAAACTGGATTTCTTCAAAACGCATCTCCAATAACGAATGTCGAACATACCAAAATCTCCAACAATACCTGAAAGTATAATTTTCCATGGGTGTTATTTAATGGGTTAGCCATATATTTATGTTTTTGTGAGCAGGAAAATGTAATCGGTCAGCCATAATAGCTAATTGGTCAGCAACTCATGGTTAGCAAACACTTCTAACCTAATCAGCAATTTATGCCATTCTGGACAGCTGTAAAAATATATGTACAGCTGATTAAATATATAAGCTGCAATGAGTGACCCATGTTAAATAAAATTTTGGTAAACACTCAGAGGGTAAGCAAAATATTCAATTTTGTACAGCAAATAAAAGTCCAGCAAAAATATCTATGTACTTTACTTGTCATGCGCAGGGTCCAGTACGATAACTAGAAGTGTCCAAATTTTAACTTTTTTTTAAGTCATAGAAAACGCTAAATTTTGACGTTCAAAAAAAAAAACGTAAAAAAATGGAACTACTTTTCGTCTTTCACTGTCTAACCAATCTGAAATCAAATATACACGTCATAGAAACTAGTGTAGAATTACTGTATTACTATTTCACTTTATATGCACGACCCCGTAATTGTTTTTTAAAGAACTCCCCCGAAACGTCTTCTTCTTTTCACTGTGCAGAAAAAACGCCATCGCTTCGACACGACCTCATAATTGTTTTTTAAAGAACGCCATCCAATCGCCTTCCCTTTTTTACTGCGCAAAGAAAACGCCATCACATCGACACGACCGCGTAATTGTTTATATTGTTAACCATATTTTAAATATGCATACCAATGAGATAAACATGTTTCTCTGCTGATCAATTTTGAAATCTTGCTGACCAAGTAACCATTTTGCTGCGCAACTGTTTATTAAGCAGATACATAATATTGCTAACTGCCCGTTTATGATTAAAGTACTGACCCTTATTAATATTCTTTGCAGAACATGGATTGCCACCCGATTTTTATTTATTGCAAACAAAATCTTTGTATGCTGACCAAATGATTTTACGGCTGATTTTTGTTGCTAGTCAAATTTAATAACTGCTAACCAAATATTTACTTCTCATTTTCCATTAATTTTATGGATCGCTGAATGATCTGTTTATCATTGAGGTGTAGATATATGGAGTGCTAGTCCAGACTGCGCGAGCGAAATGACAGAAAGAGATAGCAGCAATTGCGGTAGCCATTCCGTCTTTGTTTAACAACATACAACAAGGTAGGCCAGAAAGAGACATATATTATATATCGTGTTTATCGCTTTCTCAAATTCAAAACAATAATTATAATAATTATTGTTTTGAATTTTCTTTTGTACTTGAAAAAGTCTAAATCTATAGACGAAACGTCGTACATTAATAAATCTAACTTTTTGTTCACAATCCTGCGATTTTTATTATTAATTGGTATGTACATTGTACATACAGTATGTAAACGCGTACGGTGCACATAGCGAAATTAGCATTGGGAAAAAATACTTAAATCAGAGTTAGCCATGACTGCACTAATTGTTATTTCTATTGAATTATCGTGGTAATCTTGAGGATTTCTGTTTTATTTTAATTTATTTTTATTTTACTTGGCTTTTTTAATAAAATAAAAAGCTCTTATAAATCTTTATTTTAATTTTTTTTGTACAAAAATAAAACAAAAAACAACTCCATCTGTTTGGAAACATTTCATTCAAAAATTGTCTGACTGGTATGACGTATGCGCGTTGGCAAATCAGTGACCCAATGTCTTTAGGTTCAACACGAATAGGCGGAGGTATTTGATGTCGCACCATATTTAAGTATTTTTGGGAATTTAATGTCCCATTAATAAAAAAAGTCCGATGATGTTGTAATCATTTGAATATTTTCTTCGGTAGTATACACATTCATTTTGCAAAAGAATATTATCTGTCAAATTGAAAAACAAGATTTCAAGGCCCACTCTGATCCAGTCATTTTTTCTCAATGTTAATTTCCCTATGTACACCTTACGTGTTTACATACTGTATATAACTTACAACACAATATGTTATGGAGCATGCTATGATTTTTTTTTGGTTGATAAAGAAAATTATATAGGTATTATATCGTTTTATGTGAAGTAGACCATGTCTTTGTTTTTATACGGAAATTATCGACTATCATCTGGGTAGACGTGAGCCGTTCATCATTTGCCAGTGAACCGCTCACATCATGTGCGTAAGTCATTAAAAAATAAATTAGAGTGTAAACTCTTTATAACGAAACTCAAGGGACCGAGCATTTTTTATCGTTATAGAGAGTTACCGTTATATGGAGTGAAGAAAGAAAAACAACCAAATTAACAATAATCTTCAATGTACTGAATAATCTCTTTATAACGAATTTTAAGGGACCGAACATTTTTTTCGTTATAAAGAATTTTCGTTATATGGAGGGAAGAAAGAAAAATAACCAATTTTTCAATGTGGTGGAATAATCTTCATTAAATAATAGGAATTTTTCGATAAGTTTGGCGTCATCATGTGCTTGTTGAATAGATGGTGATGGTTCAGAATGGTCCTCTTTATGTCTGTAAACATTTGCTGACGCCTAAATATGAACATATTTCCTCGTAATAGAGAATGGCTGTTGCGTTATAAAGAGGGTATTAATGTATAGGTTTTAAGGTAAACCAACCAAATCGTAAAAATTTCGACGTTATAGGGAGTTTTTCGTTATAACGAAGGACGTTATAAAGAGTTTACACTGTATGTTTGAAATTTCAGTTTATTATTAAAATTAAGTTAGTAGGTACTAAACATTAATAACCTTAACCTTTATTAAATAAAATATAGACAACAAAATAAGGCAGTTATATTTAATGAAAAACAACAATCATTTTTAAACTTTATAATCTTACTGTAATAAGAATAAGGTTTATTGTTTCACAAAATAAAAATATCAAAAATAATAGTCATATTTCACCAAAACAGTTTTCAAACAAAAACATTAATTTGAATGATCGAAGACGTAACAATGGAAAATAAAAACAAAATTAAATGAATCGGAGAAGTGAGGTTATGAGTGGTATTCACTTTGATCGTGTCTGCCACATCATTTACCTTTTTTTTTTAATAAATAAGAAAATATTGGTTGTGATCTTTTCTCGTTGCACGAGACAATATTGCGTGACTCAGATACGCACATTATATAAAAAAGACACTTTGTCATTGTGTACAGCCGGCATTATACGAAAATATCTACTTTTAGGAATACATTTTAAAATATTTTTTTAACGTATAGTGATGTGTCGCTCCTGAGCGAGTCGTTCATAATGAACGACTCCTTTCACGAAGCGGAGCGAGTCGCTCTTTTTGTCGTGAATGACTCACTCCGAGCGCCATTGCTCTGTGCTGAGCTATTCTGTACTGTTGCATTCGCACATTTACAGAGCGCACACAGCACAGGCCACAGAGGCACTAGTGAATTTTGCACGTACGGAGTTAACTTTGCTGTCATTTAATTTTGATTGACACACTGTAAGTGCAATAGCTTATACAGTGACTTAAACCATTCACATTGACGTCGTTGACAAAGATATAACAATAAACATTATTATTGTTAAGCTTTTATTATACTTTGTAGTTTATCCGAAATGCAAATAATAATATAAGATCAGAATCATATTAAAATGAGCTCAGAGCTGAGTGTGTGTATTGTGCTGTGCAATGCTACGTGACTTCTGAGCCTGCATGATGACAGTTCACACCTCTGCAGACTGCTCTCTTGTGTAGTGCGTACTGTCTAGTGTCGCTCCTTTGAACGACTCGCTCTGATCGACTTTTTTTAGTGAGCTGAGCGCACGGAGCCAGCTCCCAATAAAGGAGTCATGTGGACACATCACTATTAACGTAGTAATGGCATGGGTAACTGGTTTTTGTGTCCAAACATAAGTAAATTAACTGTATCTTGTAAGTGAACTTGACCTACTATCACCAAAACATAAAATTATACGTTTATTATCTGAACCGACTCGTTTTCTGCATAGAGTTCATGAACACAACTGCGAGTGGATTAAAATTTAAAATATCCGGAAACATAATTGTTATACAGTATGTAAACATGTAAGGTGCACATAGGGAAATTAACATTGGGAAAAAAATGACTGGATCAGAGTGAGCCTTGAAATCTTGTTTTTCAATTTGACAGATAATATATTCTTTTGCAAAATGAAGGTGTATACTACCGAAGAAAATATTCAAATGATTACAACATAATCGGACTTTTTTTATTAATGGGACATTAAATTCCCAAAAATATTTAAATATGGTGCGAGATCAAATATCTCCGCCTATTCGTGTTGAACCTAAAGACATTGGGTCACTGATTTACCAACGCGCATACGTCATACCAGTCAGACAATTTTTAAATGAAATGTTTCCAAACAGATGGAGTTGTTTTTTTGTTTTATTTTTGTACAAAAAAATTAAAATAATGATTTATAAGAGCTTTTTATTATTAAAAAAGCCAAGTAAAATAAAAATAAATCAAAATAAAATAGAAATCCTCAAGATTACCACGATAATTCAATAGAAATAACAATTAATGCAGTCATGGCTAACTCTGATCCAAGTATTTTTTCCCTATGTGCACCTTACGCGTTTACATATTGTATTTGTTTGTGCATAACATGCGGACAAAATATGTGAACTTTTTTTAGTAATTAAATTTTTGACTTGCAATAAGCAAGGGATCATAAATTTCCCAATTTTTTGAATTCAGTAGTCAGACTGATTCAGTGTTTTTCTAAATCAACAGGCATTCCCAACGTCTGATTAGTAAATAAAAGAAAATAAATACGTATATATCTTCGGCCCCATCATTTTTATTAAGGTTCCGATCCCCAAAAGGTGGAATCAAAGTGTTCCCTATTCTTTTCTCTGTAACTAAAAGACCTACAACGATTGGCGACGGAACATTTGAGGGGAGTCATTTTTAGAAGTGCGTCAAATTTTGTTAATTATTTTTTCAGTACTAGCTCGTGGGCCACTAAGTCAGTGGCGTCACTTGTAAAAGGAGAGGGGGATGGTTAAACACTATTTTTTTTAGTTCGAAAATTTTTGGACGACACACGACGTTTTTCGACCATGCTGGATTCAGCGTGTTTTTTTCTATTTAAGCATGATGATTTTGCAAAAGCTCTAAAAGATAACGGTTTTCGTCAAAAATCGCATTTTTTTAAAGGGGTATGCCTTGAAAAAATTGCAAAAATCGAATTCTTTAATATACCTACTTTGGAAATTGAGAATGCTTACAGAAAAAAATACGCGGAATTCAATGAGCGTAAGCAAACGTCTGTATCTCTTTTAGTTTGAAAACTACGGCCATTCCAAGGTGTTATTTGATTTTCTGAAAACTATAAACGCAAATAACTTTTAAACCAAAAGACATACAGACGTTTGTTTCATGCACTTTCTTGCAAGTGAAATAATTTTTAAATATCGAAAGCATCGTGTATGATTTTAATTAAATTCAATATTTACAAAAATGAGAAGAATTACCTACTACTTAGTGGTGATTTGGAAATAAAATTATTTGCAAAAAAAACATTATTAATATTTTTTTATAATGGAATATGTCTAATAATAAAAATAAGCTGAAAATCGTATCAATTCTTTATTAAAAATTTTCTTTTAAGAATTGATCTTTAGTAAAATATAAACTTTATGTAAATTACTTACCAGTAAAAAATATACATAGTAGAAAACATGTTATAACTTGATTTAATTCACGTAAGTATAACATAGTTCATTCACTGTTTTGTTTTTTTATTTATCACCGCATTGTTTTAAAAGTTGATCTATTTAAAATAAAGTTAAAAATAATAGGTATAAGTACCAACACATAGATACATCAAAATATTCAAGTAACACTAACAAAATTTGACTAAAAATCAGATTTTGAAATTGAAAACGACCTTAGGACTTAGATGGTGACCATATTTATTAATAGTTTTTAACACAGTTTTATTAACTTCAGTTGTATGTATGTATGTATGTATGTATTCATGGAATGATGGAATCTTTCAATTTAATTTTCATCCATTTCCAGACGTCTGAATAATATGAAATTTAGGTATTAAGAACCCATGACAATACAATAATTTCTATAAGTATTTATAAATAAACTTTCAAAAAGAAAACACGTACAAACTTTTCCCAATTATTTTATTCGCCTGCAACCCGTCACCTCGACAAACAAATACTCAATTTTACCAATTGTTAGATAATCGGCATAGCTACATAAAATTAATTATTTCACCGTTTAATTATTAATTGTTGCACGCACAGCCAAAAGTCAGTATTCTAATTCTTAAATTGTTACACATTATTAGATTACACATAAATGACTATTATAGTACACAAGTACCCTTCGATTTGTATTATTGTGCGTGAAATTTATACGAATTTTGTCATGAAAAGAAATCTATTAAAACATATCTGCAATTTCAAGTTGAATTACGTTTTGTTAATATTTCAATTTACCATATAGCACAAGTGGGGAATAGTACTAATTTAGGTCAAAATTCACTTTTAGTTTCGAGGTCCTCAGTATCCAAAAAAACATGTCTGTTCATCCGTTTGTCTGTGAACACGATATAGGTCAAATCAGGGCCGGCAGATTGTGTTCATCCCGAATGGGTAGTTGGCCGGAAAATATATATTTTCTATTTTCCGGAAGTGTTATAACTTCTATTTCCCGGAAGTGGTAAAGTTTCTATTTTCCGGGAAAGGGATATTTCTACTCATATTCACCAGACGTCATATTCATCAGACGTCATACTCGTGAGACGTCTTATTCGTGAGTCGTCATATTCATCAGACGTCATATTCGTGAGTCGTCATATTCATCAGACGTCATATTCATCAGACGTCATATTCATCAGACGTCATATTCATGAGACGTCATATCCATCAGACGTCATATTTATCAGACGCCATATTCGTGAGACGTCATATTCATCAGACGTCATATTCGTGAGTCGTCATATTCATCAGACGTCAGATTCATCAGACGTCATATTCTTGAGTCGTCATATTCATCAGACGTCATAAACGTGAGGCGTCATATCCATCAGACGTCATATTCGTGAGTCGTCATATTAATCAGACGTCATATTCATCAGACGCCATATTCATCAGACGTCATATTCATCAGACGTCATATTCGTGAGACGTCATATCCATCAGACGTAATATTCATCAGACGTCATATTCGTGAGACGTCATATTCATCAGACGTCATATTCGTGAGTCGTCATATTCATCAGACGTCATATTCATCAGACGTCATATTCGTGAGACGTCATATCCATCAGACGTCATATTCATCAGACGTCATATTCGTGAGTCGTCATATTCATTAGATGTCATATTCGTGAGTCGTCATATTCATCAGACGTCATATTCATCAGACGTCAGATTCATCAGACGTCATATTCGTGAGTCGTCATATTCATCAGACGTCATATTCGTGAGACGTCATATCCATCAGACGTCATATTCGTGAGTCGTCATATTAATCAGACGTCATATTCATCAGACGCCATATTCATCAGACGTCATATTCATCAGACGTCATATTCGTGAGACGTCATAATCATCAGACGTCATATTCATCAGACGTCATATTCGTGAGACGTCATATTCATCAGACGTCATATTCGTGAGTCGTCATATTCATCAGACGTCTTATTCATCAGACGTCATATTCGTGAGACGTCATATCCATCAGACGTCATATTCATCAGACGTCATATTCGTGAGACGTATATTCATCAGACGTCGTATTCATCAGACGTCATGTTCGTGAGACGTCATATCCATCAGACGTCATACTCATCCGACGTCATATTCATCAGACGCCATATTCGCGAGACGTCATATTCATTAGACGTCATAATCATAAGGTACTGCAGAATTCCGTGTGGGTAAATTCCCCACTCGGAATTTACCGAGTAGGTAGTACTACCCACTGTACAAACATTATCCGCCGGCCCTGAGTCAAATTGATGATCGCATTGAAACTACATTTTGGGAGGATGTTTGACAAGAAGAGCTCATTTTTCTTTTTTTGGTAAAATTCGGTAATGAAGTGAAGCCATAAGCTTGATAATAAGAAGCAGGGCTTCCTCCGAGAACCGAAGATTCTACAAGTTTTAAATACAAATATTAAGAGCACTGTGGTTGAAACAAAATAAAAATATAGAATTTAGAATTCCATTTTTTAAGTTTTAAATAAGTTTAAGATTTAAAAATGACATCATAGGTATTCGGAACCCAAAGGAATGGTGAGACCTCTGGTGAGAAATGCGCCGAACTGTCCTAAGGGAGGTTTTTAACAGGTAAATATTGATTCAGAACTAACCTAGCCTCCATCATGCTTCTCTAAATCAATGTTTACCGTATGCCTCCATAGTTTACCTGTTAAAAGCCCCCCTTAGGATAGTTCGGCGCATTTCTCACCAGAGGTCTCACCATTCCTTTGGGTTCCGAATTATCAAAATTAATTTGTCGCGGGTAAAACTATAACATTATTTCATCTCAATAAATATACCTACTTAAAGTAAAATCGATATTTGTGTAAAATGACTTCGTGATAAAAAAATTGGTTGTCTGTAAAGTCGGTTTACGGACGATAGTTTTACGTGATAACGTATTCCGCTCGAATATCATATTTAATAATCACGCACAGGGTCAGGTGGAACGTTAGGAACGTTACACTTTTTCGTGCATGCAGCCGGTGTTTCATCTTTTTATATTGACGTGATTCATCAATTTATAAGACGTTATAACGTCAAAAACCACGAATATATTATCATCACAATGATTTGTAATAACTAGTAGCATATCAGTGATTTTCTAGTAGCAGTGATTCTCATTCATGGGTACATGAAACACCATTCTGACATAAGAACCGTCACAAAACTTTAGATCACAATACATAAAACACTAGCGATCCCGTCCGGTTTCACCCGGGTGCAAAGAACGAATGGGGGGGAGGAACATGAGTACGCACGTTCATCTTAGTTTACCGAGATGAATGTTGCGTCCAAATTTCATGATAATCGGAGTTACCGTTCAAAAGTTTTTGTCGGGCGGACAAATTTTGAATTACATTTTGCAACATTTTTCATTGATGCTCCGCTCCTATTGGTCATAGCGTCATATTATATAGCCTATAGCCTTCCTCAATAAATGGGCTATCCAACAAAAATAAATGTTCAATTCGAACCAGTAGTTCCTGAGATTATCGCGTTCAACCAAACAAACAAACAAACTCTTCTGCAGCTTTATATATTAGTATAGATTTGGATATATGTAACGTTTAAATTGTAGAATTATGCCATAATTATTATTATATATAACGGTTATGTGTTATACTTATGTATGAACCTAGTTTAAATACAGACAAAATTTTAATTGAACATATAACATACATAAAATGAAATTAATAATGATTAATGTGAAATTTTGCGCACATGGTAATGATATCTAGGAAGGTAGGTACCTTATATAACTTACATAAGTTGTTATAAATAATAATTAATACTTCTGTCCTGTTATACTACTTTTAGACAGTCTATTCAGATCAAAAAACTTTCATTCGATCTGAATAAAATCTTTGATATATATGTACATAATAGAGTGCGTGTGAACGTAAAAATGTACATTTTATTTTGCTTATAAAGAAGATTTAAGATCAGTTCCGGATTTCCGACTTATAGACTTGGTCTGGCCCAAAATAATAGTGTCGAGCTCAAAAAGACAGTGAAGAACATTTAAAAAAATAATTATCACACAGTGTAGAAAAATCTTTGCTTTACAATTTTTGCTCTATAACGATTTAGAAGGTATATGAGCAATACTCAAAGCGGGTCGGCCCCAGGGATGTTTTTTCGCTCAAAAAGGAACTATTATATAGGTTGGAACGTTTTAGAACCTTATTCCTAACACTCTTGAGAGTTCATTATCAAAAAAGTCTACAATACTTTATTTATTACGAAACTTTTAACGAACTATATTTAGTCGAGAAATGCTTTTATAATTTTATATTTTTAAGTAGGTACTATGACGTTTTTATACTCTTCTTTAGAGTCACAAATAAAAAATCTATCTGTTTCTTCTATTTGGCTATTTTCCATCTAAAATGCATGTACTATTAATTTTCAGAATAATAATAATCTCGCTAAACAAAAAGGGCCAAGCAACAATTATTACAATAATGAGTGATCGGCAACAAAAAGCTATAACCGTTGTGGAAGTAAAAAAATATTAACTATCTAATAAACAATAATAGTGTGTTGTCCAAATCTTTGATTAACGTCTGATTATCGACCAATTTTTCAAACAATTGTCTGAAAAATTGGTCGATAATTTTATTTATTGAATAGTGTGTTGTACCTATAAATTAATTAAAAAACTTTTGACGAAGTTTTTGATTTAACAATTGCCTCTGGACGCTATAGAAACGTTGTCTCTGAATGTTATAGAAAATTCGACCAAGAAAAAGTCTAGAAAATACTCAATTAACGTGTTTATATTATTGCTAAAAATGTCGTCAATTTAAAAAAAATTTATGTTATCAACTTACTGTCACTTATAAATTTTTAAAAATATTAAATAATTTTAAATTCGATTCGAACTAATTTATTCAAAACACCATACCAAACTGCACGTTAATTTGAAAATAAATCTTCTAATAATTAAATTAATTTATAACAACAATCGACACATTGAAACTTCATTAGATTTTATATTTTTCTTCTTTTTATTCACGTAAATTAAGAATTAGTGCAATTATAATTAACCGCAGTTTATAAAAGTCACTAGAACAGAATATTATTGAAGAATAACGGATTTTTTCGCAAGCAGCTCGCGTGGTCCAAACCATACTAGAAGTGATTGTAGGTAAGTCAACTGTGAGCTGCAACAATCATTGCTCGACCGGACTGACTAGATACTATCATGTTATAAATTATTATAAAGTCGTCCACGTTCTGAATGGACTCAAAAATTACCTTTCATTTGCTAATATTATGAGCTTGCAATTAACTCGCTTTTATAGCACTTTCTCTAGGAACGGGTAGGGTTACTAGACGTCCCGGTTTTCCGGGACATGTCCCGTTTTCGTCCTCCTGTCCCGGTGTCCCGGAATTTTTTCAAAATCTATGCAAATGTCCCGGTTTGTACTTCAGGAAATAGAAAAAAGTGTCTCGAAGTATATTTTACACATGTATATATTCATGATTGATGTGTTATGAACAAATAAACATACTGACCACTATAATTATTAAGTCTCTTTTTTCACTATATTTCTATCCTCAAATTATTCAAAATCGTGTTCGTCTCATATTAATTTACACGATTTCAATAGATATCGATTGTGGATTGATACACACAGAAATTTCAAAAATATTTTTTCATTCTTCAATTATCAATAGGGGGGGGGGGTGTCTGTAAAATGTCCCGTTTTTTCATTCAGACCATCTGGTAACCCTAGGAACGGGATTAGGTACTCTAAAATACTTTTTAATGTCCGAATTTCGGCTTCAGTCTCAGTTTCGGCCAAAACCGAAACCGAAATTTCATGTTTTCGTGGGAAAAATAAAGTAAACATTATTACAATGTCTTTATTTTTTAACACCCTTTCAGGGGTTGAATTTTCAAAAACCTGTTCCGTTTTTTTGTTCAAGTGTAATAAATTTTAAAATTGATAAGTTGGTGACATTCACGAGATCAACTTCCCGGCAAACCATGAAAATGACACCCATGTTGATTTTTAGACTATTTACCTCTTTTCACCCTCTGAAGGGTTTGTCTTTGAAAAAGCACGAAACACGTGTTTATTTATTTGTTGACAGGAGTAATCCAGCGGTTTTTCGAATTGATACATCTATCTTATATGATTTCTCCATGCAAAATTTGAACCCCCGTTACACCCTTTCAGGGGTTGAATTTTCAAAAAAATGTTCTTAGCGGATGCCTACGTCATAATAACTATCTGTGTGCCAAATTTCAGCCCAATCCGTCTAGTGGTTTGAGCTGTGCGTTGATAGATCAGTGAGTCAGTCACTCAGTCAGTCACGGTTTCCTTTTATATATATAGATGACTCATGTGTGAAAACTTGCCAAGTAAAAACTTCTCATTCTACTAGATCTCAATTCTTTTTTGTAGGTACGGAACTTAGTCCCTTATTTCACATTTATGTTTTTGGTAGGTAGTCAATAAATATAACCAACAAATTTTTAACACTCTAGTATTCCTATTTATTTCAAAACTTACATATTTCATATCGTTACAAATACATCGAAGAACAATAATGAAAACAATATCGTATTTATTTGAATTTCTACGTTAGACGGCAGCTAAATTAGGCTTTTGAAAAAAAAATAATTATCGATTTTTTTATTGTATTTTAAAACTTTATTATAAATAATATTGATAATCGATGCGAAAAACTTTCAAAAAACTTTTTTTAAATTAATTATAAGCAATTTAAAATTGATAAAATGTTTAAAAAAATCACGTGACTGCAAACGCACTAAAATTGTTTTTGACAGTTGTGACGTCATAATGGTAAAATGTATATACGCAGTATACTATCAATGGCTTCTACATGCGTATTGACTAAAACATTATGACGTCACATTATGTTCGGGAAATGTCGGCGCGTTCTCGGAACTGGGTACAAAAATTTATTTTTAATTTGATATAACTTTTGAATTATAACGAAAATAAAAAAAAGAAAAATAGTTTTGTTATAAAACTTATATACATATATCTTTCCATTTATGACAAAAAAAAATTTCATTCAAAAGCCCAATTGTACATCAACAATCATTAACTAATAACTACCCTATTACTTAACAAACAATAATTATTAATAAGGTTATTTTAAAATCAAATCCCGTTGTGAAATGCAGACGTAACGTAGTTCTGAATCAATGAATGCGTGTGGATTATTTTATTTCACATCGAGCTAGTCTATCAAGCTGCAATATCTTCTTCAAGACTAAAGATCAGAGTCGGCCCTGCAGGGGTAGAGCGAGAAGAGGCGCTAGGTGGCAAGGGGCGCCAAAATGTCAAATGCGAAAAACAATTTCGAGAGAAAAATAAAATTTTGATGACGCCTTTTGTGAAGTGCCGGGTGGGGGCGGCGTGGCAGGCGGCGGGGTACACTTGAGTTGTTTGTAGTCAGCCAAGTCTTATTCCGTTTTATTACGATAAACTGAAATAAAATTTATGTGATGTGAAAGACAATCTCGCTCCACCTTGATCAAGGGCTAGGGTAGGCGCTGCTAAAGATGCCCGTAACATAGACATATAGCCATCGAAAAATCTAAACAAGACTGTTATAACATGCAAGTCTAATATTATTTTTTATTAATTATTATCTATATTTGATAACATTGTAACAACACTTATGAACAAACACTATTTTGTACGTATTTGATAATTATTAATGATCAAACAATATTACGTAGTCTTAAAAGTTATTGATATACTAAAATGTTAATATATTTTAACATCCATGACAAAACAATAAATATTTATTTACAGCAATGTTCAATACACAAAAGAAATAAATAATTAATAATTGTAAAGTTAGACCATCCAGCTTAAAGAATACACGGTAACAAAAGGGAGACACAACAATCTATAAATAAATAATATAATATATAGTAATAATAATATCATTTTAAAGTTTTCAACAAAATAAAATTGTTTTAAAAACGAATAGGTACCTATATAAAAACGACTAGAGTTTTTCATAACGCATGACTAGCATAAAAATTTAAAAATTTTAAGTTGTTTTACGTTATAAATGCAAACAATAAAAAAGTAAAAACAATTGCATCAATATTTCACCTTTTTATATAGAAAAACTATACAAAAGTCGTCATTAAATGACGGTTTTTCTATAGTCGAAAAATACGTAAAATATATATAAAAACAAATAAAATATTAAAATAATCATACATAACAAAAACATAGAAACTATAGCAGTTAAATTAAAATTGGCAATTTTTTGTTGTAACAGCAATGACTAGAGCTAAAATTGGAGCAATGCGATCGGCTCAAGATACCAGCAACTCAGGCAGCATAATATAATATTTATTCAGTTTTCAATAATATTCACAATTCCTATACCTATTATACAAAATATTCTTCTTTCGTCAAACTAATTTTTGTATAAAATACTGTTATACTAAAATAAACACAGCAAATGATGAAACACATTTAAAAATATTAATCCAATTTTATTAATTTTTTTTATCTAGTTTACAATCACGCAGTAATGTAGCCGCTTAGCAATTTGCTTACTTTAAAAGACTGCACGACATATCGAAACTCGCGCATGCGTATAAACAAAAACACGCGATGAGGACATCTCTAAACAACGTTTGTAAACACAGTTCAGTTGTTATTTGTGAATTGTGTAACGGTCGTATTTGAAGTGTGCTTTAAAATTTTCTTCAGAAAGAGCTTTTTCATATAAACTTAAGTGGATTAAATATAATACAGAGTGGCAAGTGCAGACATACACATAACTGAAAATAGAAAGTCAGTTTAAATATTATATTTGCGAAATAAGTAGAAATATCTTTTGGAAACATTTCCTGCAAATTCGGGAATGATAATGATTATAATGAAGGAAGCAAAATATTATAATAAGTTTATTTCGTACAGTTGCAATTTTAGTTTTTACGCTAACAAAACATTGCAAATCAATCATTTCATATTAGAAGAGAGATTGTAATTTATACGCGCCAGATAACTGAGGTTAAAACTTAAAAGCATCTATATTTTCAGATTCAAATGATAGATGAGTGGTTTGTTGATTCAAGTCTTATTTCTTTTTTCACGTCAGTTCTGTATGTGCCTGCTAAGCGAAGTGTGTTGTGGTCAGTTCTATAAAAAGTCATAATGGTGGTGTGGAACCACATATAAAAAATAGTGTTCATGATTACTGGATTCGTTACGGTATGACATCAATGGTAAGCTACAAAATAACTTATTTTCTTTCTTGTCATCTTTACACTTAGGAACGAGATCACCTATAAAAAGCCATACGCCTATACTTAATGATCAAAATACATTTCCCATCAATGCCACTATGAAAATTTTTGTAACAATAAAAACTCGACTATTATCTATATCCTGTAGCGCCGGAAGGGCATTCTGATTATCTAAAATATATGTTCGTTGTAGTTCCACCTATTCTATGTAACCCAAGTTACCCAACCCATCTCGGTAGTTCTTCCTGGCCATCTTGTTCATCTTACCTGCTAAGAATGCCCCAAAGCTTATTCATGATATCTTAACGTTTATTTAAACAACCGAGACCGAAATTCATGTTGGTCCGGTTATAGATTTCAAACCTAAATTCGATTTTTGATTACGGTTCATCAAATGGAAAAATTGAAACCAAAGTCTAGTAGTCGGAAACTAATTCCATGAGTAGAGTATCGTCAAATTCATCAATTTTGCATTTGTGTATATTGCTGGTTGCAAATTTTGATCGATGGTTTTATTTAAGTGCGCACGTAACAACATTTGTATTTCAGTGTTAATTTCGGTTTTTTCGAAATTTACATTTGCAGTAACGGGTGATCTGAGATTATATTATATTCGGTTTCCGGTTAGCTAAATTGAGTAAATACGGTGCGGTTCTTGATTTTGGTTCCTGGTTCTATCCCTTTTGCATCCTTATCTTATATGTCGCTGGTTAATTACTTGCCAAAGTAAAGATCATTTTGTTAAAAAAATTGGTTGTCTGTAAAGTCGGTTTACGGACGATAGTTTTACGTGATAACGTATTCCGCTCGAATATCATATTTAATAATACATAACCTAAATTTTAGTAGCTGTCAAACTATATTTTTACCGACTAATAATTTGATCAACCAAAGCAAAATACATATTTTTAAGCAATTATAAAAGACATTTAAAAGAATGTATATATATTATATATTTGTTAACAAACCGTATAATTTATCTGGCCATCTGTCAGATGTAGCTTTCGCTGGAACAGCCGGAAAAAAATGTTGAACGCACACTACTCTCTGACGTCACGCGAGAAGAGAGAGACTATCGCTTATATCGCGCTCCTGCTTGCGGAACGTTACTCTTTTTCGTGCGTGCAGCCGGTGTTTCATCAATTTATAAGACGTTATCACGTCAAAAAATTATTTTATGTTGCGAATTTCAGACTTCAAAAAAAGCAAAATAATATTAAGTAAAATCGCAGAATTGTAGACAAAATATTAGATTTATTTAATGTACGACGTCCGCAATGCTGCTATTTTTCTTAATATTATTATCACGATAGACACGATATCTAATAAGGACAAAAATATATCTATTTATTAGGTGGATCTTCAGTTGTAATGAGTAGATTTAGTAGATAATAAAATGCTTTGACTTTGAACATATGTTCATTTAAAATAAAAGTACTTTTAGCACTGAATTACCGTCAAGAAAAATCGAGCATAAACCGGATTAATCATTTTTATTCGAAATAGCGCGAAAACTTAGGTTTTCCCGAGTTGCCATTGATAGTAGAGCCGGTCTGACATTGCATAACAAAATATTATATTATAATTAAGTAATGTTACTAAAAACATTTTAATTTTCCAAGTCATTAGCTACTCGGTAGCTATCTACTTGTTACGGACGAGTTACAAACCCTTCAAGGTTCAATGCTAAAAAGTATCAACTAGATTTTCAGTTCATGATTATACAACATAGCTGCATAATAATACACTGAAAATATAAATTGGTACCAGGCCCAGGTAATCTTGGCAGTCGATAGCTAAAAAAATCCATTTTTAAGAGTCGTTTGTTTTCGGTCGATGATATGGTTGTGTTCAGAACAGACCCAGGCTGATATGTTTATCTAACAGAACCAAGTCCGTTCTGGAGGCTTGACTAGTCAGAATTGTTGTTTGTGATGCGTGGGGACGTAGGGCGGCGGGCTGGGTCGTAGATATCCGTCGTGATGATGTTGATGCGCCAAACTGCTGTTCGGGCTATTTGTGTGGCTCCGCAACGATATCGATCCCGCCGTTGTCTGTCCAACGCTTGCCGTGTTCAGTGACCTGTCGTATTCGTGCGAGGATCGCAAACATTGTTGCTGATAGTTTCGAGACGACGATGTGCTACGCTTTGAACTGGCAACAAACGAAATGGAACTGTTTAAAAATACATATAGAGCGGTGGTAGGAAGCATAATCTTTCAAGAGAACGTGAATTTGTTCGTTAGTTAATTTGCAATAAAAGGAACCTTTCATAATAATAATAAATCTTTATTGTTAGAAATCCTTATAAACTATATTAATAATTTCGCCAAAAATATTAATTTCGAAATCACAAACATTAAGAAAATAAAGTTTAATATCAAAAATCAGGACGTTGTCATCGGGAAAAGTGTGTTTGAAAAATTGTTATTGGCCTAAAACCATCGGAACATTGTGCAATTGCTCACAAAAAAATCATGTGCCAAATAAAGTACTAAGTACCTGGATAGTAATTAAAGATTAACTGTCATAATATTTTGAAAACAATTGTTTCATTGTTTGTATAAAATTCCAAAACCTACTTACAATATTCAAGTATTTTCATACGTCAAAAAATTGATTTTTTTAATGATAAAATTTGTAAGAAAACGATTTTTTCGAGAGATGAGACCTAGCTAAAACGATTTTTTGCCCCCCAAAATCCCTTTTCAATAAATTTCATCCAAATCGTTAGGGCCGTTTTCGAGAAAATATTTAGGGACATAGGTACATAGATAGATAGGTAGATACAAGATTAGCTCGTTTAATATTATAGGGACTATTATTCCTCGCGAAAAAAATTGTTATTTCACATTGCATGCTTGATTCTAGTTTTTACAAAATTTTGAAAAACTAGACCTTACATTTTAAAAAAGCCCGGTGTAGCCTGCACCCCCATGACAGTGTGATTACAATTTTAAAATTAAGCGATGATTGTTAAGCTAAGTACTTCTAACAACTCCTGTCTGACGTTGCAAGCGTGCTGTCTGTAGCTAACACCAGCCGTTTAGCCTGGAATAGCCCGTACATGTCTTAGCGTGATAATATATTATAGTCTAAGTTCTAAAGCACTCCCGTAAAAACTGGATTGATATCGGTTTATCGGTTTCCAAGTTAAACTCGAACGTTATTATGATAGATTTGACAACTAAAGTTTGTCACATCTAAGCATTTTTTTTTTGATGAGATGAAAAAGAGTTATTAAAATCTAAAAATAAACAATTTCTTCCTTTGAACACTCAAAACTTTCAGCCAGCAGATAATAAAAGAGTTAAAAAAACCGTCAAACATGTTATTTGAATCACACACAAAACTGTCAGTAAAAACCCAAACTGCTTACAAATTTACCTGTCTTCTTCAACACAGATATGAAATACTGAGTCAAAAAACTCATCACTCAAAGTGTCATTTCTGAAAAATATCATTTATTTCACTAATAAAATTATAGAGTTCGATATATCGAGCACGTAAAAACATACGTCCATGGATCACTGAAGATTGGTTTGCAACTAATGCGATCAGAAAATTATTACCCATTAAAAATACAAATATTTACTCAGATAATTGTCTACAAATCTTGAAAAATCAACTTTTTTTAGTTTATAATATTTATTCAGGGCGTTCAAAATCATAAGCAGTGGTGTTGTCGAGCCGGAACGCTCCCGGAACGTCGTTCCGGTACTTCCTTTTTGGACAGGAACGCGTTCCGGAACTAAAGATGATTTCTGATCACGAGAAATTCAACCACAAGATCCTGAATATAATCCTATTTGGAATATTTTATAAAAACCATTAGTGTTTTCATGTATTGTTAAAAATATTTATGCAATATTGTTTGAGTATCTACTATGCGTATTTTATAATTTGTTAACTAATTTTTATTAAACGTTCCTATTATTGTAATAAATATATATATAGATATATATACATATACACAAAATGGGTTTCGTAATGATTTTCGTTTCCTTTCCTTTTTATGCTATATACAGGGCCGATGCTGGCGACGGGCGAAAATTGGGGGAAATCCCCCCCACCCCGTCGTCAAATTTGGGACATGAGACCGCACAGAGCGGCCGCCTACCCAGGATCGGCCCTGTCTATATAATTATATATATGCGTTCCGGTAAAAAAAAAATAGCACAACACCACTGATCATAAGTGAGGCAAAGGAATAAATAAATTAATAATAAATCAATCAACGATTTTCTTGAAGGAGTATCGAACCTATAGGATGAAGAATTCTAATCATCTCCTAATGATCCTAAAATAAGTGTTTGCATAGGCTCCATCGGGCATCGATATTTTAGATCGAGCGTTTTTCCTCTCACCATTTCTAATTTTTAAATGAAAATAATTTAAAACAAGACATTATACTCACATTCCTTCATGATGAAAGCACAATATCAGCGATAATACGAGCACCAGTATTAGCAAAATGAGCATTGGTATGACAATAGTAAAAACAAATTCATTGATGTAGCTACGTTGTGGCACTTCGTCTTTGCCGATCGATGTCCATTTGTTATATTGATGATGATTTACATTGGTATGATGGTTCGATTTAAAATTGTTATTGTTGTCAGTCAGATCATTTTCATTATGTGAACTCGAGTGCTGCATTGCTGATCCATCATCGTTTTCTAACTAATTTGAAAAAAAATCTTACATTATTCATTATGAAAAGAATATAATTGTGCATAGATATATATTTAATAGATTGCGGATACAGTAGCGCCTCCTGTACCTTTTAGAAGCCATTTTGTACGTGGAAAACGCCGTAAAAAGCGCGCGAGGTTCAAAAATGTTAATTATTTTATAATATGATTTTATTGAGAAAAACGACAAAACTCACAGTAAACAGTGATATTTCGCTCCAAAACCTATTTTTATACTGAAACGTTTCAAAAATTACAAAATTGAGCATAAATATAATGTAAAGCTTAGAACATACACATTGTCAATTTGTTATCAAGGTTGACAAGCATTGATGCCAATCTGGCAATGTAAAATGTTCTAAGCTTTTATATTATATTTATGCTCAGTTTTGTAATTTTTAAAACGTTTCAATATAAAAATAGGTTTTGGAGCGAAATATCACTGTTTACTGCGAGTTTTATTGTTTTTCCATTAACATCATATTATAGAATGTTTAATCTTTTTGAATCCCGCGCGCTTTTTACGGCGTTTTCCACGTACAAAATGGCTTCTAATTGGAACCATTCCGCACAATGCTCAAGGATAGGTATCAGCTATCTATTAATATATATCTATGATAATTGTGCATGTCAAAATTAAAAAGCAGGTGTCTTGAGTAATTTTTACTGAACTTGAGACAATAATTCTTAAGGTCAAACAGACCAGAAGCGAAAAAAGTTCTTTAACGGCGAAAAAATAATTAAATATTTTAGACTATCGGTCATCGGATTATTGAACTTGTGACGTAAATATTTCTATAATTTACACACCAGTCTAAAAGCGCACCAGTCTAGTTCGAAACCAGCTTCCCGGAACAATCTCTCAACAGTTGTGTACTTGAAGTCTCTGGGACACGATTGTAGTTTCCACAGAGGCTTTACCTCTTCTTGCAATTCAGTTAATTCAGTTGAAAATGGTTGTTGACTTCCTAACCGCAATACTACCCTGTAACAAACAATAGTCCTGAAATAAAATAGAATACGAGTACCTATTCAAAAGGTTGACATCTGTCCTCTTTTCTACAATAGCTATATTATAGGCCCCACTCACGATCAAACTTTATGCCACAGTTCAGTGTTCAAACTTATAGTTCAGTGAAGCATGATAATGTGTGGGTCAAATAAACACTGAAACCAACACTGAAGTCAGGCATGAACTTATCAAATGCATCTTGATTTTTGAACGACTTTTAGTTCAGTGTTCAAGTAAACTGCTGTATGTGTGTGTTTTTTTCAGTTCAGTTTTTGGAGTTCTGTGTTTGGTACAACCAGAAGCCAAAAATCTCAATGTTGCTGCAAGTCTTTCTTGTGCAGAAATATATTTTCGCATATTTGTGTACTGGTTCTTAATAAATGGGGTAACTAATTCCAATAAATAATTGTAAGTTAATTCATCCATTCGTAAATAATTATTCCAATCAAGCGGTTCAAGATGTAATTCATTAATCAAATAAACATGACTTCTTGAATCACGCATTTCTAACAAATTTTTCACCCATATTCTTCTTTTTTTTCTTATTTCCCTGTTTTAAATACAATCCCACAGCTATGAACAGCCAATCCTCACCATTTAAATAACTCATTTAGTTCTTATTAATTATCTATAGTATAATATTATAGTATGTATATAATATATATTTTATATATCTATACTCGACGAGTGTATGCCAACAACTGAACCAAACTGAACACAAAAAATTTAAAAAAATGAGCAGTTTGCATGAACTGTGTGTGGTGCCAGTCAGTCTTTCGATTAATCGGTCCAACTTCACTGAACACTGAACTGTGGCATGAAGTTTGATCGTGAGTGGGGCCTATTACAGTTCTGAAATAGTACAGTTCGCTTAATGGAGCAGCAAAGCAATGAAACAATGTAAAGCATATCCGCCCCACTCAAAAAAACTGCACCGCTTATGTTATATTGGGAAGTATAAGCATTGATATAAATATTATATTTTAATTAATGGTGTATTAGTCACTACCTAGAATAAGCAAACCATACTAGACATAGAGCAACGTGTTTTCGGAATATTTGTCTGCCTATTGTAATGGCATCATTAATAAACGCATATACATGCTCCGTTCCGTCGTGGGTAAAAACCCTTTACAGAAAACCGCATCTGAATTGATCAAACCGTTTTCCAGATAAATGGCGACATTGGTCGAGTGCACAAACGCACATACAAATAAACGAACAAACAAACAAACACACAAACGAACACACAATCTCTCACCCTAAACGCATATACATGCTCCGTTCCGTCGTGGGTAAAAACTCTTTACAGAAAACCGCATCTGAATTGATCAAACCGTTTTCCAGATAAATGGCGACATTGGTCGAGTGCACAAACGCACATACAAACAAACGAACACACAATCTCTCACCCTAAACGCATATACATGCTCCGTTCCGTCGTGGGTAAAAACCCTTTACAGAAAACCGCATCTGAATTGATCAAACCGTTTTCCAGATAAATGGCGACATTGGTCGAGTGCACAAACGCACATACAAATAAACGAACAAACAAACAAACACACAAACGAACACACAATCTCTCACCCTAAACGCATATACATGCTCCGTTCCGTCGTGGGTAAAAACTCTTTACAGAAAACCGCATCTGAATTGATCAAACCGTTTTCCAGATAAATGGCGACATTGGTCGAGTGCACAAACGCACATACAAACAAACGAACACACAATCTCTCACCCTAAACGCATATACATGCTCCGTTCCGTCGTGGGTAAAAGCCCTTTACAGAAAACCGCACCTGAATTGATCAAACCGTTTTCCAGATAAATGGCGACATTGGTCGAGTGCACAAACGCACATACAAACAAACGAACACACAATCTCTCACCCTAAACGCATATACATGCTCAGTTCCGTAATACCCAAACCTAAAGCGGTCCTTCTTATCTGGCTATGCTTGAGTTAAAGGTTCCAGTCAAAACCGACAAAAACGCGAACAAATCTGTCAGCCAACTAGATGTTCGTGCGACCAAAGCTGCGGGCAAAAGTTAGTTGTATTCGTAAACTTACCCTTCTCCTTCGTTGGGTTTAAGGGGCAGACGAGCACCAAGTTGAATTGCCGATTGCAGAAATGTTACGTAAAGATCGTCTTTCGTATCTCTCCATAACCTCTTCCAAAACACTTCTTTAAGTCGTTGCATTCGTCTCTCGTTGAACATATGATAAACATTCAAATTATCCACTTTCAGTTGCACTTCGTGCGTAGCTGGATTCTGTTTTTGTTTTATAAAAATGGGAAACGAAATTCGGCGAGTTTCGTAATTTAAGCGGCTCAGTGCAATAACTTCCACCTAAAAATAATCATTCCAAATATAGTATAAAAAGAAGTCTCAGTAGGTCAATCTTTGATTAACGTCTGATTAGAACTCTTCAATAATAGTATATTGTGCGACTAGTGAGAGGAGAAGATTCCACTCGCGTGTTACCGCACTCGCTACGCTCGTGCGGCAAACACGCTCATGGAATCTTCTCCTTCGATCGATGGTCGCACATAATACTTTATTCAACTAGCACGAGTAATATGTAATCAAGGCCCTGATAAAAGAGGGAAAAATAATAAATCACTTCATTGATTGACGTACCCACCGCCCTCGATGCACACAAGATGGCCCTGACTTTCGCTGAATTGCGATACTGTTTTCATATATACAAATCGCTACCGCGTTCCTATTGGTCTAGAAACTATGCAGTAATAATTCATTACCGTACAGTTTCGGCTCATTATTAGCACTCTACGCGTCAACATGAAGTAATTTATTATTTCTCCCGAATTTAGCAGGGCCCCGAAATTATATATTACTCACGCGTGTTGAATAAATAAAATTATCGACCAATTTTTCAGATAAATATATTAACAAAAAAATATAATTAATACATAAACGTTTCAATCCGGATTTGGATCTTCTTCAGAACTGATCTAAAAATATAAAAAGTAATTGATATTTACTTTCTATTTATTCTTAATGAAATTCGTGAAAGATTTTTTAATATCGAAACGTTAATGTATTAATTATATTTTTTTGTTAATATATTTGTCTGAAAAATTGATCGATAATTTTATTTATTCAACACGCGTGAGTAATATGTAATTTCGGGGCCCTGCTAAACTCGGGAGAAATAATAAGTTACTTCATATTGACGCGTAGAGTGCTAATAATAAGCCGTACCGTGTGATAATGAATTTTCTGGACCAATAGAAACTCAGTAGCAAGCCCAAGCGTGAAATAATGAAAAAAAACTGCACGCAGCTTCTGGACCAATAGGAACGTGGTAGGCGGTATTGTATATATGAAAACAGCATCAATGAAGTGATTTATTATTTTTCCCTCTTTTATCAGGGCCCCGATTACATATTACTCCTGCTAGTTGAATAAAGTATTATGTGCGACCATTGATCGAAGGAGAATATTCCACTCGCGTGCGTTTTACCGCACTCGCTACGCTCGTGCGGCAAATTTCACGCTCATGGAATCTTCTCCTTCTCTCACTAGTCGCACAATATACTACTCAGTAGGTGTTTGTATTAGCTAATCAAATCTACTAGTAGTAGTCCGGGTGCAAATCTGAGTTGAATTTTAAATAGGTACCTATATTGTGCCCTATAAATTATAATAATACGTCACGAAGGAGGAACAATTTTTGAGTAGCCCCAGGCGGCTTTTTGAATTTAAATATATTACTGACTATATATCGGTATTTTGGTTCCACCCAAATACTTTCAGGATCGCGAAAACATATTGATAATCAATGTATTTGGTTTCAAACTTGTAAAATGTTAATGAAAGAAGTTTACCTCTATCTCTGTATTGGGATTATCTGGCGGCACTCCGTAAAGATAGCCCGTGAAATTTATCTTGATATAACTGATCCAATTTGGTAAATCCGGCTTATTAACAAGAGACGGCTGATATATAAACTGATCTGGCATTTCTGTAAGCATGATTGTTTATTTATCAAAATATAATAACCCTATTGAGTCTTAAAAGTTTCATCTGGGGTTAAGTAGGTGCAATGGTTTTGCGGGTAAAATACCTAAATCAATTTTTTTTTAAGTTTTATTAATATCCATCAAGAATACTCACGAAGGAAGATGTCAAAGAAAATTCCCAAACGAATTATGTTACAAAATATGCTATTGCAATCTAAATTTTGTTTTTTAGTTAGGTATTCGTAATATTTTCAGTTCTATTTTTTATTATTATGGTCCTGGGGGGATCCCCTTTATAATACGCGCCACGGATCTAAAAGATTCGGAAGTTAGTCACAAACAGCGTCGCAAAGGCACATTTTAGAGCCGTTGAGGCTCCCACCACCTCCCAGCTACCTGCACATAGCGTGCGCTCATCGATGATTGGCCGTGATCGCTCGTTGCCTTTGTCACTTGTCGCTTTCCTGCTTTAAAGTACAGTCGAGTACGCTATTGTCAAGTTGTTATTGTTATGTTAGTTTTGTTGAGTTGCGGAATTGTAGTTTTTCAACAGACTGTACAAGCGCAAGCCCGCATTCGCATCTAACTTCCGAGCCTTTTAGATTCGTGGCGCGTATTATACCCCCCATATCTACGCCCTTAATTTTTTTTTATTAATAACACACCTATATCAGTCCAGTTAAACATCCAGGGCGTGATTTCTATTGTAAATACTTCAGCTGTCCATACGGATTTTGATTCAATGTTGGTAAAGCAAAAGAATAATATACATAACTTGGCGGATAGATTCATCATGTTCCTTTAAATACTGAAACAGATTTTGGAATTAAACTCTGGTAATATTCTACAGATTGGTCACATATGATTTCAGTTTGTCGCAGGGCGAGAGTTTCTTGCTGGGCGGTGCAGTTTTTCACGTGGTGGTAAAGTGCAAGGGAAGGCCTGGGCAAATGGCGGCCCGCAGTAGAATTTTCTCCGGCCCGCGAAGCATTTTATAAAATGATTATTAAAAGCAAAAATATTACTGTTTGCCAATATAAATTGGCGCATAAAAAGAATTTTAGAAAAATAGTAAATAGTGTTTAAAAACTTGAAATTGTTGTTTCAAAAAAACTATACATAAAATTAGGAAAAGAAATTGTTTGGCCCACGGTCCAATTTTCATCCGCAATGTGGCCCGACGATCAAAAGATTTGCCCACCCCTGGTCTAAAAGATAACCAAAAATCGTAAGTGCCCAATCCGTAGAATGTTACCTAACTCGGATCGGGGACATATTTGCCTGGAACGGCACAATACAAGCTATATTGTTTATGACGCAGAGAAAATGGATCTGAAAGGGGACAGTAATCTTTGCCCAGAGCGCAAGTTTTGCAAATACGTCCCTGCCTCAAACGATAACAACTTTTTGTTCATTGTTTAATAGATATTTAACACAATATTCACCTAAAATGTCACCAAATTATCACAAGTCGTTATTAATAGTGTTCAAACATCGTATTTGACAGCTGTCAAAATTATTGTGAAGTGACACAAATGAAGTAACCCAAATCAGGATGACAACCTATAAATATATAATTAGAAAATTGCATAATATTTAATTTCACATTTTAATTATAGTTCGACAAGATCACCAATGAATTTAAATTAATTTATCCATGACTTATTATATAATGTTACTTACGACTCAAACAGAATTAAATTATTGTGTTTTAGGAAAATTGTATAACTGTAGAGTATTGGCAGTAAACTGATAAAGTACAGCCAACTTCATTATTGTAGTTGCAATTTTGCTTTCTCAAAAAGATATCGAAAAGAGCGGGTAAAATATTTGGTTTTTGAGCTGTCATAAAATAGTTTTTGTAATTCATGGTACATCGAATCGATTGGTTAAAATGGGAGATTCATCTCTTTTCAAGGAAAAAAAGGTAAGAAATAAACTAACTTTTTTAGGTACCTTTTCAGGTAAGTTTTATTTGCAGTATTAACATAGTGTTCAAATTAAAAATTAGAAAATTACTTTTAGTAATATGTTTACAGATCAGCAATCAACCATCCGAATTTGACTTAAAACTGTTATTTCAACATTTTGGTCATAAACAATTTCGTGAAACGCAATGGGAAATAATATATACAGTTTTAAAAGATAAAAAGGATTGTCTTGCCGTAATGGCAACTGGATACGGAAAATCACTATGCTTCCAGTATCCTTCCATATTCACGGGTGGAACTACAATAGTAATTTCCCCACTTATTTCATTAATGGAAGATCAAGTGCTTTCAATGCAGGTTCGAATAACTTATTTTAAAACGCGTTCCGTATTTTATTCCTTAAAGGCCGCTGCACACGAGGCTAGAAACACTGCTTGGACTTCTGCTGGCCCGTAGGCTGGGTACGAAGCTGGAAATGACGTCACTGCGGGCTTGCCTGTTAGCTCACAAGATAGATTTTAAAATTAGAACAGGGACAATTTTTCTTGCTAGGTATGAGCAAAAACCAGTCAGGAAGCAGTATCTTGTCACGTGGGCAACTTGAACAAACAAACACTATGCCATATTGTGTGTTCTGTTCAGAGACAATGAACATGCACTTTTGCTACCGTTCTACCTGCAGAGCAATGAAGAAAACCAGCGCTAGAGAACTAGTAGTGAAATCTAGAGAGGAACCTAGCGGCAATTCCAGCCTCGTGCGCAGTGGACTTAAGTTATAAAATGATAATGATATGATATATTTAAGGTGTCAAATATACCTGCCTGCTTCTTAGGAACTGCTCAAACGGAAAAGGCAGAAACTAATCAAAATATAATGGCAGGAAAATACAGACTTATTTACTTAACTCCAGAATTTGCCACGGGAGAATACGGCGAAGGTTTTTTAAGCAATCTAGAATCGTGTTGTAACATTACCTTAATTGCTATCGATGAGGCGCATTGCGTGTCACAATGGGGACACGATTTTAGACCGGCATTTCAAAGATTAGGGAATTTAAGGAAAATATTCCCAACCGTCCCTGTATTAGCCGTAACTGCCACAGCAACTCCTGTCGTTTGCAAAGATATTGTAAAATCTTTGTGTCTGAGGTACTTGGTATTTCAATGTTTTTATTTCGTTTATTTTTTATTCTACGATTGGGTGAATTATTTTTAGAACTCCTAAGATTTTTAACACGGGTTTTGATAGACCTAACTTATATTTTGAAGTTCAACTCAATCGTACAAATGACGTTGTCGAACAGTTGTATAAATATTTGTCGAACGTTAATGGATCTGTAATAATATACTGTATTTCGAGATCTGCGACGGAAACGGTTGCTTCCGAATTAAAATGTAAGTATCACAGTTATCTTGTAAAAACTTACCTCCCTCACAGTAAACCATATACTTTTATTCTATACTGAGCATAGGAATAAAATCGCAATCGAACTACTAGGGTGCAAACATATACTTCTGTCTTTTTTTGCGCCGTAAGCACTGGCGTATCCAGGAGGGCAAAACAAGCACGGGGGACCCGGCTTAAGAAATTTCTAATTTGCCCTCTCCTGGGCCTAAAGCTCGGTACGCCCATATTAACGTCATAGAAAAAGACAAAGTTTTTGAAACAGAGATACTTTATTCAGATTGAATGCAAGTACATCAACCAATCCTATCATCGGAAAAATCAGGGAATTACATCGAAGAAAGAGACGCAGATATATTTTCGATATGCTTTGTTGCGTTCACTCACCGCACATTGAATAGATAGGCAATGATTCATATAGTTAATTAATAGATATATGCAGTAAACAAAATGCTAGCAATGTTTCTCAACAGAAATGTTGACATAAATATTGTTCACATTGATTTTGATCAAGTGACCGATCGCAATCCCAATTTAGATTACTCACAGAAAGATGTTTTTAACGCACAATTGTGTCCATCATGGAGATAACTGTGTCCATCGTGGAAATAACTGTGTTCATAGTGGACATAACTAGTAAACAAAAAATACAGTATGTAAACACGTAAGGTGCACATAGGGAAATTAACATTGGGAAAAAATGACTGGATCAGAGTGAGCCTTGAAATCTTGTTTTTCAGTTTGACAGATAATATTCTTTTGCAAAATGAATGTGTATACTACCGAAGAAAATATTCAAATGATTACAACATAATCGGACTTTTTTTATTAATGGGACATTAAATTCCCAAAGATACTTAAATATGGTTCGAGATCAAATATCTCCGCCTATTCGTGTTGAACCTAAAGACATTGGGTCACTGATTTACCAACGCGCATACGTCATACTACAGTGACTTGATCAAGTCACTGTACGTCATACCAGTCACACAATTTTTGAATGAAATGTTTCCAAACAGATGGAGTTGTATTTTTGTACAAAAAAAAATTAAAATAATGATTTATAAGAGCTTTTTATTATTAAAAAAGCCAAGTAAAATAAAAATAAATCAAAATAAAATAGAAATCCTCAAGATTACCACGATAATTCAATAGAAATAACAATTAATGCAGTCATGGCTAACTCTGATCCAAGTATTTTTTCCCAATGCTAATTTCCCTATGTGCACCTTACGCGTTTACATACTGTATATAAACTTATATAGCCAATTGACTCCCAAAATTCCTGTGGGCCCGCCCGTCTCAGATGTAAACCCAATGATCTCTTTAACCTGATTAACAGCGACATTGGTATTTTTCTTCAGCATGCGGTTATAAGTGCGAGGTGTATCATGCCGGTTTATCGTTATCAGTCAGAAAAGAAGTGCATAATAATTTTATCCGAGACAGAATTAAAATTATAGTAGCCACGATCGCTTTTGGAATGGGCATCGATAAACCGGATGTACGCTTGATCATACATTGGGGTATTTCTAAAGATATTGAAAGCTATTATCAAGAAGTTGGGCGCGCTGGTCGGGACGGGTTACCGGCTCATTGTGTTGTTTTTGCGTCGCGAAGAGACGAACAGATTCATAGTTTATTAAGGCAAGATTTGTCGGCCAGTATTAAAAAACATAAAGAAGATAAATTCAAATCTGTAAATGAGTATTTATATACGACAGAATGTCGTCGGGATATAATCATTTCTTATTTCAACGGGAAGAGCTTGAGTGGCACAGCGAAAGACAAGTGCTGTGATAATTGTACTAAGAAGTAAGTGTTTTTATTTTTTTAAGCTGCTTAATATTTGCTTTGTTTAGTGATTGTCCTGGAATCCGTGCAAGCTGTTGGCGTATTCTTAACACGCTTTTATTAGCTTTAACTGTATGTATGTATGTAAAGGAATATTTCAGCGTAATTTTCACTAATTTCAAAAAGTCTGATTAACTTGAAAATTTGCACACGTGTCAAGGGCCGATGACAATACAATTATTTCATAAAAATAAATTTGAATTTAAAAATTTTTGAAAAAAAATTTTAATTTGAAAATTTTGATAAAAATTACTTTTAATGTCGTTTTGAGACTAAAAATGAAGAAAATAAATTATAGTTTAAAAAAAACGCTTTAATAGCAAACCGAACTAAAAAGTAGAAAATAATTATTGACAAGCGTGTAGAGCCAATTACTATATTTTCATTGTAACTCTAATTACACGCTTTGTATTAGTTTCACTTGTAAGTTTGTATGTATGTATGTTTGTAACCTCGTTTGGACTACAGCAAGTGGTTTATTACTGTTAGTATGTTATGCCACTACTGTAAGAGCAATCGTTGACCGAGCGGTCTAAGGCGCTAGTCTTCGCTGACGTCAACTCTCGGATTCACCGGTCGTGGGTTCTAATCCCGTCCACGCCGAAATAAAAAGTTTGTTTTTTTCGGCAAATTTTTGACAATAAATCAAACTAAAAAGTGAAAAATAAATATAGTTCAAAAAAAACTAAAAAACACGCTTTATATCGAACTAAAAAGTAAAAAATATTTTTTTTAAAATAAGCTTAAAACAATAATGAATAAAAAATACTAGTATTATTGTGAAAAAAGCGTGGGGCGCTTTGTTCCACATTTTCGTACATCGAGCGCCCCACGCTTTTTTCACAATAATACTAGTATTTTTTATTCATTATTGTTTTAAGCTTATTTGAAAAAAATATTTTTTACTTTTTAGTTCGATATAAAGCGTGTTTTTTAGTTTTTTTTAAACTATATTTATTTTTTAAATAGCTACCAATGGACTTCTCTACTCAAAAATATCACTACTAAATTTTGATTGAAATTATAATGTTCTCGTGTGAAGTAATATTTTTTTAATTAAGTGATAAATCTGATAAAAGACTGAAATAATAATATCCTTATTTTTTTTGTAGATTACAAAATCGTGAACCCAAATATGAAGGATTAGATGAAAATAAAATGTACAATTTTTCTGAAGATGCTAAATTATTTTTACAAGCAGTAAATGCTCTTGGAAATAGATATGGTATCGACACGTATTCTCTTTTTCTGAAAGGATCCCACAATGCCAAGATCTCACCATTTTCGACTAATAAATTGCACGGCGCTGGAAATCATGTCAGCGTAGACTGGTGGAAAGGACTAGGTAAATAAATAAAAACATTTGTAGTGAAAACCAATTTCAAACAATATTGTGTGTTATGGATATCGTTGCGCTAAAACAGTACAGTTTCAAAAAGGCAGAAGATGTTTAATAAAATTGATATTTTCGTACAGGTCGAATATTATTAGATGAACGATTTTTAATAAAAGATACTGAAAATAATCGGCAATATGGCCAGAAAAAAAGCACATTTGGTGTTTACAGAATCAAAATATCTCAAAAGGGTACCGATTTTCTTAAGAATCCACCAGCTGAATTAAAATTACGTCCATTACCTGAAATGCTGAATTGCTTGAAGAGAATAGATGTAGAATATAAGTAAGTTAAAAAAACAGATGATGTATTTTTTTTTTTTCAACTATAGAGTAATAATTGTTAGTAGAAGTTTTGTTCCAAAAATATGTATTGAAGGAGATGTATACTGGGTGCGGCAAAAGTTTGGAAACGGTCCAATATTTCCGGAGGGTTAGGTTTGCGAAAAAAAAGTTTGGTATAAAAGTTGATTGGTTTTCAGTTTGCAATCGTTTGGTCACTGAATCATCCCCCAACCTCTCACCCCCCACCTGGGGGTGAGGGTGACTTTGAAATTTCAAATCGCGACCCCAATTTTCTTTTGCGGATTCGGGTTCAGAGAGCAAAATTAGGCAACTTTTGTTCGAAAAAATTTTCGGCCAAAAGTCTCTCTCTGAACCCGAATCCGCGATTTAAATTTCAAAGTCATCCTCACCCCCACGTGGGGGGTGAGGGGTTGGGGGATGATTCAGTGACCAAACGATTGCAAACTGAAAACCAATCAACTTTTATACCAAACTTTTTTTTCGCAAACCTAACCCTCCGGAAATATCGGACCGTTTCCAAACTTTGCCGCACCCAGTATAAGTATGTATGTTTGTAAACTCTTTTGGACTACAGCAAGTCGTTTATATAGCGGTATAATATGCCAGCACAGTAAGTACACTGGCAGCCGTGCGGTCTAAGGCACGGGTCTTCGCTGACGTCAACTCTCGGAATCACGGGTCGTGGGTTCTAATCCCGTCCACGCCGAAAAAAAAATTGTTTTTTTTTTCGGCAAATTTTTGACAATAAATCGAACTAAAAAGTGGAAAATAAAATATAGTTAAAAAAAAACTAAAAAATACGCTTTATATCAAACTAAAAAGTGAAAAATAAATATAGTTTAAAAAAAACTAAAAAACACGTTTTATATCGAACTAAAAAGTGAAAAATAATTTTTTTAAAATAAGCTTAAAAAGCGTTGGGGCGCTCGATGTACGGAAATGTGGAACAAAGTGCCCCACGCTTTTTAAGCTTATTTTAAAAAAATTATTTTTTGCTCGACGGGCAGAAAGCGTCCACTTTCGTCCCGCTGCGCTAAACGAAGTTGCCTCTCCCTGCCTACGTCGAGCAAAAAAATAGTATACACACCACGGGAAGTAAAGTAAGAAAGCCTAAGATCACATCTTTGTTGACCTCGGCTTCGCCTCGGCCAACAATTATTTGTGATCTCAGACATTTCTTACTTTACTTCCCTAGATGTGTAATATACTATTTTTACCTTTTAGTTCGATATAAAGCGTGTTTTTTAGTTTTTTTTAAACTATATTGCACATACCGCTAAACTAGCGGTATGTGCTTTATTATCGCTTTGTGCGTCAGAGCTGACTTTCGTTCATATAAGAAGTTATATCTAAGTTAATTTCACACGAAATCCATTCAAATTGAAGCTTTTTGAAAAGAGGAGATTCTAATCTATAAAATAGAACCATTTTTAAATCAATTTGAGTTCATAAATACTATTAAAATTGTAATTGAAAATCACAAACAGCAGTTGTCGGTTGGTCTGTACGTATGTACGTACGTACGTCACGACTCTACAGATCGCAATTTTGGTCGGATTGCCTTGGGTTATATTTTATTCACTTTGTTTACTATCAGACCAGAACCCTATTTAAATTCGCTAAAATGTGTTCAGTAGTTTAATTTTTATAAACAGTTTTATTTTTTATTATTTTTGACAGCTAATAGTTTAAAAACAATATAATAATTGCTGTGTAAATATAGTGTAATCCTTAAAACAAGTGCTACACTTCTATACCGTGATAACACCGCTACACGTATTAGGCCGCCGTGGCGTAATGGTTATGCCGTTGGATCCCCAAGGGCAAGGTCCTGGGTTCGATTCCTTACGAAATCATTAATTTTTTTCTTTTTTTTTCTTTTTATTTTGTTTTATTTTATTCCACTTGATATTAATTATATATTATATTATGTATAGTTCTTAATTTTTTTTTTTTTTAAACTTAAAAAAAATATTTTTTCAATTTTTAATTATTTATTTCTGTAAATTTTTAAATCTTTTTAAATTTATTAAAAATATTTTTTAATTGTTATTTTTTTATCATACAGTGGAAAACTTGCGGGATGTGCACTTTTGGTTTTGCCAACTATTTTTTATTCAATTGTTCCTCAACCAAATAAATCTAGAATATCGTTTCATGAAAAATATCTTTGTATTTCAATTATATTTGCAGAGCTATGAATGGATGGTCAAGAAAATATTTAGAGAGTATGGCAGCCGGTGTCAATGCAAAAAAGTCATCGGTTTCTAACTACAGCATTAAAGTTTACGAGGACACTGATCCAAAAGAAGTACAAGATTATAATATGAATTTCTTCCAAGCTTTGAGATCCTTTCGCAATACGATTGCAACTGAAATCGATTGTCCTCCTCATATGGTCGCTACCGATAGCTCTCTTATAGAATTATTAAATTACAGACCGGAAAACATCGATGAATTCCGTCAGTGTAACCGTAAGTTGTTTCTATTTTTTTACCGGCACTGTATGTATAATACGCACCACGGATCTAAAAGGTTCGGAAGTTAGTCACAAACAGCGTCGCAAAGGCACATTTTAGAGCCGTTTAGACTCTCACCTACCTGCACGGAACGTGCGCTCGTCGGTGATTGGCCGTGATCGCTCGTTGCCTTTGTCACTTGTCGCTTTCCTGCTTTAAAGTACAGTGGAGTACGCTATTGTCAAGGTTCGGAAGTTAGTCACAAACAGCGTCGCAAAGGTACATTTTAGAGCCGTTTAGACTCTCACCTACCTGCACGGAACGTGCGCTCGTCGGTGATTGGCCGTGATCGCTCGTTGCCTTTGTCACTTGTCGCTTTCCTGCTTTAAAGTACAGTCGAGTACGCTATTGTCAAGTTGTTATTGTTGTTTTAGTTTTGTTGAGTTGCGAGTTTGTAGTTTTTCAAAAGACTGTACAAGCGCAAACCCGCATTCGCATCCGAGCCTTTTAGATTCGTGGCGTGTATTATACTTTTTAAATTGTGTGCTTTTATTAAACTAAAATTATTTCGAAATTAAATTCGGGAACTATTCAGAACGGAGGTGATTAATCCACTTAAATTTTATTACAGTAAATAATTTCAACGAGGCAAAAATTTCGAAGTTTGGGCAGAAATTTGTTGAATTTATTAAAGAATATACAGACAAGAATAAAGCTCCTACAGACAGAAAACAAATACTGGCTGTACCTGTAAGCAGTAATACTGTGTTTAATTCTGATTCAAAATGGCACAGCTTACCGAATTCAAAGTCTATTGCTTCAGCTAAAGAAACGTACGCGTTATTTAAAAATGGACTATCAATACAAGAGATCATGAAAACGAGGTGCATATCTATATATTATTATACTAGCGGTCCCGTCTGGTTTCACCCGGGTGTAAAAGAACGAATGGGGAAGGGAAGAACATGAGTACACACATTCATCTTTGTTTACCGAGATGAATGTTGTGTCCAAATTTCATGATTATCGGAGTTACCGTTCAAAAGTTTATGTCGATAAAAAGCAGTATTTATACTTTTTTTAACTAATAATTTTTTTTTAATTAATTAAATAAAATTAAAATAAATTTAAATGTAAGCCTTAGAAGAAAGCAATGTAGAAAATAAAAATGTATTCGCCCAACGTAGGGCTCGAACCCACGACCCTGTTATTGACAGTCGTGTGCTCTACCGATTGAGCTAGCCGCCGTTGTATTCTGACAACGCTAATATGAGTATATTTAGTTAGTGCATTTCACCTGAATAGAAGCTTGTTTTTGAGATACATTTTGCAACATTTTTCATTAATGCTCCGCTTCTAATGGTCGTAGCCTGATTTTATATAGCCTATAGCTTTCCTCGATAAATGGGCTATCCAACAAAAAAACTTTTTTTCAATTTGAACCAGTAGTTCCTGAAATTAGCGCGTTCAAACAAACAAACTCTTCAGCTTTATATATTAGTATAGATAATAAAAGCGACACACCATTCACTGATTCACTGACTGACTCATCACTAGATCTCCAACATTATGCGCCCAATCAACTTGAAATTTGGCACAGTTAATCCTTTCTTGACATAGACACCCACTAAGAACGAATTTTGTGCTAATCCTATCCAAAACAAATTTTTCACCTACTAAGTTGTTACGTGGTTGGGTATGGATGGTTGCATAGATGGGAAGGTTAATATAATATTTACAGAGAGAGGAGAGATAGAGAGACTATGTATTAATAAATCATATAATTTTGTACCCAGGTGAAACCGGGACGCCCGCTTGTTCATTATAATTTTTTTTTCCTGCATTTTAAATAATTAACCTTAATATTTGAATTTTTGTAGAAATTTGGCAAAATCTACAATTGAAAATCATTTAGTAGATGTCATGAAAGCAGGCGCTCCAATTAAATTAAAAGATATTGGACTTTCAGAAATTATCATAAATAAAATATTAAGAGCAATTAAACAACTTAATTTTGGTAAGTTTTGATAAATAGTGTTATCATATTTATACTTTAAAAAAAACTTTAATTTGGGTGTCGCAAAGGCACATTTTAGAGCCGTTAAGACTCCCACCCCCTCTCAGCTACCTGCACGGAACGTGCGCTCGTCGGTGACTGGCCGTGATCGCTCGTTGCCTTTGTCACTTGTCGCTTTCCTGCTTTAAAGTACAGTCAAGTACGCTATTGTCAAGTTTTTATTTTAATTTTGTTGAGTTGCGAGTCTAGTTTTTCAACAGACTGTACAAGCGCAAGCCTGCATTCGCATCTAACTTCCGAGCCTTTTAGATTCGTGGCGCGTATTATACTGGATAGGTCCACTCATCATATACAGATTGTTCAAATCAAAACGGTCCATAGAACATTCTGTGTGTAAGACAGAGACGATATATAAAGCAGTAAGTAAGAATGAGATAAATGATCGCTAATAGTTACTGTGGTTACGTAAATAAATAATTACGTACACTGTAACTCTTTTTACCAATTTATCAATTAAAACAACTAAACCGTAATATTAATTCATATTATTATTTATATCTGGTACGAAAGTTTTAACAATACTTTTAATAATTAATTTATTAAATTTTCAAAAAGACCTCCACGTTCTGCCAAACAATATCCTAACCGATTATAATAAATAGCCATTTTATCAATAATTTCACTAGTGAATACTGACATTTGATAAAATTGTGATTTTTACTGTAGAAAGCAAAGACGATACTATCAGATTGTATAACCACAGTAACTATTAGCGATCATTTATCTCATTCTTACTTACTGCTTTAGTGCTTTATATAATATCGTCTCTGTCTTACACACAGAATGTTCTTTGGACCGTTTTGATTTGATACAATCTGTATATAGGAAAGTTAGTCTGCGTTGTGTCTAACCATTTATTCTTACTCGCTAAAAGTGTGGCATTTCTCTTGTGTAGATTTTTCCTCGGCTAAAAAAATTAAAGATTTGTGTCCTGAAGAAATAGAGTGGGGTCATATCAACGCAGTCTGTGGTTATTTAAAAATTCGTCAGCAATTGGACTCTTTGAATATACCTTATAAAGAGTATGATCCGCTACCAAGTAAAAAAAATGAACCGGAACAATTTGTGTTGAGTTCTGGCGACGAAGAAGAGGATGAACCAAAAACCAATGTAACAAAAGAAAGGTTTGAACTGAGTTCTGGTGATAAAGAAGAGGCTAGTTCAAATGAACGCAAGGAAAATAGTTCTATAGAAAAAGAGCAGTTGTCTGTACACCACGCAGAACTAAAATATGATGATAAAGAGAAACATACAGTTTCCTCATCTTTGAACAACGAATCAGAAAGTATTTCTGAGGGAAAAAAGTCTGATGATGATGACTTTTTACAAGATTCTCCGCCGCGCTATACAAATAGTTATTTAACTGCCAGTAAAAAAACTGAAAATGACAGTATTTGGGATGATGATGATGGATTTGATTTAGATGTCAATGATATGGAAGAAATTGATAATATGGTGGACAAGTGTTTGGAAGATAAAGAACCTTCCGCAAAACGTTTAAAATTATAATTGTTGTGGTGATTTTGTACGGATTGTCCTGATTTTAGTTTGTTAATTATGCCACCCTTTTTTTACCGTTTTGAGATTTTTTTGTGTGTTATTCTGCAATCAGAAATATATGCGAGCCAACTTACATTCCTAAATTGTTTCTTTTTTTAATTAACTGCTATTAACAAGAAACTGAAAGTCCCAGTATGTAGGATTAAGAGCTGTGGCGCTACGAATAGGCACCAGGGCCAAATATCTAGCCATTTGGACCCTCCGCCCTCAATCATACTCATAATAATTGTAGATTTTGAGTCGTATAATTGATTTTTTCAGGCTCAAAGACTTGTTCAAATATGATTTCTGTAATACTTTGGAATACAGCTGTTTAGAATCTCTTGAAATGTTTCATATTTTTGAAAAAATCATTAAAATTATTATGTTCATAAAAAAATAGAACAGTTAAAATTGTTTAACTTTTGTATTTTTCATACATTCCTATTAAAAGTACAAATAAACTCTACATTAATGTTAATATTTCGAATTATTTAATCGAAACCTTCCCTTTTTTTCCATTCCAATTTCATTTGAAGCAGCTTTTCTCGTTTGCTTTTGGCTTTAGCGCTTTTTTGGTCCTGTATTCTTTTCATTTGAGCTTCTACACTATTTTCTTTATTAATTAAATTGTCTAATTTAGTTATTAACAATAATCGTGCTTTTTTTCTATTTTGATCTAATGACCTTGTTTCGTGACAATAAACAGTAATCCCGGTCGGAATATGTTTTAGAACAGCTTTGTTTGCCGTTTTTGCCACAGCCTGACCGCCTGGACCACTTCCGCGTACGCTCATTTCTTCTAGATCTTTCTCGTTCAATTCTGGCACATGGGAATAATCTATTGTATGTTTATAACGGACAAATGTGTTGACCAATGTTTTAATTGAGAAAAAGCGTCTTGATGCCGCCATACTACATTACCGATTTGCGTTTTAAAAGACTGTGTCCTTTCTAGAAAAAATAAGGAAAATCTTTATATAACAGAATGGTTAGAAGGGGACATAGCCGGATAGCCATAATTTTGTTTCTATCAGGTTAATGACATTTTAGATCAACTTTTTTCCTCCATATTTGGTTTGGTATAGTTTAATATGACGAAGGTCTCTAGCATTAATAAGTATCCCTACTTTAAAGGTGACACTTCACATGGCTATTTGTGTTCGCTATTGGGTGTTTGTTGTATTTGGCAAAATATATGACGTTCAAGGCAAACATGCAAATAGAGGCAAATACGACCATCCACACATGGCAGGCAAATACGACCATCCACACATGGCAGTCAAATAGCAATCACAAACATTTGGCAGCAGAACGCAGGTTCAAAATTCTAGGAATTTTAGCACTGTTTCATTGTCCCAATTCATTTTCAATAGTAATTGTTCCAGTTCTCGCTCACAGCACAAACACAAAAATACTGCACGTCCGTACAGGTTCACGACGCGTGCGCTTCTGAATATAGCCATTGTGTGGACGGTTTAAATGCCATATTTGACTCTTTTGATGTGCCTCGAAAAACCGACAAGCGCACGATAACGCGTATTTGGTATCGGCCTTATTTGTCAAATAGGCAAATAAGGCCAACACTTTGTCAAATAGACCCTCCACACTTGGTAATTGTTTGCCAAATACACAAACACAAATAGCCATGTGAAGTGCCGGCATAACAAGTTTTGTGTTTGCAATTTTACATGATCTGTTTGTACGCAACATAACCCTAAAATTATATAATCCCATTTCGAGTCCGCTGCATTCTTGAGTCTATTAACAATAAACAGAATTTAAAGATACCTACATCAAACTGGAATTTTATTTCCTTTGGATCTTCCAAGCTTCTGTTTCTCTTGAACTCCGCTATGACACGTTTATAATAGTAGTTTTTATCTGTATATTGCAGTTTCTGTCCGTACCTTATAAGTTGTCGGTAAAGGCGAAGTACTTGAGTACTACTCGGTACTTCCATTATATTTTATTTAAAAGTTAAATCATACGATTCAGTATTATTTTACCAAGAAAGTACATATAACAATTCTAACCTAACTTTCGAACTGACAAGCCATTTCATAACAAATTCACGTTTTGCCCCCCGCTGCAAGACTCGCAGTGTTGCGAATGTAAAAATTATTTTGAACAAAGTTACTGTTATTTTTTTACTTTTGTGCCTTTGGTGGGAATATTTACTTAGTTCTTATAAATACCTTAATGTTGGTCGTTGTAAAGTGGTGTTTTCGAATTAGTGTACTTCATGGAAGACTGTTATCCTGTTTTTTATTAAATATTTGCTAAAATAAATACTGTAAAATTATTTAGTGACGCATTTTTTACGGAAATTTGAGACAAATCTGTGTTGTGATTGAATAGGTATGTCCTCTGTAATCTTAGATATTCTTGGCACATTATGACGTTAATGTTTTCTTTGTTTTCCTATTATTTATCCAGTCATTTTTCGCAATAATTTTGTCAGCATTGAATATTTATTCTACTAATTAAATCATATTCATCAAACAGAATCCAATAATTATGTCTTTATATAAGTTTACGCGATTATTGCAGTTGGGGCAGGTCTCTGTGCATGTCGATCAGTGACTGATTTTTTTCTCGTTCATTCTACATAAACCTAGACCCCCGCCTTTAATAGAACTATTATCCTAATCACACATATTATCTGAAACTTGTAAAAAGCAGGATAAAATGAGCTAATCATAATTTCAAAGAAAGCTTATATTTTAACAAGTTTGTGTTGAATCATAAAAACAGGTTTTTATGCAATGACAATGTTACTGACGATATTTAATTAGGTGCAATATATAAACAAAAAAAATGCAGCTTGTTATATTTGTAGATGCATCTGTTGCTTCATTATTGCATAATATTGTTATATTTTTCCATTTTTTTAAACTTGTTTATTGTATTTTACACGTATTATAATTTAGGCGGTATTAATGCGTGATATGCTAACAGAAATTAGAAATGGTAGTTAGTACCTATATATTAAAATGACAAAGTAATTTACGAAATTTTGGGCTGTAAGTATATTAATCTAATTATCTGGTGATAATGTTCGTAGTGATTGTTTAAATAATAGTGCGATATGACTTCTTATCTGCAGTCTGATATCAGTTATCACTTACGAGATAAAAAAATACTAGGTTATTCATAATAGTTACCTTGACTTATGGTGGGTAGAGTAAACGTCCTTAAGCTCGGGACTTAGAGAATGCCTGTTTACAAAATTTTCCGAATTAAATCATTTTTATGAAAAAAAATACAATTTCCTTTTTTCTCATTTAATTTTGAATCATAATGGGAGTCAAATGTTTTATTTTTCTTTATTACGCGTATTGCAAGCTTTGGATATTGGGGTTTTACCTGAAGACGGAGTCCATTTCAAAATATTCAATATAATTCACTTTTTCAACATTTCCAAAATAATTTTTCACATTGACTTTGTGTTTGCCACGTCGAGGGTAGGAATGCAAGCTTATATCAACATTTACACTTGATCTACTGGCATAATTAGGTACTGCCTAACACATGTCATGCTTCTTTTTCGATTTTTTTAATGACGTGTGTAACTTGAACTTCCATAATTGTAAACAATTAATATTTGCAATAATACGTAGCGCTGAGTAGAGAACGTAGATATTATAACAAGCCTATTTTAGGGATTCGTTATAACTGATGGAGACTGTTTAATTTCCTAATTTCTTTTTTGAAAGTTTTCCCCCGTCAGCTGAGTGGCGCAAGAAGTCAAGCTACAGTTGCGATAAACAAAGGACAATCGTACTGAATATCATTTTTCTATTCTTACAGTTTGTTTTAGGTAAAATAACGCGATACCTAGTATATCACTTTGCTTGTGTTGCTTCGTCGCTCCTTCGCATCAGTCACAGTACATTTCCAATCCACTGTTGCAAGAAATATCGTATTTCAACTTTAAAAATTGCATTTTCATTTATTTCAGCTTGTCTTAGTTGCAAAGCGTTTGTTGGCCCTACAAAAATCCTCGAAGTGTTAAAACTGCGTGATGATTGGTAGAATTTTCTAACAATTTCTGAAACTAATCCCCATCACAAGAAAATTTGTCTTTTAAACGTCCATGTTTTAACAACATTATAATACGCGTCACGAATCTAAAAGGCTCGGAAGTTAGATGCGAATGCAGGCTTGCGCTTGTACAGTCTGTTGAAAAACTACAAGCTCGCAACTCAACAAAACTAACATAGCAATAACAACTTGACAATAGCGTACTCGTCTGTACTTTAAAGCAGGAAAGTGACAAAGGCAACGAGCGATCACGGCCAATCACCGACGAGCGCACGTTCCGTGCAGGTAGCTGGGAAGTCACAACGGCTCTAAAATGTGCCTTTGCGACGCTATTTGTGACTAACTTCCGAATTTTTTAGATCCGTGACGCGTACTATACAATTCACTGAGAACTTACTCGGGACTGGTTTAGTGATAAATTCTTAAATAGGTATCAAAATTCATATTTGGTTCCAATAATCTAACCGAGGGCGTAGATATTTTATTTTTCTGGAGAGGCTAAAGCAAAAAAAATCAATATTTTTTTTAAGTTTTTTTAATATCACAAGAATACTCCCAAAAGAAGATGTCAAGCAAAATATTAATTTCCAAACCAATTTTACAAATTTTTTTTTGAAAAAGTGTTTCTAAATTTTATTTTTTTAGCCAGTATTATCGTATTATTTTCAATTTTAGTTTTTTATAATTATGATCCGGGGGGGGGGGGTAAATTACCCCCTTTACCCCCCCTATCTACGCCCTTGAATCTAACCCGAATTTGTCAACGAGTTCTAGAAGCATTCAAGGATTTGACCAAAAATTTTTCAGAAGTGTCGAGAAATCAAATCTTTCAAATAATTTATTTAATGAAAAATCTTCTTTTTTTAGATTTTTTGCGGACTTGACTATGGATTTTCGCCGTGGGTGTTAAGCCAATCGGAAGTGTGTTACTGTGTTCGTCAACTTTCTGGTGAGTAAATTTAAAATCGTAATAATAATAATCATATATTTAATAATAACCTATATGAATCATTGCCTATATCTACTCAATGTGCGCAACGAAGCTTATCGAAAATATACCTGCGTCTCTTTCTTCGATGTAATTCCCTGATTTCTCCGATGATAGGATTGGTTGATGTACTTGCATTCAATCTGAATAAAGTATCTCTGTTTCAAAAACTGTGTCTTTTTCTATGACGTTAACATGGGCGTACCCAGCTTTTGGCCCAGGAGGGGGCAAAACAGAAATTTCTTAAGCCGGGTCTCCCGTGCTTGTTTTGCCCTCCTGGATACGCCAGTGCTTACGGCGTAAAAAAAGACAGAAGTATATGTTTGCACCCTAATAGTTCGAATGCGATTTTATTCCTATGCTCGGTATAGAATAAAAGTATATGATAAGATTTTATTAAATTCATTAAAAATGTTTGTTAAAAAAATACTGACAAAAACTTGTGCAACTTTTTTTTTTGAAATTTATTTTTTCTGTATAGAAATGTGAGTGAATTTTAAATAATTTATTTAGATCAAATAATATATAAAATTCTGGCTCAAAATCATAATGGAAGAATGATTACATACTTCTAGTTTATTTTGAAAGCGTTACCATCAAAAAATAGAAATAAAGTTTTTCTTAGAAATTAGAGTTTTTCGGAACTGTTTTTCACGTGAATTAATAGGTTTGTTCCAAGCAGCCGCGAACGGTAACAGAACCGTACACAGTATTGTCACTGCGCAAGACTGTCCTGCGCACTAGCTCAAAAATCGATACTGCGCAAGATAGTCTTGCGCACTGACAAGACTGTGTATGGTTCTGTTACCGTTCGCGGCTGCTTGGAACCAGAGCTGGGCCAAGTACAATGAAAATGTACTTGGAGTACCAAGTACAAAGTACTTTCCATTTTCGTCCAATAAGTACAAAGTACAAAGTACTTGACTAAGTACTGAGTACATGTACTGAGTACAAGTACTTGGATTTTACGAGTACTTTTTACAAGTACATTGGACACAATGTGGTACACCCAGCCTCAGTACACCTTTGTGGTACAAACTACAAACAAACCCTACAAGCTCGATTATTTATGAAATTAAAATACACAGAGAGTGACGTACGCACAAAATGTTTTTATGAATTATATTTTATTTCTATTAAATGTGAATAAATACAAAAACAAAAAATTGAAAATACTGAAAATAGAAAAATAAACAACTAAATAAAGACAAAAAGCAATGTTTCAAGAAACCCTGCATTAATAGGTTTGTTCCAAGCAGCCAGCAAACGGTAACGAAACCATCACCATCATGCGCAGATAGCTAAAACGTGTTCCAGTATCTTTTTAGCTACTGCGCATGTGGTTGATGGTTTCATTACCGTTTGCTGGCTGCTTGGAACAAACAGGGTACCCAGAAATGTCCACAAGAACATTAATGTAGGTACTTGTACTTAGAAACAAGCTGAAAGTACAAAGTACATTCAACAGATCGTTACAAGTACAAGTACCAAGTACAATTTTTAAAAGTACTCGGAATACAAAGTACAAAGTACAAAAATATGTACTTAAAGTACTTTTTCCAAGTACTTGTACTCAGTACCGCCCAGCTCTGCTTGGAACAAACCTAATTTATTTTGTATGCACGCACAAACATTCAAATGCTTCTAATACGGAGCTATGCAGGCGAAGAAGGTGTCATCTTAATCTTGGACAGCTGATGAACAATCACCTTAGGAATTAAAAGTGTATTTTTATAGCGTTGTTAAAACATTTTGTTCAATGAATTGGATAGATGAACAACTGTCTCTTAACAAACATAATGGAATAATTGAGCGATAGTTTCATACAAGCAGTTGTGTTGAAGTACCGGCATCAGATGGTGGCTTATACCATGATGATTAATGTGCTCGTTGATGATACAATTTATGTTTTGAACTAAAAAGTTTTCATCTATATATTTAAAACACAAGTCCTATTTCTCTAGCCAATCCGCCAGCAATCCCTACTCAACCGATTGACACATTTTTTTTTAAACTAAAGCCTTTAGTCCACAGATCTGTTATCACTAATTTTTTTTTGGTGAAATTTCTTTGAAAGGTCTTCTTTCAAGCGATAATAGTAAAAAAGACGAGGGGGGAGCGGGGTGAAGAGGAACGTAAAGAGAGAAAAAACTTAGATGTTCACGAGACATGAGTGTGAGAGAAATGCAAATATGTACGTATGTCGGAGATTTTACAAACAGTTTGACAAGTCGACTTTGACAATTGAAGTGTATATTTAAATTAGTTGGTTTTTTAGCGCAAATATTCCAAATATTATTACACAAATAAATTTTATTTTATTTTCCAAATAATTTAAGAACGCGTAAGTTTATGTTAATTTAATGCCAAAATAGAGTTTTTAAATATTGCATGGACTGTACCAAGTCTAAAATTTGGTCTCAGATCAGAAAAATATAGTGAAAATCGTAAATGTATCAAATGAGGTTATATTTTCTAAAAATGAATTGTGACAGTTCTTGCGGGGTAATCATGACAACGATGAACAGATCTCATACATTTTCCTTGAATTTATAACCAATTAAATATAGAGACAACTTGATGGATCAAGCTAAATCAAAAGAAAAATAACTGTAAATGGAAACTAATGCAAGAGCAATAAAATTATTGTCGTAGGTCTGTATCAAAATATCGATTTTTGAAAACATTATGAAAATACATGCAAAATGTTTTGCGCGGGTACACTAGTTTTTATTATAATTAGAAACCGGCCATTAATCGCGATCGTAAACACAACAGACTCGATAATTTTCTGATTGTCATCAAAAAAATTATATGTCGCAGTTCGTGCCCTTTTCTGGTTTTCGTCCGAAATACACTCGTTCCAAAACTTACCGTTCTAACTAGGGTTACCAGATTGGCGGGACTTGGCTGGATTGTCCAGCAATTTTACACTTTGTCCAGTGTCCCGGTTTTAGTCAAATTGGCCAGCTAAAAATAAAAAACATGCACCGCCAGAGCTAATAATTCGATTAAACTTTGAAGGAAACTACTAATTTTAAATATTTTCTAAATACAGAGAAAGGTTCTAAAATGATAAAGGCGGCTAAGGGAAATACTAAATATATGTGGCAAAAAAGTGACTTGATAGGTACCATTGACTGTTAGATTAAGCTACCTCTGTTTTTGTACCAATTTCAGCTGTTCAGCTCAATAGTTCAAATTTTCGTTTTTCTTATAACAATAATACCTAAGTACATATTACTTAATTATATGTCGTGTTTCGGTTGATTAATGCAGATTTTTATTTTGTCCAGCCGAAAATCCTTTGGTCCTGATATTTTAGAATATTGTCCAGAAATTTTGATTTCCTAATCTGGCAACCCTAGTTCTAACGCTCCATATTCGTACCTGTGCAATTCGTTTCTAATCATTAATCAGCAATGTCACGATCTATCATTTTATAGTTACCATATGTACATGCCAGTTCGGTTTAATGTCGATTATGACAACACAAATTTCTCATTTCTCACGCAGCTGCACCACCCGAAGCGTTTAGTTGGCGGTCACCAGTGGGCAGAGGCGATCCGCGAGAGAGACTCTCTAAGCCTTTGTATCTTATTGCCGCCCGATGCCACTTAACGTTTTCACTAAATTGAATGCTTTTTATCGACTTGCAAGTTTAAATGCTATAATATATATGTATCTTAATTCTGTCTGTACTAGTGATGTGCCGGATCGTTAAAAATGTATATCCGCGGATACAGATCTGAATACGGATTTTTAGTTTCAAGATCCGCGGATACGGATACTAACTTTCTTAGAGTACGCGGCGGTAAATATTGCACATCGACCTTTGGAAAGAGACTATCAGTTATGGGAAAAAGTTATTGACCTCTTTAAGAGTTAACTCTCATAACAGATTGTCTCTTTCCAAAGATCGATGTGCAATATCTCATTATAAAGATAGTTGATTTAGTACCTTTGAGTTATGTACTATTAGTATGGTACTCACTACGATAAATGTTTGCAATATAAAGGTGCCAAATACGATTTAAAAAAAAAAGTAATCTGAATGGAATTTAACAGGTTTTCATTATTACCTAATCACCTATATGTATAAAATTTCATGTATATGAATTGAAAATTAATAAGGTAAATGATCCGTAAAATATCCGCAAAAAACTAACGGATACGGATCTTTCTTCTCCCTCGGATATCCGCGGATACGGATATCCGGCACATCACTAGTCTGTACACTAAATTTACGAAACTCGTTTAAAATATGTAGTACCTACCGAACAAATGATGTAGTAGTATAATACGCGCCACGGTTCTAAAAGGTTCGGAAGTTAGTCACAAACAGCGTCGCAAAGACACATTTTAGAGCCGTCGATACTCCCACCACCTCCCAGCTACCTGCACGGAACGTGCGCTCGTCGGTGTTTGGCCGTGATCGCTCGTTGCCTTTGTCACTTGTCGCTTTCCTGCTTTAAAGTACAGTCGAGTACGCTATAATGTCAAGTTGTTATTGCTATTTTAGTTTTGTTGAGTTGCGAGTTTGTAGTTTTTCAACAGACTGTACAAGCGCAAGCCCGCATTCGCATCTAACTTCCGAGCCTTTTAGATTCGTGGCGCGTATCATAATGTTCTATAGGTACCACCATTCGGAAATTGATTTTTTCTGATGGAGGCGTTATGTGACTAAACGTTTTTTCTATTGTACCTCGTCGAGGACTGGGTAATACCTTATGTGGTTAGTATAATTCCACTGAAATTGATAATACCCTGCGCATTTTCTATATAGTTCAAAAGCTATATCATTTATCAAACATTTTTGGATTAGTATTTGAGGCAGCATAAAAATTTGTACAACACTTTGCTCTTGTAATGTCTGCAGAACACAAAATCGAAGACCTGGCTGTTAAGGGTAGTGGGGCCTAGCCAAACCGTAAAATTTTATTTGCAAAAAAAGTCCTTGAGGCGTATTGAAATTTTAATACCTTCAAATTTGGTATTTAAGGAGGTTGATGCGTTACAGTTCCAATCAAAAGTAAGTCGAATTCTAAATGGGAACTTTTCCATAATAATTTTTTACAAAAGGTTATAAGTCGATGATACCAATAAAGTATTGTCATAAAGGCATAAATAAATATTTTTTTTTAATATTAATTAATTATTTCAGTAAAAAATAGAATAGTTACTTCTTACCACAACAAGTTTATTAGTGGATGTACATTTCGAGAGCTATGCTCTCATCTTCAGCAATACACTAAACTAAAGTTAGTTTATTCTATTCTATTCTATTTTTTATTAGATTCAAACCACAGTGCTCCTAATATTTTTGAATTATTTCAGTATTTTACTTAATGAACTAACTTTTGAATTTTTTATACAAAGTTAGGTTAGAAAAAATAAATTTATGTAAATATCTGTATTTCACGTATTTTTTGCTATAAGTAATTAAAAAAAAAAAGAAATTAGAAGTAATAAAAATAAAAATTAAATCATTAAAAAGTAGAAAATTCAGTTAAAATTGTTAAAATTGTCAAGAATAAAAGTCCATAATCGAAAAATGCTAAGGTTTAAGAATTTTTTTTATTGATTAAAAGTCTCCTAATTAAATTGGAAAAAATATTAAAATATGCGTAAGACATCGATGCTTTTACCCAGTTAGTTTTCGGAACTGCTGACATTATTTGGTTATTTGCAAAAAATTAAAATGTACCGTTTGCATGCTACGTTGACATATTTTCCATAAGACTACATGTAAAAGTTTTTTTTTAATTTTTAACTTTATAAATCTCCTAATGATTTTGGATTTTTTACAGAAAATTTTGTCATAAAAAAATCTATTAAAAAAAGATTTTTTTCATTATCTTCGTAAAACGGCTCAACCTCCTTAACAAAATAATAAAATAAGTAAGCCAGATCATTTCGTCGGGTCTTATAACTCGTTGCGAATTTTGACTGATCCTAGTAATTTTGTCCCGTTGTTCGAGAAAAAAATCCGTACATGTCTGTTAATTAAATCGATTGTCGAACCATGTGAGTTGGAATAAACCACTATATAAGATAGGTATGCATTAAGGAGGTTGGGCCGTTTTATGAAGATAATGAAAAAAATCTGAAATAAAGTTTTTTTAATAGATTTTTGTATGACAAAATTTTCTGTAAAAAATCCAGAATCATTAGGAGATTTATAAAGTTAAAAATTAAAAAAAACTTTTACATGTAGTCTTATGGAAAATATGTCAACCTAGCATGCAAACGGTACATTTTAATTTTTTGCAAATAATCAAAGAATGTCAGCAGTTCCGAAAACTTACTATGTATAGCATCGATGTCTTACGCATATTTTAATATTTTTTCCAATTTAATTAGGAGACTTTTAATCAATAAAAAAAATATTAAACCTTAGCACTTTTCGATTATGGACTTTTATTCTTGACAATTTTAACTGAATTTTCAACTTTTTAATGATTTAATTTTAATTTTTATAACTTCTAATTTCTTTTTTTAATTATTTACTGCAAAAATATGTAAAATACAGATATTTACATAAATTTATTTTTTCTAACCTAACTTGGTACAAAAAATTCAAAAGTTAGTCCATTAAGTCAAATACTGAAATAATTTGTTAATATTAAAAAAAAATATTATTTATACCTTTATGACAATAATTTATTGGTATCATCGACTTATAACCTTTTGTAAAAATTTATTATGGAAAAGTTCCCATTTAGAATTCGACTTACTTTTGATTGGGACTGTAACGCATCAACCTCTTTAAACATATATCTACTTATAGACAGTAGGTATACATATACATAAGATCGCCATCTTTGTTTTATATTGAGGCGAAATCTCAGCAGTCAAAAGTATGATTTGCAAAAAAAATATATATAGTCTCTTCTCGTTTAATTGTTAATTTATATTCGAAGTAGATCATTTTTCGGGTATTCGGTGATTTGAGTTCAGTGTGCGAAATTAATTAAAAATTGGAAGCATATGTATCAATTCTAAATTGGAACCATGTACTTTATACTCCTATATTGCTAGTAGGGGTCTGGAAAAGAATGACGGTGCAGCCATACATACGTCTGGCTGCGTCATTATGTTTTGCGCATGTGCGAGAACGGAGCATGCGCTTGCCCACTTCCCCACTTTCTTTATTTGTCATTAGGTTCGTTCCAAGCAGCCGTGAAATAAAACCGTACACAGTCTTGTCACTGCGCAAGACTAATTTGCACACTAGCTCAAAAATCGATACTGCGCAAGACAGTCTTGCGCAGTAACAAGACTGTGTACGGTTTTATTACCGTTCGCGGCTGCTTGGAACGAACTTATTAAATGCATTTCACTTCGTTTTAAAATTTAAAGCGTATTTTTTAATTGCAATCTCTTTTAAGCTTTGAAAAATGTAGGAAATACTAATTAATGCATCTAACATTTAGTATTTCTGTAAGCGAATTTTTATCTGCTGTATATTTTTATACGCTTCATAATTAATATTCTATTTAAAAGAAAGTGACATTTCCGGGTTTTAATTATAAATTTAGTTTTTACTTATTTTGTACCTGTTACAAGAAATATAATTTGTTGAATTTTTTAATGTTTTTTTAACGAATCTCTAAAAGTAGCTCTCTACATTAACAGGCTCTATACTAATACAACAATATTATAAACTTCATTCAAATCGGTACCATGATTAAAAGAAAATTCTACACACGTTCACGCATTTTCTCCATGTGGAAAATCACTTTCCATTACATTTTGAGGGCAGTATAATCCAAATCTAACACTATCTCGGACACGATCACCATCCTCCATGGCCTCACGGATAACACGGCACAATATTGTGTCTACAAGAACCAAGGGCGTAGATATGGGGGGATAATGGGGGTAATTACTCTCCCAGGATCATAATAATAAAACAATTAAACTGAAAATAATACGAACACTTGGCTAGAAAATACGAAATACTTTAAATTTGTAGAATCAGTTTGGGAATAAATATTTTGCTTGACACCTTTCGTGAGTGATATTCTTGTGTGATTATTAATAAAACTTAAAAAAACGAGTGCGCTTTAGACCACACGACCGAAGTAAAACTTCTTCCTGCCGTAATTATTTTAAATATATTTATTAAGAATAATGCGTAAATACCTCAAATTTGCTCATGTTAAATTCATAAACGAACAATAATACGCAGTCGGTTCGTCTCAAAGCTTATCGAAAACAATATAACCTCACTCTGTAGCACATATCTACAAAATATAATTTTTGATTAATTAATAGGCAAAATATGTATATATATTTATTAGCATAATTTATAATACATTTAAAAGGATTTATTAACTAACCTACATAATTTCCCATTACAAAATGCAGCAAAATTCGATGAAATATATTTTTGATACCAACAAAAACAGCCGTCTTCATTTTAAACGTCAAATAGTTGTATTAATGCTCCGTCTTTGTCGCACTCACTAACTTATATCTCCCTCTCAACTTAATGCTCCGTCTTTGTCGCACTCACTAGTTTATATCTCCCTCTCAACTCCGATGATGCACTTCCGTAAACGATTTCGTCAGGCATCGCGATATGATGCACTTCCGTAAACGATTTCGTCAGGCATTCATCAGCTTACTCCCCAAGTCAAGCGTGCCTAAAGAAGTTTTACTTCAAAAATATTGATTTTTGTATGCAACAGATATAAATATGAGCGCAGAGCATACCGATACGCTTTTCATCATTGCCGTTCGAAAGAATAAAAGGATGCCCCCTCACGTATCCGACGCAACGGGGTGCGATTTTTCTTGCAGATAGCAAATTATTGCAATAAGTATCGTCTCCCCTGCCTTTAACAACTCAATTGATGTTGTGCTAGCCTTGGCTCAGTCGCTACTCGCTATAGAAACAAAAGATTGACGTTTATGTGCGCGAAGTGAGACGGCGCATAATATGTCTGCTACTCTCTTGCGCATTACTCGATTCTCGCTCAACCTCTACTAGTGCAGCAAGCACCAAAAACACTGCTGCCGCCTGCTTCGATCAGTTCAGCGTGAACGTTCGTCTTGCAAAGTGGGCAGTGCAATTTTGACGTAACTTTTTTACGTCACAGCTGACTGTCAGTGTGCTGCTTGCGTTTTTTCTATAATTCGGAAAACAAAATCAATTTTTGACAGCCGAAAAGATTATAGAAATCGTGTATTGTGTTTTTTCTACAATAATTCGTGTGAATTATAAAGCTAGTAGTGTTTGTTTAGATAGGTACAGCATATAGCTGTCTTTATCGAACAATATCGGCTTGACGTCTGGGAAAAAACAACCCTCTTGTTGCGTTACGTGTTTCTGTGTGTAAGGTATAATAAAGATTTTCCAGAAACAAGATATCGAGTTGTTTACACTACACATGATATTGTTGTTAGAATAGACTAGAACATTTGTGATTTTCTTGTATACATCGTGTTACACGAACCTCTGAAATTGAGCCAGACAGCTGTTTATAAAATGTAAGTGTTTCGTTCTTTTTATAGTTTATGCTAGTTTAAAGAGGGTTGGTGTTTTTTTGTAACCGGGACATTTAATAGAATTGAAATTGAGGGGATGTAAGAATTAATGTTAACTACCTGCGACAGTCAATGACTCTACAGAAAGACTGTTCAGATAACGGAATTTTCCGCATTGAAAAATTGTGTTGATACCTAAAAATTAAAAGATCGTACTTCAATTTGGGTCTCCTCCATGCGCCAAAATAGCTAAAGGAAAGACAGACTGGAATAAAATAGACCAGGGATCACCAATCAGTTTCATTGCGAGTCCGTTTAAAAACATACATACATCTGTCGCGGCCGTTTGGTGGATGATGACTAGCTACCAAAATAAAACGAAAAGAACTATTAATATTTGTTTTATTAAGGATACATCTAATTAAAAAAAAAAATGGTTGCCTGTAAAGTCGGTTTACGGACGATAGTTTTACGTGATAACGTATTCCGTAATACATAACCTAAATTCTACATATAATAATTCGAATCTATGATATTGCATCTTTCGCTTCAAATTTAGGTTAATTTTATTTATTTAAATTACTCACCACCTATAATATAATTGTTTTTTTTAACTTTCTTTCTTTCGTATTTATTTTAAGTCTCAAAGATTAACTGTCATAATATTTATAAAACAATTGTTTCACTGTTTATAATATAAAATTCCAAAACCTACTTACAATATTTAAGTATTTTCATACGTCAAAAAATTGATTTTTATAATGATAAAATTTGTAAGAAAACGATTTTTTCGAGAGATGAGACCTAGCTAAAACGATTTTTTGCCCCCCAAAATCCCTTTTCATTAAATTTCATCCAAATCGTTAGGGCCGTTTTCGAGAAAAGCACGCACAGGGTCAGGCGGAACGTTACGCGTTACGAACGTTAGGAACGTTACGTTACGAACGTTAGGAACGTTACGTTACGAACGTTAGGAACGTTACGTTACGAACGTTAGGAACGTTACACTTTTTCGTGCATGCAGCCGGTGTTTTATCAATTTATAAGATTGGTGATTCATCAATTTATAAGACGTTATCACGTCAAAAATAACAAAGTAAGTTCGTAATATTAATGCGCTAAAATGACATTTTTTTACTCTGAACAATCTGTCTGAAGTCTGGAGTTGTTGGTACAAGCTATTGGCATTAAATATTGATATTCTTAGATTCTTCTTGGTCCGCACAAAATGGGTCGGCGGTCCGAATCCAGACCGCGGTCCGTCATTTGGTTACCCCTTAAGGATTCCAAACAAACCTCAGATATCATTTATTTATTTAAATATTAATTCATCACCAATTTTCACACATTTTTCTTTTTGCGTTTTTTACCACGTTAAGTGTTATACTAAAAAAAAATTGGTTGTCTGTAAAGTCGGTTTACGGACGATAGTTTTACGTGATAACGTATTCCGCTCGAATATCATATTTAATAATACATAACGTAAATTTTAGTAGCTGTCAAACTTGGGCCGATCGTGCTTCTCTATCGCTTATATTGCGCTCTCGCTTGCACGCACAGGGTCAGGCGGAACGTTACGGCGTTACACTTTTTCGTGCGTGCAGCTGGTGTTTCATCAATTTTAAGACGTTATCACGTCAAAAATTCGGAGTATTTAATATTTTGAACTTAAAGACGTTCCAACAGAGCCCATAAAAACGAAACTGATAAAACAAATTGATACGAACTTAATTTAGTAGTCTCTGAAAAAGCCTGCATTTTTCTAGTCAAAATAAATTTTTTATATGGCATTTTTATTGTTGAAATGCTCTCATTGATTTGTATACAAGAGAAATTATTCTGTTATCAAACAATTTCTAATAATTGAACACTGAAACCGAATTCCTATTGTAACAAATATTTTTTTAAAATATTGTTTTATTGATAATGAACTCCTAGCGGTATGAATAATTTAATTCTTTGTTGTTATAGGTAATAAACAGTTGTTAATAATAATTTGAACATAGAATCACATGGTGTACTAGTTGAGCTTATACTATTATATACGATTCGAAACAATTCGCTAAGCTTTTGTTGAAAAATTCCACTTCGAGGTCTCTTGTAAGAATGTGTGCTTATCACGTTACTGAAAAATATTTGTGTTTTGGATTTTCTTTTGAATATTTTAAAATTCGTGCATCTAAATTTAAATATCACACGTCTGTCTTTTGTTTAACCTTGAGTTATGTTTAGTAACAGTTTGCTTTGTACAGGGCGCGGGAAAATTCGAAATGTATCATTTGCTCATGATCAAATTTAAAAAATATGTTGAAGACGAGTAAATAATTTAAAGCTTTAAAGCTTTTTCAATAAAAATTCAGCGTCCTAGATTTACTCTAGCAAATTTTGTTTAGTTAACTTAACATTTATGGCGTTTTCGACATAGAGAACTGCCCGGGGGAAGGCAAGCCGAATGGATAACTATTGATTAAAAAACAATAAACAAATTTCTTTAGCCAATAGTTGTCCATTCGGCCTGCCCTGCCCCGGGGCAGTTCTCGATGCCGAAAACGCCCCAATGTCACAAAAAGAACGCAAAAATGTGTTGAAGTGCTAACATCTTATCCATATTACTGTACACTACAGTTAGCTTATGATTCCTCTCGATGCAGGAGGGTTAAGAGCCCGTTTGCCGATCTCAGTGGGGAAACTGTACTTTGCGGCGTGTGGTGAGGAAAGATTTTGAAACATTTCATTCATAATAGTACAACAAATATATTGTGGTCTATGAGAATTGAATGCTCTCTCTCTATCTTTCACACATGTGAGAAGGATTGACAAAGAGAACCAAATTATCATATGCCTATACTACAGTGATATCCATACTACTTATTACATGTGTTTGTACACCAACACAGACATGTACTAGACTGCAGGTATTAAATAGGGATGGGCTATATTCATTTTATATTCGAAATATAACAAAGTAAAGGTCGCCTCCTGGCCGTTCTTTCTAGAAAACTAAAATGGGTAATTACGATTGCTAAGTTATCACTTGTTGAACAAAAAAAAAAAACATTCGTAATTCTTTAAGTGCCTATGCATAATTATTGTTTACATTTATTCAGTATTGTTCATCGCTTCCTGTCGATCACAGTTATGTGCAATGCAAACTAAACATGAATTATCTACAGATAATAGACCTAATACTTACTATAAAACATTGTAATACTAATAATAGTCAAAGTCAATTATGATGTGTCAACGCATAAGAATTGCCTATTTTATTTTTAAAAAGCCATATTCTTGTTCCATGCCTTGAACCATCGCAGTCTTGAGACTTGAGCAGTAGCTGAAACGAAACTGTTTGTATCGGTTTTGGAACACGTTTTAGCTACTGCGCATGACTGTGACGGTTATTTGACCGTTCGCAGAGAGGTTAGAATAAAGCTAATGTAGTTGCAACTCCCTGTGTATACAAAGCAGTTGGTACTTAAACGATCATTTTACAGATAATTGCTTGCTCTACTGACATCGACAACTAAAAAATTTATTATTGCTTTTGTTTTTGTAAATTAATTAAAATACAGCAACGCTGAACAACGTCTGCTATCTGACGGCTTTAATTTTGAAACAACGTCAACACTTCGATCTGTCATCTGACCTTCACATTGTAATACAACAGACACAATACTGCGTACTGCCATCTGACGGCTCTAATTTTGAAACAGTGAGCAACGCTGAACAGCGTCACAGCAATGCTGCATGATGCCATCTGACGGTTTAGCTCAACGCTTTTGCTACTTGCGCCTCTATATGACAATTTTAGTAAAATATTTCTTCGATCTGTCATCTGAGCTTTATATTGTAATACAACAAAAAGAAGAACGTTATAAGCAGTGTGCAAAATTAGAAACGAATTGAATACCTGCAATCATATTTAAAAAATAATTTTATAAAGTGATAATTATTGTACTTATTTAGTGCGAATAATTCGCACAGGTCACACTAGTTTTTATTATTTTTGGTCTTAACTTTAAAACATGGAACGGTTGGTTTTACGCTTTATATAAATGGCCGTGAAGAATTATAGAAGTTTGTACTTAAAAAAAAAGCGACGCTCTAGAATCAACGTGGAAGTCTGAAATAATAGACGCCGTGAAATTATTTTAAGCAAAATGTAACAGCAGCCTTGTGCAGTCGACATTACACAGCTGTTCATGATTTGAGAGGTTTTTTTTTTCATTTGACCGTACGTGAACTGTTTACTTATTTTGATTGTTTGTGTTTGATTTTCCTTGACTTTAAATGTTTCTGTGATCACAAGGCGACATGAGATATTCCAGAATTTTATATAGGAAGATAAGACTCCGTTATAAATAAAACTAAATTTTCAAATTATTTTTTTTAAACAGACCTAAACTTACAAAATATTTATTATTGTTTTAAATTGGATCAGTCTTAATATGTGGTGCAGTTTTGATGAAAATCGGTCTTACCGTTTTTTCGTAATGCCCTAGTACAGGGGTGGGCAACCTGCGGCTCTGTTGATGTAAGTTGCGGCTCTCCAGTTCCATACGCAAAAAATAATTATTTTATTATATAAACCCTTAAAAAATCGTCCAATCGATCCATGATTGAGTACCATGTCTCTCTCTCAGCCATTTCCGCTCGCGTCTCACCCGCACCGCCCCCGTCGCGACGTGTCGTCCTCGGATATATATAGTTATATACTATACCTATATAAGCAAATACTATAATACTGAAACGAAAATGTTTAGTGGCTCTTTAAAAACTGTCAAATTTTGTAAATTGTAACTTTTGGGTCTTCCGTCTCGAAAGGTTGCCGACCCCTGCCCTACTATAAACAGACAGGCAAAATAAATTTGTAATTTTCACATGAGTGCAAAATTGTTCTGGAAATATAAATTGGCATTCCCATCTACACAGCAGAACTATCAAAATACATTGCTTTGATGTATCTCTAAAGATTTGGTCAGCGTTAGCCATGTAAGCTTACGAAAACAGTTTTTTGTTTTTTAACAAAACATCGTCATAGTTCAGCCATTTTGTACCAGTGGCGTAGATAGGTTTTTGCCATGGGGGGGGATATGACTCACTTAAATTTTTATGTTATCAATTTTGTTGGAGTGTTTATTTACCTAGTTTTACAATTATCAATTACATATAATATACACACATGCACAGAAATAGGTGCTTCTAAAAAAATGTTAACATTCTTTGAAAAATGATTTTTTTCAAGTTGAGGCGACAAATCAAAGAACAAAATCGAGTTTTCGAGTTTTTTTTGATAATTCATCAATAACTTCCTCAGTTGTGATCCCGATGTCATGATGAAGTGCTAGTGCAGCCAAACCATTCAAACGGTCCTAGAATGACAAAGAAACGACAAGAATATGACATTTTAGTTTCTATTTTACCGCTGTCGCGATGTCCACGCAAAGCCAACTCTTGTCGCCCAAGAACTATAATTGTTTCGATACTAGGAACAATATGTTGTCTATTTTCTAAGATTTGCTTTTTTCGAGATTGGTCAATCAAATTCTCAACAGACTCGCTTTTGTTTTTCTGAATACGCAGAAAATTATCACTGTCAGCAATTGCATGTATGTGATACTCTTTGTTCTTGTGTTCTTGGAGAATCTGAAAATAAGAACATATGGGTCATTTGAAGAGAGATTTTCAGTCGAAAGTTTTTTTTCTACGAAATAATTTAAAATAATGAAAAAATGTTTTCCAAAAAGAATTTTGTCAATGTTCAAATTTTTCGGAAAACTCAAAATTTTTTTATCATTTAAAAAACTCAATGTACGAAATTATCTGAAAAACTTGATTTTTAGAATTTCTTGTGAACAAGATTTCCAAATTTTCATAAATAACCGTTAAATTTTTCATCTTCAAGTCTCCAAGAATTCAAAAAATTAATTGTGAGAAGGTACGAAATTTTAATTGTTTAAATCCGGAAAAATCATTTGTTCAGCGGCGTGTGGAAAAGGCTACTTTTCCACACGCTTACGCGATGCAAAACTCGCATTTCCACACATTGTTGAACAATAGTATATTGTGCGACTAGTGAGAGAAGGAGAAGATTCCATGAGCGTGAAATTTGCCGAACGAGCGCAGCGAGTGCGGTAAAACGCACGCGAGTGGAATATTCTCCTTCGATCAATAGTCGCACATAATACTTTATTCAACTAGCAGGAGTAATATGTAATCGGGGCCCTGATAAAAGAGGGAAAAATAATAAATCACTTCATTGATTGACGTACCACCGTCAGTGTATACACAAGTTTGCCATGACTTCGCTGAATTGCGATGCTGTTTTCATATAAGTATACAATACCGCCTACCACGTTCCTATTGGTCCAGAATCTGCTTGCAGTTTTTTTTCATTATTTATTATTTAGCGCTTGGGCTTGCTACTGAGTTTCTATTGGTCCAGAAAATTCATTATTACACTAGTGAAGTAATATATTATTTCTCCCACGCCAGAAAATTCATTATTACACTAGTGAAGTAATATATTATTTCTCCCACGCTTAGCAGGGCCCCGAAATTACATATTACTCACGCGTGTTGAATAAAATACATTCCTTTACTAGTGTGGAAAGTTGTTTTTAACTCATCTGATTACAATGCTCGCCTTTGGCTCGCATAGCAACTCTCAGATTCGTTAAAAACAACTTTTCCACACTAGTAAAGGAATATACTATTACTAGGGTATTGACTTTGGCCAACAAATAATAGTGCATTCTGCAATTAAAACAGCAGCTTTTCAAGAAGTTAAATTGAGTTTGATTTAATTCCATTTAATTTTAGTTAATTTTGATTTTTTTGTCTATAACCCTATCGTGCGTGATTCAATACCTTACAATAGTGTACAATAGTTAAGTATTGTAACCGGCCGATAAAACAGTTTCAAAAGAGAGCAACTGTATCGTTTGGTGAATATTTTTCTGAGAGAGTATAACGATAAATAAGCTTTCAGTTCTTTATTGTGTTACACTTTTTTAAAATAATAATTGAACCAATTAAAATTCTTGAAATAAATATGAATTAAGCATATATATTTGATGTGTCAGTCGATAAATATGCCAACTTCATATTTTTTTCAAGAATGTTAATTGGTTCAATTAGTATTTTAAAAAAGTGAAACACAATAAAGAACTGATAGCTCATACCCCTTCAGAAAAATATTCACCAAACGATACATTTGTCTTCTTTTGAAACTGTTTTATCGGCCGATCACAATACTTTACTATTGTACACTATTGTAAGGTATTGAACTACGCACGATAGGGAAACAAACTACAAAAATGAGAAAACAGAAATAATCTAGTTGCTACATTTTGTAGCAAGGTCATGTGGATCATGTGCCTAAACTTACTTCTTTTGCTTTCTTCCAATTATCGAACTTTGTTTTCACCAAACAGCCTAAATGTTGCGATCCTCTGCCACCTCTTTTAGCAAAAGCTACACACGGTACACAAAATGCACTATGGTGCACTTCAGAATATGCGAGCCACGAGAATTCATCGAGCCATTCACGACGAAACCTTAATTTTCGAGCTTCGAACTTTTCCAGCAACGGAAATGCAAAATTTTTCGGTGGAACCCAGACATTCGTCAATAAATCTAGCCTTTCCGCGTCACTTAATTGAGTGTCAACGAAATTTGCGACGTCTTTTTTGTGTACATCAACACAAGCTTTTTTCGCGTTTGTTTCTGCAAACGAAGATTCTGCATTTTCGTTTTCGGTTTTTTGTTTTTTTTCGTTTTTTTCACTGCTCAGATTTATTAAAAACCTCTTCATTTTTGATCATTTTCTAATACTGGATAAAACAAAGACAATGGGCGCGAAAATTTGAAACTATTCTAATTTACAGTCGTCACAATAATAATTACACTTTCATGATTAAAAAATTTTATAACCTGCAACTCGCAGATAATTGCAAATGCCATCATATGGCAAAACGTAAAGGAATGAATATACTTAGATACAGAGATCTTCGTATAAATTTATGATATGTTTTCTGGACTCATGGGGGGGGATATATCCCCCTGATCCCCCCCCTATCTACGCCACTGTTTTGTACAGAAACCTTTCTCGTTTATCGCTCTTTCTATAAGTGAAAACCGTATGAAAATCCATTCGGTAGTTTTTGAGTTTATCGCGTTCAGACAAACAGGGTCTTCATTTTATATACAGTATGTAAACGCGTAAGGTGCACATAGGGAAATTAGCATTGGGAAAAAAAATACTTGGATCAGAGTTAGCCATGACTGCATTAATTGTTATTTCTATTGAATTATCGTGGTAATCTTGAGGATTTCTATTTTATTTTGATTTATTTTTATTTTACTTGGCTTTTTTAATAATAAAAAGTTCTTATGAATCATTATTTTAATTTTTTTGTACAAAAATAAAACAAAAAAAACAACTCCATCTGTTTGGAAACATTTCATTCAAAAATTGTCTGACTGGCATGACGTATGCGCGTTGGTAATTCAGTGACCCAATATCTTTAGGTTCAACACGAATAGGCGGAGATATTTGATCTCGCACCATATTTAAGTATTTTTGGGAATTTAATGTCCCATTAATAAAAAAAGTCCGATTATGTTGTAATCATTTGAATATTTTCTTCGGTAGTATACACATTCATTTTGCAAAAGAATATTATCTGTCAAATTGAAAAACAAGATTTCAAGGCTCACTCTGATCCAGTCATTTTTTCCCAATGTTAATTTCCCTATGTGCACCTTACGTGTTTACATACTGTATAGAGATATATCAGAAAATATTAATGTTGTCCGTCTGTTTTTATAACTGTTCTACCTATGGAGCATGGGTTATTGCACGAAAAGCAAAATGGTTGCGAAAATAAATTTAGTTAATCTTATCATTGCAATTTAACATACATTTTGCATTATGATTAAGTAGGCTAATTTAGTAATTAAATTACAACAGCTGAGCATAGCAAAAAAAAAATCCCTAACAGCTTCATAATATGTGTAGCTTAATAACCGAATCAAATAGTCTACACCAGTGCTCCGCAACCGGTGTGCCGTGGCACACTGGTGTGCCGTGAGCCGGATACAGGTGTGCCGCGGTCAAATTCAATGTATTTGACATTTTACAATTACATTTTGCAAAATTTGGAGAATTAATTTTTAATTTCTTAGTTATCGCTCAAAAAATTCTGGTATCATTAAAATGTAACTGAAATAATAGCACTATTTTTTTCATTGTTTGAAAATTTTTATTTGTTGGTACATTGTTACTAATTTTTTCAATTGTTATTTTAATATGAACAAAAAACACAGTGTGTAGAACGCACGTTTGCCTCGCCTTGGTCGATCTGAGTCGGTCGTCGCCTCAGTCGTGTATTTGTGTATCAATTATATTTTAGCTTTTGGTGTGCCGCGGAAATCTAGCAAGAATTTTGGTGTGTCGTAGGTGAGAAAAGGTTGCGGAGCACTGATATATATTATACCTATATAAGCAAATACTATAATACTGAAACGAAAATGTTTAGTGGCTCTTTAAAAACTGGGAAATTTTGTAAATTGTAACTGTTGGCTCTTCAAAAGGTTGCCGACCCCTGCCCTAGTATAAACAGACAGGCAAAATAAATTTGTAATTTATACTAGCGGCCCCAGTTTCACCCGGGTGCAAAATTTTTCAAGAAATATATTGACATTCCCATCTACACAACAGAAAAGTACATTGTTTTGATGTATCTCTAAAGATTTGGCCAGCGTTAGCCATGTAAGCTAACGAAATCAGTTTTTTTTTTTGACAAAACATCGTCATAGTTCAGCCATTTTGTACGAAATATTTACAAATTATATATAGAAACCTTTCTCGTTTATCGCTCTTTCTATTAGTGAAAATCGTATGAAAATCCGTTCGGTAGTTTTTGAGTTTATCGCGTTCAGAGAAACAGGGACTTCATTTTATATATACAGAATGATTCCAAAGTTGACGTTATCTTTTCACCAGCGAATAGGGCTAAAACAATTTTTTTTCCTTTGGCGCTTTTTCGAAATATCACATCAACGGAGATACAGGTGTCAAAGTTTTTATTTTTTTACTCGAAAACGGTGCGCCGTACCAAAATATAATAAAAGAGCTTTTCTTTTTAGAATTGAACAAGGAATTCAACAACAATTTTTATTTTTAGAAAAATCAGTAGCGTACCATTTTTTTTTCTTAAAAACATTAAACAACTTTTTTCTACGTAGCTATTGACACCTACAAAATTTTTCTTAAATATCTCAAGTGGTATGGCAGTTATTAATAAATTTTAATTTTTTAAATAAAACTTTGAAAAAAAAATCTTATTTGTTGAAGCCTTATTCGCTGGTAAAAGGTAACGTCAACTTTGGAATCATCAGGTATAGAGATATATTATTCTATATATAGATAAAATATTAATATTGTCCGTCTGTTTTTATTATTATAACTGTTCTACCTATGAAGCATGGGTTAGGTTATTGCGCGCAAAAAGCAAAATGGTTGCGAAAATAAATTTAGTTAATCTTATCATTGCAATTTAACATACATTTTGCATTATGATTAAGTAGGCTAATTTAGTAATTAAATTACAACAGCTGAGCATAGCAAAAAAAAAAATCCCTAACAGCTTCATAATATGTGTAGCTTAATAACCGAATCAAATTGTCTACACACTAGAGAGTGGTCAAGCCAATTAAAAGTCACTGAAAATGCGTGTTTGCTTGTAATTGAACTAGTTTGAATTGTTGAAGGGGCGACAATATTCCACGTGAAATATTCTTTAGTTGCTTAGTTTTAAGGAGGATATCGTTTGGAGAAAAATACCACCTCCGAACCTCCGCGCAGGAATGAGGGTGACTTTGACATTTTTAATAGGAACACCTGTTTTTTATCACAAATTACGCTTTTCTGAGAAAAACTATGCAACATTTGTCTGAAACATTTTTTTATCTGATGCCACCCTCAACCCCCAAAATGAATGTCAAAAATTGGATTCCCGGAATTTTTAACCTCCGCTGATTGGTCTTCCGATTTTGGTACTCGCTAACCCTAATTACATACAGTGCACTTATTGTACACGGTTGTAAGCCGGCGCTTGTAATAGGGTTATTGACAGTGATTAAAATTAAATATAAAACTGTGTTATAATGAAAGTTTATGGTCTAAAATTACGTTTAGAATTATTATTTTTATTAAATAAGTGCGTTAAATATATTAAAATAAATAGATAAAATCACGATTTTTAACCTATGTGTCACGTGATTTCAAACACCAATCACAGCGCGTGACGTCATTAATCAGTCAACATGGCCGGTAGCTGTGTGCCACTGACTGCCATGTGTATTCGTTATCTTTGTTCAGTGTATGTTCTCTGGTGTATTCATTGTACTCTGTCAATCATATTAAATGCAACACTTTGTTGGTTAGAATGCTATATGTCACGTTGTACCCGCTTGCTTAGTGTTTACTGATTGCCTACTGTGACGTAGGCAATCAGTTAACCTGTCAAGGTCAATTGACGTTTTGGCGCAGAATTTAAAGTCAAAATAAAAAACAACTAATAATGAGTCAAATCTGTTATATTTATGAGAAAAAATATTTTTTACGGGTACATATAGGTACCTTTATTCTTTAATTTTAAATACTTTTTGAAATTTTGTCAATAACCCTATTTATCGTACCTACCCTAAATTGGATAAGTTTGACCACGCCTAACGAATGCATATGCAGATTGCATCCGACGTTTTTAATATGGGTAAGTGGACGGTCATTATTGTTTGCCAGCTGCTCAGTTAAAAGATAAATGGCCGCAACGCAATTGCGCAACAACTGATTTATTTGTCTCGGTTATAATTATTCTACAGGGGTCATGGGACTCGGTCACTCGACATATTTTTATATTTGTTACTATATCGATTCAATTGAAATGTACCAATTAATTGTCAGAGATTGATTGTGTAGTTTCAGTTGACATTTTAAATCAAAACAATTAAAAATCAATAACAGTAGGTACATAAAACCAGCTGCCTGCTTCGGTTTCGCCCGCGCGTTCAAATCTCTATTTTCGCTCATTGCTCATCTCCCATTTGTTATAGCGTCTAAGCATAATAATCATATATATTAATACGCTAAGGTTTAAGATGTTTGCCTCCCTTTTTAGAAAAAACCTCACAATTTCTCCACATAAATTATATATCATTTTACAGATAATTGCTTGCTCTACTGACATCGACAACTAAAAAATTTATTATTGCTTTTGTTTTTGTAAATTAATTAAAATACAGCAACGATGAACAACGTCTGCCATCTGACGGCTTTAATTTTGAAACACGGTCAACACTTCGATCTGTCATCTGGCCTTCATATTGTAATACAACAGACACAATACTGCATACTGCCATCTAACGGCTTTAATTTTGAAACAGCGAGCAACGCTGAACAACGTCACAGCAATGCTGCATGATGGCATCTGACGGCTTAGTTCAACGCTTTTGCTACTTGCGCCTCTATATGACAATTTTAGTAAAATATTTTAGCCCAAGAGCCCGCGGCAGCCAGACCTTCGTCTTTTTATAAAAGCTGAAAGTTTTTCTATGGATGTCTCCAATACAGGTAAGAATGATCCCCACCCATGAAACCTGAGTAGTGGTGGCTTTGGCAGGTAACAGGTATTAAAGGTGTACAAAATTCCATTTCAAATTCGTCATTGTATAAAACTCAATTTTTTAATATTTCATTCGTAACAATATTAAAACTTGCGTCGCTCATTGCCAGACACTTAGTATGGTTCCAACCCCCTGCCAGACACCAATTATAATTTGTATAATTATATTTACGTTATTTTATAAAAGCTGAATTTTATATATATTGTTTGGAGAACTATTAAATAATGTTTCATTAGTAGCCAGACAGTTTCGAGGGTTCTATCATCCTGCCAGACGCATTAAAGTGTACAATTTTCAAATCGTTTTTGCTTTATAACTTTGAAACGGCTCATGAGATTTTACTCAAATTTGGTACGTTGGCTTAGCTTTATTGGGCAATAAAACCCATATCATAATAATGATGAATATCATTCCATGGGCGTAGAACTTGATTTTTTCGATAAATAAACATCTAAAACTTCTACGCTAATAGAAAAAAATCAGTTTGAGTATGAAATCTGGTTCACGAGACTCATTTACTACAAAAAAGGTACTCTTGATAAAATTCGATTACTCTCATAGTTTCGACAAAATTTTAATTCTAGTAATTTAGAGCATATATGCCTTAAATTACTAGAATTAAAATTTTGTCGAAACTATGAGAGTAATCGAATTTTATCAAGAGTACCTTTTTTGAAGTAAATGAGTCTCGTGATCCAGATTTCATACTCAAACTGATTTTTTTCCATTGGCGTAGAAGTTTTAGATGTTTATTTATCGAAAAAATCAAGTTCTACGCCCATGGAATGATATTCATCATTATTATGATATGGGTTTTATTGCCCAATAAAGCTATGCCAACGTACCAAATTTGAGTAAAATCTCATGAGCTGTTTCAAAGTTATAAAGCAAAAACGATTTGAAAATTGTACACTTTAATGCGTCTGGCAGGATGATAGAACCCTCGAAACTGTCTGGCTACTAATGAAACATTATTTAATAGTTCTCCAAACAATATATATAAAATTCAGCTTTTATAAAATAACGTAAATATAATTATACAAATTATAATAGTTTAAGGGTGTCTGGCAGGGGGTTGGAACCATACTAAGTGTCTGGCAATGAGCGACGCGAGTTTTAATATTGTTACGAATGAAATATTAAAAAATTGAGTTTTATACAATGACGAATTTGAGATGGAATTTTGTACACCTTTAATACCTGTTACCTGCCAAAGCCACCACTACTCAGGTTTCATGGGTGGGGATCATTCTTACCTGTATTGGAGACATCCATAGAAAAACTTTCAGCTTTTATAAAAAGACGAAGGTCTGGCTGCCGCGGGCTCTTGTTCTATTTCTTCGATCTGTCATCTGAGCTTTTCATATTGTAATACAACAAAAAGAAAAACGTTATAAGCAGTGTGCAAAATTAGAAACGAATTGAATACCTGCAATCATATTTAAAAAATAATTTTGTAAAGTGCAGATAATTATTATACTTATTTAGTGCGAATAATTCGCACAGGTTAAAAATCTGTCTGTAAAGAAATTATTTTGTACTTTTTAGTTCGCTTTAAAAACGTGGTGTATTAAAAAAAATTATTTCTATTATTATATTTATACTTTTTAGTAGAAAAAAATCCATCGCAAAAAAATAAAAATATAATATGTCCAATAGGGGATCGAATCCGCGACACTCGCGTTATTAGCACGTCGCTCTAACCAACTGAGCCATAGATCAGTGACTGCTATGTGCCCTACAACGGTAAACAAAAACAAGTAAGAATGAATATTATATTTAAGTAAGTTTTCTGTTAACTTTGTATAAAAAATTTAATGTTAAAAATTATAGATAATCGTACGTTCGTCAAGGTTTTAGATCATTTTTGAAAAATGAAAGCTGGCGTGTTAAACCAAAATCTGTCCTTCAAACTAAAAAATCGGCCGGCAATCGTTGTGACACGCTATATTGCATAATCAGAAACATTTTCGTATTTTTGTTATAAATAGTTTTTGTTACAAGGGCGATTTTAATCGAAACAATAAAAGCTTTTTTCTCAAGCATGGTCTACTCTAAAACAGGGGTGGCTAAACAATAATATTATGTTCAAATAAATAAAATTGTCGACCAATTTTTCTCAGACCAATATATTGACAAAAAATAATAAAATTACAAATTTGTAATTTTATTATTTTTTGTCAATATATTGGTCTGAGAAAAATTGGTCGACAATTTTATTTATCTGAAGATTTCTATTCAGACGTTAATTAAAGATTTGAATAATATTATGTTTTTAGATCTTAAATTTATATCTGCTATAAGTATTAAAATATAACGACCATGAATAAAAATAATAAAAAAATTTTATCCGAGATCCTGTAACCTTAATAATATTTATTGGTTATTTACAGTGATCTCAACTTTATATTAAAAAAAATTACAAGGGCAGGATCTTTATTCGTTTGTGTTGTCATTCCATTTTACTATATTTTTTGTATATTATACCCTTCAATGAGCTCATTCGATCTGTTATGCACCGTTCATTTACAAAGATGTCAGTAAACTGAAGAATTAACTTCAGATATTTAACAAGGAATTCAGGTTTACACTGAAATAAATTTTTGAACTTAAACCGAGCTTTTGCTACTTGCGCCTCTATATGACAATTTTAGTAAAATATTTCTTCGATCTGTCATCTGAGCTTCATATTGTAATACAACAAAAAGAAGAACGTTATAAGCAGTGTGCAAAATTAGAAACGAATTGAATACCTGCAATCATATTTAAAAAACAATTTTGTAAAGTGATAATTATTATACTTATTTAGTGCGAATAATTCGCACAGGTCACTCTAGTTTATTATATTTTTCTTAGTAAGAGAAAATCCTAAAAGACAGCTTCTTCTAATTTACTTTAGTGAGTCACTCTGTTAGCATAAATTTTTAACCTTATGTGTGTAGGTATATCGTTTATTTATGATATTAATAAGTTACGTATTTTATTGTTCCATTATTATTTTTCATGGTTATTCAAAGTCACGACGCTGTTGAGGCCATTACGATGTGTTTGTATTTTAGCATTGATTCATAATCATATATTATAAGTATAACTTCCTATCGTGCCTTACTGTTGTTGTATATGAACTCAAATCGATAACTGACTGACCTATATTAATATTTGAGTTTCCTGTATAAACGAATGAAATATAGATAGGTTATTTGATATTTTAGGCCTTAGGGTATACTTATACTGCCTACATCTCAGATCTCAAATCGTTTACATTGACCAAAAAAAAAAAAAAAACAGTTACAACTCTCCTGTAAAAAGTTTAAACAAACTATAATAAACGCGCTTTAATAGCAAACCGAACTAAAAAGTAGAAAATAAATATTAACAAAATAATTCAATTGTAGTAAAAAGCATGGAGTGCTAGATATTAAATTATTTCATTGGTAGCTATTTATAAAATTAGAGCTATAATGAAAATATGGTAATTGGCACCCTACGCTTTTTTACTATAATTAAATTATTTTGTTAATAATTATTTTCTACTTTTTAGTTCGGTTTGCTATTAAAGCGTGTTTTTTAGTTTTTTTAAACTATAATTTATTTTCTTAATTTTTAGTCTCAAAACGACATCAAAAGTAATTTTCTTCAAAATTTTCAAATTCAAATTTTTTTCAAAATTTTTTAAAATTCAAATTTATTTTTATGAAATAATTGTATTGTCATCGGCCCTTGACACGTGTGCAAATTTTCATGTTAATCAGACTTCTTGAAATTGGTGAAAATTACGCTGGAAGATTCTTTTACATACATACAGGTCAAGCTGATATAAGCGTGTTAAATTCTATTACTATGACAGCTGCATATTATAACCTCAAAAAAATTGATAGCTGACCAATGAGAATAGAATATAGCCGACAGCAGTCACTTCTGTGAAACGCCGTAACATCCGAACAACTCTAGCAGAGGTTTGGATGAGGACACATCCAAAAACTTTGTCATTATTTTCTAGGTTTATTACCACGTCTGACGATCTAAAGTATAAACAGACATTGTTAGTCATTACTCGCTATAGCTATCTCACTGTGTAATTTTTTTTTTCCTTTTATTTTAGAGGTCAGAGCGTCGTGTATGACTTAATTGAATAAAAAAGCCTATAGTTTCCGCGGAATAAATAAATTATGCTGTCAAAATAAACAGACAAGTCTTCGATGAAAAGTAGTAAAATCAGTCACTCGTAATTATTTCTTCGGCGATTTTCAAAGGTGATTTACTGCCAAGATGCACATATAAATGCATTTCATACATGATTCGTCAAGTGTTGTAATTTCTTTCCTTCTTGGAATAGGATAATTAAATAAATAATATTCCGAAATGCAAATTCAAAGTTCACGTTTCAATCGTCTTCTGGGCAGAACAATAAGGCCCGATTCACACTATTGTGCCGGTCGCGGTTCGCTCTCGGTCCAGTCTCGGTTCGGTAAACGATTCTTACACAAGAAACAATGAGCGTATTCATACTATCAGCACCGCTCAAGTTCGGATCCAATCACGCTCCGGCACCGATCCGTTTAGAAGAATATTTTGCTGGAGCGTGATCGGACTTTGCCTGACTTTAGGTTTTTGTTTCAAATGCAGTATTCGTCTATATTAAATGACGGTACAGGGTGTAGTATACGCCTTCCGTTTTCCTCGCTAATAAGCTTGGATGCACCCACATTCTTCTCTTCGTTGTCTTGCGTTTCACTCTTTTCTTATTTGCCGTATCTTCATCAAGAAGAATAGCTATACCAGCTAATTCTTCAATTGAAAAATCGAAAGACATTGTCAGACAACTAGAAAAATTGTACTTATGAAATAAAGTAAAATGTATTGCAAAGGAAATACGTCAGACTTCTTGCAAATCGAGATTGAACCGTGATCGAACCTAGAATGATAGTGTGGATACAGTAAGATTTTACCGGACCGAGAGCGAACCGTGACCGGCACTATATAGTGTAAATCGGCTCCAAATCTTGCCGACGAATAATTTTGGAAACTCTTTCGCTTAACGAACTCATTGTCGCGGCCTGCAGATGCTTTTGAAACGTTATTCTCAAACAAGATTCAAAAGGTGAAGTTGTGTCACTAATTACAATTCATAATTATTTTTATAGAGAATTGTCGAAACTGAACGGAACTACTCGATATGCGTGTCCCAGTAACTAAAAAATAAAAAATGTATTTGTATCTCTTCTAGAACTATTAGAAACATGAGACAGTCGATGAATTAAATGAAATATATAGGTAATACGAGTGCTCCATGATTTTAAACGTTATAGAAGAGAAAGAAATCCATTTTCTACTATTTAGAGCATTTTTTGAAACTATAAATTTTTTTATTCATCTATTGTAGAGTTACAGATTGCTGTAATTATTGATAAATCACATTATTTTGATTATTGAATAATGTCTAAATACAGGGTGAGTTTTAAGTTGATGCTTTTGTTTTGACAGCGTGTAAAAATAAAATAGACGAGCAAATATTTCAAATAGTTTTTTTATCAAAACTCAAAAATAAGAGAGAAACAGCCTTTCGAAGTTTAAATAAATTTTATTAAATTTTCTTTAATTTTGAGGGTCGGTCTTGGGGTTATATTATGTCACTATGGAAATAAGTTGTTATTATCAAGTATGTTGGTGCTTATTTGAAACTGACATGTGTATTGTTCTGTTTTTGAGAGATAATAACAACTTATTTCCATAGTGACATAATATAACCCCAGGACCGACCTCAAAATTAAAGAAAATTTAATAAAATTTATTTAAACTTCGAAAGGCTGTTTCTCTCTTATTTTTGAGTTTTGATAAAAAAACTATTTGAAATATTTGCTCGTCTATTTGATTTTTACACGCTGTAAAAACAAAAGCATCAACTTAAAACTCACCCTGTATATAAATTTAAAAATAATTTTTAATGAAATCCAAAAGGCTTCCGATTGAGTTGATTTTTTCCTCGTCTAATTATTCATATCAACAGAATAATCATTTTTTTATTTATTTATAATGGTTAGAGACGTTATCTCCGGAAATTGTAACCATATTTGTAATAATTGTTCACGGAGAACATTAATTAATAATTATTTGAAACGAGGCCTTGCGTCAATTGACAGACTGCATAAAATCATAACTTAGTATGAAGTCATATTGATTAATGAACATTAATGTAGCGAAGGATTTTACAGCATTTTTCATTATAATTACCATCCGTTTATCCGTGTAATGAAACAAACACTGACACGAAAATTATGCATATCGAACGGTGTACGTGTATAATTAATTATGCTCATTTTTGTGTAATTATGTAAGCTCAGAGTTTTTAATTTATTTTTTACTGCCATCTGTTAGCGAGTTAACGAACTCATCAATACTAGTATCGCGGTTCAACCGCAATACTAGTATTGATGAGAATTCCTCGGACCTACGATTTTCTTCTAACCGGGACAGAAACTTGATAATGGCGCCCCCTCTCTCCAGCGTTTAAGATAAATTACTTAAAAACTCGCAAATATATAATGGTTGTCATTTTTTCTGAACGGGATAATAAAAACCTTTTAATAAAATTGCACTGTTTATTTTCTATTACCATATTATAGGTATTATGATTTTGACGCCCCCTGAAACTGCAATCCGGGTGCCCTCCTCCCTAAATCGGGATACCTTTGTGAGATCGTTGTCTTGTACTAAGCTTTCTACGTCACCCACAAGACAATTTTGTTTACTTTGATTGACCTATATATATAATGTTTATTGTTTTTATTTCAAGTTTTCTTTAACTTCACACATGGTTGGCAGTCAGTTTGGATCAAATGTTGCAATCAAAATTAATTAAATTAGAGCTCTTGAATTTTGCACAGGCTTGTAAGTTCGGTGACAATACATAAATCTAATATGGCGGACGCCCCAAGATGGCGGAATAACTTGTTCTTCACAATCCCCGTGACATGGGTGTCAAATAAAGAGTTTGACGAGTAGAATACGATAAGCTTTGTGAGGTCATTGTAAATCTAATGCCATATTAGATTTACGGACGACTCAAGATGGCGGAATAACTTGTTCTTCACAATCCCCGTGACATGGGTATCAAATGAAGAGTTTGACGAGTAGAATACTATAAGCTTTGTGAGATCATTGTAAATCTAATATGGCGGACGACCCAAGATGGCGGAATAACTTGTTCGTTACTACCCTCGTGAGATGGGTATGAAATGAAGAGTTTGACGAGCAGAATACGGTAAGCTTTGTGAGGTCATTGTAAATCTAATATGGAGGACGACCCAAGATGGCGGAATAACTTGTTCTTCACAATCCCCGTGACATAGGTATCAAATGAAGTTTGACGAGTAGAATACGATAAGCTTTGTGAGGTCATTGTAAATCTAACATGGCGGACGACCCAAGATGGCGAATTACATTTTTCTTCACAATCCTCTTGACATGAGTATCAAATGAAATCGCCGAGTAGAATACGATACATCGTTGTATCCAATGTATACCCAATATGGTGAATGTTATTTATTTGAAATTTGAAATTCTGTACACATTATATTCCGGATGACAAAGTTTTCAATTTCTACTTCAAAAGACGAATCAGCGAAATGTGCGAACAGCCGATATGTGCTCGAAAACTGGATGATAACAGAAAAGAATGTTTGAATTGGATAAAAGCTAAGTCAAGGTGCATTTGATTAGCTCATCAGAAGGAAATAAAATGTAATCTTACATGTCGATGTTTACATCCGCTGCTGACAAATAAATTATTACAAAGTTCTTCCGGTTGATTGTAATATGAAATGAGCTGTTTTGTTGATCTGTGCGACTGCTGATTTTTAAAAGGAATGAGTTACTAAATAAATGACTGATTGCGTCTACGTAATATAATTATGGTCTCGTCAAGGCTAATGAAAGTGTATTCACGCTATAAATTTTAACGCTCCATTCTATCTGTGCAGCTGATTGAATAGTGTAGGGTGTGCCGCTCACGAACAATTCTTAAAAATTTTAACTGTAATATTTGTAAAAACGATAACGGCACATACGTTTGTGATTTATTGCTCATTCCGGAAAGTCAAACCGGATAGATAGTGGACGTTTGGCAAAGAGGTGCAGAATTTAATCTGGGACTTGTAACCGTAGTTCCTCCAAAATGTTTGATTTTCTATGGCTGATGTCGGAACCGCAACGCTAGGTGGCAATAATTGATAATTTCAGCTTCACACCTTAATCATTGTATTTTTTTTATTAATTTTTTAGGAAATTACGTAATTTTGAGCATAGGAGTTTGACAGGTAATCGACCATGGTCTTGAATAAGGAACCATCTCGATATTTATCTGGAATTGTTGAGGGAAACCATGGAAAACCTCAACAAGATGGCCGGTACAGGAATTACCGTTTCTCGGCGAGAGGCAGTGGGAAAAACTCCCAGCCACATCTGCCCCCGCCGGGATTCGAACCCAGTACCTCCCGAATGTGAGTCTAGTGCTCTCACCGCTACGCCACCCGGCTCGGTTAATCGTGAAACAATGTGAGAAATTTTTTATTTTAGTGAAAAATCGCATTTTTATAGAGGATGCATAAAGATAACGTAGGTATGCATCAGTCTAGTACCTTTGAATATGTCGCATATTTAAAGTGATTATTCAAATGGAGCATGTTTAAATAATATTGTAATCTATTGCACCTACATTATTTAATATTACTGTATCGCAGACATTTTACTTCGCCCACCTGTGCCTACTAAACGCATCTCATAATAATGCATAATATTATTACATTATTTAAGTTGAAATACTATTTCATACTTTAAGCAGATCTTCCAAGTACGGTGGTCATAAAGCCACACTACACAGTACACACATTTAAACAAAAATAATATAAAGTACCTATGATAGAGTATGTGGAAAGAATTCCGTGGCATAAGGAGCGAAAATGAAGCAATACTGAAATTTTTTCAAACTTGCATTTATACTAACGTTTCGATACGTTTTGTATCATCTTCATCTTCAGAGATACAAAACGTATCGAAACGTTAGGATAAATGCAAGTTTAAAAAAAAATTTCAGTATTGCTTCATTTTCGATCCTTATGCCCCGGAATTCTTTCCAAATACTCTATCATTAACTTCAATGGATCACAGTTACTCTATTTATTGAATAGAGTCAAATTCACATAAAGTACCTATATTGAGGTGCAATAGGTACTTGCGTGGAATTTTGGATCGTGTTTTTATTGTGCAGAACGAAAGTGTAGTCCAGTTTGAACGAAACTCTCAAATCTAGAAAACAATGATAAAAAGCAGTATTTATATTTTTTTTAATAAATTTCTTTTAAATCAATAATTACTGAAATTAATAAAATATATTAAATATGTAATTGAAAAGACTAGGAAATTTTTTTTATATAGGTGCCTATAGTTGTAACAGTTTTCAAATGAGCTATTAATTAGATTTACATATCTAATTTTAATTAGTCGAAAATAGAATTTTAAATGTAAGCCTTAGAAGAAAGCTCTGTAGAAAAAAAATTACAAATATATTCGCACAACGTGGGGCTCGAACCCATAACCCTGAGATTAAGAGTAGCATGCTCTACCGACTGATCTACCCTGGCTTGTGAATGTACGACGCTAATATTGAAATATTTAGTTAGGGCATTTCAACTGAATAGAAGCTTAATATTGAGATACATTCTGCAACATGTTTCAATTGATGCTCCGCTCCTATTGGTCGTAGCGTGATATTATATAGCCTAAAGCCTTCCTCGATAAATATACGCTATCCAACAAAAAAAAATCAATTCGAACCAGTAGCTCGTGAGATTAGCGCGTTCAACCAAACAAACAAACTCTTCAGCTTTAAATATTAGTATAGACTAGTATGACCTGTGCGAATTATTCGCACTAAATAAGTATAATAATTATCACTTTACAAAATTGTTTTTTAAATATGATTGCAGGTATTCAATTCGTTTCTAATTTTGCACACTGCTTATAACGTTCTTCTTTTTGTTGTATTACAATATGAAGCTCAGATGACAGATCGAAGAAATATTTTACTAAAATTGTCATATAGAGGCGCAAGTAGCAAAAGCGTTGAGCTAAGCCGTCAGAAGGCATCATGCAGCATTGCTGTGATGTTGTTCAGCGTTGCTCGCTGTTTCACAATTAAAGCCGTCTGATGGAAGTATGCAGTATTGTGTGATCGAAGTGTTGACGTTGTCTCAAAATTAAAGCTGTCAGATGGCAGACGTTGTTCAGCGTTGCTGTATTTTAATAAATTTACAAAAACAAAAGCAATAATAAATTTTTTAGTTGTCGATGTCAGTAGAGCAAGCAATTGTCTGTAAAATAATATATAATTTATGTGGAGAAATTTTGAGGTTTTTTCTAAAAAGGGAGGCAAACATCTTTAACCTTAGCGTATTAATATATATGATGTACAGTAACTATGACGTATTATTATTGGCCATTAAAGCTCTGATAAAATTTAGAGTTTGAACTGGCTCGTGATATTTATACGTGCATGAAAGCTGTATGCAAATAGAATATGTATTTTGTTTACTCGGACTTAAGTTGTATGTGTGTGTACAGCGTATGGTGACACGATAGAGGTAATGCTAGACGCGCGATACATGCCCGCCGCCCATAATATTTATAATAAACTGACAAGTTGGCCGCTCTTCCTAATATGTAAGGTATGTATTCGTGACGTCACACTTGCGCAGGAGGACGGGTGGTCCAGTGGGCGATACACAGGTTTGTTGTGTAGATGGACTGGGTTACCTTGCCAGCAGATATACTCGAATGTTACGTAGGTACCTCTTACCAATGATATCATTGTTATGAATATTGTAATGCAATAGACGATGCCGATGCACAATCAAAAATTCCAGCCAATTGGGTGACGGGACCATTCCGACTTCGAAATGTTGACACTTGAACAAAGAAAATAAAAGTTCTGATATCGCGTTAATTATATGACTGTCATAGCCTGGGACTGTGTTGTTGGGATGATTTCAAGTCAAAAATGTCTAATGAACATATACCCGGAACGCTATCCTAACTGAGCTAGAAGCATTTGAAATTTTAAATAAGTAACCAATGCAGGTATTAGGTTCGGCTGTTGGTTTTGTTATTATTAAAAAGACCAGGTGGCTGTGAATCACCCTCAGTATTTATTCGTGCTTCAATTCTAAGAAGAGCTAGACTATGTATACAGCAACGGGGTGGACATTTTGAGTATCCGAGGGAGAAGAAAGATCCGTATCCATATCCGTTAGTTTTTGGCGGATCTTTTACTGATCTTTTACCTTATTAATTTTCAATTAATAGATGAAATTTTATATATATAGGTAATATTTAAAAACTGTTAAATTCCATTCAGATTATTTTTTATTTTTTTAAATCGCATTTGGCACCTTTATATTGCAAACATTTATCGTAGTGAGTACCAAACCAATAGTACATAACTCAAAGGTACTAAAAAACTATCTTTATAATGAGATATTGCACATCGATCTTTGGAAAGAAACAATCTGTTATGAGAGTTAACTCTTAAAGAGGTCAATAACTTTTTCCCATAACAGATAGTCTCTTTTCAAAGGTTGATGTGCAATATTTACCGCCGCGTACTCTAAGAAAGTTAAGATCCGTATCAGCGGATATACATTTTTAACGATCCGGCACATCACTAATTTTGAGCAACTAATTCAACAAATTCTAATTATTTTTAAATGGTTTTTAAATTAGTAGGCAATTCCTACTACTACTTATCTAAAATTTCAAATGCTTCTGGCTCAGTTAGGATAGCGTTCCGGGTATATGTTCATTAGACATTTTTGACTTGAAATCACCCCAGCAACACAGTACCAGGCTATGGCAGTCATGTCGTGGGACACCGTGTATAGGTAATTTGTGAAACAGCTATTATTTCGCGTTTTGCGTTTTTATGCACAAATCTAAAACGTATACACAATAAAGAAAGCAGGGCACGTTTGCAATTTGTTGGACAATTACATGCAAATTATTCATGGGTTTTGTTCGTAATCAATGCGATGGACTGTGGCATCGAATTGGATAACCACACCCGGCAGAAAACGTTGGTCGTGATTTCGCGAATGTCCTACAGGCTACATATTAATTCGCAATGCTGCACAGAACACAATGTCTGATCGTGATATCAAATTGTGCTTTCCCACATATATACAGTGTTCTGTCCCAAACGAATAATTGCATCGAAACAACGAATGGAGAATACGAGTTCTTGCTGACAAGAGAAAAGAGATTTTTGTTATAAAGGACCCAGCACCAAATACATGGGAAAATGAACCTCGATGAAATTCTTCCTAACTATAGGGGGAATGAATCAGTCATTTGATGCTGAAAAAAGTTTCCAATGCAACTTGGGTCTGATAATACCAAATGCGTTTAACGTCCGTTTCTCGACTTTATATCTTTAATCATAACAGACGTCATCCGCACCATTACTATTTTCCATCTATCACACTTCCCGTTATTTTCCCAAGAGAATATTAAGATGAAGGAAGGTTTTGGTTGAGGATCATAAAATAAACTTTACCAGTATTTCGCTAGTGGCCAACGTTTAGAAAAATTCATAGGCCCTGAAGATGAACATAAATTTTTCAAAACGTTGGCCACTATAGCGAAACACTGGTAAAGCTTATTTTATGATCCTCAACCAAAACCTTCCTTCATCTTGTTATTTTCTGTTTTTTTCAACTTGCACTTAATTAATAGCAATGGGCGAATGAAGGAATTTTAAGACATTAGGATAAGGTAGGCAAATTGTGAGCATAGGAATCGGCCACGGTCTTGACTAAGGAACCACCTCGATAATTATCTGGAATTATTGAGGGAAACCATGGAAAGCCTCAACAAGATGGCTGGTACTGGAATTACCGTTTTTCAACTTAATAGCAATGGAACGAATGAAGTAACTTTAGGACATTGGGATAAGGTAGGCACAGGAGTTTGACAAGTAATTGATCATGGCCTTGAATAAGGAAGCATCTTGATATTTAGCGTGGAATTATTGAGAGAAACCATGGAAAGCCTCAACAAGATGGCCGGTACAGGAATTACCGTTTTTCAACTTAATAGCAATGGACCGAATGAAGTAACTTTAGGACATTGGGATAAGGCAGGCACAGGAGTTTGACAGGTAATCGGCCATGGCCTTGAATAAGGAACCATCTCGGTATTCAGCGTGGAATTATTGAGAGAAACCGTGGAAAACCTCAACAAGACGGTGCGGTACAGGGATTACCGTTTCTCGGCGTGAGGCAGCAGGGAAAAGTCCCCGCCGGGATTCGAACCCGGTACCTCCCGAATGCGAGACTATGCCACCCCGCTCGGTATAAAATACAAAATGGACGCGCAAGTTCGTCTGGTCCAGACTGTATAAACACACTGGATAGATATGTACCGACTGTGATAAATATATAGAAACGTGTACGCCGTATACACAAAGGGCGTACAATGCAGGTCACGGGATCGAAAATATTTATGGTAATGTCGCGTTACTATGTACTTTGAAGTCACGATGTCGCATTCAGAAATCGAACGGTTTATCTGGAGAGAGGTACTTCATTCGACAGAAAAAGTAAAGAGCCAATGTACATATACAATATACATATTGTAACAAAACTGTTCTGGTTCGTGGTGGAAATTATTTATTTGCAATAATAAATATTTAACAAAACAGCAAAACTAACAAACGAAAGCGTACTTCTTTCACTTAAATAATAACGTTAACAGAAATAAAATAACGACAGTTCCAAATAATAAAATAGAAAACTAAGTAACAGAAGTCAATGTCAGTCCATTTTAGAGCGATACTGGTACAAACTGTATATAAAAAAAACGGAATTACAGACCGATGTTCCGTTACGCGTGGACGTAAGTAAATTATACTGTCATGCTCCGTAAGAAAATGGACGCGTTGAGGAAGGGCAGTTTTTCGCTATTCTGCCGTAAAAAGGCAAAAGGCAGTAAGTGACCAACTTATGAATTTGAGTAAATCAAGATTTACTAAAAATGTATTGGCCGCCCAGAATTTTAGATTATGGAAACCAAAACATGGGGGAAACATTTTTTAAGAGTATTCGTCCCTGCAAATACCCCCTGCACCCTTCATCTCAAATCTTTTCACCTCGCCTAAAAACGGTTCGCGCTCTCCCGACGCTATTTTAAAAGCTAGAGGGTTCTGGTAAACGCCAAATGAAAGACAAAGAATCAGACTACAGATCCTTCAGGCGAATTTTTTTTGAAAAAACTTACAACCTTTTGAAAAAAATAATAAGTTACGTAATATTTCACACGTAGGCGAAACTTGTTTTTCAAAAAATTCGCCTGAAGGATCTGTAGTCTGATTCTTTGTCTTTCATTTGGCGTTTACCAGAACCCTCTAGCTTTAAAAATAGCGTCGGGAGAGCGCGAACCGTTTTTAGGCGAGGGGAAAAGATTTGAGATGAAGGGTGCAGGGGGTGTTTGCAGGGACGAATACTCTTAACAGAAATAATAACGTTAACAGAAAAAAATAACATAACGACAGTTCCAAATAATAAAATAGAAAACTAAGTAACAGAAGTCAATGTCAGTCCATTTTGGAGCGATGCTGGTACAAACTGTATAAAAAAACGGAATTACAGAACGATGTTCCGTTACGCGTGGACGTAAGTAAGTTATACTGTCATGCTCCGTAAGAAAATAGACGTGTTGAGGAAGGACAGTTTTTCGCTATTCTGCCGTAAAAAGACAAAAGGCAGTAAGTGACCAACTTATGAATTTGAGTAAATCAAGATTTACTAAAAATGTATTGACCGTCCAGAATTTTAGATTATGGAAACCAAAACATGGGGGAAACATTTTTTAAGAGTATTCGTCCCTGCAAATACCCCCTGCACCCTTCATCTCAAATCTTTTCACCTCGCCTAAAAACGGTTCGCGCTCTCCCGACGCTATTTTAAAAGCTAGAGGGTTCTGGTAAACGCCAAATGAAAGACAAAGAATCAGACTACAGATCCTTCAGGCGAATTTTTTTTTGAAAAAACTTACAACCTTTTGAAAAAATAATAAGTTACGTAATATTTCACACGTAGGCGAAACTTGTTTTCAAAAAATTCGCCTGAAGGATCTGTAGTCTGATTCTTTGTCTTTCATTTGGCGTTTACCAGAACCCTCTAGCTTTAAAAATAGCGTCGGGAGAGCGCGAACCGTTTTTAGGCGAGGGGAAAAGATTTGAGATGAATGGTGCAGGGGGTATTTGCAGGGACGAATACTCTTAAATGATTTATCCATATCTAAGCCACATTATTGGGTCATAATTATTGCATATTTCATGTTTCTAGCTTGTACCGTTTGGCACTAGGCGCTTGTAAGACGTTTTTTATCAGTTTTGGTACTAACACTAACGGCAACTGTCGCGGCACACACAAACGAAGTGAAACTTCTAAATAATTGAACGTACTTTTGCGATTCATTTTATTTTCATTCTCTATTGTATTTCCATTTGTATTCATTTTTTAATTTTGACAGTAGATAATAAAATGCCTTTGTTGATATGTATCGCATTTCTATCGGCGCGGTGTCGCATAAAAAGTTTCACTTCAGGTATTTTGGACCATGAAAGTCGTTTATGATTCTCCATAGCTCGTTCTTGACATTGAAATAAAATGTGAATGACAGCTCAGCTAATTAACTTAAATAATAAAATATCCAACTGCGCTTGTATAGCTTGTCAGTTGTTTCTTGTATTAGCAAGACAATATCAATAAAGTTTTCTCTATGTCGTATAATATATAATTCTTCCTATTATGGTCGCACAATTTCACATTTATCTTGATAGTTTTATGACCATGTAAATATAATGTGATATTCTTTCTGCTTTTCCCTCGTGCCCTTAGGCTCTGGGCCAGTGGCACGATTACTTTCGAGTTCACATGTATGATCTAAATCACACGTGGATCAATAATGTCGGACAAGTAATTTATTGATTCGATTTGAGTGCGTTTTTAGAGTTATTATCCCCGCTTGCAAAAGCATTAATGATTTGGCAATGACCTTAGATTGTGACTAGTCCGAGAGCCGACCGTGTGAAACCCCTCGAGGTGTAACAGAACGAGATGAGTTGCATACCGAATGGAATGTCACGTTTCTAAGTAAAATGGCATCCTAAAATGTTTTTCTTAATGATTACTGACGTCATAAGAGGGAAACATACATTTTCAAAATTCTTGGATTTTACGGTTTTGGCTGTTCGTTGATCAATCATTGAGAACACTTCTTTATATTTATGTATAGACATTAGAATCAAACTACACAAAAATAGCATATTACACCACAAGGGCCGAAAGTTTGATATCCTCGCACTGCGCGCCGTGCGAGGATATCCAAATTTTCGGCCAGTGTGGTGTATACTATTTTTCTTCATACCTCGGTCGTAAGTACGCTTATTAAATACATCTATATTGTAGTATATAAAAATCAATGCCATTTTTTTGTAGTTTTATAACTCAAGAACGGGCTCACCTAACCAAACCAAATTTTTAGGCTTTGTTCGGACTATAGTAGATGGTTTATGTGAAGTTTGCACAAAATCGGTCGAGCGGTTCTTCATTTATCACATTTTTTTTAAATCAATTTTTTGACGTATGAAAATACTTAAATATTGTAAGTAGGTTTTGGAATTTTATACAAACAATGAAATAATTGTTTTCAAAATATTATGACAGTTAATCTTTAATTACTATCCAAGTGAGACTTAAAATAAATACGTATTTGCAAGAAAGTTAAAAACAATTATTATTATTGGTGAGTAATTTTAATAAATAAATTTTTAACCTAAATTTGAAGCGAAAGATGCAATATCATAGATCAAGATGACGGCGAAGCAGTTTTACAAGTACCGGCAAGTGTTTTAAAGACCAGTTATCCACGAATACTTGACGCTATTTTTTTTCGAACACGACGGCGCAGCCGGAGTGAACCCTCGAAATAGAGCAAGTTTTTAAAGACCAGTTATCCACGAATACTTTACGCTATTTTTTTATTGACGTATGCAGTCATATATATTTCCATACACACATGTACCTATATTTTAAAATAGCTAGCAATTAATAAAATACATAGATAGATAGATGTTCCAATTAAATTTTTTTATTATTTCACTTTATACGTAGCGAAGCACGTACAGGGCCGCTAGTATTACATAAAAACACATAAATTCCATGCAAGAAGCTTTGAGGTTATACGAATGACAGCTGTTCGCGACTATTTGCAAAAATGTAATAGGGTTGCTATGGAAACGACATCTAAATAACAGTTGATAGGTGATTTTTCTCTTTACTGCCGCCCGAACGTGCGTACTTCCCGCATCAATGCGTGTAATGCCACCAGAGCGTAAATGTTAGACTTTCTGCCTTACAATTGGTGCCGAAAGTATGCACTTTCGATCTAGTTAAAGCAATGGTGCGTATTTCAATCGGTGGAAAGCAACCGGATGACTCTTGGTATTTGAGTTCCTGAAGCAATTTGGAAACTTTTTTGTTCAGTACCTCATAACCCCAAAATGGAAGGAATCGGAGAAAAGAGGGGGGGGTCAAAACGTAAAAAAAAATTGTTTAGAAACCAAATGGAAAGGCGGTAGCATTAAAGTACGTGTACTCACTATTGTTTAAAAAAATTGTCATCCGAAACGTGCGGACGGTTTGCGCGAACCGATTTTTTGAAAATCGGAAAAAAAAAATTGTGTCGCAACCGGTTGCGATTTTGAGGAAAATTCTTGTTTTTGTTCAGAGATGCTGTAAAAAAATTGTCATCCGTTTCTGCTGGACGGATTTTGAGGAATTAAAGGTTTGAGTGGCTAAAATTCTCGATTTTTCACTAGCTTTTTTCAAACATCATAAAAAAATTGCTAAAATTGTTAAAAACGGATGACGTTTCTTATACATGTTCTCAGAGGGTCCAACTATAATATGTATCAATGTCATCCGTTTTTATAACATTTAACCCCATTTTTCAACCTCTAAAGGGGTTGTGTACGTTATCTGTATGCCATCAGAAACGAGTCTAACCTCAATATTCTGATTAATATCGCACAAAAGTAAGGGGTTGAAAAATGGGGTTAAATGTTATAAAAACGGATGACATTGATACATATTATAGTTGGACCCTCTGAGAACATGTATAAGAAACGTCATCCGTTTTTAACAATTTTAGCAATTTTTTTATGATGTTTGAAAAAAGCTAGTGAAAAATCGAGAATTTTAGCCACTCAAACCTTTAATTCCTCAAAATCCGTCCAGCAGAAACGGATGACAATTTTTTTACAGCATCTCTGAACAAAAACAAGAATTTTCCTCAAAATCGCAACCGGTTGCGACACAATTTTTTTTTTCCGATTTTCAAAAAATCGGTTCGCGCAAACCGTCCGCACGTTTCGGATGACAATTTTTTTAAACAATAGTGAGTACACGTACTTTAATGCTACCGCCTTTCCATTTGGTTTCTAAACAATTTTTTTTTACGTTTTGACCCCCCCCTCTTTTCTCCGATTCCTTCCATTTTGGGGTTATGAGGTACTGAACAAAAAAGTTTCCGAATTTCTTCAGGAACTCAAATACCAAGAGTCATCCGGTTGCTTTCCACCGATTGAAATACGCACCATTGCTTTAACTAATCGAGGTATGAAGAAAGTATTTTTACTTGTACCTGCGTATATAAAATAGACAAAATCTAAGTCAAACAAATTACTTTAATAATCTGTAATTTTCGTTGGAACGAATAAATTAAATAAATTGAAGTCACCAATAGTTGCGTACACATTCTGTAGACGGCCGTCAATTGTTATTTCAGTTCACAAAGGAATATGGTTTGTCGTACAAATTCACTGTTATTTATGAAATTAACATCATATTTTGAAACTGTGAATTAAATTGTATTTTAATAATACGCAAATTATCTAATTGTGATTGCAACCGTTATTTTATCATCATCATCATTGTATGACATACTGAAGCAGCCAATTTTATAATCCAGTATATCCATACTAACATGCGCTATTGCCAAGAGGAAAAGTTTGCGGCGAGAACCACTGACCCAGTTTGAATAATTATTTCACCGTTTAAGAGCCTACTTCTTCCCGAGTGATATAGGTTATAATATTTATTATGCAAGGTTAGTAGATTACAGAGGTTGCGTCGTTGCATTTGATCAATCAGTGTAAGTTTGAACGTTCAACCTGAAATTTCATCTATATTTTAACTATGAGTATATACTTATATAAATTTATTACATGAAAAATTAAATTTATTGCAGATAATATCAATATTCAGTCTTGATTTTTTTACATTTGTTAAATACTGCCATTAAAGCTGCTATACGCAATCAATTGATAGGTCTGCTTGTTGACGTCATATCTCTAAAGGAACGAAGTAGCCTCTGTAATCTAGAAACCTTGCGTAACATGACGTACCCTATATACAGTATGTAAACACGTAAGGTGCACATTAATATTGGGAAAAAATGACTTGATCAGAGTGAGCCTTGAAATCTTGTTTTTCAATTTGACAGATAATATTCTTTTGCAAAATGGATGTGTATACTACCGAAGAAAATATTCAAATGATTACAACATAATCGGACTTTTTTTATTAATGGGACATTAAATTCCCAAAAATACTTAAATATGGTGCGAGATCAAATATCTCCGCCTATTCCTGCTGAGCCTAAAGACATTGGGTCACTGATTTACCAACGCGCATACGTCATACCAGTCAGACAATTTTTGAATGAAATGTTTCCAAACAGATGGAGTTGTATTTTTGTTTTATTTTTGTACAAAAAAAAAAATTAAAATAATGATTTATAAGAGCTTTTTATTATTAAAAAAGTCAAGTAAAATAAAAATAAATCAAAATAAAATGGAAATCCTCAAGATTACCACGATAATTCAATAGAAATAACAATTAATGCAGTCATGGCTAACTCTGATCCAAGTATTTTTTCCCAATGCTAATTTCCCTATGTGCACCTTACGCGTTTACATACTGTATATGACGCTGTGAGTTGTGACGGGGATGAACTAAATTTTTTGCAGTTATGTATTTGTTCCAATTTAATTATTTTTACGAAAATATACCCGGACGAACCGAATTGGAAAGCTAATAAAATCATCAATAAAATTTTAACGGTATCATTGTTGATTTCTTCTTTTTTTGTGTATTTTGTATAAGAATGCGTTTCCATGTACCTCTTTACGTTAAAATTAAAATCCTTTTCAAAAATCAGATCGCATATGCACCCGTGAATTGTGTGTTGTTGAAATCCCGTTTTTCGACATATTTACGCGTCACCTAGCAACGTGCAAGTGCGTGATGCATAGCGTTCCAAGTGGGTCGCCGGTAATTACGCGTGTCCCATAATGCAACGGTATTAGGTATTCATTATTTAATTGTGCGTTGGTAATATGAACAAATTGTGCGCATAGATGATTCGTTTTGATCAGAATTTATTGCTGCTATGTAATGTAAAGTGTAAAATCTATACTAATATATAAAGCTGAAGAGTTTTTTTGTTTGTTTGTTTGTTTGGTTGAACGCGCTAATCTCAGAAACTACTGATTCGAATTGAAAAAAAAAAATTTGTTGGGTAGCCCATTTATCGAGGAAGGCTTTAGGCTATATAATATCACGCTACTACCAATTGGAGCGGAACATCAAAGAAAAATGTTGCAAGATGTATCTCAAAATTAGTCCGCCCGACAAATATTATCAGGTGAAATGCCTTAACTAAATATTGCAATATTAGCGCGCTACGTTCACAAGCCCGGATAGCTCAGTCGGTAGAGCGTAAGACTCTTAATGCCAGGGTCTTGGGTTCAGCTACACGTCGGCGAATATATTTTTATTTTTTTATTTTCTACATTGCTTTCTTCTAAGGCTTACATTTCAATTTTTTTAAATTTTATTACGACTAATTAAAATTAAATAAATCTAATTAATAGCTCATTTGAAAACTGTTACAACTATAGGTACCTATATAAAAATAATTTTCCTACAGTGTTTTCAATTAAATATGTATTATATTAAAAGAAATGTATTATTACCTATTAAAAGTATGAATACTGCTTTTTAACGACAAAAACTTTTGAACGGTAACTCCGATCATTATGAAGTTTGGACGCAACATTCATCTCGGTAAACTAAGATGAATGTGCGTACTCATGTCCCTTCTTTCCCCATTCGTTCTTTTGCACCCGGGTGAAACCGGGCAGGACCGCTAATTAGTTAGAAAGTGGCAACATTTTAACAGCATTGACTTTACAGAATAGCATAAGATCTTGGCCATCAATAGTGGCAAACTTATGCCAAAAACTCGGAGACACCAATTTTATGATGCAATCAATTTCTGCTGTATACATACTTAAATATTATTCTCTTTTGTTTCAGGTGAGTTCTCAACTTTTTCTTTGGATGTGCTTGTGTCATCAAAAGTATTAAAATAGAACATGTTATGTTTGGGTAAGTGGTCGAAAAAATACTTGACTATTATAGGTTAACTAACCTTACTCTCTCATTTTTATTTCCATGTATCCGTACTAGGATGTGGAAATATGGCGATGGAGTCAAAAATGTTTTTAATCGAGTCTGGCTTTGAATTTTTTGTCAAAAATCATATCTGCTAAATTCCGTTTAGTTATAGACGGATGTAGACAAAAAAAAAACAACGAAATGTCAAACAATCGAGCTAAAATGAGACCAACTCGCTTTGTTCTCACAATCAAAAAACTGTTTTTGATGTTGTTATAATATTTTGAACATACACCAGTTTTGTTTTTGGTAGTGTTGGTGAGTGTGACCCAATGGATTGGCATCTTCAATATCGTCAATAATGCTAACCATGACTATAGTTTATTTTTACGTTACGCCAACAAAGCTATCATTAGCCTAAAGCAAACAATAGTGATAGGTGTTTATTGTTGGTTACTTTATCGACCGTAACAGACTTGCTACAAAGCGCTTTCAAGATTTCGCGAACTGATAAAACGTAACTCAATAAGTATTTTGTCTTCCATTTAGGCTTAGCCAATTTCTGCAGTCATTGTTCATGATTATTATGATTCGATCAGTTTTAATGCGCTGTTTGTAACTATGCATAGCCGAAAGGCTCATAAGTTGGTAATATGATTAGTATCTTGAAGCATGAATTAAAGATAGAGGGATAGATTGTAGACGCTAAACAGCTGAGGACATCCGCAGTGAATGTATTTGCTTGCATTACCATACCAGACTTGCAAATATTTCAATTTTACTAATTGTAAGAATAGTGATTTATTATTTTTTTAACGATACCAAACTTCACCGTGCGAAACACATATTTTTTGATCGATGGTTGAGTGCGTTTCTTTCGAAATTTTATTCGTTCGCAATAGCAGCTATGCAAAAGTGATATAATTTTTTCTCTTATTAATATTCATTTCAGTAGAATTTCCGGGGTCTGTTAATTACCACGTTTTTATTATCTCGCTTTCTTGTATGTTTGTCCGGGTGGAATTTTGTAATTCATTTTAAACTAACTTCCTGATTAGATAGAAACTTGAAATTTTTAACTTAACTCAGAATTAGATGACAATACAAGAAAATGCGGAAATGGAAATAATAATCAAAGCATAAAAAAGTATAAAAGTAGTAAAATAAAAATGTTTATTCAACACGCGTGAGTAATATATAATTTCGGGACTCTACTAAATTCGGAAGAAATAATAAATTACTTCATGTTGACGCGTAGAGTGCTAATAATGAGCCGAAACTGTACGATAATGTATTACTGCATAGTTTCTGGACCAATAGGAACGCGGTAACGATTTGTATATATGAAAACAGCATCGCAATTCAGCGAAAGTCAGGGCCATCTTGTGTGCATCGAGGGCGGTGGGTACCTACGTCAATCAATGAAGTGATTTATTATTTCTCCCTCTTTTATCAAGGCCCGGATTACATATTATTACTCGTGCTTGTTGAATAAAGTATGATGTGCGACCATTGATCGAAGGAGAATATTCCACTCACGTGTTACCGCACTCGCTACGCTCATGGAATCTTCTTCTCTCACTAGTCGCACAATATACTATTAATATACCACGTTTCTAAAACGAACGAACATGGATTCCATGTATGGTTGAAATGGCATTTTTTTTTAGATCCAAAACAAATATTATATCGTGCCCTTATCCCTGATCTCAGAATAGCGGACACACTGCTTAAGAGTATTCGTCCCTGCAAATACCCCCTGCACCCTTCATCTCAAATCTTTTCCCCTCGCCTAAAAACGGTTCGCGCTCTCCCGACGCTATTTTTAAAGCTAGACGGTTCTGGTAAACGCCAAATGAAAGACAAAGAATCAGACTACAGATCCTTCAGGCGAATTTTTTGAAAAAAAAATTCCTGAAAAATCTCACAACCTTTTGAAAAAAATAATAAGTTACGTAATATTTTACAGGTAGGCGGAACTGTTTTTCAAAAAATTCGCCTGAAGGATCTGTAGTCTGATTCTTTGTCTTTCATTTGGCGTTTACCAGAACCCTCTAGCTTTAAAAATAGCGTCGGGAGAGCGCGAACCGTTTTTAGGCGAGGGGAAAAGATTTGTGATGAAGGGTGCAAGGGGTATTTGCAGGGACGAATACTCTTAATAACTGATAAGAATTTTCTTGGGAACACTAAGTTACATTGTAACATTATGTAACCGCGATGTTTGCCATTGTTATCATCACGTTCCGATGTCAATGTGCTGCGTGCATGTGAAATTAAGTGCATTTGGTGTACCATGCGTGTTCTTCGAATTCACTGCACAATGTAAATTTAATCCATTAATTACGGTGCACTGTGGGTAGGTGCGTCTAATTTCAAAACCGTCATCGGGTGGAATTACAGATCTGGGACAGTTTTATGCCATACCCAATTACACTAAATGCAGGCACATGTGGTGATTGTAATAAAATATTTTTAACAAAAAAATTGAACCGACTTCACACTAAAAAGTAAAAAATAATTGCGTATTTAAATGTTTTGGAGTCGGTGTCAGCCAAAATGAAATCTATTCCGAGAACTACACCGACTCCAAAACATTTCAATACGCAATTATTTTTTACTTTTTAGTGTGAAGTCTGTTCAATTTTTTTGTTAAAAATATTTTATTTTTCTCTTTTTAGTGTTAATTTAACACTAAAAATCGGTGAACATACATAAAAAACATTATGTGTGTCTTTGAAATTTGAGAGTTTCCCTCGATTTCTCCGGATTCCACCTTCAGATCCTGATTTGGTTCCGATGGGACCACCTCGGAAGTGCACTCTTTCGAATAAAAAAAAATTGAAAATCGGTCCATAATCGACGGCGAAATCGGTGAACATACATAAAAAAAAAAATATACAGACGAACATAGAACCTCCTCCTTTTTGTTGAAGTCGGTTAAAATAATTGATTCTTTATAAATATACTAGCGGTCCCGTCCGGTTTCACCCGGGTGCAAAAGAACGAATGAGGAAGGGAGGGACATGAGTACGCACATTCATCTTAGTTTACCGAGATGAATGTTGTGTCCAAATTTCATGATGATCGGAGTTACCGTTCAAAAGTTTTTGTCGATAAAAAGCAGTAATTATACTTTTTATAAATATAGATAATAAATTTCTTTTAAATCGATAATTACTGGAATTAATAAAATATAATAAACTAGCGTGACCTGTGCGAATTATTCGCACTAAATAAGTATACTAATTATCACTTTACAAAATTATTTTTTAAATATGATTGCAGGTATTCAATTCGTTTTTAATTTTGCACACTGCTTATAACGTTCTTCTTTTTGTTGTAAAAGAAATATTTTACTAAAATTGTCATATATAGAGACGTTGTTCAGCGCTGCCCGTCAGATGGCAGTATGCAGTATTTACAACATGAAGGTCAGATGACAGATCGAAGTGTTAACGTTACGCCGTCAGACGGCAGACGTTGTTCAGAGTTTAATTGATTTAATTAATTTACAAAAACAATAGCAATAATAAATTTTTTAGTTGTCGATGTCAGTAGAGCAAGCAATTATCTGTAAAATGATATATAATTTATGTGGAGAAATTGTGTGGTTTTTTCTGAAAAGGGAGGCAAACATCTTAAACCTTAGCGTATTAATATATATAATATTTAATTGAAAACACTGTAGGAAAATTATTTTTATATAGGTCCCTATAGTTGTAACAATTTTCAAATGAGCTATTAATTAGATTTATTTAATTTTAATTGGTCGTAAATAAAATTAAAATAAATTTAAATATAAGAAAGTAATGTAATAAATAAAAAAAAAATAAAAGTATATTCGCCCAACGTGGGGCTCTAACCCACGACCCTTATATTAAGAGTCACGTACTCTACCGACTGAGCCAGCCGGACTTCTGATTACAACGCTAATATTGGTATATTTAGTTACGACATTTCACCTAAATAGAAGCTTAATTTTGAGATACATTTTGCAACATTTTTCATTGATGCTCCACTCCAATTGGTCGTAGCGTAATATTATATAGCCTATAGCCTTCCTCGATAAATGGACTATCCAACAAAAAAAAAATTTTCAATTTGAACCAGTAGTTCCTGAGATTAGCGCGTTCAACCAAACAAACAAACAAACTCTTCAGCTTTGTATATTAGTATAGATTTGATTTATTACACAATGATTAGTCAGGTTTATTTTTGATTCCGTTACAATTTACAAAAAAAGATGTACTTTGAGTCTATCTATATTTAGGTATAAATAAACGTATTCACACCACCTGCGTGGTTTGCCCATGATTCGTCATAGGAATCTATATTTGTGTCTATTTTTGAATTGATATATCCAAAGTTATTTTGTATATATTATTGTGAGAAAATTTATTTGGCTTTATAATAAATAATCTTATATTTTAAATGAGTTATCTTTCTACTTTCCAATTAACGACATATTCATTGCCTAATTGAACATTTACTAATTACTATTAGCTCCCCTATACACCTCAGAGTAAAAAAGGTAAATTATTTGTTCAGAATTTTAAAATGCATTTAATGTCATCCGCGTTACGGGTCAAACTGTATATCTTTGCCCATCTGCAAACTTGCCTTTCAGATCGCTGACCTGCAGAATCCCTATTCACTCTTTTGTTATAATTTGAAAATTATGAGGAAATATTGTTAGTATCAACATGTTCTTATTCTTCGCGACACAGCTACCTTAATCAATTCGGTTTTATTTTATTGCCTCTCTCTCTCTCTGTGTGTATCTCTCCCTCTACTATTGTAATTAATATAATTATCTACATATAGGTACAGTTTATAGAACGAAGAGCTATTATATGACATGGACATGCAAAATATTGAAGTGGGTGTAACGCCGTGGGAAATCTCATCACTCTATAGGGTCCATACAATGAACTCTCCTATTCACTCTATTTGATTATACTGTTGCCGTGATGCTTTTTTACATTATTACATTACAGTGGAACTAGTGTGACCTGTGCGAATTATTCGCACTAAATAAGTATAATAATTATCACTTTACAAAATTATTTTTTAAATATGATTGCAGGTATTCAATTCGTTTCTAATTTTGCACACTGCTTATAACGTTCTTCTTTTTGTTGTATTACAATATGAAGCTCAGATGACAGATCGAACAAATATTTTACTAAAATTGTCATATAGAGGCGCAAGTAGCAAAAGCGTTGAGCTAAGCCGTCAGATGGCATCATGCAGCATTGCTGTGACGTTGTTCACCGTTGCTCGCTGTTTCAAAATTATAGCCGTCTGATGGCAGTATGCAGTATTGTGTCTGTTGTATTACAATATGAAGGTCAGATGACAGATCGAAGTGTTGACGTTGTTTCATAATTAAAGCCGTCAGATGGCAGACGTTGTTCAGCGTTGCTGTATTTAATTAATTTACAAAAACAAAAGCAATAATAAATTTTTTGTTCGAAGAGTGTTAGAAAAGAGATTTTACTGTAGGTACTCTATCTGTTCGACAGTGTCGAGTGTCCAGTCATAGAATTGTATAGAGCTGTATTCTGTTGTACCCACTCAACTGCACACAATGTAACCAGCTGAAGTTTAAACCAGAGATTCCCAACATTTTTTAATTCAGAGTGCGCGTACTCTATTATAAATAATTATTAATCATAACGTCGTTTCGCGTTGGTTAACTGTTAGCTACACTACAACCCCGATCATAATATGTCTGGGACAGACGTTTCGACACATACAGTTTGTCGTGTGGCGCGGTATTATTTTTTTTTTTGCTACGAAAGTTCGCGACGCACCGATAGTGAATCCCTGGTCTGTTTATTATGTTGGTGCCTATGCGTACGAACAATCAACCTTGATTTGTTTTATTAACTCTCTGTGTGGCATCATGTGATTTGCACTACTGCTGTTTTGCTCCGACAGGGGAAACCGGGGTACTATGAAACAGGCTCTGAAATGCTTATTTGTCTTTTAGTCCTGACTCTGTACGAGGGAATAAACTGGCAGAAAATATTTTTTCTGCAATTGGTAGGTCCCCTCCAGATGCTTTTCAGTCATGTTCTGCCATTTAGCAGAGGAATTTTGAATTTTGTCGTTTTTTTTTAAGAGCCCCAGCGTCGTATTGCAATGCGCTATGCCCGTCTCCACTAAGCGGGGTTCAGACTACACGAAAGAGAACGTTTCTGCCACCAAGTGCTCCTTGATCATTTCTGTCATTATCTATAACTATAAAGCACTCGAGCATGACTCGACAATTTCTATTATTTATTGAACTAAATTAATGTATACAAAAAATATTCTAAAATGTTTTTCGACGAGCATGTGGTATTGTAATGTGTTTAGAATAATTGGCAAAAGGAGCGTTTTTTTTATAATAAACACTTATTATCCACAAATATACATAATATAATTACGTGTGTATATTACTTTAATCATGTAATGATATTACTGTTTCAATGTAAAAATTACAAATAATTGTTTTTTGTGTTATTTGCGGTGTTTTTCATTTGTAGTCTTGACCTAAAACAACACGAAACGCTCATTAAAATCGGTACGAGATAACGAAAAAAAGAAGAAGAAAAAAACAATTTTCAATGTAAAATAATTAAAATGATTGTTTTATCTTCGCGATGTCCATTTTTAGTTACAGAGATTTTGACGTGATAACGTCTTATAAATTGATGAATCACCAATATTATAAATTGATAAAACACCGGCTGCATGTTCGAAAAAGTGTAACGTAACGTTCCTAACGCGTAACGTTCCTAACGCGTAACGTTCAGCCTGACCCTGTGCGTGCTTTTTGCTAATTTCTCGCTCAATTTAAATCAGATCGGTTTGAAACCAGTCTTAAACGAAAGAGGAGAACATTTTACATAGATTTCGTATAACAGAATTTGCCTAAACAGTTTTTTTATACAAATTTATATAGAAAAATATTTTATACAAATTTATATAGAAAAATAGCTGTATAAATGCAATGTTGTGTAATGCATGACGCGACGCGGTCGGTTGTCTTTGTTTGCCGTACATGGAAATTAGAAGCAAACGTATGTCTTGTCTTAACATGAAAACAGCTGCATTTCTAATGTTTAATTCAATTTTTTGACATTAGTATATTGTGAAATGCAAAGCCTGCTAAGTTAAGTATTGGAATAACTAATTATTATTAGAACATAATACTTTGTAAGTTGCAAACGTCACTTTTGACATTTCTTATCATTCCGACACCAAGGATAAGCGGATTGAAACCAAATTTTGGGAGGTTTAGGTTATGTATTACGGAATACGTTATCACGTAAAACTATCGTCCGTAAACCGACTTTACAGACAACCATTTTTTTATAATTGAAAATAACGGTTCGTCCCGGTTTCACCCGGGTGCGATAGATATAATTCTGCGCAAAATGTATTTCGTTTGCGGCCCGGCGTCTGAACTAATAGCTTTGAGCGAATTCTAACAGATGTCGCTACTTAGTACTAAAAAAGTTTTTTTGGTTTTCTTGTGGCCTAATAGCTTTGAGTAAATTCTATCAGATGTCGTTACATGTTACTAAAACAGTTTTATTTTAGAAAACACCGCCATTTTGTACAAAATGTGTAATAAAAACTATCCTATAGCGTAAGTTGCACCAAGTAAGACACATTTACAAAATTTTATTAAAATCGGTTCAATGGTTTTGGAGATTAGCGCGGTAAAATAATTGTGACACGGAAATGTTATATACAGTATGTAAACACGTAAGGTGCACATTAACATTGGGAAAAAATGACTGGATCAGAGTGAGCCTTGAAGTCTTGTTTTTCAATTTGACAGATAATATTCTTTTGCAAAATGAATGTGTATACTACCGAAGAAAATATTCAAATGATTACAACATAATCGGACTTTTTTTATTAATGGGACATTAAATTCCCAAAAATACTTAAATATGGTGCGAGATCAAATATCTCCGCCTATTCGTGTTGAACCTAAAGACATTGGGTCACTGATTTACCAACGCGCATACTTCATACCAGTCAGACAATTTTTGAATGAAATGTTTCTAAACAGATGGAGTTGTATTTTTGTACAAAAAAATTAAAATAATGATTTATAAGAGCTTTTTATTATTAAAAAAGGCAAGTAAAATAAAAAATAAATCAAAATAAAATAGAAATCCTCAAGATTACCACGATAATTCAATAGAAATAACAATTAATGCAGTCATGGCTAACTCTGATCCAAGTATTTTTTTCCAATGCTATTTTCCCTATGTGCACCTTACGCGTTTACATATAGATAGATATTTAAGTTCTGTCAGTTCCAAATCACGAACTGTCTTTGATATTTTCATCAGAATTGCGTGCTTATTAATAAAATCAACACCGTTAAATAACACCTTCTGTAATTAGTAATTTATATTTTTATTGTTCTACTCATGAATCAGGAAACCATAGTTGTAGCTGTGTCTGTATAATATAAGGAAGTAAAAAACTAAACACGATATTTTTTAATACTAGGTCTCTTCGTGCAGACCTTGAATAAAGATCACCTGCTACTGTTATATAAGGTGTGTTTGGTATATTAGTGTGGTGTAGATCCCACAAAAACGTAAATGTAAAAAAGGAGCCAAGTTCGATACAAAGAACAAGTGGGTTTACAAAATTTGCCGAAAAAAATAAAAATTTGCATATCTGAGAATCGACTGAACCCGAGTAGTCTCCGGACGACCGGTTGATGCATTCGGGTAAATGCTCCCAGCACCGACTAGGCACTTGTGAATTATGATGATCCGTCATTCAATGCCCAAAATCGTTATTTTTGGACAGCCGTATTTTGGAAACTACTCCGCCTAGATGTTTGACATTTGGAATACTGCTTCTTTATGGTAACCTTAAAGCCCTGAAAAATTTCAGAACTGGAACGTAACTAACCCCTGAGATAGAGGGTGGTCAGTAAATTTAAAAGTGCACAGTGCTTTTCAAACGCTGTATATTGTTTTTCTTACGGCGTTCCACATTCCTAGTCATATTGATTAGCTCGAAGTTGAATGCACTTTTATTTATATGCGTGTAGTTAAACTATGTTATCTTATCTGCGATCTATAAAATCAGATCACATGTTACTAAGTTCTTGCTAACAGACGCGAAGCACATGTGTTATAATGCTTATTTTATTCTCAATACACTGATAGTGATATATAAAGTTGAAACGTGACTATTAATTTCATTTTCTTGCGGAGTATCCGGATATTTTGTGTAATCGTATATAAATACTGGAAAGAAAAAGAGTTGTACCGGTTTGAGTGTGTTAATTCGCACACCTCATGATGAAACACACATCGTTCAGTGAGATGTTGATTCACATTAATATTGAAAAGTGAAAAAAAATGAAATAAAACATGTTACAATTCAGAGGCTCCCAAACTTTTTTGTCTCGTAGACCACTTGCCATGTTTTTCGGTTTTGGGTAGACTCCCTGCTTATCGGATATTGATTTTTTGCAAATTCATTAATTTCATATGTATTTTTGACAACCGGTATACTCACTTTGAACGATTTAAATTTATAACGGTAGGTAGTAAAATGTAGTGTGAAATGTTTAGTTTTATACATTTATTAATTAGATTGAAATTAAACGAATCAAATTAAAATTTACTTTCTGTTACATAAAATAACTAAGCAAAAAATAAATGCTTTTAGTGTGAGGGATGAACCTGATGCTTTAATAATAAATTTTCAACATTTGGCATCAATTTAGTTAGATTTAATCTTAAATCTCTTCGGTTAACGTTGTCCAGTTTGTTTCTTTTTTTGTTAGATTCACTATCGTTGACCCGATTTTCATTTCATGGACCCCCAATTTTTTTCCCCGCTGAAATAGACCCCTAGCAAGTTATCGTCGACGCCTGGGAGTCGATATAGACCACTTTGGGAATCACTGTGTTACATGAACAATATATTTAACGTCTGATCTTTTGTTGAAATAATAAAACCGACATTATCACGAATAAAACCCCGCGGCTTTACTCGCGTCAATGTCTAAATTACTAGCATTTACCGGCGTAAAGGTTAGTTTTTCACGCGTCGATATGTCATTGATGACCCTACGCCATTTATTTGTCTCGGAAAAATGGTCTGAACGGTTAATTTAGAAGTTGAATGAGAAAGTCAATGCGGTGGAACTGTATCATTTATAATTGTTACTACAAAAATGTATCGAGGAAAAAATAAGTGACAATCTAGGAAAGTAACAGTCCGAATGGTAGAATAGTTATCTTTGGAAACAAGTTACATTTTTTTTTTTAGATTTGAAAGTAGATCATATACATACATTAAGAAGATGATAAAGAAACGTTGGCAATTCAATATTACAGAATGCATTTGTGAAAAAAAAACTAGTTATGTGTTATTATTTTTTTTTTTTCTGCAAATTTAATTGACTTTGTTGAACTGTTATTAAATGAAAATTGTATTAATTTTTTGCTCTTCATTTACACAGCTGCAGAGTTTTTGTAATGTGGAGAAAATAACCTTTAGTTATATGTTATTCGAACACGCCCTGTTTTCTCTTTACGATAATTTGAGTTGGTAAGAACTATTAGTGGATCTCTTATAGCCCCTCATTTCTGCTGTGAGCCAGATATTGTACCAAACATATTAAACATGCCTCGCTTATCAATTTAGTGTTTTAATGAAAGTCAATTTCTGGTCGAAGCCGAAACCAAAGACTTAAAAACTGCACTAAATTTGGTTTAAATTGGCTTCAACTGCTATAATATAAATGATTTTAAAACTTTTAAAAAAGTTTTACATAAAAAGGTAATTTTAATCATCTCTCGAAGTCGCCACGTCCATCGCGCTCTCGCTAATTCGTAGCAGTTCGTTCAATTTCGGCGCTTGTTAGTTTTGGCCGAAGCCGAACATCTCGCCGAAGGTGGCCGAAGCCAGAAACGGCCAGACACATAATTAATAAGGGAATATACAAAACAAGAAGACGAAAAAAAAAATTTTTTTTTTTTCAAAATAACTCTAGATAGATTGTAGATCATAGACAATCGATACTTGAGTTCATCCAGCGCCTTTTAAGCTGTTACAATCAGTAAAGTCAAATGTGATTTATTTAATAATTATTTTACACCTCGAACATATTCGAGGTGTCAGACATTTTAAATGGTTCATGTTATTTGTCAGAGAACATTATTTTAGCGTTTTTGTTGAAGTTTTTAAGCTATCCAATTAAAAAAAAAAACAAACAGTATCTATAAATTTTTACATGTCGTCAAAACGACATCTTTCGGAAAATTTAGAGAGAAAGCGCCCCAAAATCAAGAAAAGTCGGAGGAAATAGGTGTCAGACTAGACGTAATGATGCCAAATACAAAGTTTGGGGAGAGTATGTGTCAGTAAAAATTTTTGCCGACGGGCACTCTGACTATAACAGGACCAAAGAAAACAATAAAACAAAAACAGCTATAAATTATCTTGAGGATCCAGACACCTGAGGTTTCTGGTTTTTGATAAGCTCATTGATGTCAGGTGCCTAAAATCCTCACTGGATAGATTCTGGTCGCGGGCCGTATTTAGATGGCTTCAGGGCCGGATGCGGCCCGTGGGCAGTATCTTTGACATCACTGAGTTAAGTAACTAGAACGCAGTGACAAACAAACAGGTTATTTAGTTTCGTTTGCACCCTGTGTCCCTGTGTCAAAAGTAAGTCGAATTCTAAATGGAAACTTTTCCATAATAAATTTTTACAAAAGTCGATGAGATTAATAAATTATTGTCATACAGGCATAAATAAATAATTTTTATAATATTAATTAATTATTATTTCAGTATTTTACTTAATGGACTAGCTTTTGAATTTTTTGTACAAAGTTAGGTTAAAACAAATAAATTTATGTAAATATCTGTATTTTACATATTTTTTGCAGTAAATAATTAAAAATGGAATTTAGAAGTAATAAAAATTAAAATTAAATCACTAAAAAGTTAAAAATTCACTTAAAATTGTTAAAATTGTCAAGAATAAAAGTTCATAATCGAAAAATGCTAAGGTTTAATAATTTTTTTATTGATTAAAAGTCTCCTAATTAAATTGGAAAAAATATTAAAATATGCGTGAGACATCGATGCTTTACATAGTTAGTTTTCGGAACTACTGACATTATATTTTGGTTATTTGCAAAAAATTAAAATGTACCGTTTGCATGCTAGGTTGACATTTTTTCCATAAGACTTACATGTAAAAGTTGTTTTTAATTTTTAACTTTATAAATCTCCTAATGATTTTGGATTTTTTACAGAAAATTTTGTCATAAAAAATCTATTAAAAAAACTTTTTCAGATTTTTTCCATTATCTTCGTAAAACGACTCAACCTCCTTAAGTATATAATCCTTAAAAATAACCTGGTGACGTTGAGGAGTACATTTTAGTGTTTGCTTGTAAATATTCTCTTTTCAAACCATTTTTTTGACGTGATAACGTCTTATAAATTGATGAATCACCAATCTTATAAATTGATAAAACACCGACTGCATGTACGAAAAAGTGTAACGTAACGTTCCTAACGCGTAACGTTCCGCCTGACCCTGTGCGTGCTTTTTGCTAATTTCTCGCTCAATTTAAATCAGATCGGTTTAAAACCAGTCTTAAACGAAAGAGGAGAACATTTTACATAGATTTCGCATAACAGAATTTGCCTAAACAGTTTTTTTATACAAATTTATATAGAAAAATATTTTATACAAATTTATATAGAAAAATAGCTGTATAAATGCAATGTTGTCTAATGCATGGCGCGACGCGGTCGGTTGTCTTTGTTTGCCGTACATGGAAATTAGAAGCAAACGTATGTCTTGTCTTAACATGAAAACGGCTGCATTTCTTATGTTTAATTCAATTTTTTGACATTAGTATTTTGAGAATTGCAACGCCTTCTAAGTTAAGTATTGGAATAACTAATTATTATTAGAACATAATACTTTGTAAGTTGCAAACGTCACTTTTGACATTTCTTATCATTCCGACACCAAGGATAAGCGGATTGAAACCAAATTTTGGGAGGTTTAGGTTATGTATTACGGAATACGTTATCACGTAAAACTATCGTCCGTAAACCGACTTTACAGACAACCAATTTTTTTGACGTGATAACGTCTTATAAATTGATGAAACACCAGCTGCACGCACGAAAAAGAGTAACGTTCCGCAAGCGAGAGCGCGATATAAGCGATAGTCTCTCTCTTCTCGCGTGACGTCAGAGAGTAGTGTGCGTTCAACATTTTTTTCGGCTGTTCCAGCGAAAGCTACATCTGACAGATGGCCAGATAAATTATACGGTTTGTTAACAAATATTCTTTTAAATGTCTTTTATAATTGCTTAAAAATATGTATTTTGCTTTGGATGATCAAATTATTAGTCGGTAAAAATATAGTTTGACAGCTACTAAAATTTAGTTTATGTATTATTAAATATGATATTCGAGCGGAATACGTTATCACGTAAAACTATCGTCCGTAAACCGACTTTACAGACTACCAATTTTTTTTTGCATTGAAATATAATTAACGTCATCAACGTGTTGATTGAGATCATTCATATACATATAATTATAACCGTACTTATATAGTAATTAAGTATAGATACATTTTTAAGACAGATTTCACGCTGGATCAGATAATAGCTGGAGTCTTCTAGTGCTAACAGACGGGATGTCGATTTTATCATTATAGTTTATAATCTGATAATATATTCATTAGCATTAGAAAGGTATGACTTAATTTTAAATCCGTTTTTAATGGATTTTGTAAACTGTTGTATAGTTATATTTTTTACACCGTGAGAATTTTATGGCATTTGTTCGAGACCGGACTGACTTTTTCTTTTTTTAATTTTTATATTTTTAGTTACACGTATAGTTTTCAGCGAGATTTGTATACAAGATTTCCGGAAGTGATATCTCTAGACGATTAATCTGCAAAAATTTGTTTTTAAAAACAATTGCTTGTAAACTTAATATTGTCATAAGAATTTTGAAGTACGTGGAATCGTTTGTTGTAATACAGGTTGTTTTGGTGGATACACCAACTGCGAAACAGGCATTCAGAAAGCCATTCATCCAATGGTGAAAACACGCAATCATCAGATAGGTACTATAAGATTTATTTGAGTCGATATTTATGAATTAATTAACGATATTTGGAAAAATATAAACTTATCTGAGATATGCTTAATGTTGCCGCGTCTTATAGAAAAAGTACGCTGAATCGAATCTAGCCTAAGCGCAAATTCGTATCTTGCTTAGTTTAGAAGCTATGTCGGTTTAAAATGTAAAGAAAATTAAGCAGTTAAAAATGGAAATATCTCCGAAACTAAAAGAGTTACATGGTTGCGGATGCTCGGAATCGATTCAGATTGACTTTTTCTATAGGTATCTGGTATATCTAATATCAAACGAAACGGAGCGATTTTTTTTCCAAAAATTTTTCATTTTAGTATGAAGGGGGGACCCTTCTTAATTTTTCAATTTTAAAAAAATTTAGAAATCTGTGAGATATTTACAACTGAGGTTATTCTTATAGAAAAAATGGCGCTGAATCGATTTCGACCACTCCCACCTCTGTATCATTCATCGTTTAGAAGTTACAGCGTTTTTAATTTTTTCTGAAATGATATAAATAAACGCTCATATCTCTGAAAGTAAATGTGATACAGAATTGTCGTCATCCAAAGTGTAATTTGAATCATTTGCCTAATTCATCTGATAAAATGGCCCCAAATGCATAGGTATTATCATATATCTATTAATTAACTATATGAATCATTTGCCTATCTACTCAGTGTGCGGTGAGTGAACGCAACAAAGCGTATCGAAAATATATTTACGTCTCTTTCTTCGATGTAATTCCCTGATTTCTCCGATGATAGGATTGGTTGATGTACTTGCATTCAATCTGAATAAAGTTACTCCGTTTCAAAAACGTTGTCTTTTTCTATGACGTTAACATTGGCGTATCCAGCTTTTGACCCAGGAGGGGGCAAATTAGAAATTTCTTAAGCCGGGTCCCCCGTGCTTGTTTTGCCCTCCTGGATACGCCAGTGCTTACGGCGTAAAAAATGACAGAAGTATATGTTTGCACCATATTAGTTCGATTGCGATTTTATTCCTATACAACGTGTCCACGGAAGTTCTTTACAAATGGAATTTTTTTTTGTTAATTATAGAAGCAAAATTTTTTTTTTGTGGAAAAGTTCTGCTTCGTCCAAAACCTCTAAATCACCAAAGAAAATTTTCTTCGGCCTAAAGTTATACGAGGGAAATCAAAATGTTTTATTTGACGAAAAATAAAAATTATCTGTGATATTCAAGATTTTCGTACAATTAGTTACATAATCAAATTTAATTCAAAATAATAACATAACTAACTTCTAAGTAATTATTTATTCATAATTATAACTCAGAATTCAACATATCCTTCATCTCTCTCCATACAAAGAACGGTTCTCCTTCCAAAATCCGTCACTGACTCACTGAATTTCGAATCATTGTAGAAGGAATTTGATGGATTTTTTCGGTGATAATCCTTTCCAAATTCCAATTGATCAATATCTTGAAAAGGTCTTTCAGAGTACACCATTTTCTTTAGATAGTCCGAGAGGAAATAATCTGGCAGTGCCAAATCGGGTGATCTGGCTTTAGTAAAATAAAACTTTTTGATTTCCCTCATATAACTTTAGGCCGACAAAAATTTTCTTTGGTGTTTTAGAGGTTTTGGACGAAGCAGAACTTTTCCACAGAAAAAAATTTTTGCTCCAATAATTAATAAAAAAAATTCCATTTGTAAAGAACTTGCGTGGACACGCTGTATATGCTTAGTATAGAATAAAAGTATATGGGTATTATCGATATTATAATCAGCTGATACAAACGTTCTTCTAGTATAATAAATTTATGTCATGCTTTGGGGTAAGATGTACAGGAGTAGCATCTAATTTATGTGGACCGCAGGGTAATGACCTGGCTTCCTTCTATCTCTATATACATACGGCAGGCCGTAGTTCGTGTGTGATTCACCTGACTTATTTATTTTTAGTTCCTCCAAAGTCTAAAATAAATAACAATCCGTTACGTAATTTGCGTGAAAACTCCGTTTGTCTATTGCTAACGATTTATTTATTTTTCAGCGTTAAACGAAAGTCTCGCATTTGTTTGTCAATTGGCGTTTTTTTTATTTGGTTTCAGGTTTTATGTGCTTTGCAATCCGCGGTTTGTTTTTCGCTCTGCACTATTCCAAATCAATCAATCAACTTAACGAATAAATAGCGATAATTCAATTCACCAAACACAATTATGTTTACTGCAGGTATAAATCTATTCTGTCTCACTTCGAGGGTATAAATGTTCATTCGCCTGATAAAATAATAATGGCTGCTACACAGATCAACCTAACCTATAAGCGTGGAGTATTATATCTACAGTTGCTCTTGTGAATTTATTTGTGTTGTTTATTAACTTTTTGTGAAGTTTATAGTTGTAAAACATTAAAGTTAGTGCTAGTTTTGTGTGCAATTGTTTACACTAACGCCATCGGTCGGATTTTTGGCGTGAACGTCAAAATACACGACAAAAAGAGCAAGGAGTATAGTGCTGTGTATATTTTATTCTTTAACTAACTTTTCTACTGGATATTTTGCTTGGTGAATTGAAAGTAAATTTTGTTCTAACGAATACATTTGTTCCGAGATTAGTAACTTCTATCTTTAATATAGTGTTCGGTGAATGTGGGCATTTTTATTTCTACGGAGAGTCATAACTTACTGAATTTTCCCCGTACTATGAATGGGAAACCTAACAGCCTACAGTGCGGTGAAATTGCATCGCGTCCAGAACGTGATGTGTTTATTATGTATTATGTCTTCTTGTCTGAGGTCAGGGTTACTCACAAGGAAATAAATACACGCCTAGCAGAAAGTTCATTCGACTGTCGGACACTTTGATGTTTGTCAGTCAATTTCTAAGACCTTGAACTCAGCTTTGTCAAGCGCATCCCCTGATCCCACCCTTAATTTTACCGAACAACTGAGCTCTGATACCAGACTTTGTCAGCACATAATAGTGTAAGGATCAAAGAAAAAAGAGGCCCCAAAGACATTGACTAGATACTTAAAATGCCGTTTACTATAAAAACCAGCTATGTATAATACGCGCCACGCATCTAAAAGACTCGGAACTTTGATGCGAATGCGGTCTTGCGTTTGTACTGTCTGTTGAAAAACTATACAAACTCGCATCTCAACAAAACTAAAATAACAATAACAACTTGACAATAGCGTACTCGACTGTTACTTTAAAGCAGGAAAGCGACAAGTGACAAAGGCGACGAGCGATCACGGCCAATCACCGACGAGCGCACGTTCCGTGCAGGTAGCTGGGCGGTGGTGGGAGTCGCAACGGCTCTAAAATGTGCCTTTGCGACGCTATTTGTGACTAACTTTCGGAGCTTTTAGATCCGCGGCGCGTACTATACATCACTAAAGGCCGCTACACACGAGGCTAGAAACCCTGCTAGATTTCCCTACTGGTTTTCTTGATTGCTGTTAAGTGCTCGTTTCACACGAGACGTCTTTTCAAGCTTGTTTTGTGGATGAATCTGGTGCGTGCGTAGTGACAGTTCAAATATAAACACAGAACAAAACGTGTCTGTTGTCTGATTCTGAGCAGAATTATACCGTGTTGGTTTGTGGGCGTTTGTTCAAGTCGCCCACGTGACAAGATACTGCTTCCTGATTGGTTCTTGCTCACACCTAGCAGCGGGCCTAGCAAGAAAAATAGCCCTTGTTCTAGTTTTAAAATTTGTCTTGTGAGCTAGCAGGGGAGCCCGGAGTGATGTCATTTCGAGCTTCGTAGCCAGCCTACCGGCCAGCAGAACTCCAAGCAGTGTTTCTAGCCTCATGTGCAACGGCTGAGTAATGTCTCGCACATAGAAGAAAATCGCTGGTTCGAATCTGGTTAACATGATATTTTTTGGCGTGATAACGTCTTATAAATTGATGAAACACCGGCTGCACGCACGAAAAAGAGTAACGTTCCGCAAGCGAGAGCGCGATATAAGCGATAGTCTCTCTCTTCTCGCGTGACGTCAGAGAGTAGTGTGCGTTCAAAATTTTTTTCGGCTGTTCCAGCGAAAGCTACATCTGACAGATGGCCAGATAAATTATACGGTTTGTTAACAAATATATAATATATATATACATTCTTTTAAATGTCTTTTATAATTGCTTAAAAATATGTATTTTGCTTTGGTTGATCAAATTATTAGTCGGTAAAATTATAGTTTGACAGCTACTAAAATTTAGGTTATGTATTATTAAATATGATATTCGAGCGGAATACGTTATCACGTAAAACTATCGTCCGTAAACCGACTTTACAGACAACCAATTTTTTTAATGTGAAATTAATAATACAATAAATGATTTATTTGGTTGTTTTCGAAAAATATCATTGTATCATGGCTATATTTGGTTTACCTGTTTTTGTAACATTTAAAAAAAGCAATCTCATTTTCCGTACAAAAATAATGAATATCTACGGAAAGAGAAAACTATGTTTTTGATTTCCTGGGTTTTTATTAATAAATCAACTTTCGTAATTAACCACTAACAATAAAAATAACTTCGCATTTTATTTTTTACATAAATTGGATATATAAGTACCGACGCGGACACGGTAAATGTTCGCATAAACAATCAACAATTAATTAGTTGGTAGACAATTCGACGTGTCAACGACTCAAAGAAGTGAGATGAGAACTGTATTAAGAATGGTACGTAAGATTGCGAAAGAGACTGAAATAATAATATTTTGTGCGAAAACAATGTCATTTTTACTTTCATCGCATTTATAAAACCATTATTTGTACACAAACTATATAAAAGCATCTGATCTTGTAGATAGTTTACTGTATTCTTGAATCAAAATGAAACGTTGCCAATGATAGTTTTATTTGCGGTCATCCTTCGATCGCTTAGTTTTGTGTCGATTGTAAAATACACGTATTTTTTTGATGTCTTGTTCCAGAACTGTCAAAACGATAAATAGATCAATGTCTTGACATTATTGATCTAATAGGCATGATGACAGACTTTGAAATCCATGTCTATAATCTACTATTTTGAAAAAAAACATTATTTCGTCAGTAAATTAAATTTTTACGAAAATTAACGCATTTTTATCTTTCTATTTTGAAGTAATCGCAGAAACGCTTGTGACGTCACGCCTCAATGACAGCTGCCATTAGATGTTGTATTTATGGGTGTAGAGCTGTGGTTCAGAGGTATTTCTTAGAAAGGTATATATATCTACTTAATGATATTATTTATATTAAGTATTTTCTTAAAAGTAGGTACTTAGTTGTAAAAATAGTATACGGTTTTGTTTAGTTGCAAGCTAACTAAAATAACGTGACATAAGTGTTACGAATAAACAACAAATCAACAAGTAAATGATCGCAACAAAAATTTAAGCGACACTGTGATTATTTACTTCAAGTGTTTATATATTCTCTTTGATTTAAGAAGGCGTGACGTCATTTGGTGTTTCAGTCAGCATTGTAGTATTTTATAATTTTATTTTATTGTGAATCTTGTTAATCTCAATGTTTATATTAACACTGGATCATTTTTTAGAATCCTTTCGACATGTTAACCAACGCGAAACTCCGTTATTATTTAGTAGCGGTCCCGCCCGGTTTCACCCGGGTGCAAAAGAACGAGTGGGGAAGGAAGAGACATGAGTACGCACATTCATCTTAGTTTACCGAGATGAATGTTGTGTCCAAACTTCATAATGATCGGAGTTACCGTTCAAAAGTTTTTGTCGTTAAAAAGCAGTATTTATACTTTTTTTAAGTAATATAAATTTCTTTTAATATAATAAATATTTAATTGAAAACACTGTAGGAAAATTATTTTTATATAGGTACCTATAGTTGAAACACTTTTCAAATGAAGTATTAATTAAATTTATTTAATTTTAATTTGTCGTAATAAAATTTTAAAAAATTGAAATGTAAGCCTTAGAAGAAAGCAATATAAAAAATAAAAATATATTCGCCCACGTGGGGCTTGAACCCAAGACCCTGACATTAAGAGTTTTACGCTCTACCGACTGAGCTATCCGGGCTTGTGAACGTAACGCGCTAATATTGCAATATTCAGTTAAGGCATTTCACCTGATAATATTTGTCGGACGGACTAATTTTGAGATACATCTTGCAACATTTTTCATTGATGTTCCGCTCCAATTGGTCGTAGCGTGATATTATATAGCCTATAACTTTCCTCGATAAATAGGCTATCCAACAAAAAATGTTTTTCAATTCGAACCAGTAGTTTCTGAGATTAGCGCGTTCAACCAAACAAACAAACAAACTCTTCAGCTTTATATATTAGTATAGATTGATCTGTATCACACGAAGTTTGTAATAGCCATCTTGATCTACATGAAATAAGTGTCCCCAGATGAGATTATTTTTGAAGAGTGTATCATTGTCTCGCTTTTGCAGATATTTACGCGCGGTTTTCAAACAACACTATTATATACCTCGCAACTGAGTCATTCTAATGTTTGTTTTTTAGTCTATGGCAGTTAAATTATCACACTGATTGCCAACAGGTTTCCTGTGTCTCTCTTGCGGTTTATTTATTGGTACACATGAAACTGTTTAGTAGTGCTAAATAAACCAGCTGAATTAAATTTTCTCCACCTGCGAAAAAAAAAAAACGCTATACGTTCAATGTCGCCGTTGTTTATTTGACGAAAATGAAGGAGAAACAAAAGAATGTTACATTGGCATTAAATTTAACTCGCAATGCCAGTCTGCGAAATTGATTCTCGATTTTTTTTAGAGTTCCGTACAAAAATATTCAATTAAGGAGGTTGAGCCGTTTTACGAAGATAATGAAAAAAATCTGAAATAAAGTTTTTTTAATAGATTTTTTTATGACAAAATTTTCTGTAAAAAATCCAAAATCTTTAGGAGATTTATAAAGTTAAAAATTAAAAAAAACTTTTGCATGTAGTCTTATGGAAAATATGTCAACCTAGCCTGCAAACGGTACATTTTAATTTTTTGCAAATAACCAAATAATGTCAGCAGTTTCGAAAACTAACTATGCACGATGTCTTACGCATATTTTAATATTTTTTCCAATTTAATTAGGAGACTTTTAATCAATAAAAAAAATTATTAAACCTTAGCACTTTTCGATTATGGACTTTTTTTCTTGACAGTTTTAACAATTTTAACTGAATTTTCTACTTTTTAATGATTTAATTTTAATTTTTATTACTTCTAATTTATTTTTTTAATTATTTACTGCAAAAAATATGTAAAATACAGATATTTACATAAATTTATTTTTTTTAACCTAACTTTGTACATAAAATTCAAAAGTTAGTTAATTTATTATTTATATGAAATTTGCTTTTATCCGCGAAGTTCAGGGGCGAATAATTTTTCACAATATTTTATCCGCCATCTTTTCTTCGCAAGAATAATGCGATAAGCAGCCTTACAAGGAACAATCGCTCTAAAGTTTATTAATATTTTAGAGCACAAAATGTAAGGTACATTGTTAGTACTATACGTCCTTTTTAAAAAGATATCTAGTATTTTTATGTTGCTGAATCTTTAACGTAACTTTCAAATCTCAAGAGATAATGATGATAATAAAATAGATTAAATTAACATAATTGATAACAAGACAGTGTTGTAAAGCGATAAAGATTCTATTAATAGAACGCGATAATTACGAAAATGGACAACCGGACAGAATCATCGAATGTTTTGGTAGTAGAGCTGTAAAAGTAGCGAGAAATTGTGTACCCGTATGTATTCGTTACTTAAAGAACTAGTACCCGTTACTTTCGTATCGTTACGTTACTCGTTGCTTTTCATACGACATACAAGCGTGTACTTAACAGCATCAAGCAATAAGCATCAGAGAACATAAGCATGTAGCTTCACATCGAGGCGCGTCGCATACGTGATACGGTATGACTTCGTTCGTATAACGTATAACCGCATCAAACGAGTCGAACTGACATGGATGCGAAAGATGCGAGTAACGAAATGAATTTGTAAGTAACGATTCGTTACTTCGAGTCAGACGATGTACCCGTTACTCAGTAACGAATACATACGGTTTGTTACAGCTCTATTTGGTAGGTCAAAAACACCAAGGGAAAAGCTAGAAAATACCTATTAGTTATGGTCAAAAATACAAAAACATTTAGAAGATACACTTAATTACTTATACTTTAAAATAAGAATAACAAACTGCTTATCAAGTAACAAGTAAAGAAAATTTGGAGTAAAATGCGTATGTTCAGTCCACTCCAGGAACAGAATTTTCTGAACGCGTAAGTAGATTGAAAATGACACATTCACAAATTGAGAATGACGATTATTATACATATCCACTTTTCGAGCACATGCTGTTTTTTAAAGAACCAATAAACAAATTGATTGGCGGAATCAATATGTTTGGAGTCCAAGGCCCGAATCACACTATAGTGCCGGTCACGGTTCGCTCTCGATTCGGTAAACGATTCTTACACAAGAAACAATGAGCGTATTCACACTTACAGCACCGCTCAAGTTCGGATCCAATCACGCTCCGGCACCGATCCGTTTAGAAGAATATTTTGCTGGAGCGTGATCGGACTTTGCCTGACTTATGAATAGGTTTTTGTTTCAAATGCAGTATTCGTCTATTAAATGACGGTACAGGGTGTAGTATTCGTCTTCCGTTTTCCTCGCTAATAAGCTTGGATGCACCCACATTCTTCTCTTCGTTGTTTTGCGTTTCACTCTTTTCTTATTTGCCGTATCTTCATCACGAAGAATAGCTATAACAGCTAATTCTTCAATTGAAAAATCGAACGACATTGTCAGACAACTAGAAAAATTGTACTTATGAAATAAAGTAAAATTGTATTGCAAAGGAAATACATCAGACTTCTTGCAAATCGAGATTGAACCCAGAATGATAGTGTGAATACAGTAAGGTTTTACCGAACCGAGACTGGACCGAGAGCGAACCGTGACCGGCGCTATAGTGTGAATCGAGCCTATAGCGTCAATCAAAATTATGACATTGACAAGACGATTCTGTGGTGTGGAGTTTTTTAGCGTCAGGAACCACTTAAATTGCACAGCAGGTTGTGGAATGGACTCTTCTTTGCAGTAGGTCGGGTCAGGGAACCAAGCAATTTTACATTTGTAACATTGAATCAGTATTTCGAAACAGGAGCACTAACTGAATGAGGTTTATCAATAAAAACTTGATGCGGAGAAAAATGCATTTAATAGTAGACTAGTGTGACCTGTGCGAATTATTCGCACTAAATAAGTATAATAATTATCACTTTACAAAATTATTTTTTAAATATGATTGCAGATATTCAATTCGTTTCTAATTTTGCACACTGCTTATAACGTTCTTCTTTTTGTTGTATTTACAATATGAAGCTCAGATGACAGATCGAAGAAATATTTTACTAAAATTGTCATATAGAGGCGCAAGTAGCAAAAGCGTTGAGCTAAGCCGTCAGATGGCATCATGCATCATTGCTGTGACGTTGTTCAGCATTGCTCGCTGTTTCAAAATTATAGCCGTCAGATGGCACTATGCAGTATTGTGTCTGTTGTATTACAATATGAAGGTCAGATGACAGATCGAAGTAGCCGTCAGATAGCAGACGTTGTTCAGCGTTGCTGTATTTTAATTAATTTACAAAAACAAAAGCAATAATAAATTTTTTAGTTGTCGATGTCAGTAGAGCAAGCAATTATCTGTAAAATGATATATAATTTATGTGGAGAAATTGTGAGGTTTTTTCTAAAAAGGGAGGCAAACATCTTAAACCTAAGCGTATTAATATATATGATTTATTTGATATGTATTACACGAAAATTAATGGTTTTACCTGAAAACTAAATAATTTTGGAACAATATTTTTATTTGAAACGTGTTTTCGTAAAACCAATAGTTTTGTAGAATTTTATTTTCATACGCTGCGAATTATTTCAAGAAAAGATGCACTTGGGAGACTTGAAGTATTAACTGAAAGAAAATGTCTAAAATGTTTTGCTATTTTACATATTTTTCCGGCCAAAATGTCTGCTTTGCTGTGATTATCATTAAAATAGCTTTGGTGTAAATAAAGACGTGTTCTTTGGGAAGAGATTCAGACACGATGCGTGAAAAATAACTAATATCGTTCTTTCTGAGATTTTATTTTAATTTACGTAATATGGCGTCCGCTACTACTGCGTTGAACAAAAATGCGCGGATATGGGAACACGCGTGAGAGAAATGTGTGTGTACACTACCGTCACAAAGTATTAGCAATCGAACGGAAGCGATTGAATTGACGGGTCGTTATTTGGATGGCATGGGAAAAAGACGCTTCAGATTTTTGCTGTATTGAAAGAACCACATTTTTCTTCCTTTTACACGATTTATATTAGTTTCACTTGTAAGTTTGTATGCATGTATGTAAGTATGTATGTTTGTAAACTCGTTTGGACTACAGCAAGTGGTTTATATAGTGGTATAATATGCCAGCACTGTAAGTACACTGGCTAGCCGTGCGGTCTAAGACACGGGTCTTTGCTAACGTCAACTCTCGGAATCACGGATCGTGGGTTCTAATCCCGTCCACGCCGAAAAAAAAAATGTTTTTTTTTTTCGGCAACTTTTTGACAATAAATCGAACTAAAAAGTGGAAAATAAATTTAGTTTAAAAAAAAACTAGAAAACATGCTTTATATCGAAATAAAAAGTAAAGAATATTTTTTTTTTTTAAATAAACTTAAGGATGTATATAACATTTTTGAATTCAAAGATTTTTGCCTAAATTTAAAATATGTTATAGAATTAGACCTCCTGCATCGATTAAAACCAAAAAATAGATACTTTACCGACCTTTTTTATGAAAAAATTCATTTTAAAATCACCATTCACTCAATGTTATTTCTACCGGTAGTGTTAAAAATTTTGAGAAGATTAAAACATTTATCATTTTATTTCAAAGATTTATGATTCAAAAACTTATTATCAGTTTCTTTGTACAATTTGCGATTTTTCAAGCCCAAAAAAACGTGGAGTTACCAGCAATTTCACGGAAATATTTTATTTTGAAAGTGATGAAATCAATTCTCCGAATCTTAATCTTAATTAATGGCGGATGTAATGAGACAATGAGGCAACGTCGCGTTCCTGCATGTCGATAATAAAAATCGCATTTATGAAATGTCATAGCACGTGAACCAACTGTCAATTATTCTGGACCTGTCATTTTTGAGATTTATGTGCATTTAGAACACAAAATGCGTTTATATGTCGGATAAACGCTGTAATGTAACAAAAGTATGTAAAAGATTTGAGATATTTATTTTTGTTTGGAAAACTAAAATGTTCGTACAGATTATATTCTGCAATTAATTTGAAAAAACTTTGCTTTAACAAAAATCTGCCAAAAGTAAACTTTAATTACTGACTTTATGTATCAGTTTATTATTTTGCGTAATGATAATTGATTTCTTAATGACCACTTTGCAATTGCTTGATAATAATTCATAATAAATAAATACTTTCTTTGAATTTTGATTTGACATTTTTATTTATTATTATTTTTATAGTATCCATAGCTTCAAATTTTTGAGGTCAGAAATTCTATCTCCACGTTATGTTTCCGAGTGTCAGAAGACCACGTGATCAGCCATGTTGCCTGATTGTTTTTGACTAAAGTCACAGTAGTCAAATTAAATGTTAAATATTTGTTCATAATATTTAATTATAGGAAAATTTTTAGAAAATCTACCATAAAAAATGATTAAAATTAACACAAAGTCTTCGCAAATGAAAATTTTTATACATTTATGATTTTGAAAATTTAATTAGATGTACTACACAATTTGACCTTATACACATCCTTAAAACAATAATGAATAAAAATACAAGTATTATTGTGAAAAAAGCGTGGGGCGCTCGATGTACGAAAATGTGGAACAAAGCGCCCCACGCTTTTTTCACAATAATTATATACTTGTATTTTTTATTCATTATTGTTTTAAGCTTATTTAAAAAAGAATATTTTTTACTTTTTAGTTCGATATAAAGCGTGTTTTTTAGTTTTTTTTTAAACTATATTTTTTATACAAATCTTTGATTAACGTCTGAATAGAACTCTCAAGTAAATAAAATTGTCGACCAATTTTTCTCAGACCATACGATATATTGATAAAAATACAAATCAATATGTATTTTTATCATTTTTGTCAATATATCGTATGGTCTGAGAAAAATTGGTCGACAATTTTATTTACTTGATGTATATTTTTTATAGTCTGTTTTTTTAGAAAAATAATTTTTATTATTTAAATGATAATTAATACTATAAGAAAATTAGTAAAAAAATGCAATCAAATAATTAAATATAAGAGGGTTTTATCTATTGTGGTCTGACTGTTTGATTTTTATCATTGTTCAGCATTATTTAGTTTCTAGATATCAATAATCATATTTCGAACCTTAGAAATTACAAACAGAAGAAAGAAAGACCTCGCGGTACAGAATTTATCGAAGAAGCAGTAGTGCCAATAATTTAAAATTGCATTTAATTACAGTAACGTTTCGGCAGGCATCATATCAGCAGTGAAACTTCGAAATTCACTTGAAATATGTCCAAGCGTTAGCAATTCAATGCAATTTTATCGCTTCTTTAACGCATCCTGTGTCACGAGATCTTTCATTTTCAAGTTCTCTGTTAATAATTTATGCGTCAGTATGATTATCTGTCTTTTACAAAAAAATCGACTTCATCCCCAAAGAGATTGATCTTTGAAAAAAAGTAGGCTATGTTCTTCCCTAGGCTTACTATTTCCATACTAAATTTCATTATAATCGGTCCAGCGGTTTCGCCGTGAAAGCGTAACAGTTATTTTCTCATTTATATTATAAATTATTCAAACTGTTGAACGGTATTGTACATAAATATATATATAGTGGGATTATCTGTATTACAATATTATGTAGTATTGTTTATGTGTGTGCGTCGAAACTATTTTGAGCATGGCACTAGCTAAAAATATACTCACGAGAATCTCGTGCAGTTGGTGCGAGCTGCTGAAGCAAGAAGAACATTTGGCTGGTACGGTGGATGGAAATCGAGAATGTACACTTTTCTCTGACAGTTGGAAAACATTCCCAATTAAATTGTCTGTGCGTATTTGCTTTGAATGTTATCTTCGTACTTAATTACTGTCAAGTACTGACTCAAGGGCGTCTATAAAACTTTATTTGAGTGGGTGACGACTGACAATTGGGAAACGTCTTGAATTTTGATAGTTAATTGAGTGAAATATGTGGGATTGTTATCTATATTATAGACGCTCGACAATTGATGCCATTTGCGAGGTAATTGACATACTGTAAGGATGGGATATTTCCTACTTGTAATTTGTTTCTTCTTTGTTAATTGTTTAAAACAGTGATTCCCAAAGTGGTCTATATCGACCCCCAGGGATCGACGACAACTTGCAAGGGGTCCATATCAGCGGGAAAAAAAATTGGGGGTCCATGAAATGAAAATGGGGGTCAACGATAGTGAATCTCCTAACAAAAAAAGAAACAAACTGGACATCGTTAACCGAAGAGATTTAAGATTAAATCTAACTAAATTGATGCCAAATGTTGAAAATTTATTATTAAAGCATCAGGTTCATCCCTCACACTAAAAGCATTTATTTTTTGCTTAGTTATTTTATGTAACAGAAAGTAAATTTTAATTTGAATCTAATTAATAAATGTATAAAACTAAACATTTCACACTACATTTCACTACCGTTATAAATTTAAATCGTTGAAAGTGAGTAGCACTATACCGGTTGTCAAAAATACACTTGAAACTAATGAATTTGCAAAAAATCAATATCAGATGAGCAGGGGGTCTACTCAAAACCGAAAAACATGGCAAGTGGTCTACGAGACAAAAAAGTTTGGGAACCTCTGGTTTAAAAGGTTCCAGATCTGTTTGGTCTATAACAAATCTTTTTGCTAAAAAGCCGCTCAAGTGGTCAAACTTATACTAGAAATAGAGGTCTTTGAAACATTTCTATCGGAAAATAATGATTATATCAATGATGTCAAACCATTGGCCTAATTTTTACACTCATCGCTCTATTATAAGTATACCAAACAATGCTAATGTATTATCAGTGTTGTATTTGGCGGAACATCAATTTAGATCTAGATAACTCTACACGAAATATTGTTACTGACTTTCTTGGACAGTGTCCGAGATTTTTGTGTGTGCAAAGTCGATAAGTTTTTCTTCAGTGTAGAGTATCGAAATTTAAAAGACCTGTCAATTACCTAATGTGTCAGGGCGTTGGATAGTTTCTTCCATTTGACAGTTGTTACTCGTTATCTAAATGCAATTTTCAATGGCAGTACAGTTGATCAGCATCGTCACTTTCTTATCTTTGAATATTAACACACAATTTGATTTGACTGGAACAGTTACTTTCGCAGAGTAAGTAAGGACATCTTTGATGCCTGTTAACAATATTTTATAGACGCTGATGACCTCAGCTGTTGAGCGTCTATAATTTACAATCTCTCTCTCTCACAATATTTTATAGCAACGTTGTGTTATATAACGCATTTTGGCGTCGTAATATTCCATTTTAGAAAACTATTTCTAATGTAACAGAGTTATTGTGACGAGTTCTAAGCTCCAAGATTACGGAAATTAGCGATATCTACACTAATATAATAAGGAAGAAGTTTTTATTTGTTGCGTTAAGACTCGCGAACCGCTGAACGGATTTGAAAAATCGTTTCACTGTTTAAAAGCTTTCTTCTTGACGAGTAACAGCCTATATAATATTATTATTTTACTCAGGATTAAAGTAGGATGAGCATTGGCAAAAAGGACGATTTTCAAATGAACGAAGTTTGGACAACTAGTTTATAATGAAGAGTAAAATTATAAACGCACAACCAAGGGCGTAGATATTTTGTTTTTTTTTTTGGGGGGGAGGGGGGTAAAGAAAAAAATTATTATTTTTTTATAAGTTTTCTTGATTCTCGAACAAGAATACTCATGAAGGAAGATGTCATACAAAATCTTCATTCCCAAACTAGTTTTATAAATTCCTTTTCAAAAAATATTTCTAAACTTTATTTTTGAGACAGGTATTCGTATTGTTTTCTGTAAGTTTATCAGCGTCTGTATATAATTTTTTTTTAAGAGAAAAACTAAACAAAATGAGCTGCAATCCCTAGGATTATTAGCACTAAACAAATATATAAATACATATTATGTTAAGTAGTAGGAATGTAAGTACGTACAATATACAATAATTATGATTACATTAGTTAATTAATATAAAAAAAATTTGTGATCGTTGTAAAAAAACAAACAGCCTGTGTGTAGGACTCAAGTTACATAAAAGTAAATACAATGCGTTATAATTCAGTGTAAAGATAAAACAATTAGTTTTTAGTGTCTTCAAATTAAAAAAAAATAAAGTTCTATTGAATACTATAGATATAATATAGTCAAGGTCGTTTCCAGTCTATGAAACATTTGTGTTTTGTGTGTTTGGTTTTCGATCAATAAAAGATAAATTTGACAAATTGAACAAAATTTTGGTATTTTATGTACGTTGCCAATTATCTTAAAATAATGTTTGCAATTTACGTTCGTGACCACAACGCAAAACATGCTATGTCGTATGTGTGCTATATCTTCACTCTTCAGATAGATTCTTCGTTTGTAAACATCTTAGCTTTCGCTTACGGGCTGCATAGCTACTCCAGTCGTCTGCAGACGTATAATACGCGCCACGAATCTAAAAGACTCGGAAGTTAGATGCGAATGCGAGCTTGCGCTATTGTACAGTCTGTTGAAAAACTTCAAACCCGCAAAGCAGCAAAACTAAAATAGCAATAACAACTTGACAATAGCGTACTCGACTGTACTTTAAAGCAGGAAAGCGACAAGTGACAAAGGAAACGAGCGATCACGGCCAATCACCGACGAGCGCACGTTCTGCGCAGGTCAAGTGACAAAGGCAACGAGCGATCACGGCCAATCACCGACGAGCGTACGTTCCGTGCAGGTAGCTGGGAGATGGTGGGAGTATCAGCGGCTCTTAAACGTGCCTTTGCGACGCTGTTTGTGACTAACTTCCGAACCTTTTAGATCCGTGGCGCGTACTATACGCCGTTTTGCCACGTGAGCACAGATTTGGTTGACCAGTTCTGCTTTACTTGTTAGATTCGGCGACAGGTGTCGTGGTTAACATGAATGTAAAAATAACCCATACAGAATCATTAATAATCGGCTGTAGGGAGCTCGGTCTAATTATGTTTTCTGTTTTCAACATTTAACATTTTATGTGCGTACGTAGCCGCGCAACATTTATGCCAATGTTTCTTAATAAATAAAAATATAATCAAAATCACTTTTAACACGTGACTTTTTCACATATATACAAACTAGTGTGACCTGTGCGAATTATTCGCACTAAATAAGTATAATAATTATCACTTTACAAAATTATTTTTTAAATATGATAGCAGGTATTCAATTCGTTTCTAATTTTGCACACTGCTTATAACGTTCTTCTTTTTGTTGTATTACAATATGAAGCTCAGATGACAGATCGAATAAATATTTTACTACAATTGACATATAGAGGCGCAAGTAGCAAAAGCGTTGAGCTAAGCCGTCAGATGGCATCATGCAGCATTGCTGTGACGTTGTTCAGCGTTGCTCGCTGTTTCAAAATTCAAGCCGTCAGATGGCAGTATGCAGTATTGTGTCTGTTGTATTACAATATGAAGGTCAGATGACAGATCGAAGTGTTGACGTTGTTTCAAAATTAAAGCCGTCAGATGGCAGACGTTGTTCAGCGTTGCTGTATTTTAATTAATTTACAAATACAAAAGCAATAATAAATTGTTTAGTTGTCGATGTCAGTGGAGTAAGCAATTATCTGTAAAATGATATATAATTTATGTGGAGAAATTGTGAGGTTTTTTCTAAAAAGGGAGGCAAACATCTTTAACCTTAGCGTATTAATTATAATATACAAATATACTCGTGCTTTTCAAATGTATTGCAAACTACGACACTAATAACAAGACGCAATTTAATGAATTGTTTTTTAGGATTCCGTACCTCAAAAGGACAAAAAAGAACCCTTATAGGATCACTTTCGTTGTCCGTCTGTCGGTCTGTCAAGACTAGGGTTGCATACTGTAATGTCAACAAAAAGGACAAGAAGCTCAAATAACCCGGATTTTTGAGCTCAAAACCCGGACATAATTTCCGACGAAAATCCTTATTTTACTGATGAAATCATATAATACCTTAATAATAATACAGATTACAGAAATAGTATAGTTGAATTTTTTACCATAGTTAGTGCAACTTAAGTAAATGGAATTTTACAACCTTTTTATTTATTTCTCTTTGGTAATTAAATTAAAGAGCCGTATAAAAATTAGAAAAAGCAAACAATAACTCTACATTTTTTATCCCAATAAGCAAAAATAAATCTTTTCGAATTAAAGAAACAAAATTTTACTATCGTCTGTTGATAAAAAAAGATTTATCTAGTCAAATTAAAACCCGGACTGTAAACAAAACCCCACCCGGACGCCCTTAAAAATAGGAGGAATCCGCGGAAATCCGGACGGATGACAACCCTGCTCAAGACCCCTTTCCTCAGGAACGTGTGGAGGTAATTAATATCAAATAATCAGGCCTGCAATCCTTTGGAGCTGTGAAAAAATCGACGAAATCAAAAGTTATGGCCGTTTATGTCGCATGTTTTGACACTCGCAAGGGAATCAAAACTTATAGGGTACTTCGCGTTGACCTCTAGAATCATAAATTTGGCCAGAAGCAATGTCTTATAGCACAAGTAAAAGAAAAAATCCGAAAACCCATCGCAAAAGAAATCGGTACCACGCTCTTTTTTCCTTTCTCGTATTTGTTATTTAGATTCTTTTATGGTAACTTATCCTGCAATAGATTTTTTTAATGATAAATTGTGCAATTTTGTTAAAGTTATCGCAAAGCATTACGCAAATAAATAATGGCTTAAAATTGTAACCTTTACTATTATTATATTATTATTTATATACAATCAAAAACTGTTTTGGTCTGCCTAGAATATAGTTTCTGTTATATGATTTTTTTTTCTCTCTTTTAAGTGCATGTTCTCTTATATATAGGAATATATATTTTTTTCTCTGTAAATGGGTCTTCCTGTTGAGAATAAATCGATTATTATTATTATTATTATAAACACGAGAAATCGAAATATACCTTAAAATATATTGAAAAATAATTCTTTACCTGTAATGTGTTAATGTATTTTTATTGACTAATTGGTTTTTCTTTTATTTTCAGGTAAGTTCACATTGTATCTTATTAAATGAAACGTATCCTTCAAGTAAGTAGCAAAGATGTTTTTTTTTCATCTGTATACTATATTATCTGCTTTTAAAGCACATTTAGAAGTTTTGTGGTGTTTTAAAATAATAAACAATTTTAGTATTACATTTTTTTTAGCTGGTAAATATTAAAAAATAATAATGTATATGAATAGTGGGATTAGTGGCAATAAATTAAACATTATTGGTAAATGAAGACGAATTAAAAAATCAGGGTTTAAATTTTTTATAATTCGAAATTCGGCATGATTAAACAGTTTTAAAATAATTTAAAAGCGTTGCACTAATTATAATATTTGTAACATATTCGATTGTAAAATATTGTCAATTCAATTATGTATCTTTATCCTCTGTTTGAATGCAAAAGTCAAATAAATTTATTTCGTTGAAAATAAAAAACGGAAATGAGATAATATTGTTTTGCACTTCAAACTATAACTGACCACTGTGGTGTGACCTTGATCTTTTGTTCCTTGTACCAAATAGCTTGTACTCAAATGCGTGATGTGTAAATTGGGAGAGTATTACATATACGCATTTCAATGCAATTCTGAAATTTTCACTGTAACACGCAGACTAAACAATGCCATTCTGCCTGGGCCTGTTAAAATTTACAAAATTACAGTTGTGTTGAATTTTTGCCACTTTCTACATAACGTCGTTGGTTCTGTAATAGCTCTTATGTGCATAGTTGGCAGATTTTACGTTTTTTAGATGGAAAGATTCAAGAAACGGAGCTCTATACACTAGTAATACCTCCAAATTAATTTTACAGTAACCAACAAGAGGAAGTAACTCTTATGTGAAATCAAATAATTCCTCCCATGTGCCAATAAATCCGAAATTAACGTTAAATATTTTTTAGGAAAATATTTCCTGTTAATTAAACATGTATAGTGAAGATAAGTATGAATTAGTAATCCTACCTCTGAAATTGCTAGTTCTTACCATCCTTTGCTGAAATAACCACTTTTTGGCCTTTTCTGCAAATGTTACTTTTTGCACATTAGAGGTATTACAGAACCAACGACGATAAATTGAACGGAGACAGAAATTTTACGGCCCCATAAAGTCTAGAAATGACCGTACATAATAGCACTCATAATTATTGTAGTCAGCCCCTGCGGGGGGGCTGTTAGGGGACAAAAAGGTCGACTTTTACTTTTTTTTTTTTAATCTCATATATTTAATAATTTTCTGTAAGAATCATTGTCTATCTACATTCTACTCAATGTGCGGTGAGCGAAAGCAACAAAGCGTATCGAAAATCTATCTGCGTCTCTTTCTTCGATGTAATTCCCTGATTTCTCCGACGATAGGGTTGGTTGATGTACTTGCATTCAATCTGAATAAAGTATCTCTGTTTCAAAAACTTTGTCTTTTTCATTTTATTTCCTGATTATCACAAAGGAAATAATTTTTGAAAAAAGTTCTTTTTTTCCTGTTTGCGCAAGAGAATGACCCCTTAAGACACAATATGCAACCACCATCTCCCTGTTATGCTACAGTCACTTGTTACACATTGTCGTCGCGCTGTACGTCCGTCCCGACGCCGGTCACTGGACGCCATATTTAGCGCCGCGCCGTATAATTATAGCAGCGCCGGTACTCTTATAATATTAATGTTACGTTGTTTATAGTTCGTATGCTACACGCGTTCAGTAACGACGTTTTTATTACTTGCATGTTATGCACTATATATTTTTAATATACATAATTTATAATATAGATGCAGTCAATTTCTTAGTTGGATTGTCTTCCGTGGTTCGTGTTAGGCCTTTTTTAAACGACAACGGATAACGGCCCGACTTTTATGACGGGCCGACGCTCAGTGTACAATAGGGTTAGTGCGGGTGTTTGTTAACGCGTCGGGCATGCAACCGTTGCAACAAAACTCAACGGATACCCGCACGTCGCCCCTACGGCGCGACGGCGGTCGGTCCGATGCGCAGTGCACCGCGTAATTTTAAAGAAGTCTGTTGACGACGACAGATGTGCGCGCACGTTTTTACCTGTACCTACCTACCTTGTGCTGCTCATTGTGAATATTCTTTTCGCTTTCGGGCAGAGACAAGTAGGGTTGCCATGTCATAATCCATTAAATTTTGCAGAAAAAGTAAATAAATAAACATTGCTGACGTAATCACTTTCTAGACCCCATGTCATCAAAAATGATCTAAGATTTGGTGCTTACGTAAAGGCCGCTGCTAGGAGTTCTGCTAGCCGGTAGGTTGGGTACGAAGCTGGAAATGACGTCACTGCGGGCTGCCTTGCTAGCTCAGAAGATAGGTTTTAAAATTAGAACAGGGGCTATTTTCCCTGCTAGATTTGTTGCTAGGTGTGAGCAAGAACCAATCAGGAAGCAGTATATCTTCACGTGGGCACTTGAACACCCACATGGCGTCATTCTGTCAGACAACAGACACGTTTTGCTCTGTGTTTATATTCGAACTGTCACAGCGCGCGCACCAGATCTATCCACAAAACACGCTTGAAAAATAATCTCGTGTGAAGCGAGCACTTAACAGCAATCAAGAAAACCAGCGCTAGAAAACTAGTAATGAATGGCCCCTTACTGCATAAAGTCTGGTCACCCCTGTTAATGGTATTATACGTACAATAATTCTTGAAAATCACACACCCCCTAATCCTGACAACATGATTTGTTTGGACCAGAGGTCCCCAAACTTTTTTGTCTCGTAGACCACTTGCCATGTTTCTCGGTTTTGGGTAGACCCCCTGCTTATCTGATATTGATTTTTTGCAAATTCATTAATTTCAAATGTATTTTTGACAACCGGTATAGTGCTACTCACTTTGAACGATTTGAATTTATAACGGTAGTGAAATGTAGTGTGAAATGTTTAGTTTTATACATTTATTAATTAGATTCAAATTAAACGAATCAAATTAAAATTTACTTTCTGTTACATAAAATAACTAAGCAAAAAATAAATGCTTTTAGTTTGAGGGATAAACCTGATGCTTTAATAATAAATTTTCAACATTTGGCATCAATTTAGTTAGATTTAATCTTAAATCTCTTCGGTTAACGATGTCCAGTTTGTTTATTTTTTTGTTAGGAGATTCACTATCGTTGACCCCCATTTTCATTTCATGGACCCCCAATTTTTTTTCCCACTGACATGGACCCCTTGCAAGTTGTCGACCCCTGGGGATCGGTATAGACCACTTTGGGAATCACTGGATCGTCCGTATTATTATGATGCTTCACTACCTACGATTTTGGTCAACTAATTACTGTTGTGTACTATGCGAGTGTTGAGCGTTGGTATACCTGCGTGGTTCGGTTCCAAGTGGGCAACTGGCTCTCTTGTCACCGACCATTGAATTGAGCTCTGAATCAGACGCCGTCAGTTCGCTGTGAATTGTGAAATAGTGCAGGTGTGTGTGGTTTGTCTGTGCGCTCTTTTGGCGAAGTGAAAAATGTAAATTAACTTTTTCGTCAACGACATACATATACATACAAAGTTTCTATTGTTCGAGTTATTACAAATAAATCGATAGATACGAAAAAAAACAGTGTAACTGTACTTATATATCTCGATATTAAAATACAATAGACTCGCATTTTTCTGTTTCTAATGCAGTGTTGTTAGGCTGTGTGCCCTCAATTGTTTTTTTGTTTTGTTTTGTTTTTATTGTGTTGTGTGGTGACAAAAACCAATCGGCGATTATTAAAAAACGTCTTGGCAATATAATAGCTTTTGTTAAGATTTTTATGAAAGGTAAGAAACGAATTGTTAAATTGTGGATTTCTGAATGCATGTTACCTTTATTTAATTATCGCAGTTCCCAAAGTAACACGTATTTTTCCGTTGTACTTAGTTTGGTAACATTTCACTCAATGGGCTCCAACGGTTTTGACAAATTTTAAAACTCACTGCACAAAAAAAAGCGCCATCGCATCGACACCACCCAGTTATCGTGTTTTAAGGGACTCACCCCAAAACGCTTTTCCCTTTTGACTGCGCATAAAAAAAGCCATCGCATCGACACGGCCCTGTTTCTGATTTAGCCAAAATCGTCGGAGCCCATTCAGTGAAATTTTATCTAAAGCTTTTTAATGATGATTTGACTAATTTTTGTATTCCTACTAAATTTTCTTTCGTTTAAAGAAAACCACATCAAAATCAGTCCATCCCTGCAAAAGTTATGTCACAGATAGACAAGCAAGCAGGCAACCTATACGAATAGCTACGTCACAGCTCTCTTTTGATCGAAATAAATTTTGTTATAAACATGAAAAAAAGTTTTTTGGTTAAAAAAAGTCGAAATTAACATCTTCATTCTTTAGCACATTTTTAATTCAGCGCCTATATGAATTTACGATACTGTTACATATATCATTGATATTAAAATTAACATTAGGTATGTTCCAAGCGGTCAGAGAACGGTAACAGAACCGTCACAGTGACAAGGCCGTGACGGTTCTGTTACCGTTCTCTGCTGCTTGGTTCAAACCTATATTGATGTTAAATTTTTGGTAGAATATTTTAACATAAAGATTTAACTGCAGTAGTTCCAAAATTCTGCTCGTAAAGTTATATTGTGTCCACTAATTTTATTGCAAGAAGAAATTTCTTTTGTGCATTAAAATGGGTTACGACATCGTGTCTCTCACTTTTTTTTAAAGCAATGAAATCGGTTTTTATTTTAAAATTGAAGTATTTCGTCCAAAATGATTTTTTCATATAAACAATGTATTTTGGACTGAATGTATTTTTAGGGTACACGATATGTTGCGTGTGATATTTTGCAAAGACACCAGAAATAAAAACGTTGCGTATATTAAAGTAATTATTCATAACTGATTTTACTGTACAAACGGTTGCAAATAATTCATGTAATTTGTAATGCGTCGATGATTTGCGCTTTTTCTCTTTATTTCGGGAAATTTGTGATGATCTGTAGTTCGTGTATGATTCACAGTTTGAAAACGAAATGATTTTTTTTGTCATATCACTTACAGGTATCTTACAGGTAAATAAATTATTATTTTTATTTGCATAACTACGTAATAACCTATCTGTATATTATAATATATGTGTATACAGTATGTAAACGCGTAATAGGTGCACATAGGGGAAATCAGCATTGGGAAAAAATACTTGGATCAGAGTTAGCCATGACTGCATTAATTGTTATTTCTATTGAATGATCGCGGTAATCTTGAGGATTTCTATTTTATTTTGATTTATTTTTATTTTACTTGGCTTTTTTAATACTAAAAAGCTCTTATAAATCATTATTTTAATTTTTTTGTACAAAAATAAAACAAAAAAACAACTCCATCTGTTTGGAAACATTTCATTCAAAAATTGTCTGACTGGTCTGACGTATGCGCGTTGGTAAATCAGTGATCCAATGTCTTTAGGTTCAACACGAATGGGCGGAGATATTTGATCTCGCACCATATTTAAGTATTTTTGGGAATTTAATGTCCCATTAATAAAAAAGTCCGATTATGTTATAATCATTTGAATATTTTCTTCGGTAGTATACACATTCATTTTGCAAAAGAATATTATCTGTCAAATTGAAAAACAGGATTTCAAGGCTCACTCTGATCCAGTCATATTTTCCCAATGTTAATTTCCCTATGTGCACTTACGTGTTTACATACTGTATGCATGTAGACTGTATAGGTAAATGCGAAGGTGCATATTATCTGAACAGACACAATTTTATTGAGGAAATGTGGGTGATTTACATTTTTTATACATATAATAGACAACATTTTGTATATCTATACCTTACACGAATATATTCTTATCAGACGACACAAAGCCAAACAAAAAAACAAACGACAATATGGCTCAAAATTGCTTTTTGTTCAACAGTTTTCTTTCTACCTCACGTGGATACATTACCTGGTTCTGGTGGCATTTAGATGTAAATTACGGTCCAGTGTTACCAACGCTATAGCACATTTTAAACGACTAGCTATATTCTAGCCATTTACCGAGCGGTGTAGCGTAATGGTGAAAGCACTAGACTCTCATTCGGCTGGCACCGGGTTCGAATCCCGGCGTGGGCAGATGTGACAGGGACTTTTTCCCGCTGCCACTCGCCGAGAAACGGTAATTCCTGTACCGGCCAACGTGTTGAGGTTTTCCATGGTTTCCCTCAATAATTCCAGATAAACATCGAGATGGTTCCTTATTCAAGGCCATGGCCGATTACCTGTCCTATAATCTTCTAAAATTCCTTCAGTCGCCCATTGCTATCAATTAAGTTGAAAATAACGGGAAGTGTGATAGTAGATGAAAAATAGTAATGGCGTCTGTTATGACATAAAGTCGAGAAACGGACTTTAAACGCATTATTATATTCTAGCCATTTTCAACCTTGCAGTCAGCCACTTTTTAAATTGAGAGCTGGAAACACTTTAAATGCCTTAGTTATCGAGCGTCCATAATCTACAATCTCTCACTGTCGCGTGTGGCGTTTATTTCGCAAAAAAAAAATACCTACTTCATCAAAGGCTAAGTCTATGTCAATTTTGTATTGTTTTTTAATTAAATGACATGCCAAGTCAAAGTTCTCATAAATGGCTATAACAAATGCATTAAACATCATATTATTATATATTAACGTTGTTTATACGTAACAATTATTACTGCGAAGTGAACACCAAATTAATTATTATTATGATTAGTTTGAATTTCGATGACGTTCTTTTATTTACACTACACGTCATATATATAAGTTTTGGATTCGTTCTTGCAGAGCGGTGGGAAATGTTGCATCATTGTGGGTGGATCTCTTTTCCGTTTTCCTTCTTGCCCACACTGTAATTAATCAAAACACTAATATTAAAATATTAACAGACCTACTAATTTTTATAAATCTATGTTTGTTGTATTCTAATAGTTCAACACGAAATCAGCGAGATTTTTAAAATTGTTCGGTAGGTTTTCAAACTGTTTCATTTCGATCTGAAGAGAAAAATAGTTGGCAAAACCAAAAGTGCACATCCCGCAAGTTTTCCACTGTACATATTATAATGAAAAAAAATTGAGAAAATAGATTAAAAAAAAAACAATTAAAAAAATAGAAAAAAAAAATAAAAATAAAATGCAATAGAAAAAAATATATTACTTGTGTCAGCGGGAATCGAACTCGGCACCTTACTATTACTGGACTACGCGTTTAACCGCTCGGCCATTCCGATATCCCAGCTTGCGTTGTTATTGTGGTATAGAAGTGGAGCAGTTATTCTACGTAATACACTACATTACAATGACAGTAATAGGTATTTTTTTGTTTTTTTAAGGTTTTTTATTTTAACTATTAGCTGTCAAAAATAATAAAATAAAACTGTTTATAAAAATTAAACTACTGAACACATTTATGTGAATTTAAATAGGGTTCTGGTCTGATACTAAACAAAGTGAATAAAATATAACCCAAGGCAATCCGACCAAAATTGCGATCTGTAGAGTCGTGACGTACATACGTACAGACCAACCGACAACTGCTGTTTGTAATTTTCAATTACAATTTTAATAGTATTTATGAACTCGAATTGATTGGTTTTGTTTTATAGATCAGAATTTCCTCTTTTCAAAAAGCTTCAATTTGAATGGATATCGTGTGAAATTAGCTTAGATATAACTTCTTATATGAACGAAAGTCAGCTCTGACGCACAAAGCGATAATAAAGCACATACCGCTAATTTAGCGGTATGTGCAATTGAATGAGCATCGAACTAACTTTCGAAAAATAACACTTCTCTCTTTGCATTGCTAATCTACCGATCATTTTCTTGTAAATACAAACCAACCATCTTTTGTTTATATAACTCGATTGTTTTTTAGTTTTTTTTAAACTCTATTATCAATTACTTTAATTAACTCAATATTTCGTGTAAAAATTAGTTGGAATTTTAATTTTGAAATTGGGAAACAATCGTTTACAGTTTGTTGTTACAAACTTTCGCGTTGATTTTTTAATTCGCGTTCAATTAATAAACTTCTACTAAATATTATGTTAACTGCCAACATATCAACCGTATCATTTCATAACATGACAAAAATGTAAACATAACATTTCTAAATAATTGTTGGTTGTAAAACAAATGAATAATAAAACAACGTTGGTTTATATTGTTTTAAAATAACATAAAATATTACATGCTTATTTCATTTGTTTTTAAATGTGAATTTCACTCTCATTTTTTTTAAAACGGTCATTGAAACTGTCTTTTGTAGAGTTACTCAACTATTAATGGTAACAAAATCAGATATCTAACTTCATTGTATGTCAAAGTTTTATTCTAAATCTGAAATCATTCTCATGATTTGATAATGATATTTTAAAATTGTGAGGTTATTGATCTAAAACAGAGGTTCCCAAACTTGTTTTTCTCATAGACCACTTTCAAAATTTAGCTGGTTCCGGTGGACCCCCTGCAGCTACATTTCTAACATATTCCCAAAACTCGACAAAAAATGTGAAGATTAGATCTAACTATATGAAAATTTGCGTTGCGGCTGAGTTCCAATCACGAATACGGAGTTTCCTAAATGAAATAAGTGAGAATTGATTGGCTAATTATTTAATTGATTGTGAGTGGATGTCAAAAAAGTAAAGTTGGCCAATCAAGAAAGTGGTTCCATCCAACTTTACTTTTTTGACATCTACTCACAGCGCAAGGAACCAACCAATTCTCACTTATTTCATTTAGAAAACTCCCCATTCGGAGTGGTAACTGCATATGGAATATGCAAGTTCTTACAAGTAACAGTCGCTGAGCTTCTTAAAATATTATCTGCCTACATTGATAAGTAAAGTCAAGCCAACATTTTAGTTCCTCACTATTGAAAGCAGTTAAATTTTGGTGGACTCTCGCTTACGAATTGTGAACCCCCATTTTTTTTGTCACGCCAACGCAGACCTCCGTCGAGTCTCCCGTGGACCCCTGGGGTTCACCTGGATCACTTTAGGAACCACTGATCTAAAAGATCGATGACACTACAGTAATCTTCATCGTCAGGTAGGCCTAGCAATTTTGTAGCAACCATAAACTTACTTTCCTGCTAAATTTAGCCCTAGATTTATTATAATATTGTATACGTAGAGAAAAAACCTGATGACATGTCAGAAGAAAAAAACCGTTGATGGCAGGAGGAAAAGTAGGTATATTGTTTGGTTGATATAAAATAACAAGATCTAGATATTTAATGATGTGGAATTTTAAGCTAGTGAGTAATGCGAATCCTACGTAACTGGATAATTATTGTGACGTTGCTAATTTTATTTTAAGAGACGACCTTGGACACTGTCATTGCCCCATTGAGGTGAGATGACTCAAGAAATAATAAAAGAACTTTATACGTTTTGCAGTCTAACCAAATTAAGGTGGTAGGTAAAATGAGTCAGTTCAGCGTTCAGGTAGTACTGTTTTCGGTCAAACACCTTTTCAACTCACAAATATACTGCTTGCATTCCTCGTTTGATATCAATTCATTGACTCTTACAACCTTAGTCTGCGATTCTTTGTTGTGCCATTGTCAAGAAGATTGGTTCGTTTGGCAAATTTTTATTGTCTGTCTGTTGAGACAAAGCTTTGTATGATTGAATCCGGTTTCGAATTTATTATTTAAACTAAGGGACAGAAGGCATCCCGTATCCGCGGATCGGGAAAAGCGCGCGGTTGACCGCTAGATCAACGTGTTTACACGTAGGCGTGAAAACTTGTCGAAACCCGTCTATTTTGCTATGCGTGGCGACTTGTGTGTTAATTTATTTTGTATGTGTGTTAATTTATTTTGTATGTGTGTTAATTTATTTTTTCTCGAGTTGTTGAAGAAATCGGCCAATGCAATTAAAAATTACGATCGATTTAATAATAATAATAATGCGTTTAACGTCCGTTTCGCGACTTTATGTCATAACAGACGCCATTCGCACCATTACTATTTTCCATCATCACACTTCCCGTAATTTTCTACATTTAAATTAATTGCAATGGACGAATGAAGGAATTTTAGGAGATTAGGATAAGGTAGACAAATTTTGAGCATAAGAGTTTGACAGGTAATCGGCCATGGCCTTGAATAAAAAAATATATGTAGTTTAAAAAAAACTAAAAAACACGCTTTATATCGAACTAAAAAGTAAAAAATATTTTTTTTAAATAAGCTTAAAAAGCGTGGGGCGCTTTGTTCCACATTTTATTACATCGAGCGCCCCACGCTTTTTAAGCTTATTTTTAAAAAAATATTTTTACTTTTTAGTTCGTTATAAAGCGTGTTTTTTAGTTTTTTTTAAACTGTATTTATTTTTCACTTTTTAGTTTGATATAAAGCGTGTTTTTTAGTTTTTTTTAAACTATATTTATTTTCCACTTTTTAGTTCGATTTATTGTCAAAAATTTGCCGAAAAAAAAACAATTTTTTTCTTCGGCGTGTACGGGATTAGAACCCACGACCCGTGAGGCCGAGAGTTGACGTCAGCGAAGACCCGTGCCTTAGACCGCACAGCTGCCAGTGTACTTACTGTGCGGGCATATTATACCGCTATATAAACAACTTGCTGTAGTCCAAATGAAAGTTACAAACATACATACATACAAACAAACTTACAAGTGAAGCTAATATAAAGCGTGTAAAAAACCATCTCGATATTTATATCTGGAATTATTGAGGGAAAACGTGGAAAACCTCAACAAGATGGCCGGTACGGGAATTACCGTTTCTCGGCGAAAGGCAGCAGGAAAAAGTCCGAGTCACATCTGCCCCGCCGGGATTCGAAGTCAAAGAATGCGGGTCTTGTGCTCGCACCGCTAAGCTACAGAGCTCGGTAGCTGATATACTCTCAGTTGGTACTGAAATTTATAATATTTGATATTTTTATCCGGCTGCATTCGGATTTCTGATCTGTGAGGAATTCCCCAAGTTGCGGAAATTCTATGCTACTTGAGGAACTAAAGTATGGGTATTTACGATATTAATGCGAGCGAAACGCCGCTAGATAATGCTAAAGATTTCAATTACAAGAGAATCTATACATTCACGCGCGACCACGATCGCGATAGCAATTGCGTTGGCAATCGGAATTGGTCGCGACCGCGTACATGCGAAGAGCGCTCGAATTGAACTGTACCTACATTAAAAAAAACATCACATTTTAGACAAAATTATTATCATTTATGGTGTTGACGTTGACCGCAGTATTAATTCAAAATGGAAAAGGTGCCTTGAAAAAAAAAACGCGTGGTAGATAAGATCGACCTCCTCTAAATTGAGTTAATTAATTTCAACGTGATTCCTATTTTTGGTATGAATTAAAATCCTTGAAATTCGCGAACTTATCAGAAAACATAAAATTATTATTATAAAGACGCAACTTAAAAGCAATTAGACACAAGTGGATTGTCGTATATGTGTTGTATATTGTTTTTAGAGTGGCTTTTTAATAGTGAAGTGGTAATAAAAGAATCCAACAGCAGCGGCGTTGCTCATACAATGGGGCCTCTTGCAATGATTTCAATTCGGTGAAAAGAAAACTTAACAGATCAATAGTAGATTGTAATCATATGCAGGAGTTTTAATCTGTTTTAGGATTACTGCTGAGCAAACAATTGAATTACTACGGAATCCGTCGAACTTTTATTCCTTGCATAGGAGAACAAGCAGAGTTTGTATTTTAGTCGAATTTTTGTAATCAATCGATGATGAGCTTGAAACCTGCAGTAAAATGTAATCGTTCAATAATCCTGGATACTTGGACCTATGTCTAACTATTTATTGTTAATTGGGGCCCCACTGTACCTACACACGATCCATAGACATGGATGACAACACCGCTTCGAAGTGGGTTTCGGTAGAGTACACGTCATTGCCTTGCCATAACCGACGCCCACAGACTGTTTACCATTTCGGGCTGTAGAATAGACTGACTTGCATATGTTTGTATGTTTGAAAAATATAAAAACTCCTCCGGACATCTCGATGGGCAATGATCTGATTGGCCTTTCAGGCGAATTCTGTTTTAGACGTCTAACGGATCTCGTGACGTATAAGATTTTCCAAATCTTGGGTTACTACGCATCGATTTTAGGTAGTAAGGGCTTCCTAAGCTCGATACATTAGATATAATTGCAGAGCATCTCGTCCAATAGTGTAGCGTTCAGTGCAGTATAATAATAAACTCGTGATTTGACATCTTAATGAAAGTTGTTATTTTGAAGCGCATGTAAATCATTGCATGTCAATAACCTTGGCTTTGTTTCTGAAAGAAATTCCGAGACGATGGTGTTCCATTTCTTTAAGGAGGTTGATCTGTTACAGTCCCAATCAAAAGTAAGTCGAACTCTAAATGGGAAATTTTCCATAATAAATTTTTACAAAAGGTTAGAAGTCGATGATACCAATAAATTATTGTCATAAAGGCATAAATAAATATTTTTTTAAATATTAATTAACTATTTTAGTATTTTACTTAATGGACTAACTTTTGAATTTTTTGTACAAAGTTAGGTTAAAAAAAATAAATTTATGTAAATATCTGTATTTTACATATTTTTTGCAGTAAATAATTAAAAAAAGAAATTAGAAGTAATAAAAATCAAAATTAAATCATTAAAAAGTTGCAAATTCAGTTAAAATTGTTAAAACTGTCAAAAATAAAAGTCCATAATCGAAAAGTGCTAAGGTTTAATATTTTTTTTTGGTTGATTAAAAGTCTCCTAATTAAATTGGAAAAAATATTAAAATATGCGTAAGACATCGATGCTTTACATAGTTATTTTTCGGAACTGCTGACATTATTTGGTTATTTACAAAACATTAAAATGAACAGTTTGCATGCTAGGTTGACATATTTTCCATAAGACTACATGTAAAAGTTTTTGTTAATTTTTAACTTTATAAATCTCCTAATGATTTTGGATTTTTTACAGAAAATTTTGTCATAAAAAAATCTATTAAAAAAACTTTATTTCAGATTTTTTTCATTATCTTTGTAAAACGGCTCAACCTCCTTAAGAGGCCGTTCGGGTGGCGCGAGCAATTAATAATAATATTAATGTATTTTATTCCATGATGCCAATAGCGTAGAACAAGTCAATAGAAAATGGAAAATTACATCGTATAATCTTTCAATGAATAATGACAACATTCAGTCAATAATAGTTTTAATTCAATCTTGAATCTTTTAGTGGGTAATTCCCTCAGAGAAAGGGGAAGTTTGTTATACACATCGATGCAATTAATCAATATCAATCCATTGGTTCACTACTAATATATTAAAAATGAAAAGGAAGAGTAATTCCTAGGCTCGTATTGTAATGTTTTTATTTTTTTTTTCACCCAGAAAATTCAAAAATCATTCCTGCACAGGCGTCGGTTGAACTTTTCTACCATCGTGTCTCGTCTCATGAGACAGAAGAGACCAATGAATTGGCACCCAAGGAACGGAGAGATTGGTACTAATGGATTGGAATTGTAGTGACTTCATTAAAAGTAGCCTTTATCCGGAATGTTGCTCATCTTTTTTAAACTGGTCGAAACAATTACATCTAGAAAGCAGCCTTCAGCGTTAAATTATCCACTATATCTTACATTAATAATCCAATAATATGATCGATTGATGTCAGAGTATCTGGGCTAAACTGTGCTGAGGATTAAAACTTACTATGACTGAAACATTGTTCTTAATTCAACTGGTCAAAATCGATCCAGTCAATCTCGCGTGATGTTGGATACAAATTAGCAATTGCTGCCAAGCCACTTGAATAGTAATAAAAACTAATATTTTGTGATGTCGATTGATGCATTCCTACTCGAATTAATAAAACGTTGACATTTGCCATAATTGTGATCAAAAAGAACTGTTATCCTTTATAACAAAATATGCAGTTCTACCCACATAACAATAAAAACAAGGTTAAATTTATTACGCCCCCTTTTTATTAAATTAATGGCATGGCTGATTTGAAGCCTGCTAGGTTTGTATATTCAACACTAGTCAGCCATGAAAATACAGTGTTGATATAATTCGGAACCCAAAGGAATGGTGAGACCTCTGGTGAGAAATGCGCTGAACTGTCCTAAGGTAAACTATGGAGGCGTAAGGTAAACATTGATGGAGGCTAGGTTAGCCTCCATCATACTTTTCTAAATCAATGTTTATCTGTCAAAAACCCCCTTTAGGGCAGTTCGGCGCATTTCTCACCAGAGGTCTCACCATTCCTTTGGGTTCCGAATCGGGGGGAAGAACTGATAATAAACGCTTGTAGTGTGGTTATAAAATCTTATTAGAAAATATTAAATTAAGTTAAGCTTAAAGGTCGTCTGCTAGATGTCATTGGTATTCAGTGCATTGCACGGCGAAGTCACGAGTAAAAGCCAGTCGTAAAATTCAATGTTAATTTTAAATGCATTATTATATAAAATTCGCATACCATAGGCTATGGTTAGTTTTATAATGTGTTACAAAATAAGATCGTAATAATTTTGATAACATCTGGCTGCATAAAATGCACTCGTTGTAGGTAATTTAAGTTAGCATGAAGACTCGAGTTATAACTTTCTCTTTAAACTCTTTTACAGTTACTCCCAAAAGTGTTTGAACAAACAGCGATTATTTTTAAACAACTTCCTATACACGTTAATTTAAAACAATACACTCGTTTGTAACTTGAAATGCGATTCTACAAACAAAAATGGTTGTTTTTTTTTTTAAAGAAAAAAATGTGTTTGCTGTAACACAATTATCATGAAAACCCACCGGGCGCGTGTTAAGCACACACACCTGATAGGTGTTCGTATGATGTATTTATTTATTGGTAGCATTCGTTGGTTGACAAATATCATACCCTAACTTAGAAATGCATCGTTGCAATATGTCGATACTGTTTTATTAAGCGGATAGTAATTGAAATTATGGAAGTCGTATCGGAAACCGAGTATAAGATCGGTAGAAAAACTCTTTTTTGATGAAGTTCGCAAGTAATGGATTTTTTTTATTTGAAGCCGTACAGCTCACTCTAAAATCAAGTGTTCACGAAACGAAAATCCACCACCTGTACACCCTCCGTTCATTTGTTGTTGTGTGTCGGTGACCTAAATAGTGTTTAGGGCGTGGCTTCGACAGCAACAGCAGCAGCTGATCATTCGAACACGTGGAATATTAACATAGCAAGATAGAGAACGTTTAAGTCGAGTTTTTTTTCATTTCGTCCTACGATGTCTCCATTGTTGTCATGTTTTTTTATTCGAATATATACAGGATGAGTTTTAAGTTGATGCTTTTTTTTACAGCGTGTAAAAATCAAATAGACGAGCAAATATTTCAAATAGTTTATTTATCAAAACTCAAAAATAAGAGAGAAACAGCCGTTCCAAGTTTAAATAAATTTTATTAAATTTTCTTTAATTTTGAGGTCGGTCCTGGAGTTATATTATGTCACTATGGAAATAAGTTGTTATTATCTCTCAAAAACAGAACAATTATAATACACATGTCAATTGTCAGTTTCAAATAAGCACCAACATACTTGATAATAACAACTTATTTCCATAGTGACATAATATAACCCCAGGACCGACCTCAAAATTAAAGAAAATTTAATAAAATTTATTTAAACTTCGAAAGGCTGTTTCTCTCTTATTTTTGAGTTTTGATAAAAAAACTATTTGAAATATTTGCTCGTCTATTTGATTTTTATACGCTGTAAAAAAAAGCATCAACTTAAAACTCATCCTGTATAGTAACTAGAGTTGCGTCCCAGTTTCACCCGAGTGCGATAGATATAATTTTGCAAAAGGTATTTCGTATGCGGCCCAATGTCTGAACTATAATTAGCTTTGAGCAAATTCTACCAGATTTGCTTCTGTACGAATAGCTTTGAGCGAATTCTAATAGATGTCGCTACTTGGTACTCAAACAGTTTTTTTCTGTTTGCTTCTGAACTAATAGCTTTGAGTAAATTCTATCAGATGTCGTTACATGTTACTAAAACAGTTTTTTTGAGAAAACACCGTAATTTCGTACAAAATATTTAATAAAAACTGTTCTATAGGGTAAGTTGCACCAAGCAAGACACATTTACGTAATTTCATTAAAATCTGTTCAGTGATTTCGGAGATTATGACACGAGATTTTTATATATTATATAGATTAGGGGCGGGCAAATCTTTTGATCGCCGGGCCACATAGCTGATGAAAATTTGACCGCGAGCCAAAAACAAAAAAAAAAGGTCCTCACATTCTATTTCCGCATTTGGAGAGCAAAAAAATAAGTTGAAGATTGACTCTATTCAATAAATAGAGTAACCATTGAAGTTAATGGTTTGCATTTAATACTAACGTTTCGATACGTTTTGTATCATCTTCAGAGTGTTCGTATCGAAACGTTAGTATTAAATGCAAGTTTAAAAAAATCTCAGTATTGCTTCATTTTCGATCCTTATGCCACGGAATTCTTTCCAAATACTCATCACAAAAAAATAAGGTCCGTAGGTCCTTTTTTCGTCTGTTCTGGCCCTTGCTATTTCTTTACTATTTTTCTAAAATTTAGAAAATGCTTCGCGGGCCGGACAAAACTGTGCTGCGGGCAGGATTCGGCCCGCGGGCCCCCATTTGCCCAGGCCTGATATAGATGAATATCCATTTACTAGTCAAAATGCCACTGTGATAAAATAGACTGGAAGAGCGCGCCATTTTATAAATCTGCAACATGGGGAATGAAATCTTCTTCCTTATGTTATGTTTATTCCAAGCGTTTTTGGTTGGGAAATAAGCCTTCTTCCTAAACAAACTGAGCTCTGATCTCTTGCAATTTTCATAGTACCCTACTCTTTAACAATCCGATTCAGAAATACGGTATCGATTATGATTTATTATAATGGGCGTCAAAAGAAACGATTCAAGAATCAAGAACATCTTAAGAAATTTAATAAGCCGCTTCCTCCACACTACCGCGTGATAAATTGGTGCCCGTATAACCATGATTGTTTTGATTGACATGCCATAAAACTTACGGATTTTAAACGAACAGTCGATTAAAATAGCAATTTGTCGTTGTCAGGTAAAAAGCCCCAACGCGTCGATGGTTTAAAACTTCGCAAATCAAAACAGTTGAACCTTATTATTTCAGTGAGAAGTAGTGAAAATATCAATTTTTAATTAATGTTAATTTTTGAAACATGAATCGGTAATTCTGAATAAATACTAGTCAAAGTGAGAAAAATTCAAGCTAGTTTCCAGATAACATGTAGAAAGTACCTATTTGTACTACAATTTTGTCCGGGAATTGAAAATCATTGTATATAGATATACTGTTTGTTTTTTTTTGTTTTGTGTTGACTGTCAATAACAAGCGTTGACTCATTTTAGAGAATAAATCTTTTTCTATTTTTTGTTGATAAAATATATGAATATAACTGTACTAGCTATTCCCACACGTTTACCGTACTTGTGTTGAAAGAATACAGCGATGTCAAAGCTGTCAGATTGCACATTGTCGAGATCAGATCTTTAATCAAAATGTAGGACGCAGTAATCAATTAGACAATCGCTTACCAATAATTACTATAGCAAATAGAAGTTTTACTTGTATACAACGCAACATTTTTACCATATATCTATTAATTAACTATATAAATCATTGCATATCTACTCAATGTGCGGTGAGTGAACGCAACAAAACGTATCGAAACTTATCTGCGTCTTTTTCTTCGATGTAATTCCCTGATTTCTCCGATGATAGGATCGGTTGATGTACTTGCACTCAATCTGAATAAAGTAACATGGGCGTACTCAGCTTTTGGCCCAGGAGGGGGCAAAATAGAAATTTCTTAAGCCGGGTCCCCCGTGCTTGTTTTGCCCTCCTGGATACGCCAGTGCTTACGGCGTAAAAAAGACAGAAGTATATGTTTGCATCCTAATAGTTCAATTGCGATTTTATTCCTAAGCTCAGTATAGAATAAAAGTATATGGCTATCACACTTCCCATTATTTTCAACTTAATTAATAGCAATGGGTGAATGAAGGAACTTTGGTAGATTAGGACATGACCTTGAATAAGGAACCGTCTCGATATTTATCTGAAATTGTTGAGGGAAACCATGGAAAACCTCAACAAGATGGCCGGTACAGGAATTACCGTTTCTCGGCGAGAGACAGTGGAAAAAAAATCCCAGCCACATCTGCTCCCGCCGGGATTCGATCCCGGGACCTCAATGCGAGTCTAGTACTGTTGGCGCTACGCCACCCCGCTCGGTTACTGGGGCACAAATACGTACAAACGAAACGATGTGTAAAGTCACAGCTTTGATTGAGTATTGAATTGTTAAACTGCAAGAACGTGGGTGATACTAGTTTTTTGTAACCTTTTTATTCAAGTAACTTTTTATATTATTGGTATTTAAATCCGTATTTGCGTCATTGTAAAGTGAACACTACAAGATTAGTCATCAGACTATGTTCAAAAAGATATATAAATTAATATGAAATAGTAATTTTTTACTCCACCAGAACTTAGCGAATGATTTAATCGGCCTGCACTAAATATAAATATTTAATAAATACTCGTAATATTGTTTTATCAGCAATATAACGTGATATTTTTAATTTTTTTTTATAAATGCTTAAAAATGTGCCTAGACTTTCATACAACTGATATTTGCAAAAAAAAATCGACAGGGTTGTTCTCAACAATGTTAAAACCCTCCGGAAAACCAATTTCAGCGCGATCGAAAAAAATTATTTTTTGAAACTATTTTTTACTAAAAAAATTTTTAACTAAAAAAAATAAGATAAATGCCCATTGTTAATTGAAAAGTATTAAAAATTTATAATAATGAATCAATTTTTGAAGGCCCTTGACACTTGGGGCCCCAGGGCTTACGCCCTATCAGTCCTTGTGTGGATCCGCCTCTCTCTGAATAAATATTTCAATGAATACGTTTATCAATTTAAAACAAACACTGTTTTATACACAAACAATATTTTATAATCACCAATAATGTGAATGTTTCGTATTTTGTTAAAAAATGTTTTCGATTTCGCCTATGGCTCAATTTCCTCAATTTCTATTCCGAATGTTAGTGTAAGGTGAGAAATTGGAACTAAACAAATAGTGTAACACGAGAAAACTGACATACAAGCAAGGTCTGTTTGTTTGGCCTATGTATAGTGTGTATGGAAGACGGGCAAAATCAATGTATAAGAATCTGTTAGACTGTTAGAGATTCGTCGGCATTTAGCACAGAAAAGAATCTCTAACGAGATTCTTCGATCACTATGAACCAATAAATTGGTTCCAAGCAGCCAGCAAACGGTAACGAAACCGTCACTCGCATGCGCAGTAACCAATACGTGTTCCAAAATCACCACAAAACAAGTTTAGTTTATTTCTATATTTCCAGATTTTTTAAAATCTCAACTTGTAATTTTTTTATCGTGGCCATTCGACTGGCGCACTTCACACAACTCATGAAGCATTTTTGAAGCCATTGAACTTTGCGGTTCAGTTGTTTTTTATAACTACGATGTAGCCGGTTAATTAATGACTAAATCTCATTTATTATACAAGCGGTTTTTAGTACATATGATTTTTTTTTGCACAACGTGTTACTTATTTTATTTTTTTATTTACAATTTTTAGTTACTATTTTATTTTTATTGGAGTAATAAAACTGTTGCGTTAATGAATAAGAAATATCTTCCAGATTGAACACATAAAAATGTTTCAATTAAATGCTTGGTTTTTTACTGCTTATATTTACGATGGTATAACACACGAATCGACGCATAGGGGGGGCCATTGATGAAAATAATTGAAAATTAGGCTTTTGAAAAAAAAATAATTATCGATTTTTTTATTGTATTTTAAAACTTTATTATAAATAATACATATTGATAATCGATGCGAAAAACTTTCAAAAAACTTTTTTTAAATTAATTATAAGCAATTTAAAAAAATTGATAAAATGTTAAAAAAAATCACGTGACTGCAAACGCACTAAAATTGTTTTTGACAGTTGTGACGTCATAATGGTAAAATTTATATACGCAGTATACTATCAATGGCTTCTACATGTGTATTGACTAAAACATTATGACGTCACATTATGTTCGGGAAATGTCGGCGCGTTCTCGGAACTGGGTACAAAAATTTATTTTTAATTTGATATAACTTTTGAATTATAACGAAAATAAAAAAAAGAAAAATAGTTTTGTTATAAAACTTGTATACGATCTTTCCATTTATGACAAAAAAAAATTTCATTCAAAAGCCCAATTGTAAAACTTCTGAATAGTAAGTCAGTTTGTTATGTCAATAGAGCGTAGTTCAGTGTAGAAATAAGCCAGTGGATTTCTTAAGGCCGCTGCACACGAGGCTGGAACACTGTTCGGACGTCTGCTGGCCGGCAGGCTGGGTACGAGGCTGGAAATGACGTCACTGCGAGCTCGCCTGCTAGCTCACAAGAAAGATTTTAAAGATTAGTACACGGGCTATTTTTCTTGCTAGGTCCTCTGCTTGCTCTGAGCAAGAACCAATCAGGAAACAGTATCTTGTCACGTGGGCGACATAAACCAGCATGGCGTCGTCGTGCTTGGAAGTTAGATGCGAATGCGGGCTTGCGCTTGTACAGTCTGTTGAAAAACTACAAACTCGCACTTCAACAGAACTAAAATAACAATAACAACTTGACAGTAACGTACTCGACTGTGCTTTAAAGCAGGAAAGCGACAAGTGACAAAGGCAACGAGCGATCATGGCTAATCACTGACGAGCGCACGTTCCGTGCAGGTAGCTGGGAGGTGGTGGGAGTATCAACGGCTCTAAAATGTGCCTGTGCGACGCTGTTTGTGACTAACTTCCGAACGTTTTAGATCCGTGGCGCGTATTGTACTTAGAATTGTAGAGAAACGCCCGAACAAACAAAGCTATTAAGACTAGTGATTTGCCGGTTCGTTAAAAATGTATATCCGCGGATACGAATCTGAATACGGATTTTTGGTTTCAAGATCCGCGGATACGGATACGGATCTTAACTTTCTTAGAGTACGCGGCGGTAAATATTGCACATCGACCTTTGAAAAGAGACTATCTATTATGGGAAAAAGTTATTGACCTCTTTAAGAGTTAACTCTCATAACAGATTGTCTCTTTCCAAAGATCGATGTGCAATATCTCATTATAAAGATAGTTGATTTAGTACCTTTGAGTTATGTACTATTAGTATGGTACTCACTACGATAAATGTTCGCAATATAAAGGTGCCAAATACGATTTAAGAAAATAAAAAATAATCTGAATAGAATTTAACAGGTTTTCATTATTACCTAATCACCTATATATAAAAAATTTCATCTATGAATTGAAAATTAATGAGGTAAAAGATCTGCCAAAAACTAACGGATACGGATCATTTCTCTCTTCTCCCTCGGATATCCGCCACATCACTAATACAATCTTATATGGCCGCTGCACACGAGGCTGGAAACACTGCTCGGACTTCTGCTGGCTTGCAGGCTGGATACGAAGCTGGAAATTACGTCACTGCGAGCTCGCCTGCTAGCTCACAAGATAGAGTTTAAAGTTAGAACAGGGCCTATTTTTCTTGCTAGGTCCTCTGCTTGCTCTAAGCAAGAACCAGCCAGGAAACAGTATCTTTCTATACTGTTCTACACAGTACCATGCGTAATCTACGATCCGTATTTTCAATTTATTATTTTTGACGTGATAACGTCTTATAAATTGATGAATCACCAATCTTATAAATTGATAAAACACCGGCTGCATGCACGAAAAAGTGTAACGTTCCTAAATCCTAACGTTAGTAACGCGTAACGTTCCGCCTGACCCTGTGCGTGCTTTTTGCTAATTTATCGCTCAATTTAAATCAGATCGGTTTGAAACCAGTCTTAAACGAAAGAGAAGAACATTTTACATAGATTTCGTATAACAGAATTTGCCTAAACAGTTTTTTTATACAAATTTAATATTTATATAGAAAAATAGCTGTATAAATGCAATGTTGTTTAATGCATGGCGCGACGCGGTCGGTCGTCTTTGTTTGCCGTACATGAAAATTAGAAGATAACGTATGTCTTGTCTTAACATGAAAACGGCTGCATTTCTAATGTTTAATTCAATTTTTTGACATTAGTATTTTGTGAAATGCAACGCCTTCTAAGTTAACTATTGGAATAACTAATTATTATTAGAACATAATACTTTGACAGTTGCAAACGTCACTTTTGACATTTCTTATCATTCCGACACCAAGGATAAGCGGATTGAAACCAAATTTTGGGAGGTTTAGTTTATGTATTACGGAATACGTTATCACGTAAAACTATCGTCCGTAAACCGACTTTACAGGCAACCAATTTTTTAATAATAAATTTAAAATCCAATTGACGCTTTTACCAGTTCTCAGATACTAGATTTGTAGAGAAACGCCCGAACAAACAAAGCTGTTAAGACTCCCACTGCAAACCGACGCGCAGGGCTTAATACAGCACTGAAGACAACACCTCATGTTTTCAATAAAAATCAGAGAATAATGGCGTCGACATAGGCAGTTAATTTCAATTAATGATTTTTATTCACTTTCATTATCGACGCTTTCAGTGTATTTATATTAGTTACTTTGTATTGGCGGGTCGCCGGTATTAATGCAGGCGGGCGATTCAAAGATCCCAGCGCCGAGAAGTGGGCGCGCCTGCAGGGGCGCAGGCGGAGCACCGTGTCGTTATCCATTAACGGCTCATTTATATTAAAAAGCCGTGAATAAAGAGACTCCTTCAGAGCTGTAGCCAGACCAATTGCGGAACCGGTACGAAAATTGATAATAATCGATCGATTTGTGTTGTATTTCGTAAACAATCAATTACTGTCCTAGAATTAACGAATTTCTCGCTAATGGAATGATCCATATCGAACATTGTACAGACATAAGGTGCAGTTTTTAAAAAACGATCAGATTAGCTGTTTTAAGTGCTCCTTAAGTGCAATTTTTTTTTATCTTTAATTTTTTATTAAAATAAAAATATACTAGTGTGACCTGTGCGAATTATTCGTATTAAATAAGTATAATAATTATTACTTTACAAAATTATTTTTTAAATATGATTGCAGGTATTCAATTCGTTTCTAATTTTGCGCACTGCTTATAACGTTCTTCTTTTTGTTGTATTACGATATGAAGCTCAGATGACAGATCGAAGAAATATTTTACTAAAATTGTCATATAGAGGCGCGAGTAGCAAAAGCGTTGAGCTAAGCCGTCAGATGGCATCATACAGCATTGCTGTGACGTTGTTCAGCGTTGCTCGCTGTTTCAAAATTAAAGCCGTCAGGTGGCAGTATGCAGTATTTACAATATGAAGGTCAGATGACAGATCGAAGTGTTGACGTTGTTTCAAAATTAAAGCCGTCAGATGGCAGACGTTGTTCAGCGTTGCTGTATTTTAATTAATTTACAAAAACAAAAGCAATAATACATTTTTTAGTTGTCGATGTCAGAAGAGCAAGCAATTATCTGTAAAATGATATATAATTTATGTGGAGAAATTGTGAGGTTTTTTCTAAAAAGGGAGGCAAACATCTTTAACCTTAGCGTGTTAATATGTATGATACCCATATTACTTAGGGTTAGTGTAGCTTTGTATTAGTAAGCGAATTTTGGAAACGATTTAGTAGTTTCAGAGATTACCCCCTTTAAACAAATTTTTGTAAAATAGTGTGGTTTTTAAGTTGATTCTTTTTTTAACAGCGTGTAGAAATCAAATAGACGAACAAATATCTCAAATAACTTTTTTATTAAAACTCAAAAAGGAAAGAGAAGCGGGCTTTCAAGGTTTTATTAAATTTCATCAACTTTTGAGGTCGGTCCTGGCGTTATGTTATTATGTCACTATCGAAATATCTTACGTCATTATCAAGTATTCACAGAGAATGTTCGAAGTTGTCCCCGTTTTGTTGGACACAAAGATGCGTGCGTCGTAGCCATGCTTGTGTGGGGATAAGGGCCTTCCGCGAATTATTTGGGATGCATTTCCGATTCGTGCTATCATTTCTTCCTGTGTTTTAAACGGGATTTTGAATTAATTAAATAAAATTTAATTAAACTTTGAAATGCTGTTTCTCTCTTATTTTTGAGTTTTTCAAAAAAGTTACTTAAAATATTTGTTCTATTTAATTTCTACACGCTGTTAAAAAAGAAGAATCAACTTAAAAATCACACTGTATATTATAAAGAGAGAGTGTGAATTTTTGTGTAAGTGGAAGGTAATCTTTGGAACTTCTTCCACCACTATTCTGCCCTAAAAAGGCAAAGGGCAGTAAGTGACATTTGTTGACAAAATGAGTTCATACTGAAGCCAACGACAGCAGTAAGTGCTGCAGCAATAATTTTATTGTCTTTAAAAAATGTTTCCCCCATGTTTTGATTTCCATAATCTAAAATTCTGGACGGTCAAGACATTTTTAGTAGGTAAATCTTGATTTACTCAAATTCATAAGTTGGTCACTTACTATGGCTTTTGCCTTTTTACGGCAGTATTCAGCTCGAACCTTCTAGATGGACATAGGCTATAATATATTATCGCGTCAAAATAAAAGCGCGTTTCGTCGAGACCAATATTTTGCAACGAAAAAACGGTGGCAGTCTACAAATTCGGACGAATCCGGACCGGGTCACTATAGTTACTATATAAAAGACGTGACCTTTGTTGTTATTTACTTTCTGATATTATCTTCAGGTTAACTACTCTGTGCAAAAGTGTTTCGTGAGCTTTCAATTTTACTTATTGTGTTGGCTTTCGGTTTCATTTCATTGCATTCTAGAGCAGATTTTTGGTCGCGATTGCGAGTTCAGTTTGCGCGTTCCGCGAAACAACCGTTGATTGAAATCAAGATTGATGTAGATATGCGCTTTTAAAATGCAGTTTTATTGGTGTGTAAAAATTAGCTATGAATTATGATTGACTAATCATTTTAGTCACGAACGTTTAGGCCTAGTTTATATGAGAGGCGTTCAACGCGCGTTGGCCCAACGCGCTTTTACAGTTTCTATACAATTGTATAGGACTGTTTATATGATAACGCGCGTTGGTGGCGCGTTGAACGCGCGTTATCATATAAACAGTCCTATACAATTGTATAGAAACTGTAAACGCGCGTTGGGCCAACGCGCGTTGAACGCCTCTCATATAAACTAGGCCTTAAACTGGCAAAATGTTGCGCAATAAAATGAAACAAAAGCGCATTTGTTTAATTTTGTGGCTAACTAATTGTAGATTCTAGACGCTCGAAAGCTTAGGTCATTAGCATCTAAGAATAATATTAGATTATTGCTGAAAGCAATTGAATCAGATTCTATCATTTTTTGCACGTTTCTCCTAGTCTTAAGGAGGTTGATCCGTTACAGTCCCAATCAAAACTAAGTCGAATTCTAAATGGGAACTTTTCCATAATAAATTTTTACAAAAGGTTATAAGTCGATGATACCAATAAATTATTGTCATAAAGGCATAAATAAATATATTTTTTTAATTATAATTAATTATTTCAGTATTTTACTTAATGGACTAACTTTTGAATTTTATGTACAAAGTAAGGTTAAAAAAAATAAATTTATGTAAATATCTGTATTTTACATATTTTTTGCAGTAAATAATTAAAAAAAGAAATTCGAAGTAATAAAAATTAAAATTAAATCATTAAAAAGTTGAAAATTCAGTTAAAATTGTTAAAACTGTCAAGAATAAAAGTCCATAATCGAAAAGTGCTAAGGTTTAATAATTTTTTGTATTGATTAAAAGTCTCCTAATTAAATTGGAAAAAATATTAAAATATGCGTAAGACATCGATGCTTTACATAGTTAGTTTTCGAAACTGCTGACAGTATTTGGTTATTTGCAAAAAAATAAAATGAACAGTTTGAATGGCTAGGTTGACATATTTTCCATAAGACTACATGTAAAAGTTTTTTTTAATTTTTAACTTTATAAATCTCCTAATGATTTTGAATTTTTTATAGAAAATTTTGTCATAAAAAAATCTATTAAAAAAACTTTATTTCAGATTTTTTTCATTATCTTCGTAAAACGGCTCAACCTCCTTAAGGTCCGGTATTAGAAATATACACCCTCGTCTGTTATTTGATGATGGCAATGATTGTATGTTAGATAATAATATAGACATTGATAAATCGCACATGGGTTGTCTAGCTAAATCGCGTACCGATACTAATGAATTCTAATTAACTTGTTTGGATCAACTTTCCCGATTTGTTAATCATAAAAATCGAGCCTAAAATGAGAGAATATGACAAAAAGAATTGGAATATACCATTGATTCTATACAAAAATATAGATCATCCACATAAATGAAAATCCACGCAAATGAAAATAGCTACTTTTCAACCGTAACAGCATGCGTAAAGATACCACTTTTCCAGCATGAGTAATAAAAAATAATTTAAAAATATAATTTTTCAACTGAAAATAGATTTTGATTTTTATGTTGCAGCTTTAACGTTTGTACTAGTGTTGATAGAACGCAATTTACGTTAAATATATTGGGTTTATATCGTTTGATTAATTTGTTTGATTTGATTAATTCAAAATAATTAAGGTAGTACGAGCACCAAGGCAACTTTAAATAAAAGACTTGATTTTTTTTATATTTCGGTAAATGGATGATATGTTTTCATTGATTTCTCCAAAACTAGTCGGTGGAAATTAAAAAAAAAAAAACTATTTAAATTAAAGTTAAAACCTTAATAAATTATTGAAAACAAAAAAAAACGTTGTGCCCGACTAATTAAAAAGATTAAGTATCTTTTTAATTAGTCGGGCACAGCGAGTTTTTTTTTTGTTTTTAATAATTTATTAAGGTTTTAACTTCAATTTAAATAGTATTTCTTTTTAATTTCCACCGGCTAGTTTTGGAGAAATCAATGAAAACATATCATCCATCTACCGTTTTACCATAAAGCCAATGTTAAATATGCCTACTTTTGAAGTCATTTATTTATTTAAATAATCGGGCAACCAATTTTCAGAATTGGTTTAGACTTAGTCCAACTACATATAAAAAAAAACTAAAGCCTTCAATTTAAAATTGCCTTGGTGCTCGTACTACCTTAAGCATCAAACGAGAAAACATAATGTAAATTCGGTGTGTATTCAACAATTAATTGTTATTGTCGAACGCGGAATAAGTAATTGCGGCATTATTATCCACATAACGACGTGGTATTTTCATGCACAACACATTGCCATCATAAAGTTGATAAATATTATAAGCGCTGCTGACATATTTTACAAGTGTCTTTGTGCCTGTTTTATTGAAAAAGACATAAATATGAGTTATTTTTAATCTCCTGTATTCAATATATAAAAAACTATATTTAAAAATTTTAATTCTAGTACAATGCACTTTCCAGCCTATGAAAAAGCGCCAAATTTAAAATTTCTATTAAATAAAATTACCGACCAATTTTTTTCAGACTATATATTGACAAAAAATAATATAAAAATAAGTAGCTAATACTAATTAATTTTTATATTTTTTTAGATATTTCTGAAGAAGATCCAAATCCGGATCGAAACGTCATCTTTTGTTATATTGATTTATATTATTTTTTGTCAATATGTAGTCTGAAAAAAATTGGTCGACAATTTTATTTATTCAGACGTTATAATCAAAGATTTAAAATTTCTATGTTCACATTTTTCTGAACTTATCTAATTTTTGTAATACTTCTGTGCAGTGGCGGATCCAGGATTACGGCAAGGGGGGGTCTTGAAAAATGTTTACTCCTTTTGCGGAGAATTCATGAAAAACATGAAAAGCTTCTTTTTTATCGCGCAGTAAGATTTTAATTTAGGATTTTTGATTCTCTGCTAGGGGGGGGGTTGGACCCGAAACTCCCCCCCCCCCCGTGGATCCGCCACTGCTTCTGTGCATGAATGTGATTTGTTTTAAGTGATATGTTAAAAAGTATTATAAGTTAACCTATTTTATATTAATAGGATGTATGAATCATTTCGTTAGCAGGTATTCGTTTTAAAAATAGAATTAATATATTGTATTATAACGTTAATCGCCATTTTTTAACACCTGCTGACTACAGAGTGCAATTAATGTCTGCCAAGATAAACACGCTGTTCATATTGTGAGGAATGATAGTCAGTTTTCGTGCTTTTGTGGTAATTATTATCGCCAGAATTTTTTTCAGTTTTTTCATATGAAACAAGTGAATTTTCATTCATTATTTTTCACTTGGTAAAAAGCTCATAGACCATAGAACCCTTACGTATATAATAATTATAAAATATTATCCCAATATCCATGGTTTAATATCCCGTGAAAACATGATGTACAAAGAAATTCTCAGACTTCCGAAGGATTCCTGTGACTTCCGAGGAATTCTGGAAGCTTGCGAAGGATTTCCAACAAAAATGTACACAGAATTCGTAAAACATTACCTTTTCTTTCAACGATTGATACATCAAAATATCAAATATCATCACTAGAGGTTTGGATCGCCTATGTCGGGAAAAAAATTCTCGGACACATAATTCATTAAGCCTTTTGAAATTAGGAACCCTTTTACGAAGTATTAAGTAACCCATTAATGTTTTTACTTATAATTTGATTTCCTCGATTCATTCTCTCGAAAATGCATTTTATTTTGCACATATCTATACATAATATTATCTATTGAATCTATCATCCATTCATAAATAATTTACTGCAATGGCTCTAGGCCAATATTTACATTGTAATCTTAATAAATCATTATTTCATTGCAAATTCCATTCAACGCCTCCGCTTTAGCATCGGAACTTTTTTTAGTTTTCCGGGAAAATGAGACATCCATCAACTGAGACGTGAATATTTTGGTCATTCGGTAATACTTAATAATGTAATATTTTAAGAATCATTTGCAAGACCATTTCTAAAGCTGTTTACATATTAAATGATAGAAAATGATCATCTTGATGCTAATGCAGTATGATTAGTGTGATGACTAACGAGCATGGCAAAGATGATGGCATATTGAAACAAATATGCTTGTATAGAGTCAATGGAAGAATTAACAGTGGTGTTTAATTTTTTGTCACTTCCTAACAGATTTAGCATCACATAAGCTAAAGTGGGACAGAATAACACCATAGCTCATTGAGTTTGCTCTAACAAGCGTATTCTGTAAATATAATTATTTTAATTACTATATATAAAGATAAAAGATAGCAACCGACGAGGAGAGAGTTTAACAATTTTAGTTTTTTTCTCAAATAGATAACATCACTGGTAACTGGCCAACGTTTGCTCCGTTAATGTTGTGAATCTATAATGTCATTAATTTATGATTGTATTTATGAGAAACTAATTAAGATAAAGATCTTCGTGATATTGAAAGATCGCGCACACATATCAAGCATGGACCAGCACGGCACAAACCTGCACGATGTCACACTAGACCAGCACAAGCCAGCATATTTTAGTTTTCAAGGAATCTTATCAATGCTAATCAAGAAAACGACTGACGGTAGTTGCTGGTTGCGCCGCGCGAGTCGAGATACTCGGGTGGCAATTGCTGCGTCCAGTACTACGCGCGAGTCCGTTGCGATTTTTCGATCGAGGGTATGCAAGCCACAACACAAGCGCTGTTTCCGAGTCCATGTTTTTAACTGGCGCCACACCGAGCTCAGCGCAGAAACGCGCGTAAAACGCGGTATCTGGACGCAATAGAAATTGAAACGCGCGAGTGGACTCGCGCGTAAAACGCCTCATCTGAACACGGCCTAAAATTCTAATGAGGTTCGGGTTTTAGAACCGTAGCTGAATACCTTGGTTGAGATTTTTTGGTTGTTCCGTCCGTACACGAAATTAATTATTAGATGAACGTATCCTTGAAATTCGTCTACGATCACATACCCATATGACCTCCTCAACAGTAGATGGCCTTAACAAAGAAATATTTTTAATGAAACTAGCGTCAGGTATCGGACCAAAAGTCCAAAAAAGTTGGAATATTATGTATTTGTCATCTGATGTAGTGGAACCGCGTTTCGAACTGGAGTATAATTTAGCTCTTTGGTATCATTTACCGCACCCTGTTATGTTAAAGCCACGTCTATACTGTCCTGTGCGGTAGCTATTAAAAATATCGGTTACGTTAATTGTTTAAACGCAGTAACTCATGACCTTGTGTTTTTATTGCATCAATATGTAGTTCAATGATGGTAACGGCCACAGGTTTATAATATATTTTCTGGTTGAAAGTTCTTTAAATGAAACCAGTTTTTTAATTGAGCCATTATAAGTACTTGAGTTACTATACATGAATTCTTTCACTTTCATGATTATTAAAAACTTTTTTTTGTCTTTAGTGGCACATTTCAATAAAAGCTTATTTTTTTTTTCAAATACTAGTGTGTCCTGTGCGAATTATTCGCACTTAATAAGTATAATAATTATCACTTTACAAAATTATTTTTTAAATATGATTGCAGGTATTCAATTCGTTTCTAATTTTGCACACTGCTTATAACGTTCTTCTTTTTGTTGTATTACAATATGAAGCTCAGATGACAGATCGAAGAAATATTTTACTAAAATTGTCATATAGAGGCGCAAGTAGTAAAAGCGTTGAGCTAAGCCGTCAGATGGCATCATGCAGCATTGCTGTGACGTTTTTCAGCGTTGCTAGCTGTTTCAAAATTAAAGCCGTTAGATGGCAGTATGCAGTATTGTGTCTGTTGTATTACAATATGAAGGTCAGATGACAGATCGAAGTGTTGACGTTGTTTCAAAATTAAAGCCGTCAGATGGCAGACGTTGTTCAGCGTTGCTGTATTTTAATTAATTTACAAAAACAAAATCAATAATACACTTTTTAGTTGTCGATGTCAGTAGAGCAAGCAATTATCTGTAAAATGATATAAAATTTATGTGGAGAAATCGTGAGGTTTTTTTTAAAAAGGGAGGCAAACATCTTTAACCTTAGCGTATTAATATATATGATTTTTCCTATCAAAATACCACAGTAAATAAACCCATAACAAGAAAACATACCATATACTGAAATACCGTTACTCTTGTATTGATATGTGTAGACAATTATCACTTTTTTGACGTTGCATAAACCGCTAAATAAATAGACGGGGACTTCAAATATTTTGTCGAATGTAAATAAAATACATTTGACAAAGTTATTGTTCTGTCATTGTTCTACACTGCAATTTGCGAAACAGTTATTGATTTTTTCTTTCACGAAATCATTGAATTTTTAATAGAATATCAACTTAAGGAGGTTAAGCCGTTTTACGAAGATAATGAAAAAAATCAGAAATAAAGTTTTTTTAATAGATTTTTTTATGACAAAATTTTCTGTAAAAAATCCAAAATCATTAGAAGATTTATAAAGTCAAAAATTTAAAAAAACTTTTACATGTAGTCTTATGTAAAATATGTCAACCTAGCATACAAACGGTACATTTCAATTTTTTGCAAATAACTAAATAACGTCAGCAGCTCCGAAAACTAACTATGTAAAGCATCGATGTCTTACGCATATTTTAATATTTTTTCCAATTTAATTAGGAGACTTTTAATCAATAAAAAAAATTATTAAACCTTAGCACTTTTCGATTATGGACTTTTATTCTTGACAATTTTAACTGAATTTTTAACTTTTTAATGATTTAATTTTTATTTTTATTACTTCTAATTTCTTTTATTAATTATTTACTGCAAGAAATATGGAAATTACAGATATTTACATAAATTTATTCTTTCTAACTTTGTACCAAAAATTCAAAAGTTAGTCCATTAAGTAAAATACTGAAATAATTAATAATATTAAAAAAAATTTATTTATGCCTTTATGACAATAATTTATTGGTATCATCGACTTATACCATAGATAAACGTATTATAATACGTTTATCTGTGCTTATACCCTTTTGTAAAAATTTATTATGGAAAAGTTCCCATTTAGAATTCGACTTACTTTTGATTGGGACTGTAACGCATCAACTTCCTTAAACGCTCTTAACCAGATGTTGAGCTTCTACGATCAACAATCTATCGATAACAAAACTCAAGCTTTGATGTAAGAAAGAATTGTATATTATAGACGCTAAACAGCTGAGGACATCAGCGTCTATTAGCTGGCCATACACACACAGTTCGATCTGCCGGTTTGGAACGGCGCGGTTCAAACGTGCGTATTTATCTGTCCGTTTGTGGGGTATGCACGCGCCAGATGTAACCGGCCCAGACTAGTCTGCCAGTTTGCACTGCCATGGAGAAAACCGTTGCCGCCCACAAACGGGCAGTTTTCGTGCAGTTTTGTTTTGAAGTTTTAAATGCGACAATCAACATGTGTTCTGAAGGTGTTGTTGGAATTATAGAGATTTATAAACAGCATCCGACTTTATGGAAAATCAAAAGTACCTTCATGTAATCTGTCTTTAATTAAATATTACGGCACATGTTACTGGTATTAAATATCCCAGCGCCTGTGCGGAAATTCCCACCGAATATTTTAAATACGACCTTCCCGTCGCCAAAAAACGAAGGGTATTAAGCGTTCCTCTGGATCAATTGCTTCTCTCATTACAGTTTTTTTTTCGTGAGGGCACCTCTTACTAAATTTAATAAAAATGTGTTTATATCCATCCTCAAATAATTCTTAAAATCGTCCGGGTCATTTTCTCTTAGCTCCTTTAATAGAACAATATGGCTGAGTTGTTTTTTCTTTAGCAAATAACTTTTAACCCATTTAGAACGTCGCTTTCTTACACCCGTATTGTCCATTATTTCCATATTAATTATTGCACAACACAAAGCTAGTTTTTTTTTATCACTTAACATTTCAGCAGTTGACTAAGTTTAACTTTTATAAAAACGGTGCACTTTTTATACGTCAAATAAATTATTTACCTGCAGTTCACTTTACTAACATATAAAACCGTGCCGTTCCAAACTTTCGTCAAGACGAAATTCCATCCATACGGTTGAATCTGTGGATAAATCTGCCAGTTTCTCCCACTAACGTGCAGTTTGGCATGTGACAGACCGCCCGGTGCCAGGTTGATGCGTGGATTTTTGTTTTGCGTTAGTGGGTGGCAACGGTTAAAACCGACATGCCGGCGTGACGCATCAAACCGGCAGACTTATCTGTGCCGGTTGAAACTGCCGGTTCGATCTCTCTGTGTATGGCCAGCTAATGTTTTGTTGCAAACATCTCTATAAAGAACATCAATTAATTTTATTGTTTCTAAGCGGCCGGAGGTGAATTTTATATGTTAGCCATGTCGACATTTAGATAGTATTTTTGACACAACTACGCACGTAACACATTGCATCCATTTTGTAATGCATATTATTTCGGGCATCTATGCGAATTACTTATAAAAAAATAATTATTGCAATGGAATGTTATAAAACTCGTGCCTTTCTTTCCGAAGTAAGTAGACTGGTGGTTATTACATGTTATGTATGTACTGACACGAGTGTATCTATTATTACAATGTATTGTCTGTATATAATAGATAGACTGAGTCAATATTCACTCTCGCTAATTACATATTTATATAACATGTGCTGCGTTTTGAGCCTAGTTTGAGAGCAGACAAAACAGGTCCGTACGCCAGCTGTTCTTATATTAATGATTTATACACGTTAAAGAATAATACAGTGACATATACAATCAAGCAAATGTGTGGTTATGTCTCCTTAGCTTCTTGATTAAGGAGGTTGATGCGTTACCGTCCCAATCAATAGTAAGTCTAATTCTAAATGGGAAATTTTCCATAATAAATTTTCACAAAAGGTTATAAGTCGATGATTATAATAAATTATTGTCATAAAGGCATAAATAAATAATTTTTTTTAATATTAATTATTTCGGTATTTTATTTAATGGACTAGCTTTTGAATTTTTTGTACGAAGTTAGGTTTGAAAAAATAAATTTATGTAAATATCTGTATTTTACATATTTTTTGCAGTAAATAATTAAAAATAGAAATTAGAAGTAATGAAAATTAAATTTTTAAAAAGTTAAAAATTCAGTTAAAATTGTCAAGAATAAAAGTCCATAATCGAAAAGTACTAAGGTTTAATATTTTTTTTTATTGATTAAAAGTCTCCTAATTAAATTGGAAAAAATATTAAAATATGCATAAGACATCGATGCTTTACATAGTTAGTTTTCGGAACTGCTGACATTATTTGGTTATTTGCAAAAAATTTAAATATACCGTTTTGATGCTAGGTTGACATATTTTCCATAAGACTACATGTAAAAGTTTTTTTTAATTTTTAACTTTATAAATCTCCTAATGATTTTGGATTTTTTACAGAAAATTTTGTCATAAAAGAATCTATTAAAAAAACTTTATTTCCGATTTTTTTATTATCTTCGTAAAACGGCTCAACCTACTTAAAACTCCATAAACCCCAAAAAAAAAAAAATCAAGCAAACATCTTGGAAACTTTTTTTTTGCTATTTTACAATGGGAGAAATTAAAGTGGTATAAGTTTCTAGAACGTGATTGGAGTTATTATGTACGAGTTGTGGCATTGCGTAAAAACGAGTGGTCAGCGAGTTTTAGCAGTCACACGAGTCGATAGAGATATATACTACATTTATTTGCACGTGCGTCGTATGAAATAGCTGATTTTCACACTGTGTAATAATATTTTTGACAGCTGTATGTGTAGCTATTTGGGCTGTTTACGGAAACTGCGCCCGCTTTGGTATATCCGTTGCTCTTATAGTATGAAATGGTAACTGACGGGGCGCTTTTGAAACTCCTGGGCCAAAAGCTGGGTACGCCCATGTTAACGTCATAGACAAAAGTTTTTGAAACAGAGATACTTTATTCAGATTGAATGCAAGTACATCAACCAATCCTATCGTCGGAGAAATCAGGGAATTACATCGAAGAAAGAGACGCAGATATATTTTCGATACGCTTTGTTACGTTCACTCACCGCGCACATTGAGTAGATAGGCAATGATTCATATAGTTAATTAATAGATATATGGTAACAAGAGACGACAATTTATCTCTATCCGATATATATTCAGATCAGTGATAATGATCAGAGAACTTGCATGAAATCAAACGAGAAGTTTTGAATGTCTTTTTGTAGATCGAGTTCGGCTCTGATATTGTTCTGACTGTTTCTTCTATGGATTACTCGTACCGTGGATGAATTAATTTCTCATAGTGTCGTCGGATGTTTGTTCTAGCGACAGTAGCGACTGCATTCTATATTCAATATTAAATTATGTAACAAGTTGATGTAATGATATTGTGATCGACTGTTATTAAGTAAACATTCTGTAGACCAGAAGCTCCCAAACTTTTTTGTCTCGTAGACCACTTGCCATGTTTTTCGGTTTTGGGTAGACCCCGTGCTTATCCGATATTGATTTTTTTGCAAATTCATTAATTTCAAATGTATTTTTGACAACCGGTATAGTGCTACTCACTTTGAACGATTTAAATTTATAACGGTAGTGAAATGTTTAGTTTTATAAATTTATTAATTAGATTCAAATTAAACGAATCAAATTAAAATTTACTTTCTGTTACATAAAATAACTAAGCAAAAAATAAATGCTTTTAGTGTGAGGGATGAACCTGATGCTTTAATAATAAATTTTCAACATTTGGCGTCAATTTAGTTAGATTTAATCTTAAATCTCTTCGGTTAACGATGTCCAGTTTGTTTCTTTTTCTGTTAGGAGATTCACTATCGTTGACCCCCATTTTCATTTCATGGACCCCCAATTTTTTTTCCCGCTAACATGGTCCCCTTGCAAGTTGTCGTCGACCCCTGGGGGTCGATATAGACCACTTTGGGAATCACTGCTGTAGACCGTATTGGGACAGAGAAGGGTAACCAACAAATTGATATCGTTCTAAAATCCTCTTACGATAGAACGGCAATCTAAACTAATATTATAAAGAGATAAAGTTTGTAACTTTGAATATAGAAGGTAATCTCATCCGATTTCAAAAATGTTTTCACCAGTATTTAGCATGGACATAGGCTACATATATTGTCGCGTTAAAATAGCGCTTTTCGTGGAGACCAATTTTGCAACGTAAGTCGATGAAAAAACGGTGGAAATTAATAATTCGAACGAAACCAAACCGGACCGGTATATTATATTTACGTTCTTTCTGAAACAGGCCCTCTTGAGTGTTCTTTTGTAGGCAGTTGCATTGACTACAAAATAAAATAAATAAAATTGTCGACCAATTTTTTTCAGACCATATATTGACAAAAATATAAATCAAAATAAAAAAAGGATGACGTTCGATCCGGATTTGGATCTTCTTCAGAAAAATCTAAAAAATATAAAAATTATTAGTATTAGTTATTTAATATTATGTAATATAATGCACGATGATTGAATATTTTTGAAAGAATCAAATGGTCTGAAAAAAATTGGTCGACAATTTTATTTATTTGAAGAGTTCTATTCAGACGTTAATCAAAGATTTTAAAATATGTATTTGTCCCCTTTGTAAAGTAGAAATCCTGCATAGGTTTTAATTTAAAAAAAACTACGTTACTAAAACACAAGAACTCGGGGAAAACCGTGCCTATTTCCAAACAAGATATTTTTTATATAGCAGTATATTTAATAAAAAAATTCTGTTTTGTTTCAGATTTGAATTAAGAGAATTGCAGCAGTAAACAAGTAGCTGAGCAACGATCACGCTGAAGCGACACCATGGTGGACTACTACAGAGTCCTCGAGGTGTCGAGGGTTGCGACAATATCAGAAATAAAAAAAGCGTAAGTATAAATTGCTCAGAATTCTTTAGTGCTCTTTAAAAAAAAATGTTTTTCTTTAGCTTATTTTTAGTTCTCATTTTATAATTAAGTTGGCAATCGAAAAAGTTTCCCGTCGCACTCAATCCTTCATGATGTCCACTGTGCCTTCCCTGTAGCTAACCAGATATCGAACAGTCCGGGACCCACGTGAGTCAATTCATGATTGAATCTCTTTGTGCCCAAATGTTTCGTTCACAAGGGTTAGAAATTAATAATTCGATATGCAAATGTGTTTACTGTCTTGGTCCAGTGTAAAGACTGTCGACGCTTTTGACACTATTGCGTTTCTTATACAAAAGTGTAAAGACACTGACCTCTTTATTATTTGATTGTCGGTTTACAGGTGTAAACACTAGCAGTGCCGACTTCATCAATTTCTGTCGAATTTTTTTTTTTTAATTATTCAAAAAATATGAAAAATACAATGATTAAGGTGTGAAGCTGAAATTATCAATTATTGCCACCTGGCGTTGCGGTTCCGAAGCTTAAGTGCGCCGCATCGCCATGACAATTGGGAATGGCGCTTTGGTGTGATCGCCAAATATAACACAGGGATTGAACTTCTATACAGTCCCCCTTCTCTGACTATACTAATTCGTGAACCCAAAGGAATGGCGAGATCTCTGGTGAGAAATGCGCCTAATAGTCCGGGTTGTGGGGTCAAAATTTATCAGTAATTTATCTCCGACTCAAATGTAATTGATTGAAGAGTTCGGGTTGTGGTGTCAAAATTTATCAGTGATTTATCTCCGACTCAAATGTAATTGATTGAAGAGTTTAACCATTACTCTGTTCGAAATCGAAAGTCAGTCAGCGCGACCGCGGTGGGTGTGGGCGTGGGAGGCTGTGAAACTCGTCGGAAAAACTATCTGCTGATGAAAAATTGTTAGATTGTAAATAATTGATGATTAAACGTGAAAATACTCGTCAGACACTTTCCCGACAGGGGAAAACATCGTCAGTCAGAGGTTTGAAGCCTTTAAAAGAATAATTGATATTCTTTTAAAGGCTTCAAACCTCTGACTGACGATGTTTCCCCCGTCGGGAAAGTGACTGACGAGTATTTTCACGTTTAATCATCAAAATTATTTACAATCTAACAAATTTCTTGTTTGAATTTAAAATCGATATTTTCAGAACGAATAGTAGGAATAGAATGTTTCAGTTCCTACTATTCGTTCTGAAAATAAGGGACTATGAGGGGGGGTTTTTGACAGGTAAACTATGGAGACATAAGGCAAACATTGATTTAGAAAAACATGATGGAGGCTAGGCTCTTCTAAATCAAAAACCCCCCGTAGGACAGTTCGGAGCATTTCTCACCAGATGTCTCACCATTCCTTTGGGCTCCGAATAACACAGGATTGAACTTCTATACAGTCTCCCTTCTCTGACTATACTAACAAACCAGACATGCCTCGTTTGTTAGGGGCACGTGCATTCGCCTTGTTTTCATAACAGTTTTGTTTGAAATGCAAATACAATACAGGTGATATGTTGCTATGGAAACGCGGGGAAGTACATCGACCCGCAACGCAATAATTCACCGCGCCCCCAACTATGTGCAAGTGCACGTGACAAATAGGTACAGCGACTTCACCGCGCCTTGTGCTTGCAGTATTATATATTTGAAATGGGTCAAGCGTTGTTGACTAAAGCCGGACGCCCGTGAGGTAGATGCTATGGGATAGATAACCTTCCCGCGGGACGTGTCTGTCGTCGGCTCGGGAACATACTGCGCTGCAGCGACGCGTATCGATCCAAAATGCACCCAGCTGAATACATAAATGCCAGAGAGCTCGGTGCACTAAGGGCAGACTTTTGTTTTTCTGTCGGCGCGTTGCGCATCTCCTTTCGTAAACACGAAGAGGTAAAATGCTCGGGAAGATATGAAATTAAAACAATTATAATAATAACTAGAGTGACCTGTGACCTGTACTTGACATATCAAATGGATACATTTTGTATCCCAACTTGATAAAATAAATTTATTATTATTATTATTATTATTCGCATTAAAGTATAATAATTATCACTTTGCAAAATTATTTTTTAAATGTGATTGTAGGTATTCAATTCGTTTCTAATTTTGCACACTGCTTATAACGTTCTTCTTTTTTTTGTATTACAATATGAAGCTCAGATGACAGATCGAAGAAATATTTTACTAAAATTGTCATATAGAGGCGCAAGTAGCAAAAGCGTTGAGCTAAGCCGTCAGATGGCATCATGCAGCATTGCTGTGACGTTGTTCAGCGTTGCTCGCTGTTTCAAAATTAAAGCCGTCAGATGGCAGTATGCAGTATTGTGTCTGTTGTATTACAATATGAAGGTCAGATGACAGATCGAAGTGTTGACGTTGTTTCAAAATTAAAACCGTCAGATGGCAGACGTTGTTCAGCGTTGCTGTATTTTAATTAATTTAAAAAAACAAAAACAATAATAAATTTTTAGTTGTCGATGTCAGTAGAGCAAGCAATTATCTGTAAAATGATATATAATTTATGTGAAGACATTGTGGGGTTTTTTCTAAAAAGGGAGGCAAACATCTTTAACCTTAGCGTATTAATATATATGATAATGCGTTTAACGTCCGTTTCTTGGCTTTATGTCATAACAGACGCCATTCGCACCATTACTATTTTCCATCTATCACACTTCCCGTTATTTTCTACGTTTAGAACTTGCAATAGCAATGGTCGAATGAAGGAATTTTAGGACATTAGGATAAGATAAGCAAATTAAAACGGTATATATTTAAACGTCAACCCTTTGATGTAGACATAGACGTAAACATTTTCTTTATCGTTCCAGCGAAGCCTACGAAAGATTATCTTTATATATAAAATTGCGGTGTTCCTGTGTACGTAATTCTTCTGAACGGCTTAACCGATTTTGATAAAAAAAATGTTGTACTTATGTGGTTACCCGGATTGTTCTTAGCTTTAGTTGAACCTGCTAGGTGGGGCTGTTGTCCAAACTTTTTTTTTAATTTTCCGACCATTTTTAGGCGCGAATAGCGTAAGCTAAAGCGCCTATATGTACTCGCTTTGTCTGTGAATCTGTGAATCTGTGAATCTGTATGTCACGCTTTTTTGTGGATTGTGTACAGCTCAAACGCCTTAACCGATTTTAAAAAACTTTTTTTTGTTCGATTCGTCTCCGGGTAACTTAGATCCTAACGTCGCCCGATTTTTGAATTTTTGCTCCAGAGGGGAGCAATTTAGAAAAAACGAAGTTTTTCGCTTATAACTCGCTCAATTTAAATCAGATCGGTTCGAAACCTGTCTTAAACGAAAGAGGAGAAAATTTTACATAAATTTCGTACAACAGAATTTGCCCAATCAGTTTTTTTATACACATTTATATAGAAATAAATTCAATCTGATATAACCGATGGCAAACATCTTTCGGTTATCTCTCTCTGTTGCACGGTTTAACATGGCAATTTAAAAATTACGTATGTTCTGTCTTCAAATAAAATTGGTCGATAATATTATTTATTACAATAATGAAATTAAAAGATAGCATTTGTTCAAAAACGGATGCCGTTTCGAATATTTGTAAAATGCAACGCCTTCTGGGTTAACAATTTGAATAACTAATTATTAGAACATAATACTGTGACAGATGCAAACGTCACTTTTGACATTTCTTACTATTCCGACACCACGGACGAGCGGATTGAAACCAAATTTTGGGAGGATGTTTGATATGCAAATATGAAGTGGCCTATTGTTTTTTGGGAACATCGGCGCATGCGTAAAAGAATATACCTCTTATAATGTTGTTTTATATAATAATAATTGGGGAATTATAAAACGGTCGAATAAAAAAAAACTTGGTGATGAGATACTGTTTTAATAACTTGAATATTAAAATAACAGTTGTGTGACTAAATTAATAAGTGAGCGACTAAATTACTAAGTGAGCGACTGAATTACTAAGTGAGCGACAAGAATGCCTTCGGTAATTTTGAAGCAAATATCTTCAACCGATTGAGATGAAAATTTGTATACACGTTAAGTTTGGATAACAATGCATGGTTAGCTATGTGACGTCACTCTAAATCCAATATGGCGAACTTCTAAATATGGCGGACTAATTTTATTATGCTTTCCTACAATATGGGTATCAAATGAAAGGGCTTGCTGAGAATAACTCGAAAAATAAAGTGAGGTCACTCTAAATCCAATATGGCGGACTTCTAAAAATGGCGTACTAATTTTATTATGCTTTCCTACAATATGGGTATCAAATGAAAGGGCTTGCTGAGAATAACTCGAAAAATAAAGTGACGTTACTCTAAATCCAATATGGCGGACTTCTAAAAATGGCGGACTAAGTTTTTTATGTTTTCCTACAATATGGGTATCAAATGAAAGGGCTTGTTGAGAATAACTCGAAAAATAAAGTGACGTCACTCTAAAACCAATATGGCGAAATTCTAAAGATGGCGGACTAAGTTTTTTATGCTTTCCTGCAATATGGGTATCAAATGAAAGGGCTTGCTGTAAATAACTCGAAAAATAAAGTGAGGTCGCTCTAAATCCAATATGGCGGACTTCTAAAGATGGCGGACTAATATTATTATGCTTTCCTACAATATGGGTATCAAATGAAAGGGCTTGCTGAGAATAACTCGAAAAATAAAGTGACGTTACTCTAAATCCAATATGGCGGACGTCTAAAAATGGCGGACTAAGTTTTTTATGCTTTCCTACAATATGGGTATCAAATGAAAGGACTTGCTGTAGATAACTCGAAAAATAAAGTGAGGTCACTCTAAATCCAATATGGCTGACTTCTAAAGATGGCGGACCAAGTTTATTATGCTTTCCTACAATATGGGTATCAAATGAAAGGGCTTGCTGAGAATAACTCGAAAAATAAAGTGACGTTACTCTAAATCCAATATGGCGGACTTCTAAAAATGGCGGACTAAGTTTTTTATGTTTTCCTACAATATGGGTATCAAATGAAAGGGCTTGCTGTAGATAACTCGAAAAATAAAGTGAGGTCACTCTAAATCCAATATGGCAGACTTCTAATGATGGCGGACTAAGTTTTTTATGCTTTCCTACAATATGGGTATCAAATGAAAGGGCTTGCTGTAAATAACTCGAAACATAAAGTGACGTCACTCTAAATCCAATATGGCGGACTTCTAAGAATGGCGGACTAATTTTATTATGCTTTCCTACAATATGGGTATCAAATAAAAGGGCTTGCTGTAAATAACTCGAAAAATAAAGTGACGTCACTGAAATACAATATGGCGGACTTCTAAAGATGGCGGACTAATATTATTATGCTTTCCTACAATATGGGTATCAAATGAAAGGGCTTGCTGAGAATAACTCGAAAAATAAAGTGACGTTACTCTAAATCCAATATGGCGGACTTCTAAAGATGGCGGACTAAGTTTATTATGCTTTCCTACAATATGGGTATCAAATGGGCTTGCTGAGAGTAACTCGAAAAATAAAGTGACGTCAGTCTAAATCTAATATGGCGGATTTCTAATGATGGTGGACTAAGTTTTTTATGCTTTCCTACAATATGGGTATCAAATGAAAGGGCTTGCTGAGAATAACTCGAAAAATAAAGTGACGTCACTCTAAATCCAATATGGCGGACTTCTAAAATGGCGGACTAATTTTATTTTGCTTTTCTACAATATGGGTATCAAATGAAAGGGCTTGCTAAAAATACCTCGAAAAATAAAGTGACATCACTCTAAATCCAATATGGCGGATTTCTAAAGATGGCGGACTAAGTTTATTATGCTTTCCTACAATATAAGTATCAAATGAAAGGGCTTGCTGAGAATAACTCGAAAAATAAAGTGACGTCACTCTAAAACCAATATGACGAAATTCTAAAGATGGCGGACTAAGTTTTTTATGCTTTCCTACAATATGGGTATCAAATGAAAGGGCTTGCTGTAAATAACTCGAAAAATAAAGTGAGGTCATTCTAAATCCAATATGGCGGACTTCTAAAAATGGCGAACTAAGTTTTTTATGCTTTCCTACAATATGGGTATCAAATGAAAGGGCTTGCTGTAAATAACTCGAAAAATAAAGTGAGGTCACTCTAAATCCAATATGGCTGACTTCTAAAGATGGCGGACCAAGTTTATTATGCTTTCCTACAATATGGGTATCAAATGAAAGGGCTTGCTGAGAATAACTCGAAAAATAAAGTGACGTCACTCTAAATCCAATATGGCGGACTTCTAAAAATGGCGTACTAATTTTATTATGCTTTCCTACAATATGGGTATCAAATGAAAGGGCTTGCTGAGAATAACTCGAAAAATAAAGTGACGTAGCTCTGAATCCAACATGGCGTACTTCTAAAGATGGCAGACTAAGTTTTTTATGCTTTCCTACAATATAGGTATCAAATGAAAGGGCTTGCTGAAAATAAGTCGAAAAATAAAGTGACGTACTCTAAATCCAATATGGCGGATTTCTAAAAATGGCGGTTAATTTTATTATGCTTTCCTACAATATGGGTATCAAATGAAAGGGCTTGCTGAGAATAACTCGAAAAATAAAGTGAGGTCACTCTAAATCCAATATGGCGGACTTCTAAAGATGGCGGACGAAGTTTATTATGCTTTCCTAAAATATGGGTATCAAATGAAAGGGCTTGCTGAGAATAACTCGAAAAATAAAGTGACGTTACTCTAAATCCAATATGGCGGACTTCTAAAGATGGCGGACTAAGTTTATTATGCTTTCCTACAATATGGGTATCAAATGGGCTTGCTGAGAGTAACTCGAAAAATAAAGTGACGTCAGTCTAAATCTAATATGGCGGATTTCTAATGATGGTGGACTAAGTTTTTTATGCTTTCCTACAATATGGGTATCAAATGAAAGGGCTTGCTGAGAATAACTCGAAAAATAAAGTGACGTCACTCTAAATCCAATATGGCGGACTTCTAAAATGGCGGACTAATTTTATTTTGCTTTCCTACAATATGGGTATCAAATGAAAGGGCTTGCTGAGAATAACTCGAAAAATAAAGTGACGTCATCCTAAATCTAATATGGCGGACTTCTAATAATGGCGGCTTAAGTTTTTTATGCTTTCCTACAATATGGGTATCAAATGAAAGGGCTTGCTGAGAATAACTCGAAAAATAAAGTGACGTTACTCTAAATTCAATATGGCGGACTAAGCTTTTTTTGATAAAGGGGTATGCGAATTGTCTCGCAGTGAAACGCGATGGGGCAGAGGTGGAGTTTTTAAAAAAATAATTTCGGGGTTAACGATAAACGGGTATGCGAATTGTAATTCCGGGGTGAACGATAAAGGGGTATGCGAATTGTCTCTCAGTGAAACGGGAAGCGGCAAATGTGGAGTTTTAAAAAAAAAAAATCCGGGCTGAACGATAAATATACCTACACCAATTTTCAAACAAAACACCAGGGTATATGATGTAAAATTTCGCGCCTTGTAATTCTTGAATTACTTGGGCATATACTCCCACTGGTTTTTTTTATATCTGACATAAAAAAACATAACCCCAAATTTTTAGCATCACAGCAGCACCTCTCACTATTTTTTAATTTAAATTTTTTGACGTGATAACGTCTTATAAATTGATGAATCACCAATATTATAAATTGATAAAACACCGGCTGCATGTACGAAAAAGTGTAACGTTCCTAACGTAACGTTCCTAACGTAACGTTCCTAACGCGTAACGTTCCGCCTGACCCTGTGCGTGCTTTTTGCTAATTTCTCGCTCAATTTAAATCTGATCGGTTTGAAACCAGTCTTAAACGAAAGAGGAGAACATTTTACATAGATTTCGTATAACAGAATTTGCCTAAACAGTTTTTTTATACAAATTTATATAGAAAAATAGCTGTATAAAATATAAATGCAATGTTGTCTAATGCATGGCGCGACGCGGTCGGTCGTCTTTGTTTGCCGTACATGGAAATTAGAAAATAACGTATGTCTTGTCTTAACATGAAAACGGCTGCATTTCTAATGTTTAATTCAATTTTTTGACATTAGTATTTTGTGAAATGCAACGCCTTCTAAGTTAACTATTGGAATAACTAATTATTATTAGAACATAATACTTTGACAGTTGCAAACGTCACTTTTGACATTTCTTATCATTCCGACACCAAGGATAAGCGGATTGAAACCAAATTTTGGGAGGTTTAGGTTATGTATTACGGAATACGTTATCACGTAAAACTATCGTCCGTAAACCGACTTTACAGACAACCAATTTTTTTTTTGTATCCGAGATCTCTGACAGGACAACGTCTGTCTTATAGATTATAGAATCTCATCAGCTATAGGGGCATACAGTATCCTTGTAAGGGTCTTCCGGTCCCAGGACTGGATTCTGATATCGTTCTCATGAAAATTCTTTATGAAACATTAAATTCGATGTTAATTTTTGATAGTAGGTGTCTCTTCCCATCTTATACAATTGAAGGGTACACGGGAAGAAGGCGATTTGTCAGTAAAAATTCGAAATTAATTTTTTTATTCCATCTTGTAGCCAAAAGTCTTACCTTTCTGTTGGTGTATTCATTTTAGACAAGAATATACGCTAGGTCAAAAGTTATAAGCGTTGAAAGAAATGCATCAGCAAGTAAATGGTACGATCTTAAACACTTCAAAATGCTCTCCTGCACAATTTACATTTTTTGACAAACCGCCTTCTTCCCGTGTACCCTTCAATTGTGAAAAACTTAAGGAAATCTTCCGTTTTGAAAAGATTTAAGTAATACAAAGCAATATGCCTTATTGAATGCGATTTTATGTGTAAACATGAAATTTGAAAGTGACACAAAGCTCCGTCGTCCATCTTCATTGAACGACTGTAAAAAATCGTGTTTTTTTTACAGATACCGTAAATTGGCTTTAAAATGGCATCCAGACAAAAATCCTGATAATCCAGAAGAAGCAAACAAAAAATTCAAAGAAATCTCAGAAGCATATGAAGTTTTATCAGACGGTGAGTGATTTTATAAATTTTTATATATCTATATATTATTTACAAACATTGGATGTATTATAACAAACAGGACAATTATTTCGATAATTTTTAATTTTTTTCTAATTAATAATAAATCATGTAATTGCCGGTAAATTATATAAAAATGAGCCAGTTCAAAAATCGAGTTAATAATTTAAATTGTTAGTTTTTTTAATAGTTAAAAATTGGTATAAATCCCGCCCTGCAAATAATAGTAATTCAAAAATCAGATTAAGAAAATGAAAGAGTTTAATCGATTTGTAAGATCTCGAAATCAGAGTTAGCATTTCAAATGTTTTTAAGAATTGGATGTGAAATTTGCCACAAAATAAAATAAAAAGTGTTTTTAAATACGGTCTAGTGTAGATGTAGTGCTAAGAAAACGCCGCTAATGTATATATTGTCTACCCTAAAACCCGACTCTGTTCATTAATTTTGTTTTGATTTCTTTAAGTTTATAATAAACTAAATACTTTTCTTCTATACGCACTTCTGCTTTTGATAACTGACAGCCGCTTGCACCAACGTCGATTAACAAACCGGAATTCAACAGCAGGTTTATCAAAAAACTGAGATTCAAATTCCAGTAAACTCGCCAAATCGAAGTTTAAACAACGAACCAGAACGTTTCGATTTCGACCTATCCCAAAGGACCCCGCACAAACCTTGTGGGATTTGGTTCTCGGTTAAATTGATCGAAAATGGTTTTATTTTATAGTTTAAAGGTCGCTAAGAAAAAGTGTCCATGGGCGCACAGCCAAAAAAACCAATAGATTTTTAGCTACAGATATGTTTAGCGAGATTTTAATTGAATTCACAAACATGTTCCAAGTGCAACTTTTGTGCTTTTTTTTAGAAATAGAAAAATAGTCGAAAGCTGGGTAATGCTGCAAGGCGTCACCCTGTATAAAATAATAATGTCATATTCGGATTCAGCGCACTCAAAAACATATTTCTAGAGCTTAGGGTTTTTTAAGATTGTGAATTCAATGGATATCTCTATATCTAAAGTCTCGCTAAACATATCTGTAGCTAAAAATCTATTGGTTTTTAGGCTATGTGCCCACGAACACTTTTTCTTAGTGACCTTTAAACTATAAAATAAACCCCTTTTCGATCAATTTAACCGAGAACCAAATCCCATAAGGTTTGTGCGGGGTTGTTTCGACTATGAAATGATCTTTCCAAAAGATGTATTTGATGTTTTTTGAAGACTCCGCATTGATTTGTCAAAGGAGATTTAAGATATTTGGAAAGAATTTTTTGGTACACAAATCAAGTCATAAATGTTTTCAAAATTAATGTATATGTCACCGGGATATTGTCAATCCCGTGATATTATAATTTCACTTAGTGAAATTACAATATCACGACTCTTTTTCAATCGTGATATTGTAATTTCACTAGTGAAATTACAATATCACGGATTTGACAATATCCCGGTGACATATACAATAACCGAAAAGTGGCATCTAGAGACACAATCTGCTTGTATTTAACCTGCAGGATACTATAATGAACACGGATGGCTGTTGGTGCAATCGGTCGTGAATCAGTTTTGTATTTGTTTGGCACTACTTACACTTACGCACTTGTTTTTTTTTTTTTTTTTTTTTTGTTTGTTGTGTTACACACGTGTTTTGTTTTTGTTACGTCAGTTGTTTTTGTTTTTTTTTCTCGCTATTATTATGTTGTTCGTTTAGACGGAAAGCGGAAGTTGTACGACGCAAGACAAAGGCCTACGGCACACTCACGCACGACGCACTCGCGGGATCGCCACCACCATCGTCATTCATCGGCTTTCCGGAACTTCTTTGATTCCTCCTCCCCCTTTCATCATCGATATTGTGGTAGATACATGTGTCAAGTGAAATTTGCCTCCTCGCCACGATTGCTTCTTAATATTTTTTTACCATCGATAATATTACCATCTTTTTAAATTAACATTGATTCATCACTGCTTTTTTTTCGAATTTTTATTTTCCATTTTGTTTATCCTGTTTTTTTACAAATCTGTCATCGATTGAAAATCATCCTTTACGGGGAAAACGCCGCTAACAGGGTGGCCACAGATCTGGAATTACAAGGAATTCAATGCAACTTGGAAATATCAGGGAATTTTACAAAGTATTAGGGAAAAATAGTATTTTGGAATTTAGCTCGACCATTGGCCAGGTATTCATCTTTATGAATACCTGGTCAATGGCTGAGCTAAATTCCAAAATACTTCAAGCTTCTATTTGGTATTTTTTTGTTTGCTATGCGACTATTTATAGCTGAGATATCGGCGATTAAGTAAAAAGTCACCTTTGGGTTTTTACCATCGATATCTGTAATGGCTAAGAGCTGGCTACGGAGAAAATGGGTGACTCGGTGCAAAGCTGAAAATTTGCAGAATAATAGGAGATAGTACAAGGAAGTAGGGAAAAAATTGCCAGAAGGCTAGGCGGAAGATAAAGAGCCGCCAGAAGGCGCTAATGTTGCGAAAAATCAGTGCACTTCTGGCAATTTCTATACTTATTCTGTAATTCAAAACTAGATTATATATTATTATATAATATTATACATTATATAGTTTTATAAGAGCATACTGAAAATTCAAACATGATATAATAATGACATTCGACAAATATTCAAAATTATTAATGACATTTTGATAGAAATAAAATTAATCGTCATAATATATTAATTTATTTAATTTTATTTCTATCAAAATGACATTAATAATTTTGAATATTTGTCGAATGTAATTATTATATCATGTTTGAATTTTCAGTATGCCCTTATAACTATATAATGTATAATATAATATATAATCTAGTTTTGAATTACAGAATAAGTATAGAAATTGCCAGAAGTGCACTGATTTTTCGCAACATTAGCGCCTTCTGGCGGCTCTTTATCTTCCGCCTATCCTTCTGGCAATTTTTTCCCTACTTACTTGTACTATCTCCTATTATTCTGCAAATTTTCAGCTTTGCACCGAGTCACCCATTTTCTCCGTAGCCAGCTCTCCGTCTATAACTAATGATCGTACACTAAAAAGAGGTTTACTTTGCCATCATATTAGTTTGACATAAAGTTTTGTATGCTCAATTGCGATTTGAAAAAATGCAAATAAGATATTGAAATCATCGAAAAATATAATACATTTCCTGAAAAACTTGGAATTATCAGGGAAACTTAAAATCACTTTTCTGTGGCCACCCTTGCTCTTGTCCAGATAGTTGGTCAACAGGGAGTAGCAACCTGAATGTCAACTTTGTGTATGATTTTTTTATCGCAAATAAAGGAATGTATTATTTCATATTAGCTAGTGGAGGACCCTCAATTGAAGAGGATATTGCAAATATTAAAAACATTCTTTTAATTATAAAATACCACCAATTTTCTAGACGGTAAAAACTTAAAGCAGACTTTATCCCCTAGGCGCGGTTCGTAAGGTTTGCAAGAGTACCAAATTTGGAATACTTTTTTTTATTGAAAAGATGAACCAAGTACTATGAAACTAAATAAATAAACACTCAAACAGGGAAAATATAACTTTACAAAATGTTTTGGTTCCGTTTCTAAACGTCAAATAAGTTTTTCTTTATACCTCGATCGAAAGTTTGACATTTACTCCCTATGTTATTTATTATATTAAATGACAGCTGTAACCCTAGTTACGAGTATAAATACGCATGAGAATTTTTTTCCTCCCGCCGTTCTTACTAAGAGTAAATGTCAATCTTTCGTTCCTGCTGATGAAAGTACGTACTTTCGAGCGGATATGAAGAAAAATCGTATACACCACACGGGCCTTAAAAGTTGAAATCTCGGCCCTTGTAATGTAATATACTATTAAATAAGGCTAGCCTACACCGGGAGTAAAACAATCCTGATCTCTGATTTATGATGTTTTTCGAATGACAGATTTACTAAAAAAAACGAACTATCCATGCATGAAGTGTTTCTTTGTTTTTATATTCTTCGACTTCTTCAATTTTATAATGTTCTAAACGACCTATCTTTAATCATCTTTTCATCTGTAAACAATTTTTGTACAATAAATAATTAAAATGCATGCTGAAAAGTCACAAGTATTGGGTTTTAGTGCTGCGCTAGTATCGTTGCAGAAAAATAACTTTGTAGTTAACACTATCGAAAGAATACTTTTTTTAATGGGTTTTTTGTTTCTAACCAAATTATTTTTTATAATCGAAAGAACAACGCGAAAATGGTGAAGGGCTAGATTATTTGGGTTTTGGAATTTTCATTTCTAAACTGTCTTTTCTTTTTATATCAGTTTATAAAGTAATTTATTGAAGCTTATCTTAATTACTATTGTTATAATAAATACTGAATTTTATTTTATCTGGAAGTTGCTATATTTAAATTTGCCAACAACTTCGTGTATCCGATTTTTTTCGTTAATTTTTGTAAATTAATGTTAAACATTTAAGGTAGTAAGAGCACCAAGGCAATTTTAAATAAAAGGCTTGATTTTTTTGACGTGATAACGTCTTATAAATTGATGAATCACCAATCTTATAAATTGATGAAACACCGGCTGCATGCACGAAAAAGTGTAACGTTCCTAACGTTCCGCCTGACCCTGTGCGTGCTTTTCTCGAAAACGGCCCTAACGATTTGGATGAAATTTACTGAAAAGGGATTTTGGGGGGCAAAAAATCGTTTTAGCTAGGTCTCATCTCTCGAAAAAATCGTTTTCTTACAAATTTTATCATTATAAAAATCAATTTTTTGACGTATGAAAATACTTAAATATTGTAAGTAGGTTTTGGAATTTTATATAAACAGTGAAACAATTGTTTTATAAATAGTATGACAGTTAATCTTTGAGACTTAGATAAATACGAAAGAAAGAAAGTTAATAAAAAAAATTATTTTTATAGGTGGTAATTTAATAAATAAAATTTACCTAAATTTGAAGCGAAAGATGCAATATCATAGATTCGAAATTCGAATTATTATAATTATTATATAAATTTAGGTTATGTATTACGGAATACGTTATCACGTAAAACTATCGTCCGTAAACCGACTTTACAGACAACCAATTTTTTTTTTAATTTCCACCGACTAGTTTTGGAGAAATCAATGAAAACATATCATCCATCTACCGTTTTACCATAAAGCCAATGTTAAATATGCCTACTTTTGAAGTCATTTATTTATTTAAATAGTCGGGCAAACCTAAAATTTTCAGAATTGGTGTAGACTTAGTCCAACTTCATATAAAAAAAAAATCAAACCTTTTATTTGAAATTGCTTTGGTGCTCGTACTACCTTAAATATTGATATACGATATGATATTATACAAAAAACGATACTAACTGTGTATCGAGAGAATTTTATTTTTTTGTTGACGTTTAAAATATACTCAAATGTTGACAGAACAATGTCGATACAGATTTAAATCATACGCAATTTATTTAAATAAAATAATTACGTTTGTGTCATGTATGCACGCTAATTTCGAAAGTTGTCCAATGAGCATTGCGTTAATTTCGAATTCACAGTTTTTATCTATAATTATGCGTCATGGTCTTAAATGATTTTCGAATCTTTAAATGCGCATTCACAAATACGAATTAGCTTGCATATAAACAGCAATTTTCTGCGTACAAATAGCTTCTCATCATCTCGCAACGCTCTCTGGGAGACTTCTAAGCCGACTTCATCATTTGAACGCTCTCCTATCTTTAGACGCACGAATATCATTATTTTTTTTGTTACATGTGAACCGTTTTTTTAATTTACAGATAAGAAAAGAGGCATCTATGACCAGTACGGCAAAGAAGGATTAATGGGAAATAATGGCGGCGGTCATAGATCCAGAGGTCATTACAATGACGAATTCGACTTTAACTTTCCGTTCGTTTTCCGCAATCCAGAAGATGTTTTCAGGGACTTCTTTGGCGGCAGCAACCTTACGGATTTTTTCCCAAGTAAGTACGCCCGGAAAACCACAACATCAATGTCAGACATTTTGAAAAATATAAGTTTTGAGCGCAAAGTCTAGTTTAAAAAATACCGAGTTATAGTGCGCGCCACGAATCTAAAAGGCTCGGAAGTTAGATGCGAATGCAGGCTTGCGCTTGTACAGTCTGTTGTCAAAAACTACAAACTCGCAACTCAACAAAACCAACTAGTGATGTGCTGGATCATTAAAAATGTATATCCGTGGATACGGATCTGAATACGGATATTTGGTTTCAAGATCCGCGGATACGGATACGGATCTCAACTTAGAGTACGCGGCGGTAAATATTGCACATCGACCTTTGGAAAGAGACTATCTGTTATGGGAAAAAGTTATTGACCTCTATAAGAGTTAACTCTCATAACAGATTGTCTCTTTCCAAAGATTGATGTGCAATATCTCATTATAAAGATAGTTTTTTAGTACCTTTGAGTTATGTACTATTGGTATGGTACTCACTACGATAAATTTTTGCAAGATAAAGGTGCCAAATACTATTTTAAAAAATAAAAAATAATCTAAATGGAATTTAACAGTTTTTCATTATTACCTAATCACCTATACCTATATATAAAATTTCATCTGTGAATTGAAAATTAATAAGGTAAAAGATCCGCCAAAAACTAACGGATACGGATCTATCTTCTCCCTCGGATATCCGCGGATACAGATACTGATATCCGGCACATCACTAAAACCAACGCATAGCACTAACAACTCGACTGTACTCTTAAAGCAAGAAAGTGACAAAGGCAACGAGCGATCGCGGCCAATCACCGACGAGCGCACGTTCCGTGCAGGTAGCTGGGAGGCGGCGGGAGTATCGACGGCTCTGAAATGTGCCTTTGCGACCAACTTCCGAACCTTTTAGATCCGTGGCGCGTACTATATCGCAGGGAAGCCACGAAATCGAGTTTTCATTTGCACAACAAGCCGAACATAATTAATTGTAGACGTGTTCTAATGAATGTGTTTTGTTTGATTTCATTTTTCCAGGCATGAACGGCCGCAGTCATGGCAATCGCCAAAGGAACAGGCACTCGCACTCGCAAAACACAATTTCGTCGCAGTTCTTTAGTCCGTTCAACATCGGCTTTAATATGGACGAACTATTCAATGTTGCAGATGGCGGTGGTTTTACGTCATTCTCTACATTCAATAGCGACTTTAGTAATCCAACTGGACATTCAGTCAAGCGTACTTCCACGTCAGTACGTTTTGTAAATGGAAAGAAAATTACTACCAAAAAGTAAGTGACTTTACCGCAATAGAAACGCGCAATCATAAGCTCTCGTGTCTTTGCCACTCTTCCAAGTATTGTGTTGTATTGAAACCGTTCTGGAGCTGTACAAAACACCTCGCTTTTCATATTCTTTATGTATAAAAATTAAGAACCTCAGGCATAATGGCGCGCAAGAATATCGCACTTTCGGCCCTTGTGTTGTAAGATACTATTAAACCCAATTTTAATAATCCTTAATGTAACAATGAGCTCTAGACTTCGAAATGCCTAGATTCTAGATCAAGGCTTGGGTCTAGGATTAAGAGCTACCAATGATTTTTTTTATGATCGTCACTTAATACAACCCTGCTGATGTTCTCTATCATAGATATAGGTATATATTAATAGATAGCGGATGCCTATCCTTGAGCATTGTGCGGAATGGTTCCAATTAGAAGCCATTTTGTACGTGGAAAACGCCGTAAAAAGCGCGCGAGATTCAAAAAGATTAAATATTCTATAATATGATGTTAATGGAAAAACAATAAAACTCGCAGTAAACAGTGATATTTCGCTCCAAAACCTATTTTTATATTGAAACGTTTCAAAAATTACAAAACTGAGCATAATATAAAAGCTTAGAACATTTTACATTGTCAGATTGGCATCAATGCTTGTCAACCTTGATGCCAAATTGACAATGTAAAATGTTCTAAGCTTTTATATTATATTTAAGCTCAATTTTGTAATTTTTGAAACGTTTCAGTATAAAAATAGGTTTTGGAGCGAAATATCACTGTTTACTGTGAGTTTTGTCGTTTTTCTCAGTAAAATCATATTATAAAATAATTAATATTTATGAATCTCGCGCGCTTTTTACAGCGTTTTCCACGTACAAAATGGCTTCTAAAAGGTACAGGAGGCGCTAGTGTATCCGCAATCTATTAAATATATATACAGATTGTATAAAATCAAAACGCTCCATAGAACATTCTGTGTGTAAGACAGAGACGATATTATATAAAGCACTAAAGCAGTAAGTAAGAATGAGATAAATGATCGCTAATAGTTACTGTGGTTATACAATCTGATAGTATCGTCTTTGTTTTCTACAGTAAAAATCACAATTTTATCAAATGTCAGTATTACTAGTGAAATTATTGATAAAATGGCTATTTATACTGTTCGGGAAAAAATCCAAATAATTAAATGGTTTTATGGTGGTAATTCAACCGCCAACATAATAAATTTATTTGTAGTTATTTTAATTGATAAATTGGTAAAAAGATTTACAGTGTCCGTAATTATTTATTTACGTAACTACAGTAATTATATTTGCGATCATTTATCTCATTCTTACTTACTGCTTTAGATCTTTATATATCGTCTCTGTCTTACACACAGAATGTCCTATGGACCGTTTTGATTTGATACAATCTGTATATCAATGTTCTCTACCACTTGAAATGTCATTGTTTGCACATTTGCTTTACTGATTGCTTACCATTTTATTGCAGAGTGATGGAAAATGGAAAAGAAACTGTGATGTCGTACGAAAATGATGTATTAACATCAAAAACAGTGAACGGCGTTCCTCAAGCAATAGCGTATAACAGTTAAATATTTAGTCATTACAAATAACAACAACGTGTCTATGTTTTCATATTATGACTGAGCCTTTTCGAGTTCAAATTTTATGTTCAAAGTAAATTTCTGGAAAGTTTGTGTGTAAAACAGAACTTAGAACCTAATATTTTATTACCTATTGATAATTTAATTAGTCAATAACCTTTTCGATAAATTTTTTGTATGAAATTAATTCCTAATCAAAAGATGTTTATGTACACCCACGTATAAAATAAAATATAGTTAAAAAAATAGTAAAATTTATCAGTGTTTTTTGACTCAATTTAAAAGTGCTCAGAACTACTATTTTAATTATTTCGTTAGTTTAAAATAATTTTATTCGATAATTTTAACTTTAATATGTTAAATAAGTGATACTTTTTATATATATGAGAATTATTTACGAGACTTTTTTAGAAAAAATAACTGCTTTTTTCTAACGTGACAAAAATACCAGATGGAAATTGGGTAATGTGGATAGCTTTTATAAAATTCAACAAAATAGTAAAACCGCAAGAATGAGTTTTTTTTTTTTGGGGGTCACAGATTTAAAATTTTGTTTTGCTTATGTAATAATTATTTTGTATGAGCCAGTGAATCCCAAATTTGGCTTGACCCAAATTCAAAACGTTGAAAGACGGATTGAAAAAAAAAACGGAAGGAAATGATTATGTTGGCTCAAAATTGAGTGCTCAAATATATTTAGGGTTGCGATTTCAACAAATTTGGGAAGCACGGGTGCAAGAAAAGATAAATAATATATGTATTTAATGTTTCAAATTGAAAAATCTAGTAATATAGGAACAGTTATAACATTCTGACTATTTGTAGGATTTTGAGTTCGGGAAAAAGGGTTGTATTACTGCCATGTTTTTAATTGTTTATGCTTAAATTTGAAATCATGATAATTCAGTTTTTTTTTAGGGTAAAGGAACGGTTCCCAACCACTCGCCTATGGTCAACCATATTTAAGCTAATTACAGACACAATCTTGTATATTTCTAATACAATGGTTGAATTTTTTTATGGAATTATTTGCTACAATTAATTTATTCGGTTGGCAACAATTGCGATCACAAGTGGTTGGTCCAAAAACTAGTGCCTTTATCCGTTTTATTTTTTTTTTTTCAATTAATTAAAAGTTTATTTTTAAGAACGGTTTTGTGGAGAGTAATTGGAATTTTATGAAAACAGTGTCGTACATTAATTAAGGGTTTGGCTACTGTGTAGCCATTATTATTTTCATTATTCAATTTTATTAAGTTTTCCTTCACTTACTTTTTTTAAATAAATCATCTGTTTACCACTCTATTAAAATAGTATTATATTTTATCAATTGTCGTGTTTTTAATTATCGATCGTGTTAAAAAAATCAGTCACAAAAATAAGGTAAACACATGAATTTTGTCTGCAATTCCTTGAAAACTTAAGAATATTCGATATTTTTGGTTATTTTCCAAATCTGATATCTTAAATAAATTTCTTCCACTTGAAATGTATTCTTCTGTACTATTTTTAAACATTTTGAGTTGAAATAAAAAATGATCTAAAAAAATGTTTTCATCTAAAATTATAGAACTTATTTTTCTGTAATTTCAGGCAAGTATACTTGAAGCGAAAGATTTGGAGAATATTCAAATTTGTCCAATAGTCTTAACGCGACAACTTTAATAACTAAGTATTGATTTTTAAAAGTTCAATTATTCTTGAAGTAATTCATTGTTACTCAGTTATAAAGATAGTATTTGGTATCTAAAAATAAGTAGGAAACTGGTAATATTCAGTAAATTTTATGTATCCCGTAATTTGAAAATTACTGTTTTCATAGTTGTCCATTATAACAGTATATTTTTTGTAATTTGTTCTCGAAAATATAAAATATCGTCACTATAAACAGAGAAGAGAGACTGTATAGAAGTTTATTTCTGATGGAACGGTGTGGCCGGAAATTTTAGTTTGTCTTGTTTCTGTTAGATGTCAGAACGATCGAGGTTTAGTGTTGGTGTATGTATATTTCCATCTCTCATCTTCAGAAGTAAATTTGAGCATTCATCTAAACGCCGTAGTAAATATAAGAAATTCGTCAATTTCTGTCGATTTTTTTTAGTTATTAGAAAATTATGAAAAATACAATGATTAAGGTGTGAAGCTGAAATTATTAATTATCGCCGCCTGGCGTTGCGGTTCCGAAGCTTGAGTGCGCCGCATCCATAGATATATATATTAATAGATAGCGGATGCCTATCCTTGAGCATTGTGCGGAATGGTTCCAATTAGAAGCCATTTTGTACGTGGAAAACGCCGTAAAAAGCGCGCGGGATTCAAAAAGATTAAATATTCTATAATATGATGTTAATGGAAAAACAATAAAACTCGCAGTAAACAGTGATATTTCGCTCCAAAACCTATTTTTATATTGAAACGTTTCAAAAATTACAAAACTGAGCATAAATATAATATAAAAGCTTAGAAAATTTTACATTGTCAAATTGGCATCAATGCTTGTCAACCTTGATGCCAAATTGACAATGTAAAATGTTCTAAGCTTTTACATTATATTTATGCTCAATTTTGTAATTTTTGAAACGTTTCAGTATAAAAATAGGTTTTGGAGCGAAATATCACTGTTTACTGTGAGTTTTGTCGTTTTTCTCAATAAAATCATATTATAAAATAATTAATATTTTTGAATCTCGCGCGCTTTTTACGGCGTTTTCCACGTACAAAATGGCTTCTAAAAGGTACAGGAGGCGCTAGTGTATCCACAATCTATTAAATATATATATCTATGGCCGCATCGGCATCTTGACAATTGGGGTGGGAACTACGCTAGCACAGGATTGAACTTCTATACAGTCGCTCTTCTCTGCTATGAAAGTAACATACTGCTGTCGTCGGTAACTTAGGAAACAGTAATTATTGTCTTGTATGATGAAAAAATAACCGCATTTGAAGAATAACGTGAATGTACCTATTTATAATATGTAACAAAAGAGAGCGTTTCATTAACAATGTGTTAATGGTGTTAATATCGATGTTGGAATATCATTATTTCTCTAGCTTACGGGCAAAATGTGATAGGTCAACATATAACAGTTCAGATGTATCCCCTTTTGCCTGAAACTGCCAATTTCATCGAAATTGTTGCGTTTGAACGGCGTAACCGATATGACTTTGTTGTGTCGAAGGTTTCTCTTAGCCGCAATCAACTAGCAACATCCACTGTTTTGGGTACTAATTTGAAAACTCGATAAACGCTTTGTTTCTTATAGTCATAAAAATTATACCGGGTGTTCTCGATTTACTTGTTTTATTTGAGTAGTACAGGTCAAAAGACAGAGTCACCACTTTACCGGTCAGGAAATTTTTGTGTCGGGGATGTTTGTGGAAAAAACCTGGCCGGAGCCGCGTCTGCGATTCCGCGACAAATTTTGTCGACTTAACTTTGGAATCTGACGCAATACGAAATTTTCGCAGTTGAGTTGATCAGAAATTTCTGTGAAAACTAAATGTATAGATTGTTTGTTTCTGTGTTTATTCGGAACCCAAAGGAATGGTGAGACCTCTGGTGAGAAATGCGCCGAACTGCCCTAAGGGGGGTTTTTGACAGGTAAACTATAGAGGTATAAGGTAAACATTGATTTAGAAAGGCTAGGGTCTAGCCTCGATTACGCTTTCCTAAATCAATGTTTACGTTATACCTCTATAATTTACCTGTCAAAAACCCCCCTTTGAGGCAGTTCGGCGCATTTCTCACCAGAGGTCTCACCATTCCTTTGGGTTCGGAATTGTTTGTTTCTGTGTTTATTGTTGCCAATAACGTAGGTAAAGTCGAAAAGAAATTGAAAAATCGTCTGAAAAATGTGGGAAATTTGTTTTGGAGAAAAGGTGGCCACCCTGAAAGAAGACGATCAGTGTTAAAACGCTTCAATAAGAAAATTTGGCTTTACTTCTCCGTAAATGAGCATCGTGTCAACTTTCTTTTTGATTTGTAATATCGTCCCAAAAAAATAGACCGAGAACACTCCGTATTAGAAAATTAAATAGACTCCACATTTGATCTCATCGAGTTTTCAGTACTTCACTAATATTATGGAACCAAGCAGCACTTAATGGTTAATAACGGTGTTTTATGTGAACTTATTTTGCTTAGTTTTTTTGAGAACCATTGCACTTAGTGTCAACCTTTCTCATTGTGGTATGTATATATTTATTATGGTTATAAGTGAATTTAAGCATCGTTTAGATATGTAATGTAATATTTAACTTTAATAAGTTCGGACGTTTCCTTAGGTCTGATTTCACTGAGCGTAAGGCGTTTTTAGTTATTTGATAATAAGAATAATAATTATGTTATTTGTCTGTAGCTCTAATTGAAATTGTAAACTACAGAGAATATAATAGAAACGACCTAATTAAATATGGAATATTCCAATATGAATTATTAGTTTGTTTTAAAAACCACCTGTTCCTTATTCCTTCGAATTGTGTGCTTTGCTCGCGTAAATGTCAGTTTTGACGGACCTTCATTTCAGGCAAAGTGTAGCTGAAAATAAAGTCGGTTTACGGACGATAGTTTTACGTGATAACGTATTCCGCTCGAATATCATATTTAATAATACATTACTGCGCTCTCGCTTGCACGCACAGAGTCAGGCGGAACGTTACACTTTTTCGTGCGTGCAGCTGGTGTTTCATCAATTTATAAGACGTTATCACGTCAAAAAAAAAACCCTACAGCTTGGTGTAACACGGCCTTTGGATTAAACTATTTTCCTATCTCCGCTCATGAATGTTTTGTGATATAGTTTCGTTGCCACTGCTATTTATCATACAGACCTCAGGATGCGCTCGTTGAATTTAGAATGTCGTTTGCTGTCAGCATACCGAATTTGAAACATATTCCAAACATTCCAGGGCGTTTCTGGAAAGTCTGGAATACGCATCGGATACATTTAAAATTCGGTGTACTGATAGAAAACGACACGCTGAATTCAATGAGCGCACCCGGAGGTCTGTATCTAATACCATTTCGGAGATATAGACGTTTAAATGTTTCTTCTACACTTAAATTTACTACAAAAGCCCACAGGACCTAAAGTTGAGCTTATTTTTTTATTCGGAGTGTCATTTAGTGTTAGTATAAGCCGTCTGGAACTGAAAAGCGAGTTATTGGAAAATCTTGAAAATCGACTAAAAACGCGATTTTTCCCATAGTATAGCCTTAGTTTTTTTGTGATTTTTTTAAGACAATTTTGGACAATGTCTCCGATCCGATTCAAATTCGGTAGGCTTATGTAAAATGACACGCTGAAGTCAGTAAGCCCCTCCGTTGCTTCGTATCACTTACCGTTTCGAAGATACACCCGTTCGAAGTGGTTTTCTGGAAAGTCTGGAATACGCATCGGATGGATTTAAAATTCGATATACTGATAGAAATCGACACGCTGAATTCAATGAGCGCACCCGGAGGTCTGTATCTAATACCGTTTCAGAGATATAGACATTTAAATGTTTCTTCTACACTTAAATTTACTACAAAAGCCCACAGGACTTAAAGTTGAGATTTTATTTTGATTCGGAGTATCATTTAGTGTTAGTATAAGCCGTCTGGACCAGAAAAACGAATTATTGGAAAATGTCGAAAATCGACTAAAAACGCGATTTTTCCCATAGTACAGCCTTAGCTTTTTTGTGATTTTTTTAAGACAATTTTGGACAATGTCTCCGATCCGATTCAAATTCGGTAGGCTTATGTAAAATGACACGCTGAAGTCACCGAGCCCCTCCATTGCTTCGTATCACTTACCGTTTCGAAGATACACCCGTTCGAAGTGGTTTTCTGGAAAGTCTGGAATACGCATCGGATGGATTTAAAATTCGATATACTGATAGAAAACGACACGCTGAATTCAATGAGCGCACCCGGAGGTCTTTATCTATCACCGTTTCAACAGCCCAACAGCTAAATAGTCCAACAGATAACAGCTGTTGGCTGTTCGGCTGTTGAGATGTTGGGTATTGGCTGAGTGCAACTCATGAACTCTGGTTTTCGAAAACTTAATATTGTCATAGTAACCATTAGCCAGTAATAAACTAATAGTTACTATCAACCAAACAATCATGTCAAAAAAATATTATGCTTCGTCTTGTTTGTTCAATACTTCTGTTGTATTGATTAAACTTATGTAGTGTTTTGAATGGTTTTGTGTTTTAGTAATCTCTCGGTTTAATTTACTTTTGGGTTTATTTGTAGAAATTGAAACGAAAATATGACAACTGGTTTAGCAAATCAGGCTCTGGTGGCACTGCCACCGCCCCCAGCCAGATTTACACTTGACGAATGGTATTTGAATATGCGGCAACGATATAGGACTGCTCAAGATCAACAGGCCCTAGCTGATCGCGTATTAGCAGAGTGCCAAAGGTAAAAAAAAATTGGTTGTCTGTAAAGTCGGTTTACGGACGATAGTTTTACGTGATAACGTATTCCGCAATACATAACCTAAATTTTAGTAGCTGTCAAACTTGGGCCGAAGCCTACTGCGCTCTCGCTTGCACGCACAGGGTCAGGCGGAACGTTACACTTTTTCGTGCGTGCAGCTGGTGTTTCATTAATTTATAAGACGTTATCACGTCAAAAGAAAAAGTATTTTTGAAACTTAAAATAGGTACAAGCCATCCAAAAGGAAACATTTAAATAATATTCTGTAACAATTCTCACACTAGTGTGGGCTAATTAAGACTATTAAGATATGATGATCTTATCAGAGGATAGTATGTAGCAAAGTATGGTAGAAGGATTAAAAAATAGCTCAAAAAAATAATTGTTTCTTACTAGAGCTCGAGAGGAAATAGCTGAAAAAACACAGTTAAATAAAGAAGAAGTCGATCGTAGAATTGAAGAAAAACTCGTCGACGTTGAATTTCGTAAAAGTGAAATAGAAAAACAAAGAAAAATTGTATGTTTAGAATTGGACGCTTTGGATACATACAAAGAACGGATCCTTGATGCAATGCAATCACTGCAAGAACAAGCTCTAAAACAGTGCAAAAAATGTATAATTCTCAGGTACTGTATAGCATGGACACCCATACACTTATTTTCACGAGAAAGCATCGTTACTTGAATATGCTTTTTTATGGTGGGGAAAAAATAATAATGCTTTATACTGCTAAATGATTTTCAACGAATGTACAATACAGTATGTAAACGCGTAAGGTGCACTTAGGGAAATTAGCATTGGGAAAAAATACTTGCAGTTAGCCATGACTGCATTAATTGTTATTTCTATTGAATTATCGTGGTAATCTTTAGGATTTCTATTTTATTTTGATTCATTTTTATTTTACTTGGCTTTTTTAATAATAAAAAGCTCTTATAAATCATTATTTTAATTTTTTTGTACAAAAATAAAACTACCTGTTTGGAAACATTTCATTAAAAAATTGTCTGACTGGTATAAAGTATGCGCGTTGGTAAATCAGTGACCCAATGTCTTTAGGTCCAACACGAATAGGCGGAGATATTTGATCTCGCACCATATTTAAGTATTTTTGGGAATTTAATGTTCCATTAATAAAAAAGTCCGATTATGTTGTAATCATTTGAATATTTTCTTCGGTAGTATACACATTCATTTTGCAAAAGAATATTATCTGTCAAATTGAAAAACAAGATTTCAAGGCTCACTCTGATCCAGTCATTTTTCCCAATGTTAATTTCCCTATGTGCACCTTACGTGTTTACATACTGTAGATCTTTATTTAAATAAAAAATTACATTTCGTTCACAGATTCAAACAAAAATTATCTAGCTGCCAGTTATTCTAAACCGAGTAGTCAAAAACCATTTGGGAATGCCTCCCCCCTCAAGTGAGCGCCCATGGTGCATATTTTCAATTATATTTATAATTGTTTTAGTCTTTTCACCCGCCTTCAAAAATTTCACTTCTAAATAAAGTATATTTTTTGTTAAATTGCAGAGAAGGTCGCCTTGGGATTGATTTGTGCCATGATGACGCGGAAAGAGAACTGCTGAAGGAAATTCAAATCATTGAAGGCGCTCAAAGTTTATTACAAAAAACACTAGAACAATCTGTTGAGCAGATGCGTCGACTTCGTTCAACTGTTTATTTTATGGATCGCGACTTGGAAGACAAAGTCAGCGCAATCAAGCTGGATCGGCACAATGTTAGCCTCAACCAGCACAGTATGAATCTGAGTCTGTATCATGGACACGCTCCGTTAGACCCGTCGTAAGTATTGATTCATCCCTATGGCAACAGATGGCAACAGTGTCGAGGTCAGGATTGAGAAGACTGACGATTGTTCAAAAGTCGTAACTTTTTAATTACGCTTCTTTTGTTTTCTCATTCACAAAGATGCCTATCGACCATTAGACTAGACGGCGAGAAGGTAAAAACATTAAAAAGTGCATTATTCGGGCACAGGCGTAGTTCAACCCCCTAAGTTTGCTTACAAATTGTTGGTGTGCTTGATTTTATAATTGACAATTAGTGACGAAAATAGTGCTTTTTTCTCTATTTCCTTTAATATCTCCGTTCCTCTTGATTTTTAGTATAGCATATGCATTGAGAAAGTTGTTCCTTATGAAATTTTCTCAAAAATGAGCACTGACAAAGGTCGCTAAGTGCAATTGTTAACTTGCAAATAGCCCCGAAAGTTAAAAAAACACGTTTTTTTCACTATTTTTTTACTAAAAAATGACCGCACATAGATGGCTGAAAATTCTCAAAAATGATGTCTATGTTGACCCAAACATGCATGAATAATTTTAGCGTCATCGGTCAATTACTTCTCGAGTAATTAACGATCACTTTTTTTGTTTCCTAAATTGCAAATTGCGCCATTTTTTTCACAAACGGGTTTCGCTGAAAAATCACAAATCCATTCAATTTTAGTATACCGTTGGAATTTTTGGAAAAAATTAATTCTAACCGATCTTATAACAATTGAATATTGGAAAAGTTATATGGTTTTATACGTTTGTCTAAAATTGGTATCGCTAAAGAAATCGTTACAAAATCATTTAGAATTAATTTTTTCCAAAAATTACAACGAAAAATACACTCAAAACTCCTCGCCGTCTTGCCTAATATGTAACCAGGAGACCCACTTTTAATGTTTCTAGATTAATTAATTATTCTTATGTTAATTTGTTTTCAGCAACATTACAGCTGAAGAATGGGAGCAAATTTCTTTCAAGAATATCACAGATGCGGGAAAAGAACTCAACAGCGCTGGTCAATTAAGGTTTTATGTGGACATTTTATTGAAACAAGTAATTGAAGACTTAACTCTTCAATACAATACTGTTAACGAGGCGTTTAATAGAAGAATTCAAGAAACGAAAGAAGCTAAAACCAAACTTGAGGTGCAACATAGTGAAGTATGTATTTCTACTATTTTTTTTTGACGTGATAACGTCTTATAAATTGATGAAACACCGGCTGCACGCACGAAAAAGTGTCACGTTCCGCCTGAGCCTGAGCGTGCAAGCGAGAGCGCGGTATAAGCGATAGAGAGGCACGATCGGCCCAAGCGTCGGCTTGTACGCATTTCTCTCTTCTCGCGTGACGTCAGAGAGTTCATCAATGTTTCTTTATGACGTTATCACGTAAAACTATCGTCCGTAAACCGACTTTGCAAACAACCAATTTTTACTTATTGCAAAAGCCGAAACGTAAAAAAGCTCAAATTTTATACAACTTTCATTTGTTTAATTCATGCTAGACTGTCCGCCAAGCAAATGAAATGGTACGTAACATAACGGAACTGGAGAAAGCCATTGCTGAAAAAGAAGGGTATACGGCATTAGCTCATACTCGATTGGGAAACAGAGCTCAACGCCCTGGAGCTGAACTGTGCAGAGATATGCCTGAAACAAGACTGGTCAACGAAGTCATTGAGCTCAGGGAAAATGTTGGTAGACTGCAGTTAATGCTTGCTGAAGTAAGTGTTAATGAAATTCTTATCAGGCGTAAAATTAATATAATAAAAAATCATTAATGAATGATGATAGTATAAAAATAATAGTATAGGTATTGTGCAACTAGTGAGAGAAGGAGAATATTCCACTCGCGTGTTACCGCACTCGCTACGCTCGTGCGGCAAATTTCACGCTCATGGAATCTTCTCCTTCGATCAATGGTCGCACATAATATTTTATTAAACTAGCACAATATGTAATCGGGGCCCTGATAAAAGAGGGAAAAATAATAAATCACTTCATTGATTGCCGTAGCCACCGCCCTCGATGCACACTAGATGGCCCTGACTTTCGCTGAATTGCGATGCTGTTTTCATATATACAAATCGCTACCGCCTACCGCGTTCCTATTGGTCCAGAAACTGTGCCGTTTTAATTTATTTTTGTACGGATTCGGCTCGCTACCGCGTTCCTATTGGTCCAGAAACCATGCAGTGATACATTATCGTACAGTTTCGGCTCATTATTAGCACTCTACGCGTCAACATGAAGTAATTTATTATTTCTCCCGAATTTAGCAGGGTCCCGAAATTATATATTACTCACGCGTGTTGAATAAATATTTTTTCAGGCTCAGTCTTCCCTAAGGTATTTATTGAAAACTCAAATTCAGTTGGAAGAAGAAATCAACATCAAAGCAAATTCACTCAAAATTGACGAAGTAGACTGTATGACTATTCGGGAAACTATGGATTATCATGCTTATTAGCTTTTTTGCTGTTCAATTTTTTTGTTCGTTGTGCGTAAAATGCTCGTAAGTGATTGTGTCGATTTTGTAAACCGCTTAAAATTGTACTGTAATATGTAATAATAAAAAATTTACTGTAATACTAAATGTTTTTACTTACTGTTAACAAAGAATTCATAATATTTAAACAATTGAAGTATGGATATTATATAATACTAGCGTGACCTGTGCGAATTATTCGCACTAAATAAGTATAATAATTATCACTTTCCAAAATTATTTTTAAATATGATTCCAGGTATTCAATTCGTTTCTAATTTTGCACACTGCTTGTAATGTTCTTCTTTTTGTTGTATTACAATATGAAGCTCAGATGACAGATCGAAGAAATATTTTACTAAAATTGTCATATAGAGGCGCAAGTAGCTAAAGCGTTGAGCTAAGCCGTCAGATGGCATCATGCAGCATTGCTGTGACGTTGTTCAGCGTTGCTCGCTGTTTCAAAATTAAAGCCGTTAGATGGCAGTATGCAGTATTGTGTCTGTTGTATTACAATATGAAGGTCAGATGACAGATCGAAGTGTTGACGTTGTTTCAAAATTAAAGCCGTCAGATGGCAGACGTTGTTTAGCGTTGCTGTATTTTAATTAATTTACAAAAACAAAAGCAATAATAAATTCTTTAGTTGTCGATGTCAGTAGAGCAAGCAATTATATGTAAAATGATATATAATTTATGTGGAGAAATTGTGTGGTTTTTTCAGCGCATTAATATATATGATAGCTCTATCTTTCGTGATCCAATAAAACTATAAAGAAAAGTAAGATATGCAAAACTAGCAATCTACTTCACCGATCTTGAGGTTGACGTTTGTGGATATACTGTGGTGAAGTGACGAAACGTCAAAAGTTTAAAACCGTTAAAAACAAATATTTATATTCCGCAAAGCAAAAATAAAATTATTACAACAATGTACAATGAACTACGGTATTTTTATAACAAAATCGTTTTGTGATTTGTCAATTGACTTAACAAAACCATAAATGCAATCGACTTTTTAAGGTTAAGTTTGTATATTCTATTTACAAAAGTTTTATTATTTAAACAATTAAAATGTTTTGACATGCTAATAGTGTGTACACATTTCGTAATATGGATAAGCAAATTATAAGCGATGACACCAATTATAACGTTCAAGAACCAACTGAAGATGCAAAATTATCACCGGGAGTTAACCAACAAAAAGAATGGTGCGAGTCCACCATCGTAACTGACGAAACAAATGATGATGCAAAAACAAATGTTCAAAATGGTTGTAATCCTACAACTGAAGACATTGACGAAATAGATTTAACGAAACTAGCCGGTGATAGGATAGGAACCACAATGTATAGTGAGCGATTTGTTTTAAAAACTTTACTAAAATTTCAAGAAAATGAATGGAACGAAGATCTAGAATCAGATTTATGTGATTTGTGGGATATGACTACTGATAATGAAGTCGTTGAATATTTGGTGGAACATGATTTTTTCACGATAGCAGCTCATGCGATAGAATGCGATCGTTGGCCACCAAGATGCTTAGAAATTATCACGGGCATGATTGCTAACATAAGCGTTAGCGAAAACGCAGTTAAAAAAATGTTTGACGACGAAAATGTTATTAAAGTTTTTGTTCGTATTATTTTTAATGATTTCTGCGACGCCTTGACTTTGGTGCAATATATGCGATTTTTAAATTTAATTTATCGCGTTCAAGATAATGTTTTTGATATTATAAATAAAAATATGTTTGACAATGAAAATTTTATGGAAACCTTTTCAAATATGTTAGCTGCTTCCCAGTGTAGAGATTTGATAATTAATATGATAGAAACATTATCTGTTGTAAGTTATACGGAAATTTATAAGAAAAAAAATGTGGAATGTGTTGATTTATTTTTAAATACAACATTAATTGAAGCATTGTATGCGGCTTTAACGGAACTATTTAATAATAAAAATGTCGACTTTTGGGAATATTACGATAATTTTGTGCGCGTTCTGACAACAACTTTAAGCAGTCTTGAAAATATCGGACTTAGTAAACAACTAAAAGGAAACATTAATCCGTCAATTTTAGAAGATATTAAGGATAAGATTTGTGACATATTTAATATATTGTCGCCATTTATTGTTAAAGTGATGAATGAAGGGTCTTTATTTCTGAATGAAAATGCCTTGGCTGTTTTTGACAACGTAACAAGCATTTGTGAGTCATTCGATATTATAGACGAACAGATATTTAGAACAGTATTTTCTTTTGAAATTAAACCAATTTTAGATTTGAAAATAGAGAACGATGAAGAAATGTTTGTCAAATTAAAAGAATTTTTCTCCAAACTTAATAAACTTCCTGATAGAAAGTTCCATGATTTTATTGAAAGTATAACGAAAGAAAAATTGGATTTTTTAATTAAAATCGGTGCAGTATCACCCTCTTCAGAAAAACAGTTGTGATCATTATATTATATGCGTTTAGCAAAACCACAAATTATACGACTGTAAAAAAGAATAATTAGATTAGAATTAGTATGAAATACAGGGTGGCGCATTGTGCATCACATTTAAAATCATTTCTTGCGATTTCTTGACGAATAGCAATTTTCAGTTCTTTTTGTGGGGTTACCTTAAGTCTAAAGTGTACGCTAACAAGCCCCGTACGTTACAGGAACTGAAAATTGCTATTCGTCAAGAAATCGCAAGAGTACCACATGAAATGATTTTAAGTGTGATGCACAATTTTCAAGAGCGATTGGAGATGTGCTACCGCGAAGCAGGGCGACACTCGACTGACATTATTTTCCATAATTGATTTAAAAGTGCATTATTATTACTTCATTTAGCTGTAATTAAAACAACAGTATCTTGAAAATGTAAAATGTTATGCTTAGGTGAAAAACATGCGTTTCCTCTGCGCCACCCTGTATAAGAGAAACCTTTGTAGCGCACCAATATAACGAGTTCATAACTCTAAAGCACGAAGTCTGTAACCAGGAGACCCAGGTCGACCGTAGCGGTGGACCGATATCTGTCGCATGAACCAAAATGGCGTCAGCTACTGGGTAACGCGCACACGTTCGTGACTTACACGTGTGTAGTGTCTGTGAAGTTAAACAATTTTGGTAACTATGGCGAAAACAGGCGGAAAGAACCGAAGTTTTCCGTACAGGTAGTGATAAAAGCGCCATCTTGCGTGCGCCAGAAAACGGTTCGTCTCGAAACACGGCAAGCATGGGGACCTAGGTCTCCTGGTTACAGACTCTAAAGAAGTTTCACTTTCCCCGTGAGTTTGCGTGAGTGAAGCTCACACATTTTTTTGACACCCTCTTCCCCCTGTATTTTGCCATATGTCGCACCCCCCCAGTTAACACCTCTCCGTACTATAATATGTGGCGTGTTATTTTTGTGGAATATTAAAATGAATGTAATAGATATAAATAATGTATATTTTATAAAAAAATAATAATGTACATAATATAACAAATTTAACTAACAAATATATACAAGTTACTATATCAGTAGGACGTAGTCTAATTTGTATTACCTATTGACATTAATAATGGACTGCGCACTTTATCAGCAATATTATACGCTGAAAATGTCCATGGTTTAAGCGAGATGAAACTAAAAATGCCTGCTAATCTCTGAATACTGTGAGTCTAAATCAGAATCGCCTTTTGTCCGAGAAGGACGCAACCACCACTGGGATGTCTTGCTACAAGCAACACTTTTTCTGGCCTGTTGCGCCGTGCGCGATCCCTTCTCTATGCCAGTGGTATAATACGCGCCACGGATCTTAAAGGTTCGGAAGCTTGTCGCAAAGGCACATTTTAGAGCCGTTGATACTCCAGCTAGCTGCACGGAACGTGCGCTCGTCAGTGATTGGCCGTGATCGCTCGTTGCCTTTGTCACTTGTCGCTTTCCTGCTTTAAAGTACAGTCGAGTACGCTATTGTCAAGTTGTTATTGCTATTTTAGTTTTGTTGAGTTGCGAGTTTGCAGTTTTTCAGCAGACTGTACAAGCACAAACCCGCATTCGCATCTAACTTTAGATTCGTGGCGCGTATTATATCACCATAGAAGAGGCAAAGAAGAGGATGAGATATATTAGAAAATAGATAATCTGAATAAGTGCTAACTTCACGACACTGGAGAATTAGCTGGTTTGCCAGTACTTGTAATTGATCTATTTACTCGACCTAACTGTTAAAATAATTCCATTGATAACCAAAATATAAAATTGCATCCAATTATTAATCAGATATTATTATATGTATTGTATTCTTAATGACTGATTTAAAGATGAATACTTTTTAACCGCTTCGTGTATTTGAAGCTCTGAACACGGTGCTTTCTATTCACCAAGCATTTGAACACTTTGGAGAGATGAGCCTCCAAAATTCCAATTTTCAGGGTTAAGGTAGTGTATCAAATTGGCCCAGTAAAGGATTTTGTAACAAACCCAAGTGTAAAAGAGCATCCAACATGTTTGATCTAATATGTATAAACTGAAAAATTAAAAAAAAAAATACATTAAAATTTAATAAACGTTAGCATGGTTTAAAATTTATTTTTTGTATTTTAAATTTAAATTAAAAACCCAAAATTATCCCTATCTCGACGCTTATGAATACTGTATCAGCAATGGTGCTGAATAAAGGCTTTTCTCGGAAAGTTAAATAAAATACTGATATGCTCATTGTTTGTATAACATTCCAAAACCTACTTACAATATTTAAGTATTTTCATACGTCAAAAAATTGATTTTTATAATGATAAAATTTGTAAGAATACGATTGTTTCGAGAGATGAGACCTAGCTAAAACGATTTTTTGCCCCCCAAAATCCCTTTTCAGTAAATTTCATCCAAATCGTTAGGGCCGTTTTCGAGAAAATATTTAGGGACATAGGTAGATACAAGATTAGCTCGTTTAATAATATAGGGGATAGTTTACTATTCGCTTACAAACATACGCCCAACACCGCTGACGATATGCAAAAAAAGGGGTGTACATTTTTTATTTTTAATTTATACTTACAATAAACTGTATCTCCTAGCTCTAGGAAGATTGGTCAAAGTCTCCTTCATGCAATATTTACGGCTACCCAAGATTGCCGTTTGCATGTACTCATCAATGTCGTATTTAGCATTTGCCATATAAAAGATTTCTAGATCTTTTTCGGTCATTTCCAGCGCTACGGACAGGAACACCTCATTGTTGAACTTCCATTCTCGCATTGTGAAATACTGCAGTACCTCTAATCCAACACTTATCCGTTTCTGTATTCTCACCATACTGAAATTAGCATAATTAATAATATTAGAAGCAACCCTTAATTCCTTCATCTTTAAAAAATAATCGTCACAAAGTTCACGTCATTGGTATTTTGAAAAAAAAAAAAAAATAGCGGACACGCCTCACAGATTTTCTGAAGTGCAGAGCATTGGTGCTTTCTAGTCTTGCAATCAAGAGTTTTGTAATTGCCTAATACTTACAATCTTTTCTGCATAAAACAAAACAACAAGAAGTCGATAAAATAGGCTGGTAGCATGTGTGCGAAAAATATAATGCTATAATGAACGAATTTGTTGGTTCGAATATTTCCACCAGGATACCACAGTGGCCAGTCGAATGGTTGTTCGCTTATTACTTTCTTCCCTTTTTCCAGCACTTCGCCCCACGTAATCCGAATTAAGTCCGACTGGGTCATATTATAGACTGGTATTGACGGAAAGCTAAATAAAAAAACCCAAGTACAATATATTAGCTGTCGACACCAGGACAGTATTTTTATGATTCGTCAATAACACTACGTCAGTTGTTGATGTAACTATGTTTAAATTAGTAATTGTAATACTTTTCTCATCTGAGAACCAAAATACAACATATCGTCGTTGGTTCTGTAATAGCTTTTATGTGCATAATTGGCAGATTTTACGTTTTTTAAATGAAAAGATTCAGGAAACGGAGCTCTATACACTAGTAATACCTCCAAATTAATTTTACAGTAACCAACAAGGGGAAGTAACTCTTATGTGAAATCAAATAATTCCTCCCATATGCCAATAAATCCGAAATTAACATTAAATATTTTTTAAGAAAATACTTCGTCTTAATTAAACACGTATAGTAAAGATAAGTATGAATTAGTAAAATACCTCTGAAATTGCTAGTTCTTACCATCCATTGCTGAAATAATCACTTTTTGGTCTTTCCTGCAAATTTTACTTTTTGCACATAAGAGGTATTACAGAACCAACGACGATATATTAAGCATTCTTTTAAACAATAAATAGCCTGTCAGAAAGAATTTTGCCTTACCAATGAGTTCCTCGATACCAGGCTAACGCAATCATGGCATTGATGGCTATGTCGACGGGAGCGACTTCTGCATGATTGCCACCATTACACAACATGGTGCGGATGACACCTTTACCAGCTCCAACCAATACGCCCACAGGACCATTTAGAGAATCTACCCATCCAGGGAAAGGCTCGTGAAGAGCCGGGATAACTAGATTTGAACAAATTCTTATTTAGCAAATATGCATGTTTTTCTGGATGAATATATCAGAAACCTTTTAGCTATGAATTCTTGAATGGAAGAAGTGTTTTGGGTATATAAGGAACATTACTAACTAGTATTATCTTTCAAAGCAATGAAAGAAAGTAGCTAGCTACACATTTTCCAGTTGGTGATTCTCCAATTTTTTAAATTTTACTCTTTTGTGGTGGCGTTATTCTTTCTTAACTGATACAGCTTGATATTCCCTAAAACCTGAGTTCGAAGGTTTCGCCGAAGTCGAAGGTTTTTACACGCTTTATATTAACTTCACTTGTAAGTTTGTATGTATGTATGTTTGTTTGTTTGTAACCTTCGTTTGGACTACAGCAAGTGGTTTATTACTGCAGTATAATATGCCAGCACTGTAACTACAGTGGTTAGCCGTGCGGTCTAAGGCACGGGTCTTCGCTGACGTCAACTCTCGGAATCACGGGTCGTGGGTTCTAATCCCGTCCACGCCGAAAAAAAAATTGTTTTTTTTTTCGGCAAATTTTTGACAATAATTCGAACTAAAAAGTGGAAAATAAATATAGTTTAAAAAAACTAAAAAACACCTTTTATATCGAACTAAAAAGTAAAAATATTTTTTTAAAATAAGCTTAAAACAATAATGAATAAAAAATACAAGTATTATTGTGAAAAAAGCGTGGGGCGCTTTATTCCACATTTTCGTACATCGAGCGCCCCACTCTTTTTTCACAATAATACTAGTATTTTTTATTCATTATTGTTTTAAGCATATTTTAAAAAAATATTTTTTACTTTTTAATTCGATATAAAGCGTGTTTTTTAGTTTTTTTTAAACTATATTTATTTTTTTAATACTTATTGCCGACATCAGAATCAAACAAATTATTGCATTGACTGTACTTTAGTATGTATTATTTTGAAGTACACTCGAAAAAAACTTGTCCCTTTTTGATACATAAAATTAAATGTGAACATTTCATTATTTTAGTTACTTCTGCTTTTGATTGAAAAAAAATAACACCTTCAATCAGACTTTAGTTAACTAACATAAATCAATATAAACTTTTTTTACCTATAGAAGGTCTTAAAATGGCGACCGGAAGGCGTGATGCGTATTCGCTGACAACTGTTTCGGCTAATCTTTTTGAGAATGTATAAGAATTGGGATGCGGTCCAAGAATTCTACAAAATATACGTGAGTTAGATTATTTCGTCAGAACAAGAAAAAAATTACAAAAAAGAGAAATAAAATTACAAAAACAGTTGTGTGGTTTTAAGAAACCACGACGCAAGTGAAACTTTTATTGGATTGTAGGCGTTGGATTGTAGACACTTATCCATCACGATTAATTATAAACAACAATATTCACATGAATACACGAATAAAAACATGTAAACACTGTACAGCACTTGCCCGCATGACAGACTGACTATGTGTTATACATACTACACGGTCAGCTGATGCTAACCATGGGCGCCGCCATATTGGCTTTGGCTGCTCTACCGAGCGCCTACTCCGAACGCCTTTCACTTTACCCCTACTTCGCGGCCGCCTGTAATGCGACATGCAACAGACGGCCGGAAAAATTCGGGGCGATAGAATAAAAGTTTCACTTTAAAAAAAGATTTTTTCTTGACAAATGAAATTACAAAAATTCTGTTCTTTTGATTCAAATTTATACTAACTCTGGCGTGATTTTCTCTATCGCTTTTTCGTCGAGAACTCTGAGCATTCTGAATACGTCGTCGGGGCTGTCGGGCGTTGGATACACTTTTTCTTCGAGGCATTCCACATCCACATGGCAGAATGCGGTTGATAAATGCATGAAGGCCTAAAATTAATTTCAAGTGAAAATATTTTTATTTTATCTCATTCACAATTACACTTACAGAATAATTGTAGAAATCACATACGCTAGGAAAGTATCTTTGACATACAATCTTTGCGCCATCTCGTGTTTGATTTTTTAAAATCTGGTTCACTCAAAACTTACAAACCCATGGAAACCAGCGTTATTAATTGAATTAAGATAATTCTTAATTTAAGTGATATTATATTGCATTTGTTCTGACGCTATTATACCTACTCTGGTTCTTAATAAAGATGCTATTCTATTCTATTCTATTCTATTCTATTCTATTCTTAATTATAAAAAAATATTTACGCATAATGTCAGTAAAAAAATATACTAGAAATATAGTCGAAAAATATACTAATATAATATTTGATTATAAACAAAATAAAAATTATTGTTTTTACGTTATCTCAAACTATTTTTGAATATTTGTTATTTTTATGAGCTTGACATCTTCAAAGAAAGTTGTGAAAACTGAAAGTCATGAACAATGGCGTAACTATACCGTTTGAGGCCCGTGGCAAATTTTACTGAATGGTGTAATAATAAATGTTAGGATCGTCCTGCGCTCACGACCCTCTTGGGCCGGGGGCCCCCTCCGGTCGGAGACCCTTGGCATTTGGCCTGTCCCGCCACCCTGTTGTTACGCCACTGCGTGTGAATTATGTATTCAAATATACGGTAATTAAACGTTTCGATACATAAACAATGAGCCTATTCTGTATAAATTTTTCCGTTTAAATATGTTTTTGCGGAAATACAGATTTGTACAATACCAAGCATTTCCTTAATCTGTCAAGATGAGCGAAACATCTACATAATTCAACAAATAACTTTAGGAAACTTGCATATCTAATAAGTTGATGGAAATTTGTTGATTTTTAAATATAAGATACTTTGATTAATACTTTTACTGAAGAAACAATCCACCTTGTAAACTCGTTTGGCAACTTACGATAAAATTCACATGCATACCACACGCATAAATTGAAATCTATTTGTACACAAATAAAAATTGCGTGTCCACAAAAAAAGGATCGAGGTCGATACCATTTCACGAAATATAATCGGATTTTTTTAGTACTCTGTTCACTTGAAAAATATTTATTTTTTCAAGAAAGTTTTGTAAAAAAATTTTTTTTCTTGACATTATAGTTTCGGAAATATTTTGAAAATAAAAAAAATCAGCCGCTCTTTTGTTTTATGGATCTGTCAGAAATAAACTAGTTCGGCATGCTTTGATTAATTTTTACATGACGTAGAACATATTATGTAGGTAACCATGGCAACGAATAGCAAATATCATATTGAATACTAGCCATTGCCCGCGTCACCTCACGCGATATCAGATATTTTATTTTCTTTATTATAATCAAACGTCAACATATTTGAAGTTAGAATGGTCCCGTCGCCCAATTAGCTGGATTTTACCATTCCAACCCACAAGTGGGGAATGGTACCTACTAGTTTAGGTCAAAAATCACTTTTCAAAAGTTTTACAATATCTTTCCGTTTTGAGGTCCCCCGAATCCAAAAAACATATTTATGAAAAATCTCTGTGCGTCTGTTAGTCTGTTTGTCTGTGAACCAGATATAGGTCAAACGGATGAACGGATTGAAACCAAATTTTGGGAGGATGTTTGGTATGCAAATATGAAGAGCCCTATTGTTTTTGGGGAAAATCGGCGCATGCGCAGAAGAGATATATGCTAAAAAGGTATTTTTTATATAATAATGGTATACTTTTCATAACGGATTATTATTCTATTTATTTTTTCAAGAAAGTTTTGTTAAAAAATTTTTTTCCTAAACTTTATAGTTTCAGAAATATTTTGAAAATAAAAAAAAATCAATCGCTCTTTTGTTTTATGGATCTGTCAGAAATAAACAGTTCGGCATGCTTTGATTAATGTTTACATGACGTGGAACATATTATGTAGGTAACTATGACAACGAATAGCAAATATATTGAATACTAGCGATTACCCGCGTCACCTCACGCGATATCAAAAATTTTATTTTCTTTATTATAATCAAATGTCAACATTTTTGAAGTTGGAATGGTCCCGTCGCCCAATTGGCTGGAATTTTTTTTAATACTTTTAAAAGTTGAATCTGGAGCCTGATGCTTGAAATAGAAGAGTCGCGGAAATGCCATATAAACAGAGCTACGAATATTCTCAAGTTTCTTCTTTACGTATTTAGCAGAGATTTTTTTTATAATACATGCACTGATTGAATGCAACGAACTGTATAATTAGTTAAGGTCGAATACCTACAATACACACTATTTGTTTATGTAATTTCATTCAGCAAACACAGGATTAGTGCAAATTAACATACCGCTGACCACCGAAACAACTATCAAGGTTAGATCAATTTGCGTGAAGTGAAAGTAAATATTAAAAATAGTGTCACAATCTGTTCGTGATCATCGTTTGTAAGCAATGATATAAGTGTGTATGTTTGGATTCTTGTTTTCATAGATCAATGTCAAGGATCTCTGCTAAAGAATATTTTTCAAAAAATATATTTTCATTTAAAATTGACCATTTTTTACCGGGATTAACTAGAGAATTCTAAATATTATTTGAATTTGACTCTATTCAATAAATAGAGTAACTGTGATCCATTGAAGTTAATGTGGAGTATTTGGAAAGAATTCCGTGGCATACGGATCGAAAATGAAGCAATACTGAAATTTTTTTTAAACTTGCATTTAATACTGACGTTTCGATACGTTTTGTATCATCTTCAGAGTTTTCTGTAATTATATTTTCTTAGTTATAAAATTGTTTTGAATTAAAATGTAATTATGTGTAAGAAAAACTGCTGTCACATGTTATCAGTATATTGTTGTTGATGGATTGAGAACATGGTGTCACTCAACTGTTAAAAGGGGTATGCGAATTGTCTCGCAGTGAAACGGGAAGGGGCAAATGTGGAGTTTTTAAAAAAACAATTCCGGGTTGAACGATAACGGGGTATGCGAATTAAATAGTTAATTGTTTGAATAGAACTGCGTTTTCTAAAAAATGTATATTTAATTGACAGTCAATTAAATATAATATTTTTTAGAAAACGCAGTTTTATTCAAACAAATAACTATTAACAAAATGCCGCTCAGAATAAATAAATCATTTGCCAAATTTTTAAAAAAAATGCAGGACGTAACGTTGACACTCAAACAAATATTAGGTCGCTCAAATATTATGAAGTTTCCCATTTTGTATTTTAAGTAACTCAAATGGATGTTTGTAAGTTGCTGTTCTGTTGATTTCTCGTCACGCGCAGTCAGTCGCTCATTTAGTAATACAGTAACCCAAATTGATTATTTTTGTCACCCAAAATTGTAATTTACAGTCACTCGTTTAAATACTACCCTTTCTTTTTTACCCAACTACGGCAAAATCAAAAGACAGGAAAGGTTATGATATGGGTATAATTAATGATCCCTGCAAGAGGCCAAATTAGTGGACCGACTTTGATTAACGACGCGTCGTTGAATTCGTCTCAATATCAAAACTGTCCTGTCATGTGGTATAAACATCCAATATGGCGCCCATTATCCGCCATATTGTCTCATGGTATTTTATTTTATATATTTTTTTTTATTAATTTATAAATATTACTTGTACCTAGTTCCACTTTCTGTCAGTTCAAACGCAGACAGTATTATATGGTAGGTATACCTAAACATTAAAAAAATATACGAATAAATTATAATGTGATTAAAAAACAACTAAAGCTGTTCTGTCAGTATAAAAAAAATTACAATTTTTTTTGCAAAGTTACATGAGCTTTAAAACTGATGATTGTTGTGGTCCCCAGTAAATATTTTGAGAAATTGATTTGTATAAGTAATACTGGATAATTTTGATAGCAAATTGTCAAATCGATATTTATATTCAACAAAAGTATATACGCACTTTTTTATGAGATGTACCTATAATATATACGCATTCATTTAGGAAAAATACATGTAAACCAATATTAAAATATCTACTCTCTCCAATGAATTATGACAAATACGAATACTAGATAGATACACTAACATGCTTTGGCCCAACCCGTGATTCTCTAAAAAAATACTGCATATTAAAATAGTCTCTGATATACCAAGTGTCTTAAAAATAGCTTGCATTTTCCAATAAATACGTCACAAACAATTGCGGATTAAGTGTTTGGAGGACACCGAACGTAGCGGTATTTTAACGGAACTTAGAGGGTTCCGTTAAACCCTCTAAAATAATTAATTAAAAATAAAAATTGTAGTTTAGAACAGTCAAATGGATGAAATAAAGGTCAACCGGACATTTTGGGCAGACAGGGATTTTCTTTTAAACAACTATCATTATTTTAACCTAAATTTTAGAAATCGCGCTGAAAGTATATTATATATAGCAGTGTTTTTCAACCTTTTTCATGATGCGACCCCCCTGGTATGAAAAAATATTTCGCGACCCCCCAATCCTTCGCTTTTTTATCATGTATGTATGTGTATGTTACAGTGTTACAAATATTCATTCCATACGACGTTTTTATACGTCTCCATAATTCGGATTCGGATATAAGTACATAATATAGTACGTAAAACACATTATTTTACTATTATGTACATACATCGAATACGTATATCCTTTTGTTAAAATTCTCTTACTTAATAAATCAATCTTTTTAATCTTTATTGTTTTTTTACTAAAATTCTCTCGACCTCTGGCGACCCCCCTACAGAAGCTTCGCGACCCCCCAGGGGGTCGCGACCCACAGGTTGAAAAACACTGATATATAGTATTTAGTTGAGCTGAATCCCCGATTTGCTTTAAATTTTTCGCTCACCGCTCATCCCTTTTTGTCATGATGTAACAATTATGTATATAGGTATAACCTGTCACTTGGAAAGAAATACCCTTTTTTGAGAAAGTGAAAGAATCTTTCAAATCGGTTCAGTGGTATCTAAGATTGGCGTAGACAAACAAATACACAAATTATATATAATACGCGCCACGAATCTAAAAAGCTCGGAAGTTAGATGCGAATGCGGGCTTGCGCTTGTACAGTCTGTTGAAAAGCTACAAACTCGCATCTCAACAAAACTAAAATAGCAATAACAACTTGACAATAGCGTACTCGACTGTACTTTAAAGCAGGAAAGCGCCAAGTGACAAAGGCAACGAGCGATCACGGCAAATCACCGACGAGCGCACGTTCCGTGCAGGTATAGCTGGGAGGTGGTGGGAGTATCAACGGCTCTAATATGTGCCTTTTTGACTAACTTCCGAACCTTTTAGATCCGTGGCGCCTATTATACTACAATATAAGCTACAAGTTCGGTTTTATATACTATCAACTTACCTCCAATTTTGTCATTTCAGTACAGAAATCCAATAAGTTTTTGGTACCGATTGAATTGGCAGTGATGGCGTCCCTTAATCCTGCTTCCAATTTGAGCGACGCAGCGTTGTGAAACACAACGCTAACGTTGTCCAAAAGTTTTCGTTTATTATTTTCGCTTAGACCCAAACCTGGAACCGTTACATCGCCATCAACAGCCTCCAAAACACGTATTGCTGCCGGATTATGTTCTCTTAATTTATCAAAAATCTGCAAATAAATTATTGTAATTTTTACTATCATATAGGTATATTAATACGCTAAGGTTAAAGATGTTTGCCTCCCTTTTTAGAAAAAACCACACAATTTCTCCACATAAATTATATATCATTTTACAGATAACTGCTTGCTCTACTGACATCGACAACTAAAAAATTTATTATTGCTTTTGTTTTTGTAAATTAATTAAAATACAGCAACGCTGAACAACGTCTGCCATCTGAAGGCTTTAATTTTGAAACAACGTCAACACTTCGATCTGTCATCTGACCTTCATATTGTAATACAACAGACACAATGCTACATACTCCCATCTGACGGTTTTAATTTTGAAACAGCGAGCAACGCTGAACAACGTCTCAGCAATACTGCATGATGCCATCTGACGGCTTAGCTCAACGCTTTTGCTACTTGCGCCTCTATATGACAATTTTAGTGAAATATTTCTTCGATCTGTCATCTGAGCTTCATATTGTAATACAACAAAAAGAAGAACGTTATAAGCAGTGTGCAAAATTAGAAACGAATTGAATACCTACAATCATATTTAAAAAATAATTAATTTTGTAAAGTGATAATTATTATACTTATTTAGTGCGAATAATTCGCACAGGTCACACTAGTATGTATTAGATATGTTTCTAAAATTTGGCGACAAACTTTAAATTTCGCGGCACAGTGGTTGAGAATGTACCAGTACCTTAAATATTGAATAGCCCGGTATATTCTTTTTTTACAGCAAAAAACTACGCATACTTTACAGTACGTGATATAGGTTTTTATTTTCTGATTGACGTTAGAATAGGTCTTAAAAATAATCACCAGTAAAATGCGTTAGAAAATCTACAAAATTATAGTCTCTATCACTCTACAGATCGTCCTACAAGACAAAATAAACATTTTTCGTAAGAGACGTGAAATACTATGGAAAAATTTATAAAACACTTTCTCTTGGAATTCGTTTTTTTCAATATATTGGTATACAAAACATATTTTATATTTGTGTGTAAAAAGACTATCATACGAAGATGTAAGTTACAAAAATAGAAAAATACAGTACAGTAAAGTCTTCCACAGCCGCGCAATTTTTTGTATAGCCTTTCCCAGTCGTATGTTATTTATATTTAGGGATTCACGGCTTGATTTTTTTTCAAACTACTTACTTGAACTCAAGTCAAACTCAGGTCAAGTAAAGTCCGAAAAGCAAGTCAAGTAGTTATATGTCAAGATCAAGTAACTTGAAAAATCAAATTTTTCATAAAAAAAAATTGGTTGTCTGTAAAGTCGGTTTACGGACGATAGTTTTACGTGATAACGTATTCCGTAATACATAACCTAAATTTATATAATAATTATAATAATTCGAATCTATGATATTGCATCTTTCGCTTCAAATTTAGGTAAATTTTATTAAGTAGAATAATAAAACACTATAAAAAGTACACTATTATTATATAAAAAACAACTATGGCATGTATCTCTTTTGCGCATGCGCCGATTTTCCCCAAAAAATTTACAAAAATTTCTAGTAAAAATAGATAGAGTAAAAACCGTTTTAAAAACTATATTATTATTATATAAAACATCATTATAAGAGATATATTCTTTTACGCATGCGCTGATGTTCCCCAAAAACAATAGGCCACTTCATATTTGCATATCAAACATCCTCCCAAAATTTGGTTTCAATCCGCTTATCCTTGGTGTCGGAATGATAAGAAATGTCAAAAGTGACGTTTGCAACTGTCAAATTATTATGTTCTAATAATAATTAGTTATTCCAATAGTTAACTTAGAAGGCGTTGCATTTCACAAAATACTAATGTCAAAAAATTGAATTAAACATTAGAAATGCAGCCGTTTTCATGTTAAGACAAGACATACGTTATTTTCTAATTTCCATGTACGGCAAACAAAGATGACCGACCGCGTCGCGCCATGCATTAGACAACATTGCATTTATACAGCTATTTTTCTATATAAATTTGTATAAAAAAACTGTTTAGGCAAATTCTGTTATACGAAATCTATGTAAAATGTTCTCCACTTTCGTTTAAGACTGGTTTCAAACCGATCTGATTTAAATTGAGCGAGAAATTAGCAAAAAGCACGCACAGGGTCAGGCGAACGTTACGCGTTACGAACGTTAGGAACGTTACGTTACACTTTTTCGTGCATGCAGTCGGTGTTTTATCAATTTATAAGATTGGTGATTCATCAATTTATAAGACGTTATCACGTCAAAAATAAATTGTAAATTGTAAACATCTACGGTTATTATCGTCAAAATCTACATTTTTTTTTAATTAAAAATATGATGTAGGTATAATAATAATTAATAGGTTATTGTCATCGAAAAGTTCATATGATAACTTTGTGACATGTGGATTTGGACCTACTATCGGGCAGCTAATATATTTTTAAAACACTGTTTAAAATCATCAATTAAATACCACTGTTTAAAACATGTTGAGTAAAAAAAATCTCGTGTAGCGGTTGTAACAAGAAGTATTTCGCGTAATGAAAAACAAAAGAAATGCGATTTTAGCAATCCGATCGTCATTTAAAAACATGAGCGTTTCTGAAGGAACAAATATTATATACCTATAGGTAGGTATGAACTGTTCTAAAAAAGGTTTTACTGTACCTACATGTATCTTGCAAAATATTTGATAATAAACATATTTAAATATTTAGTAGACATTCTGCGTCTGATTAAAATTCAAATGATTAGATGAAGGTATCAAAATGTGTACATATTTTAAATTACATGTGTTATTTGCATAAGATTGTAGTCATTTGAATGGATTCTGTGCAAAATTTTATTTATAGACCTATTTTTTTTATAGCCGATCATAATACAATTTTCAATAGGCCAAAACATGCAGGTGGTGATTATTAAAGACGAAAGAAAATTCTAATTTTTTTAATAATATTTATTGTTGCACTGACGTCAAAAATGCTTTGGTAGTCATAATTTTGTGAAGGATTGCTTCGATTTGTGATTAGTTTTAACGTTATTTAAACTTTATAGTGCAAGATCCTCATCTGTTATTTGATGATGACAAAGATTATATGTTAGATAATATATACATTAAAAAATTGCACATGGGTTGCCTAGCTAAATCGCGTATCGATGCTGTTAAATTAAATAAATTCGAATTTAATTTTTTGGATCAACTTCCCCGATTTGTAAATCATAAAAATCGAGCCTAAGATGAGAGAATGTGACACAAATAAGATGTTAACAAAACAAATAAACTCAAAGTACACAGAACACGACTATTTACAAGGTATGTTTATGTATAGAATTAATGGTATATTCCAATTCTTTGTGTCATGTTCTCTCATCTTAGGCTCGATTTTTATGACAAATCGGAGAAGTGATTCAAATTAATTAGAACTTATTTTATTTAACAGCATCGGTACGCGATTTAGCTAGGCAACCCATGTACAATTTATCAGTGTATATATTATCTAACATAATATTATTAGTCAGAGTGCCCGTCGGCAAAAATTTTATTGATACATACTCTCCCCAAACTTTGTATATGGCTTCATTAGGCCTAGTCTGACACCTCGAATATGTTCGACATATTCGAGGTGTCAGACATTTTAAATGCTTCATGTTATTTGTCAGAGAACATTATTTTAGCGTTTTGGTTGAAGTTTTTAAGCTATCCAATTAAAAAAACAAACAGTATCTATAAATTTTTACATGTCGCGTCAAAACGACATCTTTCGGAAACTTTAGAGGGAAAACGCCCCAAAATCAAGAAACGTCATAGAGGAAATAGGTGTCAGACTAGGCCTAATATAATGAAGCCATATACAAAGTTTGGGGTGAGTAGGTATGTATCAATAAAATTTTTGCCGACGGACACTCTGACTATAATTTGATCTTTGTCATCATCAAATAACAGATGAGAATAGGTATATATTTCTAAAACCGGATCTTAGACTATAATAGGCAGTCGATTAAGCAATCTAATATGAAATATTATATAGCATTAGATATCTTTAAATAGATGCGTTAAACATAGTGTTCCTTGACTTAAATACAGGAAATCCTGCGTGAACAAACAATTTTCAATTATGTATACCTACTACATATTTTGAGCGGCTGTCTAATTTAGTAACGCATTTAATTTTTTCTCTATAGTATATTCTCAATTCTTTGATATATCATGTACCGCTACTGATTACATTATAATTTATTGTTACGCCATGTTTCCATATTAGAGATAAAAATAAATAATTATTACTAAAAATAGTAATATAATTATTATTGTCATCAGATTACACATAGTTGCCGATAATAATTATTTATTAGTGCGTTAACTATCGTATCACAGTTATTATGTTTCTTTTTTCTTCTCACGGAATTCCCTTTTTAAAGATTTTCTTCACATTATTCGAAATGAGAAAGTGTAAACTTAAAACGATACCTTAATATTATACAGACTGTCACAAACTGCACTATTGTGAGTTAGCGACCATTTTGTTACTAAAAAGAAATAATTTTCTTTATTGCAAGGAGACAGTTGAATCATCAATCGAATTTTAATTTTCAAGTTTCATTTGAACCGTTTCATTTGTTGACGGAATTCTTATACAGTATGTAAACACGTAAGGTGCACATAGGAAAATTAACATAGGGAAAAAATGACTGGATCAGAGTGAGCCTTGAAATCTTGTGTTTCAATTTGACAGATAATATTCTTTTGCAAAATGAATGTGTATACTACCGAAGAAAATATTCAAATGATTACAACATAATCGGACTTTTTTTTTAATGGGACATTATAAATTCCCAAAAATACTTAAATATGGAGCGAGATCAAATATCTCCGCCTATTCGTGTTAAACCTAAAGACATTGAGTCACTGATTTACCAACGCGCATACGTCATACCAGTCAGACAATTTTTGAATGAAATATTTCCAAACAGATGGAGTTGTTTTTTTGTTTTATTTTTGTACAAAAAAATTAAAATAATGATTTATAAGAGCTTTTGATTATTAAAAAAGCCAAGTAAAATAAAAATAAATCGAAATAAAATAGAAATCCTCAAGATTACCACGATAATTCAATAGAAATAGCAATTAATGCAGTCATGGCTAACTCTGATCCAAGTATTTTTTCCCAATGCTAATTTCGCTATGTGTGGGGCACACGATGAAATGTGAGTAGAGTGAGTGCTCCGCGCTTCAAACATTATAGAAGAGAGAGACATTTATTTTCTGATATAAAAGTGCTTTATTTATATATGTAAGTATTTTTTAAACTATAAATTTAATAATGGGTGTCAGTTGACATGCATTTATTTTATTCTTTATGCGTGAGAATGAATTAAAACGCAATCTGTATTTTTTAGTGGAATGACTGCACAAAAAATTACAGCTTGAATAATCTATTGGAATGTATGCCATGCTAATAGCTAATACATTTTTTTTTTGTTCAAGGATAACCAACTTGCCATTTGTCAAGTATCATTATAATCGCATATAAGTTATAATAATTATCACATTTATTCTTTCTTTTTATAAATATATATTTTAATACAATAGCAGATATAGTTAGATTGACAATTGCCTCCCTACGTACCTACCTAATTGATTATGTGCTCAAGAAAAGATGTCAGTTGTTAAGAGGGTTCTCTATACGTACTAGAGAGTTATTTAAGGAGTTTTTTATATTGTAAATAGATCATTTATGTCTATTTACACAATTGATAGAATCATTAAGAAAATTTAGAACCACTGGCTAAAATACCGAAAAAATTCTCAGAATTGCTACAAATTTTAAACGTAACACTTTAGTAGCTATCAAAATGTGCCGCTAAAGTTATAATAGAATCGGCTTGACAGGGCCAGACTTACAAATTTTATGAAAACGCTAGTTTGTGGATATGGATTTACATACTGAAGGATATATGTATTTAACTAGGTGTAGATGTTGGATTGATAATAATTAATTTGAAATAAAAAAAATTTGGTTGTCTGTAAAGTCGGTTTACGGACGATAGTTTTACGTGATAACGTATTCCGTAATACATAACCTAAACCTCCCAAAATTTGGTTTCAATCCGCTTATCCTTGGTGTGGGAATGATAAGAAATGTCAAAAGTGACGTTTGCAACTGTCAAAGTATTATGTTCTAATAATAATTAGTTATTCCAATACTTAACTTAGAAGGCGTTGCATTTCACAAAATATTAATGTCAAAAAATTGAATTAAACATTAGAAATGCAGCCGTTTTCATGTTAAGACAAGACATACGTTATTTTCTAATTTCCATGTACGGCAAACAAAGACGACCGACCGCGTCGCGCCATGCATTAGACAACATTGCATTTATACAGCTATTTTTCTATATAAATTTGTATAAAAAAACTGTTTAGGCAAATTCTGTTATACGAAATCTATGTAAAATGTTCTCCTCTTTCGTTTAAGACTGGTTTCAAACCGATCTGATTTAAATTGAGCGAGAAATTAGCAAAAAGCACGCACAGGGTCAGGCGGAACGTTACGCGTTACGAACGTTAGGAACGTTACGTTAGGAACGTTACACTTTTTCGTGCATGCAGCCGGTGTTTTATCAATTTATAAGATTGGTGATTCATCAATTTATAAGACGTTATCACGTCAAAAAAATATTTTAAAGAGTATTTTTTTGTTCAAAATTTTGTTAGATTAATTTGTAATGTATTATGTTATATATTTACAAGTTTTTTCTTCCCTTATAAAATTTGTCTTTTCATAAATTATAAGAAATACTGTCAACAATCAAAACATTGAAAGGACATGCCCACAGGTAGGTATAGTGTGACTTGAACTCACTGACAAGCCGAGAAAAATGATCCTGTTGTAACAACAATAATTAACAATAATTTTCGCTTATTTGTATTGACAAAACAAGGTTATTTCCTCTGGTAAAGGTTATTTTATAATAATCTAAAGTTGACCTACCGGCAAGTCAATGATGGCCTTGAGCCTATCGGCGGGCGTCTTTCCTCTCTTTTCTCTGATGAGTACATAGACGTGCTGTAGATCCGGTAACACACGACATAGCTTTTCTAACAACACCTTACCCATGAACCCACTTCCTCCGGTAACGAGGATGCTGCGCCCACGATACCATTCGGTCGTACTCAGCAAAATGTCATGCTTCAATTTTGGACGGACATGCCCTGGTGATCGCGGAAGTGTCGGCGACGTGGTGTCCGGTTTCGGTGTCATGGCACAAAATTGCGGTCGTCTACTACCTGTAAATAAAACACACACTTTATTAGATCTAAAAATACAGTATAGAAATAAGAAAAGAAACCGTAAGGAATGTTTTTGAAAAATGCCCTGGCATATAGCTTTGCTTACAGAAAATAAAAACGAATAGCAGTGTCTAGAGCTGTAAAAGTAACGAGAAATTGTGTACCCGTATGAGTACCCGTTACTTTCGTATCGACTTTTCATACGACATACAATCGTGTACTATAACAGCATCAAGCATGTACCATCGCATCGAGGCGCGTCGCATACGTGATACGGTATGACTTTCGTTCGTATAACGTATAACCGCATCAAACGAGTCGAATTGACATGGATGCGAAAGATGCGAGTAACGAAATGAATTTGTAAGTAACGATTCGTTACTTCGAGTCAGACGATGTACCCGTTACTCAGTAACGAATACATACGGTTTGTTACAGCTCTAGCAGTGTCCCTTTTCACTGTCTAATTAAAACACATTATTAAATTATGACAATATAGTACGGGATTCGGTATTAGAAATATATACCCTCATCTTTTATTTCCTTATGACAAAGATTAAATGTTAGATAATATGATAAATCGCACATGGGTTGCCTAGCTAAATCGCGTACCGATGTTGTTAAATTAAATAAATTCGAATTAATTTTTTTGGACCAACTTCCCGATTTGTAAACCTTAAAAATCGCGCCTAAGATGAGAAAATATGACACAAAATGTTAACAAAACAAATAAACTCAAAGTATACACGGAACACAACTATTTACAATGTATGTTTATGTGGATGACCTCTATTTATGTATAGAATCGATATTCCAATTTCTTGTGTCACATTCTCTCATCTTAGGCTCGATTTTTATGATTAACAAATCGGTGAAGTTGATCAAAAAGGTTAATTAGAATTTATTTAATTTAACAACATCAGTACGCGATTTAACTATAGGCAACCCATGTGCAATTTATCAATGTATATATTGTCTAACATAATATAATGAGACAATTTTTGTCATCATCAAATAACAGATGAGGGTATATATTTCTAATAGCGGATCTTAGACTAGTAGTACATATTATACACTGAATCAAAAAGGTACAAAAATGTTTAGACTGCAAAGTTTTTTGTACAATTTCCAATTCAAAACATTTTTCTACTTATTTTGCTCAAAATTTAGCTTGAGAAGCGATTTTCTATGTAGATCAATCATTTGTTTCTGGGTGAGTACAATCGAATGTTCTACTCGACAGAGAGTTTGACAAGATTAGACTCTTCCTCCATTTTCCTCAAATTGTAAATAAGTATATGATCCAAGGTAATTATTGCCAAATAAGATTTTTCGATAATGTTTTCTGCAAACCAGCATGACTCTTCCAATTTTAATACTATTCAAAACTCAACGCAGCTAAAAACTAAATTAATCTATTCGATTGTAGGTCAATAACTTTTATTATTTTATATATAATACCAAGGTTATGTAATTAATGCAAATTAAGACATGAGATCAACTTCTATATTTTTTATAGGTCGCAGAAATGGTTGCACCCATTGTGCATATATACCATGTGCTCCACGGATTCACAGTTTATGTAATATTAAATTAAAAACAAAAACATAAGTATCAAACCCAACTGATAATTTTACATATTAAATTATTATATTATTAAAATTAATATCAACAGTTTATGAGTTACCAAAATCAAAGTATTTTCAAAATGTGACATGAAACTAAATTTTCTTCAGATGAAAAACTTTAATTATTATTTCACTATTTAATTATTACAGCCCACATTTGATTTGACAAAAAGTATTTGTTGAAAAATGTCAAAATATTAATAATATTACAGCTCTAATAGTTAAAATACTTTGGGTGTCCCTCTTGACCTAGCGTTGAAGTCTCCTTCTTCATATAGGTAACTTTTCATTCATATAAAAATATCATTGTATTTTATATTTGCCCCGTATCATAATTCATAAATAATGGGCTAGATACCGGCAAATACCGTCGATGAGCTTTTGCTCAACTAGCATAATTATTTTACGTTCAAACTTTTTTGATAATATACTTAGTGTCTATTTTAATTAAAATATTCGAATTATTTTTCGACAAATCAATAAAACTTATTTTCTTTTTCTTAGCAAGAAACCTTCTTTTTTTAAGAATATCAAAATACTGAAAATAATAATTGAGCTTTATAATCGTTCACACAAAAAAAAGTGTTGGGTGTTTCCTGCAACTTCCCTGTGACTTATTATGGTCATTTAATTGTTATTTCAAAATGCTTCTTCCCGTTATCTGTACTAATATAATTATAAAGCCGAAGAGTTTGTTTGTTTGTTTGGTTGAGCGCGCTAATCTCAGAAACTACTGATTCGAATTGAAAAAAAAATTTTTTTTGTTTAATAGCTCATGAGGAAGCCTATAGGCTTTATAATATCACGCTACAACCAATTGGAGCGGAACATCAATGAAAAATGTTACAAGATGTATCTATAAATTAGTCCGTCCGACAAATATTATCAGGTGAAATGCCTTAACTAAATATTGCAATTTTGTTACTTATTTTACAATTATTACTGCTTTTTAACGACAAAAACTTTTGAACGGTATAACTCCGCTCATTATGAAATTTAGACACAACATTCATCTCGGTAAACTAAGAGGAATGTGCGTACTCATGTCCCTTCCTTCCCCATTCGTTCGTTTGCACCCGGGTGAAACCGGGCGGGACCGCTAGTTTTATTATACAACCTCCGAGGTACATAAAAACTAAAACCTATAGTATAGCTTTGCCTGCGATTAGATACTGAAGTTCTGAACTATTGAGATTATTTGAGAGGTCAAGCAGAGGTCAGTATTTTGTTCAACAATATAAAGACGACGCCAATGATTTATTTCACGCGATATTTACTTTCTCTTGTTGAATTTATAATTTTTATAAACCCGTATGGTTTTATAAAAAAGCAATATATTTACATATTATAAGAAACTGTTTACAAATTGACAAAACAAAATTGTAGAAAATTCCTACAAAAAAAACTAAATACAATTTTAAATTGATGAAATGAGAAATAAAGAACACATATTAACTTTTAATTTTTCTATATAATTATCCAGGAAAAACAATTTTCTAGCAAAGCAATTTTTCCAGTAGGTTTAGTAAAATACATGAAATTATTAGACAATAAATTTCAAAACCTGTATAACTATTTTTAACTTAATTTTTATTAATAGAGTAAAAAATACAAGACTGCACCGTCATCTGCTATTATACAATAATTTTGAATTAGTAATTAGTAGATATAATAATTAGTAGCTGGGTGACCGAGCTTTGCTCGGAAAGTTAAATAAAATACTGATATTCAAATACGTATTTATTTTAAGTCTCGCACTTGGATAGTAATTAAAGATTAACTGTCATAATATTTTGAAAACAATTGTTTCATTGTTTGTATAAAATTCCAAAACCTACTTACAATATTTAAGTATTTTCATACGTCAAAAAATTGTTTTTTATAATGATAAAATTTGCAGGAAAACGATTTTATCGAGAGATGAGATTTAGCTAAAACGATTATTTGCCCCCCAAAATCCCTTTTCAGTAAATGTCATCCAAATCGTGAGGGCCGTTTTCGAGAAAATATTTAGGGACATAGGTAGGTACATAAGTAGATAGGTAGATACAAGATTAGCTCGTTTAATAATATAGGGATTTCTTATCATTTTTTAATCCTTGTAGCAAAACCTCCGATTTTTAAATGCGACAAAATCTAAGGCTACAATTATTAATATTTACCGAAAAATTCTGATTAAATTATATTAATCGAACAAATACTATAATATTATTTGACGCCTCTGCGGGTATAAAAACCTGATGAATGAAACGTTTGCTTCACCGTAAACAATAAATTATATAGTAGGTATACTAAAATCATTCATAAATTAGAATTCGAATTAGATAGTATAGATATTTAGTTCTGTCGCTAGTATCGATGAAAATAATTAATATTATTAGAATATTGGTTTCAGGGCATGTCATATAAATAGAAAAAAAGTGAAATCGTATTTATTAACTTTTACATAGAATGAAATATGTTCAGGCATTTACTGTTAAAATATTTTTTTTATGTTCAAAGACTCTTAGATGGCTTCATTCGCGGACGATAGATGGCACTGATTATGACAATTAATTACAATTTACAATTACTTTTTTTAGTAATTGTAATTAGTTATATTTAAAGTCGAATGTAATCGTAATTAATCACTATGACAAAAAAAATATAACTGTAATTATTGCATTCAATATAAAGTTATTCTAATAGTGTACTCAAGGTTTCATAGTGTACGTATGTTATCTACTAAACAATAAGCTGATCAATTATTTTGGCGTAATCATGACATTAATTTTATTGCAAACGAGCGATGACAGAAAGGGTCTTCTCCTCCACAAGGTGCCTTGGAAAGACAATTTAAAAAAAATATATTCGAGGCATATACTTTTATTCTATACTGAGCATAGGAATAAAATCGCAATCGAACTATTAGGGTGCAAACATATACTTCTGTCTTTTTTTACGCCGTAAACACTGGCGTATCCAGGAGGGCAAAACAAGCACGGGAGACCCGACTTAAGAAATTTCTGTTTTGCCCCCTCCTGGGCTAAAAGCTGGGTACGCCCATGTTAACGTCATAGAAAAAGACAAAGTTTTTGAAACAGAGATACTTTATTCAGATTGAATGCAGGCACATCAACTAATCCTATCATCGGAGAAATCAGATAATTACATCGAAGAAAGAGACGCAGATATATTTTCGATACGCTTTGTTGCGTTCACTCACCGCACATTGAGTAGATAGGCAATGATTCATATAGTTAATTAATAGATATATGATTCAAGGTAACTCTCAAGACATGTGTAAACAATTCAGATTCGATTACTGTGACAGACATTAGCTTTGTTTCGACCTCTCTGTGAACGGTAACAGAACCGTCACAGCCATGCGCTGTAGCTAAAACTTGTTCCAACACCGATACAAACAGTTTCGTTTCAGCTACTGCGCGTGACTGTGATTCTATTACCGTTCGTTGAGAGGTTGGAACAGAGCTAATAGCGCTGGAAAAATGGTCAGTGAAGTTTTGCGTCAGTTCTGCTATATACGCAGTCCCTGACATTTCGTCGAGGTCCGAGACACTCTGGCAGAAATTTTGAGAGAATGCGCCCGTAAATATGTTTACAGTTTACATATCTTGACTATAAAGATATCAAATTGTGTATTTATATATTTTATTTATTTATCTCTGACGACTAAGTCCTATAAAATTAAGAAAGCGCGGGAAAAAATGATTCAATTTAAAACTGTATCTTTCACTACCTATCTGTTATCTCAACAATAACAATTATATGGAAAATCACTAACAATAATAATACAGTAGAACTTCTTTAAGTCGAAAACCTTCAAAACTCGAAAAAATGTTTTGTTACCTTGCCTTTGTAGCTCAATCATTTGTTTAAGTGTGAGTACAATCTAATGTTCAATAAATAAAATTATCGACCAATTTTTTAGACAATATCTATAAATTGGTCGATAATTTTATTTATTGAAGAGTACTAATGAGACGTTAATCAAAGATTTGACAATCTAATGTTCTACATGACAGAGAGTTTCGCATCGACATCAGTAAAATTTACACTAAATAGGTTACGTTATAGGCTTACCAAAAGTATCAATTTGTCCGCAAAAATTCAAACATCTGTCATGTGGTCTACACTGCTCAAGAGTAGGGACTGCTATTGTTTACACTTTTAGTCATACACTGAAATACTATAAACAGATCAGTGTATCTTACACTTTTGTATAACTAACGAAAGTGTTCACACTTTTTACACTTGAGTACGACACCAAACACACCTATTAATAAAAATTATATATTTGATCTTGAAATTGACTGTCGCATTGTTAATTGGATATTTTATTATTATAGTTATTAATATTGCCATGCATTCAATGCTACCTTCTTGAAGTCGTAATGTCAGCACTATGAAGGTTTATAAAAATTATAATTAATAAACTCCATAACAGTTGATTTTAAACGGATAATTTGTGTTTGAATAACTTAGCACAGTGAGGCATCCACATACAGTATGTAAACGCGTAAGGTGCACATAGGGAAATTAGCATTGGGAAAAAATACTTGAATCAGAGTTAGCCATGACTGCATTAATTGTTATTTCTATTGAATTATCGTGGTAATCTTGAGGATTTCCATTTTATTTTGATTTATTTATTTGAAAATAAAACAAAAAAACAACTCCATCTGTTTGGAAACATTTCATTCAAAAATTGTCTGACTGATATGACGTTGGTAAATCAGTGACCCAATGTCTTTAGGTTCAACACGAATAGGCGGAGATATTTGATGTCGCACCATATTTAAGTATTTTTGGGAATTTAATGTCCCATTAATAAAACAAGTCCGATTATGTTATAATCATTTGAATATTTTCTTCGGTAGTATACACATTCATTTTGCAAAAGAATATTATCTGTCAAATTGAAAAACAAGATTTCAAGGCTCACTCTGATCCAGTCATTTTTTCCCAATGTTAATTTCCCTATGTACACCTTACGTGTTTACATACTGTATATACAAGAGAATATCATTTGGGGATAACACCTCTCTTGGTATTTGGCCAGTATATTTAAATATCAACGCTGGGTCTAAACGACAAACACAAAATATCCATGAGCAGAGGTGGGATTCGAACCCACGACAGTACGATCCAAAGGATAGCACGCTGACCATTACACCACGCTGTCCTATGGGTATTATCTATGTTTATTCCCGTTTATAGAGACGACAAACTAAGATGACACACATAATTAATATTACGCAAGTTTAATGTTGTTACTATCCATGTTTTAAAAAAGAAATACCATAAAACAATTAAAATGATGTATTTTTAAGATAAAACATTGTTATACAATGACCTTAGCAGTCAAGAGTCTGTAATCTAAGACAGAAAAAACTTTCGTATTTAAAGGAAAAAATATAGACAATTAATGTCGTAACAAATTGATGTTAAAAATGTACAGAGATAAATCGAAGATTATAGACGCTCGCTAAGTCAGTTTATTTGCGTTTATAACACGTAACTATGTTATATCTGTACAGACGGGGACAGTGGTGTATCAAAATGAGGGTAGGTTGTATAAGGGCTCAATCTCTCACCTCAAGCGTTCGTAAATCGTAAATATTGCATTATCTGTTCGAAACAGTTCGAGATGGTAACGGAACCGTCATCGTCTTGCGTAGTAGCTGAAACGAAACTGTTTATATCGATTTTTGAGCTACTCTGCACGACAGTCCTGCGCAGTAGCAACGGCTCTGTTACCGTTCTCTGACTGGTTGGAACAGACCTACTGGTTTATTCCGAGTGTCGATATCTATATGCTACAGTATTTTTTTCTAATACAAATAGCGATTCAATAATAAATGTTTATTTGTTGCGCCATTAAAAAATGGATACAAAACGTCAGTAGGTACACAGTTAAAACATATTAAAATAATTAATCCGATAACAAATAGTTTAAAATAGAATAGAATATGGAAATACTTAAATACTATTCTCAATCACTGATAAAATCCTCAACTGAATAGCAACACTTGTCAATAAGAATTTTTTTACATTCAATCTTGAAACGTTTGATGCCAGAAATGTTTTTTATATTATCATTCAGGTGGTTGAATAATTTTTGACCCATATAATTTGGTCCTCTCCTACTCAGTTCCAGTCTATGTTTAGGCATTCTTAAATCATTACCACATCTTGTTGGGTAATTATGAAAATTTTTATTGCAACAAATGTTGTTAAGATTTTTTTTGATAGCTAGAAGGCATTCCAAAACATAGATGGATGGCAAAGTAAGTATCCGGTAGCTTGAAAAAAAATACATTTTTTCCTTATGATATTTACTGAATAGAATGTTTTCAAAATTGCCGAACCTGAATTTTTATGAAGTGAAAATGTCGCAGGAGGCACGTGCAAAAAATGTAGCGTGTATATCTCTATTGAAATGCTTTTATTATGATTCGAGTGTGTTAAAACTCGCTTATACCTCGTACTTAAAATATTACATTACAATCTATGATACATAATTATCATGGCAGAATTCAGTATTTCAATATTTTTATCCTAAACATATACCTACTCTCAAAGCCGTATCGGAAATCGGACATTAAATGTTACAAATCGGTGTGAAGCCCGTTTCCGTCCGGAGTAGTTTCGTGCGTAATATTTTACACTACTTAATCGGTGCCGGATTAAGACTCCTTGATGCCCTAAGCATATCTTGTCTATGGGCCCTCATCTCTAACAACTGCCTTAATTTTAATATTATCTATCTGTCGTGTTAAGTATATAATTTTTTTTAACTTCCAGCTTTAAAAAAAAAAAAATTTTTTTTCAAAAATCGGGAAGTTATTGGTTTCACCCAGATTTTCGAAAATCGAGTTTTCGCCAGATCTCGACGTTTTGAGGTCCTAGGAAGCTATTGAAACTATTTTGGCGATGATGTCCGTAGGGCTGTATGTATGTATGTATGTAAACCTTTTATATCTTTTGAACGGAGTGTCCGACTGAAACGCGGTTTGCGGCATCTGACGTGATCTTGGTGAACTTAGACTTCCTGAAAATTTGAAACGATTCGGCCCAAAAAATTTTAAGAAATCTTAAAAAAACAAGTTTCAAAAATTTTTTAAAATTTGTTTTTGTAAAATATTTTCTAAACTACTAAACCGATTAATTCCAAAATCTAATCAGCTCTTCTCCTTAACAAACTGCGTCGATTTCCGCAAACCGCATCAAAATCGGTTCATTTGTTCACAAGATACCGTGAACGAAAAAATCGTAAAAAAAGTGTTTTTTAAAATGACTTTTAAAATTGTTATCAGATCGATTTTTTTGTAATAAATTACTTTCTTAGGCTAAAAAACTGCGTCGATCGCCGCAAACCAGATCAAAATTGGTTCATTTGTTCATGAGATAACATGAACGAAAAATTAGGAAAAAAGTAATTTTTTATAATTACTCGTAAAATTCTTATCAAATCGATTTTTTGTAATAATTTTCTTTCTTAGGTTAAAAAAACTGCGTCGATCGCTGCAAGCCGCATCAAAATCGGCTCATTTGTTCACGAGATATCGTGAACGAAAAATATGTAAAAAAGTGTTTTTTTTTTAAATTGCTCGTAAAATTCCTCTGAGATCGATTTTTCTGTAATAAATTACTTTTTTAGGTTTAAAAATTGCGTCGACTACCGCAAATCGCATCAAAATCGGTTCATTTGTTCATGAGATATCGTGAACGAAAATTTCGTAACAAAGTGGTTTTTTTTTTTTCGTTTTATATATTTTTGAGCGTTTTGAACTCGAAAATAGCGGGAATTTACAGGGATGGCCTGCAGGGTCAAACTTCTTTTCAATTTTTTTTAAATTGTGAATGTCATAAGCGTAAAATTGATAGAAAAAAGTTAAAAAGCATAGAACTTCAGGGAAAAAATTGAATTTTACCAACAATGCTCTCATTGCAAATTTGACTGTCTACAAAATCGATCCTTAGGCATTTTTATACAATTGCAAAAATTTACAAAACTGTTAAAGTTAAGGAAAAAAAACGTTTACATTTTCGAATATAAATTATTATTTTTAACTTTTATACTTCCTAAGACAGTTTTATATCAGTAGATCAAATTTTTGAAAACATGACAAAAAGAAAAAAAAATTGTTGACATGGTTTGGTGAGGTACTTTTCATTTCTGAGTTCTGATTTTTGGTGCCCCCTGAGACGTGATGCCCCATAAAGGCCTAAACAATTGCTGATTTTGCTTATAGGTTAGTCCAATGTTCAAATCTTTGATTAACGTCTGATTAGAACTCTTCAATAAATAAAATTATCGACCAATTTTTCAGACAATATATTAACAAACAATATAAAAAAATTAATACATTAACGTTTCGATCCGGATTTGGATCTTCTTCAGAACGGATCTAAAAATATAAAAAAATAATTAATAATTAGTTTCTATTTACTTTGAATGAAATTCGTGATAGATATTTTTAAAAATATCTATCACGAATTTCATTCAAAGTAAATAGAAACTAATTATTAATTATTTTTTTATATTTTTAGATCCGTTCTGAAGAAGATCCAAATCCGGATCGAAACGTTAATGTATTAATTTTTTTATATTGTTTGTTAATATATTGTCTGAAAAATTGGTCGATAATTTTATTTATTGATTAGTCCAATGTTGATATGAAAATTTGAAAACTTACCAAAATGTGCGTATTTCGGATTATTCACAAATATTTTAAACTCTTAACGCTATTAAAAAATAAATAAAAATCACTATTATTTTTTCAGTAACACTTCAGTTTTTGGCTAAAAAGACAATTTCTTTAAATGTGATAATTTTCAACACTAATCGACTAAGTAAACATGCATTTGGTTTTAATGTGAGACCTCCGTCTTTTGTACTTGAATGTAATAATTATAATATCTACAGGTATGCACTAATCAAGTTTGTAGTGTGGCAGCGAATGTTAGATTCAAACTGACCGCTCTCTTCAAGCCGAAAGTGAATTAATAATCTCCGGTGTATAGACAATTCGGAACATTGAGATGCTTATCGTATTATTTAAATAGTACGAGTAGGTATATATCACAAAATCACCTACTACTTTATCAATAGAATTAACGTTAGATTCGAGCGTGTGGGATTTGTTTGAATTTTATTGGTCAGTCATAATCTATTTAAAAAAAAAAACGTTGAATGCGCGCGATATTATTTCGAAAATTTCCCCTACACTTTCAAAGTATTGCGTGATTAAGTAATATTAAACCTTACGAAATTATAAGCATACAAAGATTTAAAAAAAAATTATCCCCATTATATTTAATTTTTATAATCAAATGAGTAGTGTTGTAATAGTCCCCTGCAAGCTTTTAGAAACATAATAAGATATATCCTTGTATTACGATTTTTAATTTTAAATAAGGTTATAATTTCAATTACCATTATTAGTGAAAGGATGTCGATTATCCTATTTTATTTGTAACTTGCTGTATTGCAAATATATGCATATACTTTTATTCTATACTGAGCATATAGGAATAAAATCGCAATCGAACCATTAGGGTGCAAACATATATACTTCTGTCTTTTTTTACGCCGTAAGCACTGGCGTATCCAGGAGGGCAAAACAAGCACGGGGGACCCGGCTTAAGAAATTTCTAATTTGCCCCCTCTTGGGCCAAAAGCTGGATACGCCCATTTTAACATCATAGAAAAAAAAAATTGGTTGTCTGTAAAGTCGGTTTACGAACGATAGTTTTACGTGATAACGTATTCCGTAATACATAACCTAAATTTATATAATAATTATAATAATTCGAATCTATGATATTGCATCTTTCGCTTCAAATTTAGGTAAATTTTATTTATTAAATTACCTACCACATAAAAATAATTTTTTTTATTAACTTTCTTTCTTTCGTATTTATTTAAGTCTCAAAGATTAACTGTCATACTATTTATAAAACAATTGTTTCACTGTTTATATAAAATTCCAAAACCTACTTACAATATTTAAGTATTTTCATACGTCAAAAAATTGATTTTTATAATGATAAAATTTGTATGAAAACGATTTTTTCGAGAGATGAGACCTAGCTAAAACGATTTTTTGCCCCCCAAAATCCCTTTTCAGTAAATTTCATCCAATTCGTTAGGGCCGTTTTCGAGAAAAGCACGCACAGGGTCAGGCGGAACGTTACGAACGTTAGGAACGTTACGTTAGGAACGTTACACTTTTTCGTGCATGCAGCCGGTGTTTTATCAATTTATAAAATTGGTGATTCATCAATTTATAAGACGTTATCACGTCAAAAGACAAAGTTTTTGAAACAGATATACTTTATTCAGATTGAATGTAAGTAAATCAACCAATCCTATCATCGGATAAATCAGGGAATTACATCGAAGAAAGAGACGCAGATATATTTTCGATAAGCTTTGTTGCGTTCACTCACCGCACATTGAATAGATAAGCAATGATTCATATATCTAGTTAATTAATAGATACATGCACATATTATGTGTACGTAATTTCAGAATTCTTCAGAAGGCTTTCACACATATATACTAGGGAATGTGCGCAAAGTTGCGCCTTGTGTTTACTGTGTGCAAAACGAAACCAAAAGCATTTGATGTGTGGCGAAACTATTATGTAACACAGTGTATCTAACTCTAAAAAATGCACGTTTATCCTTTAGTTTCCTATACATTTTTGTTACGTGAGGAAAACCTTTCTATTACTTAAATAATGCAAAAACCAGCTGAACTGTGGGCCAATCAATAAACTGTTAAAAGTCCATTGGGGCCAATACGTAATTACAATAAATTGATACTATTTTTTATATCGGTATATAGATGACCGGTAATTACTCGTATTCCTCTCGGAAGAAGAAACTATGATTAAGTTTTAAAGAACTTTTCTGATCACCGTACCTATAAACAAGTAGATTATGGGCTAAGGAGCTAGCTACGGAGAAAATGGGTGACTCGGTGCAGAGCTGAAAATTTGCAGAATAATAGGAGATAGTACAAGCCAGTAGGGAAAAAATTGCCAGAAGGCTAGGCGGAAGATAAAGAGCCGCTAGAAGGCGCTAATGTTGCGAAAAATCAGTGCACTTCTGGCAATTTCTATATACTTATTCTGTAATTCAAAACTAGATTATATATTATATATATTATACATTATATTATATAGTTATAAGGGCATACTGAAAATTCAAACATGATATAATAATTAAATTCGACAAGTATTCAAAATTATTAATGACATTTTGATAGAAATAAAATTAATCGTCATATATAAAATTAAATAAATTAATAAAATTACGTTGTTATAACAACGTAATTTTATTAATGAAAATATATGACGATTAATTTTATTTCTATCAAAATGTCATTAATAGTTTTGAATACTTGTCGAATGTAATTATTATATTATCATGTTTGAATTTTCAGTATGTCCTTATAACTATTATTATATAATGTATAATACTTATATATAATCTAGTTTTGAATTGCAGAATAAGTATAGAAATTGCCAGAAGTGCACTGATTTTGCGCAACATTAGCGCCTTCTGGCGGCTCTTTATCTTCCGCCTAGCCTTCTGGCAATTTTTTCCCTACTTACTTGTACTATCTCCTATTATTCTGCAAATTTTCAGCTCTGCACCGAGTCACCCATTTTCTCCGTAGCCAGCTCTCCGTCTATTACGAGCAATGCGATCTATCGAATGTAACAACATCGGTATCATTGCGAAATCACGTACCTGTCCTTTTAAGCTGTCAGTTTTTGTACTCAACAATTGTCAACTTGCCCCAAAATAAGATTCTGGTTACGTTATTGATAATTACACATAACTAGAATCTTTTAATAACAGTTTTGAATTAAAACATTTGTTAATTACTTGACATTTGACTTATCAAAATCTTTTTAATAAAGAAGAGACAAACATACTACTAATTAATCAATATGGCTCGTATTATAATTTAGACCCTAATGTTCGGTAAAGACCTATTGATTTGAAATAGAGCTCCTCTAACAAGAGTTTGGATACACGTCGACACTAATAGGAAAAGCAAAAATTGAATGTGGCGATTTTTTATTTGTTAATAATTTAATTAAATCTTACATTGCAGATGCAATTAATAATGCATAGTCGCAGGATTATTGAAATTTCAATGGGGTCAGAATTTTAAAGAGAAACATTTATTTTACGGGTTTTTTGTATATAGATATATATTGTAATGGACGCATCAACATCAAAGGTCATTAGCGTCCGGAACCATAAATTATTAATTTATTAGAGCTAAATGTGAGTGTACAGGATGACCGGTAATTGCTCGTATTCTATGACTAATTTGAAATGATTAAACCTCTATCATTTGAGGGTCGGAAATGAGTCATTTTTGAGAAAATCGATTTCGGTTTTCTTTTTACAAAAAGCTGAATTTTGGGAGTTAAAAATTAAAAAAAAATATTCTCACTTTTTGGCCTGATTTGATAGCTTACTAATTGGCTAACCTTTCTAAAGCAAAAAGCCACGAAATTAACTGTTAGATTTTATGTTGTGTGTTAAAACTAATAAAAAAATTCTTCACAAAAGTGTCCGTATTATAAAAAAGTTATGCATTTCGAACCCTCAAGTGATAGAGAATAAATAGTCACAATTTCTTCTCCCGAGAGGAATACCAGCAATTAGAGGTCACCTATATAATCCTGATGCGAGTGTAGGACCGATAGTATGATTTTACGTGTTATAGATCTACATGAAAACATAACAAACGCATTTCATCTCTGTCATTCGAAAAATTAAAAAAAAATATTGGGCAATTGAAGAAATTGGTTTCTACTTATAGGTTGTGTGCACGAAGCCTACTAGCGCCGCTAGTGGGTAATAGAGAATAAATTATTGAACTGACTTTTTATGGAAATCGCAACATGTTTCTAAGGTGATAAAACTTGAGTTGGCCATGATGTGTAAAAAAAATTTAGTAAGGAAAACTGATGTTAATTTGTTTACACTGACAGCGGAACGTCAAATTATGGCGCTAATGGTCTCGATTTTATTTAAATCGCCATCAGCGCAACAGCCCGGAACACAACAAGCATTTCCAGATCGCTTAGTTTTGCCCATGTTTTCTTTGTAATTAAAAAACTTTATAAAATTATAACTATTTTCACTTTTAATAAAACATTGCTCACTGACATATGGAAAATTTGAGGTTGAAGTTTCCCCCAGTGTTCACCACAAACGCTCGCATCGAAAAATTTGTAACTCCGCTTCCTTGCACATAGCCCATACTCAATTCATATATTTAGTGGATGGTGCTCAATTAAAAAACTTTCAATAGTTACCAAAGTCTCGGTACTGTACGTGACATTACTAGGATCGGAATTCGAGCCGAAAAAAATTGTTAATAGTCCAGTCGGTGGAGACAATTTTAAACCAAAAGCTCCAGAAATTCGCAAACAGACTCAATTTTTTTTTATGAGTAGTTTAAAGTGTACTGATTGAAATAGAAAAAAGTTCATTCGTCTATCGATTTCCCAAAGTCAAAAAAAATTTTGAAACAAATTTTTATTTTCAAAATTCTTGAATATTTTAAGCTGGGATAAAGATAGAGATAAATAAAAAATACTGCCTTGTAGGGGACATTTTTTTCTATAAAAAAGTATCTTGTACTTTTTTCGTCAGAGCTATAGTTTACCTGGAAAAAATTCGGAAAGTTAGTAAGTCATCTTGCGTCGGCAAACAAGCAAATAAATCACTTTGCAGAAGCAAGAATCATTAAATTTTACTAAATTGTTTATAACACTATTTGTCTAGAAAGGCATATTCTAAATATTCCAAATAAAAAATTTAAAAAAAAACAAAATTTTCAAAAAAAAATTTTCGGAAAATAAATTTCTTTTGTTTTTGGCGTCGAAACCAATTTTTTTAGGTTTTTTGGACAATTCTAAAAAAAAAGGTCTCTTATGATTTTTCTATAAAATGCACCATTTTTGAGATATTGCATTTAGAAAGTTCGAAAAAATGCGTTTTGGCCAACTTTCGAAATCAAATATCCCAAAAACGGCTCGTTTTAGAAAAAAGTTGATTATCAAAATAATGAAAAAATAATAACAAACAATTTTTTATTAAGTAGTCATGGAAAAATTGGTCGATAATTTTATTTATTGAAGAGTTCTAATCAGACGTTAATCAAAGATTTGTTTACCTGTTTTTATTTCCATTGTATTTTTTACCTAGATACTTTCTTACCTAGCCACATATCACATTCTATTCCTTGAGTATTTATCTTCGTAATGTAATAGTATGAAATTTTATATTCAACGATATAAAAAGATACAGACGAAAAACCAAAAAAATGTCTGTTTTCTCTTTATGGATGAAAAATCGTTAATATTAAAAAATTTTGAAAACTTAACAAATTTATAGTTAGTGATTCTTAATACACTTAATTATACCTACGATTTAAAAAAATATACATTGAAATCCGTTAAGTTTTCATCGTGTTACAGAGGTTTAAAAATATTTTTTCCAGTGAATTCAAGATTCCGAAAAAATTGAAAATAGTAACAAGGGCCGTATTTAATAACGAGATAAGATTTATGGTCAGGAATTTTTATTTATGAAAAAGAACATCTAAAGAATAGTTTACCAGGTTCAAAAAAAATTTACGACTTTTCCTTATGTTTAAAAAAAATTATTATTGCAACGCTCGATTTTCGATTCAAATATATATCTATACTTGCATTTTTATACATGATATTTTATTCAAAAAAAAATTAACTACACCATTGAAAAGTTCAGATTTTCTACTTGAAGATAGGCTATTTGAATTTTTATTTTATTACTCTATAAGTATGTAAAATATTATAATTCAATACGCCGGACACGAAAAAGTAGGTTCTCGCATGGCTAGCCGAGCATCCTGCGCGTAAAATAGATACATAGTTTATCGATTTTTTTGCGGGCAAACAATAAGTCGGACAAAAAAAGTATAAGATACCTTTTTTATAGAAAAAGACGTCTTCTATAACGTGGTATTTTTTATTTCTACCTATCTTTTTTACATTTCAAAATATCAAAGAATTTTGAAAATCAAAATTTTTTTCATTTTTTTTTTTTATTTTGGGAAATCGATAGACGAATGAACTTTTTTTTATTTCAATCAGTACACTTTAAACTACTTATAAAAAAAAATCAGCCTGTTTGCGAATTTCTGGAGCTTTTTATCTCTACCGATTGGACTATAATCCCGTCGAGACGAGACGAAATCTAAGCATTGCCTGGTGTCACAACTCTTGCATGAGGAACTTTGAACACAAGTCCAACAGCGATCAATCTTCTTTAAATCGATGCGTATTATTCTAATCGTCTAATGATGTGCCATATTATGTGTAATAATATGTATTATGGGAGCAATTTAGTCACCTCTTATACATTAAATTTTTAATAATTAAGATGAAGAAATAATATTACCAATGATGCACTTAATTTAGCTTATATATTTCGCAAGTTCCATTTGTTTTCTGCCATCAAGAATAATCAAATTCTATTGAAGCAATATTCAATTGCAATAGTGAGTAGGTGACCGTTAATTACATAGGGTTTGAAACAATTGATGGCGTATTGAAGAGGGAAAGGTCCAAAACAAGTCTAATCACCAAAATTAAAAACTGTGATTTTTAATATTCAGCCCCGATTTCTCCATAATTACTCATTGAAATGGGTCGTGAGGTTGTTACGCAAGTAACAAAGAGTTCATTTATATATGTAGAGGCGTAATCGATTTTATTATGACATGACGGAGTGACAGCATATTAGTTTTAAGGTTGCTGTTGAGTTACATAAATATGCTAACTACTCGTGTTTTAAATTTCGATTTAGACCGGATTTGGACGTCGCTCAAAATCGATTAACAACGCAACTAAATTAAGTTAAAGCAAGTAAACACGATTCACTATTATTACTCTCATTTGCATCATCAGAAAGCTCATATCTAAACTAGAATGTAGTATGTAAATGTTATACACCATGACACAATGTATTGTAAAGTCGTTCAAATATAGGAACGCATTTCTTGGAACTTGTCTTAATCTGACCCGAGGTCAAAAAAATCTAAAGTAACGTATAACCACGACTGTATCATCTTTTGGTGTGATGCAAAGATGCTGATGTGGATATCGCCCGCACCGTTCGGTCGGTCCCATTGTAATTTTCTGGTACCCAATAGAGTTGGGGAATAAATAACTTCACGATGTAAAATCACCGTGACCAGCCGTCTAAAATGATCACTGTGATCTGACAAGAGATATCTGTACGTTCCAAAGTAACGTATGATGTTCCAATCACGACGATCGTTCCAACCGGGTAGCCGACGTAACGTTCAACCGAGTGTTTGATCGGTCGGGATCGACGTGACAAAGTCACTGTGATTTTTGTGTAACCGGAATAACAGTCACTGTGATCACATAGTAACTACTTTTCCCACGTCTAGTACCCAATCCTTCCCTATTGTGTATGTTAAACTATATCTTAGCCAAGTAAGAATGGTTGAATGATATCAAAAACGTGAATTTTTAATACCGATTATTCAAATTAAATGAGACTTAATGATAAAACTATCCATCCAATTAATAAATATAAAGTTAAGCAAGCAGTGACTGATTAAATGTTTGGACATCCTCAATCGTAACTTGATTTTGATAGTATAATTTTTATCAACTGACAAAACGTTAAAAATATAACAACCTTCTTTTTATTTTTTAGAGCTTTTGCAACAGTGTGACAAACATTGCAGAAGTCCTCAAAGTTTTTGTGTGTAAATATTAAAATATTTTTAGAAATATTTAACAATATTAATGTCGCCAGTAGAAATAATTTATCAATGATCTTCACGCATGCATACTGTAATAAATTGACGTTATCTAGTTTGATAATTATTAAAATTACCGGAAAGACGTCCTTTCTTTATTCTATAAAATTTACAACTCTATTAAAAATTGCATATAATTAATTAGTGTTATAACGCACAACATAAAAGAATTGTAAGTGTAATTATATAATTATTATCATACTTATAATATTGTAAACAATGTTATATTTATAATTTACACAAAATCCAACAATAGTTTTGCTCGCATTGCCAGTGTAATGAACTAACAAATTATTGGTATTATTAATGCAATGATGCCGTAAGTATTTATTGTCATTGTTACACTGAACTGCTTGCTTGTAACTTCTAGATGAATACGAGTATATCTATTGTCATTACTCATTAGTATAAAATAAAATCATGTGTAGGCACTTAGTTTCTTACAAGATGATTTGAGAAAGAAATTGATTATTGTCAATCTCCTTGTTCTTTTATCATTTCATCGTAGCTACTACAGTTACAGGTACCTATAACTATATATATTTTTCTTTATTTCAAAAGTCGACATTCGCTTACAGATGTGATCCTGAAACGCAACATATGTCAGCTGTCAAAAATATACTATTCTTTTTCCCTTTTGTTTTATATTGGCTTCAACAATTCGTGAATAATGTTTGACAACAAAAATATGCAATTTTTACACATATAATGATTTTCAAAAATATTTTTTATCAACTTATGATAATCTAAAAATAATCTAAATATTCTGCATGCCTGCCTTAATTTTAGAAAGCAAATGTTATTAAAACACAAATAGGAATTTAATTGCAATTGTTGGCGCCCTTTAGTTACTATTATTATTTTTTTTTGTAGTAGTAGCTTGTTTATGTGCGATGATTTGCCAGCTGCCACCTTACGCTAAGATAGAACTTTCATTTTCAGAAGTCTTCAAAAAGTGTACCTACCCTACTACTATCTTAGTTTAAAATATTTTGTAGAGTTTAATTTATTGAATAAGGGTGAAAATAGTTTTTCAAATTGCAACTTCTAACTCCTAACATCTTAAAATAACGATTTAAATAAAGCTTATAAATTGTAGCTTGAAACATTTCCTCCATAGTGAGTGAGTGAGTGAGTCAAGCGTTGTTGCAGTAACTTTAAGTTGTATACTTTCTCTTACTGACATTCGATCATGCTTGTATTATAATGATATGAATTTATAATAGTGATATTCTATTTCTCTGTATATATAAAAAATTGGTAACGTCCAGAAATATAGATTATTGTAGCATTTCAACCAAAAAACAAACACTGACAGCGTTCAAACTACAGAACAAGAAATAAATTGGCATTCACGATACAGTAGACTTTAAATATCCCGTAACGAAAAAATCTAGTGGGGCCAAATCCGGACGTCTAAATGCCCAAGCAATTAGGCTTTTGAAAAAAAAATAATTATCGATTTTTTTATTGTATTTTAAAACTTTATTATAAATAATATTGATAATCGATGCGAAAAACTTTCAAAAAACTTTTTTTAAATTAATTATAAGCAATTTAAAATTGATAAAATATTAAAAAAAAATCACGTGACTGCAAACGCACTAAAATTGTTTTTGACAGTTGTGACGTCATAATGGTAAAATGTATATACGCAGTATACTATCAGTGGCTTCTACATGTAGATTGACTAAAACATTATGACGTCACATTATGTTCGGGAAATGTCGGCGCGTTCTCGGAACTGGGTACAAAAATTTATTTTTAATTTGATATAACTTTTCAATTATAACGAAAATAAAAAAAAGAAAAATAGTTTTGTTATAAAACTTATATACGATCTTTCCATTTATGACAAAAAAAATTTCATTCAAAAGCCCAATTGTCATTAACATTTTGATTCAATAAATCTCTGACAAAAATTGAAAACTGAACAGGGTCTCCCCTCATGCAATAACCAGAAATGCAACATATCATTGCAAGACCGACTCTATCCCTGAAACAGTCGATTTGCGGGTGGACTTTTATATTTGTTTTTATTAGAACTCTAATAATAAGTGAGTGAAAAATACGAACGTATTTTTAAACTTATTTAACATTTAATTAAAACATACTACTACTATAATTATCCAAATGTCTGTTTTAATTATATCATTATCAACAAATCAGTTCACACCAAAATAAATATGATTTACATCGTCATAATCCTGAACTGATTTTTTTAAATTATAGCAATCCTGATGCAGAATCAGTATTTTTTTTCACTTTAACCCCTAACGAATTACAATCGATACTTCGACAACAGTGCAATACTACAACGAGTTCACAATATTTAGAAGCGTTTAGAAGAAGGATTCGTTTGCAGAAAAAATCGGCAACCCTTTTACCATTTGGCATATTAACAATAAACATTTTCCGTTTAGAAGATGAACTTTAAACACAGCGTCGGTGAATTTCAAGCATATATCTATTAATTAACTACATAAATCATTGCCTATCTACTCAATGTGCGGTGAGTGAACGCAACAAAGCGTATCGAAAATATATCTGCGTCTCTTTCTTCAATGTAATTCCCTGATTTCTCCGATGATATGATTGGTTGATGTGCTTGCATTCGATCTGAATAAAGTATCTCTGCTTCAAAAACTTTGTCTTTTTCTATGACGTTAACACGGGCGTACCCAGCTTTCGGCCCAGGAGGGAGCAAATTAGAAATTTCTTAAGCCGGGTTCCCCGTGCTTGTTTTGCCCTCCTGGATACGCCAGTGCTTACGGCGTAAAAAAGACAGAAGTATATGTTTGCACCCTAATAGTTCGATTGCGATTTTATTCCTATGCTCAGTATAGAATAAAAGTATATGATTTCCAGCCATAATTGCCGTTATTATGCCTAAACGAAGCAACAACCACGCCTCTTCCAGTTTTAACACTGCTATAAATAATTTCCTAATTAATTAGCTACGTTAAATAAAAAAAAATATATTTCTGTTAGTTACATCAACATCGGTTGTGAGTAATTATTTCTTTCTTGTATGTGTTTAATAGTTTGAGGATATTCGGTTCAAATCGCGCACATAATACCAACCTAGGGAAAGTGTTGAATATTTAAATGGAGTCATGCATGTTTGAGTGCCACTGAAATCGGGAGTTAATATGCAGAAAATGCATTAATCATTTAATTAGATTTAGGTAATAATATAGAATGAATCGTAGTTTAAAGGTTCTTTTTTGGCAGTTTTAACCGCACGGGCAAAACTGTACGGGTAAACACGAACAACGACCATATCCATACACTAGGCGTTGTTTCGTTCAGTTTTTCTGAAGTCGTTGCATCATCTGATCTGCTTTGATGGATCCTACAACGTTACAGAGTCGAACAAAACCCGTCCTTTTTAACTGCGTCGTCACACACACGGGCCGACTTGAACGCCACGTTTAAAACGGACGGTTTAAATCAAGCAACAGCAGATATTTTTGAACGCCGGTAAGAAGGACGGTTATTGGCCACACACCGACCGTTTTACCCGTACCGTTTTACCCGTGCGGTTAAAACTGCCATAAAAGAACGAGGTGTATGGGGGCCTTAACATCAAATTTAAGTAAATGTTGAATGAGAGCAAAAAAAATGCTAAATTTTTTTAAGAAATTCAACTCACTTGAAATTCTGATATAGTATTGAATCCAAATTTTAAATTGGTTCGACTTTTAGAAAATCGATTCGAAATCAATTTATTGTGATGTCCGAAAAAACAGCAAAGAAAATGACACTTTTGTATATGTAAATCCACAGAGGGATTTTCGAGAAGTGAAAGCTTTCAAATTGCATTTCTAAGAAGATATACATTTGAATTTTTTACCACAATAAAATAAAAAAAAACACTCTATGTACCATATTTTGCAAACATTACAAGTGATAATTTTTACTTGTCAGGCCTGTGGTAATAATGCCATAAAATTAAAGTGAAAATGTATTACATATGTTTTATAATCGTTATTCATCACTAATCAGTAGCTTTTTAAGTGCATATAAATAATAGAAGAACAATATAATTGCTAATGCATTTTTTCCCACTTATTCTGTGCAAAGGCGAGTTGAATTAGAAATACGCCCTTGCAGTTTCGTTTTCACAGAATGACGAAACTATTATGTTCAAGATAAACGTATTTTATTATACATTAAATCGTCTTCCATCTTTTAATTACCTACCATTTAGACAAAATTTGTTGGAACTTTGTGGGCTATTTACATATACTTTTATTCTATACTGAGCATAGGAATAAAATCGCAATCGAACCATTAGAGTGCAAACATATACGTCTGTCTTGTTTTAAGCCGTAAGCACTGGCGTATCCAGGAGATCAAAATAAGCACGGGGGACCCGGTTTAAGAAATTTCTAATTTACCTCCTCCTGGGCCAAAAGCTGGGTACGCCCATGTTAACAAAAAGACAAAGTTTTTGAAACAGAGATACTTTATTTCAGATTGAATGCAAGTACATCAACCAATCCTATCATCGGAGAAATCAGGGAATTACATCGAAGAAAGAGACGCAGATATATTTTCGATACGCTTTGTTACCTTCACTCACCGCACATTGAGTAGATAGACAATGATTCATATAGGTTATTATTAAATATATGCTTTATTCAGATTGAATGCAAGTACATCAACCAATCCTATCATCGGAGAAATCAGGGGATTACATCGAAGAAAGAGACGCAGATATTATTTCGATACGCTTTGTTGCCTTCACTCACCGCACATTGAGTAGATAGACAATGATTCATATAGTAAATTATTAAATATATGCTTTTAAGGCTCTACTGTATTATTTTTACCAAGACGCAATATTATTAGACAGATTATTAATTCTAAATAAAAAAAAATATGTCATAAGTATATTATGTAGAACGTCTGAGGTAATTTTCCAAATCACACGTACACTTCACGCTTTAAATTATAAATATTAAACTAGAAAATAGTAAATGCTTAGTTATTATTTAATTCCGACATTGCGTGATGTCTTTAAATCACGTTTGTAATTTGAGTTTACATTTAGCAAGTAATTCAGATTTTTTTAGGTTTTAGATTAAAACATTATGTGTAGGTACAGAAGTACAAAAAGTAGAAAAGGAACGTATATCGTTTTTGACAAAAAAAAATGAAGATGATATAGTCATGAGCCCGACTATATCATCTTCATTTTTTTTTTGTACAACAATATTACAATAGTAATACTATTTTACCCAAACTATTACGTATCTTCAGTTGTTTTCAAGGCCACTACAATATTTTTACCCAATTTTTGAAAAGATGACTCTCTCTCTCTCTTTGAAGGGAGCATGTCGGTGTACGTGTGTATGTATGTTTGCAGGTACGTACGTGGCAATTTATAGCGCGAAATCCTTAGAATAAAAAATGATATCGACTAGATTACGGTGTCTGAAAGATTTTTTTTTAATCGATCCAGCCGTTCTTTTTTTAAATAAAAAGAATATAAAAAAGTAGATTTTACACAATATATCACGAATAAAAAACGATATAGATTTAGTTAGGGTATCAATGGAAGCGTGTTGGCGTTATTTTGATCCTAAAAATTTTTATCCGACTTGTCAGCTGATGACTTTAAAAATAAAACAATATCAAACGATACGACACTGCAAGATTATCAAATGGTTCCTCCAAATTTATTAAACGAACCATCAAATTATAAATAGCTCTTATGAAATCCTCGAATTTAAAAAGAAGATAAACAAGATGATCAACAGCTAGGGCAATTTGGGTCGAGCACCAATTCATAACTTCAATTTATTATTTTTTTTAATAATTAATTCGTATGTCCTATAAGAGTAAATGAGTTGGTATAGGTTTTATAATTAATATATGGTCATTAACAGTTGTAAATAATAATAACTACATAATATTATGACTGTGATAATAGAGTAATAATAAAAATAATACGAGTGGGTTACGGTACATTATAAATTTACATTAGCATTATTTGCTTATTTTGATGTTTATTTACAGTTGCTTTGAAGGCTTCTGGTTGCAACTAAGTTGAGTTGATATGAAATTATACACTAATGGTTAGATATTGGGTTTTTGAATTATTTTTTTTTACATAAATGGAAAGATCACATGCAAGTTTTAGGTTATATTCAATTTTAAAACAAATTTGAAACTAAACGCCAAAAACACGTGTGACCTCACAATTCATCAAGATGTTTGCCTCCCTTTTTAGAAAAACCACACAATTTCTCCACATAAATTATAATATATCATTTTACAGATAATTGCTTACTCTCCTGACATCGAAAACTAAAAAATTTATTATTGCTTTTGTTTTTGTAAATTAATTAATTAACAGCAACGCTGAACAACGTCTGCCATGTGACGGCTTTAATTTTGAAACAACGTCAACACTTCGATCTGTCATCTGACCTTCATATTGTAATACAACAGACACAATACTATATACTGCCATCTAACGGCTTTAATTTTGAAACAGCGAGCAACGCTGAACAACGTCACAGCAATGCTGCATGATGCCATCTGACGGCTTAGCTCAACGCTTTTGCTACTTGCGCCTCTATATGACAATTTTAGTAAAATATTTCTTCGATCTGTCATCTGAGCTTCATATTGTAATACAACAAAAAGAAGAACGTTATAAGCAGTGTGCAAAATTAGAAACGAATTGAATACCTGCAATCATATTTAAAAAATAATTTTGTAAAGTGATAATAATTATTATACTTATTTAGTGCGAATAATTCGCACAGGTCACACTAGTATTTTTTAATAAGACTGAATATTGTTTGAATTAATTTACCGGCGCCTAATTCGCTGATAAGTCTCGAAACATAACTGTCAAGATTTAAAAATATTCTCGTGGTTGAACGGTTAACTGTAACTTTTTGGTGCAGAATAATTAACCCCCTGACCTCACTCAATTCCACTCGTGTTTATGCGATAAAATTGAAAGAAATTGTCCACATAAATTAGCTGTTATTTCTATGGTCATAACTCAACTATTACATTTACAACATGATGAAATGATACGTGATCTATTATTACATATGAAATCAATTTAACAAATTATGTTTATTTATTGTAACGCTATTAATACAGGAACTGTAAAGAATGCGTTTGGTATTGCTTCATGTTACCTACGTGTAATATGAGATAAATTTACTCCTGTCTTTATTGAATCGGTGATATATATGCGATTTTATTTCACAATATATATATTTCCAGTGAAAAAAAGCTTTAAAATATGTAAGAATTGTCTAGGTGTAACATTGTTCTCAGAAAGTAAGAAACGTAAAATAATAAAAGAAATAGAGAAATGGCACAGTGTCGAACTTGGTTTTCTTACAATCAAACTCACTCGTGTTAATAAATGAAATTATATGTGAATTTCAATAGCGTTATGACAGTGCTTTTTCACCGTTTTGGGGAAGAAATTTGAATGCAAAACATTTGATCTCGGATACAAGATATTATTATGTACAATGGTACATTTATTCAAGTTTGGTATGTATTAACGTTATTTAGTGATTTCAGGCCCGGCAAATATTGTAGGAAGGTATAGTGGATAGCTATACCCACATGGGAAATTTCGAGTGGGTAAAATATCGACTTGGAATCTGAGGACACTTTACGAAAAAAAATATTAATGATGTAAGTATATTACAATATGTGAAATCGACGCCCGTTGAATGTTTCTACCATTTTAACTTCCAACTCCACAAAAATTCACTTTTCAAAACTTTACAATATTTTTTCGTTTTGAGGTCCCCAAAAACAATTTGCTTTTTGCAATGTATATGTCGCCGGGATATTGTCAAACCCGTGATATTATAATTTCACTTAGTGAAATTATAATATCACGAATCTTTGTCAATCGTGATATTGTAATTTCACTAGTGAAATTACAAAATCACGGATTTGACAATATCCCGGTGACATACATACCCCTCTAAAATGTCTTTATTTATTATTTTTTCCCCACTAGATACTTTTTTCGGAGAATCCCTCCCCCGAACATGATCTGCCGGACCTGAGTTGTTCTTAAAAATTAAAAAAAGTAAATAAATGTATTTCTTCTTTGTAAGTGCGTACACAATTATTAAAGAAATATATTTATTGAATCTGTAACACTAACAAGTGACTAAAAAATTACATACCTTCATTTTTAGCATCTCAAAATAGACAATATTTTTGTGATTCTGACTCTCAGATCATCAGATGGGATGTCGACACGCAAGCTTTATAACTATGCCCAAGCTAATAACACGTGTAGTTCCTGAGAAAATCGACTGTGACATACAAAATACAGATAGACGACAAGTCTCACCATGGATTTCGTTTCTTACTATTTTGGTACGTAATCTTTCAAAAATTGTACGTTACTTACATAATAATTGATATAAGATGACATCTATAATAACGAATCCAAGATCTAAACCTTATGAGAGAACGATTTAGACATGAATAAATAAAAATATTAAATCTGCAACCTAGTAGCAACTAGCTAAACTATGAGTTGTCTTGTCTTGCGCACTGTTGGTGCGCGTCTGTCGGAGAAGCGCCTGGAGCCCGGAGGGCAAGCAAGCAAGAGTGAAATGGGTCGATTATGGTGGATTATGGTTTGTTAGTGCTTTAAAGAAAATATGAAGCTTTATTCGAAAACCGGTATTGAGTGAACTAAATAATTTAAATCTTTGTTTGTTTTGTTGTGGGAGTGTATACTTAAAACTTTTCCAATGCTGAAACAATTGCAAATGGGCCTTCGTGCGTTCTTATTATTAGCGTCAAGAATATGGACATGTCTCTGTTTTATGTTCAAGAAACAGGTTAGAGCAGTGAGTATATTTATCATACATAATTACGATAGAATTAGTTTAAACCCATGTGTGCTCTTGCGTAATATGTTATTTGGATATATTTATGTGATCAGCCCAATTAAAACTGTTGAATAAGCGATTTCTTCCCTCCATAGCTTGACAGCATTAAAAAGAAATACAGTCAGCAGTGAGTGAAAAAAAACACACCAAATATGACATTTTGTCATCACAATGTTTACAGTCAAAAGATATGGATTTGTACAGAATTTGTTGTTCGTGATAGAAAAAAGTGCAGAAACTACAAATCAAGGAAACACTAAATTTGACCGTGACATGTACTGTACCTGTATTTTGTTTCTGTAGACCGCCACCACAATTTGGCTTCATGCCAGAATAGCATATTCTATTTTAAAGGAGATATTCCTAATTACCTATTAAAACGAAATATGTTTTTTGTGAACAAATTTCCGATGTGTCATTAATATTTTTTTGTAATTTTTTCTTTAGGTGGTTCAGCATCAGCCTGTCAAATATGAAGTATTTCCACTGTCACCGGTTTCAAGACATAGGCTCAGTAAGTCAATAAGTACATATCAACCTAACAGTAATAACTTATTCATAATACTTTATAATAATATAAAATTAACATCCTTTCTCGACAAAACTTCAGCTTGTCTAATTTCTATGCAGTTTTAGTTTAGTAGTTACTGACAACGCAAAAGCTAGTGTAATGTTACAAATTAACATTTTAAAGTAAATAAAAGCTTCGTGCTATACATACTACTGTCTGGACCCCCATATTCTGAAACTCCGAGCTATACAACGAGTATCTATAATAGTCTTAAAAAAACCTGCAACTGTACTACGGTGGCTACACTTCTTTGTATGTCATGCTTGTTGACCAAATTTGTAACTTAAGGCCGCAGCACACGAGGCTAGAAACGCTGCTAGGAGTTCTGCTAGCCGGTAGGCTGGGTACGAAGCTGGAAATGACGTCACTGCGGGCTGCCTTGCTAGAGGTTTTAAAATTAGAACAGGGGCTATTTTCCCTGCTAGATTTGTTGCTAGGTATGAGCAAGAACCAATCAGGAAGCAGTATCTTCACGTGGGCACTTGAACAAACGCCCACATGGCGGCGTTCTGCCAGACAACAGACACGTTTTGCTCTGTGTTTAATGTTTATATTCGAACTGTCACTGCGCGCGCACCAGATCAATCCACAAAACATGCTTGAAAAATAGTCTCGTGTGAAGCGAGCACTTAACAGCAATCAAGAAAACCAGCGCTAGAAAACTAATAGGCAAATCTAGCAAGGAATCTAGCTGCGTTTCTAGTCTCGTATGCAGTGGCCTTTATATTTACAAAACTAAAATTATCAACAGTTATAGCCCATTATTTTAATTAACCTAAATTTGTATGCGTCAACATTCATTTTATATTGATATACCTGCGTTTTCAATTTTAAGTTGGAGCTAGTTAAAAACCATAATTATGTTCGAATAATTTGCTATTATTCCTCAAACGCGGCGGGAAACTAATAAATAAAAAACGTTGACGTTTTTTTCGTGGAAAATAAAATACATATTATAATTGTTTGTGGAAGCCAATTTGATTTTTAATAAAAATGTTATCTGTATTGAATATTTTAACTGTATAAACAATTGTCAATTTTTACGAAATGTAGATAACAGAACAACCAAATCGTTTAAATTTACGATTTCATGACTGCTAAAATATTTATGATAATTGTTTATAATTGGCTCTTCAAGTCCGGATTAACAAAAGTGTGAATTACGCAAGCTCTGACAGATACGGGGGTCCAAAAAAAAATGATATTAAATTATAAAAATGTTTAAAATTTTAGATGTCTGAAAATTAATTTCAGAGCTCACCGACAACTAAATTATTATCTTGAGCCATCTGTGTACCTTGTTAATTGCTGTAATACAGGCCAATGACCTTAGTTATCGGGCGTCTATAATTTGAAAGAGTCACAATATGCGTTGTGTTTTAATAATACAAACTTGCAGGTATCGTAAAACGGAAAGTGCTGGTGCTAGATTTAGACGAAACTTTAATTCATTCCCATCACGATGGAGTTGTCCGACAAACAGTCAAGCCCGGTACACCGCCCGATTTTGTATTAAAAGTCACCATCGACAGGCATCCAGTCCGATTCTTCGTTCACAAACGGCCTCATGTAGACTATTTCTTAGATATTGTAAGTAAAAAGATTTTTTTAATAAATACGATATAATTCAATCCTTCAGAGTCAACTATATCTATCTAGATCAGGCCTGGGCAAATGGCGGCCCGCGAAGCATTTTAGAAAAATCGTAAAATGCTGAAATAGAATGTGGGGACCTTTTTTTTTTTGCTCTCCAAATGCGGAAATAAAATGTGAGAACTTTTTTTTTTTGCAAATTTTTGACCCGCGGTCAAATTTTCATCAGCTATGTGGCAGGCCGATCAAAAGATTTGCCCGCCCCTGATCTAGATCTATGTATATAAAATTCTCGTTTCACAATTTTGGCCGCGCTAATCTCCGAAACCGCTGAACAGATTTTAATGAAATTTTGTAAATGTTTTCTTGCTTGATGCAACTTACACTATAGGATAGATAGTTTGTACAAAATTACGGTGTTTTCTCAAAAAAACTGTTTTAGTACCAAGTAGCGACATCTGATAGAATTTACTCAAAGCTATTAGTCTAGAAGCAAACAAAAATTGGTTGTCTGTAAAGTCGGCTTACGGACGATAGTTTTACGTGATAACGTCATAAAGAAACATTGATGAACTCTCTGACGTCACGCGAGAAGAGAGAGAAATGCGTACAAGCCGACGCTTGGGCCGATCGTGCCTCTCTATCGCTTGTACCGCGCTCTCGCTTGCACGCTCGGGCTCAGGCCGGAACGTGACACTTTTTCGTGCGTGCAGCCGGTGTTTCATCAATTTATAAGACGTTATCACGTCAGAAAAAACTGTTTAGTACCAAGCAGCGACATCCGTTAGAAATCGTTCAAAGCTATTGGTTCAGATGCAAATCTGGTACAATTTGCTTAGACGCCGGACTGCAAACGAAATACATTTTTCAAAATTCTATCGCACCTGGGTGAAACGGGGACGGACCGCTATAAATGTCTATATAAAGTGAAAGTCATACACATTATAAACACGATCGGCAATTAGAAATTATTTTAACCTCTTACGGAACATTTAAAAATTATTTTATTTGCACCAAGTTTGCTCTATAAGTACTGCTATGTTTTTGGAAATGGGGTATATTTTTTACTATCATAATCCAGTTCGTTGCGGCTATTAATTTAAGCATTTACCGCCAGGTGTCACAGTGGTACGAATTGGTAGTCTTCACCGCCAGTATGGAAATATACGGCGCAGCGGTAGCTGACAAGTTGGACGCGGGCCGAGGAATTTTGACGCGACGATTTTACCGTCAACATTGTACACCCGATCTTGGATCGTACACAAAGGACCTGTCGGCAATCTGTAGCGATTTGACGAGCGTATTCATACTCGACAACAGTCCAGGCGCTTACAGAGCATATCCGGACAACGCAATACCGATCAAATCATGGTTTTCCGATCCGATGGACACTGCGCTGTTAAACTTATTACCTGTACTAGATGCGCTTAGGTTTACGCATGATGTTAGATCAGTGCTCAGTCGAAATCTTCATCTACATCGTTTATGGTAGCACGCAGGTATGTCGTATCCACAAATTTGTACAGTTCATTGTTTTCCGTTTCCTTTTTGTCCATTGTACTTAGTGTAATCGAACAGTATGATAATATTCGTATCTTCAAAAACTGTTTCCCAAGTTTCTCCGACGCTGTAAGAAGTTTACCGATTCCAAACATTACAGTATGTTGTGCCTGGTTTCAACGCCGGCTATGATCAAATAGTGAATTGGGCTTTTGAATGAAATTTTTTTTTGTCATAAATGGAAAGATTGTATATAGGTTTTATAACAAAACTATTTTTCTTTTTTTTATTTTCGTTATAATTCAAAAGTTATATCAAATTAAAAATAAATTTTTGTACCCAGTTCCGAGAACGCGCCGACATTTCCCGAACATAAATGTGACGTCATAATGTTTTAGTCAATACACATGTAGAAGCCATTGATAGTATACTGCGTATATACATTTTACCATTATGACGTCACAACTGTCAAAAACAATATTTTAGTGCGTTTGCAGTCACGTGATTTTTTTTAATATTTTATCAATTTTAAATTGCTTATAATTAATTTAAAAAAAGTTTTTTGAAAGTTTTTCGCATCGATTATCAATATTATTTATAATAAAGTTTTAAAATACAATAAAAAAATCGATAATTATTTTTTTTTCAAAAGCCTAATTGGCAAGTAAACAGCGCCATCTGTTGTTTGCGGATGCGGCGGATTCGCGAAACAGTTTGAACTTACGAATGTTATAATATTATTTGGTGTAGTATTTAAATGTTATTTTTCAAAATTCGTACTGAATTAGTCGTTGAAAGGATAGGCCGTCGACTGAACAGTTTTTGTGATCTCACCAATCTTAGTTTCATAATAATTAGAGATCATTCATTTCATTTTATTTTTTTTGGAGAGTTTAAATCGCTGTGTTTGTTTTTGTCAATTCGTAAAAAAAGTTTATCTATTTAATTTTGATAATTCGTAACATCAGAAATGATATTTCGTAATTATGTATCAAATAAAGAAAAAATGTAGCTCTGAAATAAATGTTTTCAGTTAGTGACAACTTTTTTATATGTTTTAACACGATCAAATAAGGGAGTTCTTATTTCAAGTGTATCTAAAATCAGAAGCTTCTATCACTTCAATTGTATCTATATAATAGGGTGTTTCGTGAGGATAAAATATTTTGGGAGATGGATGCGTGTTATTTTAAGCAAAGAATTTCAAACCATATGTCTATTAAAAGAATTAATGTAAAAAAATTTCACCCTCAGCTTCGAACCATTTTGCAGCTCGCGTCAAAAGTTAGGTTATAATCTAAGTTCGTCTTTCGGTTCTTTATTTGAGCAGCAGCATAAAAAATGCGAGTGATCATTAATCATATGAACTTTTCGCTTTAAATCATATAAATTATAATTCGGTATTGAACTCCTTTGCTTAATTATACATTTACATTATCTTGAAATAATTCTCTTTTCTCGTTAAATACCCTATATATTTGTAGGTTTTGTATTTGTATAAAAAACAGTTTCGTTTTTGTTTTTTTGACAGTAATTTAACAGTTGAATGATTTGGATGTGCTTTTTTAACAGTCATTTCATTTAGTGAAGTTTTCTTTGTATTGAACAGTTTTATACCTTGTTAATATTATATTATTTTTACGAAAAAAGAATATTTTGTTTTTATTTTATTTTTTACTAACATTTCATACAAATTATGAAATCATATTAATTAATTACTATCAGTGACGGGATTAAAACATATTTTATTTCCAGTATTTTTTATTTTGCAAAGAAATTATCAAAAATCTTTTTATAAGGTCGTTACATAAATATCGAAATTCATTTGTTATGCCGGCACTTCACATGGCTATTTGTATTTGTGTATTTGGCTTATTTGGCAAACAATTACCAAGTGTGGAGGGTCTATTTGACAAAGTGTTGGCCTTATTTGCCTATTTGACAAGTAAGGCCAATACCAAATACGCGTTACCGTGCGCTTGTCGGTTTTTCGAGGCACATTAAAGGAGTCAAATAGGCAAATAAACCGTCCACACAATGGCTATTATATTCAGAAGCGCACGCGCCGTGAACTTGTACGGACGTGCAGTATTTTTGTATCTGTGCTGTGAGCGAGAACTGGAACAATTACTATTGAAAATGAATTGGGACAATGAAACAGTGCTAAAATTCCTGGAATTTTGAACCTGCGTTCTGCTGCCAAATGTTTGTGTGTTTGCTATTTGACTGCCATGTGTGGATGATCGTATTTGCCTCTATTTGCATTGTGTCTTGAACGTCATATATTTTGCCAAATACAATAAACACCCAATAACAAACACAAATAGCCATGTGAAGTGCCACCTTTACACTAAAACATTTGTCAAAAGTGTAATAGTACTATTTTTTCACTGGCAATCCCGGGACGAATACATGAAACAGTGACAAGAGATCCATTGTACAAAGCTTGTCAAAGAACAACTGTTGCCATCTAGTGATAGAATATGGAGACCTCTGTCAGTTTTGTTTTAAAACTATAGAGAATGTGGCTAAAAATACCTCAATACGCAGCAGTTTTTTACCATTCTGACTCAGCACTGTGTTGTCGAACGTCTGTAATTTACAATATTTAAATTCCAACTCACCAAGTCAGTGGCGTAACTATACCATTTAAGGGCCATGGCAAATTTTTGCTAAATGTAATAATAAATGTTAGGATCCTTCTTGGGTCGGTAGCTCTCTGCGGCCGGGGGCCCGTGGTATTTTGCCCATCCTGCCACCCTATTGCTACGCCACTGCACCGAGTGTGAAATGACGGAATCACCATTTCAACTCCATAGAAGAAGGGAATGGTGCTTCAATGTTTTATATATGAAAATAATTTTAAAGCGGCCGTAACAGATCAAAAACAATATTGTCTTGACATTTTCACACGCCTTTTTAGTTGCATATACCCTTTTGTATGAAAATGACCTTAATACGTCTCTGATAGTAAAATCTGAATGTTCGGTCCATGCATATAAAAATTAGTTTGTCGAGGAGTATCTATGTTAGAGGACATTTCCAGGCTTTTGTCCACTCTGTTGTCCAAACCCTCAAGAGTCTATCTTAAAAACGTAAAATCTGCTAAATTGTAACCGTTTTGTTGAAATTATGTAATATTATTCTTCAGGTGGTTGTTAATGAAACGTCACTTGCAACTTTCATTATACATATTTCTTCTTGTTTGCTGCGAAAATGCCAATCTTATTTCATCTACACAAGTTTGTACATAAACTGTTGTTTTCGTATTCATTAAATACCATTTTTTTTTTCTTCAACTGATATAATGAAGTAAATAAAAATATATTGTTATTTTTATTACAGATTATTCTGTGATAAATATAATAAGTGCAGTGTAACTGTAAGTAAGTAATTCATTTGCTTTTTTTGATATTTTGAAACGCTTATTTGATTGCAGAAGATAAAATATATTGACAATATTCGAACTGTTTTTCAGAATTGATTGAATCAGTAGACCAGTGATTCCTAGCCTTTTTTTTTGTTTGTAAAAATCCTTGAAATATTTCGTAAAATCTCGATTATCTGGGTAAATACCAAAATAGACCCTTGAAGCAGTAGACTTAATAAACGAAAATTTATTTTAATAGAATAACCAGGACACCTATAGCTTTCTATGCTTGCCGTGTTTCGAGACAGACCATTTTCTTGCGCACGCAAGATGACGCTGTTATCACTACCTGGGAAAACTTCGGTTCTTTCCGTCTGTTTTCGCTTTTTTGCATACTTCACAGACACTACACACATGTAACCCATGAATGTGAGTGCGTTACCCAGTAGCTGACGCCATATTGCGACAGATATCGGTCCACTGCTACGCTGGAGCTAGGTCTCCTGGTTACAGACTGAGAATAACTTTGAAAAGGGGCAAGCTGTACTTTTTTTCACTAACTTCTCGCGGAGCCCTGGCTGGGAATCATTGCGGTAGACTATCAATCAAGGAGGCTGATTAAATATAAAAAAGACAATAGCAATAAAATAGCCACTTTCTTCAAAACTGACAGGCACAATAAGAGCGTCATTGGAACCTAAGAAAAAAAATTGTTTTTTTTAATAACCATTAAGATTACAAAAGCGAATTCTATTGCCTCAAAAAAACCTCACTTGAAAATTTTGGAGAACGGTCTTAATGCGCCACTGAAAAAAATTTCTTTTTAATTCGTTCTAAAAATAAAAATTATTTTTTGAAAATCATATTTTGCTACATCATGGAAGATAAATTGTTGTTTGTAATTTATTTATCACAGAATTATCTCGGTAGGGAGTATGATAAAAATGTTTTTGTAATAAATCATTATAAACGATGATAAATCATAATAGATCATGACGTAGTCAAGGAAAACATATATTTTTTAAGGGTAATACATGAATAATACACTGCTTACAGAATATTAAAATTATTGAATTATTAAGTGTAGAGAAAATATGTTATACGCTCGACTCTGTCGTTTTGCATTAAATGTGTACTTTCAGAGCGCGCCCAAGGACCCATTTCCCATTTTTGTGGATTAGTGTAATGGTGTGCTTCAAATGTTTTTGAGTAAATTTGAGCTTAACGATGGATTTTTAACTTCAAAAATATGATATAGACACGTCCTAAACGGCCAATAGATGTATAAAAAACTTCCAGAGGCGTAAAAGTCATATTTTGCTGTACTTATGTTTTCTGCCACCAGATGTCATAGCGTCAAATGTCATAACTAGATATTTTTGTACGCGCTTTCTTAAAATAATCGCGCCTATTTGTGTTTAACTAGAATTATTTACATATCCGTTTTCAAAAATCGTGACTGGGTGTGGCAGAATACTTCCAATATGACGCATAGTTTTTTGGTTGTAGTCCAAAGAAAATTCATATTTCCAAAATGGCCGAACAGTTTCACCTGTACTTAATAATTCAATCATTGAATGTTTCCTTGATTATAAAAAACAATCTTATACAGCGTGTCCCATTTTAATGTCCCACCCCGGATAACTTTTGTCAGTGACCTTGAATGAAAAATTGTTTGGTACAAAAGTTGTACAACTTGGAGGGGGACATTCGATGGCACTAATACTTTTGACCTTGGGTATAAGGTTCAAGGTCATTCAAGGTCAACTTTGTTTTTTTTAATGGAACGTCCTATTTTTGACATCGGCAATCGATTGCGCGTGAAAAAATATGAGACTTTTGTCTGAAACTTTTTTCGAGAACGGGCAAATTTTCTCAATTAATTTAGCCTTCAAAATTGAAAATTTTTGAATTTTCAACTCGAGAATGGTGAGATTTTCTTCAAAAACAATAGGGCTTTTCATATTTGCATACCAAACATCGCCCCAAAATTTTGATTCAATCCGTTCATCCGTTTGACCTGTATAGTGTTCACAGACTAACCGAATAACCGACTAACAGACTAACAGACGCACAGAGTTTTGCCCGTTCTCGAAAAAAGTTTCAGACAAAAGTCTCATATTTTTTCACGCGCAATCGATTGCCGATGTCAAAAATAGGACGTTCCATTAAAAAAAAACAAAGTTGACCTTGAATGACCTTGAACCTTATACCCAAGGTCAAAAGTATTAGTGCCATCGAATGTCCCCCTCCAAGTTGTACAACTTTTGTACCAAACAATTTTTCATTCAAGGTCACTGACAAAAGTTATCCGGGGTGGGACATTAAAATGGGACACGCTGTATAACAATGGCTAATTTCATCATTTTCATTTAATTTATATCGATAGATAAATTATTCAGAAAATATTTTTTTTTATGTATTACTTTGAAAAACTTTTTGCACTGTTAGTATTCTTGTGATTTTAAATAACAGTGATATAAAGTATACTTTATTATTTTTTGTTTTCTTTTATTGTTACTATTATTTTTTATTTTGTAAGATTTATATTTTGTATAGTAAATTGTAAATGAAATTTATTACCTGATTGGTTAACGGAGTTAAAAGTTTTATGGAAAGTACCTTTGATAAAATTGTTTTTTTAACTTTTAGTCCAAAATAATATTTGATTTATTGATATTATGGAAATTATCAATGTTTAACAATAATTTAAATGGCAGCAACTACATTATTCTCCTTTTATTAGTGATTTTTGCTGTATTACCTACTTTCCAAAAACTAAATTAGGTACATGACAAAACATAGTAGCTCAATGTAAATAAAAAAAAAATAGCTGTTAACTTTTTGTTTATAAAACTGTGTTTGTGTCTAAATTATTTATAAAATTATATTTTCAATTGTTCGTTTCATTGAATTTTTAAATGGAATGATAGATCTCGACATTTTCAACAATGGGACAGTTTTTTTTTGTCGCTTCCTATTTATTTTTACTTCTGTTCTCCATACTCTTTTCATGTCTTAACTTTTTTAGACATTTTTAATTAAGTGACCAGTGATTCCCAAAATACTTCTTTAGCGACATATCTAAATTTCTGTGACAGTAAAGGGGAAACAATTCGGCAACGCAAAATGAATAACGCGTCATTGCAACGAGTTCATGTCGTCAGAGAAGAGATACTGTATAGAAGTTTTCTAATGGAACAGTGTGACCGGAAATTTCTGTTAGATGGCAGAACGATCGAGGTTTAATGTCTATATACAGAGGAAGGGGATGTATATTTCCATCACTCATCTTCAGAAGTAAATTCGAGCATTTATCTAAACACTGTAGAAAATAAATATAAGAAATTCATTAATTTTTTTCGAATTTTTTTTATGAAAAATACTATGATTAAGGTTTGAAGCTGAAATTATTAATTTACGCCATCTGGCGTTGCGGTTCCAAAGCTTGAGTGCGCCGCATCGCCATCTGACAATTGGGGTGGGAACTACGCTAAATATAACACAGGATTGAACTTCTATACAGTTTCTCTTCTCTGATGTCGTTGTGTTGATTCCTTCAGACCCCTTGGGACTCGAAGCTCAAAACCTAATTCGCGTCCATATATTCTTAGTAGACGACTGACAATTTTGACTCAAACAGCTGTGTTTAAGGTATATTATAAATATCCTGACCAAAGTACCTACAATCTAGAACAGGGCTGGGCAAATCTTTTGATCGTCGGGCCACATTGCGAATGAAAATTTTACTGTGGGCCAAACAATTTCTGTTTCTAATTTTAAGGAGGTTGAGCCGTTTTACGAAGATAATGAAAAAAATCTGAAATAAAGTTTTTTAATAGTTTTTTTTTTTTGACAAAATTTTCTGTAAAAAATCCAAAATCATTAGGAGATTTATAAAGTTAAAAATTAAAAAAAACTTTTACATGTAGTCTTATGGAAAATATGTCAAGCTAGCATGCAAACTGTTCATTTTAATTTTTTGCAAATAACCAAATATTGTCAGCAGTTCCGAAAACTATCTATGTAAAGTTTCGATGTCTTAGGCATATTTTAATATTTTTTCCAATTTAATTAGGAGACTTTTAATCAATAAAAAAAATTATTAAACCTAAGCACTTTTCGATTATGGACTTTTATTCTTGGCAATTTTCTGATTTTAACTGGATTTTCAACTTTTTAATTATTTAATTTTAATTTTCAATACTTCTAATTCCTTTTTTTTAATTATATACTGCAAAAAATATGTAAAATACAGATATTTACATAAATTTATTTTTTTTAACCTAACTTTGTACAAAAAATTCAAAAGTTAAGTCCATTAAGTATAAAGTACTGAAATAATTAATTAATATTAAAAAAATTATTTATTTATGCCTTTATGACAATAATTTATTGGTATCATCGACTTATAAACTATAAAAGTTCCCATTTAGAATTCGACTTACTTTTGATTGGGACTGTAACGGATCAACCTCCTTAAGTATAGTTTTTTTGAAACAACAATTTTAAGTTATTAAACACTATTTACTATTTTTCTAAAATTATTTTTATGCGCCAATTTAATGGCAAACAGTAATATTTTTGCTTTTAATATCTAATCATTTATAAAATGCTTCGCTGGCCGCCATTTGCCCCCAGGCCTGATCTAGAACAATACGGGCCCATTGGATTTGAGAAATGATAAATTGGGAAACACTGGCTATAAAATATGACGTAACTAGTTCTTCCTTATAATTCCTTTTGGAATTTGATTGTCGGAAGGTTATACAGTAATCAGTAAAATCGCCAATGCAATGCTATTGATTGTTTTACAATCTTCTAATTATTTTGAGTGAATTAAATAATAGCTACTAAACAATGGCACATGTTTTCGTTTCTTGCAGCTCATAAATTTGCAAAATTACCAATTCATTGTCTGTACTGACGCTAATGACCTAAGTTGCCGAGCGTCCATAATCTATCTCATAATTGATACGTTTTTATAAAACGTTTAAGAGTGATTAAATATTTTAATCAGACGTTACTGTAATGAACTTAGTTACATAATCACCTTGTTTGAGGGAGCTATGATATCGCAGTGTCCATTACAAGGTAAGCAACAAAATTTAACTCCCCCAGGGTCTGATCCAGCTATTTCGCCGCTCCGGGCAAAATAATATTTGCCGCCTTTTATCCATGCGTTGTTCCATAGATGGTGTAATTTTTTTTTGTTTAACCATCTTTGAAATTTTCGCCGCCGACGCCGCGCCGCTCTCAATTTTGCCGCCCCGGGCAATTGCCCGGTTTGCCCCCTCCTAGATCGGGCCCTGCAGTCCCCTCAATTTTAAAGTAGCGTGTTACTCTTCACAGTGTAAGTTTTCATAAGTGATCTAAATCTATAGATTCCTCCAAAAAGTCGTAGACTCCTATTTTTTTCGTTTTTTTTTTTTGACGTGATAACGTCTTATAAATTGATGAAACACCAGCTGCACGCACGAAAAAGTGTAACGTTCCGCCTGACCCTGTGCGTGCAAGCGAGAGCGCAGTATAAGCGATAGAGAAGCACGATCGGCCCATGCTTAAAAATATGTATTTTGCTTTGGTTGATCAAATTATTAGTCGGAAAAAATATAGTTTGACAGCTACTAAAATTTAGGTTATGTATTATTAAATATGATATTCGAGCGGAATACGTTATCACGTAAAACTATCGTCCGTAAACCAACTTTACAGACAACCAATTTTTTTAGGTATACAATGTAGCAAGCAGACAATGAATATTATATTTACATTAAAAATGAAGGGTACACGGGAAGAAGGCGATTTGTCAGTAAAAATTCGAAATTAATTTTTTTTATGCCATCTTGTAGCCAAAAGTCGTACCTTTCTGTTGGTGTATTCATTTTAGACAAGAATACGCTAGGTCAAAAGTTATAAGCGTTGAAAAAAATGCATCAGCAAGTAAATGGTACGATCTTAAACACTTCAAAATGCTCTCCTGCACAATTTACATTTTTTGAAAAACCGCCTTCTTCCCGTGTACCCTTCAAATGTAAGATGTATTATGGTAATTTTCAAAAAAGTAGGTATGATTTCAACATTATTACTTGTTAATATAAAAAAAAGTGTTAAAATTGTGTTACTTATTTCAGAAACATTTTCTGTATCAGAAAATGCGTAAATTAAATCAGTACCTTCAGAGTTGAATTACTATATAAACTGTAGTTTTAGATTTTTATGTACTGCTCGTTAAGTTTTTCTTAATATTTGCTTATTTCTTCACATAAAAATTACACATCTATTTGGGTGAAGTTTAAAAAAACGCATATATTCTATTTAAAATCTTTTTAAGTTTTTGATAAACATGCGACATATCAAAATATCAAAAGCTGCTTTTTGGTTAGTAATAAAGGACTTTGACACTACGACTTTATTCAAATGGGAGTCACTTTTTATCACTCGAGTGACTACTAATCGCACGTTGAAAACAATAGTGACACTATATAAAAAAAGTTAACTTTTCACCTTTTGTAAGATTCATGTTTTATTGCAAAAGTGTCACTATACAAAAATTTCCGTTTGCTTATAAATCCACTTACTTCCGCTAGACTGAGCTAGTGTCACTTTATATTTTGAAAGAATTGCCTATGGTCATGACTGATATAACGACACTATTTTAATTGTGTCAAAGCAGTTGTTTGGTATGCACGTCGCTGTAAGTGAAAAAGTGACACATTTTGTTAAACGACAGTTTACTGATTACAGTTGCTACAAAAATTAATGCAAGTAAGTAAATACATAAAATGACACATTTTGTTTAGTGACACTTTTTGCAGTTGAAGTCTCCAACTTACTGATTATAGGTTATGACAACAATGACACTAAACAAAAAATTATTGTAAAAAGGTCTTTTTTTTAATAACTTTATTTTTAACATTGTGGTCAACAAATAAATTAAAACAATAATAAATTGTCTCATTATTAACAAAAGAATCTCTATAAGCAGTATTTTAATAGTAACTTTTTTAGGACAAAACAATAATATTAAAACTAAAAAATGCTCTACTAAAAAATGCCATTTTTTGCATAATGCCACTTTTGTTTTCAACGTGCGACTTAATTAACAAACTTGTGGAGTTAAAATGATAGCACAGTAATTTTGTCCATTAATTTAAGGACATCATGTACTCAATCGGTTTTCATGAAACTTGTAACATATCTTGAAGTCGGTCCATTGTAGAACTTAGTTGTATTGTAATTTCAAACTTATTTTTCGAGGTAGGGGAGACACTGCGCTCAAAGCTAGTAACAAATAGTGATGTGCCGGATATCCGAGGGAGTAGAATATTCCGTATCCGTTAGTTTTTGGCGGATCTTTTACCTTATGAATTTTCAATTCATAGATGAAATTTTATATATAATTATAGGTGATTAGGTAATAATGAAAACCTGTTAAATTCCATTCAGATTATTTTTTATTTTTTTAAATCGTATTTGGCACCATATTGCAAACATTTATCGTAGTGAGTACCATACTAATAGTATATAACTCAAAGGTACTAAATCAACTATCTTTATAATGAGATATTGCACATCGATCTTTGGAAAGAGACAACCTAGTCCTATTATGAGAGTTACCTCTTAAAGAGGTCAATAACTTTTTCCCATAACAGATAGTCTCTTTCCAAAGGTCGATGTGCAAGATTTACCGCCGCGTACTCTAAGAAAGTTAAGATCCGTTTCCGCGGATCTTGAAACCAAAAATCCGTATTCAGATCCATATTCGCGGATATACATTTTTAACGATCTGGCACATCACTAGTAACAAATAAGGAGCAAAAGTGGCACTTACTGACTACCGATTTCAATAATACAGTGAGCTAAAAGATTAAATGAAAGATCATCATTCGCTTAGTAGTTAAATGACTAGGGAAAAGACGAAAAACATTTTTTTTATGGCGAGGAAAAATATTTACAAGATATATTTTCTCGTTTGTTTTTGTTATAAAATGAATTATACATGAAATGTGTATTTTTTGTTAGCTACACTAACTATGACCAGCAGCTATGATATTCTATAAATATATTTTTAGCAAATCAATATTGAGCAGTACATAGAATGTGTGTTGTAAAATAATTTTTCTACAAAAATGAGTATAAAAATTTATACTCAGATTTTAGGTGGATGTGTAAAACTATAAAATAAATTAAATGATTCAACTTTTAGTATTTGTAGTATTTACTTATGTAGGATTATAAAAATAAAATATTATATGTCCGTTGTAAGTAAGACAAACAGATATTGTAAATAAAGAAAACTACGTAAATATAATGTTGATTTTTTTTTCATTAACATGAAAATTTCTAATCCCTGTTTCCTATAAAGTTAGCACATCTCTGTATCAACCAGGGCGGATGGGCTCGACTCCAGCCCAGGAACATGTGTTCACCATGAGACAAATGGCGTTCCGCTGGCCCCTTCGTTGGAACAGGGAACAGAGTCTGAAATCGGGACGATTGGCAACTAGTGATGTGCCGGAACGTTAAAAATGTATATCCGCGGATACGGATCTTAACTTTCTTAGAGTACGTGGCGGTAAATATTGCACATCAACCTTTGGAAAGAGACTATCTGTTATAAGAAAAACTCTTTAAGAGTTAACTCTCATAACAGATTGTCTCTTTCCAAAGATCGATGTGCAATATCTCATAAAGATAGTTGATTTAGTACCTTTGAGTTATGTACTATTAGTATGGTACTCACTACGATAAATGTTTGCAATATAAAGGTGCCAAATACGATTTAAAAAAATAAAAAATAATCTGAATGGAATTTAACAGGCTTTCATTATTACCTAATCACCAATATATAAATTTCATCTATGAATTGAAAATTAATAAGGTAAAAGATCCGCCAAAAACTAACGGATACGGATCTTTCTTCTCCCTCGGATATCCGCGGATACGTATACGGATATCCGGCACATAACTATTGGCAACCCTCAAAAAAAAAAAAAAATAAGGGATAACCCTGCTAAGGAATATTCCTGTTATATTAATAAAGAAAAATCGTTTTGTACAAAATATTTTAATTAAATAAAAAAACCCAATATATAACAATATACAAAAAAAAAATACAAAAATTTAAAAAAAAAAACGAACAATTAATTATTGTTCATTTAACTATCTTATATAAAAAGAATGTCGTATTTTTATATTATAAACGATATATAATTTTGTTACAACACCCAAAAGTCGTTTTACTAGACTGTTATTCAATATTCAACAAATATGAATTTTAACAATCCATTTTGTCATAACCTTTAACCACTTATGACTGAATTAATGCAATTTTTATCATCTCCATTCAGTTTATCATCAAATATTTTCTAGGCAAAAAAAAAATGTAGGCATCGGATTACCGATCCCTTCATGTACATTAAAATTAATAACGATGAAGACTAGTTCATAAACAACTAATAAAAATAGTAAAGTACTTATAAAACCAATTTTCTTGATGTTTGCGCCCTTTAACCACGAAAAAATAAGTCCAACAACCATTTGTCACGTTTTATATCTATAAAAAACGTAGTTTAATGTAAGATAAAACAAGGTAGAAATATACTATCGTCATTTTTTTTTAATTAACGGGAATTTAACACTGCAGCCTCTAGGGCTTATTACTATCGACATTTTTTGTTTCTAAAGGATACTGAATGAGACTGTATGTTTCCTATAGCTTTACAATAAAATCGGTTATCATTAAGCTTGTCATCTACTAAACCAAAATTAATTATTTACTATCGGAAATATTAATGACTACAGTTTTCTAGCTAAAGCACACCGTTTTTAACGATAACTGATTTTGTGTCATCATTTCTTATGTTTTTCTAAATTTGCAATTGTTTTTTTTTTTGTTTTGTTTTGTTTGTGTGTGTGTTGTGATTTGGATACATAATTTGTTTCTTTTAGGACTGAGGCAATAACCGCGCGGTGAACTTTTGAAATGAGACTAAGGAAAAACATTACTTGTCAAAAATGTCAACAAATTACTTTGAAAGGATTTTTTCTGGGTCCCTTGCACCTTTATCTCTAGCGCTCATGTTGGATGGTCGATTTTATTTAACGCTAAATGATTTACGTCTTTTTGAAACACTTCTGAGCAAGGTATTTTGACTGACGGCTGATTTTAAACGAAAGAAATTTATCAAACTACGATATATTATCATGTATTTTACGAAGACTACTTATGTACACAAAATTACACCGATGAAATAGTAAAGCAATTCGATTATATATAAAAGAAAGTTTTTTAAGTTATACTTCTTTCGGCGCGTTATGAAAAAATTACGTAGCATTAAAATTGATGAAGCTGCTCGCAGAAAAAGGCTACCAACAGAATAGAGGTAGACCCCATTGACTTACACTAGTGGACATGCCTTTGTCATATATCGTAGTTGTTTTTCAGTTCACTGAGTGAGGAGTATAGAGTATGGTAGAGCATCTAACGGTTGTATTTCATAGATATATATATTTAATAGATTGCGGATACACTAGCGCCTCCTGTACCTTTTAGAAGCCATTTTGTACGTGGAAAACGTCGTAAAAAGCGCGCGAGATTCTAAAAATATTATTTGTTTTATAATATGATTTTATTGAGAAAAACGACAAAACTCACAGTAAACAGTGATATTTCGCTCCAAAACTTATTTTTATACTAAAACGTTTAAAAAATTACAAAATTGAGCATAAATATAATGTAAAAGCTTAGAACATTTTACATTGTCAATTTGGCATCAAGGTTGACAAGCATTGATGCCAATCTGACAATGTAAAATGTTCTAAGCTTTTATATTATATTTATGCTCAGTTTTGTAGTTTTTGAAACGTTTCAATATAAAAATAGGTTTTAGAGCGAAATATCACTGTTTACTGCGAGTTTTATTGTTTTTCCATTAACATCATATTATAGAATATTTAATCTTTTTGAATCCCGCGCGCTTTTTACGGCGTTTTCCACGTACAAAATGGCTTCTAATTGGAACCATTCCGCATAATGCTCAAGGATAGGCATCAGCTATCTATTAATATATATATATATCTATGTTGTATTTATGCCAATCTCACTCCAGTCTTTTTATTATTTCATTTCAATAAATTATTTGCATACACATTAAAAATTAGTTTTTAATCACGCAAAAGAAGTATAACTTCCAACGCGCGTACATACGTACACGCGCCCACTTTTTGACACTAGTAATATTTCACCACGACAGAAATTCAATATTAAGATAGAATATTTATATTTACATAATTTCAAGGCTGCTATCACTATTTTTGGTAACAACTTCCGTTTCGGACGAATTGGACCCGGATCCCGAACCCATTTCCATCAAGTCTTTGTCTTCTGGATCTGTGCGCTCTGAGTCCCCTTCTTGCGCCGCCACCGCACTTGAGAGCTGCCACGCGGGGATGGAGGGGGGCATCACTGGACTGTTTGCCGTTAACGGAGGAAACTGTTTTCTATAGATCGACAAAATACACTTTTATATTAGAAACTGTCGAGTACAATCTATAACAGTGATTCCCAAAGTGGTCTATATCGACCCCCAGGGGTCGACGACAACTTGCAAGGAGTCCGTGTCAGCGGGAAAAAAAATTGGGGATCCATGAAATGAAAATGAGGGTCAACGATAGTGAATCTCCTAACAAAAAAAGAAACAAACTGGACATCGTTAACCGCAGAGACTTAGGAATAAATCTAACTAAATTGATGCCAAATGTTGAAAATTTATTATTAAAGCATCAGGTTCATCCCTCACACTAAAAGCATTTATTTTTTGCTTAGTTATTTTATGTAACAGAAAGTAAATTTTAATTTGATTCGTTTAATTTCAATCTAATTAATCTTAATATATAAAAATTACGTGTCACATGTTTGTCCGTGATGAACTCCTAAACTACTGAACCGATTTTAAATTTGATTTGCACACCGTGTGCAATTCGACCCAACTTCAAAGATAGGATAGCTTACATTTCAATTTATAGTCGCAATATTATTTGTCTATTCCTTGACAGTCATAATACAACCCTGTTGACTGGATTGAGTGAATATTCAATAGATGGCGCAACGAACTTAACAACCATATAAGATGGCAATACCTGTTGACTGGATTGAGTGAATATTCAATAGATGGCGCAACGAACTTAACAACCATATATCTAGATCGAGGATGTAAAAAAACTGAATATCGTTTAAAACTGCTCGGCACGACGGCGCAGCCGGAGTGCTCGAAATAGAGCAAGTGTTTTAAAGACCAGTTATCCACGAATACTTTACGCTATTTTTTTTCGACATACACACATATACGCCCATGTATATTTTAAAATAGCTAGCAATTAATAAAATAGATAGATAGATAGATGTTCCAATTAAAGTGTTTTATTATTTCACTTTATACGTAACGAAGCACATACAGGGCCGCTAGTAAATGTATAAAACTAAACATTTCACACTACATTTCACTACCGTTATAAATTTAAATCGTTCAAAGTGAGTAGCACTATACCGGTTGTCAAAAATACATTTGAAATTAATGAATTTGCAAAAAATCAATATCAGATAAGCAAACCGAAAAACATGGCAAGTGGTCTACGAGACAAAAAAGTTTGGGAGCCTCTGATCTATATTGACTGCATTTGTCCAGCGAAACTGATTTGTGGACCTATCCTATTTGAAGAATTCAATTATTATCTAGTTATAGGGTTGAATTGTTTAAATACCTGTTTAAAAGAAGCCCTTTTACGGACACAATTTCAGCTTTTAACTCGGCGAGCTGTCTACCCGTAGAACCATCGTTCGTTTGTTGATTACTTAATTTATCGACGTCTTCATGCACTTGGGCGACGGTAACCCGTAATTCAGTAACAGATTTGGTAACGAGTTTTTCGAGATCAACAATTCTTTCCTCAACAGTTTTCTTCTTTTTCCTCTGGTTTCCAAACAGCCATGGTTCCACATATTTCTATAAATATGTAATTAAGTTTTGAAAACAGTATTTATCAAAATTAGGTGACTGAGTATTGTTTACCTTATAGAAAAGATAAATTGCGTAGGTTACACCTCCTATAATAGCTACGGATTGTAGAATATCTCTAATTTTTAGAAAAATGCTTGGCTGCGGTGGAATATACTGAGGTATTAGAACAGGAGATGATAAATTTGATATCGTTTGGTCATTCTGCGTTGATCCTAATCTTTGAAATGCAATTTTAATTTCTTCTTCAGATAAACCTTTCGATCTCAGAAATTTCTCTCTTTTATCAAATGCAGTTTTCGCCACGTTTGGATTTTGCAAAAATTTAACAGCTGTGTTTATCTTAAATACAGAAAATATAATTACATAATTTTGTTAATTTACTTAAATATAAATTATTAAAGCAAAAACTTACAAGTTCTACTCTTGGTGGTTCTACGGTTATTTTTATATTATTTTCATTTATATCCTTATTAGGCGTAGACATTTTTAATCATTTAAATTTAATACTTAAATGCATTAGATTAAAATAGTTAAGTTTTTTAACTCAAGAAATGATTTAGCACAAATAAATGTCAAATTTTCTTGCTGGTCAAATGTGACGTTTATTTATTTACTACATTGTCCATATCATTAAATTATTTTTCTACCAATTTAACAATCATCTGGGAAAAAAATTAATTTATTGTTTCTTTTTTAATTCGTGCAATATATACCCATTTTATTTTGTTCATCAGATCCATACAAAATAATATAATTTTATAAATAAAATATTGATTTGACCTAGTCAATTCTGGATAATAATTTGTCTTGTGTAGTATTTCAGGTCATTAAAGAAGTGGGTGTTATGTTATATGACGTTTAAAGGAAGTCGGCCCTTTTTTTAATTTGTCAAAATCTTGAATGGTGTGTGAAATATTATTTCATAAAGGTACGTATCTATAATTTAATTTTCAATTATCGTACTATTTACTGGGACGCAATAAGATTTTTTACTTAAGAAATAAATTTGACATTTGTAAAAAGAAATGGCTTTCTTGGAATCGCAAGTACATCTTTTATAGAAACACTTCAAACCACATTGATTTATTCTGTACTTGCAAAAAATAATTCTCTTTACGTTTATTAGAATAAGTAGTAAAGTGGGTGGATATCCGTCAGTATTGTAAATCATATCACTTCATTTTGGACGCATGAAAAAGAGGCCGGTACAATTTTGTGGATTGTGTAATCATAAAACAGATTTAATACTTAATGAATGGTCTATAATCACTGTTAAATTATTAGTTTAAAGTTTTAAAAACAGTAATGCGTTCAATTCTCTGAAATCTTGTACCTAACAACTAAGTAAAAATGTGAATCACTTTCTATTGTAACTTCTTGACCCTTTGTAAGTCAATTGACAGTAATTTGTTGAAAAAGCAGTACAATATTTTTATCATATGTTCGGTCTATAGTTGACATCTCTCAGAGCTTAATAGTTTTTTATTTAAGTACAATATGTTACAGTGTATGTATAAATTAGAAAAAAAATACATATAGGGTATTTTTAATCTATTATTTCGGGCTCCGGAAAGCTCATTTGTATCTACGTAGAACCTGTGACGTTGGAAATGAATTCAAGCACGAACTGTTTTATCTTTAATTTCAAAAAACCCGTTTGACCCTCACTGGTCTTCGAGACAGATGTTCCTCACAGTCTAGTCGGACCTTCTAATCAATTTTGGATAATCGACTTAGGTTATGTAATATTTGTGTGCAGGTGTCTGCTAGCAGTGGTCACACATAACTGACCACCATGATTGGGGGTCTGTTTGTGTACAACCATAAAGGAGAGGTGTTGATATCGAGGGTCTACAGAGATGATATCGGAAGAAATGCTGTCGATGCATTTAGGGTCAACGTTATACATGCGCGCCAACAGGTCCGCTCACCCGTCACTAATATTGCTCGCACTTCTTTCTTCCACATCAAGGTTAGACCGAGATAATTTTTATTCATTTTATGTAAATAGTGAAATCGAACCATGAATAGAACATAAAAATCATATATGTTAATACGCTAAGGCTTAAGATGTTAGCCTCCCTTTTTAGAAAAAACCACACAATTTCTCCACATAAATCCATTGCTTGCTCTACTGACATCGACAACTAAAAAATGTGTTATTGCTATTGTTTTTGTAAATTAATTAAACTCTGAACAACGTCTGCCATCTGACGGCGTAACGTTAACACTTCGATCTGTCATCTGACCTTCGTATTGTAAATACTGCATACTGCCATCTGACGGGCAACGCTGAACAACGCTTTTGCTACTTGCGCCTCTATATGACAATTTTTGTAAAATATTTCTTTTACAACAAAAAGAAGAACGTTATAAGCAGTGTGCAAAATTAGAAACGAATTGAATACCTGCAATCATATTTAAAAAATAATTTTGTAAAGTGATAATTATTATACTTATTTAGTGTGAATAATTCGCACAGGTAACTCTAGTCCTTTAATCTTCTAATAAAAATAGAGAGTGGCCACAGACTTAAAAAATCAGGCTTTTTTTTATTCATCAAGGATGTCTGAATATTATTCAGAGTCGAAAAAATATCAAAATAAGTATGTTTCCCATTCAAACATGCACCAAGTAGCGTGCTGACCTCTGGCAGCTGATTTTTGTACAATGTACTTACTATAGTTTATTTTTTTACGCTCACAGTGTTATTCTTATAGCCTAATATAGCTTATAGTAGCCACTCATTATAAGATAACAAAAATAGATTTTGAATTTGAGAATAAGGAAAGAGTGAGAGCGATTATATACGCTCGACAACTGAGATTATTAGTGTATATAAGAATCAGAAAACTATTTGAAGGGTACACGGGAAGAAGGCGATTTGTCAAAAAATGTAAATTGTGCAGGAGAGCATTTTGAAGTGTTTAAGATCGTACCATTTACTTGCTGATGCATTTTTTCAACGCTTATAACTTTTGACCTAGCGTATTCTTGTCTAAAATTTTTACACCAACAGAAAGTTACGACTTTTGGCTACAAGATGGCATAAAAAAATTAATTTCGAATTTTTACTGACAAATCGCCTTCTTCCCGTGTACCCTTCATTTGCTTCCTACTTTCCGCGCAGGTAAAAAAAATCCGTTTTCTGTACTGGAAAAATAAGATTTTCTTTCAAATATTTGTGAACACAAATACAAAACATATGTGCGTTTAAAATTTGATGTACGAAATACAGACCTCTCAATTTAAAGAATAAATAAGTTTTGTTATATTGGTAACACTTCCACTTTTTGTCTTAGATAATTTCGCTGATGCGAAAAACATTTCGTATTTTAGTCTTTATTAATAAATTGGACTATTTTATTATTTAGTGAATTAAAATTAATCTGAGTAATACGTGTAGGTAATATAGATGAAGATATTTATATAATTATGTATATTTTAGCGCGCTAACATTTGGCTCGCGGCTGTTACGAAACAAAATGTGAACGCCGCTATGGTATTTGAGTTTTTACTCAAAATTATCGAAGTAATGCAGTCGTACTTTGGAAAAATTTCAGAAGAAAACATCAAAAATAATTTTGTCCTAATTTACGAGCTCTTAGATGGTATGTGTTTAATAATTATTGCGTAGATTTTTCTGAAGAAGATCCAAATCCGGATAGAAACGTCATCCTTTGTTATTTTGATTTATATTTTTATATAATCTTTGTCAATATATGGTCTGAAAAAAATTGGTCGACAATTTTATTTATTTGAAGAGTTCTATTCAGACGTTAATCAAAGATTTGAATTATTGCGTAGTACTTGGGTCAGTCTTTTTCGTATTAATTTTTTTTTTCTAATTTGAATTCAATTAAAACAAAAAAAAAATCGTAACTGGGGTAAATTTGAATCTTTACATTAAAGTAGCGGTTTGTCATTTCAAGTTTCTTGATTGTTTTTCTTTGTTTTCCATCAGAAATTTTAGATTTTGGATATCCTCAGAACAGTGACGTAGGTGTCCTGAAAACCTTCATCACACAGCAAGGTGTAAAAAGTGCAGGTGGAACAAAAGAAGAACAAGCACAAATTACATCTCAGGTGGGAGAAACAGACCTAAATATATACGCGCCACGAATCTAAAAGGCTCGGAAGTTAGATGCGAATGCAGGCTTGCGCTTGTACAGTCTGTTGTAAAAACTACAAACTCGCTACTCAAAAAAACTATCATAGCAATAAGTTGACAATAGCGTACTTTAAAGCAGAAAAGTGACAAAGGCAACAAGCGATCACGGCCAATCACCGACGAGCGAACGTTCCGTGCAGGTAGCTGGGAGGTGGTGGGGGTCTCAACGGCTCTAAAATGTGCCTTTGCGACGCTGTTTGTGACTAACTTCCGAACCATTTAGATCCGTGGCGCGTACTGTAGCTAAAATGTAATAGGGTTGCCATTGGTCTATAGACTTGTGACTGTGACGTTTGTATAAGTTATAATGTTGTCAATATTTTGATATGTTGTACAAGGTCACTGGACAAATTGGATGGCGCCGCGAAGGAATCAAATACCGACGCAACGAACTGTTTTTGGACGTTCTCGAATATGTCAACCTTTTAATGTCACCTCAAGGTAAATAGGAAATTGTTTAATTTCTATGATTCAGAGTAATTATCATATACAGTAAACCCTCGTTAACACGAACACGGTTAACACGAATTTCGGTTTAACGCGAACAAAAATTTGCTCTCGACAATGGTCACATAAGCTTTAATGTAATTATGTTTGGTTAACACGAACCCTCGTTAATACGAACTTCGAACAACTTTTTCGTCCCTTCACGGTTAATTATCGGATTATACGAACTACAAAAATTCTTAAATCATATATTTTGATCATTTTGATCAATGAATATACAATACAACTAAAAGAAAAGATTCGCTTAAGGGATTACAAAAGTAATTAACTCACATTCTAAAAATAGACAAAGGACTGAGAGATTAAAAATTCACTCGAAATCCTATAAATAGAAACATACCTACCTCAAAATCATCCCGCCAACCTCTAAGGAAGTCAGAGATGCACTCGACATTTTTCTCCGCTATGCAGCAACAAACAACGTTTCACAAGCATTTTCAGATGGGCTCGAAACAATCAATTTTGAATGTGCACAGAAATTCCGACCAACTTATCGTCAAAACAATATTGAAATGTATTTTGTAAACAAATAAAAACAAACTTTCAAACTCAGATAATATTTAAGAACAATTAATGTTATTAGATAATTTATAATAAATAATTATTCAATGTTTACTTAAAATAAATCATGATTTGACACTTAAAAAATGACTGTATTTTATGCCATACTCGGTTTACACGAACTCCCACATAACACGAACTTTTTGCCTGATTTTTACGAGTTCGTGTTAACGAGGTTTTACTGTATATTAATACGCTAAGGTTTAAGATGTTTACCTCCCTTTTTAGAAAAAACCACACAATTTCTCCACATAAATTATATATCAGATAATTATTGCTTGCTCTACTGACATCGACAACTAAAAAATTTATTATTGCTATTGTTTTTGTAAATTAATTAAACTCTGAACAACGTCTGCCATCTGACGGCGTAACGTTAACACTTCGATCTGTCATCTGACCTTCATATTGTAAATACTGCATACTGCCATCTGACGGGCAACGCTGAACAACGCTTTTGCTACTTACGCCTCTATATGACAATTTTAGTAAAATATTTCTTTTACAACAAAAAGAAGAACGTTATAAGCAGTGTGCGAATTGAATACCTGCAATCATATTTAAAAAATAATTTTGTAAAGTGATAATTATTATACTTATTTAGTGCGAATAATTCGCACAGGTCACTCTAGTAGAATGAATTTCGCAACTGACTCGATTGATCGGTGCTTTTTAGGTCAGGTATTGTCCGCACACGTAGCTGGTAAAGTTGTAATGAAATCTTACTTGTCCGGCATGCCCGAGTGCAAGTTCGGAATCAATGATAAGATCGTCATGGAAGCGAAAGGCAAAGGGAGCGGAGGTGGAAGTCTCGGAGATTCCAGCGATGCAGCGCGGTCGGGGAAACCCGTAGTTGTTATCGATGATTGTCAGTTTCATCAGTGCGTCAAACTAAGCAAGTTTGAAACTGAACACTCTATCAGTTTTATACCACCAGATGGAGAGTTTGAACTTATGAGGTAGTATTTTTTTCCCGGATGTATGAGGGCTAACTTGTAATGTTTTTGAAATGTTTTTTTTTTTTTTGTTACGTAGATATCGTACGACAAAAGATATCTCGCTACCATTTCGCGTTATTCCTCTAGTGAGGGAAGTTGGACGAACTAAAATGGAAGTCAAAGTCGTAATGAAAAGTAATTTTAAACCTTCGCTATTGGGACAAAAGATTGAGGTTAAAATTCCGACACCACTCAATACCTCTGGAGTACAATTAATTTGTTTGAAAGGAAAAGCTAAATACAAAGCATCAGAAAATGCCATCGTTTGGAAGTAAGTATTTTTACACGCTTTATATTAATTTCACTTGTAAGTTTGTATGTATGTATGTATGTAAGTATGTATGTATGTTTGTAAACTCGTTTGGACTACAGCAAGTGGTTTATACATATAGTGGTATAATATGCCAGCACTGTAACTACAGTGGTTAGCCGTGCGGTCTAAGGCACGGGTCTTCGCTGACGTCAACTCTCGGAATCACGGATCGTGGGTTCTAATCCCGTCCACGCCGGAAAAAAAAACTGTTTTTTTTTTCGACAAATTTTTGACAATAAATCGAACTAAAAAGTGGAAAATAAATATAGTATAAAAAAAACTAAAAAACACGCTTTATATCGAACTAAAAAGTAAAAAATAATTTTTTTTAAAATAAGCTTAAAACAATAATGAATTAAAAAAATACAAGTATTATTGTAAAAAAAGCGTGGGGCGCTTGATGTACGAAAATGTGGAACAAAGCGCCCCACGCATTTTTCACAATAATACTTGTATTTTTTATTCATTATTGTTTTAAGCTTATTTAAAAAAAAATATTTTTTACTTTTTAGTTCGATATAAAGCGTATTTTTTAGTTTTTTTAAATTATTTTTTGTCTCTTCCCATATGTGTAGTGATGACAAACCTTTTTGAGAAGTGGATCAAATTTTGTAAATTATTTTTTTTTAGTAATAGCTCGCGGGCCACTGAGTCAGTGGCGTTACGTGTAAAGGGTGAGGGGGGGTGGTTAAATACTATTTTTTTAGTTCGAAACTTTTTTTGGACGACACTGACGTTTTATGATCATTCTGGATTCAGCGTATTTTTTTCTATTTTGCAAAAGCTCCGAAAGATTTGGGGTTTCGTCAAAAATCGCATTTTTTTAAAGGGGTATGCCTTGACAGAATTGCAAAAATCGAATTCTTTAATATTATGCAAGGATTCAATTTCGAGGTCCTTCGAACTTAAAAAACTGACGCAAATGTTTTATTTTTCAGAATAAAGCGAATGGCAGGCATGAAAGAAACTCAGTTGTCTGCTGAAATTGAACTTCTTGAAACGGACACTAAGAAAAAGTGGACACGCCCACCCATTTCGATGAACTTCGAGGTTCCTTTTGCTCCTTCAGGATTCAAAGTACGCTACTTGAAAGTTTTTGAACCAAAATTAAACTACTCGGATCATGATGTTATTAAATGGGTGCGTTATATTGGAAGAAGTGGCCTCTATGAAACACGGTGTTAGAAAATTCAGGTTAGTGTTCACTTGTTTTTTTTTCTTTTGTTTTTTTTTAATTTTAAGTAGTTTCAACGTTATATTTGAATTATAAAGGCGCTATGAAAAGTTGATTGTATCTCCGATAAGGTGAGAAAATCGTCGAAAATTTAAGATTGGAAAAAGTTGGAGAATAATGTGTGCAATTTTTTCGAATTCCGCTCTGAAAACAGGAAAACTTGGCTAAAATATTTGAAAAAACATGTTCATAAATTCTCCGATAATTTGTAGTTTTGGGAACTTTGAGGGGAAATTGAAACTTTTGTATAAAAAAAGTTGTCTTTTACCCGCAGTTTCGCTAGCGTTTTGATGGCAGCTCTGTCTTAACTCTAACCCAGACAAAAAAATAATAAATAATAGATTGATAATATGCCAGTATCATACAAATTACCAACAAGAATACGAAATTAGGCTTTTGAAAAAAAAAAAAATTATCGATTTTTTTATTGTATTTTAAAACTTTATTATAAATAATATTGATAATCGATGCTAAAAACTTTCAAAAAGCTCTTTTTAAATTAATTATAAGCAATTTAAAATTGATAAAATATTTAAAAAAATCACGTGACTGCAAACGCACTAAAATTGTTTTTGACAGTTATGACGTCATAATGGTAAAATGTATATACGCAGTATACTATCAATGGCTTCTACATGTGTATTGACTAAAACATTATGACGTCACATTATGTTCGGGAAATGTCGGCGCGTTCTCGGAACTGGGTACAAAAATTTATTTTTAATTTGATATAACTTTTGAATTATAACGAAAATAAAAAAAAGAAAAATAGTTTTGTTATAAAACTTATATACGATCTTTCAATTTATGACAAAAAAAAATTTCATTCAAAAGCCCAATTGCAGACTGCTTCCATTAGTATTGCGCGCTTCTCAAACCTCAAGATATCCTTGTAAGGTATATTGACCGAATTTCTCGAGATATCACGAGCAACTTCACGATAGAAAAGTGTACCAATCGGGATCTCGGAAAGCCGGACCCTCTTGCGTTCTGCTTTTTCTCTTTTCGATTAATTATTGACTGAATGTTTGTATTTACAGATAGACTCTGGGAAATTCTCTTGAAATAAGTTACACGTAGATTTCGTATGCTGTAAATGACATCCAGCTGTGCAACCCATTTTTCGTTTGTAGAAATCTTGTATTCTCTCTGATGTGTATATTTGTCATAAATTAATTCTAAATATCGTTAAAACAATTACGTAATTTACCTCTCTTCTCTATTTGTGGTAGCGAAGCACAACAATAATAGTGTAACGACAATTATTATTTCTTTCGTTGCATTATGCAATAAAGCGGCAGTGATTTCAAATAAAACTGACTGCTCATTTACAGAGAACACGCACACATGTGTTCTTTACTCAGTTTTTGTGCATTCAAAAAAATGTCTGTGTGTGCGTGACATAGGGTGCATTCCGAAATGCGCTACAGTAGCTGTAGCTGCAGCTGCAGCACTGTAGCAGTCGTTATTTTTTACTGCAGCAGTAGCAGCATCTGTACGCGAAATTTGAAAGCTGTTATAAGATAATATTTTCTGAAATTAAAGTGATTAAGTGATTTCTTTTAATATCAAGTGACCAAGTGATCGTTTGTTCTTCATTTTCTTTATAAGGTTAGGATTAAAAAAATGGATCCAATGATTTTATTATCGAATGCAGCAGTGAATTGTGCTATATCTTCAGATGAAGAAGATGAAGATGAATTACTTGAGATAATGAATAATAATATTTTTGAAAAACGTAAGATAGTGCGGATTGAAGGTTATGTGGAAAATGTTGTAGCTGCGTATGATGATACTGAGTTTCAACGTCATTTTCGGTATGGATATTCTTTGTATTTTGAAAATAATTTACTTTTTTTTCAATTTATTAATGGTTGAATAAATTTTTTTGACAGCTTAGACAGGTATTCATTTGAGTATTTGCCCATAGAAATCCTAGACTCTTCAGCCGTAGGCCACTTAATAAAAAATGGAGCAAACTGATAAATAGCTGCAATTACTCTATTCACGGCTCGATACCCAGTAGATTCCCCGATGTTTAATCTACTGCACACTGAACTGTAAAATTTTTGAAAACTAATATTAGTCCAATAAATAAAAATAATTATTTTTTACATGAATCTGCATAGTGAGAGTAAAGCACATACTAATATTGTGAGTAATGAAAATCATTTGTCGAAAATATATTTTCAAATAACATTGTATTCTTTACCGATAAGTTTCCTGAGTAGCGACAAACCATAAAGTCATGAGCAATTGTTTTTCAGGAGCTATTGCATGTCGTCCAATATTTCCTTGCCTTGATACAAATGGCCCAATCAAATTAAGCAAATACTCAAATGAATACCTGTCTAAGCTGTCAAAAAAATTTATTCAACCATTAATAAATTGAAAAAAAAGTAAATTATTTTCAAAATACAAAGAATATCCATACCGAAAATGACGTTGAAACTCAGGGTAAAATTTTACTTATTCGTCGCTTTCGATTTTTGAACGCACCTTAACTATCCTAACTATTACTTTAGTAATAGTTAAGGTACGTTCTAAATTTGCCATAATCGAAAGCGACGAATAAGTAAAATTTTACCAAACTCAGTATCATCATACGCAGCTACAACATTTTCCACATAACCTTCAATCCGCACTATCTTACGTTTTTCAAAAATATTATTATTCATTATCTCAAGTAATTCATCTTCATCTTCTTCATCTGAAGATATAGCACAATTCACTGCTGCATTCGATAATAAAATCATTGGATCCATTTTTTTAATCCTAACCTTATAAAGAAAATGAAGAACAAACGATCACTTGGTCACTTGATATTAAAAGAAATCACTCACTTTAATTTCAGAAAATATTATCTTATAACAGCTTTCAAATTTCGCGTACAGATGCTGCTACTGCTGCAGTAAAAAATAACGACTGCTACAGTGCTGCAGCTGCAGCTACTGCTGCAGTAAAAAATAACGACTGCTACAGTGCTGCAGCTGCAGCTACAGCTACTGTAGCGCATTTCGGAATGCACCCATAACCTCACTAATAATATTTTTAAAAACAATCGCAATATCGCAACAATTATCGAGAAATGTCAAATGATGTGATTGTATTTAATTACTTCTGATTTATTCAGACTATAGTTCTACTTTTCATGGCTATGTTTTAATAAAAGTAGTAGTTAATTATTTACAGGTTAGTATTAACTAGTGATGTGCCGGATATCCGTATCCGCGGATATCCGAGGGAGAAGAAAGATCCGTATCCGTTAGTTTATGGCGGATCTTTTACCTTATTAATTTTCAATTCATAGATGGAATTTTATATATATGTTACGGTTAATACAAGAAAGAAGTTAATTCGCGAATTAATCGGCTAATTACCCGAATTAACCAATCTTTGACGTTGGTTAATTCGGGTATTAGCCAGTTAATTCGCGAATAAACTACTTTCTTGTATTAACCGTAACATATATACGTGATTAGGTAATAATGAAAACCTGTTAAATTCCATTCAGATTATTTTTTATTTTTTTAAATCGTATTTGGCACCTTTATATTTCAAACATTTATCGTAGTGAGTACCATACTAATAGTACATAACTCAAAGGTACTAAATCAACTATCTTTATAATAAGATATTGCACATCGATCTTTGGAAAGAGACAATCTGTTATGAGAGTTAACTCTTAAAGAGGTCAATAACTTTATTCCATAACAGATAATCTCTTTCCAAAGGTCGATGTGCAAGATTTACCGCCGCGTACTCTAACAAAGTTAAGATCCGTATCCGCGGATATTGAAACCAAAAATCCGTATTCAGATCCGTATCCGCGGATATACATTTTTAACGATCCGGCACATCACTAGTATTAACACTGTATTTTTAATAAATAATAAGGTGTATATATATATTATTTCAAGAAATACAATACTCCAAGCTAGCTACCACAAAATACATGATTTGAGAATGCTTGAAAACGCAAATGGAAAAACAATGTCGCTTCATACGTTTAGTTTTAATGCCGATGTTCAATCTTTTTTTCTACTTTATTTACATTATTTTAAAACCATTCCATAAAATATAAATACTTTTTGTGGTAGTTTTACGTTTAATGCTGAAATATAATCTTTTTAAGTGACACTTAAATATTGTAGTCTAGAGATGCGCCGAATACAGGTTACACCGAGTCATGGCCCCCACATTCGATTGTGGGCCCTGTAACCAGGATCTGGGTCGGGCCCCCCCAACATATGCCTATTTTTCTTTGTCTTCGGACAAGAATCTTCGCAGAGTTAGAGTGGGGGAGAGTAGAGGGAGTAGGTGGGGCCCGTGCGTGCTGTTGTATACAAAGTAATATCTATTTTACTCTAAACTGTTTTTATATTTAAATATTTTCGTTTATTTTGATAATAAAGCTATGATCCACTGCAAATACTTCTTGAATAAAAAAACCAGGGCCCCCTCTGAGCCCGGGCCCTGTTACCAGAGTTGCACCAGCCCCACCATTGTGGGGGCCATGCACCGAGTATTATTCGGTTTTTTTGTTTGCCGACCCGGTACTTGGCCGAATTACTCGGTCCGGTTTATGTAGGTTCGAGGCGCGAAAACACGTTTATACGTAATCGCAACGTGCGGCCAGCCAGTGGAGATGTCCTATCCGTCATTTATTATCTGGCTTACAAATCATTCACGCAAAACATTAAATTGTTTAATTAAATTTACTGGTTAAATAATGTTTAGTAATTGTTCAAAAAATGAGTAGGCGCAAAAAATCGCGAATGTGAAAATTTTATGGCGAAATTGACGAAGATAAAAAGAAGTGTGCTTTGTGCAATTATTCTAACAGTCGAAACAATTTTTATTCAACTCATGCGCGTTATTCATGTTTTATCATGCCTAAAAACCGAACCCTAAATAGCCATTTACCGACTGGTGACAATTACTTGTCATAACTCAATGAAGATTCCTACTAGCTCGGCCATTGTGGAGTAATGAAAATAAACGTAACTATTTTCTGAGTCGTAACGAAATAGTAGGTAACAACAACTTCGTTGTTACCCATTGAGGCTAAAATTGAGAGGCCGAATGTTTTCGACATAACCGGCTAACCTCAAACCAAAACATTGAATCGTGCTGTTTGGTGCTGTTAGTATTGACAGTTTTTTTTATAAAGAAATAAATAGATATTTACAACATCTCATTAATAACAATAAATAAAACATGAATAACGCGCAATTGTTGAATAAAATTATGGGGGCAACTTGTAGGCTAAGTCATGACACGCCATGAATGACTTAGACTACTAGTTACGCCAATAACTATTACTCTACATGTATTTTAGCCAAATACTCATCACAACTGAGTTATTGGGCCAAGTACGAGTCAAAAAATTGCCAATACCGAGTAATAAATGACTAATTGGCGCATCTCTATTATTTTTTTCTATATAACGACGTATCGAAATAAACATCTATCAACCGAATAATACGTCTTGAAATCACCAACGAAATGTTTTTAATATTTGCTTGTACAAATCGATCTGTAGTAATTTTAACTTCATCACTTTTTGTTGTATAATATTCGCCACAAATCTAAAAGGCTTGGAAGTTAAACGCGAATGCGGGCTTGCGCTTGTACAGTCTGTTGAAAAACTACAAACTCGCAACTCAACAAAACTAAAATGACAATAACAACTTGACAATAGCGTACTCGACTGTACTTTAAAGCAGGAAAGAGACAAGTGACAAAGGCAAACCACTGACGAGCGCACGTTCCGTGCAGGTAGCTGGGAGGTGGTGGGAATCACAACGGCTCTAAAATGTGCCTTTGCGACACTGTTTGTGACTAACTTCCGAACCTTTTAGATCCGTGGCGAGTATTATATCTAGATTCTAGAAGGTACGTTATTTACGAAAGACGGTTAGAACTATACTACATTAACTTTGTATTGAAATAAGCCTGTTGAATATTGTTGATATATTTATGAATGATGTGTGTAATTTCGTTTGCATATCTTTTGTGATTTTCTTTTATATTTAAAATATTTTAAACATTTCTCATTTTTAGCCGGTCTTTTTATTAAATCCAGTTTTACACCATATTCTATTTTGTACAAACAAATATTTATAATTTTGAACTTATATTGTACGTTTCAAATGTCCAAAGTCTATACATTAAAATATTTAAATAATTAATGTTAATTATAAGGACATAATAACAAAAAACACATTGTAAATTATAAACATAAAATTTAAGTAGATAGGTAATTGTCAGACTTTCTTTTAGACGTTTTTGTTATTTAGTTTTTTATATTTTATCCTCATCTTATTGCTCAATAAGTTTTTTTTTTTTTCAATTTATATTACAATGACGACTATTATAATTTCAAAAAAAAAATATAAACCTTCAAATTTAATAGTTTAAAATCATTTGAACAGTGTATAAATTAAAAAACAAAAAACCGTATACAGATTGTATCAAATCAAAACGGTCCATAGGACATTCTGTGTGTAAGACAGAGACGATATATAAAGATCTAAAGCAGTAAGTAAGAATGAGATAAATGATCGCTAATATAGTTACTGTGGTTACGTAAATAAATAATTACGTACACTGTAAATCTTTTTTATCAATAATTTCACTAGTGAATACTGACATTTGATAAAATTGCGTTTTTTACTGTAGAAAACAAAGACGATACTATTAGATTGTATAACCACAGTAACTATAAGCGATCATTTATCTCATTCTTACTTACTGCTTTAGTGCTTTATATAATATCGTCTCTGTCTTACACACAGAAGAACCTATGGACTGTTTTGATTTGATACAATCTGTATATTTACTGCCACTAAGGCCAAAAGTGCAAAAAGATATCATTCAAATGTGGAAGTGTGTGTTATAACAATATACATATTAATATTATAAAAAAAGCATTCTGTTTTTATGTAGTCGCTTTTTAAAAGGAGCAAATATATCGAATCTCTTCAGTGTGTAAAGTTTACCTATCTATAAAGAACATAATATAAACGGAGAAATATGTATTTATAAATAACATATTCTTATATATTTCTAAACGATAAAGTTAGCTTCTTTTTTCAAATTTAATTTTATCAGATATAAAATGTTATAGACAATAAATACATAATTTTTTTTTGTGTAAATCAATTTAGTGTAGTATTTTCTTTTCAAAAAATTATGTATTTTTACTTTCATTTTATTATTATTTTGTAGTCTTATAGTTTTGATTATATTATAGACCATAATATATTTTTTGCATAGATAATGTTTTGCATAGAAGTTACTGTAAAGTAAAATAAAAATGGTGTAATAAATTGTTCCGAACTGCGTACGTTTCTTGAAGTTAAATTTTATTTCAGAATTACTCCTTCAACTTGATACTCCATTTTGTTATTCCAGGACGTATATTGGCGGTAAATAAAAGAAAGTATTTTTTTTTGTGATACTTGTACAGGAGATAAAAATTAATAGGTTTGTTCCAAGCAGCCGCGAACGGTAATAGAACCGTACACAGTCTTGTCACTGCGCAAGACTATCTTGCGCAGTATCGATTTGCGCAGGACAGTCTTGCGCAGTGACAATACTGTGTACGGTTCTGTTACCGTTCGCGGCTGCTTGGAACAAACCTAATATAGAACTTCTGCGTTCCAAAATAATTTTGAATATGGAAAATTTCAGTGGACTTTTCCTGAAAGCCCTATCAAGGACATTGCTATAGGTACGGACAAAATTGTATTATCGTTTCAAAACTCTAGGCTCATACTTACCTTTAATTGATCTTATGTTTACGCATATAGCCTTAGTTGCTGAGCGTTTTATATTTAAATAAAAAAAAAAAGGTTTGCACTCCGGGAGTGCCGTCAGAAGTGAAAACTTGAATATTAACGTCTTACGAATTTTCGATCAAAATGGTTTGTATCATAGATTGCATTTTTATGTACGATATTTCAACGCTAGATGTCTAACGTTGTATAAATAAAAGTTCAGGTCACGTATCCTGACGCGAGTTTAACAATTTTTACCCATTACAAAAAAAGTGTACAACGCCGCTAAAGAAGTTTTCACTTAAAAAAAAAAACTAGGTCTTGAATCATTGCCCTAACAAACATTTAGCCAAGTCCGAAACTGCATAATTGTAAACGAAAAAAAAATGTTTCAACCCTATCTCCATCCTTATAGAACAAGGAAGTAATAAAAATTAGAAGATTGGGCGGAGAGTTTTTATTATTTTTCTCCAAAAAGTTAGTTTTTGTATTGACCATCACATCTAAGTTCGTATCAGACCATATATACCAGAAAACATATGTACCTCCCCTTAATTCTCTTCTCTTTAATCGCCTAGCTAGAGCAATATTATATATATTAGTGACGTGCCAGATATCCGTATTCGAGGGAAAAGAAAGATCCGTATCCGTTAGTTTTTGGCGGATCATTTACCTTATTAATTTTAAATTCATAGATGAAATTTTATATATATAGGTGATTACGTAATAATGAAAACCTGTTAAATTCCATTCAGATTATTTTTTATTTTTTAAAATCGTATTTGGCACCTTTATATTGCAAACATTTATCGTAGTACCATACCAATAGTACATAACTCAAAGGTACTAAATCAACTATCTTTATAATGAGATATTGCACATCGATCTTTGGAAAGAGACAATCTGCTATGAGAGTTAACTCTTAAAGAGGCCAATAACTTTTTCCCATAACAGATAGTCTCTTTCCAAAGATCGATATGCAATATTTACCGCCGCTAAGAAAGTTAAGATCCGTATCCGCGGATCTTGAAACCAAATATCCGTATTCAGATCGGTATCCGCGAATATACATTTTTAACGATCCGGCACATCACTAATATATATCTATGACAAGCTCTTGGCAACAAGTGTGAACTGTGAAGTTAGCGTTTATATTATATAAGTCTATGGAGCTCCATAATAAAAGATCCGAGCTTTTTATACATCCATGATCCATAGAAACGTCACAGTATGCGTGGTGGAAAGTTTACTTTGATTTTGCTAATCTCATGTCAGTTAGGAAAGCATCATTCGACGTTTATCGGTGTTGTAAAAACATGGATTGATAGTGTAGGTTAAGTTTACATCAAATTAATTATAAACATGGCTAATGGGCCAATTACGGAAAGAAATCAAGGTAAGATATTTGAAATAAGTGTTAAATAATATCGTCATTGGGTATGCTGTATATTTCACTGTTTTTGTTAATAAAATTGTACGTTTTTAGATGCAACGATTTATGTCGGAGGACTTGACGACAAAGTCTCAGAGTCATTATTATGGGAATTATTTGTTCAAGCTGGACCTGTTGGTAAGTATTAGATACATCTATGCTTTTTAATTTTTTACTTCTGCAAAAAAGTCGGTGAAAAACATCTTGTCAAAGTAGTAAAAACAATAAGCATTAAGCAAGTACCAATAGAGATTATCCGTCATCCGATCTGTACGAAGACCTCAATCATCATTCACACAGATAGTTCATAGTCGATCCCACATAGGAAGCTAGGTCTCCTGGTTAAAGACTTCGTGGTCGATCCATTCATTGTTTTATAATATATTTTCGAGAAAATCACAATTTTCCCCCCTTATTTAGTGGAGTAGGAAAAAAAAACAGTTGTGTGGTTTTAAGAAACTACGACGCAAGTGAAACTTTTATTGGATTGTAGGCGTTGGATTGTAGACACTTATCCATCATGATTAATTATAAACAACAATATTCACATGAATACACGAATAAAAACATGTAAACACTGTACAGCACTTGCCCGCATGACAGACTGACTATGTGTTATACATACTACACGGTCCGCTAATGCTAACCATGGGCGCCGCCTTATTGGCCTTGGCTGCTCTACCGAGCGCCTATTCCGAACGCCTTTCACTTTACCCCTACTCCGCGGCCGCCTGTAATGCGACATGCAACAGACGGTCAGAAAAATTCGGAGCGATTAAATAAAAGTTTCACTTTAACAATAAAATGAAGAATCATCGAAGTGGAAATTTATTTATTTATGTTTCTAATTTACAGTGAATGTCCATATGCCCAAGGATCGGGTGACTATGATGCACCAAGGTTATGGTTTTGTGGAGTTTATGGGTGAAGAAGATGCCGATTATGCCATAAAAATTATGAACATGATAAAGTTGTATGGAAAACCAATACGTGTAAATAAAGCATCAGCACATCAAAAGAGTCTCGATGTAGGCGCCAATATATTTATAGGCAACTTGGATCCAGAAGTGGATGAGAAGTTGTTATACGACACATTTTCTGCATTTGGAGTTATTCTTCAAACACCAAAAGTAAGCATTCATAGCAATTTTTATAAACGTATTAATTTTAAACAATTTTCTTTTTGAAGTGAAAACTTCTTTAGCGGCGTTGTACACTTTTTTTGTATTGGGTAAAAAATGTTAAAATCGCACCTGATCGAAAATTCGTAAGACGAAAACTTTTATTTATACAACGTTAGACATCTAGCGTTGAAATATCGTACATAAAAATGCAATCTATGATACAAACCATTTTGATCGAAAATTCGTAAGACGTTAATATTCAAGTTTTCACTTCCGCCGGCACTCCTGGAGTGCAACCCGTCTTTTTGTTAATAAATTAATGGTTTAGACCATTTTATTTATCTTCACAATTGTTCATCAGATGTTGATTTGTATAAATTTATCTTTTTTTTATTACAGATTATGAGAGATCCAGAGACAGGCAATTCAAAAGGGTTTGCATTTATAAACTTTGCTAATTTTGATGCATCCGATGCAGCAATTGACGCAATGAACGGACAGTATTTATGTAATCGACCAATATCAGTGTCTTATGCTTTCAAGAAAGATGCTAAAGGTGAACGGCACGGTTCAGCGGCTGAGAGGTTATTAGCTGCTCAGAATCCACTATCGCAAGCCGACAGACCTCATCAGTTATTTGCCGATGCTCCTCCAATAGGTGGCATGATGCCACCGGTAATGGGTATGGCCCCGCCTCCGCCACCCATGACAATGATTGGTATGGTCCCGCCTCCACCCCCAACACCTACTGGAATGCATCCTCCACCTCCCCCTCCAGTCCCCCCGCCAACATCTTTTCCTTCCTCAATTCCTCCGCCGCCAATTCCTCCAATTGGTATGCAGGCAATGGCGTCATCAGTGAATCAGCCACCTTTGCCACCCGGTATGCCTCCTCAAGGAGGTTTGCCAGGTGGACCTCCTCTGCCGCCAATGCCACCAACTTCGCAACAAAATGGACCGGGTGGACCGCCCCCACCGCCTAGAATGATGCCGCCTCCACCACCGTGGGGTCAGAATGGCCCCCCTTCAGGTCCTCCTGGAAATTTTCCACCTCCTGGTGGAATGGGAGGACCCTTTGGAGGTAGTTTTCCACCTCCTCCTCCGCCTGGTGCGAGGCCACCACCAGGCTGGAGACCACCTCCACCTGGACCTCCATTTGGAAGACCACCTTTCCCTCCTAGAGGTCCGCCTCCACCACCTCCAAATAACTTTGGTAGCAATCAGTATGATAATTCATACAGCGATAATTATAGTAATTACTAATGAAATATATTTTTACGATGTATGTTGTCAATTTTTAAATATATGTATTATTTAAATTGTAAAAATGTACGTGTTTATTTTGTGCAGTGCATTCAAAAATAACAAAAAAAAAGACGGGTTGCACTCCGGGAGTGCCGGCAGAAGTGAAAACTTGAATATTAACATCTTACAAATTTTCGATCAAAATGGTTTGTATCATAGATTGCATTTTTATGTACGATATTTCAACGCTAGATGTCTAATGTTGTATAAATAAAAAATGGTTTGTATCATAGATTGCATTTTTATGTACGATATTTCAACGCTAGATGTCTAACGTTGTATAAATAAAAAATGGTTTGTATTATAGATTGCATTTTTATGTACGATATTTCAACGCTAGATGTCTAGCGTTGTATAAATAAAAGTTTCCGTCTTACGCATTTTCGATCAGGACACGTGACCTGACGCGAGTTTAACATTTTTTACCCGTTACAAAAAAAGTGTACAACGCCGTTAAAGAAGTTTTCACTTCAAAAATTTTTGTTAATTATTTTTTTGAACTAAGTACCTAATATACCATAGATGTATCTATGCTTGTCGCTTGGTAGTCTATCACGCTTGTTTTCAAATTTAGCGCTCTCGCTCACATTGTCGGTACATGCAGTTGAGACTTTATCAACCGTTGACAGTTCATAATTTTTCCATTTACAAGTCGTAGTTGGTATAAAATTATTTATTTTTCATTGTGAATACAATAAATTAGACGCTTATTATTATTTGAGTTAAATCGAAAGTACGAATTTTAGTTTTTGTATTGAAATAATAGTATTGTTTTTCTTTTTTTTATTACTAAATCGTACACGTTACGATTGCATATTATGGCTGAAGCCAAAGCATCAGAAAATTCAGAACGCAGTATGAATGTGGCAGCTTTAAAACGTGTTGACTATTATGTGAAAGATATAGTTGACTCTGCGTCTCATGTAGCTTTGTATTCGTTCAACGGTGAAGAAAACGAATGGGAAAAAACCGAAATCGAAGGCGCTTTATTTATCTACAGTCGCAGTGGCATACCTACCAACAGTATCTTAATTATGAACAGATTGAATACAGAAAACTTGGTGGAACCTGTAGTGCAAGGCCTAGATTTGCAGTTACAAGAGCCGTTTCTCTTATATCGCAATTCGAGGTGCCGCATATTTGGCATATGGTTTTATGACAGAGAAGAGTGTGTCAGAATAGCATCTGTACTTGAAAAATTAGTGAACGATATTGTGAAGGGCCAATTTACAGAAAATATAGTGTCGGCCAAACCCAAAGTAAGCACCAACAACGTCGATATATTCGGTATGCTGAGTAAAGCCCAGGAAGATTTTAACAGTAGTAAAAAAGATGGTTCGACACTGCAAACGTCACATGCACCGATGGCGCCAGATGTTACGTCTAAAAGTGTTATGGACTTTTTTGCGAAAGCTAGTGGTACGAAATCGCAACAGCCGGGAATGTCGTCTCCCGCTCAAGGGTCCGGATCGATTTTTGTAACGCCGCATGTTCCGCACGAACCGATATTTCAGCAGTTAATGAGCAATCCTGCCCACCGAGTGGAACACATCGAAAAACAACAGCGTGCTATCAGTCCCCAGAAACCGCTCAACAACGTAGAAGATTCAACGCTAGCCGCAGCACTTTTACAAGAGGAGCACCCCCGTTTACCTGCGGTGAGGGATAATGAAGCCCTGTCGCCGGTAATAAATTCTTCCGTATCCGTTATTGAAAACGGTTTGATGCGTTTACGAACGGCGTCTCCGGAACAACCGAGGCCAGCGTTGATGCCTCCTACCATGTTTACTTCGCCGGTCGTTAAAAACACAGCTCCTCCGTCGATCACTCCCGAACCTTTAACTCGGAATCAGTTGCTGCAGGCCGTTAATTATTTGCTTAAAAATGATCCGGATTTTGTAATGAAGTTACACGAGGCTTATGTCAAATCGTTTTCAGAGATGGTATCATAAATTATTTTAAATAAAATTTTTAATCGAGATAAAAGACATTTATTTAAATGTATTGTATATTATCGATGTTTTAGAGCTTGACAGTTATTGAATAGTACCTAATAAGTCAAAACATGACCTGACACTGCATTATTAGTTATTGGCGTAACTAGTAGTCTAAGTCAGGTCATGACTTAGCTTACAAGTTGCGCCCATAATTTTATTCAACAATTGCGCGTTATTCATGTTTTAATTATAATGAGATGTTGTAAATATCTATTTATTTCTTTATAAAAAAAATTGTCAATACTAACAGCACCAAACAGCACGATTCGATGTTTTGGTTTGAGGTTAGCCGGTTATGAATAAACTCCATGTCGAAAACATTCGGCCTCTCAATTTTAGCCTCAATGGGTAACAACGGAGTTGTTGTTACCGACTATTTCGTTACGACTCAGAAAATAGTTACGTTTATTTTCATTACTCCACAATGGCCGAGCTAGTAGGAATTTTCATTGAGTTATGACAAGTAATTGTCACCAGTCGGTAAATGGCTATTTAGGGTTCGGTTTTTAGGCATGATAAAACATGAATAGCGCGCATGAGTTGAATAAATTATATTATTGTGTATATATGGAACATCAAATAGTCAAGACGTTTTAATTCTTGATGTTCGATCTGCATTCAACGAATCGTTTCTTTATTACTTTAAAGTTTTTCGATGCAATTTAATTTCAGTCAATAAATTTAGTGTCTCTTTTATAAATTTTAAACTTATTTAATTAAAACAATTTCAGGGTCATAAAATGTAATAATATTTGGGTTTTTTATTTTTGTGATTTGACAACCGATAACATTTTTTTATAAATATGGGCATATAACCATTTAATCATTGTTAATAACTTAAATATTTTATTTTTCTCTTGAAATTTTTATCGCTCTAAGTATATATAATTAAAAACTGCATTATAACTAATTGTTAAAATTAGTATAATAAAAATATACTCGTTGTAAATTGTATCTTTCTTAACATAAATTATAATGTAAATACCGAACAAAATATCTAGGCATATATATTTTAGATAAGATCCAAAAAATTATTTATTAGAATCTTGAAATTGTACTATCTATGCAGTGAAAAAATAAAAATCTTTCGAACAGTAACTCCTGCTTTAAAAATTTTTTATTACAATTATTCTGAAATAAAAAATTTGCGATTATAAGGTTATGTGCATAATTTTGTTCCAAAGGGAGAGTTATGAGAGTAAGCATGGATATCCAGTTATCGTACGGTGTTAAAGTTTTTGAATGATTTTTTGACGTGATAACGTCTTATAAATTGATGAAACACCGGCTGCATGCACGAAAAAGTGTCACGTTCCGCCTGACAGCTACTAAAATTTAGGTTATGTATTATTAAATATGATATTCGAGCGGAATACGTTATCACGTAAAACTATCGTCCGTAAACCGACTTTAAAGACAACCAATTTTTTTACATAAATGGAAGGCTCACCAATTTTACAGCAAAACTATTTTTTTTAAACTGAACATCGACGACGCATTGAATCTATAATCTATATATTAGCGGTCCCGCCTGGTTTCACCCGGGTGCAAAAGAACGAATGGGGGGGAGGTACGTGAGTACGCACATTCATCTTAGTTTACCGAGATGAATGCTGTGTCCAAATTTCATGATGATCGGACTTAACGTTCAAAATATGTTTTTGTCGGACAAACAAATTTTGAGTTACATTATTCAACATTTTTCATTGATGTCCGCTCCTATTGGCCGTAGCGTGATATTATATAGCCTATAGCCTTCCTCCATAAAATGGGCTATCCAACAAAAAAAAATTTCAATTCGAACCAGTTAGTTCATGAGAATAGCGCGTTCAACCAAACAAACAAACACACTTTTCAGCTTTTTATATATATATTATATATTAAGTATACGTATCTGTCACAATTATTCAGTATATCGATGGATCCACTAATAATTGAAATAGTTTGATATCCAATTAATAGTACAATGTGTTACAAGGGCAGAAAATTGACGATTGCAAACAAGAATGGCAATTTCACCTAAATATTATAGAAGTCGTGGCGTTTAAAATAAAAAAAAAAATAATAAACGCCCCGTAGATCAAAAAATAATTAAGAAAAAAAAGACGGGTTGCAACTCCGGGAGTGCCGGCAGAAGTGAAAACTTGAATAATAACGTTTTACGAATTTTCGATCAAAATGGTTTGTATCATAGATTGCATTTTTATGTACGACATTTCAACGCTAGATGTCTAACGTTGTATAAATAAAAGTTTTCGTCTTACGCATTTTCGATCAGGACACGTGACCCTGACGATCTGACGCGAGTTTAACATTTTTTACCCATTACAAAAAAAGCGTACAACGCCGCTAAAGAAGTTTTCACTTCAAAAAAAAAACACAATTTAACACAGTAGAAAATAATGGTATATTTGCAATAAAAAAGAATAAAAAAAAATACTTCTTTGTATAAACGAAACAACTTTACATAAAAATGCGATATTAAAGATTAACAAAATCAAATGAAAAATACAACAAAGATTCTATTTTAAAACAAAGGAGAAAATAAATAGAATCAGACGGATTGTTGAATTTGTGTAGGAGCAAGTAAGGATCGCGAACTTCTGACTATCGAAATAAATATTCACGTAAAAGGAATGCCAGTCCGGCGATTTTAAAATGTTATGTAAATTAATAAAATATTCCTGCATGTAGGCACATACATTATGGAAGGGAACTATGTTTGCCTACATACAGGAGAATAAAAAAAATACGTGTGGCACTCGGGGACTGCCGCGGTAAAGCTATTGCATATTCTTTTTAGGTCTTTTTCTTCTCTATAAAACGAAAATAGCTAGGTATAAATAATAAGGTATAAATAGTATAATTACACACCAAAACAATTATTCATTCAAAAAATTTGAACAAAAAGAACGATATTAAGAGTTTGATCATAGAATTTCGCGCGATGTACATTTATATAGATATAATATCATATATACTTTCTCTGCACATAAACTAAATAATTTAGGTTATTTTTATAGCAGTATTATATATAAATTCATTTATACACAAATAAAGATAGAATCAGCTATGAGCAGTTATGCAGTTATGAGCACACAAACACCGTGCCGAAGTCTGCCGAACTGAAACGACGTTAGACGATGTGCGGCTGTCAACGCCGCACCGCTGTGCCGGTCGGAGTGGGGGGTGTTAGGTTTTTTTCGTTACGGAATGGGTGTTGGGTTTTTTTTCGTTACGGAATTTCTTGATTCGGTCGCCGCGCTCAAAGCCCGCGATAGAAGCTATGCAATAGCTTAAAAAAAGAAAAAAATAAAAATAATTTTTGGATCGCTTCAATGTGGGAACCACCTTCAACCTGAAATGACATTCCCGAGAGTCAAAAACACTTTTTCTCCCCAAAAACAAGTATGTTAATGTTGCAAAAACTAATTTTTATTTATTACTGCTCTTTTTGCTCAGTAAAACATCAATTAAGGGGTATGATAGGGTATAAATGATAAGGTACACTTGGTGTAATAAGCAAACAAAAAAAAATATGTTTAATATTCAATAAATAGTTTATTATGATAATAATAAAAAACTTTTTTACTTACATATATGTTCACTTGTAATAATAAAACATAGTTTTATTATTTTCTTAAATCATAAATTATAATATACATTAACTTACATTATGTACAATTTAATAAAATCTAATTAGATTCAATAAGGAATACTGCAGATATAAAAAAAATCTGTTGTATTCCTTACAAAATCTAATAGTTTATTGTTACAAAATTCGAAAGAAGTTTAACAGATCGGTCAGAAATTATAAAAAATCACTGAAAAAAATCTTATATATTATTATTATTAACAAGCTGTTCGTTTTTTAAATTAAAAGAACGAACGTTCGACAATAATGTTTAGAGATTCGTCTTTTCATAATAACAAAATATGCAAATATCAGTTTTCTCAATCCTGTTTGTCATTTTTTATCAGCAATTTTACAAAAGCATCATGTGCTTCCGAATTTACTGAAGTACAACTTCATATGCGAAACGTTCCGTTAAATATTTAACGCTAACGTAGAGGGGGAACACAAATTGTAACCAATGAAGTGATGATATTGTTATGTAATGCTTCAATTAATGAAACACGTTTGATGCCTCCACTACACGCGTGGCCAGCACCGCCACTCAAATAAGTGCCTATCATCGCCGCGATGATTGGAGGCATCACAGTTCATTTCAACTGTTTCACTGAAAGAACTTGTGCTCATAGATTTTAATTGAATATTATTTATTTACGATACTTTTAATGCACAAAAGCAACCTGGGTTGACTTTTTGGCACCACTTAAAGACTTTTTTTCGCGCGCGCTGTTTGGACGGTTGGTAGTGAGTGTTTAATGACTTCACCGCACATGACTTAAGAGAGCAAAACGTGAGTAAAAGCACGCATTACATACAGTATGTAAACACGTAAGGTGCACATAGGGAAATTAGCATTGGGAAAAAAAACTTGGATCAGAGTTAGCCATGACTGCATTAATTGTTATTTCTATTGAATTATCGTGGTAATATTGAGGATTTCTAGTTTATTTTGATTTATTTTTATTTTACTTGGCTTTTTTAATAATAAAAAGCTCTTATAAATCATTATTTTAATTTTTTTGTACAAAAATAAAACAAAAAAACAACTCCATCTGTTTGGAAACATTTCATTCAAAAATTGTCTGACTGGTATGACGTATGCGCGTTGGTAAATCAGTGACCCAAATGTCTTTAGGTTCAACACGAATAGGGGGAGATATTTGATCTCGCACCATATTTAAGTATTTTTGGGAATTTAATGTCCCATTAATAAAAAAAGTCCGATTATGTTGTAATTATTTGAATACTTTCTTCGGTAGTATACACATTCATTTTGCAAAAGAATATTATCTGTCAAATTGAAAAACAGGATTTCAGGGCTTACTCTGATCCAGTCATTTTTTCTCAATGTTAATTTCCCTATGTGCACCTTACGTGTTTACATACTGTATATTCTTACTCACGTTTCTATTTTTTTTAAATGTTAATTTGGTATGTGCCATAATTTGGGACGAATATCATCATTATAATTGTGGATGTAGTCAGAATAAGTACAAAGTACTAAGTATTTATCATCACTTAGAAACATTACTTTTTGAAGTGAAAACTTCTTTAGCAGCGTTGTACACTTTTTGTTTGTAATGGGTAAAAAAAAACTCGCGTTAGGACACGTGACCTGATCGAAAATTCGTAAGACGTTAATATTCAAGTTTTCACTTCTGTCGGCACTCCCGGAGTGCAATTTTTTTTTATCATGCATTTAAGGAGCTTAAAACAATTTTATCTAAAAGTACTAGAATCGAATTATTTACAAGAAGAGAAAACTTATCGTTATTTCCAAAACATAACCTATCTCTTGACAAGATGTAAACAATTCAATTTCGGTTCAAGTGTACCAAATTGTTTTTGAAATGAAAAGAATTATTATAATTATCAAAAGGCGTTGTTTAGTATTTCACAGCCGATATCATAAAGTATTTAAAAATCATTTTCACTTATAAAAGACTGCAATAATTTACGTCTAGTTTTAGCAATATTATTATTAAACATATCAATTTTAAATATATTAATCCCTTACATATTTTTTACCTTTGCGTAAATATTTCCTTAAATAATTAAATAAGCAATGGGTCGGTAATACAAAAAGACTATTTTTGTTAAGGAAGTACCCTCGATAAATGAATTAACAAACAGAAAATTACGAAAATTTGCAAATATGTCAAAACCTTTTCAAAAATGACTCAGTTAAATTTTTGTGATTTTTGGTTGACTTTGAAAAAAGATATTGATAATTTTATTTCGCTGCACTTAACATGGAGTCTTATGGAAATCTGTGATTTTGACGCACTCCATCATTTATTACGTTGGAATTGACAAACAGATTTTGATAAAATTTTCAGGAAATATAAACGAATATTCTATGAAGATTTTTCTTTTTCCAAAACGTATAAAGCTTGCTTATGTTAATAGAAATAACTAAAACAAAGCCGAGCTTTTTAGCAATTCATAAACATGGCAACACCGCAATATTATAGTTTGTGGCGCGTCATTCAAAGGTAAGTTACGAAACTGCAGCAGTTTTGATATCGTAAAAACATACGTAAATTGAGTAAATGCTAAAAGCATAGTATTCCAAAAAAATGATAATATATTATTATTTCCGAAATGACAGGAATAAAGAAAAGCATTTTCATAAATTAATGCGAATTTGACACCGCGTGCTGACTTATGCTGCGTACATAAGCACTTGTAACTATGGCAAGGCATGCGGTTTTGCCAAATTATATACTACGTTACTCAAGTAGAAGACTGAAATTCTTTGACTTACTGCGTACCGAGGGTACTTCCTTAAATAAAATAAAAACACACTCTTTGTTTACTATTTCACGGGATTAAGCCGCGTACAGACCAAAGATCCACAGCAACCAAGAATATTCCGAATCAATAGGGTTATTGACAAAATTTCAAAAAGTATTTAAAATTAAAGAATAAAGGTTATGTACCCGTAAAAAATATTTTTTCTCATAAATATTACATTTTTGACTCATTATTAGTTATTTTTTATTTTGACTTTAAATTCTGCGCCAAAACGTCAATTGACCTTGACAGCCATGTTTACTGATTGCCTACGTCACAGTAGGCAATCAATAAACACTAAGCAAGCGGGTACAACGCGACATATAGCATTATAACCAACAAAGTGTTGCATTTAATATGATTGACAGAGTACAATGAATACACCAGAGAACATACACTGAACAGAGATAACGAATACACATGGCAGTCAGTGGCACACAGCTACCGGCCATGTTGACTGATTAATGACGTAGGTTAAAAATCGTGATTTTATTTATTTATTTTAATATAAGATTTAACGCACTTATTTAATAAAAATAATTATTCTAAACGATATTTTAGACCATAAACTTTCATTATAACACAGTTTTATATTTAATTTTAATCACTGTCAATAACCCTATTGTGTATGATAGTGTGTCGCCAAAGGCATTCTAATTCTTTCCAATGCAATAATTGTATTTGCAAACGTGAAATCCTAGTGAATAATTTCGATAATATACGCCTCCGAAATCCAAATTGCTTTTGACGACACGCGAAACTGCGCTCTCATGTGCGGCTGTTGGAATTCATTTGTATTGGAACTTCGGTCTGCATACGGAAACTGTATTGTTGGTCAGATACCTTCCCACTACATGACAAACCGATGAATGGGGTTTATTTAAGCATTTCGATTTAGATTTAAAATGGAACTTAAATAAATTTTTTATGCGGTTTGCGACTAGTTGATATCTACTGAAGGGTTAATAGTTATTGGCGTAACTAGTAGTCTAAGTCATTCATCGCGCTGACAGGTCATGACTTAGCCTACAAGTTGCGCCCATAATTTTATTCAACAATTGCGCGTTATTCATGTTTTAATTATACTGAGATGTTGTAAATATTTATTTATTTCTTTATAAAAAAAACTGTCAATACTAACAGCACCAAACAGCACGATTCAATGTTTTGGTTTGAGGTTAGCCGGTTATGAATAAACTCCATGTCGAAAACATTTGGCCTCTCAATTTTAGTCTCAATGGGTAACAACGGAGTTGTTGTTACCTACTATTTCGTTACGACTCAGAAAATAGTTACGTTTATTTTCATTACTCCACAATGGCCGAGCTAGTAGGAATCTTCATTGAGTTATGACAAGTAATTGTCACCAGTCGGTAAATGGCTATTTAGGGTTCGGTTTTTAGGCATGATAAAACATGAATAACGCGCATGAGTTGAATAAAAATATTTTTTGACTATAATATCACTACTTAAGTTTTTCAAAGGGATTAACATTACTTATTGTTACATAAATTATTTACTGAGAAACAATGACAGATGCTCAATTGTTAGTTCCTTGAAGATTGTACAATTTGAAATAATGTTTTATTGTAAGGGAAAAAAACAATACCATCAATACATGCTTTAAACCAGGGGTGCCCAACCAGTCGATCGCGGCGTAATTTCAAGTAGATCTTTATACTTTATCTATTCTAACATCCAAAAATTCAATTTTCAAACTAAATCGATTAGCTTTTTCATCGTATACTCCCGCCTTTGAAAATATTGCCAAATCTGGAGTGTCAGCGATCTCATTAAAATTACTTCACTATATTCCTAATTTTGTTTCTTTTTTGACGTGATAACGTCTTATAAATTGATGAATCACCAATCTTATAAATTGATAAAACACCGGCTGCATGCACGAAAAAGTGTAACGTTCCTAACGTTCCGCCTGACCCTGTGCGTGCTTTTCTCGAAAACGGCCCTAACGATTTGGATGAAATTTACTGAAAAGGGATTTTGGGGGGCAAAAAATCGTTTTAGCTAGGTCTCATCTCTCGAAAAAATCGTTTTCATACAAATTTTATCATTATAAAAATCAATTTTTTGACGTATGAAAATACTTAAATATTGTAAGTAGGTTTTGGAATTTTATATAAACAGTGAAACAATTGTTTTCAAAATATTATGACAGTTAATCTTTGAGACTTAAAATAAATACGAAAGAAAGAAAGTTAAAAAAAACAATTATATTATAGGTGGTGAGTAATTTTAATAAATAAAATTAACCTAAATTTGAAGCGAAAGATGCAATATCATAGATTCGAATTATTATAATTATTATATAAATTTAGGTTATGTATTACGGAATACGTTATCACGTAAAACTATCGTCCGTAAACCAACTTTACAGACAACCAATTTTTTTTTTATATGACTATAATACTCGATATTGCATAATTTTTTTCCCACTTAAATGTTTAATAAACTTTCTATATTTGCAGCATTATTATTATTATTTTTTCCGGCATATTGGTAGATCGCGATGACACTATTTAAAAAAAAGTAGATCGCACCTACTAATAGGTTGGGCAGCCCTGCTTTAAACCTCAGACAACTGATTGAGACGCCGAGTAGATAGGAACTTCCCTGGGGTTGCCACCAATCCTAGAGCGCGGTCTGGTTTTATAAAATCTTCATTTATTCTCAGTTCTCGATAATAATTTGAGATTTAATAAATGCGCAAATTTAAAATATTCACTTAACAACATTTTTATAGTATTATTGTCAATTTAAACATATAGATTCATTTTGACAAAAACTCATGGACTACCTAAACTATAGGTTTCATATAAATACATAAAAAATAATTATATACATTTTTTTTCATAGCACCTAAGCAATTACAGTTTTTGTCGATAAATACAGTCTTTTTAAGCATGTTAGGCAATTTAAATCGTTAATAAACTATATACATCGAAGTGTATTTGAAGGGTACACGGGAAGAAGGCGATTTGTCAGTAAAAATTCGAAATTAATTTTTTTTATGCCATCTTGTAACCAAAAGTCGTACCTTTCTGTTGGTGTATTCATTTTAGACAATACGCTAGGTCAAAAGTTATAAGCGTTGAAAGAAATGCATCAGCAAGTAAATGGTACGATCTTAAACCCTTCAAAATGCTCTCCTGCACAATTTACATTTTTTGACAAACCGCCTTCTTCCCATGTACCCTTCATTTGTTAAAACTCAAAAGATAAATATGTCTAAAATTTCTAATGCCACTTGTTACTATTTCGTATATTCTTCTGCAACAGAGGCGTCAGTTATAAAAATTTGAGAAATGTTGAATATTGTATCAACTATATTTTCAAAGAAAACATTTTTGCCTCAAACTGCGAATGGAGTTTTCATAAAATTAGTTGACACCCCTGCTTTATTATTGGTTCAAGTTTTGAGAGAGAATTAAGCGCTTAAAGTTTTCTTCATTTATTTTTTAACAATGATTGCAGGAGCTAAAATATTTACTGAACTGTCTAAAAAAATGGAATCCTGAATCACTTATAACTAGTCAAATATATTGTGAATTTTAAACTAGCAAAATCAAGCTTATTAATATGTATTTGGCTTCTTAAAGCAATACATAATATAGGTACGGTTATTTGTTATTATTTCAAGGCACGAATTATGTCAGTTTATTTTCTATTGCATTATTAAAAACGGAAGTATTATAACATACTAATTCTGGAATCAAATCTACTTTCAAACAATTTTCGTTAAAAAACACAGTTAAATCTTGTTAAAACGTTCACAATATGTTTCATCAACGCCCAAACAGGCTACTATTTCGCTCTAGTCCCCAATTCATTTCTTTAACTATGATGAGTACAAAAAATATTCATTCTAAAGTCCCCCCCTCGATTTCAGTCTAATTGCCTGGCAGTATAGACAGACCCTAGTTTTATCTAAATCTTAAATCATCAGAATTACAGAATTGGGCTTTTGAATGAAATTTTTTTTTGTCATAAATGGAAAGATCGTATACAAGTTTTATAACAAAACTATTTTTCTTTTTTTTATTTTCGTTATAATTCAAAAGTTATATCAAATTAAAAATATTTTTTTGTACCCAGTTCCGAGAACGCGCCGACATTTCCCGAACATAATGTGACGTCATAATGTTTTAGTCAATACTCATGTAGAAGCCACTGATAGTATACTGCGTATATACATTTTACCATTATGACGTCACAACTGTCAAAAACAATTTTAGTGCGTTTGCAGTCACGTGATTTTTTAAAATATTTTATCAATTTTAAATTGCTTATAATCAATTTAAAAAAAGTTTTTTGAAAGTTTTTCGCATCGATTATCAATATTATTTATAATAAAGTTTTAAAATACAATTAAAAAATCGATAATTATTTTTTTTTCAAAAGCCTAATTGCTTCGACTTGAAACGGAACCTATTGAAGAGCGTGTTAACATGATTTTGTAGATGATTATTAAATATAGAATAACATAGTTTTACTTCTATTGCAAACGTTTAACAATGCTTTATAGTTTATATATTTTATGTAACTTTATTTTTTCAGTTTTTTCCTGAGTAGCTTCTAAATTTGGTTCTTTTAAATTTGCTTTCAACTTTATATTAGAGAAAACAAAGTAGCGAGACATACATATCACAAAACTACTTTTTCGTTATATTACACATATTTTGTTCAAAATCGTTGCACAGACAAAATATATTTAATAACTTCTATATTGCTAGTGGCCGTAAGTAAGTGAGACAGCAAACGACTGTTTCTGTCTCTTTCTTTTTACTTGACCCGTTGTGCGCAAGTGTCGCGTCTGCAGTGGGGCAATTAGTAAGTGGAATAGAGCAAGCCACCTCCCACAGCTTAGTTCCATGTGGTCTATATCGACCCCCAGGGGTCGACGACAACTTGCAAGGGGTCCATGTCAGTGGGAAAAAAAATTGGGGGTCCATGAAATGAAAATCAGGGTTAACGATAGTGAATCTCCTAACAAAAAAGTAACAAACTGGACATCGTTAACCGAAGAGATTTAAGATTAAATCTAACTAAATTGATGCCAAATGTTGAAAATTTATTATTAAAGCATCAGGTTCATCCCTCACACTAAAAGCATTTATTTTTTGCTTAGTTATTTTATGTAACAGAAAGTAAATTTTAATTTCGCGCCTCCATTCATGGACATGCGCATGAGACTCTGAGTATAAGTGAGACAGACGTGTAAATGTCTGCACCGTAGTGTTTAAGTCTTTCTCCCGATCTCTGCTAGCAATATAGAGGGTATTAAATAGAACTTTTCAGTGCCACTTGTCAGTGTGACTCCGAGCGTCAAATATGTTATTATTATTACTTCTTCAAAGATGATTTTTTTCTTATTTTCTAATACGCGTGAGTCGGGGGGCACGGCAGTTTGAAATTAACTTTTAAACAAGTAATACCTGCACGTATGAAATCATCGTCAATCATTTGAAAATTGTTACTACCGCGTGGAATCCAACTGAATCCAATCTGTTTAAACAGATCTGCGATTTTTTCGAACCGGGGCAGAAACTTGATAATGGCGCCCCCTCTCTCCAGCATTTACAGTGTAAACTCTTTATAACGTCCTTCGTTATAACGAAAAACTCCCTATAACGTCGAAATTTTTACGATTTGGTTGGTTTACCTTAAAACCTATACATTAATACCCTCTTTATAACGCAACAGCTATTCTCTATTACGAAGAAATATGTTCATATTTAGGCGTCAGCAAATGTTTACAGACATAAAGAGGACCATTCTGAACCATCACCATCTATTCAACAAGCGATGACGCCAAACTATAGGTATATGTGTTTGGATTAAATTAATTTTGTGAAAATTAGTTATTTTTCTTTCTTCCCTCCATATAACGAAAATTCTTTATAACGAAAAAAATGTTCGGTCCCTTAAAATTCGTTATAAAGAGATTATACAGTACATTGAAGATTATTATTAATTTGGTTGTTTTTCTTTCTTCACTCCATATAACGGTAACTCTCTATAAAGATAAAAAATGCTCGGTCCCTTGAGTTTCGTTATAAAGAGTTTACACTGTACTTAAAAAAACTCATAAATATATAATGGTTGGTATTTTTCGTGAACGGCAAACCGTCAGAAAACAAGCAGAAATAGAGTAAATCGGAAAAAGGACAGATAATATGTGGTTTTGGCGCCCTCTAAAATTGCCGCCCGGGGCGGGTGCCCCGGTTTGCCCCCCCCCCATAGATCCGGGGCTGTGTTCAAATGCCGTGCAATTGTTTTGAACATAACGTGTGCGAGTTCAACTCATCTTTACGTCGTATATATACTTTGAAAATTTAATTTCAGTTTGACTTCTCAGCTAAAAATGATCATACTACAAAATATACAACTTACCCCACAGTCATAATGTAGAATATCACTTATAATACAGGTATATAGAGAAAAGGAACGTATGTATATTATTAATTTCTACAAAGTCAATCGTTATCAATATCACATGTGTAATCGACACCGTTTTTCATGTCGCAGATGCCATCAATATGAACATTATTGTGATCAGGTTTCATGTGTCCGTCTTTGCATTTTGGTTCAGACATATGAACACTACTGTACATCGAGTCGGTGTCATGATGCCATGTAGCTTGTGGCAACATTCTGTTTGAGTAACTTTCTGTATTTAACATGGGTCTGTCGTCAGCTACATTCAAAGTAACCGAATCGTGCTGATTCCGCGGAAGAAGCGATGCATTTTGTTGAATCAATAACGTATCACAGTGGTGTGGTTGCATTAAATTAATTTTTTTCATGTTGCCACTACTTGTACACTGCGGATGACCAGGTAATTGGTTGAAACAGGCTCCGTGTGATTTATGATGCGGGTATCCCCTGTAAGCATAATGTACTTCCGTTAGTAAGGAAAACCGGGCGGCGAATTAGATTGTAAATTATAGACGCTCAAGATCTAAGCGTCTATACCAGGGGCGGGCAAATTTTTTGATCGGCGGGCCACATAACTGATGAATATTTGACCGCGGGCCGTATGGCTGATGAAAATTTCCCCGCGGGCCAAAAATTTGCAGAGCAAAAGAAAAAAAAGATCCTCACATTCTATTTCCGCATTTCACTATTTTTCTAAAATTTTCTAAAATGCTTCGCGGGCCGCCATTTGCCCAGGCCTGGTCTATACGAATGTATTACTTTGATTCAGCAACTAATCACAGGCGCAAAAGCGCGCGTTTGGGGTCTCGGTATCGCTGTGGCTTCAAAAAAATAAAAAAAAACTAGATTTCGTATTTTAACATTTCATTAAATATTAAATATACAGGGTGTAAGAAACTATTTTGGTGTTTTTGAAAGAGTTCGGCAACCAATGAGAAGATTGGATTCAAGCATCCAAGCTGGCGGTACTGATTTTCTAGAAAAACTTTTAATTGTCCTGTATCTTTTAAAAAAGCGACTTTCCGAAAAGCACCAAACGACAAAATATTCTTAAAATAATAACATCTTGAAGGTATGTTTAGTAAATACTAGTGTTGGCATAATCGATATATTTCAATAATCGAATGAATCGAAATAATCGGTTTTTATAATCGAATGATCATTCGAATTATCGATTATGAATGATGTTCTAACTTTGCAATTTCGATTTGTTAATATTACTTAACACAATATTAATAATGGAATCACTGGTATGATCGAATAGAAATAGAAATATATTTATTCAACTCATGCGCGCTATTCATGTTTTATCATGCCTAAAAACCGAACCCTAAATAGCCATTTACCGACTGGTGACAATTACTTGTCATAACTCAATGAAAATTCCTACTAGCTCGGCCGTTGTGGAGTAATGAAAATAAACGTGACTATTTTCTGAGTCGTAACGAAATAGTAGGTAACAACAACTCCGTTGTTACCCATTGAGGCTAAAATTGAGAGGCCGAATGTTTTCGACATGGAGTTTATTCATAACCGGCTAACCTCAAACCAAAACATTGAATCGTGCTGTTTGGTGCTGTTAGTATTGATAGTTTTTTTTATAAAGAAATAAATAGATATTAGGCTTCGTTTTTTAGGCAATGAATAAAACATGAATAACGCGCAATTGTTGAATAAAATTATGGGCGCAACTTGTAGGCTAAGTCATGACCTGACTTAGACTACTAGTTACGCCAATAACTATTGTTATGCCCTAGAATGGACACATCGTCAATTTACATAATGAGTTAAACATTAAAATTGAAATTTAAAAAATCCTTAATGTCAAAAAAACATTTTTTATAGAAATTTGATTTAAGTTTGAACTTAAATTCTTTACCACACTGAATTTCAGTTAAGCTATTTGGTAGTTTATTAAATAAAACACTGCCAGCAAAGACTTCCCATCCCAGTGCATGTAGATGCAGAAACCGAATGATATATCGATATATCACATTAATATCGACAGTGGACATAGCAATAGTACTGAGTCGGAATTTAATATTCATTTCATATTTCATAATCGATTCAAGCGAATGATATCTCGGTTGCCATAATCGAATGATCCAACAAACTACAAAGTATATGTACAATCGAAACACCCCCACTCTCCAGTGCTAGCAAAGACTTCACATCCCAGTGCATGTAGATGCAGAAACCGAATGATATATCGATATATCACATTAATATCGACAGTGGACATAGCAATAGTACTGTGTCGGGATTTAATATTCATTTCATATTTCATAATCGATTCAAGCGAATGATATCTCGGTTGCCATAATCGAATGATCCAACAAACTACAAAGTATATGTACAATCGAAACACCCCCACTCTCCAGTGCTAGCAAAGACTTCACATCCCAGTGCATGTAGATGCAGATACCGAATGATATATCGATAGTGGACATATTTCATAATCGATTCCAAACGAATGATATCTCGGTTGCCATAAACGAATTATATCTCGGTTGCCATAATCGAATGATCGAACAAACTACAAAGTATGTACAATCGAAACACCCCCACTCTCCAGTGCTAGCAAAGACTTCACATCCCAGTGCATGTAGATGCAGATACCGAATGATATATCGATAGTGGACATAGCAATAGTACTGTGTCGGGATTTAATATTCATTTCATATTTCATAATCGATTCAAGCGAATGATATCTCGGTTGCCGTAATCGAATGATCAATTATTCGGCCATAATCGAAATATTTCGATTATATCATTCATAATCGCCCAACACTAGTAAATACCCTGTATAACTAAAGTATAAGTGTTATAGAGAAGGTCCCAAAACCCGGTTGAATTTGAGAATCTAGACGCCCTGAAGGTAGACTTACTGGACAAATAGTTTTACAGAAACGAGTTTCCTTTCATATTACACCTTTAAAAAAAGATCTGATTTCGCTTACCCCAATTTATGAGCTTGTATATGAGCACTGTCGCTTCGAAGAATCTTAACTGCTAATATTACAAGAACGAACAACACCATAACACCACAAATCGGTGTAGCGATGATGGCTGCCTTGAACCATACTTCAGCATCATTGTAGCTTGGTGGTGCCACAACATTTTTTGTACTGGTGTGGCCACGTGAATGATCTGAAGAAGACATGTTCAATCCAGAACCTGTGGGAAAATAATAATTCATTGTAAAAATATTGAAGTCGAGATATAATTTGGAAAATCGTACAATCAGATGATGACGTTCAGAATTTAGGACATAGAAGAGTCGAAGGAAAGTTTTTTGGCATAGTTGTACAGCAGGAAAACTTCCCAGGAAGGAATCTATTTGATGGATTTTAACATTTATGTCTAATTAAAAATGTAGGATAGTGGATGATCGTCATAATTAATTAATTATTAAGCTAAGGTGATAAAATGACCCTATAGCTGGAGACTGCTAATCGAGATTAATGGGTCATATGCATGAGACTCCAAATTGGTTTAAATTTTTATTTCGAAATATATTTTAGTTCTTGATCATATCGTAATGGTTATTTTATTAATCTAATCACTGAAAAAAATACAAATAATAAAAAGAGAAATGTAGAAAATAAGCGCTATTTTCGAATTCTCAAAACGCATCGTGACGTCAGAGTATATATCAACAACAGTTTCCATGACAACGATGTCGTCTCACAGTTAGATTATGTCAGTATTTAGAGAAAACAACAAATAAACTTCATTTAGAACATTGAAAATTTGACATCAAGGTTGACATGCATCGTATATCATGACGTCACATAAGCCCGCGAACATGGCGGATTGTTTAAACTGTCTATTTTTGAATGTGAAATTTAATATTTTTTTTCTTATGATAATATTACATTTTTAAATGATTATCAATTTTTTTCCGTATTATGGTTGACTAAATAATCTATTAAAAATATAAAAAAAAATCATGCATATGACCTATTAGCAAAAACAATTAGAATTCTAGGAAAAAATTGTAATTTGTTGTAGATTGTCGAACTGGGACACCCAAAATAATAATATTAAGTGGCAATATCTAGTCACTGTTTCCGAAATGTTTGGTGATATGTTTTTAGACGTGATGGTGTCTGGAATTTACAATGCTTTGCTAAAACAATTTTTTAAAAAAATGTCTTACCAGCTAATGTATCATTTAATTTTGTTCTGGTTTTGGGACTATCTACATGATTGCACATATCCTTGAAACAACATAGTAACAAAGATTTCGGATTGTCCAGTACAGCTTTTCCATCTGGTTCATTTTTGCATTGTGCTATCTTCTCCCTGAAAGAGTAAAAAAACATACATATAAAATTAAGTAAAGCTACTTTTAAAGGTGGAACAATGACAAAATGTCGTTAGATCTAAGCCTCACAAGAGACCAAACAGTATTTGGTCTCCATGAGGTTATTCTCATTCAAAATGTAAAAAGTCCAGATAAACTAGAATGATTTTTTTTTTTAAAATGTTAGACAATTAAATTTTATATAAGTACAATCTTGTATTTACATAATCAGTGGCGGATTTACAGATTTGCCGCCTGTAGGCTATTCAATTTTTGCCGCCTCTGAATTTTGATACCTTAGTCCACAATCATATCAATTACATTTTCTATCAATGAAATTCCAACTTTATGATTTGTGTTCCAACTTTTCTCGTATGGTTAGTATCATTGAGAATTAATAGTACAAGAGACGGCTGCAGAAAATGTGTCGTCATAAGGTGGACGAACGAAAAAATTAGAGATGATAGTTAAGACCATAATTAAGAAAGATCGCTAAGGTTGCCTGCGAAAATCCTGCCGAAACAATGTTTTTTTAAATCAGTTAATAGACCAGTGAAGTTAGCTGTTGACAAGGACAAAATTAATAACAGAAAACGAATGATGAGGAAGGGACGAAACTGCCGTCAGAAATACAGAAACCAAAAATTCAAATGCGTAAAAAGGCCGGAGGGCTGTAGGGGGTGCATTTTAGAGGTCAAACGCGGTTTTTCGTTATTTCCGGCGAAAGTTGACCCCCAATCGAAAAATGTTGTGTGGCAATGTTGTAGGTATTAAAAGGATCTACAACTTTTATGAATATAACTTTTTCACATAACCTTAAAGATTTAAAGAAATATTGAAAAAACCGAGTTTTTTGTTTTTAATTTTTTTATCGAATCGCTATTGCGATATTCTAAAAATTCATGATCATTAAAGGATATTTTTACAAAGCGTTTAGCAATAATGTTCATGTAGAGATGTTGAAATATTTAGTATTTAGCACTGTATATATGACTATATTTCGATTTTTGTTAAATATTTTGATTTCTCTCCAATTTTTGAAATTCGTATTTTGTGTGGATAATAATTTTTTGTTTAATTTTGTAAATCGAAATAAAAAACTTATAAACTAAATCTGCCGCCCTAGGCTTCAGCCTACTCAGCCTGCTGGTAAATCCGCCACTGTTTACATTTCGTTTGATACGTATATGCATTCAAAAGATTTTTATCAAACAATGTTTTAATTATTGTAAAATCTATTTCAGTTTCTTTTTAAGCTATTGCATAGCTTCTATCGCGGGCTTTGAGCGCGGCGACCGAATCAAGAAATTCCGTAACGAAAAAACCTAACACCCCCCACTCCGACCGGCACAGCGGTGCGGCGTTGAAAGCCGTGCATCGTCTAACGTCGTTTCAGTTCGGCAGACTTCGGCACGGTGTTTGTGTGCTCATAACTGCATAACTGCTCATAACTGATTCTATCTTTATTTGTGTATAAATGAATTTATATTATATAATACTGCTATAAAAATAACCTAAATTATTAAGGTTATGTGCAGAAAAAGTATATATGATATTATATCTATATAAATGTACATCGCGCGAAATTCTATGATCAAACTCTTAATATCGTTCTTTTTGATCAAATTTTTTGAATGAATAATTGTTTTGGTGTGTAATTACACTATTTATACCTAGCTATTTTCGTTTTATAGAGAAGAAAAACTTAAAGACCTAAAAAGAATATGCAATAGCTTTACCGCGGCAGTCCCCGAGTGCCACACGTATTTTTTTTATTTTTTTCATTTCTAATCCCTAATCGTATGCAATCAGCAAATCATTTTGATGCATCATTTCCAAAACCATAGGCGTAAAACTGGTGCCTATTTTAAAAACATTATTTAGACTAATGACTTAAGTTGTCGCGTCAATAATATAATATAACAACGTATCGATCTAAGACATTGATTGACTCGTTTTTTTGTACTGATAATCCTGTGACTTAGGCTGCACCCGTATTTCTTCCTATCCGACAACGGAAGAAAATCAAACACCAAGATTATAATGTAGATGGCTAGATTGGAAAGAAAAGCAGGTTTCCGTTCCCAATGTTGAATGTAGGCACCTATGGGCTATGTGCACGGAGGTGGAGTTACAAATTTTTCGATGCGAGCGTTTGTGGTGAGCACTAGGAGAAACTTCGAACTCCAATTTTCCGTATGTCAGTGAGCAATGTTTATTAAAAGTGAAAATAATTATAATTTTATGAAGTTTTTTAATTACAAAGGAAATATAGGAAAACTAAGCGATCTGGAAATGCTTTTTGTGTTCCGGGCTGTTGCACTGATAACGATTTCAGTAAAATAAAGACCATTGGCGCCCTAATTTGACGTTCCGCTGTCAGCGTGAACAAATTAACATCAGTTTTCCTTATTACATTTTTTTTGACACAACATGGCCAACTAAAGTTTTTAACTTATCACCTTAGAAACATGTCGCGATTTCCATAAAAAGTGAGTTCAATAATTCTCTATTACCCACTAGCGGCGCTAGTAGGCTTCGTGCAGACAGCCTATATTATAATCTTGTTGTTGCTCACTGCTGATTGGTGTAATAAATATGTTACTCGGAAAGATTAAAATAGTGAAAGATTTTTCCAAATCGGTATGTCCTGAGATTATCCGCGACAAACAGCCAAACTTTTTTCTCTTTATGACATAGATACTTATTTTATTTGTGAGCATATAAAAGATAAAAAATGTTATTTTGAGTACTAACCTGTCTCGAAGTAACTCTAAACAGCCATGTCTAGCATTGTATACGTCGACATGCTGTCCAGATTTCATCTCATGATCCACTAGATCTGAGAAACAGCCGCCGAATTCTGACTTGCACATGTACCCGGTAGCTACGCATGCTGGCAGGTTGCAATAACACCTGACATCGCCTGTAAAAAAAGAAAAATACATTATTAACAATCTGAGCTGACAATAGTCTCTTTTAATGATTTCTGAAAATCTTTGAAAGACATTTTTATAACTTACAAAGTATTCCTTAATGGCTAAATTTTAAATTTTATTGTCTTTTTCATTGTTTTGACTGTTCAACATACCTTTGAAATTAATAAAATACAGGGTGAGTTTTAAGTTGATGCTTTTTTTTTACAGCGTGTAAAAACCAAATAGACGAGCAAATATTTCAAATAGTTTTTTTATCAAAACTCAAAAATAAGAGAGAAACAGCCTTTCGAAGTTTAAATAGATTCTATTAAATTTTCTTTAATTTTGAGGTCGGTCCTGGGGTTATATTATGTCACTATGGAAATAAGTTGTTATTATCAAGTATGTTGGTGCTTATTTGAAACTGACATGTGTATTGTTCTATTTTTGAGAGATAATAACAACTTATTTCCATAGTGACATAATATAACCCCAGGACCGACCTCAAAATTAAAGAAAATTTAATAAAATTTATTTAAACTTCGAAAGGCTGTTTCTCTCTTATTTTTGAGTTTTGATAAAAAAACTATTTGAAATATTTGCTCGTCTATTTGATTTTTAGACGCTGTAAAAAAAAGCATCAACTTAAAACTCACCCTGTATATTGAATAATGAATATAGAGAAAACTCGAAGCATTTGAACTTTTGAAGAGTATATTTGAAGCACTATATGAACATATCACGTTTCAGAGATCTTTTGCGTAAATTACTCGAGATATTATCAAAACCAAGTATAATAAACTAGCGGTCCCGTCCGATTTCACCCGGGTGCAAAAAACGAATGGGGGGAGAGGGGTGTTACACGAGTACTCACGTTCATCTACCGAGATGAATGTTGTGTCAAAATTTCATGATGATCGGAGTTACCGTTCAAAAGTTTTTGTCGGACGAACAAATTTTGAGTTACATTTTGCAACATATTTCATTGATGCTCCGCTCCTATTGGTCGTAGCGTGATATTATATAGCCTATAGCCTTCCTCGATAAATGGACTATCCAACAAAAATGTTTTTTTCAATTCGAACCAGTAATTCTTGAGTTTAGCGCGTTACACCAAACAAACAAACAAACTCTTCAGCTTTATATATTAGTATAGATTTGTGGGATCTATAGGAGTAAGCCGGATGAAAAGTTATTTGTATACGGCTGAATTGTTGCTTCTAGGATTCTCGCGGCTTAACAGGGTCTTGATAGGGCGTTATTGTTTTCTTATTGGTTAAAATTCCGAAGGGTGCAGCTCATTAATTAATTTGGAGAAGGACAAAAGGAGTAAACAATAAATCCACACTATTGGTAGGCACCAGTGTGTTATGAGAGACTGCAATTCTACACATGATTATTTAGTTTTATCCATTGAGGTAGTATAACAGGAGACGTCATGACCATTTAATAGTGTGATAAATAACGGTACCAGTAGGTGGAGCTTATAAGTAGCAACAATATGGCGGCTTACCAGAGTCGGACTCATTTTTATTTAAATTTTACCATTCCAAATCCACAAGTGGGGTATAGTACTAATTGTTCAGATTTACTTTTCAAAATTTTAACATTTTTTTCGTTTTGAGGTCCGCCGAGTTCAAAAAAAATATTTTTGAAAAAAAATCTCTGCGTCTGTTTGTCTGCGAAAACAATACAGATCAAACGGATTTTTATTGTTCTTTTTATTTTTCCAAGAAAGTTTTATAAAAAAGATTTTTTTTCTCAATTTCAGTTTCGGAAATATTTTGAAAATAAAAAATCAGTTGTCTTTCGTCCTGAAGACCTGTTAAAAATAAATTAGGTAAATGACAATCATATTATGTAACCATACAAACCAATAGCAAATATAATATTTATTACTAGTAACAAGTTCTGGAAAAATAAATTTGTTGGGGAAGAAAAACAAAACACTTATATTATTTTATTTTAATATGTTTAATGTTTATAGGTATAAATTATTGGCCTTTAAACAATACAATTTTGTTGCTGTGATGTCTGATACTACTTGATTTATTTAATTTATTTTTACTCAGATAAATCATTCTTATATTTAAATATCTTTCAGTTATTGCTTTTATTAATAAAATTCTTTGGTTGTCTAAACATTCTTCGGAAAAATGCTTGCTACAAAGTACACTATATTTTGTGGGTTGCCAGTCTCCTCTGTTAACAAATTGTACCCAAAGTTGGCGACGTGTCTCATCTTTAGGAAATCTACAAATAATTTATACACAATAAATAATCAAATCATAGATTAACGTCTGAATAGAAATCTTCAAATAAATAAAATTATCGACCAATTTTTTCAGACTGTATATTAAGAAAAAATTATAATTCAATATCTCAATAAATATTTTTTAAATAAATTTATTGAGATATTGAAATATAATTTTATAATTTTTTGTTAATATACAGTCTGAAAAAATTGGTCGATTATTTTATTTATTTCACAATAAATAATATGATAAATCTTAAAAAAAAATACTTTACAATTTTAACCGAATCGAAAACTTTTTATAGTACGGTCCTGTATAGTGTTGATACTAACTATATCTTAATGATACTAATCTATGAAATGTCACTCCAGATGATTTCTTTTTATCAGCGCAGTTTCTGCTACCACAACTACGTACCGCACAAGAAACCATGTTTGTTCTTTTTAATCAAAAGTCTTTAAACACAATAAAACACTGAAAATATCCGTCACACGAGAAAATAGCACACGCTCTACCTCAATGCACACGCTTGACAAATGAGTCCTACCAATATGGCTGACCTGATGCCGCTTTAGTCACGTGATGTCTTCTCCTTATAATACTACCTCAATGGTTTTATCAAATACAGTACTATCTAGTTCCTAGGTAGTCTACAGTGGTCTTAAAAAATGGTTTTAAGTCGTTTTTGAATTAAAAAAAACATTGTGGACACAAAAATGAATAATATTTCTCGTCATTTTTTTTTTTAAGTTATTTAATGGACATTTTTTACGGTTTCGTCGCCTGTACAATATTATGGGTTTCTTTAACTTATTTATATATTATCTTCAATTCTACTAAATTGTTAGGAAATTTCCAGCGAGATTAACGTTAAGTCCCTCGGAAATTTTAAAACAAAAAGGCGGACATTTGGCACTCTTTAACACAAAGAAAATCGGTTAGTATCTGAGATTACTGTTTACATTCGGATTTCGACTTATTTACACTAATTATCTTTATTTAAAGTACTCGTAACTTTGTCAACAGTTAACGATGATTTCATTATAAATAAAACGATTACATCTTTTAATCGATGTTTGCCAAATCTGTTGCAATTTACTATTTTCTGTTCTTAACATAACTGATCATCTGATTAATTATCCTGAGACAGTCAGCAATCGGTCGCTGACGCGATTTATTCAGACCAGTCTCGCTACAGCGCGGTTAACCATAATAATCGCTAAAACGCTCTTAAAATTTGCTATAATGCTGGTTTCGTCGAAGATAATCACAGAAGTGTTTAATAGAAGAAGAGTCCTTGCATGCATACAACCTTCGCAAAAAACTTTGAAAATTTTGAGACACCAAGAACCAAAAAATTGACTGATCTAATTGATACGATTCAAATCGACTGTCCTATTCCTACATTGGTCTGAATTAAACTGCAAAATCGAATAAAACATGCAGCAGTGGCATTTTTCTGAACATATGATGCTTAGAAAAATGTTTCTGTTGACAGAAATTCATCGTGCGGTAGGCTTAAGGCCGCTAGATTCCTTGCTAGATTTGACTATACTAATTTCCCAGCGCTGGTTTTCTTAATTGCTTTTATATGTGCACGCTTCACACGAGACATCTTTACAAGCTTGCTCTGCAGGTGCGCGGCGCACAGTGATAGAACGGTAACAAAAGTGCATGTTTATTGTCTCTGAACAGAACACACACTATGGCATATTGTTTGTGGGCGGTTTGTTCATAAGTCGTCCACGTGACAAGATACTGCTTCCTGATTGGTTCTTGCAAGCAATAAAATAGTCCCTGTTCCAATTTTAAAATCCATCTTGTGAGCTAGCAGGCGAGCCCGCAGTGACGTGAGTCCCAGCTTCGTACCCAGTCTACCGGCCAGCATAAGTCCGAGCAGTGTTTCTAGCAGCGTGTGCAGCGGACTTTAGTTAATTCGAGCCACCGGTTACCGACACTAAGTGCATATAGAACAGTCATCCATCTGCATTGCTCACTAAATGCGACGGGCGTCTGCTACACTCAACCCCGTCTGGCGCCAGCAGACCCTTACGAAGGGCTTCTAGCGCTATCATACATGTGCCTGCAACGCCACGTACTACATTATAGGTAGAGGTACATAAATATACAATACCTTTCGAAAGTCTAGACAGAAAATAAAATTGCTCTATTCCAGAAAAAAATACTTTTATTTTTTTATCGTTTGAATTGAATATTATTGTAACAGAGACCCCCCCAGCAGGCGACGACAAATAAGTAGACAGTCAGTCATACATTGCTTCATCGAGTTGTGACATAAATTAACAGTCAGTACCGTGAACAGTACTGAGGTAACTGCTGAGATAAATAGATAAATGAACCTTGTAAATATACAGTGCGCGAAATAAATAAAATATAAAACAGGCGCGGGAGAAGAGGGAATACGGGTCTGCTTTGACAACACGTTACAATTTTATATACGAATAAAATAGTGAAATTATAATATAGCCTATAGCACTTCTGGAATCATAAGAAACGTGTCAAAATTCATACAATTTTTTTTAAATTAAATACGTTTAAACATACATACATACAAATAATCGAAGAATCTCGCTAGAGATTCTTTTCTGTGCTAAATGCCAACGAATCTCTAGCGTATTCTTATACATTGATTTTACCTTTGTCCCATATAACGCCGTGTATATGAAGCAAGTTTCCAAGTTTTATAGTTCTGTGACCACGTGACTTTCATAGGACCGATTTTTCGTATCACCCATATATACTTCTGTACCATAATAACAGCTTATACTGTGTGAGTGCCCGTGGACGAGCGGGTTACGACGTAGGCTAGTAATAACTAATAACAGGGTCTTGAGTTCGATTCCCGCCAGCATCATTGGAAAAATTTTTTTTTCAATTTTTAATTTTTTTATGTTTTTAATTGTTTTTTTTTTATTTTTAATTTATTTTCTCAATTTTTTTCTCATATATTTTAATTTCTTTTTTAATTTTTAATTTTTTTTATTTTCTTGTTTTTTGAAAATTCACTCGTCAAATCTTTTATTAAAAAATAACAAAATACCTATATGATTGAAGTTAGATTTAAATAAATTAATTTATTAAAAAACATATTTATCAAAAAAATTGCAACAAAAATTAAAAAGTGGAAAATTTTCGAAGTGAAACTTCTTTTTTTAATGCAAAATAAGTATTTTACAAATGATATGAAAAAAATTTTGTATTTAAATTGTGGTGTTGCACCGTGGCAGCAATGGACTACCCGGCAAAATATAAATGCACTTTTGTAGTTTGTTAAATAAGTAGTAAAAATCAAAAGTCGATTATTGCAATTTCTATAACCGACTTTTGATTGTTACTTCTTATTTAACAAACTACAAAAGTGCATTTATATTTGGCGCGTAATCAAGTGCTCCAACGGTATAACTTACATGTCACGCCCACAAATACATGAGAGACGCGCTCGAAACCACAGTTGCATGGAGTAAGGATCGTGTTGTTTTTTACAATACATATTCTAATTTCGGAGATTCATTGCATTTAAATACAACAATATAAACACTTTTATTTCATTTAAATACAACAATTATATAAACACTTTTATTGCATTTAAATACAACAATATAAACACTTTTATTGTATTTAAATACAACAATATAAACACTTTACAATATTCTTTGAAAAAACAACCATAGCCGGAGAGTACAATATAATGATCAGAGATGATAAGAATGGTTGGGTTTATATAAAAGATCAAACCATTGAGAAAAGAAAGTGGCCTCTTAATTCTAAAAATGCACATATGTTTATTTTGGAGGAAAAATGAAAACAATGTCTCACACTTTGGAAAAAGACGTGAAATCTTAAAAAAAAACACTTCGGAGAAGTAAAAACTTCGTTCTGTGCTAAATTCAAAAACTTGAGGCGACTGAATCTCAAGATTATAACTTAAAAAAAAGAATTTCGAGGCAGACAAGAAATTGAAATCAAACTCGAAATTCTGTGCCTAAGACGTCGAAAAAAATGAATTGCGAGGCAGACAAGGAATTGAAATCCAACCTCGAAATTCTGTGCTTATAAAAGCTACAAGAGCAACAGCAAAAAAAAGTGCAAATTCTAGTACCTAAATTTCGCCCTGTTATCTAGATCAGTGTTTTTCAACCTGTGGGTCGCGACCCCCTGGGGGGTCGCGAAGCTTCTGTAGGGGGGTCGCCAGAGGTCGAGAGAATTTTAGTAAAAAAACAATAAAGATAAAAAAGATTGATTTATTAAGTAAGAGAATTTTAACAAAAGGATATACGTATTCGATGTATGTACATAATTGTAAAATAATTGTGTTTTAAGTACTATATTATGTAGGTACTTATATCCGAATCCTAATTATAGAGACGTATAAAAACGTCGTATGGAATATTTGTAACACTGTAACATACACATACATACATGATAAAAAAGCGAAGGATCGGGGGGTCGCGAAATATTTTTTCATACCAGGGGGGTCGCATCATGAAAAAGGTTGAAAAACACTGATCTAGATTGTGCCTTCAAATAAAGTCATGTTTAATCCAACGCACACAAATGTAACGTCGTCCCTTGAAAGTGTCGCGCCAATTGCACGGTTTTACTTCCCCAACCAAACGCACCATTAAATGTGTCACGTCAAAAACAATTATATGATTACTTCGATCTTTAATTTTTGTTTAATTTTTCAACGAAAAAGACATTACGAATTTTTAGGTATAATTTTGACCGGTAGTGTAAATGCACACATACATGCAACGAGGAAAGTAACAGTTAACTATAGCATGTGGCTAAATACCACTTGAAATAGTTTATGAGGTACCTGTGTTTTGTAAAAAACTAAAAACTCCTTTTTAACTTCAATATAGGTAGGTAAGAGAACAGAATATATATATTTAAAAAATTAAAACTGTAATTACATCAAAATTTATAGGGAACCTTTTGGCTGGAGCATATTGTAACCTTTTATTTTTTGATAGGCACTTAAAAAAAGAAATTTGATAAGTGAAGCAAAAACAAAGGAATAACATTCCGTTAAAAAAATTCTTATTCTTAAATTCTTCAAATGTTCATTTTTTTATTTTTTTTAATAGTTATTGCGTTATAATTACCTACTACAAAAATACTCTTGATATTCCGAATTCCTTACGAAATTAAAACCAACCTTTATAGATTTTATTTTTTCTGTTAACAAGACAAATCGATAAATAGCTTATTTATCAAAATCGGTATCTACAGTATAGTTTAGAAGTTACACGCACAATTTACATACATAGACTGGGGAACTCATCAACTTTATACTTTTTTTCGCTGTCGGGTAAAAATGATGTTTAGGTAGATGTAGTGTGTCCTATTTTTTCTTTTTAAAAAAATAAATAAGCCTTTAATATAAATGTTAAGGCCCTGATTAAAGAACCAACAATTGAGCTCAGAAACGGCGGTCATTGATAAAATAATTAAAAAATAGGTAGGTACCAACATCTTGTGTGGTTCTTGATATAATTATTATGTTCAATGAAATTTTACATATGCGGTAGGTAACAGTTTATCCTTGACATCAAAATACTAAAAAAAAAACTTCAAGACAAACTTCTCACATGTGGAAGCGAACAATCGCTATTTGAAAAACTTCAAAAATCAGGTCAATTTAATTGTTGTCTCTAATTTATAATTCAATATTATGTATTTAGGTACATATTTAAACGTTTTAAAACACGCAAAACTTAATTTCAAAATTGACATCGATCGTTGGTTTCGATAAAAAAGTTATTTAATTCAAATTTCAAAGTCATCAGTAATCAGATTAAATATTTAATAAGTGTACAAAACTTAGTATCTACTGATGAGTAAGTAAAAGATATCAAAATTGCAAAATCATGAGCAATTTCATAATAATATTGGCGGTATCAATCTTATTTATTAACTGTAAAAAAGTAATTCGCTTGGAATTTACCTGGAACATAATTTTTCAATTGTTCGATGCTCGCAATCTGTTGATTCTCATTTAGATCGAGTATTTGTTCATCAACTGACGCTAATATTTCGGTCGAGATAAACGTTATTAAAATAGTTAATAACTGGACAAAAAATGAACTCACTACACTTGAACACTTCATCATGATCTTTATTTAGCTTTATTAATTACAAAAACACTTTAATTGAAACCATCACTGACTAGACAATATAATTCACTCTTTTACACTTCACTTTGATGTTTTATATTTTAATATCAAAGGCACTTTTTTACACACTTTAGTTACATAAAAAATAAAACCACAAAAATTACATTTCGAGTACACGCAAACGTTCACAACAATAAATTTCTATTTTGATTGAAAAATAAAATATCGAATATAGCCTAGCACTGATCTAAAAAAACTGACGCACTTGTTAAAACGTTATCGCGATCGGAAACTAAAATTAGCGTAAAAATCGCAAGCACTCACGCACCGTCCATTCCAATCCAAATATTCTTTTGGTGAAAGTGTGAATCCAGTTTTAAGTACAACGCGTGTACGTCACGGTGACTGTATCATAATAACTGTACAGTTACGGAGAGCCGATCGCTTTTGCCACATGCTCGAACGGCGCCTGTTCGAGGAATGATTGGCTTTTGGCTGTCTCGTCGGCCTCCAAGCAGAGAACGGATCGCTAGTCCGTCGGTCGGGCCAGCAAGCGAGCGCCACAGAGAAGAAAACAACAAGCATTCCTTCTTAACATTCCCCTGTGTGTGTGTACACTCTGCCCATCTAAAGTTTTAAAACCAAAGACCCATCTGCAGGGGGCTTCTGCACTCGATAAGGATGTGTTAAATATAAACAGCTTTTTCAAAACACACTCGAACAATGTTTCTCTCAGTTCTCTCTCTCTCTACTACAAGTAGTGAACTAATAATTGTAACTAGAGTGACCTGTGCGAATTATTCGCACTAATCAAGTATAATAATCATCATTTAACAAAATTATTTTTTAAATATGATTGCAGGTATTCAATTCGTTTCTAATTTTGCACACTGCTTATAACGTTCTTCTTTTTGTTGTATTACAATATGAAGCTCAGATGACAGATCGAAGAAATATTTTACTAAAATTGTCATATAGAGGCGCAAGTAGCAAAAGCGTTGAGCTAAGCCGTCAGATGGCATCATGCAGCATTGCTGTGACGTTGTTCAGCGTTGCTCGCTGTTTCAAAATTAAAGCCGTCAGATGGCAGTATGCAGTATTGTGTCTGTTGTATTACAATATGAAGATCAGATGACAGATATAAGTGTTGACGTTTCAAAATTAAAGCCGTCAGATGGCAGACGTTGTTCAGCGTTGCTGTATTTTAATTAATTTACAAAAACAAAAGCAATAATAAATTTTTTTAGTTGTCGATGTCAGTAGAGTAAGCAATTATCTGTAAAATGATATATAATTTATGTGGAGAAATTGTGAGGTTTTTTCTATAAAGGGATGCAAACATCTTAAACCTTATGATTTTCACTGGATACGTTATCTCGCTTCGCAATATAGAAAAACATACCAATTCTAACTTCTAAAATAGTTTAATTCTGTAGGACTTGAAGACAATTTTTTGAAGAACGAGTAGGTATATGGGATCGCAATCACTTTCTGAGCGAGTAATGAAGTTTATAGAGATCCCACTTATAAAAGTCGTTCCGCCGCATTATTGATGTAACTATGTAACAGTCGTTACAGTAGATTAGATATGAGCGCCGATGGGTAAAGGAGCGGCGGCGGCGCGCCGACTTTTTGCGGTCGGCGGCGGCGGCGTAGTCGGCGGCGTGACCTTAGGAGCATTTTTTAATGATGGGCAGGATACAATAAAACAAAACATGTAGTTTAACAATCAGAATTATTATTTATTTAACACAAATTATTTTTATAAGGAAATGGTTTCTAGCCTAGAGCTAAAATATTTTTGGCACATCGATTGGCAGAAAAAAATCAACGTTGTCATAAAGTTCTAATAACAATTAACAAAAAAATAAATTTTAGAGAAAACAAAGATGTTTCTTTTAAGTCATAAAAAATATAAAGTAGTCTTTAAAAATATGTTTTCAACATTTCCTGATCGTTTAAACATATGCCTTTTCGCTCGGCGCGCCGTTACATTTTCACGGCGGCGGCGGCGGGAAGGAATCGTCGGCGGCGACGGCGCGCCGGCGCGGCGCTCATATCTACAGTAGATAGCTATTATAATACGTGCCACGGATCTAAAAGGTTCGGAAGTTAGTCACAAACAGCGTCTCCCACCACCTCCCAGCTACCTGCACGAAACGTGCGCTCGTCGGTGATTGACCGTGATCGCTCGTTGCCTTTGTCACTTGTCGCTTTCCTGCTTTAAAGTACTGTCGAGTAACGCTATTGTCAAGTTGTTATTGTTATTTTAGTTTTGTTGTGTTGCGAGTTTGTAGTTTTTCAACAGACTGTACAAGCGCAAGCCCGCATTCGCATCTAACTTCCGAACCTTTTAGATTCGTGGCGCGTATTATACCACTGGGCACTCGCATGACAGTAGTTCGACTCACCCGAATCTGTCACACATAAACCAACTGTAATTTCGACGTTTTAAGGAGTTTGTCGTTATATCGAGTGACGTTAAATGAAGTTTACACTGAGTGGCGAGTAAAAACAAAAAAAAATGTAGTAGCTCGGACGCGAGCTACTGATCGACTCGCACATGACGGTAACTCGTATAATGCGACGAAGTAACAAATGTCGCCTTAGTGGCTACCTTTTTTTGCCAAGTTCCCTCATCCTTTATGATCAAGGCTGGTTTTCTTTTTGTACGCTGCTGGCTTGTTTTATATATCTTCAGTATACTCATTAGCAACCATCATTCTTCTACCCAGTTATCTTCAGCGCAGGCAATATACAAAGTCTTCTTGAACATGGTTTTACTTTTTACCTTTTTGTTTTTTGTTTATTTGTCGTAAGGCATTTTATCTATACTTACTAAAAACCTCTCTTTATGGCATCGCTATTGGTCCTAATTGGAAGGTAAACTGTCCACTGCTTTATCTCGACAAGATAGCAAAACCATTTTTTGAAGAGTGCATCTCGCAGGTGACTAAATTGTCTTTTTCTTCTTCGAATTGTTACTTTTTAGATAAAGTTTAGACAGAGGAATTTTAATTTCTTATACTAAACATTTGTCCCTATTGCTTACAAATTTTGTAGCCAATGCATTTTTAAAATGTTTCCAATCAATTGCAAAAACAGTTATTCGCGCGTTTGAGATAATTCTTTTCTGATGTGAAGAAAGAATCATTATACAGTTGTATGAATGTATTTAAGTACATTTTTGAAGTCATCTATTTTGTACTGATCAATTACCCACATATGAACTACGCATTGAGCATCATATATATTAATACGCTAAGGTTTAAGATGTTTGCCTCCCTTTTTAGAAAAAACCACACAATTTCTCCACATAAATTATATATCATTTTATAGATAATTGCTTGCTCTACTGACATCGACAACTAAAAAAATTATTATTGCTTTTGTTTTTGTAAAATAATTAAAATACAGCAACGCTGAACAACGTCTGCCATCTGACTGCTTTAATTTTGAAACAACGTCAACACTTCGATCTGTCATCTGACCTTCATATTGTAATACAACAGACACAATACTGCATACTGCCATCTGACGGCTTTGATTTTGAAACAGCGAGCAACGCTGAACAACGCCACAGCAATGCTGCATGATGCCATCTGACGGCTTAGCTCAACGCTTTTGCTAGGCATGACAATTTTAGTAAAATATTTCTTCGATCTGTCATCTGAGCTTCATATTGTAATACAACAAAAAGAAGAACGTTATAAGCAGTGTCCAAAATTAGAAACGAATTGAATACCTCCAATCATATTTAAAAAATAATTTTGTAAAGTGATAATTATTATACTTATTTAGTGCGAATAATTCGCACAGGTCACTCTAGTTTCCTATCTTAGTAGTGTGCCGGAAAAATACACTATTGTGCAAGCGAGATGAAATAAGGTGGCTGCCAATTTCCGTATCGTTCATAAGAACGCTTGTAGTGGTTTTTTAACTTATTCAAGACAGTACTTACGGGAATTGATTCTGTTTATTCGGAAGGGCTTTATTAATGGAAAATGTGCTTTCATGAAAAAAAATAGTTAAGGTGCCCGCGGTGAGAGATGAAGCCGGGCACCTATCTATTACTATTACAAAAAAGAAAACTTCTTTCGAAGATACAGACTCATCAAAGTTTAAAGACAATTATGCTGTAATTATAGAACAAAATTACAGTTAATTCATATATTCCGACACTATCTATCTTCTTTTTTTTGAGGGAGACATATTTTTCACCTGTTTCGCAGATCATTCTTCGAGTCCAAGGAAGGATTTAAAAACTTTGAGTAAAAATGACCCAACCGGATACAGTTCTCTACTTTGCAGTTATATCACAGAATGCATTTTCTATTATTTTAATATCTTCGTAACTTTAATTCAGCAAGTTTGATTGAATAGCCAAGAAATAGTGATCAGATATTTAGTAGACTACATTAATAATATGTACACAAAAACACCATGACAAAGTTGTATGTGTGTGTATGCATTGAGTATAAATATTATGTTGTTAGTAATTCTATTATTAGTCTTGAGTGTGTCTATCTCACTCTGTAGTTCTAATACACGATATATATTTCTGGTCACACAGAAAAGTGGCTATAACGTTCGATACTTGGTCTTTTTATTACACTCTGCACTATGTGGAATCTTTGAACCTACAGTAGAACTAATGTATTTTCAATTACCCCTTCATCCTCACTTTGCGACAGTCATAGACAGATGAACCTTTATTAATTTGAGGTTAAACGTTGTATCTAACCATATATACCTACTTTTATTCTATACTGAGCATAGGAATAAAATCGCAATCGAACCATTAGGGTGCAAACATATACTTCTGTCTTTTCCTAAGTCATAAGCACTGGCGTATCCAGGAGGACAAAACAAGCACGGGGGGCCCGGCTTACGAAATTTCTAATTTGCCCTCTCCTGGGCCAAAAGCTAGGTACGCCCATGTTAACGTCATAGAAAAAGACAAAGTTTTTGAAACAGAGATACTTTATTCAGATTGAATGCAAGTACATCAACCAAACCTGTCATCGGAGAAATAAGGGAATTACATCGAAGAAAGAGACGCAGATATATTTGCGATAGGCTTTGTTGCGGTCACTCACCGCACATTGAGTAGATAGACAACTATTCATATAGTTAATTAATAGATATGTATCTACCGTATTTTTTCATTGGTTGGTGAGCAACCTAGAATCTGAGAAACATTGAATCAAGTAGTCTGAGATGCAATGCCTTGGAAGTTGGAAGTAGGTAAGATTTTCGCAAGTAGGGAAAAATAGCGTATATTTTTTGTTACAGAAAAAAATGTTTCTGGTTGAAAAACATGTATAGTACGCGCCACGAATCTAAAAGGCTCGGAAGTTAGATGCGAATGCAGGCTTGCGCTTGTACAGTCTGTTGAAAAACTACAAACTCGTAACTCAACAAAACTAACATAGCAATAACAACTTGACAATAGCGTACTCGACTGTATACTTTAAAGCGACAAGTGACAAAGGCAACAAGCGATTACGGCTAATCACCGACGAGCGCACGTTCCGTGCAGGTAGCTGGGAGGCGGTGGGAGTATAAACGGCTCTAAAATGTGCCTTTGCGACGCTGTTTGTGACTAACTTCCGCACCTTTTACATCCGTGGCGCGTACTATAATCGGCAAAGGAAAGCTATAAGCCATTTTGCGATGTGACTACAGATATACATAATATTATATGGCGTCTATCTATCTATAGCCTATATTTTATACTATATATTATATTGTAAAACATGCAATCTATTTAACTTTCAAGGTTTACGTAAAATATTATTTGTGCAATAGACGCGGCTCATATTATATACTTGTACCTACCATACATTACATACACTGGACTGAAATGCTGAGCTGCCCCCTGGCTACTAGCATGGCAGGTCGGCCTCGTTGCCAGCGAGATCGTTAGTTAACAATCAACTTCATTTTATGTAAGCAAGCAAAATCTATACTAATATATAATAAAGCTGAAGAGTTTGTTTGGTTGGTTGAACGCGTTAATCTCAGGAACTACTGGTTCGAATTGAAATTTTTATTTGTTGGATAGTCCATTCACCGAGGAAGGCTATAGGTTATATTATAATATCACGCTAAGACCAATAGGAGCGGAGCATCAATGAAAAATGTAACTCAAAATTTGTCCGTCCGACAAAAACTTTTGAACGGTAACTCAGATCATCATGAAATTTGGACACAACATTAATTTCGATAAACTAAGATAAACGTGCGTACTAATGTCCCTCCACATATTCGTTCTTTTGCACTTTCAGAAAAAACCACTAAAAAGCGTACAGTAATAAAGTTTTGAGATCGGCGCCAATTTAATGAAAATACATACATAGCTGCGTATATAAAACGTTAGGCACTATAGTACCTAATTAGTAATGTGCCGGATATCCGTATCCGCGGATATCTGAAGGAAAAGAAAGATCCGTATCCGTATCCGTTAGTTTTTGGCGGATCTTTTACCTTATTAATTTTCAATTCATAGATGAAATTTTATATATCTATGTGATTAGGTAATAATGAAAAACTGTTAAATTCCATTCAGATTATTTTTTATTTTTTAAAATCGTATTTGGCACCTTTATATTGCAAACATTTATCGTAGTGAGTACCATACCAATAGTACATAACTCAAAGGTACTAATAAAAAACTATCTTTATAATGAGATATTGCACATCGATCTTTGGAAAGAGACAATCTGTTATGAGAGTTAACTCTTAAAGAGGTCAATAACTTTTTCCCATAACAGATAGTCTCTTTCCAAAGGTCGATGTGCAATATTTACCGCCGCGTACTCTAAGAAAGTTAAGATCCGTATCCGTATCCGCGGATCTATGAAACCAAATATCCGTATTCAGATCCGTATCCGCGGATATACATTTTTAACGATCCGGCACATCACTAATAGTAATTAAAGAGAGGCGCCGACCTCAAATTTTATTATGTTACACTTTTTAGTGGTCTTTTCTGAAGGAAGTTAAATTCAAGTTTTTTTTTTTATATACGGCAAGAGCGATCATATTTATATGTATAGCGGTTTGATGCAGGATTAATTTTTTTACGATCTTTAACGGTAATCTTCCCCAGCTTCCATATAAACATTTTTGACAAATTGAATTTGTTTACTGATGACTTCATATAAGTTGAAACCGGTAGCTAAACATTTTTTTTCCATAAAATATTTCACCTTGAGGAAGTTGTATTGTGAGTTTTTTCATACGCTTTGCTTATACTTTATTTCTAAATATCTATAAACAATAAAACGTAAATATATATTACAGCAGTTAATTTTAGAGCTTAAAGTCATGATCCCAATAATCGTAAAATTCTTCAAGAAATAACAAGGCTGTGTTAATTTGCAAATTGCAATTATCTTGAAGCCTGAAACTGCATAATCATACAAATAAAAATTCTAATATAAGATATATATACAGCTTTTCTTTTAATGTAATTATATCTGCATAAAATGCAGTGTACACTCTATATAGCGACACTCAAGGGACTGTGCACTTTGTGGCGTTATTGATAGTTGTCGTTAAACGGAGAGAAGAATATTACGGGTATTAATAAAACTTTTTCGTCAATTTTCTTTACCTCGCCACGTTCACAGTTTGCAAGTTTGTGGGCAACTAAGAATATGATAACTTATCGATAAGCAGCTGAGCTAAACATGAAAGATAATCACAACAAACAAAAGGACGAATTTCTTAGAATCTGCGGTACGCATGATGCCGACAACAAAGCAACAAAATAACAAACAAGTACTGTTTATTGCTTAATGATGACGTATTGTCGTCGTTATTTATAGAGTGGGTGTGTTGTTATTGTATGAGCAACAAGGTAAACCAATTAGAGTTAAGTAATTTCGACGTTTTAAGGAGTTTGTCGTTATATCGAGTGACGATAAATAGAGTTTACACAGTGTGTTAGCTTTCACTTTAAAGAAAGCAAGGATCATGTGAGACAGGACTAAATGACCCAATCACCAATATATAAAATTTTCTATAAAAAACTCGCGCAGTTGTCTGGAACTTGTCGACTCTGTCAAAAAAAAAATTCTATCGAAGAGTTCCCTTTTATAATTTAATTAACATTGAAAAAGAAATATTTTTGACGCCAAAAACCCTAAATGTTGGCGGAATATTCATGACTTTCTTTTTTTCATATTTTATTATTATACTAAAAATAGATTTAAAAAAATACCTCATTGTTATTTTTTTATGATTTCACAATTAATGAAAAAAGTAAAAAAGAAAAAATGTGTACTATGTAAGTAATTTATAAAAAAAATAGAAGTCGTCAAAGTGGCAGATTATTAGTGTTATATCACATATTTTTGTCTTTGAAATGACTTTAACCTTTGTTTTAATCGAAAAATCAATTTAGTAAGTTTTGTACGAATTTGTATTTAAAATTTAATTTTTTTAGTCTCGTGTTGTCACTTGTCGGGTGTGTTTAGTTTAGTCAGTGATTTGTGTTTATTAAAGCATCAATAATCGTGGTCATTGACTTTGTTCGTATAACTGATGGCTATTATTTTTCTATATTTTTATTGTTTTTGAAATGTGTAAATAATAATAATCTGTGTTTACTAAATAATAAATCAAGGTACCTCGTGATGCTAAATCTAAACTATATTGTGCATTTAAAATTGTGGCATTTGTTTGGAACATTTATTTTTCCGTATGGTTTTCTGAATGTAAGTTTTTTATAATCATTTTTTCTGTTAAACAATTTTATCAAAAAAAAATAATATTTTTGATTGAAAATATTATAAGTAATTTTATGTGAAATTTTAATTTATCGAAGCATACTGGTTGTACAGTGCGTCCAAAAAGTCTGGAATCACCCGAATAAAAGCTGAACTGGTAATTGAGTGGCAAATCCCGGAAAATACGTCAAACAATTTTTGCTAAAAGCTACTTTCAGATTGTTTTTATAACCTTAAAATGGTTTTTTATAGATGTTGGAAACCTTGATTGACTGTATCAAAATGTTGGTATCTTATATAAAATATCAGTGAAAAATGCGAATTTAAGAAAAACATGCAATTTATTTTAAACAAATTTTTTTTTTATTTCTTACATTCAATGGCATTTTTCACAGCTCTTGCAGTCTTCAGTTTTTTAGCCCAGTAAATTTTCAACCGCTAACATTGTAAATGCAATGTTATTAACCTGTATATATCAGGTCAAAACTAGTAGTCTATACAATTTTTAACAAATTAAATTTTGCAGATTTGAATTTCGTGTAACTGTTTCATTGACCTTCAATGCTCTTTAGTATAATTTAGTGCAATCAAAAATGTGTAAGGTAATAATTTCATTCTTGACTGTTGATTGCTTGCTATAATAATTGTATACGTAATAAAGTGATTATTTGATTATTTGTGTTCGCATAGAAATTGGTTATCTATTATCTAGTATACCTACCGCTTCTTTGAAAGTGAATCAAGGAAGGTCTTGAAGCAAATAAAACAACACAGAAAATAATAAAAAAAACAAGAGAACAGCGCGGTAAACAACTATAAATTATACACGTACCTTCATTTGTTTTATTGCAAAGCTCTATGCAGGTGAGTCGAGTATTAAATAATGAAAGAGGTTATTGCATCGTATTTAATCTCTGCTAGGCCTTTGCATGAAACGCGAGACACATTTTTACCCGGCTACGAAAAAAAGGATTATGTTTTGAAGAGTTCATGCATGTATGTAAGTAAATTTTAATTACTTCCTAGGACTAGATATACCCCACCAATTTTCATAATCGAGGTGCCATTCGATTCGATTTGTCTTCATCACACGAGTGGTCAATGATTTAATGTCAATAACTTTCTTATTTATTGATATTTTTAAAAACGAAAAAAATCGTTTAAGTTATTTTGACGTGATAACGTCTTATAAATTGATGAATCACCAATCTTATAAATTGATAAAACACCGGCTGCATGCACGAAAAAGTGTAACGGTCGTAACGTTCCTAACGTTCGTAACGCGTAACGCGTAACGTTCCGCCTGACCCTGTGCGTGCTTTTTGCTAATTTTTCGCTCAATTTAAATCAGATCGGTTTGAAACCAGTCTTAAACGAAAGAGGAGAACATTTTACATAGATTTCGTATAACAGAATTAGCCTAAACAGTTTTTTTATACAAATTTATATAGAAAAATAGCTGTATAAAATATAAATGCAATGTTGTCTAATGCATGGCGCGACGCGGTCGGTCGTCTTTGTTTGTCGTACATGGAAATTAGAATATAACGTATATCTTGTCTTAACATGAAAACGGCTGCATTTCTAATGTTTAATTCAATTTTTTGACATTAGTATTTTGTGAAATGCAACGCCTTCTAAGTTAAGTATTGGAATAACTAATTATTATTAGAACATAATACTTTGACAGTTGCAAACGTCACTTTTGACATTTCTTATCATTCCGACACCAAGGATAAGCGGATTGAAACCAAATTTTGGGAGGTTTAGGTTATGTATTACGGAATACGTTATCACGTAAAACTATCGTCCGTAAACCGACTTTACAGACAACTATTTTTTTTTTTAATCTATTACAGTATAATCAATGAAAAATGGGACAATACCCAATTGTGTACTTGGACTGTTGAGTGTAGCTTGGGAATGTCTATGAAAAAAACTGTTTAATTATAAAACCGATATTGACGCGGGTAAAGGCTAGTATGAATATTTTTGGGAATTTGTTAGTTTGATGTAAAAAAATAGACATACAAAAATTAGGAAAAAAAATTAAAGGTACATAATATTCGAATTTATTAATGTCTATTGATATTTGATTTGTTTTATTGTCGACCTCGCAAATAAACTTTGTCGGTAATATAAAAATTATCTACTAGTTTTGTATAACAATTATGTTTAATATTCCGTATAAAATGCTGTCTGATGTTGTTTTTGTTAAAAATATTTAAATGCCACTGATGCATCATATCAAATTTCTGTTAGAACAAATCTTGAAAAAAAAATCAGTAATATTTAATTATTACTGGCATGTATTTCAACACTTATCCTTGGCCTAAAAGAACGAAGTTAACCCTGCAATGGGACTGAATAGTTTATTTTTTTGCTTGAATGAAATGAAATGTTATAAGCTCATATCACTTCTACGCATGCACGGATTTTCCCCAAAAATCTTCATACTTACAGGTCAAACCTCTAACCAGCATTTGGCTGCGATCGGCTCAGCTGTTTGACCTGTATCATATTCACAGACAAACCTGACTAGCAGACTTTTTCCTAAAATATGTTTCTTGAACTCGGGGACTCGGGATTGTAAAATTTTGAAAAGAATTTTAAATAGTTGGCAAAACCAAAAGTGCACATCCCGCAAGTTTTCCACTGTACATTATATTATAATGAAAAAAATTGAGAAAATAGATTAAAACAAATAAAAAAAAAATAAAAGTATACGAGAAACATTAGTAAAATAAGAAATTTTTTTTAGCAATTATGCACGGGTTTTGCTCTCAAAAATCCCGATTTTTTGAGTTTCTTGTCCTAGTTTATTGACTTTCTAGTTTATCGAAGAACGCATTTTATAGACACAATATCCCAAAACACTATTTTTCAAGAATATCCCACCGCTACACTAGCGGTATGTGCAATAGATTAAAAAAAACAATTAAAAAATTAAAATGAAAAAAATAAAATAAAAAAAAAAAATAATAATAAAAAAAATATATGAGAAATATATTATATATAATATATAAATATTAAGTGGAATTAAGTGGAATAAATGGGAATATAAAAAAAAAAAAAATTCTTATGTCAGCGGGAATCGAACCCGGCACCTTGGGATTACAGGACTTACGCTTTAACCGTTCGGCCACACCGATGCCGTACAACGCCTTTGTTATTATGGTATAGAAGTGTAGCAGTTATTTTACGTATCATACTACATTAATTGAGTATATTTATTATGTTTTTTGTTTTTTTATTTTAATTAGCTGTCAAAAATAATAAAAAAAAAACTGTTTATAAAAATTAAACTACTGAACACATTTTAGTGAATTTAAATAGGGTTCTGGTCTGATAGTAAACAAAGTGAATAAAATATAACCCAAGGGGATCCGACCAAAATTGCGATCTGTAGAGTCGTGACGTACGTACATACGTACGTACGTACGTACGTACGTACGTACATACGTACAGACCAACCGACAACTGCTGTTTGTGATTTTCAATTACAATTTTAATAGTATTTATGAACTCGAATTGATTTAAAAATGGTTCTGTTTTATAGATCAGAATCTCCTCTTTTCAAAAAGTTTCATTTTGAATGGATTTCGTGTGAAATTAACTTAGATATAACTTCTTATCTGAACGAAAGTCAGCTCTGATGCACAAAGCGATAATAAAGCACATACCGCTAGTTTAGCGGTATGTGCAATTAGTATCTACTATTTGTGGAGTTGAAATGATACAAATATGTTAATGATTGAATTTCTTCCGACTACCATATTTTTCCCCTTTGGTGCTTACGTAATACTTGAGTGGTCCCTACGTGCCTCAAGACAGTGCAGTCTCTTTTCATTGTGACGATGGATCACCGTTGTAGTTCACGTGTCTGTTGGATGGTTAACAGTTCTCGTGTGAAAAAAGCTTAAAAATCGGAAAGTTTATCAGTTATAGTCGCGGTTTATTATTATCGACAGATGCGGGTACAATGGTCTATTTAACATAATATGCCTACATAACAAACAATAATCATAATAATAATATGTATGTACTAATGTATTGTGTTTGTTATAGCGTCATTATCATTATTTTTCACAGTAGGTACATGCAATAATTATTATAGTTGGCTTACCATCACAACGCATCACCGACCGAGTCAAAGTTCACGAACAGTATATTTAGGGTAGGACGGGGGAATGGCGTTCACTTAAGGAAAACATGGTGTATTTTTTAAATTATTTATTATGAATCAAAATTAACAAGAGTAACAAAGTCTTTAATTATCGAGTAACCAACAATTTAACAACAAAAGCATATATCTTTCACCTACTAGTAGTAGGAAAACATTATTAAAAAAACATGTTTGAGCGGCATTGCCCCTGACTTTGGTTAATGCCGCTCAGGGTCTCATAAAGAAGTGTGCCCAATCCAATCTGGTTGTTTTGCTGCTTTGATCAAAATTGTTTTTGATATTGTTGCGCTCAGCAAATTTATAAACAAGTTTACGCAAATCTGCAACATTGAGTCCATAATATAGCGAGCCCAGCAAATTAACTTGTTCAGCAATTTCAGTTTCTTGCTGTTGGGTGGAAACGGGCTTCTTCTGTCCAAGCCGCTTTAGCGGTGGTTCTTTGACGATTTCTTGGCATATCTATCTAAAACAATAAAAAAATAAGTCACTAAGGGGTAATTGCGCTCAGATGAGCGGTATAACCCCAACCGGTCGTTTTGTAATTAATTTGAAATTTTAAAAAAATCATACACGATTGTTGAAAATTGACTGCAATATCACAAAATAGAATAGTTTATTGGCAGAAAAGTAAAATTAGTAATTAAATAAGGATTAAAGTTTTGGACTTACCGATAAAAAACATCTAATTAAAAATTAGATCAGTGTGGCCGCAAACGAAGAAACGCTCTTCACGGTCACATGACGCGAGCTGACTGTCCGTTTGCAACGCTGTCTATTAGAGGCCCCCTCCCCTCGCGCTTCACGTGACGTGACGTGTCGCTACGTTTCTTTTTGACAGAGTTACAGAGGTGAGCGCCATTACCCAGTGAGCGCCATTCCCCCTCCCTCCCCTACTCGAGGGTAGTGTCCGACCGAAGGTGGATTTCTGGCCAAAGCCGAAGCCGATTAATCGGCTATCGCCACAGACTTCGGCCGAAGCCGAAATCGAAGACTTAAAAACCCTAAGAAATTCAGTTTAAATTGGCTACAACTGCTACAAGCTACAATTAATAATATAAATGATTTTAAAACTTTTAAATTTTGAGGCTTACATTGACTATATAATATAATAATATTAATACCTACGCTAAGTTTTAAGATGTTTGCCTCCCTTTTTAGAAAAAACCACACAATTTCTCCATATAAATTATATATCATTTTACAGATAATTGCTTGCTCTACTGACATCGACAACTAAAAAATTTATTTGTGCTATTGTTTTTGTAAATTAATTAAACTCTGAACAACGTCTGCCATCTGACGGCGTAACGTTAACACTTCGATCTGTCATCTATTGTAAATACTGCATACTGCCATCTGACGGGCAACGCTGAACAACGCTTTTGCTACTTGCGCCTGTATATGACAATTTAAGTAAAAAATTTCTTTTACAACAAAAAGAAGAACGTTATAAGCAGTGTGCAAAATTAAAAACGAATTGAATACCTGCAATCATATTTAAAAAATAATTTTTGAAAGTGATAATTATTATACTTATTTAGTGCGAATAATTCGCACAGGTCACGCTAGTATAATATAAAATTGTAATTTTAATCGTCTCTAGAAGTCGCGAAGTTCATCTCGCTCTCGCTCATTCGTAACAGTTCGTTCAATTTCGGCGCTTGTTAGAAACCTTCGGCTTCGGCCAACACTTTGGCCGAAGCCGAAGCTAGGTCGGACACTACCCGAGGGCGACTCCCTCACATAACGATGCAGGGCAAAATATACTGGTTTATTTTAACTAGACGTGTGTCGATCGATCATTTCTTGCGACCCGGGTCGATCGCGACCCACAGGTTAAGTGATCGTATCACAATGTTTCGATCGTTTGATCGATCAGCTTGTACCTATTAGACGTGTGTCGATCGAACATTTCCTGCGACCTAGGTCGATCGCAACCTACAGGTCCTAACCTGTAGGTTGCGATACTATCCCCTAGGATAGTATCACAATGATTCGATCGTTCGATCGGCTGTCTGAGTACCTATTTCATTTCTATACGAGTTACCATTGACCTGTTGATGTAATTTTCTGCGCTAGCTTGTTTGTACGAAAGAAAAACTTACCATTGAACAGAACAATAGGCTTTTATTTAACTCGACTCAAATTACTTATATAAAATAGATAATGAGATACGATAAATTAACACCAAGTAGGTATTTTAAGATTAAATTAATGTTTATATCTATTTTATGACACTATAGGTTATGATTAAGAAATAAAACTTGAGAATTTTTTTCGGGTTTTAAAGAACTTCTTTTTGCACTTATTGTCATTCCAGCTTTGGAAAAAAATCGTTCGCATGGTACAGATGTAGCATTCATTCAAGTGATTGTTGTATGTTATTATGACTCACGAGTCACGACTCTACCATAGAAATTCATCATTCAATCACTCGGTCACGCTCTGTCATCTATTCCTTGTGGCTCTTTGGTTGCTATTGAGCTGACGATCGACTCGAGACCGAACGATTGGATCTTGTGAGATTCAGTGATTCAATCACTCAGTCACGGGTGGTGATCGAATCAAAACGATTCGATCAATCGCGATCGACACACGTCTAATTTTAACCTCGTGCAATTTTTTTAAAAACTATTTTGGGACGTGACGCGTCTCCATATCGATTTTTTCTAATTCTTTGGTACGAAAACAGATATCTAAACCTATAGTTTCATCAGCAAATCTCTCACCATCAAGAACTGATGGACTAATTAATTATTTTCTCTTAGGTATACATTGTAAAATAATAGTATATTGTGCGACTAGTGAGAGAAGGAGAAGATTCCATGAGCGTAAAACGCACGCGAGTGGAATATTCTCCTTCGATCAATGGTCGCACATAATACTTTATTCAACTAGCAGGAGTAATATGTAATCGGGGCCCTGATAAAAGAGGGAAAAATAATAAATCACTTCATTGATTGACGCACCCACAATAAGATTGCCATGACTTTCGCTGAATTGCGATGCTGTTTTCATATATACAATACCGCCTACCACGTTCCTATTGGTCCAGAAGCTGCGTGCAGTTTTTTTTTCATTATTTCACGCTTGGGCTTGCTACTGAGTTTCTATTGGTCCAGAAAATTCATTATTACACTCTACGCGTCAACATGAAGTAATTTATTATTTCTCCCGAGTTTAGCAGGGCCCCGAAATTACATATTACTCACGCGTGTTGAATAAATAAAATTGTCGACCAATTTTTCTCAGACCAATATATTGACAAAAAATAATAAAATTACCATTCAATTTAACACAAGATACGAAAGATTGAAAGTATGAATACTTTCAATCTTTCGTGATTTCTATTAGATAATAAATAACTTAATACTAATTAATTTTTATATTTTTAGATATTTCTGAAGAAAATCCAAATCCGGATCGAAACGTCATCTTGTGTTTTATTATTTTTTGTCAATATATTGGTCTAAGAAAAATTGGTCGATAATTTTATTTATTTGAAGAGTTCTATTCATACGTTAATCAAAGATTTGTACATTGTAAAAATTGAAAAAAAAAATAGTCAGTTTTATCTTGAAAAAAAAAATCATATATATTCAGTCAATGAATGTTCATAGATATTAGATATACATCGAATCTATGACAAGTTAATTCTTGTCATTGGTGTTACGAACACATTTTTTTCCACTTTGGACCCCGGGGGTTAGTTTAACAGATCCAAAATGAAAATGTCGGCGCGAATAGACAATAATAATAAAAATAATTGCACCATGCGTGGCCGTGTGTGTAATGTTGTGGTACAAGCAACACCGGTTAAACACAGGAACCGGAAGTCGGTTTGCTGGCGCCTGCAGTTAGACCACGACGCGTTCAGCGGACCGCGTCCTTTTCGTTTGTACACCAACTTGTATTGCGTTGTATGTCTGATAATGATGTTATCGTTTGCATTATATACATATACCTGTCTCGTCTCTATAGCTGTTAAGCCCGTTTTAGACTAAATAGTATATTACACCACAAGGGCCGAAAGTTTGATATTCTTGCATTGCGCGCCATGATACCTTTCGGCCAGTGTATAGTGTATACTATTTTTCTTCATACCTCAGTCGTAATTACGCATATTAAATACATTAATTAATTATTAATTACAGATAATTTCAAGCAGCTGTGAGATTATACGTAAAAACACGAAGGACAGCTGTTCGTGACTATTAGCTAAAATGTAATAAGGTTGCTATGGAAACGACATCTAAATAACAGTTGATAGGTTATTTTTCTCTACTGCCGCCCGAACGCACGTACTTCCAGCATCGGTGCGTGTAATCCCACCAATGCGTAAATGTTAGACTTTCTGCCTTACAATCGATGCCGAAAGTATAAGTACTTTCGATCGAGGTATGAAGAAAACAACTTTTTACTCGACTTACGGCAAAGCCAAAAAGAAGAGTTATGATTTTGTAGTCTATTATGTATAATGTATTTTGCTTGTTCTCCCCTAGACTCCAGAGACAAAATTAGTGAACCGATCTTGATAAATAAGGTGTCGTTAGATTCGTCTCAATGTTAAGAGTGTCGTAGGCTATAAACCAATCTAATATCCATTGCCTGCTATAATGTCACAGATTATGTATAAATCGTAATGATTTGGAATTTTGTTCTGTTTTTCACATCAAACTTTTCTATACTAACATATCTCTTGAGAGTATTGACAACCCACTGTCTTTTTATTTGCTAACATTCGGTTCACAAAGATGTCAAAATTGTTTCCATCTAAGGTGGGCTTTATCGACAATACGCAAATGTATGTATGTATGTTTCATATAATATATTGTTTCATTATGGATGAAACAAAAGATACGCTGCAGCTCATTTGTTTGTTTCAAGCCCTAGAACACCCTACTTGTTAATCTATTTCAGCCATTAATGTAGTATAATTAAAATTATTATAAAAGGTAACAATAACGTTGATTTTAAAAGCAGAAAATAAGGGTTGCATTTATTTTGTTTGTTACAACTGCTAAATTATCGTAACGGGAATTTGGTTGTTGCGTGATAAAAAATATTTACTCAAACGTTATGTCTTGGTAAGAGAGCACCAACTGCCAGGCTTACTGGGGCCTAGCACAAATTTATATTATCATTTTTTATTATCAGCACATAACTTATATAGATACATAGATAGATTTATTATAGTGTACTCAATATTTAGAAATATGAAATATACATATTTACATATTAAAAAAAATTGAAATAAATTATATACGTAGTACTGATGTAGTAGTATTTTTATATTCTGTTGTTTCTCAGACAGATCATACAAAAGAAGGTGTGGATTTTATACAAATCTTTTAAAAAATACAAGGTTAGCGCGTTGGCTTTGTGAAGACTTTTGATAAGTTATTAGTTACTGTCGCTACACTGAAATATTGACTTTTAAAATAGAAATTCATCACCATTCAATTTATTTTATATAAATTTGAATTGTTAAAACTGATTTTTTGGCAGTCGTCTGTTGGATCAAGTCGTATAATATATAGATATTTATGGCCACAAGGCAACATTACTTATATCAATGTTTTCATTATTATTATTGTTTTTAAGTTTTTTATTTTAGTTTGTTTTGATTAATTTAAAAAATTACTGAACTGATTTGAAAAATTCTTTCACTTGTTGATATGTCAGGGGTAATCTCAGATTATTCGATAGGTAATACTGAGCTTTAGAAGACAGATTATAACAATTGACTGACCAGGGATTCGCTCGGATTGAATTCGCTGCACTGATTTTAATGCAGTTTTTACCACTTGATAGCTTATTTCATGAGGAAGATTTTAAGTCTATGATTTTAAGTTGGAGAGCGAGCGAGCGAAGCGAGTGAGTGATGTATAAATTTATTATAGATACATACTAGATGCTAACAATATTTTCTTTGCAATTTAGTCCGTTTTCGTATACAAGTTGCTACGCGCCTATCATGCCTATGGGCTATGTGCAGAGAGGCGGAGTTACAAATTTTTCGATGCGAGCGTTTGTGGTGAGCACTAGGGGAAACTTCAAGCTCAAATTATCCGTATGTCAGTGAGCAATGTTTATTAAAAGTGAAAATAGTTATAGTTTTATGAAGTTTTTTAATTACAAACTAAACATAGGAAAACTAATCGATCTGGAAATGCTTGTTGTGTTCCGGGCTGTTGCGCTGATGGCGAATTAAGTAAAATAAAGACCACTGGCGTCCTAATTTGACGTTCCGCTGTCAGTGTAAACAAATTAACATCAGTTTTCCTTATTACATTTTTTTTGACACATCATGGACAAGTAAAGTTTTTGACTTATCACCATAGAAACATGTCGCGATTTCCACAAAAAGTGAGTTCAATAATTCTCTATTACCCACTAGCGGCGCTAGTAGGCTTCTTGGTTGCACACAGCTTATTGTAAATAAGATCTTATAGAGATGTTATTTTCCGGTGTAATTGGTGTAAAGAGAATTGGACCACAATTGTTCTACATTCTGTATATTAATTAGATGATTGTATCTCTCTCTCTCTCTTCGAGTGTTTGTGCATATACGTGTGTAGTACCTGTCCTTTGCACGGTCAGGTGTATTACGACACGAGAACAAACTCTTCGGCTGACTATATCAAAGGCAACCAACCTGTCGCACGTACGAAGTATGTAAGTCTCTGATGGCCGTTGCCAAGCGGTCCAAAGGAGAATAACTACATACATATAGACGGATTATAACGTTATGTAAGGGATGTGTTATCTCTAGGAATTTCATTTTCGCTGACTTTCATATTAGCGTTGTTTTAGATTGCATACTTCAAAAATTTAACATCTTAACGTTGTAGAATGTAGATCGTAGGTCGCAAACGCAGATAATTAGTCTATTTTGAGGTATTATTTTGTATTTTTGAATTTGCTCGTACTACTAATAGATAGATATAAACTTTTATTCTATCGCCCCGAATTTTTCTGGCCGTCTGTTGCATGTCGCATTACAGGCGGCCGCGGAGTAGGGGTAAAGTGAAAGGCGTTCGGAGTAGGCGCTCGGTAGAGCAGCCAAGGCCAATATGGCGGCGCCCATGGTTAGCGTCAGCTGACCGTGTAGTATGTATAACACATAGTCAGTCTGTCATGCGGGCAAGTGCTGTACAGTGTTTACATGTTTTTATTCGTGTATTCATGTGAATATTGTTGTTTATAATTAATCGTGATGGATAAATGTCTACAATCCAAATAAAAGTTTCACTTGCGTCGTGATTTCTTAAAACCACACAACTGTTTATTTTAGAATCACAAAATACATGGGTACAAAATGTCAAGTAGTCAATTATAAAGTAAAATTTAAAAAAAACGTAAATACTGTGAAAACAGTTTTGCTTCAAAGGTAAAATTTGTGTCTCTTGGCAACAACTCTTAAAATTTTTCAAAGGTAAAATTTGTGTCTCTTGGCAACATAATAATGTTAATTAGTATCTAGTCCCTTTCTTTCCTTCTGCGTTGCGTCTTCAAAGTTAAAAAGAGTTAGCGAATTCCTCTCGAGAACACTCAATAGATCAGCGAGAAAACCATTTGGTCTTCTGGGGAATTTCGGGGGATTTTCTTCGACGCCCGCACAGAGCTGCAGAAACTTTGCGGAGTATCTTTTTCGAGATCTTCACCATGAAACTTATTCTAGTTTCCCCGCAAAACAAAGCATTCTTCCAGGCCAATTACCCCTTTAGTACTAAAAATATAGCAGTAAATCGAGTGATTGAATACTACAATATAGGCGTAACATCGTTAAGACTGTTTGACATAAAAAATTAGCATATAAGACAGAACAGATAGTGGTAAAATTTCACTGAATGAGCTCCAGAGATTTTGGCAAATTTTTGAAAAGCACTGCGCAAAATAAAACGCCATCGCATCGACACCACCTCGTTATCGTTTTTTAAGGAACTGCTCCCAAACGCCCTTCCCTTTTCATGTGCAAAAAAAAAACGCCATCGCATCGACACCACCCCGTTTCAAAAATTGCCAAAATCGTTAGAGCACATTCAGTGAAATTTTACCCAAATAGTAACTCAAATGTCGTGTATTGAGGATTTAAGGAGGTTGAAGCGTTAAACGAAGATAATAAAAAAAATCTGAAATAAAGCTTTTTTAATAGATTTTTTTATGACAAAATTTTCTGTATAAAATCTAAAATCATTAGGAGATTTATAAAGTTAAAAATTAAAAAAAACTTTTACATGTAGTGTTATGGAAAATATGTCAACCCTTCATGCAAACGGTACATTTTAATTTTTTGCAAATAACGAAATAATGTCAGCAATTCCGAAAACTAACTATGTAAAGCATCGATGTCTTATGCATATTTTAATATTTTATCCAATTTAATTAGGAGACTTTTAATCAATAAAAAAAATTATTAAACTTTAGCACTTTTCAATTATGGACTTTTATTCTTGACAATTTTAACTGATTTTTCAACTTTTTAATGGTTTAATTTTTGTTTATTACTTCTAATTTCTTTTTTTAATTATTTACTGCAAAAAGTAGGTATATAAAATACAGATATTTACATAAATTTATTTTTTCTAACCTAACTTTGTACAAAAAATTCAAAAGTTAGTCCATTAAGTAAAATACTGAAATAATTAATTAATATTAAAAAAAATTATTTATTTATGCCTTTATGACAATAATTTATTGGTATCATCGACTTATAACGTTTTGTAAAAATTTATTATGGAAAGTTCCCATTTAGAATTCGACTTACTTTTGATAGGGACTGTAAGGCATCACCTCCTTAAATGTCGTGTATTGAGGACTTAGTTCTGTTTTTATTAAGGTTATAAGCTGCAGGTATTTTTAATTAACCATCCGTCCATCCCTGATTGCGAAGAGAGTTGTTTATAATAATTATTCTTTGGCCTATAGCCGGTGTACGGGTTATGCAAATGTACCTTCAGGCTATTACTGCATGTTTCACATTCTTTTCACAAACGGGTTCATTTCGATTTTCGGCAAAGTGGCTATCACTTGCCAGTTACTTACATAGCACACATAAATTACACAATATTATTTTCAATGAATCGTGCCACATATTCGTTTTATACTTTATATATTATAATATATATATATATTATAATATATTATAATTTATAATTATTTTATTTTTTATGCCTCGATAAAAAATATTTTATGCATATACAAAATTGAAATTTTGTATATTGCACTAGTGGCCCGGTCTGGCTTCGCTCGAATTTGTACATTGCCACCGTTTTGTCGTCGACTTCGTTGCAAAATAATTGATATCTACGAAAAGCGTTTTACATTAAAATGGGTATAGTATTGCTGTCCTTAAAAGATAGAAATGTGTCATCGCGGACTTTTTTGTAGACCTATGGGCTATGTGCAAGGAGGTGGAGTTACAAATTTTTCGATGCGAGCGTTTGTGGTGAGCACTAGGGGATACTTCAAACTCAAATTTTCCGTATGTCAGTGAGCAATGTTTATTAAATGTGAAAATAGTTATAATTTTATGAAGTTTTTGACGTGATAACGTCTTATAAATTGATGAATCACCAATCTTATAAATTGATGAAACACCGGCTGCATGCACGAAAAAGTATAACGTTCCTAAATCCTAACGTTCGTAACGCGTAACGTTCCGCCTGACCCTGTGCGTGCTCTTCTCGAAAACGGCCCTAACGATTTGGATGAAATTTACTGAAAAGGGATTTTGGGGGGCAAAAAATCGTTTTAGCTAGGTCTCATCTCTCGAAATAATCGTTTTCTTACAAATTTCATCATTATAAAAATCAATTTTTTGACGTATGAAAATACTTAAATACCTATTGTAAGTAGGTTTTGGAATTTTATATTATAAACAGTGAAACAATTGTTTTATAAATATTATGACAGCTAATCTTTGAGACTTAAAATAAATACGAAAGAAAGAAAGTTAAAAAAAAAACAATTATATTATATGGTGAGTAATTTAAATAAATAAAATTAACCTAAATTTGAAGCGAAAGATGCAATATCATAGTTCGAATTATTATAATTATTATATAAATTTAGGTTATGTATTACGGAATACGTCATCACGTAAAACTATCGTCCGTAAACCGACTTTACAGACAACCAATTTTTTAATTACAAAGAAAACATAGGATAACTAAGCGATTTGGAAATGCTTGTTGTGTTCCGGGCTGTTGCGCTGATGGCGATTTAAGTAAAATAAAGACCATTGGCGCCCTAATTTGACGTTCCGCTGTCAGTGTAAACAAATTAGCATCAGTTTTTCTTATTAAATTTTTTTTGACACACCATGGCCAACTAAAGTTTTTGACTTATCACCTTAGAAACATGTCGCGATTTCCATAAAAAGTGAGTTCAATAATTCTCTATTACCCACTAGCGGCGCTAGTAGGCTTCGTGCACACAGACTATAAATGTGTGGATTAATTTGGTGGCAGATTTATATTCCAAGTTACAAAGAAACATGATGAGAATTTATTTTATAGAATAGCTACGTGATTCTGGAATGTTCTTAATTATATATGCAAAAAATTGTATTTTTTGTTTATTGCAAGGAAACAATAAGGTGGGAGTTTTGAATAGCAGAGTATATATCATAGTCAATAGTTATCCTCAAATAGAATTTGTAAAAATTGAAAAATCCTCGTAATATATTTTTTCTTTGCCTACGTACGCATCAGTCATATTTAAATTAATAATTTTACATTTCTATTAGCTTTAATCAACGCATTATTTCGTGTTCCGCTTGTTAAGTATTATTAATTTTAAAATAACCGATGAACATTAGAATCTAATTTCAAAATACTTTTGATTGACAGCAAATTAAAATAACCAAATGTCAGTAAACTTTATCTGTTATCTCGGTCTGTTTAACAAATAGAGTTCAAATACATCCATTTTTTGACGTGATAACGTCTTATAAATTGATGAAACACCGGCTGCACGCACGAAAAAGTGTCACGTTCCGCCTGAGCCTGAGCGTGCAAGCGAGAGCGCGGTATAAGCGATAAAGAGGCACGATCGGCCCAAGCGTCGGCTTGTACGCATTTCTCTCTCTTCTCGCGTGACGTCAGAGAGTTCATCAATGTTTCTTTATGACGCTATCACGTAAAACTATCGTCCGCAAACCGACTTTACAGACAACCAATTTTTTGTGTTTGAAAGAAGACAAAAATATCAAGAATTATAATTTAGCTATATATAGTTAGCTACAATTGTTACAAAACACCAATTTTTAGGAGAAGCGAAATCACTGAAATCTAAATTACACTTTCGTAAACTAGTTTTCTATTAAATAAAATTCCATTTATCCTTCTCTGTTTATTTTAATGGCACGGAAGTATAATATTGCAATAATGTGGGAGATATAAAATAACGGGTTATTTTGCAGAACTATTTTGATAGGTACGATTGTAGAGAGTTCTTTACCCTTTCAAAAATACAGAAAACACAAATATCCAGTTGCGGTCAGTTTAATATTAATTGAGTCGATGGCAGAAGGTCACCTTAATTTGCATAGTCCTGCGTTGCTCAGTTGTTTTATATACAGAGTGCCATTTTTAAAAGTGTTATATATTGACAAATTTAAACAGTTGTACTAATTATGTAAGTTACTACTTTTAGGTAATTAGATAATATAATTTCAGCATTCCTTTCTATAAAAATAAAATTATCACTTGTATTCTGACTGTCGTTGAATTACTACAATATAAATTAATAAAGTTATTTTGTATTTCTAAATTTCTTGTGTTACAAATTATTTCTTTTGATTACTACAAACATAACAAAAAGCTATTTTGTTCATTACGTCATTACGAAAATTTTAATATCTCGTTTTTACACGCTTTATATTAACTTCACTTGTAAGTTTGTATGTATGTATGTATGTTTGTTTGTAACATTCGTTTGGACTACAGCAAGCGGTTTATTACTGTAGTATAATATGCCAGCACTGTAACTACAGTGGTTAGCCGTGCTGTCTAAGGCACGGGTCTTCGCTGACGTCAACTCTCGGCATCACGAGTCGTGGGTTCTAATCCCATCCACGCCGAAAAAAAAATTGTTTTTTTTTTGGCAAATTTTTGACAATAAATCGAACTAAAATGTGGAAAATAAATATAGTTTAAAAAAACTAAAAAACACGCTTTATATCAAACTAAAAAGTGAAAAATAAATATAGTTTAAAAAAACTAAAAAACACGCTTTATATCGAACTAGTAAAAAATATTTTTTTTTAAATAAGCTTAAAACAATAATGAATAAAAAATAATAGTATTATTGTGAAAAAAGCGTGGGGCGCTTTGTTCCACATTTTCGTACATCAAGCGCCCCACGATTTTTTCACAATAATACTTGTATTTTTTATTCATTATTGTTTTAAGCTTATTTTAAACAAATTATTTTTTACTTTTTAGTTCGATATAAAGCGTGTCTTTTAGTTTTTTTTAAACTATATTTATTTTCCACTTTTTAGTTCGATTTATTGTCAAAAATTTGCCGAAAATAAAACATTTTTTTTTTCGGCGTGGACGGAATTAGAACCCACGACCCGTGATTTCGAGAGTTGACGTCAGCGAAGACCCGTGCCTTAGACCGCACGGCTAACCACTGTAGTTACAGTGCTGGCATCTTATACTACAGTAATAAATCACTTGCTGTAGTCCAAACGAAGGTTACAAACAAACAAACATACATACATACATACAAACCAGCGTTGCCAGTTTTTTTTTGCCAAGTCGGGATTTTGGAACTGTTTGGGTGAAAACAGCGGGATTCTTTCGTCGAAAGCGGGACATAGTAAAAAAACGTATATAATCAGAAGTTTTTAAATACCTATTTATCTTTTTATTTGAATTAAAATTACGTTTACGTGACAATAGATAGCAAAAATAGCCATAGAAAATGTATTTATTTAAAATATAATATTTTAAATCAGATTTACCCTATCGTTAAATAGTTGAGTCTTATTCGTCTTCAAAATAAAAAAAAAAAAAAAAAACAGAAATCAAAATCAAAAAAGTTTTATTCATTAGAAAAATATGGCGTTTCAAACAATAGTCTGTGGAGTGAGTGTTACAAATTGCAACTTACAATAAGAGAATAATTATTTATAAGAATTACTTATTCATGATATTTCTGTGAAGATTTAACTTCTTTTAAAGTTATCCCCGAAAAGCGGGACTGAGCCTGTCCCGCGCGGGACATTTAATTTTGATTTAAAAATCGGGACGTCCCGCCAAAATCGGGACGTCTGGCAACGCTGATACAAACTTACAAGTGAAGTTAATATAAAGCGTGTAAAAAGAAGAGAGACTGCAACTATAGATCAGCTTCGTCTGATGAAATAGCGGCGCTTAAGTACATTTCCTGAAAAACTATTCGCACCACACGCGTGGCTGTAGGCGCCGCTTCTCTAAGCTGGCCGGTGCACCGAACAAGAACGACAAACATTTGAAGTATTCGTTCTTATTTATAACTGTAACCATATTATCTAAAACACCCACTGGGCACCCTACATATTTTCGCGAGCGAAGTCGATCACTGAAAGCAGACCATATAATATCAATTTATTTTAGTATATGCCAAAGAACTGTTATAAATGAATGTCACGACGTAGTGCGGTGCGGTTAATCGCAGTGTGCCATGCACGTTATACATTTAAACAAATGCGTGCATAGAGACAGTTGAAGTGGCGCCGAGTGTCAGTTGTCACCCGGGCCAGACAGGCGCCGATCGCCCCGATACTCATCTATATTATAGAGAAGGTTGCAATGTGTAACTAGTTTTTGTTTTTAACATGTAACATGACGTGTCACTTAACCAAAAACACCGACAGGACAACGGCGTCGGACTTTCTATTTTTACTATGAGTCAAATACTTATGTAAAGTATACTGAGTAATTAGCATGTACTGACTTCCTTGAAAATCATTGTTGACAGTTTTTAAGATTTTCGTTTGTTATGATTTATGCGTCTCATACCTAAATAAGTATAACTTTTAGCTAATGGAATATTACAGTTATTCGCCAAAGTTTTCAAAACAGGACGTCGGTCTGTAATTTTGTTTTATGACCTATTTTGTTTTCCGAGTATTTTGTATGATACCTAAATGAGTTTTGACTGTCTTGCTGGCATCATTTGAGAACGACTGGACGGATTTTCAAGAAATTTGGTACTATCATATATTTATTAATTAACTATATTAATCATTGCTTATCTACTCAATGTGCGGTGAGTGAACGCAACAAAGCGTATCGAAAATATATCTGCGTCTCTTTCTTCGATGTAATTCCCTATGATTTCTCCGATGATAGGATTGGTTGATGTACTTGCGTTTAATCTGAATAAAGTATTTCTGTTTCAAAAACTTTGTCTTTTTCTATGACGTTAACATGAGCGTACCCAGCTTTTGGCCCAGGAGGGGGCAAAAGAGAAATTTCTTAAGCAGAGTCTCCCGTGCTTGTTTTGCCCTCCTGGATACGCCAGTGCTTACGGCGTAAAAAAAGACAGAAGTATATGTTTGCACCCTAATAGTTCGATTGCGATTTTATTCCTATATGCTCAGTATAGAATAAAAGTATGTACTATGCTATTAATTGACTCTATTCAATAAATAGAGTAATAATTGTGATCCATTGAAGTTGATGAGAGGTATTTGGAAAGAATTCCGTGGCATAAGGATCGAAAGTAAAGCAATACTGAGACGTTTCGATACGTTTTGTATAATCTTCAGAGTTTTCAAATGCTGTCACATGTTATCAATATTTCGGAATCAATTGTAAGGCAGAAAGTCTAACATTTATTCCTTGAGGTGGAATTACACGCATCAATGCGGAAAGATCGTACGTTCGGGCGGTAGTAAAGCAAAAACAACCAATCAACTGTTGTTTAGATGTCGTTTCCATAGCATTTTCGCTAATAGTCGCGAACAACTGTCATTCGTGTTTTTAACCTCAAAGCTTCTTGCTTGGAATTTATCTATGTTCTTCTGTAATTAATTAATTAATGTATTTAATAAGCGTGCTTACGACAGAGGCATGAAAAGGAAAATTGTATACACCAGACTGGCCGAAAGTGTGATATCCTTGCCCTACGGCCCTTGTGGTGTAATATACTATTTCAAAATCTCAATTTGGAATAGCAAGTCACAAGTAAAATATCAGCAATTTCGTCAGAGCCTCGTTTATGATATATGAACACCTACACGTCTGCAAGTTGTCCTTAAATTTTATAGACACCGTTAATCTATTTATGCCCACGGTACAAGTTGACAATTTATAGCCGTATAAATACTCAATTTATTGTACCTTAGATTAAATATATAAATTACATTTTATTCAAACTATTAAACTACATACGATTATATTTAAGGCTGTCGGAACGCTCTAAGATTACACATAAAATAGGACTTCCTCTCCCAATTGATTATAAACTTATTAGTCAATATTTTGCCAAAAGTATTTTTCTATAAGGAAGATAAAAAACCAATCTCAGTTTCTAGCGGAGTATTTTTTAACTTAATGGATTACCTGCAGTAACAATATTTTTTGAAGTAAAACTTCTTTAGGCACGTTTGACTTGGGGAGTAAGCTGGTAAATGCCTGACGAAATCGTTTACGGAAGTGCATCATATCGCGATGCCTGACAAAATCGTTTTCGGAAGTGCATCATCAGAGTTGAGAGGGAGATATAAGTTAGTGAGTGCGACAAAGACGGAGCATTAATACAACTATTTGACGTTTAAAATGAAAACAACTGTTTTTTTTGTATCAAAAATACATTTCATCGAAGTTTGCTGCATTTTGTAACGGAAAATAATGTAGGTTAGTTAATAAATCCTTTTAAATGTATTATAAATTATGCTAATAAATATATAATATACATATTTTCCCTATTAATTAATCAAAAATTATATTTTGTAGATATGTGCTACAGAGTGAGGTTATATTGTGTTCGATAAACTTTGAGACGAACCGACTGCATATTATTGTTCGTTTATGAATTTAAGATGAGCAAATTTGAGGTATTTACGTATTATTCTTAATAAATATATTTAAAATAATTATGGCAGGAAGAAGTTTTACTACAGTCGTGTGGTCTAAAGCACACTCGCTTTTTTTTAATGCACAGCATACATAAAAAATCATTTCAAAGTAGGTTTTGTATATCAATAAAAAGGTTTAGATAAATAGTACAGTCTGTATGTAGGTATCTAAAGAAAGGACAGAGCGCTTTGCTAACATAGCGGCAATAAGCTGTTATCGAATGTATAATATCTTCAGAAGCATTTTACCTTCAACAAGCAAGCCTTGATCAACAGGGAAACATGCAGCTTTTAGTTTGTTCGTCACAAAGATTGCAATGCACTTCGGCTTGATAACGACAATAAGTAATTGCCACTCCAGAAATCAGAAAGGTTAATTTACACGCTTAATTTAAGTTAATTGCTCTATTGAGTCGTTTTTAGCCATGTGCGTACTCATGTCTCTCCCCCCATTCGTTCTTTTGCACCCGGGTGAAACCGGGCGGGACCGCTATTATACTACAAAGTACATGCGTGCAATGGTAAAAAACTTGAATATTGTCATTAAACTGTTCCAGATATTTAATTTGTACTATTGAGAATGAAAACAGACTATGTTCAATGTATACACAAACAAGTTGCTATCGTACGTATTTATTGGCCTAAATTTCAGATTGATTCTTCGAAAATACATGCAACATCAATTATTGTAGTTTAGTTCAGACAGCTGTGTTTGTGATTATTCACAATTTTGTCGCGGTTATTTCATTTAAAATGTTAAAGAAAAAAGTATTTCTAAATGTAATGTAAAAAGTAATATAAATAAATATCAAACGGTTTGGGAAAATCATAATTATTCAACGTGGCAAATTAAAGATATATATATTATGTCCCTAAACAAAATTTGATGTCGTTTAGAAAAAAATCTCCTTGTATGGAACTACGGCTATATAACAGTTTGCCAAATTCTTTAAAAGATATAAAAGTTTTAAACAATTTTAAAAGTAAACTACAACAGTTTTTGACAGAGAAATGCTTTTATAGTGTTGGTGAATTTGTTGTTTAAGTATATATGTTCATGAATCATGATGAGTGATGACAATGTCAATATTGTATTGGTTTTTCTTTACATGGGGCAATATATATTATTATTATTATTAATTTACAAGCAATTACTATTTCTAAATGGAATTTGAAAATATTTAACGTGGTAACAGGTTAGGTTGGGTTCGTTACTTTTAAATAATTTGATTCAAGATTTTAATTTGGTCAGAAAAATGAAAGAATTTGTGATACATATATAATAATATATCCGTCTTATATAAGGAAAAAATTTGTTTGCGTAATTTTAATATTGAAATGAAACATAGCCTATTAAACGTTTCTGGAACAAGAAACATTTCAAAAGTTGAATCGGTTCAAACATACGTACGAATTTTCTATTGTGGTGAGATAAGTCGGGGATCCTGCATACGATTTCTGTAGATTGGTGATACGCTGTTTAATAATAATAGTGATACCTGAAAAATCTGTTGCATGTGATCATTTCATTGCCAAATTGAAATCTACCCGGCCGAAGCCGGATCGGGAAGCTAGTTAGAATATAAATTACGATCAAAAATTAAATTTCAGTTAGAAAGTTTCCAGTGTTGATGCACATGTAAAAATATTTAATGTTCATGTATTTGATGCAAGATGTGTTTTTTTATATTTTATAGGTAATAAAATATTTGTTAATATGAATATATTACATACATACATGTATAATATTATTTTTATCATGATATCATGTGTTTTTCCCATATAAACAAGATTGCTGGAGCTGGACTGTTAATACAGGCACCACGTGTTACGAAGTATACTATTTTCACTTGTATTCCGCAAGCAATGATATATACCTTTGAAAGTTGTATGTGATTGTTAGAGCAAAGTCCCTTTTCCAAATCTTCTTGGTTTCCGGGCTTGTATGCCGTGGTCCATTGGTATTACAACCTGACGTTTCGTCTACAACTGCGGTAGACATTATCAAAGGCGATGCGGTCGCGGGCAAAGTTTCCTTCTAGGCTGCTCACAGGTAAGTGTGTCGACAAGTGTAGTACTTCCGTCTTTTATAGCCAACGTGCTCGTGTTCTCTACTCGGTCGTAGTATGCTTTTCTGTGATTGGTCGTTCCATTCAGTGGGTTGGTATTGCACAGTGCTGGTGTCCAGGTTTTACTTAAAGTCAAACTTTCGTCTTTGCGATTGAAATTATTTGTGTGTTTGTCCCTTTTCTCATGATAAGTGGAGCAGAGGTTGCCATATTACGTTGGATACTGGAGAGGGGGTATGACACATCCGGCGGACCTGTTGTTTATACCCTTTACGGACGATATTTAACAAATATCACACAAATCAAATGGCAGAATATACTATTGACACTGTCAAAGTGTATAAACAACAGCCGGTGTTACGCAATCATTTCACAGGTCCGCCGGATGACGTCACTACTATCAAACGGAACACTCTATATTAACGTTGCTCCTTTCTATGATTAGAGATAGCGGAGTACCTCGCCCTCAAAGCTGCTTTCCTTTGCAAGCATATTATTAGCCAGTTCACTATTTCACGCGTGATAGTTATTTATTGAAATAAAAAATATAATTTCAAGACAAGCTCCAGAGTATGATACAAACCTTTGAGAAATTGTTCCCTAAACAAATTTAAATCGACAAACATTTTATTAGGCGTAACTTTTTGTAAGAACCCAAACCAATTTTCAAAATGATTATTAAGAAGATAAAAAATGCGTCATTATTATTGATTTTTTAATGTCGTTTTGCTTGTTTGTCCATCGGCTTGATATAGGCTTAATTTCTTAAATGGTTTCTGTCGACATTTTTTAACCTAGTGTTAAAATAATATTTTTTGGAGTTTACTTCTTAAAAAAACAATTTTGAGTTATAAGGCCCGGTACGGAAATTTTACAAGTAATAAAATCAATTGATGAGGCGTCGCTCCACCGCTTCAAGTGCGGCGTTACGCTCATCCGCTTCAAAAAAGACATACATCTGTAGAATTTAACGTGCGAAAGAATGAGATGGAATACATTACACAGCGTATCTAAGGAGCAAACTCCAGTCGTGCGTCGGAGCTGATACCTACTCACACACTTTTTTAATTTGTAATTTTATTTTTTTTTTTTTACAATGTCGAATGTTTTGAGGCTGATCAATGACTATAGGCAGCGAGTAAGTTGAGTGTTCAGTTTTATGAATACATAAAATTATGTTAAATATTGTTATATTGATGATGTTCGTAGCGTACACATAGCGGCTGCAGCAAGTGTACAACTGACACCAAAGTGCGCTGCTTGGGGACGGGCAATGAACTCCTCTCTCTCTTAATACGCGATTAATATGTACATATTGTACGAGCAACTGTCAAATACTTTATAATACGCGCCGCGGATCTAAAAGCTTCGGAAGTTAGTCACAAAACAGCGTTGCAAAGACACATTTTAGAGCCGTTGATACTCCCACCACCTCCCAGCTACCTGTACGGAACGTGCTCTCGTCGGTGATTGACCGTGATCGCTCGTTGCCTTATTGTCACTTGTCGCTTTCCTGCTTTAAAGTACAGTCGAGTACGCTATTGTCAAGTTGTTATTGCTATGTTAGTTTCGTTGAGTTGCGAATTTGTAGTTTTTCAACAGACTGTACAAGCGCAAGCCCGCATTCGCATCTAACTTCCGAGCCTTTTAGATTCGTGGCGCGTATTATACTGTTCAATGCCAAATCTCACCCCCGAAACGGGTGAATTTTTCTGTTTCGGGGGAGGGGTTGGTAAGAGTCGGCGGCAATGTTTAACACCATCACCGTGATCAGCATCCTCAAAAACAGGGAATAAACATTATTTTTCGGAAAGGGAATAACGTAGTGCGCGTTTAATCCCCGTTCGGGAGTAGTTTTTGGCTGTTTTGGAGGGTTGCGCAACCCCAAAGAGAAATTTTAATATCACCGCCGTGTTCAGAATCCTCGATAACAGGGGGGTGGGGGATTTAATCTCGTTCCGGCTCAAAATAGACTAGGTACTTACCGAAATTAAAAATTGAATGACTGTTTATTAACTGCAGGACAGGATTCTGCGTTCGATTAGCTGGATTGAAAATCAATTGCTGGGTTGATCTATAGTTAAAAATATTTGATGAGTATTTGGAAAGAATTCCGTGGCATAAGGATCGAAAATGAAGCAATACTGAGACTTTTTTAAACTTGCATTTAATACTAACGTTTCGATACGTTTTGTATCATCTTCAGAGTGTTCAAATGCTGTCACATGTTATCATTCTTTCCAAATACTCATCATTAACTTCAATGGATCACAGTTACTCTATATTTATTGAATAGAGTCAATCTTCAGTTAAAAATATTTCTTCTCATCTCGTATACGGAATATTCTTTCGCACAGTCTGTCTTCATAATAAGTTAAGGTCGTCTTATGTAGCGATGGAGTCCTTCAAAGTTCAAAGAACATACGCTTACTCAAGTAACGTTTTATTTATTACATTACAGGTGTTCAAAATATACCGCAATATTTTTCTATGTACAAGTATGCAATACACGTCTGTACCTTGTTCATTTCATATGTAAATATCCGTGTCTTTTTTGACTAGAAACAATAATACATATTTTTTATTTTCGTAATCCGATATCTTGCCGTTTTTGTATAATGTTCATTATTATTCACTGATTCTATTTCTTGAGTTTTTGAGGGAACATGTGTATTGGGCATTATGACGGCCCAGGGATCGCATTTAGACCTTTGCTACCGGCCCACGGTCCACGAAAAGTGTCTCGTTATCATTTTGTTTTTTTTTTATAATAAACAAAAAATTATTCTTTTGCTTCTGTTTTTCAATTAAGTAACTGCGTTAAAAAGCACATAATACAAAATTAAAAATATTTTTGCATATTATTTTATAAAATAGTTGCTTTTTGTATAGCGGCCGCGAAATTACATTAAGCACTAGTGGTATAAAGTTGCGTAAAAGAAGGATACTTGTGCTATTTCCATCTAAACACAGCCTACTGTTATAGAAGTAAATTTGACTGAAACGTGAACTGTCAAAAATCGTGAAAATGAAGTGAAAATTAGCTATTTATAGATGATATCTCGATCATTTTTCGACTGATGCTGAATTTTATTCTTTGAATGAATATTTTAAATAATTTAAAACTTTTTATGTACGATTGTAACACGAAAAATGATGATAATACTTGTCTCACTGTAACCAATACTTTTCTATTCTATATTCTGACTCGAGTGTGAATGTTAAAATTCGCTGTCCTCATTAATAACATAATGTCACAACTCGTAATTCTATAGATACATAAACTACTATTTTAGTTTTTAATTTTTTTTAAGACCACAAGTTGCCAAATTATAACTTATTTGGGTCTAGGATAAATTTAAATGTTTAATTTTTATATTTATTGTTATAAATAAATTGAACATTCAATTGATATTTTCACTAGTTCTTAGATCTTGGATCTTGAAAATGGGGGTTTGTAACAGAAAACCGTGGAAACATGAAAAAATATCTATATTCAAATTCATTACTGCCAGCTGTTATAAAGTTTTCAGGAGACATGATTTATTTCACATTTGATTTTATAATTATAATACGTGTGTAAATGTATTATTTTGTTAAAAAAGGAAAGCGCTCAGATTTGTAAAATGTCTAAATTTTGTAAGTTACATTAAAAAACTGATTACAGCATAACAAAAATATGCAAACACACCTTTATGAACTTTTATATGATTCCAATTTGACTACAAGGTTTATATGATTTTTTTTTTATTTTTATGTGCAACATTACAGACTTCATGTCATTAGTCATTTTTAAAAATATCTTACATATTTAAAACTCTGATAGCAACTTGCAAGTAAAAAGTTCACTATAAGATAATTTAATCGATAATATTAATTGTCAATCAGTTACGATTCTGTTATTTTCAAACTCGGATAAACTATCGGTCGTATATTCTCATAACAAGCTCATCACGATACCTCTGTACCAAAATTTGGCGGTCCCGTCCGGTTTCACCCGGGTGCAAAAGAACGAATGGGGGGGAGGTACATGAGTACGCACGCATGAAAATATCTATAAAAAAGTCCGCGATCTATATTTGCCTGTTTTTTCTATGCTACGAGACAATGAGGATTAACCTAGAAATACTGGTGATTTCTGATCAATTATAGAGTAAAATTTCAAAAATTGAAAGCATCCCGAAATCTAAATATTCATATTATAAGAAATAGTGCGGTGAACCAGAAAGATATAATATTTAATAATACGATCATAAATTCTAATCAGAAACAGCTGCCGTGGATTTTTATTTACTTAATCAAGTTATTTATTACTAATGAAATCTTACATACGATATTATGTCTCTGGTGAACAGAGATTTAGCAATTAAGAAGACGCCGTTGATATTTTACAACGTTCACGTCAACTTTAATCACACTGGAAACAAAATTAATAAACTCATTGAAAATATATCTTTTTTTAATATTTTTATTAATATTCTTTCGAAGATTTATTTCGAACCGTTGATACTTGATACTAAATTCAATTCAGATGCCTGCATATTTTATGATTTCGAAATGAGCGAAAACGAACGGAGTCAATTTTTTCTTAATAAATTTAGGAGGTGGATTGTGGAAAAGAATTAAAAACGTATCTAAATTTTGTTTTTTTTGACGTGATAACGTCTTATAAATTGATGAAACACCGGCTGCACGCACGAAAAAGTGTCACGTTCCGCCTGAGCCTGAGCGTGCAAGCGAGAGCGCGGTATAAGCGATAGAGAGGCACGATCGGCCCAAGCGTCGGCTTGTACGCATTTCTCTCTCTTCTCGCGTGACGTCAGAGAGTTCATCAATGTTTCTTTATGACGTTATCACGTAAAACTATCGTCCGTAAACCGACTTTACAGACAACCAATTTTTTAAATTTATTATTAGTTTCTAGTCGAGACTGCCATTTTTTTTGTTTATTAATGGCTATAATAGGATACATTATACTTTATATCTGATTTCTTCATTCCTTCCGACATCGACAGCTGTTTTAGGATAACGGTATCTATTAGATAACTTTCAATCGGCTTTTTTTATTGACAACCTCATTTAAGAGAGTTGATCCGGAGGAACCTCAAAAAATATTGTAAAATTTTGAAAAGTGAATTTTGATCATTTACTTGTGAAGTTCGTATGGTAAAATGCCATTTCAACGTGATAATTTATTTTAAGCCTCGTTAGGTTCCTCTGTCCTGCCTGTAAAATTACACACCTTGGTTTTGATCTGGTCTGCAGGTTCAAAGAAGTAATTGTTATAAGTAGTTGCTATTTTACCATTAGGTATATGACGTAATGAACATTGCATTTCTGGATTTTGATCGAATGACATTAGCATTGAACTCGCAGATAATCCGCATGATTCTATTACTGGAATCTGATTCACCACCTTTCTAATTTAAGTCGCAGAAACATTTATCGTATTCTATTATAATCGGTATTTATATATAGTATGCAAAAAACATAATATTTTGTTTACTGTTGACGTTTGCATCATCAGATCTGCGACTACAAGAAAAAATGGATAATGTCGAATTTCTATACTCTCCTATAAAAGAATTAAATATATAAGGAAAGTTTTGGGAAAATTTCGGTTTTGGTGAATTTATTTTCAAATCATGTGGGTCCATAATGTGTTTTAAAAATGTTGCGGGTACGTCTTGAGGCCACAGGAGTCTATTTTTCGCTGTTTCGAAAAAAATACATTAATATCTTTTTAGTGTTTTATGGTTGTTTTTTAATACAGTGTAAGCTTTTTATAATGAATCTCAAGGGATTAAGCATTTTTTTTCGTTATAAAGAGTTTTCGTTATATGGAGGGATGGAAGAAAAATAACCTAATTAATTTATTCCAAACACATAGTCTAATTTACCTGACGTTTTTTGCTATGCCAATATTTGTTTAGTATTTTATATGCATGTCTTGGAATGTGGTGGAATCATCTTCATTAAACAATAGGAATTTTTCGATAAGTTTGGCGGCATCAAGTGCTGGTTGAATAGTTGGTGATGGTTCAGAATCGTCCTCTTTACGTCTGTACATATTTGCTGACGCCTAAATATGAGCATATTTCTTCGTAATAGAGAATGGCTGTTGCACTATAAAGAGGGTATTAATGTATGGGTTTTAAGGTAAACCAACCAAATTGTAAAAATTTCTACGTTATAGGGAGTTTTTCGTTATAACGAAGGACGTTATAAAGAGGTACACACTATATTTGTATTCCATCTGTGTTTGCACCTTGTATCTATGAAATTCAATATATTGTATTTGTGGAGTAAGTAGGTACTTCTATGAATCCATTAATACCTATTATTCCGAGACGACTCAGTGAGCACCCTTCTAAACAATGTTTCTCTATGTAAATTTTAATTATTATTTATCTTAGTCTGCACCGTAAAAGTTGTACTTATTAGGTACCGATAAAATGCAAATTTTCCATTACCGTACAAAAGCAGGATGTGTAACAATAAAAATAAATGACATAAACCTGTCCAATGTTTTCTTATCGCGGCATTATTTTTTTCTGTACTTTAAAGTGACTAAATATATGCATAAATTAAAATAATTACACAAGAAATTGTTTGTATGGCTCATAATATCTTATCTTGATGTTGTGCAATATTGGTTATTTCACTTCAAACAATTGAAATGCGTTATACGCCATCTCTTTTTATGTTGTTTTTAACAACAGAGGTTAGTGGTTACACAGATGACATCATAAATAATATTATATCATTTATTGATTTACTTATATTTAAAAAAAAGTTGAAATCATTGATTTTATTAAATCGTCATGTAAATTAAATGCAGAGGCGAATTCATTAGTTCCTTCCCGCAAACAATTTGCGCAAACTTGTGGGTTATGGCCATATTCACCGAGCGTAAGTATTCATTTGTTCTTCAGGTAGCTATATTTCTTCAAATAAATAGCGATAATTCAATTCACCAAGCATAATTATGTTTATTATTCTGTTCTTTGGCCTGCAGGGTATAAATATTAATTCGCCTGATAAAACAATAATGGCTGCCACATTGATCATAATACCTAACCTATAAACGGGGAGTATTATATCTACAGTTTGCTCTTCTGAATTTATTTATGTGTTGTTTATTAACCTTTTGTGAAGTGTATAATAAATTGTAAACTATTCCACACTTTACCTGTATTTATTTATATATTTTTTTTTAATTTTTTGTCTTTATTTGAGCTGTTTTTCGCAGGGGCAAATTTTCTCGCAGGCGACAAGGGTAGACTTTCTCGCAAGGGAAGAGTCTCTCATGAGGGGGTGTAGTTGCGAGGTGGTGTTTTTTGCGATGTGTGTTAGTGTGTGTATAGACAAGTTTCTCTTCTGTAATTGGTAAAAAACAGTATGTTTTTTTGTTTTAAAGATTCTAAAAGTAAAATGTGGCGTTTCTCAACTTTTGTAGCCCTGCAACCTCTACCGAAATGTACAAACTTTAATTTTTGCTAATTGGTAACACTAAAATGGGCCATAATTTGCTGAAAATATTTGTTTGCGTTATTCTCTTTTTATTTTCGTAGGTTTTCACGACTCTTCTGATGCGTCATCGCGATCTCTGGGGGTCACGACCTAAAATTTAAACAGTTTCGAGTTATTATAATGTTTGGTTTTAAATAACATCGTATTAAATATTTTCTAGTGTTTTTATTACATTACTTTCTTTGACAGTAATTTTCATTACACATCTGTGTTTTATATTTTCATTATCTGCATAAATGATTTTAAACTTGAGCAATCATCGTGCTGTGCGGCTTGTTTAATTTTTTTTTCGAGGAAAAAGTATTATAAATAAAGTTAGAAAAGATAAACAACACATCACAGAATTAATTATACCAGACTGTATGGTTTTAATACTAATATTTATTTTTTATTGTGAAAATACATTATAAATTATAGACTGGTGATATTTAAAATGGATATAGATTTTTTTGTTAAACATGGCAGATAGTACGTAGAACTGACTTACTGATAACAATTTAAAATTTGTATTTGAATGTTCAGGTGGTGGAAGTGGTAGAGGATCTAGGAATGCGCCTATTCTACCTCCACGGCGTCCTTGCCATTTTAAAAATTATAATTTAATACAAAATATATATAGCATATCCGTACCTACGCACAATATTAGGCATAAAATCAACCTTACTCACAATCTACAAGAGCATCAAAATTCGAGAGTTCCTGGGGGCTTTTATGATTTGCCTAAAAATATTTTAAATTTTTTATACACATATATTCCTGGTGATAATACATGAATTAGTTGTTTTTAGAATTTGTAGCGGTAAACATTTTGAAAGCCTAAAAAGGACATAGTAAAATATTAGAACAAAAAAACTTTTTTATTTTCATATTTATGAACCCTTGGGTAATAAACGATCACAGAGTTTACAGTACAATAATTATGAACCTAAATTATTAAATTCCTTTATTCAACACGCGTAAGTAATATATGTAATTTCGGGGCCCTGCTAAATTCGGGAGAAATAATAAATCACTTCATGTTGACGCGTAGAGTGCTAATAATGAGCCGTACTGTGCGATAATGAATTTTCTGGACCAATAGGAACGCAGTAGCAATCCCAAGCCGTGCAATAATGAAAAAAAAACTGCACAGCTTCTGGACCAATAGGAACGTGGTAGGCGGTATTGTATATAATATGAAAACAGCATCGCAATTCAGTGAAAGTCAGGGCCATCTTGTGTGCATCGAGGGCGGTGGGTACGTCAATCAATGAAGTGATTTATTATTTTTCCCTCTTTTATCAGGGCCCCGATTACATATTACTCGTGCTAGTTGAATAAAATATTATGTGCGACCATTGATCGAAGGAGAATATTCCACTCGCGTGCGTGTTACCGCACTCGCTACGCTCGTGCGGCTAATTTCACGCTCATGGAATCTTCTCTCACTAGTCGCACAATATACTATTATTCAACACGCGTGAGTAATATGTAATTTCGGGGCCCTGCTAAACTCGGGAGAAATAATAAATTACTTCATGTTGACGCGTAGAGTGCTAATAATAAGCCGTATAGTGTGATAATGAATTTTCTGGACCAATAGAAACTCAGTAGCAAGCCCAAGCGTGAAATAATGAAAAAAAACTGCACGCAGCTTTTGGACCAATAGGAACGTGGTAGGCGGTATTATATATATGAAAACAGCATCGCAATTCAGCGAAAGTCATGGCAATCTTGTGTTAATACACTAACGGTGGGTACGTCAATCAATGAAGTGATTTATTATTTTTCCCTCTTTTATCAGGGCCCCGATTACATATTACTCGTGCTAGTTGAATAAAATATTATGTGCGACCATTGATCGAAGGAGAATATTCCACTCGCGTGCGTGTTACCGCACTCGCTACGCTCGTGCGGATAATTTCCCGCTCATGGAATCTTCTCCTTCTCTCACTAGTCGCACAATATACTATTTTTTGTACATTTCAATAAAAGCTTGTCCTTAAAAAGTTCTCTTTACTGATATTTTTTTGTTATTTTTCATTAATATTTATTGTTTAATGTTTGTATTAGCCGTTTGGTAAATACATTCTGTCTCAACTCTAAACTAAACGACTGATAAAACTCACCTAATCAAAGATGAAATCCATTCTAAATTACATTTACTATACACAAAATGCATGAATTGTTTACATTTTCAGAACCACATATGTTTATAATATCTTTCTTATCATTTCTATGAAACGTAGGTACAGCGATCTTTTTTATAATTTGATTTTTTTTATTGTCATATTACCCTTTTTATCGATTTTCATAGAATTTAATTTTATTTGAAAAATTCAGTCAAGCGACATAAAATAAAAGTTAAAAATTTTCTTTGTTTTTCCTCGCATATATTAGATGTAAATGAAAAACTCACTAGAAAATATTAAATTCTAATCGTTAGTGCTCGACCCCCTCTCCCCCTCGTGGCATTATAGTATTTTTATTTTTTTACTATCTATATATTTAAAACACAAGCCCTAAATCTCTAGACAATCCGCCAGCCATCCCTACTAAACCGATTGACACAATTTTTTTTTAAACTGAAGCCTTTAGTCCACAGATATGTTATCGCTATTTTTTTTTTTGGTGAAATTTCTTTAAAAGAGGTGATTTCAAGCGATAACAGTAAAAATGACGAGGGGGTAGCGGGGTGAAGAGGAACGTAAAGAGAGAAAATCCTTCGATGTTCACGAGACATGAGTGTGAGAGAAATGCAAATATGTACGTATGTCGGAGATTTTACAAACAGTTTGACAAGTCGACTTTGACAATTGAAGTGTATATTTAAATTAGATAGTTTTTTAGCGCAAATATTCCAAATATTAATAGACAAATAAATTTTATTTTATTTTCCAAACAATTTATGAACGTGTAAGTGTATGTTAATTTAATGCCAAAATAGAGTTTTTAAATATTACATGGACTGTACCAAGTCTAAAATTTGGTCTCAGATCAGAAAAAAATAGTGAAAATCGTAAATGTATCAAATGAGGTTAGATTTTCTAAAAATGAATTGTGACAGCTCTTGCGGGGTAACCATCATAACAGATCTCATACATTTTCTTTGAATTTATAACCAATTAAATATAGAGACAACTTGATGGATCAAGCTAAATCAAAATAAAAATAACTGTAAATGGAAACTAATGCAAGAGCAATAAAATTATTGTCGTAGGTCTGTAACAAAATATCGATTTTTGAAAACAATATGAAAATACATGCAAAAGGTTTTGCATGGGTACACTAGTGTATTTTTGTTTTCACAATAAGTTCCGACAATGCGTGTTTATTTATTTGTTCCCTGATTACGACTTACAGTCAATTTTTTTTAACTCAATAGTTGATGCCAAATCGATTACTTTCCAGTTTTAATTAGTAATTTTGCTTCGAGTAATAGTTATTTTGTATCCGTTACTCGATACCGATTACTCGCTGTCGTTATTATTGTCAATAAAAATATAATTATGACCTACTTGTGCAGTGAGTTGTGACCGCAGAATTTAGTAATTTTTTGTGAAATTGTCACGCGGCACGAAAAATCAAGAACGTAAAAGCGGTAACATAAAACCGCAGTTAATATTTCTGAGAAATGTTCAAGTATTTGCTTCAAACACGTTTAAATAAATGAGTGTACTACCTATTAACAGAGTGCATACCAGATTTTAGTAAAAGTTTATTCTTTACTCTAATTTTAATGCAGTTAACATAAAACCTTTTAGCATGTGCTACTCACATTATACATTCATACGTACATATATATACTTTTAAGTTTTCGGTACGTGTGTATGTACAACGTATTATAAACATTATTTGAACGTGTACAACACAAATTTAGACAAAGTTTAAATATTTGTGTTCACTTCTTTCATTCAGTTAACCGATGTGACTGTATACTGTTCTACCAAAACTTTTATAAATATACTAGTGCGACCGGTGCGAATTATTCGCACTAAATAAGTATAATAATTATCACTTTACAAAATTATTTTATAAATATGATTGCAGGTATTCAATTCGTTTCTAATTTTGCACACTGCTTATATAACGTTCTTCTTTTTGTTGTATTACAATATGAAGCTCAGATGACAGATCGAAGAAATATTTTACTAAAATTGTCATATAGAGGCGCAAGTAGCAAAAGCGTTGAGCTAAGCCGTCAGATGGCATCATGCAGCATTTCTGTGACGTTGTTCAGCGTTGCTCGCTGTTTCAAAATTAAAGCCGTCAGATGGCAGTATGCAGTATTGTGTCTGTTGTATTACAATATGAAGGTCAGATGACAGATCGAAGTGTTGACGTTGTTTCAAAATTAAAGCCGTCAGATGGCAGACGTTGTTCAGCGTTGCTGTATTTTAATTAATTTACAAAAACAAAAGCAATAATAAATTTTTTAGTTGCCGATGTCAGTAGAGCAAGCAATTATCTGTAAAATGATATATAATTTATGTAGAGAAATTGTGAGGTTTTTTCTAAAAAGGGAGGCAAACATCTTTAACATTAGCGTATTAATATATATGATAATTTTTACTTTATTAGAAATCCTCAGATTTTGATTACAAAACTGGCACTGATTTTTAATATTACTAATAACCATATTCATCGAACACCATTAAAGATAGAAATTACTGATCTTGGAACAAATTTATTCGTTACAATAAAATTTACTTTCAATTCACCAACCAAATTATCAGGTAAAATAATAAATACACACTGCACTGTACTCCTCGATATTTTTGTTGAATATTGTGACGTTCACCCGTAAATCCGACCGATGGCGTTAGTTTAAACGTCAAAAAAAGTTTGCAGATTTTGTAGGTTAGGTATTATGATCTATGTGGCGGCCATTAGTATTTTATCAGCGAATAAAAATTTATACCCTAGAAGTAAAACAGAATAGATTTATACCTGCAGTAATCATAATTATGCTTGGTGAATTGAAATATCGCTATTTATTCTGAAAATGTGAATTGGTACGAGACCGAGATAATCCTGACAGTTGGCGATTTTAAAATAAATTAATTAAAAACTATTACAATTATTAACACCCAACACTCCGGTGGTCGTGTCATATTAGTTTTAAAATAAATGCGGACAAATACAATATCAAAAATTGCAGACTTGAAGGAATAATAATTAAGGTATATATTTTACTATAATTTTTTTGAAGGAGATTTATTTGGTTGAGGAACAATTAAAAATAAGCTTTACCAGTGTATCGCTTGTGGCCAACGTTTCGAAAAATATATTTTCATCATCAGGACCTATGAACATGTATAATATTCGTTACATATATTATTATAATTTTTAACTTACATTATAAACATTATAGATAGATAATACTAAAACTATAACATACCTCAATGCAAGTTAGTATGGTAAATTGTAAAAATAAATCTAGTATACATGATCATTTATTATGAATTTCGACAAATTTTTTAAATTTAAAATTATCATAAAAACAGTTTTCTTGTAAAATTGTTCTGTCAATTGTTCAAATAATATAATTGTACTAATGTATAAGAAAGGCTATCTCTATACAAACTGCATTTTGTTTACAAGTTAGATTTTGTTAAAATTTGTTAATTAATTATATTGCCATAAATGTTATTTAACCCATCTATGTCCGTTCTCTTATTGACAGTGTTTGAATTTTTTTTGATGTAGCACATCTCCAAAAAAAGTCTTTTTTGTAAATTCACTTCTTTATGTAGTATTTTTGGTTCATTAAAGTTAAAATTGTGATCATTGGAGATGGAGTGATGAACCAGTGCTGAATGATTATTAATGTCACATGGTTTTCCTAAGGATTTCTTTACATCATTTTTGTGTTGATAAACACGATTTTTTAAGTATTGAGAAGTTTGTCCAACATAAATGGCATTACAATTACTACATTCTAAACTATAGACCAGATTTGATTCTAACATCTTTGAGTGTTTAAATTTTGTTTTTGAGAAGAAATGATCTGCAATTCGATTACAATTTCTATATGTTAATTTAATATTCTGTTTAAATACTTTATTTAATTTTTCAGACAGTTCTGTGATGTATGGAATTGAAAAATATCCTTCTGTTATAGTGCTGTTGTTATCATTGTTATCCGATTTATTTGTGTTTGTGTGTGTTTTGTTATATAGTGACGTAGCTTGAATTGGTGTTGTGTTTAAGTTAGTAGTAGTTGTTGTATGTGTGTAGTTTGTTGTTTTGTTATTTAATTTTTGAATGATGTTTCTGTATATTGGTTTTGGATAGGAGTTGTTTTTTAGAAATTGTTCGATAATGCGAAAATTATCGTCCCAAAAACTTGGATGAGCTATCTTTTTCATTCGGTGGACTAAATTGTGAATTATATTAACTTTTTGATGCCACGGACTTTGTGAGTTAAAATTCAGATAACGGCCTGAGTGTGTGGGTTTTAAGTACCAATTTGTTAAGAGTAAGTTATCTGTAGATCTAGTAAATTGTATGTCTAAGAATGATATAGATCTGTTTAACTCAATTTCCATAGTGAATTTAAGTTTATTATGAAAATTATTGAATATATTAAGTGTTACATCAGTCATGTCTCCAGGGATAGCACACAGGATATCATCTACGTATCTTTTAAAAAAGGGTATTTTGAATGGTAATTGTTTTATACAAGTATTTTGTAATTCGGACATGACAATGTCACTTATAATAGGACTAAGGGGATTGCCCATAGCTAAGCCCGTTTTTTGTAAATAATAATGACCATTATACACAAAATATCCCGAATTTATGCAAAATTCTAAAGTTTCCAAGAAGTTAGTTTTTGATATTTTTTTTTAATAGTGGTGGCAGTGCCCCATTAATCATTAGGCATCGTCTAGGGGCCCGTGCACGCACCAAGAAAAAAAACTTTTCATTGAACGAAAATTTTATTTGAAAATTTGTATGAAATTTCCCAACAACAATATTATTTTCTTTCGTTGTTTATTGCATTTAACGAGATAAAATTTAAAATAACTAAGTACGTCACGTTTCATTTCTCTTTCCTGACCCATGAAAAAATCTGGATCATCAAATATCTATAACCTATTCATTAAGACTATTTCAATAAAGCTAACGAGTCAGGTAAGGCGATGCTGCAGCATCTAGTCAAAGTAATCATGTTGTTACAATATCACATAAGACATTGAAGTAACAAGATGCCTGGAGCCGATCATCTGGAAGTTACTCACATCCCTTCATCAACTTGAAAAGACCTGATTGCATTGCCTAGGGGCCCGGACAGGGTTAATCCGGACCTGAGTGGTGAACACCGTAAATAATTAAATGAAACGAATACGATTTTATTAATTAACAAATATTTTGGCTGGGTACTGTAAAAATTAATTTACTCGTTATGTACATAAGCTTGTTTCTTCTGTTTATTTTATGTAAATCATTCAACAATCCTTATACTTAGGGACCCGACGTTAAGTTCACATTTAATAATTACAACGATCTTTTGAAAACGCAAGAGAAAATCACTGAACTGTGTCTAGTGTTGAAGTCCTCTCTTTTTAACAGTGCTCAATTTTGTAGTCTAAAACTAAACTATCCTGTTGATTTATTTGATTTTAACAAATAAGAGATAGAAAATACATTTGACGCTTTATTCCATATACCTTTCTCTATGTCGTAGTGATCACTATTTGTGTAAAGGTGATTTATTTTTAATGTAAAAATAAACAAACAAGTAATACTCGATAGGGGGTACAATACACATACTTCTTTTCTATATTCTTACTGCAAGGATAGGTCAACATTTTCTGACTACTGTATCTAGATCAGGCCTGGGTAAGTGGCGGCCCGTGGGCCGGATCCGGCCCGCGAAGCATTTTATAAATTTTAGAATAATAGTAAAGAAATAGCAAGGGCCAGAACAGACGAAAAAAGTACTTTTTTTTGCTCCCCAAATGCGAAAATAAAATGTGAGGACGGTTTTTTTTTTGCCCTGCAAATTTTTTGGCCCGCGGTCAAATGTGGCCCAACGATCAAAAGATTTGCCCGCTCCTGATCTAGATACTTATATGCAGGTTCATTATTTTTATCGAAGCATCCAGTTCTTGGTTTTTTGAGCGAATTACCCGAGTTGTAGAAACAACACACTTTTTTCTAAATATGGCAAGAATTCTTAAATAAAGTGAGCCTACTCTTCTTAGAAACAAGTTGAATCAGCTTTCAATTCACATAATATTAGGCAAATTTGAGCTGCTACCTTTTCAGTTTATGTTTCAAAAAATAATAACGCCTACGTTTGAAACATTAATTTATTAGTTATTACCATTAGGCTCCGATAATTTCGGCAATTGGCAGTTTTAAAAAATATTTATCTATTATCATTTTAGAAATAAACGGAATATACATAAATAAGTTTTATCGGTATTAAGTTAGTTCAGTTATTTTATCTCTGATTGTAATTTTACATATTTTCCCATCCCAAGTTTGTTTTGATGCATTTGGTAATGAAATGTTGTAGATTATTGTTTTATAGATAGTTTATGGATGGTCTATTTAAACACAGAGGGAGATCTTGTAGTTTGTTGATCACATATAATAGATTAAGTTTCGTCTATTAAAAAAAGGAAACCACCATTTTTATATATCGCGACAACGCCTACTTAGACATTTTCAATTTTTTAATATTTTATTGAGAGAAACTGATCTTGTTTTGCCGGAAGTATTTATTTTTAATGCCGTTTTAGGCATAAGTTTTTTATGTTTTTCATATTTTAATAATTCAATAAATAAAATTTAATTGTCTTTTGATTGGATTGTTGTCTGTTGGTTGTTATTTCTAATTAATAGTTCCTGTCAATATTTAGACATATCGCATTATCATAAATAATCAAAACATGTTATGGAAATATATGGAACTATCAAAAGCAAAACCCTCAATTATTAGTAAAGTCTACTCATAACTAATACTAATAATTATTAATAGAAAAACTGATTTTAAAACCGAAAAATAATTTATTATGGATCATTAGTTGTGAAGAGAGTTACTTTTAATATTCAGTGGTTTGTGCCACTGAGGAAATATTGTTTCATTATATAATAAAACAAATTTCTATTGTGATTTGTGAATGATTTTAATTTTAAAACTAAAAAAAGTACCCAGGGAAGATTGAATGCCTAACTCAATAATTATGAAAAAATAAAGGACTAAAATCCAAAACAGCTTGTTTCACAAGACAAAAACCTCAAATTACTTTCGAAATTATATGTTTATGTTTCATCAAAATAATTTTACGTGAATCTTGATTATAACTTTTACGATTATTATTCTCCAAAATTTGTTTGGAAATTAACTTAAACGGAGCCTACCGCATATCATTTATTAATTCCCAAGAATTTTTTTAACAACCGAGTCATCTTTTTGTGTGTGTCGTTTTTTTAATAATATTTATTTGTTTCCAATTTCTACCTACATTAGATATTTAATAAGGGGACACAAATTCAGAAAAAAGCAGGTTACCTTCAATTTAAAGTGGACCTTTTGTTTCAAAAAGTCGTTTTTGTGACATTGTAAAGGAAGATTTACATTTAAAATATTAAAATTTTCCGGAATTTTACGAATATTTTTCTGGAATGCTTTTAAATGCGATGGGGCTTGGTGTATAATAAGTAATTTTGATTAATTGAGGATTTGACAAAGATAAAAATAGTATATGTTAGTAATCGTGTCCATCGAGACAATTATTAATAAGAATCGCAGGATTGTGGACAAAAAGTTCTTTATTCAGTGTACGACGTTTCGTCTATAGACTTTTTCAACTACAATTTAATGTGAAAATTTAAAACAATAATTATGAAAATAAACATTAATTACTAACCATAGCAATTAACAAAAGTTAAGGTACATATAAGACAAAAACATGGCAACAATTTTTAAGTATACATTTTAAACAATAAAAATAAATAAAATAAATAAAAATACGAAAGTTAGTTCAATTTCATTACATAGTTATACTGACTACTTAAATTTTGAGTATCTGTTCTGTTTTTTCTAATAAAACACATTTCACTGATATTGCGTTTTTTCCAATTTGACTCTTTAGTCTTTATCTAATATTTGAACTTCATCAAATAGAAATTTATGTCCAGTGTCGAAATGATGAGATGACAACGCAGTCTTATTATCACTTAATAAATTTATGTTTCTACAGTCCATTCTGTGTTGGTAAATTCTATGTTTTAGTAATTGTTTTGTTTGCCCCACATAGCACTTATTACATTCACACGGTATTTTATAAATGATATTAGATTGATGTTAAAATCCTTCTTGAAAAATCCTTACCAAGTTATTCAGCTTCTTTTTTGAACGGGTGTAATTAATGTTTATTTTCATAATTATTGTTTTAAATTTTCACATTAATTGTACTTGAAAAAGTCTAAATTTATAGACGAAACGTCGTACACTGAATAAAGAAATTTTTGTCCACAATCCTGCGATTCTTATTAATAAAAATAGTATATTCCCTACCGTCTTTACTCTTGCCGATTACTTTTCTGCAATAAATACATTATTTCATCTTTAATAGGTAGGTATATTCTTCATATTCACATATGAAACCGTTGGACTGAATAATTAGTTAAAAACTGTCATATTTTTTACCTATTTACTTCAACTAAAAATAAACATCTTAGCGATGAGCAAAGCTTTTCCTTGAAACTCCTAATTTCAGAAAATCGCGAGACACAGGTTAAGAAAACTGAACAATTTTTTCAAATCTTTGATTACCGTCTGATTACTCTCCAATAAATAAAATTATCGACCGATTTCTGAAAAAATCGGTCGATAATTTTATTTATTGAGTAATATTTCATATAATGAAAAATATTTAGAAACATTAAAAATGTCTTACACCTGCAGTAGGTACACATAATTGCGTTGAAATGTTTACACGTTGAAATGAGTACTTCTAGGCGGATGTATGCGCCCCGGGAGGGTTGTAGGTTGCGTCTCACTGCAGTGCCAACTGTGAGATGTGTGAACGACACTTTAGAAACACACGTCTGTATTATTTTAGTGGAGCGCCAAGCGGACATGATTGTGCACTTACTAAATAATAATTATCTAGCACAATTTTTCGTAACGGAGTAACCTGTAAATAATTACAGTAACTCCGGTCTAACTATTATACATATAATATAATAATATAATTGTATACCTACTGAGAGAAGTTTTTTCTATACATTTTATATATGGACTAAAATTATCTTCTTCGAACGAAATAAAACAAAAAGGTAATTCCACTATGTTCTTGTTTTATATGTATATATTTTTTTTCTATTTAATCACCGATATTAAAATTATATTTTTGTATCATGAAAGTGTATCCATTTACTTATGGAAATTTTAATTTAGTACAGTTGGTCCGCGGTAATCCAGCTCCTGTCTAATCCGACACCCCTATAACAGCACATACAAAGCATATTTATTGCGACAAATCTTCTTTGTCAATGCACGCTTAAACATGTTGTGACTCGCTCCGTGACTTTTATGGTGTATGTAATTTTTCGGATAGTCCTTTTCAAAAAAGTTCCGAACTGCAAGGGGTCGGTGGCAGTAGTCTATAGTCCGCCTTACAGAACGTTTGTCCGATTATCGCGAGTCAAAATTTCATCTTCATTTTCGACATGAGAGAAGGTTCACGTCTAACAATGCCTTGTGCAAAAATCAGCTCTTGCATGAGGTGGAAAAAAAATTTATTAGTAGATAAAAATGTAGGCAATCTACTATCGTATCCCACATTTTGATAGAGTCAACCTATAGTTAGCAGTCGATAGAAAGGAACTTTTATCAACTGTTGATTAGGTCGGTTCAATAATATCAAAATGGCGGGGTGGCGTAGCGGTGAGAGTACTAGACTCGCATTCGGGAGGTACCGGGTTCGAATCCTGGTGGGGGCATAGATGTGGCTGGGAGTTTTTCCCATTACCTCTCGCCGAGAAACGGTAATTCCTGTACCGGACATCTTGTTGAGATTTTCCATGGTTTCCCATAACAATTCCAGATAGATATCGAGACGGTTCCTTATTCAAGGCCATGGCCGATTACCTGTCAAACTCCTATGCTCAAAATTTGCCTACCTTATCCTAATTTCCTAAAAATTCCTACATTGCTATTAATTAAGCTGAAGTTTAAAAATTGTAGAAAATAACGGGAAGTGTGGTAGATGGAAAATAGTAATGGTGCGAATGGCGTCTGTTATGAGAAAATTATTATAGCAAAATGAGATCATTTCATAAAGTATATTCAATAAATTAACCTCATGCCAAATTTCAGCTTCAAAAAACATTAGTTTTAAAGCGCCCCAAATACTAGTTAATCTCAAAATATCAGTCTTCACAAACTTCTTGCAATTTTTGATCACCTCTTGGACTATTACGTTAAGCGTGAAATTAACTCCCGGCAATGACATAAGTAAAATTTCCGAATCCTTATAAAACGTTAATGCGTTTACAAATACAAAAAACATTTCAGAATTCTGATATTTTAGAGAAATACTTTTTTAAAATTTTTTTGTTCATCTGAAGCGGATGTAGGTCTGTTATTAGTTCAGACATAAATTGCAATATAATTTTGGTGTAGGTAAAATACCGACGTGTTATTTTTAGAAGACTCTAATTTAAGAGATCGAAAATAAATGCAGTCGGTTTGGACTTGACTTAATTCTAGGTGGTTATGAAGATGATGAAAGTATTGTTTTGGATGCCTGTCTGTTGAAGTGAGACGATCGTACTTCTGTCAATTCAATTGTAATGTGTTCGAGGGAGATCGAACTAGATCTTAGTGTGGGAGAAGCTTGCGGCAGGTATACATCCACCGTAGCTCAGAGATCATCAAACTGTTAAATTTAGTTTCACCGAATCTTGAACAGAAAAAAAAGACGGGTTGCACTCCGGGATTGCCGGCAAAAGTGAAAACTTGAATATTACGTATACTCTCCATCCGTCTTACGAATTTTCGATCAGGTCACGTGCCCTGACGCGAGTTTAACATTTTTTACCCATTACAAAAAAAGTGTACAACGCCGCTAAAGAAGTTTTCACTTCAATAATATTACAGACGGAGGTTTCGTTGCTGTTTTATAAATCAGTATTGATTTATCATCAATTGGATTAAATTAATTTGACCTAAATTCAACAATGCTTGCTGAGATTTCGATTGTTTTTTTTTGTTAAAGACCGAATTGCGTCTATGCACATTGTATATGGGCAGTAGTTCATATAATCAATCAATGAGTAGTCGTTCATTTAAAAAGGCTACGAGATCAAAGTTTGACGAACTCTGTACGACTTCTCCAGGTAGATTATGGGCAGTGAGTTGTTTGTTTTTACTTATCTGCCGATTCGTCTGTTCGGCTGACCAAAAACCTTTGACTAATGGCTTTTAGATATTTATTCGATGGCTTGTTTAAAAGCACTTTGCTTTTTTTACATGAAATATTATTGCGACAATAGATGACATTCTTTTTCTACGTTTTCGAGGTAAGGGATAACGTATTGACATAATTACAACTGGTTTCTTTTGATGAATCAGCTTTTTTCTATAGAAACAATCTTATTTCTGTAATTTGATGACATCTACATAAAAAAATGATTCTGAATGTCAGGTATTGTAGTGGAATTGGCGTGTTGATGCATACCATATTAAACAATATTCTTGTGGAGTTTACGAGTATTTTATGTAGGTAATGATGTGCCGGATCGTTAAAAATGTATATGCGCGGATACGGATCTGAATACGGATTTTTGGTTTCAAGATCCGCGGATACGGATACGGATCTTAACTTTCTTAGAGTACGCGGCGGTAAATATTGCACATCGACCTTTGGAAAGAGACTATTTGTTATGGGAAAAAGTTATTGACCTCTTTAAGAGTTAACTCTCATAACAGATTGTCTCTTTCCAAAGATCGATGTGCAATATCTCATTATAAAGATAGTTAATTTAGTACCTTTGAGTTATGTACTATTAGTTTGGTACTCATTACGATAAATGTTTGCAATATAAATGTGCCAAATACGATTTAAAAAAATAAAAAATAATCTGAATGGATATTAACAGGTTTTCATTACTACCTGATCACCTATATATATATAAAATGTCATCTATAAATTGAAAATTAATAAGGTAAAAGATCCGACAAAAACTAACGGATACGGATCTTTCTTCTCCCTCGGATATCCGCGGATACGGACATTACTAGTAATAACCTAGATGTACAGGTGCAAAAAAACGCATGCCTAGGACCTCAGTATTACAAAAGTTTCAAAATACTAAATATATTTTTTTTAAATAATTGTTACAATATATAATATACAGCTCGGATGTACGTTTTGAGAAACCTAGGTTCTATCATTGTGCTAGCTTGGATAATGAAACACGCGTCATGGTTAGTGTTTAGGACAACAATTTATTTTGTACAAATGTACCTAATGTTGAAATGATAAACGTTGAGTGCTTTTCCATCATATCAATTAAGTGTGACCATTAGAATTCCGGAATAATTTGCTTTTTATCTTCTTTGGATTTGTTTACCATGAGAAAATTTTTTCAAAGGACCGCAAGGCACAAGCACCTACTTGTTACATATCTTTAGTTCAAGAGATAAAGTTGCTAATGCGTTTCTGCCAACAGGGTAACTGTAATTATCCCAAGAAAAGGATAAAAAATAAATATTTTAAACATACAGACTGATTTTAAAATATGCCTCATACAGGGTGTCCGACGACATGACTGTCATGGCCTGGGACTGTGTTGCCGGGGTGATTTCAAGTCAAAAATGTAGATAATATATTCAAAAACGTTAATTTAATTAAAGCCTTTAAAAATGAAAATAGTATTAGTAAACACCTAGGTAACCCGAAAGACAGCACACCCACTTTAGAAAAGTCTGGTATATACAAAATTAATTGCGGTACGTGTGACAAATTATACATAGGACAAACCCGACGTCAAATAGCTACCAGATGGAAAGAACACTTCTCCCATATAAAATTTTGTAGACCGGACAAATCCAGCGTAGCTAACCATATTTTAGAAACTAACCATGACATTAGTATAAATAACTTAAGTTTGCTAAAAACAGTACATAATAAACAGCAGTTGGATAGTTTTGAAAGTATATACATAGCCAAGAGTGACACACAGAAACTTTTAAATTCAGATAATGGCCCTATACCTTTTTCAGCATTATTCGATCTTTTGTAACCGAAGTTCGTTAATTTTTGTTTTTTGGTTTTGTTGTTTCCTTTGTTTTTAACAGAATTTTCATTGACACGGACCAGCGCTTGGTTGACATTGTTTCAGGTATATATTGGATATACCAGATTGACGTTACCTGACTTTTCATAAGTCAATGGTTAATTTTTAGTACCTGTATTATTATTTTAATTTATACCTGTAATTGCTATATAATGTAAAGATTTTTGTTTATGAACTTAGTTTAGTGTATTGCTAAATATGAGAGCATAGCTCTCGAAATGTACATCCACTAATAAACTTGTTGTGGTAAGAAGTAACTATTCTCTATTTTTTATCAAAAATGTCTAATGAACATATACCCGTAACGCTATCCTAACTGAGCTAGAAGCATTTGAAATTTTAGATAAGTAGTAGTAGGAATTCCCTACTAATTTAAAAACCATTTAAAAAGAAATCTCTTTATTGAATTAGTTGCTCAAAATGTCCACCCAGTTGCTGTATACATAGTCTAGCTCTTTTTAGAATTGAAGTACTAGCTCTGCGAAGAGTCTCAGGATCAGCACGAATAAATACCTACTAATGGTGATTCATAGCCACCTGGTCTTTTTAATAATAACAAAACCAACAGCCAAACCTAATACTTGCATTAGTGGGCTTACTTATTGCACATACCGCTAAACTAGCGGTATGTGCTTTATTATCGCTTTGTGCGTCAGAGCTGACTTTCGTTCATATAAGAAGTTATATCTAAGTTAATTTCACACGAAATCCATTCAAATTGAAGCTTTTTGAAAAGAGGAGATTCTAATCTATAAAATAGAACCATTTTTAAATCAATTTGAGTTCATAAATACTATTAAAATTGTAATTGAAAATCACAAACAGCAGTTGTCGGTTGGTCTGTACGTATGTACGTACGTACGTCACGACTCTACAGATCGCAATTTTGGTCGGATTGCCTTGGGTTATATTTTATTCACTTTGTTTACTATCAGACCAGAACCCTATTTAAATTCACTAAAATGTGTTCAGTAGTTTAATTTTTATAAACAGTTTTATTTTTTATTATTTTTGACAGCTATAATAGTTTAAAAACAATATAATAATTGCTGGTAAATATAGTGTAATCCATAAAACAAGTGCTACACTTGTATACCGTGATAACACCACTACAGGTATTAGGCAGCCGTGGCGTAATGGTTATGCCGTTGGATCCCCGAGGGCAAGGTCCTGGGTTCGATTCCTTACGATATCATTGAGTTTTTTTTCTTTTTTTTTTTCTTTTTATTTTGTTTTATTTTATTCCACTTGATATTAATTATATATTATATTATTATGTATAGTTCTTAATTTTTTTTATTTTTGCAAACTTAAAAAAAAATATTTTTTCAATTTTTAATTATTTATTTCTTAAAATTTTTAAATCTTTTTAAATTTATTAAAAGTATTTTTTAATTGTTATTTTTTTTTATCATACAGTGGAAAACTTGCGGGATGTGCACTTTTGGTTTTGCCAACTATTTAAAATTTCAAATGCTTCTAGCTCAGTTAGGATAGCATTCCGGGTATATGTTCATTAGACATTTTTGACTTGAAATCACCCCAGCAACACAGTCCCGGGTTATGGCAGTCATGTCGTGGGACAGCCTGTATATATTGTAATTGTATTCATGAAAAATAATTTTGGTTTGGTAAAGTTTAATTTTTGTGAATGATTTTTTTTATAAAATTAGTCAAGTGCAAGTCGAACTTGCATGATTAGTGTTCCGTACCATTAATATTTTTCAAATTTTCTGTAACGTTAAACGGGGGAATATAAAAGAAACATGAATACCGCATCAATGAAATGAGTTCATAACTAAAGAAGTTTCACTTCTCCCGTGAGATTATGTGGGTGAGACTTCATGTTTTTTCATATTAATTTATTTTCAGATCAATAATTGATTGAAAGAAGATTATGCAAATTGGAGTAGGTATATAATTAGAAGAAATTGCGAAATATCTTAAATATTCGATATTTGGGTTATTTACTCATTTCATAATTAATGTTCTCCGCATACTTTGAGCATTTCTCAAAAAATCAATTTTCAGACATTAAGGTTATACGCCCGATAGAGCAATGTATAGATAATACGCTGAAATTTTAATATGTTAATTATGGATATCTCATACATTCAACTGCAATTTTTAAAAAACATTGACCGTCTAGTTTTCAAGTTATTAATTATTAAAAATGCGATTTTTAACACAATGATAAATGAGAAGACTGACCGGAAGTGTATATAAAAATAAGATTAAACCAAATTGGCTATAGACAAATTTTTAAAAAAGTGATTATTCGAAAGTTTGACTCTTTTAGATAACGTAAAAATTAAAAAAACTAATCTTTCCCGTGCAGTTTTGGAGAAATATTAATTAAAAATTTTCGAAACAAATCTCAAAATCTCTATTTTCTAGATTTGAATTATGTCACCATGAAAACCAGATTACACGAAAAGTTTTTCATAAATTTTGTTTTTATTAAATAATTTTTTTGACGTAGCTAATAACTAAAACTTGAAAAATTGGATATTATCTCATTTACCTTCTGTTAAAAATTGCATTTAATATCCAATTACTCAGAAACTATACGTCTAATAGGCCCCACTCACGATCACACTTCATGCAACAGTTCAGTGTTCAAACTTATAGTTCAGTGAAGCATGATAGTGTGTGGGACAAATAAACACTGAAACCAACACTGAAGTCAAGCATGAACTCATCAAATGCATCTTGATTTTTGAACGACTTCAGTGTTCAGTGTTCAAGTAAACTGTTGTGTGTGTGGGTGTTTTTCAGTTCAGTTTTTGGAGTTCTGTGTTTTGTACAACCAGAAGCCAAAAATCTCAATGTTGCTGCCTTTCTTGTGCAGAAATAGATTTTCACATATGTGTCCTGGTTCTTAATAAATAGGGTAACTAATTCCAGTAAATAATTGTAAGTTAATTCATTCATTCGTAAATAATTATTGCAATCAAGCGGCTCAAGTTGTAATTCATTAATCAAATAAACATGACTTCTTGAATCACGCATTTCTAACCAATGTTTCACCCATATTCTTCTTTTTTTTTCTTATTTCTCTGTTTTAAATACAATCCCATAGCTCTGAACAGCCAATCCTCACCATTTAAATTACTCATTTAGTTCTTATTAATGAACTATACTCTATAGTATAATATTATATTGTGTATATAATATAATATATCTTATGTATCTATACTCGACGAGTGTATGCCAACAACTGAACCAAATTGAACACAAAAAATTTAAAAAACTGAGCAGTTTGCATGAACTGTGTGTGGTGCCAGTCAGTCTTTCGATTAATCTGTCCAACTTCACTGAACACTGAACTGTGGCATGAAGTTTGATCGTGAGTGGGGCCTATAACGGTTCAAAGGTTTTTAAAACCAAAACGTAAGATAAAATCATTCGTGTACACTGGGCTTAATTAAATATACTGCTAAAGTCACAACTTTATGATATTATGTCAAATGTTTAAATATTATTTCTTAAATATTAAAAAATAAATAAATAAAATCATCGACCAATTTTTCAGACAATATATTAACAAAATATATAATTAATACATTAACGTTTCGATCCCGATTTAATATATTGTCTGAAAAATTGGTCGATAATTTTATTTATTGAAGAGTTCTAATCAGACGTTAATCAAAGATTTCATTAAAAAATAAAGCTATGATCAACAGGATATAATATTTCCATAAGAAATAATAAATTTACCAAGTCATACAACATTTTTTTATTACAACAAAATAAGGACGCAGTTTTTACTAATACGGTCGGGAGCGTATAACCTTAAGACGATTGACAAAAAAATTGCACTAACGTTTTTTCGCAAACATTCCGTATATGACTGAGAAATGAAAGGACCATGTTAGTTAGATGGTTCAGTCAGTGCCCATGTTCACATTTTGGTTTGGTCTGACTGCATGAACCTCAGGTAGTATAAAACACACACAAGCAAATAGAACAATTCACACAAACAGAATACACAATCTGCTGATTGCACTTGAAGCAAGCACCATAAACCGACCAATGTTGATATAATAACATGGTTTGACTCTAGCCCTTCATCAATGACTGGTCTAGTCTTGAAAAGGTGATGGTTTGGGTTTTTGAACATTCTATTCACTTTTGTCATATCCAACTACAAATTTCCTGGCGCACTTCTGAGACGGGGGCCTCTAAAACATGTTTCCACCCGTCGACGATGACTGCAGGTTCACTTTTCTGAAGTTTTCTTACTGCTAGCTGAGTTGGAACTTCCTGGAGGCTGGAATTTTAGTTTTGTGCAACCGCCGCGGCCAGCTAAAGTTGTTCATTTGCAACACAGACGTAAAATATAATTAAAGTTTCCCTATAATAGTTAATACGATGCTGTGATGACAACATTCAATATCAGAAAGAAGCGTCCAACCCTTTTTAAATACCGATAGCACATTGATTTGTTTTCACCGAGTGCGTTTAGAATGTATAAGAATGATTGTTTTCTTACTAACTAAAATTATAAAGCCGTTTAATTAATCAGTTTTGCAATAGTTAAGACGTATAAAAACATTAAGCTCAATTTCAGAAAAGGTGCGATAGCAAAAAGATTTTAGTCGGTTCAAATGAACTTTTGAAACTGATACCAAGACCTTACAATTCATAAACTTAATAATCTTGAGTTGTTAGTTTGTATAAATTCAGTAATCTATAAGTGCTTTACAGTTTACAAAATGTTAAACATGTTTTTGACGTGATAACGTCTTATAAATTGATGAAACACCGGCTGCACGCACGAAAAAGTGTCACGTTCCGCCTGAGCCTGAGCGTGCAAGCGAGAGCGCGGTATAAGCGATAGAGAGGCACGATCGGCCCAAGCGTCGGCTTGTACGCTTTTCTCTCTCTTCTCGCGTGACGTCAGAGAGTTCATCAATGTTTCTTTATGACGTTATCACGTAAAACTATCGTCCGTAAACCGACTTTACAGACATACATTTTTTTTTTTATTTTTACCTATAACTAAATTAATGAAGTTAAGGCCGCTGCACACGAGGCTGGATTTTCCGCTGGATTCCTTGCTAGATTTGACTACTAGTTTAATAGCGCTGGTTTTAATTGCTTTTATCTGCTCGCTTCACACGAGGCGTCTTTTCAAGCGTGTTTTGTTGATGGACCTGGTGCGCACGCAGTGACAGTTCAAATATAGACACAGAGCAAAACGTGTCTGTTGTCTGACTCTGAGCAGAATGACGCCATGTTGGTTTGTGAGCGTTTGTTCATGTCGCCCACGTGACAAGATATTATTTCCTGATTGCTTCTTGCTCAGAACAAACAGAGGACCTAGCAATAAAAATAGCCCCTGTTCTAATTTTAAAATAGTATCTTATGAGCTAGCAGCAGAGCCCGCAGTGACGTCATTTCCAGTCTCGTACCAAACCTGCCGGTCAGCAGAACTCTAAGCAGTGGCCTTTACAAAAGTTTTATAGGGAGCAATCCTTATTACCCGCAAATCATTTTGCGAAAATCAGAATGTGATAGTGTATTTGCCAACACCACGCGCCACGAATCTAAAAGGTTAGGAAGTTAGATGCGAATGCAGGTTTGCGCTTGTACAGTCTGTTGAAAAACTACAAACTCGCAACTCAGCAAAACTAAAATAGCAATAACAACTTGACAATAGCGTACTCGACTGTACTTTAAAGCAGGAAAGTGACAAGTGACAAAGGCAACGAGCGATCACGGCCAATTACCGACGAGCGCACGTTCCGTGCAGGTAGCTGGGAGGTGATGAGAGTATCAACGGCTCTAAAATGTGCCTTTGCGACGTTGTTTGTGACTAACTTCCGAACATTTTAGATCCGTGGCGCGTTATGGAACATAACACTATTGCGGAACCAAAAAATCTGAACGATTATTTAAAAACGCGTTGGGATATATTATGTTTAAAGCGCTTTAAATATACTATACTTTGGAAACACCAATTACTCTGTCCTTCATCTATGAGTGACCTACCTGGTAGAATTTTATTTAAAGTCAGCTGCCCTTCGATGTCTACATACCAATAATAACCGGCATATAGTTTAATACAAATAACGTATTTTTTGGTATCTATAGTGTAATTATTAGTATACGTATATAAAATTGTAACGTAACTATCATGTATAACGTTAGTGTACGTTATAATTTGGCTGAGTTATGACACAGTCATGGCCTATGACTGTGGACAGGACTGTCTGTTCAGACAGACTGCACAGTGCACATGCAGACAAAATTATCCCTTTCTTGTATTCAGAGCAGACGTATGTTTCCTGTGGCGGTTGAAATGTACGTTTAAATTATATATGCACAAAAATTATACACGCAGTTGCAGCTCTACGGGTTTTTGCCTTGTGATTTTCGGGTTTATACATTTTTACTTTCCCATACACGGGGCAGCTATAGTATATTTTGAAACAGAGCTGGGGGCTTGTATAATAACTGCTTAAAGCACTGCTGTGTGTACGAAGCCTATTAGCGCCGCTAGTGGGTAATAGAGAATTATTGAACTCACTTTTTATGGAAATCGCGACATGTTTCTAAGGTGATAAGTCAAAAACTTAAGTTGGCCATGATGTGTCAAAAAAAAGTGTAATAAGGATAATTGATGTTAATTTTTTTACACTGACAGCGGAACGTCAAATCAGGGCGCCAATGGTCTTTATTTTACTTAAATCGCCATCAGCAGCGCAACAGCCCGGAACGCAACAAGCATTTCCAGATCGCTTAGCTTTGCCCGTGTTTTCTTTATTATTAAGAAACTTCATAAAATTATAACTATTTTCACTTTTAATAAACATTGCTCACTGACATACGGAAAATTTGAGTTTGAAGTTTCCCCTAGTGCTCACCACAAACACTCGCATCGAAAAATTTGTAACTCCGCCTCCCTGCACATAGCCCAAAAAGCAGTTCAAACAGAAAACAGAAATTCAAACTTCCCCATCAATTAGAAACATTGTTCATGTCCAAAATTATATCATAACTAAATGTTGGAAGCACAGTATAATTCTTTATTCCATGGTTGGAAGTTACTAAATGCTTAAGTATTTTTTATAATGAAAGTTTTTGTCGCTTGAATAAGACGCTTTAAAAGTTTAGGTTCTACCTTGTTCAACTCTGATTTGAAAATAAAAACGAACCATACACACCAAGGATCTCTAACGATTTCTAAAATATCAAAACTGAGTCGAAACACTTTTCTATATTCCGATTTCGTGCCATCAAAATTTTGTTTGCTAATTGCCCTGGGGCGGATCCAGGTTGCCAAGCCCTAGATACGAACGCTGACCATCATAGAAGTGGGAAGGAAAAATCAATAAAAACACATTTTTGCGAAAACGAGCGACCATGCATTTAAGTTAATACTGCGTTCAATTATTTTCTTGTAGAAGTATAAACAGTTGATTGTCGTATCTGTGAATTGCAAAACAATAATACAGGTGTTTTGTTTTCTCTCTCTCTTTTTTTTTTAATAGAATCCGGAACGACATGACGCTAACAAGCCATCAAATCACAATAACAAAACAGTATGCGTGTTAAATAACAATACATTTTGTAGCGTAGCAGCGTAACCGTTTCGCTTCTTTTCTGTAATTTGATGTGAATAATGTTTATCAATTGTTTTTGTTCATTCTCTTTTGTTCGACATTTTTTCTCAGTTCAGCGAACGCTGGTAACGCTCAAAACTATGAGTCACTTTAAATATGGTACGACTTTTAACGTAGCATAAGAGTTTTGGAAAATTTTGTCTGCCCGACTATATGTGTACCAACATCGTTCGAGAAAGGTCGGGCTGATTGTGATGAAAATTGGTCAATGTCAGTTGATTCGAATTAATAATAATAATAACTTCATTAGAATCATTATGGACTGAAAATGAGCATATATTATGTATTAATAAGTATTTTTAAATTTAACATATTTATATATGCACTTATATAATTTAGCAGAGACATATTTAACTTGAATTTTCCAGTTAAGGTGATCGTCTATTTGTAGACCTAAAAATTTAACTTGCTTTTTTACTTCTAAATGATTTCGCGTAGGCATGTTGAAATAGTTTCCAAATTTAATAATATCAGTTTTGTCTATGTTTAACTTCAGACTACTTTTACTGAACCACTTATTTAGTGTTGATACGCATTTTTCAATGTTTTTGCGGAGTAAATCCCCACCCTCCCTTAAATATGACTGCTGTATCGTCAGCAAATAGCAAAATAGTTTGTTTGTGGTGTCAGGTAAATCATTAATGAAGATAATAAAAAGAGTAGGGCCCAGTACACTGCCTTGTGGGACGCCTTTCACTATTTTTAATAAAGGTTGTTTTTCTGATTGGTCTATGACAGCCGAGAAGTGAGGGTGAATAAGTCTATTTAGTAGCTTATACGGACATATTTTTTTTAAACTTGATGTCACATTAACGCAAAAAATCTGTTAGATTGTTACGTGGTTTCAAGTCCACATACAGCTCTTCTTTCTTAAAACTTTTCTGACAATTAAACAATTGAATTCGTGTAATTTTAATAAAAGAGAAATGATCAAGTTGTGAGCGTTAGAGCGGCTGAATTCAGACACGAGTCGGCGTGGAGTCTGTATTGTGTGCTCCATATGCCATGCTTTTCGCTTGCGGCTACCGAGCGACTTGGACGATCATCCAGTGACCGGCCAAAGAACGCTGTGCTTCATATCCACGTTATTATACACATACAGACCGCTAAATTGCATGTAGAGAGAGGTATGCCTTTGTACAGTGTGTTCAATAAGACACTCAATTACGTAATACTTATTACCTTTCTAAAGGCGCGTTCATACTATGTTAAGAAACCCACTGATAGATTCAAATAGTTGTTCGGCACAAAGGATCCCGCACAAACCTTATGGATTTTGTTTCTCGGATCGAAACTGGTTTTATTTTATAGTTTAAAGGTCACTAAGAAAAAGTGTCCGTTGGCGCATAGCCTAAAAACCAATAGATTTTTAGTTACATATATGTTTAGCGAGATTTTAGATATAGGGATATCCATTGAATTCACAAACATGCTTCCTGTTCAACTGTTGTGCTTTTTTTTAGAAATAGAAAAATAGTCGAAAACTAGGTAATGTTGGAAGGTGTCACCCTGTATAAAATAATAACGTCATATTCGGATTTAGCGCACTCGATAACATAGGATTTTTTAAGATTGTGAATTTAATGGATATCTCTACATCTAAAATTTCGTTAAACATATCTGTAGCTAAAAATCTATTGGTTTTTAGGCTGTGCGCCCATGCGGACACTTTTTCTTAGTGACCTTTAACTATAAAATAAAACCATTTTCGATCAATTTAACCGAGAACCAAATCCCAAAGGGTTTGTGCGGGGTCCTTTGTGGAGTTCAACACTGGTTGCGTTTTCCGGTACTACCAATTTTGCTGGTCTATGAAAGGTTCATACACCGTTCAGCCACGTTTAAAGTGAAAGATTTTTGCTCAAATGCGCGAAAAATAGCGGATGAATATCGTTCTAAGTTTATTATGTAACTGGTCGCCTACTTGAGTGCACGGTATATACATGAGTATGGAGTATGGTAGGTATCCTGTGATCTTGTAACAAACCGAAAGAAACCGACAATTACAATAATTGGTGTCTGTCGTTGATCTCTGTTTCGAAGTGGTCGAATGCTCTCTCTAATGTAGCATCAAGTGTTCCGTAATGTTATGTTTTGTACTTAAAAAGAACTTTTTTTAAGGCTGATACACACTTGAATGCAGCTGAATTCTGCGCGCAGAACTCTTATCTTCCCGGTTTCATTCGGAATTTTAATTTGATTTTTAGTTCAAAACGTAACCGATTTTCCAAATCTTCTTGGTTTCCGGGCTTGTATGCCGTGGTCCATTGGTATTACTACCTGCCGTTTCGTCTACAACTGCGGTAGACAATTTGAAACTGAGCTCAAAAAGTACCTCACTACAAATTGTTTTTATAGTATAAATGAATATTTAAATTCTTAGATTTTAATTTGATTTTTGACTATTCACATCTATACTTAGTATAGCTGGGTGAAATATTAATATTATTATTATTATTATTATTATTATTATTATTATTATTATTATTATTATTATTACATTATTATTTGATGATCTCTATCGCAGTTGTGGACGAAACGTCAGGTACTAATACCAATGGACCACGGCATACAAGCCCGGAAACAAAGAAGATTTGGATCAACACCGGACGTGAATGCCTATACACTTGGGTAACCGATTTTGTCCGATGTGTTAAAACGTCGAAACACCTTTACTCAATTACGGTTCATAGTTTGAGGATAAAAAAGTAGACTTATTTAATGTTATAATAAAGCAAAAAAATGTTAAATCGTTAATACCTTGATTAACACCAAAACCTAAATGTATTCTGTTTTTTGTTCTCAAATATTTTTGATCAAATTAAGACATAATTACACGTACACAAAAAACAAACATGCTTTAAGCTTGTTGTGTGAATGCTTTTAAATATGTTTTATGTAAATTTAATGAAAGGTAAATATACATTTTTAAGGGTAGTGCATTTTGTCCTTAATATTTGTTTAAATCAGAACCATCTGTCGGAATCTTTGATTGTCGGGTAGTGGAAATAAATAACAACCATTCCAAAAAAAATTTGCTTATTTATTATGAACATACGTAACGTGCGTCGGGCACACATGTTAAATGTTCCAAAGTGCCGGATTGTTGAGATTAACATCTTTGGATTAAATGGTCCGATCTAATCTTTATAGTTTCCATTAATTACAAACAGACTGTTTTCGTATTTTGTAGTAATATTGAACTTAAAATACACTGGTCTTTGAATTTTAATGTTTAAATATCACTGTGAAATGAACTATCTATCTATCTATAATCATGACTTGTGGACAGTTGGCATCATTGGTATATGGAGCAGGAGGTACTGAGGAAGAATCAAATTAGGTACTGGATAACTGGGAATTCGAGGAAGAGTCAAAGATCGGAGTTTGTTTGGCAATTTTAAAGTTCACGTTAAATATCTATAACGATTGGAAAAATTTCAGCGATTTCGAACGTCCTAACAGTGCTTGCGTCAAGTCTCGCAACAATATGACGATGCAAAAGTTGATTTCACTCAATGGTCGCCATTCACGGTTAATTTTTTAGAGATTTTTGCATTGAATGCGTCTCTGGCAATTTTATAAAATATGTTAGAACAGGGGTGGGCAAATCTTTTGATCGTCGGGCCACATTGCGGATGAAATATTTGACTGTGGGCCAAACAATTTCTTTTTCTAAATTTAAGTATAGTTTTTTTGACGTGATAACGTCTTATAAATTGATGAAACACCGGCTGCATGCACGAAAAAGTGTCGCGTTCCGAAATGTGTCACGTTCCGCCTGACCCTGTGCGTGCAAGCGAGAGCGCAGTATAAGCGATAGAGAAGCACGATCGGCCCAAGTTCGACAGCTACTATGTATTATTAAATATGATATTCGAGCGGAATACGTTATCACGTAAAACTATCGTCCGTAAACCGACTTTACAGACAACCATTTTTTGAAACAACAATTTCAAGTTTTTAAACACTATTTACTATTTTTCTAAAATTATTTTTATGCGCCAATTTATGTTAGCAAACAGTAATATTTTTAGTTTTAATAATCATTTATAAAATGCTTCGCGGGCCGCTATTTGCCTAGGCCTGTGTTAGAAGGTAGATACTGCTATGTAAAAATCAAAATTTTCAAAATCTTATATTCGATACGTTTAATATTCAATTATCGAACTAACGAAGGTCGAAGTAGTACGTTTTTCGAGATTCTACCTATCACTGTTTAGAATGATCGAAACACTATTTTGTTTGTAAAAGCCGTTTATAGTCTGAGTTAACCATTTTAATTGCACGGTCTAGAAAACGAAAACACGCAACTATTATGTTAAATTTTGGTTTTGCGGTTCTTTTTAAATTACTGCGAGATTATATTGTATTATCCATGTTTTAGAAAAATTCTTTGTGTTTTGAGGAAACTTAATAACGGGTGGTTGGCTTTATTATTTCATGTTATAAAAAATACAATTTTTTTTTAGTAGAGATTATATAATTTTATAACAAAATAATTACATTCAAGTTTAAACTTCCAACAAGGTACAGGAATGCCAAAAGTGGATTGTTCATGCAAAATAATCATTATTGTATAACAAGTTTAAAATCATACATAATTAAATAATATGACCAAATTCCTTTACCAGTTTGGGTCTACTATTGTTTTTTGCGATGGACGAACGGTTGATTATATAGGGTGACCGGTAATTACTCGTAATCCTCACGGGAAAAGAAACTATGACTAATTTGGAATGATTTAACCTCTATCACTTGGGGGTCGGAAATGCGTCATTTTTTTATGATAATGACACTTCTGTGAAGAATTTTTATTTTATTTTTTTTTATTTATTGCAAGTTTTAACACACAACATAAAATCTAATAGTAAATTTCGTGGTTTATAGCTTTAAGGTGATTGGCTAATTAGTAAGCTATCGGATCATGGAAAAATCCAGGCCAAAAAGTGAGAATACATATTTTTTTTGAATTTTCAACTTCCAAAATTCGGATTTTTGTAAATAGAAAACCGAAGTAAATTTTCCCGAAAATGACTCACTTCCGACCCCCAAATGATAGAGATTAAATCATTCCAAATTAATCTTAGACTCTTCTCCCGAGAGGAATACGAGCAATTACCGGTCACCTGTAAATGTGGACAAAAGCCAAAGTGGCTTATGCCGATTTGAATTTATTTTCTGTAATTGTATCTACGTTTACTAGGATTGGGTATCTGTTAAAAAAATTTTGGCATAGCTTACTTTGTCTTGTGGTCACAGATATGTTATGATGAATTTAACTGCTACATAAAACTCATTATGGCAACAATAATAATTGCATTCCAGACTAATTAAAGGTAAAAGATTGAAAAAAAATGTTCAAGTCATCACACATCGTTCACAAAATATATAATAGTGCTAACAGACGCTCGAACTTGGTCCGGTCCGACAACGGACATGGTACGGCGGATCTTGCAACAGACGACCGAATCTGTTCCCATCGAACCGGGCGGACACGCAAACTACTCTACAGACGAACAGATTTGGTACGGAGCGGACCAGATCCGCTGTCCGCTTCGAACCAAGTACGACCGTCTGTTAGTACTATAAGAGTGAAGAGCCGATTTTATTGTCATACAAAATTTCAATCAGACGAGATAAAATTGTGCCGCTTACACTATAAGTTTTTTTTTCACAATTCGATGTGTACTTATACCATTTGAACAAACAAAAAGCATTTTGAAACCTCACAATTTCTCCACATAAATTATATATCATTTTACAGATAATTGCTTGCTCTACTGACATCGACAACTTAAAAATTTATTTTTGCGTATGTTTTTGTAAATTAATTAATTATTAGCAACGCTGAACAACGTCTGCCATCTGACGACGGCTTTAATTTTGAAACAGCGAGCAACGCTGAACAACGTCACAGCAATGCTGCATGATGCCATCTGACGGCTTAGCTCAACGCTTTTGCTACTTGCGCCTCAATATGACAATTTTAGTAAAATATTTCTTCGATTTGTCATCTGAGCTTCATATTGTAATACAACAAAAAGAAGAACGTTATAAGCAGTGTGCAAAATTAGAAACGAATTGAATACCTGCAATCATATTCAAAAAATAATTTTGTAAAGTGATAATTATTATACTTATTTAGTGCGAATAATTCGCACAGGTCACACTAGTTTAAAATATTCATTCAAAGAACAAAATTCAGCATCAGTCGAAAAATGATCGAGATATCACCTATAAAATAGCTAATTTTCACTTCATTTTCACGATTTTTGACAGTTCATGTTTCAGTCAAATTTACTTCTATAATAGTAGGCTGTGTTTAGATGGAAATAGCATAACTATTCTTCTTTTACGCAACTTTATAGCACTAGTGCTAAATGTCTAATTTCGCGACCGCTATACATATGCATCATAAAATATTATTTTATAAAATAATATGCAAAAATAGTTTTAATTTTGTATTATGTGCTTTTTAACGCAGTTACTTAATTGAAAAACATAAGCAAAACATATTTTTTTGTTTATTATAAAAAAATTTCAAAATGATAACGAGACACTTTTTGCAATTTAGCTAAGAGATCGTGGACCGTGAGCCGATAGCAAAGGTCTAAATGCGATCCCTGGGCCGTCATAATGCCCAATACACATGTTCCCTCAACACTAGTAATTTAATGATGTCACAAGTTAGTTAATTGTTTAAATATTTATTAACACTAGTTCTATGCACTGTGACTTTACGCTATTTGAAGTCAGTGTTTTTAGTTATTATCAAAAGTAATGTGTGAGATAGACGTTTCGTTTTGATAGATATTTTAATTATATAAGTAGATAAGATGTAGCCACCTTCATTATTTTGATTACAGAGCTGTGTGCATAAGAATTCCTGTGACTGACGTTTTATGCCGCACTTGATTATAGACAGTGTCTACGCATATTTGGTTTGTGTTGAGTGCTTGGACCGTTTGAAGAGCCTGTTTTTATCCGCGGTGCTACTCTATTCAATGGCCCAGACATATAATTATTTAGTTTTTATATCTATATAGTACATACTTACGTCTTATGAAACATGAAACAGAATAATTGTGTTTTATTGCTGGACATCAAACATATCTATAATATTTTTGTAACAAATTATCGCTAAAAATTAATCTTTTAAGTGGTTGCAAATGATCTGAAGTACCAACTTAGAAGATGATTTTGTTGTAACAATTTTTTTTAAAGTGAAACTTTTATTCTATCGCCCCGAATTTTTCTGGCCGTCTGTTGCATGTCGCATTACAGGCGGCCGCGGAGTAGGGGTAAAGTGAAAGGCGTTCGGAATAGGCGCTCGGTAGAGCAGCCAAGGCCAATATGGCGGCGCCCATGGTTAGCATCAGCTGACCGTGTAGTATGTATAACACATAGTCAGTCTGTCATGCGGGCAAGTGCTGTACAGTGTTTACATGTTTTTATTCGTGTATTCATGTGAATATTGTTGTTTATAATTAATCGTGATGGATAAGTGTCTACAATCCAACGCCTACAATCCAATAAAAGTTTCACTTGCGTCGTGGTTTCTTAAAACCACACAACTGTTTTTTTTATTATAGATCCTAAATTTTCTTTTTTTTAAATACCAAAAACTCATAACGTACAGGTTTCGTATTTTCAGTATAAAGGAAGTTTAAGGGCCCGTGATGAAGGGAACCTTACTGTGGTTTGAGAGAGAGAGAGAGAGATTGTAAATTATAGACGCTCAACAACTGAGGTCATCAGTGTCTATAGTGTGGTTTGAAATATCGAGGTTGGTTTTTCACAAATTTATATTATTTTTAATTCGAATACATAAAGTATTTAAACTGAAGTAATATCAACAACAAAAATGCAAAGGGCACCGCGGCGCTTCTCTATAATCGCGAGTTTATCAATTATGTGTTGAGATTGTGTGTAGGGGTGTGTGTGTGTGTGTTTGTTTGGCTACTGCCTAGTAAACTCACGTACATTGATACCGCAGCGATTTATATACAAAGTGTTTCTGATACAAGGGAATTCTTTTTTGTGAATATAACAACGCAACTAGATGTCAATTTATAGATAGTGTCATGACCTTAGTTGTTGAACGTCTATAATCTACAATCTATCTATTCAGTTTAGTTGACAGCCATTTTATATCATCGATTGTTTATCAGTTGTTCGTGTTATCTGACAATAGTTTAATAGCTGCAGCAACATAAAACAAGAAAAAGTATAATATAGCCGATATAAGATTTATTGATAAAATTAACACCGGATAAAGTCATGGAAGTCCAATATTTGTATACAGTTTTTAAACCTATTTTTTAGCAATTTTAAAACATTCCTCAATTAAGGTGGCTCCATAATCAAAAGTCTTTTATTTTGGGCCTTTAATACTTAAGAATATATTCTTGAATCCTTTGTATTTGTTCTATACAGCAAACAAATGTGAAATTTTGAATAAAAACGCCATCTCGGACAATTTATTGAAACGGAAGAAACGTATTTTCATTTAACTTTTACTGCCATCTGTTAGCGAGTTAACTAATTAGTCTATACTAGTACCGCAATTGTATTACTATCAAGCTTTCTCGTTACCTCCACCACAGCTTTCGTTATGTTTTCCAATCGGAATCATTTCTACCCCAAAAAAAAGACTATAGGTATTCTTCATGCCGAAACACTATGTGCCGAAAATGATTCCACGCCCTGTATTCTGTTTGTCTGTATCGTGACTCGTGAGCAATGCAACACATTACTCTCCGCCAACTCACTTGTTTCCTGACCTCGTGACACAAGCGGGTCTCTCTGATCTTTATGCGCCAGGGATTGGTGACCCTCGACGACTGTCTTCCGAAAGTTTCGATTGGTGACAACAAACATTCTATTTGATATTGAAATCAAATGATCTGCGCAACATAAATAATAATAAATAATAATACATTGATAAATAATAAATAAGCACTGTAAATTATTATCATTTATGTATAGGTGGTTGTTTTTACATTATTTTTATATATTTTGAAATTGTAACAATTTGCAAAGATCAAAAACTATAGTCTATAGTAAGTATTGCACATACCGGATATTATTATCACAGATATTATTATTCCTCCTGATGGCTAGAGAGACGTCATAATGATTAGATTATTTTTTTACATCAGTGTTGTTCTTCTGTTGTCTGTTTGAAGTTAGTTATATAGCTGGTAACATTAATGTTTTCATCAATAATCTATATATCTAAAACACAAGCCCTATTTCTCTAGCCAATCCACCAGCGATCCCTACTCAACCGATTGACACATTTTTTTTAAACTAAAGCCTTTAGTCCACAGATCTGTTATCACTAATTTTTTTTTTGGTGAAATTTATTTGAAAGGGCTTCTTTCAAGCGATAATAGTAAAAAACATGAGGGGGTAGCGGGGTGAAGAGGAACGTAAAGAGAGAAAATCCTTCGATGTTCACGAGACATGAGTGTGAGAGAAATGCAAATATGTACGTATGTCGGAGATTTTACAAACAGTTTGACAAGTCGACTTTGACAATTGAAGTGTATATTTAAATTAGTTAGTTTTTTAGCGCAAATATTTCAAATATTAATAGACAAATACATTTTATTTTATTTTCCAAACAATTTAAGAACGTGTAAGTTCATGTTAATTTAATGCCAAAATAGAGTTTTTAAATATTACATGGACTGTACCAAGTCTAAAATTTGGTCTCAGATCAGAAAAATATAGTGAAAATCGTAAATGTATCAAATGTGGTTAGATTTTCTAAAAATGAATTGTGACAGTTCTTTCGGGGTAACCATCATAAAAGATCACATACATTTTCTTTGAATTTATAACCAATTAAATATAGAAACAACTTGATGGATCAAGCTAAATCAAAAGAAAAACAACTGTAAATGGAAACTAATGCAAGAGGAATAAAATTATTGTCGTAGGTCTGTATCAAAATATCGATTTTTGAAAACAATATGAAAATACATGCAAAAGGTTTTGCACGGGTACACTAGTTTGTTTATTATAATATTTTAATTGAAGTATATGTATTGCAGTATGCATAGGCGAGTTACCATCTGTTTTATGTAATTGAATATTGTTGCTTTATATGGCCATCAATAATGTGTCAATAGTTTATTTTTTGATTAGCTGCATGACAGTCATTAAGAGAAGAATTAATATTATAACATTTCAAAGCCATGTTTTAAAATACGATGCCTTCTGGGTTGAAGTTTCAATTAATCTCAACAACTTGGAAATAAATAGAGTTTATTCATTTAAAATACATCCAAATTCAATCTGAAATTATTACAGTTTCTGGTCGTCTGAACAATATTTAATTTTACTCACCACGAAAGCCAAATGATTTATGTAACACATCGGTGTGCAGTTTTGACTTTTGACAATGATATTTACAACAGTTTTGGGGACTATTATTATTAGTGTAGTGCCGATCAAAGTATCAAATTATTATTTGAATCAATAGCTGCTTGAATTACCACGATCGTAGCAGGATTAAAAAGGGGCTGTATTTGGGTATCACTAGAGAATTTTTATCAACATCAGCTCAGCTTTTCTTGAGTTGAGCCGGTAAGCAAACAGATATTTAGAAAAAAAAATAAATAGAGATGTTTTTCTACTTGGACAGAAAAACATCAGACAACTCGCAACCAAACTTAATTACAGACAATTCGATTGCAATTTTTCAAGCTGATCAAAATGGGTAGATTAAATGTTTTTGAAGTTGAAATTGTACAAAAATCTATGTTCCAAACTAAGTTCATTATAAAACTAGATTTTCTAACAATGCTTTTTACAAACCAGCTCAAGAATGTTTGATGGTTGTGAATCATAAAATCATTGAACGAAGTTCACCTATCCTTGTTTTGATAGTTTAGTACTAGAGTCCTGTATTGTACTGTCTCTAGTATGTAAAATAATGTACATACACTAATTATGTGTTTCGACGACCGAAAAGGCCAGGGTTCACATCTCACCATAGGCCACCGACATCACAATATTATATACTGATTAATCACATGTTTTTTTATATTTTATTGTTGTGTGTACAGTTGCATGGAACTTAATAATTTTTTTATATAAGAAGTTATATTTAATGTTGATAACTTATTCATTTTTCTTTTTTTAATTGAAAATGATAGATTATGTGTTTTGAAATGAATTAATTATAAATTATTATTTCGTTGTCAGTCACATATTTTAATATGTGTATTAAATACTGTAATATGGTGACCCCTTGATTTATTCATTGGAGATCAAATAACTCAATGATATAATCATACGATTATCATTACAATATAACACTGTGTTATTTGATCTGCAAAAAGTAAAGTGAATTGTTCTGTTCTTTTGAAATGAACAGTTTTTTCTAAGGCGTGATTAATCTTCAATTGCCAGATCAAAATCTAAAACAATTGTGAAAGTATCCAATTGAATTCTCAGTGCCGATGGCATAGAGCCAATGCCAAATTGGCCTAAATAGAATTGTTTCCTCAAAAATCACCTGCCTATTAGTAAAATCAGAAAGATTTCCGTTTTATCAAAAATTCCTTATAATGTCAAGCAATACTATGATATAGGTTACATAACATAATATGAACCAGATCGACCAGATTGCCATTCACAGTTTCTAGGTTCTACTTTAAAAATTGATAAAAATATCCAATATTAGACTAATAATTCATTTTTAAAAATAATACTAATTGACATTAAGCCCAAATAGCTCTAGATGCTGTTGAGCTTATGAAAAAAAGCAATAAATATAAAATTATCGACTATTTTTTCAGACAACATATTAGCAAAATATATAATTATAATTAAATTAATTAACCTATCGATTCGGAATTGGAGCTTCTTCAGAATTGAGCTCAGTTCTGAAGAAGATCCAAATCCGAAACGTTAATTAATTGAATTATAATAATGTATTTTGTTAATATGATGGTTGAAAAAATGGTCGATAATTTTATTTATTCAACTCATGCGCGTTATTCATGTTTTATCATGCCTAAAAACCGAACCCTAAATAGCCATTTACCGACTGGTGACAATTACTTGTCATAACTCAATGAAGATTCCTACTAGCTCGGCCATTGTGGAGTAATGAAAATAAACGTAACTATTTTCTGAGTCGTAACGAAATAGTAGGTAACAACAACTCCGTTGTTACCCATTGAGACTAAAATTGAGAGGCCAAATGTTTTCGACATGGAGTTTATTCATAACCGGCTAACCTCAAACCAAAACATTGAATCGTGCTGTTTGGTGCTGTTAGTATTGACAGTTTTTTTTATAAAGAAATAAATAGATATTTACAACATCTCATTATAACTAAAACATGAATAACGCGCAATTGTTGAATAAAATTATGGGCGCAACTTGTAGGCTAAGTCATGACCTGTCAGCGCGATGAATGACTTAGACTACTAGTTACGCCAATAACTATTATTGAAGAGTAATCAGACGTTAATCAAAGATTTCGAAAAATGAAGCATTTAGGCACTGCAGTTTTTATAAAAATACAGTCGACTTGAAAGCTAAGATAATTATAGTTTTTCGTAACGTACCATAAATGAAAATTATTAAGTACATTAAAAAAGTAAATACTTATCTGTTCTGTATTATTACCAGCCATAAAAATATGACAAAAGCTTAATGACTAATGAGTCAATATAAACTGACAGAAAGTATCTAATTAAAATGGTATAAATATGTAGGCTCAATTAACTGAATTTAACAAACGCGTTCAGAGAATTTTGTATCGTAATTATTTCAAAGTTCATGTTATGAAATCCGAGCCGCTACGACTTTACGAGGACATAAAATTTTCTTTGGAACTTGCATACAACATACCGAATACCTATATTTATAGTAACATGGTACTTATCATATAAAGGTATAGTATTTATATTCTCGAACATTCTTAAAATAAATCTCAACCGCAAATTCCAATAAAAAAGAGACGAAACGCATTTTTCGCCATGCGTAGTGCGTATCCTCATTTGTTGTTTCCGTTACGCAATGATAAAATACAAGAAAATTATAACTTCTACAAAAAAAATATTCTATTTCATTTATTGAAAACTAGCGGTCCCGCCCGGTTTCACCCGGGTGCAAAAGAACGAATGGGGAAGGAAGGGACATGAGTACGCACATTCATCTTAGTTTACCGAGATGAATGTTGTGTCCAAACTTCATAATGATCGTTACGTTACCGTATAGATGCCTATAGTTAAATTTTAAAAAATTGAAATGTAAGCCTTAGAAGAAAGCAATGTAGAAAATAAAAAAAATAAAAATATATTCGCCGACGTGGGGCTTGACCCCAAGACCCTGGCATTAAGAGTCTTACGCTCTACAGACTGAGCTATCCGGGCTTTTGAACGTGGCGCGCTAATATTACAATATTTAGTTAAGGCATTTCACCTGATAATATTTTTCGGACGGACTAATTTTGAGACACATCTTTCAACATTTTTCATTGATGTTCCGCTCCAATTGGTCGTAGCGTAATATTATATAGCCTATAGCCTTCCTCGATAAATGAGCTATCCAACAAAAAAAAATTTTTTTTTCAATTCGAACCATTGGTTTCTGAGATTAGCGCGTTCAACTAACCAAACAAACTCTTCAGCTTTATATATTAGTATAGATATGTATTTATGCTAGATCCCGATGAGTTTGACAGTTGGTGGCTTCCCAAAATTAGGTTAGTTTGCTGATGAGTTGAGTAAGAAAATTATTGCAATGAAGACGTAGGTACAATTTATTAAATTCCGAACTTTACTTAATGCAACACTTTACTAATTTAATACATCACTGGGAGAAAACTTTAAACTATTGACAAAAATGTGATGAAAGTAATTTTATAATTAAGTAACTAAAATTTACTGCTTTATGAATATATCAACTGGGATATATACTATGTCTCTGCAGATTGAGCGTGGATGCTAAAAATATAAACCGGTATAAAGTTTACCGTCACGAACGGGTATGTTTTTTCTCTTACATTACATTTTAATAAATAACTAATTTATGTTAGAATTCATCATATGAGACGTATTTAATTAATATTATCTAAGTCAAAACTGATTGTATATATTTATAAAAAACTGTTTACATTACTCATTTCTTGCACAGTGCCTAGTCATCCAACTGATTGGATATTTTAATTATCTATCCAAACAGAAAATAATTAACAGTTTTATAATTATTATAAAATGTCAAACATAAAATTCGCTTGTATGCTAATGAACTGTTCAAACGTGTTAATTGTTTTTTTGTCGAAATTCTTTTTGATTTCAATAGGAATACCATACTTGAGAATAACTTTTATATATTATAGTCACCAGCGTTGCCAGTTTTTTTTTGCGGGATTTTGGAACTCTTTGAGTGAAAACAGCGAGATTCTTTCGCCGAAAGCGGGACATATTAAAAAAACGTATATAATCAGAAGTTTTCAAATACCTATTTATCTTTTTATTTGAATTAAAATTACGTTTACGTGACAATAGATAGCAAAAATAGTCATAGAAAATGTATTTTAATAAAAATATAATATTTTAAATCAGATTTACCCTATCGTTAAATAGTTGAGTCTTATTCGTCTTCAATATAAAAAAAAAAACAGAAATACAAATCAAAAAAGTTTTATTCATTAGAAAAATATGGCGTTTCAAACAATAGTCTGTGGAGTGAGTGTTACAAATTGCAACTTACAAGTTACAATAAGAGAATAATTATTTATAAGAATTACTTATTCATGATATTTCTGTGAAGATTTAACTTCTTTTAAAGTTATCCCCGAAAAGCGGGACTGAGCCTGTCCCGCGCGGGACATTTAATTTTGATTTAAAAATCGGGACGTCTGGCAACGCTGATAGTCACCGTCATTTTTACGTTTTAATAGTAATTAATATTTTATAATTAACTGCAGCGATCCACAAAACTGGTTTGCAATTTCTTCTATTCTTGTTATAGAAAATTAATATTATAAATATTATAAAATTAACAGTCAAATAATATTGGCTTAATTAGACTCAATCAGCTTGAAGAGAGTATATGAAATCTGAAAAATATTGAAGCGAAACAATTTATTAAAGTAGCTATGCAGACCTGTGCTATTTAAATATCACGTGACGTCCCTTAGCCGTACTTAAATCAACAGCTCTTTTATGTTTCTTGGGTACTTATTTTTGACGTCACTCGTCAGTAAAGCTAAGTTACGTCATATATTGTTTAATTGGCATAGTAACAAATAAATTATTACTCTATAACGAACAGTATCAATGTTTCTGAGAATTTCGAGTCTTGTTGAAATTATTTTCATTCTGTATTATAAAAAATTCCATTCTTTCGGTTGAAGTTTGGAACTTTTACCAACTGCTGATTAGGTCACGGGATATCTAGTGCTATGGCAGATATTTGAACTAAATTAAAATATAAAATTATTCTCTTGAAAAACATTTTGCTGTCATGAAATTATTTGTGAAATGTCCAGATTTCTAAAAGAATTTACTTTGATGTGAGCCGAAACAATATAGACGTTAATAATGTTATTATATGCTATGAAAATATGTAATATAAAATAAAATAAACTTTATCTTTGTAGTCCAAAAATTAATGATACAACATTAATAAGTATAAATATATAGTTTAAGTACATAGTACATATTATTATGTAGATATATCAATATCGATGATGGTAGGAGTTTGTAAAAGATTTCGCGCGGGATCCAACCTACGACCTTCAGGTCACGAGGCAGCCACTTTACCTCCCACCCATCGTAGCATAACGTGGTACTGCCGGTTATACGTGCATTGCAAAATAATTCCCTTACAATGGAACGTTTTATTCTAATTACATTTCCAATAAAAATGTATACTTTTGGTAATGTTTTCTAACAAAATAAAAGTAAATTATTCGCATTGCTATCTGATAAATATTTTTTTTACCACGCTGGAATAACCCTGGCATTTGATAGCCTCACCTAAATAATTAATTTAAGAAATATATTGTTGAAATGTTTATCACAGTTTGACAAACCAACTGCATACAAAATTTAATAACTTGTTTCAGTTTTTTTACGTTAATTTTAATTTGTACTTTTGGGAGAACATTTGGGAGAAACACGTAGGTATGTTCCAATAGAAAAAAGAAAAACACTGACTTCTTTTTAATTGGATTCAAATTCATTAGTGTTACGTCAGTAAATACGACACAACGAACAAATTTCGGCTAGTTTTAGAATAAAATATACTCCATCTATAAAATAATCACGACTTAATCATGTCTATTTCTATCTAAATAGGGTTATTAAATAGCTGAGAAGTCAATATAACAAGTAAATTTAAGATTGTGTCTAATTTAACGTCATATAATTTTTATAAATTTGCTCTGATGACCATATTCACCGAACGTAAGTAGTTATTTATTCGGTTCGCTTGTTCTTCAGGTAGCTATTCCTCCGAATAAATAGCGACAATTCAATTCACCAACCATTATTATATTTACTGCAGGTATAAATCTATTCTGTCTTACTTTCAGGGTACAAATATTTATTCGCCTGATAAAATAATAATGGCCGCCACATAGATCATAATACCTAACCTATAAACGTGGAGTATTATATCTGCAGTTTACTCTTGTGAATTTATTTATGTGCTGTTTATTAACCTTTTGTGAAGTGTATAGTTGTAAAACATTAAAATTAGTATTACAGTGGAAAATTATCAGGAACTTGGAAATAAGTAAAAACAAATGTTACGTTTTCAAGAAAAGTTTATCTATTACATAAATGTTAACCTCAAATATTGCCTGAAGAAGTTGTAAATAACAACGAAACGTTGCAACATTTGAAAACGTAACATTTGTTTTTACTTATTTCCAAGTTCCTGATAATTTTCCACTGTAATATTTATAAATCATGGATGAAAGTAATTTTTTCAATTAAAATTAGTGTTCAATTGGGTTAGGTCATATCTACAGTTGCTCTTGTGATTTTATTTATTAGCCTTTTGTGAAGTGTAAAACACTACAGTTAGTGGAAGTTTTGTATTATTTTGTGAAACTTTTTTTGACGTTTACACTAACGCCATCGGTCGGATTTTTGGGTGAACGTCAAAATATTCAACAAAAAGAGCAAGGAGAATAGTGCATTGCATATATTTTATTCTTTAACTAACTTTTCCACCTGATAGTTGGCTTGGTGAATTGAAAGTAAATTTTAGTCTAACGAATAAATTTGTTTCAAGATCAGTAACTTCTATCTTTAATAGTGTTCGGTGAATATGGGCATCATGTGAATTATTCTAATAATTTATTATGAAGAATTTTCTGTCTCGTAGCAAACCGGTTCTTTGCATGTATATAACTCGTACACAAATAAATATATAAATGAACGCACTACGTTACGACATTAGACTCGAAAGTTAAATATTCTCTGCTTGTATAATTGTAATATTGATCTCGAACTGTCACTGTAAAAATGAATCAATCGGTTCCGCTTGGTATCAAGGGTTTCTGGTACGAATCATCCAAAATAAAACTACTTTATCGCACGTTGAAAACAAAAGTGACATTTGGCAAAAAATTACATTTTACAGTAGGAGCACTTTTTAGTTTTAATAATATTGTTTTGTCCTAAAAAAGTTACTATTAAAATACTGCTTATAGAGATTCTTTTGTTAATAATGAGACAATTTATTATTGTTTTAATTTATTTGTTGACCACAATGTTAAAAATAAAGTTATTAAAAAAAAGACCTTTCAAAAATAATTTTTTGTTTAGTGTCATTGTTGTCATAACCAATAATCAGTAAATTGGAGACTTCAACTGCAAAAAGTGTCACTAAACAAAATGTGTCATTTTATGTATTTATGCATTAAGTTTTGTAGCAACTGTAATCAGTAAACTGTCATTTAACAAAATGTGTCACTTTTTCACTTACAGCGACGTACGTACCAAACAACTGCTTTGAAACAACAAAAATAGTGTCGTTATATCATACACGACCATGGGCAATTCTTTCAAAATATAAAGAGACACTAGCTCAATCTAGCGGAAATAAGTGGATTTATGAGCAAACGGAAATTTTCGTATAGTGACACTCTTGCAGTAAAACATGAATCTTACAAAAGGTGAAAAGTTAACTTTTTTGTATAGTGTCACTATTGTTTTCAACGTGCGTTATGATGATCTATAATCAGTCAGTGAATGCCCAAAATCGTGATTTTGGAAACAACTCAACCCAATAAAATTTGGACTACCGCGTCTTTATGGTAATCTTATCAGCTGTGATTGTCAATGAAAATAAGCCAACTCTAAAACGGTTCATTCGACCATCACAGTTTTAACCATCTGATTAGCCTTTTCTTTTTTGCTTTTTGGTGAAACTAGTTGCTCTATTAACTGAAAATAGTGCTCGAATTTGATTTATATTTAAACTGGCGTTAACGCAAGCCAATCTGCAATATTTAAGCAAGCAAAACAGGCAAAAACTATATGCAACGGACATTGGTCATCGTATTTTCACAATACAGGATGCAGGTCAGGTGTGTTTATTGTAAAGGTAGAGGAGTTTGGGAGTAATTATTCCAATATTTTTTCGTGTCACTAATATTTGTTAATAAAATAAATATCTTTAACAATTATCATTATTTTATTCAACATATTTGTTAACATAAGTTTGTAACATGAATATTATTTAATTCAATACATTTATTAATTTTATATATTAGATATTGTGTCCATCGATAATAGTTAATAAGAAAAAATTCGCAGGTTTGTGGACAATAGTTATATTTATAATTGTACGACGTTTCGTCTATAAATTTAGACTTTTTCAAGTACAAATTGAAAATTATTTAGAACAATAATTATGAAAATATTAACATTCGAATTTTTAATTTTAATTTTTATTGTTTAAAAAAAAATATACATAAACTTGTTGCCATGTATTTATCTTATGTACCTTAACTTTTGTTAATTGCTATGGTTAGTAAATAATGTTTATTTTCATAATTATTGTTTTAAATAATTTTCAATTTGTACTTGAAAAAGTCTAAATTTATAGACGAAACGTCGTACAATTATAAATATAACTATTGTCCACAAACCTGCGAATTTTTTCTTATTTATTAATTTTAGTTTTTTTTTAACATGAACACTATTTCCTAGTTCATACGCTCCGCTGCCATCTTGCTTCTGTTTCTCCACATGACCACCAGGGTACACCAGTGGCGGCGTGGCTTTTTAAGACGTGGTGTTACGTATCTTAATAAAAGTTAAACATCTGGCTATAGTAGCTTATGTATCACTTTCGTGAATGAAGGTATTTTGACGAGTAAGTGACATTATGTTTATTTATATGAACAAGATACATACTACATTTTTTGCACATACCTTCTATAAAATAGCTGATTCACCTAAAAAAAATTCACAGTTACATTTTGAGTAAGACCACTTCTGAAATTGTAGACTGCGCTAATTCTCATGCGTGGCTACGACTTATTTTACTTTGAACACTAGGGTTAAATGTATATTTCATGATAAGCATGAAAAGCAGCTGTTGTACAGGTGGTGTGCAAAAAACAATTTTATTTATGCACGTTTATGAACTCTAGGATTTTTTGTCACGTGTTACGAGCGCGAACCGCGGGGACAATATTTATTACATGTATGCAATGGCATTTTAGAAAATCTATATCGTTTTATAACATTTCATTTATTCAACGAAAGAATGCAAAAAATGCTAACCTCAAATTGCACCGAATTGTTTGAACTATTTCATTATTCAAAAGCTATTATTCATTGCACTAAAAAATTCAAAAATGCCGGGAAAAAACATGAAAAAATTAAAATTTAACTTATAGCGTTTTCGGCATCAAGAACTGCTTTTTGTAACCAATAGTTACCCATTTGACCTGTCCTGATCCGGAGGAGTTCTCGATGCCGAAAAAGTCATTAGATATTCTGGAAAAAAACAATTGAATACGACCGTTCATGGACTAATTTACTAACTGATTGAACTACCAACATTAAGGAACAGGGATTTTCGGAACTGTTAAAATTATTCCCGGTCTCCCCTACTTATTGCAAGGGTATATATGCTGGGTATGAAATCGCTGTCATGAACCCATAAAAACCGTACCTACCGTAATTTATCGTCGTCGTATTGGCTGCATGTTCTTGTAGTTCTTCCAAGTGCTCATTAAAGTTTGCCGCTTACGAGACTTGTTTGAAAAATTTCAGTTTTTTTAATCAAATTGAACTCTATACCACACTCCAAAAATCAACAGTGAAAGCAACCATATTTTATAGTCTAATGGAACCCAGACCTGTATTTTTTAAATTAATATTATTGTTGTATTTTATGTAGAATACTATTGCTACAATAGTACTGTAAGTACTAAATAAAGTTCTTACTTTAAAATAAATAAAACACTTAGACTTGAACTTAAAGATTCGTAATGAATTGTTTTCTCAAGATCTATTAATTCTATTGATTTTTTCCAAATTTATAACAACCTTCATTTTTCCAGCGTAGCTAAGGAAAATTAAATTTATTCAACTCATGCGCGTTATTCATGTTTTACCATGCCTAAAAACCGAACCCTAAATAGCCATTTACCGACTGGTGACAATTACTTGTCATAACTCAATGAAGATTCCTACTAGCTCGGCCATTGTGGAGTAATGAAAATAAACGTAACTATTTTCTGAGTCGTAACGAAATAGTCGGTAACAACAACTCCGTTGTTACCCATTGAGGCTAAAATTGAGAGGCCGAATGTTTTCGACATGGAGTTTATTCATAACCGGCTAACCTCAAACCAAAACATTGAATCGTGCTGTTTGGTGCTGTTAGTATTGACAGTTTTTTTTTATAAAGAAATAAATAGATATTTACAACATCTCATTATAAATAAAACATGAATAACGCGCAATTGTTGAATAAAATTATGGGCGTAACTTGTAGGCTAAGTCATGACCTGTCAGCGCGATGACACGCCATGAATGACTTAGACTACTAGTTACGCCAATAACTATTTGACAATATTACAAAAAAGAGAAAGAGAGTTAATGTAACAAAGCTTGCTACAGTACCTTCCCTGGGCGAGAACATCAAATGGTTCCCTTGCAGAGATATCGAGACATTTGATGATCTTGCTTTAAAGTCCGAACAAGATATTGTAGAGATATTGTCGACAGCAAATCTTTCAGGAGTTCAAAAACAAAATTTAAGTTTCCTTCAAAAATACAGCACAAAAACGAATGGTTCATCAATTTTGGCCAGGAGAATGTATTTAAATTTTAAACAGATACTTATTCGACTCGACAAATATTTTTTTTGTGACGGAACAGCCCTAGTATGCGTAGGTGCAAGCACTTTAAATTTTTCCACGGTAATTACCTGCATCATATGGGTGAGCGCCATTCAATATATGGAATCGTTCCAGCGTATTTTCATTAACATTCTACCGCTATACGTATACATGTAGAATGGAAATTATTGCAGCTTTTTATTACTTTACTTATACGTTACCGGTACGGAATCTAAAAAAAGCATCTAATTAAAAAAACTAATAAAATCGATTTTGATTAAATACTTATTTATGTTTACTTTAGTAATAAAAATCTCAAAAGAAAAAGACGCGTGCCTCAGGCCACCCAACTTTATAAGATTTTTATAATTTTTACCAGCCTTTCGTGACAATATCGCTCTTCAAAATATCCTTATCTTAACTCAATCGCTTTTAGTATATTTCATTAAAAGTTTTTTTTTTACAAATATTTTATTATACAGTGTGTTCATTTCAAAAGTATCCACACTTAATAACTCCTGACCTGATGTGATTATTGTTTTGAGTGAAAACACGTCGATTTAGATATCGAAGGGGAAGTTCAAAAATGGAATCTAGAGAATTTTAGGTTTCATCCCCTAGCCCCCAGCCACCCCCACTTTGAAATTTCAAATGGCACCCCCTACCTTGTGATGCATCATTTGAAAGGGCATAAAATTCTCTATTCAACCATGATAAAAAAAATGAAATCGATCGATTGGTTCTTCAGATAGACTACACAGAAGATGGAAACGTTCTTCTTTCTTATTTGACACTTTTCCGCAACAAATACTACTTTTAACAAGATAATACTCGTTAAAAGAAGTAAAGAAAACCGTACTGATGTTTGACAGAAATTGTTGCATTTGTTTTTCCATGGCCGCCTTCGAAAACGACGAAAATCACATCCCATGGCTCGAGACTGTGTTGTTTCCATGATGCGACGTATGCAATATTCGTCAAAGTTCGTGAAGAGTTCCAAAACAGAAAGTATTTTTGTCTACCAAATAATGGTGGCCATTTCGAACATGTCATAAAATAATTTCTTTGTAATTTAAAATAAATGTTTCAAAATGTTTGTTGAATTCAACAGTTTATCCAACCCGCAATGTTTTGCTAATAATAATTGATTTCATACCTTCCATCTTCTGTGTAGTCTATCCTAAGAACCCATCGATCGATTTCATTTTTTTTTATCATGGCTGAATAGAGAATTTTATGCCCTTTCAAATAATGCATCACAAGGTAGGGGGTGCCATTTGAAATTTCAAAGTGGGGGTGGCTGGGGGCTAGGAGATGAAACCTAAAATTCTCTAGATTCCATTTTTGAACTTCCCCTTCGATATCTAAATCGACGTGTTTTTACTCAAAACAATAATCACATCAGGTCAGGAGTTATTAAGGGTGGATACTTTTGAAATGAACACACTGTATAAATAACATGTCATAATTGCTTCGCTAAAACTAAATTCATATTATATATTTTGTAGATGATATAAAAATCATAATCGTTCCTTGAGGCGAGTATACTAGATAGGTTCAGTATTCTAAGATTCTTTTAGTAGGATACATAAATTTTATTTTAACATTTAACAAGCGATCTTAAAACAATATATTATCATTGAATAAAAACCTTAACGATCGACTCCTAACTTAACTAATTGCTTTGTTTTACTCTTCAACGATTGCTTGAATACTTGGAATTTTCTACATAATTTTTCTGTTGGGAAATATTCTTAGGATCTGTAGTTCAGTCATATATACTTTTATTCTATACTGAGCATAAGGAATAAAATCGCAATCGAACTATTAGGGTGCAAACATATACTTGTCTTTTATTACGCCGTAAGCACTGGCGTATCCAGGTGGGCAAACAAGCACGGGGGACCCGACTTAAGAAATGTCTAATTTGCCCCCTCCTGGGCCAAATGCTGGGTACGCCCATGTTAACGTCATAGAAAAAGAGATACTTTATTCAGATTGAATGCAAGTACATCATCATCGGAGAAATCAGGGAATTACATTGAAGAAATAGACGCAGATATATTTTCGATACGCTATGTTGCGTTCACTCAACGCACATTGAGTAGTTAGGCAATGATTCATATAGTTAATTAATAGATATATGACTTCAGTACCACTAAAATAGGACCAAAAAGTAGATTATCACATTTGGACTAGTTTATATCTTCCCACTATTGTTACCTAACCAGTTTTATTTTTTGATAATATCGAACACGTTGTCTATTTTTAGAAAAATTAAACACAATTTTTTCAGGCCTTGAAATTTAAAAATGAAATTGAGAAATATTGATAAAGATACAGTTGAACTCGTTTTTATAGCGGCCCCGTCCAGGTCCACCGGGATTTGTAGATTGTCACCGTTTTTTCGTCGATAATAATACATAGTCTATGTCCATCCTAAAGGTCCATTCTAAATATTGTCAAAAAAATGTTTGAAATCAGATGAGTAGTTTCTACCTTCTATAATACGCGCCACGAATCTAAAAGGCTCGGAAGTTAGATGCGAATGCGGGCTTGCGCTTGTACAGTTTGTTGAAAAACTACAAACTCGCAACTCAACAAAACTAAAATAACAATAACAACTTGACAATAGCGTACTCGACTGTACTTTAAAGCAGGAAAGCGACAAGTGACAAAGGCAACAAGCGATCACGGCCAATCACCGATGAGCGCACATTGGTAGCTGGGAGGTGGTGGGAGTCACAACGACTCTAAAATGTGCCTTTGCGACGCTGTTTGTGACTAACTTCCGAACCTTTTAGATCCGTGGCGCGTAACATTAAACGTACAAAGTTTACCTCTTTATAATATTAGTATAGATCATTCCCTATGTGGTTTACTTGCGATAACATAACGTCCGATTTCTCGCGACTGTTTTCCAGTTAAGATCATATTGTACAAGAAGTAATAGCAATTAATAAAGTGTAAGGTGTATGCGCGATTCGCAATTTATGTGTCTTACCAGGTTCTTCTCACATTAGTTATACATTCGTGTTGTTAATCATTATAAATACCAACAGCATATTTGCATGTTTTCTGGTAGTAAAATAAATGACTAATGCATGTTATTAACACCTAATGACATCTAGGCTTTAATAGTTTAATCTAATCAAACCTTTAATGACATCATCGACGAAGATAGCAACGGTTTTACAGGTTCACCAACTCACCTGCAATAAACAAAACATTAGTTAATTAATACCACATAGCACATACTTCAAGTAACGGATTTGATTTCTAATCATAATATTACAAGCGGCAAGCTATAGGCTTTTATAAAACGGTAACAAAGACGGGACAACATGGAACATGAGACACTTTTTTCAGTCGAGTCTAAAAGACCAAATCTCGTTCCGGTAATCCGGTGTAACCGCTCATCGTTGTTAGTTGTCATGATTAAAGTTTGGACGTGCTAAAAGTCCATGATAAGATATTATGTCTCCGAGAAAGAGGACATCGTTACATAGGTTCTAAACATATCCGAAATTACCCATATCTAGTCAAAACCAATCTCAAAAAAAAAAATTGGTTGTTTGTAAAGTCGGTTTACGGACGATAGTTTTACGTGATAACGTATTCCGCTCGAATATCATATTTAATAATCACGCACAGGGTCAGGCGGAACATTAGGAACGTTACACTTTTTCGTGCATGCAGCCAGTGTTTCATCTTTTTATATTGACGTGATTCATCAATTTATAAGACGTTATCACGTCAAAACTTGTTTGGCTTGTTCTTCTTTAAAGAAACACTGTGTCCACCTAATTTGTACGGTAAGAATTGAGCATAACTGCCCCTTTTTTTGAAGTCGATTAAAACAGTTACAGCGTGTTGTCAAAATTAGTTAATAAAAATGCGATTGGGCTAGATAACAGCCGAAAGACATTGCTGTCGTTTATATAGCTCTTCTACTCTATTACAAACCCTCAGTGCCCAGATTTTAATACGAGAACTGGTGAAAATATCTACTGAATGCTAGGCCTAAATATTCATAGATGTTGGTGGCCTTAAGAAATAAATAAAAGCAAGATTATATTATATTGTCGTGGAACAATTTGAAATTAAATAATACCTTGTGAGAAACATATGTTAAAATGCCGAATTCTCAAACAATTAATTTTGTCCATATATAGTTTTCGTTTAGCATATTATAGATTTCCTGATCGCTAATTGGTACATTAATTCATGATTTTGTTATTTTGCATTTTGAACCTACAACATTTAAGTATATTTGATTAATCTTATTCACGTAAAATGCAAATTTATCGATGAGACAAGTCTGATGATATTTTTATACTGATTTGAAATATGATGGAATTAATTTAATAATTTATTTATAATCTTCTAAATATACAAAAGGAAACCGTGACTGACTGACTGACTGATCTATCAACGCACAGCTCAAACCACTGGACGGATTGAGCTGAAATTCGGCACACAGATAGTTGTTATGACGTAGGCATCCGCTAAGAACGGATTTTTGAAAATTCATACCTTAAAAGGGTGTAACAGGGGTTCAAAATTTGTATGGATTTATCAATTCGAAAATGCGCAGGATTACTCCTGTCAACAAATAAATAAATACGTGTTTGATGCTTTTTGAAAAAGAACCTCTTCAGGCGGTGAAAAGAGGTAAATATAGTCTAAAAATCAACATGGGTGTCATTTTCAAGGTTTGTCAGGACGTGAATGCTATCAATTTTGAGGTCTACGTCGAGAAAAAATGCCAAATAATGGGAATGCATCTGGGTTTCGTCTCAATCGCGTGTGAAGCCGCGGGTAACGGCTAGTACTAATATAAGGATATATTTTATTGTCATTTTTATAATCAGTACCTATTTAATACATTACCTACTTTCGAGTGAAAATATCACGAAAATAGCCCTTAAGTAATTACGAATGTAATTTCCGCACTATAATTATTATTTGAAAAGGTAATAAAGCAACGAGTGAATTCGCTTTATACTTTTTGCAGAGGCGTGTCTACTGTATAACTAATTATGTACTTTAATTATAACTATTAATAACGAATGATAATTCTCACGTTACCTCAGCCATAACTACTCGGTTAACTGGCGCCAAACAACTGCATGCTATGTAAATTATAAGTGGGTGGTGGAATAAACAACAGACAGTCGGCAGGTGACCTTCACACCTATATCGAATATTGCTCTATAAAACAATCAATAGAACAAATCGATTATGCATTTATTGACATTGATATTTACGATTTAATCAATTATTGCTGTAATTAATTACAATTTCCGTAAATGTCTATATTAAATTTTAAACTATATTTTGCGTGTGTATATTTGCATTCATTGATTATAATATTGTTAATTCGTTAGTTTGTTAAGCAATAATTATTTTTCGTATAGTAGCAACTGTCATAAATGTTTACCTTTAAAAACTAAAACCCGACTACTGAAAAGTATGAAACAAGAAAATATACTCATCTGAGGATAGCCGTGGTCATATGCCACCTACCCTAACAAAACATTACAGTAGTAAGCGATCATAAGCTCTATGGCAAAGTGCATCACGCTATACATCTAGAGCAGGGGCGGGCAAATCTTTTGATTGCCGGGCCACATAGCTGATGAAAATTTGACCGCGGGCCAAAAATTTGCAGAACAAAAAAAAAGGTCCTCAAATTCTATTTCCGCATTTATAGAGCAAAAAAAAAGATCCTTAGGTCCTTTTTTCATCTATTCTGGCTCTTGCTAGTTCTTTACTATTTTTTTTTAATTTTTAAAATGCTTCGCGGGCTGGACAAAATTGTGCTGCGGGCCGGATTCGGCCCGCGGGCCGCCATTTGCCCAGACTTGATCTAGAGAAGCCTCATATATATGAGATGGCATACGAGCACGGATATCTTTAGATGAGAATATTTTGTTTCATACTTTTCAGTAGTCGGGTTTTACTTTTTAAACTTATTTTTAAAGTGAAACTTTTATTCTATCGCCCCGAATTTTTCTGGCCGTCTGTTGCATGTCGCATTACAGGCGGCCGCGGAGTAGGGGTAAAGTGAAAGGCGTTCGGAGTAGGCGCTCGGTAGAGCAGCCAAGGCCAATATGGCGGCACCCATAGTTAGCATCAGTTGACCGTGTAGTATGTATAACACAGAGTCAGTCTGTCATGCGGGCAAGTGCTGTACAGTGTTTACATGTTTTTATTCGTGTATTCATGTGAATATTGTTGTTTATAATTAATCGTGATGGATAAGTGTCTACAATCCAACGCCTACAATCCAATAATTTATTTAAATTATTTTTTTTTTGAACTTATATTTTATTTGTTTTCAGTTTGCTCCCCTCTGGAACCAAAATTCAAAAATAAATGTAGCTTATGTTATTCGGGTCATAATAACGAATCGATTGACACCTTATTTATCAAAATCGGATGAATAGTTTAGGCGCTACGGTGGAACATCCGTAAATACAAACACATACATGGACTGCTAAACTCATAACCCTTCCTTTTGGCTTCGTTGCAGTTGGGTAAAAATAGCATTCAATGATGTTTCATACGTTAAATATACAGTAGACTTTTTTTAAGAACGATAATATGAAACTCTTATTTTTTAATTATATTTACAAAACGAAAAATCAACTATAGGAATGCATAAAATATAGGTAGTTGCTGTCCTTTGAGAGATAATTGAAGAGCACATATTTGAAGATGTTCATGGCGTTAATCTACTGTAATTGATTCTGTAAAATAATTGTGGACACAAAAAAAGAAAAAAAAAGAAGGGTTACACTTCGAGAGTGCCTCAGAAGTGAAAACTTGAATATTACCTCTACTCTCCATCCGTCTTACGAATTTTCGATCAGGTCACGTGTCCTGACGCGAGTTTAACATTTTTTACCCATTACAAAAAAAGTGTACAACGCCGCTAAAGAAGTTTTCACATTCACCGAGTGTGACCACGACACACTTGATAGGTTAGTTCCATACCGGGCCTACCTAGTTGTGTTTGTCCTTTTACATTAAATTAGCCTTGAGCATGTAAATGAGATGAAACCCACATTATCGAATTTTAATGAGAAAATTCTGCGTGTGCGACATTTGATTTTTGACATACGTCCAAAAAATATAATAGTTATTTATTATACATTTGACTTTCACATCAAACATTTAAACAAACCAGTTTGCCTATTTATGACTTTTAATAGATTTTTGTCATATTTATTGATGGTTATTTCTCTTGATTTATAAAATATTTGACATACTGTCATTTTGATTGTTAAATTATGTATGGATCTACGTAATTTTTTCTTGTAAAATTGTGATATAACGTTACATTTCGTGTTTAGTTGTTTCGATAAGAAGCAGATGAAAAAACCAAACCTGTAAATTTGTTTGTTTTTTATAAAACCTGTCGATTTGACAAGCTTTTATTGAAATGTATTCAAAAGGAAAAAATAATATTTAACTAGAGTAACCTGTGCGAATTATTCGCACTAAATAAATATAATAACTATCACTTTTCAAAATTATTTTTTAAATATGATTGCAGGTATTCAATTCGTTTCTAATTTTGCACACTGCTTATAACGTTCTTCTTTTTGTTGTATTACAATATGAAGCTCAGATGACAGATCGAAGAAATATTTTACTAAAATAAATTGTCATATAGAGGCGCAAGTAGCAAAAGCGTTGAGCTAAGCCGTCAGAACGCATCATGCAGCATTGCTGTGACGTTGCTGTTTCAAAATTAAAGCCGTTAGATGGCAGTATGCAATATTGTGTCTGTTGTATTACAATATGAAGGTCAGATGACAGATCGAAGTGTTGCCGTTGTTTCAAAATTAAAGCCGTCAGATGGCAGACATTGTTCAGCGTTGCTGTTAATTAATTAATTTACAAAAACAAAAGCAATAATAAATTTTTTAGTTGTCGATGTCAGTAGAGCAAGCAATTATCTGTAAAATGATATATAATTTATGTGGAGAAATTGTGAGGTTTTTTCTAAAAAGGGAGGCAAACATCTTAACCTTAACGTATTAATATATATGATAATAATTGGATTCATAGTATAAAATCATGGGTGAGACCAGGTGGGACCGTAACAAACTATTATAGAGTTTGTGACCACGCTTTTATAATTTTGAATCTATATTATTAATTAATATTCTTTCATTTTTAGCACATTTCAGTAAAGTTTTTTGACTTGTATTTTATTTTAATTGTATTTTAGTATTCGGTTCTTTGGTTTGAAAAATGACCCATTCTCGTCATCGTCGAATTTCATCTTTACATTCTCGTGGGTGACATTCTCACCTCGACGGTGAGAATTCTTACATTTTTTACTATAACTATAACGTCTTTCATTATTAGTTATTTGGCCCTAGTGCCATTTGTTAATTTCATCTGCAGCACGATTTAATACTTGCCGAAATATTTATAATAAAAATTTTATTAAAATAACTCTTTTATTTATTGTTCAATTATAATAATTATAGTAACAAAGTTATCTACAATCTTATCGAAACACTAATAATGTAAGAAAATTTCACAGTAATCAACGTATAAACAGACAAGGTTGCATGCAATGATAAGTTAATGTAATTAGGCTACAACAGGTAGCCAGACCCATCATAATATTATAATATGCATAAATAATCTATTTGTATGTTCTGAATTTTGCATAATGCATTTTATATGGCGCCTGCTGCATACTAATGACCATTATCCTTGATGTTTTACATAATTAGATAAAATAAAGGTGCACATTTTTATATTATCTTATATATGTGTAGCAAATTGATAATAATATTGTCAAATAATAGTTATTGGCGTAACTAGTAGTCTAAGTCATTCATGGCGTGTCATCGCGCTGACAGGTCATGACTTAGCCTACAAGTTGCGCCCATAATTTTATTCAACAATTGCGCGTTATTCATGTTTTAATTATAATGAGATGTTGTAAATATCTATTTATTTCTTTATAAAAAAAACTGTCAATACTAACAGCACCAAACAGCACGATTCAATGTTTTGGTTTGAGGTTAGCCGGTTATGAATAAACTCCATGTCGAAAACATTCGGCCTCTCAATTTTAGTCTCAATGGATAACAACGGAGTTGTTGTTACCTACTATTTCGTTACGACTCAGAAAATAGTTACGTTTATTTTCATTACTCCACAATGGCCGAGCTAGTAGGAATCTTCATTGAGTTATGACAAGTAATTGTCACCAGTCGGTAAATGGCTATTTAGGGTTCGGTTTTTAGGCATGATAAAACATGAATAACGCGCATGAGTTGAATAAATAATATTCTAATATAGAGCATCCATTCTGTTAGTGAAATTCGAATAAAATTTTATTTGTAGCTAGTAATAAAAATCCTTCTATTAAAAAAAATTGTAGCTAAAACAAGATAGTTATAAATAAATAAAATTGTCGACCAATTTTTCTCAGACCATATATTGACAAAAAATAATAAAAATACAAATCAATATAACACAAGATGACGTTTCGATCCGGATTTGGATCTTCTTCAGAAATATTTCTGATTACTATAGTGCAATAAAAAAAGCCAAAAAAAGGGGACAACCTCGGAATGAACAGGAATAAGCTGAATATTTGTATTTTGGCATTTTAAATTGATCCGCAGTGGTCTGCGATACGCAGTTAGAGAAATAGAAACAACAGACGGTAGGTGTGCGATGTTTGGACGCGATCCTGCTGTGGGCCATCTGTGAACACTCGGTGTTCCTGCTGCGCCCTGCGCCGATGTGGACATTCGTGTGTAGAATACAAACTTGCAGACTGCAGAATAGGCGCTTGCCGCCTTTTTACTCGCTAAAACACACGCGCGCGCGCACACACACACATAATAATAAGCTGCCAATGGCTAGATGTGTTGATAAACGTAAAGAAGTAGCAATTTTCATGTCACGATTAGGCAAACAAACGATAACAGATCCGAACATCCTGTCGATTGTTATTTATCATTTTAAAAAAGTTATTTTTAGGGTTACGTACCTCAAAAGGAGAAAAGGGCTATGTGCAAGGAGACGGAGTTACAAATTTTTCGATACAAGCGTTTGTGGTGAGCACTAGGGGAAACTTCAAGCTCAAATTTTCCGTATGTCAGTGAGCAATGTTTATTAAAAGTGAAAATAGTTATAATCTTTGAAGTTTTTTAATTACAAAGAAAACATGGGCAAAACTAACCGATCTGGAAACGCTTGTTGTGTTCCGGGCTGTTGCGCTGATGGCAATTTAAGTAAAATAAAGGCCATTGGCGCCATAATTTGACGTTCCGCTGTCAGTGTAAACAAATTATTTATTTATATATTGTACGTCATAATTGATAAGTAAATAATTCACATGTACCTTTTATGTTATGCTATTTATATAATGGTTTACAATCAGAATTTTTCCTTATAACATTTTTTACACATAGCCAACTAAAGTTTTTGACTTACCACCATAGAAACATGTTGCGATTTCCATAAAAAGTGAGTTCAATAATTCTCTATTGCCCACTAGCGGCGCTAGTAAGCTTCGTGTATCTACATAGCTCACTTTGTTGTCCGTCTGTCAAGACTCTTGGGAATCAAAACCTATAAGGTACTTCCCGTTGACCTAAAATAATGAAATTTGGCGAGAAACAACATTTTATAGCACAAGTAAAGGAAAAAATCCGAAAACCGTAAATTTGTAGTTACATAAAAAAAATGTTTTTAAACCGCAAAAACAAGCTACGCACGTAAACAGTAAAAATTATAATACAAAACAAGCGTCCGCTACCGGTGCGTTTATACAGAACAATATGAGAACCCTCGCATTCAACACGGTACGATAATTAGGCTATCAGATATAGCCACGAGGTACAATACAGTTCAGTAATCCATCTGAATTCATTGCAATCACACGCTAGTTGGCAAACTGACCGCGATGTTCTCCTGATGTTTGAGAAACTCACGCTCCATCTATTTGTAAAGCTTTATGATTTTTGAAATAATTCGGATATAGAAATATGTGCAATTTGCCCAAGCACAGTGTCAACCCTAGTTAGGGCACGACACCGTTTAGAATTGATTGATACGCTTGACTTAGCTGGCACGCTCTTGCATACATAACAATTAACCACCGTTGACGCTGTGCTCAGAAACAATAAAAATCCTACAGCCATTTTGTAGACATTCGACATGCTAAATAGGTACAGAAGAGCGTATATCTATTATAGTACGCGCCACGGATCTAAAAGGTTCGGAAGCTAGTCACAAACAGCGTCGCAAAGGCACATTTTAGAGCCGTTGATACTACCACCACCCTCCCCCCAGCTACCTGCACGGAACGTGCGCTCGTCGGTGATTGGCCGTGATCGCTCGTTGCCTTTGTCACTTGTCGCTTTCCTGCTTGAAAGTACAGTCGAGTACGCTATTGTCAAGTTGATTTATTGCTATGTTAGTTTTGTTGAGTTGCGAGTTTGTAGTTTTTCAACAGACTGTACAAGCGCAAGCCTGCATTCACATCTAACTTCCGAGCCTTTTAGATTCGTGGCGCGTACTATACTCGTTCATTTATTACAACTATACATAGGGTGAGGCAAAAGTCCCGGAACGGTTGAATATCTCGCATACTACGCATCATATCAAAAAAAAAAAAACGTGTCAAATATTTTTCACAAAACTATTTTTTGATACCACACATGACTCCCCACCCCCCACCCAGTTAGTGGGGGGAGGAGAAACTTTAAAATTTTAAATAGGAACCCCTATTTTTTATTGCAGATTCGGATTCTACGGGAAAAATTACATACAATTGATGTAATTTTTTCCCGTGGGTTTTAGGGGTTCAAAAATATTTTTGGGCCCGAAAATACCGAAAAATTTCTCCGAATCGTTTCAAAATTGAAATTTAACCCTTTAGTAATGATTAAAATGTGCTACCAAAATTTTATTAAAATCGGCCCGACAGGACCAGACTTAAAAATTTTATGAAAACGTTAGTTTGTAGATATGGATTTATTTAGTGAAGGGTGAATTTAATTTGTTGTATTGATAGTAATATTAAAATAAAAAAAAAATTACATACAATTGATGTAATTTTTCCCGTAGAATCCGATTCTGAAATAAAAAATAGGGGTTCCTATTTAAAATTTTAAAGTTGCCCCTCCCCCCACCAACTGGGTGGGGGTTGGGGAGTCATGTGAGGTATCAAAAAATAGTTTTGCGAAAAATATTTGACACGTATTTTTTTTTTTGCTATGATGCGTAGTATGCGAGATATTCAACCGTTCCGGGACTTTTGCCTCACCCGGTATAATACATAAGTGTTATGCATATGCAATTCTGCATTATCTTTGTGCATCCTTTTGAGTTTTTTTTTTGCATAATTTTTTTTTTGTTTGATGCATTTTTGTCGGTTAATTAACAATACTTTTAACAGCACCGACATATTATAAAAACTTATGTGGCTTTTCGGCGTTTGCTTATACATAAAGATATAGGTACACAACGAGGTAGCCTTTTGAAATTTTCAACCGCAACGGAAGACAGCGTACCTCGTGACAGCAAAGGGTCTCAAATGAACCAATTAACTGGTATCTCTCCACATTATTAACTAGCTGTTACCCGCGGCTTCGCACGCGATTGAGACGAAACAAGGATGCATTCCCGATATATTTGGCATAGTTACTCCTTTCTCGACGTATAGACTCCCCTAATAAATTTCAAAATTGATGACATCCACGTGATCAACGTCCCGACAAACCTTGAAAATGACATCCATGTTGATTTTTAGACTATTTACTCTGAAGGAGTTGTTTTAGAAAAAGCACAAACACGTGTTTTTTTATTTGTTGACAGGAGTAATCCTGCGCATTTTCGAATTGATACATCTATCTTATACGATTATTCCATGCAAATTTTGAACCCCGTTACACTCTTTTCTGGGTTGAATTTTCAAAAATCCGTTCTTAACGGATGCCTACGTCATAATAACTATATCTGTGCGCAGGGCCCTCGTAAGGCCTCACGCCGCCCGCGTGCGGGTTCATAATTGACGCCCCTTATTGGGGATAAACTCACTAGACGATATGTCAAATTGAAAAACGTTAAAAATCCTAAATAACTAATACTGTAAGTGCAATTTAATAGAAACTTTATTTCTTATAAATTTAAATAAACTGTAAAAAAATTATTTAAACATTGTTATGTAAATTAATTCAAACGAAACACAATCATTGAAACATAGAGCTAAATTTGATTCTGAAATATATTCAATTAAAATGAAACACATTAAACAGTGAATTTTGAAAATTCACTCGTACAGAGTGAATTTCAAAAATTCTCTCTTCACGTTTAAAAAATCACTCCGCGGAGTAAACTGTTCTCTACAAAAACAGTTTACTCCGTGCGATTTTTCACGGCGTTCTTCTCCTGTCGTACTTATGAATGAGAGAAAAATTTAGTTTCACCGCTGAGCTGAGAGAATTCATCAAGTCAAAATACCTAATCATTAGTTTATCAATTAGGAAAAATGAATACCAGGGCAATTAATAAAAACATAAATACCATTACGACTGAATGTGAATCCCCTGGAATTAACTTGCAATTTTTTCCGTACTACACTCACATGAGGGAAAGAATATATTATCAATTATATCATTCAGGTGCACAAGTCTTACGTAAAAAAGTATTTGTTGATTAAAAAATACTTTACTTCACTCGTACTCTTGCAGGAATCGACAGGAAAATTCAAGATATAAACATACGCGGGAGTCTCCCGATAGGGGCGCCCTGTCTACGCGCTGATGTAAATTAACTATCGAATCGAAAATTGCGCGCGAAATATTTGTAATTCGAATTTCATTAAAAATTAAATAACTACTCGTAAGAGTTTTTACGCAGGCTTGAGTATGTAAATAAAATTGATATAATATCAGTTATATATTTTTTCTATACAGTACAAAAAACATAACACAACCAGGCCATTTGCCGCCCCTTGAATGTGCCGCCCGAGTTCATCGCACACATCGCACTATAGGGCGCGAGGGCCCTGTCTGTGCGCCAAATTTCAGCCCAATCCGTCTAGTGGTTTCAGCTGTGCGTTGATAGATCAGTCAGTCAGTCAGTAATCATTCACGGTTTCGTTTTATATATTTAGAAAATAGACGAAGAAGAAGAATAAGTAGGTATGACAAATGTATATGCCGTCTTTACATAAAATTGAAATTTTACCACCTATTGCTAATTGCATGACAAATGAAATCATGAGGATGGTGTTCACATATAGCGGAACAAAATCTATTAATTAATATTTAATAAACTAAAAAACAATATAATATACCGTTTGTAGTAAATGTTCTTTTCTATAATGCATTACTTTTCCTGTATATGGTATAGAGACAGGTTTTATGTTCAGTTTTCTAAAAAAACATTGTTTGTTTATGAATTAAACCAAAAGAGCTAGTAAACATTTCAAAACTAAAAGTATTGAAATAAAGATGTTCTGTTTACATATAAGTACGTAAGATCGTTAGTTCAAATATGTACTGTAAGCATTTTAGTTCCGACACATCAAATCAAAAATTCTTCCATTTAATTCTTGTCATACTTTGAGATAATCAATAGGATTGTGGACAAAAGGTTAGATTTATTAATGTACGACGTTTCGTCTATAGATCTAGACTTACTTGAAAAAGTCTAAATCTATAGACGAAACGTCGTACATTAATAAATCTAACTTTTTGTCTTATTAATTATTATCTCGATGGACACGATATCTAATATATAAAATTAATAGGCTTAAATTTAAAACACAAACACTGTTCTTTCTTGATAATTTTCGTTTTTTGATTTTTCGTTGGTTTTATTTTTTATTAAATCACATTATTCAAATATTTTTTATACGAAACCCCTATAAAATAGCTACATTTCATCAGTAGTAAAATAACCCATTTTGCACAAGTGCGTAAAGTAAAACAAAAGAAATGCGATTTTATCTGTCAGTTGCCATTGAAACAGAGACAATAAAGTAGACATAGTCTTCATAAACAATCCAAACCAGATCCAATACTAAACCATCAGATATATACCTATACTTATTATGACCAAAAAATGTAGTATACATCTCGAACGCAATGATTTACGTTTTAGATACATAGACTACTGTTAGTACTGATGTTTTCCGATATTATAAATAAATTAAGAAATTGGTTCAAAAAAACTAACTTTATTTTTTCTATTCAGATAACAGCAACCTATACAACTAACAAACTGTAAGTCCATAAATTTCATTTTAAAAATTATATTTTTGTAGCATGGGCAATGACCATGTGAAATGGTGTTTTTACATGGTTACGGACCGTGTGTAAAAAGTCCGAAATATGTATCGTGTAATAAGAAGCGGATTTCTTCTTTGTTTAGCTTTTTACATACGTCTGTCACTTTCCGGTAACATTTTCTCGTCACAAGATTAAAACTCGGGCGATGTTTTTAGAAAAGACACACGCAATTTTGTTTCTTTGACAATGGTAGACGGAAGCCGCCCAGTTATTAAAAAATCAACTGTGTTCCTTTCATAGCTTAGAGTTAGTTTTAGAAAAACCATTAAGTACATATATTTACAAAAATTCAAGAAGTCATTAATATTATTATGAATAGATAAACAAAAAATTTTAAGTAATAATTGTCTAGTATTTCTGATTCAAAGAGAATGAGGAATGTTGTTTTCAATTTCCCAATTCTTTGTTTTAAAAATTAAATTCTTGTTTAACATACTCATTAAACCATTCACGACTACTTCTGATCTTTGCGCTAAAAGATTTTATGATTTAAATGAAGGCTAAAAATACATTATACTTCAATATTCAAAAATTTAGACACTTCCGAGCGATCATAATTTCAGGGCACAAATTATTGTCTATACAGCTAAGCTTATATGAAACTCCATTGGTTCACTAGCGCCTGTTTTTAAACCACCATTTAATGATGCAAATCATCTTGGTTTCCGGGCTTGTATGCCGTGGTCCATTGGTATTACTACCTGACGTTTCGTCTACAAGCCCGGAAACCAAGAAGATTTGGATCAACACCGGCCGTGAAAGCCTACACACTTGCACCATTTAATGCTTTTATAGGTGACCCCTTTTTTTCAGTATAACACCTATAAGAGATCGTTCACCTTATACCCACCCTCCACAGTATTTATAAATACAGGGATCTCAAATTACAGAGTGTTCTTCTTATTAAGGCGGTGTTCTGTACTGCCGGTGATATTTGATAGGCACTCGAGCTCTACTCACTTCCACTTAACTAGAGGCGACCACCGAATACTTAAACATACTAACTGAATTATGACATTTATGACATCATCACATGTCAACCCGTGTCTAAACAAAGAATTACTGCTACTTGAATGCAAAATTGCCATTCCTGCAATATTATAGTACGCGCCACGGATCTAAAAGGTTCGGAAGTTAGTCGCAAAGGCACATTTTAGAGCCGTTGTGACTCCCACCACCTCCCAGCTACCTGTACGGAACGTGCGCTCGTCGGTGATTGGTCGCGATCGCTCGTTGCCTTTGTCGCTTTCCTGCTCTAAAGTACAGTCGAGTACGCTATTTTGATAGATAGATAGATATTTTTTATCTGTCGCATTTACAAAATTTGACAAAACGTCATATAACATTTGAAATTATAAAAAATCCTAAAAATTATATAGACACATGTCCATTAGCCGCTTTTTGATAACTTTTTTAAAGACATTTTCGGGAAGGGAACGCGTTTCTAAAGGTAGAGCATTATATAATTTTTTTTGACCAATAATTGGGTCCATATTTCTGTTTGTGTACAGAATGAAAAGGCACTATTATGTTTCTAGCATCACGTGTATTGTGAGAGTGTATTTCCTCAACAATTTGGAACTTAGATAGGTTTCGTTTGATATACAAGAGATTTACGAAAACGAACATGTCATGTCGCACGTTGAAAACAATAGTGACACTATATAAAAAAGTTGACTTTTCACCTTTTGTAAGATTCATGTTTTACTGCAAAAGTGTCACTATACGAAAATTTTCGTTTGCTCATAAACCCACTTACTTCCGCTAGACTGAGCTAGTGTCACTTTATATTTTGAAAGAATTGCCCATAGTCATGACTGATATAACGACACTATTTTGATTGTGTCAAAGCAGTTGTTTGGTACGCACGTCGCTGTAAGTGAAAAAGTGACACATTTTGTTAAACGACAGTTTACTGCGATTACAGTTGCTACAAAAATTAATGCAAGTAAGTAAATACATAAAATGACACATTTTGTTTAGTGACACTTTTTGCAGTTGAAGTCTCCAATTTACTGATTATAGGTTATGACAACAATGACACTAAACAAAAAATTATTGTAAAAAGGTCTTTTTTTTAATAACTTTATTTTTAACATTGTGGTCAAAAAATAAATTAAAACAATAATAAATTGTCTCATTATTAACAAAAGAATCTCTATAAGCAGTATTTTAATAGTAACTTTTTTAGGACAAAACAATAATATTAAAACTAAAAAATGCTCTACTGTAAAATGTCATTTTTTACATAATGCCACTTTTGTTTTCAACGTGCGATGTGACATGTTGTCAAGTTGTTATTGCTATTTTAGTTTTGTTGAGTTGCGAGTTTGTAGTTTTTCAACAGACTACAAGCGCAAGATTCGCATCTAACTTCCGAGCCTTCGTACTATTTCCAGTTTTATTTTTGATGATTGTGGTCGGGGCGGGATTACCCCCTTTAGCCCCCAATATCTACGCCCTTGGCAGGTCGTTTATGAGATAGTGTTATTCTAAACACTGCAAGACTAAAGGCAAGTGAAACTTCTTTTGCCACGCAAATGAGTCACTTGCAGAGCCTTGTTAACAAGTCATAAAAAAATAATGAAGTATTATGTTTTGTATTATTCTCAACAGTTACTTCGTTTTTCCTAAACCAATAAAAACAAACGTGATGCCATTATTATATTATCTAAGTGTAAACGCCTTTTCTGCTAGTTATTTTAAATTAATAATATTCTGCACACAGAGGTTATGAAATAAACGACGTCATAATTTTAAAAGCGACTCATAAACCCTGTTTTATAAGTACTACTTTTTTGGACAAAATTCTGCAGGTAATATGGAGTACGAATCAGGGTTGCCAGATCGACTAAACAATAATAAATATAGTTTAAAAAAACTAAAAAACACGCTTTATATCGAACTAAAAAGTAAAAAATATTTTTTTTTAAATAAGCTTAAAACAATAATGAATAAAAAATACTAGTATAATTGTGAAAAAAGCGTGGGGCGCTCGATGCACGAAAATGTGGAACAAAGCGCCCCACGCTTTTTTCACAATAATACTAGTATTTTTTATTCATTATTGTTTTAAGCTTATTTAAAAAAAAATATTTTTTACTTTTTAGTTCGATATAAAGCTTGTTTATTAGTTTTTTTTAAACTATATTTATTTTTCACTTTTTAGTTTGATATAAAGCGTGTTTTTTAGTTTTTTTTTAAACTATATTTACTTTCCACTTTTTAGTTCGATTTATTGCCAAAAATTTGCCGAAACAAAAACAATTTTTTTTTCGGCATGGACGGGCTTAGAACCCACGACCCGTGATTCCGAGAGTTGACGTCAGCGAAGACCCGTGCTTTAGACCGCACGGCTAACTACTGTAGTTACAGTGCTGGCATATTATACTACAGTAATAAACCACTTGCTGTAGTTTAAACGGAGGTTACAAACTACATAACATGCATACAAACTTACAAGTGAAGTTAATATAAAGCTTGTAAAAATGTTCAGTTATTTACTGTTCGACTCGATTTTTTTCTACACGATTCGACAATTAAAAAAAGTGTGTGTGTGTGTCAGATCCGACGCACGACTTGAGTTTACTCCTTAGATACGCTGTGTAATGTATTCCATCTCATTCTTTTCCGCGTTAAATCCTACAGATATATACGTTTGTCTCTTTTGTGTTCCATCTCATTCTTTCCCGCGTTAACTCCTACAGATATATATGTTTGTCTGTTTTGTATTCTATCTCATACTTTCTCGCGTTAAATCCTGCAGATATATGTTTGTCTCTTTTGAAGCGGACGAGCGTAACGCCACACTTGAAGCGGTGGAGCGTAACGCCTCACCAATTGATTTTACTACTCATAAAATTTCCGTACCGGGCCTTAGAACTCAAAATCGTTTCTTAAAGAGTAAATTCCAAAAAAAATTCCATTTTGTTTCAGCATCACTTGTCGAAGTTTGCAGCCCTAACAAAGATCAAAGATAAGTAACTTTATATTGCATATGTAGTACAATGCACATTGCACATATGTTTTTGTGACATATTGCAACGACTTTTGCTCAATGCGCACGCATTTTGTCACATAACTTTATAAGTTAATACCAACATACGTGTGTCTAAGCAAAAAAAAGTACCCATATCAGTTGCGTACAGTTGGGTTCTTGATTCTGGTACAACGCGACTCAATGGTTCAACTTTTCATATCATTACATTGAGAAAGTGGTTGCATGGCTGGTCAGATAATAAATATATGACAGCTTTAGCTCTGGGTTGTTGGCGAGAGCAATTTCATACTCTGATAGCGGTCCTGCCCGGTTTCACACGGGTGCTAAAGGACGAATTTGGGGGAGGGACACGAGTACGCACATTCATCTTAGTCTACCGAGATAAATGTTTTGTTCAAATTTCATGATGATCGGAGTTACCGTTTAAAAGTTTTTGTCGGACGGACAAATTTTGAGATACATTTTGCAACATTTTTCATTGATGTCCGCTCCTATTGGTCGTAGCGGGATAGCCTTCCTCGATAAAGGGGCATCCAACAAAAAAAAAATTGAACCAGTAGTTCCTGAGATTAGCGCGTTCAACCAAACAAACAAACAAACCCTTTAACTATAGCTACACGTGAGTTGGAATAAAAAATATATAACATAATAAAAGAAATAAAAAAAAAATTTAACTTGTAGGATTTGAGACGAAAAACGTGGGGCCCATTATCCGTTTCATTTCATAAATAGATTTTTTCATTGATAGCTACTCTCTACACTTCATGCGCTTCGCGTTTTTCGTTTCAAATTACAAGTTAAAAATCTGTCAGTAAAGAAACTATTTTATACTTTTTAGTTCGCTTTAAAAGTGTGGTATATTAATTTTTTTTTTTATCTTTATACCTTTTAATAAAAAAAATAAAACAAAAATACATCGAAAAAAATATTAAAATGTCCCATGGGGGATCGAACTCGCGACCTTCGCGTTATTAGCACGACGCTCTAACCAACTGAGCCATAGGCCAGTGACTGCTATGCGCCTTACAACGGTAACATGTAAGAATGAATTATACGTATCTGTCCTTCCGGACAGACACAAAAAAGCGAGTTAACTTAAATAAAACGTGGTAAAAAAGACAGAGAATGTATCTTTCTTATAAAATGATTTTAAAATTTTGAAACACGTATTTCATTTTTCAAAAAACAAAAACGCTAAATTTATGTTTCAAAGAAAATTTAATTTGAATGAAAATAAGAATTTTTTACTTTATTTGATGTAACCAGAAATTAATTTTGTATGATTTGCACTGTAATGCATCATGCATGTTTGTAGTGTATGTGTGGATTATTGTCGAGCGTACCGCGGGTTCGAACACCGGACTGGACAGACCTGTATTGGCTGACGGACACGCTTCAGTCACACGCGTTACAGTTAAAGATTGTTGCTGCCGCCGTATTTGTATTTATGGAAAAGTGACTTATGTCAGATTTTCGTGACGAGCGTCTATAATAATCTACAATCTACCTATTTCAGATTTTTGATGAAATAAAAAAGATGAAAATTTTCACACTTTTTCTAATTTGCTCCCTCCTGGGCTAAAAGCTGGGTACGCCCATGTTAACGTTATAGAAAAATACAAAGTTTTTGAAACATAGATACTTTATTCAGATTGAATGCAAGTACATCAGCCAATCCTATCATCGGAGAAATCAGGGAATTACATCGAAGAAACAGACGCAGATATATATTTTCGATACGCTTTTTTGCCTTCGCTCACCGTACATTGAGTAGATAGACAATGATTCATATAGTAAATTATTAAATATATACAGTGTAAACTCTTTATAACGAAACTCAAGGGACCGAACATTTTTTATCGTTATAGAGAGTTACCGTTATATGGAGTGAAGAAAGAAAAACAACCAAATTAACAATAATCTTCAATGTACTGTATAATCTCTTTATAACGAATTTTAAGGGACCGAACATTTTTTTCGTTATAAAGAATTTTCGTTATATGGAGGGAAGAAAGAAAAATAACCAATTTTCACAAAATTAATTTATTCCAAACACATATACCTATAGTTTGGCGTCATCAAGTGCTTGTTGAATAGATGGTGATGGTTCAGAATGGTCCTCTTTATGTCTGTAAACATTTGCTGACGCCTAAATATGAACATATTTCTTCGCAATAGAGAATGGCTGTTGCGTTATAAAGAGGGTTTTAAGGTAAACCAACCAAATCGTAAAAATTTCGACGTTATAGGGAGTTTTTCGTTATAACGAAGGACTTTATAAAGAGTTTACACTGTATGTCATTAGAAGGACTAAAGACTAAAGATACTATTTTATTATATTTTACTGCATCTACCTATATATATTATGAATAAAAATTCGACATAAGCCATTTTGTCTTTGAGGCATCGATATGACAGAGATATCACTACAGATAAATATGTACATACGTCTCTTATTTAATGTGACATATCAAAGGTATATAGGTAATATGTATTGTATATGGATACAAAATAAATCCCGAATAGTGACTGAAAATGTTTCATTTGCGGCAATAAAACTTTAGTTAGAACTTCAGTAAATTTCTTTGCCTGATCTCCAAAAAGTTTCAAATTAATTATCCACTTGTCCACACGAGACAACACGAAAGCAACTCAACTGCGATGCGATTTCCCTTTGCTGTCACGTCCCAGGTAAAAGAACAACGAGACAATATGAAAACAATTTATCGGCTATCTGAGCAGCCCGGGCGATCTGCAAGGAAGCTCAATCTGAGCAACATGTTACTAATATCGCTCACGAATATGGAGATCTTTAATTGCAGTCTCACTGAGTATTCCCGAGAAGACATAGCAGATAAAGAAATAAATGAGTTTTAGGGAATATTTATAAATACAAAATTACGGCTGCTTGCGATGCTAATTTTATATTTTTAGATTGATTGCAACAGAAACATAAAGACCGCAAATTGTTCTTTGAACGCTAGTCTCTCTTTTCATAACGGCTTATTATTCTATTTATTTTTTCAAGAAAGTTTTGTTCAAAAATTTTTTTTCTAAACTTTATAGTTTCGGAAATATTTTGAAAATAAAAAAAAATCATCCGCTCTTTTGTTTTATGGATCTGTCAGAAATAAACCAGTTAGGCATGCTTTGATTAATTTTTACATGACGTGGAACATACTATGTAGGCAACCATGGCTACGAATAGTTAATATCATATTGAATACTAGCCATTACCCGCGTCACCTCACGCGATATCAAAAATTTTATTTTTTTATCATAATCAAATGTCAACATTTTGGAAGTTGGAATGGTCCCGTCGCCCAATTGGCTGGAATTTTTTTTTGACGTGATAACGTCTTATAAATTGATGAATCACCAATCTTATAAATTGATGAAACACCGGCTGCATGCACGAAAAAGTGTAACGTTCCTAACGTTCTGCCTGACCCTGTGCGTGCTTTTCTCGAAAACGGCCCTAACGATTTGGATGAAATTTACTGAAAAGGGATTCTGGGGGGCAAAAAATCGTTTTAGCTAGGTCTCATCTCTTGAAAAAATCGTTTTCATACAAATTTTATCATTATAAAAATCAATTTTTTGACGTATGAAAATACTTAAATATTGTAAGTAGGTTTTAGAATTTTATATAAACAATGAAACAATTGTTTTCAAAATATTATGACAGTTAATCTTTGAGACTTAAAATAAATACGAAAGAAAGAAAGTTAAAAAAAACAATTATTATTAAGTATAGGTGGTGAGTAATTTTAATAAATAAAATTAACCTAAATTTGAAGCGAAAGATGCAATATCATAGATTCGAATTATTATAATTATTATATGTAGAATTTAGGTTATGTATTACGGAATACGTTATCACGTAAAACTATCGTCCGTAAACCGACTTTACAGACAACCAATTTTTTTTTTGGGATATTTTTTTCTTAGAGTGACGCAAGATGTGTCATGGCTATGGAGGTGTAGAACTGAAAAGTTTGAAAGTCATTGATGTGTTTAACGTTTTGGAACACCTATAATTTAATCGATTACTCATGACGCATTGTCTGTTACTCGAGACTTAAGATATCATAGTCATTTGCATTTGAGAATGCTATTAATATTTGTGTCTTTGACACTTTAAAGGATTAATTTTAGTTTAATTATCAGCTAGATATGTTAATTATTGTAATTAAAATACGTTTCCGCGATATAACACGGATGGCTGATATACAACTCGCGCCAGCAAATGACACTTTTCTCATTGCAAAGTAATAATTAAAAAAGACCAGTATAGTGCAGGGGTCGGCAACCTTTTGAGACGGAAGAGCCAAAAGTTAAATTTACAAAATTTCCCAGTTTTTAAAGAGTCCTTAAACATTTTCGTTTCAGTATTATAGTGTGGTCACTTAAGTGTGCAACATATGGGAAAATTTTTAATTAAATGCACAACCAAAATACAAATATTGCCAAAAGTTGGTGCATGTCCGATAATCATTTTAGGTGCTTTTAGAATTGTTGAAACTCAAACAGCATACAGGGTGGGTCAAAAAATATAAAAATTGTACAGGAGTAAAGTGCCCTTATTTAAAAAAATTCAGCGAAATGTTATGAGAAAAAGTTATTTAGAATAAAAAGTTATGCCCAAATACCAAAACATGGCCTTCTAAATTTTTTTTTGTTTGAAAAACCAAAATTATAATTTTTTTGAAAATTTGTTTTTATTAAACACACTAATAAATTATTCAAAATTAAATCAATTTTGCATAACTTTGTTCAAATTCAGGCATATTTGTAAAATTAACTTAGAATTTTAATTTTTTATGGAATTACAAACTTTATGTTTGTTGCAACGATATTAAACACCCTGTATGCTGTTTGAGTTTCAACAATTCTAAGAGCACCTAAAATGATTATCGGACATGCACCAACTTTTGGCAATATTTGTATTTTGGTTGTGCATTTAATTAAAAAATTTCCCATATGTTGCACACTTAAGTGACCACACTGTATATCCATGGATCATGGTAGCTCTTTTAGCGAGGCTTTCGGATAATCTAGGGTCTACAGTACTTGACGTACAAGTATAGCCACGTATTGATAAAGACATTAACAGAAAGCCGGTTAGAGTATCTCAAAAGAACGGGAAAGAAATTACTTATTGATTTATGGGTTATAAATTTCTCAAAAACTTCGTAACAAATTATTTACCAATAACTTAATAAATAATACTGCGTATTATAAGAACCGTATACTAGGGATTTGTTCAGAACTAGCTGTAGCCCGCGACTTTGTCCGCGTGCAATTTATGTTTAAATAGTTCGCAGAGTTTACGAAAAGACTTCCCTATTTTTTTGTGTCCCGATAGACGCTCTTGTGTCCACGGTAGATACGACTGTGTCCCGTAGCAAAAACTGCTCGTCTACTACTTTGTATCCCCTTAAAGTTTAACGATTCTTCTATTGTTTATGCAACAAAACGCCCACTTTGATGACACATACTGTAGTTATGTAAATCGCGGCCGCCACTGTATGTTGATTCATAAGGCTGATTTATTGTCTTTTGCATATAAGGAGTAAATAATGGTGAGACTGTAATAATAATATTTTAAACGATTATTAGCCTGGTAATTTAAATGAGAAATTTTTTATCAATCAGTATTATTTACATTTTAATTTTTATCCGACTACGGCAAAAGGAAGGGTTATGATTTTTGTAGTCTAATATGTATGTATGTGGATATATTATAGGACACTAGCGGTCCCGCCCGGTTTCACCCTGGTGCAAAAGAACGAATGGGAAAGGAAGGAACATGAGTACGCAGATTCATCTTAAATTAAAGAGATGAATGTTGTGTCCAAACTTCATAATGATCAGATTTACCGTTCAAAAGTTTTTGTCGTTAAAAAGCATTATTTATACTTTTTTTAAGTAATAATTTTCTTTTAATAGGTATAATAAATATTTAATTGAAAACACTGTAGGAAAATTATTTTTATATAGGTACCAACAGTTTTCAAATGAGCTTTTAATTAGATTTATTTAATTTTAACTAGTCGTAATCCAATTTAAAAAAAATGAAATGTAAGCCTTAGAAGAAAGCAATGTAGAAAATAAAAAAAAATAATAATATATTCGCCGACGTGAGACTTGAACCCAAGACCCTGGCATTAAGAGTCTTACGCTCTACCGACTGAGCTATCCGGGCTATTGAACGTGACGCGCTAATATTGCAATATTTAGTTAAGGCATTTCACCTGATAATATTTGTCGGACGGACGGACAACATTTTTCATTGATGTACCGCTCCAATTGGTCGTAGCGTGATATTATATAGCCTATAGCCCTCCTCGTTAAATGGACTATCCAACAAAAAAAATGTTTTTCAATTCGAACCAGTAGTTTCTGAAATTAGCGCGTTCAAACAAACTTTTCAGTTTTATATATTAGTATAGATAAAATTCTTGTGTAACAATTTTGGCCGCGCTAATCTCCGAAAGCACTGAACCGATTTTAATGTAATTTTGTAAATGTGTCTTGCTTGGTGCAACTTACGCTATAGGATAGTTTTTATTAAATATTTTGTACAAAAATACGGTATTTTCTCAAAAAAAAAATGTTTTAGTAACATGTAACGACATCTGAAGAATTTTCTCAAAACTAATAGTTCAGAAGCAAACAAAAAAAACTGTTTTAGTATCAGGTAACGACATCTGATAGAATTCGCTCAAAGCGAATCTGGTATAATTTGTTATTGGTTCAGACGCCGGGCTGCCAACGAAATACATCTTGCAGAATTATATCTATCGCACCCGGGTGAAACCGGGACGGGCCGCTAGTATTAATCTAATATTTTGCTGTCACGATTTAAACCTCAATAAATATTGGCGCTAGTAGGAAGCGGCCTTTAATGTCAACTGAAAATTGAAATACAACTTGAATTTTACTGTGTTAAGAGGACCCCTGTAGTTTTGTAAAATTCGATATTGATTAGGAAATATGTATTTGTGTAGCACTATACAATATATAATGTACATCTGGTTTGTTGAAAAGTTAAAAATATGTAATATGTAAATTACATGTTAGAGTTATTCTACACAAAAGTCATAAAAATGTAAGACAACATGTTACTAATCCTTGAGTAATACCTCTTCGCATAATATGCGATGTCAATTTAATGTTTGTACAATCTTTATTGATAATAGTTCAAACACACAAACTGGACAACGTTACTAAAATTGTATTATTGAATTAGATAATACGATAAAATTATTTTTTACACGCTTTATATTAGTTTCCCTTGTAAGTTTGTATGTATGTTTGTTTGTAACCTCGTTTGGACTACAGCAAGTGGTTTATTACTGTTAGTATGTTATGCCACTACTGTAAGAGCAATTGTTGACCGAGCGCTAGTCTTCGCTGACGTCAACTCTCGGATTCACCGGTCGTGGGTTCTAGTCCCGTCCACGCCGAAATAAAAAATTGTTTTTGTTTCGGCAAATTTTTGACAATAAATCGAACTAAAAAGTGGAAAATAAATATAGTTTAAAAAAAAACTAAAAAACACGCTTTATATCAAACTAAAAAGTGAAAAATAAATATAGTTTAAAAAAAACTAAAAAACGCTTTATATCGAACTAAAAGGTGAAAAATATTTTTTTAAAATAAGCTTAAAACAATCATGAATAAAAATTACTAGTATTATTGTGAAAAAAGCGTGGGGCGCTCGATGTACGAAAATGTGGAACAAAGCGCCCCACGCTTTTTTCACAATAATACTAGTAATTTTTATTCATTATTGTTTTAAGCTTATTTTAAAAAAAAATATATTTTACTTTTTAGTTCGATATAAAGCGTGTTTTTTAGTTTTTTTAAACTACATTTTTTTTATCATATTTTGTTGCCAGTATTCCGAATGAGACTATATAAGGTAGCAATTAATTATTTGCAATTATCACTGTCTGTCAAACTTTTTTAGGCGCGCTAGGGGGATAAATTGGCTCCTTCTCCGACTGTTGAGAGGAAAGAGTGGGAGAATCGTTTCGCTAGAAGGGCAAAATTTGGGATTATATGTTTTTATGTGAGAAATAAAAAAAAAATATTAAAAAAAATGTTGTCGGAAAATTAAAGAAAAATGTCTGGATCTCGGCAACAACGCCTGCACCTATCGGGTTCAACTATAGCTAAGAACCATCCACGTGACCCCATAAAGATTACAGAAATCATCAAAATCGGTCCAGCCGTTTAGGAGGAGAAAAATATACGAACACATAGGCACCGCGAAATTTTATATATAAGTATAAAGAATATTACTGGACCAGGATCTATCGGAGGCGACAAACTTTCTATACACTATGTTACATAACCTCCATACTTAAAGAAAAAACGCACCTCCTGAGAACATATATAATCTATAAATATTAATAAACTAATATCACAATATAACATGTTTATATTCAATAATAATTACTAATTAAATAGAATCATGTACATAAACAATGTAACATGACATGCTTTTATTTTAATGCTGATTAGAAATGATTTGTATTTTTATAGTAAAAGTTGAATTAAACTTTGAACATAAAAAACAATCATAGATAACACGGATTAGCAGTATTTTTGGACGAGGTCAGGGCGTGGCTTGATCTACACAAACAAAGACACTGTAGCTTGTAATATACTATATGACACCATTATAAACAAATATAATTAAAGTTTCATAGGTATATCTCGATAAGGGTTCGCAGAATAGATATGAAAAAAAAGGTTTCTACACGCTCTGGGCTTCTGTATTTTATTAATTCTAAGAGGAACTAGTCGTATTTGAAGTACAGTGTAAACTCTTTATAACGTCCTTCGTTATAACGAAAAACTCCCTATAACGTCAAAATTTTTACGATTTGGTTGGTTTACCTTAAAACCTATACATTAATACCCTCTTTATAACGCAACAGCCATTCTCTATTACGAAGAAATATGTTCATATTTAGGCGTCAGCAAATGTTTACAGACATAAAGAGGACCATTCTGAACCATCACCATCTATTCAACAAGCACTTGATGACGCCAAACTATAGGTATATGTGTTTGTATATGTGTTTGGAATAAATTAATTTTGTGAAAATTGGTTATTTTTCTTTCTTCCCTCCATATAACGAAAATTCTTCATAACGAAAAAAATGTTCGCTCCCTTAAAATTCGTTATAAAGAGATTATACAGTACATTGAAGATTATTGTTAATTATGGTTGTTTTTCTTTCTTCACTCCATATAACGGTAACTCTCTATAACGATAAAAAATGCTCGGTCCCTTGAGTTTCGTTATAAAGAGTTTACACTGTATATGAATGTAATAAAAAAATCTTCGATTTTTTAAATCATTTTTACTCGTTTTTAGAGATCCATTTCTCCCAGGTATGAGCTAGGACCGGATTTGAGATTTTACCTCGAGGAGCAACTGCCCTGAACTTCAGCAAAATCGATTCTAGGTGCAACTACAGATAGACATTTTTTGAAAGTCATTTTTCCGGTGATTAGGTTCAAGATCGATTATTTGCACGATCACAAAATTTCCCCATCTTAACTTCGTACGCGGGGAAGTAAATATTACTGACTAGCGGTCCCGTCCGGTTTCACCCGGGTGCGAAAGAACGAATGGGGAGGAGAGACATGAATTTCGCACGTTCATCTGAATGTTGTGTCTAAATTTCACGATGATCGGAGTTACCGTTCAAAAGTTTTTGTCGGACGATCAAATTTTGAGTTACCTATATTTTGCAACATTTTTCATTGAAGCTCCTCTTCTATTGGTCGTAGCGTGATATTATATAGCGGATAGCCTTATAGACTTCAATTCGAACCAGTAGTTCCTGAGATTAGCGCGTTCAACCAACCAAACAAACAAACAAACTCTTCAGCTTTATAAATATAATTAGTATAGATATGGCTGTATATTTTACATAATCCGTTTTTGGTCGGACTTCTGTTTAGAAAACCGGGAATTGTTCTGTGCAAGAATATGTGTAGCTGCATAAAGCAAACATAATAGGCATGTCTATAATAATAATAATATGTAAAGAAGGTAGACTGGACACCTAAAGTACACATGGAACAACGACAGTAAGCAATAAACTGTTGGCGCCGCCAAGGTGACAGTAAATATAAAAGTGCACTATACATTTACACATTTTTCATACATATATATCGACAGTCACAAGGAAGAATGGCTTATCGCTATTTTTTTAACATGTGAATAGTTCATTTACTGGTACGATTGCCACCTCTCCGCATCTTGGAGACCATTTCCGGTTCTCCGGTTAAACGCAAATATCTATGGGCCAAGGGGTTTTGCAGATATTTTTAACTTCCCGCTATAAAAAAATCGTAAAAAATGTGTTTTTCTAAAATTACTCGTAAAATTCTTATCAGATCGATTTTTTTGTAATTAACTACTTTCTGAGGTTAAAAAAACTGTGTCGTTCGCCGCTAACCGCATCAAAATCGGTTCATTTGTTCACGAGATATCGTGATTTAGTTTTTTTTATGTTCCATTTTCCAAAATATTCCAAAAAACATTTCATTAACTTTAAGTGCCCTTGGACACGTTTCTAGGTGGGTCTGATGGGTAATTCGACTCGGAGTATTACATAAATGAGAAATAAAGAATCATATTATATATTAATACGCTAGGGTTTAAGATGTTTGCCTCCCTTTTTAGAAAAAACCTCACAATTTCTCCGCATAAATTATATATCATTTCACAGATAATTGCTTGCTCTACTGACATCGACAACTAAAAAATTTATTATTGCTTTTGTTTTTGTAAATTAATTAAAATACAGCAACGCTGAACAACGTCTGCCATCTGACGGCTTTAATTTTGAAACAACGTCAACACTTCGATTTGTCATCTGACCTTCATATTGTAATACAACAGACACAATACTGCATACTGGCATCTGACGGCTTTAATTTTGAAACAGCGAGCAACGCTGAACAACGTCACAGCAATGCTGCCATCTGACGGCTTAGCTCAACGCTTTTGCTACTTGCGCCTCTATATGACAATTTTAGTAAAATATTTCTTCGATCTGTCATCTGAGCTTCATATTGTAATACAACAAAAAGAAGAACGTTATAAGCAGTGTGCAAAATTAGAAACGAATTGAATACCTGCAATCATATTTAAAAAATAATTTTGTAAAGTGATAATTATTATACTTATTTAGTGCGAATAATTCGCACAGGTCACACTAGTAGTTACTTCTTACCACAACAGTTTTATTAGCGGATGTACCTTTCGGGAGCTATGCTCTCACCTTAAGGAACATTAAACAAATTAACCAATTTTGCCTTGTGACCACCGATATGTATCATGCAATATAATATTGTCGTAGCTATTTACACCTGCTTGTATTCTGTGTGCTTGTCTCATAAGCCGGCTGAATTTAAATTTTGTGGATTAACTGTTCCTATCTACTCGCATGTAGGTACGTATTGGCTACCCAACCCACCTTTGTGAATTTGTCATTTTTGAATTAACTCAACAGAAAGACAAGAACTTCAAGGGTCTATCATAGAAATCATAGAAATAAACATTTATTTGACAATAATACATCTAGTCATAAATACCCCACACGTAAAAAAGAAAATTTTAAAACCGACATGTCCTCTCTGTCTGTCGTGCAAAATGGAGTTAGAAATGCTATGATACGAATATATAATAACATTGAACCTAATATTAAACAACAAGATAGCAATAAATTTAAAAAACAGCTAAAAAATACCTTAATACAACAGGCAAACTACACTTTGTAGCTAACTTTATTATGACGCTATTTATACTGCAAAGTACTAAAAAATAAAGATATATTATTATTATTATTATTATTATTATTATTGTTTGAAATTGTAAGTCAGCTTCTGTTAAGAGTATTCGTCCCTGCAAACACCCCCTGCACCCTTCATCTAAAATCTTTTCCCCTCGCCTAAAAACGGTTCGCGCTCTCCCGACGCTATTTTTAAAGCTAGGGGGTTCTAGTAAACGCCAAATGAAAGACAAAGAATCAGACTACAGATCCTTCAGGCGAATTTTTTGAAAAAAAATTTCTGAAAAAACTTACATTTTGAAAAAAATAATAAGTTACGTAATGTTTCACACGTAGGCGAAACTGTTTTTTCAAAAAATTCGCCTGAAGGATCTGTAGTCTGATTCTTTGTCTTTCATTTGGCGTTTACCAGAACCCTCTAGCTTTAAAAATAGCGTCGGGAGAGCGCGAACCGTTTTTAGGCGAGGGAAAAAGATTTGAGATGAAGGGTGCAGGGGGTGTTTGCAGGGACGAATATTCTTAAAGAAAATAGCAAACACTCCTTGATCGTAAAAGGAAAGTACACACATTTTTTTTTCACAAAACGGACATATTATGTCTCTTCAAGCATAATTTGCATACTTTGACATTTTTTTAATCAAATTATAATCATTTTATTGCTTTTTTTTTGAGAACAGACTATTTGACTCTAATTTTTAAATTGTCATGAAGTCCACCGGAAATCGTTTCGTAGAATAAAATAGCTCTCAAAATTTTAAATCTATATCTATACTAATATATAAAGCTGAAGAGTATGTTTGTTTGTTTGTTTGGTTGGTTGAACGTGCTATCTCAGTAACTACTGGTTCCAATTGATTTTTTTTTGTTGGATAGCCCATTTATCGAGGAAGGCTATAGGCTACATAGTATCACGCTACGACCAATAGGCGCGGAGCATCAATGAAAAATGTTGCAAAAAATATCTCAACATTTGTCCGTCCGACAAAAACAGTAATTCCGATCATTATGAAATTTGGACACGACATTCATCTCGGTAAACGAAGACGAACGTGCGTACTCATGTCCCTTCCCACATTCGTTCTTTTGCACCCGGGTGAAACCGTGCGGGACCGCTAGTATTCTAGTAATATATAAGTTCGCGCTAAAACACGAGCCGCCGCATGTTTACCTACTGTGACGTCATTTTTGTAGTATATATACAAACAAATGCAAAAGGCTCAGTATAGTTTACACGAGTCACGTGTGTGTTCTGTGCGTTTATATAGGTACATGAGCGTTTACTACAAGACTGACGTCACACTTGAAATCATCATCATCGGACAGCATGTCAAAGATTGTGATTTTTGAAACGCGGCTTAACTTTTTATTGCATAGAATTAGAAGCTATCTTTTTACAGAAAAATTGGGTATTTTGTATTAATTTCAATTTGGTACCTCTAGCCATTCCAGGACAGAAAAGTTATCCCATATACTGAGCTCCGGATTTCATTGTAAGGTAAAAAAATGATGAGAATTTTAATATCAAAACATATTTGATATCAAAAGTAATCATATGCCAAGTTGGGTAGGTTAATTCCAAAAAAAGTTTATTTTATTTTGTACCTTGAATGTAACTATTAATTATTGGAATAAATAATTTCTAAATTCTAAAAAACCCCTTTGCACTCCGGGAGTGCCGGCAGAAGTGAAAACTTGAATATTAACGTCTTACGAATTTTCGATCAAAATGGTTTGTATCATAGATTGCATTTTTATGTACGATATTTCAACGCTAGATGTCTAACGTTCTATAAATAAAAGTTTTCGTCTTAAGCATTTTCGATCAGGACACGTGACCCTGACGCGAGTTTAACATTTTTTACCCATTACAAAAAAAGTGTACAACGCCGCTAAAGAAGTTTTCACTTCAAAAATTCTAAATTCTAAATTAGAAATTCAAAAATAATGGCATTGTATAAAACGTTTCTCGCTTCTGCTGTGTAAATGTTATAATTGCGTATTCAACTGAATTGCAGCGCTTCTTTTTATGTATGCATATTTTTCAATCCACACAACGCAGCCCCACGGCACCTACCTGTTGCACGTACCTACTGTAATTCACACACACACACACATTTTAAAGAGCTGCAACACTCTCTACGTGTGTCACCTTAGAATAAGTCACCCACGCGAAGAGCACAATATCTTATGTGCCTAAAGTTTACAAATAAACAGACGTGAATCTTTTTATTCGCTTAATGCTGATATTGAACTAACTAGATAACTGTTGTGATTTAATCATATATCTATTAATTATATGAATCATTGCCTATATTGTCTATATGACCCGCAATTAAATATTTAATATAATTTTATGTATCATATCGACACTAAATGACTTAACGCACATACATATAGAATATATTTCGTATACATACGAAATATATTCTATCTATTTATCTATCTATTTCTGCTTCAACCACTTAGGTGCGATGTTTTGCCTAACTGTCTGAGTATAACATTGATACTAATAAATTTTAAAATTTTTAAAAATATGTTGACTAAGTTACCATATATTTTATTGTAATTTTTTGTATGACGAATTTATACCTCATATAGAGGTCTATATAATAATAAACTCTATCTATCTATCTATATCTACTCAATGTGCGGTGACTGAACGCAACAAAGCGTATCGAAAATATATCTGCGTCTCTTTCTTCGATGTAATTCCCTGATTTCTCCGATGATAGGATTGGTTGATGTACTTGCATTCAATCTTAATAAAGTATCTCTGTTTCAAAAACTTTGTCTTTTTCTATGACGTTAACATGGGCACACCCAGCTTTTGGCCCAGGAGGGAGCTTAGAAATTTATTAAGCCGGGTCCCCCTTGCTTGTTTTGCCCTCCTGGATACGCCAGTGCTTACGGCGTAAAAAAGACAGAAGTATATGTTTGCATCCTAATAGTTCGATTGCGATTTTATTCTTATGCTCAGTATAGAATAAAAGTATATGGATTTAATTTATCAACATTCTCTATATTGTGGTTATGTTTTAGCATCTTCGTGAGCCCCACATTGCGTACATTAAAAAAGACTGTGTATTTTACACTACACACTACAGAAGTAAAACTGATTACACACAAAAATCTTCTTGCAAAAATTAATAGAACTTAAAATATAACGAAAAAAAAATGCTCGGTCCCTTGAGATTCGTTATAAAGAGGTTTCACTGTTTTTGAAAAGTGAATTTTGACTTAAATTACTGCCATGTGGTTGAAATGGTAAAATTCAAAAAAATATATAAATATAACGGGAATATAGATTAATTGTAAAAAAAAATAACGACGCCGACAGCCAGAATTAAACCTACGACCCCTTGCGTTGGAGACAGTAAGTTGCTATACCTCTCACCTACCATAACTGAATAGTGTACAGTTATAGTGGCGGGTTCCTCATGGTTTGATCCCTAGACCCTTTTTGTTTGTAGCGTTTCATAACTCATGAATCGATTTTCTCCTACCGCGCGAAATAAAGTTTTACTTCAAAAACATTGAACCTAAATCACCTGAAGTTCAGGTGATTTAGCGAAACATGAGAGTTCAGGTCCTGAACTCTCATGTTTCGCTAGTAGCACGAACATGGTTTGGAGTAAATTTTGGTAATTTCAATTTCATATACAATATTCTTTTAAACATTTTACAGAACACACGCATTAAAACAGTCCCAGCGATATTAAGTATGTATGTTTTACGTGTCTTCGGTTTATCTCACCATACATGCAAATGGGGCGACTGTTTCAACACATTAAAATGCCATATAAAAACCTTCCCCACTTGTAATGCTCGTATGTGACTGACATACAGGCTGCTTTAATGTTACTTCTTATAAGAAGTGTATTTGTATAAGCTTTTTTATTCTCTATTTTACAATAGTGTTGAAGTGTTAAGGTAAATAAAGCAATCCCACACAAACACTTATTTTGTTAAATTTCAATTGACCATAGTGTTTCTTTTTTATTATGTTTTACAGTCGGATCTTTAAAAGCTGACCTTCTTTAATTCGGAATTCTCATGATGGCAGGGTTATCATATGCTAAAATCGTGATTTAGTTTACTGAAGGGTAAAAAAATCTTCGATTTTGGTACTTAAAATAATATAATTTTTTTACATAAATATATTTTTAGAATTACAACATTTATGTAGTTTTTACTGTATAGGCAGCATTGGAAAAGAGTGTCCTATAGGCTGTGTGCCTACTAGCGTCGCTAGTGGGTAATAGAGAAGTATTGAACTCACTTTTTATGGAAATCGCGACGTGTTTCTATGGTAATAAGTCAAAAACTTTAGTTGGCCATGATGTGTCAAAAAAAAATGTAATAAGAAAAACTGATGTTAATTTGTTTACACTGACAGCGAAACGTCAAATTAGGGCGCCAATGGTCTTTATTTTACTTAAATCGCCATCAGCGCAACAGCCCGGAACACAACAAGCATTTCCAAATCGCTTAGTTTTCCTATGTTTTCTTTGTACTTAAAAAACTTAATAAAACTATAACTATTTTCACTTTTAATAAACATTGCTCACTGACATACGGAAAGTTTGAGCTTGAAGTTTCCCATAGTGCTCACCACAAACGCTCGCATCGAAAATGTAACTCTGCCTCCCTGCACATAGCCCATAGACGTACAGTAGAGACTACACTGTTTGATGTATACATTTTTAGGTTATGTGAAACACTTCCACGTTCCGTAGAGACTCATTTTGAAAACAGAAAATAAATTTCAGTTAAGGGTTATTTTTTTACTTGTCCTCTGTGAATACAAGATATAACACGAAATCTCTAAATTCCGAAATGTTCAACGTATTAAAAAATAACTTTACCGAAAAAAAGAAGTGAGAAGGTGTCAAGTTTTCACTTATGTTTTAGATTATAAATAACTCGTGTATGTAAATTTGCTAAGTGAAAACTTGGCACCTTCTTAGATCCCACTTCTTTTTTTCGGTAAATCCGGCCAACCCCACTTGTTCTTTATATCGAACTTGGCCTTTTTTTACATTTGTATTTTTTGGTGAGATTTCAATTTACAGTATAATATCTACCTTTTATTTCCGCTTTATGATTTAAATGCCTCAGCCGTTGGCGTCAGACAACTTGATCAGTGACAGAAGCAGACGGTGATTTCATCTTCCCTTATTTGACTGGCGCCTGTTTTTGCGCTAATATTTTTACACACATCCGCGGTGTATCTACAGACTACAATGAACACGAACACTGGGGAAAATGTGGTAACGGCATACTGAATGTTCAAATAATTATTTTTCTGATCTGAGCATCTTTGACTTCAGTAGATCGTATAGACGTCGACTTGTGATATTGAAGTAAGAACGTTTCGCAAACCATATTAACATCATCACTAGATTATTAAAAATCAATCTTTTATCGTCTTCTGAGTTGCATGGTTGCATGTGGCGAAATATTTTTTTATAAGGTAGAACCAACCCATTTTTTGCGAATTCAGATTCAGTCGTGTTCGTGGGCAGACAAAGAATCTCAATCGATTGCATCCTGAACTGGATTTGAACTCAGGTTACAAAACAATCGACCCGTGAGCGTTTTCTTCAATTATATGTTTGAGAACCACGGCAATAAGTATTTTGTTTAAAAAATTATATCATCATATATATATTAATACGCTAAGGTTAAAGATGTTTGCCTCCCTTTTTAGAAAAAACCTCACAATTTCTCCAGATAAATTATATATCATTTTACAGATAATTGCTTGCTCTACTGACATCGACAACTAAAAAATTTATTATTGCTTTTGTTTTTGTAAATTAATTAAAATACAGCAACGCTAAACAACGTATAACGGCTTTAATTTTGAAACAACGTCAACACTTCGATCTGTCATCTGACCTTCATATTGTAATACAACAGACACAATACTGCATACTGCCATCTGACGGCTGTAATTTTGAAACAGCGAGCAACGCTGAACAACGTCACAGCAATGCTGCATGATGCCATCTGACGGCTTAGCTCAACGCTTTTGCTACTTGCGCCTCTATATGACAATTTTAGTAAAATATTTCTTCGATCTGTCATCTGAGCTTCATATTGTAATACAACAAAAAGAAGAACGTTATAAGCAGTGTGCAAAATTAGAAACGAATTGAATACCTGCAATCATATTTAAAAAATAATTTTGTGAAGTGATAATTATTATACTTATTTAGTGCGAATTATTCGCACAGGTCACGCTAGTATTTCATAAAACGTTTGCGATTTATGGATCACTGACAGTTTAAATATTAAATCATCAATTTACTGCAGCTTCATAATAGTCAATAAAAGTTTGACATTCTTGACGTGAAATGTTATATTATTATTAACCGTGAATAGTGAACTTTCTGTATAAAACTTATTTACAAATGGGGTGTCTGATATTCTATGTCTAGTATATTAGGACTGGCGCGTCGGAGACGTCGGCATTCTATACGTCATCGATAGGCGTCGCGGCGGCTAAGTGTCCGACAGATGCCACGTGTGTCAGGCGCTCGCTATTGTCGCTAGTACGTGATGTATGAGTGTTATGCAATCACATTTTAGATTTTACCCTCCGTTTCACCGAGTCTTTTCGTGTGGAGCGTAGACTTGGTGATTAATTGTATTTACCATTGTTTCCTCTACATTAATATCCATTTCATTGTCGACCTACCCTATACTGTTAACGGCTTGTTGCTTTTTTGACGGCGCGAGTATAATACGCGCCTCGGATCTAAAAGGTTCGGAAGTTAGTCACAAACAGAGTCGCAAAGACACATATTAAGAGCCGTTGAGGCTCCCACCACCTCACAGCTACCTGCACGGAACGTGCGCTTGTCGGTGATTGCCTTTGTCACTTGTCGCTTTCCTGCTTTAAAGTACAGTCGAGTACGCTATTGTCAAGTTGTTAGTGTTATTTTAGTTTTATTGAGTTGTGAGTTTGTAGTTTTTCAACAGACTGTACCAGCGCCAGCCCGCATTCGCAATCTTACGAGCCTTTTAGATTCGTGGCGCGTATTATAAAACGAGTGAGGTCTTTTTTTTGGTATTCTTTTGGTATTTAATTGGTTATTTGACTGTTCGGAAATTATACTGTCAAATTCGTGAATTTATTTTAATGGAATCTGACATACTTTCAACTTTGGACGGAAGATGCATGAATGGTTTTGCGAATTGCATTCATATGGGTGGGTAGAGCGATTTGTGTATCTAGAACGTAATGGAAGTTATTATGTTACAAGTTGTGATATTACTTGATTCATTTATTGACGTGATAACGTCTTATAAATTGATGAATCACCAATCTTATAAATTGATAAAACACCGGCTGCATGCACGAAAAAGTGTAACGTTCCTAACGTTCGTAACGCGTAACGCGTAACGTTCCGCCTGACCCTGTGCGTGCTTTTCTCGAAAACGGCCCTAACGATTTGGATGAAATTTACTGAAAAGGGATTTTGGGGGGCAAAAAATCGTTTTAGCTAGGTCTCATCTCTCGAAAAAATCGTTTTCTTACAAATTTTATCATTATAAAAATCAATTTTTTGACGTATGAAAATACTTAAATATTGTAAGTAGGTTTTGGAATTTTATATTATAAACAGTGAAACAATTGTTTTATAAATATTATGACAGCTAATCTTTGAGACTTAAAATAAATACGAAAGAAAGAAAGTTAAAAGAAACAATTATATTACGATATATGGTGAGTAATTTAAATAAATAAAATTAACCTAAATTTGAAGCGAAAGATGCAATATCATAGATTCGAATTATTATAATTATTATATAAATTTAGGTTATGTATTACGGAATACGTTATCACGTAAAACTAACGTCCGTAAACCGACTTTACAGACAACCAATTTTTTTTTATAAAGACTATTAATTACTTTTTTTTTTATTTATAGAATAATACAAATCACTTGATTATTTTTTTATACTGACTCACTTATCAAAACTTTTAATGTTTCCCGTTAATATAGAATCTTGTTTGGCGCGAAAGAAGGTTGCATAGCACAAGTAAAGAAAAAAACCCAAAAATCATAGATTTCTGATTTTGTATAGAGAATTATTACATGACAAATTTAATTTTTATGAAATAACGGTACGGAACTCTCAGTGCGCGAGTTCTACTCGCACTGGTCCGTCTTTTGTCTATTTTGTTTTATTTTCAACTACAATATATTTTGTCGTAATCGCTATAAAACACAAATAAATGACATAGAGAAAAGTAAGGGTGGGAACTGGGAACGTTATGTTACTAAACGGGTCTGATTCATTCCCCTTTTCACAAATAAACAGCACAGACATCCGCACATTATAAGTAAGAAATCAGACGCCGGTTGTCGCGCCACGCCGCGCCGCTCTTTGCTATCGGGGTGCAAGGTGTCAGATGCGTTTATGTTACATATTATTATTGCAACTGTTTTACAATACAATTGAATGAATGCGACGTTTCGAAATAAGTACTCGCATATTTTGCGCTCTGTCCTATAAACTTATCTGTGACCAACCTAAAATATCCCTCAGTACCTATATCGATTTTTTTTCTTTAATAAATTGCATTCAATACTGGTTTGTAATCATCATATTATTATTATATTAATACGCTAAGGTTTAAGATGTTTGCCTCCCTTTTTAGAACAAACCTCACAATTACTCCACATAAATTATATATCATTTTACAGATAATTGCTTGCTCTACTGACATCGACAACTAAAAAAATTATTATTGCTTTTGTTTTTGTAAGTTAACTAAAATACAGCAACGCTGAACAACGTCTGCCATCTGACGGCTTTAATTTTGAAACAACGTCAACACTTCGATCTGTCATCTGACCTTCATATATTGTAATACAACAGACACAATACTGCATACTGCCATCTGACGGCTTTAATTTTGAAACAGTAATCAACGCTGAACAACGTCGCAGCAATGCTGCATGATGCCATCTGCCGGCTTAGCTCAACGCTTTTGCTACTTGCGCCTCTATATGACAATTTTAGTAAAATATTTCTTCGATCTGTCATCTGAGCTTCATATTGTAATACAACAAAAAGAAGAACGTTATAAGCAGTGTGCAAAATTAGAAACGAATTGAATGGCCTGCAATCATATTTAAAAAATAATTTTGTAAAGTGATAATTATTATACTTATGTAGTGCGAATAATTCCCATAGGTCACTCTAGTTTTATTAAATAATAAGTGCAGTATCGACCTGAACTCATTGGTTTCAGCGTGTCAAAATCTACCGGGTAACCTTAATATCGACCCGTTCTGGGAGACATCGATTTTGAAAATTTTTACAGGGGGGGGGGTCGACAATTAAATTTTCATTTTAAAAAAGTGCAGTATCGACCGGAAATTTATAGAATATATGGTTGAAAATGACATGGTCCTATGCAAAAAATCATGCTGAATCGAATGAGCCTATCTAGAAGTCTGTAGCTATTGTAGTTTTCAAGTTATAGCGAGGAAATTTTTGACCAGGTTTACGAAATTTTGTTATTCTAAACATTCTGAAGGGAGCAGTGTCAAACACGTAACGATTAAAAGGGGTTTTCTCGCATAAAAATTTGAAATTTAAAAAAAAACCAACTAAAATAATATTCCATCCTTTGAAGTGATATGTGTCTGTATTAGCTTTAATGGACATCATAATATGAGATCGAAGGAAGACCACCCACAAAACAGTGGATATTCAATATGACATTTTTTATAACTGTTTACAATATACTTAATTATTATTAATGTTATTATTTACTATTAAATACTAACTGAGAAATTATTATGCATGTGTTTAAATTATTATACCTATATACTATATGTTCATTAGCACTTTCATATTTTTATTATAATTGGTTTTATATTTATTTAAACAGTGTTTTATAAAATAAAAACTTAAAAAAACTATTACTACAGACATATATATTCATTGGAAATATATATAATTATAATGTTTTGGTAATTTCCAAAAGAAAAACGGTAATCAATTTTATTTATTTATATTTTTTTTTAAACTCCATGAGATTACGGTGTTGCTGTAAATAATTTATTGTGATATCTCACTTCATCTCTGACACGATTTTGCGACCTTGTCAACATATTTGCACAAAAAATCGAAAATAAAATTCTAACGGGTTCTATGTCCGCAGTTTTGTTACTTTGTAATGTTTTCGGATATTTAAACAGGACAACGTGATTCCAGAATTGTTTGCTCTTTGAGCGTTGATTTTAACGAAATTTAGAAATTTTTTAGTTGACATTTTACATACTTATAGAATACTTTTTACCTGGTTACGTTACAGAAAGTCGACATAATGCAATTAGCTATTCGGGCTGCAACGAAAAAGATAATTAATACAAACTGCAATTGACAATCAAATACAAGTTTGATTAACCATCTAATTAATATATTATTTATGATAAATATTTGAAGGCCATTTGTCGATGCAAAAAAACCAGACATGTACCTATCGATATCAACGAATACAAGTTTGTGGTTTAGTTGCCGAAATATTGGTGAATTAATTAATAAAAAGGTTTTGATTCCAAACCCATTGAGACAGTATGGTCACAGTTCCGAATCCAGGTAAGTGGGATTCAACGACCATTAAGCATAAATAAACTAGTTTTGAGTATTCGTGCAGATCACCGAAAGCTAGTGACCGATTATCTTTATAGAAGTCATTAATGGAACATGTATGTAGGTACATTTTTTACGTTTCAGACCGATAAACATTTTTTTTCGTGAATTTATTTATTATCTTCGACCGGTCGTAAATTAGCATACGTTAAAATTTCGTATATATTTATACGGAATACGGATCACCAAAAGTAAAATATGATAAGGATCTACATGTGTAGGTTATGGCAGCTATTAGTATAGAAATTATTAATCCTTATGTTTCATCAATACTTGTTTTATCAAAGTGAATATTGATGTAATGCATATGCATGAAACAAATTGAAGATCTTCAACCTTAAATATATCAAACGGTGTACCCCAAGGATCTGCTTTGGGCCCCGCTCTTTTTATTATATATTATATAAATGACCTTGCAAGCTGTATTAATTCGGATAATATTATTTTGTCAATATGCCGACGAAACTATAACCGTATGCAAGTGATTGCTGATTTACATATGATATGGGGCAAAAGATCGAGAATCTCTTATTAATAATATGCAAACCTCTTTACATTCTCTTAATACATGGTTCACAAAAAACAGTATAAATTTAAATAAAAATAAAACAGAAGTTATGAAATTTGGAAATTACGTCGATTTCCCGCAGCAAATTGAAATATTAGATAACAATGTAGCGTTGCAAGACACTGTGAAATTTCTTGGCATTACTGTAGATAAGAATCTGAACTGGAAAGCCCATATAAATTCAATCATACCCAAGCTAAATAAAGCAATATATATACTCAGAGTTTTAAAAAACTGTGTAACGACTGAAATATTAATATCTGTATATTATGCTTACTTTCATTCGGTTATGCAGTTTGGAATCGTTTTTTGGGGCAATTCGGTGCATACCATCAAAATTTTAAAACTTCAAAAGAAATGTATCCGTATCATAGCGAACGTGGGTCCTCGTACTAGCTGTCGTAATTTATTTCCAGAATTATCAGTACTTACAGTCTACAGTTTATATATCTTAGAATCTGCAAAGTTTGTCAGGCAGTTTCCGCATTTATTCAGTTCAAATCAAATACAACATACATACACTACCCGTAATAAATTAAATCATTTAAAAACTAATTTTTCACACCTTTCTGTGACATATAAAGGAACCCGTAACGGTATGATACGGATACATAATAAAATCCCTGAAGATATTAAAACTATAGAAAACAATCTAAAATTCAAAAATAAGTTAAAAACACATTTAATAACAAAAACTTACTATTCCCTGGAAGAATTCTGTAATTAATGCAACTGGTGACGCTATTTACACATGTATACATGTTTTTTTTTAAAATAAAGTATGTTATTATTATTATTATTATTATTATTACAGAACATTCAGTTGAAACTCCCGATGTTGTTACGAGAGCTGACAGCTGGTTTCGGACCAATAAGTTAAAATTGAATGCAGACAAAACTCAAAATATATTATTTTCACTAAAAACAGATGTACCTCCCATCAATTTCCGTACTTAAAACGACTAATAACACAGTTATATGTTATATAAAATGATAATTGTGTATTTCCAATGGATAGTTTGCATTTCCAGTTATTGCACTCTAACCATGTACCTATTTTCTTTTTTGAGTCGAGTAGTACAGGGTAAAAGTTAGTTTTAAAAAGTTTAATAACAAAATTTTGTTTTAAAAACTGTCATTGTTTTCGTACCTTTCATAATTTATAGACATGTAAAACTTGACATCTGTATAATCAAACCAACCTATTAGTCTTTAAAAATAGCTATCTTCATTGTTAAATTCTGTTGGTATATTTAATTGTAATCTAATCTTGAACACCGATCGGTCATTTATTATTTGTAATGTATTTAAATATAGAATTAGACAAGTTTTTAAACAAATGACATTAATTTATTAACTTATGAAACAATACGATCGACGCATGAGCAATGAAGAATTAGAAGGTAGATATAGGACGATAACAGATCTTATGTTGTCAAACTCTTCATGTTAAGTCCTCAGTCATTGACCGGTTGACCAGAATCAACTAACCTACCAGAATATTCATTAGTCTAAGAGCAGAGCCTATTTATTTGTTACGAACAATAGGCAAAATATCGTTTTCACGCGCAGACCAAAAAATTCATATATTTATGTGTGGGTAAAAGTGGATTAACGATATTTACAACAGAGATAGGTAAAGAGTGTCCATTAGATAGATAATTTTATTTGTAGAAACCGGTAATACTGATTAATGATAGACTTTATTGTCATTATCATTTACACAATAAAATTATTTATCACTCTGCGACATCGATGAATAAAATAATAAATTAATAACCGTTGTGATGCAGACATGATGGCCACTGAAGGCCCATTTCCAGAAGTATTTATATAGTGGTAATTAAGCATTTGTTAAAGTCGCAAAGAAGAAAAATATGTCGGCGGTTATATTGCTTTAAAGATAATTTTTTATGGGTATAATAGTGCAGTGTTAAGACGCATTATTATATTTCTAAATATAAACATAGAAAGAACTTGCGGCATGGTTGAAGTAAAAAACGCGATAAAAGCAGTAAAAATACATTAACGTATAAACGCTGTCTATTTACAGCAGAGACTGGAGGTAAGTACATAGACGTAGATAACCGAATGATAACACACTTGAAAACAATAGATACGTGACGCGACATCCATTTAAACTATTGGTCAAAACTTACTTGTGATGAATAACCCTCGAGAACATTGATTATACCTACATTGAGTCGAGTCAAAAATCTGGTGGATAATTATACACCAGCTTTTTGACTCGACTTCGCTCAGGAATATTTTGGCTTGGCTATGAAACGACCAAGAGCAAAAAATCTCATGTTTACCTATCCAGAGTATAATCTCAAAAACTACTGAACCCATTTAAAAGAACCTTCCATTGTCTTCTGAATATAGTAGTGTTGATCCAATGGAATGTCGCGATGAAGGAAGATTGAGGATCAAGAAATAAGCTTTACCAATGTTACGCTAGTGGCCAACGTTTCGAAAAATTTATTTTCATCTTCAGGGCCTCAAGCTGGTCCAATGGTGGAGTAAATTGTTCGAACAATATAAAATAAATTTCTCGAAACGTTGGCCATAGCGTAACATTGGTAATGCTTAGTTCTTGATCCTCAACCAAACCTTCCGTCATCGGGAAACTACCATTGTTTAAAAGCCTACTTCGTCCCATGTTCGAACAATATAAAATAAATTTTTCGAAACGTTGGCCACTAGCGTAACATTGGTAATGCTTAGTTCTTGATCGTCAACCAAACCTTCCTTCATCGGGAACCTTCCATTGTTTAAAAGCCTACTTCGTCCCAACGATGACATGCAGATACAAGAAAATAGGTAGATGACTCAAATCAGTAGCTACTCGAAAGTTGAAGATTGCTAACGCGTTACTGACTGGTTAATAACCAATCACGTCGTCTACATTGATTAGTGATTTGCATCACTGATCAGTTTCTCTTGAGTAGCCTCAAGTTCAGCCAGCGCCCACCGTAAACCAATAAAAACTCAGAATCACATGTGGAATCTTTGACTGGTTTCGTTCACTACTCATCTCTATTTTGTTGTAACTAAATAATATGTTAGCTCACTATGGAAGAAGTAAATTTTGCAAGTAGATTCGGTATAGTTTTTAAGATTACGCGCGACAATCGTACAAACTTTTCCTTCACGCTTCAAGGATTTAATTCAGTAAATTCTCTTCAGGTTTGGCAGAACGTTTAATTTGTTATTTTTACATTCCCATGTGGGGGTTAATCAGCGTTGCCAGACGTCCCGATTTGGCGGGACGTCACGATTTTTAAATCAAAATTAAATGTCCCGCGCGGGACAGGCTCAGTCCCGCTTTTCGGGGATAGCTCGGGGATAACTTTAAAAGAAGTTAAATCTTCACAGAAATATCATGAGTAAGTAATTCTTATATAAATAATTATTCTCTTATTGTAAGTTGCAATTTGTAACACTCACTCCACAGACTATTGTTTGAAACGCCATATTTTTCTAGTAAATAAAACTTTTTTGATTTTGATTTCTGTTTTTTTTTTTTTATTCTGAAGACGAATAAGACTCAACTATTTAACGATAGGGTAAATCTGATTTAAAATATTATATTCTTATTAAAATACATTTTCTATGGCTATTTTTGCTATCTATTGTCACGTAAACGTAATTTTAATTCAAATAAAAAGATAAATAGGTATTTGAAAACTTCTGATTATATACTTTTTTTACTATGTCCCGCTTTCGACGAAAGAATCCCGCTGTTTTCACTCAAAGAGTTCCAAAATCCCGATTTGGCAAAAAAAAAAACTGGCAACGCTGGGGCTCATCGAAAATTCTGTGTCGAGTTTAAAAGTCTCTCAGTTCAGAACTTTTAACCAAAACTTTACACTCTACAATATGGTTGCTGTTTAAACATAGTTCTTGAGGATTTCCTAGTCAGAGCACGTCAAACAGATACATCAGGTAAGTATGCGTTATCGGCTAAAACATTCCATTCCAATGGATGCTATCCACACATACACTTACTACAAGGTATAATAATATCGGGTCCTCCGAGCTGGTCTCAACAAGAACACAAACACACACACACAGACATAATATTTGTGTATGAGTACGGTTGAGAACTGAAGTGACTCAGGTCCTTGTCTCCTTCGTGGTGGCCCTCACGGTTGCCACAGTATCTCTTCGAAGAAAAAAAAGGAACCGCTGTCTAATACATTATGTCTACAGGTTATTCAGAGTAGGTATAGTAGTTTGTTTGGTTGATGCGCCTTACTGTAGGAAAATGGATATATACCCCAAAGTATTAGCAAATCTTAGTAGAAGCAGAGATGAGAGACTGTATAGAAGTTCAATCCTGTGTTATATTTCACCCCAAAGCGCAATTCCACATTATGTCTACAGGTTATTCAGAGTAGGTATAGTAGTTTGTTTGGTTGATGCGCCTTACTATAGGAAAATGGATATATACCCCAAAGTATTAGCAAATCTTAGTAGAAGCAGAGAAGAGAGACTGTATAGAAGTTCAACCCTGTGTTATATTTCACCCCAAAGCGCAATTCCCACCTCAATTGTCAGATGGCGATGCGGCGCACTCAAGCTTCGGAACCGCAACGCCAGGTGGCGATAATAAATAATTTCAGCTTCACACCTTAATCGTTGTATTTTTCATAATTTTTTATTAATTAGAAAAAAGATTCGACAGAAATTGATGAATTTCTTATATTCATTTTAGATGGTAATAAAAAATAGAGAATAGTTATATATATATATGCTATATAATGTAAAGATTTTTGTTTATGAACTTAGTTTAGTGTATTGCTGAAGATGAGAGCATAGCTCTCGAAATGTACATCCACTAATAAACTTGTTGTGGTAAGAAGTAACTATTCTCTATTTTTTATTAGATTCAAACCACAGTGCTCCTAATATTTTTGTTATTTTAGATGGTGTTTAGATAAACGTTCAAATTTACTTCTAAAGATGAGAAATGGAAATATATGTCCCCCATCTCTGTACATCGACACTAAACCTCGATCGTTCTGTCATCTAATGAAACAAGACAAACTAAAATTTCCGGCCACACTGTTCCATTAGAAATAAACTTCTATACAGTATCTATTCTCTGGTAGAAGATATAAGTTTGACAAAAATACCTGAATATCTTTTACGATATGATTATGGTAATTAAGATAAAAAAAGGAGATGAAGAAATACGAATTTAAGATACAAATTATTCACGATAAAGTCCCATGCAATTTAAATAAAATTGTTTGCCATCCAATGTCGATTGCAACTGTCTTATAAAATTGAGAATGAAGAAGGAACTTCTTATAATGTCGCTTCGTTTTTCTTTTCAGGGCAACGCCATTGGGAGTACGATTCTTGCAGCTATTATTTCCACAAGGAACGCTATTATACTATACCTACTATGTAAGTTTACTTATTATTAAAACTTTTTAATTACTTTTGTCAGCGATGTTCTGCGATGGCTCCGCATTTATATTTGGTAATTTTGTGTGTAAACACCTTTATTACTTTCCTTCTATTTTCTGTTAGAGTAAAACTTACTGTCAGCTATATCCGGCCCTCCTTGGTCAGTTGTCAAAAAAATGTTGATGTTATATTATGCAGTCGTAGTCGAAATTGAAAAATTCACGCACTTTTTGACAATACTAGGGCTTTGTTTTTTTTGGAGCGTACCTTAGTCTCTTAATAATGGTTCAGAACTTACTGCATTGAGTGAACTGTAGATTCGGTACGAAATGCCACGGAGTCTGCCTTATCGATATGACAGACGAAACCACTTAGCGCTTATATTGCTATATAAAAGTAAGATCCGGTCCTTAATTCACAACTTAAAATGCCAGATGTAAAATCACTGTCTACTTATAGTGGTTTAAAACTATTTTATAATGACGATAGACAAACAGAATTTGTCGGAATGTCAAATATCTCGTTTAGTAATTTATATTTCCTTCAACAGCGCAAAATAACACAAATATAATATATTTTTTTTTATATTTAAATTAAATATTTTTACGTATTATCAATTTGTAATACACAATTAAGTTCAACAAAATATTTAGTATAATTTATTGTATCTTATTAACTAAGTTTTTTTTTGCTAAGCAATGTAATATCCACCCATTATGAAGTGGAACATAAGAATCCTTGTTGCTTTCGTTAGTCTTCAATGCGTATTTGATGTGCCGCTCGACTAAATAGTCGCACAATATTGTTATTTCTCGTTGACTACTACCCTATCAATCAATTGCGATGAATTTAACTAATAACTAAATTTTATACTTTAGGCTGAGGCCTATATTTTTTTTAAAACTCCATTCCAATTGGGTCCGTAATTTTGCGTGCACAAACAGATAAAAACTCCAAAAATTTTCTTAATTCATTCTGTCATGTACCTTCCCTCCATTTCTCCAATTACGTAAAGTTTACAGTTTATATGATTGCTTCTCCGAATTATTTATATCGACAAATTGGTGCGTCAGTGGATCATTCGCTTAGAACCCAATGCAATCATATTTATTAATACGCTAAGGTTAAAGTTGTTTGCCTCCCTTTTTAGAAAAACCTCACAATTTCTCCACATAAAATATGTATCATTTTACAGATAATTGCTTGCTCTACTGACATCGAAAACTAAAAAATTTATTATTGCTTTTGTTTTTGTAAATTGATTAAAATACAGCAACGCTGAACAACGTCTGCCATCTGACGGCTTTAATTTTGAAACAGCGAGCAACGCTGAACAACGTCACAGCAATGCTGCATGATGCTATCTGACGGTTTAGCTCAACGATTTTGCTACTTGCGCCTCTATATGACAATTTTAGTAAAATATTTCTTAGATCTGTCATCTGAGCTTCATATTGTAATACAACAAAAAGAAGAACGTTATAAGCAGTGTGCAAAATTAGAAACGAATTGAATACCTGCAATCATATTTAAAAAATAATTTTGTAAAGTGATAATTATTATACTTATTTAGTGCAAATAATTTGCACAGGTCACTCTAGTTTTGTAATAATCATTTGCTACCAAATTTCTTTGTCTGGAATTGTCAGTTCCAATCACAAACATGTCAGTTTAAAATTCGGATATAATTTCTACAAAAACTTCGCATTAGTCTTCCAGAACCTGTAGACGTGCCAGGCATCTGAGTGCATCCTGCTGGTGCCATAACCATAACATTAAAAACATTTTTGGGATTATGTGTTTGTTTTTACACTGATTTTATGAAAACACATAAACTCGTTTACATCTGTTTGTTTTTTGTTAATGGGCGCTACTTCTCCAAATATTTTATTTTTTTCGTGCCTATTAACTTCCAAGTTTTAAAATCAATAAACTTTAATTACTAACGTAGACTATGTATTTATCTCAAAGTCTGTGTAGATATGACTGCTATGTACTTTTTAGGCGCGAATAGCGTAAGCTAAAGCGCCTATATGTACTCGCTTTGTCTGTACGTCTGTGAATCTGTGAATCTGTGAATCTGTACGTCCCACTTTTTTGTGTCACGCGTACAGCCCAAACGCCTTAACCGATTTTAAAAAACTTTTTTTTGATCGATTCGTCTCCGGGTAACTTAGATCCTAACGTCGCCCGATTTTTTAATTTTGGCCCCAGAGGGGAGAAATTTAGGAAAAACGAAGTTTTTTGCTTATAGCTCGCTCATTTTAAATCCGATCGGCTCGAAACCTGTCTTAAACGAAAGAGGAGAAAATTTTACATAAGTTTCGTACAACAGAAAATGCCCAAACAGTTTTTTTATACACATTTATATAGAAATAAATTCAATTTGATATAACCGATGGCAAACATCTTTCGGTTATCTCTCTCTGTTGCACGGTTTAACATGGCAATTTAAAAATTGCGTATGTTCTGTCTTCAAATAAAATTGGTCGATAATATTATATTTATTACAATAATGAAATTAAAAGATAGCATTTGTTCAAAAACGGATGCCGTTTCGAAATGCAACGCCTTCTGAGTTAACAATTTGAATAACTAATTATTAGAACATAGGTAATACCTACTTTGACAGATGTAAACGTCACTTTTGACATTTTTTACCATTTTGACACCACGGATGATCGGATTAAAACCAAATTTTGGGAGGATGTTTGATATGCAAATATGAAGTGGCCTATTGTTTTTGGGGAACATCGGCGCATGCGTAAAAGAATATATCTCTTATAATGTTGTTTTATGTAATAATAATAATATAGTTTTTAAAACGGTTTATTCTTCTATCTATTTTTAATAGAAATTTTTGTAAATTTTTTGGGGAAAATCGGCGCATGCGCAAGAGATAAATGCCGTCGTTGTTTTTTTTTTTAATAATAGCGGTGTACTTTTAATAATAGTTTTTTATTCTATTTTACAAGAAAGTTTTGTAAAATGTTTTTTTTTGAGGAAAAGTCGGCGCATGCGCAGAAGAAGTATAAGTTATAAAGTTGTTTGTATATAAGAATGGTATACTTTTCATAACGGTTTTTTATTCGATCTATTTTTTCAAGAGTTTTGTATAATTTTTGGGAAAAATCGGGGCATGCGCAAAAGAGATAGGTACATGCCATAGTTGTTTTTTATAGGAGAATTATAAAACGATATAATAAAAAAAAAACTTGGTGACTGATGATGAGATACTGTTTCAATAATTTGAGATATTAAAATAATAGTTGGGTGACTAAATTAATAAGTGAGCGCATGAATTACTATGTGACTGACTAGAATGCCTTCGGTAATTTTGAAGCAGATATCTTCAACCGATTGAAATGAAGATTTGTATACACATTTAGTTTGGATGACAATGCATGGTTAGCTGTGTGACGTCACTCTAAATCCAATATGGCGGACTTCTAAATATGGCGGACTAATTTTATTATGCTTTCCTACAATATGGGTATCAAATGAAAAGGCTTGCTGAGAATAACTCGAAAAATAAAGTGACGTCACTCTAAATTCAATATGGCGGACTTCTAAAGATGGCGGATTAGGTTTTTTATGCTCTCCTACAATATGGGTATCAAATGAAAGGGCTTACTGAAACTAACTCAAAAAAAAAGTGACGTCACTCTAAATCAAATATGGCGGACTTCTAAAGATGGCGGACCAAGTTTTTTATGCTTTCCTACAATATGGGTATCAAATGAAAGGGCTTACTGAAACTAACTCAAAAAATAAAGTGACGTCACTCTAAATCAAATATGGTGGACTTCTAAAGATGGCGGACTAATTTTATTATGCTTTCCTACAATATGGGTATCAAATGAAAGAGCTTGCTGAGAATAACTCGAAAAATAAAGTGACGCCACTCTAAATCCAATATGGCGGACTTCTAAAGATGGCGGGCTAATTTTATTATGCTTTCCTACAATATGGGTATAAATGAAAGGGCTTGCTGAGAATAACTCGAAAAATAAAGTGACGTCAGTCTAAATCTAATATGGCGGACTTCTAAAGATGGCGGATTAAGTTTTTTATGCTTTCCTACAATATGGGTATCAAATAAAAGGGCTAACTGAAAACAACTCGAAATAAAAGTGACGTTACTCTAAATTCAATATGGCGGACTAAGTTTTTTATGCTTTCCTACAATATGGGTATCAAATGAAAGGGCTTGCTGAGAACAACTCGAAAAATACAGTGACGTCATTCTAAATTCAATATGGCGGACTTCTAAAGATGGTGGACTTAGTTTTTTACCCCGGAATTGTTTTTTTAAAAACTCCACATTTGCCCCTTCCCGTTTCACTGCGAGACAATTCGCATACCTCTTTATCGTTCACCCCGGAATTACAATTCGCATACCCGTTTATCGTTCACCCCGGAATTATTTTTTTAAAAACCCCACCTTTGCCCCATCGCGTTTCACTGCATATATGCTTTAACGTTGTTTTTATATAATAATTGGGTAGTTTTCATAACTGTTTATTTTTCTATCTGTTTTTACAAGAAAGTTATGAATTTTTTTTTCTAAACTCATAATTTCAGAAATATTTAAAAAAAAAATCTGTTGTTCTTTTGTTCTGAAGATGTTAGTTAGGTAGTTCTTTGTTTAATTTTTGCATGACATAATAACATATTACATAGAGAACCATGAAATTATTAAAATTATTTTTTTCCTTTCTGTGTTTCATTATTTTCAACTGTTATTTTTTTCTTAGATTAAGTAAATTAAGTTATATTATTAAGCTCCAAGTGTCGTTAAATATATACACCGATTTTCAAACAAAACCCCGGGGTATATGCTGTAAAATTTCGCGCCTTGTAATTCTTGAATTACTTGGGCATATACTCCCACTGGTTCTATATTGTGATGTATTGCTAACACGGCAATCTCAAGGTTGCCGAGAAAGCCTGTCGTCCACTATTAGCGAAGCTGTGCAGTGCGGCCGCTAATGAAGCCAACCAAATCATATATTACGCTAAGGTTAAAGATGTTTGCCTCCCTTTTTAGAAAAAACCTCACAATTTCTCCACATAAATTATATATCATTTTACAGATAATTGCTTGCTCTACTAACATCGACAACTAAAAATTATTGCTTTTGTTTTTGTAAATTAATTAAAATACAGCAATGCTGAACAACGTCTGCCATCTGACGGCTTTAATTTTGAAACAACGTCAACACTTCGATCTGTCATCTGACCTTCATATTGTAATACAACAGACACAATACTGCATACTGCCATCTGACGGATTTAACTTTGAAACAGCGAGCAACGCTGAACAACGTCACAGCAATGCTGCTAATGCCATCTGGCTTAGCTCAACGCTGTTGCTACTTGCGCCTCTATATGACAATTTTAGTAAAATATTTCTTCGATCTGTCATCTGAGCTTCATATTGTAATACAACAAAAAGAAGAACGTTATAAGCAGTGCGCAAAATTAGAAACGAATTGAATACCTGCAATCATATTTAAAAAGTAATTTTGTAAAGTGATAATTATTATACTTATTTAGTGCGAATAATTCGCACTGGTCACACTAGTATTCTATATTGGTTTAAATTTGTTTGCAGCAAACGATTTGACACTGCTTAGTGAAAAAATTATTGTGAGCCGACGTTCGGAAAATGCATTTCCATCATCATAAATTCTAATTTCATAACTAAAAAAAAATGCATTTTCTGAAACTTATTTTATATTGATCTTCTAGACAAACCGTTTTTCTCTGAGCCAACAATTTATCTATTTAAAGCAATACAATCTAAGCCATTTTCGGGCTTCATTCAAGATCTCATATTATAACAAAACTGTTTCGGAAACTATAAGCTTCTCACGTGGTTTTTCATGCTGTTTGATTCTTAATAATAAATTCAAGGATTCACTCAGACAGTCGAAAAGTTTAGTCTAGAGTTAACGTATTACATAAAATGTTTTGACTTTAGCTTTTAATGTTTTTAAATGTTTTTTAATGCATTCGTCAAAGTGAAGTTAAAATTGTTTTCTTTTGAACATTACACATAAAACGGAATTTATTACACATTTAAATAATTATTTCTTGTGTAGGAACACTTTCTTTTGACAAAATGTCCGTTTTTAATTTTATTATCATGGCGCCATCCCAAAATATGGTTTTCCTTATTCTTATGACCTTCATCTGTCTTGCGATGATGCGACAACAATAATAATAAGACAACAATAATTCTCAAATAACTCAACATAAATACCACTTTTATGATTTTAAGAGAAAAATACTTATATTCTTCCAATACTGTAATACAAGATAGCTTATTTTGAAAAGTTGTTTTGTATTAAATAAGGAACGTCCTTCAAATAAAGCCTTTAAAAATCGTAAAATAATAAAGTTTTGAGGTCAGCACCAATTTAAGTACTAAGACTCTGTACTTTGATTAAATTGCCGCCAACCTCAAAATTTTATTATTATGCGCTTTTTAGAGGTTTTTGGTATCTAATCATATTACTTTTTAAGACGTAAGTAATCTATACTACTTAATATATAAAGCTGAAGAGTTTGTTTGTTTGTTTGAACGCGCTAATCTCAGGAACTATTGGTTCAAATTGAAAAAAAATTTGTTTGTTGGATAGCCCATTTATCGAGGAAGGCTATAGGCTATATAACATTACGCTACGACCACTAGGAGCGGAGCTTTAATGAAAAATGTTGCAAAATGTATCTCAAAAATAAGCTTCTTATTCATGTGAAATGCACTAACTAGATATACTCATATTAGCGATGCGAGAATACAACATCAGATGGATCAATCGGTAGAGCATGCGACTGTCAATATCAGGGTCGTGGGTTCGAGCCCCACGTTGCACGAATATATTTTTTTTTTTTTTATTTTTTACATTGCTTTCTTCTAAGGCATACATTTAAATTTATTTTAATAATTTAATTTTATTTAATTATTTAAAAAAAGTTTAAATACTGCTTTTTATCGACAAAAACTTTTGAACGGTAACTCCGATCATCATGAAATTTGGACACAACATTCATCTCGGTAAACTAAGATGAATGTGTGTACTCATGTTCCTCCCTTCCCCATTCGTTCTTTTACACCCGGGTGAAACCGGATGGGACCGCTAGTCTATAATATTTCTTATGTAAACGGTACAAAGAATAAACGCGTAATATTCATTAAAAATTTAAAAAAAATTGTCAACACGTGTAACAGCAATAATTACATGAAATAATTAAATTAATTATATCGTCATTGGGTGGAGATGCAGATCTGATACATTTCCCATTTTAATTAATAACCCGAACTACTTTAATTATGAAGATCTTACAAGAAGATATCATAAACCTTTTTTATATTCTAAAGAGCATGTTACACTTCGGCATTCTGATATGTGGATATATTTTCGTAATAACTTTTATTTTTATTTTCGACGAACCACTGAAGTGAAGAAAGTCTTGTATTATTATGAAGGAAAAAAAAAATGAAAAATGTAGTTTGACATGTAATCGACCACGGCCTTGGATAAGGAACCATCTTGATATTTATCTGGAATTATTGCGGGAAACCATGGAAAACTTCAACAAGATGGCCGGTACAGGAATTGCCGTTTCTCGGCGAGAGGCTGCAGGCAAAAGTCCCAGCCTCATCTGCCCTCGCCGGGATTCGAACCCGCTACCTCCCGAGTGCGAGTCTATAGTGCTCTCACCACTACGCCACCCCGCTTCAGAACCTAATTAATCCAAATTTAACATCGATGGAAAGAAGGGGTCATTTATGGTTCGTAATTTTACAAGTAAGCGTTTACCTGAGTGACTTAAAATGTCTTTAAACCGCGAACAATAATATTGTTATTGATTGCAACAATAGCATTAGCATATTTATACAGGCAACAATAAACACACAAATAAAGCGTAAGTATATCTATCAAAGCACATCAGACAGTGCTATTGTGCCGAGTGGCCACTTGTTGATTTTTGTGAAAAGAGCCTCTCCACATACAAACAGCAGGTGTTCGTGTGCTCGTGGTTGTTCCTCCACAGTTGTTCCGTGAGTCTGTGCCTATCTTCACATAAAATAATATACCGGGTGTCTGGACCATCGATGCACTGAAAAAAAATGTTTAGCCAACTACGAATAGTCGCACAGTTTATGAATATAAGTTTAATTCAAGTTTTAATGAACTTTTCTGATCATCGTATTAACACGTGGATTGAAGAGTTATAAACGTTAAAAATGTTTTTTTTTTTAGTAACTTTGAGACTACTTGACCTTTTGACTCTAAAATCCAATCGGATCTTAAGTCTGCTGCACACGAGGCTGGATTTTCCGCTTGGTTTCTTGCTAGATTTCACTACTAGTTTTCTTAATTGCGCTATTATATGCTCGCTTCACACGAGACGTCTTTACAAGCTTGCTCTGCAAGTAGATTCGGTGCGCGCGCAGTGATAAAACGGTAACAAAAGTGCATGTTTATTGTCTCTGAACAGAACACACACTAATACACAGTTTGTTTGTGGGCGTTTGTTCAAGTCACCCACTTGACAAAATACTGCTTCCTGATTGGTTCTTGCTCAGAACAAGCAGTGGACGAAGCAAGAAAAATAACCCTCGTTCTAATTTTAAAACCTATCTTGCGAACTTTTTTGATAATTTTAAATAGCGGGAAATATTCATTGAGAGAAAGAAAACTTAATTTTAAAAAATGCGTATTTCGTTGTATAATAGGAATGTGTAACTGAACTCGCTGGGCTCTCGTTTTACCGTAATGTCACACTGCGTCATAAAATAATAATTCACGCACTCGATACTAGAGTTGGGGAAAAAATAACTTCACGATGAAAAAATCACTGTGACAAGCCGTCTAAAATAATCACTGTGATCTGACAAGAGATATCTACGTTCCAAAGTAACGTATGTCGTTCCATGTCACCGCAGTCACTACTCAGTACTCACTGTCGCTCAAAGTCAAACATAAACGGAGTAGGCAAACAACGCCGTTGTGACGTCAGACCGTGCGGGCTTGTGATGTGAGTGATCGACGTGACAAAGTCACGATGATTTTTCACTGTGATTTTTGTGTAACCGGAATAACAGTCACTGTGATCTCATAGTAACGACTTTTCCCATGTCTACTCGATACAAAACGTGCTGTTAGAGCGCTTGTTCTTTGTTCACCCAATATCTACGTTTGGTAAAGTGTACACAAGAGAAAGGAGAGATACATTAGACAAAAACAACAATATACAAAACCCGAAATAACAAACAAAGACAACCTTTTTTTGATTGCACAGTAGCGCCATATTTTACGATATTTTGAGTTTTATGTCAAATATATTCAGCCTAGTTACATAACATAGATAATCCTTATGTATACCACTAAAAAAATAAGAATAAAAGCGTATTATCATATATTAATACGTTTAAGATGTTTGCCTTCCTTTTTAGAAAAAAACCTCACAATTTCTCCACATAAATTATATATCATTTTACAGATAATTGCTTGCTCTACTGACACCGACAACTAAAAAATTTATTATTGCTTTTGTTTTTGTAAATTAATTAAAATACAGCAACGCTGAACAACGTCTGCCATCTGACGGCATTAATTTTGAAACAACGTCAACATTTCGATCTGTCATCTGACCTTCATATTGTAATACAACAGACACAATACTGCATACTGCCATCTGACGGCTTTAATTTTGAAACAGCGAGCAACGCTGAACAACGTCACAGCAATGCTGCATGATGCCATCTGACGGCTTAGCTCAGCGCTTTTACTACTTGCGCCTCTATATGACAATTTTAGTAAAATATTTCTTCGATCTGTCATATGAGCTTCATATTGTAATACAACAAAAAGAAGAACGTTATAAGCAGTGTGCAAAATTAGAAACGAATTGAATACCTGCAATCATATTTAAAAAATAATTTTGTAAAGTGATAATTATTATACCTACTTATTTAGTGCGAATAATTTGCACAGGTCACTCTAGTTTACGAATATATAAAAAACAGTTTGATGATATTTCTTGTATTAAAATTCGAATCATATAATATATTCATGAATTTAATTTCACGCTCATTTACTTTAAATACTAATTTTTAGGATTTAAAGTAAATGTACACGTTTTAAATGAGCTTTCCTCTCATTGTTCTTTTGTGCCCAATTATAGCTCTATCCTTTGTTATCATCACCTGGTAGCAAATAATTCAAATACAGTCAGGTTATTACAGCGAAATCCAGTGAGTGGAAAACATTTTTACTGATGCCCATCCACCCACTAAACTAATTGATACTTCTCTATTACCCCAGTAAAACCGCCAGGAAGCAGGGATATTCCCTGCAAAAGGTCCGGTAGTTATTTTTTGAAATGTTGTTAGTGTTGGGTCTGTACTCTAAAATCCAAGTTTGCCCTATTCGAAATAGTGACACTAAGAAATGGTAAAAACTTGCATTTTCCGCCATGGTTTCAGGATGTAACCCTTGTGCCAGAGTCTTCTCATATAAGTACTAAAACATGTAAGAGACCAGGGACATACTAAGATGGATGGATTAGCAGGACTTAGAATGAGGGACAAGGAATAAGTTTTAGTGGTGTTGCCCGGTAGACTTTTGTAAGGTCAGCGAGCTCGGCCTGTTTGTTTAGCACGGCACTGTTGAAATGTTGGCTGTGCAGCATTTCAACAGACCTTTTATTCGTATAATGGATTAGAGTAGAGTAGAAGCATTAAGATTAAAATGAACTAGAGTGAGAAACGCATTCTGAAGATTGTTTCCGTCAGAGCTTAATGTCCGTTTGTCCACTTGTGATCGTTTCTTTACTTAAAAAACTTGTTCTTAATTATAATTTGTAAGCTTTGATAAATATTTAAGTGCACCAGACGACTTTTTGTTGTAGATTTTAATTAATGTTTTTATTCTTTCATTAATCTAATTTCTTTTTTATTGTTCGTTATAAAACTCGAAAATATTGTTTCTAATGCTTTGATAAGTAGCTGATTTGAATTGAAAAAAATTAATTATTTAATTGTTCATTGTACTGTCAAATTAAAAATATATAAATATATCGACTTCTTTTCTTTAATTTAAAATTATTTGCATTACAAGAAACAGTAGGGGTTACTTTGACTTGGCAAATATAAAACAATATGAATTGGCTAAACATATTAATAATTGGTCAACGTATCGTCATAAAAAATATGATTCCTCAAAATCTTGAAAACTTAGCAATTGATTCGTAATCTAAAAAAAAAAATTTATTATTATAGTTATTAACTTATTACGAATGATTTGGAGACGAAGAACTAATTCTCAATGTCAAAACGTTATAAGCCAATGTGATATTATTGTTTTATACTTTTATATTTGCCTCTTAACCAGCGTTGCCAGTTTTTTTTTTGCCAAGTTGGGATTTTGGAACTCTTTGAGTGAAAATAGCGAGATTCTTTCGTCGAAAGCGGAACATAGTAAAAAAACGTATATAATCAGAAGTTTTTAAATACCTATTTATCTTTTTATTTGAATTAAAATTACGTTTACGTGACAATAGATAGCAAAAATAGCCATAGAAAATGTATTTTAATAAAAATATAATATTTTAAATCAGATTTACCCTTTCGTTAAATAGTTGAGTCTTATTCGTCTTCGGAATAAGTTATCCCCGAAAAGCGGGACTGAGCATGTCCCGTGCGGGACATTTAATTTTGATTTAAAAATCGGGACATCCCGCCAAAATCGGGACGTCTGGCAACGCTGCTCTTAACCCTACTGGTCCTTGTGTTAAAAACAAGGTGTTTTCTCATAGTAATTTGTATCTCTTACAATTATTTGCTACACACTAAGAAGTCATTTTGTTTAAATCTAATCAGTTCTCGAATTTTAGAGGCAACATAAATATAAAAGTTCATTGTTTATTACGAATCGATAATCACATTAATAAACTTTAAAAATCGTTAAATTGCAGCTATGCTGTCTAAGCATTGTAATAAAAAAGAAATAAATAATGGTGTTAAATGTTTGGCAAAGATGATAAATGATGAGATAATTCTATTATGTATGGCCACGCTTCTTCACGTTATGAATATTATGATAAATTGACAAATCGTTTGTATAACATTAAAAAAATCTTTTATATATATGAGTGTTTATGAATTATAAAAGTCTTTAGTAACTAAATAAATTTTTAAGCTATTGCATAGCCTCTATCGCGGGCTTTGAGCGCGGCGACCGAATCAAGAAATTCCGTAACGAAAAAAAACCTAACACCCATTCCGTAACGAAAAAAACCTAACACCCCCCACTCCGACCGGCACAGCGGTGCGGCGTTGACAGCCGTGCATCGTCTAACGTCGTTTCAGTTCGGCAGACTTCGCACGGTGTTTGTGTGCTCATAACTGATTCTATCTTTATTTGTGTATAAATGAATTTATATATATAATACTGTTATAAAAATAACCTAAATTATTTAGGTTATGTGCAGAGAAAGTATATATGATATTATATCAATATAAATGTACATCGCGCGAAATTCTATGATCAAACTCTTAATATCGTTCTTTTTGTTCAAATTTTTTGAATGAATAATTGTTTTGGTGTGTAACTACACTATTTATACCTAGCTATTTTCGTTTTATAGAGAAGAAAAACTTAAAGACCTAAAAAGAATATGCAATAGCTTTACCGCGGCAGTCCCCGAGTGCCACACGTATTTTTTCATTCAAAATTTCCCTTTGCCACTGGTGTTCATCATGCTGGCCTCCTCAAAAACTGAGTGAGGTGCTAAAATCTACATAAATAGTATTAATAATAAAGAGGTACAGGGTTGCGGATAGTTGATTTAGATAAGTTTGACACTGGTCCACTTTTGCGCACTGACAGTTCTTACTTTACTGTTGATTATGTAAGTGTAGAATTATAAAAATTGCACTACATTTAACCTCCACAATCACGCGATTAATTTAAACAAAAAATATACATACGGACTAATTTTTATCCGAAATTATAGTTGACTGTTTATATTCATATTAATTTTAAGTTTCGTGTTTCTAATTTTCTTTTTGCTTATTGAATATAGGTATGTATAATAATAGATCCAATGTAATAAACATAGTTTATTCAACTCATGCGCGCTATTCATGTTTTATCATGCCTAAAAACCGAACCCTAAATAGCCATTTACCGACTGGTGACAATTACTTGTCATAACTCAATGAAGATTCCTACTAGCTCGGCCATTGTGGAGTAATGAAAATAAACGTAACTATTTTCTGAGTCGTAACGAAATAGTAGGTAACAACAACTCCGTTGTTACCCATTGAGGCTAAAATTGAGAGGCCGAATGTTTTCGACATGGAGTTTATTCATAACCGGCTAACCTCAAACCAAAACATTGAATCGTGCTGTTTGGTGCTGTTAGTATTGACAGTTTTTTTTATAAAGAAATAAATAGATATTTACAACATCTCATTATATTTAAAACATGAATAACGCGCAATTGTTGAATAAAATTATGGGCGCAACTTGTAGGCTAAGTCATGACCAGTCAGCGCGACTTAGACTACTAGTTACGCCAATAACTATTCCAATATTTCTTCTTGTTAGTTTCAACCATTCACAGAATAACTTATATAAAATAGAACTCATTTTTGATATCAAATAGATGAACTTAATTATGGCATATTAATTTTTTCAAATATCTCATACCTATGTATTGAATACTAATATATGTTTTCGTTCGATAATTAATTAATTAATTTTAAATCTTTAAAACCTACTAGGTGGTATCTATATTTTTTTTGTTCTTTCGTCCTGACAATTATTAACGAACAAAAAATATATTCATGTTTGTTTTTATAATGAATTTATATAGCCATATTTAGACGTCCACATTACATGATAAAATTAATTTCAGTTTTCATATTATGAGAACCAGTTTTGATACAAAAAGAATCGGACACACAAGAATCTAAAATCTTATCGAAAGTTTGAAATGATGTTAAATCTTCAAAGATATTCTAAAATCCTTAAAATATCAGAGTTAAAGATAAATTTAAAATTCAAGCCATGCCAGACTTTTGGGAACTTAGTACCTACCTAGTTTCTCGCAATATTCTCGAAATCCTCACATGGTTTTTGAGCATGTTACTTCAATCATGAAGTCTAATCAGGAGATCTAGCTCGACCGTAGCGTGGACCGATATCTGTCGCATTAAACAATATGGCGTCAGCTACTGGGTAACGCACACACGTTCATGACTTACATGCGTGTAGTGTCTGTGAAGTTAAACAGCTTTGATAACTATGGCGAAAATAGCCGGAAAGAACCGAAGTTTTGCCATATAACTTCTCAAAAAATCCAGGGATATAAATGATTTTTTAAATTGTTTGTCTCAGTAAGTACTTCACCCCTATTGATCTATATGTCAACCGTATGGCTTCGGAAATGTGTTCTATCATAAATATTAATACGCTAAGGTTTAAGATGTTTGCCTCCCTTTTTAGAAAAAACATCACAATTTCTCCGCATAAATTATATATCATTTTACAGATAATTGCTTGCTCTACTGACATCGACAACTAAAAAATTTATTATTGCTTTTGTTTTTGTAAATTAATTAAAATACAGCAACGCTGAACAACGTCTGCCATCTGACGGCTTTAATTTTGAAACAACGTCAACACTTCGATCTGTCATCTGACCTTCATTTTGTAATACAACAGACACAATACTACATACTGCCATCTGAGGGCTTTAATTTTGAAACAGCGAGCAACGCTAAACAACGTCACAGCAATACTGCATGATGCCATCTGACGGCTTAGCTCAACGCTTTTGCTACTTGCGCCTCTATATGACAATTTTAGTAAAATATTTCTTCGATCTGTCATCTGAGCTTCATATTGTAATACAACAAAAAGAAGAACGTTATAAGCAGTGTGCAAAATTAGAAACGAATTGAATACCTGCAATCATATTTAAAAAATAATTTTGTAAAGTGATAATTATTATACTTATTTAGTGCGAATAATGCGCACAGGTCACTCTAGTTTTTAATATTATAATTTTGGAACTTGGAAATTATGTATTGGTATTGTGTGCGTTTACCTTTAAATGATCTTGTGTACCTATGCGATCATCGCTGGCTCGCATCAGACAGCGAGTCCGTTCAAAAGATAAAAACTAGCGTCGCGGGGTGAAGAAAACTATAACTGCTCCTCACAGCATGAAGACACAACCCATCTCTCTAATTGATTTTACGTGTTGTTCAGAACACGATATCGGTTATCTCTCTCATTCTCACGGTATAAATACATAATGTCGTTACCTACACGGACGTGCATGTCATTACACAGGATAACGCCCTTATCGAAATAATTTTTTTGTTTTTTTTTTCAATTTAATCGGTTTAGATATCCATATATATCCCAGCAACGTATCAACGATGCCTATAGATGCGCGTTGGCAGCGCTGGTTCCTTAAAAATTATTATTTGAATAGTTCTATTCAGACGTTAATCAAAGATTTGACTTAAAAATTATGTTAACAAAATGTGAATATACTCTTCTGTCATCATTCGAATCAGGATAGTAATCAAATCGGGCTAAGCCAATATATATACTAGCGGTCCGTCCCGGTTTCACCCGGATGCGATAGATATAGTTCTGCAAAATGTATTTTGTTTGCGGCCAGGCGCCTGAACTAATAGCTTTGACCAAAATGCTACTAGATTTGCTTCTGAATTAACTACACAATAGCTTTGAGAAAATTCTACCAGATTTGCTTCTGAACTAATAGCTTGGAGTAAATTCTATCAGACGTCGTTACGTGTTACTAAAACAGTTTTTTTTTGAGAAAGCGCCGTAATTTTGTAGAAAATATTTAATAAAAACTATCCTATAGCACTTTTGAAACACTCTGTATATAGTTATTATTTTTTTAAATATTTCGATATTTAAAAACTTGAAGCGAATTTTTATTAAAAACCAATTAGAAACTAATTATTAATTAATTTTTATATTTTTATATTTTTTTTAGATCAATTCTGAAGAAGCTCCAAATCCGGACCGAAACGTTAATGTAATGAATTTAGATATTTTTTGTCTGCAAAATTGGTCGATAATTTTATTTATTGCAGAGTTCTAATCAGACGTTAATCAAAGATTTGAACTCTGTATATAGATTGAATATACAGTATGTAAACACGTAAGGTGCACATAATTAGCATTGGGAAAAAATACTTGGATCAGAGTTAGCCATGACTGCATTAATTGTTATGAATTATCGTGGTAATCTTGAGGATTTCTTTTTTATTTTGATTTATTTTTATTTTACTTGGCTTTTTTAACAATAAAAAGCTCTTATAAATCATTGTTTTAATTTTTTTGTACAATAATAAAACAAAAAAACAACTCCATCTGTTTGGAAACATTTCATTCAAAAATTGTCTGACTGGTATGACGTATGCGCGTTGGTAAATCAGTGACCCGATTTCTTTAGGTTCAACACGAATAGGCGGAGATATTTGATCTCGCACCATATTTAAGTATTTTTGGGAATTTAATGTCTCATTAATAAAAAAGTCCGATTATGTTGTAATCATTTGAATATTTTCTTCAGTAGTATACACATTCATTTTGCAAAAGAATATTATCTGTCAAATTGAAAATCAAGATTTCAAGGCTAACTCTGATCCAGTCATATTTTCCCAATGTTATTTCCATGTGTACCTTACGTGTTTACATACTGTATATCGATATACATTATTTCATGTAGTGTTGGGCATAATCGATATATTTCAATAATCGAATGAATCGAAATAATCGGTTTTTATAATCGAATGATCATTCGAATTATCGATTATGAATGATTCGAATGATCATTCGAATTATCGATTATGAATGATGCGCAAACTTGGAAATTATTAATTTCGTTTTATTTACTTTTACAGTATAAGCGAATGATCATTCAAAATATCGATTATGAATTATGTTCTAACTTTGCAATTTCGATATGTTAATATTACTTAACACAATATTAATAATGGAATCACTGGTATGTTCGAATAGAAATAGAAATATATTTGTTATGCCCTAGATGGATACATCGTCAATTTACATAATGAGTTAATCATTAAAATTTAAAAAATCCTTAATGTCATAAAAACAATTTTTTAGGAATTTGATTTAATGCAGAAACCGAATGATATATCGATATATCACATTAATATCGACATAGCAATAGTACTGTGTCGGGATTTAATATTCATTTCATATTTCATAATCGATTCAAACGAATGATATCTCGGTTGCCATAATCGAATGATCGATTATTCGGCCATAATCGAAATATTTCGATTATATCATTCATAATCGCCCAACACTAATTGCATGCATTTATATTAACGACACGGGTCCAACTTTGCCCGGATTTATAGAGTGCCTCTTCCATATTATCCTGCAGCTGACTTTATTAAAGAATATAATAGACGCATTTGCCTGACGTTGTTTTTTTATTGACGCTGAACTCTGCCCCTATAGAATAACACGGATGGACAATCTTGCCAGTGTTCTTTTATGCATTCATTATAGCTATAAATACGGTTTTCAGTTATAATTTTTTTTTTTGGAAAAAATAAATAAATGGAAACTGCACCGTTTCTACCTACAATACATTTTCTGCCTCATTTCTCACGACGTATTCTTCTTCGCAGTCGAATGACTATAATAGCAATATTTAAATTAGCTAGTTTCTACTAAAAGGGAAGCACTCAAGCGATTTAACGCACACAATATATTATTATTTGACCAGTAGGCATACGCAATAAGTCAATAGTTTTAACTTGAATTATAGAGCTCTCACGCCGATTGCATACAATTACTTTGTTTCCAGGACCGTACTGAAATATTTTCCCGAGGGATATGTTGCCTGTCATCCACCGTATGACTTTATACTTGGGAATGATCGAATGATTTTAATAATCGCAAGGTTGCTATTCGAATGATTCATTTCAAATAATTCCTTCGCAATATTTATCATAATAATAGATGTGTTATGATTATGCATGAATGAATGAGTGTTTCAACTCTCGAATGAATTTTGCTCTCGGTTTCGACTGTCAGACTTCCGACTGTCCGTGTCGATTGTCACCTGCACACAGTGCTTCAGAAAACACACGTAAGTAATCGTATTCAATACTGTGCAATGCATTAATATCCTTGAATTGTATACTACGCGAATGTAAGTAACGCAGTTTCGAAGAGTATAAACGTAGTAGAATAATTTATTACTGGAGATTGTATTGTAAGTCGTAGCTCGTAGCCCGTAGGTATAAAAATCACTCGAATATTTTTTGGGGAGAGGGAGTTTTGAACTCCTATAACTCTCTCTCTCTCGTAACGTCACTGCAGCTCATTATATTGAATAATAAAAAAAGGTTAATTTGCGTTTTTTTTTCTATATTTTATTTGAAAAAATTACCGAAATTCCTATAAATAAGTAAATAAAGTTTGTACAATTAGTCATATTGCTACCAGCCAGATATCGTATTTCAATTCATTTTATTTTATTATTAAACATTTTGTCATTCGATATTAAAATTACAATCTGTAGAAAAAAGTTGTTTGTTATTGCATACTGTTATTGAATACTTCTTATAAAGTAATCAGAAACTTTCAAATGAAACCGAAATAAGAGTTCTGCTTTATTGTTATATTTAAGTAATAAGATTAAGGAAAATTACATAAATTAGTATTCCAATATGTTATGTAGAGACTTTTGGTTTTTAAGGTATTAAAATTTTTTGTAAATAAAATTCCGCAAAGTTAAAAATTCACAGTTTGGCTAGGTTTCAGCCAGGTCTTCGATTTTGTGTTCAGACATCAGTAAAGAAGTAATAAATTTTTACGGTTCCTCAAATACCTACCCAAAAATGTTTGATAACCCTTTAACTATATGATAAGGGAAAAAAATATTTATTTATTTGGGGTCAACTGTCTAAAAATATATTATTTTTAGTTTAGAGACGACAGGATTTATAATTTTAGAACAGTGAACGGAAAATAACTAATACAAGAAACTATTTTCATTTTTCAATAAATTGTAATTCTGCTGGTCGTGCTTTCGACACAGTGGTCTTCAAAAAACTGAGGGAATGGAATGTTTACTTAAATCGGTTCAGAAGTCTATTTTTGTTTACCAATCAAATATCGCGAATTCAGCTAATAACTAGAAAACTTCTTACTTGCAGAACAAACGCTCTGTATAAATATGTCGAGGGGTATATTGCAGCAGATACGGTTCTCGGCGGAGTTTTGTGAGTCTTTTTAATATTGTTTTTTTTTTCTTCTGTATTTATTTTACTATGTTTGTATGTTGCGTTTGACTCCTGCAGCGAGCATGTTCTCTGCAGAGTAATCGCAGTGGTTGTGAAGATTCGAGTTCGCAAAACAGGAATGGCTTCGTAACAAAACAGTGGACCTACAATTTAGACATTGTTTATGGAAAATTGTTGCGATTGAAGATATTAATTCACACGAAATAGAAACATTAATTAGTCAACTATCAATGTTCGATATACAAAGGCATTGTTCCCATAAGGAAGGAGGCTGACAGATCATTATCCTGGGGTATCGAGATTAGGAAGGTTCCACCATAGCCTGTCGGTCAGCTAAGAGATGAACAGAAAACAAAAACCGAAGCAGTCGATACACCAAAGATCCTGCTCTGGGGGACCATGTACCCACAAGTGGGGAATGGTACTAGTTTAGATCAAAAATCACTTTTCAAAAATTTTACAATATCTTTCCGTTTTGAGGTCCCCCGAATCCAAAAAACATATTCTGTTTGTCTGATTGTCTGTGAACACGATACAGGTCAAACGGATGAGCGGATTGAAACCAAATTTTGGGAGGATGTGTGGTAGGTATGCAAATATAAAGAGCCCTATTGTTTTTGGGAAAAATCAACGCATGCGCAGAAGAGATATATGCTAAAACGGTGTTTTTTAAATAATAATGGTATACTTTTCATAACGGCTTATTATTTTACTTATTTTTTCAAAAAAGTTTTGTTAAAAAAATTTTTTTCTAAACTTTATAGTTTCGGAAATATTTTGAAAATAATAAAAAATCATCCGCTCTTTTGTTTTATGGATCTGTCAGAAATAAACTAGTTAAGCACGCTTTGATGAATTTTTACATGACGTGGAACATATTATGTAGGTAACCATGGCAACGAATAGTTAATATCATATTGAATACTAGCCATTACCCGCGTGACCTCACGCGATATCAGAAATTTTATTGTCTTTAATATAATCAAATGTCAACATTTTTGAAGTTGGAATGGTCCCGTCGCCCAACTGGCTGAAATTTTTTTTTGTACTTCAAACTCAACCGGAAATGTTCAAGTATCTATTTTTTTTTTAAATAAGTTCAGAATATTTCGAAATTACTCTGTTCATTGATGCGACCTCGATTTTTTTATTCCCTGCAGCTTGTATTCTTATGCGAGTTTCTGCAAACGTTTCACATTTGAGACATTTAGGCAGCTCCGCTCCGATACGGCTATTGGATGTTGTTTCAATTGACTAACAGGACCAATAATTCTTTTACAAAACAAGTTCGAATACTTTATACCCCAAGCTTTGTATATACCTACCTATATTATGTGAGTGCCGCCGACTGCGCGTAGCATTCGTCCGAGCTATTCGTTTTTCTTTTGTTTCACCCGTAAACAGGGCCTCCAATATCGATTCATTTTCAATTAATATGAATCATTTAAAATGTCTGACACCTCGAATATGTTCGACATATTCGAGGTGTCAGACATTTTAAATGGTTCATATTATTTGTCAGAGAACGCAATTTTAGCGTTTTGGTTGAAGTTTTTAAGCTATCCAATTAAAAAACAAACAAATTTTTTACATGTCGTCAAAACGACATCTTTCGAAAAATTTAGAAGGAAAACGCCCCAAAATCAAGAAAATTCATAGAGGAAATAGGTGTCAGACCTAATGAAGCCATTTACACAGTTCGGGGAGAGTATGTATCAGTAAAATTTTTGCCGACGGGCACTCTGACCATTAAGGCCCACTTTCTGGTTGACAAAATTACACAAAGCATTGTTAATTTTTAATCAGTTCCTGAACTGATATATTGTATAAAACTTCTGTCCGAAGTTCGGAAATAGCGAAATCATGGAATTCCGCGATGGCAGCCCTACTCGTAAAGACACATTGGTCATTGGCTAAAATAAAACAAATGAGACACGACCGCGCACCGTACATATCTTTCGTGCATGCCGCTTGATATGGAATCTCAACTAAACATTTCTATTGAATATTTTTTTTGAATAGATGGATCGAATATCAGATGGAAAAAGACATTTTATTGTTTTTATTGCTGTCAACTGTTTACTGTAGTTTTACCGTTGTTGCTGTACTTGTTCATCTTTTATAATTTCATAATTGATATTAGTAATAATATATTTCTTCAATTATTTTTACATAGACAATCCATGGTTTTCTGCTGGTTAATGCTGGTCAAATTAATTTTACCATTCCAACTTCCAACCCACAAGTAATGGATCAAATAGGTCAAAAATCACTTTTCAAAATTTTACAATATCTTTTCGTTTTGAGATCCCCCCAATAAAAAAAACATATTTTTGTTAAAACTCTGTGCGTCTGTTAGTCTGTGAGCACGATACAGGTCAAACGGATGAGCGGATTGAAACCAAATTTTGGGAGGGTGTTTGATATTATGTAATATGAAGAGCCCTATTGTTTTTGAGGAAAATTGGGGCCTGCACAGAAGAGATATATGCTCTAATGGTATACTTTTCATAACGGATTATTATTCTATTTATTTTTTCAAGTACCCAAGTTTCGTTAAAAAAATGTAACCATGGCAACGAATAGCAAACATTATATTGAATACTATAGCCATTACCCGCGTCACTTCACGCGATATCAGAAATTTTATTCTTTATTATATTTATTTATTATATTTAGTTGGAATGGTCTCGTCGCCCAATTGGCTAGAATTTTTTAACTTGCAGAAAGAATATATAACAAAACAGTTTTTTTATAAAACACGAAATGAACGAAAGAGGTTAATTAAAAATATTGTTTGTTTATAATTACTGTTATAGATGAAGTAGTTAATAATGTTTAATGTGAATTACGATCATTAATTGTTGTACCTTGCGGTGATGCACATAAAAATGTGCGTATTTTATTATATACTCCATATTGGTTTTTTTTATAATAAAAATATTTTTTTTATTAAAGAAGTAATTAATGTTTAATTAGCAATCGTTCCAAAGCTTCATACCTATTATTAATTATACGAGAGTGTTTCGACAAATTTTTTTCATTTTGTTGAAGAGAAAAAGAAACTGCTTCAATATAATTATTAGCACTAATATCATATACTATAGCGGTCCCGCCCGGTTTCACCCGGTTGCAAAAGAACGAATAGGGGGGGTGCACATAAGTACGCACATTCATCTTAGTTTACTGAGATGAATAAGTGAGTGAACGAGTAAGACAAATTTCCCATTGTAAATAAATCAGCTTAGAGAAAAGGTACTTATATTATATTAGTTTACATGGACACTCGTGCTGGCGTAGTGCCATTTCAGAAACAAACAAAAAAATAAATAATAATGCATATTGCATTTTATAGCGTTACTATACTAAATTTTGTGAAACTCAATTAAATTAAGTTCTTATATTTATATAAACCTTTATTTTGGCATTCTAAATTTCGTCTCAAAAGTCTCATAAGGTCACGTGTGCGCGTCTTTGGATATTCAAGGTCAAAGGTCGCGAACATCAGTTTTTTGCTAATATCTCGCTTCCTTTGCCTCAAATCGTATTTGGATTTATTATAACAGTTGTAGAGTATAAAATTCTCTACAAATTTTGTCTTAGACATTTTTTTTATAAGTCTAGCCGTTTTTGAGATAGAGCGCTCAGCTATACATGCCATAGCGCAAGGTCAATCGCGAATCCCAGTTCAAAGTACGGCTTTCTTTTCTTTTTTTCAATTTATATCTTAGCATCTTCTTGTTTCTTTGATAATAAAGGTGGATTGACCGTCCAAAACTCATTAGGGCGTCGAATAAAAATGATAAGACACCTCAAATCTTCAGTTGGAAAAGGGTTATTGTAGACCAGTGTGTCCTGATGACCTAACAACTTGCAGTATATTATTAGATATACATATAGTATACGTGTATTGTAACCATTTTTTTCAGATTATTAATTTATTTTATTATGATTTATTTTCAATGAGTCTGATGCGGATATAATGAGATGACGATGACTTGGCAATATGGATCGAAGGCTTAGTCTACTAAAGTGCGCTCCATACGCACATATGTAGTCAGCGTTGCCAGTTTTTTTTTTTTTTTTTCAAGTCGGGATTTTGGAACTCTTTGAGTGAAAACAGCGGGATTCTTTCGTCGAAAGCGGGACATAGTAAAAAAACGTATATAATCAGAAGTTTTCAAATACCTATTTATCTTTTTATTTGAATTAAAATTACGTTTACGTGACAATAGATAGCAAAAATAGCCATAGAAAATGTATTTTAATAAAAATATAATATTTTAAATCAGATTTACCCTATCGTTAAATAGTTGAGTCTTATTCGATTCAGAATAAAAAAAAAAAAAAAAATCAAAATCAAAAAAGTTTTATTCATTACAAAAATATGGCGCTTCAATAGTCTGCAGAGTGAGTGTTACAAATTGCAACTTACAATACGAGAATAATTATTTATAAGAATTACTTATTCATGATATTTCTGTGAAGATTTAACTTCTTTTAAAGTTATCCCCGAAAAGCGGGACTAAGTCTGTCCCGCGCGGGACATTTAAGTTTGATTAAAAAATCGGGACGTCCCGCCAAAATCGGGACGTCTGGCAACGCTGTATGTAGTCAACAAAAATATACCTTGCCACGAGTTGCCATACTAGTCAGAGTGCCCGTCGGCAAACATTTTACTGATACATACTCTCCCCAAACTTTGTATACGGCTTCATTAGGCCTAGTCTGACACCTATTTCTTGATTTTGGGGCGTTTTCCCTCTAAATTTTTCGAAAGATGTCGTTGCAAATGTCGCTTCAGCTAACGAATTGTAGAAAGAAAAAAAAATGTCTTTTAAATATTATATGTAATACAATTTCTGGGCATGTAAGGTGAGATTTACTTTGTAGCTATAGGTATAGTAGAGGTTTGAAAAATAGAACAGTGCGGACATTTCAAACCAGATAATTAAAAATTGTTTTAATAGTAATTTCTTATAACAATCTACAAAAGGATTAAATAAATTATGTCTATCTGAAGAGGCATTATTTAATATCTTGATGCATGCATTTAAGTAGAACATTAAACCGTTGAATGACTGGCCAAGTAGTCATTGTTGAATGGTCGACATTCCTTTTTAAAATCGATTGTTACAATAAAATGGCAATATTTAACAGAATCGATTTATTTAAAATTATTGTCTGTACATTAAAATAACAATGATATTAGAACACATCTAATGCATTACAACTTACAACTACAATTTTAAACATTGAATTGTTTTATTCTTAAACATTTTATGCCCCTCCCCGTTTGCAGAAATCTGTCGGGAAAGTGACATTTTAGCGGGAGTACTGATCTACAGATGAGGGACTCACTGTTTTTCTAACTATACTAATATATAAAGCTGAAGAGTTTGTTTGTTTGTTTGGTTGAACGCGCTAATCTCAGGAACTACTGGTTCGAATTGAAAAATGTTTTTTTTGTTGGATAGCCTATTTATCGAGGAAGGCCATAGGCTATATAATATCACGCTACGACCAATAGGAGCGGAGGATCAATGAAAAATGTTGCAAAACGTAACTCAAAATTTGTCCGTCCGACAAAAACTTTTGAACGGTAACTCCGATCATCATGAAATTTGGACACAACATTCATCTCGGTAAACTAAGATGAATGTGCGTACTCATGTACCTCCCCCCAATCGTTCTTTTGCACCCGGGTGAAACCGGGCGGGACCGCTAGTTTATTGTAATTTTTAACAACGAATTCAATTGATAATTTCATTACTTCTCGGATTATAACTTAAGAACGAATCATTGCATAGTAATGCAATATAAACGCAAATTCCAACGATCTCGGTCATTCTTCATTTCAACAATGAACTTGTTTACTTTTTAACTTACATGTGACATTGTCTTGACAGACACAAAAAAGCTGATAAAATTATCAAATCATTCAATCAACAACATCATCCAAAAACTCAAGTAAATGGAATGTGTTTTGAAATTTGGAAACACATCAAAAGAATTAAGTGATATATAGTTTGAACTATACGAGGATTTAGGTAGAAAATAAATGATTTAACTGGCTTTCCTTCTTTGAAAAATAGTTTTTACATAAAATTTTAAAATTTTCAAAATTGAAAATTGTATTTCTTACGGATTAAGAATTATGGGTGTTTAAAGTGTCTCAACAACTAGCAGAGACATTACTATTGGATTGGAAAAATCGAATGAATTTTGTTTTACTAATTCACACACTAGTGCGAAATAGGGTTATTTTACAACCGCTATATACAGCCATTACAAGAGGTCGTGCAAAAAAAATGTTTGAATGATTATAAATATTTATTCAACACGCGTGAGTAATATGTAATTTCGGGGCCCTTCTAAATTCGGGAGTAATAATAAATTACTTCATGTTGACGCATAGAGTGCTAATAATGAGCCGAAACTGTACTATAATGTATCACTGCATAGTTTCTGGACCAATAGAAACGCTGTAGCGAGACGAAACTGTACGATAATGAATAATAACTGCATAGTTTCTGGACCAATAGGAACGCGGTAGCGATTTGTATAATTATATGAAAACAGCATCGCAATTCAGTAAAAGTCAGGGCCATCTTGTGTGCATCGAGGGCGGTGTGTACGTCAATCAATGAAGTGATTTATTATTTTTCCCTCTTTTATCAGGGCCTCGATTACATATTACTCGTGCTAGTTGAATAAAGAATTATGTGCGACCATTGATCGAAGGAGAATATTCCACTCGCGGCAAACACGCTCATGGAATCTTCTCCTTCTCTCACTAGTCGCACAATATACTATTTATCTAATTTTTTTGATGACGTTTGAATGTAAATTAATACAATGCAAATCGACTGCGTTGGTGCAAGTGGCTCGTTATTTGGTATTGTGTGAATAGGATTATTATTATTATCATATAAGCAATGATAGCAAAGAAACACCGGCTGGGCAGAACTATATTTGATAGGCTACATAAATCTCTGCTGTAATTGAACCCCCATTCATTACCTTGGTCAGTTGTTTGTTTTTTTTTTTTTTGTATCCATGTGCCCTCCCGTATATTGTATACCGACTGTGCGATCTTTAGTTTACTCTAATGAAGAAGTATCGTTGGAAAAACCGATTCCATAATTCGAAAATAATGTTAGAAAGCAGGCGTTAATCAGGCGCAAGATAGTAAAAAAATTGCGACATTTCTAGTTCTAAAACTTTTCTGGAATTATATATTATGTAATTATTATTCTGTTCGCTCAGGTTTTAATAAAAACGACACATATATCTTAAAAATCGCTCCAACTAAGAAGTCATTTGAAAGTATCATCTTACGCGTAATGACCTCGGTTGTTGAACGTCTATAATCCTCGTACGAAAAAATAATATTTCATATTTTGCGATATAATTAGTGCATTTAACTACTGAATGTATTGTTACAATTAGGCTTTGAAAAAAAAAAATTATCGATTTTTTTATTGTATTTTAAAACTTTATTATAAATAATATTGATAATCGATGCGCAAAACTTTCAAAAAACTTTTTTTAAATTAATTATAAGCAATTTAAAATTGATAAAATATTTTAAAAAATCACGTGACTGCAAACGCACTAAAATTGTTTTTGACAGTTGTGACGTCATAATGGTAAAATATACGCAGTATACTATCAATGGCTTCTACATGTGTATTGACTAAAACATTATGACGTCACATTATGTTCGGGAAATGTCGGCGCGTTCTCGGAACTGGGTACAAAAATTTATTTTTAATTTGACATAACTTTTGAATTATAACGAAAATAAAAAAAAGAAAAATAGTTTTGTTATAAAACTTATATACGATCTTTCCATTTATGACAAAAAAAATTTCATTCAAAAGCCCAATTATTATGATACTGATTAAAATGTAGTAATTGCTTTTAACAACTACCTATCGTTTTTTTATTTTGATAATTGCAGCACATAATCTATAAAAGATAATCACCAGCATGTATAGAAATAATATTATGTTATATCATGAGCAAATAAATGATTCATAAACAGTAATTAAATGTAGTGGCGCCAAGGAAACAGTTATTTTGTTAGGGCTTCAATAACGGAATTCTAAGATTTTTTGTAATCCTGGAATTTCGGGCAAAAATTTGATACATATCAATTCCGGAACTAAAGGTATTAATTAATATCGGAATTGCGAAAATTTAGGATGATAACAAACATTTTTTTGCTTAATTTAAGCTGACCAGAAAGGTACCTTAATATTGTTCCTGATTATTTGTAAATATAATTTTTGTTTGTTTTGAAATTTTTGACTCAAATTTTTTCTTCATCATTTTCTATACAGTGAACTTCATTTAGGACATGCATTTTGTTGATCTGGTAGCTATATGAAAACCTTGGATACGTTACAGAAAATCGTTCCACATAAAATTCAACATAGACCGGGCGCCCAAGGGAGGTTCCTATGTATTTTATGTGAAACGAAGATGAAATCCACGGTACAACAGATATGTAAACACATTTTGACAAAAAAAATTTCTTCTAGACTTTTCTTGATATCGGAACTAGTTCCGGAAGCCTAGAACTGAGAAGCAAATATCTAAACCAGTTCCGGAATTGAGACTGAGCGAACATTGGAGGCCCTACATGTCGGCATAGTACGATACTGAATATTAAGTACATAGATTATTATCTATGTGTTTTATAAATAGTACCTATCACTTGAATTAAGCCATATTTGGTCGCAAATAAAAAAAAATTGCCACAATAACTAAAGCAACCATTTGCATATTTATCAAATTTTCTTATTTAAAGAAAAATTGTAGATGATAGCGGGACAGTGGACAGGTACAAAAAAATCAAACACCTTATTTGGCTTTGTACGACGTTTCGCTGGAGATCCCAGCTTCTTCAGATACTGAAATTATATTTTGAAAAAATGTTTAGTTTTACAATATTATATACAAAAGTTTCTAGGTTATATTTTACCTTAGCTGGAAGATGTTATTGTTGTAAAAGCTATACATTATATTCAAACGGTTTACCCAACACATAAACAAATGTTTTTTTAGTTAATCGAGTAAAAATTGTGATTAATTCTGCAGTAAACAATATAAAAAATTTTTTAACTTTTTTCTCCAAGCAGAACACATGGTTTTGAAAAAAATGTTTGTGATAACAGTTATCATGCAACCAACATAACAGAGTTGAGTTGGGGCGCGAATATTGAGATTTTGAATTAATGTGACGTTATTATTTGATTATATACCATACTTAAATTTTGGGTATCTGTCCTCATGTTGATGGTGTTGTTCGACTTAATGAAGATCATCTCACTTACATTTCGTTTTCTCCAGTTCGGTTCTTCATCTAAAATTGTGACTTGTTCAAAATTAAATATATGTCCAGTAGTTATATGATGATGTGCTAATGCAGTTTTTTGTCTAAATATTATGTTTTCATCTGAGGGTAAGCTATTTGTATCCTTTAATTTATCAAGGTACCAACATAAGAAAGACTGCAAGGACCTTGATAAATTAAAGGATACAAATAGCTTACCCTCAGATGAAAACATAATATTTAGACAAAAAACTGCATTAGCACATCATCATATAACTACTGGACATATATTTAATTTTGAACAAGTCACAATTTTAGATGAAGAACCGAACTGGAGAAAACGAAATGTAAGTGAGATGATCTTCATTAAGTCGAACAACACCATCAACATGAGGACAGATACCCAAAATTTAAGTATGGTATATAATCAAATAATAACGTCACATTAATTCAAAATCTCAATATTCGCGCCCCAACTCAACTCTGTTATGTTGGTTGCATGATAACTGTTATCACAAACATTTTTTTCAAAACCATGTGTTCTGCTTGGAGAAAAAAGTTAAAAAATTTTTTATATTGTTTACTGCAGAATTAATCACAATTTTTACTCGATTAACTAAAAAAACATTTGTTTATGTGTTGGGTAAACCGTTTGAATATAATGTATAGCTTTTACAACAATAACATCTTCCAGCTAAGGTAAAATATAACCTAGAAACTTTTGTATATAATATTGTAAAACTAAACATTTTTTCAAAATATAATTTCAGTATCTGAAGAAGCTGGGATCTCCAGCGAAACGTCGTACAAAGCCAAATAAGGTGTTTGATTTTTTTGTACCTGTCCACTGTCCCGCTATCATCTACAATTATCAATATAATGGACGTGAAACCAGAAAATTAAAGAAAAATGTTTTTTGCTCCATGATTACGACACATTGTGTTGAGGCAGAAGCTTGCAACTTTGGACATCGGGATTTTCAGACCCAAGTTGTATTGGAAACTTTTTTCAGCATCAAATGACTCATTCATTCCCTTCGGTTAGAAAAAATTTCTCCGAGATCCATTTTGCCATGTGTTTGGTGCGGGGTTTTTTAGCGTTCATACGTACTGGACGTGAATTTTTTTAGGGCTATCGGTTTAGCTAATACCAAATTATATTTTCAGTAAGAAATGGATACGTATACCAGTTCTCATATTTTTTATATGACAGCAATTCGCATCAATATCTGACAAGAAATAAATTTGATACCCTACTATTAAAGCCAAACCTACCCTCTATACTAAAAGTTATAGCAGTGCTAAAGTTTTTAAACATCTCCCTAATTATATAAAAAAATTGACAAATTTAACATTAGAGAATTAAAAAAATACAGTTGTGTGGTTTTAAGAAACCACGACGCAAGTGAAACTTTTATTGGATTGTAGGCGTTGGATTGTAGACACTTATCCATCACGATTAATTATAAACAACAACATTCACATGAATACACGAATAAAAACATGTAAACAAAAATGAATAAAAGTTTCACTTTAAAAATATTTGATTGATGCATGTCTTTACTCGAGAGATGATTTATTTTTTTTAATTTTAATTGTAAAATCTTTGTAACTTTTGACAATTTCCTTGCAATTTGTATTTTTGTTTCGGAAAATAAACTTATTATTATTATTATGAATGTGAATTTATTAAATCAATACAAAACTATATTTCTTTTGTAAATACGCACGTAGTTAATATTTTCGTTATTATTCTATTGAATCCATTTTAAATTTTCATAAGAAAAAAAAAACACTAATCGTGCATAGTTCACCATTCAGTAATAAGATAAACAGTTGAATGACAATCAATTCGATACGCATTTTAAACCATTGACATAAAACACACCTTGTATATTTTATTTCAAGAGCAAGTATAGGTAGATCTGTATGTACGTTCAATATACATTATGATTTATCACGGTTGTCCGCGACCCTGTTTAAGTTTTTATATTTTTTACCTGCGCTGTGTGGGAAGCCAAATACGATGGTAAATAGTATGTTCAAAGAAAAGAAATATTATCTTCTAATTGAGATATCATAAACTCTCGAAAACACTTAACTCTTTCTTGCTTTGTACCTCGTACTTGTATAGAGTTGGATAGACCCACAAATGCTCTACGGTTGCCTTTACCGTGATAATTTATTATGTGGATTCTTTTAAAAGATCACTTTATTGTTATCATTTGATTTATTTATATTTAAAAGGTGGTTTCGTTCAATAAAAAAAGTTAATCAAGTATATAATCTGATCTTTGCATTAATGTGCCACTGTATCATATATTTTTATATTATACCAATTTTTATTCTTTCTTTTCTTTCCAAATATATAATTTGGATTGCACGCTAAATATGATTAAAGATCGCGCACACTTCTCGAGCATAAACCTGCACAACCAGCACGATGTCGCACACTAGACCAGTATGAACTAACAAAAAGTGCAGGTTTCGCAATGTGCGCTAGACATTTTTTGCAGTTTTCAAGTAGTTTTATTATTGACTAGCGCCGGTTTCACCCGGGTGCAAAAGAACGAATGAGGGAGGGACATGAGTACGCACATTCATCTTAGTTTACCGAGATGAATGTTGTGTCCAAATTTCATAATGATCGGAGTTAGCGTTTAAAAGTTTTTGTCGGATGGACAAATTTTGAGTTGTATTTTGCAACATTTTTCATTGATGCTCCGCTCCTATTGGTCGTAGCGTGATATTATATAGCCTATAGCCTTCCTCGATAAATGGACTATCCAACAAAGAAAATCAATTCGAACCAGTAGTTTCTGAGATTAGTGCGTTCAAAACCAAACAAACAAACTCTTTAGCTTTATATATTAGTATAGATATAGATCAGGGGCGGGCAAATCTTTTGATCGCCGGGCCACATATCTATCGAAAATTTGACCGCGGGTCAAAAATTTGCAAAGCAAAAAAAAAGTCCTCACATTCTATTCCCGCATTTGGAGAGCAAAAAAAAAGGTCCTTAGGTCCTTTTTTCGTCTGTTCTGGCCCTTGCTATTTCTTTACTATTTTTCTAAAATTTATAAAATGCTTTGCGGGCCGGACTTAATTGTGCTGCGGGCCGAATCTGGCCATTTGCCCAGGCCTGATAGACCAGAACCCTTTAGCTTTAAAGATAGCGTCGAGACAGCTGTAACATTTTTTAGGTGAGGGAAACGGATTTGAAATGAGGAGTGCAAGGAGTATTATTTTGTTGGTATCCAATACTCTTAATATATTTTAATAAATTATTTAAAATGTGCATTGTAACTTAATGCTCAATATTGTCTTTCTGAGGAAGTAGGTATTAACTCAATGGTGACAACGATAACACTAATTAACGAACTTGTCAGAACATGTTTGTTATTGTACAATATTTTGTGTATTACTATTCTGGATGTATTTGATGATATTATTAATAATTTTCCATGTCGCAAGTTTATTTACATTGACAATGGGGGACTGACCTTCATTGCAAAACTGGAAAAATAATGCTCCCAGACGGTAACATTCATATAATAATTAGTTATGGACAAACGATATATATAGTAATTTTCATATTTCTTTAGTTACATTTATGTTGGTATCATCTTTACAATATAAACATTAAACATATATTTACGTTAAATTAAGATGATGTTTTTGCAAACTGAATTAGAATTAGAATATAAATGCGTGGATTAAAATTTGCGGTCAATACTAATTACCTAAGTAAGAAAAGTTTCTGTCAAAATCGACATGAACGCAAGTGAAGCTGTTTGTCAAGACTGGCGTTAAAAAATAAAATTTAAATACGCAATAAATGACATCCATTAAGATTATCAATCATTTATTAGATAAATAATTGCTATTAGTGGCACGCAACAGTAAAAATGAACTAATTTGCATGGAATGATCGTTAGTGATAAAATTTGTATAAAAGAATTTTTAAAATATTTTATCGGACTATATGTAAATTATTATTAAACCGATTTATTCAAACCAAATTTTTGCGAGTTACTAGTAAGTGAATATCTGAAAACACTAATCTGAAATATTAAAAACGTGGATACAGGTTGACCTGTAGGCCAACCCTAAAACTTTAGGCTATGTGTTAAAGAATATAAATAAAAAAATAAATGTTTCACCATCGAACTGTCAAAATATGTTACAAATATAGATACTGGGTATAAAGTGAAATAAATCTTTTTTTTATCGGAGTACTTGCAAAAAATATCATATACTTATATATTATATATCGTGCGTAACGGTATGACGACTTTTGTTAAATTCGCTCGCTCTCGTTTTTAACAAAATGTCACAGCTCGTCGTAATAAACCCAATTACGCAACTAGATATACGGACGTTCTACTAATAGACATTAATCATAAACGGAAATATGTTAATTAATGCTAGGGCCCCAATAGTGAGCCCTGGTTGCTGGTGGTCTTAAAAAACTGAGATACTAGATGGTGCATCGTCATTACAATCATCAGAGCTCACTGATCAGTATACGATATAGCATTCTATGAATATCATCAGACAAACATTGATATCAAAAGTCAAAACTGAATGACTTACATTAACTTGTTTTGTACATAATATTATGTATAAAACGCCTCAAGGCTATTTTGATCGGAATGCCGCTCAAACAGATATCCAAATTAGTATTTGTAAACAAGACATCCGACAAATAATTGATTTTTCATACTGTTTTGATATTTGAATCCTTTGAAGAATCTTCAGTATTTGTTTAATTTTAAGAAAAACATTTAAACCTGCCTCTAAATAATCATCTAACAGGTTCTTTCCGTATCTCTTCTTGATCTTTTTAATGTGATTAGTTTAGTAGTTCAAGGATTAACTTTTATAAAACCTGTACGGCACCACAACCTATATTTTTTCTCGTGATTTTTGAAATAAAAAAAAATATTAGTGACAATTTTTTAGGAATTTTCATACAATTATCATGTTTTCTATAATTTTGTATAACTAAATGCAATCAACTGACAGGGTTATTTTGACCTGAGTGAGTGAGAACTGGGTAAGCGAAAAAACTCTCTTAGTGAGAGTAATTGTTAGGTAACACTCTAAAACCTCTATAAATGGGAAACAAAATCCTTTATAAGAGAAAGACGTTTTTCACTCATGGACCTCTATAACTGAGACTACTACTTGCCTGTACCTCTATAAGCGAAAGTCGAACATAGTTCCATACTTATGAAAAAAAATCACACTGAATCCAATGAGACCATCCACAACTCTGTATCTCTTTTGGTAAATACCATATTTGTGATTTGAAATATGCTCAAAAACATATCTATAGGTAGATATATAAAACTCAAAACAGCACGTTTTGCACCCAGCGAAGTATATAAATCCTTTGCAATATCAGAAAACACAAAAAAATAAATAAAATTCCGCTAGTAAAATAAATAGAATTTAGGGTATGGTAGCTATGTTAAGATTTTGTTCGTTTTTGTACTATTCTATACCTACAGTATATTCCATTAACCCAGAGGCGTTTAAATTGGGACGAATTTGATTAAAAAATACTTCATTCAATAAATTATTTATCATGTTGTTATTGTTGTTTGTCATTTCATGTTACAACTGCAGTAGTTGACATTTTATTTTAAATTATCAAGAGATAATATTTTTATTTACTTATAATTTATGAATTATTAAACATCACGAAACACTGATTAAATTCATGTCTGTTATTTAGTTTTCATTAATTTTCGGTCGTAGCGAATTTTGATAAAATTATTATACTATCTATCGCATTTATTAAAACACAATTAAAAAACTGTTTACTGATATTTATTAATTTTTAACACTGAACAATTGATTAATTGATATTTTCAATTTACATGATTGTTACTTACAATTCTTATTTCTTATAATTTTTGTATCATTTCATTTATAGATAAAAATTAAAAAAGAGAAAGTATTTCAGCAAAGTGCTAAAAAAAAAACTAAATAGGTGACCCAGAGAATTCAATACAGTGGATTTTATTAAAACGCGCACTACGGGAAGAACTCGAAATAATTAAAAACAGAAAGAATGCAGAAAAAGAAGGTCTATTAACTAAAATATGCTCAGGAAATAAGTGCTTTTTTGACATTGATTTGTCGATACGGTAACCATCAGAACAATAACTGAATTCTAAAGTAAAGATAACTCAATAATCGTATCACTATCTCGTTGGGTATTCAACAAACACTCTCTCGATCTTATTTTTGAACGTGGAAGGACCAAATTAAAGATAACAGTTGCATCTATAACTCGTTACTTTTTAAAAATATTGAAAAGCTTTTCAGCTTTTTTTTGAAGTAAAATTTTCTAATAGTCAGAAAAGCGTCGTGCATCTGAATTTATTTATTTTTTTATTTGACGCAAATATATCCTCGGATAAAAAATAGGATCAGAGGTGTATAAAATATTTTATGACGGAAGAGAACGGACTGATATTTCTTAATAATTTGAACGCATTGCGCTGAAGCTTTTCTTGTCGGAATACTGCATGGTGCTTACGCAGTATTCCGTAAGACAAGAGAAGTTTCATTCAACTTTAGAACGTAACATGTTAATTATTTACAGAATTTTTACTTTGCATTTGGAAACATTAACATCTCACTGAGTGCTCCGGATAATTGCCTCAGTACAATGTAAACACCTTAATAATCATTTATTAGTACATTTCTGAAAATGTGTTTGACCTGAAAAGGTTAAAGGGTTAATATTGCAATCACCCAACAAACATTATTGTTAGCTCTTACATCATGTAATCTGTGTTTATAGATTAGGAATAATGGAGCATTGCAACATACTGTATTCTTTTACTTTTTTAAAAGCCAACCGATAATTAATAAGGACAAATATATGTTTTTCAGTACCATAGACAGAGAAAATTATATACAGATCATCATCAACATTAATACTTATCAATACATAATGGAACTTTGTAATTTCGAAGGTTTTGACGTGATAACGTCTTATAAATTGATAAAACACCGGCTGCATGTTCGAAAAAGTGTAACGTAACGTTCCTAACGTTCGTACGCGTAACGTTCCGCCTGACCCTGTGCGTGCTTTTTGCTAATTTCTCGCTCAATTTAAATCAGATCGGTTTGAAACCAGTCTTAAACGAAAGAGGAGAACATTTTACATAGATTTCGTATAACAGAATTTGCCTAAACAGTTTTTTTATACAAATTTATATAGAAAAATAGCTGTATAAATGCAACATGAAAACGGCTGTATTTCTAATGTTTAATTCAATTTTTTGACATTAGTATTTTGTGAAATGCAACGCCTTCTAAGTTAAGTATTGGAATAACTAATTATTATTAGAACATAATACTTTGACAGTTGCAAACGTCACTTTTGACATTTCTTATCATTCCGACACCAAGGATAAGCGGATTGAAACCAAATTTTGGGAGGTTTAGGTTATGTATTACGGAATACGTTATCACGTAAAACTATCGTCCGTAAACCGACTTTACAGACAACCAATTTTTTATAGGCGATTTTTGTAAACTTTAAACGCATACAAATTCTAAACCATAAAAGAGCTTGTGCTCATTACACTCAATGTGTCTTTTAAACTACAAATATGGTAAGTTTGAAAAAAGTTCTGACAGATTTCGATATTCGTCCTGTCCTTAAAAAATTGCAGCAACCAAAAATGTATTTCCAGAGTTGTCTGTCAGTCTGCTAGTACCCGCTGCATCGATTTTAATGATATGATATTCAAACTTTAAGTAAGTACCTATAGATTATTCTTTTCTGGGTAAAATTAGTTAAGCGGAATTGAAAAACTGTTATGTATCATATTATCAGAGTTTATATTACCGTGTGGGTCTTTAAGTCACGTGGACCCACTGAACATTGGAACATTATACCGGCTTGTAAACTATTATATTACATTTACATGCCGCAAATATATAGCGTAAAGGCTAAAAAAATTGTTGTACAAGATTGTAAAAGTAAACTCACCGGCAAAGCATTTCCGTACAATGGCCAGAAAATGTAGACCAAAAACAACTGACAATATCGCTTTCCGTTGAAATGTCGCCATTGTTATTTTGTTTATGTGACACTCGTAATCAAGAACTATTAATAACACAGTTTTACATACACGTTAAAGTCTAGTGTAAGTTATTTTTCTGCTTTATCGCAGAAAACACTCGTCCACTTAAAAAAATTATAAGTACTTTAAAAAGTCAGTTCTCAATGAATATTAAAGAAAATTTTTAATTGAAACTGCACATACACAGATTTGTTATTAAAAATTATAATATTAGAGATTTTTTTTAGTAACAATACTTGTTTTTAATAATGAAAGGTAGGTGCCTGAAAATTGAGAGAATTCAGAACTAATTTATTGTTGCCAACAATAATTTAATTGTTTGTGAATATTCCAGTTCTTTTGTTGAATTTAAAGATCATGTCATCACTTAAATAAAACTCTAAAATTGGTGTCTAAGAGAAAAATGCATTTATTTAGTAGTTAGTTATAGTATAGGTAATTTTTATTGAAACAGATTTTGTGACAGTTGGAAAACACGTTGATTTCGAAAGCACGTTGTGCGGCAAAAGAAACGGACGGCAGTACACTGCGAATGGATGCAGTTAGCGCTGTTAACTGACCAGCCGATTGGCGACTGTCAAGCTAAAAAGCGTCCAAAGCCATCTCTCTGTGACTCTGTCAATGGTCGCGAGGGCAAACCGCGTATGTCAAATTTTCAATGAAATATGATCGGTGACGATCATTCAGTTATCCAGTTGTTCATTTTTCGATGTAATTGAAAGATGACACGATCGAAAAACTACTGCACAAACGTCTATTTGAAAAATATAAACTAACTAGAATTCGGTGAAGTATGTTTTCGAACTGGTTTGATTTAAAATGTACCTACGTTATGAAATAAATTTATTTCGATTCGACATTCCTGTAAGCTGGGGTGTAATTCTAAAAAAAAAGTGGGACGTACAGATTCACAGATTCACAGATTCACAGACGTACAGACAAAGCGAGTACATATAGGCGCTTTAGCTTACGCTATTCGCGCCTAAAAATCGCGCTAAGAAAACAAGTAGTTCTGCAATACAAAATTATGTGATAAAACATTGAATTGTAAAGCTACAAAAACATTTTTTGACGTGATAACGTCTTATAAATTGATGAAACACCGGCTGCACGCACGAAAAAGAGTAACGTTCCGCAAGCGAGAGCGCGATATAAGCGATAGTCTCTCTCTTCTCGCGTGACGTCAGAGAGTAGTGTGCGTTCAACATTTTTTTCGGCTGTTCCAGCGAAAGCTACATCTGACAGATGGCCAGATAAATTATACGGTTTGTTAACAAATATATAATATATATACATTCTTTTAAATGTCTTTTATAATTGCTTAAAAATATGTATTTTGCTTTGGTTGATAAAATTATTAGTCGGTAAAAATATAGTTTATATAAAATATAGATTTTGGCCTTTCGAGGGACTTTCCTATAACGGGATGGTGTCGATGCGATGGCGTGTTTTTTGTGCAGTGAAAAGGGATGGGCATTTCGGGGGAGTTCTTTAAAAAAGCGATAACGGGGTGGACGATAACGGAATGGTTTTTGCGTTTTAAAATTCGTCAAAATCGGAAGCGTTAATTCAGTAAACTGTTACCATATTATTAAAGTGAAACTTTTATTCTCTCGCCCCGAATTTTTCTGGCCGTCTGTTGCATGTCGCATTACAGGCGGCCGTGGAGTAGGGGTAAAGTGAAAGGCATTCGGAGTAGGCGCTCGGTAGAGCAGCCAAGGCCAATATGGCGGCGCCCATGGTTAGCATCAGCTGGCCGTGTAGTATGTATAACACATAGTCAGTCTGTCATGCGGGCAAGTGCTGTACAGTGTTTACATGTTTTTATTCGTATATTCATGTGAATATTGTTGTTTATAATTAATCGTGATGGATAAGTGTCTACAATCCAACGCCTACAATCCAATAAAAGTTTCACTTGCGTCGTGGTTTCTTAAAACCACATAACTGTTTTTATCGTTATGAATTTTATTTTTCAAAAAGTTCGGCGTACGTGATTTCTCCTTGCGGTCGCACATATATAATATACGACTGTATTATTATATTTTGTTTGTGTGTATGCATTGTGCACTTGCGATGCCGACGGGAATCGGAACGTTTCGGCATGTTATCTATTTAACTTTCAGATTGTACTTACGGTGGCGCCTGCAATGTTTGGAACGCCGCTCTTACCGAACAATACAAACATATCCACCGCGAAACAGTGGCGCGCTCCACTTCATTGGCATATTAAGAGGGGGGGCAGGTGGGCCTGGCCCATCCTAGAATATTAATTGTTCAGATAAATCTACAATAATCTACACTAGAGTGACCTGTGCGAATTATTCGCACTAAATAAGTGGAATAATTATCACTTTACAAAATTATTTTTTAAATATGATTGCAGGTATTCAATTCGTTTCTAATTTTGCACACTGCTTATAACGTTCTTCTTTTTGTTGTATTACAATATGAAGCTCAGATGACAGATCGAAGAAATATTTTACTAAGATTGTCATATAGAGGCGCAAGTAGCAAAAGCGTTGAGCTAAACCGTCAGATGGCATCATGATTTTTACCACTGACGTCCATACGTGGTTAGATTGTATTATGACTGATGCATTTAGAAAAATCGTTTTCCAAACTAAATTTTAATAAACATCCGTAAAAAAATGTGGCTCGAAGTGCAACTTGTACAAAAACTAATGTATACTTAGTTTTTATTTAATCAATTAATTATTTTTGGTGCAGATATATACGATTTAAAATTCTGCAATGCTTTTCTTATGGAGAAATATGCGTTATCACGCACATTTACTGAAAAACTACTTGGTTTGCGTGACAACAATATGCAGTAAGAGTGCGTTTGATTGTCATTTCCTTGCACATCTGGCGTTCGAACCGAACAGCAGAAGTAACAATAGACATATAAAGCATGTGCATATATGCAAATCACGACAAACGACTATTGTTTTATGAATAATTAGGGCAGCACTATGCTGCGCACATATTCTTTAACTATATTTGCATTTTGTGATGGCCTAGGATCGTATTCACTGAATTCAGTCGCTATTTTTTCGCGTGCTTTTCGCTGAAAATATTTCAAGTAACTTTTTTATCAAAACTCAAAAATTGAAGAGAAACGGGCTTTCAAAGTTTCATTAAATAGAGGTCGGTCTTGGCGTTATGTTATGTCACTATGGAAATATATTATGTCATTGTAAAATATTCACAGAAATTGTTCGAAGTTGTCCCCGTTTTGTTGGACACAAAGATGCGTGCGTCGTAGCCATGCTTGTGATAAGGGCCTTCCGCGAATTATTTGGGATGCATTTCCGATTCGTGCTATCATTTCTTCGCGTGTGTTAACCGGGCTTTTGATTTAGTTAAATAAAATCTGGTGGAATTTGCTCAAAGCTATTAGTCCAGACGTCGGGCATTTTGCAGAATCATATCTGTCGCATCCGGGTGAAACCGCGGGACGGACCGCTAGTATGTAAACACGTAAGGTGCACATAGGGAAATTAACATTGGGGAAAAATGACTGGATCAGAGTGAGCCTTGAATAGGTACTTGTTTTTCAATTTGACAGATAATATTCTTTTGCAAAAAATATAATCGGACTGTTTTATTAATTGGACATTAAATTCCCAAAAATACTTAAATATAGTACGAGATCAAATATCTCCGCCTATTCGTGTTGAACCTAAAGACATTGGGTCACTGTTTTACCAACGCGCATGCGTCATGCCAGTCAGACAATTTTTGAATGAAATGTTTCCAAACAGATGGAGTTGTTTTTTTGTTTTATTTTTGTACAAAACAATTAAAATAATGATTTATAAGAGCATTTTAATATTAAAAAAGCCAAGTAAAATAAAAATAAATCAAAATAAAATAGAAATTCTCAAGATTACCACGATAATTCAATAGAAATAACAATTAATGCAGTCATGGCTAACTCTGATCCAAGGATTTTTTCCCAATGCTAATTTCCCTATGTGCACCTTACGCGTATTTATTGAAGAAAAATATGTTGAAACTTTCCAGCCCAGCTATTGTTAGTTCTAATATTAATTGTTGACGCAGGAATACGCTATAACTTTATGTAAGGCAAATCTTTACACTGAGCCGGATCTGAACGCAGACTGTATAGATATGGATAGAATACATACATAGGCATGCATGCAAGCACACCACCGCAGTATTTTGATGGTAATAATTGACGGAAGTCCGGCCGACATTGCATAGCGCCAGGCTTCACAGTCTGATGTATATAATGTGAATTTTCTTAAATGAACTATATTTTAATTACTCATGACATAAACAAACATGCGACCAGAATACAAAGGAAAATGATCCGGTCGAATTGTCTATTTGATGAAGAGATAACATAAAGTGTTATATATTTCCCGAAAAAACAACCCGGACAAGTGCGAGTATAGCCGAATATAACAATTTGACACTATTATTATTTTGTTTAAGTTGACAAATGACCAACTTTATAAACATTTTGCAAAAGAATATTATCTGTCAAATTGAAAAACAAGATTTCAAGGCTCACTCTGATCCTGTCGTTTTTTCCCAATGTTAATTTCCCTATTAGTTCAAGAGACGGCTGCAGAAAATGTGTCGTCATAAGGTGGACGAACGAAAAAATTAGAGATGATAGTGAAGACCATAAGTAAGAAAGATCGCTAAGGTTGCCTGCGAAAATCCTGCCGAAACAATGTTTTTTTAATTTGTTTATCAGTTAATAGACCAGTGAAGTTAGCTTTTGACAAGTACAAAATTAATAACAGAAAACGAATGATGAGGAAGGGAAGAAACTGCCGTCAGAAATACAAAAACCAAAAATTCAAATGCGTAAAAGGCCGGAGGGCTATGGGGGGCGCGTTTTAGGGGTCAAACGCGGTTTTTCGTTATTTCCGGCGAAAGTTGACCTCCAATCGAAAAATGTTGTATAGCAATGTTGTAGGTATTAAAAGGATCTACAACTTTTATGAATATAACTTTTTCACATAACCTTAAAGATTCAAAGAAATATTGAAAAAACCGAGTTTTTCGTTTTTCATTTTTTTCTCCTGCAAAAATGATTTTTTTCCGTGAAATTTTCAGGAGACTTACCTTTCTATGTCCTAAATAAGCTGTATTTTTTTATTTAAAAACGAAAAACACGATTTTTTCAATATTTCTTTGAATCTTTAATAGGCACCTTACACGATCAATATTACTGTCAATACTCAAAAATACTGACAGTATTATTGAATGTGTAAAGTCAAATCGATCGTCAATACAGGTATTGACGACCAGTATTGATGCAAATCCGGATTTTTTGATATTCTCACATCAATACTGGAGAATGGAGAGGATACTGTCAATAGTATTGACCATGTACGTTGCGCTTCAATATTCCATCAGTACCCGTTTGATTTGCGCCAGTACAGACGTAACAATGGAGGATAGCCTATTGAAGCTGGTGACATTACAGCTGAAAACGTCATGTCTTCAAAGTTTCTACCAGTTGCTATATATCTTAGAGTTAAAGCTAGTCGTTCATTCACTGGTAAACAGGTCCGCATAGTAGTATTTTTTTACTTATCACGTTTTTTTAGCCATTCTTTCATTCACAAACGTCGATTAACAGGATGCTTACTTGCCAGTGCTAAAATTATGGCTAGACAGGATTTCTTATGTGAATCCATTTTCGGAAGAAACCAAAAAACACTGCATATACACTCATGGTTCAACTAGTACTGAAACAATATATCGACAGTAATATTGATTGTGTAAGGTGCGTTTTGATAAAACAAGAATCGATTTGAAATAATCGAGTACTGACAATATTACTGAAGCAAAACGTTTGACAGTAATATTGATCGTGTAAGGTGCCTTGATTAAAGAAGACCACTAAAACGCGTAAAATATCAAAGTTTTGAGGCCGGCGTCAATAGAAGTAGGTACGTGGATCCATAAAACGTAATTAAATTGGCGCCGACATCAAAAGTTTGTTATTTTACGCTTTTTAGTGATCTTTTTTGAAGGAGGTTCTATTTTTTTTTTAATATTCAGAACCACTCGTTAACTAACAACAACAAACAAATACCCATTAATAATAAACTTCTTTTTACTAACTGCTATTTTTAAAATTTGTTGTTTTTTGAAACATTTACTAAATAAACAGTGTTTTTCGGTCCAATACAACTTGAAAACGAATGTGCGTGTCTCTCTCTCTGGTGTATGTGTGTGTGTTTGTTGTGTGTTGTGTGTACTGTTGGATTTTTAAAAGAAGACCGGTCTATGGAATGTAGTCCTATGACCTTATTGCAGAAGAGCGCACATGTATTTTATATTGGTAAAAGGTAATGATCCTGGAACCGCTTCTATGCAATAAGGAAGTCCAGTCGACCAAACGTGTCGCAATTGTCGTATCGCGATAATTGTACTATTGCTATAGCTGTACGACTATACAGCGACACTTGCTAACAGTACAAAAAAAATCATACACCAGACAGTACATAGGTGTGCGTTCACGGACTAAGTTGAGGGGTGTTGTCTGAATATCATCAAAATGGAAAGTAACCAGTGGGAGTATATTCCCAAGTAATTCAAGAATTACAAGGCGCGAAATTTTACAGCATATACCCTGGTGTTTTGTTTGAAAATCGGTGTATATATTTAACGACACTTGGAGCTTAATAATATAACTTAATTTACTTAATCTAAGAAAAAAATAACAGTTGAAAATAATGAAACACAGAAAGGAAAAAAATAATTTTAATAATTTCATGGTTCTCTATGTAATATGTTATTATGTCATGCAAAAATTAAACAAAGAACTACCTAACTAACATCTTCAGAACAAAAGAACAACAGAATTTTTTTTCAAAATATTTCTGAAATTATGAGTTTAGAAAAAAAAATTCATAACTTTCTTGTAAAAACAGATAGAAAAATAAACCGTTATGAAAACTACCCAATTATTATATAAAAACAACTTTAAAGCATATGTGCAGTGAAACGCGATGGGGCAGAGGTGGAGTTTTTAAAAAAATAATTCCGGGGTGAACGATAAACGGGTATGCGAATTGTAATTCCGGGGTGAACGATAAAGGGGAATGCGAATTGTCTCGCAGTGAAACGGGAAGGGGCAAATGTGGAGTTTTTAAAAAAACAATTCCGGGGTAAAAAACTAAGTCCACCATCTTTAGAAGTCCGCCATATTAAATTTAGAATGACGTCACTGTATTTTTCGAGTTGTTCTCAGCAAGCCCTTTCATTTGATACCCATATTGTAGGAAAGCATAAAAACTTAGTCCGCCATATTGAATTTAGAGTAACGTCACTTTTATTTCAAGTTGTTTTCAGTTAGCCCTTTTATTTGATACCCATATTGTAGGAAAGCATAAAAAACTTAGTCCGCCATCTTTAGAAGTCCGCCATATTGGATTTAGAGTGACGTCACTTTATTTTTCGAGTTATTCTCAGCAAGCTCTTTCATTTGATACCCATATTGTAGGAAAGCATAATAAACTTAATCCGCCATATTTAAAAGGCCGCCATATTGGATTTAGAGTGACGTCACACAGCTAACCATGCATTGTCATCCAAACTAAATGTGTATACAAATCTTCATTTCAATCGGTTGAAGATATCTGCTTCAAAATTACCGAAGGCATTCTAGTCAGTCACTTAGTAATTCAGTCGCTCACTTATTAATTTAGTCACACAACTATTATATATTTTAATATCTCAAATTATTAAAACAGTATCTCATCATCAGTCACCAAGTTTTTTTTTTATTCGATCGTTTTATAATTCCCCTATAAAAAACAACTATGGCATGTATCTCTTTTGCGCATGCGCCGATTTTTCCCAAAAAGTATACAAAACTCTTGAAAAAATAGATCGAATAAAAAACCATTATGAAAAGTATACCATTCTTATATACAAACAACTTTATAACTTATATCTCTTCTGCGCATGCGCCGACTTTCCCTCAAAAAAAACATTTTACAAAACTTTCTTGTAAAATAGAATAAAAAACTATTATTAAAAGTACACCGCTATTATTAAAAAAAAAAAAAACAACGACGGCATATATCTCTTGCGCATGCGCCGATTTTCCCCAAAAAATTAACAAATTTTTCTATTAAAAATAGATAGAAGAATAAACCGTTTTAAAAACTATATTATTATTATATAAAACATCATTATAAGAGATATATTCTTTTACGCATGCGCCGATGTTCCCCAAAAACAATAGGCCACTTCATATTTGCATATCAAACATCATCCCAAAATTTGGTTTCAATCCGATCATCCGTGGTGTCAGAATGGTAAAAAATGTCAAAAGTGACGTTTGCATCTGTCAAAGTATTACCTATGTTCTAATAATTAGTTATTCAAATTGTTAACTCAGAAGGCGTTGCATTTCACAAATATTCGAAACGGCATCCGTTTTTGAACAAATGCTATCTTTTAATTTAATTATTGTAATAAATAATATTATCGACCAATTTTATTTGAAGACAGAACATACGCAATTTTTAAATTGCCATGTTAAACCGTGCAACAGAGAGAGATAACCGAAAGATGTTTGCCATCGGTTATATCAAATTGAATTTATTTCTATATAAATGTGTATAAAAAAACTGTTTGGGCATTTTCTGTTGTACGAAACTTATGTAAAATTTTCTCCTCTTTCGTTTAAGACAGGTTTCGAGCCGATCCGATTTAAAATGAGCGAGCTATAAGCAAAAAACTTCGTTTTTCCTAAATTTCTCCCCTCTGGGGCCAAAATTCAAAAATCGGGCGACGTTAGGATCTAAGTTACCCGGAGACGAATCGATCAAAAAAAAGTTTTTTAAAATCGGTCAAGGCGTTTGGGCTGTACGCGTGACACAAAAAAGTGGGACGTACAGATTCACAGATTCACAGATTCACAGACGTACAGACAAAGCGAGTACATATAGGCGCTTTAGCTTACGCTATTCGCGCCTAAAAAGGGAAAAACAGTTAGAAGTGGCGCTAGGGAGCGCATAGCGAATGTAATTAAAATGTGCGAGTTAGAGGCTCAAAATAATGCCTTAAAATTTAAAGCTATACATTGTTTGCAATGCCTTGCTATGCGCCGCCTATGAATTCCGATAATTTGGGAACACATCAACGACTTCTTGCCCTTTCCCCACCGGTCTTCTTTCGCCGATCGCACAGTAGTGTGTAGAGTGACAGTTGTTGTTCCTTTGAATGACACGCAATGTCGTCTGTCCGAATGGCGAAACAAACGAACACGATAATCGTATCTGTGTTGAAAACAATTACACTTGTTTCGTGTCTTGTGATTTTGGACAATCTCCATGATTGCAGGAAGACGTCTCAAGTGGAAAGTAACAATTTTTGTTGGCATGTCTGTGCCCATAATATTTATTATGTCGCCAATTACGTTTGCAATTTTGCAGTTTTAATGGAACTGGTGGATATTTACAGGGAAAGATTTGGTCGCAAATTATAGGATTTAAATTTCAACACACCTAGCTGCCAAACCACATTTTTTGACGTGATAACGTCTTATAAATTGATGAATCACCAATCTTATAAATTGATGAAACACCGGCTGCATGCACGAAAAAGTGTAACGTTCCTAACGTTCCGCCTGACCCTATGCGTGCTTTTCTCGAAAACGGCCCTAACGATTTGGATGAAATTTACTGAACAGGGATTTTGGGGCGCAAAAAATCGTTTTAGCTAGGTCTCATCTCTCGAAAAAATCGTTTTCATACAAATTTTATCATTATAAAAATCAATTTTTTGACGTATGAAAATATTTAAATATTGTAAGTAGGTTTTGGAATTTTATATAAACAGTGAAACAATTGTTTTCAAAATATTATGACAATTAATCTTTGAGACTTAAAATAAATACGAAAGAAAGAAAGTTAACAAAAACAATTATTATTATAGGTGGTGAGTATTTTAATACATAAAATTAACCTAAATTTGAAGCGAAAGATGCAATATCATAGATTCGAATTATTATAATTATTATATGTAGAATTTAGGTTATGTATTACGAAATACGTTATCACGTAAAACTATCGTCCGTAAACCGACTTTACAGACAACCAATTTTTTGACGTGATAACGTTTTATAAATTGATGAAACACCAGCTGCACGCACGAAAAAGTGTAACGTTCCGCCTGACCCTGTGCGTGCAAGCGAGAGCGCAGTATAAGCGATAAAGAGTCGGTAAAAATATAGTTTGACAGCTACTAAAATTTAGGTTATGTATTATTAAATATATGATATTCGAGCGGAATACGTTATCACGTAAAACTATCGTCCGTAAACCGACTTTACAGACAACCAATTTTTTTCGTTTGTATACAATATAGTACGTTGTAATGCTAGGACAGAAATTCAGCGTGAGAAGTATGTACTAAAAACTTGAAAATGCGAAAATAGATGCTGTTGAAAATACATATGACTCCGACTGTAAATTCATTCCCACCAAAAAAGATAAATGTGTAAAAGGAGCCAAGTTTTGTGATCTTAAAAAAAGTCCAGCCAATTGGGCGACAGGACTATTCCATCTTCAAAAGGTTGTCATTTGATATAGTATAATAGAGAAAATAAAATTTCTGATATCGCGTGCGGTGACGCGGGTAATGGATAGTAGTCATTATGATAATATATGCTATTCGTTGCCATGGTTATCTACATTAATATGTTCCACGCCATGTAAATATTAATAAAAGCATGCTTAACTACTTTATTTCTGACGGATTTATAAAACAAAAGAACAGCTGATTTTTCTTTTATTTTCAAAATATTTCCGTAACTATGAACTTCAGAAAAAAAATGTTTAACAAAGCTTTCTTGACAAAATAAATAGAATAATAAGCCGTTATGAAAAGTGTACCATTATTATATAAAAAACACCGTTATGGTATATATCTCTTCTACGCATGCGCCGATTTTCCCAAAAAAAAAATAGGGCTCTTCATATTTGCACACCAAACATCCTCCCAAAATTTGGTTTCAATACGTTCATCCGTTTGACCTGTATCGTGCTCACAGACAAACAGAGTTTTTCCAAAAATATGTTCTTTGAATTGGGGGGACCTCAAAACGAAAAATATTGTAAAATTTTGAAAAGTGATTTTTGACACTTGTGGGTTGGAATGGTAAAATAACAGATATGTAATAATATATAGTATATTTTCTAGAGCTACTTATGCTTAGCTGTTTGTTATTTGTGTACTGATTTTTTGTCAAGTAGCATCGTTTAGTAAAACAATAAATTCTTTGTAATGTCTTGAATCTGTGTGGTTTCTCTTAGATTAGCTTCAGGCTTCAGCGAAATGACTTCAGTGATGGGACATTAATGGCAACTATCTGACAGACGAATGTTACGTATGTATAGAGGAACTTTTCGGTCCTAAAGTGGCCTATTTTAAATTGTTATAATTGCATACCTTCTTCAGATGTATGTGAGATTATAAATATGTATAACCAAACCACGGGGGTCCTATTTTTTTCCCGCAAAAAAATTTTCAGATACGCATACGTAACTTATTAAAAAATTGGTTGTCTCTCATAAAGAAACATTGATGAACTCTCTGACGTCACGCGAGAAGAGAGAGAAATGCGTACAAGCCGACGCTTGAGCCGATCGTGCCTCTCTATCGCTTATACCGCGCTCTCGCTTGCACGCTCAGGCTCAGGCGGAACGTGACACTTTTTCGTGCGTGCAGCCGGTGTTTCATCAATTTATAAGACGTTATATCACGTCAAAAATATGAATATTTTTCGACAAAGTAAATATCGAAATGGTATCGGAACAATAAAATAAATGCAATTTTTTGATCGATGTACAGAAAACTTTTTATGAAAAAAATCAGAACAGTTATAATCTACACTAGTGGTCCCGCCCGGTTTCACCCGGGTGCAAAAGAACGAATAGGGAAGGAAGGCACATGAGTACGCACATTCATCTTAGTTTACCGAGATGAATGTTGTGTCCAAACTTCGGAATTACCGTTGAAAAGTTTTTGTCGTTAAAAAGCAGTATTTATACTTTTTTTAAGTAAGATCTCTTTTAATATAATAGATATTTAATTGAAAACACTGTAGGAAAATTATTTTTATATATAGGTACCTATATAGTTGTAATAGTTTTCAAATGAGCTATTAATTAGATTTATTTAATTTTAATTAGTCGTAATAAAATTTTAAAAAATTGAAATGTAAACCTTAGAAGAAAGCAATGTAGAATATCAAAATAATAAAAATATATTCGCCGACGTGGGGCTTGAAACCAAGACCCTGGCATTAAGAGTCTTACGCTCTACCGACTGAGATATCCGGGCTTGTGAACGTCACGCGCTAATATTCCAATATTTAGTTAAGGTATTTCACCTGATAATATTTGTCGGACGGACTAATTTTGAGATACATCTTGCAACATTTTTTATTGATGTTCCGCTCCAATTGGTCGTAGCGTGATATTATATAGCCTATAGCCTTCCTCGATAAATGAGCTATCCAACAAAAAATTTTTTTTTCAATTCGAACCAGTAGTTTCTGAGATTAGCGCGTTCAACCAAACAAACAAACAAACTCTTCAGCTTTAAATATTACAGTATGTATGTATATATAAAATAGTTTCTAAGCTCTTTTTGACGTGATAACGTCTTATAAATTGATGAAACACCGGCTGCACGCACGAAAAAGTGTCACGTTCCGCCTGAGCCTGAGCGTGCAAGCGAGAGCGCGGTATAAGCGATAGAGAGGCACGATCGGCCCAAGCGTCGGCTTGTACGCATTTCTCTCTCTTCTCGCGTGACGTCAGAGAGTTCATCAATGTTTCTTCATGACGTTATCACGTAAAACTATCGTCCGTAAACCGACTTTACAGACAACCAATTTTTGTTGAGTATTTTTTTGAGACTTTTGAGTCTTTCGTATACGTGTTTCCACTTTACTTGATTTTTTTATGAAATTGCTTTTCAAAATGTGTCACCCATTGTTACACCAGGAGGGCTGCTGGATGTGCAAACATACGTATATACGAATAATAAATGTAAGCAATGATTCTGTGCAGCAATAACCAACCTCCGTTCGTCATCTCATCCATTTTAATGGCTCTGATTTGTAGGAGGTATACAATAAACAACAGTCGCCACTGTCGAATGTATATAATTATGTTACCTTATAGTTTACTGAAGACTGTTTCTTGTTCAACAAATATATCAAACATTCGATATATAGAAGCTAAATTCGATGAACTTGCATGGTGGTCTTTGAATCGTTTGTTTTAGGTTTTTGAATTTTAACATCAAATAGTTTTGTATTTTTATTTTAAGGGAGATCTGCTTGCATTGAGACCACTTATCTAAAAGTTAGTTTTTCAAACTAATATTGTCAACGTCAACTGTGACGTGTACAGTGTAAAATACTGTACGAATTTTAAAAGAAGACTGGTCTAAGGAAGAAGACTGGTCTATGGAATGTAGTCCTATTGACCGTTACAGAAAAGCGCACATGCATTTTATGTTAGTAAAAGCTAATGATCTTGAATCGCTTTATGCAATAAGGGACATAATGGTACATAACATTCTCGCCCTTTCCCCACCGGTCTTCTTTAGCCGAGCGCACTGTAGTAGGGTATGTGCTGTTTTATGACGTATAGGGTGGCATTATGGTTAAATGAGAGGCAGCAAATTTAAACAGTCATAATCATACAATTATACTATTTCTTGTAAGTGGGTATCTCTAATGAAATAACTGATTTTCATCTAATGTTTGGTAGTTCAATTTTGAACAAGATCACTTGTATTTGAGGCTGCGTTCAATTCTCATGCGGTTAGACTATGATTTACTATGGAAACGGTAGTACGACTACGTTTGTTTCACAGCATTTATGTTAAATGTGCCACTATATACAGTATGTAAACGCGTAAGGTGCACATAGGGAAATTAGCATTGGGAAAAAATCCTTGGATCAGAGTTAGCCATGACTGCATGAATTGTTGTTTCTATTGAAATATCGTGGTAATCTTGAGGATTTCTATTTTATTTTGATTTATTTTTATTTTACTTGACTTTTTTAATAATAAAAAGTTCTTATGAATCATTATTTTAATTTTTTTGTACAAAAATAAAACAAAAAAACAACTCCATCTGTTTGGAAACATTTCATTCAAAAATTGTCTGACTGGTATGACGTATGCGCGTTAGTAAATCAGTGACCCAATGTCTTTAGGTTCAACACAAATAGGCGGAGATATTTGATCTCGCACCATATTTAAGTATTTTTGGGAATTTAATGTCCCACTAATGAAAAAAGTCCGATTATGTTGTAATCATTTGAATATTTTCTTCGGTAGTATACACATTCATTTTGCAAAAGAATATTATCTGTCAAATTGAAAAACAAGATTTCAAAGCTCACTCTGATCCAGTCATTTTTTCCCAATGTTAATTTCCCTATGTGCACCTTACGTGTTTACATACTGTATACACTATACAGACATAAGAAAAGCAGCTGTTTTATAGGGAGATATGCAAATATATCTTTACTGACCCCCTCCCCCGGTAACATTGCATATTGTTTTTGCATCTTTTGAGATTTAATTGGAATTTGTATATCAATTACATTAGTCCCAAAAACTAACGTGGCACTAATTGAGGAGTCGAAATAATTGGAAATAGAGATGGTTCATTTTTACGATAGGGAAAATTAGTATTCCGAACTAAATTTATCGCGACTTAAAACTGCATCTAAGATACGGTGACAAATGGGAAAAAAGCTTTCTTTTTTCTGACATACTATTTTCAACTTTCGAAAGACGTAATCCCAAGATAATTAATGCAAAAATAATAACTCATCTTTTTTTATTGCATTGCATTTTGGTATAAAATAATCTCATTAATCTTTATTGCCGTCATAGAGGAAGGATTTACACGTCGTATAATAACGACACGTACTGCCGTAAAATAATGATTTATTTTTTGTTGGGACTCTGCTGGGGTCATTGAATATTATTATTAACAGTAGCATCTTCTAACCCGTTACCTTCACTATATATATTATGTATTAAGGATGGGTTATTGATGAGCATTTCATTTAATGATAAGCTTTGATTTGCGATTCCCATCGCATTAAACTAGATTTTTATATGAGAAAAACATATTAACCGAACTTATAATCAGATAAAAGATAGATACTAATATATAAATATATAAACGTATGAAAACCAGAAAAAAAGTGCCCTACATTTTAAATAAGTTTAACTAAATAGTGAATCAAGCTTCATCAAAATTGGTCCAGCCGTTCTCGGGTGAAACCGATACAAACAGATAGACACCATTTTTGGAAACATGTCGCATGTCTATTATTAGGCAAAATCTTCGAATAATCTGTAAGGAAATGAAATTACAGACAGAAGAAGAATTTTTAGTAACAATTATTATTAAAGTGAAACTTTTATTCTATCGCCCCGAATTTTTCTGGCCGTCTGTTGCATGTCGCATTACAGGCGGCCGTGGAGTAGGGGTAAAGTGAAAGGCGCTCGGTAGAGCAGCCAAGGCCAATATGGCGGCGCCCATGGTTAGCATCAGCTGACCGTGTAGTATGTATAACACATAGTCAGTCTGTCATGCGGGCAAGTGCTGTACAGTGTTTACATGTTTTTATTCGTGTATTCATGTGAATATTGTTGTTTCGTGATGGATAAGTGTCTACAATCCAACGCCTACAATCAAATAAAAAGTTTCACTTGCGTCGTGGTTTCTTAAAACCACACAAATGTTTTTTATCTTTAACTTAGTCTGTCAAAATGCAAATATTGCCACCGATTTAATTAAGGTGGAACGACTGGTAAGAAAAACTCGCTCGAAGAACAGGTGTTCTTAGATAGCTTGTAAATTATAGACGCTCAACAGTTGAGTTCATCAGCGTCTGTGTGTATATTAGAGAATCTGTCAGTCAGCATACATAAACAAACTGGTAGGAGCTCGGGTTCCTGGGAGCCCTAATTCCCAAAATATATTGTAATGCAAACAACATTCCAGTATCTCCCCTGAGGGGAACAAGCGTTTAACATATATTTTGTAATTAGCGGTCCCGCCCGGTTTCACCCGGGTGCAAAAAAACGAATGGGGAAGGAAGGGATATGAGTATGCACATTCATCTTAGTTTACCGAGATGAATGTTGTGTTCAAACTTCATAATGATCGACTTTACCGTTCAAAAGTTTTTGTTGTTAAAAAGCAGTATTTATACTTTTTTTAAGTAACAAATTTCTTTTAATATAATAAATATTTAATTGAAAAAACTGTAGGAAAATTATTTTTATATAGGTACCTATAGTTGTAATAGTTTTTAAATGAGCTATTAATTAGATTTATTTAATTTTAACTAGTCGTAATAAAATTTTAAAAAATTGAGATGTAAGCCTTAGAAGAAAGCAATGTAAAAAATAAAAAAAAAATTAAAATATATTCGCCGACGTGGGGCTTGAACCCAAGACCCTGGCATTAAGAGTCTTACGCTCTACCAACTGAGCTATCCGGGCTTGTAAACTTCACGCGCTAATATTGTAATATTTAGTTAAGGCATTTAACCTGATAATATTTGTCGGACGGACTAATTTTGAAATATATCTTGCAACATTTTTCATTGATGTTTCGCTCCAATTGGTCGTAGCGTAATATTATATAGCCTATGCCCTATAGCCTTCCTCGATAAATGGGCTATCCAACAAAAAACAATTTTTCAATTCGAACCAGTAGTTTCTGAGATTAGCGCGTTCAACCAAACAAACAAACAAACAAACTCTTCAGCTTTATATATTAGTATAGATTAGTTTGTGTAAAATAAATAGCATATATTAATTTATTACGCAAAAGCAACTAGATTTTTGTTGTTATGTAAGGTAAATGTCATGCTCCTTGAATTAATAACTTTAGTACAGTAAACAGTATTTGAAGCGACATCTGAAATTAAATTTAAATCCATTTTGCAAATGCAAATTAATGTAAAATGGAATTAAATTCGTATGTAATGCGAGATACACGTATGAATAAACATTGCAGTAGCCTCCTACGATCAGGCATTACAATGTTGCATTGCTGCAGCTACCACATTTCTGTACAAACAAGTTACTAACTGTCGCGTATAAATTTTATCATTGCAACAAATTAAATTTTATTAGCTATCCACTAACTCTTTCCTGAGGATCCGTGCACATAAACCTTAATTTTAACCATACATTTCGTAGCGGAAATGCAAGTTTTGACAGAATACGTAGTCGGAAAAAAGTCTTACACTAGCACCAAATTTTCGTCAAAATTTAACACTGTCTATACTAATATACATATCAACATATTTATCTTGAGCTATAAATGTATTTTAAATTTTATATTTTATATATTATGTATTTGTATACTGACTTGTTTCACGACAGTCACAGTCATCTATGAAATAAAATACTACTACTACTACTACTATAATATATAAAGCTGAAGAGTTTGTTTGTTTGTTTGGTTGAACGAGCTAATCTCAGGAACTACTGGTTCGAATTAAATTTTTTTTTGTTAGATAGCCCATTTATCGAGGAAGGCTAGAGGCTATATAATATCACGCTACGACCAGTAGGAGCGGAGCATCATTGAAAAATGTTGCAAAATGTAACTCAAAATTGGTCCGACCGATAAAAACTTTTGAACGGTAACTCCGATCATCAATTTGGACACAACATTCATCTTGATAAACTAAGATGAACGTGCGTACTCATGTCCCCCCCTTTTCGTTCTTTTGCACCACGGGACCGCTAGTAGTCTATATAATGCGCTGTATTGAGTTTATTCCACTCGAGTTTTATTATCTTCCCCCGAGAACAACATTTCATTATCGCTTTTGATTTCAATCTATTTAACCTGTCTTAAAAAATAATCAATCGGTTGGTAAAAGCTGAATTCAAATCCGTTCTGTAGTTTTTGACTTTTAAGATTGCCGGTACAGACAGACAGACACATGCGGAAACTTATTACCTACAAAATTAAAGCCTTTATAACTTTACAATACAATACAATCTTTATGTATAATAACTATATTAGGTAGGTATATAGAGTTAATTAAAAAATTGCTTGAGTTCTGATAAGGATTTCGTCTAAAACTCGACGAATCCGGACGAAAAATATCCCATAATTTATCGATTGGTAGTGCACCAGGTTTGATTACATAATCGGATTAGAAAGAGATTCGAGTTAGAGAAGCGATGGAAGAAAAAGAGAAAATAATTGCAAAGTTCATCCCTGCTTCGGCATATATTTTTACGATTATATTATGTATATATGTATTTATCAATGTCATGGGATAAAATAAAACGTGCTTATTGGTTGATTTAATAATAATATAGGTACCTAGTACTTACTAGACATTATGGGAATGAGGTGGCATTTGTTGATCATTTGTGAGTTCTTCTTTTCTTGAATACTTGACCTTTGTGTATGCGCGGTTCTTCTCGACTTACCTGTTGATTATGAAGATTGAAGAGTTCTATAATACAATATCTTTCATTTTGACATACATACGTCACCAATAATAATGTAAGCTTTTACTTTTGAACAACTATATAGACGTAAAGAGGGTCTATTTAAAAATCGAACCCGACATTTCGACACATTAATCTCTACATACTTAAAATAGCATTTTTTGATGTCCCACCATATATCGTTTATGCAGAAGACTAGCGGACTCATCGAACCCAACGGATCGAAACTAAAATTAGGATTTTTAAGGTTAACTTAACGTTTCGCTACACCCAGATAAATTTTTATAAAAGTTGTGGCAGTCATATATTAAAACACTTTTTTCATTTTTAAAACATACCAAATCAAATTCGTGTTTATATATTGCAGATGTAAAAAGATTCTTAAAAAATCACTTAAAATTCAACGGAAAGAAAGAGTGTCTACTTATAACAAAAAAGTTGTACATAATATGTAAGTGAAGTGGTTATATCCTGCAAAGAAGCAGATGCATTTTTTTGCAATCCGCACTGTATAAGTTTTTTATGAAAAAAAGTAGTTGGATACGATATATTATAACGGTTCGGTTATTCCGGGAACATAAAGGCAAAAGATGACACTTGAAAAGCATATTATGTACGTATTTTTATTTATTTACTGCCAGCGTAAAAGTAATGAAAGCATATGCTAAGATCGCTTTGGGAATATCAACGGAGGTAAATATGAAGTAGGACTTTGTCTATTGTCTTCCATAATAACTTTTAGTGAGGTTAACAATTTTCCAGATAAAATTGTAAATTACTACTGATCTCTATAATAATTATACATAGATAGTGAGAGGCTCTCAAAACACGTAGGTACCTTAGAAGCTTTTGTTTCAATTCGTAGCAATTTGGACAAACCAGTAATCACCATACCGTCGACACTCAAGGAACTGTGCTCATTGTGGCGTTATTGAGAGTTGTCGTTAAACGGAGAGAAGAAATATCCATTAATATTTTTAAACGCTTTATATTAGTTTGGGTTGTAACTATGTATGTATGTACTAACGGAATCTTTGAGCATAATTTTCACCAATTTCCCGAAGTCTGATTAATTTGAAACTTTGCATACGTATCAAGGACCGATGACAATGCAATAATTTGATAACAGTTTCCCATTATCCTTATTAGGACCCCCAGGATTAATTAGTTTGGGTTGTAACTATGTATGTATGTCCGTAACGGAATCTTTGAGCATAATTTTCACCAATTTCCCGAAGTCTGATTAATTTGAAACTTTGCATACGTATCAAGGACCGATGACAATGCAATAATTTGATAACAGTTTCCCATTATCCTTATTAGGACCCCCAGGATTAATAATTAAACGCTTTATATTAGTTTTTAATCCTGGGGGTCCTAATAAGGATAATGGGAAACTGTTATCAAATTATTGCATTGTCATCGGTCCTTGATACGTATGCAAAGTTTCAAATTAATCAGACTTCGGGAAATTGGTGAAAATTATGCTCAAAGATTCCGTTACGGAAATACATACATACTGAGTTATAATTAATAATAATAACTATGTATGTATGTCCGTAACGGAATCTTTGAGCATAATTTTCACCAATTTCCCGAAGTCTGATTAATTTGAAACTTTGCATACGTATCAAGGACCGATGACAATGCAATAATTTGATAACAGTTTCCCATTATCCTTATTAGGACCCCCAGGACATTAATTCTGACCGATAAAAAATGTTGCAAAAAAATTTTAGTAAACATGAGTTTATTTAATAAATTACAAAACTTTAAAAAATAACAAATTTGAATAATTTAAAAAAAAAAAAAATTAAAGCATTCCAATTAAAATACGAATATAATTCTATATTAAACGCTTTATATTAGTTTGGGTTGTAACTAACTATGTATGTATGTAACTAACTATGTATGTATGTCCGTAACGGAATCTTTGAGCATAATTTTCACCAATTTCCCGAAGTCTGATTAATTTGAAACTTTGCATACGTATCAAGGACCGATGACAATGCAATAATTTGATAACAGTTTCCCATTATCCTTATTAGGACCCCCAGGATTAATAAATTCTTTTATAGATCCTCAAACTAAAAAGTGAAAAATAAAATATAGTTTAAAAAAAACTAAAAAACACGCTTTATATCGGACTAAAAAGTAAAAATAATTGTTTTAAAATAAGCTTAAAAAGCGTTGGGCGCTCGATGTACGAAAATGTGGAACAAAGCGCCCCACGCTTTTTAAGCTTATTTTAAAACAATTATTTTTACTTTTTAGTCCGATATAAAGCGTGTTTTTTAGTTTTTTTTAAACTATATTTTATTTTACTATAATATGTATTTACTCATCTAATATATAAAATTCTCGTGTCACAGTTTTCGTTGCCATACTCCTCCGAAACGGCTTGACCGATTTTGATGAAATTTTTTGTGCTTATCCGGTATCTATGAGAATCGACCAACATCTATTTTTCATCCCCCTAAATGTTAGGGGTAGTCCACCCCTAAATTTTTTTTTTTATTTTTTAGACAAAATTTTTAATTTCTATTTTTTTATGATACAACATACAAAATACATACAATCCTCAATTTTCACCCTTCTACGATCAACCCTTATTTTTTAATAGCCATTTTAGTAATTTAATCATTTTTCCTCTCCGGTCGAAAACTGATCAATCGTCATTTAATTTTAATTAGTTATCCCCGCCAGATGTCTACAGGTGTCACTTCGCCAACATCTATTTTTCATCCCCCTAAATGTTAGGGGTAGTCCACCCCTAAATTTTTTTTCTTCCTTCCCCATTCGTTCTTTTGCACCGGGCACGACGGCGCAGCCGGAGTGCTCGACATACACACATATACGTCCATGTATATTTTAAAATAAATAAAATAGATAGATAGATGTTCCAATTAAATTGTTTTATTATTTCACTTTATACGTAGCGAAGCACGTACAGGGCCGCTAGTAATATATAAAATTTACAACTGGCCAACAAACATTCATACTATCACAAATTACAGCCGAGCTAAACATATGAAAGATAATCCCAACAAACAAAAGAAAGAATTACTTTTGTAAGCATGACGTCGACAACAAAGCAACAAAATAACAAACAAGTACTGTCTATTGCTTAATGATGACGTATTGTTATCGTTATTTAGAGTGGGTGTGTCGTTGTTTAGACTGTAGGAGCAACAAGGTAAACCAACTAGTACTAGAGTTAGTAATTTCGACGTTTTAAGGAGTTTGTCGTTATTTCGAGTGATGTTAAATGGACTTTACATTTTATGTACATATTTTAATCAAATAAAATGGGTAAACATATTTTAAATCAGGTAAAGATCACCAGATAATTTAAATTTCTAAAGTAATACCCATATTTATCGCGTTTGACGATTTCTGCAATAGACCCAATGAAAAATCATGAAACAACTGACAGAAGCTGTCGAAAGCGACTAAAACAATTTATTATCAAATTGTATTTAATCTTCGATGATATAATTTATTTTATATGTATTATGTGATTCAAATTTTTAACCCAGAACATTGAACAAGAAAACATGGCCAGCTTAAATCTGATTCATTTCGTTGTCATAATGTCGTAATTGCCAAAAAAGGATTTTAAAGCCATGCAATTTGAAATACTTATTTGGTTTTATTGTTACGATTAACGCAATAGTCACGATGCTGCCTCTAAATGTTTAAAATTAAGAAATAGCATTTATAGTTTGGCAAATTATTTTGTAAGCTGAATAAAGCTTTTGAATGTGGTCAATGAATCTTCGAAGAGGATTAGCGGGATCAACTACAAAAACATTTCACAAAATAGATCTGGGCGACGCAGATATTTATTTTGTTTGTTAATCGAAACAATTTTGAACGCCATCATTATTTTTCTACCGTAAGCTGTCTCATTTTGTATACGGGATGTGCTTTTTTAGCCTAGAACTGAGATTTATGAGAAAAATAGATCCAAGCCTTCACAAAATGTGAGTAATAGCTTATTCGATTCGGAAAAATATTCCGAAAAAGACGTTTTTTATAATTTTTTCTCCGACAAAATTTGCATTTGCTATTAACAAAAAACTAAAAGATGAAAAGAGCCCCACAGATTTTTTGCAATTACTCAAAAACCATAAGCAAGTGAAACTTTTATTGGATTGTAGGCGTTGGATTGTAGACACTTATCCATCACGATTAATTATAAACAACAATATTCACATGAATACACGAATAAAAACATGTAAACACTGTACAGCACTTGCGCGCATGACAGACTGACTATGTGTTATACATACTACACGGTCAGCTGATGCTAACCATGGGCGCCGCCATATTGGCCTTGGCTGCTCTACCGAGCGCCTACTCCGAACGCCTTTCACTTTACCCCTACTCCGCGGCCGCCTGTAATGCGACATGCAACAGACGGCCAGAAAAATTCGGGGCGATAGAATAAAAGTTTCACTTTAAAAACTATTATCCACAACAAATCATTCTTATACGTAACATAATTTCTCGTTTTGTTTCGTTTGCTTTGACTTTTCGTCAGTACGGAGTGAAATAATTTTTGAATTGAACTGTATTTATGTTGTTGAGTAGCATTATTTATTTTAGCTGTTAAACAAACGATCTCTAAAGCTTTGTGTAGTCGTTGCCAGTAAACAGTATCTCAACATAGTAGCACATAAATCTGGTAGAGCTTGTGGACTGTGGAGCCGAGCCGTGTCATGGTTCACAGAATCTTCCTTGACGCCATGCATCAACAGAACTGCTCTACATACAGAAAAGTGTTGACTGAAAATTGCATCAGTCGAGTCATAGAGCACTTGCACGGTGTTGCCAGATTTAGCTGAAGATTTTAACCTATGGAGAGTGTATTTCTGCTCCTTAATGTACTGTCCGTCTTTTTTTAAAGGGATATGCCTTGAAAAAATTGCAAAAATCGAATTCTTTAATATACTCTTAAAATTGAGAATGCTTACAGAAAAATTACGCTGAATTCAATAAGCGTAAGCAATCGTCTGTATCTCTTTTAGCTTGGAAAATACGGCCATTTGAAGATTTTTTATGATTTTCTGAAAATTACAAACGCAAACAACTTCTAAATCAAAAGACGTTTGTTTGTGCTTCTTGGATTCAGCGTGTTTTTTCAAACATGATGATTTTGCAAAAGTTCTGACAAATTTCGGTTTTCGTCATTTTTGAAAAAATTGCAAAGATCGAATTCTTCAATATATTTACAGAAAAAATTACGTTGAATTCAAGAAAGAAAGTTGCATAACACAAATAGATAAAGAAAAAAATCCGAAAATCATAAATTTATGATTATGAAATAACGGTACGGAGCCCTCAGGGCGCGTGTTCTACTCGCACTTGTCCGTCTTTTTTTTATTCTGGCAACATCGCGACACAATGTCTCATTCTGATGTCGTCAATAAATCAGCTGTTCCATTTCTGTTTTATTTACCTTCATTATGCATAGTATATATAATTAATCTGCATCTCTTTTGTCGTGCTATTTTGTAATTTCATCTCAAAATAAAATACCGAGTTGACGACTTATACCGGGTTAAGAATGCATGGTCATCTGGTTAAACAATGACCTTACATTGCGATTGGGTTTTCAAGCAGGATTTTAAACAAGGGAAAAAATGTATGCGTTGTAAAAATTATTATTATTTTATTCAACATATTTATTAACGTAAGTTTGTAACCTGAATATTATTTAATTCAACATATTTATTAACGTAAGTTTGTAACATGAATATTATTTAATTCAATACATTTATTAATTTAAGTTTTTTAACATGAACACTACTTCCTAGTTCATACGCTCCGCTGCCATCTTGCCTCTGTTTCTCCACATGACCACCAGGGTACACCAGTGGCGGCGTGACTTTTTAAGACGTGGTGTTATTAGTTATATGCGCGTATTTAAAAATTAGTTCCTGTTTTTTTTATTAAGATATCGATCTAAAAGTCCACTATGCTCTGCTGTTCGTACAGCACTCACTAAAGGCTGGACCGATTTCGTTTAAAGTAGTTTTCTGTTAATACCGCGACTTAAAAACACGATACTTTTTAAGATACGCTCGTGTTAAGATTAGATTAAATTGTCAACGCAATTGTTATATATATACATCTCTTTCTGTGGATAAAGAAGTGTGACTGTCTTCTAAATCCTATAGTGTGGTGGTTTCAGCAGTGCGTTTAAAAATTTATAGATACATTTCTCTAATTCTTGTGTGAAATTAAGATGAGAGATGTAGAAAATACAAAGTTGATATGCACTATTTGTTTATATGTGAGGAATGTTTAAAATTATCAAATTTTGGGTCGTGCGTGAAACGATTCTACGAAGCCATGGGTATAATATCTAGTTGTACTTTTCGAGTTTCCTGAATTTCTGTTGCACCTATATACAAATTCAACATGCAATGCTTATATGTATTTTGTTTTATTGTAAGCAATTCGCAGAAGACAAATTATTCCATCCTCGCACGATTTTATAGGTAAAGCGCCATTTGAATCAATGTGCATAGAATAATAATAGTAAATGACTTAAATTCCCTAGAAATATTTGTAATGTAAATAAAAAAAACAATGGATACTTATGGATATTGTTCTCTGAATTTGTGTACTCATATAATTTTTTTATTTTAAATATAAACAACAGCCTGTGTTTATATTCACGTACCTCCCGTTCAGAAATGGTAATTCCCCTGTATCGGCCATCTTGAATGAGGTTTCTGGTTCCTTCATTTTTATCTGAAATATTTTTTTGATTTTAATGAATACTAGCACACTAGATCGGTTCAGCATTATGTCTAGACAGAAATTGCGGGCGACCGAGTGACGGTCCTTGTTGGTTGCAGGTGCTGGCCCATTAAATAACATGAAAACGAGCAGGCTTTTCTGATCCTGGCTGGTATAGTGTGCGCGATCCTTTATAAATCAGTTCTAATTGTGTGGTTTAAAGTCAATACTCTAGGCTAAGCATTTTTATAAGCTCTATAGGCTCTAGAACCAATAAAAATCCCTAGACTCTATAGAGTAGACCTGGGCAAATGGCGGCCCGCGGCTCGGATCCGGCCCGCAAAGAATTTTATAAATGATCATTAAGAGCGAAAATAGTTTGCCAATATAATTTGGCGCATAAAAAAATAATACCTAAATAGCAAGGGCCACAACAGACGAAAAAACGTCTTTTTGTTGCGGAAATGAAAGGACCTTTTTTTTGCTCCCTAAATTTTTGGCCCACGGTCCAATTTTCATCAGCAATGTGGCCCGACGATCAAAAGATTTGCCCGCCCCTGCTATAGAGTCAAGGCATTGTGTCGAATAGACAAAACAGTCGTCTTGGGCACGAAGTATTTAAAACTTTATTATGAAAACGTACATATCATGTTTTATGTGTACTTTCATAGTCAGTTCCGTATTGCATATTATAATAAATTGTACATATTATTAATTGCCTCGTATTTTATTACGTTATTTATAAGTTTTATAAGTAACCGTAACACATACAAACGTGCTACATACATTAAAGTTGTACGTCTACAGAATGATTTTTAAGTTGATTTTTTTAATAGCCTGTAGAAATCAAATAGACGAACAAATATTTCAAGTAACTTTTTTATCAAAATTCAAAAATGAAAGAGAAACGGGCTTTCAAAGTTTTATTTGAGGACGGTTCTGGCGTTATGTTATGTCACTACGGAAATATGTTATGTCATTATCAAGTATTCACAGAAATTGTTCGCGTTTTGTTGGGCACAAAGATGCGTGCGTTGTAGCCATGCTTGTAGTAGCGGTAAGGGCCTTCCGCGAATTATTTGGGATGTATTTCCGATTTGCGCTGTCAGTTCTTCGCGTGTGTTAACGGGGCTTTTGAATTAATTAAATAAAATTTAATTATACTTTGAAAGGCTGTTTTTCTCTTATTTTTGAGTTTTGATAAAAAAGCTACTTAAAATATTTTTTCGTCTATTTGATTTCGACACGCTGTTAAAAAAGAAAAATTAACTTAAAAATCATTCTGTATGTAATAGGTATGTTCCTACAGAAATTCAAAACACAGGTGTGTTTAGTGACTGTTGTATTGTCCCAATGTCTCCCCTAAATACCTGATTACTATAGTCATTTGTAAAATAAAATAAATAAAACAATTAAGTTAAAAAGATTTTCACTTTATTATAAAAATATGACATATGTTTCGCTGTCACAGCAGCTTCATCAGATATATAGAATAAAGTGAAAATCTTTTTAACTTAATTGTTTTATTTATTTTATTTTATAATGGATTTTCATCAAGTAAAGGCAGAAACTATTAGAATAGTCATTTGTTACAAAATATTTGCTGACAATCAGCATAAGTTGCCGTAGGTCGTAGACTTTAGAGCAGACTAAAGTTTTTGAGGTTATGTATCTCTTTTTTTTGGCGAGCTGTAAATACGGCTTTAACGATTCCAATAATAGTATATTGTGCGACTAGTGGGAGAAGGAGAAGATTCGCTAAGCTCGTGCGGTAACACGCGAGTGGAATATTCTCCTTCGATCAATGGTCGCACATAATACTTTATTCAACTAGCAGGAGTAATATGTAATCGGGGCCCTGATAAAAGAGGGAAAAATAATAAATCACTTCATTGATTGACGTACCCACCGCCCTCGATGCACACAAGATGGCCCTGACCTTCGCTGCATTGCGATGCTGTTTTCATATATACAAACCGCTACCGCGTTCCTATTGGCCCAGAAACTATGCAGTTATTATTCATTATTGTACGCTTTCGCTCGCTACTGCGTTCCTATTGGTTCAGAAAATTTATTATCGTACAGTACGGCTCATTATTAGCACTCTACGCGTCAACATGAAGTAATTTATTATTTCTCCCGAATTTAGCAGGGCCCCGAAATTATATATTACTCACGCGTGTTGAATAAACATACTAATTCGCAATTATTGTCTTATTTAACGTGAGGTTACTGAAAAAGTCACATATTTAAGATACAATAATAATTTAATCTGCGACTGTTTGTAGGAACAAACCTAATATACATACATTACGTACATTACATTGTAATATTACAGCGTTGATTTCCTAATTCCAAAGCGATGGCTGACTCTTCACACGTTTTCATGTCAGCGTCACTGATCTCTATTTATATGGATAGTTGAAGAGGTCCGTCAGTTTGTACATGCCGGAAACTATGTGTATTTTCTCGGTTGCATCGAAAGCATCCGTCTGTATCTGGACCTGCGTTAGGAAGCATTGCTTCAATAATGGCCATATTCACCTAAAGTAAGTAAGTACAGTTCTTTATTCGGTTCATTTATTCTTCAGGTAGCTATTCTTCCGAATAAATAGCGATAATTCAATTCACCAAACATAATTATGTTTACTTATTTCGAGGGTATAAATATTTATTCGCCTGATAATAATAATGGCCGCCACATAGATCATAATATCTAACCCATAAACGTGGAGTGTTATATCTACAGTTGCTCTTGTGACTTTATTTATGTGTTGTTTATTAACTTTTTGTGAAGTATATAGTTGTAAAGCATTAAACTTAGTGTGCAATTAAGTTAGGATAAAACATTCGGTTGGATTTTTGGATGAACGTCAAAATATTCAACAAAAAGAGCAAGGAGTATAGTGCAGTGTATTTGTTCTTTAACTAACTTTTCTACTTGATATTTTGCTTGGTGAATTGAAAGTAAATTTTATTGTAACGAAAAAAATTAAGATTAGTAACTTCTATCTTTAATAGTGTTCGGTGAATATGGGCATAAGTAAAATAAACTTCGGACGCCACTGATATTATAATTTGGAAATGTATATTAGATTCTCTTCTTACGTATGCTCATATTATAAATCATGAGCTTCATCACTGTACATAATATATATATACTTTGATTCATAAATCATAGTGAATTCATCATCATAGTCTTCCTGCTAGTACCAAGGCTTTTTAGCGCACGATTGCTATAACATTTTATTTTTACTAAACTTGAAAAATATTTTTTAAGTGATCACCAACCTATTTATGTTGTACTGTAGTCATCGTATAAAATTTATTAATTTTTCAATATTCTGAGTACAAAAGTATTTGAGTAACGAAATTAAAATTAATAAACAAAAAATACAAAACAACTACACGTCATTTATATGAATTATTTTATAATATAAATAAAAAAAAAATTATAACTAAATGTTTATTGCATCTTTCAAGTGCCGGCCATTAATGTAAGTCTCTCTTTGTAAATACATCGCACTGAAATAAAAAAAAAATTATATTTTATTAAATTCGAAAGAAAAAATATAACTGAAATTGATTATAAGTAACTAGAGTACGCTAGTTTGTATGCTTGCCACAAGTGAATGTGCCCTTAGTTAAAAGAGAGAACGCTGCAGAAGACCAGAAATTTGTTTACTCAAATCAGCATTGTTTTGAATCTTTAGTTACCATATAGAGATGAGGAACTGTTCTCTCTCTTAATTGCAGACACTTTCACTGCTTTCTCGCGTACTCTATTGTAATATAGATTATTGTGAGAGCATCCATGACAACATTTTGATGTTTCGATAATACTTACTTTTGAAAATTAATTGTGAAAATTGTACTAAGAATTATATTGGTCAAACAAAAAGAGCTCTTAAAACAAGAATAATAGAACACCAAAATAATCATAAATTAATCCGTGACAAACATAATGTAATAACTAAACACAAATTAGAACTTGACCATAAAATTAATTGGGATAATATAAAAATTTTAGATAATGAAACTAACTTTTCTAAAAGAAATATTTCGGAAATGTTACATATAAAATCAAATAAAAATTCTCTCAATGCACAATTAGATACGGAAAATTTAAGTAATTTATTGAATACTTACTTTTGTTTTTTCAAAACATAAAATCCAACAATAATGATAGTGAAGAATAATAACGTGCCGACGACACCAATTACTATTACGAAAGGTGGCTGTGTGATGTTTATCTCGACGTTTTGCTCTTCGCTCATTCCCTCCTCCGTGTTGGCGACGGTGGGTTGCGTGTCATATCCGTGATGTATCGGTAGTGGAGGACGAACCGGTCGCCGGCCGAGAGGACCCGTCGCGGCGGCGGCGGCGGGCGTCGCACTTGTTGTCAATTGACGCTCGTTACACATGTCTTTGTCGCCGCAGCAATTTAGATACATCCATCCCTTGGTTATTGTATGTTTTTCGCATAATATAATACTGCGACTGAAAAATCAAACAAATAATAAATTTTCATTTATTCCCAACAAAAAATGACCACATACATATGTACTGATATATAGTTACGTTATGAAATTAACCTATCCAACTTGGCAGGGGTCAGTGCTAGGATATTATAAGGCCTAGCACACATGAAGAGCGTTCAACGCACGTTGGCCCAACGCGCGTTTACAACTTCTATACAATTGTATATAACTGTTTACATGATAACGCGCGTTCAACGCCCAACCAACGCGCGTTATCATGTAAACAGTTATATACAATTGTATAGAAACTGTAAACGCGCGTTGGGCTAACGTGCGATGAACGACTCTCATATAAACTAGGCCTTAGTCTGTTTTCTTAAAAGTAAAAACCAATTTATATTTTTTTCTTGATACCTCGGTGTAAAGCACGTAAATCAATTTTAAGGAGGTTGATCCGTAAGTAAGTCGAATTCTAAATGGGAACTTTTCCATAATAAATTTTTACAAAAGGTTATAAGTCGATGATACCAATAAATTATTGTCATAAAGGCATAAATAAATATTTTTTTTAATATTAGTTAATTATTTCAGTATTTTACTTAATGGACTAACTTTTGAATTTTTTGTACAAAGTTAGGTTAGAAAAAATAAATTTATATAAATATCTGTATTTTACATATTTTTTGCAGTGAATAATTAAACAAAAGAAATTAGAAGTAATAAAAATTAAATTAAATCATTAAAAAGTTGAAAATTCAGTTAAAATTGTCAAGAATAAAAGTCCATAATCGAAAAGTGCTAAGGTTTAATAATTTTTTTTATTGATTAAAAGTCTCCTAATTATATTGGAAAAAATATTAAAATATGCGTAAGACATCGATGCTTTACATAGTTAGTTTTCGGAACTGCTGACATTATTTGGTTATTTGCAAAAAATTATAATGTACCGTTTGCATTCTAGGTTGACATATTTTCCATAAGAATTCATGTAAATTTTTTTTTAATTTTTAACTTTATAAATCTCCTAATGATTTTGGATTTTTTACAAAAAATTTTGTCATAAAAAATCCATTAATAAACTTTATTTAAGATTTTTTTCATTATCTTCGTAAAACGTCTCAACCCCCTTAAGGCAGAAAGTCTAACTGATACCGGAAGTCTTTCGACATAAAGAAAAATAGTTATCAGTCCATTAGATTGCCGTTACTGCCGCTAGCCAATAGTCACGAACAGCTATCATTCGTGTTTTTACGTATAACCTCAAAGCTACTTGCTTGTTTATCTGTGCTTTTATGTAATTCATTATTTAATGTATTTAATAAGCGTACTTTCGACCAAGGTATACACCACACGGGCAAAAGGTTTAAGAACCTTGAACTGCGCGTCATAAGCAATCTCAACTTTTCTGCCCTTGCGGTGTGATTACTATTGAATACACATAGTGCGCACTACGCATGCGTGTAGAGTGCGTACAACGCTTTGACAGAGAGAGAGTAGAAACGATTCTCGCACTCTTTCATTTCAAATCAGAGAAGGGGAAGCGTTTCACTTTACGTCTGATTCGATCTGAAAAAAAATTCACTTCAAAAACGCTCTCACTCGATACATCCCCTAGTTACTGGTTCGGAGCCGTCATCGTTCGCGAGGAGTTGCGTGTAGCACATGTGGTTTGTTACGCATGTCGTTCTGCGAGCGTCGCGGCAATCTTGGGTCGTACACGCACACTGCAGCTGCTTGCCTTCTTCCGTGTCATACTCTATAGCACCTGCGTGAAAAAAAAAAATTTAATCGAAACTTATAACCGTTGAGTTTGTTACGTAATAATTTTTCAATTTATTCTCAACAAAAACTGATCAGACAGACAGAATGGGAAACGCCCTCACAATTACGGGGTCGTGTCGATGCGATGGCGTTTTTTTTTTGCGCAGTAAAAAGGGGAAGGCGTTTGGGGAAAGCTCTTTAAAAAATAATTACGGGGTCGTGTCGATGCAATAGCGGTTTTTGTGCGCAGTGAAAAGGAGAAGGCGTTTGTGGGGAGCTCTTTAAAAAAACAATTACGGGGTCGTGTCAATGCGATTGCGTTTTTTTTGCGCAGTGAAATGAGGAGGGCGTTTGTGGGGAGCTCTTTAAAAAATCAATTACGGCGGGCGTGTCGATGCGATGGCGTTTTTTTTGCGCCTTGAAAAGGGGAAGATGTTTGTGGGGAGTTCTCTAAAAAACAATTACGAGATCGTGTATGTACAAAGTGAGATAGTAATACAGTAAGTCTCTGCAGGGGATAAATTGGCAGAAACTAGGAGGTCCCCCAGATGCTGTTCAGTTATTTTCTGCCATTTCGTAAAGGATTTTTGAATTTTTTAAGTGTCTCAGCTGCGTATCGCAACGCGGTAGATCTCTACTTCTCCAAGCGGCATTGTAAAGGGGGGCTCAGACTACACGAAAGAGAGCGTTTCTGCCACCCAGGGCTCCTTCTTGACCATGTCTGTCGCCATCTCTCTCGCTATAATTTGTAGTTATTTGCGACATATTAAAAAAAAAAGAAAAGAAAATATAAATAGTTATTTTTCCTATGAAAATATTAATTGATTGAATAATAATGTTTCAAATAACGATATGACAATAAATGTTATATATTTTATTGTACACATAAAATATATAAGTATACGAAAATACATGTTTCTTGAATAAAATTCGAGTCCACTTGAATGTGAATCATATCAAGAAAAGCTTCTCAAGAAATCAGATATGTTGTGTGCAGTACCTATATGTGCTTTTTATGTGTTAAGAAATGCAACTTTGCTCCGCCGACATGACACCGAAACAGGAATGCTCAAACAATCGAATATTTGTACTATAAAAAGCGGACAAGACATCATATATAAGGTTTAAGATGTTTGCCTCCGTTTTTAGAAAAAATCTCACAATTTCTCCACATAAATTATATATCATTTTACATATAATTGCTTGCTCTACTGACATCGACAACTAAAAAATTTATTATTGCTATTGTTTTTGTAAATTGATTAAACTCTGAACAACGTCTGCCATCTGACGGCGTAACGTTAACACTTCGATTTGTCATTTGACCATCATATTGTAAATACTGCGTACTGCCATCTGACGGGCAACGCTGAACAACGCTTTTGCTACTTGCGCCTCTATATGACAATTTTAGTAAAATATTTCTTTTACAACAAAAAGAAGAACGTTATAAGCAGTGTGCAAAATTAGAAACGAATTGAATACCTGCAATCATATTTAAAAAATAATTTTGTAAAGTGATAATTATTATACTTATTTAGTGCGAATAATTTGCACAGGTCACGCTAGTTGGTTTAATTACTTTTTTAATGTTCCGAAGGGGGTGTGTCGTGAAAATTTCAAGGACAGGTATCTTTGACCAGCTGATACAGAATAACTGATATTAAATCTAGCTGTCATGTTTACACACTTCTTGAGAGTATTATTGCAAAAAAATTAACAGTGCATTTATAAGTCAGCTGTCGCCGCCCTGAAATACATCAGTCTCGTCGCGCGAGTTTATTAATCACGATGTTTTTCAGGAACGTATCACGTATCTCCTGCGCGGTTGGTAAAAGTTGGCTAAACAATAACTTTAAAATATATAGCACTAAAGAAAGATTGATTTCGTTCGTTTCTCATTAACATAATGATGAATATGATAAAAGCATAACAGTGTTACTCGAAGTCATCAATAATCCTGTTTTTCACCCATTAGTTTTCTATTGTTAGATGAAGATATCCATTATAACATATTTAGTGTTAAGTTATGGCAGATCATAATATAAGCTGTGCTCTGGCAATGTATAAAAGAACCAATGAACTGACATAATAGTATATTGTGCAACTAGTGCGACAATGCCGCACGAGTTGCACATACTATTTTTTATTACGAATTAAATTAAATTAAAATTTTATTACGAATTAAAAAAAGAAATTAGAAGTAATAAAAATTAAAATTCAATCATTAAAAAGTTGACAATTCAGTTAAAATTGTTATTGTATTGGTAACTATGGTAACTCTGAATTGGCGTGCGGCAAACAATAATTTCAGTGCGACAAATAAAGTTTCCGCACGCAAATGAAAATAGCTACTTTTCAACCGTAACAGCGTGCGTAAACATACCACTTTTCCCCCGCATGAGTAATAAAAAATTAATTAACCTGTTAATTTTGCAATAAAATAGTGAAATAACACATAGCTTGTAGCACTTTTGGAATGATAAAAAACATTTCAAAAAATCTATCAGAATCAGTAAAATCGTTCAAACACACATACATACAAAGAAGTGCATATGCATGCGCAGTAGCTAAAACGAAAGTGTATCGGCTTTGGGTCACGTTTTAGCTACCTGCGCATATGAATGTGTTTTAACGTATTTAACTTAAAAACGATTTCACTAATCGTGATGAATTTTTTTAAATGTTTTTATCATTTTAAGAAGTGCTATAGGCTATGTTTTATTTCATTATTTTGTTGCAAAATAGATAAGTAATTTATTTAATGCAGATACCTATAGAAAATCATGACATGCGTTATCAAGGAATACCGGTATTCCCTCTTTTCTCGCGCCTGTGTTGTGGGTTACCGGTACATATAAGCCGTGAAACATATCAAAGGCTAAAGACAAAAATCAACAGGGACAATCTAAAAGACGATTGAATATAATAAATATTTAATTGAAAACATTGTAGGAAAATTATTTTTATATAGGTCCCTATAGTTATAACAGTTTTCAAATGAGCTTTTAATTAGATTTATTCAATTTTAATTAGTCGTAAATAAAATTAAAATAAATTTAAATGTAAGAAAGTAATGTAGAAAATAAAAAAAACTCTTATATTAAGAGTCACGTACTCTACCGACTGAGCCAGCCGGGCTTCTGATGTGCAACGCTAATAGGTAGGTATATTTAGTTACAGTATTTCACCTAAATAGAAGCTTATTTTTTAGATACATTTTGCAACATTTTTCATTGATGTTCCGCTCTTATTGGTCGCAACGTGATATTTTATAGCCTATAGCCTTCCTTGATAAATGGGCTATCCATAAAAAAAAATTTTTTTTAATTTGAACCAGTAGTTCCAACCAACCAAACAAACAAACAAACACTTCAGCTTTATATATTAGTATAGACAATTTATAATAAGGTCTTCAATGTAATGATAAGAACGAAATTAAGGACCGCTGAACATAATGAGGGAGACGCGATGCGGTGCCGGTGGAGTGAGAGAGTACAAGAGACACACAGCAACCAATTTATATTATGCCGTCCTTCATCGGCCACATAGTCATAGTTAATAGAGAGGGTACATTATACAACACAGATAGATACACACACCTACATGATTGTGTTGTTTGCAGGGCCGTACTGATAGATTCAAAACGACCCTTCATTGAATCGAAGTTCTGAAAAATGAAATATCGTTCACTTGCCGTGTTAGTTTTGCGGTAGGGGACAAATATAAGAACCAAGATATGTCTGTTATCAATTTACACTCTATTTATCTAGTCCAAAGGACCCCGCACAAACCTTATGGGATTCTCGGTTAAATTGATCAAAAATGGTTTTATTTTATAGTTTAAAGGTGACTAAGAAACATTGTCCATGGGCGCATAGCGTAAAAACCAATAGGTTTTTAGCTAATGATATGTTTAGCGAGATTTTAGATATAAGGATATCCATTGAATTCACAAACATGTTCCATGTTCAACTTTCGTGCTTTTTTTATATAGAAATAGAAAAATAGTCGAAAACTAGGTAATGTTCGAAGGTGTCACTTTGCATAAAATAATAATGTCATATTCGGATTCAGAGCACTCGAATACATATTTCTATAGAGCTTAGGATTTTTTAAGATTGTGAATTCAATGGATATCCCTTTATCTAAAATCTCGCTAAACATATCTGTAGCTAAAAATCTATTGTTTTTTAGGCAATGCGCCCATAGGCACTTTTTCTTAGTAACCTTATAACTATAAAATAAAACCATTTTCGATCATTTTAACCGAGAACCAAATCCCATAAGGTTTGTGCGGGGTCCTTTCCTCATTAAATCCATACATGCAAGTAAATGGCGGACGTAACTATTAATACTAGTGTGACCTGTGCGAATTATTCGCACTAAATAAGTATAATAATTATCACTTTACACAATTATTTTTTAAATACGTTTGCAGGTATTCAATTCGTTTCTAATTTTGCACACTGCTTATAACGTTTTTCTTTTTGTTGTATTACAATATGAAGCTCAGATGACAGATCGAAGAAATATTTTACTAAAATTGTCATATAGAGGCGCAAGTAGCAAAAGCGTTGAGCTAAGCCGTTAGATGGCATCATGCAGTATTGCTGTGACGTTGTTCAGCGTTGCTCGCTGTTTCAAAATTAAATCCGTCAAATGGCAGTATGCTGTATTGTGTCTGTTGTATTACAATATGAAGGTCAGATGACAGATCGAAGTAGTCGTCAGATAGCAGACGTTGTTCAGCGTTGCTGTATTTTAATTAATTTACAAAAACAAAAGCAATAATAAATTTTTTTAGTTGTCGATGTCAGTAGAGCAAGCAATTATCTGTAAAATGATATATATAATTTATGTGGAGAAATTGTGAGGTTTTTTCTAAAAAGGGAGGCAAACCTTAGAGTATTAATATGATTATGTGACGGTCCTGTGCCAATACATGTGTGACGGTGGTGTTGCAAAGGGCGCCAACATGTTTTAAGGGGGGCCGCCGACGACGACGACGACGTACAGCCACGCCGCAGCGTATGCCAGGCCCCGGCATCGTCAGTCAGTAAAAGAGTGGTACGAATCTACTCTCAGACAGACACTGTGCTTTGGTGTGCTGCTGCCATGGCGGCGTCGCGAACGGGCCGGACGGCCGGCTCATGGCCCCCTGTTGGGGCGACGTCTTCGTCGACGGCGCCCGACCATCAGGCGTCCCGATGCTTGGCGTCCGTCCGTGTGCCGCCGCCAACAGACCGACCGACTAACGGACGGACGTCTCCTGTTTTTCTCTTGTTTACAATTCTTCGACTGTTATGACCGAACAGAAAATTCTATCCAATGTCGGTTATATACATTGCCTTGTACAGTTTATTACCGATATTATACTGGGTGATATTATCAGTTTGTATATCTAGTTTGAATTTCATGTAATTTTCTATTCGGATGTACGAAAATCGTCCCGGATTAATTTATAGCTCTTACTTGTATACTTTATTTATTCAGCTTTTGGCCAGAAACACTTCCTCCGACACACAACAGGGTTTCTAAACTTTCTAAAAATGATTATTCCCAAAAATGAAGACCGTAATACTGTATTACGCTCATCTAAAATACTTTATACCGTCATTAAATTACCAAAAAACAGGGTTTCTAAAGTTACATAGTAACGGAATATTCCTATAAAGATATTTATCATGTAGGTACACAAATTCTTTCTATCAGTTAATCAACACGGTTTGCGAATTTGTGAAGAGAAGGATCGCGTAAGAGTGAATTCCAAAGATGATGGAATAATTAACAGATTGATAAATCTTTGTCGCAACCGTGGAAATTAAGGAGGTTGAGCCGTTTTACGAAGATAATGAAAAAATCTGAAATAAAGTTTTTTTAATAGATTTTTTTATGACAAAATTTTCTGTAAAAAATCCAAAATCAATAGGAGATTTATAAAGTTAAAAATTAAAAAAAACTTTTACATGTAGTCTTATGGAAAATATGTCAACCTAGCATTAAAACGGTACATTTTAATTTTTTTGCAAATAATCAAAATAATGTCAGCAGTTCCGAAAACTAACTATGCAAAGTATCGATGTCTTAGGAATATTTTAATATTTTTTCCAATTTAATTAGGAGACTTTTAATCAATAAAAAAAATTATTAAACCTTAGCACTTTTCGAATATGGACTTTTATTCTTGACAGTTTTAACAATTTTAACTGAATTTTCAACTTTTGAATGATTTAATTTTAATTTTTATTACTTTTAATTTTTTTTTTTTAATTATTAACTGCAAAAAATATGTAAAATACAGATATTTACATAAATTTATTTTTTTCTAACCTAACTTTGTACAAAAAATTCAAAAGTTAGTCCATTAAGTAAAATATTGAAATAATTAAATAATATTAAAATAAATGATTTATTTATGCCTTTATGACAATAATTTATTGGTATCATCGACTTATAACCTTTTGTAAAAATTTATTATGGAAAAGTTCTCATTTAGACTTCGACTTACTTTTGATTGGGACTGTAACGGATCAACTTCCTTAAGCAATATGAAATGCAAGTTTAGTTTTCAATAATTTTTAAACGCATATTTTTATTTTTCATAACTTGAATTTATTTTATACTTTATATGCCATATATTTTTTAAGATGTGTAGCGATTCCTTAGTGCCTGTAGCTTTACAATAATTCCTATACAAGCCATTAAGCAACTGAAAAATTGACAGTTGTTTCAGGTGAAAAAGAACGGGTAAGACGTGAGGCAGGTGTTATTTTGACCTGTGTAAAAGAAGTAACCTCAAAATTACACTTGGCTTATTGAAACTGTTTATGCGGAAAAACTACGCAAATTATAAATTTCCAGTTAGATTTAAACGAATATTCAGATACATTTTGTATAAAAATACATTCAGAAATGTTGTTTGTGTTTTCAGAACTATACCATGAAGATTATTTATATTACTATTTAAGGTTTTTTTCCGATCCGAACAGAGATGTTTATTTCATGTGATATAGTTTTTTTTTGACATGCCGTAAATGATGCTGCAGTAATGTTAGGTACCTTTTTTGCTTGTTTATTTTTGATCGCTGTATTTCACTACAAAAATGCAGAAATATTTGAGCGAAAACAAAGTTTAGTGTACTTCCGACATTTGATATATTAAACATTTCTTTAATAATTTTATACCATGAATAACTGAATTAAAAAACTCGGTTGCAGTGCCAAAACCCCGTCGACAATATTAGTCTATTTGCTAATAGAGGCATTGTGACTTTAATATGTTAATTTGTATTTGTTTTCAGACAAAATAAAAAAACTAACACCTTTATAGACCCCTTAAAACAATAATTATTCTCCTAATTGCAATATTATTTTTAATCGAACATCTGCACCAAATTAAAACACTCTTCAGAAAGTAAATCCGTATCCGCAAACCAGTGTTTTCATAAAAATTCATAAAAAGTTCGATTTTTAAGCTTTGGGTGATGGGTTTTTCAATTTTGAAACGGTTCTAAGAATTTTTTTGAATCCAAAAACATGTGTAACACCTATACCTAAGAACTACCCTTAAAATGGCGCGATGGGGCACATAATAATATGCGAATTATATGGTATTTTCAATAATAACAGATTTTAGCGATTCATGATTTACCTACCTATCTACATTTAAAATATGGAATACTGACCAATGAAATAATAATACATTGGCTATTTCGATATTGCAGATTTTTATGAATTTTTGATTTGCTTATATTTTTAGCAATGGTGTAACTTTAGGGTGGCAGAACGGGCAAAATGCCACGGGCCCCTGGTCTGAGGGAGCCCCCGGCCCCAGAAGCCATTAGATTTCTTATATTTATTACAAAATTTGGTAAAAAATACTAATTTTGACTAGTTAGATATTAACTCAAGAACATTCACGAATTATGCAAATATCTACTTTACTTCGTGATTTTTTAAAGATGAAACTACAACGTCAAGCTTTTTTATGATCCGATTAATTTGCCACGGGCCTCAGGCTGTATAGTGTATAGTTACGCCACTGATTTTTAGGGACCTGAAAAACAGTTTTAACAATTTAAATTGGAATAATTTGAATTCACTTCAGATATATAAAATCATTTTGGAACCAGATATTATGGAATCAATCCAACGTCATAATCAATTTTTTATAGCTACTAAGCCCCGATAAATTGCTCTTTAAAAACAGTTATCAGCTGTTCTCTGCATGACAACAAGACGTCGATTCGAAATATGGCTAAGCTATAAGTATGGCGCCATTTTAATACAACATAAATCATATTTCTTGTTACACTTCTCTGAGTAGGTACTATAAAATGCATTAGAAACCGTATACCGTTATGTTCATTTATACAGCATAAGTACCTACATTATAAAAAATCATGTTTAATTGCCCAACATATTGTCTACAGATGGCATTTGTTATATGCATAATGCATAAAATATATGCACTGTCGGTCAAAAAAATATTCATGTTTATTATTGTTTGAATACTTATAGGACAACTTTCACACGACAACTAAACGAGACAATTGGGCTTTTGAATGAAATTTTTTTTTGTCATAAATGGAAAGATCGTATAGGTATAAGTTTTATAACAAAACTATTTTTCTTTTTTTTATTTTCGTTATAATTCAAAAGTTATATCAAATTAAAAATAAATTTTTGTACCCAGTTCCGAGAACGCGCCGACATTTCCCGAACATAATGTGACGTCATAATGTTTTAGTCAATCTACATGTAGAAGCCACTGATAGTATACTGCGTATATACATTTTACCATTATGACGTCACAACTGTCAAAAACAATATTTTAGTGCGTTTGCAGTCACGTGATTTTTTTAAATATTTTATCAATTTTAAATTGCTTATAATTAATTTAAAAAGAGTTTTTCTGAAAGTTTTTCGCATCGATTATCAATATTATTTGTAATAAAGTTTTAAAATACAATAAAAAAATCGATAATTATTTTTTTTTTCAAAAGCCTAATACTGGGACGCAATCTATTAAACAGTAGATTGTAAAGGCTCGGTTTCCTGGCAAAGCGGTACCGTAATATGACGGTGAATGACATCTCAAAAACGTGTACACTTGTCGCTTTTCAATATGAAACATCGAATGGCGCGTTTGGCTGGGAGTAAAACCGTGCAATTGGCGCGACACTCTTATGGAATAACGTTAGGTTTGTGTGAGTTGGATTAAACGAGGGTTTAGTTGGAGGCGACATCTAGATGACAGGGCAATATTTAATTACTAGTATTTCGTTATAGATGACTTAGCTTGTTTTGTGTGCGCGTTGAATTATAGTTTGGCTTTGGTTGAAGGCGATATTTAGATGTCACAGGGCAAAATTTAGTTACGGCAAGAGGTGGATGAGTGGTGAGCGAAATTAGAAAGTATGTTGAGGATCATGTATGCGATTTCATATAGCTAAATTGGTGTACGCTGACTGAACTATTAGAGTTAAACGATATAGTTGAGATTTATTGCTCTTGATTATTTCGCTGCCAAATCGACTACACGTCGATGTAAAATTACCCGATTATAACAAAATCAAGATACTAGACTTCGACCCAGTCACCGTTAAACGGATTGAAGATATTTCGAATATAATGACATGCCGACTGGAACGTCCAAACTTAAGTGTCCCGTCTGATTTCTGTAATAATTATGAACAAAGTATACTGGTTCAGTTATAGAATGTCGACAAAAATGGACGCTTATTGTCTCTGAACAGAACACACACTATGGGCACAGTGTTTGTGGGCGTTTGTGGGCGTTTGTCCATGTGACAGGATACTGTTTCCTGACTGGTTCTTGCTCAGAAGAAGCAGAGAAGCAAGCAGGAAAAATAACCCCGGTTCTAATTTTGAAATCCATCATGTCACCTCGCAGGCGAGCCCGCAGTGACGTCATTAAAGTTTTCGTAACCCGCACGGCAGCAAACCCAATTCTTAGAAGTGTTTTTAGCGGCAAAACTAGCCTCGTGTGCAGTGGCCGTAAGTTTTATGGTACTATTCGTAAAACGTAAGCATCTACAACACTGTTAATTTTTTGTCACTTTCAGATCAATTTAAAATAATATAAGTTAAAAAGGAGACAGAACCAACGTTGTTATTTTTCACACTGACCTAATACAAAATAGCGCCATTAATGGATTGATATCAAAATTTTTATTTGCAAATAATAGTATATTGTGCGACTAGTGAGAGAAGGAGAAGATTCCATGAGCGTAAAACGCACGCGAGTAGAATATTCTCCTTCGATCAATGGTCACACATAATATTTTATTCAACTAGCACGAGTAATATGTAATCGGGACCCTGATAAAAGAGGGAAAAATAATAAATCACTTCATTGATGACGTACCCACCGCCCTCGATGCACACAAGATGGCCCGGACTTTTGCTGAATTGCGATGCTGTTTTCATATATACAAATCGCTACCGCGTTCCTATTGGTCCAGAAAATTCATTATCGTGCAGTACGGTTCATTATTAGCACTCTACGCGTCAACATGAAGTAATTTATTATTTCCCTCGAATTTAGCAGGGCCCCGAAATTATATATTACTCACGTGTGTTGAATAAAAAATATTTTTTTTAAGAGTCGAAAATAAACAGTATTTTCAGGCGTTTCTTTTACGGAGTAACAGACTACAGTACGTAGGGTTTGTCAAAACGTTATTACAACAATTAATTAATTCTAACCGATAGTGTACAATGCACAAATACATAAACATAACATTATTATGGTAGACATGTTATATATTGTGAGTTTGTTATTTGCATGATTTATGTGCGAAGAAAATTGTCTTTCTCGAACATCTCTGCATATACTGATGAAACATTAAGTAATTATCCACATAAGAATTGTATTACGCGCAGAAATCAATTAAAATGGTTAAAAATAACGACTTTATAACCATTTGCTGGTACAGACTAGGTGCTTTTTTTGATATCTAACACCACGCTATATTTGGCAGCCTAGTCTAGCGATATCGATTCTTCCTGAATAAAATCGAGTCGAATCGAAGTTAGCGGAATCGATTCTTGATTTTATTCGGTTAATGAAAGATCGATTTTCGATTAATCGATTTACTTGATTTTTGTAGTAAAGGGAAAGAATAATAATATGTAATGATAAATTAGTGTACCAAAAGTTCCAAAAAAGCGTTTCATAGAATTCATCAAGTATTTCAGATCGATATAAAATATCTGATCGATATCCCAAAGAATAAATTTTCGATTAATCGATCTCAGATTTACGTGTTTAGTCTGTTCTATTTAAAAAAAAATTGCAGCCATTCCAACCCGAAAAAACTGGTAATTAAGAAAATGTTTCAAAGTGGAAATTATACAAAAAGTCCAGTCAATCGGGCGACAGGATCAGTCAAACTTCAAAAATATTGAAATTTGACATATCGTCGTTGGTTCTGTAATATATCTTATGTGCAAAAAGTAAAATTTGTAGGAAAGGCCAAAAAGTGGTTATTTCAGCAATGGATGGTAAGAACTAGCAATTTCGGAGGTATATATTACTAATTCATATTTATCTTCACTATACTTGTTTAATTAAGACGAAGTATTTTCTTAAAAAAATATTTAACGTTAATTTCGGATTTATTGGCACATGGAAGGAATTATTTGATACAACTTTTCACATAAGAGTTACTTCCCCTTGTTGGTTACTGTAAAATTAATTTGGAGGTATTACTAGTGTATAGAGCTCCGTTTCCTGAATCTTTTCATCTAAAAAACGTAAAATCTGGCAACCATGCACATAAGAGCTATTACAGAACCAACGACGATATACTAAATAAAATAAAGTTTCTGTTAACGCGTGCAGTGACGCGGGTAACGACTAGTAATAACGTCATATTTTATATTGGTTTGCATGTTTATATAATATGGTTTTACATGTAAAAAATAACCTAAGTAATTTTTCTTTGACAGAAATTCAGAACAAAAGTATAGTTGATTTTTCTTTTTTGTTCAAAATATTTCCGAAACTTGGAAAAAAATTATTTTTACAAAACTTTGTTGTAAAAAATCGAATAATAAACAGTTATGAAAAGTAAATCATTATCATATAAAAAAATAACGTTATAGCATACTTGTCTTCTGTGCACGCGCCAATTTTCCCCAAAATAACAGGGCTCTTCATATTTGCATATCAAACATCCCCCTAAAATTTGGTTTCAATCCGCTCATTCGATTAACCTGTATCGTGTTGACAGACAAACAAAAGCACAGACTTTTTCCAAAAATATATTTTTTGAACTCGGGGGACCTCAAAAAGAAAAAATATTGTAAAATTTTGAAGCTGAATTTTGATCTAAGTTAGTATAATTATTCACGTGCGGAGGCGGAATATTAAAAACTATTTTAAATACATGTGTAAACAGTATCAATCGATCAATTAATTATTTTTCGAGCAGTTTGGATTTAAAATTCGATAATGCATGTCTTATGAAGGTCATTGTCAAACTCGACTCAATGCGTTTTGCAGTTCGGCATTTATCATAATTTTCAAAAACTCGTTTTGTACAACGCTCTGTATATAGTACTAATTTTAACACGCCATAAATAACCGTAATTACTGTAATCAAAGCGCGGTTAGGTGACATAATATGACGTGTACGTATGTACAATTTGGTTCAGGTGACAAGTCTGCCGACGGCGGCTGCATCGCGACTAATGGAGCGTCCCGACGCTCACACGACACTGTACGGGCGCCGCTCAAACACGCACAGCACACATACATACAGTGCCACTGACGATCTGTTCCACTTCTCGTGTAATTATAAACAGTGTATATAATACGACAAATTAAAGGTCAATTTATTAAACGCATATATTTATAAATACATTTAGTCCAAGCTCTGACCGTACAAAAGTCGCTATACTAAAAATTTATTTGCCAATTTAACATGATAAAACAACATCAAATCAACAGCAGACTAAATCAGTTTTTATTCGGAACCCAAAGGAATGGTGAGACCTCTGGTGAGAAATGCGCCGAACTGTCCTAAGGTCAACTATGGAGGCCACAGAACAGTAAATAGGTATAGAAGGCGCATATCTCTTTCTATAGTGTCAATCGCCTTTTGACGTCTTTTGACATAGCTTATGGTCCATGCGGCAGTCTGCATTTACCAGCTGAAGAGTTAAGAGCTCCGAATATTTAACAAATAAACTAAAAATTCTTTTGAAAAATGGTTAGATGTACCCGTTATAAATTGTAAGAGTGATAGTACAGCAGTTTCTAATAAAAAAGACAACATAAATTTTATTAGGTCACTAAGAAATATTATTTTAATAAAGGTATGTTAAATCTCATTTTACAGTGGTAGCCATGACAGTTTTGATGGCAGTAGACAGAGCCGTACTGGGCTCATATTAGAGTATTGTGTTTGCTTTTATTATAATATAATATTGAATCATTTAAAATGTCTGACACCTCCTATTTAGAAACGCACCGAAACTAGAATAAAAAATCCTGAATACGTGTCTGATATATCATGTGGTGCTATGTTACTGCCTGCACCCCGCTTCTTGTGACAGAAGATTTGCCTACAAACTAGCATTATGCTCATTCTATACAATTACTGTTCAGTGATGGAGGCATAAGGTAAACATTGATTTAGAAAAGCATGATGTAGGCTAGATTAGCCTCCATCATGCGTTTATAAATCAATGTTTACCTTATGCCTCCATAGTTTACTTGTCAAAAACCCCCCTTAGGACAGTTCGGCGCATTTCTTACCAGAGGTCTCACCATTCCTTTGGGTTCCGAATACTTAAATATTTTTTATTTATTACTATTTGGTCAAAGTATTAATTATAGAGAAGTGTCAATTATTTGCAATTAAAAAAATGTTCAATCGAAATTGGTTAAGCCGTTTTTTTTGACGTGATAACGTCTTATAAATTGATGAAACACCAGCTGCACGCACGAAAAAGTGTAACGCCGCGCCGTAACGTTCCGCCTGACCCTGTGCGTGCAAGCGAGAGCGCAGTATAAGCGATAGAGAAGCACGATCGGCCCAAGTTTGACAGCTACTAAAATTTAGGTTATGTATTATTAAACATGATATTCGAGCGGAATACGTTATCACGTAAAACTATCGTCCGTAAACCGACTTTACAGACAACCAATTTTTTTTTTGTTAAACAAAAATTTGCAAAAAAGTATGCTTTAAAATTTTTTGAGAAATATTTATTAATTCCAATTTATATTTAATAATGATCATGCTGGAACTTTGATCGTGTGGATCTCAAGGGTCGCACTTGTAGCATCCCAATAAATAGTATAGTATACGCGCCACGGATCTAAAGAGTTCGGAAGCTAGTCACAAACAGCGTCGCAAAGACACATTTTAGAGCCGTTGATACTCCCACCTAAGATAATATAATAGAAGGTATTCCAATCCTGCAATGCATCATGGGAAATGTGTCAAGCGGTCGCGCTAAAGATACACTAGCCAGTAACTAAAGTATTTTCATCCTAACTCTTGAAATAATAATAAATATTGTTTATTAATTAATTAGCGCCTAAAAAATCTAAAAAATTTTTTAGGAGCTAATTAATTAATAAACAATATTTATTATTATTTCAAGAGTTAGGATGAAAATACTTTAGTTACTGGCTTGACACATTTCCCATGATGCATTGCAGGATTGGATGGCTAGTGTATCTGACACACTCGTGGTGGCGCCACCGCTTGACACATTTCCCATGATGCATTGCAGGATTGGATGGCTAGTGTATCTGACACACTCGTGGTGGCGCCACCGCTTGACACATTTCCCATGATGCATTGCAGGATTGGAATACCTTCTTATATATTATCTTACTCCCACCACCTCCCAGCTACCTGCACGGAACGTGCGCTCGTCGGTGATTGGCCGTGATCGCTCGTTGCCTTTGTCACTTGTCGCTTTCCTGCTTTAAAGTACAGTCGAGTACGCTATTGTCAAGTTGTTATTGCTATGTTAGTTTTGTTGAGTTGCGAGTTTGTAGTTTTTCAACAGACTGTACAAGCTCAAGCCTGCAGTCGCATCTAACTTTCGAGCCTTTTAGATTCGTGGCGCGTACTATATACAGGGTGTCCCATTAAGAATGGGACATAGAACAACTGCAGATTCTCCAATTCAAAATAAAACGATTAAGCGAAATATGCTTAGATAAAATGTTATTCGTTTCCGAAATACGGGGTGTTGAAGTTGAAAACTGAAAAATTATTAATGTCCATAATTTTTTTAATACACCGTATAATTTTACTCAAATCGGCACACTTGTTAAATATCATAAAATGCACCTAACAATAAAAAAATTAGTTCAGTACGCTTTACCAGTGGCGTACAGCAGGAGTAAGTAATGCTTGTACCCCTTCTAAATGTTACGCCGCTGTCTAAATTTTAATTAATTTTTAATCTGCGGTTGTTCTATGTCCCATTCTTAATTGGACACCCTGTATATAGTTTTGAGTAGAGAGTCGCAGCTTAGACTAATTCAACGTGACGGTGTTATAAATCATAAATAGCAACTTTGCATATTAGCGACAAATTATCACATAAGAGTTAAAAGTGCATAACGAAATAATTAACTAAATGCGGAATTTGATGAGAAATCAAGGCGAATGCCAAAAGTTTTCATTGCATTATTTCTTTCGAGCAACGACAGTTGAGTAAAGAAATCGAATTCGAGATTTCAACGTAAATAGAGATGTGGTTTCCAGTGGTCCCTACAGTCCTGTCTAAAGAACCACGCACAAACCATAATATGGGGTTTGGTTCTCGGTTAAATTGATCGAAAATGGTTTTATTTTATAGTTTAAAGGTCGCTAAGAAAAAGTGTCCATTGACGCATACCCTAAAAACCAATAGATTTTTAGCTACAGATATGTTTAGCGAGATTTTAGATATAGGGATATCCATTGAATTCACAAACATGTTTCATGTTCAACTTTTGTTCTTTTTTTTAGAAATAGAAAAATATTCGAAAACTAGATAATGTTGGAATGTGTATAAAACCATGTCATATTTGGATTCAGCGCACTTGAAAACATATTTCTAGAGTTTATGATTTTTTAAGATAGTGAATTTAATGGATATCCCCATATCTAAAATCTCGCTAAACATAATATGTGTAGCTAAAAATCTATTGAGTGACTATCAAGCGTTGATCATGCCTTTGTCACATAAACACTGTGACGTCATCATATGGAGTCTAAGCCCCGCCGTTTTAAACAAACACGTTTTTTCTTTTTAATTTTTGATTGCAATTATGGGGAAGAATATAAGAACGAAATATTTAGATTAGATGATGATGATGACGATGACATTGACGATGACGACGACGATGACAATGACGCGGATGATGATGATGATGATGCTGATGATGATTGTGATGATGCGGTTGATGATGATGATGATGCGGATGATGATGATGATGCGGATGACGCGGATGATGCGGATGATGCGGATGACGCGGATGATAAGGATGATGCGGATGAAGCGGATGATAAGAATGATGCGGATGATGCGGATGATGAGGACGACGCGGATGATGCGGATTATGCGGATGACGCGGATGACGTGGATGACGCGGATGATGCGGATGACGCTGATGATGATTATGACTCATATGATGCGAATGACGCGGATGATGCGGATGACTCGGATTATGCGGATAACGCGGATGACGCGGATGACACAGATGACGCGGATGATGATAATGATGATGACGCGGATGACTCGGATGATGATGATGATGCGGATGACGCATATGATGCGGATGACGCGGATGATGCGGGTGATGATTAGGATGATGATGATGATGATGATGATGATGATGATGATGATGATGATGATGATGATGATGCGGATGATGAGGATGATGGATGATGATGATGATGATAACAGACGCCATTCGCACCTACACTATTTTTGTTCTACCTCACTTTCCGTTATTTTCTACAATTTTTAAACTTCAACTTAATAGCAATGGGCGAATGAAGGATTTTTAAGGAAATTAAGATAAGGTAGGCATATTTTGAGCATAGGAGTTTGACAGGTAATCGGTCATGGCCTTGAATAAGGAACCATCTCGATATTTATCTGGACTTGTTGAGGGAAACCTTAACAAGATGGTCGGCACAGGAATTACCGTTTCTCGGCGAGAGGCAGCAGAAAAAAGTCCCAGCCACATCTGCCTCCGCCGGGATTCGAACCCGGTATCTCCCGAATGCGAGTCTAGTGCTCTCACCGCTACGCTACCCCGCTCGGTGAAATGTTTAAATTATTTGTTTATGTATACAAGGACGAAAATCTCACCAAAAAAAAAATTGGTTGTCTGTAAAGTCGGTTTACGGACGATAGTTTTACGTGATAACGTATTTCGCTCGAATATCACATTTAATAATACATAACCTAAATTTTAGTAGCTGTCAAACTTGGGCCGGCCAGGCGGAACGTGACACATTTCGGAACGTGACACTTTTTCGTGCATGCAGCCGGTGTTTCATCAATTTATAAGACGTTATCACGTCAAAAAAAAATGGTTTTAATCAAAAATGTGACTTATGCCAATTTCCTTGTGGTCGCGGACATTTGAAATGTGCATTTTTGATGGTTGGAGAGTGTGCGTCGCGTGTGCGATCGACCAACGTAGTTGCATCTAAAAATAGACGTCAACACACAGCGAAGTAAAAAGTGTATCTTCGACCGAAAATTAATATACCATCTAAAAACTGTTTACAAAAACTTTAATATATTCTCTGAAAGATGTTCTGCAGTTTTTCTTTTGTATATAGGGTGTCCTGAAATGGTCTACAGCTAACTTGCGTGGATAAACAATTGCTATCACGTTAGCTACTGCACTGTGGCAGAAAGAATTGCCTGAAAATATTTTCTTTTTCGTGGAACTATTAATAAGTTCGACTATCGTTTATAGAGTAGTAGTCTCAGTTATAGAGGTCCATGAGTGAATAATCTCTTATAGAGCTTTCTGTTTCTTACTTATATAGAGGTTTTAGAGGGTTACAAAGACGGTACCTGCCAATTACTCTAACTTAGAGAGTTTTCTCGTTCACCCAGTTCTCACTCACTCAGGAAAGTATATGATCTGCAGTTAGTTACAAAAAAAAATCTTAAATTGCGTTATCATCGCAAACCATTTAAAGATAATTGTTAAAAATCACGATTTTTTAAGGCGTATCATAACGTCGACGGGAAAAATAATTTTTTGAACATTCTGTACATTAAAACTGACGAGAAAATATATATTTGAAAAACTAAAAAAAAACACACATTATATACACATTAGTGATGTGCCGGATTGTTAAAAATGTATATCCGCGGATACGGATCTGAATACGGATATTTGGTTTCAAGATCCGCGGATACGGATACGGATCTTAACTTTCTTAGAGTACGCGGCGGTAAATATTGCACATCGACCTTTGGAAAGAGACTATCTGTTATGGGAAAAAGTTATTGACCTCTTTAAGAGTTAACTCTCATAACAGATTGTCTCTTTCCAAAGATCGATACGCATTATCTCATTATAAAGATAATTTTTAGTACCTTTGAGTTATGTACTATTGGTATGGTACTCACTACGATAAATTTTTGCAATATAAAGGTGCCAAATACGATTTTAATAAATAAAAAATAATCTGAATGGAATTTAATAGTTTTTCATTATTACCTAATCACCTAATATATATATAAAAAATCATCTATGAATTGAAAATTAATAATGTAAAAGATACGCCAAAAACTAACGGATACGGATTATTCTTCTCCCTCGGATATCCGCGGATACGGATACGGATATCCGACACATCACTAATACACATATGTACAAATCCTATCGTTCTATGTGTGTTATGTATTGTTTATGTTTATTTAATTATAGCTCCTGTCCTATACAGCAGCGAATGATAATATATGAACTTGGTCTCAGATTGAAGCACTTTAGAAGTCATTTCAGGCGCCACAGAGCGGAATAAAAAGTTAGACCATTCGTCATTTGGAAGCAAAATGCAATACGCTCACATTACCAGTCTGTAAACCCTATGAAACACAAAGTTGTGTTATTTAATACAAAACATTTAAGGCTGATTTACACTCAATCATATATATTAATACGCTAAGGTTAAGATGTTTGCCTCCCTTTTTAGAAAAAACCTCACAATTTCTCCACATAAATTATATATCATTTTATACTGACATCGACAACTAAAAAAATTATTATTGTTTTTGTTTTTGTTAATTAATTAAAATACAGCAACGCTGAAGTTTGAACAACGTCTGCCATCTGACGGCTTTAATTTTGAAACAACGTCAACACTTAGATCTGTCATCTGACCTCCATATTGTAATACAACAGACACAATACTGCATACTGCCATCTAACGGCTTTAATTTTGAAACAGCGAGCAATCTGAACAACGTCACAGTAATGCTGCATGATGCCATCTGACGGCTTAGCTCAACGCTTTTGCTACTTGCGCCTCTATATGACAATTTTAGTAAAATATTTCTTCGATCTGCTTCATATTGTAATACAACAAAAAGAAGAACGTTATAAGCAGTGTGCAAAATTAGAAACGAATTGAATACTTGCAATCATATTTAAAAAATAATTATTATACTTATTTAGTGCGAATAATTCGCACAGGTCACACTAGTTTTTCTTTATTTGAGTTTTTTTAAAGCTTTATATTTATCTTTACGGGAGGACAGTGTGTCGAAGTATTCAGAATGCTAGACTGTCGTGGATATTTTGCGATGTTTAGACCCAGCTTTAATATACTGGCCCGATAACCCCCCCACCCCGAAAAAACTTCACCCTCTACAATACAGTTAGGCTCAAATCTTGTTGATCATTTTTTTTTTGACAAACTTCCACATATCCGGTCGGCTTGAAACTTTCAATGGCAATGAATGTTTTCATGCGAATTCAAATTCAATCGGTTTTAACCACAGAGATATAAGTTACTATAGCGTACGCTAGCGGGTATGCTTGCCATAAGTGAAAGTGTCTGCAATTCAGAGCGAGAACGCTGCAAACGTTCCGTATCATTATATATGTTTACTCAAATCAGCATTGTTTTGTATCATTAGTTACCATAGAGATAAGGAAATGTTCTCTCTCTGAATTGAAGACACTTTCACGGCTCACTCGCGTACTCTAGTCTAATATCTCTGTGGTTTTGACCCTATCTCGGCTGACCTTGAATCTACACTGTGGAGTTAGGCGGAGCACCCTCGGAACTTGGTAAAAGTCGGTAACTGTGAATTATATTCGTATTAACTTTCAGCGGAACATAATTTCAGGGGAATTTACCAGAAAGCCCTATATATACGGTACTTTGAGGATATTGTTATAGGTGTAAAATATGCATAAACTGGCGCATATTTATTTTATTTACGTTTTGAGGGCGGAACCAATCAGAGCCTGACCTTATTTCAGACATGTTTTTCGATCCTATCACCGTACTTCCATTTCAATACGGCACGTAGAAGTAAAACAATGAATGTCGTTTCTAGAATTCATTGATAGAAGGTACGGTGGTATTGCCTTAAAACTGTTTTTCCTGGACTCATCGCATTTCATCGAGTGTTTTTACTAGAAATTAGTAGTGCATGATAAGTTTTTATCACAAGAAAACATCTGCACTTTGTATACGTGTCTGCGGTCACAGCACAAATTGGTGTATGGTTAATAATAAGTTTTTTGTGTAATTCATACTAGCAGTTAATTAAAAAAAAATTGGTTGTCTGTAAAGTCGGTTTACGGACGATAGTTTTACGTGATAACGTATTTCGTAATACATAACCTAAATTCTACATATAATAATTATAATAATTCGAATCTATGATATTGCATCTTTCGCTTCAAATTTAGGTTAATTTTATTTATTTAAATTACTCACCATATAATATAATTGTTTTTTTAACTTTCTTTCTTTCGTATTTTTTATTTTAAGTCTCAAAGATTAGCTGTCATAATATTTATAAAACAATTGTTTCATTGTTTATAATATAAAATTCCAAAACCTACTTACAATATTTAAGTATTTTCATACGTCGAAAAATTGATTTTTATAATGATAAAATTTGTAAGAAAACGATTTTTCGAGAGATGAGACCTAGCTAAAACGATTTTTTGCCCCCCAAAATCCCTTTTCAGTAAATTTCATCCAAATCGATAGGGCCGTTTTCGAGAAAAGCACGCACAGGGTCAGGCGGAACGTTACGCGTTACGAACGTTACGCGTTAGGAACGTTACGCGTTAGGAACGTTACACTTTTTCGTGCATGCAGCCAGTGTTTTATCAATTTATAAGATTGGTGATTCATCAATGTATAAGACGTTATCACGTCAAAAAAAAATTCAATGTTCAAAAGCTCACTTTTTTACACGCTTTATATTAGTTTCACTTGTAAGTTTGTATGTCTGTAAGTATGTATGTTTGTTTGCAACCTCGTTTGGACTACAGCAATTGGTTTATTACTGTTAAAATGTTATGTTACTACTGTAAGAGCAATCGTTGATCGAGCGGTCTAAGGCGCTAGTCTTCGCTGACGTCAACTCTCGAATTCACCGGTCGTGGGTTCTAATCCCGTCCACGCCGAAATAAAAAATTTGTTGTTTTTCGGCAAATTTTTGACAATAAATCAAACTAAAAAGTGGAAAATAAATATAGTTTAAAAAAAACTAAAAAACACGCTTTATATCGAACTAAAAAGTAAAAAATAATTTTTTTTAAAATAAGCTTAAAAAAATTATTTTTTACTTTTTAGTTCGATATAAAGCGTGTTTTTTTTTAAACTATATTTATTCTGAGTACGTGGGCTATATATGTATACTATTGCGTCGAAGTTAACAAGAAGTTGATGAATCCGAATTTTTTAAGAGGGTACAGCGTACTTAGTATTTAAATTTAAAATAAATGTTGTTGAATAAATTTTTGTGTATTTCAAATAAAAAGAAACACAAATACACATTATTTGAAGATATGAATATAAAATATTGGCATAATCGGTTGTGCTTTTTGGCCATAGATTTTGTGTAAGGATATTCATGCGATGGTACGTCAAATATGTTTACTAGAATTACTTCGTCCTTAAGACGTCATGCTACAAATTATCTACAGGTGATTTTGTATTATTTTACTTTGGATCGAAGTACATTTTTATGTTTATCGATGTACGAAACTTACCTACTGAGAGAAAAAGTGCTGCATGGAAAATTGGTAAAATCGATCGACCATAAATTCTATAATACATTATAGAATATTATAATGCTTTATTTCTTGGCATTCCTAAAAAATGAAAATAAAATTTGTTGAAAAACATTAAAAAATGAGATACAGTGTAAACTCCATTTAACGCCACTCGATATAACGACAAACACTTTAAAACGCCGAAATTATTAACTCTAGTTGGTTTACCTTGTTGCTCAAACAATGATACACTTTAAATAGTAACACACCCGCTCTAAATAACAACAATGCGTCACCATTAAGCAATAAACAGTACTCGTTTGTTATTTTGTTGCTTTGTTGTCGGCGCCATGCGTACCGAAGATTCTAAGAAATTCGTTCTTTTGTTTGTTGAGATTATCTTTTGTATGTTTAGCTCAGCTGTAATTAATTGTGATTGTATGAACGTCTGTTGGTCAGTTGTAAATTTTATATATTATGAGTAAATACATATTATAGTAAAAAAATTGATTATTTCTTCTCTCCGTTTAACGACAACTCTCAATAACGCCACAAAAAGCACACTTCCTTGAGTGTCGCTATATAGAGTTTACACTGTATTTGAGATTAGGAGACTGCAAAAAATAATAAAATATTAACAATATAATATTGAGCATAGGAATAAAATCGCTCTCGAACTATTAGGGTGCAAACATATACTTCTGTCTTTTTTTACGCCGTAAGCACTGGCGTATCCAGGAGAGCAAAACAAGCACGGGGGACCCGGTTTAAGAAATTTCTAATTTGCCCCCTCCTGGGCCAAAAGCTGGGTATGCCCATGTTAACGTCATAGAAAAAGACAGAGTTTTTGAAACAGAGATACTTTATTCAGATTGAATGCAAGTACATCAACCAATCCTTTTATCGGAGAAATCAGGGAATTACATCGAAGAAAGAGACGCAGATATATTTTCGATACGCTTTGTTGCGTTCACTCACCGCACATTGAGTAGATAGGCAATGATTCATATAGTTAATTAATAGATAATTATATGATTAACAATTGTGGTTTGTGATATCTTGGATAAGTTATTGATTTGATTTATTATATAATTTAGTCTTTGAATGACGTGTACTTAACATAAATGAATAAATTTTGAAACTGTTTTTAGTATTTTATTTTTAAAATTAGTGTAAACACTTAACAGTGCATTAAATTGTTTTAAATTACAAACGGTCTTTTTTAAGAATTCAATTTTCAAAATATTATACTAAAATTGAGTACATTTTGGACCTCGCTTATTGCAAATGTAGATTCGGTTTGTTGCTAGTGTGAACAGACTTTATCTAAAGTGAAGGGCAACGGTGTGAGTGAATTCGAACGCTAATTAGTTAATTAATAATTATTAAAAGAACCTACCTGCATAATATTGTGATCAAGAACTTTTTGTTCACATGTAGAGCATGTTAAGTGAGTACACGTTTAAATTTTGTATATTATTATATTATGGTGGTGTTTTTTTTAAACTGCCTGCTCCAGTTAAATATTCACATTTAATATTTATAACATAAAACATCTGGCAGTAATGGCCACTCATCTGATGCTTTTAACTTCCCGATCAAATACTTATAATAAGCGGTTTTATATTATTAATAAGAGCGCGAAGCGTTGAACTGTTGAAAACTCGAGATTTGGTCCGCGTTAAGTCTTTAAAGATACTAAATTAAATACTATGAAGATGCCTATACAACGCTGCCTGCTAACGAAAGCATTTTTGCAAAGAGAAAAACATATTTGAATTTCTCTATGTGTATATAAAAATAATATTAATGCGTTTTAAAATGAACTAAACATAAATAATACGACCACGTTTGGTTTTTGGTTGTTAGTTTTTTTTTTTGCAAAGTTATAACGAATATTGTCAAAGCTATTATTACTTAGTGTTCCTGCCGAATTTTATATGGAAGGTGTATTCCAGTAATCGCAAACATGTTTGTTAAATTTGTAATATCATATATATTAATACGCTAACGCTAAGGTTAAAGATCTTTGCCTCCCTTTTTAGAAAAAAACCTCACAATTTCTCCACATAAATTATATATCATTTTACAGATAATTGCTTGCTATACTAACATCGACAACTAAAAAATGTATTGTTGCTTTTGTTTTTGTAAATTAATTAAAATACAGCAACGCTGAACGGCTTAACTTTTGAAACAACGTCAACACTTCGATCTATCATCTGACCTTCATACTGTAATACAACAGACACAATACTGCATACTGCCATCTGACGGCTTTAATTTTGAAACAGCGAGCAACGCTGAACAACGTCACAGCAATGCTGCATGATGCCATCTGAAAGCTTAGCTCGACGCTTTTGCTACTTGCGCCTCTATATGACAATTTTAGTAAAATATTTCTTCGATCTGTCATCTGAGCTTCATATTGTAATACAACAAAAAGAAGAACGTTATAAGCAGTGTACAAAATTAGAAATGAATTGAATACCTGCAATCATATTTAAAAAATAATTTTGTAAAGTGATAATTATTATACTTATTTAGTGCGAATAATTCGCACAGGTCACTCTAGTTTATATTATATATTATACAAACTTAAAATAGGCGCTAATGTAGGGGAGAATTTAGGTTTAGACCCGCGAGGCCCGGGCCTAAGACGGAAAATTTTTAGAGGTGACTTCAACAGACAAAAAAAAATTAAATCTCTTCATGCTGAAAAATTGATCGGATCAGAGAATTTAGCAAAAAGAAAACAATATTTTTTGATTAATATCACACAAGAGTACTCATGAAGGAAGCTGTAGAGCAAAATATTAATTCCCAAACTAGTTTTACAAATTTCTTTTCAAAAAGTATTTTTAATTTTTATTTTCTAGCCAGGTAATTCGTATTATTTTCAGTTTTATTTCTTTATTATTATGATCCTAGGGCAGGGAGGTAATTACCCCTTATATCTACGTCTTTGTCAGTTAGAAAACTACTAGGATAAGATAAAAACACGGTCTAGCCTCTTCCTATTTTTATATTTATTAGGTATGCCATTTTCCATAGTACTTAATTAGTTTTTATTTTTCCATCAAGGAAGAACGTTAAAGTGTTTTTTTTCAAAGTAAATAAACATTTCAGTAGGTAATATAGGTATCTCACATTCAGGAAAAATGTTTTGAGTGTACGGAATATTGTGTATGTTGAAAGTTGATTGGTCACGCTGTCAGTGCGTTTGTACAGGTTTATAATTAGTAACAGGGAGCGGGGGGCGCCTCTGTGGACCAAATGTTGCTTGACACGATCCACATTATAAAAGCGAACAAAGGAACTTGAAATATTAGGTCTATTTGTCCTGCCAGTGTAACGTAGGGTTGCCGTACGTCCTGGTTATAGTATCCAAATCAAATATTTTTAACTAAAAAAAGACGGCTTGCACTCCGGGAGTGCCGGCAGAAGTGAAAACTTGAATATTACCTCTACTCTCCATCCATCTTACGAATTTTCGATCAGTTTACCCATACCTCTACTCTCCATCCGTCTTGCGAATTTTTGATCAGGTCACGTGTCCTGACGCGAGTTTAACATTTTTTACCCATTACAAAAAAAGTGTACAACGCCGCTAAAGAAGTTTTCACTTCAAAAATAATTTCGATGTAGATATCAAGACAATCGGTGGATTTGCTGAGTTCGCATGACGCAGATGATTTACTAAAAAGCCTGAATTACTGGAATTCAAATACATTTTGGCTTTTCAATTTTATATCGAGAGATGGCGTTAATGTGCCAAGTATTCATATAATATTAACACCCAGTTGTCTTGATTTAAGCTTTATAATTATGGCGTTTTAAACGATGTTGTATTTTAAACAAAGTTTTGTAATTTAGTAAATGTTTATATCGAGAGTTTCACGTAATCTAATCTCTTACTCATACTTAAGTATTCTGTCCAAAATTTTGAAAAAAAAAATACCGGCATAGAGGCTGCTAAATATTATAGGAAAATGGCACCCGCGGGGTAGGAAAAATCGCTGAAGGAAAGTTTTGAAAAATTGCCTTTCAGCGATTTTTCCTACCCCGCGGGTGCCATTTTCGATGTTTGAGCACCGAATTATTTTTCAAAACTGCCCTTCATCGATTTTTCCTACCCCGCGAGCACCGAATTATTTTTCAAAACTGCCCTCTAGCGATTTTTCCTACCCCGCGGGTGCTATTTTCGATTTTTGAGCACCTGAAAGGACAAAATTTACGTGAACTGGATTATACAAAATATACGAAAAATCCAAAGTGAAATTATAAACAGACGTCTCTCACTATACTGTTTTATAATAATCTTTCGATAATTATTGGACAGTGTCAAGTTCGCTTTATAGTTTTTCCACTGACGTCACAAAATACAACGACGCTGGCCAACGACGGATTTGTTTACATTGGTTATTTTATAAACAGTTTATATTAAATTTCCAACGTTCGGTTAAATTTATACCAGAGGAATTTAGTTTAAAAGTGCTCTGTCAGAAACTGCACACCAATATTTTCGTCGTTTTGAAAATATTTTCATATTTTAATATCGATCGTTCTTTAAAATGGACATTCATTTTTCTTCATTTCTCAGCGACAAAAAAATAATAATGCCGATAGAAACATAATTTTTGAAGTGAAAACTTCTTTAGCGGCGTTGTACACTTTTTTTTGTAATGGGTAAAAAATGTTAAACTCGCGTCAGGACACGTGACCCTGATCGAAAATGCGTAAGACGAAAACTTTTATTTATACAACGTTAGACATCTAGCGTTGAAATATCGTACATAAAAATGCAATCTATGATACAAACCATTTTGATCGAAAATTCGTAAGACGTTAATATTCAAGTTTTCACTTCTGCCGGCACTCCCGGAGTGCAACCCGTCTTTTTTTTGAAGAATTGAGGCAATTCTGCTCAAAATAATTTAAAGAAACTTGGAATTAAAAACGACCCCATTGTTCGGTCCCTTTATCCAAGAAAGCAGGGCGTTGTTCCGTTGTTCCTCTGTTAGAAGCCCCTGATTTACAGTTTTTAATTTGAGTACTCGTAAAATATTATTTGAATTTTTTATTTAAAATAAAAAAAAATATATATTGAAATTAATATGAATTCAGCTAATGAAAAATACGTCCATTTTATCACAGATTTTCTTAGGACAGAATTTTTAAAATCTTAGAAGTGTACAAAAAAAATGATCAAAATAATATTATAAACTTGTGCTCATTTTATTTCTTGCCATAATGTTGAAATAACTCCAAATTAAAGCAAAATGGTACCTATATCTGTTTTTTTTTCATTCGTGCAGTTTTTGGTTTCTCCGGTTTAAATATTGTGTAAAATATCAATCTTATGGCGTTATTCTTTATGGTTAATGTTAAAATTAACAGCGCTGTTAAATTTCTGTCTCACTTTAACGGTCTGATGTTTATTAGATAGTGACAAAAGCACTAGATTCTACAGCGCCGTAAACTTGATGTAGGCACTACACATTACACGACTGATTTTCCTGTCGCATTTATATTTCAGACCACCAGGCGTATTATGCATAAAAATGACTGATTTTTGTTGTAGTTCAGGTTCTGGCTATCTACTAAAAAAAAATTGGTTGTCTGTAAAGTCGGTTTACGGACGATAGTTTTACGTGATAACGTATTCCGTAATACATAACCTAAATTTATATAATAATTATAATAATTCGAATCTATGATATTGCATCTTTCGCTTCAAATTTAGGTAAATTTTATTTATTAAATTACTCACCACCTATAATAATAATTTTTATTAACTTTCTTTCTTTCGTATTTATTTAAGTCTCAAAGATTAACTGTCATACTATTTATAAAACAATTGTTTCACTGTTTATATAAAATTCCAAAACCTACTTACAATATTTAAGTATTTTCATACGTCAAAAAATTGATTTTTAACTATAAAAATTACACTATTATTATATAAAAAACAACTATGGCATGTATCTCTTTTGCGCATGCGCCGATTTTCCCCAAAAAATTTACAAAAATTTCTATTAAAAATAGATAGAGTAAAAACCGTTTTAAAAACTATATTATTATTATATAAAACATCATTATAAGAGATATATTCTTTTACGCATGCGCCGATGTTCCCCAAAAACAATAGGCCACTTCATATTTGCATATCAAACATCCTCCCAAAATTTGGTTTCAATCCGCTTATCCTTGGTGTCGGAATGATAAGAAATGTCAAAAGTGACGTTTGCAACTGTCAAAGTATTATGTTCTAATAATAATTAGTTATTCCAATACTTAACTTAGAAGGCGTTGCATTTCACAAAATACTAATGTCAAAAAATTGAATTAAACATTAGAAATGCAGCCGTTTTCATGTTAAGACAAGACATACGTTATTTTCTAATTTCCATGTACGGCAAACAAAGACGACAGACCGCGTCGCGCCATGCATTAGACATGTAACATTGCATTTATACAGCTATTTTTCTATATAAATTTGTATAAAAAAACTGTTTAGGCAAATTCTGTTATACGAAATCTATGTAAAATGTTCTCCTCTTTCGTTTAAGACTGGTTTCAAACCGATCTGATTTAAATTGAGCGAGAAATTAGCAAAAAGCACGCACAGGGTCAGGCGGAACGTTACGCGTTACGAACGTTAGGAACGTTACACTGTTTCGTGCATGCAGCAGGTGTTTTATCAATTTATAAGATTGGTGATTCATCAATTTATAAGACGTTATCACGTCAATATAACAATTTTATAGATGACAAAAGATTGGAAATAAGCTAGTAAATTATATTGATACATAAATATAAACATTTATTTTAAATTTGTAAATAACATTACCTACATCATATTTAAAAAAAAAGCTGTAAATAGAGACATTAATGTAGTGAACATTTTTAATCCTGTATATTATGTTTGAAATATTTTGATTTATAATTTTTTACAACGCTCTGTTTGTATAATATTAGGGACATAAAGTTTCCCTGCGATATTATATTCATAATATAATAATTATAAAAAATCAGTCATATTTCTGATATAACTCAGCTCTTCTAAAGATATGCTGTAGAATAGCTGCGGCGAAAGATGAATCCACAGCGTCATGGTGACGTGAACGCATTGCGCCCGCCTTTTAGCTTGCTATATTGTCTGTTTCGGAGATCCATGTGCGTCGAGTGTTTATTTTTATTCTACCGCTATAAATGGATATGTCGAATTTATTCCACACGCCACTGTCTGCGGGCAAGTAGTCGGTCACTACCATATTATTGATGACGTGCCTGCGGCTTCAACTCTCACCGCGGACACTATAACACTTGATAAGGACTAGGCTTATATTGTAAATCACAATTTTATGTACATGATTCATAATAATATGTATATTCAACACGCGTGAGTAATATGTAATTTTGGGGCCCTGCTAAATTTGGGAGAAATAATAAATTACTTCATGTTGACGCGTAGAGTGCTAATAATGAGCCGTACAGTGTGATAATGAATTTTCTGGACCAATAGAAACGCAGTAGCAAGCCCAAGCGTGCAATAATGAAAAAAAACTACACGCAGCTTCTGAACCAATAGGAACGTGGTAGGCGGTATTGTATATATGAAAACAGCATCGCAATTCAGCGAAAGTCATGGCTATCTTGTGTGCATCGAGGGCGCTGGGTACGTCAATCAATGAAGTGATTTATTATTTTTCCCTCTTTTATCAGGGCCCCGATATCATATTACTCGTGCTAGTTGAATAAAATATTATTTGCGACCATTGATCGAAGGAGAATATTCCATTCGCGTGCCGCAAATTTCACGCTCATGGAATCTTCTCCTTCTCTCACTAGTCGCACAATATACTGTTATTTAAAACTTTTGGCATCTGCAGTGACGCAATCTTTATTCCACCTTGATCTGGACTACCAATAAACGATGTTGAATTTCTCAAGTTGGGGGAACGATCCCCAATCTCGAGAATAGTTTTTCCCCTCTCTAGTTTCGACTAATGAAAACGGCTTAGCAACTTTGCACTACATCAGAAAGATATTTTAGATCTTCACTTTCCAAACTTATCGCAAAGCTATGCGCTTATTGGCCAGAGTCAGATTACGTCAAGTTTAACGTGTACTTTAATTATTAAATCACAAAATAAGAATTCTGTGAGCATTACATATGTTCTGGCTCTGGGCTGGGTAAAAAATGTGTGGAGCGGCCTCCCTTGCATAAAAATTAACATTTTTGGAAGCGTAGTAACAGTAAAGTCACAAAAATATTTAGAAGCGTCTTTTTATTGCCTATTGCGGTACTGATAATTTTTTTCCAGTCTGGATTTGTCTGGCTTTTCAGTAACTAACTAGGCGTTATTCTATTGTTTCAAGTGTTTGCTGCTCTGTCGGTGGAAACACGTAGGTCGAGTCTATGTTCTCAAAATCGACATAAATTTTGTTCCGACCAGTCGAATCCAATATCGTTACAAGTTCGCTAAACGATGGCCGTAATTCAGGTAAAGACGACCAACATCGCAACATTAAAGAATATATTTCAGCTGTTAAATTGTCTGGTTTCTCCAAACGTTTATCGTCCAATAAGTAAGGTAACAGTTCACTGTTACTTAATATTCCGTAAGGAAATGCACCTGTGAAATTTTAATGGGTATTAGGATCATATTTCAAAAAAATTCAAAAGGGAAGATTGGTCTTCCATTTGTTCGATAAAAAAAAATTGGTTGTCTGTAAAGTCGGTTTACGGACGATAGTGTTACGTGATAACGTCATAAAGAAACATTGAACCATACTCGTAAAGTGTTGAAAAATAACTTTTTTTTATTTTTCACATTATACGTATACGTTTCCAAACATTTATTTTTACATATTTAAATAGTAAAATTAGAGTTCTAACTAACTGTAGAAACGGTTTTTAAATATAATGAACCGTTTTCAAAATACACGCTGTTTTAATAAACGGACGGTCGGGTGGTGTGGATTTTTCACTCCCTGTAAGTATATATACGAGCGAACTGTGGCAGTGTATTGGAAGTTTGTTCTTTAATAAATAGATTTTTGTAGCTGTCAAACTTGGGCCGATCGTGCTTCTCTATCGCTTATACTGCGCTCTCGCTTGCACGCACAGGGTCAGGCGGAACGTGACACTTTTTCGTACATGCAGCCGGTGTTTCATCAATTTATAAGATTGGTGTTTCATCAATTTATAAGACGTTATCACGTCAAAAACAAACTGACTTCACGGAAAATGAAATATTAAAGTCGCCCAAAAAGCTTTAAATGATATGAATCTTGCAGTTCTTGTTCATGTTTGGAAGTAGATTTAAAATCACAAGACTGTAAAGAATGCAATATTTACCTAGTGTAGCAATTTCCCAAAGAACAACTGCAAACGCCCAAACGTCGCTTTTACTCGAATAAAGATTATCTCGAATCGCTTCTATACTCAGCCATCTTAAAGGTACCTTTTTGTTCTTCGCGTTGATGTAAATACCCGTTCGAGACAAACCAAAATCGCTAATCTTCAAGACTTTGTTTTTATCTATTAGCACATTTCGTGCTGCTAGATCCCTGTAAATTGAAATTATTATAATCTACATCGGTGCTTTTTAGATGAGAGAGTTGAAAGGTTTTCAAACATCTATACTAATATATAAAGTTGAAGAGTTTGTTTGTTTGTTTGGTTGAACGCGTTAATCTCATAAACTACTGGTTCGAATTGAAAAAATTTTTTTTGTTGGATAGCCCATTTATCGAGGAAGGCTGTAGGCTATATAATATCACGCTACGACCAATTGGAGCGGAACATCAATGAAAAATGTTGCAAGATGTCTCTCAAAATTAGTCCGTCCGACAAATATTATCAGGTGAAATGCCTTAACTAAATATTGCAATATTAGCGCGTCACGTTCACAAGCCCGGGTAGCTCAGTCGGTAGAGCGTAAGACTCTTGATGCTAGGGTCTTGTGTTCAAGCCCCACGTCGGCGAAAATATTTTTATTTTCTACATTGCTTTCTTCTAAGGCTTACATTTCAATTTTTCAAAATTCTATTACGACTAATTAAAATTAAATAAATCTAATAATAGCTCATTTGAAAACTGTTACAACTATAAGTACCTATATAAAAATAATTTTCCTACAGTGTTTTCAATTAAATATTTATTATACTAAAAGAAATTTATTACTTAAAAAAAGTATAAATACTGCCTTTTAACGACAAAAACTTTTGAACGGTAACTCCAATCATTATGAAGTTTGGACACAACATTCATCTCGGTAAACTAAGATGAATGTGCGTGTTTCCTTCCCCATTCGTTCTTTTGCACCCGGGTGAAACCGGGCGGGACCGCTAGTTAGTGATAATCGTACATTTAGCTCAAAATAAAGTAAGTTGGTTAACTTTAAGACATCTTTATAAACTTTAAAAAGTTATATTTAATTATATACTATAATAACACTGAAGTTATCTATCTTTATCTCAACGGTTCCCTGAAGAGCCGCGGCTCAAACTTTGAGAAGACCTAATCTAAACTAACGTTTACTCACTTATAGTTTTGGGAGGTAGAGAAGACTGTGATCAACAGTGGCGGATTTACAGATTTGCCGCCTGTCGGCTTTTCAATTTTTGCCGCCTCTGAATCAATAAAATTCCAACTTTATGATTTGTTCTCCATCATCCTCGTTACATCAACTTTTCCCGTATGGTTAGTATCATTGAGAACAAGGTACCGTGTCAGATCCTTGATTATTTTAGTGAGTATTTTTTTTGACGCATAAGAAATAATTTTCTGAAATTGAATTTGACAATTTTGCTGCAGCAATCATGATTAGACCATCGATATTATATCAAGATTGAGTTGTGTAAGCAGATCTCATAATAATTAGGTACATGGAGAAAAAATTATAGTAAATATCAGTGAAGAAAATATGTAAAAATAACTAAATTTCGATTATAATATCGAATCGCTATTGCAATATTCAAAAAATTCATGATGATCATTAAAGTATATTTTAAAAAGCGTTTGGCAATTGTTAATGTAGAGATGTTGAAATATTTAGTATTTAGCACTGTATACATATAGGACTATATTTCGATTTTTGTTAAATATTTTAATTTTTCTTCAATTTTCATTCGTATTTTGTGTGTATAATAATTTTTTTTTTTAATTTTTTAAATCGAAATAAAAAAATGTATAAACTAAATCTGCCGCCCCTTAAAATTTGCCGCCCTAGGCTTCAGCCTACTCAGCCTGCTGGTAAATCCGCCACTGGTGATCAATATAGTTCCACTCTTTGAGTACGGAACCTTATTAAAAAATTGGTTGTCTGTAAAGTCGGTTTACGGACGATAGTTTTACGTGATAACGTATTCCGTAATACATAACCTAAACCTCCCAAAATTTGGTTTCAATCCGCTTATCCTTGGTGTCGGAATGATAAGAAATGTCAAAAGTGACGTTTGCAACTGTCAAAGTATTATGTTCTAATAATAATTAGTTATTCCAATACTTAACTTAGAAGGCGTTGCATTTCACAAAATACTAATGTCAAAAAATTGAATTAAACATTAGAAATGCAGCCGTTTTCATGTTGCATTTATACAGCTATTTTTCTATATAAATTTGTATAAAAAAACTGTTTAGGCAAATTCTGTTATACGAAATCTATGTAAAATGTTCTCCTCTTTCGTTTAAGACTGGTTTCAAACCGATCTGATTTAAATTGAGCGAGAAATTAGCTAAAAGCACGCACAGGGTCAGGCGGAACGTTACGCGTTACGAACGTTAGGATTTAGGAACGTTACACTTTTTCGTGCATGTAGCCGGTGTTTTATCAATTTATAAGATTGGTGATTCATCAATTTATAAGACGTTATCACGTCAAAAGCGATTACCTATGTGTAATTTGTTTTTCTTCAAGATGTGCCATTCCTTTGGCAATCTGTAGTGCGAAATTCTGCAGTTCTTTCGAATCTATTTCAAATTCTTCAGCGCGTTGTTTTTTAACGGTCGGTGTTTCTGCAGGACTGCTTTCATTCGAAATATCCGTATATTCTGCTATAATAAAATCAATGTCGTTAATTATTCAATTTATAAACAGATCTTAAAATATTTTTTTTTGCAATTCATTAACATTTGCAGTTTTTCGAGAATTCAACATATTTCATTTACTCGGTTCGCCCCAACGGCTCCGTAATTTTTAACATCGCGGCTCCACCTATATTCTACCCTTCTTGGTCTATACTCTAGTCTATAGCATATGTAACTGCCAGCTAATTAAAATTTTAATGTTATCACGTCTCCTAGATGTATTTTTTTTTAATAGTTATTAAATCTTTCGAAAAGCGCTTCCATTAACAATTAAAATGTCTGAAACTTGCCAGGAACAAATAAGATCAAACTTTTAAAAATAAAAACTTACTTTCAGTAACTGAAACACGTTTGCATACTGGAAGAGTGTTTGGCAATGTTATATATGAACAATCTGAATTGCTGAAACAAAACAATTCAAAATATAAAAACTTTCAATAAAAAAAATATTCAACTGGCTGTTCCATGACGAGAAATCAAAAATTATATACGACATCCTCAACTAATCTGACTGGACTAACTGAATGGCTATTAACACATTATAACATATAATAGTTATTGACGTAACTAGTAGTCTAAGTCATTCATCGCGCTGACAGGTCATGACTTAGCCTACAAGTTACGCCCATAATTTTATTCAACAATTGCGCGTTATTCATGTTTTATTTATTGTTATTAATGAGATGTTGTAAATATCTATTTATTTCTTTATAAAAAAAACTGTCAATACTAACAGCACCAAACAGCACGATTCAATGTTTTGGTTTGAGGTTAGCCGGTTATGAATAAACTCCATGTCGAAAACATTCGGCCTCTCAATTTTAGCCTCAATGGGTAACAACGGAGTTGTTGTTACCTACTATTTCGTTACGACTCAGAAAATAGTTACGTTTATTTTCATTATTCCACAATGGCCGAGCTAGTAGGAATTTTCATTGAGTTATGACAAGTAATTGTCACCAGTCGGTAAATGGCTATTTAGGGTTCGGTTTTTAGGCATGATAAAACATGAATAGCGCGCATGAGTTGAATAAAATGTTTAATTTATTATTATAATTATTATTTTCCTTTATTTTCATTTTCATTTATTTAATAAGCACGTCTGCAGTAATAATTTTGGACTCCTGCCCTAGCACTGGTCACCCAAGTTGGGCAGGATATCCTCTATTTGTATATTTAGTATATTTTGTATATTTTTATTGAGGAAATAAATAAATAAAAAAAAATAATTATTTATACACATTATTATACAAACAATATACACAGAGTCTTTGCTATAAGTATTACAAAAACTATTTTAGACTATATTAAACAGTCATAATTATCGCTAAAAAAAAGAAAGTAAGAAATGAATAATTACACTAAAAAAACATGCATTTATGAAAATTCCACGTGTTAACCAAAAGTGAATGTGGTGGAAGCGTCGATATATATGGTGGAAGAGCGGGTATACTCTATATAGCATATATAGCTATATAATAATATAGCATATATCTCTTCTGCGCATGCGCCGATTTTCTCCAAAAAGAATAGGGCTCTTCATATTTGCATACCAAACATCCTCCCAAAATTTGGTTTGAATCCGCTCATCCGTTTGACCTGTATCGTGCTCACAGACTAACAGAGAAACATACTAATAGACAAACAGACGCACAGAGTTTTTCTAAAAATGTGTTTTTTGGATTCGGAGGACCTCAAAACGAAAAAATATCGCGAAATTTTGAAAAGTGATTTTTGACCTAACCTAGTACCATTTCCCACTTAAGGTTTTGAATGGTAAAATACGAAGCATACCTTGTATGATTGATTGGTTGTTGTTGGAACTGATTGGTTAATTGTTGTTGGTTTGTTGTCGGTTGCTGTTGTTGATGATATCGTACAACACGACGCGTTTCGACGTAGTGGCGTAGTTTGTGCAAATAAGTATGCAAATCGCCGTGCGGCACAAACTCCATCAACATGCAGTAAGGTTGTCGAATAGTGCAACAGCCCAGCAATGTGACGATGTTTGGATGATGACCGACACGTTTCAACATCGATATCTCTGTCAGGAATTCCGCAGTCTCGTCGTGAGACGCGTCCTCTAAACAATAATTAAATAGGAAGGGTCATCATAACTGTTGGGTATCTATCAGCGTTGCCAGTTTTTTTTTTGCCAAGTCGGGATTTTGGAACTCTTTGAGTGAAAACAGCGGGATTCTTTCGTCGAAAGCGGGACATAGTAAAAAAACGTATATAATCAGAAGTTTTCAAATACCTATTTATCTTTTTATTTGAATTAAAATTACGTTTACGTGACAATAGATAGCAAAAATAGCCATAGAAAATGTATTTTAATAAAAATATAATATTTTAAATCAGATTTACCCTATCGTTAAATAGTTGAGTCATATTCGTCTTCAGAACAAAAAAAAAAACAGAAATCAAAATCAAAAAAGTTTTATTCGTTACAAAAATATGGCGTTTCAAACAATAGTCTGTGGAGTGAGTGTTACAAATTGCAACTTACAATAAGAGAATAATTAATAATTTATAAGAATTACTTATTCATGATTTTTCTGTGAAGATTTAACTTTTTTTAAAGTTATCTCCGAGTTATCCCCGAAAAGCGGGACTGAGCCTGTCCCGCGTGGGACATTTAATTTTGATTTAAAAATCGGGACGTCCCGCCAAAATCGGGACGTCTGGCAACGCTTGTATCTATACAAATATATAAAGCTGAAGAGTGTGTTTGTTTGTTTTGTTGAACGCGCTAATTTCAGGAACTACTGGTTCAAATTGATTTTTTTTTTGTTGGATCGAGGTAGGCTATATGTTATATAATATCACGCTACGACCAATAGGAGCGGAGCATCAATGAAAAATGTTGCAAAATGTAACTCCAAATTTGTCCGTCCGGTTTTCATGGAATATTATAGAATGATACACCGATGTTTCCAAACTATTAAGAAATCATTGTATCTATATAATCGACATAAATATAATATTATTCGATTAACTTACTTTTAAGTTTCTTGACTGCAACTTTAGAGAACCCAGGACTGTCCATCGTTGCCTCAACTTGAACTAAAAAGACGCGTCCGAACGCTCCTTTGCCAATTTCTATGCCAAATGTCAACCGAGAATAATCAATTTCATAATCATCTGCGTCGCCGCGATTTCTGATTTCCTGAAATAAAATATTATAGTCTATAAGCGCTGGTAAATATTTGCACACATGCCTTTCTACCTGTTGAAGTTTTATAGAAAGGTAGTTGTTTCATTGCAGATAAATGAACAGGCAGCTCAGGCTTTGAGTCACCCCTCAATTTTTCTAAAAATTGCGAAAAAATGAGAAAAAAATATTTCTATCGCTAACTATGTTTTTTTACCCACGACGGAACGGAGCATGTATATGCGTTTAGGATGAGAGATTGTTTGTTTGTTCGTTTGTATGTGTGTTTGTGCACTCGATCAATATCGCCATTTATCTGGAAAACGGTTTGATCAATTAATCCAGTCAACGAAGGAAAAATAAATACAATAAATTGTGTAGTCTGGGTTATTATTTCAAATGATAGGGGTGATACCCAGGTATAACATATTAAAAGTCCCCAGCGGGGGGGCACTTGCTTTGGGCGGTAGGGGAGCAAATAGGTCCCATTTTTTGCTTCTTCGTGATTCTCTAAAAAACCATGCGTTTTAGAAAAGAGAACCTTTTATAAAAAATAAAGCTGATTAAATTTTCTACAAAATGCCGTATAATTTTTTTTTTAGATTTATTAATAAGGGAGATACGGGACCCATTAAGAAATAGATTGGACGGAGACAAAGTTGCAAAGCTATTGTTTATTAAATATAATTTGCTACTTCTGGAGTCAATTAATTTGATTTAATTTGCTAACTGTTATAAAAATGTGATTATTTTTATTGGTGACACCTATATTTATTATTTTTTAATTGAATTAAAGAGGCTGACTGCTTAATGTTTGTAGTGTTTGTACCATATTATTTTATTGCCTGCCCTTAACACATCTTTCTTCTGCCACCATCTCCGACTCCGATTCCGGTTCCGACTCCGAAAAACCAAATTTAAAAACTCCGACTCCGACTTCGGTTCCGATAAGACCACCTCCGTAACATCCCTAATTTCAGCATGAACCAAAAGATAACTAATGGTATATTGGATTGAATGTAAGGAAGAATCTTCATCTATAAATTATTATAGCTCAACGGAATAATAAACATTAATTTTCTAAGGCAATAATACTTTGTTTTCAGTTTGTATCACATTTATATCCCTTGCATTTCCTTTTGTATTTGTCATAAATATACAATTAATATATCATTTTGTAAGAAATTTAATAAGCTTCATTACGTTTTAAGGTTTTTTTTTCCTACGACGCTTTGTGAAATATTTAGGAAAAACTAAAATATAGGACATATAACCCCCCACCCCGCCTAAAGCAAGCGGCCCCGGGCTGGGGACTTTTGGTATGTTATACCTGGGGGTCAACCCTATTATAAAAAATATTAATCCCGACTACACAATTTTTTGCATTTATTTGCCAATTTCGGGTCTTCGTTAACTGAACTAAATTCAGATGCGGTTTTCTGTAAAGGGTTTATAATTCATCTGAGATGGTTCTTAGATAGATATTACGATGGTTACGCCCCAAAAAACTGCACTGCACAAAAACTTAATCGCAAAAATGAATTGTACAGCAGCGTATGCTGGGTTGCCTACACAACGGGCATTTAATCGGCTTTCTCTGTAACAGTGTCAATTTCCGTACTAATAGCTACACTGTGTTCGCTAGACCATCTGAACTCACTTATACAAAATCTCTAAAAAGTTTAAAATAAAACAAAATTAAAAATTTTGAAAAAACTCACGACGAATGTAAATGTTATAATAGAAAAAGAATTAAATAAAATTCTAAAATCCCCCGACTTAACGCAGGTAAGTAACCAAAGAAACTCCGTCGGGGGCTGCCATTTGGCTGCCCTGAAATGAACTAAAATATTGCAATTTATATTCTTCTATTCTTAATTCAGGGCAGCGAATGGCAGCCCCGCGACAGATTTTCTTTGGTTACTTACCTGCGTTAAGTCGGGGGATTTTAGAATTTTATTTAATTCTTTTTCTATTATAACATTTACATTCGTCGTGGGTTTTTCAAAATTTTTAATTTTGTTTTTTGCAATATACATGGTGTCATAGAACAACCGCAGATTCTCCAATTCAAAATAAAACGATTAAGCGAAATATGCTTAGATAAAATGTTACTAATTTCCGAAATACGGGGTGTTGAAGTTGAAAACTGAAAAATTATTAATGTCCATAATTTTTTTAATACACCGTATAATTTTACTCAAATCGGCACACTTGTTAAATATCATAAAATGCACCTAACAATAAAAAAATTAGTTCAGTACGCTCTACCAGTGGCGTACGGCAGGAGTAAGTAATGCTTGTACCCCTTCTAAATGTTACGCCGCTGTCTAAATTTTTATTTTGACTATAATTTTAATTTTTTTGATATTTTCTAAGTCAATAATGCATACTTGTTAGTTTGTTGTAAAGTCATTGGTTTTCGTTAATTCTCAGTTTTTTTAAGACAAAATTGTAAAAATGAATATTATTAATAATAATACAAATAAAAAGTACATGTCTATCTATCTTTAATTGCGAATATCTCGAAAACCAATGACTTTACAACAAACTAACAAGTGTACATTATTGACTTAGAAAATATAAAAAAATTAAAATTATAGTCAAAATTAAAATTTAGACAGCGGTGTAACATTTAGAAGGGGTTCAAGCATTACTTACTCCTGCCGTACGGCACTGGTAGACCGAGTAACATTTTATCTAAGCATATTTCGCTTAATCGTTTTATTTTGAATTGGAGAATCTGTGGTTGTTCTATGTCCCATTCTTAATGGGACACCCTGTATATACTATTGCTCCTTTACATGCATTTAGAAAAACGTAACATGAAGTGTTTTGGGTCTGAGTCCATTTATTTTTTTGCAATAAAAAAACTATAAAATTTCAATCGGTGGAAACACGTGTGAGAAAATGTTTAGTATAGTTACTCTGAATAAAATTATTGTCTGCAATCCGTTTAACAAAAATTAAATACGATTTCTAGATACCTGACTATATTCATATTGCGGGTTTATCTCCGACATCGTACATAAGCTTCTCGGGCAATGATATGGTTGCCTGTAAACAAATGAAAAAAAAAAACATTTCATTTTTTGTGTACAAACTCTGCTACTAAAACTGCCATGATTTGGAAATTTCAAAGAAAATTTCATGTTTTTTTGTTATTTAAATATTGTATTAGGAATTATTAACTTGTTTAAATTTATTTTTCTTCATGCCTCGATCGAAAGTGCATATATTTTATGCATCAATTGTAAGACAGAAAGTCTAGCATTTACTCCTTGGAGGGATTTACACGCACCAATGCGGGAAGTTCGTACGTTCGGGCGGTGGTAAAGCAAAAACAACCAATCAACTGTTGTTTAGATGTCGTTTCCTTAGCAACCCTATTACATTATAGCTAATAGTCGCGAACAGCTGCTTCTATCAGTGTTTTTATGTAATTAATAAATTAATGCATTTAATAAGCGTGCTTACGACCGAGGTATGAAGAAAAATAGTATACACCACACTGGCCGAAGTGTGATACCTTGCCCTTCGGCTTCGTCTCAGGCATCATGGCGCGCAAGGTAAGATATCACACTTTTGGCCCTTGTATACTCACCATACACCACCTCTGTGAAGCGCTCGTCGCAAATCTGTCCGCTGTCTTTTGCAGTATACGTAACAAATGAAAATTAATACAATCACAATAGCCAACGTGATTAATAATATAGACAATATGTCCGTACCCTAATAAAGAATTATTATTATTATTATCATGTTTTTGGGGCTGAAATGTTACATATACTATTACAATAACTGTTTATGCTACAAGTGCGGAAAGTGACTTATTACGCATGGAATAGTTACTGAACTGTGCTGAGTCACATCGCAACCTCCAGAGCCGAGTGCTGTAACCATATATTTAATACCCTCTATATTGCTAGCAAAGATCGAGAGAAAGACTTAAACACTACGGTGCAGACATTTATACGTCTGTCTCACTTATTATACTCTTGAGTCTCATGCGCATGTCAGTTTGGACATGGAACTAGGCTGTGGAAGGGAGGTGGCTTGCTCTGTTCCACTTACTAATTGCCCCACTACAGACGCGACACTTGCGCACAACGCGTCATATAAAAAGAAAGAGATAGAAAACAGTCATTTGCTGTCTCACTTCATGGGCCACGCTTACACTTACGGCCACTAGCCAGGCTTAAATGATATTTATCAATTACTATTGTTAGTTTAAGAATACAATTAGGCTTTTGAATGAAATTTTTTTTGTCATAAATGGAAAGATCCTATATAAGTTTTATAACAAAACTATTTTTCTTTTTTTTATTTTCGTTATAATTCAAAAGTTATATCAAATTAAAAATAAATTTTTGTACCCAGTTCCGAGAACGCGCCGACATTTCCCGAACATAATGTTTTAGTCAATACACATGTAGAAGCCATTGATAGTATACTGCGTATATACATTTTACCATTATGACGTCACAACTGTCAAAAACAATTTTAGTGCGTTTGCAGTCACGTGATTTTTTTTAACATTTTATCAATTTTAAATTGCTTATAATTAATTTAAACAAAGTTTTTTGAAAGTTTTTCGCATCGATTATCAATATTATTTATAATAAAGTTTTAAAATACAGTAAAAAATCGATAATTATTTTTTTTTCAAAAGCCTAATTTTAAAATTATTGGCAGTTAAAAAAATTTATACTTATTTTTGAAAAACAAGCGATTTAACGTAGAGAATTGTTTATTTGAAAAATTACGAAATTTTTCATTGAATATTTAGTAACGTTTTACTTACCTTTGGTACTGAAAATTTAGAAAAAAACGTGTAATTAGTAAATTTTATTTAAAAAAGTAAATGGAAAAGTAATTTTCAGAAAATTCATGTCAAATATTGAAGTTTAGAAAAATTTTATTATTTTAAGGAATGTGTTAAGGGGTTCCATATTTTGTTTTGCCCAAAAACGTAAGTTTAGAGAATAATACCACGAGCACATTATTTCATAGGTAGGGTTTGCCTCTGCGATCCAAATTTTTATAATTTAACAATGCTAATTTATAGAATACGTACCTACCGTTTTTACAAGCAGGAGAAGAATCCGCATGGGTCGATTTTAAAGTTACACAAAAACTAACAGTGTCGCTATCCATTAAACTTTTGTATATGCGCTTGTCTGGAGTTAATGTTACATTGTCAGTTTTTATTACTGCTTTAGCTTTATTCTTACTGAAAAATGATAAGATTAACAACATAAAATACTTAAAATTTGAGTAAGTATATTCTTGAATTCAGTCATTTCAAGTACTAACTATTAATTCAAATACTTAAATAATATCTAAAGGACGTAAGTACAGTACATAAGTCTTTAAAAAGTACTTAAGTACTGAATTCAAGTAAAAAGCACTTATTCTAAAAATTAAGGAATCAGGTCGAATTTGGCATATAGGAGCCTATAGCTGTTGACCCCAAACAACTTTTCTCAATTGGGCTTTTGAATGAAAATTTTTTTTGTCATAAAAGGAAAGATCGTATATAAGTTTTATAACAAAACTATTTTTCTTTTTTTTTATTTTCGTTATAATTCAAAAGTTATATAAAATTAAAAATAAATTTTTGTACCCAGTTCCGAGAACGCGCCGACATTTCCCGAACATAATGTGACGTCATAATGTTTTAGTCAATAGGTACACATGTAGAAGCCATTGATAGTATACTGCGTATATACATTTTACCATTATGACGTCACAACTGTCAAAAACAATTTTAGTGCGTTTGCAGTCACGCGATTTTTTTAAATATTTTATCAATTTTAAATTGCTTATAATTAATTTAAAAAAAGTTTTTTGAAAGTTTTTCGCATCGATTATCAATATTATTTATAATAAAGTTATAAAATACAATAAAAAAATCGATAATTTTTTTTTTTCAAAAGCCTAATTAATTCTTGTCATATTTGCAATATAAAAGGCACTTTAAAATTTATACGACATACTTTATTTTTAAAAATTGAAATTATGTTACACATAATTTGTACTTGTTAGTAGAAGTTTTGTTCCAAAATATGTATTGAAGGAGATTTATTTGGTTGAGGAACAATTGAAAATAAGCTTTACCAGTGTATCGCTTGTGGCCAACGTTTCGAAAAATATATTTTCATCATCATCTTAACTTGCATTGAGGCCCTGATGATGAAAATATATTTTTCGAAACGTTGGCCACAAGCGATACACTGGTAAAGCTTATTTTCAATTGTTCCTCAACCAAATAAATCTCCTTCAATAATTTGTACTGTGGATGTATTTAAATAAGTACTTACTCTAAAGTATATTTGATAAAAAAGTAGACTTCTCCATTCCATTTACGATCATTTAAGCACTCATCAATATTGTCTGGTTTTGTTAGTTCTAACGTTTTGTCCACAATTTTGATTAAATCAGTTATATTTAAACCTTTCAAATTATCACATGGAGCTGAAATGCAAACATTTTTTTTAATTTGGTAAAAAATAAAAATTTCATCCAAATCGATATCCAAGAGAATTTGTGGCCATATTATACTATGTATATCCCCTACTTGCTTTACATTTTCGCTCACTGCTTATTTCCTTTTTCTCGTAGCGTTATACTATATATAGGGATCACCAAATGGCGGACCACAGTCCGGATCCGAACCGCCGATCCATTTTGTGCGGACCCAGGAGAATCGAAGAACATCAATATTTTAATGGCAATAGCTTGCACCAACTTAATTCCAGGCTTCAGACAGATTGTTCAGAGTAAAAAATGTTATTTTCCGCATTAATATTACGTATTTACTTTGTTTTTTGACGTGATAACGTCTTATAAATTGATGAAACACCAGCTGCACGCACGAAAAAGTGTAACGTTCCTAACGTTCCGCCTGACCCTGTGCGTGCAAACGAGAGCACAGTAGGCTTCGGCCCAAGTTTGACAGCTACTAAAATTTAGTATTACGGAATACGTTATCACGTAAAACTGTCGTCCGTAAACCGACTTTACAGACAACCAATTTTTTTTTTAATTAGATGTAGGTATCCCTAATATCAAAAATATTCAGAGTTCTTTTCGTTTTATTTTTTAATTGATATTATAAATCTTGGTTCATAGTCATCATCTATACCAAACAGACCGAGACAGATGTATTTTTTTTTTTAACGGACTGGCAAAATAAAATAATTGGTGATCCCTGTTATACATATATACTAAATAGCTAATATTACTCGCGAAGGAGTAGGCTTTGAAACATTGATTTTTTCAAATCAGTACTGGAGTTTCTGAGAAAATTGCATATACATACCTAACTGCATACTAGTGATGTGCCGGATATCCGTATCCGCGGATATCCGAGGGAGAAAAAAGATCCGTATCCGTATCCGTTAGTTTTTGGCGGATCTTTTACCTTATTAATTTTCAATTCATAGATGAAATTTTATATATATAGGTGATTAGGTAATAATGAAAAACTGTTAAATAACATTCAGATTATTTTTTATTTTTTAAAATCGTATTTGGCACCTTTATATTGCAATCATTTATCGTAGTGAGTACCATACCAATAGTACATAACTCAAAGGTACTACAAAACTATCTTTATAATGAATTATGAAATATTGCACATCAATCTTTGGAAAGAGACAATCTGTTATGAGAGTTAACTCTTAAAGAGGTCAATAACTTTTTCCCATAACAGATAGTCTCTTTCCAAAGGTCGATGTGCAATATTTACCGTTGCGTACTCTAAGAAAGTTAATATCCGTATCCGTATCCGCGGATCTTGAAACCAAATATCCGTATTCAGATCCGTATCCGCGGATATACATTTTTAACGATCCGGCACATCACTACTACATACATACATATACGCGTATCTTGTCTGTAGGTACAAACATACACGTCGGTTTGACACCCTCTTTTTTTGAAAAAGGAATCCAAAATAACTCTCAAGATTGCAAAATAACAGTTTTAGGTAATTACTTACTTGATAGTGAAAAATTAATGTTTTTTTGCCTCGAACTGCCGTTTTTGAAAAAAAATACAATCTCTAAATAATACGTAGAATTTAGTTCCAACTTTCGACCTTTATCCTTTGGTAAAATAATACTAGTTTTATTCTGAAATAATTTTTTTGGAGCATGAGTAATGTTATAAGAAAATTCATTTAATAGAACTGGAACCGTATAATATTTATGATCTTTTATAAATTTATTTTCTTTGTATGACGTATTTGTATCGTCTTTTTTTCTTTTTGGGCTAGAGTTAGACAATAAAGATATATTATTATTATTATTGAAAAAACGAAATGACTATATTTTGATTTACTCACTAAAATTTACGCATATTTCAAAACTGATTTAAATCGTAAGAAAATTGTTTTAGTTACCTTTGGATATTCGGACTCGAAATCAGCTGGCTCCTTTTTTTCACAGTCGTAACAATCTAAATATATTTGGTAATGTGTCAAATGGTCGCGATCGTCTAAAAAATACACCAAAAAGTATAATAAAACAAGTTTCCGATATGAAAAGTAGTCGGGCAACAAAAACTAATAATATCTTTTTACCCGACTACTTTTGATATTCGGATTTTAGCTTTTTTTAAGAGTAGTTTTTTTATATTATTAATTGCCAATCGTAGTTTTTGTATCTAGATTGTAATGCATTATTTTATGTTAAAATGAGCGATAGCGAGTTTTAACTGTCACACGAGTCATAAAAACAATATAACCGAGATACAGATTCCATTATTTGCACGTTCCTCCTATGAAATAGCTGTTTTTTTCATATCATAATTTTTTTTTGATCATATTTATGATTGGTTAGTTAGACGATGGCTACATTTATAGCCCGTCTCTTTTGCTCGTATAGATTTAAATGGCAACTTACAGAGATATGACTATTGGATTGGTAAACCCGAAAATTACTTTTGTTTTACTTTGCGCACTTACGCAAAAAACATAATATTATAATAAAAAGATTTACCTGTTGATAGAGTCCAGGAAACATTTATGCGCTCTGTTTGTTGATCCCGAGTAAGGTTATTGATATTTATTATTTCTAATGAAACTTGGGGCTCTTAAACAAAAGAAAAAGATTATTTCATTAATCCAAATATAAGTACATGGATAGAGAAAAAAGAGTGATCTCCAATCATTCGTCGTTGACTAAAAAATGAGGAAAATAAGTAGGGTTACCAGATGGTCTGAATGAAAAAACGGGACATTTTACAGCCCCCCCCCCCCTATTGATAATTGAAGAATGAAAAAATATTTTTGAAATTTCTGAAATCTAAAAAAATTTGTTGTAAAAAAATTATTTTTTTTTATTCCTATCTATCAGTTCCCAATTTTTACACTTCTATCTCAGTACCGAGCAACTGTCAGGAACGAAAAATCCTCCGACCCTAATAATAACTTTAAAAAACCCTTCTTCAGACAAAAATTGATGAAACATCTGAAGTGTGCTGTGTGTATCAATCCACAATCGATATCTATCGAAATCGTGTAATTTAATATGAGACGAACACGATTTCGAATAATTTGAGGATAGAAATATAGTGAAAAAAGAGACTTAATTATAGTGGTCAGTATGTTTATTTGTTCATAACACATCAATCATGAATATATACATGTGTAAAATATACTTCGAGACACAAATTTCAGTGGGGTCGATTAACAATATTTTTTCGAGTCACTGATTTTTTGCAATAGTTTTTGCAAACCGGGACATTTGCATAAATTTTGAAAAAATTCCGGGAAACCGGGACAGGAGGGCGAAAACGGGACATGTTCCGGAAAACCGGGACGTCTGGTAACCCTAAAAATAAGGGTCACTATTTGGACGGTTTGATAGAAGCGCTGATGCTATAAGATTCTTTGTGGAGTGGGGGTAACCGGGCGACTTGAATACTGCTTTTTTTTAAATAAAAATAAACCTAATTAAAAAAGAATCGATGAACATGTGCGGACATTATACTTATTTTGCACTGACAATTATCTTTTAGCTAAGGCTTTGAAAATTGATAATTTCCAGGAATTTCTAAAATTTTACTACGTAACTCAGATAATATATTAGTGTGTGCGCGAACAAGATAATATTTGGATAGTAAAGTAAATTTAGTGAAAGCTCGAAATGAAGCAAAAACAAACGCAATATGTGTTATGTAACCATGAAATCTGTGAATTGCTGAATACCTAATAATAGATGTATAGCCTTGTATAATTTAGAGAGAAACACAAATAAATAAATGTGTTCTAGGTACGTAAAGAGTGTTCAGTATCATTAGGGTTTTGGAACGGGGTTTTTTCCAGCTAAGGCCAGAAAAGTCCAAGTTCGAGGAATTGATAAATTTAGTATTTTTGTATTCATACTTTCCCGACAGCTGAAAGTAAAGTAAAATGAGCTTCAAAAAAGACATACATATCGAAAGTCTATGTCTGATGAATATAGAAATAGAAATAATTTTTATTTGTGTTGACCATTATAGGTATACCTACAAAAATGTCAAGGGAAAAAAAAAAGAAAAAAACAGTTGTGTGGTTTTAAGAAACCACAACGCAAGTGAAACTTTTATTGGATTGTAGGCGTTGGATTGTAGACAGTTATTCATCACGAAACAACAATATTCACATGAATACACGAATAAAAACATGTAAACACTGTACAGCACTTGCCCGCATGACAGACTGACTATGTGTTATACATACTACACGGTCAGCTGATGCTAACCATGGGTGCCGCCATATTGACCTTGGCTGCTCTACCGAGCGCCTACTCCGAACGCCTTTCACTTTACCCCTACTCCGCGGCCGCCTGTAATGCGACATGCAACAGACGGCCAGAAAAATTCGGGGCGATAGAATAAGAGTTTCACTTTAAAAATAAATTATCAAATGTCGATTAAAAGTGAGTCAGTAGTGACTAAAGTATTTATTTATTTTTAAATTGAGCGAATGAGCGAAGCGAAAGTAAAAATTATCTATGTCCAACGAATGAACGCAATTAAATAACTATTTAAAGAGAGTTTTGATATTCCAAATTGAATCTACACGGATGTATAGTACCAAACAGCTATAATAAAGGATAAAGCGACCCCTTCTTGAATGAAATTTGGTCAGAAGTTTTCTTTGATCCTATTATGAAGTTTTATTAACGGAAAAGAATTTAAAAACATGTTTCAGTAGAGTTGCAAAATTCAAAAATTTATCGTTTTTTTGAATCTTTCAAGTTTATTTTTTGAATATCTCGAAAACTATTATAGTCACAAAAATCGACCTAGGTTCATTTTAAAGAGGATATTTGGGGCTACAAAAAATATATCTGATTTTTTTTTTAAATTCAAAAAATTGCAAAAATTTTGGAATTTTCAATATTGAATAAATCTAAAACTTGTATTTTTTTTTTGGCTCAAAATTTTTTGTAGACTATATCTGTTTTTAAAAGATCCTGAATTTGTCAGTCGATTTTTGTAACTAATATTTTTCGAGATATTATTCAATAAATAAACATGGAAGATTTCAAAAAATGATTTTTTTTTTGGAATTTTCAACTCTTTTAAATAGTTTTTTTTAAATTCTTTTCCGTCGGTAAAACTTCGTAATAGGATGAAAGAAAACTTCTGACCAAATTTCATCCAAATCGGAAGCGGTCGATTCTAACTATTGGTCGATTTTACCCATAATAAAAATATTTTTTCTTTCATAATTTTTCTTTTACTTTTACTTTTACTTTTACCTTCTGAAAAAAATTGCGTGGACAGTATGGTTTCTTACAACTTACCTCCTTGATTATCAATTGAGTATCTAAGCATAGAATCCTGAAACAATAAAATATAAAATAAATATTGAATTCGTTTACATATTACAATATAGCGCGTATGGCAGAAATAACCCCCTATTTTAAAAGGTGGAAGAATGGATTATAAAATAGTAAATAAATGCGTTTAAAAATCTGCATATATCAGCCTAAACTTTTTGAGCACTCTGTACATTATTCATTACAAATATTTGGAAAACACTTTAGACGAATCAAACTTATTTTGTATTACTAGCGGCCCTGTACGTGCTTCGCTACGTATAATGTGAAATAATAAAACAATTTAATTGGAACATCTATCTATCTATCTATCTATTTTATTAATTGCTAGCTATTTTAAAATATACATGGGCGTATATGTGTGTATGTCGAGCACTCCGGCTGCGCCGTCGTGCTCGAAAAAAAATAGCGTAAAGTATTCGTGGATAACTGGTCTTTAAAACACTTGCTCTATTTCGAGCACTCTGGCTGCGCCGTCGTGCCGAAAAAAGCATTTGTTTTAAACGATATTCAGTTTTTTTACATCCTCGATCTAGATATATGGTTGTTAAGTTCGTTGCGCCATCTATTGAATATTCACTCAATCCAGTCAACAGGTATCGCCATCTTATATGGTTGTTAAGTTCGTTGCGCCATCTATTGAATATTCACTCAATGCTGGAGCTAACAGATAATTATGACTGTCAAGGAATAGACAAATAATTTGCAATAAAATAATATTGCGACTATAAATTGAAATGTAAGCTATCCTATCTTTCAAGTTGGGTCGAATTGCACACGGTGTGCAAATCAAATTTAAAATCGGTTCAATATAGTTTAGGAGTTCATCGCGGACACACAACGTGACACGTAATTTTTATATATAAAGATGGAACAACATTCTGTATTCTCATAAGTAACATCCCGAAATCTACAACGTGCATTTTAAAATTCTGTTTGATTATGACGGTTGTTCGAATAATCACACTTTTTTCCATGCGGTTAATTCCCTGCAATTGCTGTGATATCTTTTTCTAAATATTTGCTAAATGATTCTTCGATCTATTCAAATATTAAGAATTATATAGGACAGTATTTGTTTATTTTCAAGTACACTGGTAGTTAAGCATGATAACGACAATGTGCTTTTTTATATTTGCAAAAATTGTGATAAATAAAAATATTGTGTACACACTACGCGAACGATGAGGAAACTGATATTTTTTACTTCAAAAACAGCCGGTTTGTATTTTGTTATGTATGTTCAGTCATAACTTTTCGAGTGGTTAACCGATTTGAAAAATTTCGACTCCATTTTGTCCAGAATATTTCCGGATTGGTACCACAAAATATTTATAAAAATCGCTTCAGATAGTTTTTAACTGATTTTAGATAAAGAGATTTTTTATGTATGTTACCTCATATTTTTCGTATTTGTAGATCGATTTTGATAAAATTTAACAGTTTAACATACAATACATATTTTCCATGGAATCTGTAACCAGTAGACCTAGCTTCCTATGCTTGCCGTGTTTCGAGACGGACCGTTTTCTGGCGCACGCGAGATGGCACTGTTATCACTACCTGGGAAAACTTTGGTTCTTTCCGCCTGTTTTCGCCATAGTTACCAAAGTTGTTTAACTTCACGGACACTACACACATGTAAGCCACGAACGTGTATGCGTTACCCAGTAGCTGACGCCATATTGGTTCATGCGACAGATATCGGTCCACCGGTACGCTTGAGCTGGGTCTCCTGGTTACAGTCTTCATTATATTTTCTTAAGTTTTTTTGTAAAACGGATTAAGGCCTAGCACACATGAAGAGCGTTCAACGCGCGTTGGCCCAACGCGCGTTGAACGCCTCTCATATAAACTAGGCCTAATACAAAATTGCTCGTATTTTTAAAATAGGTTTTTGAACTTTTAAAACTTTCTAAACAACCAGTTAGGTAATCGTTCACGAGCGGGGGTTGACTTGTCAAATGTGGGTTGACTTGTCAAATGTCCGAGAGTTTAATTTGTTTGCGCAAATATCGTGTATAAATTCGTCAATTGTTTCGTGACACCTGGAAATTTAGCAACAGAACTGATAAAAAAAAAATTGTGTAAACAGCTTGCACTTAGTGTGAATTAATAAAAACAGTTTATAAATGTTTCACATTAAGTATTTTCATTAGTGCTAATAACGTTATCACGTCGGTTTATGATATTGAGGAGAGATGATTTTTAAATATTGTTAAAACGATGTCCGATCTATACAGGGTATTTATTAATTTATCTTTACGAGTACATATAAATAAAATGTCTGTCTGTTTGTTCCGGCTAATCTCCGAAACGACTTGGCCGATTTTGATGGGACCTTCACTGGCAGGATAGGTGATATTATAAGGATTACTTAGACGAATTTTATTTTAGAAAAAGAATTAGGATTCCGCGCAGACGAAGTCGCGGGTTAAAGCTGATTTAAAAATAAAGTGTGTAAAAATATATGTTGCAGTCTTACCTGTTCCTCGGAATAATAATTTTGTGAATTTATAATCACAGTTAAAGAGACCAATATCGTATAAATGATGAAGAAGGCTTGAGGATGAGAAATCCATTTCGAAATCGACTTTGGAAATAACAATAATATACTACTAAGCTTCACGCACATTTCTGCTTTATCTTGAGAGTTATTAAAATGCTTGTTGTTTAGTGTGTATTTTTGTACAAAGATTATTTCTTTACATGTATATCGTAAAAATGACTTGGTTTTTAGATTTTCTTTTAAATTTTTATTTTAGTAAGTTTGACGGAAGATTTAAAAAAAAACAGTCAATTTATTTAATTAATGACAGTTCGATGTTTTGTTCACTGGTCTTTGTTTACAATTAAATAGAATAATGTTCAAAAATTTTCATAGGTAATAACGTCATATATATATGAGTAGCTTTGCGTCAAAACATCTTAAAATTAGCTACGTCTTTATATATTATAATAGCTATGCAAGAATAAGGATAATTTCGTATATTAGTCATCATAAATATTAATCGAAAACAAAAATTAAATAATTATTCATCATCATAGTATAATACTGTACGCATCAAAAATATCCGCCACTGCTGTATTTTAAACGATATTATGGAGAAAAAATTTTCTAGTGCAAAAGCTCTGCAACGATTGTTGCGGATGCAGATGTCAAAAATGATGCGAATGCGACATATCATTGTAGTACAATCAATCTGGCGAAAAAAAAAATCATTTCGTATCAAAACCACACAAAAAGGTGAAACTTGATGATGAAAAAAAGGTTACCTGGCAATGGCCACCTGGTACCTGTTCAAATAGTCAAAAAAAACTCAAAAATATTTTGAAATGCATTTTTCTCAAAAACTATGCATTTTACAGAAAAATTTATTGAACAAAAAATGTAGAGGGCATCGTTATCTACAATTAATGTCATTGGTGCTATGTTGTACAACAAAAAATGTGCGCAGTAGGTGGCGCTAAAGTGCCAAAAAAAGTGTTTTTGCACTTTTTTGCCCTGAAATTTTCATTTTTCAGTTACGATTCAAATGGAAAAATTGTTCCTTTTTATTTTATAAACAACTTTTATTTCAACATTTTTTTCATACAACTTACTTTTCATACAACTTATTTTCACTTCAACAAGCTGCAGCTCTGAAACGGTAAGTTGTTGAAATAAAAGTTGTTTATAAAATAAAATGGAACAATTTTTCCATTTGAATCGTAACTGAAAAATGAAAATTTCAGGGCAAAAAAGTGGAAAAACACTTTTTTTGGCACTTAAGCGCCACCTACTGCGCACATTTTTTGTTGTACGACATAGCACCAGTGACATTAATTGTAGATAACGATGCCCTCTACATTTTTTGTTCAATAAATTTTTCTGTAAAATGGATAGTTTTCGAGAAAAATGCATTTCAAAATATTTTTGAGCTTTTTTTTGACTATTTGAACAGGTATTTGAACAGGTACCAGGTGGCCATTGCCAGGTAACCTTTTTTTCATCATTCTCTAACGACTCACCAAGTTTCACCTTTTTGGGTGGTTTTGTTGAGGTTTTTGCCAGATTGACTGTACTATTGAGAATCTAAATATATAAAAGGAAACCGTGACTGACTGATTGATCTATCAACGCACAGCTTAAACCACTGGACAGATTGGGCTGAAATTTGGCACACAGATAGTTATTATTATGTAGGCATCCGCTAAGAACGGATTTTTGAAAATTCAACCCCTAAAAGGGTGTAACGGGGGTTCAAAATCTGCATGGAGAAATTATATAAGGTAGATGCATCAATTCGAAAATGCGCAGGATTACTCTTGTCAAAAAAAAAAACTAAACACGTGTTTCATGCTTTTTCAAAAACAGGCCCTTCAGAGGGTGAAAAGAGGTAAATAGTCTAAAAATCAACATGAGTGTCATTTTCAAGGTGTCAGGACGTTGATCACGTTGAAATTTATTAGTGGGTCTACGTCGAGAAAGGAGTACCTAACTATGCCAAATAATGGAAATGCATACTTGTTTTACGTCTCAATCGCGTGCGAAGCCGCGGGTAACGGCTAGTGTGGATATATGCGGTTTGTTTTACTTCTCACTAAGTTGACGAAATTGAAATTGGATGTTGACGATATTTGAAAATTATTTTTAAAATTTTAAAAGCTAAATATTCATTATTCCAAAAAACTAAAAAAATTCAATGATGAATTCTGTACCACAAAAAATGAGCATCATCAATGTTATTACTTGATTCATATTAGCTTTCTTGCTCAACAATGCATGTATTTTTGCAACACACTGTATTGCATAGCTTTTTAGCTGTTTTTTAATATCACAAGTACCCAGGTACAAAAACATATTGTGATGTGATGTGGTATGTTGAGAGGCTGCTCTCGTAGTTTTAATAAAGCAAACAGAAAACTACAAAGTAATACATACTTTTACGAATTATGCTAATGAGACTATTTGAATATAAATATTTTTGGTACTTCGAATACCCGTGCATATTCTTAGAATAGAATAGAATAGTTGATTAATTATTAATAAAAAATGTTTAGCCGATTTGTCATCACGTCGAATTTTACAATGTGACTGCACGCGAGGCTGCATTTGCCGCTAGATTCCTTGCTAGATTTGACTACTACTTTTCTAACGTTATTAATTGCTTTTATGTGCTCGCTTCACACGAGGCGTCTTTTCAAGCTTGTTTTGTGGATAGATCTGGTGCGCGCGCAGTGACAGTTCAAAGTATTTTATTTTCTTAATTTTTAGTCTCAAAACAACATCAAAAGTAATTTTCTTCAAAATTTTCAAATTCATTTTTTTTTTATTTTTAAATTCAAATTTATTTTTAGGAAATAATTGTTTTGTCAAATTTTCAAGTTAATTAGACTTCTTGAAATTGATTAAAGATTCCGTTACATACATAGGTTCAGATCAAGCTAACAAAAGCGTGTTAAAAAGATCAGTCACTTACAGGTCGACATACAAAAAATCTAATTTAAACAATTGTTTTATGAATTATATTATTTCTTATTTGGATTACGTAAAACTTCGCACGTGTTGTAGACGATCTAAGTAAGTATTTATTATTAGTAAAATTGATTATTTTTATCTTTTACGATTTGGCGTTCGATTAATTTAATCAGCATACTATACTCGCGACTCAATCACGTCACGGTTTCTCGCGCACTGAAAGAAATAAGGAATATTCGCTGGAATTCAGAATATAATCTGTCTGTTGGACACGCGTATGTAAAGTTCCCGCGCAACCAATGATGCAGGTCGGAGCGTATTTAAATATTGGGTAGTCCTAAACTACTTGATCTATGATTTAACTCAAATTGCTTAGGCTTATCAAAACGTAGCTTGACGAGCAATCGTTTTGTATATAGATCAGTCATTTGTTTTCGTGTGATCAATCATTTGTTTTTCTACGCGACAGGGGGTTTCATAACTGTTTAGCGTCTATAATCTCTCTCTCTTTTTCGGATTGACACCAAATTTTGGAAGGTTGTTTGATATGATAAACAGAACCCTATTGTTTTTGACGAAAATCGGCGCATGCGCAGAAGACATATGTATGCTATAACGTTGTTTTTTATATAATAATGCTATACTTTTCATAAACAGTTTATTATTCTAATTATTTTACTAGAAAGTTTTGTATATTTTTTCCAAACTTTATAGTATTAAATCAGCTGTTCTTTTGTTCTGTAGTTAGGTAGCTGACAAGCATGCTTCGGTTAATTTTTACATGACGGGATAACATATTGTACGGTAACCATGCATATCATATTTAACACTAGCTTTTACCCGCGTCACCGCACGCGTAAACAGAAATTTTAATTTCTTTATTATGTCAAATGTCAATATTTTTCAACTTGAAATGGTCCCGTCGTCCAATTGGTTGGATTTTTTTCCCATATAGTTTGGTCAATGAGTGCTCATAAGGGGAATGTAGATGGAAAAGTCGAAAGCAGAACGTTTGACTTCGGAACTTTGTTTGGACTAGTTAGGAGATAAACCTACTAAAAGTCCTTACCCCTCCGAGGTACGCCCGAAGGGGGGGAGCACAAAGAAGGTCCCGTTTTTTGGTTTTTTGCTTTCATCTCGAAAACGGTACGTCGTACGAAATTTTGTTGTAATACATATTGAAAGATGATAAAATTCTCTACAACTTTAGCTTTCACACTTTTTATCTATCTCCAATCTTTGCCTAGCTATGAGCTCCGAAAAATTAAGTATATGAAAAACTAGTTCAATGATGATTTTTGTTTTAAACAGTTTAGGTACTTAGTATACCATTAAATTGCAGTTTTATATATTTAAATTTACCTAAACATGCTGAAATCGAAAAGCCTGATTTTCGGGCGAGAATAGAGTAGCGTCGCGCATACAAAAGCTAATAAGCAAATAGGTGTTCTAGTCAGTCATTCGAAATAAATATGTTTTTCGGTAATGAATATCGATTATTGTTTGGTGATCTGGCAGGAACAAGGGGTGCCTATCGATCGCGGAGCCCTGGGCACGTGCCCAGTGGGAAAGAGGGCCCTGCGTGGAGGTACTCCCAGCTTATGTTATTTTTTAATAGTGTGTGGGTGTTTTTAATAGTGTGGATGACCAATACGAAATGATTTTGACAAATTCGTATTGTTACAATGTGCTAAAGAGAATTTAACACATTTTTGAAAATTGACCATTTTTCGGAGCTCATAGCTAGGCAAAGATTGGAGATAGATAAAAAGTGTGAAAGCTAAAGTTGTAGAGAATTTTATCAGCTTTCATTATGTATTACAACAAAATTTCGTACGACGTACCGTTTTCGAGATGAAAGCAAAAAACCAAAAAACGGGACCTTCTTTGTGCTCCCCCCCTTCGGGCGTACCTCGGAAGGGTAAGGACTTTTAGTATGTTTATCTCCTAACTAGTACAAATAAAGTTCCTAAGTCATATGTTCTGCTTTCAACTTTTCCATCTAGAAATTATTCGTTGCTTAAGCTAATATAGCTGTGGCTTTCTCCGTCTTACAAAATCAGATTACTAGTAAAAATCTATTACTTAACTGCCAAGTTTCAATCAACGATGTAATGAATTCACTTTATTGGTTTTTGATAATCGTAATGTCACCAGGTTCCTAAAATTTAAAGAAAAAGGCTAGTAGACAGGAGTTCGCGATGCGTAAGTCGGAAATAAGATAAGCAATTTGATGAATATAATTATCATTATTAAATAGTTGAAACTTTAACCCTAACAATATTTTTACATCATTATATTAACATACATTTTTTTTCCTTTTAAATTGTAAAAAAATAAAACTTAGAAACATACGAATTTTGAACATAATTAAAACACTAAGATTTTATAACCCTTATTATGTATCTATTTTAATTACTTTATTTTATGAGATTAAATTTGCCAAAAATTAAAACTACATATTTACAGTATAAATTCAACTCAATTTCTTACCTAAACCACTGATACTTATACAGGTGGATGGGGTTTCTATTATATTCATAAATGTGATTTGATAAATCGAAAAATAAATCTAATTTCAAATGGCTTTTTGCGTTCTAACAAGCCTATAAGAGAACGCGATCATCTATTAAACAAAAGAGGAGCGATTTCTAGAATTTTCTTCTGGAATACGTGTAGGCAGGCATTTTGAAAATATGAAAGCCTATTAAAATTCCCAGAATAGCGCCAAATTAGGAGAAGAAAATTGTGTATCTATTCATTGAGTGTTTAATGAAGTGTATTTTCGACGAGTTTAAAACAAATGCTAGCGAGTTTAATAGTCACACGAGTCAAAATCGTATTACGCCCTAGTTACACATTTTATTTTTTGCTCTGTAACCTAGAAAATAGCGGTTTTTGTATTTTCAACATTTTACATGGTTGAAAAACGGGTAAGTATTTTATAGGGGATAATAATTACCAAGATTAGGCTGTGCATTGTGTTAAAATATCATAAGACATTATACAGATTGTATCAAATCAAAACGGTCCATAGGACATTCTGTGTGTAAGACAGAGACGATATATAAAGATCTAAAGCAGTAAGTAAGAATGACATAACTGATCGCTAATATAGTTACTGTGGTTACGTAAATAAATAATTACGTACACTGTAAATCTTTTTACCAAATTATCAATTAAAACAACTACAAATAAATTTATTATGTTGGCGGTTGAATTACCACCATAAAACCATTTAATTATTTGGATTTTTTCCCGAACAGTATAAATAGCCATTTTATCAATAATTTGTGATTTTTACTGTAGAAAACAAAGACGATACTATCAGATTGTATAACCACAGTAACTATTAGCGATCATTTATCTCATTCTTACTTACTGTTTTAGTGCTTTATATAATATCGTCTCTGTCTTACACACAGAATGTTCTATGGACTGTTTTGATTTGATACAATCTGTATACACTTTAATGAAATTAGTACCTACCTCTGAAAATATTTGCGGATCTACGATGAACTTTTTGGTCTTAGTCAGCGGACAAAGCCTTTCGAATTTTTAAAACTCGAAATTGTACATCGGTAACAATGAAAGTAATAGCCCACTGCCCTAGTTTATCATATTATACTTAAAAAATGGTATGGAGAACCATACCTACACATGTTCCAAAATGATCTTGAAATACAATATGAAAAATTGTCCAAAAACTCCTCATACGATACTTACGACTAAATATAGGTGCAAAATATGCCCAAACATACGTACGTTTCCAAAATCACGGATCCAATCGGCACCAAAATCAACAAATCTGGATTCAATTAATATTAAAAAAAATCGTTCAAACGGTGGATTTTTGCAGAAGTTATTATGAATGAAAGAAAATTCCACAAACACACAGCTGCTATGCGGAAAAACATATTTCTTTACGTTCTGAGGATAATACAAACATCTGACCAAGGGGGGAGGGGGGTAATTACCCCCCAGTATCATAATAAAAAAAAATGAAATTGAAAATAAGATCAATACCTTGCTAAAAATTGGTTGTCTGTAGAGTCGGTTTACGGACGACAGTTTTACGTGATAACGTATTCCGTAATACATAACCTAAATTTTAGTAGCTGTCAAACTTGGGCTGAAGCCTACTGCGCTCTCGCTTGCACGCACAGGTTCAGGCGGAACATTACACTTTTTCGTGCGTGCAGCTGGTGTTTCATCAATTTATAAGACGTTATCACGTCAAAAATAAAATTTAGAAATACTTTTTGAGAAAGAATTAGTAAAATTAGTTGGGAATTAATATTTTGCTTGACACCTTCCTTCGTGAGTATTCTTGTGTGATATTTTAAAAACTTAAAAAGATGTTTATTTTTTTTGCTTTACCCCTCTCAGCAAAAAAAATATCTACGCCCTTGGATCTGACATTAGCTTGGGCACGATTTTTCGACCTTATCACCCGATGTACTTCCATTTCCTTGCGGAATATGGAAGTAAAACAGCCATAACCTATTTGCTAAATAAATTTTAAATTATATTTACACTTAAAATAATTTAAATTTTTCATTTCTTTATAATAAATTTACATTAATATATTATTTTGCTTAAATACAAAAATTAAACCTTTGTATACCGTAAAATATAAACATCATTTGACCAAAAAGATCTTGTTCAACGTTAGGCCACAACAGAAAAATATATAATGCGAGTAATTTGAACTCGAATTGTTTTTTTGACCATTTACAAAAATACAGAACACATCGTTACAGGATGTGAGATAGGTACCATTCTTTTTTTTTAATTCCAATTTTTAGAAATAAAATGGCTCTTAAAAAAAATCGAGTTCTGCATTCAATTCAAAATAGCAGGTCTATACCAAACTATAAAACGCAGATTTTCGTGAAAACATAGTAGCGTAATTGAAATCTAAATGCATTACCTTAAAATGGCAAGATTCAAAGGGATCAATCAACAAAAAATGCACATGTCACCCTTGGATCATTGCATTATTCTAATATAATGCATTTATATGATTGTATCAAATCAAAACGGTCCATAGGACATTCTGTGTGTAAGACAGAGACGATATATAAAGCACTAAAGCAGTAAGTAAGAATGAGATAAATGATCGCTAATATAGTTACTGTGGTTACGTAAATAAATAATTACGTACACTGTAAATCTTTTTACCAATTTATCAATTAAAACAACTACAAATAAATTTATTATGTTGGCGGTTGAATTACCACCATAAAACCATTTAATTATTTGGATTTTTTTCCCGAACAGTATAAATAGCCATTTTATCAATAATTTCACTAGTGAATATATTGACATTTGATAAAATTGTGATTTTTACTGTAGAAAACAAAGACGATACTATCAGATTGTATAACCACAGTAACTATTAGCGATCATTTATCTCATTCTTACTTACTGCTTCAGTGCTTTATATAATATCGTCTCTGTCTTACACACAGAATGTTCTATGAACTGTTTTGATTTGATACAATCTGTATATTTAATTTTTCAGGGCGCTAACATTTTATAACATCGATATAAAGATAATGATAAGATCATACTATTTTAATAAACATAAATTTTCTTCATGTTGTCGGTGTAATGTAGTGCAGTGTAAAAAATAAACATTGATGAAATATTACGCTGCAAATTCGTCGATTTATTCGTAGAGTAGCAGGCAACGCGAAAAAAATAGAGAATGATATAAAACACAAGTTATCAAAACAAAACAGTAGATAGAAGATTGTTTTAACTTAAATATACCAGTGATTATAACAATAGTTGACATTACTAAGTTTGGCAAAAGGTGAGCAAAACAACCGACTTTAAAAGTACTTATTGAATCCACGATTGAAGTTAATATAGTTTTTGAGGACCGTCGGTAACGGCAACGCCTGTATTTTAGTTCGCATGTGTTTAGTGTACGGACTGACGTAAACGACAGGTTCGTCCGCGTTATCTGAATCGGCCGATCGCTCTTGAGGCGCGTCCGAATCGGACTCGCTTTCGGTGATTCGTTTAGAAGACAGAGCGATCCTTTTCCATTTGCATCCGTTACGAGTCGAGTTGCCGTCGTCTTGCGGAGACGATCGCTTGTTTATTCTGTCGTCGTGAACATTGGCGCTGCTGTCCGAATCGGTATCGACGTCCATCTCGCGATCTTCTTCGTCGGAATCTTCGTCGCTGTGTTCTTTGCTGTGCAATACGTCTTCGTCGCCGATACCGCTGTCGAATTTCTCACGTTTCGGTACCGCTTTTGGCGATTTACTATTATTGTTCACTGATTCAGTTATATTATCACTTTTGCTTTCGGTATCACTATCTGAAGAATTGCTCTCGCCTTGAGAAACGAGAGGATACTGCGTTACGATAGCAATGTCTTTTGACGGCGAGCTTTCTTCGTTAGCTTCGCGGAAATTATCATTCGATTCAGCTACACTACTCGCATTTGCCTGGGGTACGTTATCTTGATTTGGATCGTCGTTATTCATAGTGACTCTACTGTTTCTATATCCGATACTTAACATCAGTTCTAAAAGGGTGTTCACTTCTCCTCTACCGACTTCCGTGATGCCGGTTTCGAGGCGGTGCATGCCGACCAAATCGTTCACAGACGGAATATCGCTTTCGCTCGATTCGTCTCCCGATTCTTCAAAAATCGGTAACACGAATCGTCTCAGAGTACGCTTCCTACGCGGACGTTTCGGCTGACACCTGATTTGATTTCTAATCGTCGGTTGCTCGATTTCAATATTTCGCCTTAAAATTGTTCGAATTGTTGCCCGACACGCAGCTTGTAGAGATATTGGTTCACTGTCCACTGTAAAAAACATTTGTTTTCTTAAAATACCTAAATTCTATTTTATTTTACTGTTATTTCAACAGGTTTAATATTCAATGACATTTAAACAATGTTTCTTATCGAACTGAAATGTATTACTTACACATTTTAAACATTTCTTGAGTTTCCGTCGTCGAAGGTGATATTAAGGTGGCAAAGGATACGGGTAATAGTGATTTCACATCCCAATTGGTGTCTGAAGTTCGAGTGAATTGAAGAAGCCTATCGTTCAAAGGCATAACCAAAATGCCACCCACTTTTATTAAATTCTTCATATAGTTTTCGTGCGGTTCGGGGCACGCGGCACCGCAATACACCCGATCATATTGTCGTACTTCAGAATTAAGGCATAAACAGTTTCCTGTAAATATATCGAGATAAGTAACTGAGGATCGAACTATTCCATCTCTACAAAACTCGATTGCTTTATAAATATATTTGGGTCCAGTTCGATAACACTATGCACCCAAATTTTGAATTTTTTTTTTTTAAGTCATAGAAAACGCTAAAATTTGACGTTCAAAAAAAAAAACTTTGCGGATTATTCACAAATTTCCTCAAAAATACGTGAAAAAAATGGAACTACTTTTCGTCTTTCACTGTCATTTTTTGAATCTAACCAATCAAAAATCACAAATACACGTCATAGCAACTGGTGTAGAATTATTGTATAACTATCTCACTTTGTATGCAGCTTTCGATTGTGTTATGGAAGCAGGGTCGTATTTAGATTCGCATACCCGTTTATCGTTCACCCCGGAATTGTTTTTTTAAAAACTCCACATTTGCCTCTTCCCGTTTCACTGCGAGACAATTCGCATACCCCTTTATCAAAAAAAGCGGTGGTTTTCAATCTTCATGAAAATGTGTTTTAAATTTAAAATTCGTTTTATAAATTAAAATTTCCAAATACGACTCTGCCCTGAACGTTCAATTGTATTTCATTCCAACCAATTGATATTTCTATCTTTGTTTATCATAGATACAGGCATATATAACTTTCTCTTTTCTTATCACTATATAAGACAAGATAGCGATCGCTATAGTAAATAATATACTCTTAATCAACTTACTATACCATATTTAATTTTTTTAAATTAATTTATAAAAATTAATTTTCCGCACTTAAAACGACCAATAACGCTGTTATATGTTATATAAAACAATAATTATTGTGAATTTCCAGTGGATATTTTGCATAGCAAGTTATCGTATTCTTACCAATATATTTTACCGACTGAATAAAATATTCATTGGCTATAAAAAAAATATTCCAACAAATCATTATTTATGTACTATCTTTTGAATAAGTTCGTTATGTGATTAATTTCCATTTCTTTGTCGGTTTACCGAATATAGTACAAAACAATAGTAAAAATATAATAAATGAGACAGTCACTTCAGGAATTTTCTTATAATATTATTACCTTGCACAAACTGAGGTTCACAAAATTCATATTCGTCCATTGCATGTGAATATTTTTTAAAACCTTCAAGTCTTTCGATGGCATATTCCACAACATCTTTTTGAAGTTCAATTCCATGATTAATACCATACGGTCCTAAAATCAGTCCGACCATGGTACTCAAATATCCAGTCCCAGAGCCCAAGTTCAAAAAACTCAACCCTGGTTCGAGCTTTAAGCCTTCCATAACTTCACTGTAAATGCACGGTGCTGATATGTGGAGATTCCCACTCTTCCATGCGACATCTTTGTAAGCACTTCCACGAGCTTCAGTCAAAAAATAATTAGCACGATCCACGGCACGAAAAACACGTTCGACCAATGGACTTTTAATGTAATCAGCTTCAAGTAAATTATCAATGAGCTCATCGTTGTCTCTACCTGTACTTACTGCGCCACCCATTTTTGGTAATGCAAATGTTAATCTGTTACGTATTCCTGAAATAAAAAAATAATCTTAGGAAATAAAAGAAAACACGAAAAACTATTTCAAAGATCAATAAAAACACACCAGTACGTTGAACTACAACAAGAATAAAAAATAATTCTGAACTAATAACGAATAAAATATATACAAAATTAGAACGGGTTTTAAAGCTTAAGACAATATGTTTAAACTTGCGACAAATGCCTATTAATAACAATTTTGAAAATGTCTGTAAAATTGTGGTTAATTGACGTAATGTCAAATCAAGATGGAACGATTTTCTGGTTTATGATGTGCATACAAGCACAACAAAAATATGGAGTCTTTTTATGGATCGGTCTCTTTAGGCACGGATTCTGTTTCACGCTTAGATCGATCAGAGGAATTGAAAACACATTCACAAAGTTTAATGGTCAAATAAGTAAGTTCTTTAGAAACGATAAAAAATACTCAATATTATTGTTTTACTTACCAGGGTCAAACATGCAAAGAACTGTCGTCACCAATGTTTGTGTACATTTTGCTTTTGATAGAAGTACTTAAAAGGTACATTCGATAATGCTATCAGCTGACTGCCACATCCAGGGATAGGAAAAGTTTTTAAATAGTAGTTGGTAGTTACCGAAAACAACCTAAAGGAGACCATATACATTCAAACTTTTTCTAAACTTTATTTGTAAATATTTGGCCATAAGTAGCAATTTTGATATGCAACATTTTAGTATTTATATTTTGTATACATCATTATTCATTATCAATCAGGAAATGGCAGTTAAAAAACTTTTTTCCTTTTCTATACTGCATAGGAATTTGGGTCAGTGAAATATAGTCATATCTCCCTATGTGGAACTCTGGTTTTCTTAATTGTTTACTGAACTTTCTCTCGCTAAAAATAAATAAGGGAAAGAGAAATACAGTCGTTTTGATTTACAATAATATAATATATACAATTATAAGTCTTCATTCAGAACTTTATTTATTTATCTATACTTAAAAACACGTTACTGTTCAAAAAAGAGAAAACAGTTCGGGAAAAATTATGTACTTCGATTCCCCTTGGCTATGACATCTCGTCGGCCGTTATATTCTTCTGACATATCAGCAAACAATGAATCCTCAGTCCATGGATCATCTTCTTCTTGCAAGTATTCTTCATTTGTAAGGCATTTTAGTAGACAAGACAGATCAATGTCACCAAGTTTTGAAAAAGATGCAGTTTTTAAAATTTCTTTGTTAACTTCTTTGTACGCTGCAGTTCTGTTTGCAGTAACTCTAAAAGAATCGTCATTTTGTTTAAGCAAAATAATTTTCTAAACTCAATATGTACTGAGTTTACAATCCTTTGACAGCATGCGAAGCTTAAATGTTATGCCAAATGAATACAGTAGGTACAATTTATATTTCAGAAACACCCAACGTTAAAGTTTAAAATAAATATTATACTATGTTTGAGGTAGGTAATAACTAATAAATAATAATAATAGAAAAAGAAACAATCTTGGCCTATGAACATATTTGTTCACCAAGTTGTGTGTCCAAGCCATCAACGATACAAATTGATAGAATCGTCTATCTTAGACTTGTCAAAAATCAGCTGCCTTATTCGAATGTCGCGCCTGGTAGAAATACTTAGTTTTGACGTGATAACGTCTTATAAATTGATGAATCACCAATCTTATAAATTGATAAAACACCGGCTGCATGCACGAAAAAGTGTAACGTTCCTAACGCGTAACGTTCCGCCTGACCCTGTTCGTGCGTTTTGCTAATTTCTCGCTCAATTTAAATCAGATCGGTTTGAAACCAGTCTTAAACGAAAGAGGAGAACATTTTACATAGATTTCGTATAACAGAATTTGCCTAAACAGTTTTTTTATACAAATTTATATAGAAAAATAGCTGTATAAATGCAATGTTGTCTAATGCATGGCGCGACGCGGTCGGTCGTCTTTGTTTGCCGTACATGGAAATTAGAAGAGAACGTATGTCTTGTCTTAACATGAAAACGGCTGCATTTCTAATGTTTAATTCAATTTTTTGACATTAGTATTTTGTGAAATGCAACGCCTTCTAAGTTAAGTATTGGAATAACTAATTATTATTAGAACATAATACTTTGACAGTTGCAAACGTCACTTTTGACATTTCTTATCATTCCGACACCAAGGATAAGCGGATTGAAACCAAATTTTGGGAGGATGTTTGATATGCAAATATGAAGTGGCCTATTGTTTTTGGGGAACATCGGCGCATGCGTAAAAGAATATATCTCTTATAATGATGTTTTATATAATAATAATATAGTTTTTAAAACGGTTTTTACTCTATCTATTTTTACTAGAAATTTTTGTAAATTTTTTGGGGAAAATCGGCGCATGCGCAAAAGAGATACATGCCATACTTGTTTTTTATATAATAATAGTATACTTTTTATAGTGTTTTATTATTCTACTTAATAAAATTTACCTAAATTTGAAGCGAAAGATGCAATATCATAGATTCGAATTATTATAATTATTATATAAATTTAGGTTATGTATTACGGAATACGTTATCACGTAAAACTATCGTCCGTAAACCGACTTTACAGACAACCAATTTTTTTTTTGGTTAAATAATGAAAGGAAGGCGTAAACTACTTACATGGGCGCATTTGCGGGTGTTGGCGAAGTATTTTGAATCTCTTCTGCATCAGGTATAACTGGTATATCATCGTAAGATTCTTGATGATCTCGAAAACGCTCTCTAAAATTTAACATATCGCCATGACATTAATTACTAACATAACGTTGTCACCTATTATTGTGTACTTACACTTCAATTAAGTTTTGCGAACTTTTACTTCTAAAAACAAATAAAAAAATGTAAATTAAATAGCATAATATCAATAATTTAATAACAATAAAGATATTTTATATAAAGTACATGTTTTAATAATAATATAGATGAAGAGACAACGTTTTTGATTTAAAAGCAAAACAGGCGGTCGAATGAATAGTTTCTTTTAGTTTTGAACCATTGTTCTTCAAATTTTAGGTGTCGTGGCTACCCGGTGCTTGGGATTTATCATGTTCTGGTATATTCTTATATTGCAGCTAGAAAATTACTTCATGTTATTTACTTTGCACTTTTTAATGTTTCATCCGCCCAGCCACCAGTTTTTCGCAGCTGCGGTGGAAACGCTGAGCTCGAACTTGATGAGCTCTCCATTAAATCGTCATTTTCTTGTTGAGAACGTCCTGCTCGTCTTCCTTTTTTTATAGTGCCCTTTAATAACATACAATATAATTATTATCCGCATTGGCAAATAAGTGATAATTATTTAAAACAAAACATATTTTCTTTAAAGAAAAATACCTACCATCTTTCTACCTACAGTAAAATCCAAATCTTCATCTAATCCCATCAGAATGCTTTTCAATATTCAATTATTGTTTACAAAATACGATACAACTGACATTTGTGTTTGACAGTTGTGGAATGTGTTTGTTTTCATATGGCCGCTGTGTTAGCACTCCTTTAACATTCGTGTTTTTTCTTTTTTGTTGCGTGTGTGTTTGTATATATCTCACTCTCTTTACAGCCAGTCTTGTTGATATTAGCGAACCATGGATGTGTAAAATCCTCCTAATTTTGTGTGTATTGTTATCAGAGATAACCCGTTGTTATGAATTATTGTTGACCGTGTTCTCAACAAGCACCCTAGAATTACCCTGCTTAAATTCGCATATTGTACCTACAGCTTTCTCACAATCATATACCAATTCTAAAACTTGACCTTTGAAAAAAAAATTGTCAACAGCTGATGCTCAAGCTAGTAAAATGAAATTTTCAAAAAAAAAAGAATATTGTCTAGAATTTTCTGACATACGTATTTTTATTTATTAACAAATGTTCAGTCAATGAATCTCTTGAAGAGGGATGTACCCTTCGCTCTGAAGATACTAAAAAAGTAATATAAAAGAAAATTGGTTGTCTGTAAAGTCGGTTTACGTATTCCACTCGAATATTATATTTAATAATACATAACCTAAATTTTAGTAGCTGTCAGGCGGAACGTGACACATTTCGGAACGTGACACTTTTTCGTGCATGCAGCCGGTGTTTCATCAATTTATAAGACGTTATCACGTCAAAAAAAAAACGTTTGCACTCCGGGAGTGCCGAGAGAAGTGAAAACTTGAATATTAACGTCTTACGAATTTTCGATCAAAATGGTTTGTATCATAGATTGCATTTTTATGTAGGTACGATATTTCAACGCTAGATGTCTAACGTTGTATAAAAAAAGTGAGTACCTACTCTCATAGTATTTCGCTCACCCAGTTCTTACTTTACCTGACGCGAGTTTAACATTTTTTACTCATTACCAAAAAAGTGTACAACGCCGCTAAAGAAGTTTTCACTTCAAAAATATGCCAAAGCACGCGGTATTTGTGGTTATTTTTTTAGTATTTGGGGACTAGATTCAGTGATTAATTTAACAGACACTTTAACAGTAAAATAATTCAGTTTTTTATTAATTATTATATAACGTAGCTTTTTAAAAGTTTTTCTTCAATTTCTTTGAAACACAAACATAGGTATACTTAACATTTCACAAAATTTCCGCTCGAAAAGCTGTTGCGCGGTGTATTACATAATTATTATTTCAATGACTTTTCGAGCGTTTTTACAACAACATAGGACTATTTTACTACATTATTGTACATTTTATTTTTATATTATATTATGCGGTATATTTTTAACCATTTTTATTCAAGTAGGTAATATAAAACCTAAGAAGCTTTCAACTCCTAAAATATGGCAAATTTCAATAAATGTTGCTGAAGATAGAATTGTAAAACTTGACGAAACTCGCCAAGTAAAAATCTTAACATTTTTTATAAAACGTGCTGACCAATTGAACGAGTACTTGGGATAACTCAAAGAATAAACAAACACTTTTTCAGTCGTTGGTGTGGTCAATCCACTGTTCGATGCGTGAATAAGATCTTCTGTAACAAATTCAAGTATTGTAACAAAAAAAAAAGCAATGTTGCACTCTGGGAGTGCCGGCAGAAGTGAAAACTTAAATATTAACGTCTTACGAATTTTCGATCAAAATGATTTGTATCATAGATTGCATTTTTATGTACGATATTTCAACGCTAGATGTCTAACGTTGTATAATGGTTTGTATCATAGATTGCATTTTTATGTACGATATTTCAACGCTAGATGTTTAACGTTGGATAAAAAGTATCTGGCAATTACTATCACTTACAGAGTCTCACCCAGTTCTTACTTTTCCTGACGCGAGTTTAACATTTTTTACCCATTACAAAAAAAGTGTACAACGCCGCTAAAGAAGTTTTGTAAATAAAATGGTTTGTATCATAGATTGCATTTTTATGTACGATATTTCAACGCTAGATGTCTAACGTTTTATAAAAAGTATCTGGCAATTACTATCACTTAGAGAGTCTCACCCAGTTCTTACTTGTCCTGACGCGAGTTTAACATTTTTTACCCATTACAAAAAAAGTGTACAACGCCGCTAAAGAAGTTTTGTAAATAAAATGGTTTGTATCATAGTTTGCATTTTTATGTACGATATTTCAACGCTAGATGTCTAACGTATAAAAAGTATCTGGCAATTACTATCACTTACAGAGTCTCACCCAGTTCTTACTTGTCCTGACGCGAGTTTAACATTTTTTACCTATTACAAAAAAAGTGTACAACGCCGCTAAAGAAGTTTTCACTTCAAAAAATAGGTGTTCTATAGAAATTCCGGTTTACAAAATCACTTACACGTCTTTCGATGAAAATGTGTTTCACTGAATTTATTATCACAAATAATCCGCTTGATGTTAACGTCTCCTTGAATGTAAACAGTATCTACAAGATTTGTTTCCATCCTAAACGGAAAAACGGCAGTGAGTTTTCCATCAACCCATACTGAATATTGGTTGTCTTCGCATCGAATACTCAAGCTGAACTCGCGGCCTGGACAAAATTGAAAACCCGGCGCCCTTTCTTCGGCTCCCCATGCGCCATTTTGCCAGGAATTTCTAACCACCGCATGAGCTCCTTGGCTCGTACCTACACAAAAATATTGACATATTTTTTTTTTGTGTGCATGAGGTCCTAACTCAATAATATTTGATCTGTTAGTGTAGATCAGTACAGAAACTGACCAATTGATTCCTATTAGTGATGTGCCGGATCGTTAAAAATGCATATCCGTGGATACGGATCTGAATACGCATATTTGATTTCAAGATCCACGGACACGGATCTTAACTTTCTTAGAGTACGCGGCGGTAAATATTGCACATCGACCTTTGGAAAGAGACAATCTGTTATGGGAAAAAGTTATTGACTTCTTTAAGAGTTAACTCTCATAACAGATTGTCTCTTTCCAAAGATCGATGTGCAATATCTCATTATAAAGATAGTTTTTTATTAGTACCTTTGAGTTATGTACTATAATTGGTATGGTACTCACTACGATAAATGTTTGCAATATAAAGTTGCCAAATACTTACGATTTTAAGAAATAAAAAATAATCTGAATGGAATTTTAACAGTTTTTCATTATTACCTAATCACGTATATATATATAAAATTTCATCTATGAATTGAAAATTAATAAGGTATAAGATCCGCCATAAAACTAACGGATACGGATCTTTCTTCTCCCTTGGATATCCGCGGATACGGATATCCGGCACATCACTAATTCCTATACTGAAATACACTTATCTCTTTTTTGGATATTTATTATTTTTTTTTATGAGTGGACTTAGCAACTCGTCTCTATTTTTATAAAAATTTGTATAAAAATTACTTTTTCCAAAATGAAAGCAGCATATCAAATCACAAGCAGAAAAGTCTGATCCTTGATAGCCTTTAAAAAAATAATTATTACTCTGACAATCCCACACATAATTCCTTTTACAGCTTTGTTGGCGTTGCCTTGATATAATGACATAGGTAATCGTTTATGTAAAATTATACCATGAAACTATATTTACTAAATCTTGGATTCAGATGAAGAGGTATGACAGGATGAGGCCAGTAGAATTGTCCTTGCTGTAGATTGACGTAGAACGAATGAGGCAGCAATTTGACTTTTCCGAGGATGTCTATCTGATAACCTTCTAGGAAGCCTCTTTCCAATTTAAACATGCACGGATTGGGCTACAAATGAATAATTTTTATTGGCTAATTGTTTAAATTAAATAAAATATTTGTTTCTTTTAAACAAATGAACAATGAGTTGAAAATAATACAAGTAAAATTTTAGGCTTTTTATTTGATCAATGAAATATAATTTTACTGTTTTCATTTAATGGCTTAGGCGATTTCGCAAATTTCTAGTACCTACTTTGAGTTATAAAGAAGTTTTTAGTGAAATTGTTTCTCAAGACAGTTTGAACACTGAAGTAGAAATTCAGCGTGGAACTTTTTAAAGTGAAACTTTTATTCTATCGCCCCGAATTTTTCTGGCCGTCTGTTGTATGTCGCATTACAGGCGGCTGCGGAGTAGGGGTAAAGTGAAAGGCGTTCGGAGTAGGCGCTCGGTAGAGCAGCCAAGGCCAATATGGCGGTGCCATCAGCTGACCGTGTAGTATGTATAACACATAGTCAGTCTGTCATGCGGGCAAGTGCTTAACAGTGTTTACATGTTTTTATTCGTGTATTCATGTGAATATTGTTGTTTATAATTCATCGTGATGGATAAGTGTGTACAATCCAACGCCTACAATCCAATAAAAGTTTCACTTGCGTCGTGGTTTCTTAAAACCACACAACTGTTTTTTAATGGTTTAGATTTATGTATCGTAGATGGTGATAGCAATTTAGGTTTTATATTATAATTTGGTGTTCCAACTCTTGCTTAATAACTAATAAGGAACCCTAATTAGTGTTTAAACTCATTCTTCTTATGTACTTACGTATTCAGATTGTGGCGTACTTGTGTCTCCCAACTTAATAACGGGAATTTTAGGTCTAACTACTGCATCAGGATATGACGTGATTTCCCTGAAATCAACTTTACTGACATCGACATCTCCAATAACTTCAATATTTGTGATTTTCTTCAAAGGAATTCTAAATGTATATCCACAGAAATGTTCACCCTCAACAGCTATCAAGAATTCGTCATTTGTTATTAAAATGTCAACGGAAAATTTTTCACCGCGTTTGAAAACGAAATTTCTAAAGGACGTCGTTTCTTCGACGCCCCATTTACCGTTTACTTTGTAATTTCGAATAACGCATCTTTGATCAAATCGTGGATTGAAATGCAGTCCGACGTCTCTATTTGGAGATCGGCTACATGCGAGGTTGATAGAAAATCTGCAAAAATTCAATTGTTTGCCAATTTACTGGTTTCATAGAAACGCAATATAAACAACGGTATCCCTACGATCCCGGCTAGGATCAAAACCAATACTTATCTCTGACTTCTCAAATATGTCAGTTATATTAAAACCAATATAACACGTAATATATCGTGATTTATGAATCATAAACGGCATCATTACAATTAATGAGAAAAATAACTTCGCTCATGACGTGAGATTTTATGTTTAAAATAACTGTTTTGCGATTATTTTTAGTGCCTTATTTATACGTCAGTTGTGCCAATCTTTTGACAATTTAATGTTTGCCGGATTGGGATAACTGAATGAATTATAAAATAATAAAAATACATTTTACCTCGTGCATGTTGGATTTACGATTCCTTTGACACAAATGACTGAACCAGCTTGAAGTTTTTCGGGCAAATCCCCAATAAATATAGCTTTCTGTTCAACAGGATCGAGTATTAAATTTTTTATTTCAAGATACATCTTATTTTTATAAAATATGTAGGTATTAAGTTTTTATATGTCACTGAGGCATAGTAAAGTAACAGAATAGTAGGCGTTGATTTCATTCACTATTGTTTTCGATCTCACAGATATTATAAATAAAATATTGTTTTCATTGAAACAGTGGTAGCAATTATAAATTTGAATTTATAACTACAAATACTTTGTTCATTGAAACAGTTTCCTTTAACTAGAATGAATAAAAAAATGAACAGTATTCTAAAATTTCCATTGACACAAAAATACAGTTACGCATTACTGATTTCTGGCAGATTGCAACAGTCGTCGCAGAGTAACTTTAAGGTTATCCGCTGTGACGTAATAAATTATAATCGACGTGCTTTTAAGTCGTTCGTGTTATTCAAATTGATTTCTTTGAACGTCTGAACATATAGGAAGTTTGTCGGAGATTAATTCATGTACAAAATCTAAAATGCGCATGCTTGTTAGCTAAAATATTGTTGGAAATCAATATTTTCAAAAATAAGTCAATGCCAAATGCATTTGTGGTCCCTAATTTTTTAAATTTATTTTTAAAACATAAAAATTGATCAGTAATAAAAAATGTCATCTTAAGCCGGCGTGTTCAACTTTTTCCTAATTGTGGGCCCCTAAATTTAAATGTAACACGCGATTTTTACGTAGTATAAATTAAACAGTAGAAATTAGTTCCATATTGTCAATCTTTCGTGAACCCCTAAAATATTTCCTTCAATAAAAAACATTCTTTGTTATTTCTTAATTTACATTTTTTACAGATTGTTACAACTGCTCAACTTTTTGTGCTCTTAAACATTTAAAAAACTAAAAAGTTCCCATCTATAAAAATTATTAAAAATGTCTCAAGTTATCGAAAACGAACAAAAATCATTCCTAGATGTCTTTTTTTATTCGGTATAGGTACTTATATGGTACTCGAAACGTGTGTCTAAAAAAACCTGATGATTTTAACTCTGGCTATCTACCTGCAGATTATAAAGTTTAATAGGACTTTGCTTCATGTTTCTATGTATTTTCAATTTAAAATTCGATAAAGAACAAACTAAATTCAGCTGTCGAAAAGGATATATTATGTTTAAAGCATTGGTTTCCAACGACTAATTAGTTCCTTATATTAAAAAAAATGCTCTACAATTTTTGTCGTATGATATCTTTTCGTGTGAGTGATGGTTTAGAAGACAAAGAAGAAAACTTAAAAAGGAATCCTTCACAGGGCTTGTTATTCGTCCAAAAGGGTATGTTCCATCCACAATGTAGGTAGGAATTTTTTAGTCCTTCATTTGTAACGCTTTTAAATAAATTATTGTTTCTGAAGGAGATTTATTTGGTTGAGGAACAATTGAAAATAAGCTTTACCAGTGTATCGCTTGTGGCCAACGTTTCGAAAAATATATTTTCATCATCAGGATGATCATCCTGATGATGAAAATATATTTTTCGAAACGTTGGCCACAAGCGATACACTGGTAAAGCTTATTTTCAATTGTTCCTCAACCAAATAAATCTCCTTCAATACATATTTTGGAACAAAACTTCTACCAATTATTGTTTCTATTTGGCTGGTTTTCATCTAATTTGCCCGTACTGGTAGTGCAAAACATAATAATTTTATAAAGTAAAATTATTTTACTTACTGTAACTGATTCTGGGTTATCCGCGGGAACTTGGCTTACATTAATTGTTTTATCGGTTTTGATAAAGCATCCAAAACATTTTTGACAATATCCACAACAGTCTCCGCAAATGTATCCATTGTTAGTGGTTGAACTTCCCATTTTTAATGAAAATAAGGTTTTAAACAATCACAGCGATAATTTTATTTGTAAAAAATGTAATTGTTTCCAGGTTATTTTATGATTGTTTACGTATTGTTTTTTTCGAATGTTACTCTGAAATTGTCAAGTTTGTTGCTATAAAACAATAACATGTTTTTTATTTTTTATTCTTATCCCAAGCGCGACTTTTATAACGAACAATCGTAAGAGCAATTATTATAATATCAAAGAGGGCTATGAATATTATATTTAACAATTCAAAACAATGAAAATAATAAAAGAAACCCGCATAATCGCTTGTTTTTATTGATGGTTATTTAAAAAAATCTATAAACAAAAAGTTTATAAGAGAAAAGACTAGATGATCCTGTTGTGAACAAAATGTTGTGAAACACAATTTGAAAAAACCACTCATTTATTAAAACATATACACATTCGTATCTAAAAATAAAAGTCGGTTAAGGAAACAATATAATTAGTACAGTAAATTAATATTCACATTTTGTTATCACAGTTTTCAAATGTAAAATAAATACCATTTTATATTAACATTTGAAATGTTGTTTTCGCTTTTGTTTCGCGACACAGTCCGCACACAGCTCGACTAAAATTAACATACGTTTTCAAATAAGAAAACTTTTATGATATCAGTATCTTTAAATAGCACCGCACATTTTAAATACAACTTTCTATAAGTATTCCGACTCCGTCGATGCTATACTGACTCACACAGTGACAGAATTCACGGTAAACAATAAAATGTTATAATTGAACTTGAGACAGAATGTTCGAAAAATATGATATGCTTAATTACTAACAAACAAAAAGTTTCAGTTTGGTGATAACTCAGTGGATAAAACAATACACGGCTGATTACAGTGTTAATTATACTTTTATTTGATTAATTATAATTGTTGGTTTTAAGTCGTATTTAGTTAGACTAGTCAATGTTTTTATATTATATAGATTGTGTTTTTTTGCGGAGCTAGTAAATAGGTGTGTTCATTGTCGGGTGTTGTGTGTAAAAGCATTTTAGCGATTGACTACTGACTATAGTGATGGGACGCAATCATGGATCTCTAATTAATTGATAGCGAATACCAAGTATTGTGATAAACCAAATCTGTGTCACATGTACGGGATTCTAACATTTGCCCTAAATGCCGACGACATTCTGGCGTGTCTAGAATTTTCGTAACTTATGATGAAAAAATACAATATCAACCATTTCAATGTTCAAAACATTTATTAAAATGTGTTTGTTTAAAACTCAATCATTATAGACATTATATTTTTCAGTCTTGCGATTCTGCGCAAAATTTCATCTTGATAAATCATCTTGTTAAAAAAGTTACCTGGCTAGGATTGTCGCGCAAAAAAATCCAGAAATTTTCTCTGGTAATCTACTTTTTCATCTGTTAATCCTAAACCTGTGCAGTGATAGTTGGTGAATTTGGCTTACGTCTTTCAAATCGTAAAGTAATATCACTTTTTCGAAATATTTAGAATTCTCAGTTTGTGTTTTGTATAATATCTAGACCTATCTGTATTGTCGTTCAAAGATCTCTTTTCGGTAACAGTTTACTGAATTAACGCTTCCGATTTTGGCGAATTTTAAAATGCAAAAACCATTCCGTTATCGTCCACCCGGTTATCGCTTTTTTAAAGAACTCCCCCGAAACGCCCTCCCCTTTTCACTGCACAAAAAACACGCCATCGCATCGACACCATCCCGTTATAAGAAAGTCCCTCGAAAGGCTAAAATCATCAGAAGCGTTAATTCAGTAAAATTTTACCCTCTTTTCTCTCAGTGCGTCTTGCGGTCTGCTCTTTTTAAAAGGTTTCAATCAAGTGTAGTAGAGAATATTAGTATCCGCTATCCATTAGTTAGAGATCAGTGGACGCAATAACAGTAACAGTGCTTTAGAATAATTTAAATACTATTAAAGGTAGAGAATCGGTTTTGAAAATAACTGTTCCCAAAATGATGTTTAAAAACATAGCTGACATGAAAAATATGTCTTAAAGAACGAGCCTTTGAAAATGGGTATTAAAAGAACACTGAACAAGACGTATTAAAATAACCAGTATTAAAAGACCAGGAGTAAAGAAATGTATGTTCTGGTGATTATTCACTGCTTATTGCTAACGTCTACTACACGTATAAATTATGATGAGAGGAAAAAACATATTTTACAAGTGATTTGAGGAAAATGTGTGTCTACTTTAGTGCCCTGCGATTGATAACTCTCAACTAGCCAGATTCCGATGACAATTTCGATGTCAGTAAAGTTTAAAAGAACTGTTTTTTCGTGTCTCAATTTTGTTCCGTGTCTTTGAGCTGCTTATTTGAATTCATAATTTCAGATTTTTAAAAAGCCGCGGTTAACGGTGTAACATTCATTTTTTTGCTATTGTGGATATTCTGTTCTTTAATAACAGTTATTGATAAATCGTTTTTTCAAAGAACAGTAACAGGTAATAAAAATAACTGTTCATCACTACAATTGACTCATAGAGTAGGTATACCTATATTTAATTCATGTAACAAAGATGAGCTAAATTTATACAGTTCAACAAATATGAAAACAAAATGTTTCGTTGTTATTGAGGATTATAATTGCTAAAATTTATTCCCGATTTAAAACTAATTAAAGACAAATCAAAGACTTTTGCTGCTATCCACAAAACGACTTTTTAATTATTGTGCTTTATACTACAAGATCGTAAATAAATTGTACATAAAATTGTCGGTTGAAACTGCCCCGGTTTGATCTTAGACAATTTTAAATCTATTTCATTGTATATTTGGGGCTGAGGTGGGGTTTTCGATCGATTAGTCATTTCATTAATGTCAATGTAAAATATAGTTAAGTTGTTGCGATATAAGAAAATCACTGTTTATCGTTTTTTAACGAAAATTATTAAAATGGCCAAGTTTATATTTTAACACCGAGGAACAGTGACGTAGCTAGAATTTTCTTTCGGGGGGTCATTATTTGAATTTTGTTCGACGAACCCTTGCAAGACAACAGTGTAGCAACTATATTATGGTCTACTTTTGCATTTTGTCCATTTTGAAAAGTAAATTAGAACTTCATTTCCTAGATTTTTAAGCTATTGCATAGCTTCTATCGCGGGCTTTGAGTGCGGCGACCGAATCAAGAAATTCCGTAACGAAAAAACCTAACACCCCCCACTCCGACCGGCACAGCGGTGCGGCGTTGACAGCCGTACATCGTCTAACTTCGGCACGGTGTTTGTGTGCTCATAACTGCATAACTGCTCATAACTGATTCTATCTTTATTTGTGTATAAATGAATTTATATATAATACTGCTATAAAAATAACCTAAATTATTTAGGTTATGTGCAGAAAAAGTATATATGATATTATATCTACTTATATAAATGTACATCGCGCGAAATTCTATGATCAAACTCTTAATATCGTTCTTTTTGTTCAAATTTTTTGAATGAATAATTGTTTTGGTGTGTAATTACACTATTTATACCTTATTATTTATACCTAGCTATTTTCGTTTTATAGAGAAGAAAAACTTAAAGACCTAAAAAGAATATGCAATAGCTTTACAGCGGCAGTCCCCGAGTGCCACACGTATTTTTTTAATACAGAGAGGAGAATGCAGAGGGAATAAAAAACACGTAAATATAATATATTTTGAATACACTTTTACTTTTTTTTATTGTTACTTTTAGTAATTATATTATTATACATAGATTTATGTTGGCGATTCAAATATTCGCACATTTTTTATAATTTATATTTTACAGTGCATAAACAACAGGCACTGGAATGTTACATTACATATTCTAACAGATTTGGTGTTTTCATTTCGAAGAGTTTGGATAAAGTTACTACAACTATTAATTGACAGGAATTATTGTTTAGAACGTATTTTCTCTAATTAGTAGATAAACGTGAATTTTCACATAGCCTATGCATTTCGTTGCAAAAGATATTGAATACCCACTGTTAAACGTGACCATGCGAAAGGAGCTACAGTCCGGAGCGCCGATTCTCGCGCAAGGGCTGCCAAATTTATGCTCTTTTCGCACGAGTTAAAGTTTTAATGTTATCATGATTTTGTAAGTTGGTAAACCAGTGTTGCCAGTCTAGTGCAATTGTAGATCTAGTACTTTTTTGTCATTTACTGTACGCTAGTACGTTGAAGCCATGGACATAGGAATATATAGGGACGGAGTATGATGCTGCGGGGGGGAAGCCACTCGGGGACGGGGACGAGGTAAAATTGGTACCAGTTTTCTATTGGCTGATGGTTCTGCGCGTGCGTAATAAGTTTGCGCATGCTCAGTACACCAAATTCCATGTCATAAACATGTCCATGGCCATAAACCAGTGATTCCCAAAGTGGTCTATATCGATTCCCAGGGGTCAACGACAACTTGCAAGGGCTCCATGTCAGCGGGAAAGAAAATTGGGGGTCCATGAAATTAAAATGGGGGTCAACGATAGTGAATCTCCTAACAAAAAAAGAAACAAACTGGACATCGTTAACCAAGGAGACTTGAGATTAAACCTAACTAAATTGTTGCCAAATGTTAAAAAGTTTGGCGACCTCTGCCATAAATAAACTTCTCGAAAGGTTAGGTCCATTATCACATTGTGACAAATTTTAGTAACCTTTTTCAAACTTGATGAAACATAAACCATAATTTTTCAAAAACATATTTTAACAACTAAGTTTAGCGCAAACCGTACTCATTGTGTTTCATTCAGCACAAAAAAGATTACTGCATTCTTTCACAAGGTTAATTATAAATAATTATTATTTATCAAAAATTCATTTGGCTCCATGCATTCGATGCTAAAAATAATATTTTCTAATATTAATTAATAAAAAATTTTAATGTTACAGTACTATAACTACATTCATCGGTGCTTTACTTTAATAAAAAATGTATTTTAATGAATGTTTACAACAAATTAAAAAAAAAAACTTCTTTTACTATTTGATGTTTACCCGCGCTGAGCGTACGCAGTGCGTCGGCCAATCAAAAGCTGGCACCCGTTACCTCGTCGCGTCCCGCAAATCGGCTTCACCCCCCTCGTCTAAAACCTCAGTTCATGCTCCGTCCCTATATATATTCCTATGTCCATGGTTGAAGCAAAAATCTAGTACTTTTTAATAAATCTAGTTATTTTTAATACCCAATGTTCACACACCCACCAAAACAAACGAAAAAGGAAAATTACCAAAAAAAGACTTTTTTGTGGTGGAAATGAAAGGATCTTTTTTTTTCGCTATAAAAAAAGTAATTTGTGGTTGGCAAATCTTAAAAAAATTCTAGTACTTTTTTCTACTTTTTTCAACCCTGATCTAGCACGCAAAACAAAAAAGTTCTGGCAACACTGAGGTAAACAAGCCAAGTAATTTTTGTTAACAAATTAGGGGCTAGGGCTGGACGTTTTTCCCAACATTTCGATAGATTGTGAATTATAGACGCTCGACAAGCTACTTCATTAACGTCTTTGATACATCGAAATACTATATATGTATTGAAATTAATATTTTAGAGCGTGCTCGAGATCTTTGAAATTGACAGACAAATATTAAAAACGGTCGAGTGTCATTTTCGAGTTGCTATTGCAATAGAGACTGGGGATGGAGGATTTCTGCGGCATTGTTTTTTTTTTGAAGTGAAAACTTCTTTAGCGGCGTTGTACACTTTTTTTGTAATGGGTAAACAATGTTAAACTCGCGTCAGGACACGTGACCTGATCGAAAATTTGTAAGACCAAATTCGTAAGACGAAAACTTTTGTGACATACCCTAAATGAAATCCATTGTATTAATGTGCAAGGTATATTTTTTTTTTGGGACTTGTCTATGCAATCGAATGGTTTTTAACTACACTATAAGTTGTGTTTTGGCGTCATCAGACGGAATTTCTTGGAAGTTATTAGTTCAAACTTTTACTGCGCTTTGGTCGTTTAACATAGACGTTAATATTCAAGTTTTCACTTCTGCCGGCACTCGCGGAGTGCATTTGCGTTTTTTTTATTGGTAAAAATAAATATCTACTCATATAAAAATATTGTAGCATCTTGCATTTAAATAAAGCTTTAAACATTTTTGATTTGTGTGTTCTTTGATTGCAGTTCTAAACAATAATTTCCAGAATACTTACAAACTATTTTAACAATACTTGTTGAATAAATATTTTGTTTGAATATATACCTTTTATGAAATAAAAAATACTTGAACATAATACATGTTGTCGCTATACAACTTTTTATAAACTACAAAATTTGGTCAATCATAACGTTATAATAAGAATAAAAAAATTAGTGAGAAAATCAATCACTGAACCTCCTAGAAATTATCAAAACTCTTTTGGATATTTTTTACGATGTAATAGCGGCAATACCTAGTTGTAAACTAAGGTTTGATGAGTGATCATGGGTCCACAGCTCCCCTAAAAAATGGTTTTTTCTCCACCAATGGGTGGCTGCAATTCTGCGTTTGAAATCGGACATTTTCATTTAAGTACTTGTGTATTTTTAAGACGCACGGAATGGATAAAATAATCAATTTACGACCTTTAATAAAATTTGAACTTATTGATAATTTTGTTGGTTGTCAATAGTTATCGTGCACGATTTTTTTATTCTAATTATAACTAACATTAATATATAAAATGTAATAATAATAACTAAAATTATGAGATAAAATAAACTTGCTCCCTTTTTCCATAAACAATCATGATATCAATTATAACGAAGTAAAATTAGCAATAAAATTGGTAACTAATCATTGAAACTGTAAGAAATTATTGCACATACCGCTACACTAGCAGTATGTGCTCTATTTTTAATTTTCTGTTACAAGAAATATATTTTTAACTATGTATTATTTATACGAATATAATTAACACTTTTGGGACTTTCTTATCTCAAATATTATGGTGTTTTGGACAGTCCAGTTTAGTACCATAAAATTGTATGATCGAGCGAGCCCGCCAAAGGCGGGCGAAGCTCGATCGTAATTATATCGATTGTTTCGCTCGAAGAGATCACTATGTAGGATGTTTAGAGTTAGCCTTAGACGCTGATGACCTCAGCTGTTGAGCGTCTATAATTTACAATCTTTCTCAGAGTTAGCCTAAACACAACGTGGAAAAAAAAAAACATTTATTAGTGAAAAAAGTTGAGACGAAAAAAAAACGCGTCTGAACTGTGACTGCACAAAGAAAATTATGACATAATCTGACGTGAGATGGCGCAGGACTGTTTCTTTCTTACTTTTTCTGATTTGTGGCTCCATCTGTGTACAAAGAAAAGTACTACATAGTGATCTCTTCGAGCGAAACTTGAGATATAATTAAATCATCTATGTGTACAACTCGGAAATAATAGTAACATATCCTATTCTAGAAAATTGGTGGATGTATGAGATAATTAGGTACGTGTATTAAAATAATTTTGTTCAAATTATAAGGGAGACAAAACAAAATTATTTTTGTTAGATTTTTATGGACGCGAAAATCTAGTCACCGAAAATATTTTTTAAGAAGTACAACAAATCATACGTAATTTATATGTCATTAAATCACATTTATAAAATAGTTGCAAAAAAACTTTTCATAAATCTATTTTTTTCGATATAAAAAAATATAATTAGTACAAATAACTGCCGTTAATTTATTTCTGGAAAAACTATAAATTAAAACTTTTATATTAAAATTAGCTAATAAACAAACATATTTACACATTTAAACAATAACACCTGAATATAAACAAAATTGAGATATGTTTTTTTCACCAGTTGGCCAATTTCGCTTTTTGCTATCGTACTGGCATTGTCGATTTATTAAAAAAATGTAAAAAGAAAAAAATTGGTTGTCTGTAAAGTCGGTTTACGGACGATTGTTTTACGTGATAACGTATTCCGCTCGAATATCATATTTAATAATACATAACCTAAATTTTAGTAGCTGTCAAACTTGGGCCGATCGTGCTTCTCTATCGCTTATACTGCGCTCTCGCTTGCACGCACAGGGTCAGGCGGAACGTTATGACGTTACACTTTTTCGTGCGTGCAGCTGGTGTTTTATCAATTTATAAGACGTTATCACGTCAAAAATTACGTCTAGTACTGATTTAAACTATTTTTGACTGTTTTGTTTTTGACGTGATAACGTCTTATAAATTGATAAAACACCAGCTGCACGCACGAAAAAGTGTAACGCCGTAACGTTCCGGCTGACTCTGTGCGTGCAAGCGAGAGCGCAGTATAAGCGATAGAGAGTCGGTCAAAATATAGTTTGACAGCTACTAAAATTTAGGTTATGTATTATTAAATATGATATTCGAGCGGAATACGTTATCACGTAAAACTATCGTCCGTAAACCGACTTTACAGACAACCAATTTTTTTGTTACTTAAAATAATCCATTTTGATTTGATAAAAGTTTAAACAACAGGCGCCGGACTTGCGTGACAGACGGAATAGTGAAAATAATGGAGTTTCACCCATTGGGTACGAAACCATAAAACAAACCTTGTTTTAAAATTGTCCCGGCGAAGAAAACACATCTTATTAACAACAAAACAAATAATTACTGCCGTTCTATTGTTTGGAAGAACCATTCAGTGAATCTACGAAGCTGATGGGCTGCCGCTTGTGATTCGTCTTGAAGTCTTCTGTTTTCTTCTCTCAGACGCCTCACCTCGTCTTCTAAAGACATCCGCCGCCTCGTTTCTCTCGACACGCGTGATTCCAGGTGTGTAACGTGGCTTTGTAATTCTGGCACACTAGTACTTGTACTTACACTAAAAAGAAATAAAACAGAAACGTTATTTACGAATATGTGCCAATTAGGCTTTTGAAAAAAAAAATTATCGATTTTTTTATTGTATTTTAAAACTTTATTATAAATAATATTGATAATCGATGCGAAAAACTTTCAAAAAACTTTTTTTAAATTAATTATAAGCAATTTAAAATTGATAAAATATTAAAAAAAATCACGTGACTGCAAATGCACTAAAATTGTTTTTGACAGCTGTGACGTCATAATGGTAAAATGTATATACGCAGTATACTATCAATGGCTTCTACATGACGTGTATTGACTAAAACATTATGACGTCACATTATGTTCGGGAAATGTCGGCGCGTTCTCGGAACTGGGTACAAAAATTTATTTTTAATTTGATATAACTTTTGAATTATAAAGAAAATAAAAAAAAGAAAAATAGTTTTGTTATAAAACTTATATACGATCTTTCCATTTATGACAAAAAAAAATGTCATTCAAAAGCCCAATTGAAAAAATGGTAATAACAACCTTATCTAAAGCCCGCGACAGATGCACGCACCGTGAGACACGTACGGCGTGGCTTTTTGAGTCAACATTGATACAAAAAACTCTAAGGAGATATATCTCCGTAAAATGTGAACGAATTTGTCCAAAATATGTAGTGAGAAAGGTACACGCGTACTTACATCTCATCTCGCGTAAACTATTTTGAATATTTAAATGATTAATGAGTGCAATACGAAGTACATAAACAAAATGACTGGTGCTACAAAGATAGAACGCAAATTTTTAAACATTTAAGGAAACATTCGGAGTATTTATGGAAAATGACTAAAGCATAAAGTTAATGTGTTTCCAAGATGCTTGTTTTATTTTGGTTGAAACCAAAGTATTCATGGAAAATATTAGACAAGACGGCGAGGAGTTTTGGATGTATTTTTCGGGCACAGGCGAGATTATTGTTGGAATCGCTTCGTTTTAGGGTGTAGTTCAAACCCCCTAAGTTCAACTTTAGTATCCCGTTGGAATTTTTGGAAAAAATTAATTCTAACCGATTTTATAACGATTTCTTTAGCGATACCAATTTTAGACAAACGTATAAAACCATATAACTTTTCCAATATTCAATCGTTATAAAATCGGTTAGAATTAATTTTTTCCAAAAATTCCAACGGGATACTAAAGTTGAATGGATTGGTGATTTTTCTGGCTTGGTCCGACCAGCGAAACCCGTTTGTGAAAAAAATGGCACAATTTGCAATTAAGGAAACAAAAAAAAGGTGATAGTTAATTACTCGAGAAGTAATTGACCGATGACGCTAAAATTATTCATGCATGTTTGGGTCAACATAGACATCATTTTTGAGAATTTTCAGCCATCTATGTGCGGTCATTTTTTAGTAAAAAAATAGTTTAAAAAACGTGTTTTTTTAACTTTCGGGGCTATTTGCAAGTTAACAATTGCACTTAGCGACCTCTGTCAGTGCTCATTTTTTAGGAAATTTCATAAGGAACAACTTTCTCAATGCCAATGCTATACTAAAAGTCAAGAGGAACGGAAATATTAAAGGAAATAGAGAAAAAAAACATTATTTTCGTCACTAATTGTTAATTATAAAATCAAGCACACCAACAATTTGTAAGCAAACTTAGGTGGTTGAACTACACCCTAAAACGAAGCGATTCCAACAATAATCTCGCCTGTGCCCGAATAATGCACTTTTTAGTGTTTTTACCTCCTCGCCGTCTAGGCTATATTATCTGTTTGTTGTTCGCGCACGATCTGTGACGGGCTTAAATTTGTTTCTCCGTCACGGTTCGGAGTTTTAACCATGCTTGTTTTCGGTCTATACCTAATACGTGTTGAATAAGGACAGAATATATGGTTTAAACCAGGATTTATACATGCATTCTGTGTTGGTATGATATATACAAAATTGTGTTTCATTCATCGTCTCATTCTGTGTGACGAACGGGTATTTTAGCTAATCTTAAAATATCTAGTAATAAAATAACACCTATAACAGCATGAAAATGCTATTTGTACAGCATAGAAATAAAAAAGTAAAAGTGCAGGACAGCTGCTACGAATTATCTAGTAAACTACGTGTCGTTTTTTTCTGTCACTTACAATTTTCTGTAATAAATATCCGTTTCTTGTAAACCATCCTAAGAAAATTATAGGCTATCAGTTAGTTTATTAGTGATAATTATATTAAAAATATAGTCGACTAATCATATATATTAATACGCTAAGGTTTAAGATGTTTGCCTCCCTTTTTAGAAAAAACCACACAATTTCTCCACATAAATTATATATCATTTTACATATACCTAATTGCTTGCTCTACTGACATCGACAACTAAAAAATTTATTATTGCTATTGTTTTTGTAAATTAATTAAACTCTGAACAACGTCTGCCATCTGACGGCGTAACGTTAACACTTCGATCTGTCATCTGACCTACATACTACCATCTGACGGGGCAACGCTGAACAACGCTTTTGCTACTTGCGCCTCTATATGACAATTTTAGTAAAATATTTCTTTTACAACAAAAAGAAGAACGTTATAAGCAGTGTGCAAAATTAGAAACGAATTGAATACCTGCAATCATATTTAAAAAATAATTTTGTAAAGTGATAATTTTTATACTTATTTAGTGCGAATAATTCGCACAGGTCACGCTAGTAAATATATAAATAAACAACTGTTAAAAACCGATTTCTTCGTTTGTTTTGATCATTCGATATTTCCGTTTATTTGCAATACGGAACAATTAATGTTTATAATAAGTAAAAAACTTACGTTGAACCGATTGATGCGTCAAGTCCAAGTCTTTCGGCTACATCATCGACCCAATGTCCCAAATTCTCTCCATTTCTAGCAGCTTCTGGAATTGTAGAATTACTACTTTCGGTATCATCTCTGACCTGCAGCATTACTCTTGTGGCCGTATCAACCAAACTGGGCCAGTCCATGCTATCCATGTCTGTAACATTGGGAAGCGGTAATGGCTCAGGACCCATATTTTTCTTTTTATTATTTGCCGTAACGCGCGGTGACAATCTTTCTTCTTTGGACAATTTGATTTCCGACGGTGCCGGACTCGACGCAGTACTCGCATTCGATATAACCGTTGCGGGTCTTGCCATCGTGAAAATTACTTCTGCTTGACCGCCATTTTGTTGACTTTGATTTCCAGCTGCGTTGATATGATTGATATTTTCTCTTGAGCGGGCTTTGTTTGCACTATTTAGAGTTTCGTGAAAAGTTTTACCATCGTTTTCCAAACTGCCTTCGTCAGTTATATAATCGGGATTGATTAATTTCATTAAATCTTCTTGCAACGTACTCGAACTTAAATTAGCACTATTTCTATTACTATTTCTTGGCGTTATTCCCGGACGTAGTCTAGCCTCGCCGTTTATTGGTCTTGGACTGTGATTTCGACTATTACCAGTTGAAGAAGTGGCATTTCCACATCGATGTTTATTCGATCGACGCATTTTTGGTGAAACATTTCCACTTCCGGCGGAAAGTTCATCTTCGCTTGGAGCACCAAAAAGTCTATCGCTTGTTGAACTGGTATCAGTTGAATGTCCATCAACATGGACGGGTGGAAGACTGGAAGTTTTTGCTAGTTCAGCATTTAGCTGATGTATTGTTGTGTAATCACTTACTTTTGGTGTTCTGGTTACTAAATATTCTATGTTCGCCGTTCTTGGCAGTGGTCTAGTGTCGTTGACGGATTTCATACAAGTGACTTTATCACCTACTTTAAAATCGTGTTGTGTTTCGTAGTCAATATATCTGCTATGATTCGGTGTATTTACTGTCGACAGTGAAAAATTTCCATGTGACAGCGGCAGTGAATGACTGGCATGCACTTTACTATGTGATTGTTGATTATGGCTGTTGTTGTTATTGTTGTTGTTGGATATTTGTATTTGAGACACAGAATGTGACATCTGTGATATGTTTTCAGTGCTCCGCTTTGGCGTTACGCACTGAAACGCTCCGTGTCGTGTTGGTAAAGGTGGGGGCGTAGCACCTTGGTGTTGTAAAGAACTGTCAATCTCCGGAGGTTCAAGCAATTCATACCAACGATCATCGCTTGAGTGACCGCTAGATGAACTTGTCATTGTACCCTGATCAAACAAAATTACTAATATTAGCCGTTTTATTTATCGAGTAAGTAAACTAATTTGGGTAATTATACACTTTCGCGGTCACCTGGTTTTTTGGCTCTAGAAAATCGAAAAATCATCCGATTTCGATGAATTTTTTTTTTAAATCTTCGTTTTTATGGCGGATTTATGGAAAAAAATACGAAAATTGAAAAAATCAATATTTCTCACAGTTTCATGACTTTAAATGCAAAAAAATTGACTTTCTACATATAATTCTTTATAACTGTTTCTGACGTCAATTCCGGGGTGAACGATAAACGGGTATGCGAATTATAATTCCGGAGTGAACGATAAAGGGGTATGCGAATTGTCTCGCAGTGAAACGGGAAGAGGCCAATGTGGAGTTTTTAAAAAAACAATTCCGGAGTGAACGATAAAGGGGTATGCGAATTGTCTCGCAGTGAAACGGGAAGAGGCCAATGTGGAGTTTTTAAAAAAACAATTCTGGGGTGAACGATAAACGGGTATGCGAATTGTAATTCCGGGGTGAACGATAAAGGGGTATGCGAATTGTAATTCCGGGGTGAACGATAAAGGGGTATGCGAATTGTCTCGCAGTGAAACGGGAAGGGGCAAATGTGGAGTTTTGAAAAAAACAATTCCGGGGTGAACGATAAACAGGTATGCGAATTGTAATTCCGGGTTCCGGGGTGAACTAATTTTTTTCATAAATCCGCCGTAAAATGGAACTTTTTGAGACCGAGATCATTGAAATCCATCTATTTTTCGATTTTCTAGAGCCAAAAAACCAGGTGACCGTGAAAGTAAATAATTACCCTAATTTGGGTCAGTCGTGTTGATAACTAAATTTTCAAAGTATTTTGTAACTGTCAGAAGATTTTACTTGTTCCGTTTGATTTTGTCCCAGAACTGTCGGTATTAATGCTAGCTTTTCGTTGTGGCTTTGCGCAGTTTTGGTTTGACAGCGAAATAATCAAGAACAACAAATTTCTCGTATTATATCACATTATTAGTCAGCGTACACTGATTTGGTTCAGAGATCGCCTACTGGACCATCACTTGCTTTACATTTTCACTCACTGTTCATCCCCCCCTTTGCCGTAACGTAATAATATATAGCCTATTTTACTCCAAAAAGGAGTACGTCTTTTCAAATAGATTCAGTACTTTCGGCGATTACCCTTTGCAATATTGGTATAGACTATAGATTATACTAATTTTGACGCAATAAACATTAATATATTTATATACAGTATGTAAACGCGTAAGGTGCACATAGGGAAATTAACATTGCGAAAAAATGACTGGATCAGAGTGAGCCTTGAAATCTTGTTTTTCAATTTAACAGATAATATTCTTTTGCAAAATGAATGTGTATACTACTGAAGAAAATATTCAAATGATTACAACATAATCGGACTTTTTTTATTAATGGGACATTAAATTCCCAAAAATACTTAAATATGGTGCGAGATCAAATATCTCCGCCTATTCGTGTTGAACCTAAAGACATTGGGTCACTGACTTACCAACGCGCATACGTCATACCAGTCAGACAATTTTTGAATGAAATGTTTCCAAACAGATGGAGTTGTTTTTCTGTTTTATTTTTGTACAAAAAAATTAAAATAATGATTTATAAGAGCTTTTTATTGTTAAAAAAGCCAAGTAAAATAAAAATAAATCAAAATAAAATAGAAATCCTCAAGATTAGCACGATAATTCAATAGAAATAACAATTAATGCAGTCATGGCTAACTCTGATCCAAGTATTTTTTCCCAATGCTAATTTCCCTATGTGCACCTTACGCGTTTACATACTGTATATGAATAATTATAGGATAAATTATGATCTTTTAAAGTTCAATTCATCTAACAAAAATCTTCTAACAATTATGCAATTTGTTTTGAAGGCTGCTTAAATTACTAATAAGTAACAAATTATTAAGAGTTCGTTAAATTTATCTAATATTACCGAAGCATTCCGTCATTGCTGCATATAAAAAAAAAATCAAAGCAATTCAAAATATTTTTTGAAATAAAATAACGAATATGTATAATTTTTGTTAAAAAGCATGTTAGTATATTAAATTTTATTGCTTTCAATGTCAATATGAATTAAAAAAAGTCGATAAAACAACCTCACAAAAATGAGATTTAAACTAACCTCCGGATTTATCGGAAACCTCGAGTCAGCGCCATGAAAAGATTTACTGCTACTTCCCGTTCCATATCCAGAACTATTGCTTGATCTTGGGGGCGAGAAGCTTCTTTCGTACCTCCTTCTGTGGTTCCCCGGAACGGCTTGCTGTAACTGAGCACACTTTCTATTTTCTCTTCTTTCATCTCCGTTTACATTTTCATAATCACCTTCATAATTTCCTGCGTTGAACTTACAGTTCTGTAGCGTACAACCTCGTCTTGGTGAATTGTCAGTTAAAGCTGGTATTACAGTGACAGTTACTAAGACAGACGTTTTTAAAAGGTCAACCATTTGATCGTGACTCAGTGTGGAAACGGCCACTTTACAGATCTCTACAAGTCGCGCGCCTTGTCTCAAGCCGGCTTGCCAAGCAAGTCCCATACTTTCGACCTGAGTTACGACACCGTCTGGCTGAACATGAAAGCCAAGCTGTCCCATGGGATTGCGTCTCAGAGACAGTTCTTGAACAGGACAGGCTTGAGTTACGGCTCTTAGTCGAGCAACTATTTCCATCAGCTCATCTCTGTCGCCGCTCGACTCTCGCATGTGGATTGTCGTGCATTCTCCTTGATGATGGTAGATTCTTAAACTGCTGGCATGCGCTAACCATCCAAGAATTGCCTTACAAGGAGTGACAAATACGATTTGACGCGAACATTCTTCAATAAGAACTAATGTATCTGCTGATATGCCGAGGAAGCAATCTACCAATTGCGACTGGCCACTGTCGTCCAGAACAACTTGCCAACAAATTGCTCCGCGCTGAGTTGCATCACTTATAAAACCTGGACGTATTTTTTCTTTCTTTTTGCCACCGAAAATGGCTAAAAATAATGAAAATACTTATATAACATTTTTCAAATTTAGAAATTTTTTTTGGGCACAAATGCAGTGTGATTAGTTCAAAAACATTTTATTTGCCAACGTTTCGACTACATAAATTTAGTCTTTCTCAAGGCTCTGTAATTAAAAAATTTTTGACGTGATAACGTCTTATAAATTGATGAATCACCAATCTTATAAATTGATAAAACACCGGCTGCGTGCACGAAAAAGTGTAACGTTCGTAACGTTCCGCCTGACCCTGTGCGTGCTTTTCTCGAAAACGGCCCTAACGATTTGGATGAAATTTACTGAAAAGGGATTTTGGGGGGCAAAAAATCATTTTAGCTAGGTCTCATCTCTCGAAAAAATCGTTTTCTTACAAATTTTATCATTATAAAAATCAATTTTTTGACGTATGAAAATACTTAAATATTGTAAGTAGGTTTTGGAATTTTATATAAACAGTGAAACAATTGTTTTCAAAATATTATGACAGTTAATCTTTGAGACTTAAAATAAATACGAAAGAAAGAAAGTTAAAAAAAACAATTATATTATAGGTGGTAAGTAATTTAAATAAATAAAATTAACCTAAATTTGAAGCAAAAGATGCAATATCATAGATTCGAATTATTATAATTATTATATAAATTCAGGTTATGTATTACGGAATACGTTATCACGTAAAACTATCGTCCGTAAACCGACTTTACAGACAACCAATTTTTTTGTTCAAAAACATGTACAAAGTTAACATAATATTATGTACCTAGTTAATTTTTATCCACCTAAAATACATTTAAACACCGAAGTCAAATTTTAAAATCATAAAATAGGTATCTATCTAATTAGATAGATGCCTAAAAGGTACGAGGTCTAAACTGGCTTTTCGGAATACTAGAACAATCAAGGACGTATTATTCAGTAAACTAAAAGATAAAACAGAAAAAGTAAAAAGGTCTAATGTGATATAAAAAATCCCTTGTTCCTGCAACAAATGTTATGTGGGGCAAACATCTAGGAAAAAGAATTAAACAACATAAAAATGACTGCAACCATACTAACAAATATAACGACGGAAAAACGGCCCTTGCCACACACCATTTCGAAACGAAACATGATTTTCAGTTCGAAAATACCATCATCTTAGACACGAAAAATGTACCTACAATATAAAAGAAACGTAAGTGAAATGATATTCATATCTATGTTGGATAATGTAAATTTTCGAACAGACAAACAATTTGAGCAACGCTTATCTAAATTTAATTAATAAGTATAAAAAAACACAAATTTTATAACAAATAAAAGTCAGAAATAATTCAAACAATAAACTTTATTGGAATCAGGGTCATACCGACACCTAGCGATCAAGAATGGAATTGCACAAATACATTAACTCCAGATAGAGGGACATTTGTAATTAGGTTTAACTTCATAAACAATAAATTAACGAACAAATGAAAAACGAAAACGAACAAAAACGAACGATCGAACGAAAAGAAAATAATTTTTAAGTGACATATTGTGATAAAATTAATTAAAATACAATATAAATATCTTTGTTAATGACATTAATTAATGAATTTGTATGTTTCATATACCTATTTTATGATTTTAAAATTTGACTTCGGTGTTTAAATGTATTTTAGGTGGGTAAAAATTAACTACATAATATGTTAACTTTGTACATGTTTTTGAACAAAAAAATTTTTTAATTACAGAGCCTTGAGAAAGACTAAATTTATGTAGTCGAAAATAAAATGTTTTTAAACTAATCACACTGCATTTTACAAGTCTATTGTGCCCAAGAAAAATTGAGTATGTGCAATAGAATTTCAAAAGGTTTACTTACAAAATTTTTGACCGGTATCAACAACCGTCGTAGTTACGTAATTGGTCGCCAAATCTTTTAAATATTCCTGTCTGGTTCGCGTTGCCATTGTGGCGAATTTTTCCGATCTGTGCGCAGCGTTTTCAGCATTTATAACTTTTGCTAACAGGAACTCAGCAAACGCTTTCGATTTCTGAAATCTAGCACCGTCTCTGATTGGCGGGCCAAACACGGGCACCTCTTTTGATCTGCTCACAGCTACTTTATAATACGTGTTTTCTGTGCAGGGATTTACTGCTTGAACAACAATAAATACATGCTGGAACTGAGAACGTATATTCTTTGGCGTGAATGGATGTGCCCCGGGTTCTTGAAACACTATTGTAACAATGTCGTTGCCGATATGGCGTTTCCTGAGTAATTGTTGCCGATTATTTGGTGTGAATGGAAGCATAGTAGATACATGAAACATTATTTCACAGTCTTGATATTGTGCATAAACGGAATAAAGACCGGTAGAATCCGCTGTAAAAGATCAATATATTAATTATATATTAATATACCATCATCAAGAAAATTTATCACAGTGGATGTTCATAAAAAAGTCCATTGATAATGTATAATAGGCCCCACTCACGATCAAACTTCATGCCACAGTTCAGTGTTCAGTGAAGTTAGACAGATTAATCGAAAGACTGACTGGCACCACACACAGTTCATGCAAACTGCTCAGTTTTTTAAATTTTTTGTGTTCAATTTGGTTCAGTTGTTGGCATACACTCGTCGAGTATAGATACATAAGATATATTATATTATATTATCTAATATATAAAATTCTCGTGTCACAGTTTTCGAAGTCATACTCTTCCGAAACGGCTTGACGGATTTTGATGAAATTTTTTGTGCTTATCCGGTATCTATGAGAATCGGCCAACATCTATTTTTCATCCCCCTAAATGTTAGGGGTAGTCCACCCTTAAATTTTTTTTCTTCCTTTGATTATAATTATTATTAAAGACACGATTTTTTTTTTAAATTCGTATCCATGGTTTTAAAATATAAACAGCCTTATGTATGATTTGAAAAAATTCTGTCAAAAATTAAAAAAACATTGATTTATATACTTTTAACATTTTTCATCATTAAATAATTTTCAAGTGATTTTATAACCTCAAAAGTACTCAACACGTGACACGAGCTTCCAATAACAACGGATTTTGTGTTGTAAGTATACTTTTTTTTATTCATATCGAAAATGTTGTTGATCTTATAAAAATTGGTCGATAATTTATTTATTGAAGAGTACTAATCAGACGTTAATCAAATATTCAAATATCCCCATTCGTTCTTTTGCACCGGGCACGACGGCGCAGCCGGAGTGTTCGACATACACACATATACGTCCATGTATATTTTAAAATAAATAAAATAGATAGATAGATGTTCCAATTATATAGATATATATATATATATATAATACTGTTAGGCGGTACGAAGTTCGCCGGGTCCGCTAGTACACACTATAATATTATACTATAGAGTATAGTTCATTAATAAGAACTAAATGAGTAATTTAAATGGTGAGGATTGGCTGTTCAGAGCTATGGGATTGTATTTAAAACAGAGAAATAAGAAAAAAAAAGAAGAATATGGGTGAAAAATTGGTTAGAAATGCGTGATTCAAGAAGTCATGTTTATTTGATTAATGAATTACAACTTGAGCCGCTTGATTGCAATAATTATTATTTACGAATGAATGAATTAACTTACAATTAATTACTGGAATTAGTTACCCTATTTATTAAGAACCAGGACACAAATATGTGAAAATATATTTCTGCACAAGAAAGGCAGCAACATTGAGATTTTTGGCTTCTGGTTGTACAAAACACAGAACTCCAAAAACTGAACTGAAAAACACCCACACACACAACAGTTTACTTGAACACTGAACACATAGGCCCCACTCAAGATCAAACTTCATGCCACAGTTCAGTGTTCAAACTTATAGTTCAGTGAAGCATGATAATGTGTGGGACAAATAAACACTGAAACCAACACTGAAGTCAAGCATGAACTCATCAAATGCATCTTGATTTTTGAACGACTTCAGTGTTCAGTGTTCAAGTAAACTGCTGTGTGTGTGGGTTTTTTTTCAGTTCAGTTTTTAGAGTTCTGTGTTTTGTGCAACCAGAAGCCAAAAATCTCAATGTTGTTGCAAGTCTTTCTTGTACAGAAATAGATTTTCGCATATTTGTATCCTGGTTCTTAATAAATAGGGTAACTAATTTCAATAAATAATTGTAAGTTAATTCATCCATTCGTAAATAATTCTTCCAATCAAGCGGTTCAAGATTCATTAATCAAATAAACATGATTTCTTGAATCACGCATTTCTAACAAATTTTTCACCCATATTCTTCTTTTTTTCTTATTTCCCTGTTTTAAATACAATCCCATAGCTATGAACAGCCAATCCTCACCATTTAAATAACTCATTTAGTTCTTATTAATTATCTATAGTATAATATTATAGTATGTATATAATATATATTTTATATATCTATACTCGACGAGTGTATGCCAACAACTGAACCAAACTGAACACAAAAAATTTAAAAAAATGAGCAGTTTGCATGAACTGTGTGTGGTACCAGTCAGTTTTTCGATTAATCGGTCCAACTTCACTGAACACTGAACTGTGGCATGAAGTTTGATCGTGAGTGGGGCCTATAATGGGTTACTGTTTCATAATAGAAAAAAAAAATTACTTTTGTTATCCAATCCTGCTTTGTATTTATCAAATCCTTTGAGACGAACTCTTTGTCCAATTGTATCTAAAAATTCTACAAATGCCGGTCCCGCTTCCTCATTGTTGTACATTTCTTCTTCAGATGATTGTCCTGCTTTACAATACATGATCCCCACTTTATAATGACTTGTTAATCCTTGTTCATCAAGCTTTAATAGCTGTTCTTCCGTATGGGAAGATTGTGTTCCCAATCTCAGACAGGCTAATTGGATTTCAGGAGCAACGTACTCCAGAACTTCTTTAGTGTTCATAGTTTTATTACTTGTGGTTTTTAGGTTTGGAATAGCTTCTTCTAGAATTGCACCGCGCAATGTCAGAAGTTCAGACGTCCGGATTAGCAATCTGTATTGGTATTGGTGGGAATTATTATTACTGTTCGAATTTCCATCAGATGAACTGTTTGCTACAGGAACTACACGTTCTCGACGTATGGATATTGCAACTGGTCCCAACTGCTCGTCCATTCCGAACCAGTTTTGGTGATCTGGAACAAAAAAAAAAAACAATATTTAAATACAGTGTAAACTCTTTATAACGTCCTTCGTTATAACGAAAAACTCCCTATAACGTCGAAATTTTTACGATTTGGTTGGTTTACCTTAAAACCTATACATTAATACCCTCTTTATAACGCAACAGCCATTCTCTATTACGAAGAAATATGTTCATATTTAGGCGTCAGCAAATGTTTACAGACATAAAGAGGACCATTCTGAACCATCACCATCTATTCAACAAGCACTTGATGACGCCAAACTTATCGAAAAATTCCTATTATTTAATGAAGATTATTCCACCACATCTCAAGGCATGCATAAGATACTTAAAATACAAAACAAATATTGGCATAGCGAAAAACGTCAGGCAAATTTAACAAACTATAGGTATATGTGTTTGGAATAAATTAATTTTGTGAAAATTGGTTATTTTTCTTTCTTCCCTCCATATAACGAAAATTCTTTATAACGAAAAAAATGTTCGGTTCCTTAAAATTCGTTATAAAGAGATTATACAGTACATTGAAGATTATTGTTAATTTGGTTGTTTTTCTTTCTTCAATCCATATAACGGTAAATCTCTATAACGATAAAAAATGCTCGGTCCCTTGAGTTTCGTTATAAAGAGTTTACACTGTATTGTCGAATTTAGCGATTGTTGGTATTTAATAAAACGTTTTGTTAATCACTCCTGAAATACGAATGCTATTTAGATATTTTCAAACTTTGGAAACTCCCACCACTTTATATTTTTGAAACTTCGAAAGCATCATTAATGGAAGGTTGGGGATTTAACTATAAATAAACCTTGAATGCATTACCATTCTTCGACTATTTAATTCTTAGCCTTTTTTCTAAGTGAATTAGAAGCGGATGCCTAATTATTACAGTTGTAAGTAAGTTAAAATATATTTTCAAGCTGCAAGGTGAAGCATTTGTAGACATGAAACGACAGTCTACAAGAATACAGCTGATTTTGAAATCTGTGTCAACCTGGGGTCAGAGGTGACAGAGTTCACGAATCGTGAGTTCTAAACGGTTGTCGCAGACTCTGTTGTTTTTTATTTAAAATATAGTAGAGCACTGGCGTTATGCGAATGTTCAGGTTAGAATCCACCATAAATTAAGTAACATTCAACTTTCAAGTTCAAATAATATTGAAATGGTTATTGTGTTTATGTTTATGCTGCATATTTTACTGAAAAACTGGAGTTATAAGACGAGTGTCAAATAATTATTGAGTTTTATACAGTTAAAAATCAGAGATCGTAGTTTCAAAAAATGATTTGAGGACGTAAATATAATGGTAAACATTTTCGTTTTTCCCCATAGTTTGAGAGAATTAATTACCTTGGTCTTTATTTAAATTGAGTGTAATTGAATCAAATTCGGTATAATTTAAAAACAGTTAACGTGCCGAAATTTCGATTTTTAATTTGAAATCTCCTAGGAATTTTAACGTTTGAAAACCAATTTTTTTCCTCATTGTCACTGCGTGAAGTTTATAAAGTTGGGCTTATGCCCGGTTTACATTATTCCAGTCCAGCGATCCAGTCCAGTGCTGGATTGCAACTGGAATAATGTAAACCCTCACTGGAATGCACTGGATCCGGTAAGCATTCCAGTCCAGTAACTGGATTCGCGGTCTACTTTTGAATCCAGTGCGATCAATCCAGTGCAACTGGAATAATGTAGACGGCCAATCCAGTGCCATTCCGTTCCTTTTTCTTAGTTCATTATCAACCTCATTAATAACTTCTTGTAGCAAGAGTGATTGAGCACGTTTGAAACATTTTCGAAACTGATCTCTTTTTGAAATCATTGTCACAATGAAAACGGCTTCTAAATGACTGGAATAATGTAGACAACGAATCCAGTCCAGCGATCCAGTCCAGCACTGGACTGGATCGCTGGACTGGAATAATGTAAACCGGGCATTATGATAATATTACAGAGGAAAATTGCATAACAAGTCAAATATTGTAAGTCAATTTGCATCAGTTGATAATGCACGATACAAAAGAGTATAAAATAAATCAATGGCTTGCTAATATTGAAGTCATTAAAAATGATGCCAATCTATTGGTTCATTCATATAAACTGCAAATGAATATAGTGCAAATCTTCTTGGTTTCCGGGCTTGTATGCCATTGGTATTACTACCTGACGTTTCGTCTACAACTGCGGTAGACATTATCAAAGGCGATGTGGTAGCGGGCGAAGTGTCCTTCTAGGCTGCTCACAGGTCGATTTCAACCGCAAAGATGAAAGTTTGAATCTAAGTAAAACCTGGACACCAGCACTGTGCAATACCAACCCACTGAATGGACCGACCGATCACAGAAGAGCATACTACGACCGAGTAGAGAACACGTGCACGTTGACTATAAAAGACGGAAGTACCACACTTGTCGACACACTTACCTGTGAGCAGCCTAGAAGGACACTTCGCCCGCTACCAAATCGCCTTTGATAATGTCTACCGCAGTTGTAGACGAAACGTCAGGTAGTAATACCAATGGACCACGGCATACAAGCCCGGAAACCAAGAAGATTTGGATCAACACCGGCCGTGAAAGCCTACACACACTTGGATAAGATAGTGCAGTCAACTGCAGTGGTACTGTTATAATTCCATGGGCAATTCTTAGTTGAGAACGGAGCATTATATATAAGCAAAAGTAAAGTGGTATTCGTGTTTTCATGAACTTGCCAGAGTTATGTAAGTGTCTCTGGTATTGTTCCAGCGTGCATTTAATGAGGACAGTGCTGTAGTGCATGCTGCATCACTAAGTTACATACACACACACATACGGAGGTATTTATAAGCTATTCTAATTAAGCCATTCCTGCTCTATTCCTATTCTCCTGTAAAACAAACAAGCTTTTCAAGTACATGTTTACTCAATACTAATTTCTATTTAGATAGATGTAGCTGCTATTCTTCATTTAAGTACACGAATGAGTTTACCAAATGAAATAAGAAATTTGAGTAGCTTTTGTGGAGAACAATGAATGTTAGTTTATGTATACATAATACTGAAACTGTTTAAGTAACAAATTGTTCAGAAGGTCATGAAACGTCGAGAAATTTTGGTATGACCCACAGGTCCTGCCATCCGACCGACCGTGATGCCAATAGTGCAAGTGCAAATTGGACGAAACGTTGCTAATCAGTGTCCTTTTTTTGTTCAACCTTCCCTGGACCTGGAAATTACTGCTTATACTTTGTGTTTCTATAACCTATAGTAGTTTTTCAACGTAATTAATCATTTGATACTATGAAAATGGACATTTTTCTCGGTCGTTCTTTACGGTACACTTTAGTTAATATTGATTTTCTTTGGATTAACGAGGTCATACTGTATTTTTGGAATAAAAATATAATGCACATGAATATAGTACAATGATTTATATAAGAATGTTTGTCGTTGAAATATGAATGGAAAAACAAGTCATTAGCACAAACACAATTTGATAAATATGGCACAGCCTTATAGATGTTCCAGTTTACGAATTGTCAAATTAGTCAAATACTACAGCGTTTAATTTGTTTGTATTTATACCCCCTATAATTAAAGGGCTTTTAACGTGTGCATAGCAGTCGTAATTCGTAAAATGACCCATTTAACACTAGTGCGTAAAATAAAATTTAATGGTAATTTGCTATTAGAAACTATAGTAACCAACGTTTGTGATTACCCAACAAACGAAGCAAATGTGATCCCGTAATAAGTAAATACTGATTTAAAGGCATTTGTGAGATGCTATACCAAATTCTGCAACGACGAATTCAGCTACTTAATTCACGAGAAAAACGTATTCATTCATATTTTATTCTCTACTCAATATATGTAGGGAAAAGTTAATTCAATTAAAAATCAGTGCTTCAAATACTGAAATAAATAAAACATGAAGGATACTGTTTATTTTTTCAAGGTATTTCTGCTTGGGTGCAGCTGCCATTATTTTGTGAACGTTAAATTGTGGATTGTTTCTGCCTTATAAGACGTAATAATTGTTTAATGTGGCGCGAGGAGATAAATGTGTAGTACACCTAAATCTTATGCCGGCACTTCACATGGCTATTTGTATTTGTGTATTTGGCAAACAATTACCAAGTGTGGACAGTCTATTTGACGAAGTGTTGGCCTTATTTGCCTATTTGACAAATAAGGCCAATACCAAATACGCGTTACCGTGCGCTTGTCGGTTTTTCGAGGCACATCAAAGGAGTCAAATAGGCAACCACGGCAAATAAACCGTCCACACAATGGCTATATTCAGAAGCGCACGCGCCGTGAACCTGTACGGAGGTGCAGTATTTTTGTGTCTGTGCTGTGAGCGAGAACTGGAACAATTACTATTGAAAATGAATTGGGACAATGAAACAGTGCTAAAATTCCTGGAATTTTGAACCTGCGTTCTGCTGCCAAATGTTTGTGTGTTTGCTATTTGACTGCCATGTGTGGATGGTCGTATTTGCCTCTATTTGCATGTTTGTCTTGAACGTCATATATTTTGCCAAATACAACAAACACCCAATAGCGAACACAAATAGCCAAGTAAAGTGCCACCTTTACAGCTTCTCCTAAATTTTGGAAAGCGAGTTTAAATAGTTACGGAACTAAACTTGCACATCAGAAAATACTAAGACTTAGTAAATAGTCTTGCAACTAACAGTAGTTGCCAAACAGTATAGTATTATGTAAAATCGATAGAAGAACTCTGATTTGTCATAATTGGCATCGGCGAAATTTTAGATTCTTTTCAAATTGACCATACTATTTAAATGCTTACAATATGTGTCTAGGATGTGATTAAGAAAATGTTTGGTGATTCTAATAAACACACTTCTTGACCTTTTTTGTTGCAAAAGCTATACTCACAACAGTGTCAACCCTTCTTCTTCGAAAATGGTACAGAAGATTTTTTGGTTTAATTTATTAACACCCGACTTCTGAAAGAACAAGTAAGTAACTTCTCAAAGGTATTAGTGCTGTTACCATATTATCTAAAAGTAACGGTATCATCACGAAGTTACGTACTTCTACTTTCGGGCATCGGTGTATTTTTTCTAGAGTTGTAACAAACCGTATGTATTCGTTACTGAGTAACGGGTACATCGTCTGACTCGAAGTAACGAATCGTTACTTACAAATTCATTTCGTTACTCACATTTGTCGTATCCATGTCAGTTCGACTCGTTTGATGCGATTATACGTTATACGAACGAAGTCATATCGTATCACGTATGCGACGCGCCTCGATGCGATGGTACATGCTTGATGTTGTTAGTGCACGATTGTATGTCGTATGAAAAGTAACGAGTAACGTAACGATACGAAAGTAACGGGTACTGATTCTTTAAGTAACGAATACATACGGGTACACAATTTCTCGTTACTTTTACAGCTCTAATTTTTTCTATAAGGATGATCAATTTAAAAATTATTGTAGAAATCAGTCATAAGTAGAATAATTTCATATTTCTGATCAACATTTCCTGGCATAAATGGCTTTATATAATATGTTTTGTTATCTTGTCTTATTGAGATGAACAAAAGCAGGGAATTCCATTTAGAAACGCACGAGAAGCTATTAATTAATATCATTCACGTATACATACAAGTACGGTCTTCTATAATACTGCAGAATATTCTGTTTGTGTGTAGATTGCGAAAATAGGTTATTCTGTTCAATTGAACATGCTAGTTATACATACATAAATAATAATTATTATTTATTATGTAAGTACTTACAGCTTACATGAGACAAAGAGAATCTAAAAGCATTTGATATATCTCATTAATTATTACATGTGAGACTAGCGGCCAATAAAAGGGGTTGATTTACCTAATCCGTCTGTGTCTTTCTTTCAGAAATGATTACCTAAAACCAATTGATTGGGGAAAAAAATACTGGCTGGCAAAGTTGAAATTGAACATTTGTGAGTGTAATTCTTAATTCTGAAACAAAATAAGTTAAGTGCCTTTTCAGATCTCAATCAACAGAAATGGTATATTACACCACAAGGACCGAAAGTTTGATATCTTGAACTGCGCGTCATGATACCTTTCGGCCAGTGTGGTGTATACTATTTTTCTTCATACTTTGGTCGCAAGTACCCTTATTAAATACATTAATTACTTATTATTGACGTGATAACGTCTTATAAATTGATGAAACACCAGCTGCACGCACGAAAAAGTGTAACGCCGTAACGTTCCGCCTGACCATGTGCGTGCAAGCGAGAGCGCAGTATAAGCGATAGAGAAGCACGATCGGCCCAAGTTTGACAGCTACTAAAATTTAGGTTATGTATTACGGAATACGTTATCTCGTAAAACTATCGTCCGTAAACCGACTTTACAGACAACCAATTTTTTTACATAAAAACTCAGATAAATTCCGAGCAAGCAGCTTTAAGGTTAAACGTAAAAACACGAATGACAGCTGTTCGCGACTATTAGCTAAAATGTAATAGAGCTGCTATGGAAACGACATCGGAACAACAGTTAATGCCACCCGAATGTACGGACTTCCCGCATCAGGTTCGTGTAATCCCACCAATGCGTGAAGGTTATATACTTTCTGCCTTACAACTGATGTCTAAAGGATGTACTTTCGATCGAGGTATGAAGAAAAAATATTTTTCCATATTGTGGTCAGTTAATTCAATACAGTTTGACTTTTGTTAAAAGTGTTGTCTTTTATAATTGTCAGCTTGGAGGGCAGCTTTCTCAGGGAGCCGCAATAAAAATTTTAAGTGTCTCTAGAAGCACAGTATGTATGGGAAAGTTTAGGAGTCACCGTTATAAGTTAAGATTACGTTGGAACTCACCTTGATTACAAAAGTACTTTCGGTAATAAAGTGCGCCGTGATCGATGCTCTCAATAGATCGCGACAGTCTCTGATAAGGGCACGTGTTGTGTTTCCAATGCGTATCGCCCGGCGGGTACTCGAGGACCGACACTCCGTACGCGAGCGATGGCCTGTGAACAGCCGGCGCGCTCCTCCTCTTGGACGACTGCTGCGACGTCTGGATTCGCGTCAAACTGACAACGCGCACTTCTTCGCCGCCGACCTCATTTCTAAAGAAAGGACAACTGTCAATCAATTCGTTACTCTGTCCGTCACCGTAATCTTCATCACCACTGTCACCGTCCGGCGTCGACGATCTTGTGTTTAACATCGACGCCGCCGAAGCACCGGTTGTCGTATTGCGCCTGCGCGCTAACAATAAACCCCTTAACTTAGCTGCGTAACCTAAATTAGCCGTCAACGATTGGCAATCGAAATGGGCGAAAGCACGCCTACGCTGTCTTTCTTCCATATCGGCCGACGATGACATAACACTATTATTATTACTATTTGAACTACTTGTATTCACTGCACTGTCGTCCATCACACCTTGAACTCCTCCCCGCACAGTTTTGTTAGCGCCACTGTTAGCGGTAGATCCACTAGCATTATTGCCACCACCCCACAATCGATGCAGTTTTAGTCTTAATTTTGGACTTGTGTTCGGTTGTTGCATTCGATCCGACAATAATGATTCATCACTATCGATCGACGTTAACGTGTTCGTTGTGTTTTCTTGTGGAGAGTCGACTTTCCCTCGAATCGTGAGATATTCGGACGGTCCTGGCGATCTTTGATCTGTACCGATGACACCGAGGACGGCTGGACGATAGTCCTGTAGCATCGCAAAAAATGATTCGCTGGTGCCGCCGATCGGTCTGTCGGATGATATCACATCGATTGAGCCGTGGCTGCCGTACTCCCTTCGAAGCGGCGGTCCGTTACCAAGACGATCGCCGTCATTGTGAAGATGGTGATGATGGTCTTGTAGTTCTAAGCTCGAGTTGCTCCTGTATAGAGATTCCTGGGCGAGATGGTGTCGTCTGCATCCCGGCGTTCCGTTCGTGTGATGAAATCGATCCCTGTCGTTGTTGGTGCAAGTCGTTTTCGATGACGACACCAAACCGGCGCCTTGCCGAGCCCGAAGAACACTGCTGTTGTAGTATTCGACGGCTTGCATTGCACGTTCGCGAGCGCTGCCACCCGAGACGGATATGCCACCTCCGGGGCCTGGGCCTCTCGGAGGTGTTGCAACGACGCCCGTTCCGCCTCCAGGACTGCTAGGACACTCGTGCAGTCCGATCATCCCATCACGCTGCAACAAAAATATAATCGTTACAAATTATATTCAATAAAAAACATAAAAACATGGTATCCTGTTTCAAAAACTATATAGAGTAAAAATAGTAAATCCTTTTAGTTCTTTATTTCTAGTAAGCGCTGGATGTATTTACGAAGGCACCTCGTTACATACATCGCTCAACATAAATAAGTGACTAATTATGTCAAAATGAGATAATCTATATATTTAAAACACAAGCCCTATTTCTCTAGCCAATCCGCCAGCAATCCCTACTCAATCGATTGGGACATTTTTTTTTTAACTAAAGCCTTTAGTCCACAGACCTGTTATCACTAATTTTTTTTTGGTGAAATTTCTTTAAAAGGGCTTCTTTCAAGCGATAATAGTAAAAAAGACGAGGGGGAAGCGGAGTGAAGAGGAACGTAAAAAGAGAAAATCCTTCGATGTTCATGAGACATGAGTATGAGAGAAATGCAAATATGTACGTATGTCGGAGATTTTACAAACAGTTTGACAAGTAAACTTTGACAATTTATTGAAGTGTATATATAAATTAGTTAATTTGAAAACGTGTAAGTTTATGTTAATTTAATGCCAAAATAGAGTTTTTAAATATTACATGGACTGTACCAACTCTAAAATTTGGTCTCAGATCAGAAAAAAATAGTGAAAATCATGTATCAAATGAGGTTAGATTTTCTAAAAATGAATTGTGACAGCTCTTGCGGGGTAACCATGACAACGATGAACAGATCTCATACATTTTCTTTGAATTTGGAACCAATTAAATATAGAAACAACTTGATGTATCAAGCTAAATCAAAAGAAAAGTAACTGTAAATGGAAACTAATGCAACAGGAATAAAATTATTGTCGTAGGTCTGTATCAAAATATCGATTTTTGAAAACAATATGAAAATACATGCAAAAGGTTTTGCACGGGTACTAATAATTAATTAATAACCTAATATATTTCCGATCGAAGTAAACCGAATAGATTTTGTATATTACACGCATTGAAGAGAAGATACCTAAATGAAGCTTATGAAGGGTTTCATGTAATATTGATTGATAGATAATTATCAATTTGGAAATTGACTGAAACAAAATTTATTGTGGCATCGTATTGTATTCTAGAAATTGCAACCTATCAAATAAATTACTGTTCTTACCATTTTGTGTGAACTTTTGAATTAAAAAAATTCTGGTCACTTTGCAAAACCATCAAATAACTAACTTCATCAGTAAAGTATGTTTAACACAAAATAAAACTCTACTGTCGAATATGTATACAATTTTTATGATTTTAGGGTGCAACAAGCAAACTTCAAACATGATAACGTACTCGATATGATAATCCTTATCTCTAGTTCACTCAAAATTACTAGGTTTATCTTTGTTATTAAGCGATCTATTGTAAATCGTAGACCAGTGATTTTCAACAAAATATACATTAAGCGCAGCGAACTTTCCTAAATCAGCAGTTCTCTAAAACATATCATTATTTGAAAAATGAACAGAAAAAAAGAGAAAACCAGTAGTAGAGTCGGCAATTTTAACAAGATTTTTTTAATGTGGAGGACATCGATCGTATAATATCTTCTGAAAGTCGCATTTTGCATAGTGTATCCGAATCACTGTCTATACGGACGCACAGACGTTAACGTCAATGAACATGCTACATATATACACATACTACATGAAAAAAAAATCATAATCAAATATTCAGAGACACCAGCCTCGGATCTAGGAGGAGGGTTAAACCGGGGCTCCCGCCCCGAGTTGGAGTTTCAGGGGACGCCAAAATCATAATATAATATGGTTGAAAACCACACCAACCATTATATATTTGTGAGTTTTTTTAAGTGATTTATCTCAAATGCTGGAGTTTCTACCCCGGTTCGAAAAAATCGTAGATCCGGAGCTGAGGGATACATGTCTGATGCCACAGTAGATAGTTAAATAATATCGGTAGACTATAATATTTCTTCGATATAATGTATAGGTATCGAAGTGACTGTAATAATATGTAATTTATAGTAAAATAAGAAAATGCAGTGATTAAAATGTAGTAAGTCTGAAATAATGATATCACATGCGAAATGGATATTAACCTTGTTTAACGTTTTTTATAAACTTTAAAATTATAATAAGATAGCTATATTGATGCAACGGTTATGTTATAAATGTCAGCATAATATCAGTATTTTATTATATCTCTGGCCAAAAGACAAAAGCGTTTATGCGAATGTTAATTTACAATACCTTCAGGTATATTTTTTAAAAATTTATGTAATCATCTATAAACAGTGCGCAGGCACGTTTAGTGTAAAAAATTCCTCAGCTGGTAATTGATACGATTTATATCTTGTACGAAGCAATGCAAATATAACTTCATCATTATTACGCTGATGGAAGGTTTGGTTGAGGATCTAGAAATAAGCTTTACCAATGTTACGCTAGTGGCCAACGTTTCGAAAAATTTATTTTCATCTTCAGGGCCTATGAACATGTATGTATAATATATATTATATACTTTAGAACATATTGTATATCTTATAATTATAGTGTACAGAGAACATACTCAAACGATAAGTTTTCTATTAAAGCTAACACATAATATTATAATTATATGTTTTGAGTTATAAAATAGTGAAAATCTTATTACTTAAAACCAGTCAAATGGTAGTAAATTGATCTAACAATGAATATACATTTTTCGAAACGTTGCCACTAGCGTAACATTGATAAAGTTTATTTCTTGATCCTCAAACAAACCTTGCTTCATCATAATATTCTATTGGATCAACTACTGTATACTGAATTCATTATTCTTATTAGTAGTAATGATTTTCAATCAATGATAAGTGTGAGCTAACATTCGATAGCTTTTTAATGCTTTTTTAAAAGTAGTTTACTTTTACAGTGTGCAGAGTTCTGCTACTTAGTTCATAAAGAAATATTAATTCAACAATATGCTATATTTTTTAACCCCGTGACCTCTTGGTTAGTATTTTTTGTTCTTGCTGCAGGTTTATTATACACGCTAAAGTGTAATTAGAAGAAACTAAATGAACTCTACCGGGTATAATGATCGTTTTATTTTATTTATTTGATAAAAGTAATTAATAATTTGAACTATTAACCGATTTTTACTACGACACCTCTAGTTTAATTTACCTAGACGTCAGTCACTGAGCGCAGCCTGACGCTTCTTTTGTCGAGAAACCTTACTGAATATATATATTAGTGATGTGCCGGATCGTTAAAAATGTATATCCACGGATATACGGATCTGAATACGGATTTTTGGTTTCAAGATCCGCGGATACGTATACGGATCTTAACTTTCTTAGAGTACGCGGCGGTAAATATTGCACATCGACCTTTGGAAAGAAACTATCTGTTATGGGAAAAAGTTATTGACCTCTTTAAGAGTTAACTCTCATAACAGATTGTCTCTTTCCAAAGATCGGTGTGCAATATCTCATTATAAAGATAGTTGATTTAGTACCTTTGAGTTATGTACTATTATAGTATGGTACTCACTACGATAAATGTTTGCAATATAAAGGTGCCAAATACGATTTAAAAAAATAAAAAATAATCTGAATGGAATTTAACAGTTTTTTCATTATTACCTAATTTCATCTATGAATTGAAAATTACTAAGGTAAAAGATCTGTAAAAGATCCGCCATTAAACTAACGGATACGGATACGGATTTTTCTTCTCCTTCATCACTATTATATATATCCACAACAGAATAATAATTTGAGGTCATAGATTCATCGATAAATAGAGTACCTAAAAAGTAAAAAATCAGCGGTTCTTTTCTTCTAAAGATCTGTCAAAAAGAAATTAGTTAGGTAGCTGGAAAGCGTGCTTCGGTTAATTTTTACATGTCCATATTAATTACGCACACGAACAGTAAAGCTACGTCATGATATTTATTACTAGTCGTTACCCGCGTCACCGTACGCGTTAACAAAAAAATTATTTTATTTATTATATGTCAAAGTGCCATTATTTTTCAAGTTGGAATGGTTCTGTCGCCCAATTGGCTGGAATTTTCTAGACACCATGTATGCACGGAGGTCTATTGTTCGTATGTAATATAATGCTCTGACAGGCGTATCTAAAGATCGCGTGTTCAACACCCTCTCACAAGTACTGCACAGCACACTCCAATATTATGTCATACTCCGTGCTCAAGTGACTATCTTGAGGATTTTCATTTGTAAGACGATGATTCATATTATATCAATTATAATAATGCGTTGTTGCTTTGCTCTCTTAATTTGTTTTATAGTCACGTCGTATTGCGTTGCGTTTTAACATTGCGTATACTGTTTTACAAGAGGTGTACCATCTGAAATGGAATTAATTGTCAAACTGAATAACAATTGACACGTTTACAGTTTTGAAGGATTACTGATTCGATATTCATTTATTTGAGAGCACGGGTGCTGTTATAAAGTTTTCCAAGGGGAGGTCAAGGATGATTCCAAAGTTGGCGTTATCCTTTCACCAGCGAATATAGGGCTTCAACAAATAAGATTTTTTTTCCTCTGGCGCTTTTTCGAAATATCAACATCAACGGAGATACAGAGTGTCAAAGTTTTATTAAAAAAATTAAAATTTATTAATAACTGCCAAACCACTTGAGATATTTAAGAAAAATTTTGTAGGTGTCAATAGCTACGTGGGTTGGCCAGTGGCGCGCGTAAAAAAAAGTTGTTTAATGTTTTTTTAAAAAAAATGATACAGCACTGATTTTTCTAAAAATAAAAATTGTTATTGAATTCCCCGTTCAATTCTAAAAAGAAAAGCCCTTTTATTATTTTTTGGTACGGCGCACCGTTTTCGAGTAAAAAAATAAAAGCTTTGACACCCTGTATCTCCGTTGATGTTGATATTTCGAAAAAGCGCCAAAGGAAAAAAAATCTTATTTGTTGAAGCCATATTCGCTGGTGAAAGGATAACGTCAACTTTGGAATCATTCTGTATAATATGTTCGTATTTCTCTCATATAAACTAGGCCTTAATGTTGAAATAGAATAGAATTATTCAATAAATAAAAGAATAGAATTATGTCATCGTGATCGAATCAGAATCTCTTGACATTACCGAGACGCTACGTGAACTGAAAAACGTGAACATCCCAGTAGTTAATTAGTTCACGTTATAGAGACTCAACTGTAGAACTGAACAAAGAAAAAACGCATATCAATCATTGAACATTGTGTTTATAGATTCTGAACGTGTAATCCGTGTATATATATAAATTATTCACGTCCAAACATACCTGGCCAGTGGCCGGTCTAAAGGTATACCTCTATCTTTTATAAAGACAATCATTGAATATAGAGAAGACAGTTATTTCTGAATATTAAAAGCTGTTGAGGTATTTCACATGCAGTAAACAAGTTATTAGGAAATCGGACAGACTGTTTATATGCGATGAATAATTAATTAACAAAGTTGTTCACCGATATTTTATATTTTTTGTCGAATTTTAGATGAATTTACTGTTAAAAGCGATAGATTTTTAGAATTTCTGCATATATTTTATATTATTTGTTATCGGCTAACAGGTTTACCCGGTTTTGATGTCTTTAATATTCTTGTAATTGTTTGTGACGCATATTACTAATATGTAGGTTTTAAAAACACGCACACACACATAATCGTGTGAATCTTTTGTATAGATATGGATGGCTATAATAATATAAGTATTACTTATTTGGCAAAAATGTAAAGTGTGTCTTTGCTTCGTCAAGGTGAAATAAAAGGTGTGTTTGTTAATGAGTTCTAAGCTGATTCTGAACAGTTTAATTTTCGGAGATTATAGACGTTCGACAACTGAGGTCATCGGCGTCTATTAATTAACAGACGATGGCCCGACTCCGGATTCTTGCCTTTGCCCAATTGTAGCATGTAGTCCAGTTAGAATTGTCTACTCTCCATTCAAAGACTTGTTAACAAACACACCTAATGTAGTAGCATTAAAGTTTTTTTTTTATATTTTATAGTTTTATACTTTCCTATCAGCGTTGCCAGACGTCCCGATTTTGGCGGGACGACCCGATTTTTAAATCAAAATTTAATGTCCCGCGCGGGACAGGCTCAGTCCCGCTTTTCGGGGATAACTTTAAAAGAAGTTAAATCTTCACAGAAATATCATGAATAAGTAATTATTATAAATAATTATTCTCTTATTGTAAGTTGCAATTTGTAACACTCACTCCACAGACTATTGTTTGAAGCGCCATATTTTTCTAATGAATAAAACTTTTTTGATTTTGATGTTTTTTTTTTTTTATTCTGAGGACGAATAAGACTCAAATATTTAACGATAGGGTAAATCTGATTTAAAATATTATATTTTTATTAAAATACATTTTCTATGGCTATTTTTGCTATCTACGTAAACGTAATTTTAATTCGAATAAAAAGATAAATAGGTATTTGAAAACTTCTGATTATATACGTTTTTTTACTATGTCCCGCTTTCGACGAAAGAATCCCGCTGTTTTCACTCAAAGAGTTCCAAAATCCTGACTTGGCAAAAAAAAAAAAACTGGCAACGCTGTTTCCTATAGGTACACTATAGGTAAATAGTACAATCTAGGGAAATTGTTGGGATTGTCGAAAAATTTGAAAAATTTAGTGAATTCACAAATGTTTGTCTGTGGTTGAACCTAGAGAACACATGGATCGATTTTGCTCAAATTTTGGATGCGTGTTTAGAATGGGTAAATCGGTTCTATAGCTCAGATATCCGTATGAAAGAAGTAACTTCCTAAAAACCGATAAAAACAGGCTAAAAGCTAGACATTTGTGATTTTCTTAAAACGGCTTTTAACCTGTTTGATTTAATTTTTCTTAGAATAACGTTACTATATGTGTGAACATTGGAACAAACACAACTACAAAATATGTTTTGATATAAATGTTTCTAATTTTGTATTGGGTCAATTATTATTTATTATCACTGGAAAAATAGAGTGAAGAAAAAAATCAATATAAATTATCAAAAAATCACAACTTTATAAGTTTTCAACAAAATTTCGATTGTAGAAACATAAACTGAATTATCCATTTTCGGATTTTTTGTCTGTCTGTCTGTCAATTTGTTTGTTTCAATTTAACTCTAATAACAGTTTACAGTAGCCCAAAAATCAATTTTAATGCGAGGGAAAGCGCCGTCAAAGACTAGTACAAAAATATTTATCATGAAAGTAAACCTACATTTTGATACAGTTGTAAAAAAATAAATGTTTATACTTATTAATTAAAGACAATCTCACCTGAACAATTTGTAAACTTTTTACTCATTTAATAATGCAGACAGTATAATTGAAATAATAATCTAAAATTATAGTCACAAATTACACAGTGAAAATATTCTTAGAAAAAACTCGTTGATGCATAATTTGCCACAGGGTTAATTTCTTTATTAATGGAATACCAGAACAAGAACAAAAAAAAAAACATATATTTCGTTAAATGACAGACATTTGCAGAAATTTAAATCACTGACACTGGTTTGCAAACGTCCGAACTTTAGATCACATATTACACAAATGGCTTTGTGACATCTCACATCAGAAAGATGAAAGATTGTGTCCTCTATGGTTGCTGTCATGTACTAGGCATGGGCAACATTATCTACTTGGGTATATATCACAACAAAAAATATTGGAAGCAGGAAACTGTCGGTATTTTTATTGAAAAAATGTTATAGAATACCAGCTTTCCAAGTCGGCTTCGCTCTTTCATATATCTTTTATATAATTTAGCTCAAAAATCACATGCAGGATCAACAATCAAAGAACATTCTTTTTATAGACAAAATTTACTACAACTAATTCAAACATAATTAGCGATGAGCAAAATTTTAATCGTGATTCCTTTTTCGTCATCATTAAAAAAAAACAATAAAATTCCAATCTTTGTTTAACGTCTGATTAGAATTCTTGTCTGAAAAATTGGTCGATAATTTGATTTATTGAACAATAAAATTCCGTTAATTAATTTGGGTTTTAATCAACAGCTGTAGGGGTGAGAACGATTAATAATTGTTAACAATTTGCTGACGTAATGTTAAACACCCCTCTAATACTAGATGGAAAGAACTAAGGGTAGTATTTTGTTCACCGCATCCCTTCATAAACCCTCTTCAGATGCACAATATATACGTACAGTTCTTTCTTTTGTGCATCTATTGGAATTCCTCGAGAGCCATATGTGTCAAATGACTAAACGTACATATATATAAATGTTTAAAACGATTTTCACACCGTTCGACAAAGAAAGAACCATGTGTGAACTAGTGTTCAGTGATTTACTGTCTTTATTTCACAGCCGTCGGTTCATTTCCTAACATGGAATTTTCAATAAAGTAAAAAGAGAAGGATATGCGTGTTTTAATACGTTTTAAATATCCTATTCTTGTTTTTTATAGGTCGTAAAGTGAAGTCCGTTGCAGTTAGTTGCAGGCTAGGAGTCTGTCGGTCCGAGATTAACAGGAATGCGCCGAGGTCTTTCTTCTCGACCCTCGTTGGTACGGTTCAAAACGGATCTAGTTCAAACATTACGGAGATACCGCGACGCCTTCTGTTCTTGAGGTAAGTACCGGCTAATTGCAAACCTGCAGATTAAGAGCTCCTGCTTTCAGCTCAAGTCCTTCCACCTCGCCTAGAAACGGTTACATTTCTCTCGACGCCATTTTTAGATAAAAGCCAAAATGATGGACAAGAATCAAACCACAGATCCTATAGGCAAAACATTGAAAACCAATTTCTGGAAAAGGTAAATTACGTAATCATTTATACGAAACTAAAATTTGTTTCCAAAAAATTCTCCTGTAGAATCTGTAGTGCGATTTTTGGTTTTTTATTTGACGTTTATCCGAACCTTTTAGCTTAAAAAATAGCGTCGGGAGAGCTATAAGTAACCGTTTTTAGGCGAGGGGAAAAGAGTTGAAATGAAAAGTGCAGGGGGTATTTTCCATTATGTATATATGATTATTTATTCAAGACCACCAGCTGTCAACGTTACCTATCTAACATAAAATTAATATTTTCTGTTTATAGTTATTTAAAAAAAAATCTAATCGATACTCTAAACAGTTCTCAGATTGGAAATTTTGAGAACTGGAGCTGTAAAAAACAAAAGCGTTCCTACAATTTCGGAATACTAAAGATTTTTAGTATTGTCACTAATTTATGACTTAATTTTTTAGGTATATCACCGATCTAATAGCCTTTATAATCATCTTTGTTTGTACTCTATTTTCTTTCGAGGTTTTCGTGTTTTCGTACCAACATTAGAGAGTGCAATAATTCCAGAAGTTTTGTCTGTCCTTTAGTTTGCACTCTCTCTAAATTCTCTGCTTTGATTACAATCGGGTTTCCGTCAAAACAGACGTTAATGTGGACAATGCCGCGATCAAAAAACAGCATAAAATTAAATAGTTGGCAAAACCAAAAGTGCACATCCCGCAAGTTTTCCACTGTATGATAAAAAAATAACAATTAAAAAATATTTTTAATAAATTTAAAAAGATTTAAAAATTTAAAGAAATAAATAATTAAAAATTGAAAAAATATTTTTTTTAAGTTTGCAAAAATAAAAAAAATTAAGAACTATACATAATATAATATATAATTAATATCAAGTGGAATAAAATAAAACAAAATAAAAAGAAAAAAAAAGAAAAAAATCAATTATTTCGTAAGGAATCGAACCCAGGACCTTGCCCTTGGGGATCCAACGGCATAACCATTACGCCACTAAGCCTACTAAGTGTAGTGGTGTTATCACGGTATAGAAGTGTAGCACTTGTTTTATGGATTACACTATATTTACACAGCAATTATTATATTGTTTTTTTAAACTATTAGCTGTCAAAAATAATAAAATAAAACTGTTTATAAAAATTAAACTACTGAACACATTTTAGTGAATTTAAATAGGGTTCTGGTCTGATAGTAAACAAAGTGAATAAAATATAACCCAAAGCAATCCGACCAAAATTGCGATCTGTAAAGTCGTGACGTACGTACATACGTACAGACCAACCGACAACTGCTGTTTGTGATTTTCAATTACAATTTTAATAGTATTTATGAACTCGAATTGATTTAAAAATGGTTCTGTTTTATAGATTAGAATCTCCTCTTTTCAAAAAGCTTCAATTTGAATGGATTTCGTGTGAAATTAACTTAGATATAACTTCTTATATGAACGAAAGTCAGCTCTGACGCACAAAGCGATAATAAAGCACATACCGCTAGTTTAGCGGTATGTGCAATGAAGCGTTGCGTAATGAAGGTTGCGTTCTAGGTTAAGTCTTACGAAATAATTTTACAGGTCCAATTATTCTGTTTAGGCTAAAGACGGTTTAAGAACAGATCCACTATATAGTACCGTGTACTTTATTGTTCTGTCACACATTATGGGGGGTCATAAATAGCAGTGGACCGTTGTCACAGACGGAAGGGGCTATACACACGTCACATATACCGGCTTAACAATGACGTATTAGTGATCAAATAAAATACGATGGAGAAAAGTGATACCATAAAAACAGTTTACGCGTCCAGTTTACTATTGTTTGTTTTTGGATAAAACGTGCGGACATTCCCCCTAAATATATTGCCTACGTAAAAAGGATGAACCTGACGTAGACCATTGGGAGCTTGTATAACTTACAGACGTAATTTTTTAAATAATGTTTTAATCAGAATGTTTTTGGAATTAAAATTAAAGCGATAATATTTTCAGTCCTAATTATCTTTTTCTAAGTGTAGCCGGATTAATCATTAGGCAGAGTAGGCAAATGCCTAGGGGCCCCGCATCGACTAGGGGCGCGTGCACGCACCAAGAAAAAAAAACTTTTCATTGAACGAAAATTTTATTTGAAAAGTATGAAATTTCCCAACAACAATATTATTTTCTTTCGTTGTTTATTGCATTTAACAAGATAAAATTTAAAATAACTACGTCACGTCTCATTTCTCTTTCTTGACCCATCAAAAAATCTGGATCATCAATTATCTATAACCTATTCATTAAGACCATTTCAATAAAGCTAACGAGTCAGGTAAGGCGATGCTGCAGCATCTAGTCAAAGTAATCATGTTGTTACAATATCACATAAGACATTGAAGTAACAGGATGCCTGGAGCCGATCATCTGCAAGTTACTCACATCCCTTCATCAACTTGAAAAGACCTGATTGCATTGCCTAGGGGCCCGGACAGGGTCAATCCGGCCCTGTGGATAAATAATATTCTATACTTAAAGCTTGGGTGCCAATTACCAATATATCGAAAAAACAGACAAAAAATATGAAGACTGGTTCTCCCGTTTAGATATGACTAAAAATATCCAAAAACCCCAAACAATCTGTAAGAAAACAAAATTACAGATAGTGATCCCGTAACTATCGGTACCTATCGACCATGTTGATATTGTAGATATTATTGGTCCCTACTCCCTATTATCAGTATAGTTACATATCTGTAAAATTTACACCCCGGGCAAAGACAATTTGCCGATCCCACTTTCCAATTTCTCCGCGTCCTACAAATTGGTTCTGATATTTAAAACACAGTTCGTTAAAACCAAACAAAATAAATAAGTAAAAGAATATCTAAAAATGTGACTGATAAATATAATACTCGCAGATTGAGTAATGGAGACTAAAGATGAGCATTATTGAGCCCGTGACTGAGCGATGGGGCGCATTTTCAAGTCGACCGTTTCGGGCAAGTGTCCTAATACGTCCCTGGCTATCAGTGTAATGTCGTCAAGTACTTATCTAGTACTATTAAGTCTATGTGCGTGACAGAGACAAGCTGGGACGTATGATTGATGGCATATTGGATTTGTAGAAAAATAAACATCGGCCTTTCACAGAATATGTGTATCTCTGCAGCTTCATGACAAAGTGTCTCTAATGGCGAATTCCAAAACGCTCAGTTGATTGTGTAGAACTGTAGAACCAGTGCTGGATTAACCTATAAGCATCATGTCTCAGGGAGCACCAAAAATCAAAACTCAGAAATGAAAAGTACCTCATCTAGACCATGTCAACATTTTTTTTGACGTGATAACGTCTTATAAATTGATGAAACACCAATCTTATAAATTGATGAAACACCGGCTGCATGTACGAAAAAGTGTCACGTTCCGAAATGTGTCACGTATAAGCGATAGAGAAGCACGATCGACCCAAGTTTGACAGCTACAAAAATCTATTTATTAAAGATCACAAGACACAAACTTTCAATAGACTGCCACAGTTCGCTCGTATATATACTTACAGGGAGTGAAAAATCCACACCACCCGACCGTCCGTTTATTAAAACTGCGTGTATTTTAAAAATGGTTCATTATATTTAAAAACCGTTTCTACAGTTGGTTAGAACTCTAATTTTACTATTTAAATATGTAAAAATAAATGTTTGGAAACGTATACGTATAATGTGAAAAATAAAGAAAGTTATTTTTCAACACTTTACGAGTATGGTTCAATGTTTCTTTATGACGTTATCACGTAAAACTATCGTCCGTAAACCGACTTTACAGACAACCAATTTTTTTTGTCAAGTCCTCAAAAATTTGATCTAGTTACTGATACAAAACTGTCTTAGGAAGTATAGAAGTTAAAAATAATAACTTATTTTGCAAAATGAAAACGATTTTTTTTAACATTAAAGTTTTGTAACTTTTTTCAATTAATTGTATAAAAATGCCTAATGACCGATTTTGTAGACAGTCAAATTTTCAATGAGAGCAGTGTTTGCTAAATTCAATTATTTCCCTAAACATCTATGCTTTTTAACTTTTTTCCAACAATTTTAAGCTTATGACATTCACAATTTGAAAAAAAATTGCTATACACTTATGATGACAGATAGATAATATTAGAATTAGACAACTGTTAGAGATGAGGGCCCATAGACAAGAAATGCTTAGGGCATCAAGGAGTCTTAATCCGGCACTGTGTAGAACAATACATACCTAAATAATATTATGTACTGTAGCCTTGTATAGATTTGACAAAGTATCGCAATCGTGCACCATTTTGGGGCATTGAATATTTAATAATATTCAGTAAAATAACATTTTATTATCCATTTTATTTTTCTCGTCAGTTTTGTTCTAAATACGGCATATTTAAAAGCGATCACGTTTTGTGCATTGTAATGTTTTAAAGAAAACAAGAAAAAAAAAACACTTTCGTCCGTTTTTATTGTTCACAGAAAATTGCACCAGACTCAGGTATACTAACAATAAACTACGGTCTACGTCATGCATTATTTTACTGCTAAAAGAGGAAGTTCATAAATACCTACTTTTAGCTTTAATTATGATGAAAATCTACAGTTCGGTTTTTTTTAACGTGGCAATCAGTTACCATTTATAATTATAGTCGACGAAGTCTTTATAGATGGCCTCAACGCATTGGGCTAATCGAAGAACGTGAAAATCAGTTACTATTTTATAATTTTATTTCAATTTCTTTGAAGGTTTCAGACAATAATTACCGAGTTTGTTGATGAGATGTACCAACAAAGTTAATGTGGGGGTATTGTTTTCGTTAAAATTATGCAGATTTGTTACACATGTTACGAACAAGATGAGTAAATTATACAGAACAACAGAGTGTAATCAAGATTTCATAAAAAAAATAGAAATGTTTTGCATAACTCTGCCTCACATAAGTTAATATTTATGTTACTTAGAAACTGTGTGCGTATTTAGATTAGCGGAGAGAATGTTCGACGAACAAAAGACCTAAATATATTTTTTGGCGCGTCAACATTTTTAATGACGCCTCCCTAAAAATATCTGCTATACCTATAGTAAATGTCGCGGAAGTGACGTCGAATCTTTCTGCAGTAGGTTCTATCGTATCTAGATCGTATGCTGTGAAAATATTTATGTATCGTATTTTTGTGTAAATGTTTACAAGGCAAAAAATAAAGAAAGAATGTCTATACTTATAATCGGATAATCATCAGTTTATTCTAGGCAATCGAATAATTATCATCATATATAACGGGAAATTATTGGATAACGGGGCATTATTGTCAACTTTTGGAAACAAGTATGTTTTCGGGTATCCGGATATGCGTCGTCACACCTAATTCGAGTTGATTTAGTGAGTCAGCCTTCTTGATGTCGGTGCATCCGAGACGTCGTCGTTTTGGCTGGTAATAAAGGAAGCGGTTGGCGGTTACACAAGTGTCGGTCCCTCGGTTACCCACGCCGGAGTAGCCCTGGCGGGATGAAGTCGCAGCTAGGTAAATGAGACCCAGATCCTATACTATATACGTATAAACGGATAAGGTACACACGACCAACGGAACGGTTATGGCATTACCTTTTGCGGTCACACTTCCACTTTATACCCTTGCTGACAGATTCTTATAGTTCGACAGCCTTATAAACCTATTATAATTATTACCGTATTTTTCGTACTGTAAGACGCACGTTTTTACATAGAAGAATGGACCCAAATTTTGGGTGCGTCTTATAGTACAAAGGTAACATTAAAATATTTTTTTCAATAAATCGTCCCTAAATTTATGTTAACACTAAATAAAAATTATAATCCGAAAGAAACATTAAAATAGATATTTTTAAAAATCATCTCATAATTTTGAGGTGCGTCTTATCGTCTTATAGTCCGACAAATACGGCACTCTATTGCAATCTATATTATAAAGGAAAAACTGCGTGCTATTCAAGTATTGTATAGTTAATTGAAAATATAACGACTGTAAAATTACCCATTTAGAACTAGTGCATAAAGTAAAAAAAAACGTTGTCGTGCTGCCATAGTAAAAGTTTGAAAATCCAACGCAGGTTACAAGAAGTGAAGTTGTTCAAAATTGAACTGTCAAAAATAAAAAAAAAAAAAACTACGTGCAAATCAGCTATTTTATGTGGGGTTTGTGTTAAACATTCTATAAGTATTTTGATGATTTATGGCTCCGGTGAGTGTTAAAACTCGCTGACTCTCGTTTTAACATGATGTCACATAATAGTTTTATATGTCATCACGCGCTTACAAACATAACCTACTATTTTTCACACCCTTCTATAAAATAGCTTTTCATGCCTGTATAGCGAGTATAAAGTGACGCATTTAACACTAGTGGTGTAAAGTTACGAAAAGGTAGAAGAAGGCCGTGATATTATTTCCATTGTAAATCGTAGGTATAACGTATCCAAACGCATGTAAATACAACGCAGCCTAAAATTTGAACTGTAGCACATGTTACAATATTCGGAATTTCTCTGATAATACTGTCGTAAAAAAACATTTTTAACAAAAAAATTGAACCGACTTCAAAATATGCACTAAAAAATAAAAAATAATAATTATTGTTATTTTTGGAGTCGGTGTCACATCGGAATTCGAAAGTAGCAATTTAAATCTGTCTCTAGTTCTCGGAATAGATTTCATTTTGGCTGACACCGACTCCAAAAATAACAATAATTTTTTTTTTACTTTTTAGTGCATATTTTAAAGTCGGTTCGTTAAAAATATTTTATTTTTCTCTTTTTAGTGTTAGATAAAGTATTGCAATGGGTAGGCCAAGTATGCGTGCCTATGAAATTTCCCTCGATTTCTCCGGATTCCACCATCAGATCCTGACTTGGTTCCGATGGGACCACCTCGGAAGTGCACTCTTTCGAATAAAAAAAGAATTTTGAAAATCGGTCCATAATTGACGGAGAAATCGGTGAACATACATAAAAAAAAATATATACATAGAACCTCCTCCTTTTTTGAAGTCGGTTAAAAAAACGTTGGACGTCCCAGGATAACATTAGTAAAACGACAGCTTCGACTGTGACCGTGCAGAGTTTACACGCTCGATAACTAATGTCATTTGATTAAAACGAGATCACAAACGATCCATGAGCAGAAGGTGGGATTCGAACCCACGAGAATTTGATCCAAAGGCCAGAACGCTGTATCGAGAGCTGTGCAGAGCCTGCACACCGCACACTGATGCCATACTCTACTTTAGCTTGCGTTGGGTGTTCTATCTGATCAATATTTGACCCGCATTCGAGCCGCCCACGCACTACTGCAGCCACCACCGCGTTATACGGTATATACACAGTCACCACGGCGGTGTAACTTAATAGCGACAAGGGTTCGGTCAGTTTCGGTGATTGTACATCTACCTATCCTTTACACGTATTACAGGTATTTGAATTAAGATATCCTTCTCTGTGAATTGCGCAGCTGCCAGATAGCGCTAGTAGTGCTGAATTTTTATTGGTTGGTCAAGTTTATTCACATGTCTATGGAAACACAAAATATCCATGAGGGTACTATCACACACACACGGAAAAACGGCGGAAAACTGACGGATTGCATTTTTTTTATAATTTTGGTAGGCCCAACTCTTGTCTTTTGTCGATCCGTGGAGTTACTCCCGTTAACAAAAAATTAACATGCGGACCTTTTACAGCTTAGATTGTAGATATGTTACGGTCTATACCCGAATTTGGTCAATGACCGAAATAAATGCGAAAAATTAGTTCTGATCAACGAATATTTATAATATTTATAATTAATATAATTGTGGGATATTCAGCGTAATAATTAAGTACAAATGCAAGGTGAATTCGAGTCTCAACTAGTTCGCCTATTGGAGGCTTCTGATACAAAGAAACATAATTTTATGACGAAACATAATTACCTTACTACACTAGTGAGGTTAAGAAAGCAAATTTGTTGAAAGCTGGATTAAAACCTGTCTGCTAAACAATACAGAAGAATAAATCGCTTTGATGTAGTAAGTATCAGTAATGTGGAAAAGTTAATTAAAAAATGCAAAGAAGATTCCGATGCCATACTAGTACTTTCCATTCAGAAATGAACAGAAATAGTTTTGTCCAATTGAAAATGCGCAAAACTAGTTTTGCTCATTTTATAACACTCAATACCCGTTTAAATGTAAGATTTTGGGTTTGGGCAATATTCGTTAGTCAAAACTAGTTTTGCGCATTTATTTCGGTCATTGACCGAAATCGGGTATAGACCGTAACAGATACGTCATGCGGTATTCAAATGAATAAAAATCACTTAAATTAATAATTTCTTTAAAGGCTAGACTATAGCAGACAATCCGGCGAATTTCTGGCGTTTTCCGTATCATGTGAGAGTATCCTTAAAAATGACAGGGCAGCCATGATGTTTTTGTTCTTTTAATTTCGTTTGTACTTTGTGGCAGACATTTCTCAACGATATTATATTTGTGAATTTTCAACTGTATTATAATACGTGCGTGTATTCAGAGACAAGTTGTCTGTGTGTTTGGGTTTATTTATTTATTAAGTTTGGAATTAATTATCAACATGCCGTCAACAAAATGTCATCTTTGTGGTTATGGTGTAAAAATCAGTTGACCCCTTCGCCTGTTATTGATTTACTTAAGATTTCATGAGATAGAATATAATTATGTCATTATAACAACATTCCGGAACTATTTTTTATATTTTTCGATTACTTTGCTCTTCATTTTATTATATTTGAAACTACTTTTCTGATTAGGTGTTTTATTTTTAAATATTGTATTTGTATTACTGTGAAATAGATGTAAGACCGCCATAATTTGATTTTTTGTGCATATTCTTTGAATAAACTATTAGTAAACGATTTACTTGTTTTTTTTCATTAAAAATTTTATAGAAAACTGAAAAGTAGCTAAACCTGTACCGCGGATTTTTGAATCGCCTTTAAGCGATGTGCGTGCCATCTATGCACCTTCTTCCAGTCCAGTCGACCAGTTGCGAACCAAAAATGTCAATGCAGTTGCCTATCTCAACGGGTTATCTCTGCAGTCACTTTGTCTCCCTGAATACACTTCACATTCACACAAACCTACTGTTATGCGACACCTACGTACATTGTACACTAAAGATAACTAACTCACCGGTTAACATAACCTTAAGATTAACTGCTATCACACAGACCTATTTAAGGCTGGTCTCATTGGATTCAGCATGATTTTTTCCATAAGTATATGTCGTAGTCATAATGTAAAATTAGGCTTTTTACAAAATGTCTAGGCATTTTATAAAAAGCCAGCAAAACGCGAGCGAACAATGCAGTTTCCGTTATGACTATACCAATTCAGGCAAATTGATAAAATGCCGGCAAAATGTGAACAGAAGAACGTGTATCTCGTTCTGACGCATTATTTTCAGGCATTTTACAATTTACCAACAGCGATGTAGTCAAAACGCACAACATTGCTTTCCTGATACAGTTGAGCCAAACAGCTGTACTTAAACCTAACCTAAAACTAAAATAAGTAGGTTATATGTGTTGACATCTCCATAAAATGTTAAAATATTTATATTTCTAACGATTGTTTATTATCTTATACTATTTTCTATATTTCATTTACCATTCCAACTCATAAATGTGGAATGGTACTAGTTTAGGTCAAAATTCGGTTCAAATAATTATTTCGCTCATATGACCTTATCTAGAAATTCTGAACTTGTTTATGATGTAAAATATTATTTATTCAAATTGAATTTTATATTAGGTATCGTAATATAACCTCAGCTGTTACTCTTAAACCGCCAAAAACTGGACCCTTTACCTTAGGTACTTATTTAGGTAGTTACTTTATTTCGTGCATTACTTTAAGAGTACCTAACTGAAAGCTTTTATAGGTATGAAGTGTTTATTTAGATTTATATAATAAAGAAGTTTATTGTTTTTTGTGTCATTGTGCCATTTTATGAAATACTTACCTAGTACCTATCTCTCTAATTTTATTATTTTTTTCTCCCGCTTACGTTATGACTACATCGCTGTTGGTAAATTGTAAAATGCCTGAAAATAATGCGTCAGAACGAGATACACGTTCTTCTGTTCACATTGTGCCGGCATTTTATCAATTTGCCTGAATTGGTATAGTCATAACGGAAACTGCATTGTTCGCTCGCGTTTTGCCGGCTTTTTATAAAATGCCTAGACATTTTGTAAAATGCCTAATTTTGCATTATGACTACGACATATACATAATATTAACCGCATCGGAAGGCTCTTAGTGCCTCAAAAAGCCGCCGATTTGCGAAAACATCGAAAAACTTCAATTTTTTCAATTTTTTGAAAAAAATAAAAATGTCACGGATATGCCTGAATTTACTTGACCTTAAAAGTGCGCTAAATCGAATGAGCACAAGCGCAGAACTGTATCTCTTCTGGTTTCGATGTTTTGAGCATTTAAAGTTTGAAAATTTCAAATCCCAGTTTGGCACCATTTTTTACATGTTGGCATGACAACTCTCTACAGTATATTGAAATTTACTCTACTCTCTAAACACAAATTCTGCTTTAAAAATAAAAAAGCTGTTATCGATTTAAAACCCGACATAAATTAATTTTTTACTAAATTCCGCGTAAGCAAGATCTTATACCGGTAGAATTTATCTACTGTCAGACTATTTTCCAGATATTTTCGTCGTATAAATACTTTTGGAACAACAAAAAACTTTCGTGACGTATACAGTTTTTCCAGATAGTTTGTTTGAAGTTCTAAACTCCATCAATCTTAATGTTCAAGAATAAAAACGGGTTGTTTTTTCCAAACAAACGATAAGTAAGAAGAAAATATATAGGTATGCTTAAATGTTTGGAGAAAATAAAGACATAAATGTTTGTGGAATTTTTTGGAACCGTAGTTAAAAACTTGTGTAGTACAATAAGGTACTAAATCTCTTGAATTGTTTTGATTAAAATATGTTCAATTTAATTTTTGAAACAAACAATAGAATTACCTACGAAACTATGTTTATATTGAACATAAAATAGCTATATTTGCTATTTTTTAAGGTGACTTCATCAACGTTCCCCCTTATTTTATTTATTATTATATAACGAATATTGAATGTGAATGCACGAAATACAGTTCCGAAAGATTTGGAGGAGACTTCTTTAAAAAACAATACGGGATCGTGTCGATGCGATGGCGTTTTTATATTACGGTTCTAAATATTGTTTCTTTGTTTATTATTTGATTATAATTGTATAGTTATGTCAGTATTTAGGAATGTCCATTTTCTATTTTTTTATCCGCTGTCAAGTTTCCGCTGAACAATAAATTCAGTTACCAAAACAAAAACTCGATGCCAGTTTAAATTAAAACAAAGCTTACAACTGATTATTAAGCTGCTACTTTTTACTTAACACTATCTTCCTCAGTAGCTACCAACCTACTATTTTTGCTACCCACTTTATTTTTGACGTGATAACGTTTTATAAATTGATGAATCACCAATCTTATAAATTGATAAAACACCGGCTGCATGCACGAAAAAGTGTAACGTTCCTAGCGTTCCGCCTGACCCTGTGCGTGCTTTTCTCGAAAACGGCCCTAACGATTTGGATGAAATTTACTGAAAAGGGATTTTGGGGGGCAAAAAATCGTTTTAGCTAGGTCTCATCTCTCGAAAAAATCGTTTTCATACAAATTTTATCATTATAAAAATCAATTTTTTGACGTATGAAAATACTTAAATATTGTAAGTAGGTTTTGGAATTTTATATATACAATGAAACAATTGTTTTCAAAATATTATGACAGTTAATCTTTGAGACTTAAAATAAATACGAAAGAAAGAAAGTTAAAAAAAAAAACAATTATATTATAGGTGGTGAGTAATTTTAATAAATAAAATTAACCTAAATTTGAAGCAAAAGATGCAATATCATAGATTCGAATTATTATAATTATTATATAAATTTAGGTTATGTATTACGGAATACGTTATCACGTAAAACTATCGTCCGTAAACCGACTTTATAGACAACCAATTTTTTTTTTTAATCCCTATTACAGATTAATATGTTTCCAGAACTGTCTTTCATTTATGACATAAATATCCATAATTAAAAAATAAAAAAAAAACAAATATTTTCTATTCTATAAAGTCAAGATATTCTACGCAACTTTTGTCTGAAAACTTAATGTTCATTTTTCCATTTAAAACCAAAGTTTTACGTCGTTTATCAAAAGTTTATGCTAAGCAAAAGTCGTGCATTTTAAATCGCGCTTTTAACGAAACGCTTCTTGCGCTCTCAGCGCTTTAATTGATTTTCATACAAAAGGACTTGAATGAAAAATACGTTTCATTCAACGCTGTATATGTTTTTTTTTTGTGAAATTCAACATTTTCATGATTTATCTGATATCTGTGTGTCAAGAGAATATTTCATATTATATATGCAAATGTGCTGGTTCTGTGGAATCAATACTGGTTGCAAATTGTGTCAAGGATTTTTACATTTTCCTTCTTCTGCGGGAAAATGAAATGATATGTTTTCTCAAATGTACAGTGTCAATCAGAAAGTCGACATTATATGACAGTTTTTTGGAGTTTGCTCGTTAAGAAACGATTTTGAGTTATAAGGTCCGGTATGCAGAAATTTTATGAGTAGTAAAATCAATCGGTGAGGCGGTACGCTCCACCGCTTCAAGTGAGGCGTTACGCTCGTCCGCTTCAAAAGAGACAGACATATATATCTGTTGGATTTAACGTGCGAAAGAATGAGATGGACTACATTACACAGCGTATCTAAGGAATAAACTCCAGTCGTGCGTCGAAGCTAACACACACAAAAACTTTTTTGACGTGATAACGTCTTATAAATTGATGAATCACGTCAATATAAAAAGATGAAACACCGGCTGCATGCACGAAAAAGTGTAACGTTCCGCCTGACCCTGTGCGTGATTATTAAATATGATATTCGAGCGGAATACGTTATTACGTAGAACTATCGTCCTTAAACCGACTTTACAGACAACCAATTTTTTTGTTATAATTACGTAAAATGAAAGGTTACGATTTTAAGGAGGTTTCTGCGTTACAGTCCCAATCAAAAGTAAGTTGAATTCTAAATGGGAACTTTTCCATAATACATTTTTACAAAAGGTTATAAGTCGATGATACCAATAAATTATTGTCATAAAGGCAATAGGCATAAATACATGATTTTTTTTAATATTAATTAATTATTCAGTATTTCACTTAATGGACTAACTTTTGAATTTTTTGTAAAAGTTAGGTTAGAAAAAATAAATTTATGTAAATATCTGTATTTTACATATTTTTTGCAGTAAATAATTAAAAAAAGAAATTAGAAGTAATAAAAATTAAAATTAAATCATTAAAAAGTTGAAAATTCAGTTAAAATTGTTAAAATTGTCAAGAATAAAAATCCATAATCGAAAAGTGCTAAGGTTTAATCATTTTTTTTATTGATTAAAAGTCTCCTAATTAAATTGAAAAAAAATATTAAAATATGTGTAAGACATCGATGCTTTACATTTAGTGCAGGGCATAGTGGCGCATTCGTTTGGTTCGTAAATTTTTTTTTTAAATGTCCAGGAGGCTCTCCTGATTATAACAGTGTAACATGACACTCAATATCTGTTGCCGTTATTGTTTAAACAACGAAAAATTGAAAATATTGCAAAATAATTTTTTTTGCAATAAATAAATTTTTTATATATTTTTCAGACTATTTTGAATCGAAAAAGTCCTTACACTCATTATCGTATCTTCAACCGGTGAATTTTTATGAATTTTTAAAAATTAAAAATCGTTGTAAATCGTGATTTTCTTGAATTAAATAGGTAGTACACCTGAAAAAAAATACCGTGATTTCTATTTTTTTATTAAATATTTAAACTTTAATAAAAAAAAATGGCGTAATCAGATTTCAAATATTTTATTAATTATTATGTTTATTATTCATAATAACAATATGCAATAATTTGTCGAAGCGTACCATCTGCCTCTCTCTTACTGTCATACATAGGACTGGGAGTGAGATGACAATACTACTATCCTTAAAGTGCATGCGCGTAAAGAGCATATTGTTATTATGAATAATAAACATAATAATTAATAAAATATTTGAAATCTGATTACGCCATTTTTTTTATTAAAGTTGAAATATTTAATAAAAAAAATAGAAATCACGGTATTTTTTTTTTCAGGTGTACTATTTAATTCAAGAAAATCACGATTTACAACGATTTTTAATTATTAAAAATTCATAAAAATTCACCGGTTGAAGATACGATAATGAGTGTAAGGACTTTTTCGATTCAAAATAGTCTGAAAAATATATAAAAAAATTATTTATTGCAAAAAAAATTATTTTGCAATATTTTCAATTTTTCGTTGTTTAAACAATAACGGCAACAGATATTGAGTGTCATGTTACACTGTTATAATCAGGAGAGCCTCCTGGACATTTAAAAAAAAAATTTACGAACCAAACGAATTTTGCAAACGAATGCGCCACTATGCCCTGCACTAATTGTTAGTTTTCGGAACTGCTGACATTATTTGATTATTTGCAAAAAATTAAAATGTACCGTTTGCGTGCTAGGTTGACATATTTTCCATAAGACTACATGTAAAAGTTTTTTTTAATTTTTAACTTTATAAATCTCCTAATGATTTTGGATTTTTATACGCTTTATATTAGTTTGGGTTGTAAATATGTATGTATGTAACTAACTCCGTAACGGAATCTTTGAGCATAATTTTCACCAATTTCCCGAAGTCTGATTAATTTGAAACTTTGCATACGTATCAAGGACCGATGACAATGCAATAATTTGATAACAGTTTCCCATTATCCTTATTAGGACCCCCAGGATTAATAAATTCTTTTATAGATCCTCAGATTAATTTGAAACTTTGCATACGTATCAAGGACCGATGACAATGCAATAATTTGATAACAGTTTCCCATTATCCTTATTAGGACCCCCAGGATTAATAAATTCTTTTATAGATCCTCAAACTAAAAAGTGAAAAATAAAATATAGTTTAAAAAAAACTAAAAAACACGCTTTATATCGCACTAAAAAGTAAAAAATAATTGTTTTAAAATAAGCTTAAAAAGCGTTGGGCGCTCGATGTACGAAAATGTGGAACAAAGCGCCCCACGCTTTTTAAGCTTATTTTAAAACAATTATTTTTTACTTTTTAGTGCGATATAAAGCGTGTTTTTTAGTTTTTTTTAAACTATATTTTTTTACAGAAAATTTTGTCATAAAAAAATCTACTAAAAAAACTTTATTTCAGATTTTTTTCAGTATCTTCGTAAAACGGCTCAACCTCCTTAACTGTCTATTTACGTATGTATCTTGTCCGGTTCGCTTACCCAAGTGTACTAATAGCAACAGGACCAGATTTGGTCATAATCAAAAGAACCAGTTGCTTAGGGCCCCAGCTTAGTGGAATTCTGTAACTAAATTCGGTGTTTCAAAAACAAATAATACATAATTGACTCAAATCGGCTTGACAAAACGATTATTAGTTTTTCATTTGACATTTTTCGAAAAAATAATCTATTTCATTGTCGATATATTTAGAAATGAAAACCGTATAAAACAATCGAGTTATTAAAGCGGAAAAATTGTTACACGTGTTCACCATCGTATAACTGCGCTTATAAAAACAATTGAAGGCCAGTAATTAAATATAAATACAGAAAATGTACAACGACAGACTATTCTAGCGTGATGTTTGTTGCTTTAATACCCACCAGTCATTATTGGGCACATCCACCTGTGCCCGCTGTCCAGTCCACAACAATACAGTGATATAATAGGTATTGTTGTCAGCTTTAATAGGTATTATATCTGCGCGTCAGTTAACAAAACTGCTTATGTTAAATTTATGATGAAACAAAAATAATGATAACCGAAATTGATTGGTGATTCAGTTATCTGTTTTCTCTAGCAATGTCAACGTAGGCGATGACCGAGGGTCGACAAAATCGAAGGGATGGCAAAGGACCCCGCACAAACCTTATGGAATTTGGGTCTCCGTTAAATTGATCGAAAATAGCTTTATTTTATAGTTTAAAGGTCACTAATAGAAAGTGTCCATGGGCGCATAGCCTAAACACCAATAGATTTCTAGCTACAGATATGTTTAGCGAGATTTTAGATATAGGGATATCCATTGAATTCACAATCTTAAAAAATCCTAAGTTGTAGAAATATGTTTTCGAGTGCGCTGAATCCGATTATGACATTATTATATTTTATACAGCATGACACCTTCCAGCATTACCTAGTTTTCGACTGTTTTCTATTTCTATAAAAAAAGCACAAAAGTTGAACATGGAACATGTTTGTGAATTCAGTGGATATCCGTATATTTAAAATCTCGCTAAACATATCTGTTGTTAAAAATCTATTGGCTTTTAGGCTATGCGCCCATGGAAACTTTTTCTTAGTGACTTTTAAACTATAAAATAAAGCTATTTTCGATCGATTTAATCGAGAACCAAATCCCATAAGGTCTGTACATACCTACTTTCTCATATACGGAGTATCCTATACAAGGGAAATCCTGACCGTTTTTGCGTGTTTTATGAATGTACAAGTTTTGCAACTCCCCTGAGTGATTGAATTTAAAAAGTTGTTTGTCGTATGTTTGTAGCAGCGTTGCCAGTTTTTTTTTTGCCAAGTTGGGATTTTGGAACTCTTTGAGTGAAAACAGCGGGATTCTTTCGTCGAAAGCGGGACATAGTAAAAAAACATATATAATCAGAAGTTTTCAAATACCTATTTATCTTTTTATTTTAATTAAAATTACGTTTACGTGACAATAGATAGCAAAAATAGCCATAGAAAATGTATTTTAATAAAAATATAATATTTTAAATCAGATTTACCCTATCGTTAAATAGTTGAGTCTTAATCGTCTTCAGAATAAAAAAAAAAAAAAAAACAGAAATCAAAATCAAAAAAATTTTATTCATTAGAAAAATATGGCGTTTCAAACGATAGTCTGTGGAGTAAGTGTTACAGATTTCAACTTACAATAAGAGAATCATTATTTATAAGAATTACTTTTATTCATGATATTTCTGTGAAGATTTAACTTCTTTTAAAGTTATCCCCGAAAAGCGGGACTGAGCCTGTCTCGCGCGGGACATTTAATTTTGATTTAAAAATCGGGACGTCCCGCCAAAATCGGGACGTCTGGCAACGCTGGTCTGTAGCCACACATTATAGAACCTAAACCAACGGAACGATGTTTCATACGTATTCAGGATTGTCACGCTCGAAGAAAAATCGACACTGTAGCTCAAATGTGGGAGAAAATTGACAAGGCTAAAAATTGAAACGTATTGTTTACTTCTCGAAAACAGCTCTAATTAAATTGTTTCATACTTCCGTTGTGCTAGTATAAGATAGTATGACTTAGTATTAAATCTCAGAAAATACTAGAATGTGAATGATTGAAAAGTTTACGAGAATATAGCTACGCAAGCGGTTTTGTTTTGGAGCCTACGATATTAATGCTCAAGCGCACATGCATGTTTTTAGTTTAAAAAAAAGAGAGGTTAATAGAACAAAACAGAACTGGCGGAAGTGCGGATCACGTGTGTCATTGGCAACCAGTGGACGATTGACAAATATCGGAAGCTGTTTGGAGTCAATTATTTTTACACAGTATTGTGTTTGAGGATGTATTAATTTTTATCTATCTACATAGTATAAAATAAAGTTCATGTCTTCAAATAAAATAAATAAAATTGTCGACCAATTTTTCTCAGACCAATATATTGACAAAAAGTAAAAAATTAACAAATCAATATAATACAAGATGACGTTTCGATCCGGATTTGGATCTTCTTCAGACAAATCTAAAAAAAAAAAACTATAAAAATTATTAGTATTAGTTATTTAATATTTAATATAGAATGCACGATGATTGAATAGTTTTGAAAGAAAAAAAGAATTAATGAAAAATTACTAATAACAAATAATTTTTTTAAACGTAGTCATGGATATCAAAGTACCCATAAAGAAAAAGTTATTTAAAAAAAAAAAACAAAATATTATTTCAAAATAATATAAATATTACATAAATTTTTGGTATCTAATTGAGCATTAAGAGAGTTTTTGTTAGATTTTATATATAACATTTCCGAAATACTTCTTTTGAAATAATTATACTTTCATTATCTAAAATTTTAACATTATTCCAATTAATTTTATGGTCATATTCAATTTTATGCTTAGTAACAACATTATGCTTATCAGGGCGTAATTTAAGATTGCTATGGTGTTCTCTAATTCGTGTTTTAAGCGCTCTTTTTGTTTGCCCAATATAATTCATATCACAATCTTCACAACTAATTTTGTGAACAACATTATGTTTTTGTAATATGTCTAGTTTATCTTTTCCCTTTTTAATAATTTTGTCTAGTTTGTTATTAACATTATAAACTGTTTTTATATTTAAATTTTTAGGAAATGAATTATTAAATTTCTGAGAAATATTTTTGTAAAAAGGAATCACAATAAAGGGACAATCAACATTATTAATATTGTTTTGTGGATTATGGTTTTTTGTTAATTTATTAATTCTAATTTTGAAAAATTTATTAATAAATTTAAGATCGAAACGTCATCTTGTATTATATTGATTTGTTAATTTTTTATTTTTTGTCAATATATTGGTCTGAGAAAAATTGGTCGACAATTTTATTTATTTGAAGTGTTCTATTCAGACGTTTATCAAAAATTTAAAGTTCATGTCTGTTTGTTCGGGCTATATATAAAGATCATCCTCGAGGAATTGATATTTCTTTTTGGACTTGTTATTACTTTTTTCCTTACTTACGATTGCGATACTCTGTAAAATCTAGTAACTTTAATATTATGATCCAATTGCCTTGGATGTTGAATTTTTCGCCAATACAAAACAATTGCATACAAATGTGAAATCCATAATAGTTATTTATTATTGATTTTTGCATAATGCGCTGACGTCGAACCTGATTATTTTACCTAGTGATAAGATAAAATGTCAAATAATTATAGGTATAATGAAAAACGATGATTTTCTTTCTATTTTTGGTTGAACTTTATGAGTTTTTAGTTTGTCTGTCTGTTTGAGTGAAAACTAAAAAACAATTTTTCTTTTACTTCTATCAAGTCGATTTTTTTAAATTTTGCATTCGTATAATAATAATCTTCTGACCATACAACATTCTATCAAATTTGACTCACCCCTCTCTCTGAACTTTACTACCATCCTTCATGTTATGAAATCATTGTGGATATCAACCTCGGCAAAATAGGTATTTATAAAAAGTTTTATTAAGTTGAATTAAAAATATTAAATCGATCAATTAAAAGAGATAAAGAAAAAAAAAACGTTTTCTGTTACAAATCGATATGAACGAAAGCAACGCTGGGGGGGGGTGGTAAAGATCGGTAATAGTTTATTTGTGAAACTTTTGAAAAAGTCAGCAAGTTGGAACATAATAAAATGAATAAACATCAATAAAATAACTATTGTACTGCGTTACAATAACCGGAAGTAACGGTAATAACTGCGTAAGTAGATATTAAAACACGAACTGATGTGATTTTTTTTGTTCTCTAAATCTGTAAATTACTATAATTTACGTCGTGATAAAAATAGCTGATACAAGAATACCTGGAAAACAGAAAAACACTAATATGTAAATTTATTCGTAGCGTGGATAAAATGTTAAAATAACTAGTTTTTTTCCCGCAGTTTCTTTCCAGCGTGAACTTTGATTTGCCTGCTGATTGGGTGTTGATGAGAACTTTATCTTGACCTGATATGGCAAATTAAAAAGTACTTGGTTTGATGATCAAATTGATCTGGGTTTAAATCAAAACCGATCTAGTGCAAACTAGATGCCAGTACAATATAACAAACAGGCAATAATTTTCTTTTTCCCGTTTAGTAGTCGTACAAAATAAATAAAATTATCGACCAATTTTTCAGACAATATATTAACAAAAAATATAATTAATACGTTAACGTTTCGATCCGGATTTGGATCTTCTTCAGAACGGATCTAAAAAAATATAATATTAAATTCTAATCCGCTTTATACAAAATTCTTTCAAAATAATTAATTAGTATCAAAAAATATATTGTCTGAAAAATTGGTCGATAATTTTATTTATTGAAGAGTTCTAATCAGACGTTAATCAAAGATTTGAGTCGTACAAAATATTTGAAATCCAAAATGATTCAGGCGTGGTTTAGTATTCCTTAAAAATTATTCTTTTGTAAACCGCTTAACTTTTCCTGTCAGTGAAAGTTTTGTTAATTAGCTTCCGCATAAATCCGCACATGCGATTTCCATATAACAAAAATCTTAGAAACTGGGACGAGGAAGACATAAAAACCTCTGTTGGCAGATTGGTCTGATTATGTTATAAAAGTTGGTATTGTTTTACTATATTTAGTTGGCCAAACTTCGCATGTAGCAGTGTAATTTTTATTGACAATAAAACATTAGCAAGTCGTTTGTTTTCATTATATAACCTACGCATTCATTGTTAGGACAGCAAAACAATAGGAAAGACACGACAGTCCATTATTATTAACATTCACAACTTATTTAAAAATTAATGTCTTATCTTAAAAAACAATGCAAAATGTATAAAACATTAACGCAGAGACTTTGTACATAATTCACTTGCTCATTGTGTATGCACTAATTGTTGCAAACTTGTGTCTCTACTGACTGCGTTGATATCATTTTAATTGTTGTTTAGGGTACCGCGCTGAAGCCATCTCGGTTTTTGTGTAAAAAGAGAAAATGTTACGCTTACTATTTCATAGTTTTTATGGCGTCAAGTACCAGTAGTTCTGTCCGTACCTATATAAGTACTAAGCTAAACTTTTAGGAACCGTTAGGAAACTGAGAAAATGTCGGTAAAAAGATTCGATATCGGTCTCGGTATCGATGGGATATCATCTCGTTATGGACATAATATCATTTCGGCTGCAGACTTGTAAATATTCGAGTAAAAGTGTTTCAAATAGCGTATTTATATAATTTTATGGTATTTTATATTTGAAATACTTTTCAATGGAAATATATTGTTTTTCACACTTTTGTTAATTGTATCTGAATTTGCAAACATATTTTTAAATACTTCGAAAGTCCAGATATTTTTAGTTTTCCAAACAGTCGATATCGAGTTGTTTTTGTCTCGGTATCCCGTTCGTCTTAGTATTAAACAATATTTTTTATATAAATAAAAAAAAATAACAGGAAATTGCTAAATTCTTAAATCTTTGATTAACGTCTGATTAGAACTCTTCAATAAATAAAATTATCGACCAATTTTTCAGACAATATATTAACAAAAAATATAACTAATACATTAACGTTTCGATCCGGATTTGGACCTTCTTTAGAAATATTAATTATTTTATAGATCAGTTCTGAAGAAGGTTCAAATCCGGATCGAAACGTTAATGTATTAATTGTATTTTTTGTTAATAATTGTATTTATTGAATTGCTAAAAAATATTTAGGTATATTTAATTTTATAATTCAGTGATTATATTTTTTTGGTTATACTTTTCCATAACTATTGACGGAACTTTTGTAATTATCTTGGTCTCGTCCAAGACCGAAAAAGTGCGTCCCGTGTGCAGTGAAAAGACTTCAATAGATATTAGAAATCGTGTCCATCGAGACAATTATTAATAAGAATCGCAGGATTGTGGACAAAAAGTTCTTTATTCAGTGTACGACGTTTCGTCTATAAATTTAGACTTTTTCAAGTACAATTAATGAAAAAGTCTAAATTTATAGACGAAACGTCGTACACTGAATAAAGAACTTTTTGCCCACAATCCTGCGATTCTTATTAATAGACTTCAATAGATTATGAGAGCATAACAAACACAATCGCAAACGATGCCACTCCTTTGCAATATTACTGTACTTAATTAAATTACATATTAAAACTTGACTCGCATTTTTACCATAATCCAAGCCAAAAAAACGAAGTTTATTTACATAATAAATCATCGAGACGTTAAAAGATAGGCACGCGCCAAAAGACTTTCCGCAAGGATCTGTTCTATAAATAAACGTTCGGGTTTGTATTTACCAAGTCACAATAGAAAACGTAACCGAGGGTCGATCAGGGATACGACCACTGAATAAGACGATTCTAAACTCCGTAGTCAGGTAAAAGGATTAAAGGTTCATTCTACAGTTTTACTTACAGGATCACAACCGACTAGCTTGATTTCTGGGTTAAGGTTCGATTAGTCCGTTTATCTTGAAAATTAATTACTTCAAAATTTAGGAATATTTATCTGTTAATGACCCTTTGCAGGCAATGAAATTGTATTATTGTGGTTTTTTTGACATTCTCTAATTTTGCTCGGTATTTTTGATCACTGATCTGGTTATAGCAACATAAATAAACTAAACCATACAGTCGTAATTTCCCAAGTTAAAATATATAAAATTCTAAACCCGATTGGAACTAGCTCTGTCGGATCTGTCCTACAATTTTATTTTTAAATATTCTCTAGAATTCCATTGGAACAAAAAAAACATACACACATTTCTTACTATAGAGTTTATTTGTCATCAGACTATTATTATCAATTAACAACTATTGTTAAAAAAAATATATTAAATATTTGCCTGGATTGTTTTGTTTTCTGAATTTGGAGCAAAGCGAATATGTCCACATATGAAATGTTCCAAACTTCAAAAGCAGTTTTTCTCGGAGGAAATATGCTATTTAATAATTTAATTATTAATGAAACAAAGTTAACACAATGAATTTTACAAACGTAAAAATGTATACAGTGTAAACTCTTTATAACGAAACTCAAGGGACCGAGCATTTTTTAACGTTATAGAGAGTTACCGTTATATGGGGTGAAGAAAGAAAAACAACCAAATTAATAATAATCTTCAATGTACTGTATAATCTCTTTATAACGAATTTTAAGGGACCGAACATTTTTTTCGTTATAAAGAATTTTCGTTATATGGAGGGAAGAAAGAAAAATAACCAATTTTTACAAAATTAATTTATTCCAAACACATATACAAACACATATACCTATAGTTTGGCGTCATCAAGTGCTTGTTGAATAGATGGTGATGGTTCAGAATGGTCCTCTTTATGTCTATAAACATTTGCTGACGCCTAAATATGAACATATTTAATATAAGTAATAGAGAATGGCTGTTGCGTTATAAAGAGGGTATTAATGTATAGGTTTTAAGGTAAACCAACCAAATCGTAAAAATTTCGACGTTATAGGGAGTTTTTCGTTATAACGAAGGACGTTATAAAGAGTTTACACTGTATTTCACCATCTGTCAAAAATATCCCTGGGATTCGAGGAAAAAAATCGTCAATACGGGGTCACTGAATGGTACACGAAAACTCAACATCCAGACATAATATGATAGATATAAAAAAACTGTTTTTAGAGCTTTTTGCACCTCTTCCATATTTCTGAGTAATGCCATATTTTTTTTCTCGCATTATATATGTTCTCCTTTATACATTTCAAATCATTAACTTGCAAATTTTTGTTGTTATTGTGCAAAACAGACCATAAAATGTTTGACGGACGATCGTACGGATCGTCCACAGCTTTACGTTTGGCAACCGCAGAGACATGCTGCCTTTGAAGGACACGATCACTGATTTTGTTATGGTTATGTTCAACAATTCCGGAAGACAGAGTTCTTCCATTTCCTTCGCCAACAGTTAGAAGAAAAGCATTACAAGTATTCGTTGTGCATCTCCATCGCGTTTCACCCGACAACAACACACGATTAAAACTGAACTTGTAATTTTCACAAACAATCTGAATTTTACCTCGCTGACTCACGGTCTCACTTATCGTACACATGGTTAACACGAGACTAACTGAACATTTGTCAAAATTTAATCATTTTACACATGGTTAACAGGAGACTAACTGAAAATTTGTCAAAATAGACTCTTTAATTATTTTACACATGGTTAACACGAGACTAACTAAATGTTTGTCAAAGTAGGCTATTTAATCATTTTAATATATTATCTAATGGTTTTGTGGCCTTTACCTGCATCTTGTCTGTGCAGAAAATGGTAATGATTTTATGGCATCCAATGAGGTCCAAACTACAGTTTGGGGATTTGTGCGAAATGTGGCCATTATAATAATAATATTTTTATTGTGAAATTAAGAAAGTTTACAATAATCGTCACAAGTACAGAAAATTTACTTGAAAAATTCCTTATAATTGTAAAGACATTTATCAAAGATCTTTGATTGTTTTTTTGAAGTTATGATAACTCATTTCTTTTATATTATTTGGTAAAACATTGTAGAATTTTAACGCCCAATAATTAGGTAGATTTGTTAATTTGCCGGTTTTGTAAAGAGGCACCCTAATGTCTTTATTACCCCGGGTACTATGTGAGTGTATTTCATCAACAGTCTGGAAGGTGTTAAAATATTGATTTTGACATAATATATAGTAAATTACTGAAAACATTACTGGTTTTCTCGATATTTCCAACTTAGCGCCTGATTATCCCAAAAGCCACCAAAAGCCCTCTTTTTCTTGATTTTTCAAATTAATGTAAAGAATGAAAAACATTTTCAAAAAACCGTAGCTGATTTTTGTGGGAAATTTATTCAAGATTTCAAAACCCTCCTTAATTTTCTTGTGCGATCAGCGGTTGCTGAGATATTGAAGGTTAAAGACAAAAAGATCCTTTTCCATTCAAAGTTCGATATCTCAGCGAGAAGTGGTCTTATAGAACTTTTCAAAAAAGCAAATTAAAGCTGAATGAACAAGTTATCCGATCCATATAGTGGTTAAGTTGGAAAAAATTTTTCCAAGTTCGTAGACCAAAAAAAAGAACCGAAAATTTTTTTTCTTCGGTATTCATTAGGATTGAGAGGAACACGCTGCTTGAAAAAATTTTTTATCATAAGATCTCAAAACTAGAAACTACGAGCTTTAAAATCCTTTTTTTAAAATTCCAGTGCGACAATTTTTAAGAGAAATACAGCCACTTGAAAAACCTCAAAAAATTTGGAAATTTTTTTTGATCCTTTAATTTTTTCCGCTAATGTATAAGGACGGTAGTGACATGATTTTTAATTTTTTAAATATTGGTTTGTAGTGTGCAAGTCTGTATGGATCGTTTTTGAAGTTTGAACACTCTTATTGCCTCCGGGGCATTCCCCCAAAGAATAAAGTTCCAATGTTCGTGTTTCCTAAAATTGAATAGTAATTATTTGTAAACAACTCGGATTTGAATTAAAAATGACGCCACAACCCTCAATTTATACGGAAGTACCATATTAAAGTATAATATTTCTTTTACACAGTTAAGCATAGGACAAAATACGCTGAAGAAATTTACATAAAATACGATCGAAGCGGCATATTCACAAAAAGAAAGATTGACGTTTTTATGTATGGGATTTGACTGTTATAAATTGACGCCATATTTTTCCTTTTCACAAATTCCAATACCGGCCTAAAATATTGAAAAATATTTGAATAAAAAAAATGTGATTTCTACTCTACTTGCGCGGTGACAAGAAAAGGAATGATTTTGTATATAATTTATTCCTTCGGGGAAATCTGAATTATTTTGATTATTTCCGTATCGTGGAAAAATATTAACATTTATTATATTCGAGTTCCTAGTTACATGTAGTTCAAACTTCAAAACCGGACAGTCAGGTACATAGGTACAGTCAGCATTTTATTTTCAGATAAGTATGCATGTAACTATGTGATTTGTTTAATCTTCAGTATATTATTTGGTAACTATTTTAGTTAACGCTCAAATTAAACCTGAAATTTGGTGAATATAATTTATTAAAAAAAAACATGTAACGCTCATTTTGTTAAAACCGATCTAGTCGGTAGGTGGAATTTTCAAATTCTACCGTCTAACTCTAGGTCGGTTCTATCGAAATAAGGTCTAGTTTTTTTTTTATAAATTATTTTCACTAAGTTAAGTAACTGCGTGTACCATATTTCCGCTATGACAATCACGCTCGGTTTTTATAAGTACCTACTCAAAGTGGATTTAGCATTGCAAGTCGTACTTGAAAGAACTAACCCAACATTAATATTTTTAAAAATTAATTAATTTCTCAGACTATTTAGCCGCCATTTTTTATAGAATCGTTCATTAAATAGGTTTTTAGAGACAATGTAAATAATAAAAGCTTTTTAACAAAAAAATTAAACCGCCGAAAAACTGAAAAGCAAAAAATAATAAATCTTTTTATTTAACTAAGTTCTATCTAAGTAGTTGAACGTATGTGACAGTCTAGTATATCTAAGTAATTTTGAGTCGGCGTCAACAATCCTTCGCCGGAAATCTCTGAGCGTTCACGAAGTTAATGTCAGCGACAGAGCAACCCGAACGGGCACACTGAGGGCACACGTCTTTGCGAGTGGTCGTGTGGAGAGCGCATGTTTGGAATGTTAATGTTTATCGCTGGAGATTTCACGTATCATTGTTAATTTGATTTGGTTATTTCTTTTAGTGATCTTTGTTCATTGATGGTTTGACGCCGACTCAAAATTACTTAGATATACTAGACTGTCACATACGTTCAACTACTTAGATAGAACTTAGTTAAATAAAAAGATTTATTATTTTTTGCTTTTCAGTTTTTCGGCGGTTTAATTTTTTTGTTAAAAAGCTTTTATTTTATAATTTTTTGTGGCTATATAATTTATAATTGTAATACACAAAGCATGAAAATCTGTGAGTGAACTATAAATCATCCCTTTATCAAAATTGGACCACTCTGTAAAAAGTTATGTGTGGTCATACATTACAATCAGTGAGTGAACAATCAATCATCCCCTGTTTTCCTACCCTTAGGGTTGGAATTTTTCTACCAAATTTATATGGGACCAACTTCGGGGTATACCCTTTCAAACAAAAAAATAATTATCAAAATCGGACTACTCTGTAAAAAGTTATGCGTGGTCATACATAAATAAAAAAAAAAAAAAAAAAAATATATACGCGTCGAATTGAGAACCTCCTCCGTTTTTGTTTTTCGTCGGTTAAAAATTACGAAATTCGTTCAAACGTTTACCCAATTGTTTTATTTGAAAGATATATGGGTATATAACAAACAAACCTAATTTATAGTAGATATCTTTTTTCCAGCTACTTTATTGCAGTCGGGTCCATCACTTGACATAAAAAATAAATAGTGTTAAGAATAGACTGTCTCAATAACACCCACGATTCGGACATACGGAACACATATCTATAGCCACAAAGCGAAACCGCGTATGTCGAATTTTTCGCAAAAGCTTTTGACGTGATAACGTCTTATAAATTGATGAAACACCGGCTGCACGCACGAAAAAGTGTCACGTTCCGCCTGAGCCTGAGCGTGCAAGCGAGAGCGCGGTATAAGCGATAGAGAGGCACGATCGGCCCAAGCGTCGGCTTGTACGCATTTCTCTCTCTTCTCGCGTGACGTCAGAGAGTTCATCAATGTTTCTTTATGACGTTATCACTTAAAACTATCGTCCGTAAACCGACTTTACAGACAACCAATTTTTTTGCCAGATATGGAAATCCTCACATATCACATCTCTAAAGTTTGATGCAAAAAAAAACCGATCGGAGATCAATCAGAACTCTTAAAATATGACCAAAATCGATTTTTGTCGAACAGATGGTAACCCTAAACTGCAAAAAAGACTTTACATACTGAAAACGATTTTTTTTTTGTCTATTCTTTTAAACGGCTCGGCATTTCAAAACGGCTAATATATCCCCCAATGCATTTGCGGACAATTTAACTTATCTTGGTGATAAAGGGACTCGAAATATTTCGGGTAATTATTGCACAATACGTTTTGCGAGCTGATGTTGGCCGGATCACTCCGTGCTTCTAGTTCATATACTTTTCGAAGAATCTCGTTAGAGATTCTTTTCTGTGCTAAATGCCGACGTATCTCTAACGTATTCTTATACATTGATTTTGCCTAGCTCCCATATAAAGCCGTGTATATGAGACCAGTTTCCAAGTTTTATAGTTCTGTGATCACGTGACTTTCATAGCACCGATTTTTCGTATCACCCATATATACTTCTGTACCACAATAACAGCTTATACTGTGAGTGTGCCCGTAGACAAGCGGTTACGACGTTAGACTAGTAATAACTAATAACAGGGTCTCGGGCTCGATTCCCGCCAGCATCATTGGAATTTTTTTTTTCTACTCCATTTTATTTCCACTTGATATTTTTATATAATCATATTTTTTATTTTTTTTTTAATTTTTAATTTTTTTTATATCTTTAATTGTTTTTTTTTATTTTTAATTTATTTTCTCAATTTTTTTCTCATATACCTACATATTTTTATTTCTTTTTTAATTTTTAATTTTTTTTATTTTCTTGTTTTTTGAAAAATACACTTTCGTCAAATTTTTTATTAAAAAATAACAAAATATATGATTGAAGCTAGATTTAAATAATTTAATTTATTAAAAAACATATTTATCATAAAATATTCTATACCGAGCATAGGAATAAAATCGCAACCGAACCATTAGGGTGCAAACATATACCTCTGTCTTTTTTACGCCGTAAGCATTGGCGTATCCAGAAGGGCAAAACAAGCACGGGGGACCCAGCTTAAAAAATTCTAATTTGCCCCCTTTTGGGCCAAAAGCTGGGTACGCCCATGTTAACGTCATAGAAAAAGACAAAGTTTTTGAAACAGAGATACTTTATTCAGATTGAATGCAAGTACATCAACCAATCATATCATCGGAGAAATCAGGGAATTATATCGAAGAAAGAGAAGCAGATATATTCTGCGTACACTCACCACACATTGAGTTGTTAGGCAATGATTCATATAGGTTATTATTAAATATATGTTCTAGATACGGATTAATTCATCGACATAAATAGTTTTGCCTTGTGCCTTATGCCCTATGTGTGCACACTGTACAATGTTCATGTAGACCCGATGTTTATTCACAAAAATGCAGCTGTTTGAGTTTTTCATCTTTGTTGAACATACAGAATCTTGACATTAAAACAGAAACAATACAGTAAAAAATTGTGTTAAAGGTTAAAATGCGTTACATGGAACAAAACGAGATGTGAAAATATAACTTCGTTGTGTAATCAGACGTTATTACGAAGGATTACGAATGTAAATCACATTTTTGTAACACATCAACACAATTTAAAATTATTTATGAACGATCATTTCTGGTATTGTATGTATTTTTTATGCTTTATTAATTAATTGTTCAATACAAATTGTAGATATTAGGATATGTTGATTACAGATCTACGCCATACAGCCTGATTGTTCGAAAGTTATTCGCTATGTGCAGCTGCTTGGAACGAAGGCGTTGAACGACAATGCGCACGTAGCGGCGAAAGATAGCAAACCTTCTGCTCGTGTACCATTGACATAAACCTAAGGTGAAAAATGACAGTTCGTAAATGCTGCATTATTAAATTGTAATAACTAATAATACATTAAAAAATAGTGATGTTAGCTTTTATTGTTTCTCAAAATATAAGCATAAGTTAATTCAAAGATAAAAATGGATTTCCATCGTGAAAAAGCAGAAGTAAGTATCATAACCTTAATTTTACATTGACAATAATGTTCCAAAAAAATTCATGTGAACACACTATGAAAATATATATTTCATATAAAATAAATATAAGAATAATGAAATTTAATAATTTTTATGAAAATACAACTTGAATTTTGTTATTAAATTAATAAAATAAGACGTATCTTTTATTTTTTAGTGGATATACGTACATCCATTTGGAATCCTACATCACAAGAGATCTAATTTGCAGTGCACATTTCATTGGGAACAAAAAGGGAGAAGAAGAACTGGGTCCTAATTACGTATCCAGCTAATTTTCTTCACCTCAAAGGAAACCAAAATTAAATGAGAATCAAGTTTTGACAAGACATCAACGTTTCATTAAACGTAGGCTACAAAATATTTCATTAGTGGGTTCAAGTTCAAAAAATAATAAAGATTCAAGTCTCAATTCAAAAAGTGCTGCAAATACGGAAGATAAATGTTCAGTGTATAAAAATAACTGACAGTGTACATGGCAATTTAATGATTGTTGATTCGAGTACCAAAAGCAGAAATGATGTAGAATGCCAAGCTGATATTTTTGCTTATTGTAATACCTAGTGTTAAAAAAATACTGTTTTGTAATAACATTATTCAAAAAGGCTCTAATACTTGTGATGCTCAAACTCAAACTGAGATTAATTGAAATAAATACCACAAAACAGTTTAGAAATCAGAAGTGTGGTACGCCCAGGGTTGCAGGCGTCTGGCTTTTTATGGTCGTGTCCGGCTTTTGTTAGGCTTTTGGCCTATGTACTTTTAATTATAGACTTTTTGATATTTTTCAAGAGTTTGAAATTGCTATTTTTTAATAAAGATCTTTTTGTTTTTATCCAAAAGAATGGATATACGTTTTTGATTTGGTTAACAAAAACTTAGTATTTTGTTATATTTGTTTTTTTTTTTTTTAATTTACCTATTAATAGATTACAGAAGACTGACCATTTTTCACTTCATCAATATCATAGGTATAAATACAAATGATAATAATAGGTGCGTAGAACTGTTAATGTTGTTAATTTTATAACAAAATCTGTGATTCACATTAAATAATTAATAAACAACTTTATTACGAACCTAACTGAGTTTTTTTATTTTAAATGTGATGTTCGGCTTTAAAAAGGTGTGTTTGACTTTTAAAAAATGTATGTCCGGCTTTTAGGGCAAAATGTCCGGCCTAATACAGCGCCGAATCCGGCTTTTGAATTTTAAGGCCTGGCAACTCGAGGTACGCCTCAAAAATAGTTTGTCGAATGTCGATACAGCAGTTGAACCTGATTGTGATGTACAATGAATTTGTTGATGATTCAATTACTTTTCAAGGAACAGTTACAAATGATAAACAGCTAAGAAATCTTTCTGGTGTATCATTTGAGACTTATAATTATTTTCTGAACAAATTGACAGTTTCACAAAAAATTCAAATATCTAAAAATTAGACTATTTATTTTTCTTTTCAAGATGAAAACTGCTTTGACATTTACAGGAATAGGTGCAATATTTTCCGTACACAGGACAACACTGTCTAGAATTTTTATTCCACTTTAGAAAATCTAGCTGAAACAACATCAATTACACAGCGATAGCTTTACCCTTTGGCACAGTTTGAGGGTGAAAATTTAAAGAATGATTTATTTTTTCAAAACCCGTTTTTAATATAGCATCCATACTTTTCACTTTTATCATTAACTTTAATTTTAATTCACGTTTTACTTGTTGTCCCATTTGACATAATGTATTTTAGTAGCAGTGGGTTCGCCGATAAATAACGCTAGATGTCTCCGCTTTGATGTTGCACATAGCGAATAATCCAAACCTTGATCTGACTGATAGAGTAGGCATTGTAATAAATACCAGGATTTAATTTTTTATATGGATTTGTCAAAGATTTTAAATCTTGAACTGAATAATAATCACTAATATATAAAGCTTAAGAGTTTGTTTGTTTGTTTGAACGCGCTAATCTCAGGAACTACTGGTTCAAATTGTAAATTTTTTTTTGTTGGATAGCCCATTTACCGAGGAAGGCTATAGGCTATATAATATTACGCTACGACCATTAGGAGCGGAGCTTTAATGAAAAAATGTTGCAAAAAGTATCTCAAAAATAAGCTTCTATTCATGTGAAATGCACTAACTAGATATACTCATATTAGTGATGAAAGAACACAACCTCAGGTAGATCAATCGGTAGCGCATGCGACTGTCAATATCAGGGTCGTGGGTTCGAGCCCCACGTTGGGTGAATATATTTTTATTTTTTTTTATTTTTTACATTGCTTTCTTTTAAGGCTTACATTTAAATTTATTTAAATTTTATTTAATTCATTTAAAAAAAATATTAGTTAAAAAAAGTTTAAATACTGCTCTTTATCGACAAAAACTTTTGAACGGTAACTCCGATCATCATGAAATTTGGACACAACATTCATCTCGGTAAACTAAGATGAATGTGTGTACTCATGTTCCTCCCTTCCCCATTCATTCTTTTGCACCCGGGTGAAACCGGGCGGGACCGCTAGTATGCTTATATAAATACAATATAGAGGCGCTTTTTGAAAAAGCCCATGAATCGATAAACTTCATAAAATCAACTCTCCTGGTATTTCCTTTATTCAATGCTAATACTAAAAAGAACACTTTCGTGTCTTACTTTTTGGATCCTACTTAAGTCGTCAACTGTTCTGAAACATTTTATAACAACTAAATGAACAATACATGAAATAATACAAAATGGCGGTTGTTTTATACAATCATAATTAAATGAATGCAATACATAATTAGGTCTACATGTTTTTATACAGTTTTAAAGTCACGTTTATTTGAACTGAACAGATGTTCTCTAAGCCCAAGCAGATGCTTCAAATCACGTTAGGTACATTACATCTATAAGTTACACACCTCTACAATATTATGGTTTATAATATTCCTGCAAATGAATGCGCGTTTACATTTAAAGTTCCTGCAAGAGCTGTACACTGCATCGCATTAAACGTGACGATTGCACAATTGCAGACGCATTTCTTTTACATTGCATGGAAACGTGGCCTAGTCGTCAAACCACGTTTTTTTTAACATATTATATCAAAAACATTAATTAATATTCGATGACGGGGCAAATTCTAGAAATTAATTCAACATTAAAAAATGGCAAAACAAAAAAAAACTTATCAAAATCCGTCAAGTGGAAACCGTTGAAAGGGGGTTGGATAAAAGAAAGCCGGACAAGTATGAGTTTGACTCGCGCGACGAGGGTTCTGTACCGGCAACTATATTATTGGCCTTGTTGCGAAAGCCATATCTAGCTGTTGGAAACATCGTAGTAGTTTTCCTATAAAGTATAATAATTATATCTTTTACCTTATTATTTTTTTTATTTACAAATTGCACTTCTAGTTTTAATAAGAAATCAGTTTACAAGATGCGTTTTCAGAAAAATCCTAAAAAGGATAACAGAATTCTGAAAAGGTAATTTTGAGACTCTGAAGAAAAACTCTTTATAGTGTTGAATATTAAAAAATAACTCTAATAATTTAGAGTGATGATGATCCTGTTTAAATATTAGAAGATTAAAGGATGAAACCTGGTGGCATAGGATCAATGAACTAAGCAAATACCGAAGGTTTTTTTATTGCATTTTATTGTCTGACGTTTCGGCAAACTTTATGCCATCTTCGGAGAATCTAGAAGATTTATATATTATAAACTTTAACAACAATAATTTAAAACTTTTTATATATTAATCTTCTAGATTCTCCGAAGATGGCATAAAGTTTGCCGAAACGTCAGACAATAAAATGCAATAAAAAAACCTTCGGTATTTGCTTAGTTCATTGATCCTATGCAACTAGATTTCATCCTTTAATCTTCTAATTTTTTTTTTGTGTCAAACTTCCTTTCCTCAATGAGAAAATATTTTTATAGGTTCTGCTTTTTGGTTAGTAATCTCTATAACAGCTATGCCAAATTGCAGTTTAATACTACAAAAAAGTTGTGTATTAAGAGTATTCGTCCCTGCAAACACCCCCTGCACCCTTCATCTCAAATCTTTTCCCCTCGCCTAAAAACGGTTCGCGCTCTCCCGACGCTATTTTTAAAGCTAGAGGGTTCTGGTAAACGCCAAATGAAAGACAAAGAATCAGACTACAGATCCTTCAGGCGAATTTTTTGAACAACTGCAGTTTTGCCTACGTGTGAAATATTACGTAACTTATTATTTTTTTTCAAAAGGTTGTAAGTTTTTTCAGGAATTTTTTTTTCAAAAAATTCGCCTGAAGGATCTGTAGTCTGATTCTTTGTCTTTCATTTGGCGTTTACCAGAACCCTCTAGCTTTAAAAATAGCGTCGGGAGAGCGCGAACCGTTTTTAGGCGAGGGGAAAAGATTTGAGATGAAGGGTGCAGGGAGTATTTGCAGGGACGAATACTTTTAAATACATAAAGTGGAAATCTGATAGTTCGTTGGAACGTACTATAAACACATTCTATGTAATATAATTTATACATAAAATATGTTCTTTTTAATTAACGTTTTTAACCCCTATGCAATATCACAAAACTATCAGTGATTCGTGATTACCCTCAACATATGTCAAAAAATGACTCTCGATCATATTTAATGTGGTGGGGTAACATTATAATTAAAAATCTCTTTAAAATATTATACTTAAAGTTTATATAGAGGGTGAGTGATGTCCGTAATAAATGTTGACAAATTTGAAAATTGTAACATCTGTCCCCATTTATATATTGTCGTCAATATCACGAAATGACGTACATATTTCAATTTACCAATTTTCCAAGAGACCATACAGCCACATTTTTTTTAATTGTGATATCAGAGAGATCGCATAATCAACCCACAATATTGTAGAAGTTGTACGCTCGATAGTTATTATGAAATATTTTGTACAAAATTACGGTGTTTTGTGAAAAAAAAAAACTGTTAAACATCTGATAGAATTTACTCAATGCTAATAGTTTAAAATCAAACCAAAAAACTGTTTTAGTACCAAGTAGCGACGTCTAATAGAATTCGCTCAAAGCTATTAGTTCAGAAGCAAATCTGCTAGAATTTACTCAAATCTATTAGTTCAGACGCCGGGTCGCAAACGAAATACATTTTGCTGAATTGTATCTATCGCTCGGGTGAAACCGGACCGGGCCGCTAGTATATGGTTATAAAGCGTGAAACAGTCAGTGTAGTTAATAGTCATTCAAAATTCGGCTTCTAATTTTGCATGACATGCCGTGTACAAGCTTTTATGTGTCGCGTGGTTTTAGGCTATGTCTGATTACAGGGAACTGTTATTCTCGGACAACGTCGGGCAAATACGGCTATATTCTTTAAAAAAAGTCCGCTCCAGCAAAATATATCAATGTTTTGATAGGTAGTCTACAAATCCGGGCGAAACCGGACCGGACTGCTAGATCTAATGTATGACATTTTGTATGCAATGAAAAGATTCTCTTATTTATTCGACACATAAAAGAAACATTTTAATATCAAAGGATTATTCGAAACATGATATTTCTCCGCAAGTTCATATTCATAGAATAACGTAGGTATTCAAGATGTTTTATACGTGGATGAGAAATAAATCAATAGATAGGATTAAAGCCTTCAACTGGTTGTAAAAGAAACGAGATGATTGAATATGATCCGGTTAGATCAGTTTAGAGCGATTTGTAAAGAAGGAACAAAATGGCTGTATATTCTATTTCAACGTAATATTGTATCTTTTCATGTTTTTATTTATGGTTAAGTATTGAATGATTGAAAAAACAAAGATCAAATGTTCATGATGTTATTCGGACTATCAAATATCTCCACGTATTTTACTTATGAGCTCTGACTTGTGTGGACGCTGATGACCTCAGCTGTTGAGCGTCTATAATTTACAATCTCTCTCTCTCTGACTTGTGTGCATCATAAACTTAGAAAAATTCGAGGTACACGATTGCGCTCTAAGAAAAACCAAAATGCGATATTTTTTCAATTTTCTTTGAATTGTTTCACATAGATAGGGCAATAGTACTCTTTGAATCCTCATCTAAAGGTCCCCATACACCTCGTTCTTTTTTGGCAGTTTTAACCGCACGGGTAAAACGGTCGGTGTGTGGCCAAAAACCGTCTTTCTTACCGGCGTTCAAAAATATCTGCTGCTGCTTGATTTGTTCAAGTCGGCCCGTGTGTGTGACGACGCAGTTAAAAAGGACGGGTTTTGTTCGACTCTGTAACGTTGTAGGATCCATCAAAGCAGATCAGATGATGCCACGGCCCACGACTTCAGAAAAACTGAACGAAACAACGCCTAGTGTGTGGATATGGTCGTTGTTCGTGTTTACCCATACAGTTTTACCCGTGCGGTTAAAACTGTCAAAAAAGAACGAGGTGTAGACTCGGACGTCTGTTTTTAATAATACTCGACAAAAAGTTCTTACCGTTGTTTTTACGTGCTACTATGTATTTCTAAGTTGACATCATTTCTCGAAACACTTACCTGAAAAAAGAAAAATGAAATTAGTAGATATAACACAAAAAAATATTTTATATAAAAATACACAGACTAGACCGTTTACAATCGTTTCAGGAAAATATTTGTTTTTAAGATGTGAATACCAGTGATATGCGCAAAATTATTGAAGAAATCATTAATTACTTATTACCAAGTTCGGTAAAAAAATTAAACTTCTCGACAAAAGACAGCAGAAAACAGAGTTCTATGTTTCATTTACCCCGCTGGGATTTGACCCCAGTATTTCCTGAATGCCAGTGGATTCGCTATATCACTTAAATCATCGGCACGATAGCTGTAATTGCTGACATTTATTTTCCAAGGCAAAATATAATAATTGAATAAGTTGAAGGCATTTAAATATATCGACACTATTTTATAAAATATTGGCAGCATTGTATAGAAGTAAGAAAACATCTGTCAAAGGTGCAAACAGGATTTGAAAATAACAAATTTAACAAAATAGTGAAAAGGTAATCATCCAGTAATATGTATAGCGTGATTTTTAAGTTTATTTTTTTTAACAACGTGTAGAAATCAAATACAATCAAGTAACTTTTTTATCAAAACTCAATAATGAAAGAGAAACGGGCTTTCAAAGTTTTGTTTAATTTTACCAAATGTTGAGGTCGCTGCTGGCGTTATGTTATGTCACTATGGAAATATGTTATGTCATTATCAAGTATTCACAGAAATTGTTCGAAGTTGTCCCCCGTTTTGTTGGACACAAAAGATGAGCGCGTCGTAGCCATGCTTCTGTAGCGATAAGGGCCTTCCGCGAATTATTTGAAATGCATTTCTGATTCGTGCAATCATTTCTTCGCGTGTGTGAACCGGGCTTTTGAATTCATTAAATAAAATTTAAAAAAATTAATTAAACTTTGAAAGCACGTTTCTCTTTTATTTTTGAGTTTTGATAAAAAAGTGACTTGAAACATCTCTGTTCGTCTATTTGATTTCTACAAGCGCTGTTAAAAAAGAAAAATCAACTTAAAAATCATGCTGTAGATGTGTATTTGTATGCGAGTGTGTAATGTACCTAATATTGTCCACATTTGATATTTTGTTAACACTTTATAACATTTGATCTTCCCTTAGCTGTCGAGTTCATGACAGTATGCTAACATCTGTACTTTCATTCATATTATTATTATTATTATAATAGAATGTGCAATGTGCGGGTGGTTTCATGAGCGAGATAATGAACGGTTTGTGTTGTCACGTGTTAGACGTGTGGTGGGTAATATAGAGCGCCGTATCTCGTTGCGCCAATAAACTATAAAGCCCATTAAGTGCACACACAATGTGGGCCTGTCTCAGAATTATCTTGCGTCAAATATTCTCGTCTCGCTAAGATCTCGATAATTCATTGGTCGGTCTCGTCTCGACGTTCGAGACGAGAAAAAATTGTTTTTGCACACCCCTTATTTTGTAGAATAGCTGTTTTTCATGCCTGTATAAAATGATCCGTTAAACACTAGTGCTGTAATAGTATATTGTGCAACTAGTGCGACAATGCCGCACGAGTTGCACATACTATTTTTTATTACGAATTAAATTAAATTGAAATTAAAATTTTATTACGAATTAAAAAAAAAAAATTAGAAGTAATAAAAATTAAAACCAAATCATTAAAAAGTTGAAAATTCAGTTAAAATTGTCAAGAATAAAAGTCCATAATCGAAAATTTTAACCTCAAATCTGCTTCAAATGACAGTTTGTTTCGTTGACATTAACACCGTTATCGTTTTGTTTTTTCTATGAATTTGCGTGCGGCAAACAATAATTTCAGTGCGACAAATAAAGTTTCCGCACGCAAATGAAAATAGCTACTTTTCAACCGTAACAGCATGCGTAAAGATACCACTTTTCCCGCATGCGTAATAAAAACTAAATTTCTTCTTTTGTAGTCACAAGGTTGCCATGGTTATTGGAATCTAGGACCAATTAATATTTTCTGTCTATTGTTTGGGAAATGGGGGCTTGTAATAAAGTAGGCATGGGAACTCCACGTTCACAATGGAACTGCTACACGTATCTTTCGACGCAGTTGGGACAAAAATGAGTTACCAGTCAAATAGCTAATGTGTATATAGATGCAACGTAAAGTTTAAATTACCCATAATATTAATTTAGAACGTGTGGACGCCCTCTGTTAAACGACTGCAGCCATATGATCATAATATTATAGCACAAGTGATTGTAATAACCAGATAAAAGCTTTTTGGTACATTTAGGGTTAAATTAATATGTATAATACGCGCCACGAATCTAAAAGGCTCGGAAGTTAGATGCGAATGCGGGCTTGCGCTTGTGCAGTCTGTTGAAAAACTACAAACTCACAACTCAACAAAACTAAAATAGCAATAACAACTTGACAATAGCGTACTCGACTGTGCTTACTTTAAAGCAGGAAAGTGACAAAGGCAACGAGCGATCACGGCCAATCACCAACGAGCGCACGTTCCGTGCAGGTATAGCTGAGAGGTGGTGGGAATCTCTACGGCTCTGAAATGTGCCTTTGCGACGCTGTTTGTGACTAACTTCCGAACCTTTTAGATCCGTGGCGCGTATTATAAGCAACATCTCGAATACAGTAGAGTACTGATTATACGGCAGAAAATTAATCGGCGGTTGTGTCCGCGGTGGATACAATTATGTTCCCGGACTGGAATAGTTGAGCCCATCGGCCCCTGTTGCAAACCCTTGCATATTATGGTGATATTGTGGAACAAGACATGTTTCTTGTAGACTAGACGGCGAGGAATTTTGGGTGTATTTTTCGGGCACAGGCGAGATTATTGTTGGAATCGCTTAGTTCTAGGGTGTAGTTCAACTCTCTAAGTTTGCTTACAAATTGTTGGTGTGCTTGATTTTATAATTAACAATAATTAGTGACGAAAATAGTGTTTTTTCTCTATTTTCTTTAATATCTCCGTTCCTCTTGACTTTTAGTATAGCATATGCATTGAGAAAGTTGTTCCTTATGAAATTTCCTAAAAAATGAGCACTGACAGAGGTCGCTAAGTGCAATTGTTAACTTGCAAATAGCTCCGAAAGTTAAAAAAATACGTTTTTTTTCACTATTTTTTTACTTAAAAATGACCGCTCATAGATGGCTGAAAATTCTCAAAAATGATGTCTATATGTTGACCCAAACATGCATGAATAATTTTAGCGTCATCGATCAATTACTTCTCGAGTAATTAACGATCACTTTTTTTTTTGTTTCCTTAATTGCAAATTGCGCCATTTTTTTCACAAACGGGTTTCGCTGGTCGGGCCAAGCCAGAAAAATCAAAAATCCATTCAACTTTAGTATCCCGTTGGAATTTTTGGAAAAAATTAATTCTAACCGATTTTATAACGATTGAATATTGGAAAAGTTACATGGTTTTATACGTTTGTCTAAATTTGGCATCACTAAAGAAATCGTTATAAAATCGGTTAGAATTAATTTTTTCCAAAAAAAAAAATTGTAAGTAAACTTAGGGGGTTGAACTACACCCTAAAACGAAGCGATTCCAACAGTATAATCTCGCTTGTTTTTAATGTTTTTACCTCCTCGCCGTCTAACCTATTGGGAAACATGTTCGTTTTACAAAACGACATTTACTTCTCTAAGCACACTATTTTAATCGACTTCAAAATAAAGGTGATACATTTTTTTTTTTTTTTAATTAACAAAATGTAGTGACGACAAAAGAGTATCATGTAGATTGTAGACAAATGAAATGAGCGTTTTCCGTCGTGCCTACAATAGATAATTAGTTATGCACGCATATAAAAGTAACAATGGTTATCTTATTAAACGATAATCAGTGAACTGTACAACGTAATCGATACATCGGAAGATGTGATTATCAACGTTCTCTGCAGATTTTTTTTATAAGAAAGTCTCACGTTCAAGTGTTACTTTAAGTCAATTTACATGTATATAAGTTGAGATAATAAAAACTATAAACAAGTATGTTTATCCCGTTTATGGGACGCGACTGCTAGTGTGTCCGTTATTCTGTGAGCGCCTCCTACAGTCAGTCAAGGTCATGCAGACGTCTCTGACGATGCTTGCCGTGTCAGGCTAGTGGTTCCCAATCTTTCCGTAACCTTAGAGCGCACACTCAAATATCACCTGTAATCCGACATTACTCTCTCTCTCTCAAGGTAACTTTGTATAATAATTCTACGTAATAATGCAAAAAAACATATCGTCGTTGGTTCTGTATACCTCTTATGTGCAAAAAGTAAAATTTGCAGGAAAGGCCAAAACGTGGTTATTTCAGCTATGGATGGTAAGAACTAGTAATTTCAGAGGTATTTTACTAATTCATACTTATCTTTACTATACGTGTTTAATTAAGACGAAGTATTTTCTTAAAAAATATTTAACGTTAATTTCGGATTTATTGGCACATGGGAGGAATTATTTGATACAACTTTTCACATAAGAGTTACTTCCCCTTGTTGGTTACTGTAAAATTAATTCGGAGATATTACTAGTGTGTATAGAGCTCCGTTTCCTGAATCTGTTCATTTAAAAAATGTAAAATCTGCCAATTATGCACGTAAGAGCTATTACAGAACCAACGACGATATACCAAACAAAGACTTGACCGGACAAACAAGGGTATGTATATCAAACAGTAAAATTCCGGTCAAATTTCATTCAAAAGTTTCTGAAGTAAATTGGGACAAACACAGAAATTATCAAAATTGCCCATTTTTTCTATAGCTATCCTCTAAAGCCAAAATTCCCTAAGATTACGGTATTGTAGTAATATGTCACCGATTTATAAAAAAAACGCTTGCATAGAAGTAAATGTGTGGTTTTTTGTGGTAGCGACGACGCCACCATAACATAAAAAGCGGAATTCATTTACTTCTATGTTCACCGTCATATTACGGCCGCTACACCTACTACGGTACCGCTATTTTAGGAAACCTGGGTTTAAAGAAATTTCCTTACAAACTTACAATTGATTTCAAAGATACGGTTTTATTTATATGCAGTATTGATTTTAACCAAAATGATCAGCTGGGGTCAAAATATAGCGGTAGGCACAACCAAACAGCTCTGTGTTAAATATTGTTGCGTTTAGGGTAGCACGAATTAAGTGGTTTAAACTATAAAAATAAAACTTTGTTTTGTATTACATCAGGGTCGTGCTTAGATAATTTCGCGTTGTTCTTTTTGTTTTTCCAATTAATTATATTTAGCACATGGGTCATGAAAAAATTAAACTTGTCAGGGACATATTCGTGGTTGTTTGCAGGAAAGAACCAATTTTATTTTTATATTTCATAAAATATGCTACACGTAGGTATAACCCTACCTATAATATAACACATAATAATATTTTCCATTTTCATCAACACAATATATAAAGGTATTCGTGTGGAAAAGTTCGTTGTCCTCAGTGTTAAAGAGAACACAATTTTAATCAATATATCATAGCGTCTCCATTAAAAAGGGCTGAACAGTAGCCAACAAATATGATTACCTTATACCTATAGTATACTAGCGGCCCGGTTCGGCTTCGCTCGAATTTGTATATTTCCACCGTTGCAAAGTTGGTCTCCGCGAAAAGCGTTTTTATTTTAACGCGATAATATATATATATTCGAGCACTCCGGCTGCGCCGTCGTGCTCGATACCTTAACCTCAGCAACACGTGGTGGTTATGCTATTGAATTGTAGCTTATATGAAACGTTGCGCCATCTATTGAATATTCACTCAATCCAGTCAACAGGTATCGCCATCTGTTAGAATCCTTTGGAGCTGAGCACTCCGGCTGTTCCGTCGTGCTCGATACCTTAACCTCAGCAACACGTGGTGGTTATGCTATTGAATTGTAGCTTATATGAAACGTTGCGCCATCTATTGAATATTCAATCAATCCAGTCAACAGGTATCGCCATCTGTTAGAATCCTTTGGAGCTGAGCACTCCGGCTGCGCCGTCGTGCTCGATACCTTAACCTCAGCAACACGTGGTGGTTATTTGCGCCATCTATTGAATATTCACTCAATCCAGTCAACAGATAATTATGACTGTCAAGGAATAAACAAATAATTTGCAATAAAATAATATTGCGACTATAAATTGAAATGTAAGCTATCCTATCTTTCAAGTTGGGTCGAATTGCACACGGTGTGCAAATCAAATTTAAAATCGGTTCAGTAGTTTAAGAGTTCATCGCGGACAAACATGTGACACGTAATTTTTATATATTAAGATAATATAAAGTAATCAAGGATCGGTCCGGATCCGGATCTATAGGAGGGTAGAAAGCTGAACCGCGCTTTCAAAGAGAGTATTTAAAATTTATGTAAAAAGTGATAATATAGATAATATGGGGATCAATATATTATCTGATCTATGAAGACTTGTTTTTCGTAGCGTAATAAAATATGAAAAAATGAAGGTACGCTTCTGATACAAGTTATAAATTCTTTGCAGTCAAAAACAACAAAGTACCACAAGAGCTACGGAAGTGGCCTGTTTTACGTGTAACCAACAAATTGTATATTACACCGCAAAGTTGCATCGAACTGGGTTGATAAAAAAATGTAAACATTTTCACGATACTGATTTTCAGAATGAAAACCTTAAATCGGAAGAGGTCCCATCAGTACGTTGCGAAAGTGACGCAAAGCTTCACTGTCAGCCATATCTACCCTCTTTGGTTAGCTGTCAATTATTTTTGAGGTTATGTGCAGCTGTTATCGCATTCGAATCTGAATGTTTACAAGTCCCGTGAGAGTATGTATAATAGAGATAGATTGCAGTTTATAGACGCTCGACAGCTGTATATTAATAGAATCTATATGCAGATCCGATAAGCACCCCTCACAACAAAGTAACTTTGAACATCTACTGCATCAGCCAGCTGTTGTGTAGTTTGTTTTTTTTGTTAGCAATAACAGCATATAACTTATAAAGGTTTTTTTGTACTGTTTATGTATAAAAATGTCGAATCCCGTTATACAAAGAGCTCTTATACAATACACATTAGCCAATACAATATGTAATGTATACGCCCTCTTGTGTGACATTTTATATCTGAAGTCACATGGCAAGCGCGCTTATGCAGAATTTTAAATTTTCTTCTACATACACACGTAGTACAATGTCTTACGAGACTGGTAAATTACAGCGACGGTACCTTGAAATGCGTTTGTGATTGAGCGATTTTTAAAAGCTTTTCATTTATAACTAACGGTCCCGCCCGGTTTCAACGAATGAGTGAGGGAGGGGCATGAGTACGCGAATTCATCTTAGTTTACCGAGATGAATGTTGTGTCCAAATTTCATGATGATCGGAGTTTACCGTTCAAAAGTTTTTGTCAGACGGACAAATTTTGAGTTACGTTTTGTAACATTTGTCATTGATGCTCCGCTCCTATTGGTCGTAACGTGATAGTATATAGCCTCTAGCCTTCCTCGATAAATGGGCTATCCAACAAAAAAATTTTTTTTCAATTCGAACCAGTAGTTCCTGAGATTAGCGCGTTCAACCAAACGAACAAACTCTTCAGCTTTATAAATATTAGTATAGATTGAATTTGTCAATAATCTTATTTTACCAAGGCATAAGCCATTATGTCGTATGGCAACAGATATAAGTATAAGAAAAACATGCAAATAAGTAAGAGAAGAGATGCAAGCAACATTGAAACGATTATTATGGTCCCACATGGGCAATGGAAACTGGATATCGTGATGCAAAATAAAACAAAACAATTTACTGCAATATAATGAAAATAAACGTGAGAATATTCGATGACGTGAACTTCCGAATTTACGCTTAAATTGATTAAAACTTTTTACAAAAAAAAAATTGGTTGTCTGTAAAGTCGATTTACGGACGATAGTTTTACGTGATAACGTATTCCGTAATACATAACCTAAATTTATATAATAATTATAATAATTCGAATCTATGATATTGCATCTTTCGCTTCAAATTTAGGTTAATTTTATTTATTTAAATTACTCACCATATAATATAATTGTTGTTTTTTTAACTTTCTTTCTTTCGTATTTATTTTAAGTCTCAAAGATTAGCTGTCATAATATTTATAAAACAATTGTTTCACTGTTTATAATATAAAATTCCAAAACCTACTTATAATATTTAAGTATTTTCATACGTCAAAAAATTGATTTTTATAATGATAAAATTTGTAAGAAAACGATTTTTTCGAGAGATGAGACCTAGCTAAAACGATTTTTTGCCCCCCAAAATCCCTTTTCAGTAAATTTCATCCAAATCGTTAGGGCCGTTTTCGAGAAAAGCACGCACAGGGTCAGGCGGAACGTTACGCGTTACGCGTTACGAACGTTAGGAACGTTACGTTACACTTTTTCGTGCATGCAGTCGGTGTTTTATCAATTTATAAGATTGGTGATTCATCAATTTATAAGACGTTATCACGTCAAAAAGTGAACCGCTAAAAGGAGAAAAACAATTTAATTTTGAGGTCGGCACCAATAAAATTTGTAAAAAGATTCAATAACTAATTAATTTTCTGTTTTAGCGAGGTTAATTTTTTTTTACGAAAACTTTTATTTTTCACTTTTTAAAAATTTGTTAAAGATTAGAAATAAACATTCTATGCCAATTTTATTATTGTGATTGCATCAACAATATTTTATCGCGGGCTGCCATTGAAACAACTAAGTGATATAAAGAAAGCAGTTTATTCCAAGTTCTTTAATGAATGCCCGTTGTGTGTAGACATTGAAGATGCTAAATACAATGTTACATTATTATTATTATTATTATGCGTATGTTTTGAGCAGGACCGGATTAAGAATTATGGATGCTCTGTTAGAGCTGTATTCATTTGAAAATGTTCTTCGATATCCTCCATGTTTTTAGTTACAGAAAACTAAACGTTATCAAAAAATACATAACTGATAATCTAATAGTTACTGAGAAACTTTTTATTCTAATGTCAGTAGGTATATGTTTTGAGTTCTTTTGGTGTTTCTAAAAAAAAAATTGGTTGTCTGTAAAGTCGGTTTACGGACGATAGTTTTACGTGATAACGTATTCCGTAATACATAACCTAAACCTCCCAAAATTTGGTTTCAATCCGCTTATCCTTGGTGTCGGAATGATAAGAAATGTCAAAAGTGACGTTTGCAACTGTCAAAGTATTATGTTCTAATAATAATTAGTTATTCCAATACTTAACTTAGAAGGCGTTGCATTTCACAAAATACTAATGTCAAAAAATTGAATTAAACATTAGAAATGCAGCCGTTTTCATGTTGCATTTATACAGCTATTTTTCTATATAAATTTGTATAAAAAAACTGTTTAGGCAAATTCTGTTATACGAAATCTATGTAAAATGTTCTCCTCTTTCGTTTAAGACTGGTTTCAAACCGATCTGATTTAAATTGAGCGAGAAATTAGCAAAAAGCACGCACAGGGTCAGGCGGAACGTTACGCGTTAGGAACGTTACGCGTTACGAACGTTACACTTTTTCGAACATGCAGCCGGTGTTTTATCAATTTATAAGATTGGTGATTCATCAATTTATAAGACGTTATCACGTCAAAAACTAATAAATACAGCTACATTTTGATTTTAGCATTTCTGAATTCCGAATGTGATTATATTTTAGTGTTATTTTCAATCGTTATATTTCCTTTTTCTTTTTGACTGATCTTTTTGAAAAAAAAAACACTAATAATTATTTTTTTTCACTACCCCCTATAAAATAGGCACTAGTGCGGTAAATTAAAACAAAACTGGTCGCGCAAACCAATTTCGTTGTATTTAGAAGTTTTTTTAGAAATGACGTTTCTCTAAAAATGAACTGTCAACATTTTTGAAAATGAAGTGGAAATCAGCCAATTTATAGTAAGTACTTACGTGTAAAAAATTACACATATATCTCATCATCTCATGGTACTGTTAAAATTCGCTGGGGTTCGTAATGTAATCCATTGCGACGCTATAGATATACAATCTATTTGATTTTTGTTTGTTCGAAAATCGAGCTGAAATATTTCAGACTTTATTTTTTTGGTATTGGTTTCGTTTTCAAAACGCCCGACTTAAGGCCGTGTCTGAATGCCAGTGACACTGAACTGAAAGAGTATACTGATGCAGTGATGCAATAAAAAAATGTTTGCTGAATGCATCTCTTTATACCATATGTCTGCAGTATTAATTGCCACTGTGATTATCGATAAGAACGCGCGCTTCTACTGTGCGATCGGCGAAAGAAGACCGGTGGGGAAAGGAAAAGAAGTCGCTGATGTGTTCCCAAATTATCGGAATTCATAGGCGGCGCATAGCAAGGCATGCAAACAATGTATAGCTTTTAATTTTAAGGCATTATTTTGAGCCTCTAACTCGCACATTTTAATTACATTCGCTATGAGCTCCCTAGCGCCACTTCTAACTGTTTTTCCATTTTTACTTTCCATTTTGATGATATTCAGACAACACCTCTCAACTTAGTCCGTGAACGCACACCTATGTACTGTCTGGTGTATGATTTTTTTGTACTGTTAGCAAGTGTCGCTGTATAGTTGTACAGCTATGGCAATAGTACAATTATCGCGATACGACAATTGTGAATCGTTTGGTCGACTGGACTCCCTTATTGCATAGAAGCGGTTCCAGGATCATTACCTTTTACTAATATAAAATACATGTACGCTCTTCTGCAATAAGGTCATAGGACTACATTCCATAGACCGGTCTTCTTTTAAAAATCCAACAGTAGACACAGCTGAGTTTTCACAGACTATGTATATCTATTAGTGATGTGCCGGATAGTTAAAAATGTATATCCGCGGATACGGATCTGAATACGGCTTTTTGGTTTCAAGATCCGCGGATACGGATATTAACTTTCTTAGAGTACGCGGCGGTAAATATTGCACATCGACCTTTGGAAAGAGACTATCTGTTATGGGAAAAAGTTTTTGGCCTCTTAAAGAGTTAACTCTCATAACAGATTGTCTCTTTCCAAAGATCGATGTGCAATATCTCATTATAAAGATAGTTTTTAGTACCTTTGAGTTATGTACTATTGGTATGGTACTCACTACGATAAATGTTTGCAATATTAACGTGCCAAATACGATTTGTAAAAATAAAAAATTATCTGAATGGAATTTAACAGGTTTTCATTGTTACCTAATCACCTATATATATAAAATTTCATCTATGAATTGAAAATTAATAAGGTAAAAGATCCGCCAAAAACTAACGGTACGGATACGGATCTTTCTTCTCCCTCGGATATCCGCGGATACGGATATCCGGCACATCACTGATATCTATAACCAACAACGTCGCGGCATTATGCCTTCGAGTTGTCATGTAAAAAAAAAATAAATAAATATCACCTATTTTAAAAATCAATCAGTATACCAGTATTTAAAATAAATGGGTTGGGACATAGTATAACTTTGCTCTCTAGCAGGCTATTCGGATATTTTGTGTGAAAAGAATGTGTTTTCAAAATTTTTGTCTGTCTGTTGTCAATTTGCCTGTGCAACGGCGTCACTCTATACCTATTTCAAAAAAAACTCGGCACACTATTATTTGGGGCAAAATTTAAAGTATATATAAGACTAGCGGTCCCGCCCGGTTTCACCCGGGTGTAAAAGAACATGCGTACACACATTCATCTTAGTTTACCGAGATGAATGTTGTGTCCAAATTTCATGATGATCGGAGTTACCGTTCAAAAGTTTTTGTCGATAAAAAGCAGCATTTATACTTTTTTTAACTAATTTTTTTTTTAATTAATTAAATAAAATTAAAATAAATTTAAATGTAAGCCTTAGAAGAAAGCAATGTAGAATATATAAAAAAAAATAAAATTATATTCGCCCAACGTAGGGCTCGAACTCATTACCCTGATATTGACAGTCGTGTGCTCTACCGATTGAGCTAGCCGGCGTTGTTTTCTGGCAATGCTAGTAATATGATTATATTTAGTTAGTGCATTTCACCTGATTAGAAGCTTATTTTTGAGATACATTTTGCAACATTTCTCATTAATGCTCCGCTCCTAATGGTCGTAGCCTGATTTTATATAGCCTATAGCCTTCCTCGATAAATGGGCTATCCAACAAAAAATTTTTTTTTCAATTTGAACTAGTAGTTCCTGAGGTTAGCGCGTTCAAACAAACAAACAAACTCTTCAGCTTTATATATTAGTATAGATAGATAGATTCTTTTTACCTGTTTAGGTTAGGGTTAAAATTGAGATCTTTTAACTCGAGCAAATCTGCGGAAAAAATCGTGATTCATTTATCAGTGTAAAAAACCAAGCATAGCTTGCAATTATTAATCTAATGATGTCATACATGCGTGGTGCACTTGTCATTTGCAGATAGATAGCGGTATGTCTCTTAGCTTATTTATCTTCTATACCTACTCCTGATATTAATATGTATAAGTACTAGCCGTTATCCGCGGCTACGCACGCGATTGAGACGAAACACGAATGCATTCCCATTATTTGACATAGTTACTCCTTTCTCGGCGTAGACCCTCCTAATAAATTTCAAAATTGATGACATTCACGTGATCAACGTGCTAACAAACCTTGAAAATGACACCCATGTTGATTTTTAGACTATTTACCTCTTTTCAACCTCTGAAGGGGTTGTTTTTGAAAAAGCAAGAAACACGTGTTTATTTATTTGTTGACAAGAGTAATCCTGCGTATTTTCGAATTAAACATCTATCTTTTATGATTTCCCGCTGTAAATTTTGAACACCCTTTTAGGGGTCGAATTTTCAAAAATTCGTTCTTAGCGGATACCTACGTCGCAATAACTCTATCTGTGTGCCAAATTTCAGCCTAATCTGTTCAATGGTTTGATCTGTGCGTTGATATAGATCAGTCAGTCAGACACGGTTTCCTTTTATATATTTAGATTATTGTAAAAGAAGTTTGTATCTAATGTTATCTTAAAATTCAAAAATCGATAAACGGATTTGAAACAAGTTTTACCTACTTCATTATCGGACTTTAATCAATTTTTGAGATGCAGCAAATCGTTTAATCTTTCTTAGATTTGATAACTTTTTGACGTGATAACGTCTTATAAATTGATGAATCACGTCAATATAAAAAGATGAAACACCGGCTGCATGCACGAAAAAGTGTAACGTTCCTAACGTTCCGCCTGACCCTGTGCGTGATTATTAAATATGATATTCGAGCGGAATACGTTATCACGTAAAACTATCGTCCGTAAACCGACTTTACAGACAACCAATTTTTTCAAACGGACGCACATTTTCGTTATAAAGAATAAAAATAAAAAAAATACCTATTACATCCAGCGTATACCAAAAATCAGGGGTTATATTATTACTATAATATATTATTCCAACTCAACCAATCAGTTTTTGCATAATATTATGTCAACTTATGCATAAATGTGCATTCCAGATGCACAAGTTTGATTATATCATTGCATAAAACACTGAATACTTTGACATTTGCCAGTCTCCAGTGTGCTGTAGCCTGTAGCTCCCTTCAGATTGGACGGGTTTAATTAAAACTGGTTTTTGAATTAATAAATAAACTTCTCTAATTGGAAGTCAAGATGAGTTTTATGAAAGGAGTTTGTGAACTAGAAAAATCTGGCTTCTTAATTACTTTAGCTCAGTAGGCAAATTAAAACTTGACAAAAATTGAACCTCCTACACAAAAAAATCTAGTCAAGTCGTGAGAACTTTGACACAATGTTTTTCTGTAAACTATGGCCCTATATTCCCTATTTTTTTCCTAAATTTTAGACTCAGTAGTTTCGGAGATACGGAGGGGAGGTGTTTCGTTTATTTTCTGTAATATTTTATAAGCCATGCGTTTTAAAATTATATAATAGTTATTGGCGTAACTAGTAGTCTAAGTCATTCATGGCGTGTCATGACTTAGCCTACAAGTCGTTGCGTATAAATTAATATTGAAGGCTATTACAACCAATATGATAGAAGGCACCCTCATTTAAGACGATCTAAGGATGATCAAAATCTATTGGCTGAATTGAGTTTATTTATTATCAGTTCTCAGACTCTGAGAGCAGTAGATTAGTTATTACTTATTAACGAACCAAATACTCTTAAAAAAATTGGTTGTCTGTAAAGTCGGTTTACGGACGATAGTTTTACGTGATAACGTATTCCGCTCGAATATCATATTTAATAATAAATAACCTAAATTTTAGTAGCTGTCAAACTATATTTTTACCGACTAATAATTTGATCAACCAAAGCAAAATACATATTTTTAAGCAATTATAAAAGACATTTAAAAGAATGTATATATATTATATATTTGTTAACAAACCGTATAATTTATCTGCTGTTATGAAATGCAGATATCTCCCAAGATTTGTTTTTGATACAAAATGTAGCTGCGTTTGTGTACAAACTATCAATTGATCAATATATTTCCATTCGTTCTGAATAATATCATATTTTATCCATAATGACGGCGATCAGTTATTTTTAACAAAATAAAATGACATTTATTAATTATTATTAGCGCCATATTGCCATTATCGTGCGTTCAGTTATACTTTGGCTTGGATGAATCGGTAATAATTATATGACACAAAAAATATCCGTGCAAAAACGAACAAATAACGATGTGTTATCTGAAAAATTGCTTTAAAAATTCGATAATTAATGACATTTTTATTAGATATCTTGATTTTAAGTCTTAATTTCCACGGTTTATAAAACAAAGGCCATCTGTCAGATGTAGCTTTCGCTGGAACAGCCGAAAAAAATGTTGAACGCACACTACTCTCTGACGTCACGTGAGAAGAAATGCGTACAAGCCGACGCCGATCGTGCTTCTCTATCGAATATACTGCGCTCTCGCTTGCACGCACAGGGTCAGGCGGAACGCGACACTTTTGGAACGTTACACTTTTTCGTGCGTGCAGCTGGTGTTTCATCAATTTATAAGACGTTATCACGTCAAAATGTTATATTTTTTATCAGAAAATAACAAAACGTAAAAAATAAAATCACACAGTTTCCTCTTTTATTCCTACGATTTTGAAAGTCGAAACGGCGATCCACTACCGACTGCCATTTTTTTATTGATATTATATTTACCTCATCCCTGAAAAATAAAACAATAGCGTCAAGTTTTAAAAGGTTCTCTGCTCCATTCATAAATATTTTCAATGAGTTCATCCTCTTTAAACAGTTGAGTATTATTTGTGCTGCTTTAAATATTGAACTTTCAAATAACTTCACTTGGTAGAAGCTGTCGCCTTAAGTGATTACTGATTAGACTAAACTTAAAGTTTCTCGTATAGCTCAGGAATGTTGAACGTTAGATATGTAAATTCACACCAAACATCAACCAAGATGTATTCCAAAATTAATAATTGTGAAATCTTTATCAAAAGGAGTTTGCTTTACCAGAAATACAGTAGGAAATAAAGGAAATTACGCAAATAAATGCGTATACAAATATTATTTTTGAAAAATAACTAGAATTTGAATCTCAATAACTCATACTTTTTTAAGTTGAATTTTCGGTCAAAATTGTACACTGATTAAGTATGATAACAATCTCTTGAGTGGCATACACTATATAATATTACGATACGACAAAATGGTGGTTAGAACTGAGCGGTAGTATAAAGAAAATCGAGGATCCTAAATTTTTTGGGCAAACATCGACATAGTCGAAGGTACCCTAATTTAATTAACTGGCAATCAAATATTGCTGCCAAACAAAAAAGCTACTCTAACGACACCAAAGCGGAAGAATACCAAGAAAACTAATTTTGAAGTTTTTCAAAAGTCTAAAGTGCTGTATTCATTTCCACGTTTATTCAAAGGACAGAAATGAAAAATGGGAATTAATATCAGAGAGTGCATATTATGAAAAGCTTCGTGGTTTATGTACATTATATTCGTTCTGGAATGAGAAATAGATTTCCAGGAATATGTCTATAGCGATTCCTGTCTGGATATTTCTCGTCTTTTATATTTTATACTGATGCAAATATTTCCAAGAAAAGCAACAATTTTCTACGGCTCTATGCAAAGAAACAAAGAGACCAACTTAGTCACATCTCGGAAATATAAATTAAATACACAAAATTATTCCTCTTTGTTCTCGGGTGTGTTATTTATATATTCCATCGAGAGGAAAAATATGATCAACGAGCTCCGATAAATCTCAACATTACACTTTCAAAATGTCGAAATAATTATAGAATCGGTCAATTTGATGATCAACGCAGATAGGAAGTTGTTAAACTCTATTAGATACAATACAATAACGGAAATATCACTACAAAAATAAATCGAAAATGAGAATGCCCTTTTTTTCTCGTAGAGACGTGACGAGATGGCCAAACCATTTTCAAGCTACTTTTTTTATCTTAGATAATTTATTAAAAAAATTCAAAATAAAAAACAGTCCTGCATTTTTCATCGTATATGATTTCTGGTATGAATTTCAGTTTTAAATCTATATTTAAGAAACTAAATGTGGGAACCCACTAAAAGGTTAAGGTTATAAAATATTACAAAAAAAAATTGGTTGTCTGTAAAGTCGGTTTACGGACGATAGTTTTACGTGATAACGTATTCCGTAATACATAACCTAAATTCTACATATAATAATTATAACAATTCGAATCTATGATATTGCATCTTTCGCTTCAAATTTAGGTTAATTTTATGTATTAAAATACTCACCACCTATAATAATAATTGTTTTTTTTAACTTTCTTTCTTTCGTATTTATTTTAAGTCTCAAAGATTAATTGTCATAATATTTTGAAAACAATTGTTTCACTGTTTATATAAAATTCCAAAACCTAGTTACAATATTTAAGTATTTTCATACGTCAAAAAATTGATTTTTATAATGATAAAATTTGTATGAAAACGATTTTTTCGAGAGATGAGACCTAGCTAAAACGATTTTTTGCCCCCCAAAAATCCCTTTTCAGTAAATTTCATTCAAATCGTTAGGGCCGTTTTCGAGAAAAGCACGCACAGGGTCAGGCGGAACGTTAGGAACGTTACACTTTTTCGTGCATGCAGCCGGTGTTTCATCAATTTATAAGATTGGTGATTCATCAATTTATAAGACGTTATCACGTCAAAAAAATTAATATTTAAAAAAGTCAGAATAATATCTATACAAAAGCTCTGAATATCGCACCATTCAACAAGCCGTCTGTTATTATCTGCGTACGTGTGAACAGCTTATTCTCGGAATAATAATCTACTTATTTATGTGCTTAATTCGCTTATAAATATTATTTCCATACATTTAATCCTGTATCATTTCCAACAATCTACTTTTCATAAACAATGACTCCTTTTTTCCAACAGAATCTATTCATTTTTATAATTAAAACATAACATACAGTAGGGTACCAAAATTTAGGGATCATCATTACAGTACAGTTCGCTTAATAGAACGGCAAATCAATGAATCAATAATTGCATGCGGTAAGTTTGGTATTTTTTCACTTTAACGATGTATTTTTTATATCCTATATTATTTATGGCAACTCATCGACCCCACAAGCATCGATTAATCGAGCGGTTGTCTAGAAATCTATCGGTATTATTCGATCTGACACTTCGATGATAATGATTCAAAACATTTTTTAAACAAATCTGCGATTCCTTAAAAAAAGACAGTTGTGTGGTTTTAAGAAACCACGACGCAAGTGAAACTTTTATTGGATTGTAGGCGTTGGATTGTAGACACTTATCTATCACGATTAATTATAAACAACAATATTCACATGAATACACGAATAAAAACATGTAAACACTGTACAGCACTTGCCCGCATGACAGACTGACTATGTGTTAAACATACTACACGGTCAGCTGATGCTAACCATGGGCGTCGCCATATTGGCCTTGGCTGCTCTACCGAGCGCCTACTCCGAACGCCTTTCACTTTACCCCTACTCCGCGGCCGCCTGTAATGCGACATGCAACAGACGGCCAGAAAAATTCAGGGCGATAGAATAAAAGTTTCACTTTAACAACATGAAAATCACAGTGGCAGTCGCTGGCCGATTATAAGTATTTGGTTACCAAGAGTCTATCACGAATAGTTCTTCTCATGTAGGCCCAACCTGGTTTAGATGAGCTCAGTGTAGCGTGATTTTAATCTTGTTCCTAATTTACTCTATCTAAGCAGTTAAATAGATGTTCAAATAAGTAAAATTAAAATTTGTATTAGCGAAATATTTTAAAAAGAAAGTTTTGATAGCAATGTAAATAAAATACGATCCTATTTCATTAAAATGTCATCAGTCATCAACCCCCTTGAGCTTTATTGGATTACATTAAGTGACAGCGTTAATGGATGCCTTAAAAATGTACCACGTTCTATACTTTTTTAACTGTACACCACCAGTGGAAGAGCTTTGGCTTGGAATCGAGAGTGAAAAGATCTTATTTAACATCCTCTCTGTGCCTTGTTTTTATGTCCGTCTGGATTAGCGCCATTACTCATTCATATCTCCTCCTTTTAAATTATCTGGGAGCTTCTCTCGCTACGATGCACGTCTTGTTAACTGTTTTGCTTTAGAATGAGTTGGGTAAAATCTTTCTATTTGAGTTAAATAATATTTCGTTTAAAAACTGCGCTACTTTTCTCAAATGAGAGATATTTATTAACTGGATTTTACTCTATTGTTATAATTTGGAAAAAATCACATGTGACAGAAAATTAGAAGAGCTATACTTGTATGAAGAAACTCGCGTCGATACCTCAAAATCACTACTAGTGTTTTTTCGATTTTATAAAAAAATATTGATTAAAGTACTACGTCCAAATATGATTCATTTTGGAGAACTATAAAAATTGCAAGGTTATATTTTAAAAAATACGTAAAATAATTTCCGTTTCGTGCTAGATATTTTTTATAGGTTATCTGAAGGATAGAAAATATTATTTCAACAGTTTTTAAGATTTTTTATGCTCTGACTAGTTTTCTAAAGATCGACATCTCTGAAGAAACAAAAACTTTCTGTTATAATATTTTAAAAACATGACAGGTTTTTACAAAATTTTCATGCTCTATAAATTATTCTTAAAAACTCTACCATCGGTGACTGTTCTTCACTGTATAATAATATAAACAACTGTATATTTTATGATGCAGTTCATAATTTCGAAGTAACGTAATAGTAAGTAAATGCAAACTTAAAATTCATATACAGACATAAGTACATCAATTAAAAAGAAATTTATTCTTAACGTAATATTTTATAAGTACTGTTAAAATTTAAATTAAGTACTATAGGCGATCAAAAAAAAAAAACGCGATTTATAATTAATGTATTAGTTTAAAGACAAATAATAAATATACTTACTCGTATACGTGATTTATTATTTTTTAATAACAAAGTGAAAATTCATTTGATACTGTTATCAGTTTTCAGATAAGAATTTGAGAACTGGGGGCATGTAAAAAAGGAGCCATGAAACGAGTGAAATAACAAAAGATTTTGTATACTGGAATCGGCGCGGCGTTTTCTTTTGAAAAATAACAGAAACTTCACTTTTTACACGCTTTATATTAGTTTCACTTGTAAGTTTGTATGTTTGTTTGTTTGTAACCTCGTTTGGACTACAGCAAGTGGTTTATTACTGTTAGTATGTTATGCCACTACTGTAAGAGCAATCGTTGACCGAGCGGTCTAAGGCGCTAGTCTTCGCTGACGTCAACTCTCGGATTCACCGGTCGTGGGTTCTAATCCCGTCCACGCCGAAATAAAAAAAATGTGTTTTTTCGGCAAATTTTTGACAATAAATCGAACTAAAAAGTGTAAAATAAATATAGTCTAAAAAAAACTAAAAAACACGCTTTATATCAAACTAAAAAGTGAAAAATAAATATAGTTTAAAAAAAATTAAAAACCACGCTTTATATCGAACTAAAAAGTAAAAATAATTTTTTTAAAATAAGCTTAAAACAATAATGAATAAAAAATACTAGTACGTATTATTGTGAAAAAAGCGTGGAGCGCTCGATGTACGAAAATGTGGAACAAAGCGCCCCACGTTTTTTTCACAATAATACTAGTATTTTTTATTCATTATTGTTTTAAGCTTACCTATTTTAAAAAAAATATTTTTACTTTTTAGTTCGATATAAAGCGTGTTTATTAGTTTTTTTTAAACTATATTTATTTAAATCACAAATATGACACTTTTTCAATTTGATCATATTTACAAAAATTACTCGTTGATTTTAACACGCAAAAGTAAATGTCTTGATCTCTTTTAGTTTAAAAGCTAGGCATGGAAAATATTGCGTTTTTTTGTGTATTAAAAAAATAGTCTAAAGAAACTATTCCAACATATTGAGCAATAATATTCAAAGACAAACTATTTGCCTTTAAAAGTATTTTTTATATTATTGCGTTTTAAAAAATTCGATAATCGATAGTCTAAATATATTCTTACGAATATGTTGATTCAATATTTTTCTTTCCTATTATAGACATGCTAACGGCCATTCATAAGATATTTGCCATAACAAGTAGTATCTGTTCTTATGGATTCTATGGTATTATTTACCCAGCAAATACAAGTAGTCGGTACATTTTTATGCATGGCATATATGTTAATACCTGCACATAGCAATCATTCTTCGAGTAAACGATGAACGCGTACGGTGTGTTCATTGTTCTTCTTTTTTAAGACAAATTAACTGTCTTCAAAGTCTGTTATCTTCTATTTCACGCCGCACGTACTGTTATACTTAGAAGATGTGGTAAGCGTCTACAATTTGTAATAATTCGTTCTTATCCTATATTTAATAATTTACTATATGAATCATTGTCTATCTACTCAATGTGCGGTGAGTGAACGCAACAAAGCGTTTCGAAAATATATCTGCGTCTCTTTCTTCGATGTAATTCCCTGATCTCTCCGATGATACGATTGGTTGATGTACTTGCATTTAATCTGAATAAAGCATATATATTAAATAATTTACTATATGAATCAATAATCTATCTACTCAATGTGCGGTGAGTGAAAGCAACAAAGCGTATCGAAAATATATCTGCGTCTCTTTCTTCGATGTAATTCCCTGATTTCTCCGATGATACGATTGGTTGATGTACTTGCATTCAATCTGAATAAAGTATCTCTGTTTCAAAAACTTTGTATTTTTCTATGACGTTAACATGGGCGTACCCAGCTTTTGGCCCAGGAGGGGGCAAATTAGAAATTTCTTAAACCGGGTCCCCTGTGCTTGTTTTGCCCTCCTTGATACACCAGTGCGTACGGCGTAAAAAAAGACAGAAGTATATGTTTGCACCCTAATGGTTCGATTGCGATTTTATTTCTATGGTCAGTTTAGAATAAAAGTATATGGTTCTTATACTTAGTACTTAAGTATTCGCGAATAAAAAATGGTCAGCTTCTTTCTATAGACAGAATCTTAATGGATTGTTTATTTAAATCGTATTTATTTATTTACCTCAAGAAAAAAAGCCTGAATATTGATGTATATTGTAAAATAAATTGGATATATATAGCCACAAAGTTGGAAAATATTATTCTGGGTTTCACGTGGAACAGGAATGACACAATGGGCTTACCGATCAAGAGAAAAAAAAACATTTTTTCTGTAAAAACAAAATCTCAATCGAAGCTTTTTCGAAATATTGGACATGTTAATTTCATACGTTTAGTTCTTTTCATACTTGTGAAATATGTTTTTAAGCTATTGCATAGCTTCTATCGCGGGCTTTGAGCGCGGCGACCGAATCAAGAAATTCCGTAACGAAAAAAAACCTAACACCCCCCACTCCGACCGGCACAGCGCTGCGGCGTTGACAGCCGTGCATCGTCTAACGTCGTTTCAGTTCGGCAGACTTCGGCACGGTGTTTGTGTGCTCATAACTGCATAACTGCTCATAACTGATTCTATCTTTATTTGTGTATAAATATGAATTTATATATAATACTGCTATAAAAATAGCCTAAATTATTTAGGTTATGTGCAGAGAAAGTATATATGATATTATATCTATATAAATGTACATCGCGCGAAATTCTATGATCAAACTCTTAATATCATTCTTTATGTTCAAATTTTTTGAATGAATAATTGTTTTGGTGTGTAATTACACTATTTATACCTTATTATTTGTACCTAGCTATTTTCGTTTTATAGAGAAGAAAAACTTAAAGACCTAAAAAGAATATGCAATAGCTTTACCGCGGCAGTCCCCGAGTGCCACACGTATTTTGTTACAGTGACGTTTTGTTCACTTCAATGAACTTTCATTTCATGTTCATTAGGCTAAATATTTTCAGGGTAACTGCACATTTATTTTTGTATTACAACGAACACTCTGTACCACTGAATGCTATAATAAAAAAATGCCTGTGTTAGCAATGAGGAGTTGTGTTGTCTCTAAACTATTCATATGTGAACATAATATCACGCTTGATGTTTCGCGTACCGGAAACCCGGCGTCACACAAAACGCACTGCCATTTCCGCCCTCGGATTAAATGCTTTCTGAATATTATAGATACACAAGAGATACATTGTGTATTATATACAGGTAAACTACTGTATCTACCGTTCTGTTGATAATAACATTGCGACATTGATTCAAAATTGATATTATCTATCGTTAATTGAATATTATTATTTTTTTATCGTCCGGTGTCTAATAGTAGTTTATGTATCCAGTTTGTAATGCATTATTTTATTATGAGTTGTAACACTGTCTTATGAACTTAGTTTTAACTAGTGATGTGCCGGATCGTTAAAAATGTATATCCGCGGATACGGATACACGGATCTTTACTTTCTTAGATTATGCGGCGGTAAATATTGCACATCGACCTTTGGAGAGAGACTATCTGTTATGGGAAAAAGTTATTGACAGCTCTTTAAGAGTTAACTCTCATAACAGATTGTCTCTTTCCAAAGATCGATGTGCAATATCTCATTATAAAGATAGTTGATTTAGTACCTTTGAGTTATGTACTATTGGTATGGTACCTACTCACTACGATAAATGTTTGCAATATAAAGGTGCCAAATACGATTTTTAAAAAATAAAAAATAATCTGAATGGAATTTAACAGTTTTTCATTATTACCTAATCACCTATATATATATAAAATTTCATTTGTGAATTGAAAATTAATAAGGTAAAAGATCCGCCAAAAAACTAACGGATACGGATCTTTCATCTCCCTCGGATATCCGCGGATACGGATATCCGGCACATCACTAGTTTTAACAGTCAAACGAGTCATAACAACATTAACAATCGACATACATACTACATTTTTTTTCGCTAATGCGCGTCTTGATCTCCGGACAAAATATTGTCCGACTAATATCCCCCAAGAAAATATCATCCTACGGGCAAAATATCCCCCGACATAAAAACAATTACGGGGTCGTGTCGATGCGATGGCGTTTTTTTGCGCAGTGAAAAGGGGAAGGTGTTTGGGGGGAGTTCTTTAAAAAACAATTACGGGGTCGTGTACACAAAGTAAGAAAGTAATACAATAATTCTACACCATTTTCGATGATAGGATATTTTGTCGGGAGATGAAAACACGCGGAATCTTCTTTTCCCCATAAACTAGTTGATTTTCACATAACAAGTGTATTTGTAGTATTTTTGGACAGTTCACGTTCGGCCATATTGGTATCTATGTGAACTGTTCGGTGTCTTCGTTTCTCTGTCGCTCATATTAATTTATAAAAGTGCAATTGACAGAGATTGAAATATTCGATTGGGGTGTGCAAAAAAACATGGAGAACACCAGAGTGAGTTTTATGGTCCGAAGGTAACATTAAAATATTTATTCAATAAATCGTCTCTAAATTTATAAAATAATAATAAATAATAATAATAAAATACAACAGCAAATACAGCCTAAAATGTATATTTGGTTACAAAATTTTATAAATTTTTTATGTCTTATGCGTATCACACGCTTCTAATTAAAACCCTGCTGTCACACCCCACGGTTCTGCTGACAGCTCAAACAATGATTGCGTACTTCAACTATTATTTCTGTCTGGCAGCTGCACTTCATAGTTCACCATAATGGCTTTTCACCTTTTCCCTGTTTTTATCAAGTAGGCACAGCTCTATAGTGCGCCGAGCGAGACATATTTTTCACCTAGCACAAGTTTTTAATTGTACTTTCCCAGAAATGTCTGTAATATTATTCTAATGTCTGTTTTTCTTTTTCATTTCTTATAACTTCTGCAAAAAATGCATCGAACTGAATGACTTTTTTAAAATGTTTATCTCAGTAAGGACTCAGATCATTTTAATAGTGAAAGGTAGTTTTTAAAAATTACGCAATTTTGTGCAAATGTTCTACCTAAAATCAAATCGTGTTAGAATTTTTTTGTCAAAGTCGACGGAAATTATCAATTTTTTTTAATTTCAACACAATTAAAATTGTGCTATACTTAGAGAATACAATCCCGAGAATGTTTTTCAATCCTGGGATTACGGGATTTTTGATGCGTAATCTCGGGATCCCTGGGCTATCCCGGGATTAGACTATGTGGTTTCAATTAGGCTCAAATGAAAAAAAACTTGAGTAATTTCTTAAAAAATGTTTTTAAAATCGTTGCACAACACAAATTACAATATAGTAAGAAAAGAAAATAGACAAAACAAAAAAAAAATACTTTTGCAAGAAATCAAAAAGACAACACAAAAAAAACTATTTAGAATTTAGAAAATACAATCGCAGAAATATCGAAGCATCCAATGTTTGACTACCAAGCCTGCTTCGTAGTTTATTGCCAACATAAGCAGCAGCTGAAAACGCTCGCTCAGGTTCTACGCTGGTTGAAGGAATAGACAATAGATACTTATATGCTGTTTCTAAGTGATACCCACGAACTCCTCCATTTTCGAACAGGCTTATTTCACGTCTAATACTATTTGCCAACCCCGATTCATTTTGTACTTGTACTTCAGGATCTGGAGATTTCATATTCTTACATATCGTACCGCGTATTTAAGGATTGTTTTTTGTCGTTATGCGTAATAAATAATATTAATATAATCTAGGCAAGGTAATTGTCAAGGCGCAACAGATTACGGAAAGCAAACTAGATCTGTTTTTGGCAATCCCGAAAATCCCGAGATTAGCCAAGTAAGATCCCGGGATTTTCGTGACCAGAAAACGGCCGGGATCCCGAGATTCGGGATCCCGGGATTGTATTCTCTAGCTATACTTGTATTTGCGTTATTTTTTATCGCTCGCCGTTATAGGTAAGTGATTTCCTTTTCTTTTATTTATAGATTCGAAACTGCAGAATAAAAAATATATTGCAGCCAAACAACCTACTCAATATGTTTCTTACGGACATCCATTTAAAGTTTTTATGTTAAATGTTGTTATTGGCCGAGTCCCGTTATTTGGACTGTAGCAATTATTTACACTAATTTAAACATATGACTCGACATGCATGTATAATAATATAGGCTGTTCCATTTTAGTCTCTACAAAGTCACAATCTTAGTCTTCGAGCGTCTATAATATAAATTTTTATCTGAAAAGTCAAAAGGATCACGCGCGATCTAGCAGAGCTGCATCGTGATTTGCGATTTACTCCATTTTCGGTCATCTGCTCGACATATAATTAATTAATAATGTTCATACATATTACTCACTCACTTCGCTCGTTTGCTCTCTAGCTCTAGCTTGGAATCAATTCTATTTGTATTCGGCCTCTAAAACTTCCTCAAGACACAAATCGGATGATAAAAAAAAACGCATCCAAAGTTCAGTATAGCGCATTCAATTTAATTTGCACTCGAGGAAAGCAGGGTCCCAAATCTTCCCCAAGGCTACCGAAAAATGAAAACGACACTCAAATCCGTTCTGTAGTTGTCACACGCGAGAAATTTTGCTTTATATAATAATTAATTTATTCAAATCTTTGATTAACGTCTGATTAGAACTCTTCAATAAATAAAATTATCGATTAATTTTCTTCAGAAAAATATAAAACAAAAAAAAATTGGTTTACGGACGATAGTTTTACGTGATAACGTATTCCGTAATACATAACCTAAATTTATATAATAATTATAATACTTAATTCGAATCTATGATATTGCATCTTTTGCTTCAAATTTAGATTAATTTTATTTATTAAAATTACTCACCACCTATAATATAATTGTTTTTTTTTTTAACTTTCTTTCTTTCGTATTTATTTTAAGTCTCAAAGATTAACTGTCATAATATTTTGAAAACAATTGTTTCATTGTTTATATAAAATTCCAAAACCTACTTACAATATTTAAGTATTTTCATACGTCAAAAAATTGATTTTTATAATGATAAAATTTGTATGAAAACGATTTTTTCGAGAGATGAGACCTAGCTAAAACGATTTTTTGCCCCCCAAAATCCCTTTTCAGTAAATTTCATCCAAATCGTTAGGGCCGTTTTCGAGAAAAGCACGCACAGGGCCAGGCGGAACGTTACACTTTTTCGTGCATGCAGCCGGTGTTTTATCAACTTATAAGATTGGTGATTCATCAATTTATAAGACGTTATCACGTCAAAAATTTATAAATTCAATACATTAACGTTTCGGTCCGGGTTTGGATCTTTTTCAGAACTGATCTAAAAAAATATAAAAATTAATTAATAATTAGTTTCTAATTGGTTTTTGATAAAAATTCGCTTCAAGTTTTTAATTATCGAAATATTATCAAAAATCAATTAGAAATTAATTAACAATTAATATATTATTGAATAATTAATTTATGTTTGCATTTGATTGTTTCATTAGTATTATCGTCTGTAAAATGAATAAGATTTAATGCCGTGGTAATGTGAATTTTTGGACACCGTGACCGATACAAGGTGCACCTATATAATATGTGCCTGTAAATAGACTACTGTTATTAATTAATTATTATTCATCTACAAAGAATTTTTAGTTAAATTTGTGTTAAATGTTTTAGATGATGAATCATTTATGCAATATATAACTGAGAAGTAACAATATATATAATTATTTTATTATTATTTACAGAACGTCTGTCAGTTTAGTAGGTGAAAAGTTATAGACATTTGCCAGGCGTTTCGCGACTTCTCACGTGTTTTTAAAAATAATGTTGACTAACAATAATTTAGGTTACATTCTGATGTTTACTAAATCGGACCCCACAACAAAGCTGAAATATGCTGCGCTCCTAAAACTTGTTTATGACTACAACCATGGATGAAAAATATATTTAAGTATAATATGATGATGATATGATTGCTCCATACTTAGGAATAATAATATGACCGGATTTATATATTTATTCCAACGTTGGATATGTTTATTTTAATCTGATTATGGTATTATAATTTACATAGATATGAATATTATGTGCATCTAGCGGCATAATCTAGGTAAATTCATCTAACTAGAAGCCGAAATATGACTATAACAATAATAATATGTACATTCATTTTTTTTTATATAGCTTGGACGTTCTAATTCAAAACTGAGCGCGATGGTATTTCAGTAATTTGTTAGTTCTTGCATTTTGATTTTTGGTAGCTAAATTCATAAAAGGAGACATTAATGCCAAGAAAGTCGCGGGACAATGCTAATAAGTAATAAGTTGGAATTTTGATTGGTAGATTTTCTGTTTCTTGGAACAATTCTTCGCCATTAAACGAGGTATTTATGTCGGTATGTATGAAACTGATGAGACCACTGGCTCTTACTGAGTCTCCGGTACAGTATACATAGTATGCAGCGGACAATATATTATTATCAGGATTGTACGAATAATTGATTTGATTCTTCGAATTGACTAGTTATCAGGAGGAAAGTACTGAAAAAATTTGTTGTCTGTAAAGTCGGTTTACGGACGATAGTTTTACGTGATAACGTATTCCGTAATACATAACCTAAATTTATATAATAATTATAATAATTCGAATCTATGATGTTGCATCTTTCGCTTCAAATTTAGGTTAATTTTATTTATTAAAATTACTCACCATATAATATAATTGTTTTTTTAACTTTCTTTCTTTCGTATTTATTTTAAGTCTCAAAGATTAGCTGTCATAATATTTTGAAAACAATTGTTTCACTGTTTATATAAAATTCCAAAACCTACTTACAATATTTAAGTATTTTCATACGTCAAAAAATTGATTTTTATAATGATAAAATTTGTATGAAAACGATTTTTTCGAGAGATGAGACCTAGCTAAAACGATTTTTTGCCCCCCAAAATCCCTTTTCAGTAAATTTCATCCAAATCGTTAGGGCCGTTTTCGAGAAAAGCACGCACAGGGTCAGGCGGAACGTTACACTTTTTCGTGCATGCAGCCGGTGTTTTATCAATTTATAAGATTGGTGATTCATCAATTTATAAGACGTTATCACGTCAAAAAGGCTTTTAACATTTTTTGCGTCCAAACTTTTTCTTTCTGCATTACTTAACCAATTTGAGAACAAACATTTATTAAATACTAGGCTCGACTCGAAAAGGAAAGTAATTCATTGAATCATTACTTAGAAATTCATTCAAGTAAATCACACTCAACCGTTTTTCTCTTTGCACTTGTTCGATTCGAACTTAAGCAATTACGATAATTTCGGCTAATCTGCTGATCTTGACCTTAGTAGGGCGCAATTTGTATGGAATTTGGGGCCTTCAACAAATAAACCGTATTTTTTATAAAATAAGCATGTTTGTGATATCTGTTGATGCAGTTCATCAGAAACTTTTCTGATGTAGGAAATTTTACATCCCTACACATTTATTCCTCTATTTATCAAATATGATTTCTATATGCCGTTTAGAGTGGAAGCTGGAAAACACGCTTCATAGTAAAATCATTTTATTTCAGAGTTTATTTATACCTTCACATAAACTTTACTAAAATCCATTCAGTAGTTTTTTTTTAATATATACTTATGTTTTAAATTTTAATGATCAAACATCAAAAATAAGAAATTCATTAAAATTAACGTACAAACTACGTGTTGCAAATCCACTAAAAACAAAAATATAAAAACTTAGAAGGACTAAGAAGAAGGAAGATAATATAATTTTGTGGTCAGCGCCAATTAATAAAAGTAGATACGTTAAAAATGTCAATCTTAGAATTGTATTATTTTTTTTCTATTAGTGTTTTTTTTTAAGAAAATTCAATTTGTTTTTAGAAGTTTTTGCTATTCGAATCGACCAATGAAAGTTTTTACTACTCGACCGGTATTCGAGTTGTTGAGTGATCGCACACCCCTACATGCACTGATAAATTTTATATCATAATATGTGGAAATGTGTGCGCGTTTGTGTGTGTACCGGATTTCAATATGCAGGCGATTGCACGAGGCGCCGCTGTTAATCTGTCAATGTTAATTTGGTTAGTGTGGATATACCGTTGGATATTTATAATAATACCAACCTAAAACCTGATTGTATTTTTATTTTTATTATTGGTAAAGTGTAGAGTTGGCAAATAATTAATCAGTAGCCTCGTTTTGAAACTTCATATTTTTCATTATATGTAGTTTAATCGCATAATAAAAAATTCCAACCAGACGCGATCATCCCAACTTTAAAAATACTGAAATTTGACATATTACATTTCTGTTGACGCGGGTAACGGCTAGTAGTAAATATAATCCTGGCACGATTACTTTACGTAATTACTTTTTGACATATCTTCAGAACAAAAGAACAGAATTGATTTTTCTTATTTTTAAGATACTTGCAAAAAAACACAAATTTTTAAAACTTTCTTTAAAAAAAATGTCACAATAATGGAAAATTATTTCATTATAATTTAATAAAAAGAGCGTTATAGCAAATTTCCATTAAAATTCACACTTCTGCGAGCGAAATCTCGAATAATAGCTAGTGAATATAATATAAATATTGATGACTAAAATTCAGAATTTTCCTTTAGCTATACAGATTGTATCAAATGAAAACGGTCCATAGAACATTCTGTGTGCAAGACAGAGACGATATATAAAGCAGTAAGTAAGAATGAGATAAATGATCGCTAATAGTTACTGTGGTTACATAAATAAATAATTACGTACACTGTAAATCTTTTTACCAATTTATCAATTAAAACAACTGAACTGTAATATTAAGGCCCAGTTTATATTAGAGGCGTTCAACGCGCGTTGGCCCAACGCGCGTTTACAGTTTCTATACAATTGTATAGAACTGTTTATATGATAACGCGCGTTCAACGCGCCACCAACGCGCGTTATCATATAAACAGTTCTATACAATTGTATAGAAACTGTAAACGCGCGTTGGGCCAACGCGCGTTGAACGCCTCTCATATAAACTAGGCCTTATTCGTATTATTATTTATATCTGGTACAAAAGTTTTAACAATACTTTTAATAATTAATTTATTAAATGTTCAAAAAGACCTCCACGTTCTGCTAAACAATATCCTAATCGATTATAAATATTTTCCCTCACATTGGCTGACATCTCATGGTCAACGAATTGCGACATGCATTGGAAATCTGTATTTTCAATTCGTTCAAATTATTAGCTCTATTTTCTTGAAAGCCATAAATTTTGGCTTTTCACCCGTTAATTTTTTCCTTATCAAGATCACAGCCGTCATCGTATCAACATAAATTTTGGGTTTTACAAATCCCCATAAAAAAAAATCGAAGATAGGCAACCATTTGATTCAAATTCTCGTATGGCACTGCGAATTGTTATTTTAGACGGAGACAGTCTGTTTTCAAAGGCAGCTACAAATAAATTTATTATGTCGGCGGTTGAATTACCACCATAAAACCATTTAATTATTTGGATTTTTCCCGAACAGTGAATACTGACATTTGATAAAATTGTGATTTCTATACTGTAGAAAACAAAGACGATACTACAGATTGTATAACCACAGTAACTAGCTATTAGCGATCATTTATCTCATTCTTACTTACTGCTTTATATAATATCGTCTCTGTCTTACACACAGAATGTTCTATGGACCGTTTTGATTTGATACAATCTGTATAGAAGTAAGGCATCCTTCAATCTGGGCAATTTTTAATATTTTAATATGTATTTATGGGTGTATTTCTAAATTCTATTGTCTACTTATTTGAAGGTCAGATAGAAGACCAAATAGCCAATTGCTTTAAATCCCTATTAAAACAGTGTGAAAAGTGTTCATTTTTGAAGTGAAAACTTCTTTAGCGGCGTTGTACACTTTTTTTGTAATGGGTAAAAAATGTTAAACTCGCGTCAGGACACGTGACCGGATCGAAAATTCGTAAGACGGATGGAGAGTAGAGGTATGGGTAAACTGATCGAAAATTCGTAAGACGGATGGAGAGTAGAAGTAATATTCAAGTTTTCACTTCTGCCGGCACTCCCGGAGTGCAACCCGTCTTTTTTTTGTATTTTTAATAACTCTGTATCAAGCTGAGTCGAACAGAACTATGTGCATCCTGCTTGACAATCATTTGCATCTCCATTTTCCCGGCACGCAAGTCAATAGCTATAAAAATAAATACACGCTAAAATCTAATTATTTTTATATGAATTTCCTTTGGCTATCGCTAATTATTATAATATCTAGTTTATGCGACTAAAACTGTGCCACTGCTGTATGCCGCTGTCCGCTGTGTGGGACAGAATGGCGTCTATGACAATTAGTTGTAACTGAATTGTCATTGAAAGCAGTTGATGTATTGACTCCACGGTGACTTTAACAACCTTTCTCTGACCTTTCTAGCTTTTTACACGACATTTCGATGTAGGTAATGCATTACCAAATTATTATAATGTGTTTCTCTATTGTCAAATCCTCCTACAAAACAATCTACCTATTTTTTTTTTGTTTCGAAATTATATTTATGGTAAAACCTATCATAACACAAAACTCTTTGAATGAATTTCTTCTTTTTTAATTTACATAATATATATATATACACGTAACGCCAGTCGAAGATCCCGCACGCGAATTTTGTGGTAAATTGATGTACACTGACTAAACGATAGGGTTTGTTGCTCTTGATTATTTCGTTACCGGAGTCAAGTCAGCCCGAAAAACTTGTAAATAAAAACAATAATAAGCAATGTGTTAGCATTTTTTACACGCTTTATATTAACTTTACTTGTAAGTTTGTATGTATGTATGTTTGTTTGTAACCTTCCTTTGGACTACAGCAAGTGGTTTATTACAGTAGTATAATATGCCAGCACTGTAACTACAGTGTTTAGCACGGGTCTTCGGTGACGTCAACTCTCGGAATCACTGGTCGTGGGTTCTAATCCCGTCCACGCCGAAAAAAAAATTGTTTTTTTTTCGGCAAATTTTTGACAATAAATCGAACTAAAAAGTAAAAAATATTTTTTTTAAAATAAGCTTAAAACAATAATGAATAAACAATACTAGTATTATTGTGAAATTGTGGAACAAAGCGCCCCACGCTTTTTTCACAATAATACTAGTATTTTTTATTCATTATTGTTTTAAGCTTATTTTAAAAAAAATATTTTTTACTTTTTAGTTCGATATAAAGCGTGTTTTTTAGTTTTTTTTAAACTATATTTATTGTAATTATTTTTTAAAGAAGCAAGCGAAGTTTGTAATTTACGTGATTTTGACGTGATAACGTCTTATAAATTGATGAATCACCAATCTTATAAATTGATAAAACACCGGCTGCATGTACGAAAAAGTGTAACGTTCCTAACGGTCGTAACGTTCCTAACGTTCCGCCTGACCCTGTGCGTGCTTTTTTCGAAAACGGCCCTAACGATTTGGATGACATTTACTGAAAAGGGATTTTGGGGGGCAAAAAATCGTTTTAGCTAGGTCTCATCTCTCGAAAAAATCGTTTTATTACAAATTTTATCATTATAAAAATCAATTTTTTGACGTATGAAAATACTTAAATATTGTAAGTAGGTTTTGGAATTTTATATTATAAACAGTGAAACAATTGTTTTATAAATATTATGACAGCTAATCTTTGAGACTTAAAATAATTACGAAAGAAAGAAAGTTAAAAAAAACAATTATATTATATGGTGAGTAATTTAAATAAATAAAATTAACCTAAATTTGAAGCGAAAGATGCAATATCATAGATTCGAATTATTATAATTATTATATAAATTTAGGTTATGTATTACGGAATACGTTATAACGTAAAACTATCGTCCGTAAACCGACTTTACAGACAACCAATTTTTTTTTTTTTTAGATGCAACAGCCAACTCGAACGTTAATTCAGTTCTCCATTAGTATTAGGTGTTCACACCTTTTTTACCTATATACTATCTTTTTAGTAACTTGTAAGTTGTAAGTGATTAGCGAATACAATAGTTCTATACATTTATTCTTATGTCGTGTTACAGATGTAATGTCAACAGCGGTAGGTGTTTCTGAATACTCGTTATATTACTCATGGTCGAGAAATGCGACTAACAAACATAATATCGTCTACACCTGTGAGGGGTACCATAAATCCATTGAGAGGGGAAGGGGGGGACGATAGGTGTCGTGAATCACCGACCTCTAATTATATGGATGGTAGTTAGTAGCCTAGTATACTTTGAATTATTTCCTCAACCTCCATCGATACGTCTCGAGGCTCCTAACCGAGAAAGGGTTAATAACAGATGTCAATATCAAATCTAACAAAAAGATTATCGAACAAGTTTCCTCGAAAAATGTTCCATAAAATTTTCAAAAATGCGAGGAAATCTGTACAATTAAAAAATTGGTTGTCTGTAAAGTCGGTTTACGGACGATAGTTTTACGTGAATACATAACCTAAACCTCCCAAAATTTGGTTTCAATCCGCTTATCCTTGGTGTCGGAATGATAAGAAATGTCAAAAGTGACGTTTGCAACTGTCAAAGTATTATGTTCTAATAATAATTAGTTATTCCAATACTTAACTTAGAAGGCGTTGCATTTCACAAAATACTAATGTCAAAAAATTCAATTAAACATTAGAAATGCAGCCGTTTTCATGTTAAGACAAGACATACGTTCTCTTCTAATTTCCATGTACGGCAAACAAAGACGACCGACCGCGTCGCGCCATGCATTAGACAACATTGCATTTATACAGCTATTTTTCTATATAAATTTGTATAAAAAAACTGTTTAGGCAAATTCTGTTATACGAAATCTATGTAAAATGTTCTCCTCTTTCGTTTAAGACTGGTTTCAAACCGATCTGATTTAAATTGAGCGAGAAATTAGCAAAAAGCACGCACAGGGTCAGGCGGAACGTTACGCGTTACGAACGTTACGACCGTTACACTTTTTCGTGCATGCAGCCGGTATTTTATCAATTTATAAGATTGGTGATTCATCAATTTATAAGACGTTATCACGTCAAAAACTTGTTTTTCAACATATTAATATATAAACTATACAATAATGTTCGTTTTTAACATAGCAATGACTTCCGTCAAAGGCACCGTTAACTACTAATTATAATTACCGATAATTAATTAAAAACAAATTGATAAATATTTCGTTTGAAACTGAAGAATATCGTCATGATTTATAATTTTGTATCGAAGGATACAATTTACTTTAAAAACTAGTAGCAGCTTAGATGTATAATTTTATTTAACGGAATCGAGTTTTTCTGTTGGTATAAAGAAGTTTTTGTTCGGCATCAAAGCATTTATTTCTTCTTTAGGTAAAATAGTTTAAATTCCATGCAACAAGAATGTTCGACTCCACAAGAGTAATTATTATTGACCACCTACAAGATCGGCATTGCCATGACCGAAGGGCGATGCACAGACCTACTCGTAAAGATTTTTACATCAAAGAACTTGCTTCGTAATGTAATATTATCTGAACAATTTTCTTAATTTTGATGTATGTAAATTATTGTATTGAGCTATAGCTTGCGAAAAAAGCCCTAAACAAAATGCCGAGACATGAAATATATACAGTTTTAACCAGTGCCGGATTAACCTATAAGCAAATTAAGCAATTGCTTAGGGCATCACGTCTCAGGGGGCACCAAGAAGAACCACTCAGAAATGAAAAGTACCTCACTAAACCGTGTCAACAATTTTTTTTTTCTTCTTGTCATGTTCTCAAAAAATTTATTTACTGATAATTTTTTTTTAAATGAAAACGAAAAAAAATTTTTTCAATTAGTTCAATTTTTCTAGTTTTAAAGTTTTGAAACTTTTTTCCTATTAATTTTATAAAAATGTCCGACTTTTGACACTTTTACGGAGAGGCAAGGTTGGTACGAGGGGCGATGCACGCCGTGCGATCGTATCAGAATGGAAGCATCTTATGGAGGTCGGTACCAAGGGCTCGCTTTACTTTGAAGCGTTCCCAAAGGCAATATTTTGTCACAGTAATAAATAAATGTGTCAAAAAGGTTAAAAACTAAATAGCGCCCTTCCAAATTATGAGTATTTTAATTCATTAAAATTTTTTGTATACCAGCAAGCTATTCAGCTTTTGTCATTGGTTTCTTTGAAAAGTGAGTGTTGACGCTTGGAATAAATCCGAACAGTTATTTATTTTGGTTAATCTTTCTGTATTGTTTTAGGTGTATTTGTATTAAAACGTCTATGATTTTCGACCAAATTTTGAATAATGACAATCATTGTTCTTCGAGCAATGCAACATTAATTCTAAAATGAAAATGAAATCAACTTAAAACTAGCTCTCCGAAGAAGAATAACAACCACAAAAAACAAAAAAATCTGTCTCTCTCGCAGGTGCATATTTTTTATATTTTCGATTTTATCACCCTCGAAAGCAATTCCTCTCGTTGCCGGTTCTAATTTTTAGTATCAAGAATAAAACTTTTTGTTTTCGTTGCGTTAAAAAGTTGTATATTATTTTATGTGGTTTAATTTTTTTAAACACATATTTAGTCGGCGGAAATATCTTTCGTAAATTCCAGGAAGTATCAAAAATGTAGGCTGCATTATGCTGTCAAAAATATAAAAAATAGTGTGTATCTAAATACAGTCAACATAAAATTATATCACACACAATTAAGCAGCAAAAGTGAAGGCAACATACTTTTGTTGTAGCCTGACTCATTAACTGACAACATCAAAACCTTTCTGCGAAACAAATTATGTTAAAACCACTGCGCTGCAGATTGTTCAGTGTTTCCAACTTAGTCGTTTTCCATTTTTTCATACTGTTTGGGCGGAAACCGAACATCTTAATGTTATTTAAAGTAATTACAAGAAGACTTCAATCGGTGGATTGAATTAGATGTAGAGACTTCTAATTTGAATTAATTCGACTTTGGAGAGGTCGTGTTTTTTGTTTTACCGCGTAAATTTTCTCTCTCTAAGCTACCCTCCTGCCCGTTGTTGAATCTTCACTCATAATCACGTAACGCGTTACTCGGAAAGAAGTAGCTTTGAAATAGCAAAAGATCTTTTTTCAAATCTTCTTGGCTTCCGGGCTTGTAAGCCGTGGTCCATTGGTATAACCTGACGTTTCGTGTACAACTGCGGTAGACATTATCAAAGGCGATGTGGTAGCGGGCGAAGTGTCCTTCTAGGCTGCTCACAGGTATAAGTGTGTTGACAAGTGTTGTACTTCCGTTTACGACCGAGTAGAGAACACGATCACGCTGACTATAAAAGACGGAAGTATCACACTTGTCGACACACTTACCACATCGCCTTTGATAATGTCTGTAGCAGTTGTAGACGAAACGTCAGGTAGTAATACCAATGGACCACGGCATACAAGCCCGGAAACCAAGAAGATTTGGATCAACACCGGCCGTGAAAGCCTACACACTTGGATAAAGTTTTTTTTAATCAAGTCCTCTAGTCCAAGGTTGATTTTGATGGTACTGTTTCATTTTCTCGTTCAACTGCATCGACAGCGAAGTTTCGTTAATGTGTAAAATTCCTTTTTTGGCACGCAATCGATATGCTGTATCAATATTTTGATTATCCCTGATTATCTTATCAAACAACGTTCACAAATACTTCTTGGAATTTTTACTGAACCATGAATTTGAAAATAAAAATGATGATATCGGTTTAAGATTAATACTAATCAATAGTGGTATTCTGTGTCAACATCATACCTGATATTTTTTGTTGTTACATATTTGAAAATATCAGTGATAACTGACTAATAAAAAAATATTCAATTAGCGGGAAATTTATGTGACCTTAAGTGTCTGTTGTGAATTTTTTGAAAGTGATAATTTAATTATGAATTAATAAGCAAATGTTTCCGTATTTTACTATAGTGATACATTATACATTATTAATAATGAGACCTTGTCACCAAATTATATTTATGTTTCTAACGTGTTACATAAAAAAATTATAATCAATACCGCCTGTGCCGCTAATAGTATATTGTGCGACTAGTGAGAGAAGGAGAAGATTCCATGAGCGTGAAATTTGCCGCACGAGCGTAGCGAGTGCGGTAAAACGCACGCGAGTGGAATATTCTCCTTCGATCAATGGTCGCACATAATATTTTATTCAACTAGCACGAGTAATATGTAATCGGGGCCCTGATAAAAGAGGGAAAAATAATAAATCACTTCATTGATTGACGTACCCACCGTCAGTGTATAAACACAAGATTGCCATGACTTTCGCTGAATTGCGATGCTGTTTTCATATATACAATACCGCCTACCACGTTCCTATTGGTCCAGAAGCTGCGTGCAGTTTTTTTTCATTATTGCACGCTTGGGCTTACTACTGAGTTTCTATTGGTCCAGAAAATTCATTATCATACATACATACATAAAATCTTTATTTAGGAAACAGTACAATGCTGTATAAAATGCGTCATTAAAAACAATATCAATCATTAAAAACAATATAAAATTACTAGTTAAAATAGTCTTGTAGAGTGTAATGGCATTCGTTTAAAAGATAACTTTTTAATTTAACTTTAAATTTCTTTAGTGGCAGGTTTTTTAAATAATACGGCAGTTTATTAAATATTTTTATTATTGAGTTGTAGGGTCCAGTATAGACAACATTTAATTTTGTTTGCAGTAATTATCACACTGTACGGCTCATTATTAGCACTTTACGCGTCAACATGAAGTAATTTATTATTTCTCCCGAATTTAGCAGGGCCCCGAAATTACATATTACTCACGCGTGTTGAATAAAAATTATTTCTCTACTGTTTTCTTTTGACGTGATAACGTCTTATAAATTGATGAATCACCAATCTTATAAATTGATAAAACACCGGCTGCATGCACGAAAAAGTGTAACGTTCCTAACGTTCGTAACGTTCCGCCTGACCCTGTGCGTGCTTTTCTCGAAAACGGCCCTAACGATTTGGATGACATTTACTGAAAAGGGATTTTGGGGGGCAAAAAATCGTTTTAGCTAGGTCTCATCTCTCGAAAAAATCGTTTTATTACAAATTTTATCATTATAAAAATCAATTTTTTGACGTATGAAAATACTTAAATATTGTAAGTAGGTTTTGGAATTTTATATTATAAACAGTGAAACAATTGTTTTATAAATATTATGACAGCTAATCTTTGAGACTTAAAATAATTACGAAAGAAAGAAAGTTAAAAAAAACAATTATATTGTATGGTGAGTAATTTAAATAAATAAAATTAACCTAAATTTGAGGCGAAAGATGCAATATCATAGATTCGAATTATTATAATTATTATATAAATTTAGGTTATGTATTACGGAATACGTTATCACGTAAAACTATCGTCCGTAAACCGACTTTACAGACAACCAATTTTTTTTTTTTTAGATGCAACAGCCAACACGAACGTTAATTCAGTTCTCCATTAGTATTAGGTGTTCACACCTTTTTTTTACCTACATACTATCTTTTTAGTAACTTGTAAGTGATTAGCGAATACAATAGTTCTATACATTTATTCTTATGTCGTGTTACAGATGTAATGTCAACAGAGGTAGGTGTTTCTGAATACTCGTTATATTACTCATGGTCGAGAAATGCGACTAACAAACATAATATCGTCTACACCTGTGAGGGGTACCATAAATCCATTGAGAGGGGAAGGGGGGGACGATAGGTGTCGTGAATCACCGACCTCTAATTATATGGATGGTAGTTAGTAGCCTAGTATACTTTGAATTATTTCCTCAACCTCCATCGATACGTCTCGAGGCTCCTAACCGAGAAAGGGTTAATAACAGATGTCAATATCAAATCTAACAAAAAGATTATCGAACAAGTTTTCTCGAAAAATGTTCCATAAAATTTTCAAAAATGCGAGGAAATCTGTACAATTAAAAAACTTGTTTTTCAACATATTAATATATAAACTATACAATAATGTTCGTTTTTAACATAGCAATGACTTCCGTCAAAGGCACCGTTAACTACTAATTATAATTACCGATAATTAATTAAACACAAATTGATAAATATTTCGTTTGAAACTAAAGAATATCGTCATGATTTATAATTTTATATCGAAGGATACAATTTACTTTAAAAACTAGTAGCAGCTTAGATGTATAATTTTATTTAACGGAATCGAGTTTTTCTGTTGGTATAAAGAAGTTTTTGTTCGGCATCAAAGCAGTTATTTCTTCTTTAGGTAAAATAGTTTAAATTCCATGCAACAAGAATGTTCGACTCCACAAGAGTAATTATTATTGACCACCTACAAGATCGGCATTGCCATGACCGAAGGGCGATGCACAGACCTACTCGTAAAGATTTTTACATCAAAGAACTTGCTTCGTAATGTAATATTATCTGAACAATTTTCTTCATTTTGATGTATGTAAATTATTGTATTGAGCTATAGCTTGCGAAAAAAGCCCTAAACAAAATGCCGAGACATGAAATATATACAGTTTTAACCAGTGCCGGATTAACCTATAAGCAAATTAAGCAATTGCTTAGGGCATCACGTCTCAGGGGGCACCAAGAAGAACCACTCAGAAATGAAAAGTACCTCACTAAACCGTGTCAACAATTTTTTTTTTCTTCTTGTCATGTTCTCAAAAAATTTATTTACTGATAATTTTTTTTTAAATGAAAACGAAAAAAATTTTTTTCAATTAGTTCAATTTTTCTAGTTTTAAAGTTTTGAAACTTTTTTCCTATTAATTTTATAAAAATGTCCGACTTTTGACACTTTTACGGAGAGGCAAGGTTGGTACGAGGGGCGATGCACGCCGTGCGATCGTATCAGAATGGAAGCATCTTATGGAGGTCGGTACCAAGGGCTCGCTTTACTTTGAAGCGTTCCCAAAGGCAATATTTTGTCACAGTAATAAATAAATGTGTCAAAAAGGTTAAAAACTAAATAGCGCCCTTCCAAATTATGAGTATTTTAATTCATTAAAATTTTTTGTATACCAGCAAGCTATTCAGCTTTTGTCATTGGTTTCTTTGAAAAGTGAGTGTTGACGCTTGGAATAAATCCGAACAGTTATTTATTTTGGTTAATCTTTCTGTATTGTTTTAGGTGTATTTGTATTAAAACGTCTATGATTTTCGACCAAATTTTGAATAATGACAATCATTGTTCTTCGAGCAATGCAACATTAATTCTAAAATGAAAATGAAATCAACTTAAAACTAGCTCTCCGAAGAAGAATAACAACCACAAAAAACAAAAAAATCTGTCTCTCTCGCAGGTGCATATTTTTTATATTTTCGATTTTATCACCCTCGAAAGCAATTCCTCTCGTTGCCGGTTCTAATTTTTAGTATCAAGAATAAAACTTTTTGTTTTCGTTGCGTTAAAAAGTTGTATATTATTTTATGTGGTTTAATTTTTTTAAACACATATTTAGTCGGCGGAAATATCTTTCGTAAATTCCAGGAAGTATCAAAAATGTAGGCTGCATTATGCTGTCAAAAATATAAAAAATAGTGTGTATCTAAATACAGTCAACATAAAATTATATCGCACACAATTAAGCAGCAAATGTGAAGGCAACATACTTTTGTTGTAGCCTGACTCATTAACTGACAACATCAAAACCTTTCTGCGAAACAAATTATGTTAAAACCACTGCGCTGCAGATTGTTCAGTGTTTCCAACTTAGTCGTTTTCCATTTTTTCATACTGTTTGGGCGGAAACCGAACATCTTAATGTTATTTAAAGTAATTACAAGAAGACTTCAATCGGTGGATTGAATTAGATGTAGAGACTTCTAATTTGAATTAATTCGACTTTGGAGAGGTCGTGTGGTGCCGAAAAGACAGCGCTATTTTTTTGTTTCACCGCGTAAATTTTCTCTCTCTAAGCTACCCTCCTGCCCGTTGTTGAATCTTCACTCATAATCACGTAACGCGTTACTCGGAAAGAAGTAGCTTTGAAATAGCAAAAGATCTTTTTTCAAATCTTCTTGGCTTCCGGGCTTGTAAGCCGTGGTCCATTGGTATAACTACCTGACGTTTCGTGTACAACTGCGGTAGACATTATCAAAGGCGATGTGGTAGCGGGCGAAGTGTCCTTCTAGGCTGCTCACAGGTATAAGTGTGTTGACAAGTGTTGTACTTCCGTTTACGACCGAGTAGAGAACACGATCACGCTGACTATAAAAGACGGAAGTATCACACTTGTCGACACACTTACCACATCGCCTTTGATAATGTCTGTAGCAGTTGTAGACGAAACGTCAGGTAGTAATACCAATGGACCACGGCATACAAGCCCGGAAACCAAGAAGATTTGGATCAACACCGGCCGTGAAAGCCTACACACTTGGATAAAGTTTTTTTTAATCAAGTCCTCTAGTCCAAGGTTGATTTTGATGGTACTGTTTCATTTTCTCGTTCAACTGCATCGACAGCGAAGTTTCGTTAATGTGATAAATTCCTTTTTTGCCACGCAATCGATATGCTGTATCAATATTTTGATTATCCCTGATTATCTTATCAAACAACGTTCACAAATACTTCTTGGAATTTTTACTGAACCATGAATTTGAAAATAAAAATGATGATATCGGTTTAATATTAATACTAATCAATAGTGGTATTCTGTGTCAACATCATACCTGATATTTTTTGTTGTTACATATTTGAAAATATCAGTGATAACTGACTAATAAAAAAATATTCAATTAGCGGGAAATTTATGTGACCTTAAGTGTCTGTTGTGAATTTTTTGAAAGTGATAATTTAATTATGAATTAATAAGCAAATGTTTCCGTATTTTACTATAGTGATACATTATACATTATTAATAATGAGACCTTGTCACCAAATTATATTTATGTTTCTAACGTGTTACATAAAAAAATTATAATCAATACCGCCTGTGCCGCTAATAGTATATTGTGCGACTAGTGAGAGAAGGATAAGATTCCATGAGCGTAAAACGCACGCGAGTGGAATATTCTCCTTCGATCAATGGTCGCACATAATTATTATTCAACTAGCACGAGTAATATGTAATCGGGGCCCTGATAAAAGAGGGAAAAATAATAAATCACTTCATTGATTGACGTACCCACCGTCAGTGTATAAACACAAGATTGCCATGACTTTCGCTGAATTGCGATGCTGTTTTCATATATACAATACCGCCTACCACGTTCCTATTGGTCCAGAAGCTGCGTGCAGTTTTTTTTCATTATTGCACGCTTGGGCTTACTACTGAGTTTCTATTGGTCCAGAAAATTCATTATCACACTGTACGGCTCATTATTAGCACTCTACGCGTCAACATGAAGTAATTTATTATTTCTCCCGAATTTAGCAGGGCCCCGAAATTACATATTACTCACGCGTGTTGAATAAAAATTATTTCTCTACTGTTTTCTTTTGACGTGATAACGTCTTATAAATTGATGAATCACCAATCTTATAAATTGATAAAACACCGGCTGCATGCACGAAAAAGTGTAACGTTCCTAACGTTCGTAACGTTCCGCCTGACCCTGTGCGTGCTTTTCTCGAAAACGGCCCTAACGATTTGGATGAAATTTACTGAAAAGGGATTTTGGGGGGCAAAAAATCGTTTTAGCTAGGTCTCATCTCTCGAAAAAATCGAATTTTCGATCAGGTCTTACGCATTTTCGATCATGTCTTACGAATTTTCGATCTGACGCGAGTTTAACATTTTTTACCCATTACAAAAAAACGCCGCTAAAGAAGTTTTCACTTCAAAAACTCTGTGCGTTTGAAAAGCGAGTATTTATTAAATTGATGACAGCTCAAAAAAGAATAATTGCTCACCCCTACGAATATGTGATCCACCAGTTGAGAATCACAGTTCTATACGGTTTGTAAACACAAAGGTTTTTTGTTACTCGCAAGTCGTAACGCAAGACTTTTTGATCACATCTCAAGTAAATTACATTTGAAGCAAAACTGTCAATGTCACCCAGATAAATTGTGCATATGCCTTATTTATTTGTATTATGTACAATTTACCTAATTCGTTGATCTAAAAACTGAATAATTATTTGGTTAACCAATTTACAACGTCATGTTTGGTGTATTTTAAATGCAAAAAAACTTGTTTGAAATCTGAGAAATTAAAACTATTTTTTTCTAAAAAACACTATACCTCTGGTCGATGTTCAATAAGATTGTTTCAAGAGAAATTTTTACGTACCTCATTTCATGACCAATTGTATAAGTTTGTCTGTGACCTTCGATTAAAATAATTTATTTCTGCGATGTAGATTCATTTATTAATATTATGTGAAATTGAAAAGTAAATACTATTTTGATACCAGACAGCATTTACATATCGCACGTTGAAAACAAAAGTGGCATTATGCAAAAAATGACATTTTACAGTAGAGCATTTTTTAGTTTTAATATTATTGTTTTGTCCTAAAAAAGTTACTATTAAAATACTGCTTATAGAGATTCTTATGTTAATAATGAGACAATTTATTATTGTTTTAATTTATTTGTTGACCACAATGTTAAAAATAAAGTTATTAAAAAAAAGAACTTTTTACAATAATTTTTTGTTTAGTGTCATTGTTGTCATAACCTATAATCAGTAAGTTGGAGACTTTAACTGCAAAAAGTGTCACTAAACAAAATGTGTCATTTTATGTATTTACTTACTTGCATTAATTTTTGTAGCAACTGTAATCGCAGTAAACTGTCGTTTAACAAAATGTGTCACTTTTTCACTTACAGCGACGTGCGTACCAAACAACTGCTTTGACACAATTAAAATAGTGTCATTATCAGTCATGACCATGGGCAATTCTTTCAAAATATAAAGTGACACTAGCTCAGTCTAGCGGAAGTAAGTGGATTTATGAGCAAACGGAAATTTTCGTATAGTGACACTGTTGCAGTAAAACATGAATCTTACAAAAGGTGAAAAGTTAACTTTTTTATATAGTGTCACTATTGTTTTCAACGTGCGATATTTTTTTCTATATTAAATAATACCGCAAGTCTTTAACTAGTTATATGCCACAGTTCCGCTCACACAATCTTCGATTTTCGAGACAGACAAACCAAATTGTTGGAAACACATTAAATATTCCAAAATTCCCAAGAAACTAAATTACAAATAACAGTAAAAAATTCTAACTCAAACATATGTTTTTAAGATAAAACTATCACACCATTTCTGAAATACTGATAATGTTTTGTTTGTGTTTATAAAAAGCTACGTAAGTGTGTAATTTTATAATAATAAATAAAAAGTATTTTTAGAGTGCATATAACATTTTGAAATAAAAAAAAGTTTTCTTTAGTTTATTTAAATGATGGGAACACTATTACGCAATTAAATACTAACATTTTTATTACTTGCTTTTATATATACAAATTATTGTAATTAAAAACTTGCTTTAATTTAATATTTTTTAATCTCTTCAGTTCGAAAACTATATTAGTAAAGATATACATAAAAAAAATATTAAATAGAGAATATACTGAAAGTTTATAACAAGAATGGTTCAGGGATAGTATTTCAAAAATTTCGTCGTCTGTCTCGAAAAGTAGCATAAAAAAGAACTAAAGAATTTATAGTTTTGTTCTATTTAATGAAGGCCATCAGCAGTGGCTTAACTGCAGGGCGGCAGACTGACAAAAATCCAGGGGCCCTCAGTTTTATGGGGTCCCGCAACAATGAGTGAATCTATAGCCCATCATCCTACAAAAGTATTTATTATTTTTATATCCACCAAAATCAGTTTTGTTTAAGATTAGCCGTTTACAGATTTTTTTCTTGTCTCTTGTTCTAGATATCTTATTATTTACGAACACAGTTTCTTTTTATTGGGAGTTCAAACGAATTTTCAGAACGCTAGAAGGCTCGTCATAAAAATGTAGTAACGGCCACTGGGCACCAGATTTATCGGTTAGTGCCAATTTTTATTTTCCAGTTATTGGGATTCACTAGCTATGTATATTATTAATATTTACACTGAAACACGTTTATTAGTTACCATTTTTGATTTTTTAAAAATACAAAACCTTCAAGCCTCTATCTTTGATTTACTTTTGATGACAGTTTTTTTTTACAGTATTTTCTTATGATTCCTTCATGGGAAAACATATTTTCAGAATGTTTTTTTTTTTTGTTTGTGCAACGTCTCGGTCTGTTCTCTGGTTTCGATCGATTTTAAAATTTAATACAATGCAGTATTCCCTCCTATCGAAGAGGTTTTGAAATAGCACTCTCCGATCTCTGTAGTTCTTAATATTATGATTTAAATATAAACCTTATATGTCGACCGTCTATAATCTAGTGAATAATCTGATTTTGTATTTTGTAGTAATAATTAATTAAACAAAATGATCATATATTCGTACGCGATTCTTTTTGTTTCGCATTTTAGTGTTAGTTCTTAATTATTAGATGTTACGACTTTATTGCTTATTATAAATAAAAAAAAAAACATTTAATAATCATAATGCCTTGTATTCACTGCATTTTATCGCAATAAAATAATTAATTAAATTCAACATGTAATAAAAAAAGCAAACAATGGATTCACTGTGGACGCAATAATTAAAAGGAGAGATCAGATAGGCTGATCTTATTTTGCAAGGCTTTTAGGTCTACAAATTAACATATAAATGTGTACAGATTAATTATTATTAATAATTACATACATCAAACTGAATACTTTTACAATTTTTGAAGTGAAAACTTCTTTAGCGGCGTTGTACACTTTTTTTGTAATGAGTAAAAAATGTTAAACTCCCGCCAGATCGTCAGATATGCGTAAGACGAAAACTTTTATTTATACAACGTAGACATCTAGCGTTGAAATATCGTACATAAAAATGCAATCTATGATACAAATCGAAAATTCGTAAGACGTTAATATTCAAGTTTTCACTTCTGCCGGCACTCCCGGAATGCAATCCGTCTTTTTATTGTAAAAGCGCATAGTACAGCCAATTAATCGGAATCTTTGATCCTTCGCTTTGTTCTTGGCGATTTTTCATTAAACAATATTTTTAATTTTCTCGGCGTTTAGTAACACTTTAACATAATTTCGAGTCGAAATTAAATCTTTTTACCTCAATATTTCTGAAATAATTATTTTCATAAAAACTGGGTTTGCCTTGAGTCTTTTTAATTAATTTTTATATTTACTTAATAGAATTTTTAAATGTATATTTTTTTTGAAATGTTATACAATGACGTTAGATGCCTTAGGTGAAATATGTATAAATAAATAATTGCGCGGTTCATGGAGACTGTGAGTATACGAATGCGTGTATTATGTGTATATGTTTACAGAAACACAAATATTTGATTTATGAACTCGGTAGCTACGATTGACAAAACAATAAGAAAATGTATTAATAATTAATTGTGGTGTGTACTGTTTGTATGAATTAATTATAAGGAAAACAACAACAATATTGAGCACATCTTAAGTTGGCATAACTGAGTATTGAGATTGTTATGTAACTCTACACACAGTCTTAAAGAAAACGTAGATGTTTTTAACTTCCAGGAAAGTCCCGTAGGAATGGAACTACATGACTACCGTATTACGGGTGTTATAAACAATAATTTCACACCATTTCGTAGACACTGAGATTATATACAATTTCAACTTTTCAATTTAATTATTACTAACTTTTTAAAAGCTTTCTTGACTCTTAAAGCATTTTATTATTTTGATTTTGACGTGATAACGTCTTATAAATTGATGAAACACCAGCTGCACGCACGAAAAAGTGTAACGTTCCGAAAAGTGTCACGTTCCGCCTGACCCTGTGCGTGCAAGCGAGAGCGCAGTATAAGCGATAGAGAAGCACGATCGGCCCAAGTTTGACAGCTACTAAAATTTAGGTTATGTATTATTAAATATGATATTCGAGCGGAATACGTTATCACGTAAAACTATCGTCCGTAAACCGACTTTACAGACAACCAATTTTTTCGTTGGCAAATTTCATGTTCAAATCTATATTAGGCTTAAAAGTAGTTGAACGCGTTACAGAAGTATTAATGAGGTTTAAATGAATTCTTTGGATTCAGCTCGATTTTTCCATAAGTACCGTTCGCGTTAGGGCATCGAACGTTTTTGGAGTATCAAAATTTATTTGTTTTGCAAAAAAATTCTGACTTTAAAAGAAAGGTTATTGACGTGATAACGTCTTATAAATTGATGAATCACCAATCTTATAAATTGATAAAACACCGGCTGCATGCACGAAAAAGTGTAACGTTCCTAACGTTCGTAACGCGTGACGTTCCGCCTGACCCTGTGCGTGCTTTTTGCTAATTTCTCGCTCAATTTAAATCAGATCGGTTTGAAACCAGTCTTAAACGAAAGAGGAGAACATTTTACATAGATTTCGTATAACAGAATTTGCCTAAACAGTTTTTTTATACAAATTTATATAGAAAAATAGCTGTATAAATGCAATGTTGTCTAATGCATGGCGCGCGCGCGACGCGGTCGGTCGTCTTTGTTTGCCGTACATGGAAATTAGAAAATAACGTATGTCTTGTCTTAACATGAAAACGGCTGCATTTCTAATGTTTAATTCAATTTTTTGACATTAGTATTTTGTGAAATGCAACGCCTTCTAAGTTAAGTATTGGAATAACTAATTATTATTAGAACATAATACTTTGACAGTTGCAAACGTCACTTTTGACATTTCTTATCATTCCGACACCGGATAAGCGGATTGAAACCAAATTTTGGGAGGTTTAGGTTATGTATTACGGAATACGTTATCACGTAAAACTATCGTCCGTAAACCGACTTTACAGACAACCAATTTTTTTTTGATGTGTAAACATTTTAGATCTCGCCCTACGGTATACCGTTCGACCGTCTGCAATGTCAGACGTAGTTAACCCTTAGCTAGACGCGTGAGAGATCCGCAATACCAGGCAATTTATTATTAATCAATAATCATGTTTAGCCATGTACTACTATTTTATAATCTTTGCTGCTTCTGTATTCTATATGATAGCTAGATATTGCACATTATAAATGTTTGATCCAAAATGGTCAAATCTCTTCTGTTCTTACATCATGAATGATGTCAATTAGATTTGCTCATTTATAAAGTATTAATATGGCCTGGTTACGCAACGGTTACTGTGTTATGTAACCGACTCTCTGTGATCATAAAGAAGCGAATGCTAAATAGCGTCACGGTTCTGCACACACCAACAGTTCTGACATGTGACATTGTTATGTTATGATGACAGTGTCATAATGTAGACAGCAAACTTGATACACGCGTCGCTTGTGCAGGGTGCGGTAGCCCGGCGTAGACCTGGTCGGTGAAATTATATTGAGTTCCACACTCGCAATACATAAATCAGTGTTTCCACTTTAGGAGTATTTTTCCCTAAATTTAGGGGAATTTTTTCTATTCAGAGAAATTATTAGGGTAAAATATTTTTACATGGCCCTAATACTAAATACTAATTTAAAAATACTGCACAAGCGCTCCTACGTCAGCTGATCTAAATACTGACCCTGTATTATCGACTCTTTTTAGCAGGGATGTGAAAAAATAATCGATTTTTATTTTAATCGATTATTTTTTTCTTATAATCGATTTCTTGTAATCGATTTTATTTGTGACAATAATCGATTTTTAATGAATCGATTATAAAAATTACACATTTTAATCGATTTTTGTAAATGGTGCCATCTGTGCGACAGACGATTCTTTTTAGTTTTTTGATTCTTTAAAATCAAAGTTTAAAGCATGATTTATTTTGTATTTTAGTTTTCATACCAAAAACTTGTCGTTTTACTTTTGATTCTTATCGTTTGGTTTTATTTTTATTACCCACGACGGAACGGAGCATGTATATGCGTTTAGGGTGAGAGATTGTGTGTTCGTTTGTTTGTATGTGCACTCGATCAATGTCGCCATTTATCTGGAAAACGGTTTGATCAATTCAGACGCGGTTTTCTGTAAAGGGTTTGTAATTCATCTGAGATGGTTCTTAGATAGATATTATTACGATGATTACGCCCCAGGGGGCGCTGCACTGCACAAAATACCATAACAAAAGTGCTACGCACAAACAGATCTAACAAGCGTTCGTTATTGTAAATTACAATTTGTAATAAAATGTCAAATTGTACTAGAAATTGTTTTAACAATTCTAATCTGTATCAATAACCATAAGATTGTCATTTTGGTTATTATTATTATACTTATCATTTTAAATGATTTCCATTCTAATAAATTGTTAATATTATTCTCTTAAGTTTGTTATTATATAGAAAAAATCGATTATTTCTTTTAAAATCGATTTTATAAAAATCGATTTATATTCAAACTAAAAAAATCGATTATTAAGTAATCGATTTTTTTCATTCAATGTCACATGATCACATCCCTACTTTTTAGTGAGCGGAGCGTACGCAGTAAGCTCCCAATAAAGAGTGATGTGGACACATCACTAATTTAACTAAAGTCAACAGAAACACAATACGTAGCAGAACACCAATAACGATATTATAAGGTTAATGTGTGAAGGAACTGTGTTGACTGCCACGTGTCAAAACCCTCTTTTTGTTTACGCTGATGGTTCTATAATTAGTTTTCAGGGCGAAGAAAGGTGAATGAAACTTGAACATTTTATTTTTGCCGCATTTGTCAACCTGCTTTCTGGAAAACAAATTAGATGTGAACTAATATACTCAATTTATTAACAAGAAAGTGAAGATTTTTACAATGTTTTCGAAAGTAAAATTTTATTACTCTACATTAACTTCAAAAGTTAATTTTATTACTATTGGAAAAGTTCATAAAACTCTTCGTTTGTCATAAAATTAAGTGCAATAAAAGTTGGTTTTAAAATGTCCTCACGAGTAATGCGTCAAGTTTTAACTTATGTGCTGATGTTTACAATTTTAATTTCTTTATTTTGATTTCGAATACTTTTCCGTACCAAAATGGTAAAAAACGGAAGCCAACGTCATATATTTATGTCAGTTTTTTGAGGAACACATACTGTCGACTTAAGAGTATTCGTCCCTGCAAATACCCCCTGCACCCTTCATCACAAATCTTTTCCCCTCGCCTAAAAACGGTTCGCGCTCTCCCGACGCTATTTTTAAAGCTAGAGGGTTCTGGTAAACGCCAAATGAAAGATAAAGAATCAGACTACAGATCCTTCAGGCGAATTTTTTGAAAAAAAAATTCCTGAAAAAACTTACAACCTTTTGAAAAAAATAATAAGTTACGTAATATTTCACACGTAGGCGAAACTGTTTTCCAAAAAATTCGCCTGAAGGATCTACAGTATTCTGATTCTTTGTCTTTCATTTGGCGTTTACCAGAACCCTCTAGCTTTAAAAATAGCGTCGGGAGAGCGCGAACCGTTTTTAGGCGAGGGGAAAAGATTTGAGATGAAGGCTGCAGGGGGTGTTTGCAGGGACGAATACTCTTAAAAAGCTGAATAGAGCTTGTGTGTAACATATATGTGCTTGGAATCGATTTGCGTGTCACTTTTGGAACGCATTTCCCTGTTGAAAAAAGAGTAGATCTAAAAAATTAGTACATATACGATGCATCCTTCACGTTATTACATATTTTATTAAATGTGCTGCAGTCTTGTATAGCATTTAGCTGCATAGTCATAAATTAATAAATTGATTACTCAAGCGAAAAATATTTTGAGAACCCGATTTTAAGAAAAGGTCAATTCAGGTCATACAGCTAAAGAAACGTATACAATGAAATCAGATTCCCGATTCTCATAAACATTTTATAGCTGCACTTCTTGGCAAAAAAATTACCTCATATTTTATCTTCATATAGCATAATACATTTAGCCCATAAAACTGCTTGTAATGTTTTGATACATAGCCAAACTTTCAGGAATTTTTCAGAAAGTATGTTTGTTTCAAACCACTCAATCTTGAATTTGTAATAAAATTACAACCAAATATGGCCTTCGTTTTAAATAAATCGATAACATTTAATTTTAGTGTTTCACTGCATTTTTTTATTTTTTGCCTGTAGGATCTGTACTGTAATTTTTAATTTGACGTTCACCCAAAAACCTTTAAAAATAACGCTGTGAGAGTTGTAACATTTTTAGATGAAAAATTGGTTGTCTGTAAAGTCGGTTTACGGACGATAGTTTTACGTGATAACGTATTCCGCTCGAATATCATATTTAATAATACATAACCTAAATTTTTGTAGCTGTCATAACTGCGCTCTCGCTTGCACGCACAGGGTCAGGCGGGACGTGACACTTTTTCGTGCATGCAGCCGGTGTTTCATCAATTTATAAGACGTTATCACGTCAAAAAAAGTATTTGAATTGAATATTTTGCGGGGTATTTGTAGGTACCCTCAATGCTCTTAATTGTAAATGAATTAAAATGAATTGTTTTATATAATTTTTTATATAAATTACTAGATAACGAAATATGCTTACTTATCATCTAGAGATCTGTTTTTAATTAAATACTACACTGTTATTATTATGTGGACAGATTATATTTATGGTTACAATATAATATGAAACGCAGAAGTAGCAGTTAATTTGTGTGAGAAAAAATCACATACTTTTCTTTCTTAATCATTTACAGAGATAATAATTTATTTCAGGTGTTTATACACAACACTTTTTTCTTTTTTAAAATTCTTCACGTACAACTTTTAAACGAACACATGGAAGCTGAAAAGCTTAAAGCTAATTAACCGTAACACCATTAAAATGATTAGCTAAAATTCAGTTAAAAGACACATTTAAACTTGTAAACTTTAGATTAGAAGTTTTGTATATCAAGTAACTTTACTTCAAGCACAGACTTTAACAATATCGCGAACGGGTCAGGGCCGAACTCTTTATATTTTTTTGATAATGTATGCAGAGACATTAAATTAAAGGTCCGTTTTTCAGGTCGAATGACTGTAGAATCTATACTAATTTATATAAAGCTGAAGAGTTTGTTTGTTTGGTTGGTTGGTTGAACGCGCTGAACTACTGGTTCGAATTGAACTTTTTTTTGTTGGGTAGTCCATTTATAGAGGAAGGCTAAGGCTATATAATATCACGCTACGACCAATAGGAGCGGAGCATCATTGAAAAATGTAACTCAAAATTTGTCCGTCCGACAAAAACTTTTGAACGGTAACTCCGATCATCATGAAATTTGGACACAACATTCATCTGGGTAAACTAAGATAAACGTGCGTACTCGTGTCCCTTTCCCCTATTCGGTCTTTTGAAACCGGGCGGGACCGCTAGTTGAATATAGATATAAAATATAAATTCCTATCAGACTTCGTGTAAAAGCGACATCTGAATTAACGGCTGATCTCACAGCCCACCATATCAGGCCGTGTGTAGGGGGGGGGGGGTTAATGTGACATTACAGATTTGTTAATTACCCAATCTCTTCAGCGTCTATAATCTCTCTCTCTCTCTGTCTGTGAAGAATGGAAGCAATGAAGCCATAAGCGGTTTTGCCTTGTGACTAAAAATGTCTATAGTAAAGGCAACCCAATCAGCAAATGGGTTCGCTCTATATGCAGATGATGTTATTTTGTGTTATATAATGATAGTACGGAAATGCATGAATACATCTGGCCTAGGCTGTTTGAGCTCCGGGAAAGATATGCGGGAATACGGGAACAAGCCGACTGGTACGACTATCGTAATATATAATCTCAAGTTATATCATGGCGTGTTTTGAAGTTTAGAGAGAAGAAGACACGATTCATTCGAGTATTAAAATGTTTGTGCTAGCTACCCCATAAAACATCAAGCACCCCATATTTGGTATTCACTTGTTTTTGTGAAACACAGTATACTTTGATTGGTTAGATCAGTGATTCCCAAAGTGGTCTATATCGACCCCCAGGGGTCGACGACAACTTGCAAGGGGTCCATGTCAGGGGGAAAAAATAGGGGGTCCATGAAATGAAAATGGGGGTCAACGATAGTAAAACTCCGAACAAAAAAAGAAACAAACTGGACATCGTTAACCGAAGAGATTTAAGATTAAATCTAACTAAATTGATGCCAAATGTTGAAAATTTATTATTAAAGCATCAGGTTCATCCCTCACACTTAAAGCATTTATTTTTTGCTTAGTTATGTTATGTAGGTAACAGAAATTAAATTTTAATTTGGTTCGTCTAATTTGAATCTAATTAATAAATGTACAAAACTAAACATTTCACACTACATTTCACTACCGTTATAAATTTAAATCGTTCAAAGTGAGTAGCACCATACCGGTTGTCAAAAATACATTTGAAATTAATGAATTTGCAAAAAATCAATATCAGATAAGCAGGGGGTCTACCCAAAACCGAAAAACATGGCAAGTGGTCTACGAGACAAAAAAGTTTGGAAACCTCTGGGTTAAATTCATATACAGGCGGCGTATTGTATTTCGGTTTCTTTTCTTCATTTTCCTGTAAATTGCGGCAGTTTTTGAGTTTTTGTAACTGAACTTAATTTTGAAAATATCAAAAAATTTTTAAATGTAATTTATACACATTTATGTTTCTAAATGCAACTGTTGAGACGATGTTAGATATCTGTATAATATCGATCTTTATACTTTTTAAATATTGATCACGCGGCCACGTTTAAATCTCTTGGTTTTTAATGACAACCCAATCTAAACCAGACTTGTAGCTGGACAAAGCTTACCTTATATATTGAAATAATTTTTGAATGACACTATAAATGCCACGTATATAAATTGTGTGTGTTTAATTGTATTAACAATACAAGAAAGGGTTCTATTTGGAATAAATGTGCATAGGGTTTAAAATATCTCCCTTGGGAACGTCTATAGAAACCATTATACTGGACTAAAGCAATTTGATAATGAATAGAGAAACGCTGACCAATATTCCCTTTATAAGGCTCAACAAATTCCTTAGGGAACCCCTAATAATTGCTGCGTAAACGATAACGAAAGTTCGTTAGTTATTCTACCAGCGTATGCTAAACTGTTTGTAGTAACTGACGAAATTATTTTTAAAAATAGTTTAGTCGTGGACAAAAATTAAAAAATTTAGTTCAAATGGGCGAAATTGGTTTTTGAAGTCCGCCTTCTTGATTTGTATAAATAAATAAGATTTACTTACGAGCTGTGACCTCTTTTGTACAAATGTAAGAACATGACACTTACCTGAAAGAAAAAATCATGTTAGAGAAAAATTATAGTAAAATATAAGGTTATACTCTAAAGAGAATAAACAATTATGTGTTGATTTTTAATATATTTATAGGCTCTTACTAGATAGTCACCTCATATACCTACTATATCTTTGATTATAAATAAAAAACTATTATTCAACACGCGTGAGTAATATGTAATTTCGGGGCCCTGCTAAATTCGGGAGAAATAATAAATTACTTCATGTTGACGCTTAGAGTGCTAATAATGAGCCGTACTGTACGATAATGAATTTTCTGGACCAATAGGAACGCAGTAGCGAGCGGAAGCCGTACAATAATGAATAATAACTGCATAGTTTCTGGACCAATAGGAACGTGGTAGGCGGTATTGTATATATGAAAACAGCATCGCAATTTAGCGAAAGTCAGGGCCATCTTGTGTGCATCGAGGGCGGTGGGTACGTCAATCAATTAAGTGATTTATTATTTTTCCCTCTTTTATCAGGGCCCCGATTGCATATTACTCGTGCTAGTTGAATAAAATATTATGTGCGACCATTGATCGAAGGAGAATATTCCACTCGCGTGCGTGTTACCGCACTCGCTACGCTCGTGCGGCAAATTTCACGCTCATGGAATCTTCTCCTTCTCTCACTAGTCGCACAATATACTATTATTTCAATGTAAGTTTTGACAGAAACCTTAACTATCTTAATTCCAACGTAACAAGTAATTTATATTTCATAAAAAAATGGTCGAGCCATTTTGGGGAGAAACACGAAAAAAAATTGAAAACATTGTTACCTAGTTGTTATTCCTCAAAATATATATTAAAAAAAACAGCTAGGAAATGAAATAATAGATATGTTTGTTTATAACTTTATATACATAATATGTGTAAACATTTAAATTTTTAAACTAGGCAATATTGTATATAGGTACTATTTTTTATTTTTAAATTTTCCAATATATTAACTTTACAGATACTAAAATAGTCATTTATTGCTAATATTTCCGTGTATCTTATTTAACACGCACGAACCGTCTATGATTACAAGCAATTTAAAAGATATAAAAATAAAAGCGCGTGGGCAAAGGAAATGGTGGGTACTAATATTTAATATTTGCCACAAGTCTGAAATACGGAGTATAGAAGTGCTCTGTCTCGGTTTGGAAGTTCAATTTTCGCGAGAATAGTAGAGAATTTGACGATTTACAAAATGCAATGCAAGAAATTTATTTCGTTGATTTTTGTCGATAATCTTCGGACAGGTCAATTTGTATTTTTTAATTATCGACACATATTTAATCCGCCTAATTAATTTTAAAAAGCAAGGTGGATCAAATAATATATTATTAATTGTAAGCCCTTTTTATCTCCAACAGAGTGAATTTATTTTTTCATTCGATTTAGTAAAAAAAAAGAATGCATTTTAAAGTGAAAAGACTGATTTTTTATATATTTTTTTACTGTTCAGGTTTAGAACTAGACCAATATCAGTCTAGCTCGTGCTAATGGAAGTTTAATCACTTTAAAATAATTAGTAGCAGTAGCACGAGTAGTGACCTCGAAAAACAAAACAATTAAAAAACACAATTGTTTCAAATAAAGATGGTGCGAGCACGCTGTAGCTATCTATTTAAGATTTTCTTTTATCTCAAACTAATCACTATATTTAAAACAGACTAAAACAATGGAAGATATATGGGAAACGCTTTGTTTTCAGTGTAAAGGAGGTTAAGGTTACTATAATAATTTCGGTTAAGAGGTTAAAGCAGTTTTACGATATAAAAACTGTGTTTTCTACAATATGCAAAATACTCTTGACATGTTTATAATACCTCTTCGAAATAAAGAAGCAGCATTGATTATGCATAATGATTCGACGGTAAATAAACATACAGGCGATTCAAAGATCGATTGGTGAATGCTGGTTTTTATTTGGAACTATGATTTTTTTTAATTAACATGTTTGTATTTTTTTTTTAATTCAGTGCGAGTCGTGGAGACAAATTTATTTGAGCATCGGAGTTTTGAGTTGTTGACAACCTTATTTTGTATGGAGCACGTGTTCTGCTTGTTTCGAAAGAAAAAAAAGAAACAATACAAGAAAGAGGTGCGTGGTTCGTAGACGCAATAAGTGTTTAGGAGATAGATAGATTGTAAATTATAAACGCTCAACAACTGAGGTGATCAACCGGCATACACAAACCGACTGGTAAGGTCTCAGGTTCCTGGGAGCGCTAATTGCCCCGCCCCCCAAAAAAAACAACGTTGGAATTAGTGATGTGTCCACATGACTCTTTATTGGGAGCTGGCTCCGTGTGCTCCGCTCACTAAAAAGAGTCGCTCAGAGCGAGTCGTTCAAAGGAGCGACACTAGACAGTACGCACTACACAAGAGTGCAGACTGCAGAAGTGTGAACTGTCATCATACATGCTCAGGAGTTACGTAGCATTGCACAGCACAATACACACACTCAACTCTGAGCTCATTTTCATATGATTCTGATCTTATATTATTCGCATATCGGATAAACTATAAAGTATAATAAAAGCTTAACAATAATAATGTTTATTGTTATAATATTATATCTTTGTCAACGACGTCAATGTGAATGGTTTAAGTACTGTAAGCTTGAACTTACAGTGTGTCATTCAACAACATTAAATGACTCGGCAAAGATAACTCCGTACGTGCAAAGTTCACTAGTGCCTCTGTGGCCTGTGCTGTGTGCGCTCTGTAAATGTGCGAATGCAACCGTACAGAATAGCTCAGCACAGAGCAATGGCGCTCGGAGTGAGTCATTCACAAAAAAAGGGCGACTCGCTCCGCTCCGTGAAAGGAGTTATTTATTATAAACGACTCGCTCAGGAGCGACACATCACTAGTTGGAATGCAAACTGTATTACAATCTCTTTCCCCTGAGGGGCAAGTTAAGGAGAAAGAAAGCAAAAATGCATACATGATATGACGATATAATCGCTATTTCCATCTTTTGAGGAGCTTTTTTTAAATGTAACTTTGAAAAAGTATAAAAATGTATATGGATTTTAAAATAAACAGGGTATTTAAAAGTACACAATAGTGGAAGCTTTGAACATACTACATAAATTACAGAGACGTATGGAAGGAAACTTGTAAAAGTCGGTGAAGCGAAGAAATGACAATTCCCTGGATTGACGAACAACACTGTACAAAGACTGAAGAGACATTGACGCCGGTTGACGGACACGAAACTCTTGTACTTGTTACATCCACGCTACATTGACTCCATTAAGTGTATACCTACTGAAGACGTTTTACACAAGCACTGTATAGTCATATTAAGCTTGCCGTCCACTACGAACGAAAATTACTTCTGTTGTCGCCAGCAAAGTATCTGTTAACAACGTTATAGCATATATGTCTGTTGCGCATGCGCCGATTTTCCCCAAAAGCAATAGGGCTCATCATATCTGCATACCAAACAACTTCCCAAAATTTGGTTTCAATCCGTTCATCCGTTGACCTTGATCGTGCTCATTGCGTATATTAATTAAATATATTTGGGGGGTTCTGGTCCTACTTTATAACTGACAAAATGTTCTGGCATTTTCGTTTCTGGATTATATAAGTACTGAACTAAAAGATTATAAAAACTTCAAGTTGTCTAAAACAAGTTTTTTGCGGATATTTTTTTGCAGATATCATATGTTGCGCAGACGCGATACAACCGCAAACGCTCAGGCAGACTCGCCATTCCAGATTCACCCATTGATAAAAAAACAGTTGTGTGGTTTTAAGAAACCACGACGCAAGTGAAACTTTTATTGGATTGTAGACACTTATCCATCACGATTAATTATAAACAACAATATTTACATGAATACACGAATAAAAACATGTAAACACAGACTGACTATGTGTTATACATACTACACGGTCAGCTGATGCTAACCATGGGCGCCGCCATATTGGCCTTGGCTGCTCTACCGAGCGCCTACTCCGAACACCTTTCACTTTACCCCTACTCCGCGGCCGCCTGTAATGCGACATGCAACAGACGGCCAGAAAAATTCGGGGCGATAGAATAAAAGTTTCACTTTAATTACTGTTTTTTCATTATTTCAACTTGCCTAAAATACATACCCTAAATCGGTCGTCAGCTCTCCGGCTATTAGATTGTGTTTATATAATTACAATTTTTATACATGCAGGAGCAGTCTAATGTCGTTGTGAAACTCCCTAGAGCTAGACTGTACTAACAGAAATAAATAACTTATTTACATAGAAAAAGACTGCTTTCGAAGCTAAATTGTTTTGACTAAAGTATGTACCTAGAAAAATGTTGTTTCGAATAGGAAACTGTAAAAAAACAACAGTTTTAAATACGTTAAATATGTATAACAGTTAAAAAAATATTGTTTTAATTGATCAATTATTTTTTAAGCAGAATCGATTTAAAATTTTTATGATGAAATATGTGTAATTATAATCTATATTCTATGGCCATTGTCAAATCGGATTTTCTGACGATGCGTTCTGCAACCCACCATAAACAAAAGTTTCTCAAAAAAAATTGGTTGTCTGTAAAGTCGGTTTACGGACGATAGTTTTACGTGATAACGTCATAAAGAAACATTGATGAACTCTCTGACGTCACGCGAGAAGAGAGAGAAATGCGTACAAGTCGACGCTTGGGCCGATCGTGCCTCTCTATCGCTTATACCGCGCTCTCGCTTGCACGCTCAGGCTCAGGCGGAACGTTACACTTTTTCGTGCGTGCAGCCGGTGTTTCATCAATTTATAAGACGTTATCACGTCAAAAATTAGCGTGACGTGATCGGTTCAAGATCAAAAACTTTCTAAACATTTAAAATTGTATATCGCTTCCTAATATGCCGTATTGTTCATCGCATACTTTGATTTATTATCCAGAACAAATATCCTACTTCGATATTATTGTACCGAGAAAGATTACTTTATAGTGGACTACAGGCCCTAAGCATAGGTCAGCAGAGAACAAGGGTCTCTTTAAAACGATTCTGTCCTTTAATTTACTTGATTGACCCTTCTGTTGACCACATTGCCGGTATAACAATGTAATAACTAATGATGACAGATCGAGGAAATGATGTTACTACTTACTATAAATATTTAATTTCTTTCAAATATCATAACGCAGTCATCACAAACAGAGAAAAACAAATACAGAATTTCAGGCATTCTGTATTTTTACTGAAAAATTGGTTGTCTGTAAAGTCGGTTTATGGACGATAGTTTTACGTGATAACGTATTCCGCTCGAATATCATATTTAATAATCACGCGCAGGGTCAGGCGGAACGTTACACTTTTTCGTGCATGCAGCCGGTGTTTCATCTTTTTATATTGACGTGATTCATCAATTTATAAGACGTTATCACGTCAATAATTTATGTTCTGTTTCTTCTATCTTCTACATATAATAATTATAATAATTCGAATCTATGATATTGCATCTTTCGCTTCAAATTTAGGTTAATTTTATTTATTTAAATTACTCACCATATAATATAATTGTTTTTTTTAACTTTCTTTCTTTCGTATTTATTTTAAGTCTCAAAGATTAGCTGTCATAATATTTATAAAACAATTGTTTCACTGTTTATAATATAAAATTCCAAAACCTACTTACAATATTTAAGTATTTTCATACGTCAAAAAATTGATTTTTATAATGATAAAATTTGTAAGAAAACGATTTTTTCGAGAGATGAGACCTAGCTAAAACGATTTTTTGCCCCCCAAAATCCCTTTTCAGTAAATTTCATCCAAATCGTTAGGGCCGTTTTCGAGAAAAGCACGCACAGGGTCAGGCGGAACGTTAGGAACGTTACACTTTTTCGTGCATGCAGCCGGTGTTTCATCAATTTATAAGATTGGTGATTCATCAATTTATAAGACGTTATCACGTCAAAAAACGAAGTATCCAGTCGTTTTTCGGCACTTTTCTGAACTCTACGCCGTGTATAACCTCAGTTATCGAGCGTCTATAACTTACCTCTTAGCAGGCACTGATAAAATGAAAGTTACCGTATTTCAATTCCAAAATGTGTTTTCTTCGAATATAAAAATATGTCTATTTGTATGAAAGTTTAAAATTGGTTAAAAACAAGGATCATCAATCGCCCTTTTGGAATGCAATGAGAGATCGCACGAGACCAATACTTTCAAGAGACGAGATCGAGATCTTTAAGAATATCGAATCGATATCGAGTTTTGTTAATACAAAAGCCTTAACGATAATTTTAAAGAACTACACATGAGTTAAAAAAATCACGCGGAATAAAACTTTAGTTATAAAATGAAATCATATATTTTAGAAACACGTGTTAAATATTTGATTTATTAATTTGACCTTGATATATATAAATCACATATTTTTGTGTCAAAAATCTCGGCGACTAAACGAAACGAGACAGCCATTAAAGAAGACGACACCAAAAAATGGGTCATAGTTGTCTCGTCTTATAGGCGAAGCTTTAATATTTTGAAGATGTATTTATGCGTATGTTTTGTCTTATCGCGATTTTCTTAATACTAGTTATATATTAAAAGTCACGATTTACCATAAATGAACAAAATAGCACAATATATAGTTAGTTATAAATAAGTATTACACAATTGCTACATATATACAAAACTGACTGCACTGAGGAACTCTGCTTATGAAGCAGTCACGATTTTCTGAACAATGGGAATAATAAAACTAAAACGCAATATCTCTCTACTCGCATAATATGAAAGCTCCATAAATCACATTTTCAATATTAGACCTATTTACCATAGATCCAATTTTTCCGTTCCTTTGTTTGAAAATCTTCAGATTAAGAATAAATTGCTGTATCAGTAGAAACTAAGAAATGAAATGGCAGATAGATTATTATTTTACTAGTGTGACTTGTGCGAATTATTCGCACTAAATAAGTATAATAATTATCACTTTACAAAATTATTTTTTAAATATGATTGCAGGTATTAAATTCGTTTCTAATTTGGTACACTGCTTATAACGTTCTTCTTTTTGTTGTATTACAATATGAAGCTCAGATGACAGATCGAAGAAATATTTTACTAAAATTGTCATATAGAGGCGCAAGTAGCAAAAGCGTTGAGCTAAGCCGTCAGATGGCATCATGCAGCATTGCTGTGACCTTGTTCAGCGTTGCTCGCTGTTTCAAAATTAAAGCCGTCACCGTTAGATGGCATAGACGTTGTTCAGCGTTGCTGTATTTTAATTAATTTACAAAAATAAAAGCAATAATAAATTTAGTTAGTTGTCGATGTCAGTAGAGCAAGCAGTTATCTGTAAAATGATATATAATTTATGTGGAGAAATTGTGAGGTTTTTTCTAAAAAGGGAGGCAAACATTCTTAACCTTAGCGTATTAATATATATGGTTTATGTAATATCACTTGTATATATTTGTACGATTAGTTTTTAAGATTTATGGACGTTCGCCCTGTCCCATGGTGGTGTAGATATGGAGTGCTACTCTGAGTTGCGTGAACGAAATGACAGAAAGAGATAACAATAATTGCGTCTTTGTATATCAATATACAATCAAGACGGACCAGAAAGAGACATACATATACTCTGTTTGTCGTCGTGTCTTTCTTGTAGGTTTGAATATGCACAGCTGAATGGGTTCCCACAGAAGACAAAAATTAGGAGTGGTTACAGGTAAGGGACTCGCCAAATATCAACACCGGATGCGGATGCCATGCCTTAGCCTCTGCTATTTTTAATACAACTCCACTATTGCTTTGCATATTAAATCATATTCTCGCAAAGTGGTAAATTGACACACGATACAAAGGAATCAATGTAAACCGATATGTCAATGACAAATCCACCCACAATATTATATTATATAAATTACCATTTTTATTTTATACAGCTGTTCAGCTCATAAATGTTACAAGATGTTTTCTGAAATAATGTACTAACAACTCGAATATCTTTATGAAGCTAACCTTGAGTTTCTAAGAAAAACGAGAATAGAATCCTAAATTGTCTCATTCTTGAAGTAAGCTAAAAGCTAAGATTATCATATATATTAATACGTTAAGGTTAAGATGTTTGCCTCCCTTTTTAGAAAATACCTCACAATTTCTCCACATAAATTATGTATTATTTTACAGATAATTGCTTGCTCTACTGACATCGACAACTAAAAAATTTATTATGGCTTTTGTTTTTGTAAATTAATTAAAATACAGCAACGCTAAACAACGTATAACGGCTTTAATTTTGAAACAACGTCAACACTTCATTCTGACCTTCATATTGTAATACAACAGACACAATACTGCATACTGCCATCTGACGGCTTTAATTTTGAAACAGCGAGCAACGCTGAACAACGTCACAGCAATGCTGCGTGATGCCATCTGACGGCTTAGCTCAACGCTTTTGCTACTCGCGCCTCTATATGACAATTTTAGTAAAATATTTCTTCGATCTGTCATCTGAGCTTCATATTGTAATACAACAAAAAGAAGAACGTTATAAGCAGTGTGCAAAATTAGAAACGAATTGAATACCTGCAATCATATTTAAAAAATAATTATTATACTTATTTAGTGCGAATAATTCGCACAGGTCACTCTAGTTCTTATTTCTAAAGCTACCCTACTCGTCAACATGGCTTGTTTCCTTGAATCTTCCCTTGCCGGGATTTAAATAATATGTCTTTCGAATCTGAGACTAGCACTTTCACCACTACGCCACTCATTCGGTTCAAAAGCGGATAAAACAGTCGATAATTTTATGTATCAATATTGAATACGGACGATTGTTAGTTTTGTTTCGCCTACGTTTTGCCGGTGACACTGCATTACAATAATGTGTGAACCCCAGGGGAGTCTTACTAGTAGGTTATTAATTGTTTTCTACAAAGAGGTGTGGCACCGGCATACAGCTCTCTGTATTTATTTTAATTAGAATTTGACATTCATAGCGCTACCTTTTGATGCATAATGGTTTCAATTAACTCAACAATTTAATTATTAAATTAATCTTACCGGAATACTCCGAAGTACTGTTATATTTATTATTTTGTTATAAGTCAATGGGTCGACAGAACTCGAGTCTGTTTATGTGGTGTTTCCTCTATATTACAAGCCCCCCGTTCCCAGGTTAAATTGAAAATATTGGAACAAAACTGTTTTTGACGTGATAACGTCTTATAAATTGATGAAACACCGGCTGCATGCACGAAAAAGTGTCACGTTCCGAAATGTGTCACGTTCCGATGTATTATTAAGTATGATATTCGAGCGGAATACGTTATCACGTAAAACTATCGTCCGTAAACCGACTTTACAGACAACCAATTTTTTTGTTGTGATGGTAAATATTTAATTACAACAATAAAATGTTAACAAATAAATTAAAAGTACTTCTGTTATATAATGGAAATGAAATAGAAATAATGTAACAAACCAAACAACAACTTCTAAGTAATAAAAATAATACAAAGTCACTAGGTACACAGATATACGAGTATACAGGGTGTCCCATTAAGAATGGGACATAGAACAACCGCAGATTCTCCAATTCAAAATAAAACGATTAAGCGAAATATGCTACGATAAAATGTTACTCGTTTCCGAAATACAGGGTGTTGAAGTTGAAAACTGAAAAATTATTAATGTCCATAATTTTTTTAATACACCGTATAATTTTACTCAAATCGGCACACTTGTTAAATATCATAAAATGCACCTAACAATAAAAAAATTACTTCAGTACGCTCTACCAGTGGCGTACGGCAGGAGTAAGTAATGCTTGTACCCCTTCTAAATGTTACGCCGCTGTCTAAATTTTAATTTTGACTATAATTTTAATTTTTTTGATATTTTCTAAGTCAATAATGTACACTTGTTAGTTTGTTGTAAAGTCATTGGTTTTCGAGTTTTTTTAAGACCAAATTGTAAAAATGAATATTATTAATAATAATACAAATAAAAAGTACATGTCTATCTATCTTTAACTGCGAATATCTCGAAAACCAATGACTTTACAACAAACTAACAAGTGTACATTATTGACTTAGAAAATATCAAAAAAATTAAAATTATAGTCAAAATTAAAATTTAGACAGCGGCGTAACATTTAGAAGGGGTACAAGTATTACTTACTCCTGCCGTACGCCACTGGTAGAGCGAGTAACATTTTATCTAAGCATATTTCGCTTAATCGTTTTATTTTGAATTGGAGAATCTGCGGTTGTTCTATGTCCCAAACTTAATGGGACACCCTGTATACAAGAAATATTTATCTACGCGCTCTTGAAATTTATATCCGAACGCAATGATTTATGTCTAGCCACTGTGTGTACTGTCTGACTGACTGTCCAACTGTCTTCACCGTACACTGTCTCGCGGCTGTATTTATATGTGTGGGGTACCCATTCTAGCTTTTTCTCGAATGTTCGAAACCGTTCTCTACCTTCTCTACCACAAAAACTCTTATACCTGTTTCTACCAATGCGCGCAGTGTCAATGGCCTGCGTCACAATATGAATTCGTACTAAATATCCTTAGCTGCTAGAGGCATTAAAAACAAAACAAGTTAATGATATATCGACTGCCGGAGTTATCTAGGCTTGATGGCGATTCATATTTCTAGTTTAATAATTAGTTTTAATGATAAACTGAAAAATTAGTAATAGTCTCACCAGTTTACAGGTTAATCAATTTCGACTATTTCCAAACCTAGCGTGTAATTTTAGAAATTGATTTAAACAAACTCGTTGGTAATTTAGAATTCATTTTTATTTTTCATTTAAAATAGTCTGCATTAATTCTGGTAGCTTATGAATATGACCATTCTTTCAAAATCAAGAACTCATTAGAAGCGATCTTAAATACGAAGTTCCGATTACGGTTCCAGATATCATAGCTGATTAAAAAGAAAGGTCTATATATTGCAGGTTATAGATGGTAAAGCTCTTGCGTGTCAGAGTAGATCGAAGCTTGTTTTATATGGGGCCTGGAACAATTTCCACTCTATTAAAAGGAAACCATTGCCTGTCAGAATAGATCGCGGCATGGCTTAATTCCGCTGACCAGTAAACGAGTACCATGAGTGACCACCACAATACACGTCATGTTATTTAGTCCTCTTCTATGTGTGAGTTGGGTCCACTGACCTTTAATGTGCTCGCAGCTGTATGCTCGATGCAAACAATATAACACACCGCAACCGCCCCGCACCTCTCACGCGTCATTGCAATCAGGCCAAAACGAGAGCTCTATTGAAATTAGTTTTATTCGTTCTCTTATTTTTAATACTCCAAGCCATTAGTCTCAGAATGATTTTATATTAATCAAGGATTGAAACCGTATCTAAAACCAAAACTGTCTGTCCACCCGTCTCTCTGCATGCCACTGTCTTATAACTCCGCCACCTTTCCATCGATTTGGATGACATTTTATAGGCAGGTCAATATTTATTAGAACTGACTTGGTTTATTGAAGACCCCAAATTGATTTTAATAGTGTCAATATTATTAATTATTAATCGGTCCTTCTATGTGGTTCTGAAACCTGGAAAGTGACGAAAGCCATAACAACTAAACTGCAAATCTTCATAAACAAATGTCTCAGAACAATCCTTAAGGTGAAATGGCACGAAATGGAATTGGATAGGACACACGCTACGAAAGACAGATGACGACATAGCAAAGAGAGCCTTGGATTGGAACCCACAGGGATACCGAAAAAGAGGCAGACCAAAAATATCCTGGAGAAGAACTGTTCGTGAAGAAGTTATGGAACAAGGAACTACCTGGCTTCAAGTCAAACATATGGCAAAAGATAGGACTAGATTTAAAAATTTCGTAGAGGCCCTATGCTCCACTTAGGAGTTAAAGTAATTTATTATTATTATTATTAATAATAAACATATTGCATTTACGCATTTCTAGATTTCTAGATTTGTCAAACATAAATTGCCCATGCAAAACGAACGCTACGGAACTCTATCACGCGTGTGCCCAACGATTTTTTCTCTTTTATTTGAATTGCAGAGTTTAAGGAAAATGAAACTGTTCGATAACAACAATGCTTCTGTGTTTCGTTTGCGTACAATAGAAAGTGTATTGTTGCACCATCATCATTATTGTGAAAGATGTCGATAGGAAGTTATATACGTTTTCCGTTTGTACAAACTATACATCCTATACCATTTTCTGATTCATAATATTAACGCATCACCGACTATTTCAACGCATGATGAACAATGTATTACTAATATAGTCTATGAGGCTTAAACCAGTAGGTCTCCAGGTACCTCGTTCTAATAGAGATAGGGCACCAAATTGTAAACCGTTGAGGTATTGAATTAAATTTTACTAATTGCGTGGTCTCAATGCATCTACAGTAGATTAAATTAAGAATTTTTCTAAAGCCACTTCATCTCCACTTTCATAGTCATTATGGGTCGGCTTTCAAATCTTGAGGAACTCAAAGAGAAATGGATTTGCATTCAAATTACACCATTTACATCAATTAAGCCTAACCATTGCTCCATTTTTTACCGACTTCAAAAAAGGAGAAGGTTCTATGTTCGACTGTATATTTTTTTTGTTTTTTATGTATGTTTATTGTTCACCGATTTCTCCGTCAATTATGGACCGATTTTCAAATTTTTTTTTTATTCGAAAGAATGCACTTCCGACGTGGTCCCATCGGAACCAAGTCAGGATCTGATGGTGGAATCCGGAGAAATTGAGGGAAACTCTCAAATTTCAAAGGCACGCATACTTGGCCTACCCATTGCAATACTTTATCTAACACTTAAAAGAGAAAAATAAAATATTTTTAACAAAAAAATTGAACCGACTTCAAAATATGCACTAAAAAGTAAAAAATAATAATTATTGTTATTTTTGGAGTCGGTGTCAGCCAAAATGAAATCTATTCCGAGATCTAGAGACATGTAAGATTTAAATTGCTACTTTCGAATTCCGATGTGACACCGACTCCAAAAATAACAATAATTATTATTTTTTACTTTTTAGTGCATATTTTGAAGTCGGTTCCATTTTTTTGTTAAAAATATTTTTATTGTTCACTCCTTGAAATATTTGACAGCACTTAACGTGAATTTAAAACTGTTTAGATTTGGACAAAAAATTACTGTTAACATCCTATTTCTAGTATCGAGACACGTGACTGAGGTGTGTCTAACTCTACTATAAAATGATTAAGATCTTAGTTATTGGTAGCCTCTTGTTTGAGGTTTAGGCGAGTTGAATAGTTGTCTGTGCAGTATTCAGATGGTGAATCATGGAAAGATCACCTTGAACATGAAAGTGCGTAGATAATTCACGCCGTATACTGGTCTCTTCTGTTAAAACTTTATGTTCACTTCAATTATCTAAATAGAATTTGTGTCGAATCGTATAGTCAGCAGTTGCTTAGGGCATTATGTTTCAGGGTTAATAAAATACTAATTCATAACCGTAAAAATTCGCATGGAATCCACTTGACCTATCTTTACAGATTAAATAATCAAACTAAAAACTGTAAAATCCTGAATACCTTTAATAAAAATCCCCATGTTTAGAATTTTTAATGTTTATTATTTAGAAATTGTGAAAATTGCGGAACCTTACACAAACTTTCGAATGTAAGGTATATCTTTCTGGACAAGCAAGCTAGAAAAACAACATAAGGCCACAGAATCTCGGGCTATATTTATTTGTTATTTTTTTAATTTTCGGTCAATGCTTTTACGGTACATGTATTTGCGAAAAAATACTTTCTTTTAGACTGACTTGGTGAAAATGAGAAACAATTTTTGACGACGTTTGAAGTCTTTTTTGTACCGTGCGTGATTGCATAAATTAATAAAAACTAATGCAAAGAATAAAACGATATCAATAACAACCAGTCCTTCTAGCAATTGCCTACATATTAATTTATCATGGATAAGAAAGTTCTGACGATCACTTTTATTTAAAATATTCAATACTTTCAACTTTTTTATAATAACTTTTCAATAATTAATTATTGTTTGTGCTAAATAAACAACTAAAACTGATTCAGATAGCACGATGAAATTTAAACCTCTTACATTTAATCACTAAAATTACTTTAACTACTTTTATTCAACTCATGCGCGTTATTCATGTTTTATCATGCCTAAAAACCGAACCCTAAATAGCCATTTACCGACTGGTGACAATTACTTGTCATAACTCAATGAAGATTCCTACTAGCTCGGCCATTGTGGAGTAATGAAAATAAACGTAACTATTTTCTGAGTCGTAACGAAATAGTAGGTAACAACAACTCCCTGTTGTTACCCATTGAGGCTAAAATTGAGAGGCCGAATGTTTTCGACATGGAGTTTATTCATAACCGGCTAACCTCAAACCAAAACATTGAATCGTGCTGTTTGGTGCTGTTAGTATTGACAGTTTTTTTTATAAAGAAATAAATAGATATTTACAAAATCTCATTAATAACAATAAATAAAACATGAATAACGCGCAATTGTTGAATAAAATTATGGGCGTAACTTGTAGGCTAAGTCATGACTTGTCAGCGCGATGAATGACTTAGACTACTAGTTACGCCAATAACTATTATTTGATGCCACACAGCCTAACATATATATATTTTTTGCTGTAAAACGCTAGTACTGTGAACTAAAACAAATAAATATTACCAACCCAACAGTAATTTTCAAAAGCGACCTCTCAGTTAACATTTACAGAGATAGCAAATGCTATGCGACAATCTATTTATTTGCGACAGTAGATAAAATATATTCTAAGTACAGAAATATAAAAAAAAGCGTTTACTTATATAAAAAAGTTATTACCTACATAAATATCTCTTCTGGCAAAACATATGAACACATAAAACAAAAAATAAACAACCAATGACATTGAAATATACGTAGCGTGACCGTGATTTCTTATGATGTAACCTTATGTAAGTAATTCTCTATTTTATTTTAACATGTACATATGCTGAGTAATTGCAAATCAACATTTATGCAGTATAAAAAATTACAAATCATTTTCAAATAGAAAGGTTTCAGCTACTTTTATTTGGTACATTGGAAGTGCGTGCGTGGCTGGCTATATTTAAATCAAAAATCCTTTCTTTAAATTAATGTACATTGCACAAAAAGACGTCAATATTTTAATATGCAAAAACGAAAACTTTTACTGCATAATATAATATTTACATTGGTAACAGTGGCGTATTTACCCAAGGGCTATGTCCCGGGGCGGCAAGCTGCGAAAGATTGCCCACATCAACACACACTGCAGGATTTTTGTCATAATTGAAAGGTTTTTGCTTTTTTTTCGTTAATTTATGGGGCGGCAAACCTTACAGGCCCAGGGCGCCAAATCTTGAAATACGCCACTGGTAATACTTTTCTCATACGTGATTTGAGATCGTAACATTTTTACAATTCTGTGTATTTTATATCAATTGTAGCTCATAACCAAACACACTCCGGAAATATATGCTCAAAATATCGAAGTATCATTTGCACGAGACTTAGGAAGTATAGTCAAAATATCACTGATATCTTGTTTGTACGTTAGTGTGAAACAATCCATAATCTCGAATTGTCGTTTTCATTGTTATTAGTATCAAGGAAACCATCAGTGTAAATGGCATTATGCTGAAATCAGAATGTGATAATCTCTTCAAATCTAAACTTACTGGGACGGTGTCATTAACAAAAGGCGATGACGTCATTCCGAAAAGGGGACAACTATCGGAAAATATACGCATAAATAAATATAGTTTAAAAAAAACTAAAAAACACGCTTTATATCGAACTAAAAAGTAAAAAATATTTTTCATGCAACCTCATCCAGCGTCTAGAACGCTTCATTTAATTTTTTTTAAAATAAGCTTAAAACAATAATGAATAAAAAAATACAAGTATTATTGTGAAAAAAGCGTGGGGCGCTTTGTTCCACATTTTCGTACATCGAGCGCCCCACGCTTTTTTCACAATAATACTAGTATTTTTTATTCATTATTGTTTTAAGCTTATTTAAAAAAATATATCTTTTACTTTTTAGTTCGATATAAAGCGTGTTTTTTGTTTTTTTTAAACTATATTTATTTTCCACTTTTTAGGGAGATTTATTGCCAAAAATTTGCCGAAAAAAAAAACAATTTTTTTTCGGCGCGGACGTGATTAGAACCCACGACCCGTGATTCCGAGAGTGGACGTCAGCGAAGACCCGTGCCTTAGACCGCACGGCTAACCACTGTAGTTACAGTGCTGACATATTACACTACAGTAATAAACCACTTGCTGTAGTCCAAACAAAGGTTACAAACAAACATACATGCATACAAACTTCCAAATGAAGTTAATATAAAGCGTGTAAAAATAAGGATTTTGACCACAGATGATGTGGAATTTTTTTTATCTGGTTTGGTTCACACTAAACTTACAGTGCTGTGTTTGTGTGGACAATAAGATGGGACGTAAAATAGGGAGCCCTAAATCTAATATAAACTGTGACAATATTACGATGACGCAGTTATCCACATATATATATATTTTAATAAAAAGGCGTATACTTTGTAGAGCTATATCATTTGAATAGCCTGCAGGTGAACAACTTACGTGTGTGCATGGCTGATCGCTTGATCGGTCGCTCGTTCAAGTGCAACAGAAGTTTAGTATTTTATATTTAGTAACCTCCGCTTACTGACCGACCCAGTCACAGAACCGATCGTACCTATTTATAATTAGGGATGTGCTCGGCTACGATTCGGCTTTCCAATTTGGAATTCGGAATTTTCGACTGCTCTGCAATGTTGTTGTTTTTGCTTGTTTGCAAGTTTCATTCAATAATTCAGATCTTTGATTAACGTCTGAATAGAACTCTTAAAATAAATAAAATTGTCGACCAATTTTTTTCAGACCATATATTGACAAAAAATTAATATAAAAATATAAATCAATATAACAAAAGATGACGTTTCGATAATGTTGTCTATATCAATTTGCAAACATAATTTCGATTTAAAAAAAAAACATATTTCTTCTACATGCAGTATTATTGCACTCTTCTTGGAACAAGTTCCAGAATTCTGGAACTGAGAACCAGTTCCGAAATTAAGAATGATCAAATATTGGAGGCCCTAGCTACGTTTTTATAATGACTCCACATGTCGAAAAGTTTGAGGCAGATCGCAATTAATCCGCGATTGGGGTCTCCAAAGAAAATGTAAATTTTGTAATTGTTTTTAATCGATGAAAATATTAGTTAATAATAAGTACCTACTGATAATAAAGGCAAATTCTGTTTGTTAAAAAATCATTTTAATTAGGGAAGAGGCTCTAAATATTTAAATCGCTACTAAAGTCGAGTAAGGTTGGTTATTTTCCGCCCGAAAATCAAAAAAACGGTTCATTTTTTTAAACAAAAAATAGCGAATATAAATTTTTGAAAGGCGAAAATCAAATATTTGGCATTATTCGGTTTAACTATTTGTAATCACACTGAGCTAAAATTTAAGAGTCACCTGTCCTAATATTTAATGCATATTTTGAACACAATATCATAAATATTTAAATTTTGCTGAATATTTGGTTCATCCCTACTCGTACAATAATAATATATTATTTCTATGCAATTATGTGTACAGGTTGTTTGGAAAATATCGAACAAAAATAATAACGACGAAATAAGGTTAAGGTTATATAAATACCTATAAAATACAGGTATAAAGTATTGTGTTCGGAATGCCTTCATGACTGTATTCAGTCAAAAAATTTATTTTTTGCGGAAAGCATTTTATTGTGCTCTTTTAAATCTTTTCATATGAATGTCGCGCTGATTTAATATTATGGATTTCGTTGCTTCCGTACATATAAAATTTGGGACGTTTTTCACCGAACAGTCTGTATACTTATCTACTGGTGCAAAATATGAACTGACCGACAAAACGTGTTGTCATTTTATACCAGACAATTTTATTAATGTTTTTCGCCTTGATTTTTAAATTGCTAAACAAATTTGCATAAATTAGTACGTATAAATTAATTATTATAGTCATTTTACGATGTACGCAGTTTTTCAAAAGAAATTCCAGGTAGCGGTTAAGGTAAATGCAAATCTGCATTACATGAATCATCGGTAAAAAAATTTAAACGTGAAGTATTTTAATATTCATTCACAATACTCTATACTCAGCTGACGTACGTAATATGAGTAGCGGATTAAGCAACTGATTTTGAGGTCGTCTTCTAATAAAAACACTTTTTCTGCGCGGTAATTCATCAATGATCAAAAAGCTCTACTTATCTATAATTCGGTTTGTTACTCAATCTGTGTGACAATCACACGAAAACGCCATTAATGGTTTCTACCTTATCGTATGTGGAACTTACAGATTTTAGGCTACGCGTGTATATTTTTAGTCTTAAAAACTACAAAAACGAATTGAAAAATTCTTTCATCAATTAAAAGCTTACTTTTTCTCCAAGAGTGGTTTATAAATATTTAGGGGAGTGAGCAGCACATGAACTAAATTGGTGTACGCTGGTATATTTGTTGATCTTGATAAATCTGTCCGGGAGAAGCTGAGCCGGAAAAACAATCAGAAAGAACATTGTTGTTAATAATTGTTATAAGGAAAATAACAGAAATGAAACTCGAATAATATATCCGCTCGATAATCTAAAAATAAGTCTGCAAAAAGAATATTGTAAAAATAAGAAAGAAATCTCTTGAAGCGCAGAAAACTATCTACAAGATATCAAACAACACGAGAGAACAAGACAGGAGGCCGGCTGCTCCGGAAACGATAAAGATTGAAGGCCGCTTACGAAGCAAGTTCTTTAGTTGAACCAGAAAGAATTGTATCTACAATGTACATGGTTATAAAATAACTTACTACAAATCTGTGGTAATGTTGCCAATCGCTTTCATGCGGTTTTTAATCGGAAGATTTTCACGTATTATTAATTATTGATGGGCTACACAACACTTAATCAGAAAAAGTAAGTTGATAATGATCTTGGATCGTCACCATATTATCAATACTCTTATATATAAAGTTGAAGAGTTTGTTTGTTTGTTTGTTTGAACGCGCTAATCTCAGGAACTACTGGTTCAAATTGAAAAAAATTTTTTTGTTGGATAGCGGCCATTTATCGAGGAAGGCTATAGGCTATATAATATCACGCTACGACCATTAGGAGCAGAGCATTAATGAAAAATGATGCAAAATGTATCTCAAAAAAAAGCTTCTATTCATGTGAAATGCATTAACTAAACATACTCATATTAGCGTTGTGAGTACACAACCTCAGATGGCTCAATCAGTAGAGCATGCGACTGTCAATATCAGGGTCGTGGGTTAGAGCACCACGTTGGGCGAATATATTTTTATTTTATTTTTTTTATTTTCTACATTTCTTTTGTCTAAGGCTTACATTTAAATTTCTTTTAATTTTATTTAATTAATTAAAAAAAAATATTAGTTAAAAAAAGTATAAATACTGCTTTTTATCGACAAAAACTTTTGAACGGTAACGCCGATCATTATGAAGTTTGGACACAACATTCATCTCGGTAAACTAAGATGAATGTGCGTACTCATGTCCCTTCCTTCCCCATTCGTTCTTTTGCACCCGGGTGAAACCGGACGGGACCGCTAGTATTAGATAAGAGAAGCTTTCTAGAATTTCGAAACAATCCTGATTTCTGCTCATAAAAGAAAACTAATGAATAGAAATATTACTTTTAATAGATTGTGAATAAGTTTAAAGAGCTTTCCACTCAAAATAACATTTCTGTGAAAATCTAATTAGTTTAAAAAAAAATTTTTTTTGGTGTAGATTTTTCGTTTGTTTTTCTGTGAGTAGTAAGTATACAAATCCGTGTAAGTACCTACTTTTTGTCGAGTTCCCCCTAAAGTTAATATTAAAGCTAATTAAAAAATATGCATATATAAATCACAAATCAGATGGAATTATGGTTTATAAAGATATCAAGGGATTTAGCAATTAATGAAACTAATTGAATTTTACCAAACTTCCTAGACTCGGGATATTACAAATATAACATGTATATTGAAATGTACAAATTTATGTATACAGGTTTTATAATTTAAAATGAATAATAGCTACATCATCCTTATACATAAAATATGCTATAATAAATACTAAACTATTGAACGGATGTACCTAGCAGTTCGTATCCAACAACTAATTATTTGCCGGATTTTATGTATATTAAATAAAAACAAAAAAATATTATTATCTACCGTTTAGACTTTGGGTTATTGAACTTCTGAAGCATAAAATGTGCAATCATGACTATTTTGTTTTAACAAACTAGACAAAAGAACACACAATATGTTTATATTGACCAGTTTTAAACAAGAATAATATTCAAACTTTATTTCAATCATTCATAAAGGATTGTAATCCATAAAGAGTGATGGAGCCTTTGGTGTGAAAACATTGATTATTAAAAATAACCACAAAACACCAAATCACTTATTTTTTTCTCGACGCACCTTTTTTGAATATAAAAAATCCTTTAACTGAAGTGATCCCATAAGATATTATGTTGCTACGTCAAAGTATTATTAACAATTTGAATGTTTAAAATGAATTTATTGCAGTAGGTATAACAGAACAGTTCTGTGAGGTATAAGAAATTTTCAACGTGGACAGTTTTTCCAATCAAGTGCTTTGGCAGAAATAAGTGAAATATTTGGTGTTGACTCATCTGGAAGTCTTACATTTTAAATTTTACACTACAAATCATAATTATACATGCTAAAAACCATAGAAGCCATTTCAGCGTCATGTATAGTTATACAAAAATAACCCAACCAACAATGATTACATTTCTTGGGTTACATTAGCAAAATGTTGCCATATTAAACAAAGATCTCTCTCACGGACGATCAAATAAAAATACCGATAATAAAATGACTCTATTTAAGCAACCAATTAGAATTAGTGCTGTGCGTCTCCTGTAATAGTATGTGTACTTACTACTTACGCAAGAAGATAATATTTTTCAACTAAAGATACAAGATACTGTAGACACACTGCGGAACACATAAAAAAATTAAAAGTTTTTTCAAAACAGTATTCAGAAGGGCTCTAATTTCTAATTTGACGCAAAAAAATCCTTGAATCAAAACTATAATCCGCTATAATCGGGAATGTGTTATTACATTTAAAGTGAGAGTGAGGGAGCTGACATATTAAAAAATATTAATTCATTTTTTCATGAACGCAATGATATGTTGTGTTACTGTGTACAGTGTAAAGATCTCTAAACTTTTTAAACTCATCATCATCATTATCATCAACACATAGCTGATCTTGGTTGTCAAAAGAGTTAATCGTGTTGGGATTGCTCGATTTTTGTGGTCAGGGATATAGAGAAGCCAGAATCCAGAAAACTATTGGATAACGCAATAGACCCTTTTTAGGGTTGAGTGCAAAAAGATTTTTGTTGCTTCCCACAGCCTCATCAAAACGACTGTAAAACTGAGCTTTGATCTAACAGCATCGATTTTGTTTAAAGTTCAAAAACGTCATGTTTTTTGTGTATGACACATGACCATGAGAAAAAAGATGGGTTATTTACACTGGCCATTGACACCGTACACATGTACTTACCTATGTGTGTGGTGTAAGTAATAGATAGAAAACAGTCTACAAGAAGAGAAGACAGTCATATAGCAAATGGTTTGTGTTGTACTGGATGAGGAACATACATGTTTACCTGACCTGACTATTAAACCGTCACATATTATATGTACGTATGGTTGTGTTGCGTTATGCTTGTTATGTTTAGTCACGTAACAGAGTTTACGTTACTGGATGTTACACTATACAATAAGCTGATCCTCCAGCTATTCATTTATCACTACCTACTGTCTAATGGTTTACTCGTCGTGTCTTATGTGCAAAATCTAGTCATGCGTAATTTTATGAACAATTATTGATTATCAAAAAGGCGCACGCCAGAAAGTATTAAAGTATCTAAAGAAGAAGATAATCAAAACAAAACTAGTATACCTCGTTTCTCGCAAAAGATACGGTTTAAGAAAAAGAAACGTTAATATTTATGCAAAACCAAGTTCTTTATCGATGTAATATTGAACTATGAAATCTGACATCAAAATTACGTCATCGGATCTATGCAAATAGATTATTTTCTATACCCACGGTTGTAGGATGATTATACTACCTACATCAAGTCATGATATTATTATGGCACAGTTTAGTACAATCAATCTGGCGAAAAAAAATCATTTCGTATCAAAACCAACCAAAAAGGTGAAACTTGGTGAGTCGTTAGAGAATGATGAAAAAAAGGTTACCTGGCAATGGCCACCTGGTACCTGTTCAAATAGTCAAAAAAAACTCAAAAATATTTTGAAATGCATTTTTCTCAAAAACTATGCATTTTACAGAAAAATTTATTGAACAAAAAATGTAGAGGGCATCGTTATCTACAATTAATGTCATTGGTGCTATGTTGTACAACAAAAAATGTGCGCAGTAGGTGGCGCTAAAGTGCCAAAAAAAGTGTTTTTCCACTTTTTTGCCCTGAAATTTTCATTTTTCAGTTACGATTCAAATGGAAAAATTGTTCCTTTTTATTTTATAAACAACTTTTATTTCAACATTTTTTTCATACAACTTACTTTTCATACAACTTATTTTCACTTCAACAAGCTGCAGCTCTGAAACGGTAAGTTGTATGAAAAAATGTTGAAATAAAAGTTGTTTATAAAATAAAATGGAACAATTTTTCCATTTGAATCGTAACTGAAAAATGAAAATTTCAGGGCAAAAAAGTGGAAAAACACTTTTTTTGGGACTTAAGCGCCACCTACTGCGCACATTTTTTGTTGTACAACATAGCACCAATGACATTAATTGTAGATAACGATGCCCTCTATATTTTTTATTCAATAAATTTTTCTGTAAAATGGATAGTTTTCGAGAAAAATGCATTTCAAAATATTTTTGAGTTTTTTTTGACTATTTAAACAGGTATTTGAACAGGTACCAGGTGGCCATTGCTAGGTAACCTTTTTTTCATCATTCTCTAACGACTCACCAAGTTTCACCTTTTTGGGTGATTTTGTTGAGGTTTTTGCCAGATTGACTGTACTAGTTCTAATGACGATGCGTTGTCAGACAAGCTATTAGTAAACTTTATTTTGTTGGAATGTTATTGCAAATGAATAGAATCGTAACTTTGTAATTGCACGTTTTCAACGAATTTTCATCTTAATTGTACGTTCTACTTATTTATAGAATACCTAGGCCGAATTATCAATTATCAGAATTTTTATCTGTTTGTCAGATTGTTAGTTCCAGGTTCACAAATTTTGATATTATTGGGAGAAAATATTGTAGATCGAAAATGGTAAAATTTTATACACCAACCATTTTGATTCTGGCCAGACAAGTACGACAGCAATTATAATTTGTTAGCTGCTTATCTCAGAACTATAATAATCAGCGTAAAAATATTATTTTTAGATTGACAGACTGGGGTGTGTCAAACAGAGCTTTTATAGCCTATTATTAGAGTATAATCGTAATGAAATTCGACAATATTTGTTGTAAAACTAGTTTTCAATACTGTCAATCGATAATAGCGCTGAGCGACTGAAGAAGGCTGAAATTACTGGCGGGAAGGCGCATCTTCCTTGTAGGTTTTAGAAGGAACAGAGGATTGATTAGTACTTTGAAGAATGTCTTTTTGGCTACAAAATTATAATACGCATTTCATCCGAAAATTGAAACATAAGGATTATACTTGGAAATATTCAAATTTATACGCATTTTTAAACTAATTAAATTAATGAAGAAAACTTAAACAATGAAGAATTGTATGCTAAAATATGTAAATGAATATTTTAATTACACTTAATTAATCACATAACTACGAGATAATTCTTTGGAGAAGATATATTATTATCACGAATTAATACCTCATTGATCTTATACCAAAGATGTTCAGTGTACAAAAAACATTTTTTGTTTGCACCCTGCAAACTGTTTCAATAATGCTAAACTTGGTATATCAGACACATTTTGGCTGTTGGAATTCAACGTTCAGTCTTAAAATGTATATTTATTTTTGATGTACACAATTTATTGTGTGATAAAGTTTTTCCAGTTCCAACTTATGAATACCTTTAAACGGATGCGTAATATTTATGACGTATATTTGTGTACCTATATGATCCGTAAATAAAGTAGGTAGTATTTATGCACTAGGCCAATAAGGAAGTATTAGTCAAGATAAAAAACAATGGATGATTTAATAAAAGTTACCCATGATATTAAAGTCACCAGATAATAATTTCATAACAATAGTTCAATGTGAATTCCGTTATACTTATAGATTATTTACAAATATTTCAATACAGATTATTAGTGGTCAATAACATTTACATCTTTGAGTTCAAAATCAACTGAAATATTTTTAAAATGTTGCTAAAATATATAATAAGTGTATTTAATCCATGTAGCTTTTAAAAATGGATTTTTCTTCGTGGCAGCGAAGATGTAAAATAGCCTGGTAGGTAGGGTAACCTATTATTATTTATGATGAATTTTTTTTGTTGCAAACTTACGCATTCGCTTTGAGATGATCGTCTCTGCCGAGGAACACAAAACAACGTCACGATGTTAAATTAGAAAAACCGCTCACACAAAAAATATTCTTCCTTAAAGATACCACACTTTAAAAGTTTACAAGTTTTTATAAACTTCTTAAAACACTTTTAAACTTCACATTGAAGTTACACTTCACTGAGACACCAACATAAAAATATTAAATACGTTTTCATAATCTAATTTCGCAAACTTTTCGTAATAAATAATAAACTAGGCGTTTTAATTTAATAGAAACAAAAGCCAAGCAACACGTAGCATGCGATAGCTTGGTTACTAACATTAACTATCAACAACGCTAACTTGCGTCTCTGTCGGGCTAACAAAAACATTAACAGTTCTGTCATGCGCTCTCGGTCTGCAGGTGGTTGAGTTAGAGGGAGCCACATGTTAGCTAGGAGATGTTGGTAAAGCAGACCTACTGCTCAGTTTTCCGTTTGCGAGAGTTGTTCGAAAAATTTAAAAAGGAAAAATAAGCGTGGTTTTATAAAATGACATGTGTCCGGTAAAAATGAAATCATAAATGAGTCTGTTAAAAACGAGTGAACCGATTTTCAAGAAAGTTGTATAATTTAGGCTGAATGTTAATATTTCTAAAGTGAGGTTATTAAAGTAAATAGTTCATTTATCTAAATTGATCGTTATCCTCATTGCCTGTCTATAAAAAATATTTTAAAAAATAATGCAGCTACCTTCGATTTTTCAAGATAGTAGATGAAAAAACACACAAACACTTTTTATAAATTTATAAAAATTTTATTGGTACATAAAAAATATAAAGTCTTGTAAAATGGACGGAATATACAATAATGTTTAAAATGTTAACAACAATATGACAGATATTTGGTGGGAAAATAAATTATACCATAATAATATAAAATATAGACGTAAAAAACGATAATAATTTAAACACAATAGTTATTGGCGTAACTAGTAGTCTAAGTCATTCATCACGCTGACAGGTCATGACTTAGCCTACAAGTTGCGCCCATAATTTTATTCAACAATTGCGCGTTATTCATGTTTTAATTATAATGAGATGTTGTAAATATCTATTTATTTCTTTATAAAAAAAACTGTCAATACTAACAGCACCAAACAGCACGATTCAATGTTTTGGTTTGAGGTTAGCCGGTTATGAATAAACTCCATGTCGAAAACATACGGCCTCTCAATTTTAGTCTCAATGGGTAACAACGGAGTTGTTGTTACCTACTATTTCGTTACGACTCAGAAAATAGTTACGTTTATTTTCATTACTCCACAATGGCCGAGCTAGTAGGAATTTTCATTTAGTTATGACAAGTAATTGTCACCAGTCGGTAAATGGCTATTTAGGGTTCGGTTTTTAGGCATGATAAAACATGAATAACGCGCATGAGTTGAATAAATATGATTTACTTGTCACCAACAGAGTTGTTTATCGGAAAGGATGTCTTTCAGTGTCTTTTGAGAAATTAATCGCATTGTATGACTCGGCACAACTGAAGTATACAAAACACATAAAATGTTGTTGCCTATTCTTACAGCATGGCATTTGTGGTATTCTGAACACCAGTAAGTTTCCAATGTTGGTGAAGTTTGGGCTTCACTTTCAGTTTCTTGAAAAGAAACTAAAAATGGATAAACGGACTCGTAATAAAATGTACGTAAAATATCTAGTCGATGTGTTCCACTCAAAGATCTTCTGTTTGCTGCCGGTTGCGGATTTCTGGATAGCATAAATTTGCTATACTCCAAATTGATCAAGAGTAACCTAAAAATAAAATATTTTTAGTGACACACGTTGAATTGCAAGTCACCAGTACTCCAATCATCTTAGTCCCAAAAGTTGCACTATAAAATCACACCACCATTATATCGATAATAATATCAACTCTTTTGGGAAAGATATACAAAAAAAGAGTTGGTTGATAAATAAAACGTGCTTATATTCAAAATTACAATATGCAAAACATGCTATGATTGCAGTGATAAAAAAAGATGAAAGTAATTACCCTAAGATTTCAGAATCGAGTTGTAAAGAATTTGGAAAATTTTTAGGATAGCACTGTTCAGCGGACCGTAGTATATCGATAACGGATTTAAAACATTGAACAACGACATGATCTACTTCACAAAGTTCAGGTGTTGGTCCACAAATTGTACAAACTTCGATATTGGTTATGAGAACACATGTAACTAATCGAAAAGCCACCTGAAATAAAAAATCTTTATTTGGTGGAAGACGTACTTCCCAAAATAATAAAAGAAAAGCAATGAATACATTATAAAGACAGTAGAAATTTTAAATTTTAATTTGAAAATATCAGAGGCATTTAGCCTTGAATAATATTTATGATACAAGCAGTTCTTCCATTTTGAAAAGAAAGTTCAGTAGTTTCTTGGTTGCAAATCAGAGGCAACAAGGACGCAGTCCGAACAGTCCTTGGAGGTCTGTAGTTACAACAAACGATTTAGAACTGATAGAACCAGTTTGGAACCGTCAGAACTGCATCAAAAACAAGTATATAATTTACCATAATAAAAAAAAATTGAATGAAAACCGATCTGTTCGTAAATTCGGTAAGCGTGAGGAGTTCTATATTCGAGCTAGATAAATAATTGTATTTGTTGTACAAGCGCTTACATCAGGACTTTTAAATGGAAGAAATATTGGAACGTCTCGGGCAGTGCAAGTACTATCGGATGAAATTAATAAGGAAATCAGTTTTCTTTCGTCCGCATGTAATGTCCACCAGCTTTTCGTTGCAACAGCTATACGGCCATGGATTAAAATACAACCAAAAAGAGAATCTAGACATTCAGTATACGTATCTAAAACAGTCTAAAGCAATACAAAATATATAACGATGAAGAATATGCATTGACAATAATGATGTTTTCCTTATACCTGAAGCAGTTGATTCTCTGAGCACAATATTGCCTCTGTCAAGCCAATAATATCTATAGTGTGATTGGAGACAGGATTATTCGTTTCAATACAATCCAATAACTTATCGATGATGGGATAAGCAATCTGAAAATTTGAGTATGACAGAGAAATTAAGAATACGGTTATTTATTTTATTAAAATTGTATTTACGAACCCTCAGATCTCTTTTTAACCTTTCTGCATTTCTTTGTGTTTTAATATCTTCGATGCCAACCGTTAGTACCATAGCATTAAACGTATATTCTAAAATTTGACTTAGAACTTCTTCAGATGATCCAGTAGCTGATCCAATAAGAGTTACGCTGTAAAAATAAGATTTTAGTCATAAGTGAAGACAGACTATGACATATTTTAAATTCCAACCTATCATGAAAGGATTTCCAAACAAGTATTCCATCTTCAGTTTCTGTACTTAATATTTCTACTCCGTGAGATTTTCCAAACATATGGACTCCATTCAAGGAAGCTATTGTCGAAAAAGGCAACTGAAAACAATTATCAATGTAGGTTACTTTTGACCAAATTATAAATTAAAAGCATTGTGATTTTTACATTTTCAATATCTCCTTTCTTCCTGACAAATAGAGGCAAACCACCCGATGAGGTAAGGCACATAATTGATACAGACATTTTCAAGATACTTTATCCACAACTCTTAAGGCCAATGACACATCGCTCATTGTTTTGAAAAAACGCATGGACTACGACGAGATGATAAATCTAACTGGATCACACTTCTTCAATTAAATTCATGTTCTCTTTTATTGTTTTAACAGAAGATAACCATTAATTGAAAATTAAATGAAAATAGTCCGTACAGAAACATATCGTAGACGCTTTAATATCGCTATGCAGGCACTGTCTGGTACCAGAGAACTGACTCTTCACTCTGGTAAAATCAGCAAAAGACAGAAGACTGTCGTCGCGTGTCTCATGTGACTGATGGCGCTATCTGCACGAGTTGGCAACTTCACTAGTATTACAGCGTGCAGTAAAAGGAAACGAAAACGGTTCGTTTGTTGGATTTGGAGCAGCATTATTGAACGCCAGCGTAAAGCGTTCGCATGCGGTTAAAGGCTGTCGCACAGCGCACACTCTCGTCAGGTCAGCACAATCAAAGCTCTGTCTCTGGTCTCTGCGTCTCCCCAAGAGTAGGGACGTCGTGCTGTCTTCGTCTAGCGTGAGAGTAGCGTCGACGAGAAAGAGACGAGCAAGGCAGCGGGCGAACGTTCGACGGCGCGCGGCTCTCCCTAATCTCCTCGACTCGAACACAACTGACCGTCGTCGTGGTGCTGGTCTCGTTCGAAACCCGTCAACATGGGAAGGCGTAGTGCCGGCAACTTTAGTATGTCGGCCACTGTCAGATGTTCTGCAAGCATCTGCCGCGACGCGTACGAGTGCTATAGTGCTTGTTATTGTTGTTGTTATTGGTTCTTCATCTAGTCTTACATTTGACAGTTCTGTTATCGACATTGTTATCAATGGTCAGCATGCGACGCAACATCAAAATCTTATTGGTTTTCTCCATGGCATGGATGTTTGTTATCGTTTACTATTTGCAAACTGGCCGGGAGGGAAAGGTTTGTAACAATATCGCTACTGTTTACGTGTGCTTAATTAGATGAAACCAACCCCCCAAAAGTGCCAACCCCCATACCCCACATGCATGCTTACCCGTCATCGTAACCGTTTGGAGGTTATATTATTGTTGTGCATTGCGACTGACAGAACTGTCACCTGCGAAATCTGCCAACCCTTGCGATTCTTTGTAGAGAGCCCTTGCTGGACCCAAAACATGTATCCGCTATTATTCAATCACAACCAAATAATTGACGAACGTCAAATAGAAAAGATGTCACATTTTGCGTTAATAAAGACGTTTAAATAATTTCGCTCTGATTGAACAAAATATGAGATTTGACTACGCTCTGCTACTGTCATGGGAATTAATATTGTGTATTTTTAAAGAGGCTTAAAAACATGGTATTTCGGATAGTCCCATTAAAAATAATAAATTTTGTCTTTCTCACTATATTTTAATTCTTAAAATCGAACTGTCAATTTACATCCAAAATGTTATGTCCATAGTTTTCAGGGATCAAATTCCTAACATTTCTTTATTTTCGAAAAATGATTAAAACGTTAAAATCTTTTGTTATGAATGAATTTCGTATTTTCCATTTCATTGAACATCATTTAATTTGAAATAATCTGAATGTCAAATGTAAAATTGAAATAAAATCAGTAAAGAAAATTCATTTTAAATGAGGCATTCGATTTGCACCTTGAATATTACCTGCTACCTATCTATTTCGTGAGCGGAAATGTGGAAAAATCTTTCTTACATTTTTCACACACATAAGCGTAAACACCCGGAAACTGGAAAAGTGGAACTGGATTGAAATTGAATATCTGCCTATATATATTCGGTGAAAAGCACTTGGAAATGGAAATTAAATTATTTTCCTTCATTGAAATGTTTAATGTCATTTGTTAAACTGTTTGACGTCAAGAATTTACAGCTTTGCTAAAATGTATAAAAAAATAAAGATATTATAAATTATTTATAAGGAAGATTCATTTGATCATTGATCTTACGCAGAGAAAGAGAGAACTTCTTTTGTTACAAACTTCACTTTTTTACACACGTCCTAAACCCATACTCCTGCCCTAGCACTTGCGTTAGCCAAGTTGGGCAGGATCATTCCAACTTCAAAATTTATAAAATAAATGTATCACTACTATTTTGGAATTAAATAAATAAATAAAATAAAAATTGACTATAGTTTTGGAAATTACAGTTTTTATCAACTCTTTTTTAAGAATGAAGTGGACATTATTTTTTCATTTTATATTTCATTGTAATAAGGCTATGAAAATGAGTGGCTTAAAATTGAATTAAAATCATTTTCATGGTATCAAAATAATTAATCCAAATGAGGTTTAACCAATATTTTGTGACCAGGAATTTAGCTCCTACCAGGAACACCTGATTATTATCATTTTAATTTCTTTTATCAAAATTATTTTTCTTTGTGGGAAAGTATCTAAAGAGCAAATGTACTAGTGTACCCGTGCAAAACCTTTTGAATGTATTTTCATATTGTTTTCAAAAAACGATATTTTCATACAGACCTACGACGATAATTTTATTCCTCATTAGTTTCCATTTACAGTTATTTTTCTTTTGATTTAGCTTGATCCATCAAGTTGTCTCTATATTTAATTGGTTATAAATTCAAAAAAAATGTACGAGATCTGTTCATCGTTGTCATGGTTACCCCGCAAGAGCTGTCACAATTCATTTTTAAGAAAATCTAACCTCATTTGATACATTTACGATTTTCACTATTTTTTTCTGATCTGAGACAAAATTTTAAACTTGGTACAGTCCATGTAATATTTAAAAACTCTATTTTGGCATTAAATTAACATAAACTTACACGTTCTTAAATTGTTTGGAAAATAAAATAAAATTTATTTGTCTATTAATATTTGGAATATTTGCGCTAAAAAACTAACTAATTTAAATATACACTTCAATTGTCAAAGTCGACTTGTCAAACTGTTTGTAAAATCTCCGACATACGTACATATTTGCATTTCTCTCACACTCATGTCTCGTGAACATCGAAGGATTTTCTCTCTTTACGTTCCTCTTCACCCCGCTACCCCCTCGTCATTTTTACTATTATCGCTTGATATCACCCCTTTTAAAGAAATTTCACCAAAAAAAAAAAAAAATAGCGATAACATATCTGTGGACTAAAGGCTTCATTTAAAAAAAAAATTGTGTCAATCGGTTTAGTAGGGATGGCTGGCGGATTGTCTAGAGATTTAGGGCTTGTCTTTTAAATATATAGATAGGCACTACATTTTTTAATATTCATCACCTAAATTTTTTATACATGTCACACAATATTTGATAGTTTGCCTATGAATTAAGATAAAATTGATAATTATGTCAAAAAGTATTGGGTTATCATGGATATGTAAATAGTCTACAAAGATATACTGACACTTGCCGATGTTGTAATAGTTTTAGTTATGTTATGACTCATATCAATTGTTACAATGATTATTTACATTATTAGGAAGTGTTATTTATGTCCACGTCTACTTACATACTTACAAATACATAATTTTAACGTCTATTAGTTACATCACGTGTGACAAATAAGTATACAAACCACACAATCGTATGAACACACATAAAAAATAATTACCCACGATGAAATATCTACGATCAACAGACACAACTTTTTACATAACATTTTTTGTATTTTTAACATTAAATATTGTTTAACCAACATTGAATTTTTGGTTAACGTATATCTGTTTATATTTAAGATACTGTATATTGATGAAAATCATGAAAAAATTCAGTTACGATAACCTGTGTAAAAACTATTGTTTTCCGTAGAAAAAAAAAACCGTGATTTGAACCCAGTATCAAACATGACTTTAGTGGAAAAAAAGAATAAGAGATCTGCCTCTCTGTGCTATAAAGTAGAATAAATGATTAATATTATAGAACGACATTTTTCAAATAGAATAAATAATAAGAACTGTATACAATCTCAGACACTATTCACGTTTTTATATTTATTTACATATCTGTTTCTTCTCTTTATTATAGCTATTTAAATCGGATTAATTTAATTCAGACTCTGTCTGTAGTCACTAATCTTATAGACATCTTTTTCTTCCTATTATATTTCGTCTTGCTCTATTAGAACACAATTTGTATAAGTTCAAAAATCCCAGAACATTTGGCGTTCCATTTTGACTTTGTCATATCAGGGCAGAATTATAAGTTAAGTCATTAAGGAGATATTTCCTGCGCATTGTTCTATGCTTGGATTACCGTTGTAGAGTTATTACGAAACCATTACGATCGGGTGATGGGCAGAACTAATTAACACCGAATACATAGGTATAACTGGAACCATTTTAAGAAATTTGGCACAGATAGTATCTTGAAAGTTCCATGTACTGAAGGGAGTATCGGAAAGGAAGAACAAGTCGAACTATAATAAAAATATTTGCCTCATGAACTTTTTTTCGAATCTAATGATGAGTAACTATCATCAGGTGGTTGTCGTCGTCATATTGAAGATTTCAATAGATCGTCGTTGCCACAACTTCTTATATGTTAGCTAACGAGCAATACCTTTTACTTATTACTACTTACTATTTTTTACTTGACAGTTTATATCTTCATTTAAATGATTTTACCAGTATTACGTATTTTAGCAAAGTATTTGTCCTTAATTAAACTTATGCTCAGTTGCACAAAGCATTCTCAGAAAATCTTATTTGACACTGATCTTGGATTGTGAACATACATATTTGTTTAAATCGATCCTGCTAAAAAATAATTGCTCAATTGAAACGATTTTTTTTAAAACTGTGTATATGTATTTAGTGTCGTTTTTTGTACAGTTTTCACTTTGAAACAACGTTTTTCTACGCGTTTTGATTTAAATTTAGCTTGAAAAGCGATCTTTTTCAATCTAGAAAAATCATTTGTTTTCGTGTGAGTACAATCTAATGTTCTAAATGACAGGGAGTTTGAATACAACATTAGACTGCTCCTGCATGTATGGAAACTGTAATTATAGGATCACAATCTAATGTCATTGTCAAATCAAATTTTTTGACAATCCTTTCTGCAACCCAGCATTAAAGTGTTAGTAGTTATGAACCGTCATCATAGATTGTATTGTCGAAGCAACCGCTATTTAAACAAAAAAAAAATTGGTTGTCTGTAAAGTCGGTTTACGGACGATAGTTTTACGTGATAACGTATTCCGTAATACATAACCTAAACCTCCCAAAATTTGGTTTCAATCCGCTTATCCTTGGTGTCGGAATGATAAGAAATGTCAAAAGTGACGTTTGCAACTGTCAAAGTATTATGTTCTAATAATAATTAGTTATTCCAATAGTTAACTTAGAAGGCGTTGCATTTCACAAAATACTTATGTCAAAAAATTGAATTAAACATTAGAAATGCAGCCGTTTTCATGTTAAGACAAGACATACGTTATCTTCTAATTTCCATGTACGGCAAACAAAGACGACCGACCGCGTCGCGCCATGCATTAGACAACATTGCATTTATACAGCTATTTTTCTATATAAATTTGTATAAAAAAACTGTTTAGGCAAATTCTGTTATACGAAATCTATGTAAAATGTTCTCCTCTTTCGTTTAAGACTGGTTTCAAACCGATCTGATTTAAATTGAGCGAGAAATTAGCAAAAAGCACGCACAGGGTCAGGCGGAACGTTACGCGTTACGCGTTACGAACGTTAGGATTTAGGAACGTTACACTGTTTCGTGCATGCAGCCGGTGTTTTATCAATTTATAAGATTGGTGATTCATCAATTTATAAGACGTTATCACGTCAAAAGGTGAAACAATTTTCCAATTGGAAAAGTTAGAGATGGTAGCTAGAAGGTAGCTTACTTCTATCAGCTTTGATTAGTGTTTTATTAATGGCTTCCGGTAAATACTCGTGTATTGAATGTTGCGGCCCCGTTTGAAGCCCTGCATTACTTTCGACATATGTATATGGGCAGGTGATTGGAATCTTCTTCTTGTTAGAATGTGTAGATTTACATATTATTTACAAACATATATTCGAGATTTCAAAAGTAAAAGTTATTTTACCAATTTAAGAAAGTACGTTTTTTTAATTCTTTGTAGTGTTTGATGCGAGAGTATTTCTTGATAACTTGCAATTTTTTGTGAATACAAAATTGAGTTTTGTAAATACAATACTTTCAGAAGATTTCATTAACGGTTTCATTTGACGTGTGCTGTAAAAGAAATTGCAGCTAAAATCTCTTTTCATTTCACGGAATACTCAAGCATTTCAGATATGATAGAGAATTTAAATTTAATAATTCGAATTTATTTTTTTTTTCATTTTTCTTGCAGGTTTTTGTAGTTATTCTTTAAAAATTGTGTTAATCGAACGGAACAATGACTCAGTGTTTTGAACTCAAAAAGGTTCCATCCTTCTTTGAGAGAATTCTTGAATCAAACGTTCCAATAAATTATTGAGTCATGGAGTCAATGATCTAATTAGACAATAATGAAATAAAAAAGGTCCAAAAATACAGTGGGGCGGTTTCACGTATTCATTAAAGGGTTAATATTCATTGGGGGTACACTCTATATTTTCTATATTATAAATTCCTGTATATGAAAGATTATAGAATTTGTCCTTGGTATATGAAAATATTCAAACTGGGCCGAAATTTGAATTACAATGATGCTGATATCTATTTTATAATGGTACCTACTATATTATATAGAAGATACAGCCAAGACAGACATTCTTTTCAATGTGAAAAATTGAACGTCAACACAATTTGATGAGATTACACGATTTTCGTTGGTGAAAAATGGTTGTGATATATTATATAGAAAGAAGTCAAATAAAAAATAAGAGGTACTCACTAGTTTATTAAGGATGAGGTTAATCCAGTTCAACATCGTTTATCACTTTTTTTGAAAGCGTTATGGGATTGTTTCTGAAAAAAAATTTATAATATTTACAAAATTTAATAGAAAAAATTAATATAAATTATTATCAGGACTAAATGTGTGAAAAATAAATGTTTTCTGTTCTGTATTCTGGTATAACTGGTCACTGGAGGATTTAGGCTTGAGTACCGACAGTGTCAGTTAATTTTTCTCTTTAAATTAAACCCAAAGCGCTATCAATTGTTTTCCTTGTTAATGCAAAATGTCGTTATTTTACTGAAATCAGAAATTAGGCTTTTTTAATATACTTATAAATCTTTGAGTTCTGAATAGTGAATACTAGAAAAACGACACAATTTTTTTCGACGCACGTTTCGCTAGCCAAGTTAGCATTATCAGATGACCATTATAATTATTAGTATTCGTTGTTTTTACACTTAAAGGTTCATTTCTTTTCAAGACATTCGTTTATATGTTCTTTTTATAAATATTTATCGATAAAATATTTGAATTAAAAAAAATACGATGTTATTTTCGTAGCTATTGTGGGTATATATTTTGCTGTCACTATTTTAACGATTATTTTTTGTAGTGTGAATGCTTCTTAATTAAATTTTCTCTAAAACTATAAATAAAAATAATATTTCACATTTTATCTGCTTAATTTTTTGAGCGTTTTACTGAAAGTATTACGCTCTTAAACGTTTTTAAATAATATTTACTCAAACGTTTTCTTTGACTAATTATAATGATTAGTAAGTTATTAATAATAGTATGTGTCATGCAGAAATGGACCTATCAATCATTTCATTTACACCTAAAAAGTGAGCATATCATTTAATCCCTTTTTTGCCATGCTTTTACGTTACAGAAGATACAGAAAATTATTTATTTTCTTCTTTTAGTGCGTTGATCAAGCGTGCTCTTTAGATTTTTTTAAATTCTTTTGTCTTATAACTTATTAATGCGTGACTATTTCAAGATGTCTTGCTCGTTAGCTTCGAGAAGTTTATCTCCTTGATCTGAAGTTCAATTAGCACCACCATCAACGCCGTTACTTCCACCACATGCGTTTAGTTCTCTTTTTTAAACTCGCTATAAAATATGATTATACTCAAAATACCAGAATAATGTATTGTCATCAAAACTACAGACAACTTCAAAATTTCACGTCAACTAGACGCTTGGAAGAGAGTGAAAATCGAGTTGGAAGATTTTTTTACATTCATACAATGTCAAAACAAACAAGTCAAACTAATAATAAGTGTAGGTATCGACGTTAAAAAGAATTTCATCTTCAGTCAGTCGAAAATAGAGCTCGAGGATCTATAATTCAAAACAGTGATTCCCAAAGTGGTCTATATCGACCCCCAGGGGTCGTCGACAACTTGAAAGAGGTCCATGTCAGCGGGGAAAAAAATTGGGAGTCCATGAAATCAAAATGGGAGTCAACGGTAGTGAATCTCCTAACAAAAAAAGAAACAAACTGGACATCGTTAACCGAAGAGATTTAAGATTTAATCTAACTAAATTGATACCTACCAAATATTGAAAATTTATTATTAAAGCATCAGGTTCATCCCTCACACTAAAAGCATTTATTTTCCGCTTAGTTATTTTATGTAATAGAAAGTAAATTTTAATTTGATTCGTTTAATTTGAATCTAATTAAATGTATAAAACTAAATATTTCCCACTACATTTCACTACCGTTATAAATTTAAATCGTTCAAAGTGAGTAGCACTATAGCGGTTGTCAAAAATACATTTTCAATTAATGAATTTGCAAAAAATCAATATCAGATATGCAGGGGGTCTACCCAAAACCGAAAAACATGCCAAGTGGTCTACGAAACAAAGAATTTTGGGGACCTCTGATTTAAAATAAGTAACGAAGTAGGAAACAACTAAATCAAATGTGGCTTATTCCCTTTGACTTTCAAATATCAGAACAAGGCGTTTTTCGATTGTAATAGTTATATTATTGTCCGTTTGTTCAGCCGGATCTGAGATTGGTGTAGGTATTTTGAGAAGACAGTTTCCCAACAAATGTATATATTTACAATAATTACGACACTAATAAGTGAAGTGTGAAGAATAAATGTGTCGATGGAATGACTGCACAGCAGCCAAACATGCATAATATGGCAACATAGCTCTCTGTGACGTGATACATTAATTGTTTTGTGGACATGTAATGCCTCAGTATTTACAATAATGTACCACATACGATTGCACATTATGTATAATTATTGTATATTATGTGGGCGGTAATTGTTATTTGTCAAGAACCTGCTAGTTTTCTGCTTCGACGCTTCAAAAATCGCAACAATATTTTTAGATCATTATAGATAGCGGGACGTCGAATACAATTTTTTTGTCGTATCTGTATAAAAACTAAAATTAAAAAGTTGAAATCTAATTAAAATATTATATTGCGGCGTTGCCGGATAATTCGAATTCAAATTAATAATAAACCGTTACGAAAAGTATAGTATTATTATATAAAAACAACGTTATAGATACATGCTATAACGTTGAATGCAGCCGATTTCCCTCCAAAAACAATAGAGTTCTTCATATTTGCATATCAAACGTCCTCCCAAAATTTGGTGTCAATACGCTCATTCATTTTCACAAATACACAGACTTTTTCAAAAATATGTATTTTGTATTCGAGGGACCTTAAAAAGAAAAATATTGTATCGTTTTGAAAAGCTAATTTTGACCAACTTGAGGATGGAATTGTAAAATGTTCATAAAACATAAAAACAAATTAACTGTTTATATTGACTCGTGCATATAGCCTAAGCTGCTGCGCACGTTAACATTAAAAAAAAAAAAAATTAACTGTTTAGTGATGGTTTAGTGTGAATGCTGTATGTTTTAATTCAACTTGTTATAATAAATAAATATAGGTACTTAAAAAAAATAAAAAACACGCTTTATATCGAACTAAAAAGTAAAAAATATTTTTTTTAAAATAAGCTTAAAAAGCGTGGGGCGCTTTGTTCCACATTTTCGTACATCGAGCGCCCCACGCTTTTTAAGCTTATTTAAAAAAAATATTTTTTACTCTTTAGTTCGATATAAAGCGTGTTTTTTAGTTTTTCTTAAACTATATTTATTTTTCACTTTTTAGTTTGATATAAAGCGTGTTTTTTAGTTTTTTTTAAACTATATTTATTTTCCACTTTTTAGTTCGATTTATTGTCAAAAATTTGCCGAAAAAAAAACAATTTTTTTTCGGTGTGGACGGGATTAGAACTCACGACTCGTGATGCCGAGAGTTGACGTCAGCGAAGACCCATGCCTTAGACCGCACGGCTAGCCAGTGTACTTACTGTGCTGGCATATTATATCGCTATATAAACCACTTGCTGTAGTCCAAACGAGTTTACAAACATACATACTTACATACATGCATACAATCTTACAAATGAAACTAATATAAAGCGTGTAAAAAAAACTGAATTCTACACTACACACTACAGAAGTAAAGGTTGTAAACGTAGTTTTTTTTTGTGTCCTTGTCGAGATATTTCAAGGACATCCAACCAATAATTGTGATGCAAAAAAAAGAAACAATATACAAAATTATAGAAAACTGTTATAACTGGCGACACTGTGAATTGAGACCATTTAATACTGGTTTTGAATCCAATAGCTGTTCGTGTAGTATCTTTAGAAAGTGCAATTTCTTTACTATGAACTGGTCAGTGGTTTATGTGATAAATTTATTAAATAAAATGTTACTAACCTTGACCTACACGAAAGAAGATTATTTTTGTCGCAAACATTTTAAAAATATTATTTATATTTATTACATTTTACCATTCCGACCCCACAAGCGGAGAATTTTAACAATGTAGATTTTTTTTTAATGATAAACCTTCTTTTTAAAGTATTATTAGAAACTAGAGTGACCTGTGCGAATTATGCGCACTAATATAAGTATAATAATTATCACTTTACAAAATTATTTTTTAAATATGATTGCAGGTATTCAATTCATTTCTAATTTTGCACACTGCTTATAACGTTCTTCTTTTTGTTGTATTACAATATGAAGCTCAGATGACAGATCGAAGAAATATTTTACTAAAATTGTCATATAGAGGCGCAAGTAGCAAACGCGTTGAGCTAAGCCCTCAGATGGCATCATACAGCATTGCTGTGACGTTGTTCAGCGTTGCTCGCTGTTTCAAAATTAAAGCCGTTAGATGGCAGTATGCAGGATTGTGTCTGTTGTATTACAATATGAAGGTCAGATGACAGATCGAAGTGTTGACGTTGTTTCAAAATTAAAGCCGTCAGATGGCAGACGTTGTTCAGCGTTGCTGTATTTTAATAAAAACAAAAGCAATAATAAATTTTTTAGTTGTCGATGTCAGTAGAGCAAGCAATTATCTGTAAAATGTTATATAATTTATGTGGAGAAATTGTGTGGGTTTTTCTAAAAAGGGAGGCAAACATCTTAAACCTTAGCGTATTAATATATTATATGATGATACCGGACAAAAATTCTTCCAGAACAATTTTTGTCGACATCAATTCTAAATACTTTGTACTGTGTATTTATAACCGAATTTTGGCTAGCCGTTTCATAAAACGGCTGTTTTGTAAAAAAGTAACGCTTAGTTATTTTGAAAAGTAACTGAAATGACAACCGCCGGATTTAAGGTGACAAATGTCACATTGCGAATATTAATTGTTCAAATTAATAGCATTCCGAACTTGTGGGTTCGGAATGCTATTAATTTGAACAACTAATTAATTGAAATGGTAAAAATATGTCATAAAATTAAATACTATTTTTAAAGTTTTTCGCCACTTAAAAAAGCAACTTTTTTTCACAATCACAATTATTGCAATTTTAAATGAAAGATTATAATCAACGAACAAGCAATGGAATAACTTATTTTAGTACCTACCTATATTGAAAGAAAAAAGTGAAATAATTAATTTTTCCATTACGGTAATATTTCATGGTTATAAGTCGCTGATAATTTTGGTTTAAATGGATATTAAATATTTTGAAAGGTTCGCTAACTCATTGCAGAAGGCAATAAATCAGAGCGAGTTTTTAATTGGAGCGAAACGGTTTAGAATGGCGCATCGAGTTTGTTGATCTGTTCCAAAGGAATGAATATGATGTGTAATTAAATGAGAGCAAAATTTTATTATGATTGATAAAAATAACCATATAACCTGTCAAACTAGCATCAGTTTTGTACTAAATTCATATTGCATTTCGCTCTCTTTGACCAAAACACTCGATTAGAAGTATCCTAGATTTATGATGCTCTGTATTAGTCAATCAATTCGTCAGTGAATCAATGAATACCCAAAATTGTGATTTGTGGACACTTGTATTTTGCAAAATATTCCATCTTGACGTATGAAATAAATACTTCTTCTTTTTGGCAACCTTAACCCCTCTGAAAAAATTCAGTCCTGTAACGAAACTAGCCACCAATTTAACTCAGAAATGGTGTGCTAGATCCCCGACTTGCTTCAATATTCGCTCATTGCTCGTCTCTTTTATCTTGGCGTAATAATTTTCGACAACCTTCACCGTTCAAAAAATATTCTGATAATATGGGAATAGTAATAACTTTTGTTTTTAGTGATTCTGAATAGAAGTACGTATCCTAGATTCATGATGCTCTGTATTAGTCAGTCAATCAATTCGTCAGTGAATCAATGAATACCCAAAATTGTGATTTTTGGACACTTGTATTTTGCAAAATATTCACTCTTGACGTATGAAAGAAATATTTCTTCTTTTTGGCAACCTTAGCCCCCTTGAAAAAATTCAGTTCCGTAACGAAACTAGCCACCAATTTAACTCAGAAATGGTGTGCTAGATCCCCGACTTGCTTCAATTTTCGCTCATTGCTCGTCTCTTTTATCTTGGCGTAATAATTTTCGACAACCTTCACCGTTCAAAAAATATTCTGATAATATGCGAGCAGTAATAACTTTTGTTTTTAGTGATTCTGAATAGAAAGCAAATTCGCCGCATAACGTGTTATTTCATTGAGAAATAAAAACACTTATACATTAATTATGAAATTAAATGAAAAATGCAGGTGTCTATGCCGTACGTTGAACCTGCACTCATCCAGTTGGTAAATTGAATATTAAACCTATTGTTTTTATGCTCATAAGAGTGTTAAATACTACTGCTTATTATTTTTAACGCTCTTTTAAATTTATATTTGCCTTTTATCAAATAATGAATGGAAAACGCTTTGTTATTTCAACATTCTAAACAATACAACTAGCATTTACCCGCGACTTTGCTAGCGTTCACAACGGTTTTGATATAAACTTTATTTTGCTTGACATTCAGAAATTAGATATTGACTTTTTGATGTAAGTATTCGCATTTTTCAAAAGAGTGATTTTTAAAAAATGCACGTCTGCCTGTGATCATATATGGAGCCCAAAAGAGTGACTCGATTCTGCTCAAATTTTGAATACGTCTTCACGACGAAGCGAAGTCGCAAAATTAGTTTGCTAAAGCTAGTAAGTATTTTTTCTCGAAAAAGCCTCTTTCGTTTTTGATTACATTTTATTACATAATTAGTTCTTTATTTACAAAATTATTTTTTAAATATGGTTGCAGGTATTCAATTCGTTTCTAATTTTGCACTAAACGTTCTTCTTTTTGTTGTATTACAATATGAAGCTCAGATGACAGATCGAAGAAATATTTTACTAAAATTGTCATATAGAGGCGCAAGTAGCAAAAGCGTTGAACGAAGCCGTCAGATGGCATCATGCAGCATTGCTTTGACGTTGTTCAGCGTTGCTCGCTGTTTCAAAATTAAAGCCGTCAGATGGCAGTATGTAGTATTTGTCTGTTGTATTACAATATGAAGGTCAGATGACAGATCGAAGTTTTGACGTTGTTACAAAATTTAAGCCGTCAGATGGCAGACGTTGTTCAGCGTTGCTGTATTTTAATTAATTTACAAAAAAAGAAAAGCGATAATAAATTTTTTAGTTGTCAATGTCAGTAGAGCAAGCAATTATCTGTAAAATGATATATAATTAATTTATGTGGAGAAATTGTGAGGTTTTTTCTAAAAAGGGAGGCAAACATCATGACCAGCGGTTCCTCTGAGAAAATGCAGGAATGGGTGATCCATATTTAACATGTATTAAACATGAAGCTCTTTTTACGATAAGCAACATTTTTAACTCGAATTATTTCAAAATGGTAAAGAAACAAAAATCTGAATTAATGACGCTTAATAATAGGATATTACTTTTGTTTTGAAGTACATATAATACAAATAACGAGAAAGTAAACATGAATGATGTCGGTTTGTTTATATATGCATTTTCACACGAAGGGACTTAAATATAGAGGTATATAGACTACTAAGTTACACTTTATATGTACAGTGTCCATATAAATCCGTTATAATAACTTTCACGTATAAAACCATAAAACATGCATTCAATTTGATATGCAGTCTGTTCTCTATTTCTTAATTGATAAAAATGTATTTTGTTTACTTACGCAATGTTTCTTAAAATTATATAGCAGATGCATCAACTTCTTTCTTTTCTTTTAATTATTAATATACCTATAAATAAAAAAATTGTAGCTTTATCTACGAAATGGTGCTATTCAGTAAGCTGTAAGAATTTACCAAACCTCTCTTAACCTTCTAAATAGGTTACGGCATGGTTTATCGTATTAAAATATTATGGAAAATGTCCGGTTATTCCGCTACTGTCTTTTGTTCTTGGCTTGTCCCAGTTGTGTTTCAACAAAACTCTCTCTACGCTGAAGACCTCTGTTAACGAGCGTTTATAATTTTAACTATGTTTTCTCCGTCTCTCTACAATACTACTCTATCTATAAATAAGAAACTAGTTCATCAATATACATTTTGAATCTTTCTAGGGAACTTTTCACCGTTTTTGCAATATTATTTTAATTTGAAATGTACGTTGTTAAATTAATTTCATTTGAACTGTTAGCCACTCTAGTGAACGGCAGGCTATTTTCATTGTAACAAAAATACAGAATTTACATGGAGAATAAAAAATTAGACACAGAAAACAATAATCATTTTAATTTTTGTCAAATATTATGTAGGTACAGTGAAAATTAAATTAGACCAATATCAGTAAAATTGAATGAATACCTATACCTATACCGAAATGATCACCTGATTTTAATTTAATTTAATTATTTATGAATTATTAAACATTTTTTTCGAACAGTCATATTGTGTAATACATAGAAAATTTTAATCTAATTAAATTATTAAATACATTTTTTTAATATAATTTTTTATAGTTCACTGAAGATGGTATAATATTACCAATATATGGACTAATTACTTGTCCAAGTAAAGTAGTGATGTGTCGCTCCAGAGCGAGTCGTTCATAATGAACGATTCCTTTCTCGGAGCGAAGCGAGTCGCTCTTTTTTTGTGATTGACTCACTCCGAGCGCCATTACTCTGTGCTGAGCTGTTCTGTACTGTTGCATTCGCACATTTACAGAGCGCACACAGCACAGATCACAGATTAATTGGTGAATGTTGCACGTACGGAGTTTATCTTTACTGAGTCATTTAATGTTGAATGACACACTGTAAGTGTAAAGAGTACTAAGCTTAAACCATTCACATTGACGTCGTTGACAAATATATAATATTGTAACAATAAACATTATTATTGTTAAGCTTTTATTATACTTTATAGTTTATTCGAAATGAGAGCTGAGTGTGTATTGTGCTGTGCAATGCTACGCGATTCCTGAGCATGCGTGATGACAGATCACACCTCTGCAGTCTGTAATCTTGTGTAGTGCACTGTCTAGTGTCGCTCCTTTGAACGTCTCGCTCTGGGCGACTCTTTTTAGTGAGCGGAGCGCACGGAGCCAGCTCCCAATAAAGAATCATGTGGACACATCACTAAAGTAAAGGCTATTCTGTGGAAAAAAAATTAATGATTATGTTGATACGTTTTGTTTGTAAATAATTTTCTGTGTACACATACTAATCAATACACATATAAAACACGTAGCAGAAAAAGGAAGTCAGTGTCACAGTCCGACATTGTTTACTTTTTGTTACGAATGCCGTCTTGCATTCAAATACAATTAAATCAAGATGGATGTGCAAAGTGTTATTTGAATCACTGCAGACAATTCGCTCGTCTGTCGATATAAGAAATATAGAAACAAGTTGTAGTTAGTCGGATCTACCACCCCATTATTTATTGAAGGTACACGATTAGATGTAATTATTAGTGATGTGCCGGATCGTTAAAAATGTATATCCGCGGATACGGATCTGAATACGGATATTTAGAGTACGCGCGGTAAATATTGCACATCGACATTTGGAAAGAGACTATCTGTTATGGGAAAAAGTTGTTGACTTCTTTAAGAGTTAACTCTCATAACAGATGTCTCTTTCCAAAGATCGATGTGCAATATCTCGTTATAAAGATAGTTTTTTAGTAGCTTTGAGTTATGTACTATTGGTATGGTACTCACTACGATAAATGTTTTCAATATAAACGTGCCAAATACGATTTTGAAAAAATAAAAAATAATCTGAATGGAATTTAACAGTTTTTCATTATTACCACCTATATATATAAAATTTCATCTATGAATTGAAAATTAATAAGGTAAAAGATCCGCACAAAAACTAACGGATACGGATACGGATCTTTCTTCTCCCTCGGATATCCGCGGATACGGATACGGATATCCGGCACATCACTAGTAGGTACACGATTAGATGTAATTATACATTAGTTCGTACTAAATGCATTTTATTGCATCCGGCACTTGTAGTAAATAAGGGATAACGAATTCCACAAGCGCGCTCTGCTAGTTATCAGATCCGTTGAAGGTTCATGTAAAAGCCTAAACGTTTTGGCAAAGATTCTTTTGATAATGCTTTGCCAGGGTTTTTCTTAAACTGTGTTGTCTTTATTCACACATTGCTAATCGCTATTCACTAATGGTCATATTCACCGAACGTAAGTAGGTATTTATTCGGGACGTTTGTTCTTCAGGTAGCTATTCCTCCTAATAAATAGCGATAATTCAATTCACCAACCACAATTATGCTTACTGCAGATACAAATCTATTCTGTCTTACTTCAAGGGTATAAATATTTATTCGCCTGATAAAATAATAATAATAGCCGCCACATAGATCATAATACCTAACCTATAAACGTGGAGTTTTATATGTACAGTTTGCTCTTGCGAATTTATTTATGTGTTGTTTATTAACTTTTTGTGAAATGTATAGCTGTAAAACAATAAAGTTAATGAAAGTTGTGTGCAGTTGGGTTAGGATAAAACGTTATTATTTTGTGAAACTTTTTTTGACGTGTACACTAACGCCATCGGTCGGTTTTTTGGGTGAACGTTAAAATATTCAACAAGAAGAGCAAGGAGTATTGTGCAGTGTATATTTATTCTTTAACTAACATTTCTACCTGATATTTTTTGGTGAATTGAAAGTAAATTTCATTCTAACGAATAAATTTGTTCCAAGATTAGGAACTTCTATCTTTAATAGTGTTCGGTAAATATCAGACAGAATAGTTGCGGTGCACGATTGCTTATTGTATTTTGTATAGCCTTAGTAGCTATCTTAACGCGATTCTAATAGATACTTAGTACATTGTTTCTCAGTTGGAAAGCAGTAAGACTTCTAGTATTCCGCTATAATTTGCTGAGTCGAACACCGTACGATATGACCGCCGTCGGTCGAAGCGTGTCAGAGAAGAATTATAGGCGGACCTCTTCGGATATATCGGACTCCAATTTGGGAACCGCTGATTTATAAAATGCTCCTTAGAATAACGGACATGTTCTAATTTTTGTACATTTTGTCACATCTCTGAGCGTTGTTCGTAGTATTCGATGACAGCTTTCACGCGACGTGTTCCAGTCCTTATCATAATAATGCCTCTATGGTTATTCCATTATAGCCAGAGTGCCCGTCGGCAAAAATTTTATTGATACATACTCTCCCCAAACTTTGTATATGGCTTCATTAGGCCTAGTCTGACACCTATTTCCTCTACGACTTTTCTTGATTTTGGGGCGTTTTCCCTCTAAAGTTTCCGAAAGATGTCGTTTTGACGACATGTAAAAATTTATAGATACTGTTAGTTTTTTTAATTGGATAGCTTAAAAACTTCAACCAAAACGCTAAAATAATGTTCTCTGACAAATAATATGAGCCATTTAAAATGTCTGACAACTCGAATATGTCGACCATATTCGAGGTGTCAGACATTTTAAATAGTTCGTGTTATTTGTCAGAGAACATCATTTTAGCGTTTTGGTTGAAGCTTTTAAGCTATCCAAATAAAAAAACAAACAGTATCTATAAATTTTTACATGTCGTCAAAACGACATCTTCCGGAAACTTTAGAGGGAAAACGCCCTAAAATCAAGAAAAGTCATAGAGGAAATAGGTGTCAGACTAGGCCTAATGAAGCCATATACAAAGTTTGGGGAGAGTATTTATCAATAAAATTTTTGCCGACGGGCACTCTGGCTATTAGAGCAAGTTTCCGACTCCTGGACTGGACATTATGTACATGCAATGTGGATCCGCATGTAAAAGCCCTGAAGGGAAACGTTATATATGAATTAAATTTCAGAGCTAATGTGTTTTTGTTAAACGGTTGTGTAAATTATTTCTGACAATTTCTCATTTATCATTTATAGCGACAAATTATAACATTAATTGGTGAAAAAAAGATGAATATTGTTGCTGCTGTTGCATTTTGCTGAAATATATCTGTCGCACCCGGGTGAAACCGGGACGAACTGCTAGTTTCACTATAAAAACATTTGAATTTCATTTAACCTCGATTTTAGCGCTTTTAATTAATACAAACTTTATAGTTTTTTTTGTTCAGTTTTTATACAGCTTGAGAAATTTTTAATGAGTATTTATTTAACAAACTTTAATGAACCTTTTTGTATAGACATAAATAATATTCACTGCAGAAATTCATTCGAAATAATATGTAAATGCTTTCAGAACTTTCAACAGATTTTTAAATACACATCTTATAAACTTAAAATATAATATAGCGCTGTACATAAAGAATAATAATAAAATAATAAAAGAAAAGATATTTTACACATAATCGACTCAAGATAAACTTTTTTTTAAATTAAAAATAGAAAAAACTTTAAGTTTAAAATTATTCAAATTAAGATTACATTTTTATTCATGAATAAAAAAAACTTATATAAAACTTTCTGCGCAAAGCGAAGAAAAAAATAACAGAAGTTTTATTTTATCCTATATACCGGGTGTCGCTTATTACGGAACTCTCTATATAGAATTATTAAAACACAGTCTTTCTTTACTTTTAATTTTATTTTACAAAAATTAAATACACTTCTTATCTTTTTAATAATTGTCTTTATTTTGAAATTTTTGGCTCTTTAAAATTATTTTTCTTTATACCTCGATCGAAAGTGCATACTTATGGCATCAATTGTAGGGTTCTGCCTTTAACATTTACTCCTTGTAGCATCAATGTGGGAAGTTCGTATGCTCGGGCGGTAGTAAAGCAAAAATACCCAATTAACTGTTGTTTATATGTCGTTTTCATGGCAACCATATTACATTTTTGTTAATAGTCGCGAACAGCTGTCATTCGTGTTTTACGTATAACCACAAAGCTTCTTGCTTGGAATCTATCTGTGTTTTTATGTAATTAATAAGTAATTAATTAATAAATGTATTTAATAAGCGTGCTTACGACCGAGGTATGAAGAAAAATAGTATACACCACACTGGCCGAAAGTGTGATGCAAGTGTGAACCTTCGCGCCATTATGCCTGAGGGGAAAGGGCAAGAATATCACACTTTCTATCTTTGTGGTGTAATATACTATTTTTTTTTTCATTGCAAATATAACTACAAAATGAAAATGTATTCGTTATAAAAAATATAGTCCATAAATTATGAAGATTCAAATGCTAAAAAAAAAAAACAGTTGTGTGGTTTTAAGAAACCACGACTCAAGTGAAACTTTTATTGGATTGTAAACACTTATCCATCACGATTAATTATAAACAACAATATTCACATGAATATACGAGTAAAAACATGTAAACACTGTACAGCACTTGCCCGCATGACAGACTGACTAAGTGTTATATACATACTGCACGGTCAGATGATGCTAACCATGGGCGCCGCCATATTGGCCTTGGCTGCTCTATCGAGCGTCTACTCCGAACGCCTTTTACTTTACCCCTACTCCGCAGCCGCCTGTAATGCGACATGCAACAGACGGCCAGAAAAATTCGGGGCGCTAGAATAAAAGTTTCACTTTAAAAAAACTGTAAGGAAATATTTCTTTTAGGCATGACGCGAAGTTTCTCATTACCCACTAGTATGGCAAAATGAAACAAAAGTGTTGGCGTTTTTTCTATTGTCAATAGTAATTGACTGTTAATTCGTTTTTTTATATCCTACTATTAAAAATGACATTTGTTCAAAAGTGAACTGTCAAAAATTTTAAAAATTAATTGAAAATGGTACGTCCAAAATATTTTAGAATTACTATTAGTGGTCGATTTAGACGAACAGTCTGTATATTTCATACATAGTGTAGTGTTAAACTCGCGTAGCATGTCCATCAATTTCAGAACGTGCATATTTAATGAGTTCTCTAAAAGTTTTAAGTAAAAAGATAAATCTTAAACAGGCGTTTAAAATACTCATCCTACTAACTACTCATTTTTCATTTAATAATAAGATAATTTTACATCAGAAATAATTTAACTCTTTATTAGCAATATAAAACGTCTAATTTTAACTCTGTATTACTATATAAAGTCAACTGCCTCAACTAACTAATGTATTTAAATATAGGCCTTATGTTTATATTCCGTTTGTTTGGTATCGTCGAATAATAAAAATTCTGAAGCAGTACGAAACTTGATAAATTTCTGAAGTGAAAACTTCTTTAGCGGCGTTGTACACTTTTTTTGTAATGGGTAAAAAATGTTAAACTCGCGTCAGGACAAGTAAGAACTGGGTGAGACTCTCTAAGTGATAGTAATTGCCAGATACTTTTTATACAACGTTAGACATCTAGCGTTGAAATATCGTACATAAAAATGCAATCTATGATACAAACCATTTTGATCGAAAATTCGTAAGACGTTAATAATATTCAAGTTTTCACTTTTGCCGGCACTCCCGGAGTGCAAAGGGGTTTTTTTATATTTTCAAATTTTTATGTTGCTTTCACTTAGGAAGGCGGGGCTGAGGGTCTACGTTACCCCAAAATATTAAACCAGCATTATTTATACTTTAATAAAAATCAGAGGAATTAAATTATTAACATCATCAAGGATCTTAAATAGTATCACAAAATTATTTATACTCTTTATAGTATAAGTTTCCGTTAAATGCCAAACAATTTCCTATCATTTGGGTTTTAGAAGTTATACTAAAATAGACACCACAAGGGCTCCCTTTTTGCCATATTGTTATTTGTTACGGAACCTTTGTCATTATTTTTATCCAGAAAATATATATATATATACTTTATTCATCTTTTTAATTTTGACTTTTTTGTTACAGGTATGTACTCACCTACTTAATTGGAAAGTAATTATAAGAAATTTTGAAAGTCGTAAGTAAAAGTATATTTTAAAACTTATAATTTAATAAAAAATAAATGGGTTTTTTAACTGTTTAAAGGTTGTACTATATCTGAAAAATGCTCTATAGAGTCCCGTGAGGCAAGACTGTAATACGGGTAGTGGCTAATCATCTATATTATGTCGTTCATGTATTGACCGTGAAATATTTTGAAATTACGACGTTAGTTGTGAAAATAATAACATTCTCTGTATCACTAACCCATCCATAGGTTAATAATAAGTTCGCGTATGTTTTTACTCTACCCCAGGGACGGGCAAATCATTTGATCGGCGGGCCACATAGCTGATGAAAATTTGATCGCGGGCCGGATGGTTGACGAAAATTTCACCGCGGGCCAAAAATTTGCAGAAAAAAAGATCCTCACAATCTATTTCCGCATTCGGAGAGCAAAAAAAAATATTCTATTTCCGCTAGTAAAACAAAACTCTATCGCGAATCACTGTTTGCATGTCATATTTTTTTTAGGGGTAGTCAAATTGGAAAAAAAGGAAATCATGATTCCGTCATGTCCGTCTGTTTGTGTGCCTGTCTGTATGACTTAGTTTTAAATAGCAACAATCTACAAATGAAAGAATACTCTAAAAAATCCAGCCAAGTGCGTGTATATATATAATACTAGCGGCCCTGTACGTGCTTCGCTACGTATAAAGTGAAATAATAAAACAATTTAATTGGAACATCTATCTATCTATCTATCTATTTTATTAATTGCTAGCTATTTTAAAATATACATGGGCGTATATGTGTGCTCGAAAAAAAATAGCGTAAAGTATTCGTGGAAAACTGGCCTTTAAAACACTTGCTCTATTTCGAGCACTCCGGCTGCGCCGTCGTGCCGGGCAGTTTTAAACGATATTCAGTTTTTTTACATCCTCGATCTAGATATATGGTTGTTAAGTTCGTTGCGTCATCTATTGAATATTCACTCAATCCAGTCAACAGGTATTGCCATCTTATATGGTTGTTAAGTTCGTTGCGCCATCTATTGAATATTCACTCAATTCAGTCAACAGGTATTGCCATCTTATATGGTTGTTAAGTTCGTTGCGCCAACTGTTGAATATTCACTCAATCCAGTCAACAGGTTCGCCATCTTATATGGTTGTATTATGACTGTCAAGGAATAGACAAATAATTTGCAATAAAATAATATTGCGACTATAAATTGAAATGTAAGCTATCCTATCTTTCAAGTTGGGTCGAATTGCACACGGTGTGCAAATCAAATTTAAAATCGGTTCAGTAGTTTAGGAGTTCATCGCGGACAAACATGTGACACGTAATTTTTATATATAAAGATATATGTCAACTTAGGATTGTTGATGCGTGAACGACACGCACTTGACCGATTTTTTTATTACCTACTATAAGAAGTGACGTTTGTTCAAAAGTGAACTGTCAAAATTTTAGGAAATGAAGCGAAAACCAGCTATTTTATAGGAGGTACGTGCACAAAAGGCGGGTTAATGCTATTATGACACTGGGTATATACAATCTACTGTTAGAATTTATTCCGAGTTTGAGCATATTATGGCATAAAATTCCTGGACGATTATATCTTTACATTGTAAACAACCAGAAATTTCAAATATTTCATGTGTAAAATTTTCATTATGACGAAATTAATTAACGGCACTCATATTGAGCTCTTTTCAGTTAAAAAAAATACCCTTGCAGAATGCCAGCACACACACAATTAGTGTGAACGTTTAATTTTCATTTTAATTTACATATTATATTAAAAGCGCCTGCGAGAACTCGATATTATAATACAACTCGCTTTCTATGATACAGCCGCAGATTTATTTTTCACAAAATTACATTTTGTGTTTTATTACTTGGAATATTGCAGCTGATAATTTTTGTATATAAAATTTTAATTGGTCTAGATGTAACAAAGAACATTACGCCTTTTGCCTCATCTATAGAGACGCAGAAGAGACTTTCTTTGTCGGGCGCATCTCGTTGGAAGAAGGGGTTGTGGTTTTTACGGCAATTATTATCATAACATGATATAACATTAACGTTACATTGTATTTTATTATTACTTAAAATGGAGGTTCCAGTTTTTCATAATAGGGTTATTGACAACATTTCAAAAAGTGTTTAAAATTAAAGAATAAAGGTATATGTACCCGTAAAAAATATTTTTTCTCATAAATATAACAGATTTGACTCATTAGGTATTAGTTGTTTTTTATTTTGACTTTAAATTCTGCGCCAAAACGTCAATTGACCTTGACAGCCATGTTTACTGATTGCCTACGTCACAGTAGGCAATCAGTAAACACTAAGCAAGCGGGTACAACGCATGGACATAGGAATCTATGTCCATGATAGGTATAACCAAAGAAGATAGGTATATGCATGTATTGTTCCTTGTCTATGAATGCATGATTAATGACGTCATATTGGTGTTTGAAGTCACGTGACACATAGGTTAAAAATTGTGATTTTATTTATTTATTTTAATATATTTAACGCACTTTATTTAATAAAAATAATAATTCTAAACGATATTTTAGACCATAAACTTTCATTATAACACAGTTTTATATTTAATTTTAATCACTGTCAATAACCCTATTTCGATTTCTTTTGATTTCAATTGTAAATTTTAGTTAGTATTTAGTCGGCACGTTGAAATCTTCCGCCATTACTGAGAATTTCACAAAACAGTATTGTTTGTGAAAAAACTTGATTTGCCAAACCCCAAAAATTTATCGTTCTGATCAGACGTTAATAAGGACTTGCTTGATAATAATTATTGTATAAATATAGAAAGTTGTTGCAAAGTTAAAAAAAACATTCTTCGGGTGAAAGGTAGAGTTTTTCGTACTATTTTTTCAAGATTTGAAAATGAAAGATTTATCAAGTAAATCGTAATTATTTTTTTTTAATTACCGTTCGAAACCAAGAAATGTATTGTAAATTTCTTTCAGTTAAATTATAAAATTAGCAGGAAAGTATTCTCAACTGTTCCAGTTCTCACCTTTAACAATTTATAATAATTTATTTTATGCAGTCATAACAATGGAAAAGTAATATTGTTTTAAAATATAATTGTTGTTGTTACATTATTTTTATAAAGCGTGTGATATTTTTTTCTATACGAACTGGCGTGACGTTTAAAACTTTTTTTAATTAATGAAAATAATGTTGATAGTGTGTACAATATCTTCAAATAAAAATAATGTGATTGACGTTTCGATAGGGCTATGTCAAAATTAGTGTTGAGCCATTCTTCTATTATTATTGTGTGAACGGAGATCACGTCATCTTTTGAACAGTTAATTACTTCCTAATAATTAAAATAGAAGTTTTAATTTGTAGATGAACTGTTAGTGTGTAGTTTTTGACGTGATAACGTCTTATAAATTGATGAATCACCAATCTTATAAATTGATGAAACACCGGCTGCATGCACGAAAAAGTGTAACGTTCGTAACGTTCCGCCTGACCCTGTGCGTGCTTTTCTCGAAAACGGCCCTAACGATTTGGATGAAATTTACTGAAAAGGGATTTTGGGGGGCAAAAAATCGTTTTTGCTAGGTCTCATCTCTCGAAAAAATCGTTTTCTTACAAATTTTATCATTATAAAAATCAATTTTTTGACGTATGAAAATACTTAAATATTGTAAGTAGGTTTTGGAATTTTATATATAAACAATGAAACAATTGTTTTCAAAATATTATGACAGCTAATCTTTGAGACTTAAAATAAATACGAAAGAAAGAAAATTAAAAAAAAAAAAATTATTATTATAGGGAGTGAGTTTTAATTAATAAATAAAATTAACCTAAATTTGAAGCGAAAGATGCAATATCATAGATTCGAATTATTATAATTATTATATGTAGAAGATAGGAGAAATAGAACATAAATTATTGACGTGATAACGTCTTATAAATTGATGAATCACGTCAATATAAAAAGATGAAACACCGGCTGCGTGCACGAAAAAGTGTAACGTTCCGCCTGACCCTGTGCGTGATTATTAAATATGATATTCGAGCGGAGTACGGTATCACGTAAAACTATCGTCCGTAAGCCGACTTTACAGACAACCAATTTTTTTTTTTACATAATCATACTTTTTGCACACACACGCCCCTTTAAAATATTTGCTTTTCATGCCTGTATATAGCGGTAGTAAAGTTATTCATTTAACACTAGTACAACACACAAAGAAATAATATTGTATCGTTATTAATATGAGAGTTTAATATGAAGAAGAATTTGGGGAATAATGAAGTCCTATTCAGAATTTAAATTAACAAAAAGAATAAACTGAGTGTAATAATAAAGCTGTTTAAAATTTAATCTTCTATCCACACTGATATAGACCTTGCTGTCACAATATGTTGAATATGTTTAAAATAAATTGTAATTTTTTTTTCATTATAAACACACATCCAACATGTTATGATGTCATTAATTTCAACGTTTTAGCAGAAAAAAAATTATACATCCAATAAATTAATTACATTTCAGATAATATATTTATCATTTTTAACAAAAACTGAAAAGAAGAAATGGGTATATTATCTCTTCTTTTCAGTTTTTCGCCTATAATACAACAAAGTATGTATTTTGAAAAGTACTGTGGAATTAATTACATAGCAAATTGGGTGAAACAACGCCTACTGTGTTACTGGATGTTGTATAAATAGAAATAGGTGTACAGTAGACTTCTTTTTATCTGCTCGCAGTCGACCGTTATAGTATAGAACCCCTGGCTAAATAATACTTGGACACCTTGAATTAAACTTCTAATTGTCTAATTTAAAAAATGAGGCATCGTTCAACACAGTGTTTTATGTACTTTAATTTATGTAAAAGTTTTCTGAAAAAATGCGTCGTTTGTAAATTATTCGCCAAAAAACCAAAAAAACTCTCATACTCTTCTTGCATGTAAATAAAGAGAAAAAACATTTCCTGTTTTCTAGGATTTAATTTTCCAAATCTATCAAAAACGTGAAAAAAATTGAGATATATTTAAAGTAAAGCCAGACCCTGATTTGTCTGAGATTGGATAAGAAGGAGTCTACTGTATGTATGTGTGAATGCCAGTTCGTATTAAGCTGAGTGTACTGCTGGAGTGCAAGACTAGACGTCAAGCATCCAAACATCCTGTTGAGTTAATGGAATTATGGTAAACCTACAAGTACAATCCGATGTGGTAAGACCACGGATAAACAGAAACTATTTTATAATGCAGATTATATTATGTAATACCCTACCAAAATAATATGATAAATCGTCTTGAAAACATGAGTGTATAAATGTTAAATTCTGAAGAAGAAGACGTTTTCTACGAAATTATTTGACAACTTTCAAGTGCTGTTAATTTACATACCAAGAACGTAATTGCAAATAAATAAAATCGTAACTTTGCATGAAATAGGAGATAGAATTTTTTTTGAGAATTTTTGTGAAGCTTACTGTGTGATAAAAAAAATTCAAGAACTTCAGTCCACCATTTAATGTTGATTGCATATGATGCTCTCTAATAATATTGAAATTAATCTCATATCGACCGTTTTGTTATATTGCTCTTATTTCGAATAAATATTAAACCAACAGCCAGCAGTTTTTGTGGCACTATTCTGCCGGCCCATATAGATCATGGTGTATTAAAAAGAGATAAAACATGGACAGTTGATCTTTCAGATAATCTATCGGATGGCTAACCATACTAATTTCCAATTTTTAAAGGGGATCCTAAATTTCTATCTTTAGTTTTTAGTCACATACAATAGCAATTATTATTGATTACCAGTTCTTGGCAAACTGAAGTCTAGGTGAAGATGTTCTTAGTTTTTGGGCACCGTATTGTACATAATGTGCGGATTTATAGACATGGTAGTGTGGTTTTTGTTAGCAATGGTTGTTATCTACATAAATGCCTGTGGCAGAGATAAACAGACAGATGTACAGACAGACGCAGACCTTGTGGCATTGTCGTTGCCTTTATTGATCATTACACTGGCACCAAGATGAGCAGACAACAGTTTGGATTTGCCTTAATGTTTTACGTACATCCGACTGACGGCAGACTTACAGTCTATGCACCAAGGATGAGTGCATCTCCGCCGCAAGACTTCAATAACCCTCTGTTGCATGCATTCAAGATAGATAGACGCAGAACAACTGAGGTCATCAGCATCTATGGTCCAGAAATAAGTCAGAATAGAAAATTCCGCTTACCGGTAAGATAAAATTTTTTTATCAGAAATCAATTAGCGTCGTCATACGAACATAAAAATAATTTTGGGAGCCACAAAACTCAAATATCCAGCCGGATGATTACAAATTTAAACAAAAATAAATGTCATATTTAACAGACGGCACGAGGTCCTTCCAGTTCAAAATGGATATGACGTATCGAAGAACTAATTTCGACGTGAATCACAACGCATAATATAAACTATTGCTGACACCTATTATTCGAAACGCGGAACCAATTCCCAAAAAAATAAATCTACTTGCAAGCGGATTTTGCCTAATTACAGGCTATTATTCATGCTTTAATGGCATTCCTCTCCAAAATTGAACAAATGACTACTTCGTAAAATTGAACCGTGACAATTGCCACCAAATATCTTAGCGTTAAATGTCAAATTCCAATTGAATGGAGAACGTTTGACTATAATATTTTTTCGTTAAAAAGTATATTCTAAACATTAATTGAGGAGCTCGTTAGCAAAACTTGGCAAATCCAAAAAACCAATATCCTCAGAAAAGGTAATAAACCGCCACATTGAAGGATTGATAAACTTTTGTTTTGTTTTTAGATTCGTTTGGTAGCTCTGAGTCTTTGTATTAAAATGAGCCGAAGAAGGAATTTTAAATTTAAATGGTTATTTTTTTTTATAAAAAACTTTTGGTTTTGTCGAGTTTTGAAAACAAGCAATGGATTTGTTAAGTTTAGAAAACAATTAATATGTTGATATGTCAAGTTTTGGAAGAAAGGATCAAGGATCAATATTAGAAATTTGTAATATTGTTATGGAACCTCTGATGTTTTAAGTGTATTTAAATACCTACACATAAAACATCAGAGATTCCATAATAATATTACGAATTAAACGCCATTTTCGTCGTTTAATTCATATATGATATGTTGAGTTTAGATTAAAAATAGCCAGAAATTCAGTTATGTTTAGGGTTGAATACTGGCGTACGATACATAACTCGATTTTTGTTTAAAATGGATTTATCAAGTTTTGCAAACGAGCTTCTTAATTAAATTACTAGCTTTTACCCGCAATTTCGCATAAACTTGATTTTATTTGTAGGTTCGCTCGCGTTATTGCCGGTCCTCACGGAACTTCTTATCGTAGCCCGTGTGAAGACGGGTAAAAGAAGTTTAAGTTTGAGGGTCAGTTGATAATGTACCATGTTTGATCAAAATCAGTCTAGAAATTTTGAAAAAATTTCAAGATGGAAGTTTCGCTGCATTATGATACAATATTATTAGTTAGAGATCACCTTAACGCATTCAAAATGAACAGTTTTTTAAGATTTTTTTTAGGGTAACAATTAAATAAATTAAATTTGGCATGCTACTTATTGATCACTAATGTTTGAAAAACAAGAAACGCCTCGTTGTCACCCGAAAGATTGATGAGTCTTGAAAAATCTAAATGTTTATGGTTAAGTAAGGTTGCCTTTATTGCGTGAAGCGTGATGCCTTAACTTACTCGGCTCTGGAGTAACTTGAAAATGTTTCTCTTCCCTCCTCTCGTTAGTTTTTAAATAAAATAGCCGATGCGATTTACCAATTCTGAGAATTTTCCCATCCTGCCAAAGACGTTGCAATGATGTTATCTAGCGTCCTAATATATAATGCATTTTTCATTCCATTACCATTCCGTCGATCTTAGTATAACATTGCTATTATACCATCCGGCAACTAATAACGAGCAACCGGATAGTGATGACTCCAACCTCTTATTAAATAGCGAGCGGTGTGATGCAATACAATGATTTTGGCACGACCTACTATTGTGGTGAAGTGTGGCGCATACTAGAAATGCGAGGTTAAGAGACCTCACTATCCGGACTGCAATGATCACACAAACTAATTAGACTTAATGGAATCGCGATATTGTGTTTATTCTAAAGTTGGTACCGAATTTCTCAACACTATTACAACTTTATGGCATCCACGTTTCGTGTACAGTATGTTTTATTTCTTGTGAACTTATCTCGTTATCTTGGCAATTTTTCAACGACTAATCTTAAATTTCTCATTCAACTTCCCAAGAGACCTCTTTTCATGCTTCAAATTTATGTAATTTACCGTAAATAAATCTTTTCAAGAGGGATTAATAAATTTAAAAAGCAAACTTTGGCTTGTTACTATAATTACCCAACCAATGTTATTTTTGAAACTCGGTTTATAAGAGAATTTTTGAATTTTGAATAACATTTTTTTGCCGTTTCTCAAGCGGAGCGCAAAATATTAATTTTTCGCATTTTCCAGTCTATTGGCTTGATTTAAATGCATGAAAAGAGGTGTCTTTAAAAGTTAAAAGTTATACTTCTTTGGCGTAAATAAAACCCAATTTTAATTTGCATGCAAATAATTTATTGAAATAAAATAATAGAAGAATTGAAGTGAGATTACCAGAAATGCACGCTGCGCGCATTCGAATATGGTCTCTGACATACTCTATCCTCCTCACTCATTGAACCGAAAAATATGGCGAAGGCAGATCTATTAGTGTATTTTGTTGGTATAGTCTTTTTCTGAGAGCAACTTCAGCCTGATATTTTTGATGGTACTCGTTCATTATTTTTTCATAACGCGACAAAAATCATTCGTAGAAATATAACAATAATATCACGATGAATCCACGTTAAATGAAACATACCGCATAATATACTACATTAGATGCAACGATAGACTTCCTGTTAAGCAAACTGAACGAGTTGAGAGCAATTAATTTTAGGAAATAGCAAAATTAGATATTTTGAAATTGTTTTAATTATTTATTTTGCGTTGCTTATGCGATTTCGTTGAATTAATTACTTTTGAATAATAAGTTACAACAGTGTGAATAGTTTTACATGATTTTGCATCAAAAAGCGATGAGTCTTTTAATGTGATTCTCTCAGGAACTAAAAAAAAATCGTAGAATGGATCTGTAATTCTTGAAGCAAATAAAAACAGTAGAGGGATAATAAAGCAAGCAAATTTTGAGCATTATTTATTATTAATCCTGTATTAATAAGTAAAGGTGGATGGGATATACAGTATGTAAACACGTAAAGGTGCACAATGCACATAGGGAAATTAACATTGGGAAAAAATGACTGGATCAGAGTGAGCCTTGAAATCTTGTTTTTCAATTTGACAGATAATATTCTTTTGCAAAATGAATGTGTATACTAGCGAAGAAAATATTGAAATGATTACAACATAATCGGACTTTTTTTATTAATGGGACATTAAATTCCCAAAAATACTTAAATATGGTGCGAGATCAAATATCTCCGCCTATTCATGTTGAACCTAAAGATATTGGGTCACTGTTTTACCAGCGCGCATACGTCATACTAGTCAGATAATTTTTGAATGAAATGTTTCCAAACAGATGGAGTTGTTTTTTTGTTTTATTTTTGTACAAAAAAATTAAAATAATGATTTATAAGAGCTTTTTATTATTAAAAAGCCAAGTCAAATAAAAATAAATCAAAATAAAATAGAAATCCTCAAGATTACCACGATAATTCAATAGAAATAACAATTAACGCAGTCATGGCTAACTCTGATCCAAGTATTTTTTCCCAATGCTAACCCTATGTGCACCTTACGCGTTTACATACTGTATAAAATAGTACAGGGATAAATGAGATTGACGATCGATATTGACTCTAAGACACGCAATTTCAAAGCATTCTGTCTTATTTGAAGAAAAGATCCATAAGATGGGTGGAAATTGGAAATCATAGGCAAAAAAATATATGTATTTTCAAACATGAATGTATATTTCCATAAATAGCTGTAATAAACACAACTGCAATGATAAAAAAAATAAAATTCGATAAAAAAATGTAGGTACAGATGATTTTTAAGTTGATTCTTTTTTTAACGGCTTGTAGAAATCAAATAGACGCACAAATATATCAAGTAACTTTTTTTATTATCAGGTATTATTAGTATTAACTGGACTTTTGATTTAATTAAATAAAAATAAAAAAAGTTAATTAAACTATGAACTGCTGTATCTCTCTTATGTTTGAGTTTTAATAAAAAAGTTACTTAAAATATTTGTTTGTCAAGTTGGTTTCCATACGGTATTAAAAAAGAAGAATTAAATTAAAAATCATTTTATGGAATAAAAGGCGCATCAAATTTTTTTTATAAAAATCAAATATATTTGTAAAAAAAATGAAATGAGCTCGGCGGTACACAAACATTTTTAAAAAATTGTTAAACGGTAAACCGGGAATTTTTTGGTTATCCCGGTGGCCTCATTCGACCCTGCTAATAATCAATTTATACCAAGGGATAATTATAGTATCTTGTTCAAAATACACTTGATATACGTCTTGTACTTAACACATACAATAAATCGATATTAAATAGTGTTGTATATAATTTAAAATTAGCTGCAAAATTTGCATACAATTTCGATTGAGTTAATTAATTTTATTTAATAGTCGGCAAATTTACGAGCACTGATGTTGCAGATACTTTTCCGGTTTTTCACTTTCATTGAATAACTATGTATATACTGTAATTTGTTATGCCAGAGTCACATAATATGTGACTAATTCGTATTTCCTGGGACCTTGATATTGTTTCATAAAAAAAATTTCAACAACAAAAGTTTTAGCACGTGCTAGTGATCAGGTAAAATTATGCTCGGTGTTTTTTTCACAATTACTCCTAACTATTGAAAATTATATTCACGTATAATAAATAAAAACAAATTTTGCTACACTTTTTATTTGATACTAAAACTAGTGTGACCTGTGCGAATTATTCGCACTAAATAAGTATAATAATTATCACTTTACAAAATTTTTTTGCACGCTGCTTATAACGTTCTTCTTTTTGTTGTATTACAATATGAAGCTCAGATGACAGATCGAAGAAATATTTTACTAAAATTGTCATATAGAGGCGCAAGTAGCAAAAGCGTTGAGCTAAGCCGTCAGATGGCATCATGCAGCATTGCTGTGACGTTGTTCAGCGTTGCTCGCTGTTTCAAAATTAAAGCCGTCAGATGGCAGTATGCAGTATTGTGTCTGTTGTAGTACAATATGAAGGTCAGATGACAGATCGAACTGTTGACGTTGTTTCAAAATTAAAGCCGTCAGATGGCAGACGTTGTTCAGCGTTGTTGTATTTTAATTAATTTACAAAAACAAAAGCAATAATAAATTTTTTAGTTGTCGATGTCAGTAGAGCAAGCAATATTATCTGTAAAATGATATATAATTTATGTGAAGAAATTGTGTGGCTTTTTTCTAAAAAGGGAGGCAAACACCTTTAACCTTAGCGTATTAATATATGTGATGAATTACATTTAACGCAATCCGGTATTTGTAGAACAGAGAAACAATCTTTTAACATAATAATAATATATTGGCTTTTGTGGCTTTTTCTAAATACCGGTAACATCTAGATGTGCCGTTTTGAAGGATATAAAAACAACAATTAATGAGGCTTATAAATGTTATATTGTTGATAAAAATGCATTTTATATTTAACCGATAAATACTTTGTCAAAAAATATTCTACAAATGTCGTATTTACTTACCGGTGAAACGACAGGTTGGGATAATCATTTCGTGATTTCTTACATATACCACTTGCTTTACATCTTTAAATAATCGCAAAAATCGTGAACAATTCATAATTCACCAAAAACGGTTTTCTTCATTCACAGCAAAATCGTAAAAAATATCACTTTGAAATATTAAAATAAAATAATACTCATGAGGTCTCCATGGTAATTTGGTTGCTACAGACAGACAAATTTGCGACGTTAGCAAATATGTGCTCAGAGAAAAGGAAAGTAGTAAAGTGTCGGGTGCAAACATTTCAAATTTTATTTTATCTAGTAATTATTTCTAATCGGAGTAACTGACTGTGCGCAAGGGGCGTGTACTATTTAATCACATAGTATATTCTCTTTAATTACAATGAAGTGCATAGCAATTAGAGTCATTTCTAAAAAAGCAATTTGACAATGAAAATGTTAAATAGTATCGAAAGAGACGCGACATTTTAATGTATGGTTTTTGTAACAATATAATATATACTGACATCAGTACAGGTGTTTGAGCAGAACGTGCTAACTCACCAATGTATCCTGTACCGAGTTTGTTTATAACAAATTACATTAGGTATTGTAATTTAAAAATAGCTGATGTATCTCATCTAGTATCTCTAATGTCACGTTACATATTATTATCTCTATTTAATAACGCCAATAATGTCTTGGTATTAGCATTCATATTATCATTACTTATAAATAAACTCTGTCTATGATTTGGTTATCCTGCGAATTTTGAAAAAAAAAACAGTTGTGTGGTTTTAAGAAACCACGACGCAAGTGAAACTTTTATTGGATTGTAGGCGTTGGATTGTAGACACTTATCCATCACGATTAATTATAAACAACAATATTCACATGAATACACGAATAAAAACATGTAAACACTGTACAGCACTTGTCCGCATGACATACTACACGGTCAGCTAATGCTAACCATGGGCGGCGCCATATTGGCCTTGGCTGCTCTACCGAGCGCCTACTCCGAACGCCTTTCACTTTACCCCTACTCCGCGGCCGCCTGTAATGCGACATGCAACAGACGGCCAGAAAAATTCGGGGCGATAGAATAAAAGTTTCATTTTAAAAATTATCTACAATCGTAAAAATAATGAAATCTAATTTTGTTGAACTGAACTGAACAATGGTTCAATAACACAATCATGTCGATTGTTGGATCATATACTTATTCAATACTTATATCCCCAAAAACAACGTTTACTATATCTGTACAGAATTTCGAACAAAACGAGATACATGCTTTTGTTATTCGTAGCACGGATCAACGTAATATGTGATTTCTCTTTTTGAAACATTTATAATAGATCATTTGGAATTTATTTATTACACTAATTTGTATCTTCTGTTTGCTTTCACCTGATTCTAAAGATGAAGCTGTAATGGTCATAATGTGAAATAATATTTAATGTTCAATTAGTATACGAACCAATTAAATTGCTTCTTATAATGTAATTGAGTGTCGAAGACGATTTCGAATTGCTTTTTCGATTATGATTTATGTTGTTTATAAATTCAATTTAAATAAACATATCGGTATGTAAAAATATACACGACTTCCATGTTATCCAATCATTTTTCAAAATAATTGTTACAAAATATGCTCACAATATTAATAGAATCCTTGATGAGACAACATTTTCTAAATTAGTAGTTGACCTATCTAGATTGTAATGCATTATTTAATCTACGAGCTGTGACCATTTGTTAAAACAGGCAAGTTTTAACAGTCACACGAGTTATAAAAGCATTACAATCGAGAATGATAGTTCAGGCTCGGACATACGACTGAAATCTATTTGATTTTTTATGTAGACTACGCCTACTTTGCTGTCCTTGTTGCTCATATGAATTTGAATGGCAACCGACAGGGAAATTGCTATTACAATCGCATTTCTTTTGTTTTACTTTGCACACTAGTGAGAAAATGTTCATTTTAGTAACGTTATGGAGACATGAAAAGCAGCTTTTTTACAGGAGGTCGTGCAAAAAAGATATTTCAAATCGGTGCATTTTTGTGAATTTTCGTAATTTTAGACGGAAAAACGTATTTCCAGAATTTTTGTATGGTTCGTTTATCTTGAATTTATACGCAAACTTAAAACATATAGTAGGTACCTTTTATGCAACTACACACAGTCAAAAGTTAAAGTTCCGGTCGTTGATGCAGTTCACGCGACCAAAGTACTTTTTAAAAAATAAATAAATGTACATTTGATCCGTCGTCGTAAAACAGTCACACATGAAAGCTGAAACACGCTCCAATTCAGAATGAGAATCCGAGAATCGTGTCCTGTTTAAGTTAGCAACTTAATTTGAGCGGACGTTGGACACCCTTTTAACTTTGCTTTTAACGCGTGAAGTCTTAACACCCCACATACAAACAGTAATCCCCGCTAAAGCCCGTCACACTGTATATAACGGTTGTCACAATAGTACATGACAGTGGACTGTCGGAAATAGCAGCTTTTATCATCTACATTGTATAGTAGAAGTTAACAACTATATTATAAATAATATACATACATTTACTGTGCGATCGGCGAAAGAAGACCGGTGGGGAAAGGGCAAGAAGTCGCTGATGTGTTCCCAAATTATCGGAATTCATAGGCGGCGCATAGCATGGCATGCAAACAATGTATAGCTTTAAATTTTAAAGTTTTATTTTGAGCCTCTAACTCGCACATTTTAATTACATTCGCTATGACCTCCCTAGCGCCACTTCTAACTGTTTTTCCCTTTTTACTTTCCATTTTGATGATATTCAGACAACACCCCTCAACTTAGTCCGTGGACGCACACCTATGTACTGTCTGGTGTATGATTTTTTTGTACTGTTAGCAAGTGTCGCTGTATAGTCGTACATCTATGGCAATAGTACAATTATCGCGACACGACAATTGCGATACGTTTGGTCGACTGGACTCCCTTATTGCATAGAAGCGGTTCCTGGATCATTACCTTTTACTAATATAAAATACATGTGCGCTCTTCTGCAATAAGGTCATAGAACTACATTCCATTGACCGGTCTTCTTTTAAAAATCCAACAGTATCTTACAGGGTCGTATTAGACCAAACGATGATACAAACTAGTGTTGGGCGATTATGAATGATATAATCGAAATATTTCGATTATGGCCGAATAATCGATCATTCGATTATGGCAACCGAGATATCATTCGTTTGAATCGATTATGAAATATGAAATGAATATTAAATCCCGACACAGTACTATTGCTATGTCCACTGTCGATATTATATCGATATATCATTCGGTTTCTGCAAGTGACATAAGAAACAATCAAGAAATTAGACTAAAGAAATGCAGATTGAAAATGTCTCAGAAAAATCCATCCTACTTTGGCAGTGTTTTATTTAATAAACTACTAAATAGCTTAACTGAAATTCAGAGAATTTAAGTTCAAACTTAAATCAAATTCCTAAAAAAATGTTTTTATGACATTAAGGATTTTTTAAATTTCAATTTTAATGTTTAACTCATTATGTCAATTGACGATGTATCCATCTAGGGCATAACAAATATATTTCTATTCGATCATACCAGTGATTCCATTATTAATATTGTGTTAAGTAATATTAACAAATCGAAATTGCAAAGTTAGAACATAATTCATAATCGATATTTTGAATGATCATTCGCTTATATTGTAAAAGTAAATAAAACGAAATTAATAATTGCCAAGTTTGCGCATCATTCATAATCGATAATTCGAATGATTATTCGATTATAAAAACCGATTATTTCGATTCATTCGATTATTGAAATATATCGATTATGCCCAACACTAATACATACACGCATACAAGTCGGCCAACTTGATTCGTGTATGTGTATGAGGGTCACCGCATGTGATGGGATTTTTTTTGACGAAAAATAAAAAGATAGAATTTTTTATTATATATTTATTAATATTTCAGCAATGCATAAAAAAATTTCAGGGATAAATTTCCACAGGGACATGAGTCGTACCGCGACAGCCATCTTGAAAAAAAAGTTTGTTGACGGTCTTCATGATTCCGACTGATTGGCTTATCGGAGATCAAAAAAATTAAACGGCATTTTAATCGGTAAGCCTGTGGCAATAGGATGAACTAGGATTATTCGAAAATATTGAAAAGTGAATAATTGACAGACTTGAAAAATAATTAGTAAATTTCATGATTTTTGTCGATAATTTTGCATCGAAAAAAATAAAACCACTCGGAATTTCCAAAAGATACTAGTTCATCCTACGACTATACATGTGCCGAATCTACCATTAAAATTTCAAAGCAATCGGTCAAATCTTTCTTGAGATATCGTGTAGATAAGTTAGAAAAACGTGTTTAAAGATTCAAGTACGATTTAAACTATGTTATCTTAACCATTAATCTGCAAAAAGCTCACCAAAATTCACTAGAAGTGATATATTATAACTTAAAAACAAAAAAAAAATATGGGTTTATCGGGTTTTGCTTGTTTGCTCTTCAATTGAGCGCTCCGAACACCTTCTCTTCGAACAGCTATAACTTTACAACAACTTCGAATATTATAAAATCATTTTACCAGCATATTCTAAACATGTTTAGGAATCAATTTATTCAATTTTTTCAAACTATCACATGGGGTGACCTCCTTAAGCGAAAGGCGTTTAGTGGTAACGGAGCCTTAATCCCAAAGCTTCTCGCTTCATCATGGTATCATAATACATATAATTATTTAGTATTGTAATATAGGTACATTAAAAACAGCTGTAAATCAAAAACTTCCAGTATCTCAGTGGATAAAGCGCTTCTCTTGTACATAGAATATCGTCAATTCGATTCCGGTCAACATCACATTTTTTACATCTGTTCCACTTGATGTTTTTTAATATATTTTTTCAAGTTTTTTTTTGGTACCATCGCGTCTGTTTATTTATATATTTTTTTACAATCAAGCTCAGCGGGGTGTTGTTTCTCGTAGGGGCAAACTTTTTCGCAGTGGAAGAGTGTCTAGCGAGGGAGCGTTGTTACGGTGGCGTTTTTTTGTGAGGTGAAAAGAGGAGGAGTGTGTTTCAGAGCAGCAGTATTCCTTAACGCGGCCCTGGCAGCTAATTCATACATACAATCTACATGAGTTACATGACATATGTGATGAATGGGAACTATAGAAGTATTAACTCGGTAGACATATGTCTGTCTATTGTTTGATGCACAGAAAGTGATTGAAATTTTATTTTGTTTGTAATTAAAGTTGCAGATTGCCTGACATAACATATATAGTTTTTTTTTTCTCTCTAAAGCAAAAAAAAAACAAAATAGAAATACACGTGATTGTAGGAATGTACTATAATTCATTCATAAAAATGTTTTTGCAACTTGTTTGTCTCAGTAAAAATATTTATTCAACTCATGCGCGCGTTATTCATGTTTTATCATGCCTAAAAACCGAACCATAAATAGCCATTTACCGACTGGTGACAATTACTTATCATAACTCAATGAAGATTCCTACTAGCTCGGTCATTGTGGAGTAATGAAAATAAACGTAACTATTTTCCGAGTCGTAACGAAATAGTAGGTAACAACTCCGTTGTTACCCATTGAGGCTAAAATTGAGAGGCCGAATGTTTTAGACATGGAGTTTATTCATAACCGGCTAACCTCAAACCAAAACATTGAATCGTGCTGTTTGGTGCTGTTAGTATTGAGAGTTTTTTTTATAAAGAAATAAATAGATATTTACAACATCTCATTATAATTAAAACATGAATAACGCGCAATTGTTGAATAAAATTATGGGTGCAACTTGTAGGCTAAGTCATGACCTGTCAGCGCGATGAATGACTTAGACTACTAGTTACGCCAATAACTATTATTACTACATCGACGATGGCTGATTGTGCCAAAAAGCCAAAAATTTTTATATTAAAAAAAAAAACTTGTTTGTGGATAATAATTGCAACAAACGAAGGCTGATATTTCTTCAGTTAAAATATTTGGTGGATTTAGATATTTATTTAGTATTTTTGCATTTTTAGGGTTCCGTACCCGAAGGTCAAACGGGACCCTATTACTAAGCCTCCGCTGTCCGTCTGTCTGTCTGTCCGTCTGTCTGTCAGCGGGCTGTATCTCAAGAACCGTAATAGGTAGAGAGTTGAAATTTTCACAGAGTATGTATTTCTATTGCCGCTAGAACAACAAATAATTAAAAAACCCCCAAAACTCCCCAAAGAGGAGCAAATTCAGTTTTTTGCTTATAAGTCGCTCAATTTAAATCAGATCGTTTCGAGACCTATCTTAAACGAAAGAGCAGAAAATTTTACATAGATTTTGTATAACAGAATTCGTCGAAACACTTTTTTTATACAGCTTTATATAGAAATAAAATGTATAAATTCAATTTTGTCTAATCCATAGCATACACGGGGATCGTCTGTCTTCGTTTGTTGCATACTGTACTATGGGAATTTAAAAATTGCGTATGTTTTGTCTTAAAAAAAAGATTGCATTTGTTCAAAAACGAATTTCATTTCAAATCTTTTGACATTAGTATTTTGTGAAATGCAACGCCTTCTGAGTTAACGATTTGAATAACTAATTTTAATTATTAGAACATATTGCTTTGACAGATGCAAACGTCATTTTTGACATTTTTTACCATTCCAACACCATGGATGAGCGGAATGAAACCAAATTTTGGGAAGATGTTTGATATGCAAATATGAAGAGGCCTATTGTTTTTGAGAGACGTCGGCGCAAGCGCAAAAGAAATATATATTATAATGTTGTTTTTATAAGATAATAGTATACTTTTCATAACTGCTTAATATTTTGTTTTACAGGAGTTTTGTAAAATACATTTTTGAAAAAAATCGGCGCATGCGTAGAAGAAATATATACTATAAGGCTGGTTTTTATATAATAACGGCATACTTTTCATAACGGTTTATTATTCTATCTATGTTTAGTGTTTACAAAAGTTTTGTAAATTTTTTGGGAAAAATTGGCGCATGCGCAAAAGAAATATATGCAATAAAGTTGTTTTATATAATAATAGTATATATTTCATAATGGTTTAAAAGAAAGTTTTGTAAAAAGTTTTAGGGGGAAAGGCGGCGCATGCGCAGAAGAGATATGTGCTATAACATTGTTTTTATATAATAATGGTATATTTTTCATAATGGTTTAATATTCTAAAGTTTTGTATTTTTTTTTGGGGAAATCGGCGTATGCGCAACAGAGATATTTGCCATAACGTTGTTATTTGATATAATGGTATATTTATCAAAACTTTATATTATTTTATTCTACAAGAAATTTTTGTAAAAAAAGTGTTTATAATATAAAAACGCCGGGGTGTATTATGTAAAATTTCACGCCTTGAAATTCTTGAACTACTTGCATACTCCCACTGGTTACATATTGTTATAGCGCCTCTCTTGTTTCTTTTACAAAAGTATTTAAAAAGTACATAGTGTACGGAACCCTTCGTGTGCGAGTCCGACTCACACTTGACCGGTTTTATTTATAACCTTTACTGGTTTTTCACTCCGAGTTCGGTCGGGTAGATTTGAGTTCGGAAACAAAATAATCAAGAGCGACAAAACTAGCATTATTAATTAAATCTGTTGATGTTCCAAAATAGGAACAAAACGTAATACTTGATAATAAAAAATTTGATAAGTCTGAGCTAATTTCGTATAAAATATAGATATGAATGAAATTATCTATGTGTAACCATTTTATGGTTTTTGGAAATTGATTTCATAGAATAAATAAATCATAAGATGTGAAATTTTGGATGCGTGTTATAAATTATTAATATCCTCATATATTTGGGATAGTTATATAGTTATATTCTTTTTTTCTGTTTATTTAAATCTATGCATATATTTTGTATCATTCTGTATATTAGTATAAAAATAGTTTAAGTACTGATGAGGGAAGAGGGTCTGAAGCTACGTTTATCAAATTTAGTTTAGGTCAGTGGTTTAGTGAGGTATGCACGTTAAAAAACTTTTAGTAGCAAAAACGGATTTAGTCTTATTGGAAGGGTAGTTTCATGTGTGTAAATCACAGGATTAGGTTTGTTATCAAATCATCCAAGGTTTCATCAACTGGTCTGTGAATGTTTTCTCTGCTTTGGTCGCATCGCAGAGTGGCTTATTTAAGTTTTTGCTAATTCCGCGCGTTAATAATTATAGTAGTGCTTGCGCAAAACGGTTCCAAAGATTGAACGAGTATGGAACGCTTTCTTTGCTGAACGAATATATTTCCGAGGAACGATTCCACAGCCACCTTTGCGTTGAAGAAACTGTATTATGAGAAAGAGATTGAGCATACTTTGAGGTAACTTATTATTAGCTGAGCATGAGCTAAACAAAAATTGTTATTGAACGACACATCGACCTTTGAGCGATTGTCTCGCGTCGCGGTCGCAAAGGATGAAACCACTTGGATGTTTAATATGATAACATAAGCCATTTTGTCTTGATGCAACAAATGCTACGGAAGTTGATAATAAAATAACTGGACGAGTGTAAAGATATTTAAATTACCAGAGACGCTTTTCTGAATATAGTAGGATAGATACCAGTTATTACGTCACGGATTGTCTCAAATCCTTTTATAATTAGTTTACTTTTGGATTTTATTTTTATCTCACTACCGAAATTTTCAATTAGAATATACTACATAGTTCGATAAATCTGGCAAACAGAAAGATTGAGGTAATATTTTATACGAGTAGGAAATTGTCGTTAATATTTTTCCTGTTAAAATAATTCCCAAATTAATTTTCACTGAAAAATGAAGCTCACTGAATAGAACTGCTCATACGAAAATAGATCAGTCATTTAGATTCACGAAGACAGTTTGGTGTATAAACGGTTAGCGTTCTGGATTTTGAATCAAAGTGTCGTTGGTTTGAGTTTCATGTTTTGGTCTTTTAATTTAATCTGATGTAACCGGACGATAATGACCTTAGTTGTCGAGTATTAGGCCTAGCACACATGAAGAGCGTTCAACGCCCGTTTTCCCAACGCGCGTTTACAGTTTCTATACAACTGTATATAACTGTTTACATGATAACGGGCGTTGGTGGCGCGTTGAACGCGCGTTATCATGTAAACAGTTATATACAATTGTATAGAAATTGTAAACGCGCGTTGGGCCAACGCGCGTTCAACGCTCTTCATGTGTGCTAGGCCTTATGTTACATTTTCATTTTTTTTTAATTATAGATTTTATTGACCTTTGTTTTGTTAAACAGTTAGTCACGACAATTTAACATTTTCATTATACAAACGATAGATTAAATTTAACTCATTTAAGAGCTTATAGTGAAATTCTACAAAATTTAATATTATGGATGTTAAAAAAACATCGGTTGCAAAACATCAATGTTTGTGAAACAGGAAAAAAATGCGCATAGTGTACGTTATGAATGTTATGCTTATGATATTTTCACTTCAAAAATATCCACTATAATGAATTATAGTATAGTAGACTCTTGTTTGTCTGGGAGTCGATTATTTGATTTGTGGGCTAACAGTACCGACATGTTCATATGTACGTGTCAGTTAAAAACAGCCCAAACATGTGTATTAAAAATTGTTATGTACTATATACGGATACAATTTAGAGCGGCTCGATTGGCATTAATTACGCGAATATACGGGTTGAGTATGACATCGCTGTTTAGGTTTTTGTTATTGAATCGGTTTTTGTGTTTTTCATCATCCAGTTATTAATAAATAGACATGCGCGTATGAGTTTAATCTTTTTAATGATTTGTTTTGCATTTAAAACATTTCAATGCAATAATAGTATATTGTGCAACTATTGCGACAATGCCGCACGAGTTGCACATACTATTTTTTATTACGAATTAAAAAAAGAAATTAGAAGTAATAAAAATTAAAATTAAATCATTAAAAAATTGAAAATTCAGTTAAAATTGTCAAGAATAAAAGTCCGTAATCGAAAATTTTAACCTCAAATCTGCTTCAAATGACAGTTTGTTTCGTTGACATTAACACCGTTATTGTTTTGTTTTTTTCTCTGTATTTGCGTGCGGCAAACAATAATTTCAGTGCGACAAATAAAGTTTCCGCACGCAAATGAAAATAGCTACTTTTCAACCGTAACAGCATGCGTAAAGATACCATTTTTCCCGCATGAGTAATAAAAAATTAATTAACGTTGTTTGAAGACGCTTTTCAGCATTGTTTGTTATTATTGCCTGGTCATTATCGCAAATAATCTAAAGTATCAGGCAAAAAAATATGTTTTCGCTAATCTGTTTATTAAGGAAATATTCGTCACAGTGTTTTTTTTAAATTACACAATAATTCTTTTATATCCATTGTCTAAAGCCACTAATTTATTATTGTTTCTGCAATCTATGGTTTTTATATGTAAATTTTTCCTTTTGTTAAAAATAACTGATTAAATCATGTGGTCACCACAATAAAATTATCAGATTGCGGTGACGTAGATTTTATCAACTACTAGTGGCCCGGCCCGGGTTCATCCGGGTGCGATAGATATAATTCTGCAAAATGTATTCCATTGCGGCCTGGCGTCTGAAATAATAGCTTTGAGCAAATGCTACCAGATTTGCTTCTGAACTAAATAGTTTTGATCGAATTTATCAGATGTCGCTACTTGGTACTAAACCGTTTTTTTTGTTTGTTTCTGAACTAATAGATTTGAGTAAATTTTTTCAGATGTCGTTACATGTTACTAAAACAGTTTTTTTTGACAAATTATTATAAAAACTAGCCTATAGTGAAATTTGGACCAAGCAAGACACGTTTACAAAATTTCATTAAAATCAGTTCAGTGGTTTCGGAGATTTTTATATAGATAATATAGATTTTTATTGTAAATTATAAGTGCGATCTAAGTGGTTCTATTCTTTTATTCGATAAAGCTACTTAAGGCACTCGGTTATCAACTGTGGCATTTTAATAAATCAATACAGTAGATAATGTATCGGAATGAAAGACTAAAATGATCATGTTATTTCACGTCGGAGTGCACATGTAGTGACATCTGTCTTGAACACGAGAAGCGGCAGATTGCAGATAATGGTCTGTAATTTAATTACTTAGCCGCATTATACGTTCAATTACAAACTATAGCTGAACAGTCATTTGTGCAATATTGGCGTATACCCACAAAATATCTGCGACTGCAGTACGGAAAAAAACTATTTTGTCTGTGCTCATTGGATTCAGCGTGTCAAAATCTACCGGGTAACCTTAATATCGACCCAGTTCTGGGAGACTTCGATTTTGAAAATTTTTACAGGAGGGGGCCGACGATTATTTTTTCATTTTAAAAAAAGTGCTGTATCAAACGGAAATTTATAGAATATGACTTGGTCCTATGCAAAAAATCATGCTGAATCGAATGAGCGTATCTAGAAGTCTGTAGCTATTGTAGTTTTCAAGTTATATCGTTTTTAATTTTTTCAAGAAAAATTTATAAAAACGCGTCTAACTCCTAAACCAAAGGAGATACAGAGCTGCGGGTGGTCTCATTGGATTCAGCGTGATTTTTTGCATAAGTACACATAATATTAACCGCATCGGAAGGCTCTCAGTGCCTCAAAAAGCCGCAGATTTGCGAAAACATCGAAAAACTTCAATTTTTTCAATTTTTTGGAAAATATAAAAGTGTCACGGATATGCCTGAATTTACTTGACCTTATAAAAAAAAGTGCGCTGAATCGAATGGGCACAAGCGCAGAACTGTATCTCTTCTGGTTTCGAAGTTATGAGCATTTAAAGTTTGAAAATTTCAAACTCGATTATCTCCGAAACTAAGATACAGAGCTGCGCCTGTACTCATTGGATTCAGCGTGTCTGACTGCTTGGAACATACCTTTTGATATAATAACGGTGACTGTTATTTTGGAATTGTTAACATAAAATAAGTCAATTTTGGGATCATTTTCAATCTGAAGAATAATGTTTCATCTTAAAAATATCATCGATACTTAAGTACAATTTCAAACTGATCAAATTGATAATAATATGCCAGCCTGATGGATAATTTATTACGGGCGATTGTATTATAAGTCGTAACTCATAGGTATAAAAATTATTCGAATGATTTTGAATAACCTCTCGAGATATTTTAGTAATCGAATAGTTCAGCAATTTTAACTCGAAATATCCCACCTTTATAATCGAAATGCTGACAGTCAAGTGTTGTGCTTAAGTTTTACCTGTATGCAGAACAATAGAAGCGAGGAATTTGAATTCATACTAGTTAATCAGCTTTCATATTATACCAGTTGGCTTATAATGTTTGATAGTGAGGATATCTAAATGTGTGGAGTTGTGTGCCGATGGGACAATGGGGAATAATTGTTTGTGTTCATATAATAGTGACATATGTACATTGTTACATAGAAGTATAGGTGGTATTAAAATTAGAAGAGGTAATAACCCGCTCACACTCCACGTACGGTTCGTTAATTTGATCAAAACTGTATTTTAAACGAATCAAACTGTTTGTTCACAGGATTCGGTATTTTTTCGTATGCACTTCCTTGTAGAAGTTCGATAAACCAATCGAATTATCTTAAATTGATTATATGGATGTATATATAGATGTTTATTTACCGTTTACCGTAACGAATATGGAGAGGAAGTCCTCTTGTATTTGCCGACTGTCAAAAGTGACACGTTCTATCGTTTTACAATTTGTATAATTTCAGGAAGTACAGAATCTATTTCACTATATTTAAAAATCATACTACTTCCCGAGTATAACGTAAGGCTACATATCACTACTTTAAGACAAACGGGGAATGAACAGTAGGCGAAAATACAAATCAAGTCGGGAATCTTCCATGCGACGTCTGAGCTAAATAATTGGTGTACGCTACTAAATTGTTAAAAGATTTAGTGCTTGTGATTTCAATCCAAAATCTACACGGGCTAGACGTTTATAAATTCTTCAAAAGAATTAAAAGATCAACTGTCACGAAGTCAAAAATTATCAGTTTTCAAATTCATGGCATTTTGCAGAAAATAATCCTGAAACATTTTCGAATACGGAATTTTGCCGAGAAAAGCCTTGTTTCCTTCTGAAACCCACCATCGTGCAAAATGTTCTTTCATCGTCACAACGTTTTAAAGATTGAAGTCTCAGGCTTTCGATTCACTTACCACGCCCTGACCTCTTCCGAATTTAAATACTGCCGCATGCCTATAATACACATATTATATATATTCTGTATTACCTATACTATCAGATTATTATGCACGCTTTCTTGGTTAATTTAATCAGCTAATGTAGATCTCTATAGTACTTCCCTATTCCCCACGCGTACGCGGTTTCGGCGAAACTTGCTTTATCGTCTCTTACAATAATAATTATATAACTTGAACGGATCCCAAAAGTCATCTTCTTTAACAAAGATATCAACACACAAGCTCTTACATGCTAGGTATTAAATAATTGAGTGCTACTAGTTCTGAATTATGGTAAGCTTGAGCTTTGTATTGAAGGAGATTTATTTGGTTGAGGAACAATTGAAAATAAGCTTTACCAGTGTATCACTTGTGGCCAACGTTTCGAAAAATATATTTTCATCATCAGGGCCTATGAACATGTATAATTGTCGAGATTCATAATAAATGATCATGTATATTAGAATTATTTTTACAATTTACCATCTTAACTTGCATTGAGGTATGTTATAGCTTTTAGTATTATCTATCTATAATGTTTATAATGTAAGTTAGAAATTATAATAATATATGTAACGAATATTATACATGTTCATAGGCCCTGATGATGAAAATATATTTTTCGAAACGTTGGCCACAAGTGATACACTGGTAAAGCTTATTTTCAATTGTTCCTCAACCAAATAAATCTCCTTCAATACATATTTTGGAACAAAACTTCTACTAACCTTGAGCTTTGTGTCTTAATTCGGGAATTAAAGCTCGGAACAGTATTAGCCATTTTCTGAAGAGAAACAGAACATTTATATAGTTGCGGAAATGCATTGAGCGGAAAGTATTCTAGATCGTAATTCAATCTGAGACCAACGGTGACATTTGCAATGGCACACGGTTGGCAGACGTGAATTCCTGTAGACGGAGTAACAAACATAACATCCTTGTAACAAACACCGGTACACTAAAAGTAAATTACTTACAAACGCATTATCATTTCAGCGAAACAGACTGAATGGAACGTCCGAAGGTACATTTACCTAAGTGGGCGTATGTTTGTGTGATATACTGATATCTTATTCTATACTCCCTCGCCATGCTTTTATATCAGATTATAGTCTGAGTATTGTTGGTTCAACGCAGCATTTCATTTTGAACACCCAATCATTGGAAGTTGTTCCAAGTTTAGATTTTATTGTTCGTAATTGCAGTGTTCCATTCTTCAAAGGATTTCTTCTCGCCCAAAACCTCGCTTCGTAGAGAGTAGTAGTTCAAGGTCAAGACACACAATATCTGGAATCTTTTAGCTTACCTCGCATTTTTTGTACAAGCACCATACAATTGAAAACTTTTGAGGACACACACATTAAAAAAACGATACAATTGCAAATATAAATTGATGATTGTAAAGGTGGCACTTCACATGGCTATTTGTGTTCGCTATTGGGTGTTTGTTGTATTTGGCAAAATATATGACGTTCAAGACAAACATGCAAATAGAGGCAAATACGACCATCCACACATGGCAGTCAAATAGCAAACACACAAACATTTGGCAGCAGAACGCAAGGTTCAAAATTCCAAGAATTTTAGCACTGTTTCATTGTCCCAATTCATTTTCAATAGTAATTGTTCCAGTTCTCGCTCACAGCACAGACACAAAAATACTGCACGTCCGTACAGGTTCACGGCGCATGTGCTTCTGAATATGGCCATTGTGTGGACGGTTTATTTGCCGTATTTGCCTATTTGACTCCTTTGATGTGCCTCGAAAAACCGACAAGCGCACGATAACGCGTATTTGACAAATAGGCAAATAAGGCCAACACTTTGTCAAATAGACCCTCCACACTTGGCAATTGTTTGCCAAATATGCCAAATACACAAATACAAATAGCCATGTGAAGTGCCGGCATAACGGGCAAAGTTAATAAATAAAATTAATTTGATTTAAGTGGGTTATGTCATTCGAACTGTACAATAACTTTGAGTCAGTTGTACGCAGCGGGCCTGCCCTGGCGTCACAAAGTCAGCGTCTGGAACAGCGTCTATAACAGTGGCACTAACATCGATATCGTATCCTCTGTATCTGATTGCGTTGTTCCCTTTCACTGACAGAAAAGTCACCAGCAAGACCAACGCAACCCCAATTCCGCTTGTCTAACTACAGATAACACAAACACATTTCACTCCACTCACTTAAGGGAATCATCGTCTTATAACTTGATATACGACATTTAATCTGTGACCGCAAGTCAAACTGAGCTATTTCGAATTTTTGAAAATATTTCTACACGACTACGGTGAAGTCAAAAGACAGCCCAAAGTGGTGCTTCCAAATAACTGAAATCCGAGATTTCCCAATTTTGAAATATTGGACAAAATTTCAAATCCGGAACTGAAGAAATTAATATCGAAATTCTAGAAGTAAGGAAACTATTAAAAATAACACATTTTTGCTTAGTCTGCCACCAAAAATAGAGTCTTAGTCTCTTAGATAATATAATTTTTTTACCAATGAGCTCTCTAAACTTAGGTATATAAAATATAAACTATTCAAGTTTAATATTCGAAATGTTCTATAATTATTACTAATTAATAATATTGATTTTTTTTTACTTGTTTGCAAATTTTTGATTCGAAGTTTCTATATGCAAACATACCCTGATTTTAATAAAGACATATTATGTTTCTTCTGTAATTCAGCCGAGTTTGTTTCATCCAAAAATGAACATAATCGTCTTTGCCTTGAGACCATAGCTATTAAGTCGCGTTTTCACTTAGCTCAGCAAATATTGTTTCATGCCGTACTGGCTGCATGCTTTGTTTACATTTCCTTGTGCGTGTAGGCCTTCTTTCTTAGATATTTAGCCTATAACATTTTTTTTTCATTTATGGGATATAGCTTTGGCATAGATTGGTTATCAACAGTTTTCGGTTGGTTACATAGCAGCCTTTAAAAGCCACTTTCAGATCTGCGAGTTGAGTAGGTCATGAATCGCTCGTAAGTCACTCGCGGAAAAAATGATTGTCCGAGCTTAACAGCCCAATTTTGGCCACTATAGCGTTTGACATAAAAGCAACACACTTGCTACAAGCTGTGGGCTTACTCGAACGTGCGCAGAACATTATTCAGAACAATCTGAGCAAGTCGCAAGCGGGCGTTTATGTTCTGAAATGTGGTCGAGTTCCATTTCTCTAATCTCCTTGGATTTGGATAATGTATACGTTATAACAGTAACATTATACATCTACATTTACCACTTTTTGGAAAAAAATAATTCTAACCGATTTTATAACGATTGAATATTGGAAAAGTTATATGGTTTTATACGTTTGTATCGCTAAAGAATCGTTATAAAATCGGTTAGAATTAATTTTTTCCAAAAATTCCAACGGGATACTAAAGTTGAATGGATTTGTGATTTTTTTGGCTTGGTCCGACCAGCGAAACCCGGTTGGGAAAAAATGGCGCAATTTGCAATTAAGGAAACAAAAAAAAGGTGATAGTTAATTACTCGAGAAGTAATTGACCGATGACGCTAAAATTATTCATGCATGTTTGGGTCAACATAGACATCCTTTTTGAAAATTTTCAGCCATCTATGTGCGGTCATTTCGTAGTAAAAAAATAGTGAAAAAAACGTGTTTTTTTAACTTTCGGGACTATTTGCAAGTTAACAATCGCACTTAGCGACCTCTGTCAGTGCTCATTTTTTAGGAAATTTCATAACGAACAACTTTCTCGATGCATATGCTATACTAAAAGTCAAGAGGAACGGAGATATTAAAGGAAATAGAGAAAAAAGCACTATTTTCATCATTAATTGTCAATTATAAAATCAAGCAAACCAACAATTTGTAAGCAAACTTAGGGGGTTGAACTACACCCTAAAACGAAGCGATTCCAACAATAATCTCGCCTGTGCCCGAATAATGCACTTTTTAATGTTTTTACCTCCTCGTCGTCTAGGCTAGTAATAATAATTCATATTATGTGGAATGTTTAAAATGCCTTTTCGTCACAGTTAAATCTTTCCAGTAATTAGTGATTTACAATATTTATATGCAATTGTATACATATTTGTCTTTAATAAATTATAACAATTATATACTGATTTCTGTAATTAATATTACGAAAACATATTTAATTGTGTAATTATTACTTTGCATTTTTATATATAGTAATTAATATGTTTATAGCAATAATAAATAGACGAAAGTTATTATGATAACATTCATTACATAAACCTGCATCATAATTATTTATATTTTTACCTGCCTAATTGTCGTAACTTAAAAATTTGTATGATTTTTTTATGTTTCTACGAAGTAGGCATGCAGGTTAAATTCAAATTAATACAAATTAATAGTCGGCCAAGTAATTTAATTTACGGGAAAGCATTTTAATTTAAATTAATTTATAGCAGTAAGACAACAGCTGAATAAAAAGTTTGTAGTTGAAAAATTAGTTTTCTGAACTTTTGCAATTCTCTTTTGCACAGTCTGAAAATACAGAGAATAGACTTATTAATTTTTTAATACAGTCTGATTTAATTATCTTAAGAGTGTAATTTAATTACTTTGGATGAAAAAAATAACCAAAGTCAATTAGTAATTTTCGCATGACATGAAGTGAATAAATTTAATATTGAATAAAAGTTCGAAAAGGTAATATGGAACTTTTTTTCAGATATAATGCTTTTACCTTGTTTTAAATCATGACTTACATTTTATATTTTACGTAGAATGAAATGGAAATGATCAATATTTATTATTTTTAAACCAAACTTATTTTCAGAACGTAGTTTTTGATTCGAATTTAATTGACGTCAGCCAAATAGGTCATATGCATAAAACTCCAAATTGGTTAAAATTTTTATTTCGAAACATATTTTAGTTCATCATAATGTAATGGTTATTTTATTAATTTAATCACTGAAAAAAATACAAATAATAAAAAAGAAATGTAGAAAATAAGCGCTACTTTCGAATTTTCAAAACGCATCGTGACGTCAGAGTATACATCAACAACAGTTTTCATGACGACTGTGTCGTCTCACAGTAAGATTATGTCAATATTTAGAGAAAACAACAAATAAACTTCATTTAGATTTTAGAACATTGATAATTTGACATCAAGGTTGGCATGCATCGTATATCATGACGTCACATAAGCCCGCGAACATGGCCGATTGTTTAAACTGTCTATTTTTGAATATGAAATTTAATATTTTTTTTCTTATGATAATATTACATTTTTAAATGATTATCAATTTTTTTCCGTATTATGGTTGACTAAATAATCTATTAAAAATATAAAAAAAATCATGCATATGACCTATTACAAAATCTATGATATTTCTCTATAGACCTTTTCCTTTAGATATACAAAAAAAATACTTTCTCTACACTTCGTTGAATTATTGAAACAGTTACTCGAAGTATATTTTCCAAATGCCTTTAGATAAAAATAAAAACCATATCATTATACTGAAAATATGATTTTTGAATACAGTGCAAACGAGTCAATACTATTTGTGTTGGAGCTAAGCAGTTAGGTAATTTAAATAATCTGAAGGAGTAAATAAAAAGGATAAGTGAAGTTTCCTGTATACCATAATTTATTGTATGTGGTTTAAAGATTTCTTCGGATATATAATCTATTTAGCTTATTTTACGAGAAATAATGAAAACAGGCAATTAAGGCTGAGTACATTTTCAACGAAGGTTTTAAATAGGTAAAGTACAATAAATTTGGCTTTTTGTTGCGTGGATGTAGTATTTATATCTACATTTTAAAGTTTGTAAACATCATATTTCAATTCAAGCGCTTTACTTATTTTTGTATCTTAAATATTTAATTTTAAACTATTATACTTTTAAAGACTATAATTATTATAAAAACTAAAAATTATTTAAATAAATTATTCGATATTTTATGATCGGTTTGAATTCAGATTGAAAATATTGCCTGCAAGGCAGCAAGGGACGTTATAAGTCAAAAGGCAACTTTAAGTTTGTGTTGCTATATCATCATTGTTTATTGTTTGACAGTTCCTGTATCACAACGGTATTGTGGTCTCAGAGGATCATGTTCTGAGAAAGTGAAAATAAGCAAGCAAAGCTCTATAACCTATATATTCAACATTTCAATGAAATTGAGGCACGGATATAAATGATTATTTCTCTGTTATATTAATTTGTCTTTTTTTGCATTTGAAAATTTTCATTTTTTTTCTGTATTAGTTATTGGCGTAACTAGTAGTCTAAGTCATTCATGGCGTGTCATAACTTAGCCTACAAGTTGCGCCCATAATTTTATTCAACAATTGCGCGTTATTCATGTTTTAATTATAATGAGATGTTGTAAATATCTATTTATTTCTTTATAAAAAAACTGTCAATACTAACAGCACCAAACAGCACGATTCAATGTTTTGGTTTGAGGTTAGCCGGTTATGAATAAACTCCATGTCGAAAACATTCGGCGTCTCAATTTTAGTCTCAATGGGTAACAACGGAGTTGTTGTTACCTACTATTTCGTTACGACTCAGAAAATAGTTATGTTTATTTTCATTACTCCACAATGGCCGAGCTAGTAGGAATCTTCATTGAGTTATGACAAGTAATTGTCACCAGTCGGTAAATGGCTATTTAGGGTTCGGTTTTTAGGCATGATAAAACATGAATAACGCGCATGAGTTGAATAAAAGAAATTTTGTCCACCTTTGGTATTCTGTAGGAACAAACTTATTACACATTGATTTTGGAATTTGTGAGCGTCGACTGTTGGAAGTTCGCTTGATAAACGTTAAAATGACAACAACTTGGAATAATTGGACAAAAGATTGGCTTGCACTTGATAGTAAGCCAGCCTAAACATTTCAGTTGTAGAATGAGGAACTCTGTTTCGCTTAAAGAGGATTAGAAAGGATAACAGTAATGAATATTTTCTACAGCATTTTCACCGACGACGACTTTGTTAATTGTTTTTGTAGCGCTGTAAGTATACACTGATTAACGAGGTCGTGTATTGTTCCGGATTTCATTTAAAATGTACTTTTTTATACTTTACACAGAGCTCTGTTTATAATTTAAAAATTTGCGTTGAATAAAAGTTTTTTTATGTGAAGTTCATTTTACTAAAAATTAAATAAAGTCTGGCAAAAAATATTTCATTGTTAATTAAATTTAAACTGTCATAACAAGTTCACAAACTTTTTAAAGAAGATATACTACTTACTGTGACAAAACATTTAAAGTTATCATCATTCCACTTTTCGACATTTTTCAAATGGAGCCTCAATAATTCGACCGGGTAGTCTAGAACTAACGTTCAAATTCTTTGATGGTCCAGTATCCTAGAATTAGTGTTCAAACATATACGATTATATAATCTAGCAAATAAGTTGAAATAATTTTGCCTCGTATTCCGTTGTCAATAAAACTCAATCAATTTTACATTGTGTAAAAGAAGTTCTCCAAGTAAGGAGCTAAGTTGGAGTTGAAAAGTACCTTTCTAAATCATTGTATTTTATCAATGAATAGATTTAAGTTTAATGAATATTAAATGAGTGCAATAGTTCACGTTTGTATCATATGTAACAAATGAACAGAGTTGGTGAATAATTGCATCTTTAGGGTCGATTGTTGGTTCCACTCTGACAGCAAGCGATGAAATACAGCAAAAGACCAAACTTTGTGTTGTATTATGTAGTGCCTGTAGTGCATAGCATACACTACACAGATAAAGGCGACGCACTATTATAGATTAAAGCAGCGTTTCCTAAACTGGGTTATATCCGAGATTATAGGTCTGTGAATTCATTTCTGGTGAAAATGTAAAAAAGAGGTTAATAATTCGTCACGTATATTATTGTTTTTTAATGTTTTTGACGTGATAACGTCTTATAAATTGATGAATCACCAATCTTATAAATTGATGAAACACCGGCTGCATGCACGAAAAAGTGTAACGTTCCGCCTGACCCTGTGCGTGCTTTTCTCGAAAACGGGCCTAACGATTTGGATGAAATTTACTGAAAAGGGATTTTGGGGGGCAAAAAATCGTTTTAGCTAGGTCTCATCTCTCGAAAAAATCGTTTTCATACAAATTTTATCATTATAAAAATCAATTTTTTGACGTATGAAAATACTTAAATATTGTAAGTAGGTTTTGGAATTTTATATAAACAATGAAACAATTGTTTTCAAAATATTATGACAGTTAATCTTTGAGACTTAAAATAAATACGAAAGAAAGAAAGTTAAAAAAAACAATTATTGTAAAATTCTTCAGGTCTTATAAATAATAAACGGGAAATTTTAATCAGGTGAAAAGACCACAGCCAATTTGTTTTGACTATTGCACATACCGCTAAACTAGCGGTATGTGCTTTATTATCGCTTTGTGCGTCAGAGCTGACTTTCGTTCATATAAGAAGTTATATCTAAGTTAATTTCACACGAAATCCATTCAAATTGAAGCTTTTTGAAAAGAGGAGATTCTAATCTATAAAATAGAACCATTTTTAAATCAATTTGAGTTCATAAATACTATTAAAATTGTAATTGAAAATCACAAACAGCAGTTGTCGGTTGGTCTGTACGTATGTACGTACGTACGTATGTACGTACGTATGTACGTACGTCACGACTCTACAGATCGCAATTTTGGTCGGATTGCCTTGGGTTATATTTTATTCACTTTGTTTACTATCAGACCAGAACCCTATTTAAATTCACTAAAATGTGTTCAGTAGTTTAATTTTTATAAACAGTTTTATTTTTTATTATTTTTGACAGCTAGGTAATAGTTTAAAACAATATAATAATTGCTGGTAAATACAGTGTAATCCATAAAACAAGTGCTACACTTGTATACCGTGATAACACCACTAGACGTATTAGGCAGCCGTGGCGCAATGGTTATGCCGTCGGATCCCCAAGGGCAAGGTCCTGGGTTCGAATCCTTACGATATCATTGATTTTTTTCTTTTTTTTTTCTTTTTATTTTGTTTTATTTTATTCCACTTGATATTAATTATATATTATATTATGTATACTTAGTTCTTAATTTTTTTTATTTTTGCAAACTTAAAAAAAAATATTTTTTCAATTTTTAATTATTTATTTCTTTAAATTTTTAAATCTTGTTAAATTTATTAAAAATATTTTTTAATTGTTATTTTTTTATCATACAGTGGAAAATTGCGGGATGTGCACTTTTGGTTTTGCCAACTATTTATTCATATATACACGACGTTTCGTCGGTTTGATTCCGACTTCTTCAGGTATCTAACAAAACAGACACAAATTATACATTTAAATTATCAAGATAACATAATATTACAAAATTAATAAATAAATAATACCTTGAACAGTCTGTCAAAACATTGTCAATACTCTGATCATTACAATTATTATTATAGGTGGTGAGTAATTTTAATAAATAAATTAACGTTCTGCCTGACCCTGTGCGTGATTAATAAATATGATATTCGAGCGGAATACGTTATCACGTAAAACTATCGTCCGTAAACCGATTTTACAGACAACCAATTTTTTCAGCCATAACTTTCCAAAGGGCAGACCGATTTTAAAAAATCGATGCCATTTTAAAGTTTATAGTTCTTTTAATCGGTTTGTTATATTGCATAATATTACCTCATAATATCTTCAGCATTTGCAAACCGATTTTGATGAGTTTTGTTCTACTTTAGTACATAATACCTAGGCATATAAAAAGTAATTTATTACGCTGACCTCAAACCTTTATTAATTTGCGATTTTTAGAGGCTTTTTTTAAAGTTCCTTTATTTTTTTTTTATACTGCACACTAAGCAGCGAAATTTACTTTCGCAAAATCTGCACTTCAGAAACGTTAAATAAATAAAATATTTTTGATTATTAAAGAGGTCCGTACGCGACCGAGTTTAGGGAACGCTGTAGTATAGGATAAAGGATTATGGTGTGTTGCCGTTTTCTCATCTTTCCTGTTGCTCTACACGCGTGTGCGTAGAGCGGATGTACGCATTTATCGTAGACATTTAAAAGCATAATATCGAATGTCCGCAGTGAGTCTGTATGCAGGGACACCAAACTAGTGACAATTTTTTTCACTATGCACGTTTAAAATGTTGGCATAATCAAAATGTAATTAATAACTATAGTAGTTCATTATTATGGTGCGAGCTGGCACATTCTGTTATACGAGCTTCAGCGAGTTTTAACGGTCACACGAGTCATAATAAAATTGTAAAAACATTTAATACATACAGTATGTAAACGCGTAAGGTGCACATAGGGAAATTAGCATTGGGAAAAAATACTTGGATCAGAGTTAGCCGTTACTGCATTAATTATTATTTCTAATGAATTATCGTGGTAATCTTGAGGATTTCTATTTTATTTTGATATAGTTTTATTTTACTTGGCTTTTTTAATAATAAAAAGCTCTTATAAATCATTATTTTAATTTTTTTGTACAAAAATAAAACAAAAAAACAACTCCATCTGTTTAGAAACATTTCATTCAAAAATTGTCTGACTGGTATGACGTATGTGCGTTGGTAAATCAGTGGCCCAATGTCTTTAGGTTCAACACGAATAGGCGGAGATATTTGATCTCGCACCATATTTAAGTATTTTTGAGAATTTAATGTCCCATTAATAAAAAAAGTCCGATTATGTTGTAATCATTTGAATATTTTCTTCGGTAGTATACACATTCATTTTGCAAAAGAATATTATCTGTCAAATTGAAAAACAAGATTTCAAGGCTCACTCTGATCCAGTCATTTTTTCCCAATGTTAATTTCCCTATGTGCACCTTACGTGTTTACATACTATGTACTACATTGTTACATGTAACTCAAATGAATTGGCTGATATTTACATCATGTTTATCTTTAAAATTTTTGACAGCCGTGTATGTAGCCATTTGCATTATGTTTGGATTGTTAATGAAACTTAAGCGTTTTGCTATTTCTGTTCCTTTTATATTAGTAATGGTAACCGACAGGTTAAAAATTAATGTTTGGTAAGAAAGCATTTATTTGTTTTGATTCACAGCACTAGTGTTAACTGTGTCTATCGATATATGGCATGAAAATCATATATTTTATAGGAGGATGTGCAAAAAAGTTTTTTATTCAACTCATGCGCGTTATTCATGTTTTATCATGCCTAAAAACCGAACCCTAAATAGCCATTTACCGACTGGTGACACTTACTTGTCATAACTCAATGAAGATTCCTACTAGCTCGGCCATTGTGGAGTAATGAAAATAAACGTAACTATTTTCTGAGTCGTAACGAAATAGTAGGTAACAACAACTCCGTTGTTACCCATTGAGGCTAAAATTGAGAGGCCAAATGTTTTCGACATGGAGTTTATTCATAGCCGGCTAACCTCAAACCAAAACATTGAATCGTGCTGTTTGGTGCTGTTAGTATTGACAGTTTTTTTTATAAAGAAATAAATAGATATTTACAACATTTCATTATAATTAAAACATGAATAACGCGCAATTATTGAATAAAATTATGGGCGCAACTTGTAGGCTAAGTCATGACCTGTCAGCGCGATGAATGACTTAGACTACTAGTTACGCCAATAACTATTTATTAATCATGCGGGAAAAGTGGTATCTTTACGCATGCTGTTACGGTTGAAAAGTAGCTATTTTCATTTGCGTGCGGAAACTTTATTTATCGCACTGAAATTATTGTTTGCCGCACGCAAATTCAGAGAAAAAAACAAAATAATAACGGTGTTAATGTCAACGAAACAAACTGTCATTTGAAGCAGATTTAAGGTTAAAACTTTCGATTATGGACTTTTATTCTTGACAATTTTAACAATTTTAACTGAATTTTCAAATTTTTAATGATTTAATTTTAATTTTTATTACTTCTAATTTCTTTTTTTAATTCGTAATAAAATTTTAATTTTTATTTAATTTAATTCGTAATAAAAAATAGTATGTGCAACTTGCCGCACTAGTTGCACAATATACTATTATCATCTTCTGGTTAGCGAAACGCATGTCGAAAAAATAGTGCAAGGGGCTACGATACTTTAACCAGTTCTCAGATTATTGACATGAGAACAGGGCCGGGTTTCTGACAAATGAGTCGTGAGATTAAACATATAGCAATTTAGCGACCTTGATTATTGTCAAGCTAATCGGTTTGTTTTCTTGTTAGAGTTGATCATTTTTTAGAATGTTTCATTTGCAAATTTCTCATCATCGTCGTCATCATTACACATTCTATTTTATTTTTATCGTGTTTATAGAAATAAATGAAGCGTAAAATTTTGATGACAGTCTTCCATCTTATTGTGTCAGCATGAAGGGGGTCATGCTGTATAGAAACAGATGAATATCTCTGACCATCTGGCAACTAATTAGGTTTCTGCATCATTGGAGCGCAAAACTTGAAGTCGTCTTCCAGTTCGTTCTATACTGGCAGCGCGTACTCTAAATGTCCAAGCGTTTTATATGGCGCCAGAGTGGTATCCATTAAAAACGACTATATATACAAAAAAGCCTCTCTTAACTTCAATAGAACATCTTTGTATTTGCGTGTACGTCTCATTTGAAAGTAAATCATTCCGAATCTTCATTTGAAAATAGTCATTACATATAATGTATTCTCTTTTAAATTTTTGATTCATATTTCATCAGCTTGTTATGGTTAGATATCGAATGTCAGCATTGTCACTGGGTTAAAATTTGAGTTGCTTATTTTAATTTTCGTTACTGAAAAATTCTTATTTATTAGTTGAATAATAGTTATTGGCGTAACTAGTAGTCTAAGTCATTCATCGCGCTGACAGGTCATGACTTAGCCTACAAGTTGCGCCCATAATTTTATTCAATAATTGCGCGTTATTCATGTTTTAATTATAATGAAATGTTGTAAATATCTATTTATTTCTTTATAAAAAAACTGTCAATACTAACAGCACCAAACAGCACGATTCAATGTTTTGGTTTGAGGTTAGCCGGTTATGAATAAACTCCATATCGAAAACATTCGGCCTCTCAATTTTAGCCTCAATGGGTAACAACGGAGTTGTTGTTACCGACTATTTCGTTACGACTCAGAAAATAGTTACGTTTATTTTCATTACTCCACAATGGCCGAGCTAGTAGGAATCTTCATTGAGTTATGACAAGTAATTGTTACCAGTCGGTAAATGGCTATTTAGGGTTCGGTTTTTAGGCATGATAAAACATGAATAACGCGCATGAGTTGAATAATAGTATATTGTGCAACTGGTGTGACAATGCCGCACGAGTTGCACATACTATTTTTTATTACGAATAAAATTAAAATTTTATTACGAATTAAAAAAAGAAATTATAAGTAATAAAAATTTAAAAAATCATTAAAAAGTTGAAAATTCAGTTAAAATTGTTAAAATTGTCAAGAATAAAAGTCCATAATCGAAAATTTTAACCTCAAATCTGCTTCAAATGACAGTTTGTTTCGTTGACATTAACACCGTTATTATTTTGTTTTTTTCTCTGAATTTCAGTGCGACAAATAAAGTTTCCGCACGCAAATGAAAATAGCTACTTTTCAACCGTAACAGCATGCGTAAAGATACCACTTTTCCCGCATGAGTAATAAAAAATAAATATTCTATTCTGTTCGAGGCATAACCGTAAATGTGAAGGGAGAATAATTAATATTCGGAGCTACAGAACTACAGAAATGATCATTAATCTAGCTTTGTACTGAACCAAAAAGTTACGTTGCATCCACATTATGTCTATCCCATTACGCAATGCACTGAATCCGTAAACAACAATAATGTATAAGTGATCTCTATATTATGTTCTTGCTCGGATTTTATCCAAAAATCGCCCCACCCCCCCAGTTTTAACAACGTAATGAGAAATACGTATAGGTTTAGTTATATGAAAGAAAATGTTCGTGCTTTTAGCCAAAGACTTGTTACATGCAAAGAAATTGTTTCTTTATTAAAATGAATTTTTTTCTTCTCAATGCAATTTTCGTAAATACAATTTCTTTCAGTAAACATTCAAAGAGAGCGAAATTGTTTGATTAAAGAGCAGACTTTCTATGGACTTCATTGGTTGATTATTTTTTTCAGAATAAAAAACCTAATTTAAATAGATTGCGTTTGATAAGAGCATTAAAAAACGTATGACGACTGGAAACCTTAAAATATGTGCTTTAATGTGAATACATAAAAAATAATTAAAAAGTTGATGGAACGTGTGATTAATTTACATAGTTCTGTGAAGTATGAAGACGTGTATTCAAAAGAGTTCTTCGCTAAAATTTTATCAGACGTTTTGAAAATATAACGAGTCCCCTTCTGTGCCATAGGTTATGATATTTATTTCACGGGGGGTCGAAGCAAGAGACAAAGCAGACAAATATGTATTTACTGACCGCAACAGATTATGATGGGTCACTTTTAGAAAGGGGGGGAGATATCCACTGACAAAAGATAACACTGATTTTGTACAACAATCTGAAATAATATAGGTTTTGATAAATCGATTACTGAAGTTGTAGGTTTTTCATTAGATTAGATGTAAAATTACCTTCGGCGATATTTTAAATAAAAATACGTTTGAAATATATTTTTTCGAGTTTAAAGCGCAGAGGAACCGGTAACTCAACCAGCGCGATCCTGAACAATTTATGCTTTTCCACACGTCCTTAAATAACCCAAGTGCGTTTTTTCAAAAAATAGTGTTGTGAAATTTAATCATAATCTATATAAATTATCATAAATATTTTTTTGCGAATTTCCGTTATAATTACTTTAATTTAACAAATTCAAAAACAATTTTGAAAATATGAATTTGTACTAGGTTCAGTTTACTCTGGCAGTTGGTAGCATTAAAAAAAAATGTTTTTTATGGTCGAGAGCCTCGGGGGCTATAGCATTATTTGTATAGCGTTACAATTTTGTATTATTATTGATATTGTTGATAAAATACGTTTTAGGTTCTGGACAACGAAATGGTGCAATAAGCAGTAAAACTTTAGTTGTTGGTTGTACCTACATGCAAGAGTGTCTCAGATATTATCATTCTCCACGCTTGTGTCTTAAATGTTTTTTAAGATAACTTTGTCATCATTTATACACTCCTAAATGGGATAAAATTATGCCCAAGAAGTCGATAAATCATCGACGATATCTGAACGAGATCCAGAGAGACAACAATTAAAGTTTTTTCGTACATTTTAACCATTCACTATAAGTATTTTTATTTCTTTTTCGACCATATAATAAAATATCATATACATAAAATTTTAGATGCAATACAATACAACAATACAAGTATCTACTTGATAATAAAATCAAGTAATTGTGAACTTATTTATTGCATGTAAACTTTAATTGCTTTTATCTAGATATTATAACGTATCGCAGAGATTTTATTACATGGTGTAAAGGGGAATATCAAAAAATACGTATCGAGCTATTTAACAAATAAAAAAATGGATATTGCCTCTTTGAGCCATATATATCATTAATGATTTACCGTCATCTTGTAGAGAATTTCATCCTGTTTACGAATAAATAGGCTTTGATGAGCTGATAATCGACATACAAGTCTGGAAAGTCATGTCTGGAACACTTTATATATTTTATTGAGAACGGTAAAAATAACACATGTAACTGTTTTCAGTTATATTTAAAAACAACATTAAATAAATCCCAAGTAATCGGTTGAAACTTTGCTTTAACTACCTAATTTATTTTGTATTAGTGTATTTACCTATATCTAACAATATCTACCATAACTAGAAGACGATCTTCGAGATAAAAACATTTTCAATTTGAGATGACTTTGTTCGCTTCAGATGTTTCTGATATACATTATTCTGTTATTCTTATTGTACACACAAACATGATTAGATTTCCAGACATTTTCTGCATGTTTCAGCACACCTACATATACAGATTGTATCAAATCAAAACGGTCCATAGAACATTCTGTGTATATAGTACAATCAATCTGGCGAAAAAAAATCATTTCGTATCAAAACCACCCAAAAAGGTGAAACTTGGTGAGTCGTTAGAGAATGATGAAAAAAAGGTTACCTGGCAATGGCCACCTGGTACCTGTTCAAATAGTCAAAAAAAACTCAAAAATATTTTGAAATGCATTTTTCTCGAAAACTATGCATTTTACAGAAAAATTTATTGAACAAAAAATGTAGAGGGCATCGTTATTTACAATTAATGTCATTGGTGCTATGTTGTACAACAAAAAATGTGCGCAGTAGGTGGCGCTAAAGTGCCAAAAAAAGTGTTTTTCCACTTTTTTGCCCTGAAATTTTCATTTTTCAGTTACGATTCAAATGGAAAAATTGTTCCTTTTTATTTTATAAACAATTTTTATTTCAACATTTTTTTCATACAACTTACTTTTCATACAACTTATTTTCACTTCAACAAGATGCAGCTCTGAAACGGTAAGTTGTATGAAAAAAATGTTGAAATAAAAGTTGTTTATAAAATAAAATGGAACAATTTTTCCATTTGAATCGTAACTGAAAAATGAAAATTTCAGGGCAAAAAAGTGGAAAAACACTTTTTTTGGCACTTAAGCGCCACCTACTGCGCACATTTTTTGTTGTACAACATAGCACCAATGACATTAATTGTAGATAACGATGCCCTCTACATTTTTTGTTCAATAAATTTTTCTGTAAAATGGATAGTTTTCGAGAAAAATGCATTTCAAAATATTTTTGAGTTTTTTTTGACTATTTGAACAGGTATTTGAACAGGTACCAGGTGGCCATTGCCAGGTAACCTTTTTTTTCCTCATTCTCTAACGACTCACCAAGTTTCACCTTTTTGGGTGGTTTTGTTGAGGTTTTTGCCAGATTGACTGTACTAATAAGACAGAGACGATATTATATAAAGCACTAAAGCAGTAAGTAAGAATGAGATTGATCGCTTATAGTTACTATGGCTATACAATCTGATATTATCGTCTTTGTTTTTAGACAGTAAAAATCACAATTTAATCAAATGTCAGTATTCACTATAGTGAAATTATTGATAAATAGATAAATAGAACTAATAATTTGAACGAATTGAAAATACAGATTTCCCTTGCATGTCAGTCCGTTGGCCATGAGATGTTAGCTAATGTGAGGGTAAATATTTATAATCAATTAGGATATTGTTTGGCAGAACGTGGAGGTCTTTTTGAACATTTAATAATTAATTAATTATTAAAAGTATTAGTTTTATTGATAAATTTGTAAAAAGATTTACAGTGTACGTAATTATTTATTTACGTAACCACAGTAACTATTAGCGATCATTTATCTCATTCTTACTTACTGCTTTAGTGCTTTATATATCGTCTCTGTCTTACACACAGAATGTTCTATGGACCGTTTTGATTTGATACAATCTGTATATACACTGCGGTTTCCTATATTTATGGCAACAAGCCAACATTGATCATGAAAAACTCACGGCGGAAAATGACATTCAAAACTTGAAAAACCCCCGGCATAATAAACCTTTAGAGACAAACAAATGCATCTTGCACGGGAACCGGTGGGATTGGGGTTGTTCATTTTACAAGTCGGGTAGATTAATACCAAAAATGTATTACCTATGCATTTTATTGTTATTTTGTTGGAATATATTATCATTTATTTACATTTATTATATGAAAATTAGTCGAGTCAAGGATGTGAAGATTTGAAATGACACTTATGTTTTTATTCGACTACTTTTTGTGTTGTGTTTTCATTAATAATGTTTTTACTGCAATTATAATATGCTAAGTAGCTATATACCTACTGTCATCTATGATTATACATACAGTTTTACAGACGTGTTTTTATTATATAATTTGTGGCAATAACTGTACCTATCTGGAAAAAATGTCAAGTTATTTGACATGTTATACATAATTATAAAATTACGACAATTTTATTGTTGAGCTGAGCAAGTAATTGGCAAAGATATTATTGTTGTCACCACAGAAGTGTTTAAAGAAGAAAGTTTTAAAAGATCAATAAATGTGAATTAATCAGTTGAAATGAGCAGAGATAAATTATTAGCGATGACAATGAAATATTATTTGATAAGAAAAAAATTAATTATCTTCAGAATCGCGGTGCGGCGAATAGGGCTGTACATTTTAAAAAAAAATATATTAGTGTCTCTTATCAGAAACAAACCCCATGGCTTTTATTTTATTTCAATACATATATTTTAACTTATATCGGGGGGCACGGCAGTGCCCCCGCCAAGTCGAGCGCGAAACAAACACTGCCGTACCATCCTTTACTGGATCCATTTCGCCGCATTTTCAGGCCCCTATTTGAGAACCTCTGGATAAGACCAGAATGCAGAAATTTTCGTCATCCAGTAAGCTATAATCACATACTTAAAATCCAAAATTTCAAGTCTGTAGATCATTCACTCACTTACTCACTCACTCATGATCATCAGAATAGAACTAGTACTTCCCATAAACTCAGAGAGCTGAAATTTGGTACAGAGTTAGGGTTTAATGGCCACATAAAGGGAAAACTATAAAAACTAGGATAATCGAAGATCTGGAGTACCTGGTGATGATTAGAAAACATAAAAAAACTACTCCTAAAAAGAAAAAAAAACTGTGTCAAATAAGAAAATCTAATAAAATAAATCAATATGCCCACGTTTCTACAAAAAGAAGTGAAATCCCACCAAAAACATTCTTTAAAAAACTAGCCAAGTCTCGATGGAGCTGCTTGTTTATCTCTAAAAAGTATTGAAATCTAGACAAAGTCGTGCCAAGTCTAAGGTTCCTTACTTTATTATTACCAAGTCACACAACATTAACTATAATAATAAAGAAATCGCAGTAAGGAACCTTAGACTTGGCACGACTTTGTCATTTCATTACTTTTTAGAGATAAACAAGCGCTCCATCGTGACTTGGCTAGTTTTTTACAGAATGTTTTTGGCGGGATAAGTATTTATGAAGATAGGCATTTTTAAATTTTAAAACCTGCGCCATAGTCGCTAAAAGTATAGTCGATTTTTTTTATTGTGAAGAACCAGATCTGGTTACTTTGGTTACTGTTTTTGTTGTAAGGATTTTTTGAATATCAATTTTGCATTGAAATTACTTTGTGTGTTGAAAATTGGACTGTATTGTTTTTATTTTCAAATTATTGGTAAGAAATCTTTAATAAGACCCACTTCTGATTGACAAATTATTATAAAAAGTTGTTTTTTTATTCTACATTAATTCCGGAATTTCGATATTAATTTCTTCACTTTCGGAATTGATAATGTTTTGTACGAAATTCCGGCATTGCGAAATCTTGGAAATCCGTTATGAAATTCCTAGTTGCAAGCTTTTCTATATACCTACCTATTTTTTTTTGTAACTTTGCTGTTAACATGAATGTCGCGATGCACATAATAGCTGACACTATATAGTGTCACATAGTGTTTATGTGTGACAAAAGTACGACGGTGCTTACACTAAATATAGGGGTCAACTGTTTATTTACCGTTTACGACGCGTGCAGATGAGGTAGGAGATTGTTTTAAACAACAAACAAACGTTATGTAATTATGTATGTCCTATGCTCGCCTGTTCACCCCTATCCTATATATTATGTGTGTGAACTGTGAATGCACTGCCACAGAAGAGAATGAGCACTGCCCTAGTAAACCCTCGTGTGTGTACGTACTGTCTGTTACGCAAATAAATATTTTCAGTCACCCCGATTCACCCCTTGTGACTGTGTATACGCTTTTACCATGCTCATATGGTTGATCTGTTCTTTATTTGAGTTTCGAAAACGCACTCATGTTTTACTTCGATTGAGCATAAATGGTTCCGTATATCCAGCTTCAAAATATTGCCCTGATTACCTGCTGAAATGAAGGTACTGCACCATTTAACCAAAAAAATTGGTTGTCTGTAAAGTCGGTTTACGAACGATAGTTTTACGTGATAACGTCATAAAGAGCATTGATGAAAATTTTAGTAGCTGTCAAACTTGAGCCGATCGTGCTTCTCTATCGCTTATACTGCGCTCTCGCTTGCACGCACAGGGTCAGGCGGAACGTGACACTTTTTCGTGCATGCAGCCGGTGTTTCATCAATTTATAAGACGTTATCACGTCAAAAAAGAAAACTAAAGAATCCCGCACAAACCGTATGGGATTTGGTTCTCGGTTAAATTGATCGAAAATGGTTTTATTTTATAGTTGTATTCAGTTCAATTTTATTTAATTAATTATTGCAACACTATTTTACCGACGAAACCTTTTTATGAACTACTTAAGCCCTGAGGTGGGTCTTAGATTACGACTTCCCAGTATGATTTTAACAATATAGACCCGAATAATCTTTTCCAAAAAATTTTAAAATACACTTTTTTGCATTACTTTTTTTTAAACAAAAAAAAAGGAACTTAAAATGTGCAACATTTCGTTCATTCTAAATGCTGCTATTTTATACACATAATTTTTTGAAAAAAAGCTGTTTTTACACGCTTTATATTAACTTCACTTGTAAGTTTGTATGTATGTATGTAACTTTCATGTGGACTAACAGCAAGTGGTTTATATAGCGGAATAATATGACAGCACAGTAAGTACACTGGCAGCTGTGCGGTCTTCGCTGACGTCAACTCTCGGCATCACGGGTCGTGGGTTCTAATCCCGTCCACGGCGAAAAAAAAAATTTTTTTTTTCGGCAAATTTTGACAATAAATCGAACTAAAAAGTGGAAAATAAATATAGTTTAAAAAAACTAAAAAACACTTTATATCGAACTAAAAAGTGAAAAATATTTTTTTTAATATAAGCTTAAAAAGCGTGGGGCGCTCGATGTACGAAAATGTGGAACAAAGCGCCCCACGCTTTTTAAGCTTATTTTAAAAAAAATATTTATGATAATTTTTTCTCGCGTTTCTAGCACGGTTTTAGACATCGCATACCCTTCAAGAAAATTTCCACCTTTTAAAAGTGTTCCTAGCTCAAGTAGTTTGGAGACAAGTAAAAACATAACTTTAATAATTAAACAAAATTTTGTAGATATCTCGCTGCACAGCACCTTTTAAAAAGGTAATTTGTAATGTACAGTTCGCAAAATAGAAACTTGAACATCTGAAAATATTTCCGTCTCTTTTTATCTTCAGTGCAGTACATGAACATCGCAATGGCAGCCTGAGGAAAATTAAACTTAAATTATTGTGGAAATGTGAACTTAAAGTACATAAATGCGAATTGACTTCAACAACCAACAACTCACATTGTTTGATAATGAACTATATTATGACCAACTTCATTCAACTACAAACTTTAAGTTCCTTGATCATTTAATGGTTATTATAATTACGCAAACTTAAGACGCCATATCTACGAGGTTGTGGGGAAAAATTGGATGAGTGGTACCGTCGTGTTTTCCGAAGGATTACGTGCTTTGAAAATTATTGTTTAAATATTTTTTTATGTTTTGTAGTACATTTGATCGAAATATATTCAATGACACCAATATCAATATATTGTCAAGATATACGAACCCCTTCATGCAAGGCCGTAGCTAGGATTTCATTTCGGGGGGAGTCGAGCTCTGAACCAGAGACAATAAACAACTTTATTTGAAAATAAGAACGCATATAGGTATTATAATTTTACATAAATATAAATTTAATTAAAAGGCAGCCGAAAAGATTTCGATGAAAGTGTTTAATGATTTATTTAATTTGTTAACAATGCATTACATTTCGATTTTATTCGTTCCGAAAAACGTGGAATCCAATTATTGTATCACAGATCCGAAAAAAGAGTCGAAAATATAAATAAGTGTATGTATAAAACAGTGGGTTGGCTAAGGTATTTCGGGAGGGGTTTGAACCCCCAAAACACCTCCCCTGCCTACGGCCTTGCCTTCATGTGATTCGAATAGACTAATTAAACAGACAATTTCATTACAATATTATAATGTACTCCCTGTTTATAAATAATACATATCAGTTCACAGTCGATACATACAAAAATATTTGAAATATATTTGAAACATATACAGTAGAACCTCGATAAGTTAAAATTCAAGGGTAACGTTGAAAAATTTAAGTTATCGAGAGTTGAAGTTAGGGAGGTTTTGGAAGTTCAATTTTTAACTTAACAAGATTCAAGTAAAAGACTGAAGTGAAAATTAATAAAGTTTTTGGCAAAACCTTTTTGTTTGTACACTTATTCAAGATGATTCACTGATAATTCACTAGATAATAAGTTATGGAGGTCACCAAAATATTATTTTAAGTTATCGAGGGCCCACGTTCAAAATATTTGTAAGTTACCGAGGTTTTGTGCTTTAAGTAGTGGAGGGTTTAGGCTTTGAAGGGAAGGGAATTAAAAAAGTGTTGTAAGTTACAGAGGTTTTAAGCTATTGCATAGCTTCTATCGCGGGCTTTGAGCGCGGCGACCGAATCAAGAAATTCCGTAACGAAAAAAAACCTAAAACCCATTCCGAACGAAAAAAAATTTAACACCCCCCACTCCGACCGGCACAGCGGTGCGGCGTTGACAGCCGTGCATCGTCTAACGTCGTTTCAGTTCGGCAGACTTCGGCACGGCGTTTGTGTGCTCATAACTGCATAACTGCTCATAACTGATTCTATCTTTATTTGTGTATAAATGAATTTATATATAATACTGCTATAAAAATAACCTAAATTATTTAAGTTATGTGCAGAGAAAGTATAATATATGATATTATATCTATATATATATAAATGTACATCGCGCGAAATTCTATGATCAAACTCTTAATATCGTTCTTTTTGTACAAATTTTTTGAATGAATAATTGTTTTGGTGTGTAATTACACTATTTATACCTTATTATTTATACCTAGCTATTTTCGTTTTATAGAGAAGAAAAACTTAAAGACCTAAAAAGAATATGCAATAGCTTTACCGCGGCAGTCCCCGAGTGCCACACGTATTTTTTTTAACTTATCGATGTTCAACTTATCGGAGTTCTACTGTATTTGAAATAATTAACAACATGCAATGAACACCCTCAAATATTTTTATAACCGCTCCGCCAGTCAACTGGTTATATAAAGAAAATTCTCGCGGAGCTCACAATTTCTAGAAATTATACCGAAAAATAACACACCAAATTATTTTATTTTCATAACACTAAAAATTAACAACATTAGCGCGTTCTTAAACTGAATTTTTTTGTAATGATTCAAACGCAGGGCTGTGGGGAAATCGTTACAGCGTTGCACTGTACTCGGCTTGTTTTTACTTCCTTAATGCGGAGCGGCACATGGCTTAGTTTATTTCTGTATCACCCACTCAGAACCGCATTAATGATAATTGCACCGAATCTACAGTGTATACATACACTCCACTGGGACTGTTTTATGATTCGAGAAATCCCAGAACTCATTTAGCTACGCATGTCGTGCTTGCACTATGCAAGCACGCAATTACATTTTCTGTTGCTTGTTTTATTGTGCAACGCATTATAAAATAATTTTTTGAAGCCATATTTAATGCCGGGTTGCAAAAACACATTGTCAGAAAAAAATTGACAAATCGTCGTTGGTTCTGTAATATCTCTTATGTGCAAAAAGTAAAATTTGCAGGAAAGGCCAAAAAGTGGTTATTTCAGCAATGGATGGTAAGAACTAGCAATTTCAGAGGTATATTACTAATTCATACTTATCTTTACTATACGTGTTTAATTAAGACGAAATATTTTCTTAAAAAATATTTAACGTTAATTTCGGATTTATTGGCACATGGGAAGAATTATTTGATACAACTTTTCACATAAGAGTAACTTTCCCTTGTTGATTACTGTAAAATTAATTTGGAGGTATTACTAGTGTATAGAGATCCGTTTCCTGAATTTTTTCATTTAAAAAACGTAAAATCTGCTAGCTATGCACATAAGAGCTATTACAGAACCAACGACGAAATACCTAAGTAGACATATAGTGTATTCATAAATTGACCTCGCTAAAAAAATAATTTATCCATTTTGCCAGCTAACGCGTCATTCCCGCGCTTACGCTATTGGTCAGTACTAACGATGCAACCTCTGTTATCTAATAACCCTAATTATATGGTTGATTCATTTCACCTCTATTTGTGCCTCAATTGAACAAACTTGCGTATAAATTCTTAGGTAAGAGTACGATAACTTGCTATGCAAAATATCCACTGAAAATTCACAATTATTGTTTTATATAACATATAACAGCGTTATTGGTCGTTTTAAGTGCGGAAAATTATTTTTTATAAATTAATTTAAAAAAATTAAATATGGTATAGTAATTTGATTTAGAGTATATTATTTACTATAGCGATCGCTATCTTGTCTTATATAGTGATAAGAAAAGAGAAAGTTATATATACCTGTATCTATGATAAACAAAGATAGAAATATCAATTGGTTGGAATGAAATACAATTGAACGTTCAGGGCAGAGTCGTATTTGGAAATTTTAATTTATAAAACGCATTTTAAATTTAAAACTCACATTTTCATGAAGATTGAAAACCACCGCTTTTTTTGATAAAGGGGTATGCGAATTGTCTCGCAGTGAAACGGGAAGGGGCAAATGTGGAGTTTTTAAAAAAACAATTCCGGGGTGAACGATAAACGGGTATGCGAATTGTAATTCTGAGGTGAACGATAAAGGGGTATGCGAATTGTCTTGCAGTGAAACGGGAAGAGGCAAATGTTGAGTTTTTTGCTATGACGTGTATTTGTGATTTTTGATTGGTTAGATTCAAAAATTTACAGTGAAAGACGAAAAGTAGTTCCATTTTTTTCACGTATTTTTGAGGAAATTTGTGAATAATCCTCAAAGTTTTTTTTTTTGAACGTCAAAATTTAGCGTTTTCTATGACTTAAAAAAAAATTTCAAAATTTGGGTGCATAGTGTTATCGAACTGGACCCAAATTCTTAATTCTCCGTATGTAGGTACAAATTAAATATTCATGAAGTATTTTTCTATAAGAAAGTACTTCAACCTAAATCCAATAATTTAAATGTAAATACATAATGTATGTTATCTCATGCCTCCTCGACGGGACTTTATGATATTGTGGAGGGGCCGGATATTTTAATACATAATCGATGGCATCTGTCACATTCAGAACAGTGTAGCGTTTTGTTGATCGCGGCTGTAGCTGTACGTCGGAAGTTATTTCGAGGTTATAAAACCACTTACTGGATGTAAGGGTGAAGCAGTAAATCATAATATAACAGAGTAAGCCTCCGTGCTTCGCGCTATCCGCTGGCCATCGGTCGCGCGATAGTCTTTGGACACATTTCTCGGTCCAACACTCGGAGACTGGTTCGAGCCTCCCTTTTTACTGAAACCGCAGCAAACGAACGGACAACATCGAACGTTGGCCAAATCACACGAACATAAAACATCCTTGTTCTGAGTTCGCTTTTTGTTTTCTTTGATGTAACGATTTTAACTGCTTTCAAGTATTAAATGGTGGCGTGGCTTCAAGAAGTTTTACGGATACAAAATTAGATTTTATGACGTGCCTGCGTTGTCTTAACTTGGTTCATTTTAAAATAGTTTATTCGAAGACGACTTGCAAATTAAGCAATTGAGTAATATCTTATATATTAAAGATGTTTGCCTCCCTTTTTAGAAAAAACCTCACAATTTCTCCACATAAATTATATATATAATTTTACAGATAATTGCTTGACATCGACAACTAAAAAATTTATTATTGCTTTTGTTTTTGTAAATTAATTAAAATACAGCAACGCCGAACATCGTCTGCCATCTGACGGCTTTAATTTTAGAACAGCGAGCAACGCTGAACAACGTCACAGCAATGCTGCATGATGCCATCTGACGGCTTAGCTCAACGCTTTTGCTACTTGCGCCTCTATATGACAATTTTAGTAAAATATTTCTTCGATCTGTCATCTGAGCTTCATATTGTAATACAACAAAAAGAAGAACGTTATAAGCAGTGTGCAAAATTAGAAACGAATTGAATACCTGCAATCATATTTAAAAAATAATTATTATACTTATTTAGTGCGAATAATTCGCACAGGTCACACTAGTGATTGTATAATTCTAAGTATTTGTTTTAGATAATTTTCGGATGTTAGGCAGGAAATTGTTGTTTATTATTGTTCCCGATCCAGCTTCGCTCGGATAGATTTTGATTGGACAAAATTCACCTTTCAACATTTTTTCGTTTTGAGGCTTCCCGAATCCAAAAAGCATAATATGTTGGAAAACACCTTTTCGTCTCTTTGTCTGTTCTTCTATCTGTTAGTATGTTTGTCTGTGAATATGATACAGGTCAAACGGCTGATTGAATCGAAAGCGAATTGTGGTATGATGTTTGACATGCAAATATGACGAACCCTGATGTTTTTGGCTTTGGGAAAATCAGCACATGTCCAGAAGAGATATATGCTACAACATTATTTTTTCTATTATAATGGTATACTTGTCAAATAGTATATCAAACTTTCGGCCAGTGTGGTGTATACTATTTTTCTTCATGCCTCGGTCGTATTAAATACATTAAATAATTACATAAAAACACAGATAAATTCCAAGCAATCAGCTTTGAGGTTATATGTAAAAACACGAATGACAGCTGTTTGCGACTGTTGGCTAAAATGTAACAGGGTTGCTATGGAAACGATATCTAAACAACAGTTGATAGGTGATTTTTTCTTTACTGCCGCTCGGACGTACGCACTTCCCGCATCAGTGCGTGTAATCCTAGCAATGCGTAAATGTTAGACTTTCTGCATTATACAATGTATGTACTTTCGATCGAGATATATATTGATTTTTAAAAGGTTTTATTAAAAAAATCTGTGTGCAGGTGTGCGTTTGTGTGTAACACTAACCAGTTTTGCTTTTCTAGTGTGTAGTGTAAATTACACAATCTTTCAGCGACTTCCACTTGACCGTCCCGTCATGGACGTGTAAGCACAGCTATAATTTTTGTTTAAATTTATGTTAAGATAATATTGACAGGCATTTCATCTGTTTACAAAAACAAAGTAAAGTTTATAGTTTAGTCTTGCTATTTCATTTTAAAGTTGTTTTTGTCACTTCTCAATATATTATGAACACTTTATTTTCTGTACGCCATTAAACAACAAATGTGGCGGAAGCGCAGAATCGTCAATGCAGAGTTTCTAGCGCGCGGAACGCTACTGTAAACAGTATTTATACAACTCGTAAGTATATTATTACAACTTTGTAGCTTTCTATTTGACGGGACGATAAACACGTCTTGGAACTTTTCTGTAAAGTTACCTGTACTCGTATGCTAGATAACCTCAACACAGAATTTGTTTTTGAGAACAATTCTGTTGAACAGGAATTTCCAGTTATAGCTTGAAATACTAAAGAATTGTTAACGTAGCGCCTAAAATTTGGTGTTTAAAAATATTGTTATTTGACCACTTCAAAATTTACTAGTACTTATTTGTATTTCAGATACTAAATCTGAATTCGGGAAAAGATTCTATGGTTTCGTAGAATTTTACCTGTTACACGGGATTCCGCTCCCCTTCCGCACAGATATACTTTCAGAAACAGTTAAGAGTCATAAAGACGGTGGAAGAAAAGACCGCGTTGAAATTAACTTTTTTTGTGACGCACAGTGGGGCCAAGTACACTAATTTGTGGCAGAAACTCCAATGGCAGAAATCGACAGCAGGTAGTAAATAATACTTAGATAAAGTTGAGTAGTGCGTGTACTCGCTATCACCAAGCATCGAGCGCAAATCATGCAGTCATCCAGTTCAGACCAGTTTAATTGTTGGTTATCCTAGCGGCTATACGAGCGGAATGAAATTTGGCTATTACTTTGTGTTAACAGTGCGCCTCAGTGTTATAATATAAAAAATTGCTTTTAGCATGGAGTGTTTACCCTCAGGTTGGTCTTTGTTTCTTATTGTTATTACGGTTTTTAGGTACATAGGATGTTCTAATTATATAATCAAAATAAATATGTTAATTGAACTTGTTACTTGAATCTATATATATGATTTTACTTGTCATTAGGGCAGATCATGTTCCTAGTTCTAGCTCTGAATCAGTCTTTGTAACTTGTATTTGTAGAATCACGAACAAAATGCTGCGCATATATTTTGCGCCTTTTAAAGAAAATTTCAGTGAAAAATGAGACTATGGTAGTTGTCATTTTTAATGATATTTCTTTCTTCTCTTGTAAGGATCAGGTTCCATGGACACTAAACGCACTAAATGTCAGTAGTTTGAAGAAATAGATAGCAACGAATCATTAAGTGATAATGATTCCGACGTTTCCCTATAAAGTTGCTGCATAAATCCAATACATGTAATAATTATTTTTGGCAATGTAATCATATAGCATAAAAATATTAAATATCTTTATAATGTTCGTTATAAATGTTTTATTTACCTAGAAAAACATAAAAAAATATTAAAATAATTTCTGCCAACAATTTATATATTTGGTCCCAGTGTGTGACGTATCGGCAAATTTGTTTCCATTAAATAACAAACGAAGCACATAGTTAAGATTAAAAGAGGTAATAAAATACCAATAAATATGCCACAAAGAATAAAATGAAAGATAAACGAGCGAGTTTTGTCGCACGAACTGAATAAATCAACTATGCTTATAGAGTATAACTTTCTTTTGTCGTATTACTATTGTTCAATTTACACAAGTGTACAAATGGGTGAAGTATTTTAAGTGTTACGAGATGATAGAAAACTTACCGTAAATAAGCAATACAGTGGGAATAGAGAATTTATTGTAGCTTTTACAAGGGATATGTCCACTACACTTTTTCGTATAGAGGTACAACGTTTTTCGTTCTCACACTAGGTTACGAAAACTTTAGCGTTTCTTTTGAAAGCGTTCGCAAACGAATCATTTCATTCAGTGCTTTTAATAAGCGAATCGAATGGACTTATTTAATTGTGCCAGTTATTTGATTCTTTCTTTTGTAGATAAAAGGTATTAAATGCACATAAGATGTTTGTAAATAATTGATTTTAGATATATGTGATTACTTGAACGTTAATTTATTATTGCTTGACTCATGACTGGTACGAGTAGTCGATTGAACTGTAAACTTTTTCGTAGACTGTTCGAGTTGTAAGACTAATGAGCTGAAATGACTGAAACGGTTTCGAATCGAGTTGCAGGAAGCAAAATATATATTTTTTTTATTTTTGAAAAATGTGCTAGCGTAATTAATTTAGTTAATTTTCTAAGAAGCTAATCCAGCGGTATTTTATAAAATACCTACGTGATTTTTTCGAGTCGAGATAGTACAGAGAAAAAGCTAAGACAGGTACCAAAAATTTGTAGATTCTTTTTCCCGTATTATTCGAAAAGCGAATGTTTATTGCAAAATGTAGACTCGAAGAATGTTTAATTTACATTTTAAGCTCACAATAATTAATATTTTAAGTTTTAAGTAATGTTAATAATTACGAAATAATAAACAACGGAAATAAGGAAATTTCATTCGCAAGAATTGAAGGGCTTTCCAGTCATGATCTTTCATAACGCAACTATCACAATAAGGAAACTATGTTAACTCTCAATCAAGATAGCTACTGCGGGATTATCACTCCCCTTTGAAAAGTACCTGGAAATAAAAATAGTTTGTGATTGATTTGGGTCCTAGCGTAGAATATCAGCAGCGGGCAATTTTTGGAACGTTTAAAATTGCCGGATGAGAAGTAATTCATTTCAGCAACACATTCTAGTTCTTATATTTTCCGTCAGGTTAATAGAATTACGAATTAACCAAGACTAGAGGTGTGCTGAGACCAAGTCGTTAAAGTAGTTTCTTGTTTATCTTTTTCATGAGTCTTGAAAAGCACATAAAACAGAAAGGAAGTTAGTAACGAACACCTGGTGTTTAGCTCTAAGCATGGAAGATTAAAATAATAATAATAACACAGCGTCACAACTAATAACAGTCGTTATGGATACATTTTATGCATAAATATACAAATTATTTTTATTCAACTCATGCGCATTATTCATGTTTTATCATGCCTAAAAACCGAACCCTAAATAGCCATTTACCGACTGGTGACAATTACTTGTCATAACTCAATGAAGATTCCTACTAGCTCGGCCATTGTGGAATAATGAAAATAAACGTAACTATTTTCTGAGTCGTAACGAAATAGTAGGTAATAACAACTCCGTTGTTACCCATTGAGGCTAAAATTGAGAGGCCGAATGTTTTCGACATGGAGTTTATTCATAACCGGCTAACCTCAAACCAAAACATTGAATCGTGCTGTTTGGTGCTGTTAGTATATTGACAGTTTTTTTTATAAAGAAATAAATAGGTATTTACAACATCTCATTATAATTAAAACATGAAAAACGCGCAATTGTTGAATAAAATTATGGGCGCAACTTGTAGGCTAAGTCTACTGACTTAGACTACTAGTTACGCCAATAACTATTATATTTTGTTGTATAGCCAAAATGACAATTATCAAATGTTGAAGGGTGTAAAAGACTCCTGACAATAAACGACAGATAAAGACCTAACTGTGGTGAATCGTTTAAAATGAACGCACGGATAATTTATTCTGGACGATGCATTCGCAAGTTTTCTTTTGTGTTAAATGCTGAACATTTTAAAAATCAAAATGTTGAAATTAGTGAAATAATAACATTTTCGTAATTGCGGGAGATCTAAGAAAATGTAGTTAAGTTGCAATTTCAAAAACTGTTTTCTGTCGAATTATTTTTTAATTAATTATTCTTGTAGCAAAAGATCAGCTGACATATAGACTAAATCTTTTGGGATTCAGCAGTTATGTTTAATGTTTCTAAAAAATCTTTGAACACTGTGCATCTAAACCTATAAAGGATACAGAAGTTTTTTTGAAGTGAAAACTTCTTTAGCGGCGTTGTACACTTTTTTTGTAATGGGTAAAAAATGTTAAACTCGAGTCAGGAGTCCAGGACATGTGACCTGATCGAAAATTCGTAAGACGTTAATATTCAAGTTTTCACTTCTGTCGGCACTCCCGGAGTGCAACCCGTCTTTTTTTTCGTAACTGAAATCAGCGCACCTTTTTGTAAATTGAAAAAAATAATAATTAATCAATAAATTTAAAATATTGATCTGTAGGTATTCAAAAATCATCAACATTCATTCTACTTTTTTTTTAACCGACGAAAAACAAAAACGGAGGAGGTTCTCAAGTCGACGCGTATATTTTTTTTTTTTGTTTTTTTTTTTTATGTATGACCACGCATAATTTTTTACAGAGTAGTCCGATTTTGATAAATATTTTTTTGTTTGAAAGGGTATACCCCGAAGTTGGTCCCATATAAATTTGGTAAAAAAATTCCAACCCTAAGGGTAGGAAAACAGGGGATAATTGATTGTTCACTCACTGATTGTAATGTATGACCACACATAACTTTTTACCGAGTAGTCCAATTTTGATAATTCTTTTTTTATTGGAAAGGGTATACCCCGAAGTTAGTCCCATATAAATTTGGAAAAAAAATTTCAACCCTAAGGGTAGGAAAACAGGGGATGATTGATTGTTCACTCACTGATTGTAATGTATGACCACACATAACTTTTTACAGAGTAGTCCGATTTTGATAATTATTTTTCTGTTTGAAAGGGTATACCCCGAAGTTGGTCCCATATAAATTTGGTAAAAAAATTCCAACCCTAAGGGTAGGAAAACAGGGGATGATTGATTGTTTACTCACTGATTGTAATGTATGACCACACATAACCTTTTACAGAGTAGTCCGATTTTGATAATTATTTTTTTATTGGATAGGGTATACCTCGAGGTTGGTCTCATATAAATTTGGAAAAAAAATTCCTACCCTAAGGGTGCTAAAATAGGGGTGATTTATTGTTCACTCACAGATTTTCATGCTGAGTTGTGTATTACAATTATAAATTATATAGCCACAAAAAATTATAAAATAAAAACTTTTTAACAAAAAAATTAAACCGCCGAAAAACTGAAAAGCAAAAAATAATAAATCTTTTTATTTAACTAAGTTCTATTTAAGTAGTTGAACGTATGTGACAATCTAGTATATCTAAGTAATTTTGAGTCGGCGTCAAACAACCAATGAACAAAGATCACTAAAAGAAATAACCAAATCAAATTAGAGAACTCTCGTGAACTCTCAGAGATTTCCGGCGAAGGATTGTTGACGCCGACTCAAAATTACTTAGATATACTAGATTGTCACATACGTTCAACTACTTAAATAGAACTTAGTTAAATAAAAAGATTTATTATTTTTTGCTTTTCAGTTTTTCGGCGGTTTAATTTTTTTGTTAAAAAGTTTTTTTCTTTCACATGACGTAAAATAAGCAAGGCCAAGTGAAATAGATAGATACTAGTTCAGAAAGGTTTTTTCTATTTAATAAAAACTTTTTCAATTTTTCAGAACCCCATTTTGGACTGTAATGTCACAGACAACTTGAAACGATAAACTTCTAGTTTGAAAGAACTACACTGAATCGAAAAGTACCTCAGCCGGGCTACGGCAATAAAATGAACTATATCTGTCACCGTTCTTAAAGGCACGCAACACAAAACCCCACTATCTTTCTCTCTCTGTCTGCCTTTCTCTCTCATTCTGTGTTCTGTCACAGTCAGCGTAAATTGATTGTCTTGTGTTTTCCATTCAACTTCGCTACAAAATGGTGGAAACATTGGGGGCCTGTCGTTGAATACGAAGGAAAAAATAATTTTCTCGTTCATATATCTTTTCATTTTTTAAAATAAATCTGAGTGTTTTCACTTCGTTCGGTTTTTATACAGTTAAAAGAAAACTGAGATAATATAACTCACTGTCATTTATTTCAATCATATTAAATCAAGTTATAGTTTTTATCACAATTTTTATTTAGTTTGAGACTGAATTATAACCGTGCAACTATAAATTATGTAAATTTGAATGCGATTTCTTCGTTTCAATTTAGACTTAAATAATAATGCTATAAAGTAGCGATGGTTAAAATGTCATAATATATCATATTCTTAATATTATTGAGTCAACCTTCTCTCTAAGCTGTCTCTCCACTTCGAATTATTTCGACAGCAATTTACATTTTATAAGTAAACTTTTAGTCCTAACTCTGACTGTACTAAAGTATACTATGGAAAATTTTATCATCAGATTAATAACGAATCATCATCAAATCGGTGGCAGATATTTTTAAGCTAATTTTTTGTTGTCAGTATCTCGAATACGCCTCAATACTACTTGATACAAATTGTGAAGTATCAACTAATTATTTACAAATGTAGTCGTCTGTCTTACAGATGTTTTTGCATACTTGGCAGACCTCTTTTCACGATAAATCGTCAATATGAGATCTGCCAGGTATGAAAAAAATGCAAGGGAAACAATGAATGTATAAATAATAGATACTTCTCTGTAATCTGTATAAAGTTATATATATGTACATTGACAACAAAAAAAAATTGGTTGTCTCTAAAGTCGGTTTACGGACGATAGTTTTACGTGATAACGTATTCCGTAATACATAACCTAAATTCTACATATAATAATTATAATAATTCGAATCTCTGATATTGCATCTTTCGCTTGAAATTTAAGTTAATTTTATGTATTAAAATACTCACCACCTATAATAATAATTGTTTTTTTAACTTTCTTTCTTTCGTATTTATTTTAAGTCTCAAAGATTAATTGTCATAATATTTTGAAAACAATTGTTTCACTGTTTATATAAAATTCCAAAACCTACTTACAATATTTAAGTATTTTCATACGTCAAAAAATTCATTTTTATAATGATAAAATTTGTATGAAAACGGTTTTTTCGAGAGATGAGACCTAGCTAAAACGATTTTTTGCCCCCCAAAATCCCTTTTCAGTAAATTTCATCCAAATCGTTAGGGCCGTTTTCGAGAAAAGCACGCACAGGGTCAGGCGGAACGTTAGGAACGTTACACTTTTTCGTGCATGCAGCCGGTGTTTCATCAATTTATAAGATTGTTGATTCATCAATTTATAAGACGTTATCACGTCAAAAATGATAAAAAAAATTAATTATTCTGCCATCGATTTCATCACATTATCTGTTAAATATCATAATAAAATGTATGTAGTGTTATCCAGTAGATTTTTGTACGGTCAGAGATTAGACTCTAAGTGAATGCTGATTTTAAAAACCAAATTTGCGTTCTCGGCTGTTGGTTTTATGTTGTTTTGTTGTTAGAATTTGATACCGACTACTTTTCCATCGTTATATAGGTAACAATTAATAAATAATAAATTTCTCGTGAGTCGTGAATTTCCACGAAAATTGAAAGTATAAAAGATAATAATTCAACATATAAAAGGTTGATTTATTATCGAACGTCAAACTGCATACGACAAAGCGAAAGGTTATTTTTTTGTAAACGAAAAACAAATGCACAGCAGATTTAACCGACAAATCAAAATTTCAATAAACATACGTTTGCTTATTGAACGGTTTCACAAACAAAACCACAAGGAGTAAAGCACAAACAAATATCATTGTTATATGAGAGAAAACAGTTCGCTTTTAGTAAAAATAAGTGGCTGTAGGCGAAAAGAAAACAAAATCATTTTTGAAGAAGAATATCCATAGAGCACACTTTGCATTTGTTTGATTCTGATGGGGTGTAAAAGTATTGTTACACACAATCGTGTGTCCGTCGTGAAAAGTGCAGTAGGAATACCTTTAGTTTTAACGACATATTTTTTGCTCAAAATTATTTTTTTGATTTTAAATTATGAGCTGTACCGCGACAGGTATTAGGCATTGAATCTACTTATTGGGAACGTGAGCCTGGTTTCATACTAGATTTTCAGTGTATGCAAAGAAGAGGTATTTCAGCTAGACTTTTAAATAAGATTATTTTCTGCAATTATTTTTAACCTATATGTATAATTTTGGATTTGAAAATATCTATGATTTGTTTCTGATTTTGATTTTTTTGTTGCAGGTACGTAATCCACTAATTTACAAAGTATTTGGAAAGTCGTAAGTAAAATTATGTTTTTCAAACACTCTTTAATTTTCCTAATTAAAATCCATTCAATAACGTGAAAAAATTATATAATGGTTTTATTTGTTTAAACTTATGACGGTTTTCTCTTTTCATTATGCAAAACATATTTAAATGAAGCGAAATATTTTTGTAAGCACTGTTATACAAAATTGAAAAAAAAATTCAGAAGAACGAACTGTTGTACAGTTTGGATTCCTTTTTTAAATACAACGGAATCAATAAAAATGAATTAAAGTAGTGAATCGGTAAGGTTTCTTTTAAAAAAGCGTACTGAGAAAAGACACAAAAATGTCATATTTTAGTATATACAATGAAAATAATGACATGAAGGCTTGAGCACCTGTCATAACGTTGTGATATTCCCATCCCAACACTGCCACTATATAAATATATATATAATATCTACACTATTATATTTTTGTAGCTTAGAAATAACAATGTGGTTATCTCATCGCAGCTATCATTCTCATCAATTTATATTTATAAAAATGGATTCTGTTCGCATTGCGTAGAATAAATTTGCATTTTTGTATTAAACACACCATAATATGGCACATACGCTATTGGCATCGGTATGATGACAGAACAGCTAAGACTCGGACCAATATTTCTCGACGTTTAATAGCCTCCTGAATAATTTGATGATAATATGTATAACATTTTCAAAAATGGTGCCAAATTGTTTAGGAGGCTATTAAACATAGAGAAGAAATGTTGGTTCAACTCCTAGGTCCCGTCATCCAATCGACGCTAATAGTGTTTGTGCTATAATATTATGGCAAATACACTAATAAGAGAAAACTAACAAATCATCATTGTCATAATATGTAGTAAATTTCAGTCGACGAATAAATGTGAGAAGACAAACCACCGGAAGTTTAATAGTACCGAATTTTTCTCAGTGTGTTTTTATATGACGTTTATAAATCCCAAACTCCCAGCATGTACTTATTCGTTTTGAAGCAACCTGTTTGTTTAATATAACTTGTATAAACTACATACATGTGTAATATTGTCATAGTAAAAAAATTATAATATATTTATACTATGATATTGCGTTTTGACGGAATTATGAACAGTGGTGGCGTTTTTCTATTTTTTCTTTAAAAAATCGGTCATATCCAAAACGGGGGCAGTGTCAAGTGCAAGCTATACTTGTGCAATCTATAGTCAAACTTTGGTTTTGCAGTTATAAAGAAATAAACTATTAAATTGTTTATAACAATTGATCATTTTTTTTGTCTAATACTGGTTCTTTGTTCTTAGCTTTTAAACTTCTTACAAAACAGGTTATTTAATACAATAAAAAATAAATAGAAAAAAAAACACCTTAGCTTAGCATCGTCCTCGAACCCAGAACCCTGCGAGTCGTTATCACAGAGCTAACGGATGGCTTGCGTACTTTGCTTGATTTTATTGTATACCAGTTCAACACTGATTCATTAATTTGAAGTATAGGATCAATAAATAATAACCATTAACAGCACTAGATTTTTCAATTCTGATCATTTTCGTTCAATCTACATCTGATTCTGTAATGATTGTCTTCAAATCCTTTTGGCAAACGTCAAATATTTTCAAGAAAAATTGACAGACAAACGGACAGCAAAGTGATTCGACAAAAATATTGATCGAGCAGTATTTTTACTGAGAAATCCTTCTATCGATACCCCAGCTTCCACACTTTATGCTCTGTGAAGTTTAAAATTCTAAATTCAAGCCTGTCAGTTTTCTTGTCTAATAATAATTTCATATAAATCATATGGCGTTTGATAGAAGAGCATTAGTTGGATAATATTGGCTACCTATGGGCATTAAAGGGTTTATGGCAAAGGTCTAAAGAGCAAATTCACCGATCGTCAAGCAAAGCAAAGAGAATCGTGCGTCGTTTGTCGATATTTGTGCTAAATGGCATCTGGAATTGTTCCCGACTTATAATAAATATTCCGAGTAAACGCTGGACGCACATCTAACGACCATTTCCGACTTGAATACCAAATGCTTTTCGATCTAACGTATCTGCAGGGTTCTACTCTTTGAATATTTCATTCGTATAACAATATTTTTATATAGATGGTGCCTATACCTAATATGTTTTTATATCATTCGAGTATTGAACGACAATATGAAGTATATATCATGGAAAGCTTTTTTTTATATCTGATTTATTTTTATAAGCATAATTTTATTTTTTAAGGCAGCCATTTTCAATGATCTCAAATATTCTTTCAGTTTCGTTTAAATTGTGAATTTATGAACTATAAAAAACGTATTGCTTTCATGAAATCATAACAAATTCGGTTGTTCTTTTTTCAAAAGTTTCTTCTAAACTATTAGATTTTTAATAATAAAAACTTCATCTTGAGAACTTATTTGACTCAAACTCATTATTGTGGTCAACAACATAATATAGAAGTGTGAAAATGTCTACTTTCAATATTTGCAGAAATGTTGAAGAGTGAAGACCCTAGTTGAAAGAAAGCTTGCTATTTATGTATGTACGACAAAGAAGGCAAACTTCAATTTAAGAGAAAATCACTAAAACAAACTGGACGAATGGTCCAAGGATATAGAAATAGAGGAAGTTGGGGCAAGAAGGTATGCGGATGGACATTTACAGTGGTGGATAAAGATTGAGATGGACAATAATATTTAGTGTTCTTGTTATTGTGAAAAAGATAAAAGTGGAGAGACTCAAAGTTCCTTGTTTCTTTTTATACATATAAAAGATGGACTTCACACAACTGATGCTGTTTTAAGAGTTGTATATAAATTTTATACACAATGTCACCTAATATCACAAACGCTTTTGTACATGCAGTGAACAATCTTAAGTCAACGTTTTAGGCAAAAATGCAATAAATTAAAGCCTTGAGATTTAAAAATTAAATCATTTTTTTACTTTCGACCGATCATAAAAGTGAAAAAAGTCTTAATTCAACGAATTTAAATCTTTCATCGGTTCTTACATATAAAAAACGCCAGTTTTATCCATTCGTGCAGTCATTGCGGAGCTTTTGCGGATGCGGATACGATGCAAATCATGACAGATTATCGGAAACGGTTTTGGAACTTGATGCATGCTGGTCGTAATAGAGAGTAATATTTGCGAAATCACTTTAATCCTGACAAGATTGCAATATTAGTATCCTTCAAATATATTTTACTGATTCTAAAATACAGGTAATTGCTCGTATTCCTTTCGGGAGAAGAAACTATGACTAATTCGGAATGATTTAACGTCTATCACTTGGCGGTCGGAAATGCGTCAATTTTCGAGAAAATCTACTTCGGTTTTCTTTTTACAAAGATCCGAATTTTGGGAGTTAAAAATTAAAAAAAATCTTATTTTTTGGTTTGAATTTTTTCATGATAGCTTACTAATTGGCAAACCTTCCTAAAGCTAAAAACCACGAAGTTTACTGTTAGATTTTATGTTGTGTGTATAAATAAAATAAAAATTCTTTACAGAAGTGTCATTATCATAAAAAATTACACATTTCTAACCTCCAAGTGATAAAGTCAAATCATTCCAAATTAGTCATAGTTTCTTCTCCCGAGAGGAGTACGCGCAATTACCGCTCACCCTATATATTAAGTAACAAAAATAAAGATTTTTATAATAAAAACGATAATAAAATACTATCTTTTTACTTAGTTTTAGTTTAAAATCGAGTTTGGTTCAGGTTTTTAAGGCGAATCAGAATTTCTTTTTTATCCTCTGCAATCTACACTCTACTCAAATGGTATTTTGTATAGTTAGCTGTCTGGGAATCGAAACTGGCTAAAAGTAAAAATGCAGCATTTTTTGATTCACTGCGTAATAATAGGAAACACATATTATGGCACGGAAGAGTGTTTGGAATGGGAAACTTCTCTACAAAAAGTTTTGACATCCTTTAATTTGCGGAACTTTCCGTGACTAGAAATTAAATAGCGTCGTAAAAAAAGTCGCAATGCTTTCGTAGATTAGAATAAAGTGTTGTTTCTAATTACAACTGACTTTAAATAAATTTATTGTTTTCTCTTATATTGATAGTTTTGTGCGAAAATGAGATCCGACAATATAAAACTAAAAATAACAATTATAAAAAAAAATCTAAGAGATAGCAGGTTTGTGCTTTGGATGTCGTTTATGCTTTAGAAATGTGCGCGGTCTTCAAAGGATACCCAAAATGATCATTTGCGAAGTATCAATGTTTACAATGTTTATATGATTAGAGGTTTCAAGTGATGAGCAATTGAAGATGGACATCCTGAGTCGATTGCAGAACTGTATTAATAAAATATTTTTAACAAAAAAATTGAACCGACTTCACACTAAAAAGTAAAAAATAATTGCGTATTGAAATGTTTTGGAGTCGGTGTCAGCCAAAATTAAATCTATTCCGAGAACTACACTGACTCCCAAACATTTCAATACGCAATTATTTTTTACTTTTTAGTGTGAAGTCGCTTCAATTTTTTTGTTAAAAATATTTTATTTTTCTCTTTTTAGTGTTAATCTAACACTAAAAATCGGTGAACATACATAAAAAACATTATGCGTTTCTTTGAAATTTGAGAGTTTCCCTCGATTTCTCCGGATTCCACCATCAGATCCTGACTTGGTTCCGATGGGACCACCTCTGAGGTGCACTCTTTCGAATAAAAAAAAATAATTTTAAAATCGGTCCATAATTGACAGAGAAATCGGTGAACATACATAAAAAAAAAAAATATACAGACGAACACAGAACCTCCTCCTTTTTGTCGAAGTCGGTTAAAAAATTGCCGTCAATCAAAATTTTTATCATTTGCTGTCAATGCCGCGTCAATTGCCTAAAGTAAACGATCATTTCTTACGTCAATGAGTATCCATCACGTAAACATTGACAATCGCAATTGATCATCTCTAGGCCACTTGAATCGGGATGTCAACGGCAATTATCTACGTTATTTTTATATCTTTCTTTAATGTTATATTTGTTCTCATTAGGTACACAAAATCGAAAAACTGCTGATTGCATTAAAATATTGTTTCCATATAGTATAGCTTTTTTAATTCAAGCCGGTCGCGGCGTTCTAGTGTTACCCGTTGCCAATTTTAGACCAAAGTTTCACGTACTGTAAATTTTGTGGAATTTCTTTGGTATACTAACAACAATAATTTATGACGCTATTCTGTACGGTCGGTGTTAGAGTTTACGGCGCAATTACATTTTTTTTCTTACTTTAACTTAATGTTATGCTACATTTCTTAGAAAGAGACAACAATTTTTAGCAAGGCTGTAAATTCCAACATCGATAACACAAAATAGCACCATCATACTCTTGTAAACATATGCTAATGCGATCACAATATTTAACAGGATTCTTTTTCATCTCTTTTTGGATTTGACAAACGAGATAAGTATGCGTGATCCTTCTTCGATACACATATTTATCCATCCTTATATTATGTGACAGAGAGATACACATATAAATAATACGTATCCTTACAGTCTTTCGCACTAGACATGGGAAAAGTCGTTATTATGTGATCACAGTTAAAAATCACAGTGAAAAATCATCGTGACTTTGTCACGTCGATCCGGACCGAGCAAACACTCGATCGGACGTTACGTCGGCTACTCGGTTAGAGCGACCGTCGTGATGGCGGTGACATGGAACAACATACGTTACTTTGGAATCTTGTCAGATCACAGTGATCATATTAGACGGCTGGTCACAGTGATTTTTTCATCGTGAAGTTATATTTATTCCCCAACTCTATTTCACAACACACACACGCACATGCACACATATGGATCACATAACAGCGCTGGGTGGGCTCTGTGCATAACAAATGCAGTGCACGAAGGTTGACATTCTGAAGCCATCGTGTTTGCCGCATATTGATGTCTGGGATCTCAGCGGGCTGTTGTTGTGTGCGCGCTGTCACGGTCCTATCTTCATGTATTATAGGATGTGTGCCTATACAGGGTGCGGAATCGCTTTTGACGCATAGGAAAATCGTATGGGAAATAAATAATAATAGTTCCTTGAACAAATATTGACACGTTTGCTAAAGAAATTAATGTTAAAAAAATTGGTTGTCTGTGAAGTCGGTTTACGTACGATAGTTTTACGTGATAACGTATTCCGTAATACATAACTTAAACCTCCCAAAATGTTGTTTCAATCCGCTTATCCTTGGTGTCGGAATGATAAGAAATGTCAAAAGTGACGTTTGCAACTGTCAAAGTATTATGTTCTAATAATAATTAGTTATTCCAATACTTAACTTAGAAGGCGTTGCATTTCACAAAATACTAATGTCAAAATATTGAATTAAACATTAGAAATGCAGCCGTTTTCATGTTAAGACAAGACATACGTTATCTTCTAATTTCCATGTACGGCAAACAAAGACGACCGACCGCGTCGCGCCATGCATTAGACAACATTGCATTTATACAGCTATTTTTCTATATAAATTTGCATAAAAAAACTGTTTAGGCAAATTCTGTTATACGAAATATATGTAAAATGTTCTCCTGTTTCGTTTAAGACTGGTTTCAAACCGATCTGATTTAAATTGAGCGAGAAATTAGCAAAAAGCACGCACAGGGTCAGGCGGAACGTTACGCGTTACGAACGTTAGGAACGTTAGGATTTAGGAACGTCACACTTTTTCGTGCATGCAGCCGGTGTTTTATCAATTTATAAGATTGGTGATTCATCAATTTATAAGACGTTATCACGTCAAAAACATTGGCGTAAATCAGATTTTAAAAAAGTGCAAGCTTTCAGCCAAATTTTGGTTCTGCAGGTACAAAGAAATAAACAATTACAGTGTTTATACAGTATGTAAACACGTAAGGTGCACATAGGGAAATTAACATTGGGGGAAAAATGACTGGATCAGAGTGAGCCTTGAAATCTTGTTTTTCAATTTGACAGATAGGTAATATTCTTTTGCAAAATAAATGTGTATACTACCAAAGAAAATATTCAAATGATTACGACATAATCGGACTTTTTTTATTAATGGGACATTAAATTCTCAAAAATACTTAAATATGGTGCGAGATCAAATATCTTCGACTATTCGTGTTGAACCTAAAGACATTGGGCCACTGATTTACCAACGCGCATACGTCATACCAGTCAGACAATTTTTGAATGAAATGTTTCCAAACAGATGGAGTTGTTTTTTTGTTTTATTTTTGGACAAAAAAAATAAAATAATGATTTATAAGAGCTTTTTATTATTAAAAAAGTCAAGTAAAATAAAAATAAATCAAAATAAAGTAGAAATCCTCAAGATTACCACGATAATTCAATAGAAATAACAATTAATGCAGTCATGGCTAACTCTGATCCAAGTATTTTTTCCCAATGCTAATTTCCCTATGTGCACCTTACGCGTTTACATACAATAATTGATCGCTCTGGAATTTTTCAATACTGATAATTTTACCGAGCGGGGCGGCGTAGTGGTGAGAGCACTGTAGTCTCGCATTCGGGGAGGTATACCGGCGGGGGAAGATGTGGCTGGGACTTTTTCCTGCTGCCTCTCAACGAAATTGTTTATTTGTTTTTTTTATTAAAATTGAGTTTAATATATTCCTTTCAAATAACTTTTCAGAAATTTAAGAGAAACGTTAATATTTGATTTAAAGTTGTAAAGGGTAAACTTTTTAGACTGACTTTTGACAGTTAAATAAAAAGAGTTGGCAAAAAGCGTTACAACAAAGTTCAAAAACATCGCTGTTTGTATATTATATTGTAGTTAGAAATTATGTTGATAAGTATAAAGTATCTGTTTTAAAGAAAGATGTTAGATAGGGTTGCAGAGATACTGGATTATTAAAGGCTTTTGGATATTTACTCAAAGTGAACGTATCTATGGTTGACGCACAAGGTCAAAGAGACAAGTAAACAAGTGTACTATATTCAAACAGAATATTTGATAGATTCTCTTCTCCTCTGTGAATCGACATCTCGATAAACAGGAATCTGCAGACATTCAAACAACTCTTTAACGCCCTTTCATAGAAGCTTTAAATATACGTTATAATCGGCGCATCGTATTTACAACACATTTTTCTTTATTGTAAGGCGTTTTTGTATTGTGCGAATTTGTTCATGCGTGATTGACTAATAGCGGATTTTTTTTCTTAATTATGAGGTAACAAAACTCTTTGCATTACGGAGTACCACTCAGTGAATGCAAGAATAAATAAAGTAAAAAATAAAATTATAAGACTTGAAAATGTACACAATATAGCAATACAACAATTAAGTTAATTTTGATATCAAAATTGGTTCAGCTAATAGAATTATTCTTCCAAGCTAATTAGACGCTTCTTATTATTTAAAAGACTCTCATAGACCAATGCGGGGCCGAGGCAGCTAACGGGATATGTTAGCGGGATATCGTACATGCTAATCTCACCAAAAATATAAATGTGAAAAAATTGGTTGTCTGTAAAGTCGGTTTACGGACGATAGTTTTACGTGATAACGTATTCCTCCCAAAACCTCCCAAAATTTGGTTTCAATCCGCTTATCCTTGGTGTCGGAATGATAAGAAATGTCAAAAGTGACGTTTGCAACTGTCAAAGTATTATGTTCTAATAATAATTAGTTATTCCAATACTTAACTTAGAAGGCGTTGCATTTCACAAAATACTAATGTCAAAAAATTGAATTAAACATTAGAAATGCAGCCGTTTTCATGTTAAGACAAGACATACGTTCTCTTCTAATTTCCATGTACGGCAAACAAAGACGACCGACCGCGTCGCGCCATGCATTAGACAACATTGCATTTATACAGCTATTTTTCTATATTTTGTATAAAAAAACTGTTTAGGCAAATTCTGTTACACGAAATCTATGTAAAATGTTCTCCTCTTTCGTTTAAGACTGGTTTCAAACCGATCTGATTTAAATTGAGCGAGAAATTAGCAAAAAGCACGCACAGGGTCAGGCGGAACGTTACGCGTTACGAACGTTAGGAACGTTAGAATTTAGGAACGTTACACTTTTTCGTGCATGCAGCCGGTGTTTTATCAATTTATAAGATTGGCGATTCATCAATTTATAAGACGGTATCACGTCAAAAAGAATTTAGAACTAAAAGGGTGGCAGTTTTTCATTTATTTATAATATAAACATGAAAAGTTGGCACCCTTTTTGATCTGAATTATCTTTTGGAACCATTTTTCACATTTCAGTTTGTGGTGGCATTTCATAACTTTTTGTTCAGTTACAGCGACTGCCTGTATTCCGTAACTTTCCAAAGCAGAAGTTTCCATCAATTTTTATCGATTGTTGATTTTTTTCGTATATATCACCTTAAATACTATCTATGTTCTAAATTTCAAAGCTCTAAATTGATTGGAAATACTCTAGATTTTTGATGATCTGTCAGTCAGTCAGTCACTGAAAGTCCAAAATCTAGAGTTATAAAATTAGGAATATTTCTTCTTTTCCATATAATTTGTTTCCCACTGCCGCTGTACCACGTTGGTCTATGTGACTCAAATGCAATGTTTTTATAAACATTACAGTGGAAAATTATCAGGAACTTGGAAATAAGTAAAAACAAATGTTACGTTTTCAAATGTAGCAACGTTTCGTTGTTATTTACAATTTCTTCAGGCAATCTGTGTACATATAAACATTTTTGATGTGACGTAGCCTGGAATTATTTGTACGGATTATATTGCAATAAATTTCGACATAAAGTATTTGAATGTGAAATAATTCCGACTCCGACACTGTTGTAATATAAAATTACATTATAAAAACGTAGGGAACCAATAAAATTGGTTTGTATCGCGCAGCTCTGACATTCGATCGCAAAAAAGTATCTCTGAGCAACCCTTTTAAAAAAGGAACGGGGGTTGTTTGTTGTTTGCGTGTGTGTGTGTGTATGTGAGGATATCGTGAGACTCATATCAAAGACTATGGCCTTAGAGTGAGAGGCTGCGAGGCGCGGCTTTGATCGCGGTGGGGGCGCCGTTTGTCGAGTCCGCAGCGCCGGACAGCGACCGACCGACGTTTTCAGTGATTTAAACTGTAACTCTTCTGGAATTACTTTTATGATTTGTAGTTTCCAGTCGTGGACTCGAAACGTGATGTGTGCTCTTTTAAAAAAATCAAGGATTGGTTAAACAAGACAGTTGAAGTTGGGATACTACAATTCGTATTGTTGGATAATTGACCAAGAACCAAATGGTTTTGGGATCAAACACCATGCACCAAAATCGAAACCATTTTTTGCAAATTAATAAACGGCAATGAGCAGAGGTGGGATTCGAACCCACGACAGTCAACACACCAAGCTGTCCTCAAATCTATCAGCTAGCTATTAAAAGAATAAACTTACAGTTTTTTAAAAGCTTTTAATCTTGAAATCAAAATATTGACTAGATCTAATTTATCTAGGAGCTTTGGAATTTTGCTCAAGTGCATGAATCCAATATGGCGGACGTTCCAAGATGACCGATTGCCTTTTTCTTCACAACCCTCTTGACACGGGTCTAAAATGGAAGAGTTTGACGAGTGGAATACGATAAGGCATGGGTCGTTATTGTAAATCCATTATAGCGGATGCCACATACACGATTCAGTTTTTTTAGGATTAAATTAATAGTAAAAAAAGATTAAAAAGAACAAAACAAAATATTAATAAAAAAAACTTTTTTACTGAACTGTATACTAATTAAAAATATTTTTATTCTAAATTTAAGGAGGTTGATCCGTTACAGTCCCAGTCAAAAGTAAGTCGAATTCTAAATGGGAACTTTTATAGTTTATAAGTCGATGATACCAATAAATTATTGTCATAAAGGCATTTAAATAAATATTTTTTTTTTAATATTAATTAATTATTTCAGTACTTTATATTTAATGGACTAACTTTTGTATTTTTTGTACAAAGTTAGGTTAAAAAAATAAATTTATGTAAATATCTGTATTTTACATATTTTTTGCAGTAAATAATTGAAAAAAGAAATTAAAAGTAATATAAATTAAAATTATATAATTAAAAAGTTAAAAATTCATTAAAATTGTTAAATCTGTCAAGAATAAAAGTCCATAATCGAAAAGTGCTAAGGTTTAATAATTTTTTTTATTGTTTAAAAGTCTCCTAATTTAATTGGAAAAAATATTAAAATATGCCTAAGACATCGATGCTTTACATAGATAGTTTTCGGAACTGCTGACATTATTTATTTGCAAAAAATTAAAATGAACAGTTTGCATGCTAGCTTGACATATTTTCCATAAGACTACATATAAAAGTTTTTTTTTATTTTTAACTTTATAAATCTCCTAATGATTTTGGATTTTTTACAGAAAATTTTGTCATAAAAAAATCTATTAAAAAAACTTTATTTCAGATTTTTTTCATTATCTTCGTAAAACGGCTCAACCTCCTTAATAAAAGCGTGGGTTGTGACTAATGAACGATCACAGAGTTTACAGCCCACGCTTTTATAATTATTTTTTTTTTTTACTAAATTTCATAAAAATGTCGTAAAAAAGTTTTTTTTATTAATAACCCCAATTTTTCACCCTCGTTCCCGGACACAATTTTTTTATTTTATGTCAAAATTATGGATTGATTTTAAGATTTTCTGTTCGAAAACTTATATTTTAATAAGTTTTAATAAGAAAATTACTGAAGTCATACTGAAGATAAAACGATAAATAAGGAAAATGTAGAAACGTGTATAGAAAATTTTGCCCAAACCTAGCCCAGGCAGCGTACATCATAATATGTGCAGTTTTGCGTATCACGGGTGTTGCCTTTTCTGGCCGGCGACGGTTCCGCGTTTTTTTCAGTTCCTTGGTTTTAAATTGCCCACTTTATGCCATTTGACATAAATGCTATTTGATGAGTGGCCTGAATATGAATTTTATATAATAAAAGTTTTTATGTGTGCAAATAAAAACTTTTTATGAACTCCATGTGTACAAATGGATTTTTGTGCCACTGGAGAATACTCGAGTGCGCTTATTGTTTACTTTATTACACTTCGATTTGAATATCGACTTTAAATCCAAGATAAATACAAAAAAAAATTGGTTGTCTGTAAAGTCGGTTTACGGACGATAGTTTTACGTGATAACGTATTCCGTAATACATAACCTAAACCTCCCAAAATTTGGTTTCAATCCGCTTATCCTTGGTGTCGGAATGATAAGAAATGTCAAAAGTGACGTTTGCAACTTACAAAGTATTATGTTCTAATAATAATTAGTTATTCCAATAGTTAACTTAGAAGGCTTTGCAAATCACAAAATACTAATGTCAAAAAATACACATTAGAAATGCAGCCGTTTTCATGTTAAGACAAGACATACGTTATTTTCTAATTTCCATGTACGGCAAACAAAGACAACCGACCGCGTCGCGCGCGCGCCATGCAATAGACAACAATGCATTTATACAGCTATTTTTCTATATAAATTTGTATAAAATATTTTTCTATATAAATTTGTATAAAAAAACTGTTTAGGCAAATTCTGTTATACGAAATCTATGTAAAATGTTCTCCTCTTTCGTTTAAGACTGGTTTCAAACCGATCTGATTTAAATTGAGCGAGAAATTAGCAAAAAGCACGCACAGGGTCAGGCGGAACGTTACGCGTTACGAACGTTAGGAACGTTAGGATTTAGGAACGTTACACTTTTTCGTGCATGCAGCCGGTGTTTTATCAATTTATAATATTGGTGATTCATCAATTTATAAGACGTTATCACGTCAAAAATTGTTATACTTGTGCATGTGTTTTGTTGTTTTTTTCTTATACGTAACATATTACGTCAATTTTATTTTTGCAGTTATAGTTAAGAAATAGATAGACAGAATGGTGAAAACAATAACCTTAAGGTTCCGAACTATCATCATATATATTAATACGTTAAGGTTAAAGATGTTTGCCTCCCTTTTTAGAAAAAACCACACAATTTCTCCACATAAATAATATATCATTTTACATATAATTGCTTGCTCTACTGACATCGACAAGTAAAAAATTTATTATTGCTTTTGTTTTTGTAAATTAATTAAAATACAGCAACGCTGAACAACGTCTGCCATCTATAACGGCTTTAATTTTGAAACAGCGTCAACACTTCGATCTGTCATCTGACCTTCATATTGTAATACAACAGACACAATACTGCATACTGCCATCTGACGGCTGTAATTTTGAAACAGCGAGCAACGCTGGACAACGTCACAGCAATGCTGCATGATGCCATCTGACGGCTTAGCTCAACGCTTTTGCTACTTGCGCCTCTATATGACAATTTTAGTAAAATATTTCTTCGATCTGTCATCTGAGCTTCATATTGTATTACAACAAAAAGAAGAACTTTATAAGCAGTGTGCAAAATTAGAAACGAATTGAATACCTGCAATCATATTTAAAAAATAATTTTGTAAAGTGATAACTATTATACTTATTTAGTGCTAATAATTCGCACAGGTCACACTAGTCTATCATCATTCTTCTAATTCTTCCGTATGTCCATTTCAAAATTATTACCACGGTATAGAACCACATTAGGGCATTTAAATTGTGCTGTAACTTAGGTAGCAAAAATTGGGTAGAGCAGAGTTTAAAAAAAAAGAAATAGCCGACATAACTATTTTGTTCGTTTTTTTTTTTAAACTTTGCATGAAATATTTTTGTTTAAATTTTAATTTTGTATGACACCGAATCATTGATCATTTTCAATTTTATTTCTGCCTATTCCGCCATAACTCTTAAATCCTTTGATCCTAATTCATTGAAATTTGGTACGCGTATAGGATTCTCCAACTCAAAGAATTCGCTTGAGTTGGAACTCCCAATACCTTACTTTAAATAATATTGGTTTGAACGTTGATTAACTGATACGTTCCCTGTCTATGCGAATAACTATTTTTATGAGGACAGAACTTGCGTCACTATTATCAATAGACTGCTCGAAGAAATACAAACAAAAATTCTGATCGTGTACAAAGAACCAGAGACAAACTTCTAGTCTATCAGCTGGACGTTTTATTGGCACAAAAAGAAAAGAACAGAGTGCAATATTGTGTGGTGATGATATATAGATATCTGTTTGATGGCGGGTTGAACTTGCACCGACCGTTGTATGGTCAATTCCGTGTAACTAGTACACCTATATGTACACAAAGCTACTCCATATCACCCGAGTCTCACAGCTCAATCAATAGGTAGCTACAGTCGCACACACACATATTTGTGACAAGAAGGCAAAATTCTCACGCCGAATTTTTGACAAATTTTTTATACTTTTAGAATTTCTTTTGACGTGATAACGTCTTATAAATTGATGAAACACCAGCTGCACGCACGAAAAAGTGTCACGTTCGTAACGTTCCGCCTGACCCTGTGCGTGCAAGCGAGAGCGCAGTATAAGCGATAGAGAAGCAAGATTGGCCCAAGTTTGACAGCTACTAAAATTTAGGCTATGTATTATTAAATATGATGTTCGAGCGGAATACGTTATCACGTAAAACTATAGTCCGTAAACCGACTTTTTTTAAGTAAAACTTCTTTAGACGCGACTTTTTTCGGACGGAAGTAACGTTCTAGAATCTCTTTACGCAGTTTCCGCTACCGTAGTAATAAGGATATCTCACAGATGACGACATCTGTGGAAACCATCTTGAACCAAAGGTGAAACAGCTATGAACGCCAACCAAATAATCAGAAAAAATGTAAATTTACATTTTTTCTCATATATAAGCCTTCAAAAAAATATTATGATGATAATCGTTCATAGTTATTGGCGTAACTAGTAGTCTAAGTCATTCATGACCTGTCATGACTTAGCCTACAAGTTGCGCCCATAATTTTATTCAACAATTGCGCGTTATTCATGTTTTAATTATAATGAGATGTTGTAAATATTTATTTATTTCTTTATAAAAAAACTGTCAATACTAACAGCACCAAACAGCACGATTCAATGTTTTGGTTTGAGGTTAGCCGGTTATGAATAAACTCCATGTCGAAAACATTCGGCCTCTCAATTTTAGCCTCAATGGGTAACAACGGAGTTGTTGTTACCTACTATTTCGTTACGACTCGGAAAATAGTTACGTTTATTTTCATTACTCCACAATGGCCGAGCTAGTAGGAATCTTCATTGAGTTATGACAAGTAATTGTCACCAGTCGGTAAATGGCTATTTAGGGTTCGGTTTTTAGGCATGATAAAACATGAATAACGCGCATGAGTTGAATAAATATTATTATGCATTCAATATTTTATTGAAAAAGATGTGGGCTAGGAATATTGATTATATATTAAAAATTAAATTATTGTTATTAAACTATTTCAGTTTGTTACACAGATATTTATATACCTATACATTCAAGTTCATTCTTTTCACAAAACACGATTTATATTACGTATTTGATTAAATATTTGACATAGCCCATTTTCCCTTGTGGTCAAAGAAATCCATCTTATCTTATACACTAATGTACAGTATAGCGACGCTAGGCATCGTCACGCGTCCGCTGAATATTATTTGTCGTATACTACTCTTATATTATGTACCTAACATTCACCTTTACGCCCTTCTTCTCCCGCGTAGTACGCCCATAGAACACTTCTACCCAGCGCTTCCTAAACTATTTTGTCTACGGACCCGTTAGGGTATTTGACACCATTAAAAATATACGATAAAATTGTGTGAATACGATAATTTATTGAATAAGAAATCATAAATTATTATCGGTTAGTATACCTATATAGAAAAACACGCTGTAGATTTATTATTTCATTTTTAAAATTGACATTTTTTTACATTAAAGAACCCTGCCCGCCATGATGGTTAAAAGTGTGAGGTCATACTTGTAGTAAACACACGAGTCTTGTTCGCAGTTGTGTTTATACTACAAAAATGACGTTTTCGCGCCAATTATGTATTTCAATTTTTGATTGCTATACTTTATGCTATAAAACGATTACATTTAAGAGAAATAAAAATTTCTGTGGACTAATATTACGAAATGAACATTTTAAGACAATTAAAAATAAATTGTAAAATAGCCTATTGTCGCCAACTGCCATTAATATAAAACCGAGTCATTATTTTTTTTTTGACGTGATAGTGTCTTATAAATTGATGAAACACCGGCTGCACGCACGAAAAAGAGTAACGTTCCGCAAGCGAGAGCGCGATATAAGCGATAGTCTCTCTCTTCTCGCGTGACGTCAGAGAGTAGTGTGCGTTCAACATTTTTTTCGGCTGTTCCAGCGAAAGCTACATCTGACAGATGGCCAGATAAATTATACGGTTTGTTAACAAATATAATATAATATATATATACATTCTTTTAAATGTCTTTTAAAATTGCTTAAAAATATGTATTTTTCTTTGATTGATCAAATTATTAGTCGGTAAAAATATAGTTTGACAGCTACTAAAATTTAGGTTATGTATTATTAAATATGATTTTCGAGCGGAATACGTTATCACGTAAAACTATCGTCCGTAAACCGACTTTACAGACAACCAATTTTTTTTTTTAAGTCAAACTTTATGCACAGTAATCTAAACTGTATTAATCTGTCGAAAAACTACATGCATGTAGTGCAAACAATATGTTACTCTTTTCCGAACGGCGTTTTTACAGTTTGGCAGTCGCCGGCCAAACTGTATAGCTTTGACCACTTACACCAGAGAGAAGTCCGCGGAGCCCTTCGGAAATACTTACGAACTCTAGTTTGGGGAACGCCACTATATTATAGACGGACGTTCCTTCTATACATGACACCTTCGACATCACATAAAACCTATATCTATAGACTGCACGTCGCACGCTATCGGACAAACTTGTAGTAGCGACAGATTATAGACGCTCGACAGCGGAAATAAACTTTTAATATCAGTTTATTAATGCAATGTTACGTAAAATCTAATGATGACGCAGCATGATGGACCTAATTTGTCTCAATACTCAATGAGAGTAAAATTGTACAAAACACAGCACCTACGAATTTCAATATTTGCGAGCGATATTAGTAACATGTTGCTCCTGCCCTGGGGTTGTCCAAAAGCATAATGCAGGGTGAAATAAGGAAATGGATTAAAAATCAGCACAAGACATACTGGAATCAAATTTCCGGGCAGCAATATGGCAAGACTTTTATCGAAGGGCCATCCCAAAAGATGAATGAAGAACGACTATAACTAAGTAGGGACAATCTTCCTCTCGTGGTAAGCCTCCTGACAGGACATTCTTCTCTGAAAGGACATCTTTCAAAAATCGAATTGTTTACACGGGCACTTAAAGTGCAGTAAGGAACGGAAACAGCGCATCATATTCTGTGTGAATGCAAGGCTTTGGATCGTAGATAATTTATGGACAATGTAGAATGAGTCCAGAAGATTATATAAATCACCAAGTGTACGGACTGCACAAGCTAGTGCAAGGAACGAGGATACTAGACCGAGAGATTGGGAGATAGCACAATAAGCCCAAGAGGCTGCGGTGTTCTCGGTGACAAACCGACTCTCGTTAATTAAAAAACAAAAAAAATGATGCTCAGATCGCGCTTCCTTGCAGGTCACCCGGGTTACTCAGACCTCAGACGTCGCGCTAGTTTGCTTTCATATCGCCCCGTTGCTTCGTCATGGGTTCCCGCTCCTTCTTTACCTATTAGTCCAAGAGACGGCTGCAGAAAATGTGTCGTCATAAGGTGGACGAATGAAAAAATTAGAGATGATATGTTAAGACCATAATTAAGAAAGATCGCTAAGGTTGCCTGCGAAAATCCTGCCGAAACAATGTTTTTTTTAATTTGTTTATCAGTTAATAGACCAGTGAAGTTAGCTTTTGACAAGGACAAAATTAATAACAGAAAACGAATGATGAGGAAGGGAAGAAACTGCCGTCAGAAATACAGAAACCAAAAATTCAAATGCGTAAAAGGCCGGAGGGCTGTGGGGGGTGGATTTTATGGGTCAAACGCGGTTTTTCGTTATTTCCGGCGAAAGTTAACCTCCAATCGAAAAAATGTTGTATGGCAATGTTGTAGGTATTAAAAGGATCTACAACTTTTATGAATATAACTTTTTCACATAACCTTAAAGATTCAAAGAAATATTGAAAAAACCGTGTTTTTCGTTTTTAATTTTTTTCTCCTGCAAAAATGATTTTTTTTCATGAAATTTTCAGGAGACTTACCTTTCTATGTTCTAAATAAGCTGTAATTTGCAGGAGAAAAAAATTAAAAACGAAAAGCACGGTTTTTTCAATATTTCTGCAGGATTTTCGCAGGCAATCTTAGCGATCTTTCTTAATTATGGTCTTAACTATCATCTCTAATTTTTTCGTTCGTCCACCTTATGACGACACATTTTCTGCAACCGTCTTTTGGGCTATATAGGGAGTGACAGAGAAGAAATTGAATTGATTTCGAGTCGCATCGTGCGCTCGTCTTCGATGTTCGGTGTCGTTGCCAGGCCAACTGCCGTTTACTCTATAGACTTGTTACAAAACTGACCGCAGCTATACACAAAAAGAGATCGAGAGATAGGGTGGTTTGCTCATGAAGTCCAAGGAAAACCACGCTCTATGAATATTGATTATACCCGATAAAAAGGATAGCAGAAAGTATTGAAGCCGTCGTACAGTGAATTACAAAGCATGTTACCTATATTATGTATGGAGGCATGTTGTTACATTTATATAATAGTAATATTATGTTCTGCACAAAATACATACATACTGAATCATAATACTGTTATATATTCTGTGATTTATAGCAAATACGCCTCAGTAAAGTTGGTCGTTTGAATTTCAACTATATCCTGTTTTAATTAATCAGGGCGTTGCAATGTTGAAACACCGAGTTATTTAGTAAGAGTTGTCGTTACTTTTTTCTTAAGTTATTAATAATAATGTTATATTATCGTTATACTTTTATTTTATTCAAAAATAGCTGAAATCAGTGACGAGTTAAATATTTGGAGATTCTTAAACGCAACCTACTTTTCAAGCCCCTTTCTAAAAATTTAATTTTTTTTCAACTGAAAGCAATGAAAATAAAAACCAATGTGGTAATTAAAAAAAAATTGGTTGTCTGTAAAGTCGGTTTACGGACGATAGTTTTACGTGATAACGTCATAAAGAAACATTGAACCATACTCGTAAAGTGTTGAAAAATAACTTTTTTTATTTTTCACATTATACGTAGACGTTTCCAAACATTTATTTTTACATATTTAAATAGTAAAATTAGAGTTCTAACCAACTGTAGAAACGGTTTTTAAATATAATGAACCGTTTTCAAAATACACGCAGTTTTAATAAACGGACGGTCGGGTGGTGTGGATTTTTCACTACCTGTAAGTATATATACGAGCGAACTGTGGCAGACAATTGGAAGTTTGTGTCTTGTGATCTTTAATAAATAAATTTTTGTAGCTGTCAAATTTGGGCCGATCATGCTTCTCTATCGCTTATACTGCGCTCTCGCTTGCACGCACAGGGTCAGGCGGAACGTGACACATTTCGGAACGTGATTTTTCGTATATGCAGCCGGTGTTTCATCAATTTATAAGACGTTATCACGTCAAAAACTATATTTTTTGAGAAAACAGACAACAATTAATTTTAAAATCTTTAGTTTCTACTGTAACATACTGTTATTTGTATAATTTCTGTCAATTTCTTAATCTACACTCGAAAGCGCTAGGTTAAGCAATGAACGTAGGCACTGAGGCATAACGCATTTAAGGTTAACAGAACCTGTTTGCCCTTTTTCATTTTCATTTTTTTCATTTTTTTTGTGACACACAGCATATAATATCAGTTCACCAATTTGCCAGGACTTTTCTTATATTATGTATTGTGAGGCAGTAATAAAATATGAATAGCGTCGTCCTTTTTTAGGTTTTGTCCAATAAGATATCGAGGAAAATATGTGTTTGTGACAGCTTTTATTTAGCAAAGTTTTTGGATTTCCATCTTTATAATTTAATATAAATATCATATAAGAAGTTCAAAACCGAGATCTTTAGCCTTGTCAGTTTCGAATTATGATGACGTTTACAGATAACGTGTCTAAATGAAAAAAAAAAGTTAACATTTATAGTATTAGTTTGGTCTTAATAAAATTGAGCGCTAATAGTGGTAATTAAAATTCATGCCTACCCTTAATCTCCATGGTCAATCGTATTCCTAAATCCTACCGTAATCCTAGGTAACTCGAACTCCGAACCGCGAGAAGCTCTTTTGTGATATTATTTTTTATATTTAGTTTTTTGTAATCTTTGTAGTTCTCTGCGTTTCAAATAACAAATTAACTTAAAAACTACGGCAAAGCCTAAAGGAAGCGTTATGATTAGTCTATTTTTTTGCAGCGTAAAACCGGACATAGTCACATAATTTTAACGAGTACATACTATGCCGAAGCAAATTGAAGTATGTTGCTGATTTCAAGCAAAAGCCTTTAAAAAAGAGTCGATTTTTGTCCATCAAGTAGTTAAAAAAAGTTTAATCTATTGGTAGATAGCACAGCAAGATTTTTTGAAACGGAACCTGCATTTTATAGTTTTGTAATCACAATTCCGCAGTCTAATGATGTATAAAAAAATATTTGATTTCAAAGTTGTCAATTTAGCGTTACTAATCTACAAATAAATAGATGTTCTTTGGAAAATCATTGATGGATAACTGAGTAGTTTCTATACATTTTTACACTGTCACCGTTAATATCGAAACATCAATTTTCACGGTGGCATAAAACTTTCAATTAGATCCGCAACTAAATGAATTATAAGTAGAGTATAAAATTGATTTTGCGGTAAAATTGTCGGCATTCAAATATTTAACTAAATATCTTTCACGCGTCTGTTATCACTTTTTATATGAATATCTGCAAACCGCAGTTATTGATGTCATAGATTGACGAAATCAATATAGTTTTCGAATCAATGTGGATTTCATGTCAAAATGTTAAACTCCCTACTTTCGTTCAGATAGCCCCAGATACTTTATTTTTACAATGTTTAAATTTAATTTTAAAGAACTACTGGATCGATTTTGATGATTGAATTGAAATGGATAAAGCCTAGCAATATTTCATAAAAAGTTTGAGCGCTGCAGTATTACTAAAACATATTGTTGTTGTATTATTCTTTGCATTACAATTTGCCACGATATTTTTTTTTATCTAAATAATGATAAATTGCACCAGTAAACAAAGTCGAGATTAATTTTAACTTTAACTGTAATCTTTTTGTTCGCAAGATGATTTGTTACAGGTCATTGCCTTTAATATAACATTATATTCTATACCGTGGAGTGTTTGCAAACTATTATATCGGACAATTTGTCATCTTTCTTTACTGGGAAGACATTGATATGCTTGGAAATATTTATGTTGCTTATATTTTAAGTAAAAAAAGAGAAGAAACTGCGTTTTGCTTATTTTATAACAAGCCATTTATTCAATTGTTTGCAAAAAAATCGGTTTAGAAAACCATATCTTATTTCTGTGTTCCGAAATAAGTTTTGAGAATAATTTTCAACACGCAAGATTTCAGATTAAAAGCCCTAGTAGCCTACCCGTTACAAATAGTCTGTTCAGCAAGTTACTTGCTAACCTGACTTGCTTTTCTCTGCTGTCCTTGAATGACTCTGCAGATATCTTTTTTTTCCCCAACTTAGTTGGAACATGTCATATTGTATCCCTCCAAATGCTTATAGTTAGGTACGAAAGGAATTACATACTTTTATAAATTTTATAAAGAACACATTTCTTAAAAATCTTTTCAATTATTATAGTTAGGTAGCTGACGCAAAAAAAAAAATAAAACATGTTGTCCCAACCTTCTGCCGCTTGGTACATAAGCTATTTAAGTAATTTAGAGCCTTTTTCCTTATATAATATATAGGCGGAATCTGGACCCGTTTTAAGATGGGGGGCAATAAAATGTTTCAAAGGTGGTAAAAATGGATTAGAATTTTAAAACATTTCTGCCGCTTCGTTTTTAGGTTCTGTTTGAGCCAAATGACCGGGATTAACCAATCCACTCCTAAGAAAGTGGATTTTTGATCATAAATTCACTTTCTTAGGATTGGTTTGGAAAGAGTGCAATTGGTCAAAAATTTTTATAAAATAGCTGATTTTCACATAATAATAAGTAGGTATATTTGTAATATTTTTGACAGAACGTTTACATTCAGCTATATTGATTATTGATATCTATGATAAAATCGCATTACTTTTGTTTTACTTTACGCACTCGTGCAGAAAAGTGTCATTTTACTATCGTTATACAGGCATGAAAAGCAGCTATTTTAAACGTGATCGTGTAAAAAATTTTTTTTATACCTACGAAATTGTTTCGTCTGTTACAAGTCCTCGGTTTCATATTAAAATGTTTAAAAAAATTCCCTTAAAATCCTAGTTTATGGGAATTAAAAAGACGTGTATGCATAAATAGCTTAATCATAACTGTACTCATAATTCAGTGTACAACTACTGGCTTTAGTCCAAAGAAAATTAATTGAAGTGTAAAAATAAATGGGGAATTACAGTGCAGTACCTACGTCAACGACTTATTTAAGAAATTTTAAATAGACGTTTGTATATTAATTATGTTTTATTTTTTTCTATCTTTACGCTTGAAAGGTATATTAGAAATAGTGATTAAGCAAAAATTCGATATATATTTCATTTCCGTGACGGAGGAAACTTCTTCTTGCTAATAACTTTTGCAATATAATTAACACAATTTTTATGATGAAAATAAAGTAAGAAATTCGTTTTCATGTTAATAAAAGAGTTGTGTAAAGTCAATGCGGTTTCGAATAGAAAAATTAGTCCGCCATCTTTAGAAGTCCGCCATATTGGATTTAGAGTGACGTCACACAGCTAACCATGCATTGTCATTCATACTAAACGTGTATACAAATTTTTATCTCAATCGGTTGATGATATCTGCTTCAAAATTACCGAAGGCATTTCCGCCATCTTTAGAAGTCCGCCATATTGGATTTAGAGTGACGTCACACAGCTAACCATGCATTGTCATTCAAACTAAACGTGTATACAAATTTTCATCTCAATCGGTTGATGATATCTGCTTCAAAATTACCGAAGGCATTCTAGTCGCTCACTTAGTAACGTCAGGAACGTTAGGACTGTTAGGAACGTTACACTTTTTCGTGCATGCAGCCGGTGTTTCATCTTTTTTTTTTTTTTTTATTTATATAGGTGGGTCGACAGCTATGTCATTCATCTTTTTATTTTGACGTGATTCATCAATTTATAAGACGTTATCACGTCAAAAAAATCATAGTTTTATTGCGATTTTTTAAAATATATTTAATAATGAACTTGGATTGGGACAATTTGTGTGGATCATGCGATTTAATGTATGTAGTTGTGAATTGTGGAACGGCAAAATTGATAGGACATCGGAACTACCAAGAAAAGTTTGTTTTAAAAGTAACTCTGCGCGACTATATATATCAGACTGAAGAAGTCGTATCATAAATTGAGGGAACTATACCTCACAGACGAAAAATTTGTTCAATTTGCATAGTGAGAAAATTTACTTACTTCGGAAATTCAAAAAGATCGTAGGTACTATTTGTATAAAACACGGTGTTTTGTCTCACCTTAAGAATAAAGTGACGAATTCACAAACTTGAAACAATTTAACAGTTAAAAATGATGGTGTTGTTGATAATTCTTTTCTGAAAAGTAAATTAAATATGCAATTTTATTTTCTTGAGTGCTTTTAAGAAATTTTTGTAGAACGAATTTCCAGGCTTGACGGTTTTAACCCGCAAGAAAAGACGTTTACGAGAAGGAAGCTGTGGAAAAAAAATTGACGTCCTTTTCAAAACAGTAAAGATTATCATTTTTAACAAAACCAAGCAATCTATAAGATCTATATATTTAAAACACAAGCCCTATTTCTCTAGCCAATCCGCTAGCAATCCATACTCAACCGATTGACACATTTTTTTTTTTAAACTAAAGCCTTTAGTCCACAGATCTGTTATCACAAATTTTTTTTAGGTAAAATTTCTTTAAAAGGGCTTCTTTCAACCAATAATAGTAAAAAGGACGAGGGGGTAGCGGGGTGAAGAGGAACGTAAAGAGAGAAAATCCTTCGATGTTCACGAGACATGAGTGCGAGAGAAATGCAAATATGTACGTATGTCGGAGATTTTACAAACAGTTTGACAAGTCGACTTTGACAATTGAAGTTTAAATATTTAAATTAGTTAGTTTTTTAGCGCAAATATTCCAAATATTAATACACAAATAAATTTTATTTTATTTTCCAAATAATTTAAGAACGTGTAAGTTTATCTTAATTTAATGCCAAAATAGAGTTTTTAAATATTACATGGACTGTACCAAGTCTAAAATTTGGTATCAGATCAGAAAAATATAGTGAAAATCGTAAATGTATCAAATGAGGTTAGATTTTCTAAAAATGAATTATGACAGCTCTTGCGGGGTAACCACAACAACGATGAACAGATCTCATACATTTTCTTTGAATTTATAACCAATTAAATATAGAGACAACTTGATGGATCAAGCTAAATCAAAAGAAAAATAACTGTAAATGGAAACTAATGCAAGAGCAATAAAATTATTGTATCAAAATATCGATTTTTGAAAACAATATGAAAATACATGCAAAAGGTTTTGCACGGGTACACTAGTAAATCTTTAAAAGTCTTACGTAGAATTTCGACTCTAGAGTGTAGAGCCTACTTAATTGTTGAGCATTTACAATCTCTCTCTCTCTTTTCAAGTAACAATAATATTGGATCATTTGTTTTCCAGTCAATTAAAACAGCTGACTGTTTACTAATTCAGAATTGTATTAGACCAGAGATTAGACTAGAAAAGTTCCCAGTTAATAGTTGAAGGTGTCATCTTTTTTGCGCATGCGTGTGTAGTCACTTTCAGTAAAACGACAATATAAGAACTTTTATCGACTTCTGTACTTTACTTTTTACTACAGTTTAAAATACGAATAGATGGAGAAAATTTAAATATGTGTCGCATTGTTCAATCCCTATTACATTTTATTTCACAGATTTTAGAAAGAATAGTTGTGAATAAACTTTAAAAGCTGTGTAAAAATTTACATTTACATTATTTAACCGCGTCACGGCACGCGTGAACAGAAATTTCATTTTCTTTATTATTAATATTACTACAGTAACCTGTGCGAATTATTCGCACTAAATAAGTATAATAATTATCACTTTACAAAATTATTTTTTAAATATGATTGCAGGTATTCAATTCGTTTCTAATTTTGCACACTGCTTATAACGTTCTTCTTTTTGTTGTATTACAATATGAAGCTCAGATGACAGATCGAAGAAATATTTTACTAAAATTGTCATATAGAGGTGCAAGTAGCTAAAGCGTTGAGCTAAGCCGTCAGATGGCATCATGCAGCATTGCTGTGACGTTGTTCAGCGTTACTCGCTGTCTCAAAATTAAAGCCGTCAGATGGCAGTATGCAGTTTTGTTAAGGCTCTATGTTTTGTATGAAGGTCAGATGACAGATCGAAGTGTTGACGTTGTTTCAAAATTAAAGCCGTCAGATGGCAGATGTTGTTCAGCGTTGCTGTATTGTGTCTTAATGTATATCTATAGGTATATATGTATAAGTTTAATAATTAATTAATTTACAAAAACAAAAGCAATAATAAATTTTTTAGTTGTCGATGTCAGTAGAGCAAGCAATTATCTGTAAAATGATATATAATTTATGTGGAGAAATTGTGAGGTTTTTTCTAAAAATGGAGGCAAACATCTTAACCTTAGCGTATTAATATATATGATGTCAATTTTTGAAGTTTGAATGGTCCTGTAGCTCCAAGGGGTTGGAATTTTTTACCCTAATTCTGGTTTTATTATTTATAATAATGCATTGATGATTAACTAAAAAAAAACAACTAAATAACTGGCACAATACATTATGAAATATAGTAAAAATTTACGATAGGTAGATTTCAGAACGTTTTATCAAATTGGTTATTTACTTAAATATTCCAATTTCATCTTAAATGCGAAAATAGAAAACAAGTAAAAACAGTAAATTTTATACGTTATCATGCACGAACATAAGAGTGCTTTCCATTCTTAACGGTTGCAAAATTGGCTAACATTAACGAAGTACTACAGGTATTAGTTATCTCGTGAAAATCACCTGCGTTCTGCAAAAATATCATCAAGGTGGAAGATATTTTAATAACGGATGCGGTAAAGAAGTTCATAAAAAGTTTATTATGTCTAAAGACTCCATAAAACAACCATAAATAAGTTTTACAACCTCAAATTAATTTAAATGGCTAATTCATTGTTAAAATAAACTTCAAATTTGGAAGTTAAATGTTTTATAAATCCAGTAAATCTTAACAATTGCTTTTATTATTTCAATTCTGCAAACAATTCCATCATCTGAGACTTTTTGAAATAAAACTATAAATTTAATAAATATAGTTTAAAAAAAACTAAAGAATATCAAACTAAAAAGTGAAAAATAAATATAGTTTAAAAAAAACTAAACACGCTCTAGGTATATCGAACTTAAAAGTAAAAAATATTTTTTTTTTAAAATAAGCTTAAAAAGCGTGGGGTGCTCTATGTACGAAAATGTGGAACAAAGCGCCCCACGCTTTTTAAGCTTATTTTAAAAAAAATATTTTTTACTTTTTAGTTCGATATAAAGCGTGTTTTTTATTTTTTTTTAAACTATATTTATTTTTCACTTTTTAGTTTGATATAAAGCGTGTTTTTTAGTTTTTTTTAAAACTATATTTATTTTCCACTTTTTAGTTCGATTTATTGTCAAAAATTTGCCGAAAAAAAAATTGATTCGGCGTGGACGGGATTAGAACCTACGACCCGTGATTCCGAGAGTTGACGTCAGCGAAGACCCCACGACTACCCACTATAGTTACAGTGCTGGCATATTACACTACAGTAATAAACCACTTGCTGTAGTTCAAAGGGAGGTTACATACATACATACATACATACATACATACAAACTTACAAGTGAAGTTAATATAAAGCGTGTAAAAAAAATGGAATAATACGAGTGTAATACACGCGCATAGAAAGATTTATGAAAAACTGTAGTGGCTCGGGTCGTTTTCGCTCGTGTAGATTTTTTATGAGTGCTTTACCTCATACCTCCACAATTTGTGAACCGATCTTAATTATATTTATTCTATTCGATAAAGCATAACTTCAGGGTGGTTCCACATAAATTTTACTTAAATCGGTTCAGCAGTTTAAGGAGGAATGTGGCTAATAACTAATTGTAAGCTACGTACTACAAAGCCACTCAAAAGTAAAAGATAAAAGACCTTTAAAAAATTGAATCGCCTTCAAAAAAGCCCCTAAAAAACTTTAAATAATAAATTTTGGAGGTCGGTGCCAATTTAATAAAAGTACCGAGGTACATAAAAATGTTACAGTAATTAAATTGGTGCTTTATTATTTCACGCTTTTTAGTGGCTTTTCTTGGAGGTAGTTCAATCTTTTTAAAGTTTTTTTGTTATCTCAAGTCTTCATTTAAATAAGTTCTTTAATTTCGAGATCTCTTTTACTTTGCTCGTAACTCTGAGTGCAGTGCGTACTGCGTAGTATAGTACGCGCCATCTAAAAGGTTCGGAAGTTAGTCGCAAAGGCACATTTTAGAGCCGTTGATACTCCCACCACCTCCCAGCTACCTGTACGGAACGTGCGCTCGTCGGTGATTGGCCGTGATCGCTCGTTGCCTTTGTCACTTGTCGCTTTCCTGCTTCAAAGTACAGTCGAGTACGCTATTGTCAAGTTGTTATTGCTATGTTAGTTTTGTTGAGATGCGAGTTTGTAGTTTTTCAACAGACTGTACAAGCGCAAGCCTGCATTCGCATCTAACTTTCGAGCCTTTTAGATTTTTGGCGCGTACTATACGATAAGGACCAGAAGAATTTTTCCCACCAGCGCTCCTAGCAGTTGGTTTACTATAGACTTAGTTTAAATAGAACAATTGGCCTCTTATTAGTAACTACTCTTGTAAAAAACTATGATGCTATAATGTGGTGTGTTTGGTAATAAAATAAATTCATCGTACCGCCTTATCGATTGAGATCCCGGCGGTCAGTTTTTCGATTCGGTCGTGTTGGATATCACAATATTCTATCAATGTTTGTATGTACCTTTTACTTAATGTAGTTCCGCAAACACCTCTAGATATGTGAAGTTGTTAGCTGTTCAGGTTCACGTACCTACTTCGTTCAAGTACGTGACAAGCGTAAGTAAACGAACGCTGAAACATCGGAAATATATGTACACACACACAAACCAAAGATGGATGCCCAAATGAGTTCCTCCACATTTGGTGTGATTGCAAATACTTATAAAACAAAATTGAAATGGTATAATTGAAAAATAAATAAATAAATGCAATATTTATGATGTCGTCGAATTTCGGTGATTGTATCTAGAAAAGAGGAAATTGCTGCCCAATGCGTCGGGTCGTATCTAATATTAAATTTTTAAATAAAATATAACCTTTTTTTTAACGCAATCTGTACATTTAAACAGATTAATGCCTGTATAATAAAATGAATATACTTTTATTTAAAAATTAAATCATGAACATTAATTAATATACGTAATTCCTAAAACTGTTTCATAATTAGGACATTGTTTCACGGTCGGGCCGTTTACCTTAACAACTTTCCGATCCAGATTCACGCCGGTACGTTTTGGTTTGGTAACAAAATAATAAAAAAATTTTCATGTCCAATAGCTGTTAAATTAGCCAATTAATTGGACAACTAGTCTTAGTTAAACGCCGGAATTCAATTATATGCCTAGCCTTTCAGTTAAATTGCAATGACGCGTATGGCATTTAATTTTGGGATTAATCGAAAGTCAGCTTTTTACATGCGGGCGAATCAAAGGCTGCCATGATATTTAAATTTAGCCTTTTTTTGGGTTCCGTACCTTGAAAGGATAAAAGGAACTCTTATAGGATCACACTTAGTTGTCTGTCTGTCAAGACATTCGGGAATCAAAACCTTATAGGATTCAGCGTGTTTCTAATAAGCCTGATGATTTTGCAAAAGTAACGAAAGATTTCGGGTTTCGTCAAAAATTGCATCATTTTAAAGGGGTGTGCCTTGAAAAAATCGCAAAATTTTGAAATTGAGAATGCTTACAGAAAAAATTACGCTGAATTCAACGAGCTTACTTAAGTGTTTGTATCATATCTACCCATTTTTTCAACAAATTGTTTTTCAGACTAATCCTTAACTAATCCAAATCTTTGATTAACGTCTGATTAGAACTCTTCAATAAATAAAATTATCGACCAATTTTTCAGACATTATATTAACAAAAAAATATAATTAATACATTATCGTTTAAATCCGAATTTGGACCTTCTTCAGAACTGATCTAAAAAATATAAAAAATAATTAATATTTAAAATCCAATTAGCTTTTTATAAAATCTTTCAAAATTATTTATAGGTTATTATTTTTTCATTATAAATAATTTTGAAAGATTTTATAAAAAGCTAATTAGATTTTAAATATTAATTATTTTTTATATTTTTTACATCAGTTCTAAAGAAGGTCCACATCCTGATTGAAACGTTAATGTATTAATTATATTTTTTTGTTAATATATTGTCTGAAAAATTGGTCGATAATTTTATTTATTGAAGAATCCTTAACTAAGTTGATTTGGTTGCTGAAACGAATGTGTTTTTTTATTATTTTTTAATGTGGTAGAGTATATTCTTTTAATTAAAAAATTTTTGTACAGTTGCGCTCCATTTCACAAGATAAAGTTTTAAATCAATATTTTCTTATCTTTGAAATTATGAAATTGCATTGATACGGTGCCCGACAATCAGTAGTTCACGCTCTCTCTCTTTTGTGGTGCATGAGTGCATGACAAAACGAAACTGATTCTATCTTCATCTCGCTTTACTTTAAGATTGTTGACAAGAGCGGGAACTGTATTGAGAATTGTGCATTGTAGTGATTTATTTATAACGACCGGAAGTTTATTGTATAAGATATCGTTATTTAAAAATGTATTTTGTATATTTTTTATTTTTATCATTCTTATTATCAGGTACTTCGGAGTCGAGATGATTTGACATTATTTGTTCAGCATACTTTGATATAAGCCATTAAAATTAACAATAACGGAACAAGTTGGCTGGCCGATTTGTCAAAGTCAAATTGCGCAGGGTTGTGGGTGGTCGGAATCGATTCAACGTGATTATTTCTATAAATATACTTAATATCAATCTAAACGGAACGAATTTATTTTTCACAAATTTCTCAAGTTTTTAACCGTCTTTATCCTTTAAAAAGCAATAAAAATATGTTAGCTATTGCTTACATAATATGTCTTACAACTGAGGTTATTCTTATAGAAAAAGTCACCCAAAATCGATTCTGATGACTACTGACTTTGTATCTTCCTTAGTTTACAAATGATGGCGTTGTGAATTTTTCTAAACAAAAAAAAAATTGGTTGTCTGTAAAGTCGGTTTACGGACGATAGTTTTACGTGATAACGTATTCCGTAATACATAACCTAAATTTATATAATAATTATAATAATTCGAATCTATGATATTGCATCTTTTGCTTCAAATTTAGGTTAATTTTATTTATTAAAATTACTCACCACCTATAATATAATTGTTTTTTTTTAACTTTCTTTCTTTCGTATTTATTTTAAGTCTCAAAGATTAACTGTCATAATATTTTGAAAACAATTGTTTCACTGTTTATATAAAATTCCAAAACCTACTTACAATATTTAAGTATTTTCATACGTCAAAAAATTGATTTTTATAATGATAAAATTTGTATGAAAACGATTTTTTCGAGAGATGAGACCTAGCTAAAACGATTTTTTGCCCCCCAAAATCCCTTTTCAGTAAATTTCATCCAAATCGTTAGGGCCGTTTTCGAGAAAAGCACGCACAGGGTCAGGCGGAACGTTACACTTTTTCGTGCATGCAGCCGGTGTTTTATCAATTTATAAGATTGGTGATTCATCAATTTATAAGACGTTATCACGTCAATACGCTGAATTGATTAGGTCAAAGCTCATCACGTCCATTTTAGTTAGAAGTTATGATGATTTAAAAAATATCAAAATTTAAATAATTTAAGGCTGAACGCGAAAGCCGGTTACATGAATAATATGTGAATCGGTTGTTATTTTTCGTAGACAATAACCGATCAAAAAATCCATGCACTGGTTTATACGTAGACGAGTGTTGATTCGAATATAAGACAGTGTAATAATTCCTTGATGAAATTTGGAAAGAAGAGAAAATCTTCCTCGCAGAATATAAATCATATACTGTGTAAACAACTGACATTTTTCTTGTATACATAAACTGATAGATATAATGTTATCCAAATGATGAATTATTGTTTTCGTGAAAATGTTCCTCCAATAATATTGTAATCGATCTTCCTGACGAGTTTCATCATCGGCCATGATGAAATGCGTCTTTACACGCGTGCAAGAATTTTCACGCTTATCTACAATACAAAGCGAATCGAAAATATTTTAACCAATTGTCGAAACTAAATTTTACTGTAAAAAAAATGATACGCTCTTACCACAATATTTTCCGAATTTCGACCTTTCATGACGTAAAGAAAGAATAATACGAACATATTTTAACGAGGAATAAAAATTATTAACCTAAAGTAAATTTTTTGTTGCGGATGTTTTTGACCAAATGAACAGTATGCGTTATTTCAAACAATTGATTATGTAGTGCAAAGTAAATGATGCAACGCAAGTGAAATGTGGTTTTACCGTCCTTTCACTTTAAAAAATAAAATTAAAAACCAACATTTTATGTAATTTGTAGCATCTTCGCACACAAATGCCGCATTCTTCATTTCCTATATAGGTAATACTATTTAATCATTATCTCGATATAATAACATTAGTCGACAAAACTGAACTTTTCTTTTGTGACATAAAAATGCATGTCTGATTTTAATAATTGGGTCTGTATATTGCGGACAGCCTGCTAACATTTTCGAAAAATCGCTATTCCGAAGCCAAGTTTTTGACCTAATAACAATCTAAATTGCAGAACAATCTTATTGAAAAGTAAAAATGAAATAAATATATTAAGAACGGTAATTTCAATACAAAATTTTGATAAGAGCAAATTTTTTTAAACTTACGCACTAGAATATCTTTTACCAAAATATCTATATCAAACGTACCTTTGTAGTATAATAAAGCCGACTGCTATTATTCCGAAATCTGTAATATTAATATACAAATATGCACTTAGATGATATTGCTTTATCAGATTGTTGTTTAATATTTGATTAATTATATATGACTTTTGTTTCAGGTATGTCAATTATGTTATGATTAAGAAATCAAACAGGAACACCCAAAATACATATGACACACATTTTGAGGACTGCTTAAGGTACGACTATGTTTTTTTATATTAAAATTTTAATTAAAGTATTATCAATTATACATTTCGATAAAATTATCGGCCAATTTTTCAGACAAATATCGAAGAGTTCTAATCAAAGATTTAAATACTATCAATACAGTTATTGTGAGAAATACCCACGATATGCAAAAAAAGTTTTAAAGTTTTTATCGAGTTAAAACAATAGTCCAACTTTTTTACATGTACGTCAATTTTGAAACGCGCGACGTTGTTCGTCAAAATTGACGAGAACGGAATGGCAAGTGTTGAAGAATTTTGGTTTTCCTGTTCGTTGTAATATCACTCGAGAACAACTGAACCGATTTAATGTTTGGAACACTTTTTATTCGGCTACGATCGCGAGTTCAAATACAGTTCATTTCAAAACCGGTGTAGAAAAGCGAGCTAGTAGGTCGTATAAAATGTTATGACCGAGCAGTTCATTGTTTTAATGGTGATTTGTGAAGGTAGGGTAGCCACGTGCGGCGGCGAACCCTAAACCATGTACTGAATATAAATTTTCTCGTAAACAAATGTGTATTCTTTAATTATTAAGGTATTCATGAGCAGTACTGCTCTGTTTATTTTTGAATTTTTTATTTAGGTACAACGCAATCAACTATTAATAAATTTATATGTTTTTAACTCCTCTAAAATTTCAAAAAAAACTATTCAACTTGCTTTCAAAAGCAATATTTTTTTACTGTATTTTATAGGGGTGTGCAAAATACATTTCAATTAGAATTGTCACGCCTCCTGTTTGGTAAAATATACTCGTCGGGAAGTAAAGTTTTAAACAGATAACATTGATACACATTTCTTCTTTTAGATATTAGTACAGACAGACGAGTCACTAAATTAACATTTTCTTTCATGCACGACTATCTTGAGAAGTGAATAAATCATTATGGTGTGAAAACACTACAATGAAAACTAACCACAAAACATCAAACCATTTGACTCTAAATTTTAATCATCTCCTGGTTAAATTCTATTAAATCCAATGTGGTCACAGCATGCTGAGAATAATAAAGTGTATGCGGTTTGATTTTTTGTGGTGACGTCGTTTTCTTGATTGCAGTGTCGATACAGGTACAGTGTTCATAGACAGACATAACCTGGCCATAGCAAATCTTTAATGTTATGCATGCGAGTGGTCATTCATGGTCAATACCACGACTCAATGCTAATGGCAAGGTATTCGTAACACTTAAAAAATAACTGTAAATTTCTATGATGTCGAATTTAATGGTCCAATTGGAGCTCGCATGGCGTTGACTGCTTTATAGTTCATCCAGATTAACTTGTTAGGGAATTTTTATTCTGTGATTATGTAATAGTTATTGGCGTAACTAGTAGTCTAAGTCATTCATCGCGCTGACAGGTCATTACTTAGCCTACAAGTTACGCCCATAATTATTTTATTCAACAATTGCGCGTTATTCATGTTTTATTTATTGTTATTAATGAGATGTTGTAAATATCTATTTATTTCTTTATAAAAAAAACTGTCAATACTAACAGCACCAAACAGCACGATTCAATGTTTTGGTTTGAGGTTAGCCGGTTATGAATAAACTCCATGTCGAAAACATTCGGCCTCTCAATTTTAGCCTCAATGGGTAACAACAGGGAGTTGTTGTTACCTACTATTTCGTTACGACTCAGAAAATAGTTACGTTTATTTTCATTACTCCACAATGGCCGAGCTAGTAGGAATCTTCATTGAGTTATGACAAGTAATTGTCACCAGTCGATAAATGGCTATTTAGGGTTCGGTTTTTAGGCATGATAAAACATGAATAACGCGCATGAGTTGAATAAAAAACAATTACAATGTAATATTGAAGTTTGATTGGACGTCAAGTTTACATTGTAAATAATTGTGAATTTAAATTTATAGTATAGCTTCTCTGATTCGGATTCATACGGGTAGATTTTAATTTGACAACGAAATAATCAAAAGAAAGCTCTTTTAGTTTAGCTTACAACAATTAAGTTCAGAGATCGCGTGCGAAATTCCTGACTTGCTTTATATTTTTGCTCAGTGCCTCTTTTTACGTAGCGTAATAATCGGTTCAGAAATTTCTGAGATTATCTACAACAATATACTGATAACATGTGACAGCATTTGAACACTCTGAAGATGATACAAAACGTATCGAAACGTTAGTATTAAATGCAAGTTTAAAAAAATCTCAGTATTGCTTCATTTTCGATCCTTATGCCACGGAATTCCTTCCAAATACTCATCATTATCTACAACACTATAACAGACTTATTCCTTTTTGTAATATTTGTATAGATAAACATAAAAAAATAACGTACAGATAATGAAACAAATTAGAAAATTATTGGTTGATGGGAATTTTGATAATCATATTGGCAGTTTCACTTGGATAGTCAACATTAGTTTTATATATACAGGTACAATTTTCTTCGCGTTGTTCGATGACCTCGCGTTGCGATGACTTCGACTAGAATAACTATTTACAGTTTTTAGGTAAAGTGGATCTTGTTTCGATTAATAATGCATTTTAATTAAAATGCATTCAACTGTGGAAATTATCGTTTTACATAATGGATAATGTAATGGTTTAGTTTTTGTCTCGGTTATTTACTTTATAAAATATGTTAGCGCTTGCAAAGTAAATTTTTATTAAAATTTATAGAACAATTTTAATATACAATCAAACATTTGAAATTAGGTTTTAATTATATTTTTAGTTAAAACAGTGTTAGCTCAAAAATCGAGCAAATATTAAAGTGAAACTTTTATTCTATCGCCCCGATTTTTTCTGGCCGTCTGTTGCATGTCGCATTACAGGCGGCCGCGGAGTAGGGGTAAAGTGAAAGGCGTTCGGAGTAGGCGCTTGGTAGAGAAGCCAAGGCCATGATTAGCATCAGCTGACCGTGTAGTATGTATAACACATAATCAGTCTGTCATGCGGGCAAGTGCTGTACAGTGTTTACATGTTTTTATTCGTGTATTCATGTGAATATTGTTGTTTATAATTAATCGTGATGGATAAGTGTCTACAATCCAATGCCTACAATCCAATAAAAGCTTCACTTGCGTCGTGGTTTCTTAAAACCAGACAACTGTTTTTTGCTGTCTTTATTTTATATTTTTTCATGAGCTATAACGCATGTTCAAACTGTGTTAAAATGTTTACAATAAAGATGAAAATATAAAAGACAACATAGTCTAGACAAAATGTAATATTAAAGCTTTCCTATATCTCACAGCAGTTGACTTGGGGTGACGAGGTCGTAGGTTATGGAAGTGTCGGACTGACGAGAACATTTCCTAGATTTTGGAATTGGGACTTACATGTTTGGGACTGAAAGTGTTAAGATAACACAGTTCAAACAATATCGGTAAAGCTTTCGCTCATCTCGTTGAATTTATCTATAGGGTAAAGTCGAGGGGAAGTTTGCGTAAATGTGTACAGTATATTATGCGTGGGATGTCCGTCGTACCATTGGATATGTCTTTTGTATTATGCGGGGCGGGAGGGGGGCGGGGTGTTGTTAGGAACACTGCTCTGGTTGAATATGATGGATGACGAGTGAATTTATTTTGTATACGAGGGTAGTTATTTTTTTATTTATAATGTACTAAATCAAAGGATAGATAGATATTTTTATTCTATAATACTGGAAACAGCTTAGAATACGTCAATACAATAGGTATAACAGTTAGTTTAAAAAGTCATTCATTTTATAAAAACATTTTTCAATTAAAAATTTTTTAAGACTGAATTTGTCATAATTGTTAATATTTTTTATTTCTATAGGCAATTACTTATTTTATAATTTTGTACAGGTACATAGCGGCCCCCTATTGCACAAAGAAAAGCGGTATAATAATATGTTATTATAGTCTTCATGCGCAATAAAGTCAAAAGAAGATCACAAAATTATGTTTGAATTGATGTAGGTAACCTAAAAACTATTTGACGTGTTTTATTATTATTTTTTTTTATTTTCAAGGCCGTTTGGGAATTGTGAGTTTGTACTATTGACAACGATGTGCAAAAGGTTTTGATCATTATCTAGTTTGTAAATTATAGACGCTCGACAACATATTATGTTCTGAACGGCCCATTTTTTTCACTTTCGGTGAATCTCGTTTAAGAACTTAAGCAGTGGCATACTTAACACCAGCAGCCCGTGGGGCTAAACTAGAAAGAGGAGCTTTCGATCTAACATTTTTTTAACCCTAAAGATTTTTTAATCACAAAAATTAAGGTTTTATTTATTGAAGTGTTTTCACAAATGCTAAGGAAATTTCGAGTTTTTGACGAGCATAAATGCGTTAAGTATTAGTAATCCTGTAAAACTATATATTTTCAAAATCACACATTAAAAAACTTGATCGTTCATCTTCGGAAGGTCATAACTACGCGAGCCTTTGGAAAAAGGGCATGTCCAACTTGTTACTGCGCCGTTGGTAGGTAGTTGGTAGCGTGGAAAATTTGCAATCACCGTTTTCCTATGAGGTATTTTGATAGAGCAATTTCGATCTTCAGTTCGGGAACGGTCGTATAACATGCTGTAACAAAACATGATAAAATAGCATGGAATGATGCAATGTAATTAAGATTCGTTAAGTGCTATAATTTATCTCATTGTTCAATGTGTGATCATAAGTCATCATATTCATTTTGTCACATAGCCGGTTCCTGTAAAAAGTACTTTTGCCTTCTTAGATTTTAAGATCATTTATTTTAGTTTTGGAATAAACTACCCTCGTATATTACACTTTGTAAGTGAGTAAATTGTTTGTGCTTGCATTATATAAACCATAACATTGTTATAAACATAACGCTAAAAATAATTAACCTATGTTCTAAAAAAAATTTCTTCAATTTAAAAATGTTCAAAAAATAAAAAGCAAAAAAAAACAAACAAAAAACGTGACTGAGTGTAACACAATAACTTCTGAAAAAAATAAAGTAATTTTTTAATTTCTCGATAGTTTTTTTTAAATAGGTAGTTTTGACAGTTCGTATACTCGTATATGTATTTTTGTACATTATTTGTACTTATATCTTATAATAATAGTATATTGTGCGACCAGTGAGAGAAGGAGAAGATTCCATGAGCGTAGCAAGTGCGGTAAAACGCACGCGAGTGGAATATTCTCCTTCGATCAATGGTCGCACATAATACTTTATTCAACTAGCACGAGTAATATGTAATCGGGGCCCTGATAAAAGAGGGGAAAATAATAAATCACTTCATTGATTGACGTACCCACCGTCAGTGTATAAACACAAGATTGCCATGACTTTTGCTGAATTGCGATGCTGTTTTCATATATACAATACCGCCTACCACGTTCCTATTGGTCCAGAAGCTGCGTGCAGTTTTTTTTCATTATTTCCCGCTTGGGCTTGCTACTGAGTTTCTATTGGTCCAGAAAATTGATTATCACACTTTACGGCTTATTATTAGCACTCTACGCGTCAACATGAAGTAATTTATTATTTCTCCCGAGTTTAGCATGGCCCCGAAATTACATATTACTCACGCGTGTTGAATAAAATCGTATAACTGGTTTTCTGACAAATTTTTCATTTATTTTGGAATATGAAAGTTATGTGGATATTTGAGTTCCAGGATTTCGAATCAAATTTTTTTCATGCGAGTTACTTCAGCTCGCTTCAATATATTATTTATATATTGATAAGAACTGAAGAAGTTCGCATAAAAAAAATGATGATTCGAATTACTGGAACTGAATTAACATCTACAAATATGGAGAAACATGCATAATTTCAAATTAATGAACTAACTTTAAATACGATGAGTTTGTATAAGTGAGTTGAGTGTCGTATTTTATAATAATATGCGGAGACTAAATTTACTAAAGCGAAGCATTTGTATCTTTCAACATGTACATTAATCTATTAGAAATGATCCCGCAAACCCTCCTTTGTTTATGCATAATATTATGTAAACAATATTCGGATGTTGTTGTGTTGTTCTTGTTGTTTATGTTGCGTAGTTCGGTAGTTCTACCTGTTTTCCTATTCGTCATGCATAGACAGACGGACAAATAGACACGCAGATAAAATATAAAGACAGATTTTGCGTGTGATCAATTTGTCCCTTGAAGTTATATAGACAGATTGACTATACAAAAAAAAAAAAAACTAGTATGTTTTTTCGTGTTTACTTCAAAATCTATTATTGTGTTTGACTCTATATGTCGTTCCGTTTTTTGAGATATCAAGGAGAAAAAATTTCACGAGAGCTAGAGGGAGAGAGAGATCAAATAATTCTTAAGAAATCAAAACGTGAAGATCTATTCTGACTAAATTCAATACTTACCTAGCATAGTGGAGGAGGGAAGTCAAAAACCACAGAACAATATCAAAAACTATGTACCTATTTATTGAATAGATCTTGAGAAATACGGGTTTGTAATCGACGAACCACGTTAATGTCATATAAACAACGTTGTCCCAACAATTTGGGCTATTTTAAAACCTTCGGTTAGTCTTCATTAGATCACTATATTGGTCGATAATTTTATTTATTGGAGTTCTAATCAGACGTTAATCAAAGATTTGAAGATCACTATATTATTAGTCTTTTTCGGTACTGCACATAAATATTTAGTTTTTATATTAGGTATATGTCTTCGAATTCAGTTTTCAAAGGAGATATTACAAGAAAAAAAAGACGGGTTGCACTCCGGGAGTGCCGGCAGAAGTGAAAACTTGAATATTAACGTCTTAATTTTTTGCATTTAGAAGCATTGTTTATTTATTGGCAACACTTGTAAATAAAATGGTTTGTATCATAGATTGCATTTTTATGTACGATATTTCAACGCTAGATGTCTAACGTTGTATAAATTTTACGTCTTAATTTTTTGCATTTAGAAGCATTGTTTATTTATTGGCAACACTTGTAAATAAAATGGTTTGTATCTTAGATTGCATTTTTATGTACGATATTTCAACGCTAGATATCTAACGTTGTATAAATTAGAGAGTTCTGGCTTACCCAGTTCTTACTTTACCTGACGCGAGTTTAACATTTTTTACCCATTACAAAAAAAGTGTACAACGCCGCTAAAGAAGTTTTCACTTCAAAAACAATATTTTACTCTTGACTTGAAACGAAAAATTCTGTAAGCAAAATGGGAAATGTACAAAATTAGGGTGAAATGAATCAGCAGTACCTAAAGTTAATTATAGATTTTTATCTGTAGAGGCGTGTAAAAAACATTGTTTATAAAGTTTGTAGTTTATTCCAATAATTTGATATTTGACTATTCTCCATTCAATGGAATAAAAAAATTTAAGTGTGGTAGTGATTAAGATCGACAGTATGACGAAAAAGCGAGACGCAAATATAATTCTGTGTTTGAAATTGAGCGAATTGTTTTGTTTTATTGACATTTTTTATGGAATTAATAATAATTCTTACTTTACATTTTAATCGCCCGTATACGATTTAGGTAAATATATTTTAAATAAAGGGAAGTGCAATGCTATAACATTTTGAACTCGGAAGAAGTTACAACTTGTAGACAAAACGTTGGCAATAAAAATTAACATATTACACACGTTTAGGGTCCTATTTCCCTTTATTTAGAATATATTTATCTAAATCAAAAAAAATGTTTTCCCTTTTGTATAGAATCAATCCGAAGACATACGGTATAGGTACTTGCGGCAATTTCTTGGAAAGAAAAAAACTCTTACTTACTTCCTAAGTACATAGACAAATAAAACGAAAGTGATATAACTCCACCCACACTGTACTAATATCCACTTTACATTTACTGTAGCAAAAAGAAACATCAGTATACGAATGTTAAATAATTGCATTAACGAATACCGTTAGTAAACAATAATACATTAATTAAAAGTTTTAATTAAATGCTTCCGAATCAAGTTAAAAGAAGAAAGAATTTTCTAACAATACGAAATGCTTCAAAGTCGTTTCTTTTGCACAAAAATAACTGTTTTCATTGTCAGTTAAGAGTCGGCCAACACCGCTAAGTAGCTATTATGCGGAAGTTTCCGTCCTTATTTCTTTCTTCTTTGCTCTATTGTTTGCCTCTTCGAAATAACTTCTTCATGTAGTTTATACACGCATCTTAACTACGTTCTACGCACAGTACTATACTGTATCGATAATAAATGCATGTAGAAGTATAGTATTAAAATTGAAAGACTCTATAAATACCGACCTACAGGCTGTATCTACAACTATGTCGGGTCCGTATTTCTCCAGATTTGATGTTGTTCGACGTCGAAAGAAAAGTAAACGCCTAGATTATAATGTAGGTGTCTTCGTTGGAAACCGAAGTCCGACACGACGGATAAACGAACAGCCGGGCTGGTCGATCGAATGTCTGCTTCCAGTTCGATATATCACTTCGTTAGTATAATAGTTTCGTAACAAGTTTAATAAAAATCGATCTATTCGTTTTAAACAATTCTGGTAAAAATATTGAGACAAATATTCGGAAACGTGTTTTGCCGTCTAACGGTCTAGATATCGAAACTCCCGTAAGAAAATGAATTCATAGATAGAAATCTCGTCGTTGTAGCTGGGCAAAATTTTCGATTTTTTTCAGGCACTAAACTAAATTAGTATTAATTGTTGTAAAACTTCTGACACATTCCACAGCAGACAAAGTAAAGTTGAAATGGAGTTCAAAAGCTTGCTGGTAAAAAAAGCGACAGCTTTATTGTAGCTCTAGTTGTCATTAAATGTATATTGGCAGCGTGGTGACAACATGAAGGCTGTTTCTAGATGACTGTATGGTAGTCAACGCGCGTCGTGCATAATATTATGACTGCTGTTTTGTACACAGTGACGTCTTTAGAGTCAAATTTATCATGACGCTCTATCTTTTCTAAACGAAACTGCTCCAGGCGCGGTCCGAAGGGGGGGTCACAGGGGACATGACCCCCCCAAAATCTAAGGTCAAATTGAAAAATCTCAAAAATTTGCCAAATAATAAAAGGAAATTTTATTCCAAATACCTATTTTTTATTAGTGTAGTGAGTGACCCCCCCAAAATTTCAGGCTGCGACCGCGCCTGAACTGCTCTATATTATAGAAGAGCAGTTTCGTTTAGAAAAGATAGTAGCGTCATTTTTGAGCACAAAGGAGAATGTGTACACTTTTATGTCTACGGTTTTCTACTGTTAATAAATATATCTTAATTTTATTACTTATACTAGCGGTCCCGCCCGGTTTCACCCGGGTGTAAAAGAACAAATGAGGAAGGGAGGAACATGAGTACACACATTCATCTTAGTTTACCGAGATGAATGTTGTGTCCAAATTTCATGATGATCGGAGTTACCGTTCAAAAGTTTTTGTCGATAAAAAGCAGTGTTAATACTTTTTTTAACAAATAATTTTTTTTTAATTAATTAAATAAAATTAAAATAAATTTAAATGTAAGCTTTAGAAGAAAGCAATGTAGAAAATAAAAAAATAAATAAAAATGTATTCGCCCAACGTAGGGCTCGAACCCACGACCCTGATATTGACAGTCGTGTGTTCTACCGATTGAGCTAGCCGGCGTTGTATTCTTGCAACGCTAATATGAGTATATTTAGTTAGTGCATTTCACCTGAATAGACGCTTATTTTTGAGATACATTTTACAACATTTTTCATCAATGCTCCGCTCCTAATGGTCGTAGCCTGATTTTATATAGCCTATAGCCTTCTTCGATAAACGGGCTATCCAACAAAAAAATTTTTTTTCAATTTGAACCAGTAGTTCCTGAGATTAGCGCGTTCAAACAAACAAATAAACAAACAAACTCTTCAGCTTAATATATTAGTATAGATTATATTAATTTTATGTCATTATTACCAAAAAAAAAAAACTTATAAGCAATTTTTTGTAACATGATAAGCGTGAAAGTAAAAAGATTTGGGTTCTATCCTCGGAAGTGACTTGCATATTTTTTGACGTGATAACGTCTTATAAATTGATGAATCACCAATCTTATAAATTGATAAAACACCGGCTGCATGTACGAAAAAGTGTAACGTTCCTAACGTTCGTAACGTTCCGCCTGACCCTGTGCGTGCTTTTCTCGAAAACGGCCCTAACGATTTGGATGAAATTTACTGAAACGGGATTTTAGGGGGCAAAAAATCGTTTTAGCTAGGTCTCATCTCTCGAAAAAATCGTTTTCTTACAAATTTTATCATTATAAAAATCAATTTTTTGACGTATGAAAATACTTATTTTGTAAGTAGGTTTTGGAATTTTATATAGTGAAACAATTGTTTTATAAATATTATGACAGCTAATCTTTGAGACTTAAAATAAATACGAAAGAAAGAAAGTTAAAAAAAACAATTATATTATATGGTGAGTAATTTAAATAAATAAAATTAACCTAAATTTGAAGCGAAAGATGCAATATTAATTCGAATTATTATAGTTATTATATAAATTTAGGTTATGTATTACGGAATACGTTATCACGTAAAACTATCGTCCGTAAACCGACTTTACAGACAACCAATTTTTCCTTTACTGATATATATAATTTATACAGTTAATTTTATAAACGACGTAAGTATTTAACTGTCTCGCGATAACTGCTGTTAATTTTGGTTGCGCCTAAATCAGTCCCTGGATGTACGTATGTCGCGAGTTAATGCAACATACAATTTCCACGCGAGAGAAAAACTCGTTTGCAAGTCGTTTTATGGAACAGGTAATGGCGTTTGCGAATTACGCTCGGAGATAATGTGTACACTAACTTGTAAAGGTATGTCTCTTTCATTCTCTTCCTTGTTCAAAAACGCCATAAAATTGTCTTTTTTTTTGATGTTTTGATGCAGAACTGTATCATGTTGAAGATGAATTAAAGTTTTGATATTAAAATATTTTTACAATTTTGCTACTTGACGACGTGTGAAATTAAAATGTAAATGATATTATGTTTTTATATTCATATCTAGATCTTTATATAATTTAAGTTTATGTAAGGGTTTTGAACGCTAAGAAAAGGGGTTCTCCATGCTGATCGAAAAATGCAAATTGTAAATTTTTTTCAAAATCAAACGCTATATACAGTATGTAAACGCGTAAGGTGCACATAGGGAAATTAGCATTGGGAAAAAATACTTGGATCAGAGTTAGCCATGACTGCATTATTTGTTATTTCTATTGAATTATCGTGGTAATCTTGAGAATTTCTATTTTATTTTGATTTATTTTTATTTTACTTGGCTTTTTTAATAATAAAAAGCTCTTATAAATCATTATTTTAATTTTTTTGTACAAAAATAAAACAAAAAAACAACTCCATCTGTTTGGAAACATTTCATTCAAAAATTGTCTGACTGGTATGACGTATGCACGTTGGTAAATCAGTGACCCAATGTCTTTAGGTTCAACACGAATAGGCGGAGATATTTGATCTCGCATCATATTTAAGTATTTTTGGGAATTTAATGTCCCATTAATAAAAAAGGTCCGATTATATTGTAATCATTTGAATATTTTCTTCGGTAGTATACACATTCATTTTGCAAAAGAATATTATCTGTCAAATTAAAAAACAAGATTTCAAGGCTCACTCTGATCCAGTCATTTTTTCCCAATGTTAATTTCCCTATGTGCACCTTACGGGTTTACATACTGTAGACGTTCTGGTTTTGCATTGTTTTTTTGATATTTAGCCACTAGGATTTAAAGAAGTCTCTATTTGTAATTTCGTTTCTTTTGTACGATCCTTAGTTGGAGCAAAATTTTCGTTTCTCTCTTTCTCTCATGGCTTAAGTTATCACGATCTGGTTAAATGGAACTTTTCTATTGTATTTGTTCTGAAAATAATAAACAACATTGAGATAACGCTTCCATTAAAAACCAATTAGATTAAATATCGAAATGAAAACGATCCCAACGTTGAGATATTAAAACGTTACCTGTTTTTAAACAATTAATTAATAGATTTGTTTTATAATGTAATATTAAGTGTAAGCAATTATTATTCATGACATTCTTCGACAGAGAATAATTGATATTTTAACGTTACGAAACGGATGCTTAAAACAATACCAACATAACTTTTTAATTTGTATAATTGGACACAGAATTGTTCTAAATCAATGATTCCCATTAAAAAGTCAACGTGATTTCTTATACCTTACAATTTTATTGATGCATATTTTGCTGGTTTTATTGCCACATAAAACGTAATTTGCATAAATATTAACTGTTGAAAGAATGTATTTTATGAAACGAATGTGACATTTAATCAATAACAATTTGAGAAACACTTCAATTTATAAAATATTTTTAACAAAAAAATTGAGCCGACTTCACACTAAAAAGTAAAAAATAATTGCGTATTGAAATGTTTTGGAGTCGGTGTCAGCCAAAATGAAATCTATTCCGAGAACTACACCGACTCCAAAACATTTCAATACGCAATTATTTTTTACTTTTTAGTGTGAAGTCGGCTCAATTTTTTGTTAAAAATATTTTATTTTTCTCTTTTTAGTGTTAATCTAACACTAAAAATCGGTGAACATACATAAAAAACATTATGCGTTTCTTTGAAATTTGAGAGTTTCCCTCGATTTCTCCGGATTCCACCATCAGATCCTGACTTGGTTCCGATGGGACCACCTCTGAGGTGCACTCTTTCGAATAAAAAAAAAAAAATTGAAAATCGGTCCATAATTGACGGAGAAATCGGTGAACATACATAAAAAAAAAATATATATACAGACGAACACAGAACCTCCTCCTTTTTGTTGAAGTCGGTTAAAAATTACTCACAAATAAACTCAAACTTCAAAAAAATCAAGATTTTGAAGCTTTGTTCTAGTCATTTCAGTGGGTCAATATTTTATTAAATAATTAAAATTCATTCCAAAATTTTGTAGTAGTGCTACAATAAAAGAAAATACTTAAAAATTTTCCTGTATTTAGTTAATCATGTTCGCTATTTAAATGTCTTGACAAAGATAGCTTTTGAATGTCTATATAATAATTTAAAATCTCTTTCTAAGAATAACAGAATCTGTTTCAATTAGTAAATTTTGTTTGATTAAATCAAAATTAATTTGTGCCATAGAGTTCTGTGGTTACCAACTGAACATTTAACTGCCTTTTAATTACTCGGTTCTTAATTAATTAATGTTTAATATTCACCTACACAATATTTGAAAGCAATATTATACAATGGGATCGCATTGCATGAACCTTGTTAAGTAGACGCTTATTATGTGTTTAAAAACGATATACATACCAGTAAGGGATATGATCAGACGCACAATCAGTAGATATAATTAATTCAATAGAACAATACCACAGCACCGTTCCAAGTTTAGTATTATTATAGATCTATAATACAATACACTGTGCATATAACTGTTGTCAAATGCGTGAAAAAAAATCCGCATAAAGTGATTCCGATAGACTGTGTAAAGAAAAAAAATTCCAGCCAATTGGGCGACAGGACCATTCCAACTTCAAAAATGTTTACATTTGATTAAAATAAAGAAAATCCAATATCTTATATCGCGTGAGGTGACGCGGGTAATAGCTAGTATTCAATATGATATTTGCTAATCGTTGCCATGGTTACCTACATAATATGTTCCACGTCATGTAAATATTAATCAAAACATGCAGAACTTGTTTATTTCTGACAGATCCATAAAACAAAAGAGCGGCTTTATTTCCAAAATATTTCCAAAACTATAAAGTTTAGAAAAAAAATTTTTTAACGAAACTTTCTTGAAAAAATAAATAAAATAATAATCCGTTATGAAAAGTATACCATTATTATATAAAAAACACCGTTATAGCAAATATCTTTTCTGCACAAGCGCCGATTTTCCCCAAAAACAATAGGGCTCTTCATATTTGCATACCAAACATCCTCCCAAAATTTGGTTTCGATCCGCTCATCCGTTTGACCTGTATCGTGTTCACAGACAAACAGACGCACAGAGATTTTCCAAAAATGTTTTTTGGATTCAGGGGACCTCAAAACGGAAAGATATTGTAAAATTTTTGAAAAGTGATTTTTGACCTAAACTAGTACCATTCCCCACTTGTGGGTTGGAATGAAATGGGTGCGTGTATGTTTTACTGCGTCTGAAGTGAAACTTCACGAATAAACATTCGTATAGGCAAGTAAACACTAAACAGAAATGGGCGTGTCTTTCGAACGCCAGCCAATCGGTTCATTATAGTAGCTCATTTCCCCACTCCTGCGGCGTTATTTTTTTTTCTGTTACACTGTTGAACAAAATTACCTTCGTTGCGAATAAAGTAATTTTACTTCAAAAGCCGTGTCTGGAAAAAAATATGCATTTTGTCCACTTTCTCATTATTTATTTAAGAATTGTTTACATTTTTTACTTCCACCGCGCGCAAAGAGTTACACTCACACTTTATACGCGATAATGCAATTTTGATCAAGGCTGCGGATTATGTGAATGGATCAACGCCGTATGATAACCGATAAGCAGATAATGTGGGCAATAAAGTTCTCAGATCTGGCAACAATTGCAATAATATGTAACTATAGCATAAATAAGATGCACACTGTCTTTTGTTTGGCTGTAAAACTCACACACTACTTGTTTCGCGTAGTATTATGGTAAAGCGACAAATATCAGAGGAGAAAGAAATTTTCTGACTATAGTCAACAAACTGATTTTTTTTAATAATCGTGTGAAACTGTTGGCGGTTTTTTTTAAAGTTGGAAACGAAAGTTTTGATGTTAGTAGTTTTTGTGGTTACTGCGGCTATAGAAATTCAACTACCGATATTCTAAGCTCAAAGCTCGTTAACGGTTAAAAGGAAGTATCTATACTAAACTTCATGTGTTCCCTGGCTTTATTTCTCTCTGCACTGCACTTTGTAACTAATGAACAATAAAGTGAATTGCACAGTACGTTCGTTCCTAAACTAACATCCTATAGAACGCTTTTACATCCTGTTCAGGTCAGTTGATCTATTCTAACCATGAGAATGAAGAATTGTCTGTTAGCGCCTAAAGGGCTTTTTAATTCGGAAGACCACAAGAATCGTGCCTCTTGTGGCTTTGATGTTATTTTGACGTGATAACGTCTTATAAATTGATGAATCACCAATCTTATAAATTGATAAAACACCGGCTGCATGCACGAAAAAGTGTAACGTTCCTAACGTTCGTAACGTTCCGCCTGAGCCTGTGCGTGCTTTTCTCGAAAACGGCCCTAACTATTTGGATGAAATTTACTGAAAAGGGATTTTGGGGGGCAAAAAATCGTTTTAGCTAGGTCTCATCTCTCGAAAAAATCGTTTTCATACAAATTTTATCATTATAAAAATCAATTTTTTGACGTATGAAAATACTTAAATATTGTAAGTAGGTTTTGGAATTTTATATTATAAACAGTGAAACAATTGTTTTATAAATATTATGACAGCTAATCTTTGAGACTTAAAATAAATACGAAAGAAAGAAAGTTAAAAAAAACAATTATATTATATGGTGAGTAATTTAAATAAATAAAATTAACCTAAATTTGAAGCGAAAGATGCAATATCATAGATTCGAATTATTATAATTATTATATGTAGAATTTAGGTTATGTATTACGGAATACGTTATCACGTAAAACTATCGTCCGTAAACCGACTTTACAGACAACCAATTTTTTTTAGGATTTTAAATAAACTGGTAAGAACCCAAACGATATGTATATTATGTTTGGTAGACGGTAAAATATTTTTCAAGTTGATAAAGCTGTAGTGCAACATTAATATAATATATTTATTATATCCCGTTTACCAATTTGCAATGTGTAGTAGGTACTACATGTAAGAAAACTTACTATAGCTTTTTACTTGTCTGTTGTGCGCTGTGTCATAATAAATAGTGCTTATATTTTGTAAACTCTCGTATATGTACATAAATTAAATCTTTACGTCATGATTTTCTCGAAGTTTCATGCTGTGTTAAGTGTGTTTATATCGGCGACTTCGAGACAAAACCGCGTATAAATAATAATAATAATATTTTTGTTGGGATACAACTTTACGTAATCACATTGTACCTATAATTATATCATATTATTTCATATTATGTAATGTAGAAATTCCAATAATTTAAAATATCTTTTGTATTATAAAAATTAAAATAATTTTCAGTATAATTTTGGCACTCAGCTATAATCAACATTGAATAAAATAAAGAATTATTTTTTTGTTAATTTGTAATAACTTGTTTTATTATAAATACCTAACAATTTTTAACTCCCGTTATAATTTTGAAGCCTTTGTCTTTGTTTGTTTGTGGCATGGAAACTCCAAAACCGCTGAACCGATTTCAATGTGTTTCTTTTTTATTACTACGTCGACGGTAGCTGGCAAAAACTTTTATATTAAAAAATATGACTTCAGGTGCGAAGGTTATTTTTCTAATTAATGCTAACTGCTATTTTTTTTATAATAATAATTTAATTGTGATAAATACGTGCTCCATTGTGTAATAATCAGTAGCATTCAGGTAATCGGTAGATAGTTGAGTTCGTGTGAACAGACGATCTACTAAAAAGCCTTATTTGCAGGGATATAAATACATTTTGACTTTTCATAGTGACATCGAGAGATGGTGTTACTGTACTTATTTTTGGGTGCATAATATCATCGTAGTACTAAACCATGTTTACACGAATGAAGATTTTTGCTTTTGGCGCGTTACTGTAAAACAAAAATGAGTGCATCCACAAAAAAAAAAAACAACAAAAATATTACAATGTAAATCGTGAGGGCGACATGATTAGTTTCGAGAGTGTAGTAAGAATAAAATAATTTAATAGAACGAACTCATCGATCGATAAAAATAATGAATGCTTAATTCATCTTTAATGAGTTTTATTAATTTTATTCGTACTACACTCAAGTTTATATTGTAAATGTTATTAGTGTTCCGCTTTTTATTTTGAGGATACGATCAAGAAGAAATTCAGTTATACACTAAACAAAATATGAAAGCTTTTAAGATTTGTTTTTTGAAATATTTCACGGAATATATTCCATGGAATAGAAATGATTTTCATTTTACGAAAAACATTGTGAATGAATGGAATGCATTAGTCTTGAAGATAAATGATGGAAGAGCGAAACTCAGTGACAAATTTTAAGTGCTTTTCGGTCATTTTCCAATACATTTTAAAATTTACGTCGCTCGGTCTGTATTAAGAGGAAGAAGAAGAAGAAGAGGAGAGTCATGCATGCATTTGAATTATGGTTTAGCGCTGCAGAAGAAAACGAAACGAAAGATACTGCAGCAGAACGATTTTCTGGCAACGACAAATGGAAAAATCGAACAATAAACACAATTTAATGTATAATAAAAGTTTCCACGTGAATAGAACTTTGTTATTAGGAAAACCACTTTGTGCGAAAACTGTAGGTATTTTTAAAGTTTGAATAGCGACGAAATTCCTTTCAAAATCACGTGTTCCTGTTGGATGGGTGGTAACTACCTATATAACGTGAAAAATAACCGGGAATAAGTTTTCTTTATCGACTTGTGACTATATTTTACAAATTGAATACACTTTGCTGAACAGATCGTTTCTAAAGGCACTTACAGATTAGAAGAAAAATAAAGCACATTTCTCAAACCATATCTGAATGTGCACTAATTTTTTTAGTTATGAAACTAAAATTTTATAATAGCTGATTCAATCGTTAATAAGTTGATTGATTGCAGATTATAGCAGCTCAACACCTGACTATTTCACTCGAAGTGTAAAACCTATTCACGCAATTGTCAAGGCTGTCTGGACCTAGTACCAAGTCATATTTTCAATTTATTATTTTTAATCCTGAATAATAAAAAAATAACAACACAACCAGTTGCAATTTTATTTTACATTTTTTCACGAAACCTCCAGTCTATACATCGATACAAACATTGGTCTATTATTTTCATGAAAGCTTGACACCCCTGTTTTACGCAAACAAAACAAAAAATAAAAAAACACGCTTTATATCGAACTAAAAAGTAAAAATATATTTTTTAAATATGCTTAAAACAATAATGAATAAAAAATACTAATATTATTGTGAAAAAAGCGTGGGGCGCTTTGTTCCACATTTTCGTACATCGAGCGCCCCACGCTTTTTTCACAATAATATTAGTATTTTTTATTCATTATTATTTTAAGCTTATTTAAAAAAAATATTTTTTACTTTTTAGTTCGATATAAAGCGGGTTTTTTAGTTTTTTTAATCTATATTTATTTTTCACTTTTTAGTTTGATATAAAGCGTGTTTTTTCGTTTTTTTTAAACTATAATTATTTTCCACTTTTTAGTGCGATTTATTGTCAAAAATTTGCCGAAAAAAAAACAATTTTTTTTTCGGCGTGGTCGGGATTAGAACCCACGACCCGTGATTCCGAGAGTTGACGTCAGCAAAGACCCGTGCTTTAGACGGCACGGCTACCCACTGTAGTTACAGTGCTGGCATATTATACCACTATATAAGCCACTTGCTGTAGTCTAAACGGAGATTACAAACAAACATACATACACACATACATACAAACAAACTTACAAGTGAAGTTAATACAAAGCGTGTAAAAATAATATTTCACTGTAAGTTTAATTATTAACGTGTGACAAAACGATGACGTGATGTGTAGTGCGAATCGATCTTTATCTGATAACTCTTTTAGTACGTCCAGTGGCTGTTGAATGCAACCGCCGCCGCCTTGCGTTCTGAGCTCATATAATATTGTCAGTGGGACCTTTGTGTTCGTTTTGGGGATGTTCTGTACCCTTTACACAATAGAATGATATGGGAATTCTCAGGTTTCTTCCGTTCTATAACCTCGTTACATGCATATTACATAACTTCGGACATCTGTAAAGCGGACCATACCCATGCTAGTCATGAATTTTCATGATTGACAGTCGGAACTGATGGTCTGTTGGAGTCAAAATTAAAAAGAAAATAGTATTTTTCTCCAAAGTGTAACATAAAACACTAATATTGTGTGACTGTCGAAACTCGCTTACCTTCGTTTTAAATATAATGTCAAAGCTTGCCGTAATATAATCTGACTATTGTGACCTGTGCGAATTATTCGCACTAAATAAGTATAATAATTATCACTTTACAAAATTATTTTTTAAATATGATTGCAGGTATTCAATTCGTTTCTAATTTTGCACACTGCTTATAACGTTCTTCTTTTTGTTGTATTACAATATGAAGCTCAGATGACAGATCGAAGAAATATTTTACTAAAATTGTCATATAGAGGCGCAAGTAGCAAAAGCGTTGAGCTAAGCCGTCAGATGGCATCATGCAGCATTGCTGTCACGTTGTTCAGCGTTGCTCGCTGTTTCAAAATTAAAGCCGTCAGATGGCAGTATGCAGTATTGTGTCTGTTGTATTACAATATGAAGGTCAGATGACAGATCGAAGTGTTGACGTTGTTTCAAAATTAAAGCCGTCAGATGGCTGACGTTGTTCAGCGTTGCTGTATTTTAATTAATTTACAAAAGCAAAAGCAATAATTAATGTTTTAGTTGTCGATGTCAGTAGAGCAAGCAATTATCTGTAAAATGATATATAATTTATGTGGAGTAATTGTGAGGTTTTTTCTAAAAAGGGAGGCAAACATCTTAAACCTTATAGCGTATTAATAATATATATGATATGACGTACTAGATACAATTGACTATTTGATGTCGAATACTGGTTTGAATTTAAATGCCTCCAAACGTCTCTTTGATGCTTAATGCACTGCAATTGCATTAAGTATTGGATACAACGGATGAATTGTAAATTATAGACGCTCAATATCTTAGATTATAAGAGTTTAGGTTCCGTTCTTTAATAATTACAGCACAATTGATTTGCCATTATAAACTTAATTCGTAATTAGTTAATTTTATTATTTTCTTTCCTTTAAATAATAATAAAAACTATTATCTAAGGTACCTAAGCAAATAACAAAATATACCGGGCAATAATTAGCCGCTCAACAGGAGTGCACGTATTCTGGAATTGACTCCATTACGATGCAAATGAAAGCATATTACAAACAAAATGACACAACAAAAAACATTATTAGAACACCGAGAAAAACTAATTGGAAACACATGTACAGTACAGTGCATAAAGTACGCATCTGGAACTACTGATCGAACCTTAGATTGGTATTCGGAAAGTACCGGGATGATTTTCATGTAGAAAAAGATTCGGAAACATTAAAAAAAAATGTTATTATATTTGTAACGTAAATCCGACCGTAAAAAAATGTAGAACGAGTCCAATGTAATTTTTTTACGTTTCGACATAGATGCATCGTTCCAATTTTTCTCATCCAAGAATACGGATTGTTCGGCAAGATTCGAAAATTTTTCAGTCTACTTCAGGACTACGTTCATGCCAGCAAAAGTTATAGATTTTATCAAAACGTTGCTGTGACGTGGTTGTGGCGAATAAATAGTCCCAGAAAAACAAACAAAACAAACTTTGTTGTCTGTCTGTATGAATATCACAATCGAACTGTAGATCGATAGATAAATAGGTAGTCCTTTATTTGTATTTTCAATAATTACCTATGTCTTATTTACACATATGTTATCAATTTGAAATTTGATATCTATACTAATATATAAAGCTGAAGAGTTTGTTTGTTTGTTTGTTTGTTTGAACGTGCTAATCTCAGGAACTACTGGTTCAAATTGAAAAAAAATTTTTTTGTTGGATAGCCCATTTACCGAGGAAGGCTATAGGCTATATAATATTACGCTACGATCATTAGGAGCGGAGCTTTAATGAAAAATGTTGCAAAATGTGTCACAAAATTAAGCTTCTATTCATGTGAAATGCACTAACTAGATATACTCATATTAGTGATGCAAGAACACAACATCAGGTAGATCAATCGGTAGAGCACGCGTCTGTCAATATCAGGGTCGTGGGTTCAAGCCCCACGTTGGGCAAATATGTTTTTATTTTTACATTGCTTTCTTCTAAGGCTTACATTTAAATTTATTTTAATTTTATAAACTTTTGAACGGTAACTCCGATCATCATGAAATTTGGACACAACATTCATCTCGATAAACTAAGATGAATGTGTGTACTCATGTCCCTTCCTTCCCCATTCGTTCTTTTGCACCCGGGTGAAACCGGGCGGGACCGCTAGTAGTTATATAAATCTTATGTGCCTGCAGATACTCCTGGGAGTAATTAAATATTTTTTAGGGATATTCGCAGAAATTATTCCCCCCTCCCTTCTATCTATGTATTCGCTTCTTTGTATTGATAGTCTCTTCCATGGGCGTTTGAAATACTTCAACGGATGACTGACGTATTGTAAATATTTAGTTTAGTAGATGAAACTATGATTTATACATTACGGTCTGAATTAATTAAACTGCAATTATTCAAGTATTCGGGATTTCGTACATGTTCATTTTGGTGAATTTCGTTTTAATACAGCGCGTGCTTTAAGGTACCACCAGCTGAGTGAGCGTTTTAAATCGCTCGAGACAGTAAATGAATGTACGATTAGTACCCAGACGTCATTAGTTCCTGTCTCTATCTCCTATCTCCTCAGATTCTGTCTGTATTCGGACGCAGAGGTTGTCCAATGCCGGATAATTTTTTTCCTATTCTACCGATTGCCTTTGACTGACGACATAAAAAAATGCATCCCTCCACACGTAGAATAGATCGGTCGGAATGACTATGTGTGCTTTGTTTCTATGCTCCTTTCCTTATCGAACCTATGATCGGAACACAATTACTTTGGTGCACCTTTGTTTCGTCACGCTCGTTCGCCTTTTCCGGATTCAATGCGCTCATGGTCTCAGCTGTTGAGCGTCTATAATCTACAATCTATCTATTAAATGCGGAAAAGTATTTTGGTTTCTTGCAAATCATATATATTAATACGCTAAGGTTTAAGATGTTTGCCTCCCTTTTAAGAAAAAACCACACAATTTCTCCACATAAATTAATTAGGTATATATCATTTTACAGATAATTGCTTGCTCTACTGACATCGACAACTAAAAAATTTATTATTGCTATTGTTTTTGTAAATTAATTAAACTCTGAACAACGTCTGCCATCTGATGGCGTAACGTTAACACTTCGATCTGTCATCTGACCTTCATATTGTAAATACTACAGCATACTGCCATCTGACGGGCAACGCTGAACAACGCTTTTGCTACTTGCGCCTCTATATGACAATTTTAGTAAAATATTTCTTTTACAACAAAAAGAAGAACGTTATAAGCAGTGTGCAAAATTAGAAACGAATTGAATACCTGCAATCATATTTAAAAAATAATTTTGTAAAGTGATAATTATTATACTTATTTAGTGCGAATAATTCGCACAGGTCACGCTAGTATTGAGATGATTTGCTAAAAAAGGTCATGGTTGATAGCCTTCTCAACTGCTCTCTGTGGCCTGTATTGAATTTCTTATTACTTCTCAGCTTCTACTCTGCAATTTATATATTTAAGAATAATTAATTAATGCTTTAAAATGTACAATAATGAGGAAAGTGTGATGAATTGAACGTAATGGCATGATTGTCGTCTGTTTTATAAATTATAACATAATGACAAATGATAAACGGACATTTAACGCTTTATTTATTAATTACCTAACTAGCGTGACCTGTGCGAATTATATAAGTATAATAATTATCACTTTACAAAATTATTTTTTTAAATATGATTGCAGGTATTCAATTCGTTTCTAATTTTGCACACTGCTTATAATGTTCTTATTTTTGTTGTGAAAGAAATATTTTACTAAAATTATCATATAGAGGCGCAAGTAGCAAAAGCGTTGTTCAGCGTTGCCCGTCAGATGGCAGTATGCGGTATTTACAATAATATGATGATCAGATGACAGATCGAAATGTTAACGTTACGTTGTTCAGAGTTTAATTAATTTACAAAAACAATAGCAATAATAAATTTTTTAGTTGTCGATGTCAGTAGAGCAAGCAATTATCTGTAAAATGATATATAATTTATGTGGAGAAATTGTGTAGTTTTTTCTAAAAAGGGAGGCAAACATCTTAAACCTTAGCGTATTAATATTTATGATTTTGTTACGGAGAGTTTAACAAAAGTACTCTCGCTAGACTGTCGAGCGTCTATTATCTTTCCGCCTGTTAAATTTTATCGACAGAGTTTTTCGTATTCGTTAAAAATTATACTTTCAATCCTCTACAGCACGCTTAGCAAAAAAGTTAAATGGACAACCCTTGAGGTACAGAAAAGATAAAGAAGTATGTCTTTGCCAATGTCACTAATGACTAACGTCTTCTCTGCAGAAGAAAAACTGATCGATACAGTTTAAAAATATAGCCTCTCAGTAAGTCTGTGTATCGACTAAAATAAAAATATATCTTAATTCCGTAGAGTAGATTTTAAATAGCGAACCCGGATTCACTCGGGTCAAGTTTAGCGCGGTTATGATCTGTAAATTGCAGTTACGGGTGTGAATGTATATATAGGATTGATGTATTTTATGACAGAGGGGATAGATTTCAATCAAGTCTATCGTACACCCTCGAATAAATTATTTATATAGATAAATAAACAATATTCCCAATCCAAATGCACAAAAGAAAAAAAAACATAATTGTAACTAAATCGTCAAATTACTAATTTCTGTAGCACATAATTTTTAATTATTAGGTAAATTATCTATAATTATCAAAACAAGTTCAGTAGAGATGTATCAGTAGTGAATTTTCTTTTTCGAGTCCAGTATACCTAATTAATACTCGATTTTCCAGTCTAGTATTACAGAGAGAAAACTTTACGTGGTCTTAAAAAGTTTTTAACATTGTTCTCTATACACTACTCGACAAGAAAATCCGAGTTTTTATCAAAAACTTGATTCGTTACAAAAAAAAATTAATGAATAACACACGTTTTTCAGAATGTAGGATTGACCTTCTTACGTTATTCGACACGATTCGAAAGAGTTATTTACCTGCCAAAAAGTTTTAGATCGTTGCGTCAGCGTTGCCGTTTGGTTACAATTGTACTTTTGTTACATTTTGGTTGTTGTCGTACAAAAATACATTTTGTAATCTAATGGAATTTCTTAATAAGGTTTCTTGCTTTTGAAAAATGTATTAAATAGTATATTACATCACAAGGGCCGAGATTGCAACTTTTAAGGTCCGTGTCGTGTATACGATTTTTCTTCATATCCGCTCGAAAGTACGTACTTTCGTCAGCAGGGACGAAAGATTAACATTTACTCCCAGTGAGAACGGCGGGAGGAAAAAATTTCTCATGCGTATTTATACTCGTAACTAGGGTTACCGCTGTCATTTAATATAATAAATAACAGGGAGTAAATGTCAAACTTTCGTCCCTGCTATAGGGGACGAAAGTACGTACTTTCAATCGAGGTATGAAGAAAAAATATTTAAAATAAAAATATACTATGAGTAGGTACAAATTGCTTTTTCACATTTTTGAAAACATCACCGTGGACACTCAACAGCTGGTTTTTCTATCAAATTTTCGCACCGAAATTTGATACACTACATCAAAACTAATTGCGGCCACATTGCGTCGCGTTGAAACCAGAATCAGTAAACAAAGGAATAACGTTTCCGCGGTGACTCGATTTTTTTAAGTTAACCAAATAAGAATTTCATGCGCAAAATTTCACTGAAACTGGAACCGCATTGTAAATAAATACTTATAGTTTAAAAAAAAATAAAAAACAGGCTTTATATCAAACTAAAAAGTGAAAAATAAATATAGTTTAAAAAAAAACTAAAAAACACGCTTTATATCGAACTAAAAAGAAAAAAAATATTTTTTTTAAAATAAGCTAAAAAAGCGTGGGGCGGTTTGTTCCACATTTTCGTACATCGAGCGCCCCACGCTTTTTAAGCTTATTTAAAAAAAATATATATTTTACTTTTTAGTTCGATATAAAGCGTGTTTTTTAGTTTTTTAAATTTTATTTTCTACTTTTTAGTTCGATTTATTGTCAAAAATTTGCCGAAAAAAACAATTTTTTTTTTCGACGTGGACGGGATAAGAACCCACGACCCGTGATGCCGAAAGTTGACGTCAGCGAAGACCCGTCCCTTTAACCGCACGGCTAGCCAGTGTATACTTACAGAGCTGGCATATTATACCACTATATAAACCACTTGCTGTAGTCCAAATGAAAGTTACAAACATACATACATACAAACTTACAAGTGAAGTTAATATAAAGCGTGTAAAAAGGTTTGGAACTTCACGTTAGCTGAATATAGATTAAACATAGCTATACGGCTCAGATGTACAGACTTTTGTAAAATCTAAGAAACAATGCTAATTGCTACATCTAATTAGAGGCGCTAGTCGTTACGGCCTCTCGACTTATTATAGAAATATATACTTTGTGAAACATTAATTAACCTCACTGCGATATTTTTAGTAGATTTTTATATATAAAAATGTAATTATAATATTTTTCTCTGTCAAAGTAACTTTTCTTACGGGTGACGTGTGGTAAGGCCAATAGCAAACAATAACGACATTGAAATGTTTGTTGATAAAATAGTTTAGATATATATCTAAAATTTATTTTAAATTATTTTATGTGGGAGTTATGACATTAAGAAAAAATGAGAGACAGCGAGTTTTATCAGTCAAACAAGTCATAAAAGCACGTTGAGATACATACTACATTTTTGCACTTATCTTATAGAAAATCGAATCTCGTTCTATAAAGATATCGTACATTAAAATTTGTTTACATACACACACACGGACGTCGCCTATATGTAAACTTGCAGCTTTGATTACAATCACACAGTTTTTGTAAACACTTTGAATATATAGGATGACCGGTAATTGCTCGGATTCCTCTCTGGGAGAAGAAACTATGACTAATTTGGAATGATTTCACCTCTATCACTTGGCGCTCGGAAATGCGTCATTTTCGAGAAAATCTACTTCGGTGTTCTTTTTACAAAAACCGAATTTTGGGAGCTAAAATTTTTTAAAAAATCTCACTTTTTGGCTTGAATTTTTTCATGACCTGATAGCTTACTAATTGGCCAACCTTCCTAAAGCTTAAAACCACGAAATTTGTTGTTAGATTCTAAGTTGTGTGTTAAAACTACAATTAAATAAAAAAAAAGACGGGTTGCACTCCGGGAGTTCCGGCCGAAGTGAAAACTTGAATATTAACGTCTTACGAATTTTCGATCAAAATGGTTTGTATCATAGATTGCATTTTTATGTACGATATTTCAACGCTAGATGTCTAGCGTTGTATAAATAAAAGTTTTCGTCTTACGAATTTTCGATCAGGACACGTGACCTGACGCGAGTTTAACATTTTTTACCCATTACAAGAAAAGTGTACAACGCCGCTAAAGAAGTTTTCACTTCAAAAATAAAATAAAAATTCTTCACAGAAGTGTCGTTATCATAAAAAAAGTGTGTGTCAGCTCCGATGCACGACTGGAGTTTACTCCTTAGATACGCTGTGTAATGTATTTCATCTCATTCTTTCACACGTTAAATCATACAGATATATATATTGTTTGTCTCTTATGAAGCGGTGGAGCGTAACGCCAATTTATTTTACTATACTCATAAAATTTTCGTACCGGGCCTTATAACTCAAAATGAGTAAACTCCAACAAATGACGAATTTCCGACCCCTCAAGTGACAAGATTAAATCATTCCAAATTAGGCATGGTTTCTTCTCCCAAGAGGAATACGAGCAATTATCGGTCACTCTGTATAATAATAATGTACATATTTACGCGTGTTATGCATTGTTTAGTGTTCAACACTTAAGTGTGTATTATATCAACTGTAATTAGTCAGTACTTAGCTATTTGCTTGAGCCCGGTGATTTCGTATTTATCTAAGACAGAGCACGTTATTTGCAAACATAAACACACAATGTACGTACGTTACATTAATAATTATATATGTTAAACACGCGAAAACAAAACATTTGCATACCACTAATGTAACATACTAGAGAGCATAAAACTTAGAATGACATAACTCTATCACTGTGATGTCGAGAATGAAAGGCCATTAGATACACAGGTTACCTCGTTAATGAATGACGTGTGAGCTGGAAGACCGTACATATTTTGATCAGCCACACGGTATCAATATTTCTTTTAAACTTAAGCTTTTGAGTTTAAATCCTTGATACATTTGGCCACAAATCTGCCGAAAGCCATTTTCCTTGTGACCGCAGATATGCGTCATATATACATCCAGTTTCATTCACACAGCTGGCAGATTTCGCATCAGAAGACACAAGCAAGAGAAATCGAGAGTCGGTATTATCTTCGTTCATGCGTATTATATTGAACAAAGACAACATTTTTAGGTATTCATTCTCGATTGTTTTTCACCGTTATATTTTTTAAGAATAGGTATTTTGCTGAACACGATGTACAATACATTCATATTTATTTATTTTTTCCTTATTTTTCTCACTGCCTATAGCGCAATACATACATTATGGTAATTCACAGATTTTCTTAAAATGCAGTCCCTCCGATTTATTTATACACGCTTATGACTTGAACGTCTTTGTAATTGGCAATCCAATCTAATTTGCTTCTAATTTGTGCTTACTTTCAAATTCTCGGTATTGTAGTTTACTCTAATTATTTTTTTTTTAATTCCAATCAGTCATTTTCACTCCATGTAAATTTTGAGTTTGAAAAAATGACTTATTTTTCCAGACAATTAGATAACCTTATTTTTCCAAATTATAAAAAAATTGACTTATGCTTGTAGTCAAATATTCCAAAAGACCTTTTCGTTAAAATGATTAAGTTAGTTTGACGTGTTGTAGAGCAGAGTCAGACTGATTTATCTAAAGGACCATTTATAATATTTAGGGTATGTTAGCGTACCAGACGCTAAATTAAAAACTAAAACATATACTAAATTAAAATGAAGGAAGGTTTTGGTTGAGGATCATAAAATAAACTTTACCAATGTTTCGCTAATGGCCACTAGCAAAACATTGGTAAAGTTTATTTTATGATCCTCAACCAAAACCTTCCTTCTTCTTAACATTCTATTGGATCAACACTACTTTATACTAAATTAAATCTTTATTTAGTTTAAATCAGTTTTTAAATAAAGGTAATAACAAGGGTAAATAATGGTGAGCTTGAGGATCCAGACACCTGAGGTCTCTTGTTTTTGATAAGCTCATTGATGTCAGCTGTCTAAAACCCTCACTGGATAGATTCCGGTCGCGGACCGTATCGAGATGGCTAGAGGGCCATGACATCACTGTTTGTAGAGCAGTCAAAGGTTTGAAGAACAGAGGAAAGTAAATGTTCGCACTGTGGGGTAAAAATATCTGTCAAAACGTCGTCGACTTAAAAAATTGGTTGTCTGTAAAGTCGGTTTACGGACGATAGTTTTACGTGATAACGTATTCCGTAATACATAACCTAAACCTCCCAAAATTTGGTTTCAATCCGCTTATCCTTGGTGTCGGAATGATAAGAAATGTCAAAAGTGACGTTTGCAACTGTCAAAGTATTATGTTCTAATAATAATTAGTTATTCCAATACTTAACTTAGAAGGCGTTGCATTTCACAAAACACTAATGTCAAAAAATTGAATTAAACATTAGAAATGCAGCCGTTTTCATGTTAAGACAAGACATACGTTATTTTCTAATTTCCATGTACGGCAAACAAAGACGACCGACCGCGTCGCGCCATGCATTAGACAACATTGCATTTATACAGCTATTTTTCTATATAAATTTGTATAAAAAAACTGTTTAGGCAAATTCTGTTATACGAAATCTATGTAAAATGTTCTCCTCTTTCGTTTAAGACTGGTTTCAAACCGATCTGATTTAAATTGAGCGAGAAATTAGCAAAAAGCACGCACAGGGTCAGGCGGAACGTTACGCGTTACGAACGTTACGCGTTAGGAACGTTACACTTTTTCGTGCATGCAGCCGGTGTTTTATCAATTTATAAGATTGGTGATTCATCAATTTATAAGACGTTATCACGTCAAAAACTCATAAATTTAGATTTATGTAAATTTATTTACTGATCCCAAAACCGACTTATTTAAAAACTATTTAACAAGTCTTTTATGCTAATGTGAGTTTCCTCTGTGGTGAAATAATTATTCGAGTTGAACTGTAATCTGCACCACAATATAATGCAATTGTATATGTAATAAAATTAACTAATTTAAACACATGCTTTAGGTTATGAGAAGTTTCATTGCGCTAATTCTCTAATCTTTTTATAGCACAATTTTTTTGCACATTATTTAATTATTATATGAAGGTCGTGTAAACTGCAATACATTGGAAAGCGGTGTAGTTTCTTTAACAAAAAAAAATACTGTTTGCAAAACATATCAGTATTACAGAGAGCAAATAAAAATTAAATATTTATCTATATAATGTGGTTAATGTATACTCAAGCTTCAAAATATTTATTTTATTAAAATTGAAGTATGTCGTTTCTATTGAACAAACAATATTTGAGTCTGTCTTTCGATTTAATAATATTTGTTGTATGTAAATATTTTTTATGCTTAAAGAGATCATATTATCAGCACAGTTTATTATTTTTGTTGTTAATTATACATTTAAGAAGATTGAAAGCACGGTTTTTATAAACGCATCAATACCACACACGAATAATAGTTTTTTTGACGAAATTTGAACTTAGACAGTGAGTTTAAAGTTTAATGCTATTCTGGAATGGTCAATGTAATTATTTACAGGACTGCGTTAAATTCGGATGTTGAAATCTAAGAATAAAAAAAAGCTCACAATTCAAATTTTACAAGATTTTTTATGTTTTGCCTATATTATTTGGGAATTAATAATTTGCTGTTATTTTCTTGTTCCGAACAATCGTGCAACTGAATTTAAGAGATTAGGAACATAATTTTTTCTATTCTTGCCGTTATTGGTTCGAAGGCACTGTTTAGTATTGTACTTAATTAAATTTTGATTACTATATCATTATCTGAAAAAAATATCGGCGCATGGTTTTCAATCGAATTTTTTTAGTTTTATTGTATTTACAGTATTTTAGGCCATAAAGTGCTATTTTATTACTTTAAATTATCTAAAATAACAAACTGAAACTAGTGGACGATTATTACTAAGAAAAAGGAAGGGTTATAATTTTAGGTAAACAGGGGCCACTTTTCTTCGTTTGCGAATGAAATGTTACAAACAAATGCATATTGAATATGCCGCGTCTTCTGCGTCAGTCCCTTCCAAAATTTCTTAGTTTTCCTCTACACTGTACATTTTGAATTCTATTTATTAATGAAAAACAAATAACATTTTTTAAATTATTTATTCTTTGTTTCAGGTAAGCAGTAAAATATTCAGATTTGATGTATGTATTTTAATTTTATTTATTTATTTAAATATTTAATTTGTCATTAACACCCACAAACGTGTTTCTTATTAAGAAATATGTGTAGCCACAATCTAAGGTCAATGTCAATCAGGTTTTCTGACAATAGATAGATAGATAGATACCTAGATAAATTTATTGTCCATAATAGCTATACAGCAGGAGTTCGTCATAAATTTCTTAATTAAAATTAATTTAAAAAATTTCTTCAGACCACCAGTAGTCTAAAATGTAGAGATGGAGTGTTTTGAACTTTTTGAAATAAAATTACTGTGGAAATTGCTCGTAGAAACATAGATAAAGTGTCACAACAATAAATTGTTAATTTACTTTATTTTGTTAATTGAAATAAGAAACAAAACAGTTTGCGTTATGTTAATTGACTATATATGAAACTATCATTTAATTTCATTACGTCGTGCCAATCATTTTCTCATGGATTTAACATTACTTGATACACTAACACTTTCTTGAAGACTCATTTCCGGGAAATATGTAAATTAATAAACGAAGTAGCATCCGATTGATTGTGTAATTTATCGACAAATTAATAACTATATAAGTTTTATAGATTAATGTTTTAACTGCAGCTGATGACTTTCTTTGATGCTACATCGAACCAAAAAATAGGCTACTTATTTTAAAGAAAATATTCATACTTTCTAAACCAGTATAACATATACTTAAAATGAAATTGGTTTTTAGTACGAAGAAATTTTCTTTAAAGAGGTTTCCATGAACACAATACCTACAGTTTTATCAATGAACTTTTGTTGCTTATATATTTTTGTCGGGGTGACTTCTAAAATGGTGTTTCATTTCCGTATTGATTTGTTTATAGTTGAAAGAAAGTAATTTTAAACTCTGGTAATAGTTTGTTTCGTGACTTAATTCTTAGTGAAACAGTTCTTCTATAGTAAAACATTCAAATCGAATTTTAATAACAATGATTATTATTTAAGTTGGGGCGCCTAAAACGGTGCACGATTTTGGCATTAAACCTTCAGACTAAACGTCAGAATCAGACGAAAGACTTCAAACGCAAACCAATATTGGCTTTTATCGTCTACAACTAGTAAGGATGTACAAACTTCGGTCCACACTTGCCGGTGGTTATTCAGAGTCTTTTAATAAGAATAACAAAACGCGAAAACTTGTGGATGAAATAGTCTCATTGTTTTATTTATTTTGAAGCATATTTGACGGAATTGGCCGCGCTAAATATGCCGGCCGTATTTTCATACTGGTAACCGCCATAATGTGTCAAAAATAGGATATCTTCAATTGGGGAACCTATATTTGGATTTTGACACTCTATACCTAACGTGACCATTTATTTTTTTACTCAAAACGGGACATCGGTTTATTTACGTCAATAATTAGCAGGTTTCCAATAAAAAAAAAACACTTTTTTAATGTTTTTTATTCAGAAAAACTCAGATATTATTACAAATTAAAAATATACAACATAAAATATCTAGTTATATTTATATTTATCAGAGGAACAGAGAGAGAGAGATTGTGAATTATAGACGCTCAACAGCTGAGGTCATCAGCGTCATCAGAGGGACATATTTATATCATTTGCTTATGAGAAAAGAAAAAGGTATATGCACTTATATCTATGATAAACAAATATAGAAATATCAATTGGTTGAAATACAATTGTCAAAAATATAATATAGGTATACAGTTTTTTAAATATTTACATCTTTTTAATTAACGTAAGTTTACATTTTTTAGCTAAAATAGAAACCCGCACCGCTCGCGTCCGGCGAGATCCATAATTTTCTCGCGGTTTCGGAAAACAAGACAATTGTGCGTCCCGGAGCTTTTTTGGGGACAAAGGGACAGATAACCGAAAAAAGGGATGGTGCCGTTCAAAACGGGACGTATGGTCACGTTATCTGTACCTATATGTGTGTAAATCTACGAAGTTAAAAGATCGCATAGGAAGAATACATTTCAATAACAGAAAAGTATGTACATCCCTAATTTACTGTTTAAACAACATTATTGGACCCGTGCTTGTAGTAGAACAGAAGATCTAATTATAAAATCATTTATCTTTATATGCATGTTTGTTTGTACATATAATATCGCACTTTCACAGGCAATCATTAGAGGTGTTCTTTAATAAAATGGACAGTTGATTGGATCGGCATGTCAAATGGTACATCCGTGTTATTACTTTGCTAATGACGTATTTTTTGCGGAAAACAATCTGTTTGGTTTGACTAACAATTAACTGAAATATTTCGTGTCGTGCCGCAGGTAAATGTGATTGACCGTGTTAATTTTGCATTTATTGCCTTTAAGTACTGATTTCCTAACAAAGCGGTACCGTAATATAGAGACCAAACATGACGTTATAAAAAACGAGTGCACGGAAGTAAACAAATGCCGCTTTTGTCGTTACGATGGAACTATACACTGGCAACGCGAACAGAACTATGAAAGTGGCTTTTAATTATTAAATTAATAAAAAAACATGAACATATCACACGCATAGAATTTAAAAATAGCTACATTTTCTTTTCCCACCAGAAAATGTCTAAATATAACTAAAAAGTGACAGTCTTGAGAGTGTTCAGATGTTTACCTACATTCTTTTATAATTTGTGACCAATATTAGAGATTTAAGATAATCGGTTTTTGCTGTTGTAATATCATAGTTTCTTAACTTTATTAATTAATTTCATTGATATTGTCAAGAAAAGATCGGAATGGTAAAATCTGCAGTTGATGATACAAATCACGATTAATAATAATCTCTCAAGGAGGTTGATGCGTTACAGTCCCAATCAAAAGTAAGTCGAATTCTAAATGGGAACTTTTCCATAACAAATTTTTACAAAAGGTTATAAGTCGATGATACCAATAAATTATTGTCATAAAGGCATAAATAAATAATTTTTTTAATATTATAACTTTTGATTTTTTGTACAAAGTTAGGTTAGAATAAATAAATTTATGTAAATATCTGTATTTTACATATTTTTTGCAGTAAATAATTAAAAAAAAAAATTAGAAGTAATAAAAATTAAAATTAAATCAATAAAAAGTCGAAAATTCAGTTAAAATTGTTAGAAATTGTCAAGAATAAAAGTCCATAATCGAAAAGTGCTAAGGTTCAATATTTTTTTTTATTGATTAAAAGTCTCCTAATTAAATTGAAAAAAATAATAAAATATGCGTAAGACATCGATGCTTTACATAGTTAGTTTTCGGAACTGTTGATATTATTTGGTTATTTGCAAAAAATTAAAATGTACCGTTTGCATGCTAAGTTGACATATTTTCCATAAGACTATATGTAAAAGTTTTTTTTAATTTGTAACTTTATAAATCTCCTAATGATTTAGGATTTTTTACAGAAAATTTTGTCATAAAAAAATCTATTAAAAAAACTTTAATTCAGATTTTTTTCATTATCTTTGTAAAACGGCTTAACCTCCTTAAAATATCATTGTTTTGGTATCTATATGGTAAGTAGTTATGAGATAGTTAATAAAATAATGGTGAATGAGAAACAAAACGAGCAAATGCAACATCAGCAGTATCACGGACGCCACGCATCATAAAGCCTGCTATCCACTAAGATCAAAACTGTACCGTGCTGATTGGAACTGCGTCAACTCCAACTTTTGAAACTAGCCTAGTTGCTATAATCACCATAAGTTATTTAGGATCAAAGGTAAAACGATTTATAAGAGAAATTCTGGCACGGTACAACTTTTCTTGTAGTGAACGACTGGCTTAAGAAATGACCTAAAATTGCTGCATGGTCATTGCATTACGTTTCTAGTTGATCGGATTGTATGTACTTTTAAACGGGTTTATTTGTATCTACTTAATGAGTATTTGGAAAACTAACTCAATTCGTATATTAGTTCACCAACGCGTTTGTCATCATATATATTAATACGCTAAGGTTAAAGATGTTTGCCTCCCTTTTTAGAAAAAACCTCACAATTTCTCCGCATAAATTATATATCATTTTACAGATAATTGCTTGCTCTACTGACATCGGCAACTAAAAAATTTATTATTGCTTTAGTTTTTGTAAATTAATTAAAATACAGCAACGCTGAACAACGTCTGCCATCTGACGGCTTTAATTTTGAAACAACGTCAACACTTCGATCTGTCATCTGACCTTCATATTATAATACAACAGACACAATACTGCATACTGCCATCTGACGGCTTTAATTTTGAAACAGCGAGCAACGCTGAACAACGTCAAAGCAATGCTGCATGATGCCATCTGAAGGCTTAGCTCAACGCTTTTGCTACTTGCGCCTCTATATGACAATTTTAGTAAAATATTTCTTCGATCTGTCATCTGAGCTTCATGTTGTAATACAACAAAAAGAAGAACGTTATAAGAAGTGTGCAAAATTAGAAACGAATTGAATACCTGCAATCATATTTAAAAATAATTTTGTAAAGTGATAATTATTATACTTATTTAGTGCGAATAATTCGCACAGGTCACTCTAGTATTTAAAGTATTTGTAAACTCACAAATCACGCCCTTGTTAAGGGTTTCTTTTCACGCTTCAACTCAGCTCATATACGCTCTCTCTCTCACACACATATTTCAGTCTACCCATAACGTCTTACTCGCACTCACGTATAATAGACAGTGTGCAACTTACAGTTCTGAAACCGCCTGGCAAACATTTAGAACCGACTAAATGATCTGTTGTTTTTATTAGATATTAAAGAAAATTTCAAAATGCTTCAAGGTCTTTTTTTTCAAATAATATTTCGCAAAGTTAAAAATTCAAGACTTTTCAAGGTTTTTGACTTGCAAAAAAATCGCAAAAAACAAAGACTTCAATATATTCGTAAAATTGCGAATGTTTGTACCTATGTACAACAGATTACGCTGCTTTCCAAATGTTCTATAGACGCTGATGACCTCAGCTGTTGAGCGTCTATAATTCACAATCTCTTTCTCTCTCCAAATGATCTCAAGGAAACCTTAAATGTCCATCAATTCCAATATTTATGAAACAATTGAACACGCGCTGGTGATAAACAAAAGTTTTTCATATTACAAGCAAATGAAAAGTGATCAAATAAAATTCATGGTCGAGTAAAAAATTAAAATCTGTCTAAAATTATAAGATGCAGCGTAATTTGATACGCTTTCAAATGTGCTATTTCTAGAAATCTTGCGATAAGTAGGATGCGCCGTGATCAGTATTGCTGATTTGATATTGGACAGTGAAATACTAACAAAGTGCAATAAAAGAAGTTATACACCTTTCGCCTTCTCTGACCATTACTGGACATGAACCAATCATCCTACATTGTACAACTGGCGCAAACAACATTCTCTTGTTGTTTCAACGTCATTTCATTTGTTATTAACAATTTTGTGTTATGTAAAATATCACGTGCTTATGCAGTATTGTTTTTGCGAAATGAAATCAAACATATATTATGTTGTCCATTATATTTGTCTTTGGAAAGTAAAAGAACCATTATACAATAGATTATAGCTTACCAATAAAATCTCTTTAGTTTGCTCATTTTGTATTTATGAAATAATCAGAAAAAGTAATCCTATACGGGTTTGGTTTTTTTATTCTGAGATATACAATTCTAAAAAGACTGTTTTAATATAAATTAGTGGAAAAAATTAAAGGATCAAAAAAATTTCCAAATTTTTTGAGGTTTTTCAAGTGGCTGTACTTCCCTTAAAAATTGTCGTACTGGAATTTAAAAAAAAGGATTTTAAAGCTCGAAGCTTCTAGTTTTGAGATCTTATGATGAAAAATGTTTTCAAGCAACGTGTTCCGCTCAATCCTAATGAATACCGAAGAAAACATTTTTTCGAAATTTTTTCGGTTCTTTTTTTTGGTCTACGAACTTGGAAAAAAATTTTCCAACTTAACCACTATATGGATCGGATAACTTGTTCATTCAGCTTTAATTTGCTTTTATGAAAAGTTCGATACGACCACTTCTCGCTGAGATATCGAACTTTGAATGGAGAAGGATCTTTTTGTCTTTAACCTTCAATATCTCAGCAACCGCTGATCGCACAAGAAAATTAAGGAGGGTTTTGAAATCTTGAATAAATTTCCCACAAAAATCAGCTACGGTTTTTTGAAAAAAAATTTTTTTTTCATTCTTTACATTAATTTGAAAAAACAAGAAAAAAAGGGCTTTTGGTGGCTTTTGGGATAATCAGGCGCTAAGTTGGAAATATCGAGAAAACCAATAATGTTAAGTGTGCTTTTTACAGTTCAATATGCCCACAAAAACCTCACAAAGTTTCGATTCAATCCATCGAGCCGTTTTTTTGTTTTATTCGATCGAATTTTTGAAAAAAAAATTAAAGGATCACGATTTTGACTTTAAATGATCTTTAACAAAATGCAAAAAAAAAATGTTTTTTTCAGTTTTTTTATGCAATTTTTGTTGGTAAAAATGTTTAAATTTATGCGAAATTTATGCACTAAGAGCGATGCACTTCTGCAAAATTTTTTTCGCATAAATTAAAAATATTTTTACCAATAAAAATGCATAAAAAAACTGAAAAAAACATTTTTTTTGCATTTTGTTAAAGATCATTTAAAGTCAAAATCGTGATCCTTTAATTTTTTCCACTAATTTATATAATTAAATCATTGCAGGTTTTTAGTTAACCGCTCAAATCATTACTATTAATTATCTACGTTGATTAAAATAACTATATTTATTTAAAATCACGGAACCTTAATAGTTTTAACAATAAACCTAAGAACTATACTTGAAAAATACAGTAATTTTCTACATTTTTTTCTAAATAATAATTGAAATTTCAAACGTCGGCGCCGTGAACACGTATTTGACTGCAGTGTTATCTCTGCTGCAGTACACTGGTTAAAGTGCCCCACAGAAATAACCCTAAAATTTATGTATCGTCTTTGAGTAATGTATGATTATTGCTATATATTTAATTAATTACAAGTAGTCTGTAAGCAAAATTTCTCTTGATAAATTATTTCTCTTCTCATATTTATATCGATGCATAAAGCCTAACAGCTGCGTTTTCTCATATGTAAGTAAATTGAAGTAAATAAAAAGACGGGTTGCACTCCGGGAGTGCCGGCAGAAGTGAAAACTTGAATATTAACGTCTTACGAATTTTCGATCAGGTCACGTGTCCTGACGCGAGATTAACATTTTTTACCCATTACTAGTGAGAATCTTTTTTACAAACATTTGATTTTCTGTTTGTTGCATTTGAAAGACAATTGCTTACTCCATTAAAATATGTGATTACATTTTGTATTTATTTTAAAATAGCTAAGCAAAAAAACAAAAAAGTTTTCGTCTTACGAATTTTGTCTTACGCATTTTCGATCAGGTCTTACGAATTTTCGATCTGACGCGAGTTTAACATTTTTTACCCAGTACAAAAAAAGTGTACAACGCCGCTAAAGAAGTTTTCACTTCAAAAAAATCGTTTTTCTTCTCTCTTATAAAATAATTCAAAACAAATAAATAAGGTTTACTATTAATAATAGTGTTTTAAAATTATTGAAGTAGGGGTACCAATACAAAAATTATTAACTTAATGAATATACCGTTTTCAATTCTGAGAACATTTTGCATTTACAACTTTGGCATAAAATAATTAGGAGAGCCAATTAATACAATGTTAATGGGCAATGTTTCTTAAACAATTTGTCACAATTTAAACAAAATTATATAGTTCATCTAGATTTATGACATTTATGCGTTACACCTTACATGTACTTATATACGAAGGCACTACACGTGTAATAAGTGCTCAGTGTACCAACGAAGCCAGAGCTAGCTGCATGTTTTGCGTTATGTTCAGCGGGCGCATAAACAGGCTGTATCCGTTGATCCGCTGTTATAATTGCACCGTTTTACGACTTGGCGCTTAAAAGACAGGGTTTAACGGTATATTAACGCGTACACTATTAGTTACTCCACATTTATGTACCCAACGCGATTTTATTGTAAATGAGTTATTTTTGTAGTCTTTTCAACATTGTCTGACTTCTGTTAGCACCTTTTTGAAGTGAAAACTTCTTTAGCGGCGTTGAACACTTTTTTTGTAATTGGTAAAAAATCTTAAACTCGCGTCAGGTGTCAGGCGTCAGGACACGTGACCTGAACTTTTATTTATACAACGTTCGACATCTAGCGTTGAAATATCGTACATAAAAAAAGCAATCTATGATACAAACCATTTTGATCGAAAATTCGTAAGACGGTTAATATTGAAGTTTTCACTTCTGCTGGCACTCCCGGAATGCAAACCTTTTTTTTAAGTCATCCATATTGAACAGATCAGCTGTATTTATTTGTGCACACGTAACTACCTTTAAAGTAATGGACCGATTTTGATTAGCTGTGCCAAACATGCTAGATTTTATTTTGAGCAACACGACTGCAACTGGCATTAATTTAATAATTAATTGATAAAAACATAACAATTTTTAAGTATCGGTCGTACCAAGTTTCGTTTAGCATAGACGAAAATTATCGATAGCGCGATTGATAATTAATTAATAATTATCGATGTTTTTGACTATCTAATGCTATCGATAGTTTTTGCAAATTATAGATAGTTTTTAATGTTCGAAACATCGGTAAAGGCTCTTTTTTTAAATTGTTCCTCATAACCAAACTTTTCTTCAAGACATCAGGTTTTTTGTTCGTTTGGCCTTAACTTCTCGAAGGGTTAACCGGTCTGAATGTCCCGAGCCTTGGAAGTTCTCCAGTGATTTTTTTCACTGATTATCTGTAATATAAGTTGAACAATTCGAGATGTAAGAGATAAATCGAGTTAAGAAGAAGTGAGCGTATCTGTAAACAATCAGTGGAACAAGCAATCCTATGAATCTGTTTTCGAAACAGCGACCTCGTAGCTCGCGTGTCTATAATCAGCTGGTCGCTGACCTTGATACGTCCGCAAGTACGTTTGAAGTTTTTTCTCACTGTCGAGATAATAAACGTGTTGGTTTTGTTTGTTTGCAACGTAAACTAGATTCGACTAACTTGGACTACCTTATTACAAGTCTGAATCTCTCTTTCTTTCTTTCCATCTTTCCTCGACCTACGATGATTGAGTTGAGTAACTTTAACTGACACAATAAATTGATAACATTTCTCACAACTTTTACTGACAATGCCACAAGGCAATGTGGCTTATGTCGAATTTTTAATACTCTACGAACAGTCAGGATTTTTTGGTCGCTCTGTCAACTTTCAGTCTGTTAACAGACAGTCGGACTTTATAAGTTTTCGTTTTTTTACCATTAAATACAGATAGAAAACTAGACAAACCAATTTCTTTCTGTTTTGGATGTTGATTAAATCAAAGACAAGCTAATTTCTTTCTGTTGTAAAAGTTGATTTAAAATCTGACATAATCCAATTTGAGTTGCAACCTCTCGGTACATCTCTTCTGGCAACATGAAGTATTTTCTCCGTTTTTCATTTAATGAAGCATGCGAACGGTTCAGTTTTTTTTACGATTTCAATACAGATAATTGGAACTGTTTATTTTAGAGTTCGACGACCAGTGGCTCGCGTGCCAAACAATGTTGAATGGCACACGGCAATACATGCTATTATACTATGCATATATTGTTGTCGTATTTCCCATGTTCTGTCATGTATTGTTGTTTATTGTTGACATGTTCTTACGAATGTTGTAGTTTATTGGCACAAAATTAATATTCTCATCTCATCCAAATGTTGCCGACCTCTGTTATTAACAGTTTGAATATAAACACTGTTTTCGGTCTATTTATTTGATTTCTAAAGCGTGAAAACAGTCTAGTAAAAGTTGTACGGTCAGGGAGGAAAATTATTATCTAAATTCATATTCGAATAGGTATTAAATTTGTTGACGTGATGCTATCACACAACTTTTACCAAGGTTCTTTAACACCAATCTTCTTCTTTTGACCTGTACTAGGCCATTAAAAATAAAATAAGTACATATACAAAAACACCCTGTATAATATTTAGTAACAGCTTAGGAGTCGGTGGGTGGCAGGTTTTCCAGTTGAGTGTGTAATACTAATAAATACTAGACCTTTGTGTAGAGAAAACTACTTATTAAAAAAAAGATAAATGTACTTAAACTAAATTTCGCTAGTAGCAATATAAGTTACATGCAGTGCAAAAAATTATAAGCTATAAGCTTTGACAAAACATTAAGAGATGTCGCTATGCATCCAGGTTTCGTAAAACTACACATTTATAAAATTACATGCAGCCAGCCACTGGATGTAATTTTTTAAAGTAGTTTTACGAAACCTGAGTACATGGCGACATCTCTTAAGGTTTTGTTAAAGCTTATAGCTTATAATTTTTTGCACTGCACGTAACTTATATTGCTACTGACATCTAGCGAATTTTAGTATGTGTACTGCCGAAGCAAGTACGGTAGACCGTCTCAACAACTCGTCAGGGTCACGTGACCATGACGCGTCAGATCTGACGCGAGTTTAACATTTTTTACCCATTACAAAAAAAGTGTACAACGCCGCTAAAGAAGTTTTCAGTTCAAAAGTATGTAATATTTAAACATAAAAAACAAATGAAATTTTTCAAATATTGAATTCGATTCAAAAATATATTTCGCACTTGTTTTTTTCCTTGGTTGTGATTAGAGAGTACTTATTGGCTTATGGTGGAGAAAAGCTGTGCGGCGAACGGCTCATTTAAAGAGTGGGCACATTAGAGGCAGATGACTGTAAAGCTTACATTTTACTGCTGCACATTTTTTTAAATTTGTAATTTCAGTATTGCCTGAAATATAATAAAAGCAGAACAATCGGTTGGCGTGACAAGGGTTCGTTATAATATTAACATTTAAATTCAATGTACATATACAATACTCACCATTTATTTACATAAAGTACATATTCATAAATTTTGTTACCGCTTTTTGTTAAGTAGAAATGGTATATCTGTCACCAAAATCAATCAAAACGAGATTTGCATATTTGTAATATTTTTCTGACATTCCTCTTGCAAGGGATATTATATTCACGGTTTATATAACTTACACATTGTGCAGGGATTTCAGTTTCCAAAACTTGTGGCGCTACGATGCGGTCTTGAATTTCTTACCAATTAATTATTAGTTATTGAAACAAAACTTCTTTTGGCACGCTAGGATAAAATTGATTCTTGAAATTAAAGTGTCACAATACGATTACTAGAAATGGAAGCGAGCAGTAAAATTATATAGGTACTATACTAATATATATACTATACTAATATAGAAAGCTGAATAGTTTGTTTGTTTGTTTGTTTGTTTGAACGCGCTAATCTCAGAAACTACTGGTTCAAATTGAATAAATTTTTTTTGTTGGATAGCCCATTTACCGAGGAAGGCTATAGGTTATATAATATTACGCTACGACGATTAGGAGCGGAGCTTTAATGAAAAATGTTGCAAAAAGTATCTCAAAAATAAGCTTCTATTCATGTGAAATGCACTAACTAGATATACTCATATTAGTGATGAGAGAACACAACCTCTGGTAGATCAATCGGTAGCGCATGCGATTGTCAATATCAGGGTCGTGGGTTCGAGCCCCACGTTGGGTGAATATATTTTTATTTATTTTTTTTTATTTTTTACATTGCTTTCTTCTAAGGTTTACATTTAAATTAATTTTAATTTTATTTCATTCTTTTAAAAAAAATTATTCGTTAAAAAAAGTTTAAATACTGCTCTTTATCGACAAAAACTTTTGAACGGTAACTCCGATCATCATGAAATTTGGACACAACATTCATCTCGGTAAACTAAGATGAATGTGTGTACTCATGTCCCTTCCTTCCCCATTCATTCTTTTGCACCCGGGTGAAACCGGGAGGGACCGCTAGTAAAAAATAAAAGGTAATTAGTCTATACATCATCATTGAAGTGACCAAACTCTGTCGCAGGAAAATCGGAACAGGAAACACCGTGTGTGTGGGGAGAAACTTTTGATAAAATTCACTCTTAAAAACGTACATTTAATGCAGTTCTGAGAAATCTAAACGATAGATGTGCTTCGATAAATGGTAACTTTGTTACGTATTTTCTTTCAAAATTCTAAATATTTGCCGCCTCAAACCCTGGCCTTGGTCAAAACCTGACACTGTTTTCAGGTGTGACATTACTGACACCTGAAAAAGGACAAGCGCTTGAAGTGATGGTAAAAAATCGGTAACCACATGTTGATCTGCGATCCGCGCACTGTACAGTAAAATATTTATTTAAAACAGGATGGATGCGATGCACTATCTGTGATTGCTCTTAAAAGAACATGTTTTGTTCCAAATCCAAATCATCAGTACCTAACTTAAATTTTTTTCGATAAATGTGAATATTGTGATCTATTTTTTTAAATTTTATTTATGTAAAAAATACACATGACAGTGAATTTTTGAAGCTCTTCTAGGGAATATAATTTTCATTTGTTCAACTTTCCTCTATAACCCGTATGTTTACGCATTATGTGCGTGATTTTTCTGACACAATTCACTGACAAGAGTGTTATTATACGTTTGTTACCGGCGTATTTGTTAGTTGCATTGTGAATTGATACATTAGAGTATAGGTACGTTCATTTTGTAGCAAAAATCACAGTGAATTAACAAGTACAGGAATTGCAACAATGCATGTTTCATTATTAAAACAAAGCATGCCTCGAGCATTGTATCCAATATGTGTAACAATAAAAAACGATGCGTGGTCTATTTACAAGTAGGTTCATTTATTATCCATTGTTTTAAAGCAAAAATAACATGACTCAACACATTATGAGGACTACACTTTGTCTAAATTAATTCCATCAGGATGCAAGTTGACGAGCAGACAAGCCAAATTATACAACATTAAATAATGGTTAATTTTATTCGAAATAAATCTCGGGCCGCAGTGCCAAACCGTGCCGACAATATAGTTGCGTTTTATTCATTATTTGCAAATTAGTGTTTTATTAAAATTTTATTTTTTTAGAAATTCTCATAAAGAAAACATTTCGCATTCATATAAGTTCGTATAGGATGTCTGTTCGCGCGTTTATGCCCGCGCGACCGCGTCTGCATTACAAACGTGGATCCACTTCTCCTACTTATTGTCATACTCCTTCCGACCAATAGCATTGATCCCACTATACGGGCGATCGGAATGTGCATAAGTGGTGGGGCAAAATAAAAAATAACGTATAATAAGACCGTAATTAATTTATTAATTCAAAAATTAATTCAAATAATGAAATAAAAGCCTATAGCATTTCTGGAATCATAAAGAAACATTTAAAAAAATATTCACTAAAATTCGTCAAATAGATTTAAAGTTAAATGCGCTCGAAACGTAGGTACACACATGCACGCAAAGAATTTTATAAATAACTAGTGTACCCGTGCAAAACCTTTTGCATGTATTTTCATATTGTTTTCAAAAATCGATATTTGATAATTATTGATACAGACCTACGACAATAATTTTATTGCTCTTGCATTAGCTTCCATTTACAGTTATTTTTCTTTTGATTTAGCTTGATCCATCAAGTTGTCTCTATATATTTTAATTGATTATAAATTCAAAGAAAATGTATGAGATCTGTTATGATGGTTACCCCGCAAGAGCTGTCACAATTCATTTTTAGAAAATCTAACCTCATTTGATACATTTACGATTTTCACTATTTTCTTCTGATCTGAGACCAAATTTTAGACTTGGTACAGTCCATGTAATATTTAAAAACTCTATTTTGGCATTAAATTAAAATAAACTTACACGTTCTTAAATTATTTGGAAAATAAAATAAAATTTATTTGTGTATTAATATTTGGAATATTTGCGCTAAAAAACGAACTAAAAATATACACTTCAATTGTCAAAGTCGACTTGTCAAACTGTTTGTAAAATCTCCGACATACGTACATATTTGCATTTCTCTCGCACTCATGTCTCGTGAACATCGAAGGATTTTCTCTCTTTACGTTCCTCTTCACCCCGCTAGCCCCTCGTCTTTTTTACTATTATCGCTTGAAATCACCCCTTTTAAAGAAATTTCATCAAAAAAAAAAAATAGCGATAACATATCTGTGGACTAAAGGCTTCAGTTTAAAAAAAAACTTGTGTCAATCGGTTTAGTAGGGATGGCTGGCGGATTGTCTAGAGATTTAGGGCTTGCGTTTTAAATATATAGATAGTGTAGGTGTCATTATTATATTTGTAATAAACACAAAATTTAATGACATTAATTTGAAATTAGGACATAAAATAGTTGCACAACAAACCAGTCGTGTTGGCGGTGACGGTAATGAACTGGTAATTGCTGTACTAACACGCGTGTATTTACCTATTTATGAATGTCGTGAGAAAGGTAATACGAACTTGCATGACAAGCTCGTTTTATCGACTGGGATAATTAAAGCTCGTATATGGATTACAAAGCTACATGTTTTTATAACTGCGACCTATTATATGTATGTGAAAAACATATTTACAGAAGATTTATAATCAGTGTTCTCGATTTTCCAGAACAGTACTAATTTCGTTATAGCTCTTTAGCACAAAAAAATAAAAAAATTGGTTGTCTATAAAGTCGGTTTACGGACGATAGTTTTACGTGATAACGTATTCCGCTCGAATATCATATTTAATAATACATAACTTAAATTTTAGTAGCTGTCGAACTTGGGCCGATCGTGCTTCTCTATCGCTTTTACTGCGCTCTCGCTTGCACGCACAGGGTCAGGCGGAACGTTACGGCGTTACACTTTTTCGTGCGTGCAGCTGGTGTTCCATCAATTTATAAGACGTTATCACGTCAAAAAACGAGGAATTTATTTTACAGATTGAATAGAAATTTATATATTGTGTCGGACCGTTGACGATGAGCTACTATGTAATTATTAATTATTTTTTGACGTGATAACGTCTTATAAATTGATGAATCACCAATCTTATAAATTGATAAAACACCGGCTGCATGCACGAAAAAATGTAACGTTCCTAAATCCTAACGTTCCTAAATCCTAACGTTCCTAACATTCCTAACGTTCGTAACGTTCCGCCTGACCCTGTGCGTGCTTTTCTCGAAAACGGCCCTAACGATTTGGATGAAATTTACTAAAAAGGGATTTTGGGGGGCAAAAAATCGTTTTAGCTAGGTCTCATCCCTCGAAAAAATCGTTTTCTTACAAATTTTATCATTATAAAAATCAATTTTTTGACGTATGAAAATACTTAAATATTGTAAGTAGGTTTTGGAATTTTATATAAACAGTGAAACAATTGTTTTATAAATAGTATGACAGTTAATCTTTGAGACTTAAATAAATACGAAAGAAAGAAAGTTAAAAAAAACAATTATATTATATGGTGAGTAATTTAAATAAATAAAATTAACCTAAATTTGAAGCGAAAGATGCAATATCATAGATTCGAATTATTATAATAATTATTATATAAATTTAGGTTATGTATTACGGAATACGTTATCACGTAAAACTATCGTCCGTAAACCGACTTCACAGACAACCAATTTTTTTGGTTTGATCCTTACTCTATAGAGATTATACTCTATATAAGCCATCATTACATTAACTTCGAAGAATGAAGTTTATATTAATTACTACGTAATTATACGCGAATCATTGATAAGGAAAATTTTACAATGGAATTTCCTTGCATATACATAAATATGTCAATCGCTTCTCGAAAGAGATTATACATTCTTGGCTTTATTAATATGAAAACAATTTTCTCTAGCTGTTCGTAATACCAAAACCAAAAATTTTAATAAGTTTTAAATTAAATACCGTCTAGTTTAATAATATTAAATTTGTACAGTAGGGGAAAGGTGGGTAAAATAAAACAAATCGACAAATTTACACTAAGAGTTTTTTTAATGTTTTAAAACAACAACACTTTACTCTACTCTTAAAGTTTAATTCAGAGATATAGCGTACTAGATCTGCGACATTTTCGCAAGCTGCTCATCTCCGTTGCCGTACCGCTATATAATAAACTAGTGTGACCTGTGCGAATTATTCGCACTAAATAAATATAATAATTATCACTTTACAAAATTATTTTTTAAATATGATTGCAGGTATTCAATTCGTTTCTAATTTTGCACACTGCTTATAACGTTCTTCTTTTTGTTGTATTACAATATGAAGCTCAGATGACAGATCGAAGAAATATTTTACTAAAATTATCATATAGAGGCGCAAGTAGCAAAAGCGTTGAGCTAACCCGTAAGATGGCATCATGCAGCATTGCTGTGACGTTGTTCAGCGTTGCTCGCTGTTTCAAAATTACAGCCGTCAGATGGCAGTATGCAGTATTGTGTCTGTTGTATTACAATATGAAGGTCAGATGACAGATCGAAGTGTTGACGTTGTTTCAAAATTAAAGCCGTCAGATGGCAGACGTTGTTCAGCGTTGCTGTATTTTAATTAATTTACAAAAAACAAAAGCAATAATAAATTTTTTAGTTGTCGCTGTCAGTAGAGCAAGCAATTATCTGTAAAATTATATATAATTTATGTGGAGAAATTGTGTGGTTTTTTCTAAAAAGGAAGGCAAACATCTTTAACCTTATAGCGTATTAATATTTAATATATATGATAACCTAGGTATATTGTTTAAATAAGAATAGATCTTTAAAAGAATGAAATTGTATAAATGATCTAATTATTATTTATATAAACTATATGTAATAAAACATATTAAAATTTGCTTTCATTAAGACGAGGTCTAAATATGTCTGATCATAACTAGTCTACAAATTGAAATCAACCTCTTTGTTTCGTAAGCGTAGCTAATTGAAACTCAAAACCAAACAATGCTGCAGTCGACAATGCACAATAATATAGAAGTAGATCTGACATTCATCACCCTTCGAAGTGGAATTGCAGGTCATTTCCAAACTAACAGCATAAACGCACAGGAAGGAAACACTTGATTCTATAAAAAATGAGACTATTTACGCTACACACTACAGAAGTAAAATAAATAATTTATTGTTGACAACGTCGGGATTATTATTATTATAAACATCCATTGTTCTAACTAAGTAATTTACCCCTGTGTTCCCTATTTAGCTCGGGCTTCATTATATTTCAGCATAAATACATAAAATATTAATCTGTAACTTTATTATACGCATATCCATTGACAAGCGCCACTTGTCACGTCTCCAGCCATCTCTCTCTTTTATTTGCATTTTATTTACATTTTTGATGAATATATAAAACTCATGGAAGCTATTAAAACAAGTAAACATATAAACACTGTCAACACAAATTCTATTAATCTGATACTGCGAACATTATGAAGGGAAATCTGTTTCATTCTCTATACGAACGTCTTGAAGATTAAAATTGTTTATTTTTGAATTTTAAATTTGTTATCATAAAATACTACTTTCAGGGATGTAGACTTACAAATAAATGGTGTACTGAATATTTCGCTCAACGCCATCGACGGCAAATTTTTATTCATCGCTAAATTATAGTTTCTGGATTTGTTTCCGACAAATGAATGTGATATAATGATTGACTTACAACACATGAACAATTTTTTTCGGAAAAATCGCAATTCTTATCATTACTCATAGGTATGTTTAGGGGAGTAGGGGCAACATAAGACAAGAAACCCCGAGGAGATCCCTTTAAAGTTAAGTTTTGAATTTTGAACGGTTGGTAGACTTCTGCGCATTCGGACGAACGGATATCTAAAATTTAATTTCGTATGTTTACTTGGTCTACGAATTATTTTGTTCTCAGGGTCTCTAACAGAACTGAGCTCTATTTCAGAGATTTTAAAGATATGGGTAAAGTCGTCGAATCTTCGCTTCTACTGTCCAAGTAACCAAATAACTCTGTAACAAAATGTCTTTTTTTATTTTTTTTTTTGTCAATTCTGTATACATTATTTTATTTTTAATTTTTATGCATAATTTTTATTTTTATCGCCTTTAAGTCGGCAATCATTTTTACACCTTTTTTTAAATCAGTTAATTATAAATTACATAATATTTTATTTCGTTTTTAACCTTCTTTTTTAACTGTTACGTCCACCCTACCTGCAAAAATTATTTTAATTGAGAAACGTTTTTTAGGCTGCAGTTGCGCGGTAGAGGTTTGTTACAAATCGAGCAAGCGAAGTGTCGAGCCCGCGACCGATATTTTATCACGGCTCGCATTACATCCGCATCCGCTAAACCTCCTCACTGAACGCTCCGCTATTGCAGGTGCGAACGAAACATCCCCGCTCCATTTGTAAAAGTAGGGGCGGCTACATCCCTGGAGAGCTCATATTTTCGTTCTTTTAATTAACAGTCAAAGTAAGTCAATTTTCCCGAGGTCATTTTCGTTAAGGCTGAACGAAGCCTGTTCAACACACCCTTTTTTTAGCAATTTACAATCCTTCCAAAGTTCAACGTTTTACAAGCTGTATTGTTTGCTAGAATCAGACCTAATTTTTTTGAAGCATTTCGTTCCCTATAAAATAGCTGCTTTTTGCGTCTATATAGCAGCAATAAAATGATCATTTTCGCACTAAGGCGTAAAATTAAACAAAAAAAAAAAAAAATGCGATCTTCTCAATACCACTTAAATCTATACCTACAGTATGTAAACCCGTAAGGTGCACATAGGGAAATTAGCATTGGGAAAAAATACTTGGATCAGAGTTAGCCATGACTGCATTAAATGTTATTTCTATTGAATTATCGTGGTAATCTTGAGGATTTCTATTTTATTTTGATTTATTTTTATTTTACTTGGCTTTTTTAATAATAAAAAGCTCTTATAAATCATTATTTTAATTTTTTTGTACAAAAATAAAACAAAAAAACAACTCCATCTGTTTAGAAACATTTCATTCAAAAATTGTCTGACTGGTATGACGTATGTGCGTTGGTAAATCAGTGGCCCAATGTCTTTAGGTTCAACACGAATATGAGGAGATATATTTTGATCTCGCACCATATTTAAGTATTTTTGGGAATTTAATGTCCCATTAATAAAAAAAGTCCGATTATGTTGTAATTATTTGAATATTTTCTTCGGTAGTATACACATTCATTTTGCAAAAGAATATTATCTGTCAAATTGAAAAACAAGATTTCAAGGCTCACTCTGATCCAGTCATTTTTCCCAATGTTGATTTCCCTATGTGCACCTTACGTGTTTACATACTGTATAAAATGAACAGAGATAGCATGCGACGCAAAACAGACGTAGTTTTCGTAAACAACTCAAATGACCATACACAGTGTTGACACCAGCTGTCAGAAATATTATTATTAAGAAGTGAAAAGGAGGTACGTGTGAAAAATGTAGTATGTATCTCGAACCTGATGCTTAATGCATTATACAATCTAGAATAGTACTATAATTTGTTTCGCAGGCCTCAAAAAGGCGCATATTTGCGAAATAAGTATTATAATATGTGTTAGGTATAGATAATATAAGCCCTAAAAAATATGGTAATGTGCATAACGTGTATTTGAAATCGATTTCTTTCAACGCCAATTTTTATTGGTTTAAAATTTATAGAGTAAAGCGACATTCTAATATAAAAGTCCTACATAAAAATCAAAATGTCATTTGCTATCTAACCATAGTATAGGTACAACGTATGAATCATATTTTATTGACGCCATTTCGTTTTGTAAAACGGGACACGTTGATGCAAAGCGTTCGACTTGTCACGTTCGATGTGTACAAAAATGTCTTCGATGCGTTATAATGTAAGAGTGTAACACTGTCTTTGAATACAAAGGCAACTTTACACTGATAGTGAATCGCGAATTCACGATTTCGTGGTTTACCCCTTTTCTAGAACTATGCTCTAAATAGATTTTCGAGTATTACGACTGTTTCACGTGAAAGTAATTCCTTCAACTCGACTCTGATATACGAGTGCGATTCTGCGAGGATATTTATGTATAAGACTAGCGGCCCTGTACGTGCTTCGCTACGTATAAAGTGAAATAATAAAACAATTTAATTGGAACATCTATCTATCTATTTTATTTATTTTAAAATATACATGGACGTATATGTGTGTATGTCAAGCACTCCGGCTGCGCCGTCGTGCCCGGTGCAAAAGAACGAATGGGGAAGGAAGAAAAAAAATTTAGGGGTGGACTACCCCTAACATTTAGGGGGATGAAAAATAGATGTTGGCCGATTCTCATAGATACCGGATAAGCACAAAAAATTTCATCAAAATCGGTCAAGCCGTTTCGGAGGAGTATGGCAACGAAAACTGTGACACGAGAATTTTATATATTAGATAGTGATGGTATATTTCGAGTGAAAAGTCGTTAATTTCCTCATTTTTCTCAAACGTTTCGTTCACTGAAAATAGTGAGTAGGTTAGGCATAAATCGTTTTATTAGATTAGATTAATTACTTTTCAAATCCTAGACATAAATATATAGATAGAATAGCTTTATTTTACAGTGACAGACATGTGTGTGATTCGTCATATACATTTTTTTTTTTCGGTAAGGGTTTTTTAAAAAGTGAAACTTTTATTCTATCGCCCCGAATTTTTCTGGCCGTCTGTTGCATGTCGCATTACAGGCGGCCGCGGAGTAGGGGTAAAGTGAAAGGCGTTCGGAGTAGGCGCTCGGTAGAGCAGCCAAGGCCAATATGGCGGCGCCCGTGGTTAGCATCAGCTGACCGTGTAGTATGTATAACACATAGTCAGTCTGTCATGCGGGCAAGTGCTGTACAGTGTTTACATGTTTTTATTCGTGTATTCGTGTGAATATTGTTGTTTATAATTAATCGTGATGGATTAGTGTCTACAATCCAATAAAAGTTTCACTTGCGTCGTGGTTTCTTAAAACCACACAACTGTTTTTTTAAATAGAGTGAGTCTTTCAATGGCAATATATCAAAACTAACCGGAAAAATGTATCCTTTTTTCAATGCAAATTTTATCTTACAACCAGAAACAACAAAGTGGACTTTCATTAAGCATTGAATAAATAATTAAGAGTTGCGTAATGCGTTTGTATAGGTTATAATGCAGCATTGTATAGTGCTTGGTAGTTGATAGAAAAACCGTTAAACAATAGCGGAACAGTGACGCTTGAAGAATACAAAATCACTGCAGACTCGTACATCATCAGATTATTGTTTCAGTTTGATTCATAATTAATTAATGATTTGTGAAACTTGGAATTTATAAGTATGTATGTAATGATTCTATGGCTATAGTATACGAATATGAGCTTATCTACATACATCTTGGAATATGCAATATAAGAAAACATTGCAGTTAGGAAATGATACCCCATTTCATCGAGTGCAACTACTCTTCTGTGGCCTAAATTTTTATCTGGGCCGGAGTTACAAAGCGTAAGAAAGCTAGACCAATGCCATATTAAATTATTGTTGTCTATGATTTTATTTTCCCTATTCGATTGTATTTTTTTTTGTATGTGTGTCGGTAGATATTTTCACCGGCTGTGAACCAATTTCGACGATTCTTTCTTTATTCGGTAGAGTATGTCTCAAAACTGGTCAAATATAAATTTTAGTAATTTTTTAGAAAATTAACAAAAATCAAAGAAATATTGCAAGTTATCGGCGTGAACGTTGTTCTTCGGTTTCATTAGGCATTAAAAAATTCCACAAAAATTTATAAATAAAAAACTTAAAAAAAATTGAACCTCCTTCAAAAAAGAGTCACTGAAAAGTGTGAAATAACAAAATTTTAAAGTCGGTACCAATTTAATTACTATCACGTTTTATGTATATTAAATTAGTGCTGACCTCGCTTTTTAGTGACCCGTCAATTTTTAAAAAAAGTTTTTGACGTGATAACGTCTTATAAATTGATGAAACACCGGCTGCATGTACGAAAAAGTGTCACGTTCCGAAATATGTCACGTTCCGCCTGACCCTGTGCGTCAAGCGAGAGCGTAGTATAAGCGATAGAGAAGCACGATCGGCCCAAGTTTGACAGCTAAAAATACTTATTTATTAAAGATCACAAGACACAAACTTCCAATAGACTGCCACAGTTCGCTCGTATATATACTTACAGGGAGTGAAAAATCCACACCACCCGACCGTCCGTTTATTAAAACTGCGTGTATTTTGAAAACGGTTCATTATATTTAAAAACCGTTTCTACAGCTGGTTAGAACTCTAATTTTACTATTTAAATATGTAAAAATAAATGTTTGGAAACGTATACGTATAATGTGAAAAATAAAAAAAAGTTATTTTTCAACACTTTACGAGTCTGGTTCAATGTTTCTTTATGACGTTATCACGTAAAACTATCGTCCGTAAACCGACTTTACAGACAACCAATTTTTTATAAATGTTAAAGACGTTGTCATTTATAATCAATTAGGTACTTGGGAATGTGGCCATTTCATGAAATGCTAACAGAAACATATGAATTCATGCAAGCCACTCGTAAGTTGATTGAGCAATTAAACGAAATACGACCCTGCACTGGTGCACTAGTGTTAGGTTATGTATGAGTGGTAGTTGGGAACGTTTATAAAGTCAGCGCAAATAATAAAACTTCTTGTCGGATGACAAATAACTTTAAATGGGGAGTGTCAACATAGCGGTGCAGTTTGTATTTACAGCAGGGATGTTCAATCGTTGACTTTTAAACCTACATTTATGACGTAGATAAGATAATCATTGTATTTAGACAAGCGTAAATCCAGAGCGGATCGTAGTGGGATTAACAATTTAACTAACCAATACCCGCGGCTTCTCCGGCCTTAATGTCAGTTAAAATAGAAACTTTATTCCTATATTATGTAGATTAAAATCAGCTTTCCGTCAGAGTTGGATAAAGCAACATGTATTATTTCAAGTTTTTCATCAAAATGGGTATAGCCGCCCCCACGTGATGCTGATATAAACAGACAACCGGTTTCCCATCTAAGATTTTATAGCTGGTTCTTATTTTTATTTTTAAAGTGGAACTTTTATTCTATCGCCCCGATTTTTTCTGGCCGTCTGTTGCATGTCGCATTACAGGCGGCCACGGAGTAGGAGTAAAGTGAAAGGCGTTCGGAATAGGCGCTCGGTAGAGCAGCCAAGGCCAATATGGCGGCGCCCATGGTTAGCATCAGCTGACCGTGTAGTATGTATAACACATAGTCAGTCTGTCATGCGGGCAAGTGCTGTACAGTGTTTACATGTTTTTATTCGTGTATTCATGTGAATATTGTTGTTTATAATTAATCGTGATGGATAAGTGTCTACAATCCAACGCCTACAATCCAATGAAAGTTTCACTGGCGTCGTGGTTTCTTAAAACCACACAACTGTTTTTTTTTAGCCAATCGAAATGTTTGAAAATTACCAAACTACATATCAAAAAATACCCTTTTTGGTGGGCCATAGAAACCTCTGCAATATTGTACGTAGGGCTGTGTAATTATGTCGCAGCTCAATAGTTAAATTAGCCAGTTAATTAGATAACTAGCCTAGCTTTTTAGTTGAATAAGAATGACGCATCTGCCATTACGTTTAATCTCATCAAAAGTCAACCCTTAGATATGGCTGAATCAAAAATCGACATGATGTTTAATTTTAGTGTTTTGTTTTAAGTAAACCTTCTTAGGCGACACTGATTTCAACTAATTTTGAAGTATAAAGAAATGCTTACTTATTAAAAAAACATTTATTTTTTATCAATCTACCCACACAGACCTGCTCTCATAATTATTAATTATATTGCTAACGAATAGCAAATATCATAATATTTATTACTAGTAGTTACCCGCGTCACCGCACTTGTAAACAGAAATTTTATTATATTTGTTATGCAAAATGCCAATATTTTTGTAGCTGGAATGACGCCCAATTGGCTTCTTACCATCTAGATATCGTATATGCAAATACCAAAAAAAAAAACAACCCTGAGGAACTAAAAAGAGATTTTGTTACAATTTCACGTATTTCTAATATTGATATTGACAAATACATAGAGGCCGCGAAGTCTCAGTGCGTATGGAACTTAACCTCAAATAAGCAGAATATTACCAATCAAACCACTATTAATTTTTTGTTGGAAAACTTTAAATTTATTTAACTTTAAAAGAGACAAGCGTGACCTGTGCGAATTATTCGCACTAAATAAGTATAATAATTATCACTGCAGGTATTCAATTCGTTTCTAATTTTGCACACTGCTTACAACGTTCTTCTTTTTGTTGTAAAAGAAATATTGTACCAAAATTGTCATATAGAGGCGCAAGTAGCAAAAGCGTTGTTCAGCGTTGCCCGTCAGATGGCAATATGCAGTATTTACAATAGATGACAGATCGAAGTGTTAACGTTACACCGTCAGATGGCAGACGTTGTTCAGAGTTTAATTGATTTAATTAATTTACAAAAACAATAGCACAAATAAATTTTTTAGTTGTCGATGTCAGTAGAGCAAGCAATTATTTGTAAAATGATATATAATTGATGTGGAGAAATTGTGTGTTTTTTTCTAAAAAGGGAGGCAAACATCTTAAACCTTAGCGTATTAATACATATGATTCAATCGACTCCAGAGGTGAATATGAAGTGTTCGAGCAGCAGCCCTGATCGCAACACTATATATTCCTAAGTGTATTGTCAGTGTGTGTAGTGCAGGGCAGTGCAACCGTACGGTTCACTATCAGCATCCGACTCTCGTGTAATTGCTTTGTCATACAACTCGCAATATACTATATCACTGACAGTACCGTAGTACTTCATTCGTACATACATAACTATTTATTTTTACGACAAATGGTGCTACTGAAACCTATTTGACTTTGTATAATACACCGCGTTACAGTAAACAAATTGTTTATAATGTTTTAGCTTGCGGCTACGAAAGTATTTTATGATAGTAAAAAAAGAATCAACCTTGACAAAAATTTCATCTTACATGTTCCATTTCAAATATTCTTATTTAATTGGGTGTTTATAAAGTAGGATATTTTTTCTTAGCTATATTTTCTTCGTGTAAAATTATCTATTAATATAATAATTATATTAATATATATTTTTCTTTTTTTTCAGGTGAGTTTCTATTTCACATCTGTGATCTTCAGTATGTAAGCAAAACATTAATTTCAAAATAATTCTTAAAGTGAAACTTTTATTCTATCGCCCCGAATTTTTCTGACCGTCTGTTGCATGTCGCATTACAGGCGGCCGCGGAGTAGGGGTAAAGTGAAAGGCGTTCGGAGTAGACGCTCGGTAGAGCAGCCAAGGCCAATATGGCGGCGCCCATGGTTAGCATCAGCTGACCGTGTAGTATGTATAACACACAGTCAGTCTGTCATGCGGGCAAGTGCTGTACAGTGTTTACATGTTTTTATTCGTGTATTCATGTGAATATTGTTGTTTATAATTAATCGTGATGGATAAGTGTCTACAATCCAACGCCTACAATCCAATAAAAGTTTCACTTGCGTCGTGGTTTCTTAAAACCGCACAACTGTTTTTTATCAATATAATGACCTTCACTCCATAATAAGTATATTTTTTTATATTTGAGTGTTCATGTCCGGCCAATGACCATATCGAAATCTACTTGGATTGTGCATACAAAGACAACGTCTACTTTGCTGTATCTGTTGCTCGTATGGATTTAAATATATTACTACTGGATTAGTTTTATTTTACGCACCGGTACAAAATGGATCATGCTACTACCGCTATATACGGGCATATGAAAAAGCCATTACCTATATAGGAGGTCGTGCATAAAAAAATTTTTAATAAGAAACAGAGTCATTGGAAGCAGAAATTTGTAAAAAAATATAATCGGAATGTATTTTCTGTGTGCAGCTGATGGTGGCCATTTATTTTTAACTTTTGTCCAAAACACATAGAACCGTAACTATAAATGTGTCAAATGCTATAATAGAATGTTTGCAGTCTTGTTTTAAAAAACAGTACCACTCGTAACAATAATTCACCCTTCAGCGCTTAGATATTGTTTTGCTGTTTAAATTTTCATAGTTCATATAAATGAAATATTATTATGTATTTTCTGTAAAATAAAATTTACAGCTAACATTTCGATTCCAACAGCTGTATTTTATTCATAGTTGTTTTGTTTTTGATTCCAATTTGAAATATATAGAAATTTTAACTTTAGTAAAGTTCGAAAGCGTTTTTGAGTATATATACTTTCGTGTCCATTGTTAGATCTGCAAAGTTATCCTGTAATTTTATCCATTGAGCCGAAACAAAAACGAGTTTCAAAACTGTATCATTAAATTTGTATTTTGTTGATTATTGTTAAATAACATTACAAAATTTGTGCATAGGTTTGAAACCTGTACATTGTACGATCAATTTTTTGTTTCAATTTTGTGATGTTTAAACCATTTTTACAATAATATTGAAAAATGGTAATTTTATAGACATTTAAAATATGTCTAATTATTTTTACGTATTTGAACTGCTTTATTTTTCAAATAATGGTAAAAACGGAGGCCAAAAAATATCTCCTTCTTCTTATTGCTTATTCACTGCCAAAAAAACACGACAAATCTATTGATTAAATTGTGCGCCATCTGCAGCCATTTAATTCGCGAACGATGCCACCTTAAAAACGGTCTTTGAGCGTTTTTGTATTATACCAAAAAAATACAAATTAAACGATGTAACTTGCCGTTTGAAACTTTATTTGTGTAAGAGTAAAAATATTTTGTTCTTTTGTTTTATACATACACATCGCGCTGTGTTTTACGATCTACAATATTTTATTGGCATTTTACAATTTGCAAATGTGTTTCACAACTTGCCGCCAGCTGTCTGCAATTGAATTGAAGAGGACAGGTTAGTCGGCCTTGGGCAAACCAGCGAAAGTTCAAAAAGTAACGAAAATATCAATATCAGACTATATTTAAGTTTGATTGGTATTTAGTATCTTTTGAGAAATTCGAAAGTGAATACGGTACTATTTTATATATCTATATATTATATAGGTATCGATTACAGGTTTCATTTTTATCCACTACCGGAAAAGTAAATAAAAAAGACGGGTTGCACTCCGGGAGTGCCGGCAGAAGTGAAAACTTGAATATTAACGTCTTAATTTTTTGCATTTAGCAGCATTGTTTATTTATTGGCAACACTTGTAAATAAAATGGTTTGTATCATAGATTGCATTTTTATGTACGATATTTCAACGCTAGATGTCTAACGTTGTATAAAAAGTATCTGTCAATTACTATCACTTAGAGAGTCTCACCCAGTTCTTACTTTTCCTGACGCGAGTTTAACATTTTTTACCCATTACAAAAAAAGTGTACAACGCCGCTAAAGAAGTTTTCACTTCAAAAAAAAAAAAACAATGTATCCCCGGCATTGATCTTATGAGACGTGTAAACATTCAGACTCAAAAATGATTTCATAAAATGATAGCACAGCAAGGAGGGTAGAGTATAATTGGGCCAAAAATTATTTTAAAACGTTTTCAGTAACTTCCATCTATTATTTATATTTTGTTTTTTGACGTGATAACGTCTTATAAATTGATGAATCACGTCAATATAAAAAGATGAAACACCGGCTGCATGCACGAAAAAGTGTAACATTCCTAACGTTCCGCCTGACCCTGTGCGTGATTATTAAATATGATATTCGAGCGGAATACGTTATCACGTAAAACTATCGTCCGTAAACCGACTTTACAGACAACCAATTTTTTTGTTTTTTTGTTTAAATCAATGCCTGTATTTGTTCAGGCGCAAATACAAAATGATTACCAACAACAACACCTAAGTATGTTTTAATTTGTAAAGTCTGAATCAATTTGTTGATGTGTTTCAAGAACGATTGTACACCTTGTATGTAAGTGTGTTGCTTCTTCACATGAAATAAACAGAGTCGATCAAGTTCCTTTCACTAGTGATCTCATTATCACCGGAAAAATGTCAGACATCGTCTCTGATATTGCTACATAATAACTCACTGCGCATACCATCAGTGCAGAGCCGACTGTTATGGTTAAGAGTGCGTCACTAAAGTAGCATCGCCACTTATATTAGCCGGATGACGAAATTAATGATGTGACATTAAAGGCTTAATTTAATTACCATAATTTTAAATTAAGGCTGTTTGTCCTTTTCGCCAAGATTTATGGGGATGATAGCGTTATAGTTAAAGTTTAATAGCGCAACCAAAAAAAATGGGATAAAATCTGTTATCAGATAATATACTTTAGGAGCTAGGGTTTTCACATGATATTAAATCTGTATTACCAACGTCATAGCAACGTTAACAGCAAAGATTGTATTTTATTCATTATATTATGTCAAATTTCAACATTTTTGAAGTTGGTATGGTCCTGTAGCCAAATTGGCTGGATTTTTTTATTTATAGTGGAGCGAACATTGCTGATAAAAAGAAAACGAGCTCTTTAAATTAACCCTACTCTCGTGATATTCATTTCCTGTTGATTTTAAATTAATGAAAAACGCGCGCTATTGTTTATTTTAGATTTAAAATTTCGCTAATTTACATATTAAGTGAGTTTCGATTGCACTATGTCAAAAGAGAGCCCTAAAAAGAATGTAAGTTTTGTCTCGTTTATATTTATATTTTGATTAGAGGTGGTGCTAATTTTTTCTAGTTTCACTGATTTTGGCAAAAGCCATAATTCTTACAGCATTAATAAATGTTTATATTTTTCATTTTAATTAAGAATCCCAAAGTAAATAAGCTACTTTTTAAGAATATGTATCATTCATAAATATGCCAAATATTTTTTAGTCATCAAATAGTAAACAAAATTTACCGAAACAAAATTCATTTCACTCTAATTCGTGGAAATATTTGTTATAAAGCATGTCTGATAATACGCGGAATTTTCAGAATTTATATTATTTTAACGTCCACTACACGAAATCCACATTTCACAAAAAATACATCTGGCGACAAAAAACGGTTCAATCTTTTGCTAATAAGATATCAAAAATTTCGAAAAATAAACCGCAATATGAAAAATCACATTAAAAAAATTGGTTGTCTGTAAAGTCGGTTTACGGACGATAGTTTTCCGTGATAACGTCATAAAGAAACATTGATGAACTCTCTGACGTCACGCGAGAAGAGAGAGAAATGCGTACAAGCCGACGCTTGGGCCGATCGTGCCTCTCTATCGCTTATACCGCGCTCTCGCTTGCACGCTCAGGCTCAGGCGGAACGTGACACTTTTTCGTGCGTGCAGCCGGTGTTTCATCAATTTATAAGACGTTATATCACGTCAAAATAACGCTTTATAAAATAAAACTTAAATCAGCAATACCGTGAACTGATTTGGTTACCGTTGATGCAAATATTTAGATTTCTATTTATTTTTATTTCTTTTTGTATTAAGTATAATAATTTCAGGAAATGAATGTGTTGTATAAAAGCAACATGTTTAATTCTTGTTTTTTTTGGCCAGTGAGTGTATTTGGTCGGATATTTTTGTAATTATTTAACACAATAAAATAGCAGTAAATTAAGTGCAAACGGACAAAAATGTAAATTATTAATCCGCTTTCAAAATAATACGGATATATCAAATGCAATACCGGATTTGTATATCGTATTTAGAGATCTACATATAGAATTGTATTTAATGTATAATGTATGAATGTTTCGGTTCATTTCTGTCTGTTAAATGGTTATATTTTGAAACTTAAATCGTCTATTATGAAACAATATAATAAATGAAAGTGTCAAAACAAGACACTAAAATATAACTGCGGCTTCTTTTGTTTAACAAATATGAGTTTTATGATGTCGCTAGATGGGAAAAGGCGTTAACAAAATGTGTATCCTCCTTGTTGTTTAGAAATGGGACCTTCCGTTTTCTAGTAATGCCCATCACTGAAAAACGGTTAAACCGATTTTAATAAAAATTAGGACAAATTAAAATTATATTATCATGAGCCTGTGTCGTTTTTATGAATGTACATTTCAAACATATGGAACACTCGAATGATCGAATCATCATTCTCTACCGTTCTGTATTATAAGAACAGCTATCGACCAACAGAGTTTTTGGGTATAGTACCGGTTAATAAAATCGTTGTTATTTTTTACCATTCCAACCAGCGTTGCCAGACGTCCCGATTTTTAAATCAAATTTAAATGTCCCGCGCTGGACAGGCTCAGTCCCGCTTTTCGGGGATAACTCGGGAATAACTTTAAAAGAAGTTAAATCTTCACAGAAATATCATGAAAGTAATTCTTATAAATAATAATTATTCTCTTATTGTAAGTTGCAATTTGTAACACTCACTCCACAGACTATTGTTTGAAACGCCATATTTTTCTAATGAATAAAACTTTTTTGATTTTGATTTCTGTTTTTTTTTTTTTTTTTGTTCTGAAGACGATAGGGTAAATCTGATTTAAAATATTATATTTTTATTAAAATACATTTTCTATGGCTATTTTTGCTATCTATTGTCACGTAAACGTAATTTTAATTCAAATAAAAAGATAAATAGGTATTTGAAAACTTCTGATTATATACGTTTTTTTACTATGTCCCGCTTTCGACGAAAGAATCCCGCTGTTTTCACTCAAATAGTTCCAAAATCCCGACTTGGCAAAAAAAAAACTTGCAACGCTGATTCCAACCCACAAGTGGGGAGTGGTACTATAGTTTAGATAAAAATTCACTTTTCAAAATTTTTAAAAACAAATTGAAAATCCAATTGACATTTTTCCAGTCTACCTTTTGGCCACAGCCATCAATATTAATGAGAAAACATACACCGATGCTATAAATTAAAGCTAGGCTAACCAACCATTCATGCGAGATTGTAAAATAAAAGCAAACTACACTCTTTCATCTCTCGTTAAAAATAATGACTCCTATATGATTCCCAATGCCGTCACTCCATTTAAACTAGCTGGTGGTAGTAGCACCTATACCTACACCATCTTTCATCATCATTGCCTTAGCCACAACCCCCAGCAGGGCCTCTGAAGTTAGAGGCGCAGTTTCTTCCAATGCCGACGATACTCCAGACGGATTTTACGCCAGTGTAAATCTCGCGCAAAGGCAGTGAAAAGACTTTGAGTATATTTTTAACTTTTCATGATATTATAAAGCTCAACTTACATATTTTATTTTTAAAGTGAAACTTTTATTCTATCGCCCCGAATTTTTCTGGCCGTCTGTTGCATGTCGCATTACAGGCGGCCGCGGAGTAGGGGTAAAGTAAAAGGCGTTCGGAGTAAGCGCTCGGTAGAGCAGCCAAGGCCAATATGGCGGCGCCCATGGTTAGCATCAGCTGACCGTGTAGTATGTATAACACATAGTCAGTCTGTCATGCGGGCAAGTGCTGTACAGTGTTTACATGTTTTTATTCGTGTATTCATGTGATTATTGTTGTTTATAATTAATCGTGATGGATAAGTGTCTACAATCCAACGCCTACAATCCAATAAAAGTTTCACTTGCGTCGTGGTTTCTTAAAACCACACAACTGTTTTTTTATTTAGAATTAGTCTAGTAAAGGTTATATTCCGCTTGGGTTTCCACAGGTATGTCATGTTTTTAGGAATTTCGGGCAACTTATATAGGACACTTTTTTTCGGGGAACTTCGGATTTCGGGTCAGAAATTTACTTGCGGCAGGCACTACCAGCAAACATACAGACAGGCAGACAAAAATTCTGGAAAAACATTTTTCCATATGGGCGTCTCACTATAAACAGTAAAAAAAGCAAAAACCGGTCAAGTGCGAGTCGAGCTTGCATGGAGAGGGTTCCATACCATTCGGTTTTCCGTGAGAACTTTAAGGCTTAGGATTTTCGTTTAGATTTTCCTGTAAACTATGAGCGAAGCCCTATATTTCGGTGATAGTGGGGGAGATGCTCGACATTATATATTTTCTTTAATATCTTTTAAACTGTGCATTTTAAAATAAAAAAAAAAATATTTTTGTATTTCTCATTACGAGTTCTTTCATTTGATAGGTCGCATGATGCACTTTTTTCTATTTGCCCCCCAAAATTGACCTCCAAAATCGTAATCTATTTATTTATCTAACTCTATATTTGTACCGATTGCAACATAATATACTGTCCGATAAATGTGACATAGTCAATTTTGTTTTGCGGGCTAGAGATTGAATAGTGTCAAGTGTAAGTTTGGCTTTAGCGGCAGAGCAGTGTTATGACTCCCCGTCGTCTAGCCGTATCGTTATTTCCGACCGTTTCATTTATGCGTGGGTGCTTTTCAACATGTCAATTACGTCAGTATAAATTAAACTTAAATCAACTTTTTGCCGCTATTTGTTTTTGCATCTCCTGTTTTTTATTGTTATTTTTATGACATTCCCAATACTGTTGCTGTCCTATAATTAATTTATTAACGCTGACATAATATCCTTTTAAACTTCAATAGATCGTAAAGTTTAGATGGCCTATCGACAAAAAAAAAGACAGTGAATCGATAGGAATATATTATCTACTGTGCGTAAGTTTAGTCTCGAACATTCCATATAAAACATTCGGCGGCCAAAACTCTCGGAAAGGTCAACCTTATTTTTTAAATTCGCAATTTTTTTTGGATAATCGTCTTATTTTTAGCCCCAATTCATTCCAGAGCCTTTTTTTAAACGATAACCGTAATATAGCAGTCGTAATATTATGACGATGAGTGACGTTACAAAAAACGGATTTGGTTTTCTCGGTGGCATTCATTTATTGCTATGCAGATGTTTTTGGCGACATCATGAGTGCTATATTACGATGACGCTATTTTAGGAAGGCTTTAGAAGTTACTGAATTGTTGTTTTTTTCAACAGCTATGTTCATTTATGAGACGTAATTATGAGTGGTGTGACATTTTCATGTACGCACATTTTTTTGTATATAATTTTTGAAAGTCATGGGAAGGTTGTACAAACGATGACAATTTAAACACATTTTTTGAGTCCCGACGTTTCGTCTATATATTGAAGCTCCGAAAAAAATATTTACAAATTTAAAGTAGGTATGCTTAATATTAACCGTATCGGAAAGCTCATAGTACCTCAAAAAATCGCCGATTTGCGAAAACATCGAAAAACTTCAATTTTTTCAAATTTTTGACGTGATAGCGTCTTATAAATTGATGAATTACGTCAAAATAAAAAGATGAAACACCGGCTGCATGCACGAAAAAGTGTAACGTTCCTAACGTTACTAAGTGAGCGACTAGAATGCCTTCGGTAATTTTGAAGCAGAAATCATCAACCGATTGAGATGAAAATTTGTATACACGTTTAGTTTGAATGACAATGCATGGTTAGCTGTGTGATGTCACTCTAAATCCAATATGGCGGACTTCTAAAGATGGCGGAAATGCCTTCGGTAATTTTGAAGCAGATATCATCAACCGATTGAGATGAAAATTTGTATATCGTTTAGTTTGAATGAATAAATTGATGAAACACCAGCTGCACGCACGAAAAAGTGTAACGTTCCGTAACGTTCCGCCTGACCCTGTGCGTGCAAGCGAGAGCGCAGTAATGTATTATTAAATATGATATTCGACAGAATACGTTATCACGTAAAACTATCGTCCGTAAACCGACTTTACAGACAACTAATTTTTTTTTGAAAAAAAATAAAAGTGTCACGGATATGCCTGAATTTACTTGACCTTATAGAAAAAATTGCGCTGAATTGAATGAGCACAAGCGCAGAACTGTATCTCTTCTGGTTTCGAAGTTTATGAGCATTTGAAAGTTTGAAAATTTCAAGCTCGATTATCTTCGAAACTAGACAAGGTACAGAGCTGTGCTCATTGGATTCAGCGTGTCAAAATCTACCGGGTAACCTTAATATTTGTTTCTAGAGCTTCAAAAATACGGGGTTTTTGGCCCATCTTCCTACGACAAATTATAACAGTTGAATAATGGCTACGTATTTTAATGCATTAATCATTTAATTGATTGAATTAATAATTAATAGATAACTTGGATAGCTACATATTATCTATAATAACTTCTGTATGAAAAATTCTTTTGTTAATTTTTTATTGCAGTCATTAAAATACGACATGTGTTTTTATATACCTTATTAATTCGCTTTCATTCATAAAATATGAAAGGATCATTAAATATTTCAGTTTAAATTGCACGCTGTAAAATTAAATTATGAATCAAAAAGAAAAAAAAAAGTTCAAAGAGATTTTGAAATGCGCTCGAAAAATGAAGCTTTGTAATAAATTCATACGCAGAATGTAATAATTCATTTTAACTCCCTTCAAAAAAAGTCTTTAACTTGGTCCAGCAGTCATCGCTACAATCAGATCAAACTGTCAATACTGAAGCGAGCGAAACCGCGGGTAAAGGGTACTATGAATATGCATTACATATTTTGTATGTTGTAATGAAACTAAAGAATAAGATTCACGTAACGTATAAGGATAGCAATTTAATTGTCGACGGTTTTGTACTTACCTACTCGTACATTCTTTCTACACAACATACGTACGAACCAGAGATATTTAATATAAGCAGATCCAACTGTTTACATTTTAACCTGATCATACACCGTTTCTATCAGAATTCAACGTTGACAAACTTCGGCGAGCTGAAGACGAAGGGTATATAACTTATATTAAATGCATCTGTTGGAAAATACATGTGACAACACTGCATGAACGCATGATTCACTTTTCATTCAATGCATTCCTTTTATTGCCATTACGGAAGTTGCAGTGTTGCTATGTGCTTTGTGTGACATTTTGCGAAAATCAAGTATTTTTCATTTTTTTTTATTAGTATTGACAATTTACAATGGTTCGGCAGTGCGTAGTTTGCAAAAAAATGGATTATTCTAATCCCGGATTGATATTTCGGCGGTAAGTAAGATTATGTTTTTTTAAGTTAAGCAGTGGTGTAGACGTAGTTAAAAATTATTTTTATTAAATTATTGCAAAAACAATTTTACATGTGCACTTCTTTAAAAAATATCTTGATGGAGGATTAAAAAAATGATTGTTAAATTCTAAGCTAGATTTCCCATCTTTAAGCTGAATAGATAATTTTGTTGGACTTATTTACTAAACCTAGATTTTTCGAAGGTAAACATTTCGTTTACCTTTTACAGCACATTTTAGCATACTTTAATGCTTATTTATATTGTTGTAGCTTTCCAGTAAATCATGAGCGCAGACAAAGATGGATGATATTTTGGATTTACGAAACCAGCATGTCAAAAAGTTTGCTCAAATTTGTTCAGATTATTTTGATCGGAGCGATATTATGACTACTCAACTAACTGGACGAAGGCAAATAAGACCAGATGCTGATCCCCAATTTAATACCACAGTTTTTACTGATCGTTTATCTTACAGGTAAAACAAATAAACTCAACTTATTTGCAGTAGTCTTTAATTATGCCATTAATAATTATTATATTTAAGACTGATTATTGTCTAAAAATTTCTTGTGATAATATGTAATAAATAATATAAGAAAAATCCGATGTTGTCTTTTATTACCTACTCAAAATAACTAAAAAATATATAGATACGGAAATTGCCCTACCTTAGCGGTCAGGTACAAAAGAAAGAATAAATATTTAATATGTACCGAAATCCTTCACTCCAAAACTACTGAGTCTAAAATTTGGAAAAAATAGCGAATATAGGGCCCCCTCTTATAGTTTACAGGAAAACTAAAACGAAAATCTTAAGTATTAAAGTTTTCACAAAAAACGGAATGGTACATACCCTCTCCTCGCAAGTTCTACTCGCACGTGGCCAGTTTATTATTCTCATTTGTTAGTAAAGGCACATTATGTATTGCATTTAAAATCGTTTAGTAAAATGCCACTTTACTACACAGTGACGTTTGGCAATTAAAATGCTTTGACCACCAGATTATATGCGATAAAACAAATCACGTTAAAATCTTTATGATTCAAATTACATACCAAATTTTATCTTCTAGAGTAAATTATTTTAATAAAACGTAAAATCAGTTTCTATTGCGTCTAGAACCTCTCCAGTATTAATTACTTCTAACTGATATTCAAGTAAATTTTGCTCCTTTTATTAAATAAATATTGTAAAACCTGGCTTTACAATTGTTAGGTATGTTCTAATGTTATATGAATATTCCATTAACACAAAATATATTTTTAACTTACGTTAAAAATTCTTGTTTTTAATAATCCCGAAAAAACCATACGCCCCTGGTTAAGATAATGCTGAAGAAGCTTCCGTTACAACGTTGCCTTTTTAAAGCCATCTCTTTCCAACTTATTTAAAACTGTGAAACTATGTATGATTATAAACAAATCGTGTTTTATGAATGGGATGTTATGTCTCCTTATATTAAATGTCTCTGGTACGAACACTATTTCCTCTCGAAAGCATCTTTTCTGTGAAATACCTTGAGAATAATATGTATTTATATTTATTAAATATTAAACAGAATAGCAGAGTAGGAAATCTTCGTTCTTTTTTTGCAGAGAAACCATGTTTCATCTGTATAGGACTGGATTTAGCCGAGATATCTCAGTCGTCGGCTATAAAATATACAAAAAAGTAAACCGAAATATGAATTTAATATCCTAGAATGTATATCTGACTGCAAACGCCTTTCTTCTCTGTACATATAAGAAAGGGGCACGAAAAGGATACAAGTCAGTGACGGCGTCGCTTACAATAAAAAAAGGTCTCTGCATTTAACACTACACACTACAGAAGTAAAAAGCAACAAATAATGACATCGACCGCCGGGATCGAACCTACGTCCTTAAAGTTGCCAAACACATCAACAATAATTGCTGTGTTTAGACCGGTCGAGTTTTCTTGCAGACAGGCGGGTACAGAGCTGTAACGTGTGAACAATGTGAATCAAAGAGTGAGAGATTGTAGATTATGGACGCTAAACAGGAAAGGTCTTCAGGTGAATTTGTCCACGGGTTCAAAATGCGAAAATTTTGAAAAATGAATTTTGATTCCACGCTTGTGGGATTGGAATGGCATAGTTGAAAAAATATATAAATAAATATGAGTAAAATATGCAATTGAAAAAAAAATAATTCCAGCGAACGCCGGACTCGAACGTAGGTTACAAGGCGAATGTTCTGTCTTGCCGCCAACTAAGCTTAATGTTCTACAGCCTGTTTTTATAGTATGCGGTTACGTGCATTGCAACACGGGAATATCGGTATTTGTCTATCGACTCTACAGTGGCCATCAATGCTTCAGTTGATTTCACGAAGGTCCTGAAAGCGTTACATAAGTAAGTTGGTTTGAATCCATCCTAAATGCATGATCTTTTCCTATTTGAAATTGTTTTCAACATTCGGTATTCTAAATTAGCAACGTGATATTCTAATAGAAGATTCCGTCATACTTTTTATTCTTGAAATATTCACAAAATCAAAACAAAACCATATTAATAGGGTCACTAAATACATAGTTTTAACGATTTACGATGAAAAATTTACAAATCATTAAATAGATTGTTTTCGTATACCTGAAAAAAATAGTTACTCTTACAAAATTATAATCGCAACCGTGTCATAAAATAACAATTGGATTTTAATATTTCATATTTTATATACAGTGTAAACTCTTTATAACGTCCTTCGTTATAACGAAAAACTCCCTATAACGTCGAAATTTTTACGATTTGGTTGGTTTACCTTAAAACCTATACATTAATACCCTCTTTATAACGCAACAGCCATTCTCTATTACGAAGAAATATGTTCATATTTAGGCGTCAGCAAATGTTTACATAAAGAGGACCATTCTGAACCATCACCATCTATTCAACAAGCACTTGATGACGCCAAACTTATCGAAAAATTCCTATTATTTAATAAAGATTATTCCACCACATTGAAAAATTGGTTATTTTTCTTTCTTCCCTCCATATAACGAAAATTCTTATAACGAAAAAAATGTTCGGTCCCTTAAAATTCGTTATAAAGAGATTATACAGTACATTGAAGATTATTGTTAATTTGGTTGTTTTTCTTTCTTCACTCCATATAACGGTAACTCTCTATAACGATAAAAAATGCTCGGTCCCTTGAGTTTCGTTATAAAGAGTTTACACTGTATTTCTTTATACCACTGATTGCTGCGCTACTGCAGACATACGCAGCTTTTATATTTTACTGCATAACGCTATACGCAAAGACGCTAACACAGTTTGTAAATTTTAAACAACTTGAGCGCTGTGTGAGGTTTTTTGGGGGGCTCGCGTGTGTATGCGTACTGTATTGCATATTGTTGATGCGTGTAGTATTTTTTACTTTTCTGAAGTAGAGCATTTTTTGCTTTTATCTAAAATACACGCTTGTATAATACATTATACATATAATGTATATGTTACGGTTAATACGAGAAACTAGTTTATTCGCGAATTAACCGGCTAATACCCGAATTAACCAATACAGCCGGTTATTACCAAAGAAAGAAATATGATTTAACAATTTTCGCAAATTATTCGGTTAAAACGCGAATTAGACAATATGATCGGTTATATCCGATAGCTCTTGGCTCTTTCGCGAATTAGCCGGATAATATGTTAAGTAAGCAATTAACCTCAAATTCATAGACGTGCGTATAAGTAGTGAGCTGTAATTTTTATTAAAATAATACAAAACAACAAATGTTCTCCAAATAAAATAAAACAACACTGATAAAAAACAAATAGATTTATCATAAAAATAAGAATACCTACTTAGGAATCAAAACTAATACAGACAATAAACGTTTTATACGGTTGCTTTTGGATAATTCGCGTTTTAACCTGCTTGCACTTGATAATAGGCGAAAAAGCGAGAAATTAAGACATATTCGGCATTTATCCTTGACGCCGCTTAATTCGCGAATAAACAAGTTTCTCGTATTAGCCGTAACATATATACAGTGCAGTCAAGTCTCCAGACAGGGAATACCGCTGGGTTCAAAACTTTGCGCATTATGTAAAAATAAGAATGATACTTATGTACACATAAATAAAATTGTAAAGAATTTGACTGTAAACTTTTAACGAAATTTTACACAGATGTCCAGTTAACAGGATGCCCGGATCACATAATAGCCATGTTCACAACTTTTGTCTGTCTCTGTGTTAACTCAAAAATTGTCGAACCAATTTTGAGCGGGCTGTCATGCAAAGCACAGCAGGTGTTTATTCATCAAGGCATAAGATAAACTGTAAGTTTACACCTGTCTGGAATTCAGGTTTTAATTTACGACGTATTTTTGGCAAAAAAAAACAATTATTTTCCATCTGATACTGAAATTGTAATTACAGTGTAATCTCTCATAACGGACACCTCTAATGAGCGGACAGCTCTATTAGGCGGACACTATGTGATAGTCCGGAATGAAGTACAAGAGAATTCCATAAGACATAATCTCTCTTGAGCGGACTCTCTCTTGGGCGGACGCGGACGCAATATTTAAGTACAAAACTTGTAAAATTCTCTCTTAAACGGACACAAAATTAAAAATGTTGCAACACGTTGCACTATAAAAAAATGATTTAGGCGAATTCATTACCATCGATAATAACTTATTAGTAGAAGATGATGATGACACCTCTTTTAACAAAATTGTAAAAAAAGGCGACAACCTGACGTTAGTTGAATCTGACGAATTCGATGAAAAAATAACCATAACTGACAATCTAATGCTATAAGTTATCAGCAGGCCATTGGTATGGTGAAAAAAATTCAAGAATTTGCTAAAACTAAAGGAGATTCAACAACAATGCAGATGTTATCTGACTTGGATTTATATTTTCAAGACAACATGCTTAAAACTAATAGTACGCGTCAAACTATCATAATTGATTTTTTCAAGCCAACTAAGTTATACTTTTTATATTTTTTTTTATTTCATACGTATGTATATTAATGTATATGAGAAAACAATAAAATTCTACCCTATTATGTAAATAAAAAATATGTATGTACATATGTAGTATGTATGCATGTACATACATGTGTTTTTTAATTTTTCCCATACGCGGACACCTCTCTTAGGCGGACATATTTTAATAGTCCCGAAGGTGTCCCCTTAAGAGAGCTTTCACTGTATATACTCGCAAACTAAGGTCATTGTCAAATCAATTTTTTGACAATCCTTTCTACATCCCAGTGTCAGCCTGCTTCTCTAACAGCTTAGACATATTACTAGATGGCTGTACATTATTATCTCAGGCTTAAAGAGAATAATATTTCATGGATATAACACGTTATTGTGGAATTAGTTCAGTAATCCCTCGCTTAGTATTTGTTAATCGAATCCATGAAAATTGAGCGTCAAATAACACAGCACTAAGCTAGTAATGCAGCATTTATGGTATATATTATTTTAAACAACAGCGCTGTAGTGAAACGGCACTAACTAAAAAATACTTGAACATACTGACTAATTAATATTACAAGTCTGAATAAGTTCATTGTGTGTCCGATGTTTAACGGCTCTAGTCTGAATATTGAGATGCAAATCTCTTGATTAGATAAAATACACCCATCCCCCGCTTTACACGGTACTTGTTTTACACGTTTTCGCTTTTACACGGTTTTCCAAATAAGTTTTTTTTTTATTTTTATCGCACTCTACTAAATGCTACTGTGATTGAACACGTGCGCTGTGTACACATCTCACGGGGAATCCTTATGTGCTGACTTGCTGCACACGCACACTGTGTCTGTATTTCTTCGCATAAAATTAAAGTGTTTCCGTAATATATTACATATTTTAACCTGTCAATGCATTTTATTTTTTTTATTTCTGTGTACACCTAAAAATATTGAAAAAAATCACAACTGTTAAATAGCAAAATTATGCATTTTCTGCAAGCTTTTCGATTTACATGGTTTTGACTTGAAAATTTTTAATTTTCGATTTACACGTTTTTCTCAGGAACGTATCTACCGTGTAAATCGGGGGATAGGTGTATTGTAGATTTTTTAACCAATCTTCTAACCAATATTAGTTTGTTTAAATCAAGACACCTTACGTAGAGAGATTCGACCATCAGCTTTCGATTGTTGCGGTTTTTCGAATATAATATGTTTTGATTGTTGCTAACTAACGATTTTTAAACCGTGGATAGAGTGACAACCGTCGAGAGACAATCTGATCATTTGGATAAAAATTGACTAAAATCTGTCGCAATTGAACATTTTAGTGAATCTTCTCCAAAAATATTTTAGATGGTATACCTACTTGTTCCACAGCCATTCGCAACTTGTCGGATTTTACTAAACGAATATACAGATAAGATGTTTATCCGCGCTGAAGCAAGTGGCCATGTTAACTAGTTCTTCCGGTTTCTGCATTAGGAATGCCTACTTGTTTATGAATAATAATATTGGCGCTTAAATTAAAGATAATAAGCATTATTTCACTATCAATAAATCATGTGTTTTCGTTAGCATTCATAGGTAATAACCATAAGTCTCTAAATTCTATAAATTGTGATTTAAAAGTAATGAAATCTAGGTTGAAGCAATTTGTTGTTATGCTTCGGGCGACAGAAGATATAGGAGTGGTTAGTTTGATTGCTGTACACGTTTTTGCAGAAAATAGTTGAAAATATGCAAGTAACGTTCGATTATTATCGTGACTAATGTCTGGATAGAAAGATTTTCGAATCTTTTCGACCATTATCTGTATTATCTTTTTTTAATAAAAATACACTTAAAAGCGCAATAAAAAACAAAACTTTTCCAATTAACGAACAAGTAACAGTTATCATGTAACAGAAATCGGATCTTAAAACCTAACCGATTTTTTTCCAATAACAGTTGCTCAAAGAACTCTTGCTGTTACTAAAAGAGATAGCGTCACCATTATTTAGTTTTTGGAAACATGTCATCGCAAATTGACTTATGACAGCTATTATAAAATGCCTCGAAGATACTTGAATATATATCAAGTGTTACCAATAATTTCAGTATCATTTTTGTTCATTACTTGGCATATTGTTTTGTTAGATAAAAGTTGATCGATGATTGTACAGTTTCTTACCAAACGTTTGTGCTTTCATTCTACATTCCGTTTTTTTTTTTTTATTTATTTTAGTGTGTCATAAAACTGATCATAAAACAACACAATTTTATTTCAAACCACAAATCTATATCTAAAAATTGTTTATTAAGCAACACTATTAGTCGCGTTGCGTTGTTTGAAACTTCCACTGAGCTACTGAGGTTTTGATATATTTTTTTTATTTTAATCCTAGGAGAACACTCTTAAAAAATAAAAACCAATTCGAAATCGATTCAGCGGTTTTTAAATTAATCTCGAACATGCAGACATAGACTCTGTATAATAGATATTGCAGATAAGTTAATAAGTCGTTTAATCAGTGAGTCAGATGTATACGTCACTTTTTGTGTGTAATAACAATACACGTAATGCAGTGGGTATTTACTACTTTCTCAACAATGGTATAATAATTTTGATTTTAGAAAGGCGCTGCTATAACTCTACCTGTAAGTTTAATAAATTTTTAACGGTTTGCCTATTCTATTAGAATTTTCACACGTAGCATTTTGTTAAAGAACGAAAGTTGAGCTCCTATTTCTGAGCGAGCAGAGACGGATTACATTTATTTTGAACGCTTATCTTCCTTGTTCTGTCAGAATGCCTACTTTGCTATATCTGTTTCTCATAAAGATTTTTAAATGGCAGCTGGTAGAGAAATTACTAATAGATTGGTTGAGGAAAATCCTTGCGCGTGAGAAGTAGGAACCAAAAACTTGAAGATACGTGAGTAGAATAGATGGTGTTGAAAATACAGAGTCTGACAGTAGGTATAAATATCTTTCGCCATATTTAAACAGTCTTAAAAAGTTTTTTGACGTGATAACGTCTTATAAATTGATGAAACACCGGCTGCATGTACGAAAAAGTGTTACGTTCCGAAATGTGTCACGTTCCGCCTGACCCTGTGTGTGCAAGCGAGAGCGCAGTAGCGATAGAGAAGCACGATCGGCCCAAGTTTGACAGCTACAAAAATTTATTTATTAAAGATCACAAGACACACACTTCCAATAGACTGCCACAGTTCGCTCGTATATATACTTACAGGGAGTGAAAAATCCACACCACCCGACCGTCCGTTTATTAAAACTGCGTGTATTTTGAAAACGGTTCATTATATTTAAAAACCGTTTCTACAGTTGGTTAGAACTCTAATTTTACTATTTAAATATGTAAAAATAAATGTTTGGAAACGTATACGTATAATGTGAAAAATAAAAAAAGTTATTTTTCAACACTTTACGAGTATGGTTCAATGTTTCTTTATGACGTTATCACGTAAAACTATCGTCCGTAAACCGATTTTACAGACAACCAATTTTTTTTTATAAAAATATATCAGTGCTACTATAAAAACATATTATTTTAATAATACGTTTTTTTTACGTTCGTTAAATTTTATGAATGAAATATTGCATTGAGATGTTAATTCAGATAAACAATAGAAACAAGTGCTCAGTGCGACTATTTGCCGCAATTAGCGGTTTGCAAACCGGTAAACTATTACCATGATGAGATATTATAACTGCGGGTATGGTGTTAAGTAATAAACAAAAGGATGATGATATGGTAATTGTAGAAAGTGAAATGATTTGTACATTATATTAACTGCATAATATAATGTTTATTACCTCATGTGCTCTCATTGCCATCTGCATTCGTTTCAAAGAAATGATGTAGCTACTCAGGCATTATTTATTTTTGGCTCTCCAGCATACATTTATAATTTAAACATAATATATCGATTCTTTAAACATCAGGTACCTAGGATAAAATATATGTGTTTGAAATAATTTTTATGACGTCATAATCCTGCAACATGATACTGTTCTATGTAATTCAGGGTCTGAAAATCAAGGAGACATAGTACTACAAAACCTGTGTTTTGCAGTTTTCTTAAGTTTGTGCGTTTTTCTACTCATTCGAGGGCGCTTCATAAATGATAGCCTAGGGCGGCTTTAACTTTTTATCAGGCCTTGCGTACATGGCAAATTCCTTTCATATATTTATTAATAATATTGCAAAAAAGCATATCAAAGTTTTTTTTCGTACCTGAATATACATTTTTATTCTGTATTTATCTAGATTGCTCTAAAATGATTGCATATTCGAAATTTTAATGGACGTTCGAATTTTTGAAATTTTCTCTAAACTAGATACATGGTATAATATGAAAAAAATAATAATAAAAAGTTTAAAGAAACCTTTCATTTTAAAATGACAAAACTTACATTCATTTTAGAATGTTAAAACTTTTCTTCGATTTTATTCTTTTCTTTTAAGGAGAACATAAGAAGTGAATTGATAATATAATTGCAAATAATGGGTGTTTTTTTTAGAGGTATACAAGTTTAAAATGAAATAAAACACGTAAAAATAAGGTTGCTGGCCACGTTGTTGGCTTTGTTTAAAATATAATTTTATGCCATTAATGTTTAAATATGATTTCGGGCATATGGGCGCCACGGCTGGCTTGAATGAAGCGCAATCGGGAAGTCCAATTTTCGATCACTTTATCGAGCATCTGGGGCCGTATATCGCCAATAGCGCGGCGAATGTTGACTTCCAAGTGATCCAACGTCTGTGGTTTATCGGCGTAGACTAGTGACTTCACGTATCCCCAAAGAAAGTAATCCATAGGTGTGAGATCAAAATTTTGCGTTGAAAAAGAGGATCAAGCTGAATATTGTTTTCGGCCCATTCACCGAACGTACGGCGCGCATAATGGTCACGCGGATTTAACTCTTGCACAAGCTGGATATTGTAAGCTCGTAAGCCAAGATCTTTTCGCAAAATCTTCCACAACGTGGATGGGCACAGTCCCAATTGCTGTGCACGACAGCGTATCGACTCATTCGGGTCCTCCTCAACACTACGCACCACAGCAGCAATGGCATCTTCTGTGCGCACTGCATGGCGTCTTTGTGGATGCGTATTATCAACTAGAGTATGCGTAGTTCGAAAACGATCCATGGTTTTCCGAATAACTTGCTCGGATGGACGATTATGTCGACCGTAAAATGGACGTAGCGCACGGTTAGTTTGGCAAACTGAACCATAATTTTCAAAATAAATTTGCACAATTTGCAAGCGTTGTACTGATGTAAGTCTATTCATGATTAAATGGCAAAACATACTGACCACAAATCATCTGTCAACTGTCAAATTAACTGTCACTTGAAACGGTGTTGCCAATTTCAAAACCAAACCTCCAAAAAAAACACCCTTTATATTTAAATAAAATGGTCTTTTCACGAAGATTAAAAAAGAAAGACATAACGATAACCAGTATTATATCGGAGGTGCGGTAAAACACCATTTGCATACAGGTAATCTTTGGAATGTCGTTTTTCTACAATTTATTTTTTGTTACGTATTTAACAAAAAACACATATTGGGACATCTATTTCCCGTTCTTGGTTCCACAATGTGTAGGTATAATTATTAATAGCAATAATTGTAACTGTAAGTAATTTCTGTATCTTTTAGTTCAGAAAATATGCCTTCTAGCTTGTGAGTGTATAATTTCCGAATTTAGACTCTCGTTTTTTGTGCTTCATTGAAAAAAATCGGCAACATTTTTTGAACTAATGGAAGAAAACTGTATTGAACCCCCTGAAAAAATACTCAGCCAAAGAACGTTTTTATTCTATTTATTGGTACGAAGAAAACTTCATTTTAATAAAAACTAATTTCATTGTAAATATAATAATAATAATGTCTTTATTGATGAAAAAACAGAGTTTCATCAAAAGGCGTGAATTCAGCTTAAAGCTGGTTTTCAATCCAAGCCATAACAAAATATAGGTAAAAGTTATCGGAAAAAACATACCAATATTTTTATTGACGAAATGTGTAAAATTTTAAGAAAAATATATTTCAAAATTCTGAGAAATTTCTCAGTTATTTTTTAAATTGGTAGGCGTTGGCCTCTTGAGTAAGATGTTGAGTTATTTTTTAAGATGACAGTAAATGCATTACGTAAAATATTAAGTAGATACCTGTAGATGTTATTTTGTTGAAAGGTGTCTATAAGTACTGTCTGTGGTATTTTAATAAATTACCTCTTACTTTTAATTATAATACATACATTAAAAGATGGGTAGTAATAAATTAAAATATTATAAATTGATGCATACGATTCTTTCCCAACAAGAAATTGCACTGGCCTTGTATACCATTTAAAAATATTACATGAACGTTAATTTAGTGTACAGCTTATATACAAACAGGGACAAAATAAATCTAAAAAGTAAAAAGTATTATAGACAGAAAAGCATGATGGCGTTTGGACCAAACTGTGGTGCGTTCGATTTCCACCTCCGCTCATGGATGTTCTGTGTTAACATTTAATTTGACATAATCAGGCCGTATAATGTCCTTAGTTGTCGAGCGTCTATAAGCTTCGTTATACATAACTTTAGTATAAATAAAACGAATAGAAATATGCTATTAAAACCGCGTTAAAATTTATTATATGTAATTCTATATGAACATGTAAGTTCAAGAGAGTGATTGTAGATTTCAGACGCTCGATAATTGATGTATTAGTGTTTATCCGCTCTTTAAATGCAAGTGTAGGTACTACCTACAGATTTTGATTTGACAATAATCAAGAGCAACAAATACATCACTTTAGTGTGTCTCTTATAGTCAGCGAAATTTAGCTCAAAAATCGCGTGTGGTATTACACTTTTCGCTCACCGCTCGTCCCCCTTATACCCAGGAAGAAGTACGCATTTGAACAATGAACGATTTTATCATCATCGGTTCTGTAGTTTCTGCGATTACCGGCGATAGACAAGCATACTGACTTTCCCTATTTGTAATTATTTTGCAACTTGACACTCCACTGTACTTAGAGTGGTATATAATTATGATTATGAAATGTTCGAGTGTCTCTTTACTGATATCATACTTTAAAAAGATGCGATCGAAGGATGACCTTCACCCATTGACACAGCGAACATATTCTTTATAATAAATCGGACACTCTATTTGTACACATGCATAAATAATATAATAACACTGTACAGTTTATACGTGTGCTACATAAATTGTAAAGACATTATAGTGAAAGATCACTTGGTCACTTTGTACAACTAGTTATTATTAAACTATAATGGTTATTTATGCTAGGTACAGGTGCGGAAAATGACGAATTATAGTATGGGGTAGTTACAGAAGGAGCCGATAGGTTGTAACGGTGTATAATTCAATTTCTTTATTGCTCCAAAGGTAAAATTTTGCATAAAATAGTGATTCTAAAGGAATCGGTATAATGATAATTACTGTTTTAATTCAATACCTTGTTACCCGATTTTCGAAAATGATCACAAAGCGCAAAAAATTCTTTATATGAAATTAAATACGAATTCATTCCTTATTAATTTCATGCCTAGCTCGTTAAATATTAAAATATCTCTCAAATATTAATGTTCTGCAATCGAGAATAATTATTGGGAGGAACTCTAATTATTTGATATAAAGGAATTATGGGGTAACGTGTAATTGTCGACTATCATTTATTTATCGAATATCACAAAAAATTCCTTCATCTTTAATTGTTATTCTATAAATCCTATTTGCACTCGGGCGAAGCCGGGTGTATAGACTATAGACATAAATCAACTTCAAGAAATGAGCTGTCGAATGAAAAAAAACACATTCAATAGCCAATTTAATAAGATTTTCACTCGGGAAAAGGCGATCCGGGCAGTTCTTATAGACCTAAATATTCCCTAAGATATAAGCTATCGAATGATAAAAACATACATTTAAATCGGTTTAGTAGTTCGCGTGTTTTTAGAGAACAACTGAAAAACATTTCTTTTATACAAATATGTAGTGATAATAATGATTCATCTATATAATATGGTACGTATCTCGCGTGATGTAACGACATGGATCTTTATTGGAATGAGTATATTTGGCACATATAATAACATGAATATGTATTATTAATTAGTGCCTTACACCAAATGCAACTAGATGAAGTTATACACGGAGATATGTCTGCCTACCTACAGCACCGGTGTTCTACAATCTACTATACTGAAACGATACCATAATACAAATTACCTACATATTATGTAGAGTTACACACTTTGAAATGGCACCTGTGATTATAAGAATAGACAACCTTAAGGCCGCTGCAGACGAGGCTAGAAACGCTCCTAGATTCCTTGCAGATTTGCCTACTAGTTTTCTAGCGCTGGTTTTCTTGATTGCTGTTAAGTGCTCGCTTCACACGAGACTATTTTTCAAGCTTGATTTGTGGATAGATCTGGTGCGCCCGCAGTGACAGTTCAAATATAAACACAGAGCAAACGTGTCTGTTATCTGACAGAATGCGACACCATGTTGGTTTGTGGGTGTTTGTTCAAGTGCCCACGTGACAAGATGCTGCTTCCTGATTGGTTCTTGCTCATACCTAGCAGCAAATCTTGCAGCGAAAATAGACCTTGTTCTAATTTTAAAACCTATCTTGTGAGCTAGCAGGTCAGCCCGCAGTGACGTCATTTCTAGCTTCGTACCAAGCCAGAACTCCTGGCAGCGTTTCTAGCCTCTTGAGCAGAGGCCTTTATGCTAGTATTTTCTAGTCTACTCGCAATTGTTTTTATTGTCTTCTGACGTCATACTGTATGTATACTATGGAGTATGTGCAAAGCAATAAATGTTCTGCTACCAACTGGGAGTATAAATTTAATTATGTTCGATTGTATGATTCTATTATTATTCTGCTGCCAATTATAGATGTGCTATTGTTTGATTGAATGAAGCAATTATTAATTTTCTATTGTCAACTAGTAATTATAGATGGCAGTATAAACTTGATTATGTTTGATTGCAATATCAGACGAGACTGTTCTGAAACAATATTTCCTTCATCAATAACGGACCATGCCAAAGTGTTGCACTCTATATCTACACGTACTGTAAGGTCTATCTCTATAGAATATTATGCATGAACGTATTCTCTAGGCGTCTAGGCGTAGATATAGATACCTTTAGTGAAAGGCTTGAAAATACGTGATTTGATCAGTACTTTTAGTTGTTAGTCTCATCTACACTTGTTCTGTTTTCAATTCGCGTAATCAATTGAAATAGGTACCAGAGATAACCGTTTAGGTACTAGTCAAGTTACTGGATTTACCAAATAAAAAGAAATAACAATGAAACTCCCCCCCAGTATGGCGGACAGACAGAAAATAGGAAATTTAAATCCTGCACATAGTCCCAGTAACATTTGCTTCAGGTTGCAATTCAAAAAATACAACTTACGTTGCAATTTTATTTTTTATAATTTGGTTAATTTATGTATTTTTGATTAAAATGATTGTTATTTATTTTTGAAGTTGTTATTATTACCATTTCAACACCATACGTGTGGAATGGTACTAATTTAGGTCAAAATTCACATTTTAAAATACACCTATCCCCCGATTTACACGGTAGATACGTTCCTGAGAAAAACGTGTAAATCGAAAATTAAAAATTTTCAAGTCAAAACCGTGTAAATCGAAAAGTTTGCAGAAAATGCATAATTTTGCTATTTAACAGTTGTGATTTTTTTCTATATTTTTAGGTGTACACAGAAATTTTAATTTTTTTATTTTAATTAAACCTATTTTTTTGGTAAATTGCCATCATTTCCCTCCAAAATTTCCCGCATTTTTTCCTTCTGAATTTTACTTTAATCACAGCCGTTAATTTATAATAATCTAAATTATGCACTCACTTGTAATTTACGAATATGGAAAATTAAATCTTTCTGAAACATTCACTCAAATACAATTTTCCGTAGATAAAACTTTAATTTTATGCGAAGAAATACAGACATAGTGTGCGTGTGCAGCAAGTCAGCACATAAGCTCGGGATTCCCCGTGAGATGTGTACACAGCGCACGTGTTCAATCACAGTAGCATTTAGTAGAGTGCGATAAAAACAAAAAAAAACTTTTTTGGAAAACCGTGTAAAAGCGAAAACGTGTAAAACAAGTACCGTGTAAAGCGGGGGATGGGTGTATTACGTTATTTTGTTTTGAGGTCACCCGAATAAAAAAAAAACCTTTTTTGGGAAAAAGTCTTTGCGTCTCTCTGTTAGCCTGTGAAGACGATACAGGTCAAACAGATGAGCGCCTCAGGCATTATGGCGCGCAGGGCAAGATATTAAACTTTCGGCCCTTGTGGTTTAATATACTATTTTGATCTCTGGGAAATAATGTAAACTTATACAAAGTGAATTTTGTTTTAAATAAGTACCGTTCGCTACTTGTGAAGCTGGATTGGTAAAGCGAAAATGCAAACTTTAAATATTGTAGGCACAAGTGGAACAACTTACGGTCATTAATCTTCATTCAGTTATTTTTTCGTCCTTTTTGAACCAAAACTATTTTGCTTCGTAGTTTTGTAGTCACGTTACAAAAACATGTATTGTATTTATACCGTTACCTATGCTCGAAATTTTTAAATTGTTTAATATTTATTACTGTGTAATATAAATTTATGAGAAGTTAGATGCTATAAAAAATGAATCAATAGTTATACGAGGTCTGATATACATTTTATTAAAATATTATTGTTTTTTAACGTGCCATTGTCACTATACTGTTATGAATTAAGTCTTACGAACATTTACTAGTATTTTATTATTAGGGGTTGCTCTTTAACACAACGTAAAACTTTTGTTTTTAAGCATTCACCCATAATTCTCACTATTGTGAAGGTTCGTGTCTAGCGCTACTTAAGAGAAAAATTAGCTGTCGCATGATGTGTCACTGTAGAGCAGTGATTCCCAAAGTGGTCTATATCGACCCCCAGGGGTCGACGACAACTTGCAAGGGGTTCATGTCAGCGGGAAAAAAATTGGGGGTCCATGAATTGAAAATGGGGGTCAACGATAGTGAATCTTCTAACAAAAAAAGAAACAAACTGGATATCGTTAACCGAAGAGATTTAAAATTAAATCTAACTAAATTGATGCCAAATGTTGAAAATTTATTATTAAAGCATCAGGTTCATCCCTCACACTAAAAGCATTTATTTTTTGCTTAGTTATTTTATGTAACAGAAAGTAAATTTTAATTTGATTCGTTTAATTTGAATGTATAAAACTAAACATTTCTCACTATATTTCACTACCGTTATAAATTTAAATCGTTCAAAGTGAGTAGCACTATACCGGTTGTCAAAAATACATTTGAAATTAATGAATTTGCAAAAAATCAATATCAGATAAGCAGGGGGTCTACCCAAAACTAAAAAACATGGCAAGTGGCCTACGAGACAAAAAAGTTTGGGAACCTCTGCTGTAGAGTAATGATAACTCATTCCGCCGCGAAAGTGGAAATATTCGGGCTCATATCCCGACGGTGACAGTGTTTGAAATTAAGCACTGTAACAATGAGTGTTTCGTAATAATTGTAGCAAACTATATGGCTGCACAATACTGTCCTTAATAAAACATCTGCGCAATGAAGTTGAAAAGAAATTGCTGTCGCTGCTAAAAACCCGTTACCTGTAACCTTGTTCGCCGTCCTATAACCGCACCCGTATGTTGGTAGAATCGAACGGCAAGCTAACACAACCAGCGCAGCTCGTCTGCGCGATTTTGGTACTGTGACTAATGTCTTATTCGGTAAATGGAAAGTATCCATGTTGTAGTTTTTACAGTGTTGCCATTTGCCAAATGTAGTTCCATTACTTTTATTCCACACCTTGTATTTATGCTGTTATGCATCATGCAGATGCTGTCAATGTAATAGTATAGCAATAGATTCAATAGATTTTGAGACAGGACACAAAGTTAACTCATCGAAACTGATATATCGTAAGCTGGGGATGATGGCAAGTAATGGAGGTTCCTAATAACTTTGTTCAAGTTAATAGTGCAGTGTAGCAGAAACACAGTAGTTTAGTATTGTAACAACATTACTAATATACATTAATTCTACTATAATGATACTTCTTAGGTTACAGTATTTGTTGACGATTTTATTATTTCAGGTGTGGGAAATAGTTAAGTGGAATTTATTACCGTGACTATAGAGATAATGCTACGTATGTAGTTATATACCTACACACAGTACCCAATGCGCGTGCGTGTGGAGAGAAGAAATGATACTCCCACTCTTTTCTGTTAAAGTCGGAGAAGGGGAAGCGTTTCACTTTTCGCCTGAACCAGACCAATTAGCCTTACCGCGTCTAAAGAACTTTCACTCCAAAAATCTTACAACCCCTTACTATCTATTTTAGCGTTTATCAAACAGCGATCCACGTGTAAAAGAACTTAATTAACTAGCACATCTTTAGTTTTTAGATAGTATATTGTATACTTGATTATTATAACTTAAAATTCATTAAATTTAAAATTTTTCCGGGAAAATTGTCCGATCATGATCAAATCTATTTAAGAACACTTTTTGGGTGTAGCTGAAAATTTTGGTAGGTACCTACATGTTTTGAACTGTTCTAAGTTGCGTAGAACATGGATTATGGGGGTCATATTTATAATATTGGCCCAGAAGTGCGGTATTTTGATACCTCCGATGTTACACAATATATAATGTGTCGACTGTCGTTATCAAAAAATAATCTTAATCAAAGAAATGATAATATAGTTATTATTTGACATATATTTAGACCTCAATTCATTCTGTTTGTAAAACATTTTTTTTTGAATCTAACACTTATTATAATTTTCGGATTTTCATAATAATAATTATTAACACATATATACAAAATTGTTCAAAGAAAAAGCAACACTTTTTGAAAAGTAGATGTATATCTTGTAAAAGTCTTTTTTCATTTTTAGTGTAACTGTTATTTGCTAAAAATAAACATAAATTATATTTTATCTGATGTGTTCTCCATTTCCGTAATCTAAATAAGAAAGGTGAGAAATGAGAGAAAATGTTAAGCAAAACACACAAGCCTTATTCCCGTGAAATACATTGTATTTAGTAAATGGGGATGGATAACAGTTTTGTAATAACGGTTTGACGGTATAGCAGTCTACTTTATTATACTCTACAATAATCTTATATTATTTTTTTTTTATTAGAAACAGCTGTCAAAAATTATCAAACAAAATTGTTTATAAAAATTAAACTACCAAACGTATTTCAGTGAATTTAAACAAGGTTCTTTTGATAGTAAACAAAGCGAATAAAATATATAATCCAAGGAGATCCCTAAAAAAATTGTAATCTGTACGTACAGGCCAACCGAGAACTGCTGTTCATGACTTTCAATTACAATTTTAAAAGTAAATATTAACTTTGAATCAATCTAAAAATGATTCCATTTTATAGAATAAAATCTCTCTTTTTCAAAAATCTACCATTTGAATCGATTTCGTGCTTATAACTATTTGTATGAGCGATACTCAGCTGTGGCGCAGAAAATGATAATATAGAGCACACCGTCGCTACCGGTGTAGCGGTGTGTGCAATACAAGGGCTCAAAACTATATTCTTATAATTTTCTATATATTTTAATTTCTGTCATCTATTTCCAAAACCAGTACAGCTGTAATTTCGAAAAAAACCGGCGCTGTCGGAAGTGCATGTGCCTCTCATCCTTGAATTCTGGAAGACACAGGAATATAGGAACGTTTCTTTACCCACTGAATGAAATAAGTCAGCGACGAAAGTTTAAGCTTTGCTAAAAATGAATGTATATTTTATCAGATTTTCTTTTATACATCAATTCTTTTTCACAAAAGTTCACACAAAACATGAAAGAAAGCGCGAGGAAAGAGATTGATATTTATAATTAATCATATACGAAAAATTGTGAAAATATTAAAAATAAACTCACAAGCTTTTAAGAAACAAAAATTTTTAACAAATTTATAACTTTAGAATTAATTTGAGTTCAGGTAACCAAAACGGAATTATTTTTCAAATAATTTTCTGATAATGTTTTGTGTCGTTATGTTTGTTTCCATTAACAACATCAAACAGATACCTATGTAGCTGTAGCTGATTACGAAAAAGTAATAAAAAATACGTAGGTTTTATCTTGATTTTCAAAAACAACGTGATTCAATTTAATCTTATCTGTGTAGATATAGTACATCGTCCCATTTCGTGTACGTACCACAAACACACATACTTTTGTTTGATATAGATGTGCCTAAAATTTTTGAGTATATAGAATTTTATTAACTAGCCAACGGTTTTGGATAAATCATGTTAGTGTGACTTCTTGATATTACGAACTAGTCTAATTAATCATTGCAAGTCAACATTTCAATTTTTAGTTGACGCATAGTGTGTTTTTCTCTTGTTTTTGTATTTTTGTCGAAGTAAAAAAAACATTTATTTAATAATGAAATACACATTAAAAATTTTCAAAGGAAACGTACTATTCAAAAGTCATCTAATTCAAACAAAATTTAAGCAATAATTTGACCGTTTCGCTTTCGTTGACTAGAACTTACCAGTTTTCGCTAATAAAAAAGACATACACGATATATTTTCAATTCCCCCGTGAGCTTGTGGAGGCTCACACCTTCTCTTTTTACTGTTAAGGTCGATACTATAAAAATGTCACATTAAAAAAAAGTATTGTTTGGCTTTCAAAATTTCAAAAAAAATTGGTTGTCTGTAAAGTCGGTTTACGGACGATAGTTTTACGTGATAACATATTCCGCTCGAATATCATATTTAATAATACATAACCTAAATTTTAGTAGCTGTCAAACTATATTTTCACCGACTAATAATTTGATCAACCAAATCAAAATACATATTTTTAAGCAATTATAAAAGACATTTAAAAGAATATATTTATATTATATATTTGTTAACAAACCGTATAATTTATCTGGCCATCTGTCAGATGTAGCTTTCGCTGGAACAGCCGAAAAAAATGTTGAACGCACACTACACTCTGACGTCACACGAGAAGAGAGAGACTATCGCTTATATCGCGCTCTCGCTTGCGGAACGTTACTCTTTTTCGTGCGTGCAGCCGGTGTTTCATCAATTTATAAGACGTTATCACGTCAAAAAAATATATATGTAGGGCTATTTTAGTTATTTCGCAACTCAAGTAAGGATGATGGGGTTCGTACTTATGTTCCATCTTTTTCATTCACAGCAGATAATTATTCGAAACGGTTCTCGAGAGAGTGAATTGTTTTTATTGCGTCACTCGATCTGTATGCGAGATAATGTTGATTTAATTTAGTGTAGATCACACCCGATCGACAATAAAGGTCGTTAGACGCGTCTAATTGAATAAAACGACATCGCAAAACATCCACGAGCGGAGGTGAGATTCGAACCGACAACAGTTTGATCCAAAGGCCAGCACGCTAACCCTACACACTGAGCCTAGCTTCGTGAATATAATGCTGTCCGACTATAAGATTCTACAAGCAAATGTGCATTTTAGTGATGTGCCGGATATCCGTATCCGCGGATATCCGAGGGAGATGAAAGATCCGTATCCGTTAGTTTTTTGGCGGATCTTTTACCTTATTAATTTTCAATTCATAGATGAAATTTTATATATATAGGTGATTAGGTAATAATAAAAAACTGTTAAATTCCATTCAGATTATTTTTTATTTTTTTAAATCGTATTAGGCACCTTTATATTGCAAACATTTATCGTAGTGAGTACCATACTTATTGGAAAATGGGAATCAGGTTTCAATACTATGAATTAAATAACACTTTTATTCTTCAAATAATTATTCTTTTTATTTAAAAAGACGCACTAAGGAAGGCAGTGTTAACTGTATGAATATCTGTATAAGACTATATACTATAATATACTTAAAAACCATATATGGGGGATCTTCTCTATACTTATCTTAAAACTATCGCATAAACATAAGTACTTGAAACCCTTATATTCTTGACAGAATATTTTCTCTGTATATTTACTTTTAGCACCTTAAGAAAAATAATCATTCATCACTTAATATTATATAATAGATATATATTTGTTTTGAAACTATTACTAAAATAGTAAAGATTAATTTTTGTATCCTTGTAATATTCCAACACGCCCCCTCAAAAATTAATCGGGTAGCTTGCATAAAATATATTTCAATACATATATTTAAATATAATTAGCTCGAATACATTATATTTTATAATTTCTTATTATATTAACTACTAACTTCTAACTACCTTCCTTCTTTGTGCTTTCTGGGGAATATTTACAATGGTCCAGCATTTGCTGCTATGGATTAGGGAAAACCCAGAAAAACCTAATCAGACCATATTGCTTAATTCATTTATATTACATTATATTGCAATTTATAATTCTTTAACAACCAATTATTCCAAGCCCATTCCAGCTCTCAGCTCTCGAAATTTGGCTGCCGGTAGTGGCTTTGTCAGTATATCTGCAAGTTGGTTACCTGTGGAAATATATTGCAATTTAATTACATTTTTCTCAATTTGTTCCCTGGAAAAATGGTATTTTATGTCGATATGCTTCGACCTTTTGTGACTGGTGGGATTATTTGCAATACTATACAACCATTATTATCTTCAAAAATTAATACTGGTTTTGAAATAATTATGTGGATACTTTTATAAAGTCACTAGCTTTAACCACAATGCTTCTATAACAGCCTCGAAAAAGCCATATATTCAGCTTCTGTTGATTAAGTTGCTACAGACAATTATCTCTCTGTATTCCAACTTATTATACATTGCTCAAATAATTTAAATAAATAACCAGTTGTACTTTTTCTGTCATTATTGTCATTTCCACCCCAATCAAAATCTACATACCCAATTAATATATTTTCATAATCACCGCGTGTATATGTTAATTTCAAATCTATTGAGCCTTTTAAATATCTTAACACACGTTTAAGTCAAACCCACAGTTCTTTATTATTTTTATTCATATATCTACTCAGTATGTTTACTGCTGTACTTAAATCGGGTCGTGTACATATCATTACGTACATTAAACATCCAATAACGTTTCTACACGGTGCATCGTATTTTTCATCTGAGTTTAAAGCATTATAATCTAATCTATTTTCAAGTGGTGTACTCACGGGGTTGCAATCAGTCATTCTAAATTTATTTAAAATTGTTTTAATGTAAGCGCTTTGGTCTAGAGTTATTTTACTATCATATCTCGTGATTTTTATCCCGAGAAAAAGTCTAATTTCTTTCAAATCTACCATTGAAAATTTATTCATCAAATAATGTTTGAAACTATTCATTGTTTCAATATTAGCCGTTGTAATGACAAGATCGTCAACATAGAGCACAACATAAATATTTTTACTTACATCACCTTTATCTAAAATATAAATGCATCTATCTACAGCTGAATTTTGAAATCCTTTTTCTTTGAGAAAATATCTCAAACCAGCACCTTGCTGCTTGTTTCAGACCGTACAAAGCTTTATTTAATTTACATACTTGATTATTTTTTTTTGCTAGAAACTCCTTCGGGTACTTTCATACATATTTCTTCTTTTAACACCCCATTAAGGAAAGCTGTTTTAACATCCATAATATGGTGAATCAGTAAATTAAACTGATTTGCAAACGCTATAATAAAACGAAAACTAGCAATTCTCGCAACGGGTGCGAAAGTTTCATCATAATCTACAAGATACTCTTGACTAAAACCTTTAGCAACAAGTCGAGCTTTATATTTTAATGGATTTCTGTGTTCATTATTTTTGAGAGAAAATACCCATTTACAATCGACAATATTTCTATTCTTTGGTTTTTCTACTAAAGTCCAAGTTTTATTCGTTAACAACGAATTTATTTCATCTTTAATAGCTTGTTCCCAAAGATTTTTATCATTCCTACTTTTAATTTCGTCAAATGAAGTAGGTATTTTACATATTAATGACTGAGCACACATAAAATAATCATTCAATATATTTTCTTCGTTATAAGAAATAGTTGGACGACTTTTAACCCTTTCACTCCTTCTAAGTTCACAAAATTCTTGTTCTTTGAATTTTTTTATTTGCGATACAGATTCGTTATCATTTTTATCTATAATAATTTATCTACACATTTTCGTTTATAATTCATTTCATTAGCTTGAGTAGAGTTTACATATATTCTAGGTCCTATTATATCTGATTTCCTATTTGTATTACTACTATCAGATTTTTCATTTATTCTAGGTCCTACTATATCTGATTTCCTATGTGTATCATCAGTATCAGATTTTTCATTTAATCTAGGTCCTACTACTTATACCTGATTTCTTACGTGTATTATCACTATCAGATTTATTATCTTTTATTCTATAGAGTTTTCGTTTATTCTAGGCCCTGCCCTACCTGATTTCTTATGTGTATTATCACTATCAGGTTTTTCGGCTTTTATATCTGATTTCTTACGTGTATTACCACTATCAGATTTGTCGTCTGTTATATCTGATTTCTGACGTGTATTACCACTATCAGATTTCTCATCTTTACCACTAGGATTTTCACAATTAATCCTATTCGACTCAATAATGTCTGATTTCTTATGTGAATTATCACTATCAGATTTCTTGTCATTACCACTAGGATTTTCACAATTAATCCTATTCGACTCAATAATATCTGATTTCTTATGTGAATTATCACTATCAGATTTGTCGTCATAACCACTAGGATTTTCACAACTAATCCTATTCGACTCTGGCCTAGACTTCAGAAAACCTATCTCATCAGCAATGAATAGAGTTTTCATATATTCTAGGTCCTGCCCTACCTGATTTCTTACGTGCTTTATCACTATCAGGTTTGTCGTCATTACCACTAGGATTTAAACAACTAATCCTATTTGACTCTGGCCTAGACTTCAGAAAACCTATCTCATCTACAATTACATCTCTAGCAACAACAAATTTATTATTCTCTACATCCCATACTTTATAACCATTCGGTTCATATCCGACCAGTATTCCTTTCCATGATTTTTCATGAAATTTACTTTTACTGGTTTTACTATGTACATACACAGTTGAACCGAAAACTTTCAAATATTTTATTTGCGGCTTTTTATTATGCCACAATTTGTATGGTTTTTTATTTGTTTTTAAGGCTTTAGTTGGAGTTTTATTAATTAAGTATGTAGCAGTGACAACTGCTTGACCCCAGAACATTGTTCGAGCCTTTTCAGGTACTGTTCTAACCATTCTCCCTGACACCCCATTTAATTGAGGAGTTCGCGGAACTGTTAAATGATAACTAATACTTTTCTGTACGCAATAATTTTTCATTTCATTAGATAAATATTCTCGCCCGTTGTCACAATATAGATTAACTACTTTCAAATTAAAATGAGCCTCACTTTTTGCTACATAATCTTTAAAAACTGAAAATACATCAGACTTATAAGTAATTAAATATGTGACACAGTAATGAGTATATTCATCAACAAATAACACAAAATAATTTTTATTATCTACTGTAGAAGGAGTGATTGGACCTGCAACATCAGAATGTACTATAAACAGTGGTCATCTTATGTAACTTTTATCCTTATTTCTTTCAAATGGTAACCGTGTTTGTTTACCGTTTATACAGGCCTCACACAAATTATCAGTCGGTGTAATATGATCTAACTGTCCTATGTCATCTGTCATTTGTTTATTCTTTACCTCTACAAATTTATCTTTTCCTATATGACCTAAACGTTGATGCCACAATTCATAATTAACTTTTGTGGTACTAAATGCTTGAACAGATTTTTCTATGCTTGCGTTTATTATAAAATCGACTGTAATTAAATTGTTTGATGGCTTACCTTTTATCAGAAGTTTGTTACCTTTTTTCTAATTTGAATACTGTGGATTGAAAATCACTGTCATTCCAACCTGTTGAGTTCTTGAAACAGATAATAAATTATATGGAACTTCCGGACAATAGTCAACATCCTCCAATGTTCCTTTGAAGCCCATGTTGCTTGTTACATTCAGTGTACCCCTTTTTGTAGCTGTAATAATTGTGCCATTCTTTGTTACTAATATTTTCATCGGTGTTTGTAATTCTGAAAAATTGTTAGTTAAATCTTCTCTGTTAATTAAATGAGCGGATGATCCAGAATATCATTGATTGTTGATTGCTCTGCTAGTTGTATTGTTTGAACATTTCTTTTCTTCTGATTTTTATTTTTATATTGAAATGTTCTTTTGTAATAATTACACTTATTTTTATGTGCCCCTTTTTATTTCACAGTCACTTATAGATGACTCACTTAATTTCACTTTAATTTGTTTTATTTACACAAAACACAATTAATAGAAATTTTAACATTATACAAAACTCAAATAATAGCACGTTACACAAAACACAATAAATAGAAATGTTCAATATTATACAAATCAAATAATTGCACTGTTGGATTTTTAATTTATTATACAAAACTTAAATAATAACACGAGTATCCAGAATTTTTAATTTATTATACAAAACTTAAATTATAATAATAATAGCACGAATACTGGATTTTAATTTATTATTAATAATAGCACGAGTGTCCAGGGCGTTCAACAAAACTTAAAGCACGAGTGTCCTGGGCCCATAACCTATTGGAAAATGGGAATCAGGTTTCAATACTATGAATTAAATAACACTTTTATTCTTCAAATAATTATTCTTTTTATTTAAAAAGACGCACTAAGGAAGGCAGTGTTAACTGTATGAATATCTGTATAAGACTATATACTATAATATACTTAAAAACCATATATGGGGGATCTTCTCTATACTTATCTTAAAACTATCGCATAAACATAAGTACTTGAAACCCTTATATTCTTGACAGAATATTTTCTCTGTATATTTACTTTTAGCACCTTAAGAAAAATAATCATTCATCACTTAATATTATATAATAGATATATATTTGTTTTGAAACTATTACTAAAATAGTAAAGATTAATTTTTGTATCCTTGTAATATTCCAACAATACTAATAGTACATAACTCAAAGGTACTAAATCAACTATCTTTTTAATGAGATATTGCACATCGATCTTTGGAAAGAGACAATCTGTTATGAGAGGTAACTCTTAAAGAGGTCAGTAACTTTTTCCCATAACAGATAGTCTCTTTTCAAAGGACGATGTGCAATATTTACCGCCGCATACTCTAAGAAAGTTAAGATCGGTATCCGTATCCGCGGATCTTGAAACCAAATATCCGTATTCAGATCCGTATCCGCGGATATACATTTTTAACGATCCGGCACATCACTAGTGCATTTGTACACCTTCCAGAGTTCTAGAGTGAGTTGTGTGCGCTCTGGGGTCATGATGCGAAACCGCCAGTTTGCGTGACTTCTCTCTCTGTTCTCGCGACGCAACGGTCGGCTGCTCGGTTCGTTGGGAAGAGTGATTTATGTGTTTGGTTATTGCAAGAAATGTTAACAAGATTTAAGTTTAATTGCAACGTTAGACAATAGGTACTTTTCGTCACCGTCGTATTTATATCTCAATCTGTTGTGGGTATGCCTTCTTATGTTTGCTTTCGAAAGGAACCCCATTCGCTTCGTCTCTAAAAAAAAGAATCGATCTTCTCTGTTTGCTTCAGTATTCAAGAAAGAAAAATGCTTCAGTTTACTTGGAGGAAAAAATGTGGAAATTGGTTGACCTGTGTGTCAACCCTAAAACTTCCCGCTATGTGTTGAATACGTTACAATAAATTGACACCTATTATTGTGTTTATAATACATTAAAGAAGCTTATAAAAAAACAAATAGATTAGAAGTTGTGAGACAAAGACGTAAAAAAAAAGATTATTTTTAATTTTTATAGTAGTGTATTTATGAGAGTTTTGAACCACTCCAACAATCACCGGAAGCTATTTGGTGTCTGCTTCAACTTCCGGTGAGGGTGAAGATGCGTCAGAACTCTCATAAATACACTACTTTTTAGTCTTTGAATAATTTTGAAATTACGTGACCGATTGACTCCAAAATCTGGTAAGATCTGAGTCTCGATAAAGCCTTTCGAATGCCGCAAACCCAATCTCGATCGCATGATTTAGAAGGGTTAGGGAATCCTTCGAAATTGCTTCCCGTAATCGTTTTTTACCATTGAGAACTATTGATTTTAAAATATGATTATTTTGTTCAACACCCAAATTAATTATATTATTGTAAATTAATATTATTTTTCTCTTTATTTTCAGGTATGTAGCAGGATTCGTTCAGACTTGCGACTCAACCGCTGCCCTGGTTTTAGCTTTAATGCAAAGGCAGAGTAGGTATGTCATTATAACTGGATTAATATATCTATTTACTTCGTAATATGAACGTGTTTCATTATTATCACTCAGCGCTTCTCGAATTAGGTTAACACTGTATTAACCAGACATCAGTTTAATTCTATTTAACTATAATTGCATTTGCGCCTCTTCATCTGTTAAAACGTGACCCAATTAAAATAAATTTCACACCTTCTCCACTAATTACATTATTTATTACATATACACAAAAGGATTAAAATTTTAACTCTGCTGAATGGCTTATAGTAGTGTTAAAAACTTTTCTTTCATTTTCTAAATCCGATTCAACATTCATAATTAGACAAAGAATAATTACTGGACTGATCTAGTCGACGTTCATTGCAGTGAGAATATTTGGAAAATATCCAATGTACTGTAAAATCATTATTTCTACTAAAAGTTTATTGACGTGATAACGTCTTATAAATTGATGAATCACGTCAAAATAAAAAGATGAAACACCGGCTGCATGCACGAAAAAGTGTAACGCTCCTAACGTTACTAAGTGAGCGACTAGAATGCCTTCGGTAATTTTGAAGCAGATATCATCAACCGATTGAGATGAAAATTTGTATACACGTTTAGTTTGAATGACAATGCATGGTTAGCTGTGTGACGGCCCTCTAAATCCAATATGGCGGACTTCTAAAGATGGCGGACTAATTTTATTATGCTTTCCTACAATATGGGTATCAAATGAAAGGGCTTGCTGAGAATAGCTTGAAAAATAAAGTGACGTCACTCTAAATCCAATATGGCGGACTTCTAAAGATGGCGGACTAAGTTTTTGACGTGATAACGCCTTATAAATTGATTAAACACCAGCTGCACGCACGAAAAAGTGTAACGTTCTGTAACGTTCCGCCTGACCTTGTGCGTGCAAGCGAGAGCGCAGTAATGTATTATTAAATATGATATTCGAGCGGAATACGTTATCACGTAAAACTATCGTCCGTAAACCGACTTTACAGACAACCAATTTTTTTTTTTTGATCGGCTTATTTTTGGGGACATGTTTATTGTATACTGGAATTCATTGTAAATGCCGGTACCTTAAAAACTTGGACATATTTATATGTTGAATCCAGGACCAAATTTTTGGATCACTTTATATATATGGTTCTTATCTTATTAAACAGAAAAACAACTAAAATATTCCCCCAGTTATTAAATAACTTTTTTTTAATCTGCAACTTTATTAGCTAATAGTATTATACACATAATATAAATAAGCACTATGCAGTCAGTTCAGCTATTTTGAAATTGCAATGTAGATAAAAGAATTACATAACATAACTCACATAATGCATAAGAGGTGTATATGCAACGCAGACTGTGTCCAATGAAAGGAATAACACAGCATTACGTATTTAATCCCGTACTAACATTTTATGCCACAACTAGAGGTTTATATAACTTGAATTGCAGACTACTGGAACGTATTTCCAGAAAATGTAAATAACTTTTATCTTTTAGCGGTGACATTTATGCCGCAAACGATGCAATGTCTGTTTATTAAATAACGGCAAAATTCTTTCTTTGAACTGTCAGAACGAAGATTGGAAAAAAAATACGTGTGGCACTCGGGGACTGCCGCGGTAAAGCTATTGCATATTCTTTTTAGGTCTTTAAGTTTTTCTTCTCTATAAAACGAAAATAGCTAGGTATAAATAATAAGGTATAAATAGTGTAATTACACACCAAAACAATTATTCATTCAAAAAATTTGAACAAAAAGAACGATATTAAGAGTTTGATCATAGAATTTCGCGCGATGTACATTTATATAGATATAATATCATATATACTTTCTCTGCACATAACCTATATAATTTAGGTTATTTTTATAGCAGTATTATATATAAATTCATTTATACACAAATGAAGATAAAATCAGTTATGAGCAGTTATGCACAAACACCGTACCGAAGTCTGCCGAACTGAAACGACGTTAGACGATGTACGGCTGTCAACGCCGCACCGCTGTGCCGGTCGGAGTGGGGGGTGTTAGGTTTTTTTCGTTACGGAATGGGTGTTTGGTTTTTTTTTCGTTACGGAATTTCTTGATTCGGTCGCCGCGCTCAAAGCCCGCGATAGAAGCTATGCAATAGCTTAAAAATAATAGAAATGTAAAAAACCAGTTATGAAAAACATATAATACTATAACGTCCTTTTTCCAGACTTTCCAGAGAAAAATTGCAATGGAATTTGTTTCATAGATGCTTGAACAATATTGTGATAGGTACAAAAATACAGATCAGATTGATATCAAAATCAATAACCCTGGAACCCTTCTGAGGTTCATGTATCCTACGTTGCCATATGAATAAATCTATTTATTTTTAACTGAATTTATAAAACGGAGGTTATCAATTCGATACATATGTATTTTTTGTATGTTCAGCCTTAACTTCTCAAGGGGTTAACTTTTCAAATCTACTAAAAAGTAAAAAATAAAAACATTTTTAGAAAAATTAAACCGCCTGCTAAAAAAGCCACCAAAAAGCGTAAAATGAAAAAGTTTGAGATCGTCTCCAATTTAATCGAAGTTATATACTTTTATTCTATACTGAGCATGGGAATAAAATCGCAATCGAACCATTAGGGTGCAAACTTATACTTCTGTCTTTTTTTAAGCCGTAAGCCCTGGCGTATCCAGGAGGGCAAAACAAGCACGGGGGACTCGGCTTAATAAATTTCTAATTTGCTCCCTCCTGGGCCAAAAGCTGGGTACGTCCATGTTAACGTCATAGAAAAAGACAAAGTTTTTGAAACGGAGATACTTTCTTCAGATTGAATGCAAGTACATCAACCAATCCTATCATCGTAGAAATCAGGGAATTACATCGAAGAAAGAGACGCAGATATATTTTCGATATGCTTTGTTGCATTTACTCACTGCACATTGAGTAGATAAACAATGATTCATATAGTAAATTAATAAATATATGTCTTCAGCATAAAGTAGTGTTGATCCAATAGAATGTTACGATGAAGGAAGGTTTTTGGTTGATGATCTATGTTAATAATAATATGTTTTAACTCATAATAATAAGATCATATATTTTGTTTTAACAATTTACCACCTTTTGACCAGCTTGAGGCCCTGAAGATGAAAATAAATTTTTCGGAACGTTGGCCACTAGCGTAACATTGGTAAAGCTTATTTTTTTATGATCCTCAACCTAAAACCTTCCTTCATCGTAATAAATATATGATTAAAGTACTTAGACACATTAAAAGTTATAGTTTTAAATCGGCACCGACCTAAAAACTTTATTATTTTACGATTTTTAGTGGACTTTTTTAACTGATCGATCCACTTGCTCTTACGTACTACGGTTTGGCACTCGATTCGAGTTCACCTCAGACATGGTCATCAGATTTTGTCTTCTTGACGTTATATTTATCATTTGGATATTGCTTTTAGTTTTGTAATTGTATAATACGAAACATTATCTCCAAATTTCGTAACGCTCGATAGTCACGTCAAATATGTTTGCCGAAAAGTTTGCTCACCTCTGGCATAGAGTATAATATTATGTACATGGCAGATGTTTGCGGTATTAATCTTTCCAAGACTTCATATGAGTAGATTACCTCCATTCTGTACATATCCACAGTTTGCAAAGTTTTTAAGTAACACATTCGCAGTGTATAAAGTTTATGACATGCAAATATCTTTTTTCTAAAACAAAGCCACGTGTATAATGTTAACTAAAATATACTAAAGTGACTAACTGAAACAGTTTTTGTCGTGTTTTCTATGAACTAGCTCCTTTTCATACCTGTATAGCACATTTACCTAACATTAGTGCTGTAAAGTAAAATAAATAAACGCGATCTCAATAATTCAACAGTATTTTCCATAAACGACATAGCAGTAGTAATTTTTGGACTGTACGCGTGACACAAAAAAAAACTTGACCCTTTCACAGATACACGGACAAAGCTAATCTTTATAGGCGCCTAATGAAGTGAAAATCAGCTGTTTTATAGGAGATAAGACAAAAAATACAATATACGTATCTCGTGCGCAAAGATATTTAGATTTTAGACCCGTGTGACTGTTAAAACTTGTGCGTCAGTAAAGATGTTACGTAATGTCGGAAACAAATTTTTTATTGGCGTGTGCTATCATATATATTAATACGTTAAGGTTAAGATGTTGCCTCCCTTTTTAGAAAAAACCTCACAATTTCTCCACATAAATTATATATCATTTTACAGATGATTGCTTGCTCTACTGACATCGACAACAAAAAAATTTATTATTGCTTTTGTTTTTGTAAATTAATTAAAATACAGCAACGCTGAACAACGTCTGCCATCTGACGGCTTTAATTTTGAAACATCGTCAACACTTCGATCTTTCATCTGACCTTCATATTGTAATACAACAGACACAATACTGCATACTGCCATCTGACGGCTTTAATTATAAAACAGCGAGCAACGCTGAACAACGTCACAGCAATGCTGCATGATGCCATCTGACGACTTAGCTCAACGCTTTTGCTACTTGCGCCTCTATATGACAATTTTAGTAAAATATTTCTTGGATCTGTCATCTGAGCTTCATATTGTAATACAACAAAAAAAGAACGTTATAAGCAGTGTGCAAAATTAGAAACGAATTGAATATCTGCAATCATATTTAAAAAATAATTTTGTAAAGTGATAATTATTATACTTATTTAGTGCGAATAATTCGCACAGGTCACTCTAGTCTTTGTTTAATGTAATAATTTTCAGTGTTGGCAGTTCGTTATTATCTTTGTGATCCTTGCGAGTTTGGTTCAGTCAAAACGGTCGTTATTAATAATCTCCTCAATTAGTAATATAAACACTAATAGGTTCAGTGTTTGCGTTCTGATTGCTAAACTAACAATTCTAAAGTTGATTTTACATTGAAAAGCAACGAACTGTTTTATTAATAATAATTAGGGAAGGTTCACATAATATATTATATCTATGAGTATGCACCCTTTAATGGGATATATTTCAAAACTGTGCATTGCAAATTTAGTAGCGTGGCTTTTCCTGTGCAAATGAGATATAAACTAAACCAAAACAAAATTTACATAATATTATTTGAGTCATAAATAATGTGAGTGCATAATTTATAACAATATTAAATTTTGAAGAGGTCAGCGTGTTACGTCGGCTGACGTAATAAGGAATTAATTGTAATTCACAATACTTAATTAATAAACAATGTATTTAGATATCTCAGTGGGACAAAAAAATAATTTTATTTGCGTTCAATAATATAAGGACATTAAAAATTTTATCTCGTACCTATTAAAACGTTGGCCATACATCAAATAAATATCATTATTTTTTTGCTTCATAACTCGTTGAAAATAAGTAATATTCAAAAAATTATTTTAAGAATAGAAATTGAATGATTGTAGTACATTATTTTTCTTCTTTCAGAAAAAAAGCTCTGATGTTTATTCCACACAAAAATGCAAACAATATGATGCAGCGATAAATTGAAATTCATAACAAGAAACTAAAAATTATGTTTCTGACTTTCTTGCTCGTGATTTTTTTTTCTTTTCAACCTAAAATAAAATAATTAAATTGAATTTACGCTCGTCCTAGAAAATTTTCAATAATTTTAAAAGAACTTCGTTACCTTATTTTATTTACTGGTGGTGGAAGTGAAGGCACAATTTTTTTCTGCGATATTATGCAATAATTGTTGTGTAATATATTATTAAGTAAATTACATTTTAAATTTACTTGTTAGTAACTCTTAAATTTTTTTTATTCAATTTAATTGGGTGGGTCAGCTCGATTTAGAATAAAACATTCACTAAAATCGCCGCATAAAACCCGTTACTTCCACCACATTACGTTTTTCTTTATATTCTGATCAATTGCACTACTTGAAACACCATTGCTGGACTCCCATAAGCATTGTCAAAAAATTTTATTCGACAATGGCCTTGGAATACACTTATTTACACATTTAAAAAAAATATCGGTCCAATCGATCAATTCTAAATTCTACAATGCTTTTATTATGGAGACATAATATGTGTGGTTACAATTTAAGGTCATTGCCAAAACAGATTTTTTGACATTGCTTTCTGCAATCCAGCATATGTTTTGTAATTTAAAAATTAACACAATGTCGGGCATAAACACTGATAATTTATGATTTTAGTGGGCATGTGGACAAATGTTAGTAGCTAATTAAATTTAAACGTCGTAATTTATAGTTTTCGACGTTTCAACCTTGTATTTGATCTTCTTTAAAGGGTCTAAACACATTTCTGTGTTTCGAATTAATTTACCATTCACAAATTGTCCATATATCCACAAAACATTAAGCAAATATATTTTATAAAGACAATAATGCTATTTTATGTACATTTAAAACACGACTTTATTCATGACCGCTGTGAGACAGAACGTATCTTTCACAAAAAATAAATTTAGGGATCGTCCATATACAAACTAACTCTCCTTTTTTGATCAAGCGCCAAAATATGTGTTCTAAATGCTATGACATGACACTAAATTATGTTACGCTACGGATATATTTTATTTAGCTGTCATACATTCCAGAGGTGAATGTAAAATAAAAATGTTTTAAAAATGAACAAGAGTGTAGTTTTTATCGTTGTATATGTTAAATTTATTGTTATGCTTTATATATTCTCAAAATATAGTTCGTAAACGAACAAAATCGCGTGCAAAAACTAGTAAACAGTAAACACATATAACGGTGTTATACTCGATTGTATTATATCGAAATGCTAAGAAGAATAAATTACATAAATTATTATCTTTAATAGGAGGTTGAGCCGTTTTACGAAGATAATGAAAAAAATCTGAAATAAAGTTTTTTTAATAGATTTTTTATGACAAAATTTTCTGTAAAAAATCCAAAATCATTAAGAGATTTATAATGTTAAAAATTAAAAAAACTTTTACATATAGTCTTATGGAAAATATGTCAACCTAGCATGCATACGGTACATTTTAATTTTTTGCAAATAACCAAATAATGTCAACAGTTCCGAAAACTAACTAAGTAAAGCATCGATGTATTACGCATATTTTAATATTTTTTCCAATTTAATTAGGAGACTTTTAATCGATAAAAAAAGAGATTTAACCTTAGCACTTTTCGATTATGGACTTTTATTCTTGACAATTTTAACTGAATTTTCAACTTTTTAATGATTTAATTTTAATTTTTATTACTTCTAATTTCTTTTTTTAATTATTTACTGCAAAAAATATGTAAAATACAGATATTTACATAAATTTATTTTTTCTAACCTAACTTTGTACAAAAAATTCAAAAGTTAGTCCATTAAGTAAAATACTGAAATAATTAATTCATATTAAAAAAATTATTTATTTATGCCTTTATGACAGTAATTTATTGGTATCATCGACTTATACTTTTTGTAAAAATTTATTATGGAAAAGTTCCCATTTAGAATTCGACTTATTTTTGACTGGGACTGTAACCCATCAACCTCCTTAAGAAAATGTTCAGTTTAATTTCTTTTATCCACGACGGCTCGTTATTGTTTCATATAGCACTGAATATTATGTTGATTAATTACAAAAATTAGATAGTTCCCCACAATTATAATTAAACTGGAGCGGTGAGCGTAAAGATGCTCTTTTATTCATTAAGTTAATTGGGGAAAGGAGGAGTCTTGCGCCACAATTGACGGAGGGCACTTCTCCTTTTCGTAGTTTACTTTCACACAAAAACACTGTAGTCGAAGCACTTAATATTACAATACGAAAATAAATGGCTGTGCGCTGAAATATTGCTGAAATTGAATAGGGAAGAAACTGACATTAAAATGGCGTATCATATCTTTTGTTTTTAGTATACAAAATCATAAAAACTATTTCATAATATCTTTCAACAATATTGTACTCGAATTTAAGTTATAGTCAGTCCTGTTGCCAGTGTTTCTGCTTAGCAATTAAATTAAAGTTTAGTTCTATATTCGTGTAGGATCGTTCGTTTAATAGTTTGTTGATTCTTTCAAGGAACTGTTTCCAGAATGCGTGTTGTTGTACAGGGATCGTATTTTAACGATCTGTTATAGTAAAGCAGGTTGCTTTTACTTTCATAACAACAAAACTTCTCTGTATTATTATGAAGTAGTATATATTATAACATGTAGGTATGTCATCTATATACTAATATATAAAGCTGAAGAGTTTGTTTGTTTGTTTGTTTGTTTGAACGCGCTAATCTCAGAAAGTACTGGTTCGAATTGAAAATAAATTTTTTTGTTGGATAGCCCATTTATCGAGGAAGGCTATAGGCTATATAATATCACGCTACGATCAATTGGAGCGGAGCAATAATGAAAAATGTTGCAAGATGTTTCTCAAAATTTGTCCGTCTGACAAATATTATCAAGTAACTAAAGATTGCAATATTAGCGCTTCACATGACAAGCCCGGGTAGCTCAGTCGATAGTGCATGAGGCTCTTAATGTCAGGGTCGTGGGTTCAAGCCCCAAGTCGGCGGATATATTTTTATTTTTTTTTATTTTCTAAATTGCTTTCTTCTAAGGCTTACATTTTATTTTTTAAAAATTTTATTAATTATTAATTACAGTAATTTTTGATCGACAAAAACTTTTGAACGGTAACTCCGATCATCATGAAATTTGGACACAACATTCATCTCGGTAAACTAAGATGAATGTGCGTACTCATGTACCCCCCTCCCCATTCATTTTTTTGCACCCGGGTGAAACCGGGCGGGACCGCTAGTATAATATATTCACAATAAACTGACGCGATGTATGTATGGAGAGTGGATAGAAATGATAATGGAATAAACGCAACCATGTATGGAACTTTAGATCATATATGGTCTAGATTTCTGATATTTCATATAAATATAATAGAAATAGAGTTTAGTCTATCAGTTTCCATATTTGAAAAATATAATTTTCATCTTCACGGCGTCAACTAGCTTCTTTTTAAATTGTTTCTCTACGAAACTTTTCCTCAACTTTACTATTGTACACTGGAACAAAATTAATTACAGACTACTTTGTTTGACCGGAGAATAAAAAAAATCTTATATATAACGTGCGTATCTCTGCCGGAAAGTGATTTTTGCTACACGTCTCGTATAGGAAAGTATCACTGATCTAATATAGTGATAAATATTATTCAGTGTCCAATTAAAAATAGATTTTTTTTTAGTGTTGGGCGATTATGAATGATATAATCGAAATATTTCGATTATGGCCGAATAATCGATCATTCGATTATGGCAACCGAGATAATATCATTCGCTTGAATCGATTATGAAATATGAAATGAATATTCAATCCCGACACAGTACTATTATATATCGATATAATATTCGGTATCTGCATCTACCCATGCGCTGGGATGGGAAGGCTTTGCTAGCACTGGAGAGTGGGGGTGTTTCGATTGTACATACTTTGTAGTTTGTTGGATCATTCATATTTCATAATCGATTCAAGCGAATGATATCTCGGTTGCCATACCGAGATATCATTCGCTTGAATCGATTATGAATTAATATGAAATGAATACGAATCCCGACACAGTACTATTGCTATGTCGACTGTCGATTATAATATGATATATTGATATATCATTCGGTTTCTGCATTAAATTTCAATTTTAATGTTTAACTCATTATGTAAATTGACGATCCATCTAGGGCATAACAAATATATTTCTATTTCTATTCGATCATATCAGTGATTCTATTATTAATATTGTGTTAAGTAATATTAACAAATCGAAATTGCAAAGTTAGCACATTATTCATAATCGATGTTTTGAATGATCATTCGATTACACTGTAAAAGTATATAAAACGAAATTATAAACTGCCAGGTTTGCGCAACATTCATAATCGATAATTCGAATGATCATTCGATTATAAAAACCGATTATTTCGATTCATTCGATTATTGAAATGTATCGATTATGCCCAACACTAATTTTTTTCTATTTCATATGTGATCTAATTCAGTAAAATTCAAAACCATATATAGCGCTCACATCTGCTTAAGCAGCACAGGAATTTTTTTTATGAAACATCAAAAGCGACTTTTATATATGCAAGCGTACACGAAATAAGAAATGAAATGTGGAATAATATGTATATGCACAGTTCGTTGCGGCATATTCGTTGGAACGCCTCTGTCGCATTTACGTACATTCTATCCATTTTATGAAAAAATATTTCATTTTCAAATGAACAGGTACGTGCATTGGCTCTAATCTTCAGATACAAAATAAAATCAAAAAAGCCGATTCGAATGAAGGAGCTTTTAGAACGATTTGGTTTATACAGTGATTTTGATTTCATCAACAGAATATAATGACTTTTTAATGTTAAATTTCGAGACGGACCGTTTTCTGGCGCAAGCAAGATGGCGCTGTTTTCACTACCTTGTTTTCGCCATAGTTACCAAAGTTGTTTAGCTTCACAGACACTCCACACATGTAAGCCATGAACTTGTATGCGTTACCCAGTAGCTGACGCCATATTGATCAATGCGACAGATATCATCATATCGGCCCATATACCTTTCATTACCAACGAAATACATAAAGTGATATTAGAGTCAAATTAACTTTCACAATAAACAGCAACTTTTTGATCATCTTGTTCTATATGTGCCGAATTTAAGAGATTTCTTAGTGGCGACGAGCAACGAAGTTATTTTGCAGCTAACTGATTTTTTTATGTACGTCACCGATGGAAAATCGACACGTATGACGTATTATATAATAACGATGTAGGTATACCTTTTTTTAAAGCGGAAGGCGCGTGCATCCCTCTTAAATTGCGCGTATCTTCCTCTTTCCTATTAAATTTAGGTATACTGTATATCTATAGATATTGAACGACTGATATTTTAATTTCCTGATTTTACGTAGCAGCTTTCTACGCTTTTTCATTTTGTTAAAAAAGTCTTGTAAACTTATTTTTCATTTATTTTCTTTTCTTTTTCCCAGAAATCAACTACTGTTTTATTATATTGCATTATAAATAATCACTTTTTCTTTTGAAAAAAACATTTACCTACTTTATAATTTTAATTTTACGTGAAATGATTTTTTAAATGAATTGAAAAGAGTTCGCAGAAATTGAAATTAAAATTGGCGCTATAATTGAAATGTCAAAGAATTTGCGTATACTCAAGAAATTGAGTCGAATTGAAAAAAAATCCTGTCAAAAAAGATTTAAAAAATGATTGAGTATTTGAAAAATTTAATAAATTGAAATACCGGAAAATTCTTTATCAAGGTATACCTATAAATTTACGAATAAAAGATCAGTAAACTGATAAATATTAACCGTGTTGTTTGCACTACACAATACAGAAATGAAACATTATTTATTTTGTTTTTCGTTTAGCTTTGCATATTTTCGTTACGGCTTTTCATCAAATTATTTCAGTTCACTGTACAGTGCCTAAAGAAGTTTCTGTTTTAAAAAAATTGTCGATAAATATATATTCGTATTGTTGACTAAAAATTCGCTCAATCTGTTGCATAAACATAAGCTTTAATATAAGCAGTCGATAAATCTTTGAACAACGTGTGCACAGCACACCTTGTGAACTTTAGCACAGAGAACAAGGAATATGTTGCAAATAATCTCATAATTTAAGTTCGTGCTGCAGTTCTTCCGTTGCTTGTTCTACCTATTTTATTATTTTGTAAACAATACAGGTTGACTTTTAAATACATGTGAATTATACAGGCCTAGTCAAAAATATGTTACCGCCTGCCTATATTGGATTTGAGCGGATTTTTGTGTCTGAATAAAGATTTTATTACTTATTTCGATTTCGTGTGGCAAATGGTCAAAGTACACGTGTTTGGTACAAAACCTCCCAGAATTTATGATCTTAAAAGACACATATCAACCGTTGTTCGTTGTATACCTGCATAGTTGGAAAGATTGTACTAGCTTTAAATTCAAACTACAGTGCAAACTCTTTATAACGTCCTTCGTTATAACGAAAAACTCCCTATAACGTCGAAATTTTTACGATTTGGTTGGTTTACCTTAAAACCTATACATTAATACCCTCTTTATAACGCAACAGCCATTCTCTATTACGAAGAAATATGTTCATATTTAGGCGTCAGCAATTAATGTTTACAGACATAAAGAGGACCATTCTGAACCATCACCATCTATTCAACAAGCACTTGATGACGCCAAACTATAGGTATATGTGTTTGGAATAAATTAATTTTGTGAAAATTGGTTATTTTTCTTTCTTCCCTCCATATAACGAAAATTCTTTATAACGAAAAAAATGTTCGGTCCCTTAAAATTCGTTATAAAGAGATTATACAGTACATTGAAGATTATTGTTAATTTGGTTGTTTTTCTTTCTTAACTCCATATAACGGTAACTCTCTATAACGATAAAAAATGCTCGGTCCCTTGAGTTTCGTTATAAAGAGTTTACACTGTATTATTCAGACATATAAATGAGGTAACATCTTTTCGACTAGTCCTGTATAGTGGTGCTATAAGACCCGTGCTGCTTTTTTGTGTCGTTAAATATTCACTTCAAAAGTACAAAAATAACCGAACCGAACTTCCTTAAAAAAATCACTAAAAAGAAGAAAATAAGAATATTTTTTAGTCGTCGCCAATTTGATTGCTAAATTTTTTTTGCTAAATCGGCGTTGGTTTCAATAATTGCTAGGGCCGAACACAGTGTCGCTGGCGCTCGTTGTCAACATCGATCGCGTACTGCCAAACCAACGTGAACGATGGTGTAAGTATCACCCGTCACTGTTTTCGTTCACTGATCAATCGAGATATTTTCTCTCTATACATTAAGTATAAGAAAACAAACCTTCGTGTCCCGTGTAAAAATCTGTACGCACGCCACTGGTGAACGCAAAGTGTGGCGCATTTTAAACGGTTCATTAGGCGCGGTTAACACTACACACGCGCCGCCATGGTTCAGAGCGCATACCATACATGTGAAATGCATGTACATGTATGTGTGTGTGTATTCGAGCTTTAGACGTGTATGTGTTATGAGCACAGGTGAGCTTTCTGTTGTTTTATACGTCAAAGCGAACTGCGATCAGAATGTTCGATTAAAGACGTGATTTGAATTAATATTATTGCCGTGCAATATGGTTCACAATGAAATACATACATTAACGTATATTTGTAACGTCGAATAAAGAACTGTGTGTATTTCCAACGCCGATTCGTGTTTTGGAGAAGTTATTGACAACACCTGATGCAGAATTTCGAGCTTATGTCGTATGTATTGCAATTCAATGCTAGTCCATATTTAATTGGTAATTTTTAACCGGTACATTTTTTTAAGGAATTTGATGCGTTACAGTCCCAATCAAAAGTAAGTCGAATTCTAAATGGGAACTTTTCCATAATTTACAAAATGTTATAAGTCGATGATACCAATAAATTATTATTGTCATAAAGGCATAAATAAATATTTTTTTTTAATATTAGTTAATTATTTCAGTATTTTACTTAATGGACTAACTTATGAATTTTTTGTACAAAGTTAGGTTGGAAAAAATAAATTTATGTAAATATCTGTATTTTACATATTTAAAAAAAAAAGAAATTAGAAGTAATAAAAATTAAAATTAAATCATTAAAAAGTTGAAAATTCAGTTAAAATTGTTAAAACTGTCAAGAATAAAAGTCCATAATCGAAAAGTGCTAAGGTTGAACAATTTCTTTTATTGATTTTAGTCTCCTAATTAAATTGGAAAAAATATTAAAATATGCGTAAGACATCGATGCTTTACATAGTTAGTTTTCGAAACTGCTGACATTATTTGGTTATTTGCAAAAAATTAAAATGTACCGTTTGCATGCTAGGTTGACATATTTTCTATAAGACTACATGTAAAAGTTTTTTTTTAATTTTTAACTTTATAAATCTCCTAATGATTTTGGATTTTTTACTGAAAATTTTGTCATAAAAAAATCTATTAAAAAAACTTGATTTCAGATTTTTTTCATTATCTTCGTAAAACGGCTCAACCTCCTTAAATTGGTAATTCTATAGTAACCTTTACCGGCACATTTTTTGAAACTGAATTAAACCGAAATTCCACGACTGGTGTACTTGACAAATATTTGTGAGTAGTTGCCATTGGTTCTATCCCCCAAATATTGTCAAAGGATAATCAAAGAATTAATTAACAGATCAAGGAAAGGACCATAGAAACTATGACCACATACGTCACTGATAGTATGTACTTTGTGGAGTGCGAGCAGTGGCTGTCAAAATTAGAAATTATATAGCTGTCGTTACGTCATCTCTATAAATACATAATTAGTTATAGATATTATATCAAACCTCTCAGGTTCAAATGCCAAATTAACATAAATAAGTCTTTTCTTTTATTTATTTTTTTTCCTTCTTATTTTTAAATAAAAATGAGAAATTTGTTGTTTGTTGTTTTTTTTTTTGTGTATAAGTAAATTTTAAACATTAACATAAAATGCACAACGAGCTTAACTTCCGCTGTGTGTTCACGAACGGACGCACTACTTTTTTCTATTAGTGGCAATAAATATCAAACATCAGAGAGAGAGACTTGAGTGCCAAAAAAGTCACAGCTTTACAAAAAGTTTTACTCCACTCCATTTTGGTTATCAAAATATATAGAAACCCCATTTGCTTTGTATGCCGACTCAATCGACATTTTTTAATAAAATTTATTCTAGACTTTTAAGGGAAAAAAAGGAGCAGACTTTAAAGAAAAAAAAGTACAAAATGCTATAAATTACAGTATCCGTTTACTCGTGTACAAATTAGCTCTAATTGCCTTGCTAGCAGTTAGTCATGATTAAGATAAGAGATTAATTACGCTAAGTTAAGGTCGCCCCCGATATACTTAATTACAGTTTAGGAGGTACCCCATTCTGTAAAGGCGGCCGCTTGCATTCGGAAATGAATGTAAGTGAAATAGCGTCAGAAGTATATTATGCAAAAACAACACTCTCAACATCCACTGCTCAGCATACTTTAACATTTTTGATAATATAAAGAGAAAACAGACTACTAAGTTGTTTTAAAAAAACAGTTGTGTGGTTTTAAGAAACCACGACGCAAGTGAAACTTTTATTGGATTGTAGGCGTTGGATTGTAGACACTTATCCATCACGTTAATTATAAACAACAATATTCACATGAATACACGAATAAAAACATGTAAACACTGTACAGCACTTGCCCGCATGACAGACTGACTATATGTGTTATACATTCTACACGGTCAGCTGACGCTAACCATGGGCGCCGCCATATTGGCCTTGGCTGCTCTACCGAGCGCCTACTCCGAGCGCCTTTCACTTTACCCCTACTCCGCGGCCGCCTGTAATGCGACATGCAACAGACGGCCAGAAAAATTCAGGGCGATAGAATAAAAGTTTCACTTTAAAAAAACGTTTTTTTCTTTATCTTCGGTCTGTACATTACAAATAAATTTCAAAGGACACAGTTCATTAGTAAAGTTCTCTCAATTGTCGACAGTGCGTCCATTTTGTTTTAAAATTAACCTAAAACTATATTTTTGGGTATTATGTTCAATGCTTTTAAAGTTCAAATAAATAAATTTCTAATTCTCTAGTGATGGATTCGTAGATTAATTTCAAAATATCCTGTTTTTAAATAAATTTCAAGTGTCATACGATTATTATAAAAACAAAATGTAAAAATGCATTTAGTTCAATTCAGTTGTTTGTCCCCAAACAGTAAACAAAGTTCCATCTTATCCCTCGGGAACTACTGAATCGACCGGGATAAAAAGTCGTCTACGTGTTAAGTATCTGATTGAAAAATTTCATTCAATTCCGTTGCATCATGCCGTGCAAACATATTTTCGCTTTAATAATTAAAGGTTAGAATTTAGGATTTGTTCTCGCCTAGTTGTCTGAAAGTCAGTATCACAGCAATAATGTACAGAGCAGACTTGGTAAGTTGTAATCATATTTAAAAGTGCAAGGATGTACCGCAGGAAACCGGATACACACAATTTGTTGAAAGATAAGTTCCTTGAAATTGTCTGTTCTTTACTACTTGTAACTTAGTTAAAATTATTTGTATAACTCTTAGACTTTAATGAGAAAATAAATTTCACTTTGAAAATATGATGTTATTATAAGACGAATGTTAATGATTTATCACATCTCTCAATATTTTGATAGAGCACTCCAAATTCGGTATTTTTTCGTTGATTCTTAAAATGTTAATGTTACGGACAAGGGATTTTAAAAATGTTTCTTTTTTGTCTACACAAATTTATTGGTCTTAAGGGAAACCTTTATGACCGAAATCAAAATTGCTAAAAGACAAAAGACAAACCCCTTTTCTCATCGTCACAGACCCACGTTTTGTTTTTTACGCCGTATTACGTTTAAATATAAGAGCAAAAAATCGACAATATGTTAAATAGTTTTTACTGAATTTATGGATAAAAAACCACTCCCAGCTCCTAATATTTTTTGCTACTAAAACGAGCAGAAGAATTTTAAATACCTGTCCTGAATCTTAGAAAAAAGACGGGTTGCACTCCGGGAGTGCCTGCAAAAGTGAAAACTTGAATACTTATTAACGTCTTAATTTTTTGCATTTAGAAGCATTGTTTATTTATTGGCAACACTTGTAAATAAAATGGTTTGTATCGTAGATTGCATTTTTATGTACGATATTTCAACGCTAGATGTCTAACGTTGTATAAAAAGTATTTGGCAATTACTATCACTTAGAGAGTCTCACCCAGTTCTTACTTTTCTTGACGCGAGTTTAACATTTTTTACCCATTACAAAAAAGTGTACAACGCCGCTAAAGAAGTTTTCACTTCAAAAATTATGCAGATAAAGTTCTTAAAGAAAAGTTCGATTTCCTTGATATTTTTATATTTAAGAAAAATATATTCATATATATTTAAATTTTAATACATTTATGTATGAAATATTTTGTAGCAAGTATTCTCCGTCGAATCGTCCTCGTTTTTTAAAGTCGACTAAAAAACTAGAAAAAAAAATTTGCATTAGTTGTTCTTAATTATTGGTTACCAGCTAGCACCAAAGAAAATAAAATTTCCATTTATATGTTCTAATTATATTTTTAATGATACTAAATAGATATTTTAAATACGCATGCAATACAAAAACAAAGCAAACAGCGAAAACAAATAAATTGTACCTTAAGAGTTTTATTAAAGTAAAAATACTTTTGTATAAAATCACAAGGAAAAAGATGAAATTACAAACTCAAATACCTTTGGGAAGGATATTGTTCTTTCAGACGAAAAAAAAGAGGACACAGGAATATGTTTATTTCCTCGAAGAACAAAACAGCTATAGATATTTTTTTCAATTTCAAAATAAAATTTTAATAATAATTTATTTATGAAAATGATTCTAATAAATACAGTAAAAAAAACTATTCCTGTTTTATTAATGTACTAGCTGTAACCCGCGACTTCGTCCGCAAGGATTTTAATTTTTTTTTGCACGGAACCCAAATTATTTTTGACGTGATAACGTCTTATAAATTGATGAATCACCAATCTTATAAATTAATGAAACACCGGCTGCATGCACGAAAAAGTGTAACGTTCCTAACGTTCCGCCTGACCCTGTGCGTGCTTTTCTCGAAAACGGCCCTAACGATTTGGATGAAATTTACTGAAAAGGGATTTTGGAGGGCAAAAAATCGTTTTAGCTAGGTCTCATCTTTCGAAAAAATCGTTTTCATACAAATTTTATCATTATAAAAATCAATTTTTTGACGTATGAAAATACTTAAATATTGTAAGTAGGTTTTGGAATTTTATATAAACAATGAAACAATTGTTTTCAAAATATTATGACAGTTAATCTTTGAGACTTAAAATAAATACGAAAGAAAGAAAGTTAAAAAAAAAAACAATTATATTATAGGTGGTGAGTAATTTTAATAAATAAAATTAACCTAAATTTGAAGCGAAAGATGCAATATCATAGATTCGAATTATTATAATTATTATATGTAGAATTTAGGTTATGTATTACGGAATACGTTATCACGTAAAACTATCGTCCGTAAACCGACTTTACAGACAACCAATTTTTTTAAAAGAAAAGTTACTCCTTATAACATCAGCTATCTGCCAGTGAGACTCCCATAAAATTGATCCAGTCGTTTCGAAGATTATGCGGAACAAACAGACAGACAGACAAAAATGTTTTGTTGTTATAAATGCCGCATATACTTTCAATATGCATTCAATAAAACCACAATAATATTATTCAATAAATAAAATTATCAACCAATTTTTCAATTGGTCGATAATTTTATTTATTGAAGAGTTCTAATCAGACGTTAATCAAAGATTTGCACAATAATATTATTTAGAGGTTGTTTTCATATCAACCTCTAAATAATATTATTGTGGTTTTATTATGTATCGTTATATAAAATAACATGGAACTATTATTATCAAATAGCAGAGCTCGTTGAGCCCAAGCACTGGTTGAACTGACCGACTTGTAAGTTATGTAAGGTAAACAGAATGCATTAAGCGTTGACATGAATATTATAGCGACACTAAATTGGTGACGGGTGTTGGGGGGGGTTCTCGGTCATTTAGCTTAGAACTAATCCCCGTTCACAATCACCGACCCGTTTGTATTGCTCCGATATACTATTGTTTTCACGTCACCTGTTACTTTCCCATGCTAATCCTATAGCTCCTTCCAATAATTCGCGTAACGATACCTACTCTATTTCGTCCTATTCAGCTGATCAGAATAGAAGTGGAACTAAGATAAAATCAGTTTTTGGTTAAAAAATATTTTTGCACGACTTCCTAAAAATCGGTAATCTTCGTGTCTGTGTAATAGTTATTGGCGTAACTAGTAGTCTAAGTCATTCATCGCGCTGACAGGTGATGACTTAGCCTACAAGTTGCGCCCATAATTTTATTCAACAATTGCGCGTTATTCGTGTTTTAATTATAATGAGATGTTGTAAATATCTATTTATTTCTTTATAAAAAAAACTGTCAATACTAACAGCACCAAACAGCACGATTCAATGTTTTGGTTTGAGGTTAGCCGGTTATGAATAAACTCCATGTCGAAAACATTCGGCCTCTCAATTTTAGCCTCAATGGGTAACAACAGGGAGTTGTTGTTACCTACTATTTCGTTACGACTCAGAAAATAGTTACGTTTATTTTCATTACTCCACAATGGCCGAGCTAGTAGGAATCTTCATTGAGTTATGACAAGTAATTGTCACCAGTCGGTAAATGGCTATTTAGGGTTCGGTTTTTAGGCATGATAAAATATGAATAACGCGCATGAGTTGAATAAAATTACTTATTTCGCTCTATAGTTCGTAAAGTAAAACAAAATAAATACGATTTCACCAATCCAATAAGTAATATTATGGCGCTGCCAGTTGTCATTTAAACCCATATGGGCAACAGAGACGAGAAAGTAAAGGTGTAGACTGTAGTTTTCGTAGACAATCCTAATAGATTCCAATATGGCCGAAGACTTAACTGTCAGATAAAATGTATTTACTTATTATGAAATGAAAAACATTTTATTGGAGATGCGGACAAAAAATATAATATGCAACTCGAACGTACTTATGACTTGTTTGGCTGTAAAGACTCGCACATAAAGTCTGTATTCGCGAATATCGGCGACAAAAAATTGACATTGACTATTGGGGTACAATATCCCCGGACAAAATATCATCCTGACTAAATATCCTACGGGCAAAATATCCCCCGACTTAGGTCGAGGGATATTACGTGGTCGTGTCGATGCGATGGCGTTTTTTTTGAGCAGTGAAAAGGGGGAGGCGTTTTGGGGGAGTTCATTAAACAACAATTACTGGATCGTATACACAAAGTGAGATAGTAATACAGTAATTTTACACCAGTTTTGCTGATAGGATATTTTGTCGGGGGATGAAGACGCGCGAAATCCACTATTGGTAATATATGTCTGCAGGAATCAGCCGTTTCTCGTATGAAAACGTGTAAATTTGAACAGGCTGTACTGAAGATTACCAAGAGCGCAATTAGCTCTAATGTTCTGCCTGGTCAATATAGTGCGAATTAACCTTAATTCGTTGGCTCATGCATACGAAACTGATTGCTGATTACATCCAAAGGTGCTGCCATTTGTGCAATTATGCATATATATTACACATGTGCTCAGGTGGAAGTGAAACTTCCCAGTGATTTACTCGAAATTACACGCATTTAATGCCTGCCATTAAATTATATTTTTATACGATTTTGACAAAAATGCTTTTCACGCAATTACGTTCATGCTTATTACTTCCACAGTATTTTACGTGCAAATTAACCGATTTAGTAAACCACTCGATATTTTAGTTTGTCGTAATAATTGTGTAAAATGTACATGAATTACAGCTCTAAAACTATTATTGTTCTCTTGGCATATTTTTAAGAATTTGACGTACTCTGTAGAGACTTTTTGAACTTTTGATTTCAAATAAAGTTTGTTTTGTAAACTACCTACTTGCATGTCGTCCCAACCTTTTGCCGCTCTATTTAAGTAATTTAGGGCATTTTTTCTTATCTATACTAATATATAAAGCTGAAGAGTTTGTTTGTTTGTTTGTTTGAACGCGCTAATCTCAGGAACTACTGGTTTAAATTGAAAAAAAATTTTTTTGTTTGGTAGCCTATTTATCGAGGAAGGCTATAGGCTATATAAAATCACGCTACGACCAAAAGGAGCGGAGCATTAATGAAAAATGTTCCAAATGTATCTAAAAAATAAGCTTCTATATTCAGGTGAAATGCACTAACTAAGTATACTCATATTAGCGATGTAAGAATACAACGCCGGCTAGTGCAATCGGTAGAGCACAAGACTGTCAATACCAGGGTCGTGGGTTCGAGCCCTACGTTGGGCGAATGCATTTTTATTTTTTTTTTATTTTCTACATTGCTTTCTTCTAAGGCTTACATTAAAATTTATTTTAATTTTATTTAATTAATAAAAAAAAAAAAATTATTAGTTAAAAAAAGTATAAATACTGTTTTTTTATCGACAAAAAATTTTGAACGGTAACTCCGATCATCATGAAATTTGGACACAACATTCATCTTGGTAAACTAATATGAATGTGTGTAGGTACTCATGTTTCTCCCTTCCCCATTCGTTCTTTTACACCCGGGTGAAACCGGACGGGACCGCTAGTATGATATATAGGCGACATCTGGATCCATTTTAAGATAAGAGGAGGAGAGAGCTGTGATGGTATAATTTACTTTCAGTGCTCCACAATCCCGGGAAAATAGTGACAGAAAAAAAAATTTCTTTTCGTTGTGTAAAAATAATGGCAGAAATTTTGGTGCGGCCGTTTATTAATGCCGCTTTGTTTTTAGGTTCTGTTGAGCCAAATAATCGGGAAATACCGGCGGCAGAAACTTTTGACCAATTGCACCCTCCCCCCTCTCTCTAAGAGAGTGGATTTAAATGATCTGAGGTGGCTAATTAATAAATCTGAACCCCTTTCTTGTGATTGCGAAATTTTGGATAAAAGCGACAGGACTCTCGCACCCCGTTAAGTTAATAGAATATATTATATAGGCACATTGCACATATTATGTATTGGGCTAAGAGCTGGCTACGGAGAAAATGGGTGACTCGGTGCAGAGCTGAAAATTTTCAGAATAATAGAAGATAGTACAAGTAAGTAGGGAAAAAATTGCCAGAAGGCTAGGCGGAAGATAAAGAGCCGCCAGAAGGCGCTAATGTTGCGAAAAATCAGTGCACTTCTGGCAATTTCTCTACTTATTCTGTAATTCAAAACTAGATTACATATTATATATTATATTATACATTATATAGTTATAAAGGCATACTGAAAATTCAAACAAGATATATAATAATTACATTCGACAAATATTCAAAATTATTAATGACATTTTGATAGAAATAAAATTAATCGTCATATATTTTCATTAATAAAATTACGTTGTTATAACAACGTAATTTTATTAATTTATTTAATTTTATTTCTATCAAAATGTCATTAATAATTTTGAATATTTGTTGAATGTAATTATTATATCATGTTTGAATTTTTAGTATGCCCTTATAACTATATAATGTAGAAGTGCACTGCTTTTTCGCAACATTAGCGCCTTCTGGCGGCTCTTTATCTTCCGCCTAGCCGTCTGGCAATTTTTTCCCTACTTACTTGTACTATCTCCTATTATTCTGCAAATTTTCAGCTCTGCACCGAGTCACCCATTCTCTCCGTAGCCAGCTCTCCGCTATATGTGTGTGTTACGTATATGTGTGAACCGAATCTGGTCAGGCGGCAGACGATTGAATAAGGAAGACACTAGGCACTTTGAAACCGGACGTAAAGTAAAAACCAACAAGCGGGGATTTGCTGTGCTTTTTGTTTCCATCGCATCGTTTCAACGTGTTGTTTTTATTTAGTGTCTGTTGCACTACCTTGTGTCTGTCTATTTATATCTACATCGCTACAGTTTGTCGAAAATAATCTGAAACAACTGAAATTAAGATAAACTACTAAGTAGATAGTTACGAAACGAATTGTAAGTTTTAAAATAAATTTACTTTCATTTAACGTAGTTTTTAGTTGCTTTGTTTGTATCGAATATATATGGGGTTTAATAAAAAAAAAGTTTTTATTTGTTGAACAGATTCTTCGTAGCGCTAGATACAGGTACTTGGTATAGAACAATAAGTGTAAAAACATAAACACTTGAGTTCAATTATGTGTGCTTCTGAAGCTGGTTCAACGCGATCATTGAGTCAATTAAAAAACATTGTTAGTAGAGCTTTTTCAAATGTTTGTGCTTTCATAATTAATACATTTATTAGTACAAAATTAGTTGTATAAAATATGCATGACTATAAAGTACAAGTATAAAAAATACTTTTTAAAATAATTAATAATCTACTGCTAAAACAAGAATGTTTGTGGATTAGTGAATAAAATAAATAAATTTGAATTCTTGTATATAATGTCACCTTCGCAGTATTAATAATTTTTTTTTTACTAATTCCATCCCAAACTTTGCTTACAACTTTTTGATCTTGAGATTGAAAACGTAACAAACGTGTCGCAATGCATACGTACCTATAACATTTATTAAAAAAGTCGCCTGCAAAACGTTAGCATCTTTGCTAACTGTAATTCAGAGAGGTGTCCGCAACGCTATGATTCGGATACATAATAAAGTACCTGCACATATAAAAGCTGGGCTAACCTGAAAAAAAATCTAAAAGAATTTTTATTTACAGAAACAAATTACGATTTAAAAAATTATCTCTGACAATTATATCTATTATGACAAGCCTGACGCTATTAATACATGTGTACATGTACCATTAATAAAGTATATTTATTATTATTATTATTATTAACTCAGGTAGAAGGTAGAACGATTGCCTCGTAATCTAAAGATCGGTGCCACTCTTGTTTTTTACAATTATACCGATTTTATTTCTGTAATGTGTAGTATAAAATACACAGTCTCTTTTTTATATTGAACACGCGTTATTCTTTTCATGCCCCTTGAAGCGCCTCTTTGTAGTTTTAATTCATAAAAAAACAAGGAACTTCAGATCCAGCAGGAACTAAAAAACATTATATTATGCACATAAATTATGTTTTGCGTAACACTGAGTAAACAATGCATTTGAACTCTAAATTTAAATTGCATTTCGAATCGGTTTATTAAACCTTCAGTGGGTGTATGGATCACCTCGTCTATTTTTCGCAACAAATGGATACCGCTGTCTGCCATATTTTGCCTCGAGGTACCTTTCCTACCACAGCGTAACGTGTCGAATGAAATTTATTCATGCGAACATACATTTTAAATCGAAATAAACTTCCAATAATGACGTCCCCTCGGGAGACATCATCGTTTCGACTTTATTCAGGTATTAAATGTACGCTGAAAAGTAAATTTCGTTTGATTTGTCGGTCGTGACGTTCGTGTTGTACTCGATCATTGCAAAGAAAATAATTTATTTAATCACTACTGAATTGAATACATCATGAAACCAGATATAAAAAGTTAAAACATTAGATTTTCCGTTGTTACGTATTTTATATTTAAATTATTAAAGCGGTCGACTGGACAGAGGTGGTTGCGAATCGAAGTCCTAAAATTTACAATCCAGCAATTTTAAATATGCACCTCCATGGTTCCTTCCAAGAAAATCCCTTGTCCATCCTTCATGTATCCCAGTGTTTTGTGTAAAGTATTTTTGTTTATTTACTAAAATTTTTAGATTAATTTTATACCACAGTCATGGCTAATTACGCGTATTACAGACGTAGATGCCAACAAACCGAATATTAAATTAAAAAAAATTTAAATATACTAATTCTTATTAATTTTTTTGCAGGTATGTAATCAGAGCTCACATTATAGACTTAAGGCGATAATGAGGATGAATTCACAAACACAGACAACTTGCAAAGGTAAAAGCCTTTCTGATTGAAGTTCTGAGGGATACAGTAAAAGTGAATTTTGCCCAAAATGCAGATTTAACGGCACTTAAAAATTGTCGAATAGCTAACATATCTATTTAGAATACAGACAAGTCTGATATGATTCTTCGCAGCAATATTTTAAAGAAATAGATTCCAAAAATTTAAAAAATACGCAAATGTTTTAAGTTTGTTTTAAAGACTAACAGATTGTATAGATTATACAGACGCCCGACATAGGTCATCAGCATCTATAATTTGTTTTTAAAGTGAAACTTTTATTCTATCGCCCCGAATTTTTCTGGCCGTCTGTTGCGTCACTTGCATGTCGCATTACAGGCGGCCGCGGAGTAGGGGTAAAGTGAAAGGCGTTCGGAGTAGGCGCTCGGTAGAGCAGCCAAGGCCAATATGGCGGCGCCCATGGTTAGCATCAGCTGACCGTGTAGTATGTATAACACATAGTCAGTCTGTCATGCGGGCAAGTGCTGTACAGTGCTTTTATTCGTGTATTTATGTGAATATTGTTGTTTATAATTAATCGTGATGGATAAGTGTCTACAATCCAATAAAAGTTTCACTTGCGTCGTGGTTTCTTAAAACCACATAACTGTTTTTTTTTATGATTATGATTTATGTCAGTTTTGTGGGTATGTCAGATAAATTAGAGGATAGAGAATCGGACAATCGAGCCTCTACTAATGTCGACGTTTGTGTATGCATATGGGATTAAGCGCCGTACCTATGCGATAATGGTTTAGTAATTGGTACATACCTTTTTGCAGTTCCAAATGGTCGTTCACACGCCGTCATCGCAGCGAACAGAAACGGCTTCAAACGACGCATTGTCTTTTATATTTACTTATTTATTATTTACTAGACGGTGGACATTTTGAAAACAAAAGTCAAGAACCACAGCATTACCCACTGTTAAAAATAAAAATGTATTTATTTTGTTTAATTAAGCAAAAAAAGTACTTTGCATTAATAACCAATATTGTTATTACTTTAGGTAACGTTTTTTAGTCGGTTTTGACGTGATAACGTCTTATAAATTGATGAATCACCAATATTATAAATTGATAAAACACCGGCTGCATGTACGAAAAAGTGTAACGTAACGTTCGTAACGCATAACGCATAACGCGTAACGTTCCGCCTGACCCTGTGCGTGCTTTTTGCTAATTTCTCGCTCAATTTAAATCAGATCGGTTTGAAACCAGTCTTAAACGAAAGAGGAGAACATTTTACATAGATTTCGTATAACAGAATTTGCCTAAACAGTTTTTTTATACAAATTTATATAGAAAAATATTTTATACAAATTTATATAGAAAAATAGCTGTATAAATGCAATGTTGTCTAATGCATGGCGCGACGCGGTCGGTTGTCTTTGTTTGCCGTACATGGAAATTAAAAGCAAACGTATGTCTTGTCTTAACATGAAAACGGCTGCATTTCTAATGTTTAATTCAATTTTTTGACATTAGTATATTGTGAAATGCAACGCCTTCTAAGTTAAGTATTGGAATAACTAATTATTATTAGAACATAATACTTTGTAAGTTGCAAACGTCACTTTTGACATTTCTTATCATTCCGACACCAAGGATAAGCGGATTGAAACCAAATTTTGGGAGGTTTAGGTTATGTATTACGGAATACGTTATCACGTAAAACTATCGTCCGTAAACCGACTTTACAGACAACCAATTTTTTTTAACACGATAATTATTACAGCCGCCAAATGTTTAAATATAACCGCCCAAAAATCATTATAACAACTGTTAAAGAATTATAGTTTTTTACGAATCTAAATGTTTTAGATTAGTCTAATTTGGTTGTGATCGTCGTGTTTAAATAAATTTTAAAAAGAACAACTGTTTTATTATTTTCGGAAAACTATTTTTACAGTACAAAATAATCTAATTGTGATAATTTTACACGAACGTTTTTTTTTTAATTTCAAAATATCACTACGCACATGAATTTGCAATTTTTTCACTGAAGTATTAAGAATTATGTCGCTTATAGTGTGTAACAATATTTAGATACTTTTCTTCGCAGATCACTCCAAAAAGGGAACAGTGTATAAATTTTTCAGTAATTTCGCACAATTTACTATCGATCCTACTTATTTTATATTTTTAAATAGAATTACAAGTTCACAACCGAAGTAAACCGAAAACTGTCATGTTCAACTTCCAGCAAAGTACGTAGGTGGTACGTAGCTTTTGCTACGCAATGACCTGATAATGACTCATAGGGCTTCCTGAGACTACTTAGTCATCACTAATTTGTTAAGGTTACATCGGCACCAACCGCATTTTTGCCAAATTCTTCGGTCGTCGGTGGCGGTGAATCTGCACGGGTTAAATATTGAACCTGAAATATGATTCAGCGATCCATCACGCTATTGGTTAAAATCATAATGCGTCACTTGAGCGCTAAAATTACTCTTTGAAATAAATATAAAATTGTCATGATGTTCTCACTCATCCTTATCATGAACACTGACTAGTTTCCGAGGTTAAGAACTGAGCAAGTTTCACGACAGCTGTAATAATTAATTTGTGGCTCATAGTTAGCACTTAGACTGGGTGTTATCTGACAGCTTTGATGGTATTTTATAACAAAATACGAAAATTACGCATTTAAAATCCAGTCCTGTAAATCAGAGTATAGAAGTTAATCCTCGATTTATCTGAACTCTGTTTTGATGCCAAACAAAAAACCTGATTTCGCGTCAGTATTATTTTGGTTTACGCACTCAATTGAATATTTTAGTTATTTAGAATTACCTTGTTTTATTATATCCACAAAGTTATTTTATTGTGAAAAAAAGCACAAAACGACGAGATCAAAATATAACATTTGTTCGGAATAATGATACGTCACATCACGTTGCCTAACAGTTCTTTAATAATTAATTTATTCGAAAAATAACTGTTATAAATAATTGTTATAAAAATAGTGACATTCTCTCTTATTTAACCTTAGAAACTATTGAACCTTTTAGAAATATTGTTTCAGTGTTTGCTATAAAAAAGCCACAAAAAAATTCATTTTCATTTTTAGAGTCATGAATTCTCAGCATCGTACAGACCTTTCTGCTTTATAATAATTATTATTGCACTCGTCACCTTTTTGAGCGCACTTTGAAAGTTCTAGAATTTTGGCTGATATTTTTTTCGATTTCGGCCCAGCGTGCTGCATATAGCGTTATTACTACCGCATCGCATGCACTTGACTTCCGCTATGAGTGACGTGGTACGCATCTTTCCTCAAAGAAAAATGACGAAACAGATTGTTATTAACGGTTACTAATCTAGCTGTTTAATCGTGTTAATTTAAATTACAACTTCCGTAACTTCCAAACACTAAAGTAATTAAGTTAAACCATTTAATGCGTTGGTTTTAGAATTACTGCTTTTAAATACTTCGACAACTTTATAATAGCATGTTATGTGTAGTGGTATAATAATAATTGCACATTGTTAGTTAAATTAAGAACAGTTACCCGTGTAATTAATACTGCGTTAATAATTTTAGAGATTCGAGTTTATTTAATAAGTTTATTAAAACACGCGTTGATCAGTTCACACGCATCGTATCGCTTGTAAATTATTTCGCATAATATCTACTTTAATGATTTCGTCGAGGCTTACGGTAGACTTGATTGAAATCTATGAAATACTATATTGTGCGATTAGTGAGAGAAGGAGAAGATTCCATGAGCGTGAAATTTGTCGCACGAGCGTAGCGAGTGCGGTAACACGCGAGTGGAATATTCTCCTTCGATCAATTATATTGGGCAAACAAAAAGAGCGCTTAAAACGCGAATTAGAGAACATCATAGCAATCTAAAATAAACCCTGATAAGCATAATGTCGTTACTAAGCATAAAATTGTTTGTTAATAATTTTTCATTAATTTGTTTGATTTTTTCAAACATTATCATTCGTGTAATTAGATAATAATTAATAATTTAATACTAATTAATTTTTATATTTTTCTGAAGAAGATCCAAAGCCGGATCGAAACGTCATCTTATGGTTGTATTGATTTGTTATTTTTTATTTTGTCAATATATTGGTCTGAGAAAAATTGGTCGACAATTTTATTTATTTGAAGAGTTCTATTCAGACGTTAATTAAAGATTTTAATGAATGATAAGTATTACTTTATTTAGGTAACCTTTTTTACGAACGAATTTAAAGCCGTTATTTTCACGTTATGTATGTGGGTTCATTTTTTTAAATGTTTTGTGTTTAATTAACAATTAATATGAACCATTAAAAACTTGAAAAATGTACATAGAACCCTGAATGTTAATATTTTCTTTCATTAATTGTAGCGTATTTAAAATATGTTTGTGAAATTATATTTTTTGTAGCAAAACACTGTTAAATTCTTTGAACGTGCAGTAAACAATAATATTACAATATAAAAAAATGCCTACAGCATCTGGCTTTCCTATTTAATATGTGTTTAGAGTTTTAATTCGGTAATTGCTAATCTGCTTTTAAAAATGTGTAATTAATTTATTATTGTTTGGGAATCCAATTTAGCACATGACACTACTAATAACAAATTCACGAGTATGGTATTTTTCATTGTTTCTTTTCATTTTTTCGAATATTCATAAAATTAGACAACTTCGTAGGTGCTTCTTTAACCATCCATAAACGATGTTGAAAAATTAATACAATTACTTAATTTTTCCATATTTTTTTAATTTATTGAAGTAAAAGGTCTTTCGGCATGGTAGGGTAAAATCGATTCATGAGATTGAAACTGTAACGAAATGTTGCGATGCACGCATACTTTTTATCTCTTCTATATATTTTTTTTTGAATTGTTCACCCTTCAAAGGACATAGATCATTACGTGATCAACACATAGCAAAAAATGATCAACTTTGTTATCAACATCCTGAGGGAATAACGGCAAATCTACTGGAGAAAAAAATATAAAAAAACAAAATACCATGAATTATTTTTTTCGTTTTAAATTTTTATAGGATTATTTATCGTAAAAATAAATGTATTTTAATCGTATCAAATGAAAAAGTTGCCCGTTATAAGAGCCATTAACGCTAATACACTTAAACGCGTAATATTATAATTGCAAAACAGCTTCCTTTATAGCAGCAGGTGTTGCTCTCTACAAAGACATTAAGGATTCAGAATATAGCTACGTAGCTATATACTATGAACAACCCCACCCGGCATGGCTAACTTAGCCATAATGATTAGCACTCTAGAGTTTGGACCGAATTCAGACCATATCTGATATTATAAATTTGTTCCAAGCAGCCAGCAAACGGTGACGAAACCGTCACCCGAATGCGCAGTAGTTAAGGCCACTTTGTTTTAGCTACTACGCATGCGGGTGACGGTTTCGTCACCGTTTGCTGACTACTTGGAACAAACTTTATATTATACAAACGAATCAACGAATTTTTTTCTGTCACGGAAGTTGGGTACGAAAGTGAGGTCGAGGTACATGGAACGTGTCTGTCGTTTTCTAGTTTTCTTCTCGCTCTCTTTTCAACTCCGCCATTTTGAAACACATAGCACGTTGCTACTAGTGATGTGCCGGATATCCGTATCCGTATCCGCGGATATCCGAGGGAGACGAAAGATCCGTATCCGTATCCGTTAGTTTTATGGCGGATCTAATACTTTATTAATTTTCAATTCATAGATAAAATTTTATATATATAGGTGATTAGGTAATAATGAAAAACTGTTAAATTCCATTCAGATTATTTTTTATTTCTTAAAATCGTATTTGGCACCTTTATATTGCAAAAATGTATCGTAGTGAGTACCATACCAATAGTACCTACATAACTCAAAGGCACTAATAAAAAACTATCTTTATAATGAGATATTGCACATCGATCTCTGGAAAGAGACAATCTGTTATGAGAGTTAACTCTTAAAGAAGTCAATAACTTTTTCCCATAACAGTCTCTTTCCAAAGGTCGATGTGCAATATTTACCGCCGCGTACTCTAAGAAAGTTAAGATCCGTATCCGTATCCGCGGATCTTGAAACCAAATATCCGTATTCAGATCCGTATCCGCGGATATGCATTTTTAACGATCCGGCACATCACTAGTTGCTACGTGTAGTAATAAACCATTTGTGGCATTGTCGCGTATTTATGTTATAATATTATTGTTTAAGTTAATATATTTAAGAAGAAGTCTAAAATTGTAGACGAAACGTTGGCAATAAAAATAAACTTTTTGTACATTATTTTAAAATATATTCAATGTTTTTTTCATAAATAATAAAGTCTTATTAAATGATAAGTTTCACCTGCCGAGGGTCTTTAATAATGTTTCACATGCCTGTTGGCTGAGTTTATAAAGTAAACTATATAAATTATTTTATACTATATTCAAAAGTGTTCCATTTCAGTTTCAAGTCCAGTATAGTCTATTTCATATAATGGATTGCGTGCATTTCCTACTAATGTATGTATATATAAATAATTAATTCACGCTGTATTTTAGCGAATTGTTGCTTGAATGCTAAAATGGGAGCGACGACGGTCTGCGTGTATAGGTTTAGCTGACTCTACAGAAAGCGCAAACTTGTATCCCTTACCTATACCTATACGTAGTAGGTACTACTATAGCTGATACACTTAACTTATTTAACCAACTCATTCACAATTACTATGTGCATTTTATGAATGAAACAAGTTATATAGAGTCGTATATTATAAACATCTGATGAACGGCAGAAACTTTGAACTTTATCGACTTGTTTGGTAAATCAAAAGGAAAACTTTCAAGAGGTAGAAAAATACTTGCGTAGTTAAATAGTTTTAAAAAATCGGTAAGGAAAGTCATTTCCTTATGAAAGTTTCATTTGGAAAAAACGCGTGTCAACAACATATTTTTTTTTTAATATGTAATATTTTTGTTTTTTTAATATTGTGCTTGTGTACTACAAGCTCTAAATATACGACACGCCGCGAAGAAGAATTAATAAGAGCTGGAAATACCTGTATAAGATTTATTTAGGACTTCTCGACAAGGGATGCAGCTAATTATTACAATTCAATGAAAATAAATTTACTCTTTTATTAGCAGGTAATTTATCACGTCTTTTGAATAATGGAGTTTCTTGCAAATAATACAACTTTTTGTTAATATAAAAGGTTGAAATCCTCTGAAAATTTATTATTTCGAGCTGATTTAATTACGGTCATTCTTTCGCTTTATATATAATAGAGATGGACAAAAAGGTTTATTGATTTCGGCTTACTGTAAAAACCTTTTTAGTCGTTTTTATTAAACTGAAAACAGTCTATAGTGTCTGGGATTCAATAAGATTTTTACACGAACCGGAAAAGTTTTGTTCTGCAATAACCCTTGGCTTCCTGAACATGGGTTTAGTATATATTTTCCAATTTTTCTTTTCATTAAATTCAGTAATATAGTGTGTCAAAGCAGCTTATGTGATTGACTAGCTCCCTTGGTCGTAATTTTTAAATCTGTTGGATTCAACAGCTGTGCTCCCATACTGCATAAAATAACATAGTAGGTGACACTAATGCCGCCCGGTGGCGAGTAGTGACTAGAGAATACAATCCCGAGCATATTTTTCAATCCCGGGATTACGGGATTTTTGATGCGTAATCCCGGGATCCCGGGATTTATACCATTCGGTTTCTAATTGGGCTCAAATTAAAAAAACTTGGGTAATTTCTTAATAAATGTTTTTAATATCGTTGCACAACACAAATCACAATAAAGTAAGAAAAGAAAATATACAAAACAAAAAAAAACTTTTGCAAGAAATCAAAAAGACAACACAAAAAAACTATTTAGAATTTCGAAAATACAATCGCAGAAATATCAAAGCATCCAATGTTTGACTTCCAAGCCTGTTTCGTAGTTTATTGCCAACATAAGCAACAGCTGAAAACGCTAGCTCAGGTTCGACGCTGGTTGGAGGAATAGACAATAGATACTTACATGCTGTTTCTAAATGATATCCACGAGTTCTTCCATTTTCGAACAGGCTTATTTCACGTCTAATATTATTTGCCAACCCCGATTCATTTTGTACTTGTATTTCAGGATATGGAGATTTCTTATTCTTACATATCGTACCGCGTATTTAAGGATTGTTTTTTGTCGTTTTGTAATAAATAATATTAATATAATCTAGACAAGGTAATTGTCAAGACGCAAAGGATTACGGAATGCAAACTAGATCTGTTTGTGCCAATCCCGAAAATCCCGAGATTAGCCAAGTACCTACGATCCCGGGATTTTCGGGGCCAGAAAACGGCCGGGATCCCGGGATTGTATTTTATAGTAGTGACGGAAGTTAATTGTGACGCCCAGGGATTCTTCTCGCACCATCCTATAGCGGAAAAGCACGGCCGATATCTGGGTGATGTTTTGTACAATTTTTAAATTATCCTCGCTTCTTTCTCATGTTTGCTATAGTAAACAGTAATTAATTATTATTAGAAAGAGATGCTCAAGACTTCCCCTTGTATACGTAATATATGGGAATTTTGTGACACTCCATTGAAAATAATGAACAAGCGTATTTTTGAAAACTTCTACTGTGGATATCGAGGCTAAAAGTTGGAAACCATAAACTTAATGTATCTTTTACGGACGCTAATATTAATAACAATATAAATGTACTAATTGTGTAATTTGTGAAGTATATACTCCACATTGACCGCAACGAAATAGCACACACATGTTCGCAGGCACGGTATCTTTATGTCGTAAAGAAATGTTAACCTGTAGCGTTCGTATAGCTATAACAGAAACTCGTTTTTACTTTAAAATATTATAAAATTTATATTTTTAGATTTGGTGCAACAAGAACATAAAGAGCGCATATTGTTCTTGTAAGGCTTGTCGAAATAATCAAGAAATCACCGCTAGCAAACTCGCAAACGTACTACTAACTGAGAGAGAGATATATATATATTTCATGCACTGGGTATGAGAGGAAGAGCGAATGAAAATGTGCGCGCGCACTGCTCCCTCTTGCTCTTACAGTGTGATACAGACAATAGGCCTGCACTGTGTCTTAGATATACGAAACGTAACTGGCTATGATCGCACTTTTCGTAAGGCTCTCGTCACGCATTCACCAGCTTACTCCACAAATCAAGCGTGAGTGAAGAAGTTTTACTTCAATATACTCTGTTTTTGACGTGATAACGTCTTATAAATTGATGTATCACCAATCTTATAAATTTATGAAACACCGGCTGCATACACGAAAAAGTGTAACGTTCCTAACGTTCCGCCTGACCCTGTGCGTGCTTTTCTCGAAAACGGCCCTAACGATTTGGATGAAATTTACTGAAGAGGGATTTTGGGGGGCAAAAAATCGTTTTAGCTAGGTCTCATCTCTCGAAAAAATCGTTTTCTTACAAATTTTATCATTATAAAAATCAATTTTTTGACGTATGAAAATACTTAAATATTGTAAGTAGGTTTTGGAATTTTATATAAACAATGAAACAATTGTTTTCAAAATATTATGACAGTTAATCTTTGAGACTTAAAATAAATACGAAAGAAAGAAAGTTAAAAAAAACAATTATTATTATAGGTGGTGAGTAATTTTAATAAATAAAATTAACCTAAATTTGAAGCGAAAGATGCAATATCATAGATTCGAATTATTATATGTAGAAGATAGGAGAAATAGAACATAAATTATTGACGTGATAACGTCTTATAAATTGATGAATCACGTCAATATAAAAAGATGAAACACCGGCTGCATGCACGAAAAAGTGTAACGTTCCGCCTGACCCTGTGCGTGATTATTAAATATGATATTCGAGCGGAATACGTTATCACGTAAAACTATCGTCCGTAAACCGACTTTACAGACAACCAATTTTTTTATTAATGGGGTCCGAGTCAGTTTTGCCTATTTCTAAGGGATTCGTATAGGCAAAAAGTATTGACAGGACATTTCAAATCTAGGGTCGACTCCGGCAGCTATAGGGATTGAAAAGAGTGAAATGTGAACTTACCTCTAGTTTTACAACGTAAGCGGACGGGCACATCGTGCGGCGGTCGTTACGAGACGCGAAATGTTCCTGTGTTTCGAAGAGCGGTACCGAAACACACATACTATACGAGAAGAAACGTCCGTGCGTGTTATATGGCTTTATTGGGTGACAGCTGGCATATTCCGCCGAACTGCCTTTACTATAGTCTCCTCACAACCCGGAGATATACACTACTATAGACGTAGGTATGTTTTCCACATAGCGACGGAACGTACATTTTCCAAAGTAGAGAGACAATGATATTATTATGTAGCTTGCAATACAGGTAAGCGATACGTGGCCGTTTGGGCCAACGGGTGCCTTTATCGCAGTTTGAACTACGATGGTTAATGACCCATTGTATGTGTTTATCCTCATTATGTATAATGGTAATGAATAGAAGACTCGTACGGTCGCGGTGGTTACGTTTCATGATTGCATTTTTGTTTTATAAGAACCAGCTTCCAAGCCGGTTTCGTCCGGAGCATAATAAAGTAATTTGTAGTCAGTGCGACTAATTGATTAATACATCGAGAATGGGACGAAAATAGTATATTGTGCGACTAGTGAGAGAAGGCGAAAATTTCATGAGCGTGAAATTTGCCGCACGAGCGTAGCGAGTGCGGTAACACGCGAGTGGAATATTCTCCTTCGATCAATGGTCGCACATAATATTTTATTCAACTAGCATGAGTAATATGTAATCGGGGCCCTCATAAAAGAGGGAAAAATAATAAATCACTTCATTGATTGACATACCCACCGCCCTCGATGCACACAAGATGGCCCTGACTTTCGCTGAAATGCGATGCTGTTTTCATATATACAAATCGCTACCGCGTTCCTATTGGTTTAGAAACTATGCAGTAATACATTATCGTACAGTTTCGGCTCATTATTAGCACTCTACGCGTCAAGTAATTTATTATTTCTCCCGAATTTAGCAGGGCCCCGAAATTATATATTACTCAGGCGTGTTAAATAATAGTATAATATTTATCTGGATTTATCATAACAAACTGTAAATTTAAACTTTTCCACTTTCATCACTAATATCGCACATTTAAGTTTACTATAATTATAGTTGTAAAGCCAAATTTGACTATAGAATCGACTTTATCCCTCAATCCGACACTGTTCATATCGTATACAGTGAGTAAAAGAATGTATTTGTTCTATAAAAAAAATTAAATTTTACAAATATATAAAAATACACAAACAACCTATTCCACTATAGTTGTATATTTAAATGTGATGCACATGTGCTTATGAAATGTGTTCACAATCTCACAACAATATGGTTTGAAAGTGTCTATGTAAATGAAATACGGTAGCAATAAAAATAAGGTTAGAGTTTTATCTCTAGAGTAATAAAAAATGTGATACTTTCCCATTGAATTGTGATCTTGAACAAAAATGGATTTTCGTTTCCAAACTATTGTAGTTATCTAATTGGGGAACATAGTTTCTAAAAAAACAGTTGTGTGGTTTTATGAAACCACGACGCAAGTGAAACTTTTATTGGATTGTAGACACTTATCCATCACGATTAATTATAAACAGCAATATTCACATGAATACACGAATAAAAGCATGTAAACACTGTACAGCACTTGCCCGCATGACAGGCTCACTATGTGTTATACATACTACACGGTCAGCTGATGCTAACCATGGGCGCCGCCATATTGGCCTTGGCTGCTCTACCGAGCGCCTACTCCGAGCGCCTTTCACTTTACCCCTACTCCGCGGCCGCCTGTAATGCGACATGCAACAGACGGCCAGAAAAATTCGGGGCGATAGAATAAAAGTTTCACTTTAAAAATTCTATAAACATGAGGCCTATTGTTGTATTTCTAAAGTGTAACCACATTGAGACAGAAAACCGTAAGTTCCGTTATATGCAGAAAACTGTATCTGAAAACAGACCGCTGACAGAAACGGAGCATTTGGGTGACAAGCTCACGTGACATATCAGTACAAAGATATATATCTGAGAGAAAGAAGAGAGAGATTTTCTTTCGTTTAGTGTCAAGACTATTGGAGTTCTCTGATTGGGATACAGTTGACGGGGAACAAGTGAAACAGTTTAGTCGAGACATGGATGAAGGTAAACCAAACGACTGGGCAGGAGAATGGAAATGGAACTAACCGGAGAAGTCTGTGCGAGTGAAACTGCATGTCATGTTAAGTTACACAATAAAGGATTCCTATACTGACCAAATCCCGACCATTAAATCATGCGACCACCCTCAACCGACTTACCCAAATGATCTTTTGTCTTAAACTGAATTTGCCACGGCGGCTGTAAAACAGTTTTCTCTAATTAATTTCAAAGCGTACCTTCATCATCATATACTAAGTACATTATAGACTTACAATATCGCTAGTAACGTTACAATTTTTTAAAAACATCGATTGATTGAACATCGATGCTTTGTCCATCGCATCGATACATGTCAAAACATCGATACTCCAAATATGTCTAAATGTTTATGGAGCAGAAGTTGACTGTTTCCAAGTGGGACGATTCTGACGTCATCAATTTCTGAAACGGTTATGGTTCGTGTCAGAAGTAAAGCTTTTTCTTGTCTTTTGCACTGAACGCTATCTTTTACCTAGTAAGTAGTAACTATTAGTTCTTGATATAAAGGATCTACATTCAGTACCATAATTCTAGTAAACGTTGCATGGCGACTCTATGATATATATACTCTTTGCCTTCATGTAGGTCTAATCTAATCAACTCTATTGACCTACATTGGTTAGTAATTTAATCAATGCGCGACTATTGTTTAAAGCAGAGGTTCTTAATCTATAGTGTATATCTTTCTGAAAGATGTGCAAGAGAGATGCAGAGAAGTGTGTGTAAATGAAATATTTTCCAGAAAATGTATCTCAGTTAATTTGTCATTGCGGAAGTTCTATTTTTTTTTTGAAAATCTCACGAATTTACTAAAAAAATTGGTTGTCTGTAAAGTCGGTTTACGGACGATAGTTTTACGTGATAACGTATTCCGCTCGAATATCATATTTAACAATACATAACCTAAATTTTAGTAGCTGTCAAACTATATTTTTACCGACTAATAATTTGATCAACCAAAGCAAAATACATATTTTTAAGCAATTATAAAAGACATTTAAAAGAATGTATAGATATTATATATTTGTTAACAAACCGTATAATTTATCTGGCCATCTGTCAGATGTAGCTTTCGCTGGAACAGCCGAAAAAAATGTTGAACGCACACTACTCTCTGACGTCACGCGAGAAGAGAGAGACTATCGCTTATATCGCGCTCTCGCTTGCGGAACGTTACTCTTTTTCGTGCGTGCAGCCGGTGTTTCATCAATTTATAAGACGTTATCACGTCAAAAATTTTTTTATTTAAAGGTAGCATCCTATAGTTGAATATTTATTAAAGTACCTAGTATGCAATATTCATTTTCATTTGTGAATTTGAAATGTCACTACAATTTTTCGGCAGCAAAAAATATACCTACTTGGTAGAGCTGTAGCAAACCTTATGTATTCGTTACTGAGTAACGGGTACATCGTCTGCCTCGAAGTAACGAATCGTTCCTTACAAATACATTTCGTTACTCGCATCTGTCGTATCCATCTCAGCAGCATGTCAGTTCGACTCGTTTGATGCGGTTATACGTTATACGAACGAAGTCATACCCGTATCACGTATGCGACCGGCGACGCGCCTCAATGCGATGGTAGGTACATGCTTGATGCTGTTGCCTGTTGGTACACGATTGTATGTCGTATGAAAAGTAACGAGTAACGTTCCGATACGAAAGTAACGGGTACTGGTTCTTTAAGTAACGAATACATACGGGTACACAATTTCTCGTTACTTTTACAGCTCTACTACTTGGTTTTTGACGTGATAACGTCTTATAAATTGATGAATCACCAATCTCATAAATTGATGAAACACCGGCTGCATGCACGAAAAAGTGTAACGTTCCTAACGTTCCGCCTGACCCTGTGCGTGCTTTTCTCAAAAACGGCCCTAACGATTTGGATGAAATTTACTGAAAAGGGATTTTGGGGGGCAAAAAATCGTTTTAGCTAGGTCTCATCTCTCGAAAAAATCGTTTTCTTACAAATTTTATCATTATAAAAATCAATTATTTGACGTATGAAAATACTTAAATATTGTAAGTAGGTTTTGGAATTTTATATAAACAATGACACAATTGTTTTCAAAATATTATGACAGTTAATCTTTGAGACTTAAAATAAATACGAAAGAAAGAAAGTTAAAAAAACCAATTATTATTATAGGTAGTGAGTAATTTAAATAAATAAAATTAACCTAAATTTTTATCGAAACATGCAATATCATAGATTCGAATTATTATAATTATTATGTAAATTTAGGTTATGCATTACGGAATACGTTATCACGTAAAACTATCGTCCGTAAACCGACTTTACAGACAACCAATTTTTTGAGTTTGTAATTTTTGTGTAAAATCGAATCCTTTCTGGGAAAATGTATCAATTTCCCAAACTTCATCAATAAATTAGACAATGGAGAATCGAAACTGTCAAACTGAAAATTTGAATTCTGACAGGCGACGACCTTAAAACCAAATAAAAAACTGACGCCCCGGTGTGATGCGCCACTTAAACTCGTGAGCTGTCTGCTACATCAAAAATGCTTGCACGCTCAGACTATTTATTTTTTTCCTTTTTATGAGCAAAAAGTGAATATACACAGATTCCAACACCAATAGCAGTGTCGTTTGCATTAAACTCACAGGGCGGAAACTCAGATCGTTTTGAGCTTACATCTTTTATCTCAGTCATGCAAACAGTGTAAGGATGTCTCTCCACCGAATATACGAATTATTATTTTGTTAAACATACTCTTTTCTTTGATGTGCTGCGAATATTGTTTCACGTTAAAATATTTATGATATTGTTGAAAATTCCGTTATTTTACAATTTTACCGCCACCCTGTCTAAACATTCTGCTAATGGTGCTAATTGGGTGACACGCAGATACCTAAAAGGCATTTAAATTGGTTTTAAACAGTCGCGTTTACTTGGAAATAAGGAAAAAGGCATTACAATACGATGTGTTAGCCTTTAAAATCTTATATTTTTAGTAAAATGTTGATTAACAGAGAAGTCTAGACGTGGCTTAAGAAGAAGCGAACAAGTTAAGCTGAAAAGAGAAACCAAAACATAGTAGCTGTCTCCATTGTACTTCTCAGATACATCCTGTTGGTTGGAAGAGATATAAACGGGACTATAGCATGATTTTTCCTGAGGGCTGAAGCTAAATCCAAGTACATAAGTCAAGGATGTTGAATAACAAAAAATATCTTCCGAGCAGAGTTGTGCCAAGTTTACAGATCATTTCGGTTTAGATGTCAGCGTGTTTGACAATTAAAGAAAAACAGACGTTTTAAACTAATTTTGATTCGTACATTATTAGGTTTAAAAATGTCAGGTCGTTTGAGAATAGCCGATTTCGTATGCATTTATTTATACAGCGCGACGTTTTGGCAGTTAAATGCCTTATACAGTATGTAAACGCGTAAGGTGCACATAGGGAAATTAGCACTGAGAAAAAATACTTGGATCAGAGTTAGCCATGACTGCATTAATTGTTATTTCTATTGAATTATCGTGGTAATCTTGAGGATTTCTATTTTATTTCGATTTATTTTTATTTTACTTGGCTTTTTTAATCATAAAAAGCTCTTATAAATCATTATTTTAATTTTTTTGTACAAAAATAAAACAAAAAAACAACTCCATCTGTTTGGAAACATTTCATTCAAAAATTGTCTGACTGGTGTGACGTATGTGCGTTGGTAAAACAGTGACCCAATGTTTTTAGGTTCAACACGAATAGGCGGAGATATTTGATCTCGCACCATATTTAAGTATTTTTGGGAATTTAATCTCCCATTAATAAAAAAAGTCCAATTTTGTTGTAATCATTTGAATATTTTCTTCGGTAGTATACACATTCATTTAGTAAAAGAATATTATCTGTCAAATTGAAAAACAAGATTTCAAGGCTCACTCTGATCCAGTCATTTTTTCCCAATGTTAATTTCCCTATGTGCACCTTACGTGTTTACATACTGTATACGATACATTAAAAATGGCAGAATATCGAATTTATCTATTTTTGATGTTTAAACATTTTTATTGTCGCCCCCATCCAAAATTTATTTTATGATAATTAGTTTTAGTGTGATATTTGTGATTACTGCAGACTCTTTTGTACCCATTGGCTGCAGAACTACTTTTTGTGGGGGCTATAGGTGTAAAAAGTGTTGTCATGCTAGATTAAAGTTTTTGGGAAGCTGGGCGCCATTTTAAGGATGATAATTCGCAGGAAACGTTTTTTAAATTTAACGTTAATTATCCAGAAACCAATTTTCGTTTCCGGCTGTTACATAAAGCATGTGCTTATTTTAAAATATAACATTTTTCCTTTATTGTTACTAATTTCAGAGTTGGAACTTGTCTGAATGAAATGTTATTAAAAACGTCAGAATTCAACTGTTGCATTTGTTACACTTTAATTAAAATCATTTTAGAATTACGGTGGCTTGTGTATATATCATATGTGGAATAGTTATATTCGTCGGTATAGTGCTGCAGCCCTACAGCGGATTTCATATTGGCGTTATGTACGTACTAAAGATACTAGGTGTATATGAATTTTTTAACAAGCTTTCTCCTACAATTTACCATCGTCGAGATAGCCGCTCTTCTGACTCAATCATCAAATGGGAGCTGGTACAGATTCTATAATTATCTAACAATTGAAACTAATAAAAATATTCTAAAAACGTTTCTGATCATTTACTTTAAGCTCGTAAAATATCAGTGGCTTACATGCCATAAACAATTCTTTAAAATCTGTATCATCGCCTGCTTTTATAAGTAGCGCCACTTTTGTTTTTTAAAACGCATGCGTGCATCGGTCAATAAACAACGTTGACCGGAGTTTGATAGCAGATAAAATTATAGCTAAAGTACCTGGGTGACCGAGCTTTGCTCGGAAAGTTAAATAAAATACTGATATTCAAATAAGTATTTATTTTAAATCTCACTTGGATAGTAATTAAAGATTAACTGTCATAAAATTTTGAAAACAATTGTTTCATTGTTTGTATAAAATTCCAAAGCCTACTAACAATATTTTAGTATTTTCATACGTCAAAAAATTGATTTTTATAATGATAAAATTTGTAAGAAAACGATTTTGTCGAGAGATGAGACCTAGCTAAAACGATTTTTTGCCTCCCAAAATCTCTTTTCAGTAAATTTCATCCAAATCGTTAGGGCCGTTTTCGAGAAAATATTTAGGGACATAGGTAGATATGTACAAGATTAGCTCGTTTAATAATATAGGGATGTATCTAATACCGCAAGGTGCGATGCCGCGGCATCGCTCGTCTAAAATACGCCCGTGTGGACCGGATATAATATAGGTATTATCGTCGACAAAAGTTCTAAATCGAGTGTTGAAGATCACCTCGTATACAAGCGAATATGGATGTAACAACACATCACAGCTACCTCGATCTAAATGCAAATTGCTTCATAAGCTAACCAGTGCATACGCATATTTTATGTGCGATACTTACAAGACGCTCAGAAAATAGAACCGATCGTATATTCACCGTAATCTTAAAACTCTTGTTTTTTGTTGTTTTCGTACGTTCTGAAAATTCATATTGTTTGTTATAAAGAAACAACATATTTTTTCGATAGTAATTTCTTATAGTTTATACTTTTCTTTGTTTTTTGATCAGTTAAATAGATAAACAATACAGCGACAATACAGATAAGGAAAATAGAAATGCCTTTTGATGATTTTTGAATTTTCAACTTTTAAATACTTTTTCGTTTGCATTTACAGTGTATCATTGATGATAAATCAATCTAGAGTTATATCATCTAGAGCTAAGTAATTTCGACGTTTTAAGGAGTTTGTCGTTATATCGAGTGACGTTAAACGGAGTTTACACTGTATATACAGAGTGAGTTTTAAGTTGATGCTTTTTTTTACAGCGTGTAAAAATCAAATAGACGAGCAAATATTTCAAATAGTTTTTTAATCAAAACTCAAAAATAAGAGAGAAACAGCCTTTCGAAGTTTAAATAAATTTTATTAAATTTTCTTTAATTCTGAGGTCGGTCCTGGGGTTATATTATGTCACTATGGAAATAAGTTGTTATTATCAAGTATGTTGGTGCTTATTTGAAACTGACATGTGTATTGTTCTGTTTTTGAGAGATAATAACAACTTATTTCCATAGTGACATAATATAACCCCAGGACCGACCTCAAAATTAAAGAAAATTTAATAAAATTTATTTAAACTTCGAAAGGCTGTTTCTCTCTTATTTTTGAGTTTTGATTAAAAAACTATTTGAAATATTTGCTCGTCTATTTGATTTTTACACGCTGTAAAAAAAAGCATCAACTTAAAACTCACCCTGTATGTTACGGTTAATACAAGAAAGTAGTTTATTCGCGAATTAACCGGCTAATACCCGAATTAACCAACGTCAAGGATTGGTTAATTCGGGTAATTAGCCGATTAATTCGCGAATTAACTACTTTCTTGTATTAACCGTAACATATAGATTATTGAGAATGATGTTTCGATCATTTGCAATGTTGGTATATCTTTTTATTTATAATAAAACTAATTCTAGAAAATATTGTCTGTTTAATTGGTCAAGAAATAAAGAAAGTAAATTTGAAAATAGGAATAATACTTTTAACTAAACACGGACGTCACACAAGTTTTTTTCCCCAAATAGCTGGATGCAATAATATGACGTTAATTTATTATACTTATCTTCAAAATATTGTATTAAAAATTAAAATACATTACAGAACTGTGTGTTTTTATAAAAATGTCAGGCATTTTTTAACTGGAAATTTTCCAAGATATAAGTACCTATATCTAAATATTTTTGAAGTGAAAGTATGAAGCAGTGTCATAAAAAATATTTGTAACAACGTTTAATTAAAAAAATACCAACCACATCATTACTAATTAACACACATTTCATGTTTTCTGTAAAAAAAATCCGCATTATGAGCTTCTTTATATGAACACAGATGTTTCAGGTGCTCAGTATAGCAAAATACGTTATTTGCAGGCCTTGTTTGTTTTACGCTGAGGGCCTTAGTTGTCAAACGTCTATAATCTACAATCTTAGTTTGGTATAAAGGTAGAAGATTAATTCATATATTATATTAATACGTTAAGGTTAAAGATGTTTGCCTCCCTTTTTAGAAAAATCCACACAATTTCTCCACATAAATTATATATCATTTTACAGATAATTGCTTGCTCTACTGACATCGACAACTAAAAAATGTATTATTGCTTTTGTTTTTGTAAATTAATTAAAATACAGCAACGCTGAACAACGTCTGCCATCTGACGGCTTTAATTTTGAAACAGCGAGCAACGCTGAACAACGTCACAGCAATGCTTTTGCTACTCGCGCCTCTATATGACAATTTTAGTAAAATATTTCTTCGATCTGTCATCTGAGCTTCATATTGTAATACAACAAAAAGAAGAACGTTATAAACAGTGTGCAAAATTAGAAACGAATTGAATACCTGCAATCATATTTAAAAAATAATTTTGTAAAGTGATAATTATTATACTTATGTATTTAGTGCGAATAATTCGCACAGGTCACACTAGTTGTTTTTATTTCTGGCACCAACCATAATTATTTTAGTTTTTTGACAGCGCAGAATCATCACACTTGTATCTTGTCAACTTCTGCTCCATTGACATTATGGAGTTACGTGTCCTACATTTAAACAACTACTACTTTCCCGTTGCCGATTTTATTTAAAATCACGATCTATTGTGGCTTATTTTCATCGGACATTTTGTATTCATCAACATAATTAAAATTAGTTTACTTTCTATTCTGTTAATTTTTTTAGTAGTCAAATTTACTGGCAATCAATAAATCCGCGAAAGTTTTACTGAAGTCTTTTAATGTATTGCGATAATTAAAAACAAAAAAACACGAAAATTGGACCAGTAGAAGCTAAGAAATCAAGCATATTTAAAAATCTAACGGAGCCTCTGTTTCATTGTTACACATTTGGACACTAGAGCACGAAACGATTTTTTTGTCTGACTAGAAGCATTACGTTTTGATGGAATTTGCTTGAAAAATAAAAACTGATTGTAAGTTCTGAATAAATACACCATTCAGTGATTTTCATGACTTTTTGATAGATTTGTTTACCTTTGTAAACATAAACCTGCGCAGATAATAATTGGACAAAATGTAACGATGTTTTTTATTGGACGGTATTTTTATAGCACACGGTTGGATTCGCTGAATTTCGGCAATTTACAATCCATGTGATGGTGTCACCCTTTTCACAATTTTTGGTGAGCTTCTGACGTGTTTCTACCTTGTATTTAAAACGCTGCACTTTTCGGTAGCTTGAGTGTTTTTGCGCATACGTATGGCGCCAAACTGATAAAAATAAAAAACTGACAAAAATTGTGGAAGCACATTTTCGTAAACGATATCAATTAAAATATACAAAAACCTCAAAAAACAAGACAACAAACATTCTCATGACAACTTTAGTATCTAGCGAAAATACTACTAAAAAATTCTAGAAGGAGGAATTATAAATTTTATAGGTCCTTTAATATTTTCTCTCAATATTTTATATTATACGGGCGATTTATTAGCGTCCACGGACAAACTTTGACAAAAAAATCATCTAATTCTATTTCAATAGAAAAATTAACAAAAAAATGACGTTTTAAAATCTTGACATACCTATTTCAAAGCTAAACTGTCTAGTAAAGTGTATACTCAACCGCGAGACAGCGTAAGTTGTTGCGAATTATACGTAGTAAGTGTTGAAATATTGAATTCGTTTAAAACTCGTGTTTTATAAATAAACTGTCAAAAATCACACAGCAATTGAAATTGAGGATTTATTGTTTTTTTAAACGTATTTCCACATAATTCAGTCCTTCATCGTGTAAATTGTTTATTGATTTGTAGCAATAAATAGTTGAAAATTAATTTTAACAAGTCTTTTATTTGAATTTAATTGAAACATAAATCTGTTTCGGTGCAATATAACACAGACGTATAAATTTATTGGAGAATGCAATTCCAGAACATGTATTGTGTTGGACTTTTCCACTTGATTTGTTAGCTGCAAAACAACATTTAAACACTGATTCATTTCCTGCACAGTAATTAGCAATTAGTATTTGCCTCTTTACTGACTAATTGTTAGTTTAGTTTTTGTTTCTCGTTTTATTGTTAATGTTCTATTTCAATTTTAGTATAAAAATCAACAAGTATTTTAATAGCCTAGAAAGTGCGTATAGAGAAATATTTTTTAAAAGCAGCCAATTAGGTTTGTTATGTTTTATGCTATTTTCTATCTAGGTAAATTTTGCTATGTATTAGTGGACTGTATATTTTTGAATTTTGATTTGACTTACCAATTTGATCTTTTCTATGGTTGCACTATCTTCTTTAAATTTTGAATTTTGGTATAAGGAAAGAATTGTGGAAGGATTTCACAGGATCACCACAATCTTTTAGCAAGATTACTGAGCACTTTAGCACGTGGTTCTTATTGTTATTGTATCAATTACGTTCACCTTTTTAATTTTAATCGCTCGGTATTCGTGTTACGAACGCATTTTTTATATGTCTATTTTTAGGACAACTGATGCCATCTATCTAATAGTGGCAATAATAATAATCAAAAAATCAAATTACAAAAAAAAAAAAACAAAACAAAAGAAATCTATTCGAATATTAACGGCGCTAACAAGATTGTACAAAATTTAAAAAAATAATAATTTGTATGACTCTTTTCATTAGGTTGGGTATTCATTTAAATACCTCTAAATTGCGTTCTTAATATTTAATAATAACAATAATCATTTATTTTCAAAAGATCTGTGTGCTAGAATTGCCACTCAGTATAATATATCGTACATTATACATACAGTATGTAAACACGTAAGGTGCACATAGGGAAATTAACATTGGGAAAAAATGACTGGATCAGAGTGAGCCTTGAAATCTTGTTTTTTAATTTGACAGATAATATTCTTTTGCAAAATAAATGTGTATACTACCGAAGAAAATATTCAAAATATGATTACAACATAATCAGACTTTTTTGATTAATGGGACATTAAATTCCCAAAAATACTTAAATATGGTGCGAGATCAAATATCTCCGCCTATTTGTGTTGAACTTAAGGACATACTGATTTTCCAACGTGCATACGTCAAACCAGTCACTTTTTGAATGAAATGTTTCCAAACAGATGGAGTTGTTTTTTAACTTCCCGCTTTAAAAAAAAAAAAAATTTTTTTTTTTTTTCAAAAATCGGGAAGTTATTGGTTTCACCCCGATTTTCGAAAATCGAGTTTTCGCCAGATCTCAACGTTTTGAGGTCCTAGGAAGCTATTGAAACTATTTTGGCGATGATGTCCGTAGGGCTGTATGTATGTATGTGTGTGTGTGTGTGTATGTATGTATGTAAACCTTTTATATCTTTTGAACGGAGTGTCCGACTGAAACGCGGTTTGCGGCATCTGACGTGATCTTGGTGAACTTAGACTTCCTGAAAATTTGAAACGATTCGGCCCAAAAAATCTTGAGAAATCTTAAAAAAACAAGTTTCAAAAATTTTTTAAAATTTGTTTTTGTAAAATATTTTCTAAACTACTAAACCGATTAATTCCAAAATCTAATCAGCTCTTCTCCTTAACAAACTGCGTCGATTTCCGCAAACCGCATCAAAATTGGTTCATTTGTTCACGAGATACCGTGAACGAAAAAATCGTAAAAAAGTGTTTTTTTAAAATGATTCTTAAAATTGTTATCATATCGATTTTTTTGTAATAAATTACTTTCTTAGGCTAAAAAAACTACGTCGATCGCCGCAAACCAGATCAAAATTGGTTCATTTGTTCATGAGATAACGTGAACGAAAAATTAGGAGAAAAGTAATTTTTTATAATTACTCGTAAAATTCTTATCAAATCGATTTTTTTGTAATAATTTACTTTCTTAGTTTAAAAAAACTGCGTCGATCGCCGCAAACCAGATCAAAATTGGTTCATTTGTTTATGAGATAACGTGAACGAAAAATTAGGAAAAAAGTAATTTTTTATAATTACTCGTAAAATTTTTATCAAATCGATTTTTTTGTAATAATTTACTTTCTTAGGTTAAAAAAACTGCGTCGATCGCCGCAAACCGCATCAAAATCGGCTCATTTGTTCACGAGATATCGTGAACGAAAAATTTGTAAAAAAGTGTTTTTTTTTAAATTGCTCGTAAAATTCCTATGAGATCGATTTTTCTGTAATAAATTACTTTTTTAATATAAAAAATTGCGTCGACTGCCGCAAATCGCATCAAAATCGGTTCATTTGTTCATGAGATATCGTGAACGAAAATTTCGTAACAAAGTGTTTCTTTTTTTGAGCTCGAAGAGCTAAAAAATAAACTTCTTGCTATATTTTATATATTTTTGAGCGTTTTGAACTCGAAAATAGCGGGAAGTTACAGGGATGGCCTGCAGGGTCAAACTTCTTTTCAAATTTTTTCTTTTATTTTTGTACAAAAAAATTGAAATAATGATTTATAAAAGTTTTTTATTATTAAAAAAAATTGGTTGTCTGTAAAGTCGGTTTACGGACGATAGTTTTACGTGATAACGTATTCCGTAATACATAACCTAAACCTCCCAAAATTTGGTTTCAATCCGCTTATCCTTGGTGTCGGAATGATAAGAAATGTCAAAAGTGACGTTTGCAACTTACAAAGTATTATGTTCTAATAATAATTAGTTATTCCAATACTTAACTTAGAAGGCGTTGCATTTCACAATATACTAATGTCAAAAAATTGAATTAAACATTAGAAATGCAGCCGTTTTCATGTTAAGACAAGACATACGTTTGCTTCTAATTTCCATGTACGGCAAACAAAGACAACCGACCGCGTCGCGCCATGCATTAGACAACATTGCATTTATACAGCTATTTTTCTATATAAATTTGTATAAAATATTTTTCTATATAAATTTGTATAAAAAAACTGTTTAGGCAAATTCTGTTATACGAAATCTATGTAAAATGTTCTCCTCTTTCGTTTAAGACTGGTTTCAAACCGATCTGATTTAAATTGAGCGAGAAATTAGCAAAAAGCACGCACAGGGTCAGGCGGAACGTTACGCGTTAGGAACGTTACGACCGTTAGGAACGTTACACTTTTTCGTACATGCAGCCGGTGTTTTATCAATTTATAAGATTGGTGATTCATCAATTTATAAGACGTTATCACGTCAAAAAGCCAAGTAAAATAAAAATAAATCAAAATAAAATAGAAATCCTCAAAATTACCACGATAATTCAATAGAAATAGCAATTAATGCAGTCATGGCTAACTCTGATCCAAGTATTTTTTCCCAATTCTAATTTCCCTATGTGCACCTTACGTGTTTACATACTGTATATTTTAAGTTATTATACAGTATAAAAAGAGTCACATTTACCCTCAAAGTTTTCAGTTTTGCAGAAATTTCAAAAATAAACTCAATTCTTTATGCTTGACAGAGGCCAATAATGTTTCTTCCATTTTTAAATTGAGACAGTTTTCGCGCTATCTAATATCGTCCTATATATTATTAACTATTCTACAGACTGCCACATTGCACTGCACATCAAGTCTTACACACACATACAAACACAAACACACATCCGTGTACATTATTATATGCATGTGTGTTGTCTCTATGTGTGTAGGGTAAACGGGGTCGTTTTCTTTCTCACACAGATGAGACGAAGTGTGGAAATGCGAAACGCGATGTCATACATTTCCTTTTCATTTTCTCTGATCCTTATTTTCTTGTTACTCTGTGTATAAGGGGTGACTAAAAATACTAGTTGGTAATTATTTACTTTCACGCTCACCTGGTTTTTTGGCTCTAGAAAATCGAAAAATAGATGGATTTCAATGATCTCGGTCTCAAAAAGTTCCATTTTACGGCGGATTTATGAAAAAAATTAGTTCACACCGGAATTACAATTCGCATATCCGTTTATCGTTCACCCCGGAATTGTTTTTTTAAAAACTCCACATTTGCCCCTTCCCGTTTCACTGCGAGACAATTCGCATACCCCTTTATCGTTCACCCCGGAATTACAATCCGCATACCCCTTTATCGTTCACCCCGGAATTACAATTCGCATACCCCTTTATCGTTCATCCCGGAATTACAATTCGCATACCCCTTTATATTTAAAAAAAAAATTAACTTTTTTGAAAAATTTTTTTTTTCAAAATATTCATTTTTTTATGTAGATTGCGAACTTGATTCCACGACGTCAGAAACAGTTATAAAGGATTATATGTAGAAAGTCAATTTTTTTTTTGCATTTAAAGTCATGAAACTGTGAGAAATATTGATTTTTTCAATTTTCGTATTTTGTTCCATAAATCCGCCATAAAAACGAAGATTTAAAAAAAAATTCATCGAAATCGGATGATTTTTCGATTTTCTAGAGCCAAAAAACCAGGTGACCGCGAAACTAAATAATTACCTACTATAGTTTATTGTCATTTTAAATTTTTTTAAGTTATGCAACTTTTCGTAGTATGCAATGCAATACAATTTTGATCATTAATAAAAAATTAGTTCTAACAATCACACGAGTCATAATGTGATTTGCGATTCGAGTTTTTTTTCTTATTATTACTTGGAAAAAACTGAGTTGCCATTATGTTTGATCATTATTTAAGACGAAAGCCACATTTATTCTTCAACAGGTCATATTGGCCATAATTAATTTCATAAAAATTAAAAGCTTTAACTCTATGGGACTAAGAACTTCATTAAAATGAATATCGGAAGTGGTGAAGTCAGTATATGTATTATCTTTTCTATAAATTCGGAACCATTTTTTACGGTCTCCGCTCCTACTATTAGGTATTTTTGACTAATGAAACGAACAAATATTTTCCAAAATAATTAAAAGAATCTTCCCTAGCAGTTTGGACTAATCTTTTTGTTTCACCCTGTATAATATGTGCTGTGGCGATGTACATAAGGTAGTGTATTACGTCGACAATGTCAGTTCCGTAGGCCTAGTACAGACTACAGTGTCTACGGCTCCTGCAGATCTACTTACTCGCACACTTCTGGGTGATCTTATCACCATCATCATCATGGTGAAAATATGCGATGATGTTTCTTACGAAGCGTGGTGAAAAGGTATATATAGGTATACATTTGTGTGCGTGACTGATAATGTTTATACGGGCGAAAATAATCTGTTAATCGTGCGTTATGTTTTGTACGATAAAATTCTATGAAAAATAATACAACACAACTTATAATAGTACCTACCACAATTAGGTATACAATATATTATGAAATTTTAATAGTTATTGGCGTAACTAGTAGTCTAAGTCATTCATCGCGCTGACAGGTCATGACTTAGCCTACAAGTTGCGCCCATAGTTTTATTCAACAATTGCGCGTTATTCATGTTTTAATTATAATGAGATGTTGTAAATATCTATTTATTTCTTTATAAAAAAAACTGTCAATACTAACAGCACCAAACAGCACAATTCAATGTTTTGGTTTGAGGTTAGCCGGTTATGAATAAACTCCATGTCGAAAACATTCGGCCTCTCAATTTTAGTCTCAATGGGTAACAACGGAGTTGTTGTTACCTACTATTTCGTTACGACTCAGAAAATAGTTACGTTTATTTTCATTACTCCACAATGGCCGAGCTAGTAGGAATCTTCATTGAGTTATGACAAGTAATTGTCAACAGTCGGTAAATGGCTATTTAGGGTTCGGTTTTTAGGCATGATAAAACATGAATAACGCGCATGAGTTGAATAAATTTAATTTTCTTGCAAATTTTTCTGGATTATTTCAGTAGGATTGTGCCAACGCGTATCCTCGTAGCGACATATCTCAAAAACGGCTGAACCGATTTTGGATGTAACTTGGTACACTGTTGATACTTGAAGTTAACATTTAATCATGCTACGTTTTTGCTTTTAGTGATATGATTTTATTATTTAAAAAACAACTGCTTCGCAATGATTTATGTTTACAAATTTTGAAATCTAACTTTTGTTATAGGTACCTGTAAAATTAATAATTTTACAGTTCTGGCGGCCTGTAACATTTCCACGGGGAAACTTGTAATACAAACTTGTCTAAAGAAGTTAAAACAAAGTTTTAACCAAATTTTGTAACGAATATAAAATTAACGATTAGGTACTGAGAAAGAACAAAGAAGACAAAGTAAAAGATGGAATATATTTTGTATATTTTGTTTTAAATGATGCATGCGGAGGCGGAAGACATTATAATATTTATTTTTTGTTATTTTTCTCTAGTGTCTCTTAAAATTAAAAAGAGATAAATTGAAAACAGATAGAGGTGTAATCGTATTGTTTTATACAATTTATTTAACATCTAACTGCGATTACGGCATATAAAAGAACCACTTGGCCACTTTTTTGAAGTAAAAACTTCTTTAGCGGCGTTGTACATTTTTTTTGTAATGGGTAAAAAATGTTAAACTCGTGTCAGATCTGACGCGTCAGGCGTCAGGGTCACGTGACCCTGACGAGTTGTTGAGACGGTCTACCGTACTTGCTTCGGCAGTACGTATACTAAAATTCGCTAGATGTCAGCGATATAAGTTACATGCAGTGCAAAAAATTATAAGCTATAAGCTTAAACAAAACCTTAAAAGATGTCGCCATGTACTCAGGTTTCGTAAAACTACAAATTTAAAAAATTACATCCAGTGACTGGCTGCATGTAATTTTATAAATGTGTAGTTTTACGAAACCTGGATGCATAGCGACATCTCTTAATGTTTTGTCAAAGCTTATAGCTTATAATTTTTTGCACTGCATGTAACTTATATTGCTACTAGCGAAATTTAGTTTAAGTACATATAGGTTTTCACTTCCGCCGGCACTCCCGGAGTGCAACCCGTCTTTTTTTTATGCACGGTACCTAGTCAAACCGAACTTGCATGAAGTGTTTCGCATTTTTCAGATTTTTCTGAACCAGTTTTTTCTTTGATTGTGTAATACCGGACTTATCCATACCGGAGTATTTTATCAGCTCCAGTAAATATGCAAATTAGTTGAAAACTTACATTTTATTTCCATATGGACGTCAAACTATATTTTAAATCATTTAATTAATGCGTATGTATGCAAATTGCCAGCACATAATTACCGTACTTGTCCTATAACACATTTAAAAACACTCTAAAGGAGAGAGAAAAATTTCTCAATATGCAATTAACGTATGAAATTGAAATATTGTTATAATAAATTATGCACAACTTTGAAGTAGGTACTTGGAAGTTAAAATTTCGAACTTATACTCCAAGTCGGTTCTTGAATAATATATAACTACTTACATACAAAATATTTTCTGGCCAGAATATTTCATTTGAGATTTTAGATTATTAATAATTCTTTCAAACTTTAGGTAGAACTCTAAACTCTAAGTTATCTTATTTATATAAATGTCTATAAATTAGATATATAAAATATTTTATTAATGATGCCCTCGGCTCGCCTCGGGCATCATGGCGCGCATCAAACTTTCGGCGAGTGTGGTGTATACTATTTTTCTTCATACCTCGATCGTAAGCACGCTCATTAAATACATTAATTAATTAATTATATAAAAATACAGATAAATTTCAAGCAAGCAGCTTTAAGGTTATACGTAAAAACACGAATGACAGCTGTTCGCGACTATTATCTCAAATGTAATAGGGTTGCTATGCAAACGACATCTAAACAACAGTTGATATGCTAATTTTTCTTCACTGCCGCCCGAATGTACGTACTTCCCGCATCAGTGCGTGTTTTTTCCTTTTGACGTGATAACGTCTTATAAATTGATGAATCACCAATCTTATAAATTGATAAAACACCGGCTGCATGCACGAAAAAGTGTAACGTTCCTAACGTTCCGCCTGACCCTGTGCGTGCTTTTCTCGAAAACGGCCCTAACGATTTGGATGAAATTTACTGAAAAGGGATTTTGGGGGGCAAAAAATCGTTTTAGCTAGATCTCATCTCTCGAAAAAATCGTTTTCATACAAATTTTATCATTATAAAAATCAATTTTTTGACGTATGAAAATACTTAAATATTGTAAGTAGGTTTTGGAATTTTATATAAACAATGAAACAATTGTTTTCAAAATATTATGACAGTTAATCTTTGAGACTTAAAATAAATACGAAAGAAAGAAAGTTAAAAAAAAACAATTATATTATAGGTGGTGAGTAATTTTAAGAAATAAAATTAACCTAAATTTGAAGCAAAAGATGCAATATCATAGATTCGAATTATTATAATTATTATATGTAGAATTTAGGTTATGTATTACGGAATACGTTATCACGTAAAACTATCGTCCGTAAACCGACTTTACAGAAAACCAATTTTTATCATCAAATATTAGCTTGTTCAAATTTTGCTTGAATTCCACATATATTTGTACGGTTGAGTATCCGGGGATATAATTTTCCCGACACGCGGAGCATTGGTACAGCACCGGCGTGCGATAATAATACGACGGTGATGATTATGCCGATAGGAGGTTCGGTTACGCGCAATTTGCATATTACATGCAAAGCTGATGGCAGCGTCTGTGTGCTCCTCCGTCATTTGTTCTAGTGACGGTTGACGAGCCGAGTCGTGCCGAACGGATGTTGTGTACGTACGAGCGCCACCCGCTGTCGCCGGCAACGCCTGCTGTAAAAGCGAGCCTTGTCACAGAGTTACCCCGCACTACCCGACGCGACGATACCCGTTAACTATGCTACTATATTTGCCCACTATTATAATAATAGAATCGGCTGGGGCCCTTTTACGCATCAATATTCAATAGACAGAGAAAGCCTACTGATTCTGCCAATGTGTCTACTGTCTATAGTTACTGTATAGTGATGTGCCGGATCGTTAAAAATGTATATCCGCGGATACGGATCTGAATACGGATATTTGATTTCAAGATCCGCGGATACGGATACGGATCTTAACTTTCTTAGAGTACGCGGCGGTAAATATTGCACATCGACCTTTGGAAAGAGACTATCTGTTATGGGAAAAAGTTATTGATCTCTTTAAGACTTAAATCTCATAACAGATTGTCTCTTTCCAAAGATCGATGTGCAATATCCCATTATAAAGATAGTTTTTGACGTGATAACGTCTTATAAATTGATGAAATAAATTGATGAAATACCGGCTGCATGCACGAAAAAGTGTCACGTTCCGAAATGTACCACGTTCCGCGCACGATCGGCCCAAGTTTGACAGCTACAAAAATTTAGGTTATGTATTATTCGAGCGAAATACGTTATCACGTAAAACTATCGTCCGTAAACCGACCTTACAGACAACCAATTTTTTTAGTACCTTTGAGTTATGTACTATTGGTATGGTACTCATTACGATACATTTTTGCAATATAAAGGTGCCAAAACGATTTTAAAAAATAAAAAATAATATGAATGGAATTTAGCAGTTTTTCATTATTACCTAATCACTTATATATATAAAATTTCATCTATGAATTGAAAATTAATAAGGTAAAAGATCCGTAAAAGATCCGCCAAAAAACTAACGGATACGGATCTTTCATCTCCCTCGGATATCCGCGGATACGGATACGGATATCCGGCACATCACTAATATTGTACAGCTGAAATCCTCAACCTTTGTGTACCTAAGTGGTCGGATGGCGGGTACCATTTATTTTTTCAATGTGATAATAATGTACATAATATACAAAAAAATATCCAGTTCCAAAAATATGAATAAAACAGATTGATTTATTTTTAAGCAAAATGTTCTGATAATTTCATAAAATAAAAAATTACACTTTTGTGAAGAAAAAAAAACTAAACTGCATTTCTTCCTTATTTGACTATAAAACCGAATAAAAATGGAATCCACTGTTGGATAGAGGATAAATAGAGTCTGCAAAATGGCGTAATTTGATCCACTTGGCATTTAAAATTTTAAAGTTGACCCCCCATGTACCACCACTTATTTATATATTTTATAGGTACCTAAGTTTTCGATTAAATCGGTATTGTTATCATAGTTATATTGATAATGATGTCATCATGAAGTTACTGGTCTTTCAGAAGATGGACAAAAGTCTTTCGGGAGCTAAATAATTTCAAATATCATACTAGTTATTATTTCCGATTCCGGATTAAGCTTTCGGAAGCAATATGATCTCGAAGCCTTTTGTATTTTTTTTTATCAATTAACAAAATGTATAGAAGTCTAGTTTTCTTTTTGGTTTATTTGAAGCCCGCAAAAGAACGCTTATTTAGGCTTTGGCCTGTGTGGACATCGCAGCTTAATACGTTTTGTTAAATAGTTGAACATTTTCTTAAACAAGATAGTAAATTTTTATTGTTTCATATAGAGTAATAATAGTAAATTATTTTGAACGTAAAAAAGAAAAAAATAATTTGTCAACTCTGAAACGTCGTCAGTTTACTCTGAAATGTTGTCAGTTTGTTTTAAAAAAAACATGTATCTTCGCATTTTCATATATATTTAAAAAGTTTTTATAATACGCCTTTTTTATTTTTCTCGACAACTTCTTGTCATTCGCAAATAATCTGTTATGACGTAAACACAGGAAAGCAGAAAAAATGTAATATTTATCACACACAATAATATACATAAAATATGTACCTACTATGTAGACTTACTGCCACGGGGGAATACCCGAGTTTTGCTAGTGTGAAGAGATATAAGTTCTCTCTTGACTAATTATATTGCGTTATAATATAACATAATATTATAAAATAAATTGTAACTAAAACTGTAGTTTGATTTTTTGTTTGGTGGGGCAAGCCCATTTGAAAATTATTGTATGGGATTAAAATTTAGAATTCAGAGTTTACCGATTGCAATTAGGACAATACGTGTGTGGAAAACCAAAACGAAATTCCTAGTGATCTAACTTTTGATGATTGCTTGTTTGAGATGAAATTTAATTTAGATTTTACAACATCTACTGAAATTGTTTATTTTGAGATAATAATAATTTCATTGCATAGAAAAATAAAACTAAAATTTAGTTGAACACCCCTAGTTGTTCAGCGATGTCACTATACCAATTTTTGCTACAGATATATCATTTTAAATGTGCTATATTTTTTAATTTAGAACATAAATAAAAAAAGTGTTGATAACGAAAGAACGACACTGTTTTTCAAAACATTTTAGAAACATTACCGTTTGTTTTCTATAATAGCATTTCACAATATTTATGTACTTTACTATGAATTTGAAAAATAAATGTTGCCATGTGGGTTTTCGCAATATTTTTGGAATATTGAATATTGAACAGTTTATTAAAAATAAGTACTCGTTCAGTTAAATTAAATTAAATCAATTTTTAACCGACTTTAAAAAAGGAGAAGGTTCGACTGTATATATTTTTTTTTATGTATGTTCACCGATTTCTCCGTCAATAATGTAATGGACCGATTTTCAAAATTCTTTTTTTATTCGAAAGAGTGCACTTCCGAGGTGGTCCCATCGGAACCAAGTCAGGATCTGATGGTGGAATCCGGAGAAATCGAGGGAAACTCTCAAATTTTACCCATTGCAATACTTCATAAAATAATTGCATAATTTATTGAGTAAATATCTAACACTAAAAAGAGAAAAATAAAATATTTTTAACAAAAAAATTGAACCGACTTCAAAATATGCACTAAAAAGTAATAAAATAATTACAATTATTGTTATTTTTGGAGTCGGTGTCAGCCAAGGAAACACTACAATATACCTAGCAATAATAACACCGACTCCCAAAATAACAATAATTGTAATTATTTTATTACTTTTTAGTGCATATTTTGAAGTCGGTTCAATTTTTTTGTTAAAAATATTTTTTACGAATAATAATATGGTGAAAATATTTTAAGACATTTTGTGCTACATCTCATAACAAGAGGCTGAATGAAACTGTGAAACGGACAATGCCGCGAATAAATACGTCTTATAGAGATCTTCCATTAAAGTCTGAAAACGTTAAGCCCAGAGGCGGACTTAGGCGTCAATTTATTTAATTTGATTTTTTCGACTTCTTGTGTGTAGTACAATCCATGCGTATTTTATATGCGGACGATACCGTATTCACAAGAAATAAAATCAGTTCGTCTCTGGTTTTGACTTTTTTTAGACTAAAATATCCGCTGTCAAATAATAAGGTACCTTATGTCAGCGGAAAATGACCTTAACGGAAAAAGACGTAGCAACCTAATTATATCAATATATATAACAGAAGAACGATGTTAACGCCATTTAAACATCAAAATAACGATCTGTGTTATTCCGATGCCTCATGGTTGGGATAATGGGGTCTTCCCACATGTCAGAATTTGGTCATTTTTAACAGTGAACATTATTCCTCAGTTATGTACCCTTTTTCTCGATTGCAAACAAGAATTTAAAAAATTAATACCGGTGCACTTTAACCGACACGATTACTCAAAGAACGACCGTATCGCTGCTTGTTATTGTTTTGGTGTAAACCCAGCTGGTGGTCCGTCAGAACGCTGCGTTCAGAACCGGAGTCGTAGGAAGTCCATACAAAGAAGCAAGACAGAAAAGCGATAGCCACACGATAGAGAGCAGGAGGCAAGCCTATCGTTTTAATAGCGTCGATCAATTGTTTATATTGGAAATCGCATTGAAATATGCGTATTTTTGAAAGTTTTTTTATTGCACAATAACTTTCCTAGAAATTATTTCCAACAATCAAAAGGAAAAAAATGTGGGACTACCCTACTGTAACAAAAATGTGATTTTTTCGTTTATTTAACAAGAAGGTTTTTTCCGTAAGGAGCTTAGTACCTTCGAGGATAGAGCAATTTTATATAGCTCTTCAAAACTTCAATTCCATTTTACCACAAAAGCAGTACGGAATAAAGCTTTTTATCATATTTTTACAAAAATAAATGAGAAAAAGAAGATTGATACGGTTGATATTGTTCAATGCCCGGCATACTTTGTCACAGCCTATAAAATATAGACGTGGAGTAGGCATAGGAGATATCCTCATTCTGAAGCACTCAATATGAACGATACATCGCTCTATAGCTCGTAATAACACGGTAGGTATCTGTGTGTATAGAGTAGAATGGGGAGATGCGACAGAACATAACTCTTATTTTTTATGTCATGGGCCAACCCGAGCGTAACCTAAATAACGAGATACAACAATTTTATTATCGTGTAGTACCTTCATGTATGCATGAAATGTTCACTTGAAAAACCTGGACCAACAACAGCCCAAACGTTGCTTATATAACAATGTTTATCCACTTTTAAGGCTCTCTTATTATATACCTCGTTCTTTTTTTAACAGGTTTGACCGAACGGGGAAAGCTGCAACAGTTAAAAATCGGCCTAGCGTTCACTCCGTCTATGCACAGAGCTTTACTAATATTATAAATAATTATTTATCTATATTGTAATAAACTTATAATATGACAATTGTATTAAAAGTCAAAGAATACATTATGAAATATTAAAAAAAAATCCAGCCAATTGGGCGACGGGACCAATCCAACTTAAAAAATGTTGACATTTGATTATTATAAAGAAAATACAATATCTTATATCGCGTGAGGTGACGCAGGTAATGGCTAGTATTCAATATGATATTTGATAATCGTTGCCATGGTTACCTACATAATATGTTCCACGTCATGTAAATATTAATCAAAACATGCCGAACTTGTTTATTTCTGACATCCATAAAACAGAAGATCGACTTATTTTTTTATTTTCAAAATATTTCCGAAACTATAAAGTTTAGAAAAAAAAATTTTTATGAAACTTTCTTGAAAAAATAAATAAAATAATAATCCGTTATGAAAAGTATACCATTATTATATAAAAAACACCGTTATAGCATATATCTCTTCTGCGCATGCGCCGATTTTCCCCAAAAACAATAGGGCTCTTCATATTTGCATACCAAACATCCTCCCAAAATTTGGTTTCGATCCGCTCATCCGTTTGACCTGTGTCGTGTTCACAGACAAACAGACGCACAGAGATTTTCCAAAAATATGTTTTTTGGATTCGGGGGACCTCAAAACGGAAAGATATTGTAAAATTTTTGAAAAGTGATTTTTGACCTAAACTAGTACCATTCCCCACTTGTGGGTTGGAATGGTAATAATGTACATATAAGGCAGCAAAATGTTGCTTTATTGTTTTTCATGGAGGAACTATCCTTTGATTTTTTCCAATTTTTGAATTTTTTCGAAAAATGTGAATTTTTTTAAATAAAAAAATATGCTAAAAATAAATCTTGCCTACAGAATAATTATAAAATATTTATACCTATCCCTAACGACTTCAAAATTAATAGATTTAGTCACATTCGTATAATGCTGGCACAAAAAGCATGACAGAAAGAGAAATGATTCCAAAATCATACAAAATTTATTACAGACGGAGGTTCCTTATAAATTTTATTGTCTTTTGGTAAATTAATAATTTTGCACAGCCCTGAACGACTACATTTCAAATTAAATCCACAGTGTATCAATTAAATAAACGTAAATAAAGTTGGTACAATAGAGATTGACTATATCGGCTTTGTTTATATACTTTGTGTTTTGAAAATCGTAATCATCATCATATATATTAATACGCTAAGGTTTAAGATGTGTGCCTCCCTTTTTAGAAAAAACCACACAATTTATCCACATAAATTATATATCATTTTACAGATAACTGCTTGCTCTACTGACATCGACAACTAAAAAATTTATTATTGCTTTTGTTTTTGTAAATTAATTAAAATACAGCAAAGCTGAACAACGTCTGCCATCTGACGGCTTAATTTTGAAACAACGTCAACACTTCGATCTGTCATCTGACCTTCATATTGTAATACAACAGACACACTACTGCATATTGCCATCTGACGGCTTTAATTTTGAAACAGCGAGCAACGCTGAACAACGTCACAGCAATGCTGCATGATGCCATCTGACGGCTTAGCTCAACGCTTTTGCTACTTGCGCCTCTATATGACAATTTTAGTAAAATATTTTTTCGATCTGTCATCTGAGCTTCATATTGTAATACAACAAAAAGAAGAACGTTATAAGCAGTGTGCAAAATTAGAAACGAATTGAATACCTGCAATCATATTTAAAAAATAATTTTGTAAAGTGATAATTATTATACTTATTTAGTGCGAATAATTCGCACAGGTCACGCTAGTTATTAAATAATTTCATACACAGTTGAATAATAGAGATAATATAAAGAATATATTCCTATGTACGTTAATCTATTTATCATCCATCCATGTTATATAAGTAAAGAACCTATATTTTATGCAAACAACTATTGCAGGTCATAAGAGAATAGAATTATTAATTTCCGAGATACTATGTGGACTTAAAATTACGTTGTATTCAATTAATGACGCTATTCTGTATGGTCAGTGTTAAAATTAACGGTGCTGTAAAATTTCTGTCTCACTTTTAATTACGCGATGTTAAATTTGTTAGAAAGTAACATAAAATTAACAGCACTGTAAATTATTACATTGACCTTACAGAATGTTATAATATTATATATGCGAATCGTGTAGGGATTCGAAATTCAAACATTGAAGAATCCATTAGTGGAACATAAAATATTGTGATATATATCTATTTTCATGTTAGTTTTTTGGAAAAAGTGTCACCGATGTGGCTGAATTTACTTGGCTTTATAAAAAAAGTCCGCTAAATCGAATGAGCACAAGCGCCGAACTGTATACCTCTTCTGGTTTCCGAGTTGTGATAATTTGAAAATTTCAAAAATTAAAAACTCGATTATCTCCAAAACGAGACAAGATACAGGGCTGTGCCTGTGCTTATTGGATTTAGCGTGTCAAAATCTTCATGGTAACTTTAACATCAACACGTAAATTTTCCATATTTTTCATAATAGCTAAGTGATAAAATATATAATATCTTAAAAAAAAACTTCGGAGAAGTAAAAACTTCGTTCTGTGCTAAATTCAAAAACTTGAGGCGACTGAATCTTAAGATTATAACTTAAAAAAAAAGAATTTCGAGGCAGACAAGAAATTGAAATCAAGCTCGAAATTCTGTGCGTAAGACGTCGAAAAAAAATGAATTTCGAGGCAGACAAGGAATTGAAATCCAACCTTGAAATTCTGTGCTTATAAAAGCTACAAGAGCAACAGCAAAAAAAAAATGCAAAGACGGTGTTCGCATAACTCCTTTAGTTACCACTAAAAAAACGCCGTCTGTGCACTTTTTTTTGCTGTTGCTCTTGTAGCTTTTATAAGCACAGAATTTCAAGGTTGGATTTCAATTCCTTGTCTGCCTCGAAATTCATTTTTTTTCGACGTCTTACGCACAGAATTTCGAGCTTGATTTCAATTTCTTGTCTGCTTCGAAATTCTTTTTTTTTAAGTTATAATCTTAAGATTCAGTCGCCTCAAGTTTTTGAATTTAGCACAGAACGAAGTTTTTACTTCTCCGAAGTTTTTTTTTAAGATTTCACGTCTTTTTCCAAAGTGTGAGACATTATTTTTATTTTTCCTCCAAAATAAACATATGTGCATTTTTTATATTGTTGTATTTAAATGCAATAAAAGTGTTCATATTGTTGTATTTAAATGCAATGAATCTCCGAAATTAGAATATGTATTGTAAAAAACAACACGATCCTTACTCCATGCAACTATGGTTTCGAGCGCGTCTCTCATGTATTTTGTTAAATAAGAAGTAACAATCAAAAGTCGGTTATAGAAATTGCAATAATCGACTTTTGATTTTTACTTCTCATTTAACAAACAGTACTACAAAAGTGCATTTATATTTTGCCGCGTAGTCCAGTGCTGCCGCGGTGCAACACCTAGTGGTGCAATTGGCAACCTCCATGCAAATACCATGACATTCAATTTGTAAACAATCCATGTGAAGTCTATTAAAAATAAAAATGAGCTATAACAAGTCTATGCTCTGTGATACATGATTCTTTTTTATTAACCGACTAAAAACAAAAACGGAGGAGGTTCTCATGTCGACGCGTATATTTTTTTTTTTTAGTTTTTTTTTTTTTTATTTATATTCATTTGAAATATGGATATTCTTGAAGATTCCTTGAAGGCACATTTTGAAGGCATGAAAAAAAAATCAATGAACAAGGCCCACCATTAAAAATACAAATTTTTTTTCATATCATTTGTAAAATACTTATTTTGCATTAAAAAAAGAAGTTTCACTTCGTAATCTTTTCACTTTTTAATTTTTGTTGGACTTTTTATGATAAATATGTTTTTTAATAAATTAATTTATTTAAATCTAACTTCAATCATATATTTTGTTATTTTTTAATAAAAGATTTGACGAAAGTGAATTTTTCAAAAAACAAGAAAATAATAAAAATAAAAATTAAAAAGGAAATAAAAATATAATGAGAAAAAAATTGAGAAAATAAATTAAAACTAAAAAAAACAATTAAAAACATAAAAAAAAATTAAAAATTGAAAAATAAATTTTCCAATGATGCTGGCGGGAATCGAACTCAAGACCCTGTTATTAGTTATTACTAGCCTAACGTCGTAACCGCTAGTCCACGCGTACTCTCACAATATAAGCTGTTATTGTGGTACAGAAGTATATATGGGTGATACGAAAAATCGGTCCTATGAAAGTCACGTGGTCACAGAACTATAAAACTTGGAAACTTGCTTCATATACACGGCGTTATATGGGACAAAGGCAAAATCAATGTATAAGAATACGCTAGAGATTCGTTGGCATTTAGCACAGAAAAGAATCTCTAGCGAGATTCTTCGATTATATCGTTAGGATCTGTATAAGGACTGAAAGACTTCAACGGTCCGTCAAGCGAGGAAACCAAAATCATTTTATCGGCTATAAAGGTCAGTTATTTTTAATATTTTGACATAAATGGGAACGACCTTTGTTGTTCAAGAAAATTAGCTTTCTTAGAAAATCAAATAATAAATACGGAAATACTTAAAAAAACATTTTCATGGCGTATCTTGTAAACGAACTTTATATAAAAAATCCACCTGTGCCAAAAATATTCTTCAATAAAATGCTTTAATTTTTATTCTACCGAATACTTAAATGGAGTTACGCTTCCCGGTTTTACTCGTGAAGACTTTGATGTAGCAGTGGAAAATAATAAAATGGAACAAATATCTCAAATATCATTTTACTGTGGCTCCAATGCAGGTACTCCAATTTGGCTCAAAGAACGCGTGCGGGAATCTTCACTTGTTTTACATTTTACTGCTCATTCGCCTTTTGTCATAGCTTAATAACGCGACGCAACTCTTGAAAAAGAATTGATATCTTTAATTAAATAAAATTGTCGACCAATTTTTCTCAGACCAATATATTGACAAAAATTAAATTTGTGTTATATTTGTTATTTTTTTTTTTTTATTTTTGTGAATATATTGGTCTGAGAAAAATTGGTCGACAATTTTATTTATTTCTATTCTATTCAGATGTTAATCAAAGATTTGATATCTTTAATGTTAAAAATTAAAATACCGAATGCAAAAAAATTTCAAAAAACACCAACACTTTTTGCTTGATGCACGTCTCGCTAATGTTAGCATTATCACGAGATGAATACATTAGTCATCTCTCGTGATAATGCTAACATGAATAGCGAAACGTGCGTCGCGGAAAAAATTGTCTGCGTTTTTGTGTTTGATGAAAACCTTTTTAGTATACAAACAATATAAGTGACCTAGGCCATATTTTTCTAATCGGAGCAGTTTCTGAGATTAAAGCAGGCATGATAAACACAAAAAAAGAAAACAAATAAACAAAATATAGCTCCTCTGTATATGTTTGTATAACCTTTAAAATGATCATCCCCTGCTTGTAATCCTCGAAAAAGCTTTTATCCATTTTGTTGTTCTTTGCCAATTTTCTGTATGCTCATTGTGTCATTGTAAAAAACGATTTTGCAACGAAAAAACTTTAGACTAAATAAAAACATATCAACTACCTATAGTAAATGGCATTATATAGTGTCATGAGTTATATTATTATAACGAGGTGTGTTATTATACTTATTACGTTTAGACTTTAGATTGTGAAAAATAATTCTAATAATTTAGAGTGATGATGATCCTGTTTCAATGCTGGAAGATTAAAAAGGAAAAATCCTGGTGGCATAGGATCGATGAAACAAAGCAAATACTGGAGGTTTTTATTGAATTTTATTGTCTGACGTTTCGGCAATCTTTATGCCATCTTCGGAGAATCTAGAAGATTCATATTATGTTTAGAACTATTGCCAGCGAGTTTCAAGTCACACAAGCGTAAATATGTTATTTTTGGCACGCGGATCCAACAAAATAGCTGATCTTCACTTCTTTTTCGAAATTCTTGATAGTTCACTGGTGAACAAACGCGACTTCTATTAGTAGGTTAATAGAAAAAAAAACAATTGACATACGTGCAGTGATTATATAGATATGTTACGCTCAAAGATCGAAAACGCTCAGTGAGCGGAAAAACAGCACACAACGCGTTGTAGTCACAGTAAAACATCCACATGGCGAAATTCGTGTTATGGCTCTAATGAAAACGCGCACAACGCGTTGTGGCAATCACAGAAAGACCAAATAGCGAAATTCGTGTCGTGGCTGACATGCTATTCGATCTCAACGCGTTGTGGCAATGAAGAAAAGCCATGATGCGTATGGAATATTATTTGATTACGACGCACACTACTTTCCGATATGGATCCTACTAGGCCTAGACTGGAAACGTTTTGGTAGATGAAATGAGGAAATATTTTTTATTTTAAAAAATCACTGCATAACGTGTTTGTCATTATTAAATATGTTATCTAATATATAAAATTCTCGTGTCACAGTTTTCGTTGCCGAACTCCTCCGAAACGGCTTGACCGATTTTGATGAAATTTTTTGTGCTTATACGGTATCTATGAGAATCGGCCAACATCTATTTTTCATCCCCCTAAATGTTAGGGGTAGTCCACCCCTAAATTTTTTTTCTTCCTTTAATTATAATTATTAAAGACACGATTTTTTTTTTAAATTCGTATCCATGGTTTTAAAATATAAACAGCCTTATGTATGATTTGAAAAAATTATGTCAAAAATTAAAAAAACATTGATTTATAATAAACCATTGTGCGAGTCATTAGGATCAGTTTTTCTGACAATTTTATTGACAAAAATATATAATAATAATTCAATAAATTTATTGAATTATAATTATATATTGTCAATATAATTGTTAGAAAAATTGGTCGATTATTTATTGAAGAGTACTAATCAGACGTTAATCAAAGATTCAAATATCCCCATTCGTTCTTTTGCACCGGGCACGACGGCGCAGCCGGAGTGCTCGACATACACACATATACGTCCATGTATATTTTAAAATAAATAAAATAGATAGATAGATGTTCCAATTAAATTGTTTTATTATTTCACTTTATACGTAACGAAGCACGTACAGGGCCGCTATATATATATATATATATATATGTATATATTATACTGTTAGGCGGTACGAAGTTCGCCGGGTCCGCTAGTATAATTATATAAATTAAAATAAAACGATATTTGTTATTTATTGAGATTACTTTATATTTAAAAAAATCAACGTATTAAGTAATAAATTACTGAATACAAAATATTAATCATTTGTAAATTACTTATAATTCACTTAAAATAATTAGGGATTTTAATTTTTTTATGACAATTTAAAATTCATTCAAGTAGTAAAAATATTTAACGAAAACATAAATGTTTATTGATTACCAATAAACAACAACAATGTACTTAAATTAATTACTTATATTAGAAATTATTATAATGAATGCTCAGAACGCGTCATGGCTTTTCTTCATTGCCACAACGCATTGAGATCGAATAGCATGTCAGCCACGACACGAATTTCGCTATTTGGTCTTTCTTTGATTACCACAACGCGTCGTGCGCGTTTTCATTAGAGCCATAACACGAATTTCGCAATGTGGATGTTTTACTGTGAGCACAACGCGTTGTGAGCTATTTTTTCGCTCACTGAGCGTTTTCGATCTTTGAACGTAACAGATACATAAGCTATTATTTTGTTGTAAACATTTTAAAAATGAATGTGCCCTCCTGTGCTCAGATCCTCTTCCCTTGACGTGACGCTTTTGCCTTTAAGTACTATTGTGGCTATGACATCGATCAGATGTGATGTCCTTTATATAATATATATAGTAGTTATATTGTGTATACGAGGGCAGTCTCCCGGGACCACATCATCAATGTTCGGTTGTTAGTAACGGTCGCTGCTTTGGTTTCATCCAAGTGTGTGTGTTTTGTGCGTAACCTTCGGCTTTATAATCACACGTCGTCGTTGCCGTCTCAAACAAACCTCAATCTTCTCAAACATCTCCGACACTTTGTAGATATCGGCAGAAATGTCTCTTCTAAGTGGACGGCGAAACGACATTATTCGCTTTGTATTTTATGCTACATGTCTTTCTTGAGGCGAGTCCACATATCGTAATACACGAGCGGAAAGTTGCTGAACTAGGTTTTTTTGATACATTTATTAAAGAAAAGAAAATATTTTTTAAGAACAATGTTATTCCGAGTTTGACGATTATTTTGTCGGCCGATTTAACCAGTTGCAGACGAGCGCATGTTCATAGAACGCCCACTTTCCAAAGTGTTAAATTCGCCACTGAGTCAAACATGAGAATCATATTATATATTAATAAGCTAAGGTTAAAGATGTTTGCCTCCCTTTTTGACGTGATAACGTCTTATAAATTGATGAATCACCAATCTTATAAATTGATAAAACACCGGCTGCATGCACGAAAAAGTGTAACGTTCCTAAATCCTAACGTTCGTAACGCGTAACGTTCCGCCTGACCCTGTGCGTGCTTTTTGCTAATTTCTCGCTCAATTTAAATCAGATCGGTTTGAAACCAGTCTTAAACGAAAGAGGAGAACATTTTACATAGATTTCGTATAACAGAATTTGCCTAAACAGTTTTTTTATACAAATTTATATAGAAAAATAGTTGTATAAATGCAACATGAAAACGGCTGCATTTCTAATGTTTAATTCAATTTTTTGACATTAGTATTTTGTGAAATGCAACGCCTTCTAAGTTAAGTATTGGAATAACTAATTATTATTAGAACATAATACTTTGACAGTTGCAAACGTCACTTTTGACATTTCTTATCATTCCGACACCAAGGATAAGCGGATTGAAACCACATTTTGGGAGGTTTAGGTTATGCATTACGGAATACGTTATCACGTAAAACTATCGTCCGTAAACCGACTTTACAGACAACCAATTTTTTTTTAGAAAAAACCACACAATTTCTCCACATAAATTTTATATCATTTTACAGATAATTGCTTGCTCTACTGACATCGACAACTAAAAAATTTATTATTGCTTTTGTTTTTGTAAATTAATTAATTAACAGCAACGCTGAACAACGTCTGCCATCTGACGGCTTTAATTTTGAAACAACGTCAACACTTCGATCTGTCATCTGACCTTCATATTGTAAATACTGCATACTACCATCTGACGGGCAACGCTGAACAACGTCACAGCAATTCTGCATGATGCCATCTGACGGCTTAGCTCAACGCTTTTGCTACTTGCGCCTCTATATGACAATTTTAGTAAAATATTTCTTATACAACAAAAAGAAGAACGTTATAAGCAGTGTGCAAAATTAGAAACGAACTGAATACCTGCAATCATATTTAAAAAATAATTTTGTAAAGTGATAATTATTATACCTACTTATTTAGTGCGAATAATTCGCACAGGTCATACTAGTTATCGCTATAATGTTTTACTGCGATAATTATTCAAGGATATATAATCCATATTATATGGAGTGTATTACATATACCTATACGGTATCAATATTATATAGTTGAGTGAGTTGATAGTTCACCCTTCCCATCTTTCAGTAGTTAACGTGTGATACAAGTATCTGACATCGGACAACCGTTCGGTCTGCATTTAATTAACGGAGTTCAATTCACAGTTCAATGTGCGATATGCAAACTGTTTGTAAAGGTTTGTAGCACCGATAATACGCTGGTGGGAAAAGTCACATGCAAGTGGGTTAGGGATGTCGGAAAAAATATTGATGTATCGATATTTATAAAAATATCAATATCGACGTCGATATATCGAGAAAACAATATCGATATATAGGTCAAATTTTCAAAAGATTTTGCGTTTTTAAAACAATAGTGTATTTAGCTTAATATTATCAGTAGTAATTTTTATACAAAATGTACATTAATTTAATGTACAAATATCTCAATAAAAATGAAGGTATTTTTACGAGTATTTCTTTTTATTAGGCAATATATTATTACAAAAATATCAAAAACTAAAAAGCTATCTTCTTACTATTTAGGAAAGGGAACCTACACATAGGAGTGGATAATACAGTTACTTTTTTCCGTTCGTTTTTGGATTCCAGTGACTTTAGTTACAAAAATAAAAAAAATTATCTTTTTTGATACAATTTTCGATATTGGATATTATGTTGTATCTATATATTGATATATCGGATTAAAATATATCGGCTAAAAATACCGATGTTTTGAATTAAAAATATAGATACATCGATATATCGATACATTATCAATATCCCAAAAGTGAGAATGGCCGAATCACATAATATCCTCGGGGACACTATACAAAAAAGTAAAAAGTTAGAAGAAAAAAGAAAAATATACCTTTAGTGAAAAGTTATGGATACCAATATAAAACATTTAACAGAATTCATCAATTTTTTTCCATTAAATACTCTATATTCATTCAATAGAATAAATAAAATATTTTTTACTTGACCCAAATTTCAAAGTACGTAGCTAGCCTATTATAAACAATGAGCCTTTTTCCTGAGAATAGTGCAGCGAAAGTGTCACGAGAGGCAGCACTAGTAGTAGGGACAAACATAAAATATTTACATGCCAACCAATGTTATTTACGTGATATTATTTTATTATTTAAAAATATAAATCTGAAATAAAAAAAATTTTGAACTGATAAACTTATCACTGAGAGTCATCATTTACATATGTTATCGAAATTATTTTTAAAATTAATTAAATGAATAAAAAATGAATAGTAAATTTTTGACAGTTTATTACCGTTGATTAGAATGAGATATAACCTCAATCTTTTATTAAATTATATTCATTTATTATATTTAATTAAATTTATTTTATTACCATATATTTTTGATTCATATTTCATTTGGAAATAAATCTGAAATTCATAATTATTTTCAATTTCTCTTATTACAGTTTGAATTTATCGCTAATATTTTACTAGAGTCTGCATACTAACCTGTCTATTAATTCATTTTTTTTTCCAGATACTTTTAAATTACGACACGCAAGCCAACGTTTTAATGTTACTACATTGTTATCTTTTACAGTTGCAAATTTTAGTTTTGTTCCAGGAACATCATCTTCTGTTAAAAACATTTTTTTTCAAGTACACTTTAATGTGTGTTTATATGGGGATTTGACAGTGTTTGTCCCTACCGAACTACTAGCGCTACTAGTGAGTGATTTTTCGTACTTCATGAAAAAGGCTCATTGAGATGTTTTGATAATTTAACTACAATAACTGATACATTACCATCAAAAGTCAAATTACAATATACAAAAATTTTAATAATTAATCAGTAAGTAGATGAATACAAGAATCTGCCACTGTACAGAATCGACATTGAAAATGTTGAGGGAATGTTTTGTGTTTTCATATTCGTATACGCTCTGCCCCGCCAGAACTGCACACCTAGAGATATAAAATACATTTTCAGTCCCTCAGTTATAATTTCTGGATACGCTACTGACTTATACTATGCGACAACTACTACATAAGTGTATTGCCTGGAGTCTATCCGCCAAACCGCATCAAATCAACGTGCAACTTTGGTCTCAACTAATGATAATTACTTACATAGTCTAATTTACATTGTTAATACTTGTAGTTACGCAAATTAACTTAGGCGTGAAACGACGCGACATTTGAACAGTCAAACATTTTGCAAATATTTATTATAATAAAATCTACAACAGATATTTTTTAAACATGTATCAGAAAGTGGTCAATTTTGGACGCAATATTGTATCATTGGAAACTATTTGAAATTGAAACATAGTTTGGTAGAGACATATGTATGCCCTCAGTCAAGATTAATATCTATAAAACTTCATGATTACACGTCACAACTAGCGACAAATAGAGCTCATCATCACAATGGGTTCTGAGAACTGGTATACAGAACGGACGATTTATTAAACTTTGACAACAGGTCATCTAGTTAAAAAAAAGACGAGGATGCACTCCGGGAGTGCCGGAAGAAGTGAAAACTTGAATATTAACGTCTTAATTTTTTGCATTTAGAAGCATTGTTTATTTATTGACAACACTTGTAAATAAAATGGTTTGTATCATAGATTGCATTTTTATGTATTACGATATTTCAACGCTAGATGTCTAACGTTGTATAGAAAGTATCTGGCAATTACTATCACTTAGAGAGTCTCACCCAGTTCTTACTTTTCCTGACGTGAGTTCAACATTTTTTACCCATTACAAAAAAAGTGTACAGCGCCGCTAAAGAAGTTTTCACTTCAAAAATATATATCTATCATAGACGCAATATGTTCCTTTTCACTTATTTAAGGAATTAAACATAAAGATTCGTTGTTTCTGCGTGTTAGAACATTCCCTTGTTTTTTTAAAGTGAAAACTTCTTTAGCGGCGTTGTACACTTTTTTTGTAATGGGTAAAAAATGTTAAACTCGCGACAGGGACACGTGACCTGATCGAAAATTCGTAAGACGAAAACTTTTGTGACATGCCCTAAATGAAATCCATTGTATTAATGTGCAAGGTATAATATATTTTTTTGGGACTTGTCTATGCAATCGAATTGTTTTTAACTACACTATAAGTTGTGTTTTGGCGACATCAGACGGAATTTCTTGGAAGTTATTAGTTCAAACTTTTCTGCGCTTTGGTCGTTTAACATAGACATGCCCTAAATGAATCAAGTTTTCACTTCTGCCGGCACTCCCGGAGTGCATTTGCGTTTTTTTTTTTAAATAGATGACTTTTCAGTTTTTTTCGGTGACCTAGTAAAGATAGATATTTTATTTGTGAGCATATACAATGCTATATAAATACGTAAATTATTATAATTATTACTGCAGCCTCTGTGTATAAACCGAGTCGATATTTGACCGATGATATATTTTTAACCAACATTGATTTCAACAAAGGCTAAGTTTATGGAGTACAAACTTCTTCAGGACCTCTTTCTCTCAGTTGTCGAGCGTCCATAACTTGACTTTAAATTAAAACACTATGCCAAGTTGGGTGGATCAATTTCAAACATAAGATAGCAATTTATATATTAACTGTACTATATTTATTGAAATAAATTTATTATTATTATAATGTCACGAATTCGATCAATTCTTGGTGATATTTCTAAGGTTTTATTTTTCATTGTTGATAACATTTTTATTTTTCACAATAATGCTATCATTTTGTAGTTTGTACGTGATACATTATTATTTTGAGTGAGCGGTTGCAAAGAATGGAATAACTTGAAACATTTTAGTCAATCTAGTTGTAGTCAATGCATTTATGCATTTATTTTGGAATTGTTATTCTGTAGAGATGTGCAAAGCCAAACGAGAATTCAATGTGAGCTGCATTACAATTTCTGATAAAGCCATGGAAAATGGAAGTTTAACAGTGATACTAAACATGTTTTATGTTTGAAGTGAAACCATTAGGTTGTATACGAAAAATTATTATCATAGAAATAGCGTAGTTCTACCATATCGAAAGTATTGTTGGGTCTTTTTTAAACAACATTATTACTATTATTACTCAGCATTGCCGACCATAACATTGTTTTGAGTTTCTGTTAGCTACGCTGATGAAAATTTTCAGTCTCGATGTGAACAGACACAGCTATTTAAATTTGTCTTGTTTTTTATAGATATGTGATTAACATCTTCCAAAAAAATGCTCGAATTTTGCTATAAAATGTAGATTTTGAAGCTGAAAGTTGTATCACAACAAACCGCAATTTTCCATTTTAATTTTGAACGGAACATCTTTACGATACAAAACGAATGAATGCAGCAAACAGTTTTGTAGTCAAGTGCTTTTTGTTATCTAATATTTTCAGCACAGATCTCAGTGTATCTGAGATGTGGTTAATGACAATTCGAAGAGCCCTCAATTATCGTAACTTGAACTAATTAAAACACACTTGTGCAAACTTCCTCCCACTTGACGCTTTGTGTATGACGCCATTTCCTCTCAACGTATCTTGCTTAATATTCTATAGTATATGTGGTAAGTACTAGGCGATCTTCAGTGCTCAATAATTACTTATAACAGTATCGGTTTGGAGATCGACGAAACTGTTATTTCTGTTTGAAAATAAACGATACCGATAATTAATTGTTGCAAAATAACGATCTTTTACTGATAACCGATAAATATAATTTGATATTACGTTTTATAATAAAAATATACAGTTATACAGATAACCCCTTATGATACGGTTATTTTACGATAACAGTGTATACTTGTTACAATTAGTAGATTTTGTTGTATTTTCTATTTTACAAAATATCGGTTTTTGTCTTCATTTTCAGTATTTTTAACATTTTTAGAAATATTATTTTAATTTTGACATTTCACTTGTGTAGTGTACTACACATTATATATTATAAGTAGCTTCTCTAAGTTCGTCTTCAACTGGACTAATGTGAAATATTAAAATCATCAATTTTTTGATTGAAATTTAAAAATAATACGATGAAGGAAGGTTTTGGTTGAGGATCATAAAGCTTTCCAATGTTACGCTAGTGGCCAACGCTTCGAAAAATTTATTTTCATCTTCAGGGCCTCAAGCTGGTCAAATGGTGGTAAATTGTTCTAACAATATAAATTATCATTAAAAATATTATTTAAAAATAATAATTTTTTTTATGAATCTTACTTTGGTGCCCGAATCTCGTCACTGGCCCGAAATGGGTTTACATGCACAAAAAGCAAGTATTTTATAGGCTGTAGGACAAAAAAAAGACGGGTTGCACTCCGGGAGTGCCGGCAGAAGTGAAAACTTGAATATTAACGTCTTACGAATTTTCGATCAAAATGGTTTGTATCATAGATTGCATTTTTATTATGTACGATATTTCAAGGCTAGATGTCTAACGTTGTATAAATAAAAGTTTTCGTCTTACGAATTTTCGATCAGGTCTCGTGTCCCTGACGCGAGTTTAACATTTTTTACCCATTACAAAAAAAGTGTACAACGCCGCTAAAGAAGTTTTCACTTCAAAAATCTATAGCTAAGTTTCAAATTAAGTTGTTTCGTATTATGCGAATAATTTGAAAAAATCTGAAAAAAGAGGTGACAAAATCGTAAGATGTCGGTGGACGGCGAGCTTTAGTCTAAATGCACCTATAGACACACAATCTGCATAAGACAGGAATATCCCTATAAACAGACACGGTCTGATCAGTAATTTCCTTCAGGATGCACGCATCTGTGTAGATATAAGTATATGTACCAGGTACCTCTCTACCTCGTCCATACCTATTTATAAGAGGAGCAAACTTTCAAGCAGAAATATATCCAATATTTGTATACAGTATAAGTAATTTATTTTAAAATATAGCCCAGACAGTAAGTGATGATGGTACGTTAATAACATACTTTTATTAACTGCACTTATATCTATCTAATAAAATCTTTCATTTTAATTTTCACTCACTTCCAGACGTCTGAATAATTTGAAATTTTGTAGTATTAAGAACCCATGACTATGTTATATTTATATATTTAAAAAATATATAAATGATTTGTACAACAAAGTCATTTGAATGTTTTTTAGGGCTATAATTAAAATGAAAGTTTAGAAAACTTAAAAAACACTCTTTTATATATTTAAATAAAATTTATTTTAGACCATCTTGAAGTTTTGAAGGTATGTCCAATTCTGAACAATTTTTTTTAAATCGATTAGCCACTTGAAAAGTTCAATAAACAAACATGTTAAAATATTTGTGGGCACATGTCGAATTGATAACCTTTTTTTTAATTCGGTTTAAAATCGAATATATACCAGTTTGAAAGTTTTCTCCTCAGATGTGGCTACATCATAACTTAGATCCCGTATTCTCATATAGGTAGGTTTATAGTATATAAGGAACGTACAGCTACAGAGTATCTATACTCTGAGGAAATTGATTCTGATAAATAATATAGTCTGCATAGGTACAGAGAGAAACGTAGAATAACTACAGCTATCTGTGATCTGAACAGACCCATTCATCTTACTTTTACTATATTTATAGATACCGCAAGTTTCTTTTTACTCTAAGAGCTTATACTTTCTGTAAAAAATGTGATAGCAGTACTTACCAATTTTTAAACTTTTAGTACTAGATACTGGTTTTTGGATTAAATTGTCATTTTAAAATTGGGCACTTGACGCGAAACAACCAAACATAATTAATATCTTCTTTCGTTCTCGAGACATTGTGAATCGTACCTTTTTAAACGAGCGTCGTGTACATTCAACCGTTTGAAAAATAAACTTATTGATTTCTTTTTGTTTGTTTCAGAATGAAAACCGTGCGTTGAGATTAAAGGAAGGTGTGACGTTGGCTCAATATAGTTTAGAGGAAACGAATCCGGGATCGTCATTAGCACTGGCACAGCAGAGTGGTCAAATGGTGGGCGTCGCGGGGCCTGCGGGGGCCGCTGTGGCCGCCGGTGCAATCGGCGCTGTCGACGGAACCGGCGACAACCGACTGGCGTGGAATTACTTTGACGAGTCCGGATACGTGTCCAGAGGTGGTCTTCAGCCTGGCGAAGATCCTTATCAACGAAACAGGTTCAATCAGGACGCCAGCGACAACCTTGCCAGCAATCGGGACGTTCCCGACACTAGAAATGCCATGTAAGTGAATTTGACATTTTGATTATGTTCTTTCACTAGTAGGTAGGTACCTTTATATAGCAATCAGTTATATTAGATTTATTGTATTTTATAGAATGTTTCCAATTCACTGGATCGGTGTGAACTTTAACATTAAAATTGTATCAAACATTTATGGTAACGAAACGAAAACCTGTTCAAGTACTCGATAATCTATAATTAACATTTAACCTTAACTTCTATGAAAATATTAGTAAAAAACTGTTTAAAAGCAAGCTTTCTTTGAAATACACTAAAACGGAAAAAATATTTTTTAATAAATTAGTTTCGTACTTACAAAAACATAGATCGTGGTAACTTTTTTAAAGATAAACTTTTATTTAAATTGACTAAAAGGGAAACAATAATTTCATTAATTTAGGCTCGTAATTGTAAAAGCGTGAATCGTGGCTGATAAACGCTTTTGTAATTAAACTTGATCACTTTTACCGACAATGTATTTGTATGTTGAAGTATGATAATAATTTTAGCTAAGGTTTTCAAGCACGTCATTTCGCAGAAATAGGTAATTCGTAATTTATACTGTACTGCGACTGATTCCGTTTGCAATCAGTAAAAAACACAGGAAACATTGGAAAATTATTCATGTCACGATATATAAAGGGAAAGGAAAAATAGTTAAACTTTTTTTTCGTATAAAGCATAGGTATCTACGACGATAGAACCTTTCATCTTGATCGATAATCTAATTTTGTTCAATCCTTCAGTCAATTACGCTGATTGCATAACGTTCAAAGAAACATCTTCATTAGCAGATTTTGATTAACCTTAACGTTCGCTGAATAATAAAACGTTATGCTTTTTTCGATTAATTTTACTGGATTTGACGTTTTGAAAATAAGCTTACAAATCGTGGTGATCTTCGCGATGCGGCATCTATTTCACAAGTAAATTGTTTTATATATTTTAGCATCTGTTAATATACTAGTCTGTCAGCTTTGCACATAATGCGTTATTTAATAGCGCATTATTGCAGTTTACTTTTAGTACCTGGGTGACCGAGCTTTGCTCGGAAAGTTAAATAAAATACTGATATGCTGTGGTAAGCTTTAAAGATTAACTGTCATAATATTTTGAAAACAATTGTTCATTGTTTGTATAAAATTCCAAAACAGCTACTTACAATATTTAAGTATTTTCATACGTCAAAAAAAAGATTTTTATAATGATAAAATTTGTAAGGAAACGATTTTTTCGAGAGTTGAGACCTAGCTAAAACGATTTTTTGCCCCCCAAAATCCCTTTTCAGTAAATTTCATCCAAATCGTTAGGGCCGTTTTCGACAAAATATTTAGGGACATAGGTAGGTACATAGGTAGATACAAGATTAGCTCGTTTAATAATATAGGGGATATTTTGTTAACCTTTGTAAGGCGCGCTGCCACCGACTGGCCGATTAGTTAAGTTGGTTTACACGAAGGTTGCGGACGATCCCTTGTGGATCATACAATTCAATTTTTACGATGCATTTTTGTTTTTAATCGTGTAAAAAGTATTTACTGCAGCTGTGTGCAACGTTTTTTTTTATATTACTCTTTATTTTAAACACGATTATATAGATTATAGCTAGTCTATTCAATATCCTGACGAATAACAAACAACATATTTTATAGCGATGAAAGACGATTAAATTCCGGTCAGTAGTTTTTGAGTTTACTCGGAACAATTAAACCGACAAACACAAACAGCATACGACAGCAGCAATTCAGAATAATATGGCTAATAATATTTGTGTTGATAAAAAGGTTTTCTTTTCAAATATAAGTATCTTTTATTTTTATATCCTTATAATTTGTATTGGTTATTTATTAGAAGATCATATAAAAAGTAGATACCGCGTTACATTTTGCCAAACTGCGCGAATGCAAAAGAGGGTTATGTTTTTTATTTCAAACGGCTCGACGGAAATTAATAAATAAGTTGGCAATTTGATGTCATCATCTCGCGAGTGGCACTGGATATATGACGCCACGTAAAATACAATATGGCGGACACCGCAAAAATTTCACGTGCGCCGAAAGATGTAAGATGCTTTTACAAACTATTTAAAAAAATAAACCAACAGTTGTGCTATGAAACACAGAATAGTGAAAAGACTTTATAGCAAATGTTTATTTTAAATCATTCAGATGAAACTTTTATTTAATTAAAATTAACAAAAAGAAAAACGTAACATTTAACTATCGTTATCCTCTCCAACGATAAATAAGAAACCTAATTATGAAAATATTATTTTATATAAAGTTGTATTTGTGCAAAGCAGAAGTTAAATACGCTTACAATAAAAACGAGTCCTGTGTGCTTGCATCTTGCAAGTAAGGAATATCTGAGATCAGTATACTAGATTTAGGAGCAAGGGTGACCCCGAGGACTGACATAAGGCTAGATTTTTGTGGCTCACGAGTCAAAATCATTGTATAGTCTAGTTGTTTTGCCGTATCGGCACATAAACGGTACCCAATTTTGGCAAAAACTATTCTGAAGTGACAAAAATCTTGCTGTGGGCATCAGACTCGCTGGAATTATGTTGTTAAAATGGACGTTTTCATAGTTTATTCAACAAAAGTCAAGGAGACGAATTTCCGCGGCCTACAAAGTAAAGTTTGGAACAGTGCCACACGTAGCTCTGTTTTTGTATCAGAACCTTCTGCAGTAGGTTTTTGTTTCACCACTTTTAAAGGATTTTTGATTTACCACGAAATTATACTTTAAAATCACTTCTTACAGTACTTATTCTTTTATTTAACATATTCATTGAATATCGGTTCTTATATTATTTTTGCTTCGTTTCACTTTGACGTATGGTCCTTACGTATCCCTCTAGCGACAAAATGGTCCTCTTTTTTGGTTCATTACCAATATTATATACAGTTGCATCTCCTTTATCTTTAGCTTCCATGGTTCCTTCATTATTATATATTATAATATTAATCTAAAAATTGTTGAAAGTATTCACCGAGTCTTTGGTTTATTAAGTAACTAGCCGCTACCCGCGGCTACGCCCGCGATTGAGATGGAAATCGACTTTTGACATGCATATCAGGGGTTGAGGTATTGAACATATTTTGACAAACAATTTTCTTATTTTTCGTAAAAAATTTTTATTTTTTTTTTAATAAAAAGTATCCTATGTTACTTCTAATACCTTCAAGAGTGTATGTGCAAAGTTTCATGATGATCGGTTAAGTAGTTTTTGCGTGAAAGCGTAACAAACAAACTTACATTCGCATTTATAATATTTCGTTTTCATAAAATTTGTAAGTCCGGTCCTGTCGGGCCGATTTTAATGAAATTTTAATAGCACATTTTAATCATTACTAAAGGGTTAAATTTCAATTTTGAAACGATTCGGAGAAATTTTTCGGTATTTTTGGGCCCAAAAAATGTTTTCAACCCTTTCTTATTTTTCGTAAAAAATTTTTATTTTTTTTTAATAAAAAGTATCCTATGTTACTTCTAATACCTTCAAGAGTGTATGTGCAAAGTTTCATGATGATCGGTTAAGTAGTTTTTGCGTGAAAGCGTAACAAACAAACTTACATTCGCATTTATAATATTAATATGATTGGAGGGTATTTAATCTTAATGAAGATGTGGCTGACATATTTAGAATTGTTTTTAACGAAAGTTAGAGTAAATCTGATCGATAATTTCACTGATAATTGACACCTAGTGTACTTAAAATTAACTAAATAAGTAAATGAATGAGGGAGGACGTGAAACTTTATTCAAGTATATAAATCATTGCTCTCTTTTTTACAATAAAATATACAAAACAGTTGTGACACAGTTCCCTGTAGGGTAATCGTTTGATAATTTAATGAATTAAATATTAGAGAACTTCGCAATGTCGTGCTGAAAAGAGTAATGGCGTATTTTGCGTTCACGTGAATAGGTTGGTTTATTGTTCGAAACACTGGAAAAGCGGCGATGCGAAAATAATTAATCTGTTTCCATTGTCACAGTTTTCTTTTTTTTCTACTATCAACCACGTAGCAGTTTCCAAGTTTTGGTTTGAATTTTTTTGCTCCCTAGTGAAATTCTATTTAAAATATTTACTTTTGATATTTGTATATGTTTTTATGTACAACTTTTTTTAGTAAATGAACATTTTTTACCATTACATTGCAGTTTAGTTTGTTTACAGAAGGTTGCAGCTTTTTTTTACTTTTTGTATAAATAAACTATAAAATGACATAAATCCATAATTATAGTAGCTTGAATAACGAGTTTTATAACTTTGATGTGCAATTATTGGCATATTTCAATGTATTTGCATATCATAAATATGTAAAATACGACTGCATTTTTACGGTATTGTAACGATATTAATTTAATAATATTAATATCACGGTAAAATCTAGTTTGCTTTATATTCGTGTACAGTAATAGGTACACGAAATTGTGTTCAAACGCGTTTATGGTTAAGCAGAGACCGGTATTAAGTACGTATTAGCGCCGCGTCTAATTGAACTTATATTTTTGTAATTAATATTATGTTGTCCGCCAATAGATGGCTACTCATTAATTTCCTTTTTAATTAATATTTTTATTAAAAATGATTAGCGGTCGTACCTACTGCGGTTCGACATTTATTGGTGTCAAGCAACAGTGCGCATAAAAATTTGTCTTTCAGTGACCACCCTGTTGGCTCAGTGGCTTGCTAGTTTACGATCGTGTTCCGTCTATTCTAGTATGGCCTATCTAGTCTAACGGGGAAAGCTTTGAATAGCCCTTTAAGTGCTGGTTTACGATCGTGTTCCGTCTATCCCAGCATTTTGTGGATTCATTCTCAGCTCGCTTGCCGAAGATCTGGAAACTATTGAAGTACGATCGTGTTGTCGTCTGCTCCGATAAGTTTCCCGGTGTCTTCTAATAGCACACTGCTTGACCATCGCGAGGGTTCTGGATCATGATCGGGATTTCGTCTGTTCCAGACCTTAGCGTAAATCGACCCACGACCGCAACGACCGTATTAAATTCAATGACCGTGCCGAGGATATAAATAATGACCTAATAAAAAAACACAACGTAGGAATGACCTAGAGATTCGAGTTAAATATAATTAGAGTCCCGCCCGAGTTTAGGATTCTTCAGACCGCTAGACTCATTAACTTTATTATTATGTAAAATTGAATGTGACCGTACAAATAATATCGTTATTTGCACTGATGGGAGTATTTAATTAAAAGTACTCTGTTGACCGATGAAAGTAAATTAGCCATTTGAACCTATTGTTTATTTCCATTATATATTTTGTGTATTGTTATAATTTGTCATTTGAGTTTTATATATTAAATTTATACGTGTTAAAACTTTAACGCTCGAACCTGTTTATTTAAAAACCCAACCAACCCCCACAAGAAAAATAATAACGTAACAACTGGTGCCGTGACCAGGATTCTTATAAAACAAAGATCCGATTGACCTATTGTTGTAACAATACCGACCGTACACGGGTTCAAAATGGAAGAAGAGCAGATTGATGAATCCACACAGACAACGTCAACACCGCCTGAGCCAATCCGACCCGACCCAAATGTTGAACAAAATATTGACATTGCTGACCGACCTAATGATTTTTCAGCACGCTTGCGTGCATTGAACTTAGACCTAACGCCCGCTGTCCGTTCCTATAAAGCTATTCCCGTGTACAAATGGGGAATAAAGTTTACCGGGGACGATCGAAATAGTTTAGAAACGTTTTTGGAGGATGTAGAAGACCGACGCCGTGACAACAGTATAACAACAACCGACTTGTTGCACTCAGCTTCCGGACTGTTTGGAGGCTCAGCCTTGCAAGTCTACCGCTATGCTCGAGATAAATTACGTACATGGGATGAGCTAGTGCAAACGTTACGCAAATCTTTTAGAGATCCAGACTATGACCATTTATTAAAAATAGAAATTAATAAACGAAAACAGGGACCTACTGAACCATTTTCTGTTTATGTCGCAAAAATGTTTAGTCTATACAAACGTATGGAGCGTCCGCCTGCATATAGTGAACAAATGCAGACAATTGAACTTAATTGTCTTCCCGATTATCAGGAACAAATAAGTTTGAACGAACCCCGAACCATTGACGAACTTGAAAACTTAGTTTCTCGACTTGAACGAGGACGACTGAGAGCACGCCGTCAATCGTGCCCCCCGAACCAACTGTTGGAGCCCGATTTATCAAAAGTATCCAACATGACCGGAACACAAAATGATAATATACGGGTGATCCAAAAGTCACGAACTAGTCCTGTTTATGAAGTAAACACTGCGAACAATAAACCGGCATTCCGCTACAAGTGTTGGAACTGTCGCAAACAAGGACATGCATACAGAAACTGCCCTAACCCGCCGAATCACCAATTCTGCAATACGTGTGGAATGAACGGAACTACGACGACAAATTGTCCTCGCTGTCGACAGACACAGGGAAACGACCGACAGGCACGTTAACAGGTCGTAAACGTCGCCTGTATTCCTTTAGACCGACCTTAAAACAATCTGCACCGACCGCTGAACAGAACGTGATTTCAAAAATGCCAGGAGATGCCCGACCGTATTTATTTGTGACCATTGGAGGAAGAGAGTTACCCGGATTATTAGATTCAGGAGCTAGCCGAACGATGACCGGACCGAGAGGAAGATTGCTACTCGCTGAACGGGGATACCGCCCTCGACCTTCAGTAAACAAAAAAATTCAGACCGCTGATGGAACCACGTACTCTGTTGAAGAAGAAATGAGTGTGTTAATGACCGTATCTGACCGAACACGCCGTATTACTGTCCTATTAGTGCCCGAATTACCGCAAGATTTAATTCTCGGCATCGATTTTTGGATCGCTATGCAGATAGTGCCCGATATGAGTAGAGGAACTTGGACATTTTCTCCGAACACTGACCATGTAACGACCTTAACGACCATCACGCCCAAAGAAAAGTTGAGGAACAAAAGGTACAGAAAAAGAAAAGACAACGCTAGAAATGTTGCGTTGTGTGAACCTCTGAACGATACTGTACCGATTGATGTTATCACTTTTCCGGAACAATTACATGACCGCTGGTATAATAAAATGACCGAAAATATTGAAGCCAACCCTGATGATTATCCACGATGGAAAATTCAAGATAACAAGATTTACAAAAAAATCACCGACCGACACCACTTTCCAAATCCTGCGTATGAATGGAAATTAGTGGTGCCCAATAAATTACGACCCGAAATACTCAAACAGTTTCACGATGAACCGACCGCCGGACACTTAGGGGTCGCCAAAACATACGACCGAATAAAACGAAGTTATTATTGGCCGAAAATGATCGTTGACGTAGCACGATACGTACATGACTGCAGTGTATGTCAACAAACAAAACCTGATAATAAAGCGCCCCAAGGATTAATGGGACAAGACCGGACCGCAGAGGTGCCCTGGAGAACAATCAGTGCTGACCTGATGGGCCCTTTTCCTCGATCGAAAAGGGGTCGTAGATACCTACTGGTTGTTCAGGACACGCATACAAAATTTGTCTTGTTATTCCCGCTTCGGGCCGCCACGTCAAAATTAGTCGCTCAACACTTGAACGACTCAGTTTTTATGATATATGGTGTTCCCGAGTTTCTAATCTCTGATAATGGAGCCGAATTTACCGGGAAAAATGTACGCGAATTATTAGCAAAATTTGGGGTAAAGGCGTTATTAAATGCCCGTCGACATTCGCAAGCGAATCCTACCGAGCGCACGAACTTGACTATAAACAATATGCTACGCGCATATGTGACCGACAAACACAACGAGTGGGACGCTAACATAGCCGAGCTTGGCTTTGCGTTGCGAACTGCGCGAAGCGATGTCACCAACTACACCCCTGCTTATCTGAATTATGGGCGCGAACTAAAAATTCACGCCAGTGAATATCAAAACGTCGCTCCCGATACAACAAACGACCACGTCTCGGAACTGATACATCTTTTCACTGAAGTAAAAGATCGCTTGCAAAAGGCTCATCAAGACAGCGCCGTCCGATATAATTTGCGCCGCCGGACAAATGAGTACAATATAGGAGACCGAGTTCTGAAAAGGAAATACGCACTATCCAATGCTACGCAGGGATATGCCGCCAAATTAGCTCCCCGGTACGAGGGCCCGTTTTCCATCAAGAGGAAAATTTCGCCAATAATTTATGAGCTAGCAAAAATGGACGGTAAAAGCATTGGGATATGGCATATTAGTGATTTAAAAACGTTTAACTAATTAAACGAATAACTAAAATGAATTACGCAATTGCGTAATCTAAGATCAAAATTATTTATGTAACATCGACTATAAAAAGACCGGCGATAACAGCAGTCTCATTCAGTTGAAAATGGACTTCTTGGACATCGACGACGTACCGACCTTCGAAGATGAACAGCGCATACCCGATACGCCGCCGACACTATCGCCGTGCCCTTCTATCAACTGCTTCAACAAAACACCGCAGGAACGCTTCCCCGAAACGCCGCCAACGCGAGTAGAGGATCGTTCACCACTGGAACTGCTACCGTGGAGGTTGATCCAATTGACCCTCTCACCCCCTAAGAGACGTCGATGTGTGATCCCGCCGCCGGTTCCAGAGGCTTTACTGAGGCCTCCGGCGACTATAAAGCCGCCAGCCGCCAAATCGACACCACCACCAATAAAACCTCCAGCACCTTTAAAACCAGCTATAACGCCAGTGTCAACGCCGCCGACGTCGCGACCGTATGTGCCGCCGCTGCCCACCTGGACTCCGGCCTTGAGAAGACGATGTAGGAGGAAGACCGTACTGCCCGATGGACGCGTGATTCGTTTCACGAAGGCCGCCAACGGACAAATCCGTATGGGACGCGTTGTCCCCAGTGTGTGTAAAGTAGTGGACTAAGGTTTTGTGCTGAGTAAGCTAAAGTGTTTGGTATGTGAACTTTTGTTTTTTTTGATAAATAGTGATTATTTCCTAATGCAATATTAACATTTAGAACATTGACCGCATTTTGAAATATCACGATACCTTTTTTTTGTTGTAGATTATTGAAATGTTGAATTTCAACTATGTTTGATATATTTTAATACAATATTCATATTAATGATTTTTTGACCGTATTAAATAAATCACGACATAGTATTAATTTTTTTTAACTTTGCCCGTGTTGGATATATTCTAATACAATATTCATATTAATGATTTTTGACCGTATTAAATATATCATAGCACAATATTCATGTTAATGATTTTTGACCGTATTAAATATATCATATTACACAATATTCAGTTTAATGTTTTTTTTTGACCGTGTTAATGATATTAGAATACAATATTGACCTTTTTGAAATTTGACTGTATTGATGAATACAGAAGTTTTGAACTTTCATTATTTTGCCCGTATTTGAAAATTATTAATGCAGACCTTTTGTAACTATTAATAATTTGGACCATATTTAGAGATAAGATAAATATTTGAACGTTGATAGTAGTATTAAGGACATTGAACTGTGATTATTTACGTTTATTTGAAACGTTGAAGTGAAATATTTTGTTTTGTATTTTTGATATTTAGTCATATGAACGATAGTGAATAATATTGAAAATTGATCAAATGATTGCCCTAAGTACAATTTTTGTTTTACATTTAAGTTTATGACCATTGGTGCACATAACTATGACCTTATAATCGCGTATTTTTACACGGGCCGGAGGAGTGTAACGATATTAATTTAATAATATTAATATCACGGTAAAATCTAGTTTGCTTTATATTCGTGTACAGTAATAGGTACACGAAATTGTGTTCAAACGCGTTTATGGTTAAGCAGAGACCGGTATTAAGTACGTATTAGCGCCGCGTCTAATTGAACTTATATTTTTGTAATTAATATTATGTTGTCCGCCAATAGATGGCTACTCATTAATTTCCTTTTTAATTAATATTTTTATTAAAAATGATTAGCGGTCGTACCTACTGCGGTTCGACATTTATTGGTGTCAAGCAACAGTGCGCATAAAAATTTGTCTTTCAGTGACCACCCTGTTGGCTCAGTGGCTTGCTAGTTTACGATCGTGTTCCGTCTATTCTAGTATGGCCTATCTAGTCTAACGGGGAAAGCTTTGAATAGCCCTTTAAGTGCTGGTTTACGATCGTGTTCCGTCTATCCCAGCATTTTGTGGATTCATTCTCAGCTCGCTTGCCGAAGATCTGGAAACTATTGAAGTACGATCGTGTTGTCGTCTGCTCCGATAAGTTTCCCGGTGTCTTCTAATAGCACACTGCTTGACCATCGCGAGGGTTCTGGATCATGATCGGGATTTCGTCTGTTCCAGACCTTAGCGTAAATCGACCCACGACCGCAACGACCGTATTAAATTCAATGACCGTGCCGAGGATATAAATAATGACCTAATAAAAAAACACAACGTAGGAATGACCTAGAGATTCGAGTTAAATATAATTAGAGTCCCGCCCGAGTTTAGGATTCTTCAGACCGCTAGACTCATTAACTTTATTATTATGTAAAATTGAATGTGACCGTACAAATAATATCGTTATTTGCACTGATGGGAGTATTTAATTAAAAGTACTCTGTTGACCGATGAAAGTAAATTAGCCATTTGAACCTATTGTTTATTTCCATTATATATTTTGTGTATTGTTATAATTTGTCATTTGAGTTTTATATATTAAATTTATACGTGTTAAAACTTTAACGCTCGAACCTGTTTATTTAAAAACCCAACCAACCCCCACAAGAAAAATAATAACGTAACAGTATGTGAATATTTTAAAGTTAGTCAGAATGCTTAATAAATAATAGCATATTTTATTCAAACACTGCTAGTTGCAATGTAGAATAAGTCGATAAGTTATTAACAAAATAAATTCTAAATTTAAGAGTCGACTAGAGTAATACGTAGTGAAAACTTTACAAATTTTTTACCAACTTAAAAAATGAGGGTCGTTGCGTATATTTATATATTTTTTATGCTTGTTCAATTTTTACATAAATCGGTTCAGTAGTTTATATAAGTAATCAAATATCAACAAAGAAGTAGATATAAATAAAATACAAAAAAAAATATTATGAATCGACATCTGAAAACGGAAATATAAAACTTTTTATAAAAAAAATTTGAACGGCTCCCAAAAAAATCACTGGAAAGGGAAAAATAATTACATTTCGAAGTCGGCACTAAACCTAAAAATATGTTATTTTTTTCTTTTTAATGACTTTTTTGGAGAGGGTTCCATTTTTTTATATTTTATTTATTCGACTTGAGAAGGAAGGAAAAATCTAGTATTTAACAAATATTGGATACGACTTGACAAGTCGTAGTTAATTGCAAGTAGAAAAATGGGATTAGTAAGAAGTAGGCAAACTTTGGAAAAACTATTAGGTGCAAATATAATTCTACAATAAACACACCATTAAAGAAAAAAATAAAATATTAAAGCAGTTCAAGTAGATATACCGTTAGGTATTGTTTAAAAAAATCACTGGATATTAAGTCATATTCAAATAATGATATTTTAGAATCATATTTTATTATACCTTAGGTACCACAGATTATTAACTATAATATTGTTCGTGGCTTGATATATAATTTACATTATTTTCGCGTGTCAACACAAATAAAAGTTCCATTCTAAACTAGTAATAATTAATACAAAACCAATTAATCTGAACTTTTTCGTTGTTTACTTGGGTCTCTCATGCTGTCAGTTTTTTTCATCGTCGAAATTTCAACAAAGATTATCTGACTTAGTCTGTATAATTATAATTAATTCAATGACATTAAAGTCACCATTTATCTGATCGCACACTTTTATATTGTAGAACTTTAAAATCATGTTACATTTCTAGTCGTGATTTTAATCATCGTGATTACATGCAATTCGCAAAATGCATCTCGTTCAGTTAAGCATTTTTGATCGTGACGTTTATTTTTTGTGCAAAAATAAGTTTCATTAAGTTCAGTATCCATTAGTATTTATTTTATACATATATATTATGTTTTATGTTTGTGTATAAATCGATTTTTGTGTTCTACATTGTACTTGGTTTGTTTCAGAACTGTTCGTGATTTAATATAATATATTTAGTGATGCCACTGCGACTATAAAATAGTAATTAAAAATTAAACTTACCTTATTTTGTCAGTGACACTATAACTATATCATTTTGGGCTAAATAGAATAGACTTTCATCAATATTTTTACTGCATAAGTCTGTAAGAGGTGAGGCTCTTCACTTCCTACTCCTATTATTTCTACTTAAAAGAAAGCAGAGTTGCTATTATGTTTGATCATTATTTAAGACGGCAGTCATATATATATATTTCTAAGCCGTTCTTACCGACCAAAATACTGATAAAAAGAAAAAAACTCTAAATCAGACTTTCACAGGACAAAATACGTACCATATTTTCTGAAAGTTTTTTCCTCTAATCTGTACAATCGGAACCATTTTTTACGTCCACCGCTTAGACTGTAAATATATATCAAGATTTTAACATTAAGTGTAAATATTTTTTAACATGATAAACAATGTCTTTAAAAAAATATTAGAGTCCATGAAGTGGATTGCGGAGAGGACATGATGAGCACGGAGATGAGTGTATAATAAAATAAATGCATTTGCAATTTCTATTCCGTCTATCTAAAATTTCTATCACATGTTCAAAATAAAAGTATACAATGAATGCATTTAAATTGAATCAGATTCAGTAAAACAACAACGCAACGCAACATCTATTTCCTCCTTTTATGTATCTCAACCAATCGCAGTGGTTTGTTTGTGGATGGGGTTTTATAAACCTATGCCGATATTAAAGCAATTTTTTTTTAATAATCAGTTTTTATTTTTTGTTTCAAAATTAATTATTACTTTAAAATTTAACCTTAAATTTACATTCGTTTAGTGAATTGTTTAATTTAAACTTTTTTAATAGAATAGAAAATACCGACATCGGATCGAGAGAAATGTGAATCAAATGTAGGTGCAGCCTAAAGACATCCGCCCATATCGGATGGACATTAGTAGTTCGCTTATAATCTATCGAAATCTGTTTAACATATCAAGCAGAAAATAAAAATGAATTTTAACCTGAATTTGTCTAAAATTGAGACAGTCATTATTTTCAATAGCAATTTTTCATTTTTAAGTTACTCAAATGTAATAAAACAAAATAATTCGATAATAGAATTTCTCTTCAATATGGTGGAAGTAACAGATCATATGTTGTGAGCAACGGGTCGCTATAAGAAAATTTATTACATATTTGACTTTTTATTTTTTCCAGGAAACTTATTTGACTACTAACGCAATTATTAGTTCTGCCATAAAAATAATTGTATAGGTAGTGATTCATTTTTTGCAACTATTATAATTTTAAGACCCGTTCCTCCACCACATGATATTATAGATAGGTACGGAATACAGTGAAAATATATTTATCTTTAATCTAATTTCAGATATTAAATTTATACCCACACATTTATTCTATCATTTAATATACAGATTATAGACGCTCGAGAACTGATATATGTATTTGAATTTACGTGTCAATGGGATATATTTTTGAACTATCGAGGTCCATTTGAAAACTTAAATGATTGGATTTAGTACAAATAATTGCATTTTTCATTCGAAATTTAAATAAAATGTGCCTATTATTCCGAAGGACATACCCGTTACTGCCACCATATTAGAACTTGAACCTTAATTGCTTTTGTCTTAGACTATTATACTTTGGAAAATGTAGACTTTTAAACAGTAAAAAAAATTTTTTACTTATAGATAATATTACTGTATAAATGTTGTTTTGTTGTACTATCTCTCCCATAACATTTAAATTATGTTTGGTGTGCAACATTCAATTTTTATATATAATTCTGTTCGTATATACGAAATATACCAAAGCACTTCAAAGTTCAATTCAGTTATATAATTGTATTGCAGAACTGCATGCACTTGACTCAATACAAATTGTCAACGGCGTGCGCTGCAGTACATGTCATACGCATTGAGTTATAAAGCGCAGAAAGAGAAGATACGTCACATTATAATGTACAAAAAAAAACCTTTCACACTGGGTGCGGCTAAATTAAAAACAAAAAGAAAATACCCTTCATCAATAAAGTCTAGGTTTCCTAAAATAGCGGTCGTAATATGACGGTGAATTCAAATAAATCGCGAACATACAGACAAACGCTAATAGAAGATAAATAAAACACAATAAAATTTCATTCAGTCAGATCAAAATAAACCCCTGTCTAATAACAACACTATTTGACACTCCAGAAACGATAAAAAATATCGTGACTGCAATAGATAGATAGAATAGAATGTAAAATGCTAATAAAGAAAATCGTAACACTATTTTAAAATTATTCTTCTCAGTTTTCATTTTTCTCTGCTTGCTTTTTTTTAAAAAACTTGTCTCGTCTTCAGTTAATGCTGGATGAAGGAATGTGTTGCCCATTTTGTGACACCAAACAATCTTCTGCTTGACCGAGCTTGTCTAATTTCTTTTGCAAATGTAAGGCAGGGAAGACACTGACTAGTCAGTTATGCTGCACGCTGCTTTTTGTAGAGTGCTTAAAAACAATTGCATACATTTTTCTTTCAACACATATTATAAGTACATATGTTTAAAAAAGTTTTGCAGATGTACCTATACAATAACAATAATAGTAATTCATTTGCATAGCCGGAAAATTTGGATACATAAATAATTACACACTAAAATAGAAATATATAACATGATAAGAATTTGGACAAAAAAATATGGGTTTTATTTAATGTTCATCTAATTTTCATACAACGTTTCGTTGAGATTTTTCTATTTTTTTAAGTACTAATGGTTGAAAATTTAAAGTAATTTAATATTTGTTCAATGTATTATTGTCCTGTTTTTTTTGTATAAATTATATTAAATTAACATTAAATAAAATACATATTTTTTCTCCATGTACTGTACTGTTATTATGTAAATATTTCAAGCGAAAAAAAAATATCTAAGTTTATATTGAGCTTTCTCAACTTAAAACATTTTTAAGTTTCTCAAAAAGGCTAATTAATTCAGTATTTTTGAAGTACAACTACTTTTGTCGCACTTTGAGAGTAACTCAAATCTTTTTTCGGAAGTAACCGGCTTCAAAAAACAATTTAATAGAAGAGATAAACTTATGATTATTTTTAGTTAATATAATAATCTCTAATCTTGTCGAATATTGCAGCGAGATAATTGCATGCTAAAAAATAATGATGAAACCTTCAGTATTTAATAAATATAGTTTAAAAAAAACTTAAAAACACGCTTTATATCGAACTAAAAAGTAAAAAATATTTTTTTAAAATAAGCTTAAAACAATAATGAACAAAAAATACAAGTATTATTGTGAAAGAAGCGTGGGGCGCTTTGTTCCACATATTCGTACATCGAGCGCCCCACGCTTTTATCACAATAATACTTGTATTTTTTATTCATTTTTGTTTTAAGCTTATTTTAAAAAAAATATATTTTTTACTTTTTAGTTTGATATAAAGCGTGTTTTTTAGTTTTTTTTAAACTATATTTATTTTCCACTTTTTTATTCGATTTATTGTCAAAAATTTTGCCGAAAAAAAACAATTTTTTTTTCGGCGTGGACGGGATTAGAACCCACGACCCGTGATTCCGAGAGTTGACGTCAGCGAAGACCCGTGCCTCAGACCGCACGGCTAACCACTGTAGTTACAGTGCTGGCATATTATACTACTGTAATAAACCAATTGCTGTAGTCCAAACGAAGGTTACAAACAAACATACATACATACAAACTTACAAGTGAAGTTAATATAAAGCGTGTAAAAAGTTCTCGTATTACTCGTTTAAAAATCGAGTGTTAATTAAATAGTCGACTCGAGAAATAAGCGTAATAATATAAGCTTGTGATGTGTATGTTTTTGTTTTAAAACTTTTTTGTTTTCATTTTCCTTTATATTTTTACAAGTAGACTGATTGTTAATAACGAAACAAATAAATCAATCTCTCAAAACAAAAGTGCCCTTTGAACTACAAGTATGTTCAACAGAAGGTTTTTTTGTGAAAATAAAACTCGAGTATTTGAAGCGATGTTTATTTGCTAAACTAAAGAAAATAATAAATAGAAATGTCATACGTTAATTATTACAGACGGAAAATTAATAAATAGTCCTTGTTTAACTACAGTCACATTTATACGCGAACTCTTTCGGGGACTACAATTCAAATGCCTGAACAAAATAGGGTATCTAACGAATTTCTTAAATTATTAAAATTCGTAAGATTTTTTATAATTTTCATATTACTACATAGGTTATTGTTATGTCAAACCAAACATTTTTTGTGTCACTATTTCAAACTTTTTGTGTAGGTACAAATAATATGAAAACTTAACCTGAAAATATCATTCAATCAGCTGTTCACTGAATACGTCGCCATTACAATGTGACGTATTATATAATAATGACTTAGAGAATGGACAATTCCTTTATAAATTAAAAGTACAAAATATTAGAAAAGAAAAATATCAAAACTTTTCCAACGATATTTCCCGTTAAATATCTAAATATTTTTTGACGTGATAACGTCTTATAAAGTGATGAAACACCGACTGCACGCACGAAAAAGTGTCACGTTCCGCCAGAGCCTGAGCGTGCAAGCGAGAGCGCGGTATAAGCGATAGAGAGGCACGATCGGCCCAAGCGTCGGCTTGTACGCATTTCTCTCTCTTCTCGCGTGACGTCAGAGAGTTCATCAATGTTTCTTTATGACGTTATCACGTAAAACTATCGTCCGTAAACCGACTTTACGGACAACCAATTTTTTTTTTATTTTAAATTCTGTTCTATTCATAATATTTCTATTGAAATCGTAGGTTTTGAAATCTGTGCCGATACTTGAGATTCTGCATCTGAAGCCTTTTTTTATGGGGCGGTGAATCGGTCCCTGAAATACCCAAGTTTTCAAGTTCAACCGTTCAAACGAACGGATAGACATTGGTGTTTTTTACCATTTTGGTATGCGACCCTAAAAAAAAATCCCGGATAAACTCGAGGAATATCAACTAGCAGTGACGATATGACAAATAAACGCTTGGAACAGCTTCAAGAAGGATGTGACGATGTCTTTTAAAGTGAGCACAGATTACACACAATTTAATATAAAAGTGGTGGCGTTTGAACTGTCTGACATTTGACCAAAGCCACAGAGAACGCAGAGGGAAAAGAGAGCGAGGGTAGACATTCCGGACATTCCGGTCGCGCCAACCCTGTTCACGATCAGAGACTAAAAGGCTGCTCTGCTTGTCTCATTTCACGTGCCGCACTAGTTTGCTCCGCGTCCGCACTCACAACATCGCCACAGTCTACCATCGCCGTTCGCCACCGCCACCGCTACCCGCCAGTGCAGTCACGTGCAGCGGTGCGGTGTGTTATTCCGTAAGTTTTGATATGCGATCGCTCTATTGAAACGATTTTTATTAAATAGAATTATTTTAATTGTCTAAACTATAATCTGTTACGAATAATTAATAAACGTTCAATTTCAATTCTAACCCTACTCAAAAACTGTAATTGATCAGATAGAAAATCCTTTTCATCGCACATATTTTAGTATAGATAACGAGCGTCTGTTGTATAATTTTTAATAATATCGGATAATTTAAACTAGTAATAAGTTTTTGGTAAGCACGTCCCTTTTTAGCAGCTTTTCATGTCTGTATAGAGGTAGTAAAATTATCAATTTCACACTAGTTCATAAAGTAAAATAAGATAAATGCCATTTATTCAACTCATGCGCGTTATTCATGTTTTATCATGCCTAAAAACCGAACCCTAAATAGCCATTTACCGACTGGTGACAATTACTTGTCATAACTCAATGAAGATTCCTACTAGCTCGGCCATTGTGGAGTAATGAAAATAAACGTAACTATTTTCTGAGTCGTAACGAAATAGTAGGTAACAACAACTCCGTTGTTACCCATTGAGGCTAAAATTGAGAGGCCGAATGTTTTCGACATGGAGTTTATTCATAACCGGCTAACCTCAAACCAAAACATTGAATTGTGCTGTTTGGTGCTGTTAGTATTGACAGTTTTTTTTATAAAGAAATAAATAGATATTTACAACATCTCATTATAATTAAAACATGAATAACGCGCAATTGTTGAATAAAATTATGGGCGCAACTTGTAGGCTAAGTCATGACCTGTCAGCGCGATGAATGACTTAGACTACTAGTTACGCCAATAACTATTTCATATAGTAACTTGCGCTTTTATAAACAAGTATATATGTACTGCTATCGATAATGAATTTTGTGATAATAGAAAATCCAAATGAGAAAATTGTATAGATTGTCATAAACAGAATATTAAGAGTTCCCATTTCAATTCAGAAGGAAATAATCGCTAACAGAATTATAGAAGCTTGTATGCAGGGATTGTGCGGGATTTTGCACACCATACGTATGTATATATATGTAGTTGACTCACCACTGCCACCAGTGATCGTGGGCCGCCCTACTTTACTCTACTTTAACGACACTTCGCGGTGTGACCTGTCACGCACAACTACACGCGGCCACCCTCTGCCCGACTTGCCCCTATCCACCTTCCGTACCTCCACCCGCTGGCGAACAAACGTGGAAACTTTGTACAAGAGAGAACTATGGAGGCTTTCATTCAACTTTGGGTTGCCGTTGCTTTTCTAAATTCAATGGGAATTACATTAAAGTTAAAATAGTTTTTCTTCCTTTCTTTCTTCTGTGATGGTTCTGGGTTTCTTGTATTTTTAGATTTAAATTACTCAGAACTCTGTCTTTTACAGCTTTTACAAGTATAATTCTGTGACTGCAGTAGAAAGCGTGTATAATTAACTGTTTGTTTACTAAGCGACGAAAATGAAGAAAAAAATAGATGCTTTAACGTAGGACAGAAAAAAACAATTTTATTTGTTAAACCACTGTGTCAAAATACACGACGCGTACTAAGTATATACCTATCTACAATAAAAAATGACAAATGCCGCTAAGGCTGTGTGATACAAAAAGTATTTACTAATTAAGTTATTAGTTTCCTTTTTAAACAAGGGCTCCTTCCTGGTATTGATTTTGTAGATTTAACAATTTGAGTGAATAATTTGATTCATTTGTCAACTTGATAAACGTTTCTATTTCTGACGATGCTAAATCAGATTATAGAATATAGACTTTCCGAATATATGTGGGAATGCCCTTGTTGTCATATATACTATACTAGTGGCTATAGGTCCGGCTTTGCCCGAATTTGTAGATTACCATCGTTTTTTCGTCGACTGAAGGGCACTTTTAAATATTGGTGAAAAAAAAGAAATCGGATGAGTAGTTTCGAAGAATACCCACCGCATATACTCAAAAAATTCGCACTCTCTCTTTATAATATTAGTACAGATATTTAATTATATTGTAGATTAGGACTGTTTACAACTAAATATATTAGCGTCTCTTCATATCAACTGAAATTATTCATCACAAAACATCTAAGAGCGGAGAGGTGGCATTTGGGCCCACGCTTCTGTTCAGATGGAGGCAATTCGATGTACTTATACACCCCATCCGCGAATTTTGCGTGGATATACAACACAAAATTTCGTGTATGGAATGTGTACGTACATCGAATTGCCTCCATCTGGACAAAAGCGAACTGGAGTAGAAGAGACGAAGTGAAAGAAAGTCCCAAGAGATGAGTTTGGTTCGGCGTTACGGGGCACAAACTGGCACGGCACAGCCTCAGTAAACTAGCAGCAAACTCTCTACAGAATGTCCCATTTTCACCGCGTCTGTAATTTATCTCAGTAACTACTGTAACACTAGGTGTGTAATCAGGAGCTGTTTTTAGATTTAAATTCATTGGCGTAATGTGCTTTTTTATAACTAACCTACTAGTCAAAGAGCCGAACCTACATCGACCTTCACCGAGCTGATAATAGAATGAAACATATTTTATCATGAATTTTTAGTATTTTAGAAAATATATTAAAAATGGGTTTGCTAAAAAAAATTCTGGACAGACTATTTTTAATTAGTTTTTAAAAAATGATTTTTTATTAAATGTTGCAACATCAAGATAATAAGAAAATGTTGTCCTGACTTGAAGTATAAAACGTATAGAATGTGCAGCCGTTGGGTTGTCTACCTGGGCGAACTCTGGGTTGTCAGGTATAAATAGGTATGTCCATGCACGTTACTTTCACTTGATTGATAATAGAAAAAATTTTATGTCATAATAAGCGCTGTTTTATTGCGAACACGTAGATATAGGGTTGTCTGCGAAAAATTCGGTCCTATTAGGGGTTTGCGAATTTTAAAGATTTTAATTTTGACGTGCTTGGAAGTGTGTGACAGAGAGATCCGAGGTAAATAACTGTGTAATAATAAAGAACCCAACATCGCAGTCGCTTGTGATGGCACCCTGAGTATTAGAAAGTTTACATACCGAGCACTTTCTAATATTCAGGGTGCCATCACAAGCGACTGCGATGTTGGGTCCTTTATTATTACACAGTTACTTACCTCAAAATAAAACTATAATTTGACGACATTGCAGGATATTAATAACTACCATTGTCACCGAAATACCCTACATTTATGTATCTACTGAAAACGGGACGGCATGTATATACATTGCAGCATCATGCGAAAATAGCATAACGGGAACTGCAACCGCTCTGGGGACACGTGATTCGTGACGCCGCGATGCTCTTAAATCTTCATACCTTGGTAAATACCCTTAAACCGCCAACCCGCATTCCGCTTGCTCATACGTTTAACGCGTCTTGAAAACAAAAACCTCAAGTATATAAAAATAAAGTAAGGAAATTTCTTCGCATACAAATTTCATATAATATACCGATTTGAACGTTGATGTGACAATGGTGGTTGCAATCATTTCATAGTGAATATCTTCCGCGATCCGCCACTTCCGTGAAATTTCGACGCTGCAGACTCTGAAGAAGTTTAAATTAAATTTATGCAAAGGTATTCCTCGTCCGAAGTTTTCTTTATAGTCAAAAATATGGGCTCACGCGTTATCATATTGTCATGTTAGTAATCTCTTATTGTTATACGTACACACTTTGAGTTGTCGAGCGTGTATAATCTTCTACATCTCTTGATACACCCTTTGAGTGTGCAGTCATTTTTCTGAAAAATATAATATGTAAATTTTCAATATGCTTTTTATAGAAAATAATATTTTCGTTTGCTAATTATTGGACAATTAATGTTGCAAAGAACTGATTCATTGTGACTTTTGAGAATTGAAGTAATTTTCATTTTCATTAAATTAAAGTTGGATATATGACGCTAATTAATTCAAATAAATATCAGAGCGCTGAATTTATTCAATTTCAGCGCACAATACATTCTGCAAATTTCCCATTCATTTGTCAAGTTATCATTTAGTATGTAAATTGTGTGTATTTAGCAATGTAAAATGTCATTAAAGTATAATTTGTATTATTAATTGTCGAACTATTTCATTTTAGTAGCTTGAATAAAATTTAATTTACTATTAACTTTGTAATTCATTCGTAAATGTTATAAATTTATCAAATAATATGTAATTAAAACCACTCGTTTTACGTGACTTATTTTGAGTTTAACAATAACTCTGCAGGTTTCACTCGTGTAAACGTTGAATTTGAGCATTAGAGGATTTAAGTTACCACTTGAGTTACATGAAAGGAGGTCCAACTTTTTTCAGCTGATGTCAGTACAATTAGTAAAAAATTTCGTTGTCTGTAAAGTCGGTTTACGGACGATAGTTTTTATTCAGCTCGAATATCATATTTAATAATACATAACCTAAATTTTAGTGGCTGTCAAACTATATTTGCGCTCTCGCTTGCATGCACAGGGTCAGGCGGAACGTTACGGCGTTACACTTTTTCGTGCGTGCAGCTGGTGTTTCATCAATTTATAAGACGTTATCACGTCAAAATGAGGAAAACTGGAAAGAAGGCTAGAATATAGCTGATAATGGAACTTTACTGAGACATAATAATATTGATATCTAATATGTTTTATTTTAAAATACCTATCAGGTATAAAACAAGTCATGAGATTATATAATTATGGATATCAAAGGTACATTAAAAATTAAAAAAAATCAACTCTGCTGTAAAATGTATCGGTTAGTAATTTTTTTAAATTTTTGTTCGAAAAGAGATCTTATTAACAAATAAGGTCTGAATGTAAGAAACAGAAAATTGAGTAGTTTAAAGGTTTTTTTTTTCCACCGGTCTGCATGTCGAAGATACGAAAGTATCCCATATAAGCAATAATATATTGAACAATTCAAGGGTTGTACAAAACAGTACTGTAGATAAAGAATTAGCATACATTTTAGTTGTGCAAATAAATAGATCCTAGCTGTTCGGCGCCTAGAATTTGATATATAACGTCAGTCTACTGCCATCTATTTTAATTATGTTGTAACCACAGGTTGCTGTTTGATCGAGTTGCATTGATATTGATGGTGGGATGTGATAACTAACAGTTAATTGTGATTTAACGTCAAAACTAAGTTTTACTAAATATCAAATTGACTATAACTTGTTGATTTGACTTATTTCATTTATTGATTACGAGTCTCCAGTCCCGAAATTCTATTTCGAAAATGGGTAAAAGTATCACTTGATCAATTTGGATTCATTTTTTGTTTTTTATAACAACGCATTGTAACAATGAACTATTAAGCCCAGAAAATAAACAGATCAACATTTTACAATGTTTTAAATTTACAATTACTATATTATGAATTATCACTTTTCTTATATTCTAAGATGATTTTTAAAATAAATGTTTCATTTCTACAGTATTGCTGTTAGTGTCCATCCTTAAATTTTAGCTCCACTTCTCCGCGAGTACTGAGCTTAGGTAGTTCCAGTCGGTAGTTCCGTGCAACTTACATATCTGTATATAAACAGTACGCGCCGCCGTGGAGTGGAGATTTTTCTACATTATTGTCGAACAGAGATATAACCGAAGTAAAGCTTGTAAAGCGTTGAAAAGACACCAAAACTTTAAACTATACACTTTATCTCGTATACTCAATACTGTATAAGTTTAGTATATAAATTTAACTTACACTGAACAAAATGCCGTATAACTAAAATATCGCTTGTCTGAATTTTTTGTCAGTAAAGTGGTGTATAATTTTTACCAGTCATTTTACAAATTGTACCGGGATTTGGAAATAGTCGAGCGTATAGCGTATAGATGTTTTCATGGCCGCTCTATTACAAGCACTCATATAAGAATTGAGCACATTATTATTAACTAGCGTGACTTGTGCGAATTATTCGCACTAAATAAGTATAATAATTATCACTTTACAAAATTATTTTTTAAATATGATTGCAGGTATTCAATTCGTTTCTAATTTTGCACACTGCTTACAACGTTCTTCTTTTTGTTGTAAAAGAAATATTTTACTAAAATTGTCATATAGAGGCGCAAGTAGCAAAAGCGTTGTTCAGCGTTGCCCGTCAGATGGCGGTATGCAGTATTTACAATATAAAGGTCAGATGACAGATCGAAGTGTTAACGTTACGCCGTCAGATGGCAGACGTTGTTCAGAGTTTAATTAATTTACGAAAACAAAAGCAATAATAAATTTTTTAGTTGTCGATGTCAGTAGAGCAAGCAATTATCTGTAAAATGATATATAATTAATTTATGTGGAGAAATTGTGTGGTTTTTTTCTAAAAAGGGAGACAAACATCTTTAACCGTAGCGTATTAATATATATGATTGGCGGATTCTGGACGTGGTGCTCGAAGTAAATTGACAAAAGTGACCGAGTGACACTGCCGTCGCGTGCAGGTGGCGATGCTAGGAGTAGCGCATAGCGTAAAAATAGAATCACAGCTTTAAAATTAACAAAGCATTGTTTTATAAACTGACAATAAAACATTTCAAATGCGAACTTGTATGCAAATATGATATAAAAATGTGTGTGTGTGTGTACATATAGTAAAAAGTCACTAAAACTTTTCACATAAAATCTACTTCTGTTTTAAAATTGATATTTCGTTGCGGTTTATTGAAAGACTTATCTGTCTTGTCAAAAGTTATTTCTTTTATAAATGGAATGAGAAAAACATGGTTTCTTCATGCATGCATCTAATATTTGATTTAGAGTAGTTTTGACAATTGAATATTCTTATTTTTAGAATTATTATACTGTTACCAGTTTTCGGATTAAAATCTGGGAACTAAAAGTTTGTTATAAAAGAACCATGAATATTTCTAGTCCATTTAAAAATTGACTTTATTTCTTCTTCTACCTAGTGCCAAAAAAATGAAGTCGTTCAAAAGAACAACATTTCACTATTTTTTCGATATTACGTAACTTACGTAATCCCACACGCAATTTTCAAAAGCAAACCAATAAACCTATGTTTAGATGCAGAAATATATGTTTCTATATCATATTGATCGATTATACCTCGAGGGATCAAATAAAGATAGCTTTTGACAAAACTGCTGTAACTATGTATGTATACATTATGTGTGGGTCGCAGTCGATAATACTTGTGTGGTCACAAGACAAAACCGCGTATGCCAACTTTTTGGGAATTTTTTCAATCATAAGAAAAATACATTTGACTCTATTATTTTAAGTTAAAAAAAAATGGCTAGGCGGTATATGAATAATAATAATAATAATAAGCTTTTATTTTAAGAAACTGTAAAGTACAGTGTTAATAATGTCAGGTGAATGAACATTACAGTAAATATTCATTTAAATGATAAAAAGCGTTTTCCAGCAAATACATTTTCAGAGAATTTTTGAAATATTTTACATCTGTAGCTAATTTTATATGTACAGGCAGTTTATTAAAAAGAGTTACCCCTAGATGGACTGGGGATCTTTTGCTCAAATTTAAGCGACTATAAGGAACTCTTAGAGTGCTTTTTTGGCGTGTATTGATGTTGTGAATATCAGAACCTAGTTCGTATTTATCTTTATTTGTAAAAGTATATAAAGCTAATTCAAAAATGTAAGATGATGTTAGAGTAAATATTTTGAATCACCCAGTAATCTACTTTTTTACTAAGACGTTATTCAGTTGTCAATCTACTAAGAGTAGGTCAATTTTGTTATTTTTATAGCTTCATTGTTGCAGAGACAGAGATTTTAATCATGGACTTAAAAAAGCAACATTGCTTTAAATTCTAATCTCTTTTTTACAGAAAATTTGACATAATCTATTTTGTTTGAAGGGTATGTTACGCCTTGTCTCTTGTTAGACCAGTGGTACCTAGCCTCAGGTGTCCAGCATTTTTTTCTATCCGGTGTGAGGTTTTAACAAAAGAAAAAATATTGTCATGAAGGACATTGAAAAATCACTACCGATATGGGTGTCTATTCATTCCGCCATAAAAATCTATAAACTGGAACGTGAAAAAATATTAGAATCATTTTGTGTCAACTGTTTCTTTTGAATTTTGAACAAACGATGTCAAAAAATGTGTTTTTGTCTGTGTCCTAATTGGTTGTAAGAAAAATTAGCAAATGTGAAAAAGTAGTTTTGTTACAAACATGAGACATAAATCCATTTAAAAATGCGTTCTATTTTTTTAATGTTAACAAAAGTTTTTTTAACAAAGTATCCCAAACTTAAAACTACAAATAAAAAGTGTTTTCTCGTTGAAATAATCCAAATAAATTGAGTATACAAATATTGTGTGGAAGGAACAGAGAAAATATTTTTGTGTTTACTATTTGAGAATGTTTACATTATTTGTAATCTCCCTAAAATAATTCACAGACCGATCCCCGTTGGCGGTATTTGGAATAAAAAAATGAGCGACAGTTAAAAATGTGATATAAAAATTTGAACGTGTTTTAATCAATTAACTTGTCTTTTAATTAATACTTCAATACTTTACTCATAAACGGTTTTTTCAAGCATATTAATTGAAACACATAAAAGAAACGTATGTAGATTAAAAAAAGCAGATTATTGAAATACGCGAGCAGTGTATAAAATTACAAAGCGGTGAAGATCAATCGATCTATACACAATGCGTATGTCATGTTGGCGGTTCAGTACTACATAATATAATACGATCGCCATCACCGATCACCAATCAATGTCGCGATGGAGCAACCTGTTGACTCTGCATTACCCATATCCATTAAGTATTCACAGCGTTGTTACTGACATTTATGTGTAGTAATTTAGGTACTTTCATTCGCTGGCACAGACGTACTTATTAAAAAAATGAAAAGGTTATAGTGACTTTTTTTAAATAATTTGTGAGTACCTATATACCAGCAGCCCGGTTCAGTTTTGTCCGGGTGCAAATTGTAATTGCATTCACTATACTTTTGTCATAGCGTAATTTATAATACTCGCGTGACCTGTGCGAATTATTCGCATTAAATAAGTATTTACAAAATTATTTTTCAAATATGATTGCAGGTATTCAATTCGTTTCTAATTTTGCACACTGCTTATAACGTTCTTCTTTTTGTTGTAAAAGAAATATTTTACTAAAATTGTCATATAGAGGCGCAAGTAGCAAAAGCGTTGTTCAGCGTTGCCCGTCAGATGGCAGTATGCAGTATTTACAATATGAAGGTCAGATGAAAGATCGAAGTGTTAACGTTACGCCGTCAGATGGCAGACGTTGTTCAGAGTTTAATTAATTTACAAAAACAATAGCAATAATAAATTTTTTAGTTGTCGATGTCAGTAGAGCAAGCAATTATCTGTTAAATGATATATAATTTATGTGGAGAAATTGTGAGGTTTTTTCTGAAAAGGGAGGCAAACATCTTTAACCTTAGCGTATTAATATATATGATACTGCCTGTGTTACCGATGAAGTAATATGCTTTTAAACAGTGAATGAATTTTTCCACCGAAACATGCAAACATCCTCTTTAATGTATAATTAGACAGACATCACTCACACCAGCAATTTGTCATGTTTCTGGAAATTCTTCTCCCATTCAAATTATAGGATAAGTCGAGTAACTTTGTGAAGATAGGAATTTGACAGGCAATTGGCTATCTCAATATTAATCTGGAATGGTCTCGTTCCACATTTTTTTAGGGTTGGAATCTACGTTACAAATAGATAATAAAACAGTTTTATTTTGAGAATTTTTTGGAAGCTTTATCTACAAGAAATAATTGCCAAACGTGTGTATTATTGGTTTTATGTTTAAATTTAGAGTAATCCCGTCAGACAGCTTTAGCTAACTGACTACCTATAGTTGAATCACGGCCACGCCCACTGGCTCTTTATAATAGGTAATATATCTGTGTCCATACATATCTTTCCATAGACATACATACCTCTCAATTTTTGGTTGAAAATTAATACTTTTTTATTTCTTGTGTGCAGTTCAGAAGCGAGGGAAAAAAGAACGAAATATTTGATTCACATGATTAGTTTATGTTAAAAATTATTACATTTTTTGTAGACGGGTCTACCCTACTATTGAAATGAAACCAGGGTTTGCCGGTCGTTGAGGGCTATTGATTTATTTTACTGAAACGTTGACCATATTTAATCAGATATGTTTGTGTTTATCTCTAAGATGCTTTGGACTAACGCGCAATTCTGTAAGAGTTCATCGTATTTATTTGCCGTATAAGAAACTGTAAGTTTCAAGTAGCAAATCAACAGAACACTAAAGAATAGATAAGATGAAAATGTCCAAGTTTCAGAGAGCTATATAATAATGTAGTTTCAATCTCACAGAACTTCAGATGGGTGGACAATTAAATTCAGGGTGTATTGAGACCCTTTCATAAACTCCGTGTTCAGCAGTTCGGTGATTGTGGAGGTAGTACGACTGAATTCCAGTCATATAATATAATATAAAGAACAAATAGTAAAGATGTCGACTCTCACGACTTCTTTATGATTGCAACGTTTGCCACCAGTTTCCCTTGTAATGTATATTATGTACAACGCATTCGTTAACAAAAAGACACAATGAATACGGTCCTGGAGACAAGGGTGAACGCATAAGGACCCCGATAAAAAGAACGCAAAAGTAAAACATCAATATTTGTGTGGGCTTTTTAACGTTTGCGTTATATATTTGACACTAAAATTGTGATCATGGCGAAGAAATAAACTTTTTTTTTTTTAATTCAACCTCCTTCAAAAAAGGTCACTTAACAGCGTTAAATTACTTCTATTAAATTGACGCCGACCTTAAAATTTTGTTCTTTTTAGTGGCCCTTCCAATTTAAAAAAAAAATTTTAAAATGAAACTTTTATTCTATCGCCCCGAATTTTTCTGGCCGTCTGTTGCATGTCGCATTACAGGCGGCCGCGGAGTAGGGGTAAAGTGAAAGGCGCTCGGTAGAGCAGCCAAGGCCAATATGGCGGCGCCCATGGTTAGCATCAGCTGACCGTGTAGTATGTATAACACATAGTCAGTCTGTCATGCGGGCAAGTGCTGTACAGTGTTTACATGTTTTTATTCGTGTATTCATGTGAATATTGTTGTTTATAATTAATCGTGATGGATAATTAGTGTCTACAATCCAACGCCTACAATCCAATAACAGTTTCACTTGCGTCGTAGTTTCTTAAAACCACACAACTGTTTTTTTTTACTTTTTAGTGACTTCAATATATAACTTGTACGTTTTTAATCACCCGTTCCCTAATATTTGAATACCGAACTAAAAAAAAAAAATGGTTGTCTGTAAAGTCGGTTTACGGACGATAGTTTTACGTGATTACGTATTCCGTAATACATAACCTAAACCTCCCTAAATTTGGTTTCAATCCGCTTATCCTTGGTGTCGGAATGATAAGAAATGTCAAAAGTGACGTTTGCAACTTACAAAGTATTATGTTCTAATAATAATTAGTTATTCCAATACTTAACTTAGAAGGCGTTGCATTTCACAATATACTAATGTCAAAAAATTGAATTAAACATTAGAAATGCAGCCGTTTTCATGTTAAGACAAGACATACGTTTGCTTCTAATTTCCATGTACGGCAAACAAAGACAACCGACCGCGTCGCGCCATGCATTACACAACATTGCATTTATACAGCTATTTTTCTATATAAATTTGTATAAAATATTTTTCTATATACATTTGTATAAAAAAACTGTTTAGGCAAATTCTGTTATACGAAATCTATGTAAAATGTTCTCCTCTTTCGTTTAAGACTGGTTTCAAACCGATCTGATTTAAATTGAGCGAGAAATTAGCAAAAAGCACGCACAGGGTCAGGCGGAACGTTACGCGTTATGCGTTACGCGTTACACTTTTTCGTACATGCAGCCGGTGTTTTATCAATTTATAATATTGGTGATTCATCAATTTATAAGACGTTATCACGTCAAAAAAAGTAATATAAAATAGAAAAAGAATTATTAATATCGGTTAACCCCTCGAAAACACACACTCATATTTATATATTGTTGGTTTCTTTAGATTAATACATTTAACGTTTTCAATTCCATGGGTCTGGTGAAAATGTTAATTTGAAATGGCTTTTTAATTCCGCCTACACAAAAATAATAATAAGAAATCTGCACTGTTGAATAGTAAAATTTTGATAGATTGCATCTCTTCTTACTTAAATTTATTTTTATTCGTTTCGTCTCTATACATAATTCACTGCATTGTAATTTGCGGAAATTACAATAAAATACTTGTTTTTAAACGCTTTATATTAGTTTGGGTTGTAACTAACTATGTATGTATGTAACTAACTATGTATGTATGTCCGTAACGGAATCTTTGAGCATAATTTTCACCAATTTCCCGAAGTCTGATTAATTTGAAACTTTGCATACGTATCAAGGACCGATGACAATGCAATAATTTGATAACAGTTTCCCATTATCCTTATTAGGACCCCCAGGATTAATAAATTCTTTTATAGATCCTCTGTAGTAAACGCTTTATTTTCACCAATTTCCCGAAGTCTGATTAATTTGAAACTTTGCATACGTATCAAGGACCGATGACAATGCAATAATTTGATAACAGTTTCCCATTATCCTTATTATTAAACGCTTTATATTAGTTTGGGTTGTAACTATGTATGTATGTCCGTAACGGAATCTTTGAGCATAATTTTCACCAATTTCCCGAAGTCTGATTAATTTGAAACTTTGCATACGTATCAAGGACCGATGACAATGCAATAATTTGATAACAGTTTCCCATTATCCTTATTAGGACCCCCAGGATTAATAAATTCTTTTATAGATCCTCAAACTAAAAAGTGAAAAATAAAATATAGTTTAAAAAAAACTAAAAAACACGCTTTATATCGGACTAAAAAGTAAAAAATAATTGTTTTAAAATAAGCTTAAAAAGCGTTGGGCGCTCGATGTACGAAAATGTGGAACAAAGCGCCCCACGCTTTTTAAGCTTATTTTAAAACAATTATTTTTTACTTTTTAGTCCGATATAAAGCGTGTTTTTTAGTTTTTTTTAAACTATATTTTTTTAATTTTATTTATTATATTGGACATAATTTCACTGAAATGCATTTTGCGGAAATCACAATTTTATAAAGAAATTAACCAGCGACACTAAAGTATTACATTTGGTTAGACGTCTTATGCTTTCTATATTTTGTGTTATATAATGAAAGAATGACAGCAAATTGCTGAATTTTTCTTAAGAAATGTTACTTGAATTACGATCAAAACTCGACCGCGATAGAGACATGTCTCAGTTTTCTGTGTGATGGAAAATTTTGCTAAATGTTTGTTTCCCTGCAGCGTTTAAGAAGAATAGTTTTGCTGGTTAATTAAAAAAAATCTACATTCACCACATAATATTATGTAAAGTGAATAGAACGAGCTATATGTTCCATAAAATTACACATATGAACTTTTTCCGATATTTACTTTGGCAACAGCTGCTGTTTTTCTGCCAGCAGTTGGGATGGAGAAAGAAAATGAACATGCATGCACTCTATATTTCATACATATGTAAGTACAGAATAATTATATTGTTATCTATGTACGAACTAACCGTATTTTACCCGGCGTTGCTCGGGAATGTAACTCTCCTGACTTAACTTTCGCTCCAGTTGACTTACATTAACAAAATTATGTCGTTAGTTTCTCGAAGTTTGCCACCCTTCTAAACAATTTGACATTTTTGAAGTGAAAACTTCTTTAGCGGCGTTGTACACTTTTTTTTGTAATGGGTAAAAAATGTTAAACTCGCGTCAGGAAAAGTAAGAACTGGGTGAGACTCTCTAAGTGATAGTAATTGCCAGATACTTTTTATACAACGTTAGACATCTAGCGTTGAAATATCGTACATAAAAATGCAATCTATGATACAAACCATTTTATTTACAAGTGTTGCCAATAAATAAACAATGCTTCTTAATGCAAAAAATTAAGACATTAATATTCAAGTTTTCACTTCTGCCGGCACTCCCGGAGTGCAACCTGTCTTTTTTTTTTGGAAATGTTTCACGTCAATCGAACATTTAAAAGCGAGTGAAAATCGAGTTTCAAAATACAGCATACATACAATATGAACAATAACCATACATGACGATATAACGTGATTAAAATTATTATTGTCTTTGGTAGGTCCATCAAATATTATCAGGCTAGTTAATTAATTTAACTAGTGTATCAACAATTAAAACCAACTAGTCTTGTAGTGACATAACTTGTAACTTAGCCGTCTTGCGTTTTGTTAAAATTTATAAAGTTTTAATTTGTAAAATCAATTTTTCGCTGTAATCCAAAAGAAATGTTATAATTGACTGGTCTAGTTATTTCCAAAATTTATGATGATATAACAATATTCGACATTCGCGTTTTTATTATAGGTAGTACCTGGGTGATCGAGCTTTGATCGGAAGGTTACGTATTTATTTTAAGTCTCACTTGGATAGTAATCAAAGAATAACTGTCATAATATTTTGAAAACAATTGTTTCATTGTTTGTATAAAGTTCCAAAACCTACTTACAATATTTAAGTATTTTCATACGTCAAAAAATTGATTTTTATAATGATAAAATTTGTAAGAAAACGATTTTTTCGAGAGATGAGAGCTAGTTAAAACGATTTTTTGCCCCCCAAAATCCCTTTTCAGTAAATTTCATCCAAATCGTTAGGGCCGTTTTCGAGAAAATATTTTGGGACATATAGGTTGGTACATAGGTAGATACAAGATTAGCTCGTTTAATAATATAGGGGATATAATATATGACCAAATTATTAAAATATAAATTTTATCGAAAGTTCATCCTGCGTTTTAAAACTTATTTAATACACATTCGGGACCAACAGAGGGGCGTTTATATTAATTTATGTTAAGAATTGGTTTGCCTCATCATTTCCACGTCAAATGCATCCGAATAGAGTTTAAAAATGTTTTGCTAATTCATTATTAATTACAGTTGTAATACGGTACTGTATACATGTATTTTCTTCCGAGGGCAAATTCCCCAAAAATTAAATCATCCCCAAACTCATGCCAACAGAGGTCGTTGCGTTCCTATAAAAAAGCGACATTCTGTACATACGGAAGCAACGCTAGATTTTTACAGCTTTCCCAAGATTTCATCATTTTCACATCTTAAACGATCGCACACGCAGTCTAGTGTTGCGTGAAGTTTGCTGTTCATCGTATTACTATCGATAAAATCTAAGGGATGTAAACTGGGATGTAAACATTCAATATTGTGTAAATATTACCACATATTATATAGACTCTGTTACTGAACCGATTTGTACAGTCTGTATGTACTTTTATCTGATAACGCCTAAAAGGCCGGTATCCATTTATGCCTGACCTCGTGTCTCGCTGCAACCACCCTTTATATATCAGTAGCTTTTTTGCCTGCCGATTCGTATACGCGTATGCACGCATAGTATCGCAGTTTTAAACTTTAAATTGGCAAATTTTTTTTAAGTGAAACTTTTATTCTATCGCCCCGAATTTTTCTGGCCGTCTGTTGCATGTCGCATTTCAGGCGGCCGCGGAGTAGAGGTAAAGAGAAAGGCGTTCGGAGTAGGCGCTCGGTAGAGCAGTCAAGGCCAATATGGCGGCGTCCATGGTTAGCATCAGCTGACCGTGTAGTATGTATAACACATAGTCAGTCTGTCATGCGGGCAAGTGCTGTACAGTGTTTACATGTTTTTATTCGTGTATTCATGTGAATATTGTTGTTTATAATTAATCGTGATGGATAAGTGTCTACAATCCAACGCCTACAATCCAATAAAAGTTTCACTTGCGTCGTGGTTTCTTAAAACCACACAACTGTTTTTTTTTAAAGATAGGTTTTTATTGAAATGTATTAAAAACGAAAAAAATAATTTATAATATTTTAGTCTCCACACTTAGTTTATAACTCACGATTTTATAATTATGAACCTAAATTATTAAAAAATATTTTTTTTATTTTTTAATAGAATTAAATAAAAGCTTTTGTTCAAAAAGTTTTTTTGACGTGATAACGTCTTATAAATTGATGAATCACCAATCTTATAAATTGATAAAACACCGGCTGCATGCACGAAAAAGTGTAACGTTCCTAACGTTCCGCCTGACCCTGTGCGTGCTTTTCTCGAAAACGGCCCTAACGATTTGGATGAAATTTACTGAAAAGGGATTTTGGGGGGCAAAAAATAATTTTAGCTAGGTCTCATCTCTCGAAAAAATCGTTTTCTTTCAAATTTTATCATTATAAAAATCAATTTTTTGACGTATGAAAGTACTTAAATATTGTAAGTAGGTTTTTGGAATTTTCTTACACGCAATGAAACAATTGTTTTCAAAATATTATGACAGTTAATCTTTGAGACTTAAAATAAATACGAAAGAAAGAAAGTTAAAAAAAACAATTATATTATAGGTGGTGAGTAATTTTAATAAATAAAATTAACCTAAATTTGAAGCAAAAGATGCAATATCATAGATTCGAATTATTATAATTATTATATAAATTTAGGTTATGTATTACGGAATACGTTATCACGTAAAACTATCGTCCGTAAACCGACTTTACAGACAACCAATTTTTTAAGCTGTAGTAGTTGTATATGTGTATCTACGTCAGATGAAGAAATAAAAGCCCGATATACCTTGCGGACATTTTTTTATTAATAAATATTTGATTTACATTATTTATGTATAAAGAATAGTGTGCATAACTATCAAATTTTGAAAAAACGGAACGACCGTATTACTGTTACAATGAATCATTATAAAAAATTCTTTAAAATTAATGGAACAAAATTGCCTATAACCATATTGTAATGCTAAAACAGTTTCATATCGTTTTGTGCCAAAAGGCGTTTTACTTTTATCAATACATCGTGTATTTATATGCATCATTAATATACCCTGCAAATTATTTCCCCCATTGAACAAACTTTGAGATGAGATATTAATTACTTTACGCTATTGACCTTTGTTATCGAGCATCTATAATCTATAATATCTATCTTAATATTTTCAGCAAATGTTTTTCAATTGCATTTTTAGTGATAATAAATTATTCTAACCTAATCTTTATCGAATTCTGGATTATTGATTTGACATTAATTTTTAATAAATTAGATATCACTCTTCATAACATTGTGCACACTAGGAACTGTTAACCATGTTTAAAGTGACATAACCTTGTTAGTTAACAAAATTTTAAACAATTTAAAGTTTAAGTAGATAACAAATATGATTATAATAAAGATGTTGTTCAATTTTATATCACGTGGTGTGAAAACTAAAAGCAGTAACTAATTAACATAACTAAAGTCGTAGCACTTCATTAGATCATAATAATACACACAAATAAATGTTTGGATCAATAACGGATTTAATATTTTCAAAGCTGTCCATTCATAGCAGTTGGAACAGCTTACTATTTCTTTTTTCAAATAATAGAAAACATCTAAATATCTGGTTTTCTTAGGTTCCACATCTTTACTTCCACGTAATAATGCTGTGAGATTACATATCCTACCCTGATTGCGTGTAATTTAACAGATTTGATTGTGTTATAATTATGTGGTCGAAAAAAAAATATATCGAGGCAGACATTGTCTTTTTGTACGGATACTGTATTTTTTTTTATTTATAAAACATATCTGTTTTCAGACTATTGACAGAAATGGTAAATAGCATGCGCTGTAAAAAATTGAATATGTCTGAAAATGTACTGCAGTACTTTGATCAATGAATTGAAAATGTAAATATTTACAACATAGTGACTGAATGTTTGAACTCGGTTCGAGTTGCAGATGTATCAAATAAAAAGTATTGCTTTTTTCAGAATTAAAAGTTAGATATGATCGAAAAACATTTTTAAATCAAATTGTTAAAGTGAAACTTTTATTCTATCGCCCCGAATTTTTCTGGCCGTCTGTCGCATGTCGCATTACAGGCGGCCGCGGAGTAGGGGTAAAGTGAAAGGCGCTCGGTAGAGCAGCCAAGGCCAATATGGCGGCGCCCATGGTTAGCATCAGCTGACCGTGTATAGTACCTATGTATAACACATAGTCAGTCTGTCATGCGGGCAAGTGCTGTACAGTGTTTACATGTTTTTATTCGTGAATATTGTTGTTTATAATTAATCGTGATGGATAAGTGTCTACAATCCAACGCCTACAATCCAATAAAAGTTTCACTTGCGTCGTGGTTTCTTAAAACCACACAACTGTTTTTTTAAGTGAAACTTTTTTAGCCGCAATTTGTACTTTCACGATAAAGTAATGCGTTAAATAGGAGAGCCAGCAACAGATTTTGACTAGTCATTTCAAAACTCTTGAAAATGTGTACGTATTGAATCTTGTATATCTGCTGAACAATGAAAGTCGATTCTATAGCGGTCGCGCCGTGGTATATTACCCCCTAACCAATTTTTCTTCAGAACAAAAGAATAACTGATTTTTTTATTTTCAAAATATTTTGGAGTGATGTACCTCGGCCGTAGGGGACTGTTATAATCGACATTCATTTTCCAGTAGGTATACAGCATTCAATCAATTCAAGAGTTTTGAAACGACTACTAGTTCTGGGTTTATTATATTATATAAGTTTGACTTGAACAGAAAGTAAGCATAATATAGGTATATTCGGTCAATTAATTTTATTGTATTCTTTAAATTAATTGTATCGTATTTTCACTTTTAATTGTAGTCATTTATAGTTTGTAAAACCAACATTTCATGAAAGAGAAGTTCTAAATCATGCTTCATTTTCAAACTGTACTTGTTATATAAAAGTATCATTAAAATTGTCCTTTTGTTATTAATTAAATTTCATAAAATCACGTACTTTCAAACAATTATCATTGCGAAGGATAGCTCTATAATTGGATTTTGTCTGAAATGCGTTTTTATCAACCAAGATTTCACGTTTGTAACTAACATATAAAAAAAAGCCAATTGCACTCCGGGAGTGCTGGCAGAAGTAAAAACTTGAATATTACCTCTACTCTCCATCCGTCTTACGAATTTTCGATCAGGTCACGTGTCCTGACGCGAGTTTAACATTTTTTACCCATTACAAAAAAAGTGTACAACGCCGCTAAAGAAGTTTTCACTTCAAAAATATTTTGAGGTTATTGTAGAAATGAATACCAACGTATAATGTATATTCCTCGAGAAAAATATTTTGTGTAAATTACGTAATGATCCGGTCCGATTACGTGTAGTGATGTCAGAAATGTAACTACCCGTTACTAAGTACCGGGTACTTACCAAGATCCGAAGTACCGGGTATTCAATTGAAAAAGTACCCGTTACTTCGTTACTTCGTGTATGAATAGGTACAAGTACCGAGAGATCCGTGCGTACACAATACACATTACGGTACAAATACCAAACCAAGAGATACGTGCTCTGTGGGTAGGGTACCCGGTACACATTACACAAACACATATACATACACTGGCGTCTGCCTTCTGGCAGTGCTTATGAAACTAAATACAATACGCTACAGTGCGATACAAAATACAGATGCAGTAGGACGTAGGTGAGGTGTGTCAAACTGACGCCAAAGGCAGTTCAGAAATCAGAATCCCTTAATAATATTTAGCCATTTTCCGGTTTCCCTTAGAGTTAGAAACAAAATAAAGATTTATTTTTTCAAATATGTACATAATTTGTTATTACATGTCACAATTTTATGACGACACTGTATCTGTAATTGTAATAGGAATCTGGCTTTGGAGTAGGAAAAAAATATAACACGACATTTTGAATAAAAAAAGAATTTACCTACTGTAGATTGCACATAACTATTAAACTAATAACTAAATTATATTTATTTGGTTCAGTATAATACATAATATTATTTTATAATCCTAAAAAAACAAAACGATACAGTATCCATATTGTACACTATACACATGCAGGTCGGTTTCAAAATATAAACACGACTGCGTTGTAGAATGTAGAATCACTGAATTTCCTACACTATATATAGGACACTAGGACAGTGTATAAGTACAGTTTTGTTTAGTTTGTTCAACATAAAATGCGTACACTGATTACTTTAAGAATTTTCCAAACTACCAAATAAACAAAACTGGCATATTAGTTCAATTATAAAAAAAAAATTTAATTCGTAATTTATAAGTTCGTAATAATTGTAGTTTGCACGGTTCATAGGATTCTGCCATTTAGGTACATGATTTTTTGTCTGTTAGTTTGTTTTAGTTTCACTAACCTACACAATATAAAATATGATATCTGTATTGTCTGTACTTAATTTTCGAATTATCATAAAATTCTTTCACGGATGTCTGTATAAATTGTCTGTAAAGAAAACGTTACAGAGAAACTCGAGTCTCGACATTCAACAATCCGAAATTGACATTGGTTAATGGTTAATATTATACAATATGCAAATTATATTATTTAAATACTACAAAAAATAATTCGCTTTACTCACAAAAAATGATAAAGTTTCAACTTAATTATTTGCATTACTTTCAATTAGATAACATTGTTTTCATTGTTGTATGAAAGGAGGTTGCATATTGTACCTAAACGACGTGCTATAATGTACCTACCAATACGTTAATATCAATACCTTATGTATGCAGTATGCAATCGGTACCTATAAGTAACGAATACCGGCTGGCGGCTATAGAGTATAGGTATTACTATAATACAGTATTAGTTATACCTAGATCCGGTTCTCAGCACCTTAAAGTACCGGGTAAAAGTAACGGGTAGAAAGTAACGGGTACTCGATATAAAAGTACCGGGTACCCTAAATACTTAAAAGTACCGATTCTTGACAACACTAATTACGTGTTCCGGTGCTGTCGGTCCCAATCGGAAAACATTTGCAGTTGTGCTGTTAGTTCCATTTATTCGGATAAACGAGCCCCTACTATACCTACGGATATATATAACATACTTAGCAGAGTAAGCTGAGTATTAATATTCATAACCTGGAAATCTTTACGTAACCTGAACTGTATATAGCCTTACGTATAAGCTATTGCAAATTTAAATATCTACCTGATGCGACGCATATTTTGCCTAACGAAGCCGATATATTATGAATAAATGATAACTTCCTCTAAGGTTCAAGTCTTAAGCAAGTGTAAGCTTTATTTAAATTGGAAGAGGCCAAGACGTAGCTTTAGCCGACATAAATAATAAGTTTAAGGTTTTAAAAAACGACACTTCATATTCCATGTGAAATTGCTATAAATTTCTGTAGATGTAACTTAATAATGTGAAATTCAAAAGAGAAATTCTTCATGGCTTAAGGATAAAAAAACAGCAATATTGATGTTTCAAATTTGTATTTCTCTTAAGACGTAAATAAATGCAAATTTGAACCATCAGTATCGTTGTTTTTTTTTTACCTTTAATTGAGCCAAGAAGAATTTGTCTTCGGAATCAAAAATTAATTTTTAATGTTTAATCATCGCGGTTATAGCTTCGTGCTGTGGAACGCTTTTGTTTCTTCAAGTATATCATGACCTCAACTGGGAAGGTGCTGACAGAGCTCTAGCTTGGGGGTCGTCCAACTAAGAGAGAAATCCAAAATAGAAGCAGTGGGTAGGGAGGCCCGCTACAGGATGTAGAGGCCATGAGTTTAAGGATTAATCTTATAACCAAAAAGGTAGTATTTTCAAACCCTAGGAACGTATATTAGAAACCTTTCAATCTATTGTTTTATCGATGAAAAGTGTCATCAGTAAAATAAGTCAAACGTTAGTTTATTTAGATTCGATTAATTAAATAAATTAGATAAAGATATAAAAAGTGCATTCCACAAGATTAATTTTTCGCTACGCGAATGTCACGCACTATTCTTATGTAAATAAAAATAAAATATAACAGTACAAGGTATAGCAACAGTTCATTATGTATAGGTGGACAATATTTCAATATGTTACCAGATAATTTAAAAAAAATACAAAATTTAAATACATTCAAAAAACAGGTCAGGGATTATTTTTCTCAGCTATGTCTCTATAATAAGTTTGAGTATAGTACCAGTTCATAGGCATACATTGCGGATTGGTTAATATAAATTTTAAAATTTTTATTGTAACTTTTAATATCATTATTTTTTTTTTGTTCTTCGTGTATATATGACGTATTTAGATATAGCATTTTTTATGCTCCACAAATAAAATATTTATCTATCTATCTATCTATCTATCTATCTATCTATCTTATAATCAATGAAACCGACAGAAACTCGCTAGAAAATGCTTACAGTCTTCATCTTAGTAGTAGAGCTTAAGCAATCATATATATTAATACGCTAAGGTTAAAGATGTTTGCCTCCCTTTTTTGAAAAAACCTCACAATTTCTCCACATAAATTATATATCATTTTACAGATAATTGCTTGCTCTACTGACATCGACAACTAAAAAATTTATTTGTGCTATTGTTTTTGTAAATTAATTAAATCAATTAAACTCTGAACAACGTCTGCCATCTGACGGCTCTATATTGAAACAACGTCAACACTTCGATCTGTCATCTGACCTTCAAATTGTAATACAACTGCAGACACAATACTGCATACTGCCATCTGGCGGCTTTAATTTTGAAACAGCGAGCAACGCTGAACGTCACAGCAATGCTGCATGATGCCATCTGACGGCGTAACTCAACGCTTTTGCTACTTGCGCCTCTATATGACAATTTTAGTAAAATATTTCTTCGATCTGTCATTTGAGCCTTCATATTGTAATACAACAAAAAGAAGAACGTTATAAGCAGTGTGCAAAATTAGAAACGAATTGAATACCTGCAATCATATTATTTAAAAAATAATTTTGTAAAGTGGTAATTATTATACATATTTAGTGTGAATAATTCACACAGGTCACACTAGTATCTGAAATATTACCAGACTTTTTCTGTAGATAAAACCACGCCCTGTTCTCTTCCAATTTTAACACTACTGAGACCTTCACACGTATGTATAATGTATGTATGATAAATGAGCAAGAGATTAGCATAACAAATTGTTAATAAACCGTGCTGTAGAATTTTCTTACATTTCACTGATTTCACTCTAGTTCTGTTTACTTCATAAGCCTTGGTTTTCTAAGATGGCCGTACCGTAATATGGCGGTGAAGGACGGTAAAAAAAAACGAGTGCAAAGCAAATGAGAGTATACGACTGCTTTGCGAATGTCTCTTGTTTTACTTTACGCACAAGTGCGAAGTGGGTCATTTTAACACGCCACTATAGAGGCAGGAAAAGCAGCTATTTTATATCATATATATTAATACGGTAAGGTTTAAGATACTTGCCTCCCTTTTTAGAAAATACCACACAATTTCTCCACATAAATTATATATCATTTTACAGATAATTGCTTGCTCTACTGACATCGACAACTAAAAAATTTATTATTGCTATTGTTTTTGTAAATTAATTAAATTAATTAAACTCTGAACAACGTCTGCCATCTGACGGCGTAACGTTAACACTTCGATCTGTCATCTGACCTTCATATTGTAAATACTGCATACTGCCATCTGACGGCCAACGCTGAACAACGCTTTTGCTACTTGCGCCTCTATATGACAATTTTAGTAAAATATTTCTTTTACAACAAAAAGAAGAACGTTGCAGTGTGCAAAATTAGAAACGAATTGAATACCTGCAATCATATTTAAAAAATAATCTTGTAAAATGATAATTATTATACTTATTTAGTGCGAATAATTCGCACAGGTCACGCTAGTATAGGGTAATTCTAATGTTTTAAATTCGAATTGCCTTAGTTTTTACTAGGACCGACGATTTTATTGATTTTCAATTGAAACCAATTTGCTTTGAACCTGATCTGCAATAATAGTCTACTTTATTGTGTGCGCAACAATGCAACAGAAGTTTATAATAAACATTAATTAATTTTAATCCAATTTAAATGCACCCGTTTAATTGTATTATTTGAACATATTTGTGCAAACAAACTGCAGCAGCTCTATCTCGTTAGCATAGTACTGTTTTATAATAATGTAGTCTGTGTGTTTATTGGTTCGCTTTTTCATTCGTTTATTCATAGGCAAGGTCGTTTCGGCCTTGTCTAGTGTTTATTTTTCCTACTTTGAAGTGTTTAAATACTTGTGCATCAAGTCAAATTTAACAATGATTTCGGGAAGCCCTGCTCCCAGCTACGATAAATCTACTTCCTCTGCTCCTGCAGAGGTAAAACCTAACAAACGGCTGCGCCTAAATCAAGGTGGCCAAACATACAGTGTTACAACCAGTAACAGATTCCATGCGCTTTCCAGTGAAAGTGAAGACGAAGATGATGATGAAGGAGATGAAGATGATGATATGCTAACGAGTGATAAAGAAAGCACCGCTGATAATAATAAAAAACCTAAAATACCGCCCCTGGTGATGTATAACCTTTTTCAAAATCATACTCAAACTTTAAATAATTTAAAATCTAAACTAAAAAGTGATCTGGACATAAAGTTCAAAGGAAACCGTACCATAATTTACACCAAAGATATTACTGATTATAAGTTAATAAAATCTGAGCTTGATCTTTCAAAATTGGAGTATCATACATACACTCTACCTAATGAAAAATCACTAAAATTAGTACTTAAAAACATATCTCCAAATATAACACCTGAAGAAATAGAAGAGGAATTAAAAAGGCACGATCTTAAAGTAATTAAAATAAATCAGATGTTTAAAAAACAAGACGATAATAAAATTCCATACCCAATGTTTCTTATAACTTTCGGTAATAATACTAACATAAACAACGTTATAAAAATTAAAAAAATATGCTACTGTCTAGTTAGTTGGGAAAAATATAAAAACAAAAGTGGAATAACGCAATGCTACAATTGTCAATCTTTTGGTCACACTGCACCTAACTGTTTTCGAAGATCTAAGTGTGTTAAATGTACACTCCCACACAAAACCAGTGAATGCAATAAGAAACCAGAAGATCCACCCAAATGCGTAAACTGTCACAAAAGCCACCCAGCTAGCTTCAGAGGCTGCGAAGTTTTTAAAAAACAATTAGAAATTAGGAAGAAAACAAATCCAATGAAGACCACAGGAGGGGGTAGCACAGGTTATCAACACATTTCAAGTGAATATCCGTTGCTGCCAAAGTCTCAGACAGTAGCCCCGCAAGCTAACATATGGGTAAGCAAAAACTCGAATACACTTCCGGAAACTGAAACTCCGGGATCAATTATGGACCTACTCACAGAAATAAAAAATATTTTCAAACTAGTTAATATACCCAAATTAATACTCACGTTGAAAACTATATTACCTAGATTAAAATCAACAAATGATTCTTTCTCAAAGATAGCAATAATCATAGAGGCTGTAACCGATTACTTGGATGATAATGGAAGTGATCAAAAATAAAAAATTAAAAATCTTATTCTGGAACGCAAATTCATTAAAACATAAAATAGGTGAACTCATTGATTGTATTAAACTAAAAAAACTTGATATAGTCGGCATAACCGAAACGCATTTTGATAATAAAAATAAAATTAAAGTTCCCGGTTACAACATCTATAGACATGATCGAAACGCACTTGGCGGAGGCGTATTAATGATTGTAAATAATAAAATACGGCATTATCAATTATGTATTCAAAATCTAAATGGCATCGAAGCAGTTGCTATTAATATAAAACTCAAAAGTAATAATAATAATAATAATAATAGCACATACACTACAATTGTTACAGTTTATAACCCACCTAACAAATACTTACACCACAGAGATATTGCAAAGCTTCTTAATCTTAACAACAAAGTAATAATTTGCGGTGACCTAAATGCCAAGCATGTTGCCTGGAACAACTACACAAATAATAAAAATGGAAACACGCTACTAAACCTATCTTTAAGACACAATTTTCACATAAATGCCCCACCACAGCCCACACATTATCCGACTCAAGCCAACAGACGTCCTAGCGTTATTGACATAGCTCTAAATAAAAATCTTAATGATTTCATATCTGAACTAAAATCTCTCCCAATACTAAGCTCGGACCATAATCCCGTCTATTTCTCTTTATACATAAAAGCAACTCCTAAAACCAAAAATTTCAATATGGATCTTAAAAATGCTGACTGGATAAAATTTAACAAATATCTGGACGAACACATCAGAATTAATCCAATTATTCGTAACACAAATGAATTAAATGCCGAAACCGAGTATTTCCTTAACACCATAAAAACTGCAACAGAAATTTCGATCCCGAAAAAACAAAATGTCTCTCAATTACCTGATCTGCCTAATAATATTAAAAATTTAATTAAAATTAAAAACCTCGTACGCAGAAAATTTCAAGCAAACAGAAATAAAGATCTATCTCATTTAGTAACTAAATTGCAAAATATAATTAAAAATAAAATAAACAATTACAAAAATAAAAAATGGTCCTCATTTTTAGAAACACTTAAACCACAAACTGGCACCTTATGGAAGGTAACAAAAATATTTAAAAAACAGAAACCACAAATTCCCCCGTTGTCCAAAGATAACATCACTTATTACACCTCCGAACAAAAAGCCAATGTACTAGCAGACGTATTCGAACACGTGCACAATCAAAATAACAACTTAAGTAATGCAAGTCACATTAGAAAAGTAAACATCACTGTCAGAAAACTGATTAACACAGATACTGATCCAACTACTATCAAATTAACTTCTCCTACAGAAATCAAAAAAATAATAAACAAACTAAAAAATAACAAAGCGCCTGGTATTGACAGTCTCTCAAATCAAATTATTAAAAATCTTACGAAAAAAACCATTATTAGTTTGACAATCATAATAAATAAAATAATGATCTTGTCATATTTCCCAAAAATCTGGAAAACAGCTAAAATAGTCGCTATACCAAAACCCCAAAAAAATCACAATTCTCCCGAAAACTACAGGCCTATCAGCTTATTAACTAGTTTAAGCAAAATAGCTGAGAAAATAATACACAGACGATTGTGCAATCATATAAATAATAATAACATACTAATAAATGAGCAATTTGGTTTTCGCGAACAGCACTCCACTGTACATCAACTAGCTAGAGTAGTTGATAACGTTACAAAAAACTTTAACGAAAAAAAGCATACCGGTTTAGTTTTACTGGACATCGAAAAAGCCTTCGATACCGTCTGGCATAAAGGTCTCATTTTTAAATTAATCCAATACAAATTTCCAGACTACCTCATTAAACTCATTTTTACATATATCACTGAACGTCATTTTTCTGTCTACGTTAATAATGTCCCTTCCTCCTCACGACACATTGATGCCGGGGTTCCACAGGGATCCATTTTGGGTCCTGTACTGTTTAACCTATACATAAATGACATTCCTAAAAATAAATACACCTCATTATCAATCTACGCAGACGACACTGCTATATTCACAAATTCATTTAGAATAGACACTATCACCAATAGACTAAACAAACACTTAGCAGTAATTTCAAAATTTTTTCATAGGTGGAGAATAAAACCTAATAGCAACAAAACTGAATTTATGATACTGACAAAACGAAGACCGAACACACAGCATGCAAAAATAAAATTTAACAATCAAGAAATTCACACTTCCGATACTGTCAAATACCTGGGATTATATCTCGACAAAAAACTCACTTTCACTAAACACATAAACAACATCATTAACAAAACTTACGCAACCATATATCAACTTTTTCCCGTGTTTAACAAACAGTCCTCGCTTAATTTAAAAAACAAAATGATATTATACAAATGCGTCATTAGACCCACACTTATTTATGCTTGCCCAGCCTGGAGCTATACCTGTAAAACAAACCTCAGAAAACTTCAAATTGCCCAAAACAAAGCTTTGCGTATTGTCGGAAATTTTCCCAGGTATATGAAAGTATCGGAAATACATAAATCACTAAGCATAGAACACATTACAGAACACATTCGCAATATTTCAAGAAAATTTTATTCCATTATTAACAAAAATTCAAACGTTTTAATTAAAAATATAGCAAACTATGACGACAAAATAAAACACAAGCATAAAAGATTAAAATACATAATAGTTAATGACAACTAAACAGCAAATATTATCAAGTACTGTTTTTTTTTTCTCCGCTTTTTTTTACAGCATTATAATTAAAATCAAAACAATAATTTTTGTAATTAATAATTAAACACAACACAAAATCAGTTGGAAAATTTTGTAAATATACACTGAGCAAATGTAAATAATTGTAAATATAAAAATTGTAAATAAAAATTTCTACTCTTCTTCATTCGTTTATTAAATTATTGCTATTTAATATTCTTGTATCACATGTGCGGTTTTTGAATACAGTCGTGCCTCTACTTGCGCTGCCTGGAGCTGTGCTGCTGCTTCTTTTCCCCTCTTTCGTATCCTTTCAAATTCTAAAATTTCGTCAAGATCGATTGAAAACTAACGTAAAACAAATATCAGATTAATTTTCGTTATTTTTTCCGAATGATACAAACTACATCTAGTAGTATAGGTTCTTCTATGAACACGGGGTATCGTTATCTTAGAAAACCCGGTGCTTTGAAGTGATGATTCAAATACGTCCGAAGCCGCAGGTAACGGCTAGTTTTTTTATAAGAAGCCACCAATACGGCAAACAACATATAAGTAATTTGGTAAACGGTTTTTAACGACACTCATAAAATATTATACTATAATATAATACGTGATACACGCGTTAAAATATTTATGGTTGCAATTTTCATTTCATAAAATGATTTTATTACTACTTAGTAACCTGATATTCTTCTACTCTTTATTATCAATAAAACATACAGCGATGGAATATTATAATAATTTTATTTTTAATTATACTTATTTGCGTTTTTAAAGTGAAACTTTTATTCTATCGCCCCGAATTTTTCTGGCCGTCTATTGCATGTCGCATTACAGGCGGCCGCGGAGTAGGGGTAATGTGAAAGGCGCTCGGAGTAGGCGCTCGGTAGAGCAGCCAAGGCCAATATGGCGGCGCCTATGGTTAGCATCAGCTGACCGTGTAGTATGTATAACACATAATCAGTCTGTCATGCGGGCAAGTGCTGTACAGTGTTTACATGTTTTTATTCGTGTATTCATGTGAATATTGTTGTTTATAATTAATCGTGATGGATAAGTGTCTACAATCCAACGCCGACAATCCAATAAAAGTTTCACTTGCGTCGTGGTTTCTTAAAACCACACAACTGTTTTCAATTATATTAGCGTTTTTTTGATATTTTTGAGCGGCAACTTTTTTGCGCTGAAATTATTTCTAAGCACAGGTACTCTATATAATATATATGAACAATGAATTAAAAATGTATTTTTTGTTTCTTTTAATGTAACAAAAAAAAGCATATGCAATTTACTGTTAAAAATTACATTAAAGACGATTTTTCAAAAATCAGTTTCTCCAGATATGCGAAGAAGCTATACGGATATGCAAGTATGGATGTAGACGATACGATATGCATGGCTATTAATTATTTTCGAGACGCGTATTCAAGGTCAAAGGTCTTATAGAAAATTGCACTCGTGAGACTACAGGAGGTCGTAGAATGTGTTGCGTTCGGCTGGTCATTTTTTCCTTTCACCGGTACTCTTTACATCGTCAGTAGTTCGTATCAGGGCTGACCGTTAATTTAATCTAAGAATATGTTCCATTCATTCAGTATTCAATTCCATTAATTCATTCACCAATGTCGTTTTATTAATGATAGGTATTACGGGAGATCGTACAATACATTTGCAATTCGATACGATTTTTTGTGGCACCGTCAGCTAAAGAAAAGCACGTTGAAATTTTTGACAAAATGGAGTTTATGTAGCCAAATGAGGAACATTCGTTTTGAAAATAAAACGTCTGTTAACTAGTTAAGTACAGTGACGGCCGGTCGAACTTTCTAGTTATAAAAGACCATTAGATTTCCATCGCTATAATACAAACAGGTAGAGCATGTTTTTACGAGTTCGTCGCGTAGGATTTGTGTCGTCATTGCACGAGTGTAGGCGCACGCGCGTGATAGTCATATTTATTATCCTTTAATTTTTCTGAGGAATAGAAAAAAAAATTTTAGTTGAACGAGAACGATCAAAAAACTATGTTATAATAAAATTATATGGTGGCAATAATATATTGAATAATATTAATGAAATTACTAGGTATACCTGTATAAAATCTCTTCCTTGAATAAAACTAATAAACAAACTCTGCCATCCCTGAAAGCAAGTAATTAGAAACGCCTAGTATAGCGGTTAAATACTTAAGAAGAGCTATAGCAGATAATGAATGTCCATTTATATTTTCTATTTACGTGTCCATATAACAGTAGTTAATTTATTTTTTTAAATACTAATTATCACAATCGTAAAATTTTAATTAACGTCTTGTAAAATTAAAATCTGATCGGTTTTATTAAAAAATTTCTATTTCAAATTGTTATATACCTAGATACCTATACTTTGACTATTTGAAATTTCATATACCTATATCTAAATTGTTAATTATGCATGCATTCTTTTTATTCTATAGTTTTGTTGATGCACTGAGCGAACTCAGGTTGTGTTTGCGCATGCGCCTGATTGACTTTATAAAATTCCGAGCTTGGGGACAAGCCATCACAGACGGTGACATCGAGGGCAGTTACTGTAGCCATGAAGTGATCTCTACTGTGGTAGTATTTTAAGAGCAGTTTGTAGTAACCAATCGAATTGAAAAAATTATCATTTTAGAAGATGAATACGAATAAAAAGTCTAAAGATCTTTCGTTTTATCGAAAAAATGTGTGTCAGAGAACCTTATTAAGGATATACATAGTTTGATAAATTTTAGTTGTTGATGTTTAAGTTACTAGTAATGTCATAAAATTCGAAACATCGATTTTTTTTATAAAAAATTTTGACACAAAAAATGATATAATAAAAACATTGAAACTATACCGAACATAACTAATGGCCTCAATTGCCGAGCGTCTATAAATTAATTTTACATTGTATTTTGAGACGTCATATACATACCTACTTTGTATTTTTTTGTGCAATAAATTTATTATTATTATTATTATCTACTATTTAATCTTATCAGAGTATTTTTATCACAGTTAGAACGTTTTTTATCGTTCTATTAATTAATTATTAATTTTAAAACGCACAAAAGTATTTAGCATACACATGTATAGCTATTTTAATAACAATTTGATGACAATAATATGTTACGTATAGATGTGAATACTCATATAAATAAATAAAATATAGTTTAAAAAAAACTAAAAAACACGCTTTATATCGGACTAAAAAGTAAAAAATAATTGTTTTAAAATAAGCTTAAAAAGCGTGGGGCGCTTTGTTCCACATTTTCGTACATCGAGCGCCCAACGCTTTTTAAGCTTATTTTAAAACAATTATTTTTTACTTTTTAGTCCGATATAAAGCGTGTTTTTTAGTTTTTTTTAAACTATATTTTATTTTTCACTTTTTTAGTTTGAGGATCTATAAAAGAATTTATTAATCCTGGGGGTCCTAATAAGGATAATGGGAAACTGTTATCAAATTATTGCATTGTCATCGGTCCTTGATACGTATGCAAAGTTTCAAATTAATCAGACTTCGGGAAATTGGTGAAAATAAAGCGTTTACTACAGAGGATCTATAAAAGAATTTATTAATCCTGGGGGTCCTAATAAGGATAATGGGAAACTGTTATCAAATTATTGCATTGTCATCGGTCCTTGATACGTATGCAAAGTTTCAAATTAATCAGACTTCGGGAAATTGGTGAAAATAAAGCGTTTACTACAGAGGATCTATAAAAGAATTTATTAATCCTGGGGGTCCTAATAAGGATAATGGGAAACTGTTATCAAATTATTGCATTGTCATCGGTCCTTGATACGTATGCAAAGTTTCAAATTAATCAGACTTCGGGAAATTGGTGAAAATTATGCTCAAAGATTTAAAAGAATTTATTAATCCTGGGGGTCCTAATAAGGATAATGGGAAACTGTTATCAAATTATTGCATTGTCATCGGTCCTTGATACGTATGCAAAGTTTCAAATTAATCAGACTTCGGGAAATTGGTGAAAATTATGCTCAAAGATTCCGTTACGGACATACATACATAGTTAGTTACATACATAGTTACAACCCAAACTAATATAAAGCGTTTAAAAAGAATAACAATTTGAAAATTCATTTATACTATAAGCGAGAGCTTTTTGAGTTCATTATTGAAAATTTCCTGACATTTCAAATTTGGTTATGGCAAATGATTGCGAAGTATAATTTACTTGTTGCATTCAACAGTTCTAACTATAAGAGTGTATCTGGGTCCTCTTAAGTGGTCATCAGATATGGTTTAGCGGGCCGATCAGACTAATACCTATACTTAGTGGATATTGGCCTTTCTCTTAGCTCATTCAGTGGCGTAACTTTCGATGCCTTGAAGCTTTTCAAACATCATGAATTTTAAATAAAATAATTGGGATCTGACAATTCTCGCCCCGATACTTACTCGTCTTGATACCGAAAGCTATCTAAAAAATCTCTCGGACAATGTCGGGTATAGTATGGCTATATTGTTGAGATAATCCTCTTTTTAGCTATTTAATATCATTTTTGTGCAGTCGGGCTTCTTGTTTTTATAAATTATTATTATTAAGCTATTGCATAGCTTCTATCGCGGGCTTTGAGCGCGGCGACCGAATCAAGAAATTCCGTAACGAAAAAAAAACCTAACACCCCCCACTCCGACCGGCACAGCGGTGCGGCGTTGAAAGCCGTTCATCGTCTAACGTCGTTTCAGTTCGACAGACTTCGGCACGGTGTTTGTGTGCGTGCGACTAGACGTATGCGTGTAGACTAGCTGCTAATTGCTCATAACTGATTCTATCTTTATTTGTGTATAGATGAATTTATATATAATACTGCTATAAAAATAACCTAAATTATTTAGGTTATGTGCAGAGAAAGTATATATGATCTTAAAAAAAAAACTTCGGAGAAGTAAAAACTTCGTTCTGTGCTAAATTCAAAAACTCGAGGCGACTGAATCTCAGAATTATAACTTAAAAAAAAAAAGAATTTCGAGGCAGACAAGAAATTGAAATCAAGCTCGAAATTCTGTGCCTAAGACGTCGAAAAAAAAAATGAATTTCGAGGCAGACAAGGAATTGAAATCCAACTTCGAAATTCTGTGCTTATAAAAGCTACAAAGCAACAGCAAAAAAAATGCAAAGACGGTGTTCGCATAACTCCTTTAGTTACCACTAAAAAAACGCCGTCTGTGCACTTTTTTTTGCTGTTGCTTTGTAGCTTTTATAAGCACAGAATTTCGAAGTTGGATTTCAATTCCTTGTCTGCCTCGAAATTCATTTTTTTTTTCGACGTCTTAGGCACAGAATTTCGAGCTTGATTTCAATTTCTTGTCTGCCTCGAAATTCTTTTTTTTTTTAAGTTATAATTCTGAGATTCAGTCGCCTCGAGTTTTTGAATTTAGCACAGAACGAAGTTTTTACTTCTCCGAAGTTTTTTTTTTAAGATTTCACGTCTTTTTCCAAAGTGTGAGACATTATTTTTATTTTTTCTCCAAAAAATAAACATATGTGCATTTTTAGAATTAAGAGGCCACAGATTCCATGAAGGCCAATTTTGAAGGCATGAAAAAAAAATCAATGAACAAGGCCAACCATTAAAAATACAAAATTTTTTTCATATCATTTGTAAAATACTTCTTTTGCATTAAAAAAAGAAGTTTCACTTTGAAAACTTTCCACTTTTTAATTTTTGTTGCACTTTATATGATAAATATGTTTTTTAATAAATTAAATTATTTAAATCTAACTTCAATCATATATTTTGTTATTTTTTAATAAAAAATTTGACGAAAGTGTATTTTTCAAAAAACAAGAAAATAAAAAATTAAAAATTAAAAAAGAAATAAAAATATGTAGGTATATGAGAAAAAAATTGAGAAAATAAATTAAAAATAAAAAAAACAATGAAAAATGTAAAAAAATTAAAAATTACAAAAAAATATATGATTATATATAAATATCAAGTGGAAATAAAATGGAGTAGAAAAAAAAAACTTTTCCAATGATGCTGCTGGGAATCGAACCCGAGACCCTGTTATTAGTGTTATTACTAGTCTAACGTCGTAACCACTCGTCCACGGGCACCCTCGTAGTATAAGCTGTTATTGTGGTACAGAAGTATATATGGGTGATACGAAAAATCGGTCCTATGAAAGTCACGTGGTCACAGAACTATAAAACTTGGAAACTCGTCTCATATACACGGCGTTATATGGGAGCTAGGCAAAATCAATGTATAAGAATACGTTAGAGATAGTACGTCGGCATTTAGCACAGAAAAGAATCTCTAACGAGATTCTTCGATATTATATCTATATAAATGTACATCGCGCGAAATTCTATGATCAAACTCTTAATATCGTTCTTTTTGTTCAAATTTTTTGAATGAATAATTGTTTTGGTGTGTAATTACACTATTTATACCTTATTAATTTTATACCTAGCTATTTTCGTTGTATAGAGAAGAAAACTTAAAGACCTAAAAAGAATATGCAATAGCTTTACCGCGGTAGTCCCCGAGTGCCACACGTATTTTTTTTTTTAATTGTTTCCCAACAAAACTTTCCCTCAACGATTTTGAAATTAGTGTTTTTGATAACAAATTACGGACATGTTGTACAGGTATTAAATAATAAAATAGTTTATAACGCAAATTGATAACCAAACACGTCGGATGCTTAAATAATTTTCACCGTTCATTGATTAATTATTTGAGTTCATTTAACTTAGTTTGGTGCAATCACAATCATTGTTAAACGGATTTGTTTAATTTCAAAGGGCCATTAGTACAATGAGATTATGTCGACGATGATTGTTCTATGCATTACAATAAAATAAAAATTAAAATCAAATTACTTTGTTTTGCGAACTCATATAAAAGGGTTACACTGCGTACATATAAAACATTCGCGACTCTGTATTTACTTAAAACTGACGGTGAAGCATGGCAAAAACGGCAACTCAATCAGGCGTATTCTTAACTATTCTCGACTTTGAATTTTACACATGAACTTTGAACTACATTTTTTTGATTTTTTTTCTGTCATATTTTTTTGCTAAAATTGTAGCTTGTTATACGATCTTTTCGGAAGGGTGTCAACAAATCTCTAGAGGGCTGCGAAGAGCTGTCTAAAAAAAAGCTCTGCCGATTCGATAATGGTATCGAACCGATCCAAAGTAGTGCGCGGATCTGCATTTACTTTTACGTTTTCTAAAAGTTCGAAACTTCTGACTGTTCCGGAACAACACGTTCTGTTTAAATCCGGCATTCGATTTCAATGTATTTCTGGTTTATATGGACGCTTTGCCTTTGCACAGTAAACGCGGTTTTCAATATTCTATGAGCATCGCATGCACAGTGCACAATAAAATTAATGAAGCCATTGCACTGCTACACACAACTGTTTGTGTTCGTCCTATCTCTATATAGTTCTATAATCTCTCTCTTTCTCTCTCCCTTTATCAGGGTGTCGCATTCGCTTGGCTTTCTCATAATAATGTACATATATAGCAATCATGATTACTCGGCAAATTATAATGACTCAACAGGGTTGTAACAATGATAATAAATTTTGTTAACCTTTCCTGGGCCCCGCGGGGCCATATTTTACTATGTCACATGAATATTTAAAATACACCACACGTGACTATAAAATTTAGTAGGTCTTGTTTCGCTGTATTGTGAAAAAGTTTATTTTATGGCAGAAATGTTCAAACATGAAACTAAACAGAAATTTTGTTTTATTCGGGGATGATTTTTGATAACTTTAAAATGTAACACTCTGCAATAAAGTTACAACTTTATAAACGTTTGATAACCTTAAGGAGGTTTATGCGTTACAGTCCCAATCAAAAGTAAGTCGAATTCTAAATGGGAACTTTTCCATAATAAATTTTTACAAAAGGTTATAAGTCGATGATACTAATAAATTATTGTCATAAAGGCATAAATAAATAATTTTTTTTAATATTAATTAATTATTTCAGTATTTTACTCAATGGAATAACTTTTGAATTTTTTGTACAAAGTTAGGTTAGAAAAAATAAATTTATGTAAATATCTGTATTTTACATATTTTTTGCAGTGATTAATTAAAAAAAGAAATTAGAAGTAAAAAAAATTAAAATTAAATCATTAAAAAGTTGAAAATTCAGTTAAAATTGCTAAAATTGTCAGGAATAAAAGTCCATAATCGAAAAGTGCTAAGGTATAATAATTTTTTTTATTGATTAAAAGTCTCCTAATTAAATTGGAAAAAAATATTAAAATATGCGTAAGACATCGATGCTTTACATAGTTAGTTTTCGGAACTGCTGACATTATTTGGTTATTTGCAAAAAATTAAAATGTACCGTTTTCATGCTAGGTTGACATATTTTCCATAAGACTACATGTAAAAGTTTTTTTTAATTTTTAACTTTATAAATCTCCTAACGATTTTGGATTTTTTACAGAAAATTTTGTCATAAAAAAATCTATTAAAAAAACTTTATTTTTGAGATTTTTTTCATTATCTTCATAAAACGGCTCAACCTCCTTAAAGCTGTTTAAGACACTCTAATGTTTGCTGGGATGCAGACAGAGCAATATCTGAGAATTTTTTTGAGCTATGAGAATCTAAATTTTACCAAACGTCAGCCTATAAATGCGAAAATCACTACCTACAGCAATTGCATTTTTATTTAGGATCCTTAAGCCAATTGGATGTTTTAAAATTTAATTTCATCTGATTGGAAGCTAGTGATCTTAGTTGTCAACCGTCTATAATCTACAGTAAATTAATTTTATTTTCGTATTTCTGCGAGTATAACACGCGTCGTGTTAAACGCTCGTTTGTACTGAAACTAAAGCTTTTGTGTCCCGTAAAATGCTTGCTGTGTAAGACAATGAAACAGATTATAGTGGAGCTAAACTCTAAACGAGTTTTGCAACTAGAAAGTTTCATTAAAAAAATAACGAGTAAAAAATAATAAAAGATAAAATTGCAGGTACGAAACATTAAAAAGAGAAAAATATAAACACTGTCGATTAAAAAACTTCATTATTTCTGCAAACAAAGCGTTCAATTTGAATATAGAGAAACTAGATGCACCATTTTTCTTGAGCGTTTCTTTTTCTTATTTTATTTTTATCGCGAGACGTAGACTATTATGAAATGCAAAGCTAAGAATGGAATGAAGAGTGCTTTGTTAGGACCACAGCTTCTTTTCTTACATTAAAACTCATAGTGTGAGATCTTCCAGTTTAAAGGTATAAAAGGCTATATGCAAGAGACGGTGTACTTCGGAGTTTAGTGCATAATAGTGAATGTATCTATTATCATGTATAGATACCGAACGTTTGAAAATATGAACGTAATGGAATTATTGTGAACTTCGAATTTGGCATCGAGGCTACAGACAAAATAAAAAATTGGTTGTCTGTAAAGTCGGTTTACGGACGATAGTTTTACGTGATAACGTATTAAGTCAGGCGGAACGTGACACATTTCGGAACGTGACACATTTCGAAACTTGACACTTTTTCGTGCATGCAGCCGGTGTTTCATCAATTTATAAGATTGGTATTTCATCAATTTATAAGACGTTATCACGTCAAAAATTACGTACTTACAAAGGACACTATAATATTACTACAAGCGTTTAATTTTTCAATCTAACAATTTAAAAAACCATTACCATCTTTTTGAGTATATTTCAGAGTTAACCTACTATTTTCTTTAATTTAAATCCAATGCAATTTTGAATTAAGTATTTATTTGACTAAGGAAAGTTCAGCAATTCGGCGTGGTAACCAATACGCAAAAACATTCAGATGAACGACCCAAAACTCGTTCAATTTTCCGAAAATATTGTTAGAAGTTTTGAAAGTGTATCTGAACTACCCTCAAGGAAACTAAATTACAAAAAGACATCCTAATATTTACTATTTTATGAATTGCTATTGATTTTTCAATAGTGTTCTCATACTTTATAGCAATTCTGAAAGCTGGTTATATTTGTCCCGAGTCTCATCTAGTCCCAGATACCCTATTTGCGGTTCCTAGTGTAAATATAATCAAAGAACTTATCCAAACCACGGATGTTCCATTACAAATTTCACACGTAGGTATCGCTATTGAAACTTATTTCGCAAAATCTAGTACGCTAACTTTCTTGAAAACTCTGTAGGATGTGTAACATCGTTGTAACAATGGCTTTTAAAACTTTATGTAAGACTTTCTGTGTGTAAACAACAAAGCTCTGTATTAACATCATACGTTGAATAAATTAAACGTTCGTTACACTCAAGAAATTGCAACCGCTCGTCTCTTTAATTTGTTTCATGCAACAAGCTTTCGCTTTGAACTGCAGTGCAATCTAATTTACAGCTTGATATTGTTTATCTGTGGCCACAGTTTTAAGTGGCTTATGTGGGATTTTTGTTCAAATCTAGTCAGGGTCAAATCCCATAGTTCAATTTTAGCCCACTTCTACATTTATATCTAATTGACTTAAGGAAGACGGGCGGCCACTCTAGCGACTGAAAGAAATGTTACATTTTTATAATTAATTTTCAAAAAACTGACAGGTTTTTTTAAAAAATTGTTTTAGAGGCCTTTATTCGCTATAGTTTTAAGAATACAATTTTTTTGTCATTGAAGATGATGGCACTAGAACTGTTTACATGGCATCCTGATTTTTTAATAGTGTCTTGCGGCCGTTGAAATTGAAATTAAAAAAAATATCAGTTCAAGATAAGATTATTATCTAGTACAGGATGTAGGATATTTTGAAAATCTTGATTATTTCCAAAATAGCGCATGTTGATTGTTGCTAGAAGCCAAAGGGCAAAAATTACGCAGAAAATTGTTTATAAAATATACATACTCAGTAAAAATTTCAACTCTCTACCTATTACTGTTTAAGAGATACAGCCCGCTGACAGACAGACGGACGGACAGCGGAGGTTAGTAATAGGGTCTCGTTGGGCACCCTTCGGATACGGAACCATAAAAAAGAACATTTTTGTAAAAATCCTGTGCTCTGTAGTAGGACGGAGCTTTTAAAATCAATCTGCGACAGTAGGTCGAATTATTTTACGGAAATGTCGTATTTACCTCTACTCTGCGATGTCTTCACCTGCAGACAATAATTTGAACTTAAATAAAACTTTTGGTATCTTATTATTGTAAGACCCTAAGAATTAATTTTAGCAAAAAAATTTCATTTTTTTTAATCTTAGAGTACAGCTGCCCCTTGAAACATACCGCTGAACATTTTTTGCTAATTATAATAATGTTAGTTCCTCTTAGATCATCGACTTGCAACTTTGCACTCTGCGTAGTTCTGATGACAAACTCAGTATTTTTCTAAGATTCTAATTGGTAGAAATTTCTGCAACTATCTTAACTACCTTAAATCTTCCATTTCTTATAATTTAAATCATGCGAAAAATAAATGTTTATCTCCTATTTTTACGTAAGTCACTTCGAGTTGTGATCACAGAATATACTGTAAAGAACTTCATACGTTTAACAGACTTTCATATTTTACTATGTTTGATGCAAATTTTAATCTAAACTCTAAAGTATTCACTATTCATACTGTTGGGTGTCGTTGAAAAATGACAGCTTTTAAATTAAAAGTTGTAAGTGGAAAATTTTATAAACCAGACAATTTCCTCTGGGACTAATGATTATTATACATATTATATAATTTTATCACGACAACACGTTCTAATTTTGATAATAACTATGTTATGAATTTAGTTTTTAAAATGAGCACTGATTAAATATACAGGATACAAGGCAAATTTTAAGCAATATTTATTTATTAAATTCTTTATTGACTAAAGCTCCAACACTAATAAATTGTGTATTTGTTAGACCTTTTTTTGCCTTCTATTTTGTTCCCCTAATGTAAATAAACTTCAAGCAGGGTAATTCATATTCAAATCAATTTAATCAGTTGTTTTTGAATGTCGTTGTTTTTCGTCGCGCTCACAAATTTAGAAAGGCTACTTCAAAATAACGACAACAAAAATATTCTGAAGAATTACGATGAAGGAAGGTTTTGGTTGAGGATCATAAATAAATAAGATTTACCAATGTTTCGCTAGTGGCCAACGTTTCAAAAAATTTATTTTCATCTTCAGGGCCTCAAGCTGGTCGAAAGGTGGTAAATTGTTAAAACAACATACATGATCATATTAATATGAACATCTTATTATAAAAAGCTATTAAAATTATTAAATTTTTATGAAAATGTCACGTGGTAAAAATTTTTTTTAATGAAATATTTATCTGACAATATATTATAGCCAAAAAACACTTTCTGAGGAATGCTATTTGATCATCAATTATTAGTTTTTTATAATAAGATGTTCATATTAATATTTTTTTTAACCCATAATAATATGATCATGTATGTTGTTTTAACAATTTACCACCTTTCGACCAGCTTGAGGCCCTGAAGATGAAAATAAAATTTTCGAAACGTTGGCCACTAGCGAAACATTGGTAAAGCTTATTTATTTATGATCCTCAACCAAAACCTTCCTTCATCGTAACATTCTATTGGATCAACACTACTTTATTCTGAAGAATTTCAATTTTCATACTTTAAAAACAATGTTTTTTATACATATTTTTTTTTGTTTCAGGTGTAGAAAAAGAGTATGGAGAACAGATCTTCCAGCAACAAGTGTGATAATAACATTTCATAACGAAGCGCGATCAACACTTCTTCGAACAGTCGTCAGGTAAGTTTTTTAATTAAAAAAAAATTGTAAAATAAACTGATCTTGTGCGGTTCACTGAACCCCGCAAGTATAGTGCTGAGATATTTGAAAATTAAATATGTAGAATTAATAAAATGTACATTCAGAAAATCGTGAAAATAATTAAAAATACTTGAAATTCGAGAACTCGTAATATTTTTAAACATTGCGTATTAAATTCCGTACAGTTTTTAATCATTTGCATAATAAATTCCATGATTTTATTGATATTTGCAAACGGTATCTCGGGCTTTTAAACAGCATTATACAGTTTCTCCCTTTTTAAATTAATCAAATATTAATCGGATTTTTAATGGATGAGTTCGAGCAAATATATAGGTAATTTAAATTCATAAGTTCATAATTTTAAACTTACCCTTTCATAAATCATTTTTATACAATTTTCTTCGAGAATTTAAAATTGCTTCAATTGAGTTTCCTTTAAAAGAGTTTCATGAAATTAATTTTCTCGCAAAAAATACAATATTGAAACCTTTTTATCATTCAGTTTTGTGTTTTTAAGTACAATACTCATTACCTTGATCACGCTATTCGAATTTAGTTTTGTTTTATTTCAAATTTTTTTGTCTTTAATAATTTCCATCATTTCTCCGATTATTATAGAACCCAAGAGCTGTAATAATACTGAGGATTTATATTATTAGACAAACGGAAATGACCGATGTTAAAATACATTTTAACATTTTTATTAATTTATAAGTAACCGTAAAAAATATTTTTAATTTTGCTAAGTGAACTGAAAATATGCAAAGCGGTTTAACATAAAATTCTACATTTTCTCGAGAACGGAAATAAATTGAAAACAAAATTGAGATAAACAATTTCGAGTGCGTCCCTATAATATATTTTACTGTGTTTTCTATATAAGACTGAGTTTCCCCATTCATCAAACATGCAATATTATGAATTTTATTATTAGACCAGTAAAATAACGAACTCAGTTTCCACTAATTCAAAAATTAGAAGAACTCATGGTTACAATATTAAATTTTGATAAGGTACAAGCAAGAAACGTAGGTTTCTAACTCTTCTTTAGTGTTTTTTAGCAAATCGTACTTGTCGTACTTATATAAACGTTCCCTCTTTGGACCCTTTTGCGATTTTGCGTAAATGTTTAGGATCAAATCATTTTTATTATACTGGCCTAATTTGCACAGTGCATAGTTATCTTTTTAAAGAACAGCACAAATTTGACAATAATTGTACAAATTTATTGGCCGCAGTTAGTGGAATTAAAATATTGTTATGTTAATTTAATTATATTTTGTACTTTATTTTCGTATTGGATTTACAATTTTCTTCCCTGTATTTAATTTTCTTTCTAATTTTCATAAATAGTCCAACAGTTGCTCTAATAAATTCTGCTCTGTGTTTTCTAACTTATAGAGACTTTGATGGTGTCTCTAATGTTAGAAGTCTAACCAAAACTAAAATCTTGCAGGAGATGTCTAAAATTGCTTTCCTTTCAACAATAGCCATTAATTAGGTTTTACGTTAAATCCAGTAAAAACAAAGTGAAGCGGCCTTTTTCCCTTCACTGCATTGTCGGTGGGATAAAAAAAAAGAATAAAGCCGTCAGCGAATGAAGATACTACCTGTTTTTATCAAGAACTAAATTATAAAGACTTATTCACAATTAGCTGAAAATAAAGCAGACGAATCAAACTCAGTAATATAATACGACAAATAATTATTACTTAGGTTTATTAGTTGTAATATACATGAGTACAACGATATCTGCAAACTTCAAAAGAATATAGTTAGTAAATATAGTATACTTATTCGACTAAGAATGTAGACTTAAATAACTGAGTCAAAAGATGTGTAAAGTGTAAACACAGGCTTAACTTAAAAACGTCAACTGTTGACCAATGAGAGCTAACAGTGAAGTTTTGCTTCACTTCCGTGACATTTCATTAAATGGATCAAATCGAAATTGGGAAGGGGGGATCAGCAGAGATTTTTAAACCGGTGCACCGAAACAAGTGTAATTTCAGGTGTCTATTCGTCTCTTCTGCCATAACTCTTAAAGATCAACAACACAACCTTTTTATTTTTATAAATTATTTAAAATTAACTACTCTTTTAGCTAGCTTTTTGAAATTACTCGAGCGAATGTTCGGGCAAAATTGACCTACGCGGGAGCGAAGCGGCGAACAAAAGCTATAAGTCGATATTAGATGTTTAAATATTTTAAAATACAATTAAACTCGGGAAAATCGTAAAGCATTAATTCTGTTTAGTGAATTTAGCTAGTAAAAGTTCAGTCTTGTGAACGGAATGCGGTTTGCGACAGAACTTCCTCGTCCGACATATTTTACACCGGCACAAAATGCATCTCGGCGCCACATACGAATGAATTCCCTTTTTTGCAAATGCGAGCTTCGAGGTAAATGCACTGTCCGGAAAATATCATCGAGGAGAACTTATAATAGAGGTATGTTCCAAGCAGCCAGCAAACGGTAACGAAACCATCGCCGTCATGCGTAGGTAGCTTAAAACGTGTTCCAATACCGATACAAACAGTTTCGTTTTAGCTACTGCGCATGACGGTGACGGTTTCGTTACCGTTTGCCGGCTGCTTGGAACATACTATAGTAAATATTAAATTACACTACAAAAAAATTGGTTGTCTGTAAAGTCGGTTTACGGACGATAGTTTTACGTGATAACGTATTCCGCTCGAATATCATACTTAATAATACATAACCTAAATTTTAGTAGCTGTCAAACTTGCGCCGATCGTGCTTCTCTATCGCTTATACTGCGCTATCGCTTGCACGCACAGGGTCAGGCGGAACGTTACACTTTTTCGTGCGTGCAGCTGGTGTTTCATCAATTTATAAGACGTTATCACGTCAAAAATATCAATATTCGAACTTTTGATTTTAAATACTGCTATTAAAGTTTATGTGCAGCAGCCGTTGCCACGCAATTAGTTGACAGATCCACTGGATTACGCTTTTACTCAACGGGACGAGGCAACCTCTGTAATCAATAACCATGGTTGTACAGAAAAAAATTGGTTGTCTGTAAAGTCGGTTTACGGACGATAGTTTTACGTGATAACGTATTCCGTAATACATAACCTAAATTCTACATATAATAATTATAATAATTCGAATCTATGATATTGCATCTTTCGCTTCAAATTTAGGTTAATTTTATGTATTGAAATACTCACCACCTATAATAATAATTGTTTTTTTTAACTTTCTTTCTTTCGTATTTATTTTAAGTCTCAAAGATTAATTGTCATAATATTTTGAAAACAATTGTTTCACTGTTTATATAAAATTCCAAAACCTACTTACAATATTTAAGTATTTTCATACGTCAAAAAATTGATTTTTATAATGATAAAATTTGTATGAAAACGATTTTTTCGAGAGATGAGACCTAGCTAAAACGATTTTTTGCCCCCCAAAATCCCTTTTCAGTAAATTTCATCCAAATCGTTAGGGCCGTTTTCGAGAAAAGCACGCACAGGTTCAGGCGGAACGTTAGGAACGTTACACTTTTTCGTGCATGCAGCCGGTGTTTCATCAATTTATAAGATTGGTGATTCATCAATTTATAAGACGTTATCACGTCAAAAACAAAAAATAAATATGGATAGGAAACACTATTTGATTATTTATATTTACTTCCGAAACAGCGTGTGCTGTCTGTCCTCTTGATATTCTTTTTTCAATGAAGTTCACAAACCGTTATTGTGGCTGTAATGTATCCCGGTTGAATAATGCTCAGTGTGTTCGGTGTCTACACTCTACACTCTACGCTGCCGTGCCGTGTGCCGGCAGAAAATATACGTGGAATAATGCAATTTATATTGTTTACGCTAGTATATAGAAAAAAAAGTTTTTTTTCTTCAAATAAAGCTTATTCTACATCGAGAGGTTTTAAAAAAGAAAAATAAGATTTTTTTTTTTATTTTTGTAGAAAGGCTATCCACTAAATCTTATAGATATTTTTTATAATATTAGGTATACAGGTTGTTTCTACAATTTATTATTCTATAGCACAATGGGGTTAATTTAAAAATTCGTTTTTTTCTTAACTATAATTCATAAAAAAACGACAGAAAACGATTTTTTTGTCGACAGTCATGCACATTTATCTAAATTCATCTATAACGAGCATTACGCTTTTTCTCTTGGCATTTCGTAACAAATGATGTTCTACTGTATTATTATTGACGTATTTCATATTTGCAAAAGTATTAATTAAAATAAGGACTAAATTAATTATATTGGATGTATAATCAACCGTATAAATCAGTTCAGTGAATCCTGAGCGACGGTTGCACGCAAATCCATCAATTCCTAATTAGCAAATAAAAGCGAGCAGGTGTTTTAAGAGCCTTTGGAATTGTGTATAAATAGTGGAAATAAATCTATATAAATTAATGCGACACGTTTTGTTTCTGTGCTAATCATCTGTCTGCTTTTACAAATTTAAACACATTTTCAATAAAGCATCAAGTTCACAGTAGAATTTAATTTAGAGCCTAGGAGTCTTAACTTTGAGGACCTCTTTATTTCTCTACTTTTTCCAAGTGTAGACCAGACATTTTTTGATTTCATCAAGTTTTCATTCTTACTTTCATAAATATTGAGAAAATGTTTATCATGATAGCATCACAACAAAACACTTTTATTTTTTATTTTATTACAAACGGAAACAAACGCATGTACTTATAAAATATTATAGTGCGTCAAAGGAAAGAACGTCGATGCGGAAACTGAGTGAAATTGGATTTCTGTGAAACCATAAGCGGAGAAGGTGTACCCGCGTAGGGAGTGATGCGATTATCGACAAGGGCGATAATATTGATCAAAATTTATTATCATTTTGAAATAGAGTAAAAAATCATACTATCTCTATAACAAATCTCATCAATTACAAGTTTGGTCAATTACCCATACGCCGCACAGTGGGGCCAAGTACACTAATTTGTGGCAGAAACTCCAATGGCAGAAATCGACAGCAGGTAGTAGATAAATAATACTTAGATAAAGTTGAGTAGTGCGTGTACTCGCTACCACCAAGCGTCGAGCGCAGATCATGCAGTCATCCCGTTCAGACCAGTTTAATTGTTGGTTATCCTAGCGGCTATACGAGCGGAATGAAATTTGGCTATTACTTTGTGTTAACAGTGCGCCTCAATGTTATTATATAAAAAATTGCTAATAGCATGGAGTGTTTACCCTCAGGTTGGTCTTTTGTTTCTTAATTGTTAATACGGTTTTTAGGTAAATAGGATGTTCTAATTATATAACCAAAATAAATATGTTAATTGAACTTGTTACTTGAATCTACATATATGATTTTACTTGTCATTAGGGCAGATCATGTTCCTAATTCTAACTCTGAATCAGTCTTTGTAACTTGTATTTGTAGAATCACGAACAAAATGTTGCGCATATTTGCGCCTTTTGAAGAAAATTTCAGTGAAAAATGAGACTATGGTAGTTGCCATTTTTAATGATATTTCTTTCTTCTCTTTTAAGGATCAGGTTTTATGGACACTAAACGCACCAAATGTCAGTAGTTTGAAGAAATAGATAGCAACGAATCATTAAATGATAATGATTCCGACGTTTCCCTATAAAGTTTCTGCATAAATCCAATACATGTAATAATTATTTTTGGCAATGTAATTATAGCATAAAAATATTAAATATCTTTATAATGTTCGTTATACAAGTTTTATTTACCTAGAAAAACATAAAAAAAATATTAAAATAATTTCTGCCAACAATTTATATATTTGGCCCCAGTGTGCGCCGCAACGTTACTGCCACTGGTAGACAACGGCATTAATGAATCAACACCCAGTATTGACACAGTTGGATATTGAATAAGAAATGCCTCAGGTTAGATATGTGACATTGTGACACGAGCGTTTTGAATAACCTACACATACATATTGGCAGAAATCGTTCGTTTCTTTTTATGCCACTTTCTCTAAATAAGAGCTCCTATGCGCATTCTTTTGACCTACGTTCTTCCCTCAGTCAATCTATCTATACGCAAATAAAACGCTATTAATATTGTTGTGTAAGAGAATTTCAATACTTGAAATAATTCAAATACAATCGAACTGAATTTATTACTCAATTGAAATAAATTGAATTAATGAACCGATAGAATTTATATTAAACAAAGAAAATTGTTTACATATTATAGTATCGAAAACAGGGGAATAAATGCTGATAATTTATTTTAAAAAAACCTGTTTATACCAACACTGTGTTCGTTTTTATAAAATTCGAATTTTTAAATAATACCTATATCTGTTTAAAAACAGTAGCTCTCTGAAGTAACTATAAAATGTGGAGCACATTTATTACATTCAAAAGAATAACAAAGTTAGTAGCAAGTAAACGAACTTCGTGGGGGGTAGGCAATATAGAAGAGGTGTAGAAAACTTGAAAATTAATGTCTGAACTATCTTCGAAGTAATAAATCAAGATCTTAAAAGTTTTTAATTAAACATTTTTTACACTCTGAATTTATCTTTATAATATAAGCATGAAGTTTTGTGTTGTACTTACCTAAGTATTTTATAGGTAGGTTCTATACTTGGTTTTATTTTATTATTATAGGTACTCTGTTCGACTGAGTGCAAAGAAATGGAAATATTAAAAAGATATTTTTAATTTTTAGTTTTAATTATCTTATATAAATTTGTTCGCACCAGTACACACATACAAAGTGAAAAAGTAATGCAGCAGCGCCATGGTGGAAATATTTACGTCACGATGTTCAAGTTCGACCGAAAGTTTTGTTTTCAGCTTCGGTCAAAATCAGGCCGAAGGTTTTGCCGAAACTGAACGTTAAATTTAGTGAATAATCGAGTACAAAGCCGCGAGAGAAACGCGATTATTAAAGAGAGATGCCGGCGTTATGGGCACACCGTGTCATATTTTCACCTACAGCGTTGTAAATAAAAATAATTTTACATCGTTTCTTATATATGTTCCCGTTTACTTACTAACTTTGTTTTTGACGTGATAACGTCTTATAAATTGATGAATCACCAATCTTATAAATTGATAAAACACCGGCTGCATGCACGAAAAAGTGTAACGTTCGTAACGTTCCGCCTGACCCTGTGCGTGCTTTTCTCGAAAACGTCCCTAACGATTTGGATGAAATTTACTGAAAAGGGATTTTGGGGGGCAAAAAATTGTTTAGCTAGGTCTCATCTCTCGAAAAAATCGTTTTCTTACAAATTTTATCATTATAAAAATCAATTTTTTGACGTATGAAAATACTTAAATATTGTAAGTAGGTTTTGGAATTTTATATTATAAACAGTGAAATAATTGTTTTATAAATATTATGACAGCTAATCTTTGAGACTTAAAATAAATACGAAAGAAAGAAAGTTAAAAAAAAAACAATTATATTATATGGTGAGTAATTTAAATAAATAAAATTTACCTAAATTTGAAGCGAAAGATGCAATATCATAGATTCGAATTATTATAATTATTATATAAATTTAGGTTATGTAATATTACGGAATACGTTATCACGTAAAACTATCGTCCGTAAACCGACTTTACAGACAACCAATTTTTTTTTTGAAAGAATAGCTACCTTATCGTTATTTTAGATAGATACTGTTTTTTCACAGAAATATATTTCCATTTGGAAAAAAAATGGTGCGGGCCCACTGCACTGACTTTTACTCTGAATTGCATCTACCTATCCAGCAAATGTGCTTATCGAATCTGCCATTTGTTTTTATTTAAATGTGGAAAATTCTGCTAAATTATTGATGAATTCTGATATTTGCTCATCCCTCTCTAAGTAGTTGCCTATACAAAATAAGCATTTTGGAGAATTTAATAATATTTTAAGTAAACATTAAAATAATAAATTTTACATGTACATAATATATGAGATACTTTTCCTGTATATATATAACAATGATACTTTCAACCTTGTATCGACGACGAATGTAGATAAATCCTCGTAAGATCATTCATTTCCTATTCCACTATCTTTACATAATCACAAACGGCTTTAGAGCTTTATTGTACACTTCTATATGTAGAACATAGATCTTCTTACATGTCTAATGTACATACATACGTATTATTACACTTACATAGCTGAGTTTATAGTACATATATAGTGAGTTCAAACATAAGCTGGGATTATTTAAATTCTATTGTCTGATCAAAACTAACACGGATACAATAATAATTCCAACTTTCTTTCTGAACTCGACTTTGGCTATCTTCTTTGCGTTCTCCTGGAAATCGGTAAAGAATATTATTTTTAAAATAACAAATCCCGCTTTTCTTCTACACTTCACTAAGTGTTAGATAGCGTTGTGTATATGATATCGCCTTTTTTTTTAAACTTCTAGAATTATTATGGCCAAGTGCAGTTTCATAGTATCAACAAATTTAAGTTGACTGTTCTTTCAGATTATAAATAAAAAATGCTCTCGGGAAATCTCAAATTGTGGTCGCAAAAGGCATTATACTATGTGCTTTTACAAAAAAATCAGCAATTTAGAAACTTAAACTCTGTGGTATTTTTTATTCCGCTTCGGTGGGGTTCATCGCTATTAAAGTAAGCAAATACCCAAGAAAAAACGACGTTTATGTGAGCGAAGTCGCGGGCAACGACTTTTTATGACATTTTGTATAAATACTAACAATTGGTAATGCAAAATTTAAATATATGACACTTTTTACAGAACCTCAGTTATCGTCAGTATTTTTGACGTGATAACGTCTTATAAATTGATGAATCACCAATCTTATAAATTAATAAAACACCGGCTGCATGTACGAAAAAGTGTAACGTTCCTAACGGTCGTAACGTTCCTAACGTAACGTTCCTAACGCGTAACGCGTAACGTTCCGCCTGACCCTGTGCGTGCTTTTTGCTAATTTCTCGCTCAATTTAAATCAGATCGGTTTGAAATCAGTCTTAAACGAAAGAGGAGAACATTTTACATAGATTTCGTATAACAGAATTTGCCTAAACAGTTTTTTTATACAAATTTAGATAGAAAAATAGCTGTATAAATGCAATGTTGTCTAATGCATGGCGCGACGCGGTTGGTCGTCTTTGTTTGCCGTACATGGAAATTAGAAGAGAACGTATGTCTTGTCTTAACATGAAAACGGCTGCATTTCTAATGTTTAATTCAATTTTTTGACATTAGTATTTTGTGAAATGCAACGCCTTCTAAGTTAAGTATTGGAATAACTAATTATTATTAGAACATAATACTTTGACAGTTGCAAACGTCACTTTTGACATTTCTTTTCATTCCGACACCAAGGATAAGCGGATTGAAACCAAATTTTGGGAGGTTTAGGTTATGTATTACGGAATACGTTATCACGTAAAACTATCGTCCGTAAACCGAATTTACAGAAAACCAATTTTTTTTATTAAAATAGGGTCTCGATGTATCTCGCTATGTTTACATATTCACGAGAGTAGCTTAAAACACGAGAGCAAATTCGTTATTCACGCGAACGAAGTCTTAAGAAAAGCCCAATGTCTATAAAATGCGTGATTGAAATGACGTAGAGTAATACAAACAAACACTAATGCACGTTTCTTGTTCGCAGTGTACTCAACAGAAGCCCAGAACATCTAATTAAGGAAATCATCCTCGTTGACGACTTCAGTGACCACCGTAAGTACCCGTTGTGTATTTGTACAATATAGGAGTATATTATAGTAGGTATAGGAATAGGAATAGGTACAGTTGTACGGGACGGGTCGGCTTTATCAGTCCTACATACGACACTCCTTGACTTCAAATGACTTCCTTCTGTACGCCAGGTCCGTTCTATCGAATTTTATATTATATAAATTATTTTCACCAAACTATATACGGTATGTATTTGAGATTGTTTATTTCCACGTACAATCTAAACGGTTCGATGGATTTTGAAAAATGAGGTGTCGATATATTCGTCTTAGTTTCATGCGTGACACTGGGTGCATGAAGTCACGGGAGATTTAATATGGCAGACGCTTGATGCCAACTCAAAAGTCATTGATTCTGATAAATGAGATGTCGATTGATTCGTCATAGTCCTAGGAGTGACATTGAGTATATGAAATCACGGAAAATTCAATATGAGGGTTGGTACTAGACGCCTTACTGTCAATACGCTAAAAATTCCTCAAACTTTTTGTGCGACGTATTAAATGAAAAGGCGTCATGAGTAGATTTCAAAAATATGTATAGGTTTACATTATAGGAGTGATATTGCAGTAAAAATAAATAATTTTTTAAAAGCGAAAACCCGACTGCGTAAAAACGATTAACTAAAAGGAAGAAATCGAGTCAGAAAATCTCGACAAAGAGCAGGTGGTGATCCAATTTGTCTCTTTTTAAACGCTTTATATTAGCTTGGGTTGTAAGTAACTATGTATGTATGTCCGTAACGGAATCTTTGAGCATAATTTTCACCAATTTCCCGAAGTCTGATTAATTTGAAACTTTGCATACGTATCAAGGACCGATGACAATGCAATAATTTGATAACAGTTTCCCATTATCCTTATTAGGACCCCCAGGATTAATAAATTCTTTTATAGATCCTCAAACTAAAAAGTGAAAAATAAAATATAGTTTAAAAAAAACTAAAAAACACGCTTTATATCGGACTAAAAAGTAAAAAATAATTGTTTTAAAATAAGCTTAAAAAGCGTGGGGCGCTTTGTTCCACATTTTCGTACATCGAGCGCCCAACGCTTTTTAAGCTTATTTTAAAACAATTATTTTTTACTTTTTAGTCCGATATAAAGCGTGTTTTTTAGTTTTTTTTAAACTATATTTTATTTAATATTGAATGAGTTTTCACCTTCTGTGTGCTGACTTGCTTTCTTTCTTTTAAGTTAATTTTATTTTTGTGCAGTCCGATTTCTTGTTTTTTTTTTAATATCCATATCATTTACCGCGTAATGTAGTGCCTCCCTTGATTTAGTGACATGATATTAAGCTTAGAATGATATGTACAATAGCAACCGTAAAATTCAAATTAAATCAATCGAGCGGTTATCAAGTTTACAAAAAATTGAATATCTCCGTTGAATTTAAAGATATCGAAATATCCTTTTCAGCATTTCTAAATAATAATATAATAATAATAATTTTATTAATCCAGTAGATCGTAAGATATAGGACATGTCAATATATATATATATATATATATATATATATATATATATATATATATATATATATATATATATATATATATATATATATATATATATATATATAAAATATTATATCACGTTAGAATTTTCAATTACTAACGAAAACAATAATAAACAAATAATAATAAATAATTATAAATACATAACAATCAAAATGAGATAAAATGACGAACAATAATAAAGTTAACCTTATTAGTTATTATCACGATATGACACTATCAATTAATTATTATCAGTGTTTTCGTCAAATGGAAACTTCCAAATTGTTGATAAAAATTCAACAAGAAACAATCAGTGAACGAAATATAAATAACGGTCCTGTATGCTCTGGGCGCACTTCGCTCGTTTAACAGTTTATCCCTTCAGTTTCGTTGTATATCCTTCCGTTTATGGTAGGCCGACATCTAACTGGCATAGTTAAGTACGGACGTTGGCCACTTCTACCGCGCCACTAATAGAACATCTGCACAGCCCACATATTAATATATTATGTCCTCGAAATACGCATGCCACGGCCGGTTTCAATTGCAATTTATAGCTTCTCAACAAAAACCGACAGGGAATATATTTTAAATCAAAGAAGAGTGATCTTTCTGAACGCGCGTATGCACCAAAGAAATATATTCAAGCCAACATTTTTGATCGGAACGTTTTCAAATATTATCGAATGAATTTTAATTCTCAGACACCATACTTCCAAAGCCAAAGCTCAAGCATCTGCACTCTAACCTCAAAACTATAACACTACGGTTCGACTTCAAACACCGCTACTTCTCTCTAATTTTTTTCACAGTCGTGGTTAATTTGAAGTTTTAAATATGAAAAAGAATTACTACACTGATTTACCGACTTGTATTATGTAACAGGATTTTCTGAATTAAAGTGATTTTTTTATAATAAATAGAGACTTGCAAGTAATGATTTTTTAGCTACATACTCGTATATTTTGAATAAACCTTTCAGTGTTGCACTTTCCACATCATTTGCTATTTAAATATTAACATAATATCGATTTATAAGTTTTGTACATATTAAACGCACTATCACAATCCAGAGATTTGAGCCTGGGGACGAGGAATGTGTATACCTATTGTTAAAATATAGAGTTGACTTTTGGGCACCTGGTTAAAATATAATTAATATCAGTTTTCGTAAAGTTGAATAATGTGACAAATCCGGTCATCTGTACCAATTAGCGGCGTACCGAAAGTCATAAGTAAAAAATAATGAAAGCGGTGGTACGAGACCGAGTATGGTACCCACTGGATATGTGCATTAACGATCGTGGGCAACCCAATACGCACCGACGCCGCGTCGCAGCGACTGTCTTCACATCTCCATATCATTATGTTCATGTAATACTGGTGAGCTAGTGTCAGAAAAAAATAGCACATTTCTGGGTTCAGGCCAACTTGCAAGCATGCTTTGATTAATTTTTACATGACGTTATACAGCGTGTCCCATTTTAATGTCCCACCCCGGATAACTTTTGTCAGTGGCCTTGAATGAAAAATTGTTTGGTACAAAAGTTGTACAACTTGGAGGGGGACATTCGATGGCACTAATACTTTTGACCTTGGGTATAAGGTTCAAGGTCATTCAAGGTCAACTTTGTTTTTTTTAATGGAACGTCCTATTTTTGACATCGGCAATCGATTGCGCGTGAAAAAATATGAGACTTTTGTTTGAAACTTTTTTTGAAAACGGGCAAATTTTCTCAATTAATTTGGCCTTCAAAATTGAAAATTTTTGAATTTGCAACTCGAGAATGGTGAGATTTTCTTCAAAAACAATAGGGCTTTTCATATTTGCATACCAAACATCCTCCCAAAATTTTGTTTCAATCCGTTCATCCGTTTGACCTGTATAGTGTTCACAGATTAACAGAAAAACCGACTAACAGACTAACAGACGCACGGAGTTTTGCCCGTTCTCGAAAAAAGTTTCAGACAAAAGTCTCATATTTTTTCACGCGCAATCGATTGCCGATGTCATAAATAGGACGTTCCATTAAAAAAAACAAAGTTGACCTTGAATGACCTTGAACCTTATACCCAAGGTCAAAAGTATTAGTGTCATCGAATGTCCCCCTCCAAGTTGTACAACTTTTGTACCAAACAATTTTTCATTCAAGGCCACTGACAAAAGTTATCCGGGGTGGGACATTAAAATGGGACACGCTGTATAATATAACGAATAGCATTTATATACATTTGAAGTTGGAATGGTCCCGTCGCGATCACCCAATTGGCTGGAATTTTTTTGATTATAACATCATTAGGTCTGCGAATTGATATTTGTTTGCGAGAATTTTAAGCCCTTAATGCATCCGTTCAAGTGATTGACTTTTTCTAATTCCAATAATTAGCAGGGATTATACACCCCCAGTTCATTATATGCAATTTTCATAATTTTTTCCCGATACTGTTTGGTTGATTATATTTATGATTGTGGTAACATTTTTCAGTATAATTTAAATTGTTCAATTTCGCTTTTTCTGTTTGTGCCCAGTTTCTTTCAACACTTAAGTTCCTTAAACTATAGTCTGATCATTTTAAATAGGTTCTGAGCAGATTTATTAGCATGTTACAAAAAATGCGAATATTAATAATTCAATTAATAGGGACGCATGTATCGGACAGTAAAAAAAGAGTCAATGATTTTTCATGTATTAAATGTGCCATGTTTCTCAAGTTAAAAATAATATTTTTTTTTTATTAACGAACACAAAAATAAAACACAAATCATCATTAGCACTGTTTTCTTCCAGTATGTGGTATGTGGTACCTATACTTATAATATATATATAATATTACAGTGTGACCTCTTTATAACGTCCTTCGTTATAACGAAAAACTCCCTATAACGTAGAAAATTTTACAGTTTGGTTGGTTTACCTTAAAACCCATACATTAATACCCTCTTTATAGCGTAACAACCATTCTCTATTACGATGAAATATGTTCATATTTAGGCGTATTTAACAGTGTAATTGTTTTTATACAACAAAGTGAAGATGAAGAAGATGATAAAGAAGATGATTTTTAACCATCATCAACTATTCAACAAGCACTTGATGCCGCTAAACTTATCGAAACATTCAGGGCCCTCGTAAGGCCTCACGCCGCCCGCGTGCGGATTCATAATTGATGCCCCTTATTGGGGATAAACTCACTAGAGTAAACTGTTCTCTACAAAAACAGTTTACTCCGTGCGATATTTCACGGCGTTCTTCTCCTGTCGTACTTATGAATGAGAGAAAAATTTAGTTTCACCGCTGAGCTGAGAGAATTCATTAAGTCAAAATAATCATTAGTTTATCAATTAGGAAAAATGAATACCAGTGCAATTAATAAAAACATAAATACCAACTAACCATTACGACTGAATGTGAATCCCCTGGAATTAACTTGCAATTTTTTCCGTACTACACTCACATGAGGGAAAGAATATATTATCAATTATATCATTCAGGTGCACAAGTCTTACGTAAAAAAGTATTTGTTGATTGAAAAATACTTTACTTCACTCACACTCTTGCAGGAATCGACAGGAAAATTCAAGATATCAACATACGCGGGAGTTTCCCGATAGGGGTGCCCTGTCTACGCGCTGATGTGAATTAACTATCGAATCGAAAACTGCGCGCGAAATATTTCGAATTCGAATATCATTAAAAAATAAATAACTACTCGTAAGAGTTTTCACGCAGGCTTGAGTATACAAATAAAATTGATATAATATCAGTTATATATTTTTTCTATACAGTACAAAAAACATAACACAACTAGGCCATTTGCCGCCCCTTGAATGTGCCGCCCGCGTGCATCGCACACATCGCACTATAGGGCGCGAGGGCCCTGGAAACATTCCTTTTGTTTAATGAAGGTGATTCCACCACATCCCAAGAGTCAAGACATGCATAATACTTAATAAAATACAAAACAAATATTGGCATAGCAAAAACGCCAAGCAAAGTTAACAGACTACATGGAATAAATTAATTAGGTGAAATTTGGTTATTTTTCTTTCTTCCCTCCATATAACGAAAACTCTTTATAACGAAAAAAAATGCTTGGCCCCTTGAGATTCGTTATAAAGAGGTTACACTGTATTTAATAATAATTCAAATCTTTGATTAACGTCTGAATAGAACTCTTCAAATAAATAAAATTGTCGACCAATAAAGTTATTTTTTTAGAACAAAAATCGAAAATATCGACATTAATAACAATATATAAAGAAACATTATTATTAATAATAATGTGTCTTTATATATTGTTATTAATGTCGATATTTTCGATTTATGTTTTAAAAAAAATAACTTTTGAACCTGAAAGCTCGCAAACGCTGTATATGCAAAACACCCACACGTTATGTAAATCATAATATGTCACATAATATCCAGTTGTATGTTGGTAACATGTGTAGAGGATCTCCCTGTTCCCAAATGAGAAGACAGCAATAAGTAGCAAAGGGATACGCTTACACGTTCACACAGCTTATCGGTCACGCCGGGGATAGATGTTGTGGATGGAAACCTTCATTATACACTGCTGCCGTAACACAACACCCACACCCACACATACGTATCTATAATATTATACACGCGCACGTGTTCATATATTATAATAGAACCTCGATTATCCACACTTCTCGGTAAATATAGATTGATAATCAAAAATACCAGAAAATTAACCAAATGGATGCGTTGGAAGTTATACTTCTTTGGCGTGATTAAAAAGTAATTTTATATAATTTACATGCAAACATTTTTTTTTTGAATAAATAATAATAAAAGTACTGGGTCGAGACTAGCTGTAGATACAGTCATTGGACGCTGCACGTATGCGAACATGGTCTCTACCATACTCTATCGTCTTCACTCACTGAACCGAAAAACTGCATCTGCATCGATATATTATATGGCGAAGGCATGTTCATTAGTGTAAGTCAATGGTTACCTTATTGTGTTGGTAGCCTTTTTCTGCTATCAAATTTACCGTGTTAATCGTGTTTTCAAGTTGTATTAATGGTCTGGATATTTGAGACTCTCCTGTAAAGCGATGGGTGGATCTATCTCACCAATTTACTCTCTCTGTTCCTGCTGTCACAATCCAATAAATATTTTACTGCTTATGAGGATTTGTAAGATACGAGCCATGGAAAATCCATGTAAAAATTGTATATCGCTACGATCTCGACTATTCTAATATAGTACACATTGTTGTAATATTAAAAAAAAAAAAATAAAACAAGAAACGATTAAAATAAACTCATAGAATACACCTGTAGAAATGCAATAGCGAATGAAATCAATGCCTAATTTTTCTTATGACAGATGTTGGATTATAACGAATTTCATTTTTTTAAATTAAATATTTGTGAATGGTAAATTTATGACGGAATAAATAATAATAATTGCATTAATTTTATATTAACTTGACAACTGTGGCCATTATACAAAACTGCGACATAAGTCCAGCGTCATTTCCCCTCATATATTATATTATATAGCTGCATCATAAATACAGTTGCAATAATGACATGTACATAAATAAATGGGATATTACCAATAATGCTATGGTATGTTTTAATATAATGTACAATATACATGAATTGTTATATAAAACTAAACATCTCTAGTCGATTGACTCACTCGCATTTTCTTAAAAATCATTTGTACCGTCACCACGGCCGAACTGTGTAGCTTTGCTCACTTACAAACTTGCTTTTCAGATCACTGTTTGCCGGACAATACACATATATATAGTTCGGCCCTAATTTTATCCGAAATAATCTGCTGACTCATCTCTAGTGCCCGCAATTCCTCGACCTGGAAACTCTGATCTAGATTATCCCTATATCCCCTATCCCTATATTATTAAACGAGCTAATCTTGTATCTACCTATGTACCTACCTATGTCCCTAAATATTTTCTCGAAAACGGCCGTAACGATTTGGATGAAATTTACTGAAAAGGGATTTTGGGGGGCAAAAAATAGTTTTAGCTAGGTCTCATCTCTCGAAAAAATCGTTTTCTTACAAATTTTATCATTATAAAAATCAATATTTTGACGTATGAAAATACTTAAATATTCTAAGTAGGTTTTGGAATTTTATACAAGCAATGAAACAATTGTTTTCAAAATATTATGACAGTTAATCTTTAATTACTATCCAAGTGAGACTTAAAATAAATACGTATTTGAATATCAGTATTTTATTTAATTTTCCGAGCAAAGCTCGGTCACCCAGGTACTATCTCATAACAGAAAAGTAGTAGCAAAGTTCCAGCTATAGTGATGGCGGGCGGCGGGCCTAATAATAATTTTCTGAATATCGAAAAGACCTTTATTTTTTTGTACAAACAATGAATTTATAAGCCGTTGTCTAGGATTAGCTAGGATGTGGTATAAATGTGATATCTGTCACAGGCGCGTGAATTCTAGGAGCAAAAATGTTATATTTCCGAAACAGTAAAAGCAAGTGACACGAGGACCGAGGGCAGAACGACGATCGGGTTTTCTCGTTGTTTCTGGCAACCTCATCCTGCCACTCGCCACAAGTTGATTATATTATTTACTTAACAATTTTCTCTTGTTTGTTCTTATGTTTTGATAAAAGTAAATGTTGAACTTTTTTTTTCATTGAGTTGAGAGCTAAACTAATGTTTCGCGTCAGCAAGTCAGTGTTATAGACAATCTTAAGTTTGTGTAAATAGCGACGAAGGCAATAATGCTCGCTGTTAGATGACAAGCACCAAACTAGCAAAGTAACGCCATGATGTAATGAAACTGAACAGGGTGGCAATACAAGGCCCGGGCCCCGTATACACAACTGTCGCCCCGTTAGATTACGCGCGCGTGTAGCAACACGACATTGAACAAATGTTATTATTAAAGTACCGCAAACATATCACAACTGGTTACTCACCCTCCAACCAATCTTGTCGAAGCTTTACAATCGCATCTCGACCTACCATAATATCGCGTGTTACATTATGATGATCGAATGTATAATACATTTTTCATAAAAATAATTTATTTCAGTTGCTCCAGAAGAGATGTAAAGGTCGCATATAAAAACACAAATCAATTGTGTACGTAGAGGGAAAGTTTGATCGAGGAACAATTCAAAATCAAGCTTTATCGATGTTTCGCTTGTAGCCGACGTTTCGAATAAAAATTGAAAAATTCATTTTCATTTTCAGGATCTCATACTAGTTGAAGGGTGGTAAATTGTGCTAATTTTAAATACAAGATCATCAACATTAAAATAGGTTATGCAATTTATGAAAAAAACATGTTGATATTTATTATTGACACAAAACTTATTACGGGACGATAAATTTTGTGTTATATATAAGTTTATTCAACTCATGCGCGCTATTCATGTTTTATTATGCCTAAAAACCGAACCCTAAATAGCCATTTACCGACTGGTGACAATTACTTGTCATAACTCAATGAAGATACCTACTAGCTCGGCCATTGTGGAGTAATGAAAATAAACGTAACTATTTTCTGAGTCGTAACGAAATAGTAGGTAACAACAACTCCGTTGTTACCCATTGAGGCTAAAATTGAGAGGCCGAATGTTTTCGACATGGAGTTTATTCATAACCGGCTAACCTCAAACCAAAACATTGAATCGTGCTGTTTGGTGCTGTTAGTATTGACAGTTTTTTTTTATAAAGAAATAAATAGATATTTACAACATCTCATTAATAACAATAAATAAAACATGAATAACGCGCAATTGTTGAATAAAATTATGGGCGCAACTTGTAGGCTAAGTCATGACCTGTCAGCGCGATGAATGACTTAGACTACTAGTTACGCCAATAACTATTTCAGTATCTAAGCGTAAAATTATCGCTGAAATCAAGTAACTGCTTAAATAAAGTACTACTTATCTGCTTTTGTCAATTGCTGGAACCAATGATATTTAATGTAGTGCTGACGACGCTTTAATATAATAATATCCCTTTTGGTATAACTTTTAACTATAATATATTATGTACATAATATATAAGCATGCGCTTGACTGATGTGGAATCAGTTATGCATTCTGTCTGCAGGCCGCTGTGACATTAGTTTGTGTTGCAGATGTGTTTCCGTTTGGGATTTACCAAAATCAGCACATGTCACAAACGCTAATACGGGAATGTGACGGATTAATGCATGCGCATCAACGGCACACTTTCAGCTTTATATTTTGTTATTATTTGTCACTCACAAATAAAAATTGTATTTACTTTATATTTATGTAGTATCATGCATTTCATGACATCACAGGCTAGATTAGTTACGAAACATTGGAACAATCTTCTATGGATTAGTCTGAATATAGTATATCTAATTACATATAACAAACTGATCCTTGCTTTTGCACATTTCTCACTTTAACCTGTTTAATTTTTACTTCTGTATTCCGTGACCAAATTAAAGGAAAGGTTTTCGATCCTTTACTTCCAAAATTATGAGTTCGGTACGAAATTAGTGAGGGGGCTAAGGCGAAGGGAATATAACACAGAAATGATGTTCGCTATTTATGCATTTGGTTAGCGGTACCGTGTGTGATTGAAAAGGCAAATTAGTGGAAGGAAAAATGTGCAGTAAAACGCTTTAAAGATTCAATCGGAATCACTCTTACCGGCATGGCACTTCTAAATCTTTGAGAAATGTGCAGTGGAAAGTTTAAACTTTGAAAACTTTAAATGCAAATATAAAACCGTTGAGTGTCAATATTTACACTTATACAAGCGTCTAACATAAAACGTTATTATTTTCTGAACACGAAAATAAGTGGACGATACAAAATCAGAACACATTGTGTCGCTTGAAATAGCAAAGTGTAATACAAAACGTATGCATATTATCATTTGTGATGTGGAAATCATCCTTACAACAGCCTCAAATATCTGCGCAACGGGGAAGAGGTCGATGGGAGCGGTGGGTGATAGCGAGTGGGTGTACCCACCGCGACGCGATATGACGTCTTGACGAGATATGTCATTAAGGGGATGGTGTATGTTTGGTCTCGGGGAACAAGTTTGTACGTACAGTGTGCTTCAGAAGTATGCCACTTATTATCTTTTGATTATATACAACTCCGTAATGGTATCATGTCTTGCTTAAACTTTCTTAATATTAAAATTAGAAGGTGACAAAAATTTACACATTGTAGATTTTAGCATAGACACTACATAAACCTAATTAATTTTAGTTGTGATTTAGTATTAATATTAGTATGAATATTTATTTGCCAAAAACCAAAAAAAATGGTATAAGCTCGTCATATTTTGACTATATTGGAATTTAAACACTATCAATTATCATGTTGTCATTTTGATTAAATATTCATCATTCGAAAAACTCCACAACTAAGAAATTGTACTAATTTAGATTAAAAAAGACGGGTTGCACTCCGGGAGTGCCGGCAGAAGTGAAAACTTGAATATTACCTCTACTCTCCATCCGTCTTACGAATTTTCGATTAGGTCACGTGTCCTGACGCGAGTTTAACATTTTTTACCCATTAAAAAAAAGTGTACAACGCCGCTAAAGAAGTTTTCACTTCAAAACAAAAAACGTTTTGTAGTCCTCGAAGGTCAAAAAACATATTTGTGGAAAAAGTCTGTTCGACTGTTTGTCTGTGGGCACATTACAGATCAAAGAAGATTTGTATCTATGTAATCTCATATAAAGAGAACCACAGAAACATGGCGTCATTCTGCTCAGAGTCAGACAACAGACACGTTTTGCTCTGTGTTTATATAATAATAATAATAATAATAATAATAATAATAATAATAATAATAATAATAATAATTTTATTTCCAACAGACCTCGAAGGATGCTCGGATAGTCAAAAAATACATAAGTAATATAGTTACAATTTATAAAAAGAAATCGTTAGTTTTATAAAAAGACTGCGACTAAAAACTGTCTAAGAGCTATTTTAAACTTAGAGATAGGCGTAATATTTTTCAAAGGTATTGGTAATTTGTTAAAAACAGCTATAGAAAAATTAATAGGACTCCTTTGAAAGCTTGTTGTGTTGCATTTGATGCCTTTAATAGCTCCGCCATACCTAGTATTGTATTCATGTGTGTCACCTACCATAGGCAAGGAATGACTTCTTGATTTTATGTATACGGCTGCATAAAATAATAAAATGCAAGGCAGCGTCAATATATTATGTAATTTAAAATAGGGAACACATGAATCAGTTCTTTTTAAATTAAACATATACCTACCTTAAAACCATTTTTTGTTTGACAAAAACTTTTTGACTTGGTCCTGCTTGACCCCAGCAGAGAATACCGTATTTTAAAAAAGGAAAAATAAAAGAATAATAAGCTGTTTTAATGACGTTTGGATCTTTAGATATAGTGCATAGTCTTCGTATTAAAAAAGCATTTTTAGAAATTTTTGAACATATATGGTGTATGTGTGTAGTCCAACAGCAGTTTTCATTAATTTGAAAACCTAATAGTTTAAAGTCAGTGACGGTTTCAAGCACCTGGTCATCTAAAACAATTTGAGGAATTTTTTTGTCAGTTGAGCATAGAGATAGTTGCATTAGTTTAGTTTTTTGCGCATTTAAAGCTAAGTTATTTTGACTGCAATATTCACTTAAAATATGAAGAGATTCATTAATATTATCATAGAGCTCTGGCATTGTACGACTAGATGACACGATGCTTGTATCGTCAGCATAAATCATAAGACCCTCCTCCTCACTGAATTGAACTGGCAAATCGTTAATGAAGAGTATATAAAAAGCACAGGACCCAAAATTGATCCCTGTGGAACACCGGTGGTTATTTCGTTAAGCTCAGATTGAAATCCGTTAACTGCTACTGCGCGCGCACCAGATCTATCCACAAAACAAGCTTGAAAAGTAGTCTCGTGTGAAGCAAACACTTAACAGCAATCAAGAAAACCAGTGCTATAAAACTAGTAGGCAAGTCTGGCAGCGTTTCTAGCCTCGTGTGCAGCGACCTTAATACTTAATATGTACCAACATACATAATATATATATTACATAATATATGTAGCTATACCTATACTCAAGTGAATCAGTTTGAACGGTTATGTTACTACTATAAAAATATCATCCGTTTTCTAAACTTGGTTAGTTTCACCAGAAAGTCGTTTAGATGAATTCGATTATGATTCATTCAATTTCATTTGTTTCTTATTATAACATTTATGTTGCATTTATTTTTGAATAGAAATCTTGTGATTGTGATGGAATTCGATTTTTTGGTGAATTTGCAAGCGTTTTAGTCTCTTGAATAAAAAAATGTAGTTTTGTAAAAGTAACAAATCGCACGTAGGACCCTTGATTCGATTGGCACTGAAATCAATAAACTTGGAGTTCTTAGCGAGAACAAGATTGAAAAATCAAATCGGACACGTTTTTTTCTTATGGAAATCACAATTACGTGTAATTATTATAATAATGAATTAATAGTTAATATATTATTTGTTTAACCTTGTACCACAGTGTGAGGATAATAACATTGCGGCTAAAATATTATTTTAAATGATAACACCCCAAGCAAGTTGTGTGATCTTTGTTTTTGTTCAGATTCATGTTAGGTGGCAAACGTCATGCCATGTTATAACAGACATCTGTACGGTGGTTTTACATAAACCTTTCCTGTTCTTTCAGCCCCTGAAGACATTCAAAGCTCTTTTCACTACAACCGGTACATTATAAAACAACTCTTGCTTATATAGAGTCCTTGTAGTTGGCCAACGATTCATGTAAAATGTGCACGTAATTAGTTTAGTCAAAACCTTGGTTGCCTAAGATAGCGGCTCCGTGATATAGCGATCGCAATATGACGGTGAATGACGTAGCATAAAGTGCGGGGCGCGGGCATAGAAGTAAATGGATGTTATGTCGCTCGAGAAGGTTTCTTACTCAAACAAAATCAAAGTCTACAAACATTGTGTCTTAAAGTGGTACTGTAATACGATGGAGCCGAAGGTTCCATTACTGTTGTCACCGCTGAGCTATATTATTTAAATGATGACAGAAGAATATTGCATTTTAAGTGTGTCCCGGTAGGGTTGTCCAACTATGAGATTCTATAAGCAAGGATATAATATTGGAGACATGTATTTGTATTAGACTGCGAGATTATATAATTTACAGGGTGTCCATGCATTTTGTTGTTTTGTTTTTTGAAGGAGATTTATTTGGTTGAGGAACAATTAAAAATAAGCTTTACCAGTGTATTTACCAGCTTATTTTTAATTGTTCCTCAACCAAATAAATCTCCTTCAATACATATTTTGGAACAAAACTTCTACCAATTTGTTTTTTGAGTTGGAAATTTGAAACTTTGAGGGGTTGGACAACCGGTACAGGAGAAAATTTGTCATAGGTGTTATTTTAAGCGGTACTCTATATTTTTCAGAATGATCTCGTTTGGGCTTTTTTGTATAATAACCTAAGTACCAGGTTAAAGTGAGTGATTTCCAAAATGTTTTGGATCAAAGTTTTTGACTTTTAATAAAAGAAAAAAATAAACACTCACTAAAGCGAAACAATTTCAAAAATTTCCAAGATTAATTCTAATCGAAAAAAATATACGGTGTTATTTAATACAGTGAAAACTCTTTATAACAAAACTCAAGGGACCGAGCATTTTTTATCGTTATAGAGAGTTACCGTTATATGGAGTGAAGAAAGAAAAACAACCAAATTAACAATAATCTTCAATGTACTGTATAATCTCTTTATAACGAATTTTAAGGGACCGAACATTTTTTTCGTTATAAAGAATTTTCGTTATATGGAGGGAAGAAAGAAAAATAACCAATTTTCACAAAATTAATTTATTCCAAACACATATACCTATAGTTTGGCGTCATCAAGTGCTTGTTGAATAGATGGTGATGGTTCAGAATGGTCCTCTTTATGTCTGTAAACATTTGCTGACGCCTAAATATGAACATATTTCTTCGTAATAGAGAATGGCTGTTGCGTTATAAAGAGGGTATTAATGTATAGGTTTTAAGATAAACCAACCAAATCGTAAAAATTTCGACGTTATAAAGAGTTTACACTGTATAACAAGGTCGTATGTATCAGAAACTTATAGCGACGGAATAAAATATTTATTTTCCAAAACTGTGCAGTTATTAGTGTTTTAATGAAATCGGTAATTTGATTGGCTAAAATTAAATAAGTAATAATTATATTCTCGTATTTACTTGTGTTTAGTTGAGACGCAGACCCGTTGAGGGGATTTGTTCTGTTCCCCTACTTTGATAAAAAACAGTGACCTGTTTGGTAAAATTAATTATTGGTAAAAAAACCCGTTGCAATATCTACCTATCAAAGTTTTCAATTTTTAACTCAAAAGAAAAAAATAGTTAAATTCGCGGAAAGTACTTTCTCGAGGACACTTGGTATATATTCTAGTATGTTGTATTTACGGAGAAATAATATTGAACAGCGTGTAACATGCGTCACGGGACACAAATGAGTGTTGTACTACTCATAAGACTCGTGTGAGGCAACTGATGTTGTCACTCATTATTTGTTATACATTTCCCGCAAAGTTATTGATGATGATGTATGTTGTGTACTTTATACCAATAGCACGCCGTGTGTTCATAAAAAATCTCGAATCTGTACTACATATATATGTACATCACTTCAGTTACCAATTTTACACCCTGTAAATTAGAGGTTTTTAAGCCCAGCGCTACCGCTCTCGATTTCGTATTTGGCAAAAAAATTTTAAGTAAAACTTCTTATGCGTTCTCTCGCCAATTAAATAGAATAATGTAAACCGTTATGAAAAGTATATCATTATAATAGAAAAAAATATATCTATTCTGCACATGCGCCGATTTTCCACAAAAACAATAAGGCTTCTCATATTTGAATTTCAAACATTCTCCCAAATTTTTGTTTCAATCCGCTCATCTGTTTGACCTGTATCGTGTTTACAGACAAATAGGCGAGGAGACGTTTTCCAAAAATACGTTTTTTGAACTCATGGAACCTCGAAACGAGAAAATATTGCAAAGTTTTGAAATGTGAATATTTCCTACTTGTGGAGTTTGAATGATAAAAATTAAAAAGCTTTTTAATACTAGCGGAGACACGTTCTCCCATCACCCATACCCGGACTTCCACCACGTGGTTTTTAAATATTTTATAGCCAAGTAATCAGCTTATTAACTATATTATGTTGTCATCGGCACTATTTACGACTGTAAAGTGAGCTGAGATGCGGTACAAGATTTGACTTTTACAAATTTACAGAAAAGTGAAACTATATGTAAACGCTTATAAAATTAAATTAATTTTCTTTGAAAATTTGAATTTGTTCTTAGAACTCAAAAACTGAATATCTAAGTTCAGACTCGAAGCTTCTAGCCGTGATAGTGACCGAAATTTTCACACACGTTTTGACGATTTTGTAAACGACTGAACCGATTTCTATAGAACTTGACTAAGGACCATTGTGCAAATAGTAGCTTTAAAACAAATAAAAAACGCAGTGAACAAAGATTTCAAACTTGTAACAACCTTTGTTTGCATCGGGGGTTAAAAATATATTAAAGAATGATCAGTAATCATAAAATATTAAAATAACGATTTGCAGTAAAAGAATAGATTAAAAAAAATCCTGATGATATTAAGTATTACTTATTTTAAAAAGATATAAATTATGATTTAAAAGTTAATGGAACGAAAAATGAAAAATGTTTAATTGGGCAAATTATACTTTTGTCGACCATACGCTAAAATATTAAAAGTCGAATATTATTAAAGGAAAATTGTCATAGCGTCTACGGTTTAGATTAAGTGATAAGCTATAGTAGGCCGTTGGCTGCTCAAAGATGGTTTTTAAAACTAGCAGACTTAAAGATTACTCGTTTTAGGGTAATAAGTCGAACACGGTTTTAGAATATCCGAGCGTGTAGCACAATGCACTCGTGTTACACAATATAGACATTTCACGAGAACTAATAAAAGTATCAATTAGCTTTTTAAAGTATTAGAAAATAATAATTTGTGAATTGGTGCTACTCTCAAATAACCCTGACTGCCGGGAGACTTAAAAAAGCTTTCTGACTGTTTTATGTGTTATTTCAAAATTTATTTTAATGATGAAGCATATCGTCGTTGGTTCTGTAATACCTCTAATGTGCAAAAATTAAAATTTGCAGGAAAGGCCAAAAAGTGTTTTTTTCAGCAATGGACGGTAAGAACTAGCAATTTCAGAGGTATATTACTAATTCATATTTATCTTCACTATACGTGTTTAATTAAGACGAAGTATTTTCTTAAAAAATATTTAACGTTAATTTCGCATTTATTGGCACATGGGAGGAATTATTTGATACAACTTTTCACATAAGAGTTACTTCCCCTTGTTGGTTACTGTAAAATTAATTTGGAGGTGTTACTAATGTATAGAGCTCCGTTTCCTGAATCTTTTCATTTAAAACACGTAAAATCTGCCAATCATGCACATAAGAGCTATTACAGAACCACAGAAGTACAGAACCAACGACGATATTCAAATGATCACATGATGAGTGGTCAAACCAAATTTGTAGCAGAAGCATTAATGGTATATTAATTAAAAAACTAACAAGTCCTTCTTGTAATAAAAACTTATCACACATCCTTAGTAGTGGATAAAGGATTTGAAGACTTCCAAGTATATAACTTGATTTTAAGAACCCCGTCTAAAATTTGTTTTTTTTTTTTTCTTAACTGGAATTTTTTAGGTTTAGGTAAATTCTGAACAAAATAACATCTAAGTCATTTGATTCTGATCTCAAATAAGTTTAAAAATAAATTCTAAGATATTTATGTAAGCTCCTTTTACCATAAAACTTGTTTCTTCTTAACGTCATAAATCATGCTGAGGTACTTTTCCGTAATAGATAAAAAATATTTATTAATTATTTACATACTATATCTATAATCCAACTACTTTGTAAATGCATAGGTATAGTAAATATATTCACATTGTTATATAATAACTAATACATGCCTAATACCTAAACAACATACATATATTTGAGCAAATCTCTTTTATAATTTATTTTTATTTCAAGCTATATTTTATTGCGCGGTTAAGTAAAGGATTAAAAAAAAATTATATGCAAGTCTCAAATATAATTAACTTTGAATCAAACGTTTGAAAGCGTGTAGTTTTTGAAATTCATAAAAGAGAAACGTACGAAAAGATGACAAAATATGAGGGAGAATTGTTAGATTTGATTCGAAGCAGACATACCGTGAAGAAATTTACTGAAAGTTTACTGAGCCATGTTTTCTGTAATTTTTCATCGTTCAATAGAGCGATATGCAATGTGAAATAAGTTGAATAAAATATAAATTAGGATTTGTATGTGACGCATATCAAAATAAGCTTTGAATGTTTTATTTCTGGAAAAATTTTATAAGAGGCACGGAAATGTATGATTGACAATTATTTATTTTTTGAGACTTTAATTAACAAAACTTTATGAATTACAACTGGGTCAACGAGAGGTGAACTAAGCTAACCGGTTTCTTTTTAAATCGAGTTCGATGCACCATAACTTTACAAATATGTCAGAAAATAAGAAAAAGTTATAGAGTTAACGAGCAAAGGGACTGTAAGAAATACCAAAGTAATTTGTTTTTTTTTCGTGATATTTGGGAAAGAAGTCTCGTTTAATTATGCTTTAAAAATTTTAAGTTGCGTTTGTTTACATGCAAAAAATGTATATCTACATTGAAATATTTTTTGCATTACCCTGCATAAAATAATTGCTTTACGAGCATGCACAAAAGGGTTATTACTTTGAAACTAAAAAGAGATCACCTCTCCGTTTGTGCTCATTCGATTGAGAGGTTTTTTTTTATGCAGGGTCGAGTAACTTCAAGCATATATCTGTGACATTTACATATTTTTTAAAAATATGTAATTTTTTTAAACTTTAATTATTTTTGTGAATAAAAAACTTCTTTTGACACCAAGAAGTTTAAGATACGTTTAATATTAACCGCAGTTATACAAAAAAGAAAACACGCTGAATTCATTGCAATCCTCCGCGGCTTTCTATCTATAATATTTTAGAAGAGAGAAGCGTTTGTATGAATTATTCTTAGAAAAATTTTAAACACCATAACTTGCCAACTACAGCACTTACATGCGTGCTCATTCGAGTCTGCTGTAAAAGCCATTAAAAATGTCGGATCAAATTTCTGACACTATAATATGTAAATATTATCTTTTCTTTTGTAGCTCATAAATATCGAGTGCACTGTAATGCATTTTGATATCACCAGGGAATATTCTTTAATAACATTCTAATCTAAAATGAAAATTGAACGCGGATGGGCTCTTCCAGTGTTTACATCGTTCCGCTGTTGGGGGAAAAATAATTCGCTGTTATTTCAACAGTAATTTATCAAAAGAAAGTCATGAACCATTTCACTACATATTATATAATATATATATATCCTTCTCCTTTATATACTTTATTTTGTATATAATAGGAACGTCATAAAGATTCTTTGGAAAGTTTGGGTTTCTTTTGTACAGTAGATAAACTTATCTAATGAACTGTAAGAATTGACTGGTTTGTGTATATTTTTGGTTTTAAGCGGCCATTTATAGCTATCTAAATTTGGATAGACTTTGGATACAATCAGTGCACAATTCTATTCTAAACATCTGTCTGGCTGTCTGCTATTTGTTTGACTGAAAGCGATAAATTCGCTGAAACTGTTCAACTGATTTTTATACAGTTTCCACAAAATACAGGTAGAGAAAATATTTAGAGAGGCTTTAGAGACTCATAACATGAGGCTGTTAAACAAATACCAAAAAGAATATTGTTTTATTTTGTCAAAGTATTCATGGAAAATACGCGACCCTCCATCACTTTGTTGGACTTACTAATATTGTCGATGTTCAGAATAGCTTTCGGACAATGTGTATATTAAATTTTCATCTGTGTACCTACCTCTGAATGCAGGCAGTGTAATTTGTAGAGAAAATATTATGAAGTCTGTGAAAAGCATCGTAATACATATGTTAAATGAAACAAAATATTTACCTAGCATATTTTCAGAGATGCAAGTAATTTTATAAAATAAACTTCAGACGGAGGGTAATAAATACGGCAACATTTTAACTGCGAGTAGTTTGGTGCTTAGGTATTTCTAAATTAAAAATATTTGTTGATTATAAACATTGAAAAATTTTGATTTATTATAGTATAATAAAATGTTAACCATTCTCGTATCTCTTAAAGCTGTAGGGTTCTCGATTCCACCCTCGGAACGATAAATTTGAAGGTTTTTTATGACTATATAATTATTGCCAGCAAGATGCAAGTCAGATATTCGACTTTTAACTTGGGTTCATAATGATTAAATTGGTGAAAATATGACGTGAATATTAATTCTTTCTTTGAAAACAGTAAAAATTAAAAATTTAGGATTTTATTATTCAAAAAACTAGACGTCAATTTTTCAATTTTTGTGTGAATTCTGTAGCTATTACTCGATCATACAGTAAACATTTATATATTTTTGTTTTCGATCTGGAATAAAAAGATGATTAATAATATATGTGTACTTCAAAACACACGTTTTCTTATTTTGTACAAACAGAACGAGGTACTTATTTATTTTGTTTATTTATTTACGCGACGCTACTGCCAAAGGCGTTTGCATATCTTACTAAATACTGCAGGAAATGTGTTTGCGATTATAAACGCTACAGAAGGAAATTAAAAACGTGTTCGTTTACAAAACCTGCCCCTCGTCATATTCATAATGTATTCTATACATGCGTCTATACTTATAATGTCGCATGCGGTGCATGAAAGGATTTTGCAAAATAGAAATCAGAAATAAGATTTCAAAAACAGCTTAACGACATGAAAACAAATCTTTTGATATAAAAAAACTGCTTTGATATCGAAATTGAAAAGCTATACAAATGAATTAAAGGCACGTTACATATATAGGAATTTGAAAATTGGGGAAGGTCATGATGCGATTTCGCCGATTATGAACCGTTAAAACACGTAAAATATTAACAAGAGACTAACAAAATAGAGAATTTTTAGTAAAAAAATGAAGTCTTAAATTCAGGATTGGAAGATTCTAGCGCGATCACAGTTTGATTGTTTTGTTTCGTTATAACCAAAATTTGGCAATAGAACACACAAGTGGCGGCCTGATGACACGGAACACTAATTGTGCAACTTGCACTTGACCGATTTTTATCGCTGATTTCATCGGTAGATGTTGAGGACAATAACCATTTATGTTTAAAGAATTCCTAATTTTCATTGACTAGCACTAGATGAATATCAATAGCATCGGTATCAAACATAAAAAAATTGGTTGTCTGTAAAGTCGGTTTACGGACGATAGTTTTACGTGATAACGTATTCCGTAATACATAACCTAAACCTCCCAAAATTTGGTTTCAATCCGCTTATCCTTGGTGTCGGAATGATAAGAAATGTCAAAAGTGACGTTTGCAACTGTCAAAGTATTATGTTCTAATAATAATTAGTTATTCCAATACTTAACTTAGAAGGCGTTGCATTTCACAAAATACTAATGTCAAAAAATTGAATTAAACATTAGAAATGCAGCCGTTTTCATGTTAAGACAAGACATACGTTATCTTCTAATTTCCATGTACGGCAAACAAAGACGACCGACCGCGTCGCGCGCGCGCCATGCATTAGACAACATTGCATTTATACAGCTATTTTTCTATATAAATTTGTATAAAAAAACTGTTTAGGCAAATTCTGTTATACGAAATCTATGTAAAATGTTCTCCTCTTTCGTTTAAGACTGGTTTCAAACCGATCTGATTTAAATTGAGCGAGAAATTAGCAAAAAGCACGCACAGGGTCAGGCGGAACGTTACGCGTTACGAACGTTAGGATTTAGGAACGTTACACTTTTTCGTGCATGCAGCCGGTACTTTATCAATTTATAAGATTGGTGATTCATCAATTTATAAGACGTTATCACGTCAAAAACGTATTTAATAAACTGTACCTATTTGTTGTTTGAATACTGTTGCAGCTGAAGACGGTGAAGAATTGTCACGCATCCACAAAGTTCGTGTGATACGCAATACGAAGCGCGAAGGACTGATGAGGTCACGGGTCCGCGGTGCCGACGCCGCCACAGCTTCCGTGCTGACATTCCTGGATTCGCATTGCGAATGCAACGTCAATTGGCTGGAGCCATTGTTGGAACGAGTTGCCGAGGTAAGCAAAACACACATAATATAATTTATACCTACCTACATTTTTACATCATACCTCTTACTTATAATTTATAAATATCTATAATAATCGGAATAAAAATATTTATGTACCATCATTAATCACTACTTGTGGCAGGAAAGTGTTGGAATCATTGTGGAATCATTTTTCGGGACTTTAATAGATTTTCACTCTTTGATGCCATATGAATTTGGGTTGATGTTAAATGTTTGAAACGAAATAGTTTATTTAATATGTGAAATTACAATAAGTAAACTATTACAAAAATAAAAAGATGTTAAATCTATTTTAATTAGACGGTGTGGCTCATGACTAACCTAGAAAAGATAAGAAGTGTAACTTCTTGACTACTTTACCCACCCAATCATAGATGGCAGTGTCAAACAAACGAGTTGTGTAGTTCATAAATATTGCATATAAATTGTCGATTGTGTGCTCTATATCTCTTTCCTTCCCAATCTGTCTCTGCCATGTCGCGTTTTCGTTTCATCAGGTAACGATCTTCATATTTCACTATTACATTCACAATATTTTACTATTGTTGTAAAACTGGTGACAAAAGATTTTCTATACCGCTGTTGTTCACAACTCGTTGAACTACAGCCTTGCTCTCTATTTTATTCGTTATTAAATATATATGTATCAAATTCTATTAGTTTATTGAATAGGGTTATTGACAAAATTTCAAAAAGTATTTAAAATTAAAGAATAAAGGTATATGTACCCTTAAAAAATATTTTTTCTCATAAATATAACAGATTTGATTCATTATTAGTTGTTTTTTATTTTGACTTTAAATTCTGCGCCAAAACGTCAATTGACCTTGACAGCCATGTTTACTGATTGCCTACGTCACACAAGGCAATCAGTAAACACTAAGCAAGTGGGTACAACGTGACATATAGCATTATAACCAACAAAGTGTTGCATTTAATATGATTGACAGAGTACAATGAATACACCAGAGAACATACACTGAACAGAGATAACGAATACACATGGCAGTCAGTGGCACACAGCTACCGGTAATGTTGACTGATTAATGACGTCACGCGCTGTGATTGGTGTTTGAAATCAGGTGACACATAGGTTAAAAATCGTGATTTTATTTATTTTAATATATTTAACGCACTTATTTAATAAAAATAATAATTCTAAACGATATTTTAGACCATAAACTTTCATTATAACACAGTTTTATATTTAATTTTCATCACTGTCAATAACCCTATTTGATTAAAAATCATCTTTCATTAACACAAACAAAAAACACAATTCGTTTAATTAGTTAGAAACAGCTGTATTATTTTAAGTAGGTATTCTTCGTTTGTTCTGCACTGAGCCGCCATTATACAGTTTTCAAATAAACTGCTTTTAAACCTACGTTCGATTTTGTTTTGTTGTCATGCTTTCATTGTGAACATTACGTACAGTACATGAAGGTAAATAAATAAAAAAGTTGTACACATGCGAGAATTGGTAGTCTGACAGCTGCCATTACGTAGCTGTGTATCAAATAGCAATTTAAAAAGGAAGTATGTATTGCTATATTTTTGCAAAAAAAAATATCGGTATATATCTATACATCTACAATATGTGTTTTATTTCTACAAACAATGCCCTCTACACTTGAATTAAATAACATTTTCACTCTATTTAAATTATGCAGCTGTAATTTCATGATAATTATTATTTCTAATTAAACAAATTAGTTGTAGGTAGAAAATATGTATTAACAGATGTTATGGTTTGTATTTTCCAATGAAATGTGAAAATAAATCATTACGAATAAATTCAATTAATCTGCTAAATATACAAATTAAATCGACTGTAGGTTGTTATTGAACAGTTGAAAGGCGATTTATATAAATGAAAAAAATAAACATTTTAACGTTTTTGATAAACAGAAATATAATTTATCGAAACACATCCAATCGTTCGCAGTTTTTTTAATTAACTTTTTTGTTGAATTTACAACGCATTTCAAGTTCATTTCATATGTTTTTTTATACGCGAATTATTCAAACCCATTGACTTATAGAATAGACGATGTATTCAGATTTCCTATCTCAATAAGTGTTGAAAATGTCCAATGTTGCGTTAGCGAGATGAAACAAGTCCAATATCTCTTTTTTCTAACAGAGCTATTATGAGGGATCCATCCATAAAAATTGTGTTCAAAATATTGTTGTTTTTCATGCCTGCATAGCGATTGTAAAATGATCCATTTTGCACTAGTCTGTAAAGAAAAATGAAAATCCAACGCAGCCTACAAATTAGAAGTGAACTTGCTCAAAATTGAACTGCCAGAAATTTTAAAAATTATGTGAAATATTTTCTAGGGATGTAAAAAATACTGCACCCAACAAAGACGTCATGCGGTTAGCGAAATGTGCTTGTGTGTTGGGGTTTTGTGAAAACTTGTTAAATATTCAGTACAGAAAATCAACTACTTGCACACCCCTGAAATGTTTATGTGTCAACATTCATTTAAAAAAATAGGAAATTTGTAAATTTACCAATCTGCATAACATAATAGCATTTGTAATGATATAAAAACACTGTATACATACATATTATATATGGAACTTTTAATTAATTATGCAATGAAAATAATACGTATGTATGTTTGGTATCGTGCTCCAGTGTACGCTGTTGCCTTTTTTATACAGAAGTGTAAGATATACTGACCTTTCTGGATATTTCAGTGTCGGAGTAAAAGTGTAAACACTAGCAGTTCCGACTCTCGAGCAGGGGAGCGTAGTGTAGTGTAGAGCACGTGATAGATGTCTTAATTTAACAATTCCTACAACAAATCGATACTTTTGTTAAACTTGACGTACAGTTTTCAGTGTAAAATCTTTATACTAAATATCTTTTTAAAGGATCCGATGGGAACTAGTTTGTAATAGATGAGCCGCTCTGTATAAATAGCTGCATCTTGACTATTCTCAAGCATTATCAAAATCATATGGAAAAAAATGCAAAGTTCGTCAATGTCGTCATCTAACAGAATCGAAACTTTTTATATTGCAATAAATACGTAGTAAATAATTATCGTATTCAGAATGTCTGCATTATTCTTCCGTAAATATACGAGTATATATAGGGTTACCAGACGTCCCGGTTTTCCGGGACATGTCCCGTTTTCGCCCTCCTGTCCCGGTGTCCCGGATTTTTTCAAAATCTAGGGAAATGTCCCGGTTAGTACTTAAGAAAATAGAAAAAAATTGTGTCTCGAAGTATATTTTACACATGTATATATTCATGATTGATGTGTTATGAACAAATAAACATACTGACCACTATAATTAAGTCTCTTTTTTCACTATATTTCTATCCTCAAATTATTCAAAATCGTGTTCGTCTCATATTAAATTACACGATTTCGATAGATATCGATTGTGGATTGATACACACATCACACTTCAGATGTTTCATCAATTTTTGTCTGAAGAAGGGTTTTTTAAAGTTATTATTAGGGTCGGAGGATTTTTCGTTCCTGACATTGCTCGGTACTGAGATAGAAGTGTAAAAATTGGGAACTGATAGGAATAAAAAAAAATAATTTTTTTACAACAAATTTTTTTAGTTTTCAGAAATTTCAAAAATATTTTTTCATTCTTCAATTATCAATAGGGGGGGGGGGGGGTGTCCGGAAAAACGTCATAAACAGTACTTCGGTAGGTATTTATTGAGTAATAATTAATCAAAGGATTTAATTTGTTAATGTTGGAGAGGGCGGGCATTTGCAGAACTTTTTCTTATAATAATTTAAATAATAAGATCTGCATTTTAGGATTATGTTTAACTGCCGCTGTGTACAACATACATATTTGTCCGTTAAAATATTTAATATAAAAAAATGGAATATTTTTCAATTTAATAACTGAATAATTTTTTTTATATATAAAAAACAAAACATGAAATAAAATTTTATCACCAGGCAAATCATTTGGTTGATGTATTAAAATAATAATCATCTTCTTTATAAATTATTTGAAAAATGTGCAACTTGCTAAAAATATATAAATTAAAGAAGCAATCTCCAAACGTTTAAATTCATTATTGAAAAAGCGAAGTGTAGTACACAGTACAGGGTACATGAGAAATTACTACATTGTGAATCGCATTTTATACTGAATTCGCCACGAGCTTCTAGATGAAATTTTCAATTTTTCAGTGCAATTCAATAATAATTGATACATTGCTTTTTCGTTTGAAAGGGTATATTGAATACATTTATTCAAATGGAAGATTGAGCTTTTATTTAAAAAAATTATTTGAAAATATCAATATTACACTAATTAAAAATGTTTAATGAAAAGGATTAAGATTGGTAGGGCTCAAAGTATTTTTTTTTTACTTTATGACAATTATATTACATATTTTTGTAGGTAAATCCGACGTGGATTTTTTTAATAATAAATTGCATATTCTAATAGTGCATTGTAAAGTCAACAATGAGTGTTTCATAATAAATAGCAAGCTGTATAGCTACTTAATTGTATATTAATTTAGTTGATAACTTTAATTAGTAACACCTTAAAGATTTTAACGATACAGGTTCAAATTATTTAAAAAAAAAATCACTTTAGTTAATGGCATCAAATCACACTTTTTCTTATTGTAGACAGTCTCATTGGTCTCGTTAATAGCAAATAAAATTAAAATTTACGATTATGATATTTTGAAATGTTCATTAGTTTTTGTTCGTCGCCTTCGTGTCTGTAATAAATGTATTTTGATAAACGTGAACTGGAGAAGATTAGATTTCAAATGTATAATTTAAACTCAGACGATGCATTTGTCAGTATTTACGATAGATACCTGAAACGTTGCGCGGCCGCCATCCAGCAGCACCTAGATAGTATGTTAGTATCCTTCCAGCAGGTACGTGCTGAATGCCGGCACGTATTGCAATATAGGAAGTCACAAATTAAAAAGAAATAAACATTCACTCTGAACAAATGCTTCGAACGAGATACGTGTAAGAATATGCGAATGAACGTTCATATTCTTATTTCTCATGTAGTTTGTACAATGTGTCTTGCTTTGTATAGGATTACAAACCAACCCCTAAACTAGATATAAGACAATAATTGAAATGCTTCTGTAGACTTATCAAGATTATAAAATGCTTGTTCCAGGACCCGTCGCGTGTCGTGTGTCCGGTGATCGACGTGATCAGCATGGACACGTTCCAGTACATCGGAGCGTCGGCCGACCTGCGCGGAGGATTCGATTGGAATCTGGTGTTCAAATGGGAATATTTGAGTAGCACAGAACGCCAGGCCAGACTTCGCGATCCCACTGCGTCTATTCGAACGCCAATGATTGCCGGCGGTCTGTTTGTCATTGATAAAGCCTATTTCGAGAAGCTAGGCAAATACGATATGCGAATGGATGTCTGGGGCGGCGAGAACTTGGAAATATCATTCAGAGTATGGCAGTGCGGTGGCAGTCTTGAAATCATACCGTGTAGTCGGGTAAGTACCTATACGTTCTTCATCTTTAATATTCCAGACGCCGGCAGGTTGTTATCACCGAACCGATTATTATTAATGTGGTAACATCTTAGTTATCGCTGTGCAATACGGGATTCATATAGGAGTTCCAGCGAGAGACACGATACACACGACCACGATACACCTATTGCCTAATGTATACTTTGTGAAAAAAATTCAATACGTAACACATTTCTTTTTATATTGCGCGGAATATTAGGACACAGCAGTTTAAAAATGATCTTCTGAGAACAAACTTTTAAGTTAAAATACCTAAATCATTTATGGTTATACCAATTAAGTTTTGAAATTATTAAAATCATTGCGCGTCTAAAGTTTTTTCGAATGCAACGAGCACACATCTTTACACATCAACTCTCGCGAGTGCAGTATTTTTAAAAACCACCAGCAGCTATGATTTTTGATACTTTTACCAGTTTTTGGATTTTAACTAGGGAATTTGAACTGGTAATAGAGGAGCAGAACTTTGCTCGAATCGTTATGACTGAATGTATACGTATAAATTGCACATGTTATGTTATAAATTAAAATGAATTATTGTAGATTATAGACGCTAAACAGCTAAGGTCGTTAGCGTTTATTCCATTCATAATATAACACTTACCCTATGAATGTATGGATTCGCAAATGTATTCAGAATGCATTGTATATGTAAGATTATTTCAATAGAACTTTAGAAGTAAAATGTAGCCAAAGTGCTTTAAAATCTCAGTGAATGTTTGTTGGAATTTGTCATATTATCATATTTTAATGCAACGAACATAATATTAAATGTGCTCTTAAGTCTTATTCACCTAAGATTTGATACTAAACTGTAGAAAAACACTTCTATTGTACAGTTTTCTTTGTTTAATAGCAGTCTCGTAGTCAATATAGTTTATACTTAGAGTGCAAGCTCATAAAGTCAGTGGTTTAGCAATGCCTCCAAATTATTTGAAACGATGGATAATAAAGAAAATCTGTTGCAAGATTAAAGGAAGGATTTTGTTAGTATCAATTAATATTCTCATATCTTGTTATGTTTGAAAATATCTATTGAATAAATTATCTGCCTAAAGATTTAACATGACATACAATTAAAAGGTTCATGGCTTTTCTCATTTTACAGAAATCTGAAGAAACTCAAATTCTTATCTTTTTCGTTATTATTTTCTTCCACAAATCGAACAGTACACAACCATTTTATTTTTAATGTTCACAACAAAAATTAATATACAAATCAAAGTAACGATCCCTTTTATACAAACGCAATAATTTTACAATGGATCAGTAGCGCTAAATGTCAGGATAGATAGATAGATAGATATGTCGGCTAGACCGGTCCTGCGTTTTTCAACCAGAAAAGTGACATGCGCACTTGAGACAAAAATATTGCTGAGTGAAAAAACTGTATCACGCAAGACATCTCTGAACTATGATTTGAACTTTCTCGTATAGCCTGTCGTCCAGTCGCTTGCTGACATATTGAAAGGTTGAAGTAAATCAAATTTCAAATAAAATTTTAACATGACAACGACTAAAGTTCATATACCACATAAATGTGAGTTTAATGCATTTTAGAAGTGCACAAGAATCGAGTTTTGTGGCCTCAAACTTTATGGTGCGTTCAAGAAAGTAGGTATCTCTATATCATGCAGTAATTCTCTCTATACATACATATAATATTTAACATGGAATTTTCAAACCAGAATCGTATCCCTTTATATATGCACCTATACTTTCACAGAAACATAATATGTAGCATACTTTAGCACATACAGCATGTTTTTAAATTGATAGATTGTAGATTATATAGACGCTCAACAGCTGAAATCATGCCTTGGAGAATTCGATGTGAAAACGACAGATAGCGAGTTTTAGCAGTCACACGAGTCAGAATATCATTGCGCACCAAAATATTTATACGGTTTCTTATTTGTCATACCTCCTATAAAATAGCTGCTTTTCACTTCATTTTCAGCATATTTTCAACAATTTTGCTATTTCGATTATGTAGCAAACGTTACGTCTTATAAGTTGTTTTTGAAAACTACTAATCGCGCCGATTTTTGTTTTTCTTTAACTGTAGGTTATATGAAGCTAAACTATTGGCTAGCGGGTTTATTTTTAAGGTTTCGTAGCCAAATGGCTAAAACGAAACCCTTAGAATTTCGTCATGCCCGTCTGTCTGTCCGTATGTCACAGACTTATAAATCTGCCATCTTTCCATCGATACGGACGATTTTTTTCAGGCTGGTGTCTTATGAGAACCGGTATACAACTGTATAATAAAATTACAAAAAAATAGGGGTAGCTTTCCATACATAAAACTGTGCCCCCTTCTCTAACTCTGGAATCATGTGATGAAAAATTCCAACCAATTGGGCGACGGGACCATTTCACCTTCAAAAATGTTGACATTTGATTAAAATTAAAGAAAATACAATATCTTGTATCGCGTGAGGTGACGCGGGTAATGGCTGGTATTCAATATGATATTTGCTAATCGTTGCCATGGTTACCTACATAATATGTTCCACGTCATGTAAATATTATTTCTGACAGATCCATAAAACAAAAGAGCGGCATATTTTTTTTATTTTCAAAATATTTCCGAAACTATAAAGTTTAGAAAAAATTTTTTTTAACAAAACTTTCTTGAAAAAATAAACAAAATAATAAGCCGTTATGAAAAGTATACCATTATTATATGAAAAACACCGTTATAGCAAATATCTCTTCTGCGCATGCGCCGATTTTCCCCAAAAACAATAGGGCTCTTCATATTTGCATACCAAACATCCTCCCAAAATTGGTTTTGATCCGCTCATCCGTTTGACCTGTATCGTGTTCACAGACAAACAGACGCACAGAGATTTTCCAAAAATATGTTTTTTTGGATTCAGGGGACCTCAAAACGGAAAGATATTGTAAAATTTTTGAAAAGTGATTTTTGGCCTAAACTAGTACCATTCCCCACTTGTGGGTTGGAATGGTAAAAATCAAGAGACTAATGATACATGTACGTACAATTGAATAATTAATGAATTGTGACCCCCAGTTCTTAAGACATTCTAACCCCACGTTGAAAGAAATATTTTATTCTTTACCTATTCAGGAAAATAACGTGAACATTCGGTACATGAAACATTATACGAGTAGATATTATTATGTACCTATTTACCTTATGTATAGCAAAATAAAATTACGTTTCTCGTATTTTCTTGTTATATTTGAGTAATATGCACAGTGCACACGTGTGCATTTTGAAAAAGATTTTAGCTAACTTAAGCATTGCACGAGCTACACATATTTTCTACCCTTTCTAAAAATAAATTATTTCTTAAAGTAAAACGAGACATGAAAAACAAAAACAGTAACGTATGCAACTCAACCTTCATGTTCACGAGACTGGTTTAGCTTAAAAATCGGAACGTCTAGTATCCTAAATTGAATGTCCCGTACGGAACAGCTACATACATACTTTCACAATTTTCAAAAATATTATCGTAAGCATTAAGGAGCAGAACGAATCTGTCCAAGAGACAAAATCCTAGACCCCATAAAAAATGTATGCTAGTTCCTCGAAAAATAAATACGTAGGTACTAGTTTATTATTATTATTTTCTGTTGTAATTTTAAACTAAATTTGAAATAATTATTTGTATATGATTATTTATTTTAAACAGATTATTTTTATTGTAATTACAATTGGAATTATACATAAAACGATACATATGCTGTTAGTACCCAAAGTATATGCAGTATATGGTATTTCTATATGGGTATATGAAAAATGGCGGATTCGACATTACATTTGGCCTAATGACTCTTTTCAATATATGTTCAGGAATTTATGACCCATTGATAAAGAAGTTGGCCGTTCCTATTTACAAATCGTACGAGTATTTCTAACGGCTTACTCTCTATTCATGAGAGCCAGTCGTAATTAAGTTTATACCGTTTTCGCGTATAGCTTTTGAAAGGATCCAATAGCACTGCACGCTGCTGATCCCATTGCAATGGTTTCGTACACGTAACTGACGCTAGACAGAGAAGAAAATTGAAAGACGAACAATAGAAAAGGTGGTTAGATCGGAAAACCAAACTCACCCTATTATCGCGTAGATTGGCGATGACAATTGCCAAAGTTCAATTTACCTGCGTGACTGAAACATGGCGAACGATCGACCAACAAACAAACCGCCATTGTGGTTTGTTTTTTATATTATTACTGTAGTTGATGATTTTAAAATGACTGTTTGGTTGTAACTAAAGTAAAACAAAACTGGGCGCGTTATTCCTTAGTAAATCAATGTTTGTTCAAGGTTCCGTATATCCGATGAAAAAAATAGAACCCTTATATAGGATCACTCACACGTCTGTCTGTCTGTTCGTCTGTCACAACTTATTTTCTCCGAATCTACTGGACGATTCCGATTTTGAGGGTTATTTTTGGGGGACAAAATAGAAAATAAGAAAAATAAGTGCATTATATTATGTGAAAGCGCTCGTAACGAGAAATACAAATATATTTTGGCAATAATTGCATTTTACTTTCAATGTCAATTTCATTCGTAAAAAATATAAGACAGTAAAACATGTGGTTTTAATTGATATATTCTAGCAAGACATCATTATATATTTTTATGTTCTAAAACACAATAATTGAAGATTGGTTTTAATTTATTATTTTATTGATGGAAGAATTTTGTCTAACATTATTTCAACTTACATTACGATATGACAATAATAATTTTATTTTGATTATGTCAAGATCTAGTATTTTATGGAAAGGTTAAGATAAGGTTGTAATAATTTTGTATTTATTTGTGAGATTCATAAGTATTAATATTTGTAGATCGCCTGATGAAGTGTTAATTACAACACGAAACGTTGCGAAAAATAAAAATTTCGTTTTGATAGTTTTCTATGATCCTTCTTCCTCTAAAAACAACAACTTACTATATCATCATCCAGGATCTTACACACTTAAATATTTTTTTTTACAATTTTAAAAAGTTGGATATATCTTTTTCGGGAATTATTTGAGGTATTACTTTTGTTCGTATAACTGTTACGGCATAGATATATGGATTCGAAAGAAATGGAGCCTGGAGGGTATTTTTATAACAGGTAATCTTGTTTTCGTTTTATCACTTGTACAGAAGATTATATGAGATAGGATGTGAGCGCTTGTACAGAACTATGGGGACGGATGATATTATTGTACAGGCTTTTTCATTAGAAGAATTTAGACACAGAATAGTGGGTGGCCCTTTTCTCTTATTTATGCTAAGCGACTTACGCAATGAATTTGGTACTACCCTGCAATACCTCTGTTCTAACAACTAGTGATGTGCCGGATCGTTAAAAATGTATATCCATGGATACGGATCTGAATACGGATATTTGGTTTCAAGATCCGCGGATACGGATACGGATCTAAACTTTCTTAGAGTACGCAACGGTAAATATTGCACATCGACCTTTGGAAAGAGAGTATCTGTTATGGGAAAAAGTTATTGACCTCTTTAAGAGTTAATTCTCATAACAGATTGTCTCTTTCCAAAGATCGATGTGCAATATCTCATTATAAAGATAATTTTTTAGTACCTTTGAGTTATGTACTATTATAGTATAGTATGGTACGATAAATGTTTGCAATATAAAGGTGCCAAATACTATTTTAAAAATAAAAATAATCTGAATGGAATTTAACAGTTTTTCATTATTACCTAATCACCTATATATGTAAAATTTCATCTATGAATTGAAAATTAATAAGGTAAAAGATCCGTAAAAGATCCGCCAAAAACTAACGGATACGGATCTTTCTTCTCCCTCGGATATCCGCGGATACGGATATCCGGCACATCACTACTAACAACGACCCCAAACCGTTCCAAACTGACGACGCATGTGCATTTGCTTAAAAGCGTTCGCATGCGAAGCTCTTCGTCAGTTTGCAAACGGTTTGGAATCGTTGTGCGAACAGAGCTAGGAGCCAACACTTTTTTTTTTGTAACTGCTATTATATTGAAATTAGCTTGTATTTAGGGTGTAAATAAACAATATACTATAAAGTCAGAAAGACCCCTGGTGTCGGGGCGCTAGTGATTTTTAAAGGCTGAAATTTGACACAGAGTTAATTTATTGAATAGGTATAATTTATGAAAAAGACAGAACTTGAAAAAGTCTGGACCGTGCATTATCAGCTGATAGTTAAAAGTAAAATATAATGCACTTTTTTGTACTGTCCCCCATAAACTAGCTGCGTTACATGCATGTAAAGTAACCCATTACGCACGAGTGCGATAAAATTAAACTAAAATGATCGAGGTAATACCAATCTCATATTAGAAGTGAATAATGAATATAAATGAGAAATAAAGAGACTACTTTTCAGGAATTGATTTTTTTATGATTTTTCTTCAACAATCTTTATTTTTGATGCGTACTTTATATAAGGTCCTTTTAAGTCATAATAGTCCTGTATTAAACATAATCCTTACAGATATACCTATTGGTTTTATACGATAGAATTTTATGCGATCCGCTAATAGACAGTGATTCTGTTTTTACCTTTCTTCTTACATTCTTCGTCATATTTACTGCTTGAGGGAATTGACTAAAATGTTACAGTCACGCTACGTCAACCCAGTTTGAAATATTACATATTATTTTTTAATATTGTATTGTTTCAAAAAGAAAATATTATATCGATAACTACTTATATACAAAATCTATGACTTTAAAATGAAAATATGTTCGAAGTCTTTATTTTCCAGAGATGTAACCGGAACCGTGCTAGTATAACATTTCCTACATGAAAGTTCACAATGACATAGCGAGGCTGAAAAAGTAAAAAAATATATATATGTTACTGTTTCATATTAGAAATCATTGCAAAATCCAATGGCGTTTTTTTCATTTTAATACGATGAAGGTCGGAGATAGAAGCTTTTAAATTTCATATCCGCTTCTGTTATTAAAGTCAAAGCGTGTTCGCTGAAAAATATACATTATACACTCTGTCTGCAGTATATGACCACTCGCACGATCGGAAGGAGATAGATAATAAAATCTATTAAATATATGGCCTGTAGTAGTGAGCCGTGATGTCTGGCACTAATGACGTAAAAAATGTCAATCGTTTTAAGTGCTATCTAGCATTATTTAAGTTATAGACTCATTTCGATGATTTAATAAGAATAAATCATTTATAGGCTGTTATTTCAAATTGGTTGATTCAAAGCGTACAATTTTTTGCTTGCAGTCCAGAAATGGTCTGAAAAGCCCCAAAAAGAAAACTTCTGTTTCATGGCTTCGTTCATCAGTACCTATAAATTGTTTTATTGAATTGCGTGAAACAATGTAATTTGACTAGGTTTCAAATACTTTAAAAAATACCAGCAGCTCGTTCGGATTTGTAGAGTGTATATTAAAAATAGACATATTAGACTGACGTGGATTTTTTTAATGGAATATGAACGTCTTTACCCGACGTTGTCCGAGCTAAACAGCCCCCTGTTATGGTAGCATGACGAGACCATCCCAAATGGTTTATCTCGATGTTCAAAACGCAAAAAAAAAATGCCCGGCTGCACGTCGTGTTACTTCAGAAGTTTCACGGTTTATATTATTAATCTGTAGCATTGTGTAGCATATATCTCAGTCGGGGGAGAAAAGGGAATACCGCTCTACCTTGACAACACTTTACGAGTTTATTTATTAGACGTATTTGTGTAGAAGTATATTATGTTACAAATAAATTAAATTAAACTAATTAACTATACGATAAAATAGTGAAATGAAACATAGCACTTCTGGAATCATAAGAAACATTACAAACAGTTTCATCAAAATTCGCTAAATAATTTTTAAGTTAAATCCATACAAACACACATAATATGTACGTCATAATATATACAAAGAATTTGATATATTTGTACATAATATTATCTCTGATAAAATGTTATATTTGTGGTGACGCGCACAAGAGTTGAACATATTGACTCTCTCTCTCTCTCTAGGTGTGCCCCATCAATAATCGAAACATGTACAACGCAATACACGAATGCAGTGGGCGGGCGAGGGGTGTTTTGGGGCTGACTTGAGACATGGCTAGGCTGCTGGCAATATAATGTGCGTATGAGGACGCGTGTGCTAAATATTTGATCGCAGTATGCGTGGCGTGTGCGTGTGTGCTCACATTGTAAATTCTTCTTTTATATATTGTATATTATATAGATAGGTACCTACTATAGTGCTAACTCTAAAGTTCTATTCGCGTTGGAAAAATTCAATATTGCAAAAATATTTTATAAAATAAAACTAGCTAAATTTTTATATTCGATGAATGTGATAGATGGCACTAGTTTGTCCTGAAATCGGGTTTGGCCGGTAACATATATATATAATAAAAATCTTACAGTTAGATTTTTACCCTCTTCCAAATGTTCAATTGACGTGAAATTTTACTGGCGTATGTAGTTTTCATGACTATACACTATTCTGATATTTTGACTGCAATTTGACTGATGGTGGGATAATGGGCCTTGAGTCTCTGAAAGAGCTACCTCCTCCATATTATCAGATAATTAGACTGTACTCAAGTGTCGCAAGAATTGAAATTTATGAATCTAAAAAATTTAATTCATAATTAAAAAAATAAATAAATAAATACACTTATATCACCGCACTCAAAAGGTGAAAATAAATTTCCCTCGCTTATAGATAACGTTTAAAAGCGTGGTTTTGAGATTTTTTTTAGAAACTACAAAATTTAAGGCAATATTTAATAAGATAACCATATTACTGGAGTGCAACCAAATAATTAACTTCGGCGACAAAGCGACGCCTTGGCTTCTATTTTTAAAACAGTCTATTCCACTGTCACTTTTTATTCAGAATGGTGATGACATTATGGATGAAGATTGACCAATAGATCACATTGTGTAACGTAATATGTGTGTTGACAGGTGGGTCACGTGTTCCGCAAGAGGCATCCTTACACATTCCCCGGCGGCAGCGGCAACGTCTTTGCCCGCAATACTCGCCGAGCTGCCGAAGTCTGGATGGACGACTACAAACAGTTCTATTATTCAGCTGTGCCGCTCGCTAAGAATATACCTTACGGAGAGTGAGTGTTATTTACATTTTATATTTATAATATTATGAATGCGTGCCTGTTTCGTCTTTATATCGATTGCACCTGTTTTTACAGTTTAGGTTTCAGGCCTTACGGTCTTACGGCTTACTGGCAACTCTTTTTATATTTCAGCATCAACAGAAGATGATTATGATGATCAAAAAATGTTACAATTAAATAAATAGTATGTAATAAGATATACCGAATGAAGAAGCCCTAAGGGTTCATATGATTTAAAAAGTAGGTAATTCGGTTTTTCGAGTAGAAAAGAAGACTACGTATTGAAACATTTTCCCTACCCAACTCCATTCGACATGAAAAGAAATGTTGTGTATTTAGCAAATACTGAACTCGACTCCGAAAAAGAAAATCGTTACTTATAACGGGTATCAAGCGATTTACGCTTAAAACTTTTTCATAATAAAAAAAATTGTCTCTTTTTCATTTCAATTGCAACATTTGAGTCATTTCAACTCGTCTACAGTCAACCGCAAATCAAGCCACTGCAGTTAAAAATTCTTCCTTTGTTTTAAAGGTTGTTTTTTTCGAGTCGACAAATTTAACTCATAACGATTAGTTCGTTTATTTTTATTGTTTGTTCCACTATTATCTAAATAATTGAAGAAATACATTGTTATGAACTTATTCAATTACCTACACGTTGTGCCTGTGGCGTAGTAAATCAGCAAAATACGTTATGACGCAATAGATATTGTCATCAGTTATCATTGAAATTGTGTGTAATAAATACAATTTATGACTTTATTCCGTTAGTCAAAATGTTCATAGGTTGATAATTTACATTAGTAATATTGTTTATCATAAAATGAATGCGTTATGTAATGTGCACATTGGAGCTACTTATTCATAAAGAATTAAAAGTAAACAACATAATATCAAATCATTCATTTTTGTCCAGGTCCATCATTCATAATTTTCCCACTTGATCTATCTATTTATTTATTAATATCAGGAGTAGGTCGTTAAATTTCTTCCGCAAATAAAGTGATATAGGTATAATATAAGCAATGACAAAGTATAACAGTACCTATTTAACACTGGAAAATTGACAGAGCTGAAAAGATCCTCGTGTGCAACTACAGGGTTAAAGAAAAATGAGTAAATTTTAAAATACTTATTTTTTCAAATTTCTCACGAGAAGATAATGCTGGGTTTAGAAAAATAAAATCACTCAGTAAAAAATGAAAATGTAAGGATCAAGGAATAAATATGTTTTATCGATTCCATTAGATAATTAATTTTTCTTCTAAAAGCAATTGTATAGAATTTGTGAAAGTTTTACGGAATAAAAATTGATATTCATTTACGACCAAACATTTCCCAAATAGATAGTAACTTTACCCATAAAACGTTATATTTGAATCGTATTTTTCTGAAAACAAATTTTATTACGAAATCAAACGATCCCTGTGATAAAACATTTTCTTCAATTCTGTAATATTATTTTGTTATGGCTATTTGAAAACAAATTTCTGTTTGAAATCTGTTATCTAAAGTATATTATAACATCTTGCATTTTTTATACTTTTACTATACCTAATTATAATTTCCTTTTTCTTTGAACATATTATTTTTTTTAACTTTTTCGTTACGCAAAACTTTTAAATGTACAACAGGGAAAATTAGTCACGAAAGTTTTTAACTTACGTACAAATGTAATTGAGCAAATTGATATAAAAAAGTATAGCAATACTAAAAGGTATAATGTAACAATTCAATTGAGCGTTGCATTTATCAAAAATTTACACCTTTTTACAAATTTTTATTTAACTTCACTAGCATTATCAGAAAATCTGATTTGAGATTGACATTGTAGAATTTTAAATCGATCCTACTCTAAAAATGATTGATCGATTGAAACGATATTTTTCTCAAACTGTGTATGTAAGTTTAACATCGTTTTTTGTACAATTTCCACTTCACAACAATTTTTTTGTGGAAGGAAAACTTTTATTGAAATACATTAAAAAAGCAAAACTATAATAATAATTTACTAATTTAGGACCACAATTATAAAAGCCAGAGTTGTAAATTCTATGATAGTTTAACTCACACTTTTACAGTAATGAACCTAAATTATCAAAAAATAGTTTTTTATTTTATTAGCCAGTCTGCCGTAAAAGCCAAGAATGGAATTTAATATTATAGCATTGTAAAATGTTATTAAAATGGAATCAATATTTGGCTAATATCATAAATGTTTACAAGGAATTTTCTTGCAGTAAACATGTAGATATTATTTATTTTAATCAAACTGTCAGCTTCTGCACAGCTATCTGTGCATATTGTCTACATATTTTTATTCTTCTAAGACACTGTTTACTTGCTCTCAAGATGAAAACAACGCATAGATACCAAAGTATAAAATGCATTCTTGAGATTTCGTTCTACGCTACTATTTCTCCACGTGTCGGAATAAATTTCAACTTCAAACCAATAACACAGCAGATTCTTTTTTATTGTAGAAAACCTATACGTCTCTTAAGACAGAACTAAACGAAAAAGGACAAGCAGGGTTGGCACTGCATTTCAATATCTTTATTTATTTATATGGGAAATGAAAAAAAAAGGGCTTGAAAATATCCAAGCGTGTAGCCATCATACCGTTGTTTATATGCTCCCATGCCTCCTCTATTAAAAACTCCCAGTTCCCGGATTTTATCCCGAGAGCCAGTACCTAAAAGTGTCAATTGTATTTACCATAATTATTAGGGATTAAAAATAATAAATTGAAAATATCAATTGGTGCTGCCAGGCGGTGAGACCCAAATAACCTTAATTATTAGTGGCTTTAAAAAAAGAAAAAGTTCAGACGCTTAGAAAAATTTTTTGTATTTAAATATAAATTGTTCTAGATTTTTAAAAATTGAACCTCACTAAAAAATTACGTGTTGGAGAACTCGCTTCGTTATTATAGGGGGAAATAATGAAATTTTACGATCGGTGCCAATTTAATAAAAAAAAAGATATGTGAAAAGTTAGCGCGGACATCAAAATGTTATTATTTTTCTCTTTGTAGTGACTTTTTTTGTAAGGGGCTCAATATTTTTTATATTGATAGTTTCATGAAATATCGATCCAATTCTTTTATGAGTAATGTCGATACAAACACCCAGACAGGGTCGGATTTAGGGGAAGGCAACCGGGGCTACAGCCCCGGGGCCTCCACAAAAGAGGGGCACCCTCAATAGAGACTTCGGAAAAAAAAATCAAATTCAGACTAGTAGGTAAACAACTTTTCCTTTGATATTTTTTTTTCGCGTTTTACCTTTTGTCTTCGATAATTCTTGTTTCCGATTATATATTTATATGTTTGTGAAATAATAAAACAGTCTATACTTGGTTTCACAATAAATTATTTATTGGAAAACTCGACTGAAAAAAAATGTCCATTTTATTTGGAAAATAATTTGGGACCAGGAGGCCTCCACTCCTTCGTTGCCCCGAGGCCTCCAGACCTCTAAATCCGGCATTGCAGCCAGACTTTCTCTCATTTAAATATCGTGCATAATATCCCAGAATAAGCCCGTAATAAAAAAAACAGTTGTGTGGTTTTAAGAAACCACGACGCAAGTGAAACTTTTATTGGATTGTATAGGCGTTGGATTGTAGACACTAATTATTCATCACGATTAATTATAAACAACAATATTCACATGAATACACGAATAAAAACATGTAAACACTGTACAGCACTTGCCCGCATGACAGACTGACTATGTGTTATACATACTACACGGTCAGCTGATGCTAACCATGGGCGCCGCCATATTGGCCTTGGCTGCTCTACCGAGCGCCTTTCACTTTACCCCTACTCCGCGGCCGCCTGTAATGCGACATGCAACAGACGGCCAGAAAAATTAGGGGCGATAGAATAAAAGTTTCACTTTAATAAAATTACACACAGGCATTCCGTTACAATTCGATATGTCAGTAGTCAGTATTGATGAGGACAAGCAACGGCACCGCTGCAATTGGTCAAGTCACTAGAGACTATACTATCAACTCAATAATAATGCCATTGTAGATGTTGCAGGACCGACCCTGAAGACACATAACCTTAGGTTAGGTGATACAGGTACATAGCAGGGAGTCCTAAGGGAATAAATCTTTTTGCTCCATACGGGTGAACGCGAATACTGTGTGAAAGAGATAGATAGGATCAGTTAGTGACGTGCACAAGAACTGTTTTAATGTCATTTTATGTTCCCGTATAACGTCTCTCTAGGATAGAAACTCGTACAGCAAACTCTCAGTTTTCTCTAAGGCCTAAAAAAACAAAAGCGCACTCGAAAATTGGTGTTTCGTTCATATGTAGGTATTATCCTAGGAGTCAATGAACTTATTTCAAAAGAGATTTGAGAAAAGTTGAAACTTCACAGAATGGTATTTCTATACTGTCCCTGATGAAAGGTATCGAAGACTTGGCAGGCCGGGCCAGTGTTTACTTACGTACCAAAAGCTGTTTAGATTTTTGAAAGATGTCAGTTTACGATTACGGATGACAATTATTGTATTACAAATATTATTTCGCATGTCGAGAACGACATACGAGATAAAAATGGCAAACGACACGGTATCACTAAGGGACGGATTAAGAGAATTTTTCGCATTAGACTGATAATAAAATGGCACCTATAATGAAATAAATAATAATATACCGCGTCGACAAAACAATACATAAGTACTATATTTTCGAACATGAAAAAACACTAAAATTTACATAAAAACCATATAGAAAGATGAAAGATAAAAAACTATTGATGTTTCCTGTCATTTATTTTGGCTATAAAAAGAGTATAAGAAATCAATGGGTTTCTAAAATACACGTTTGATTTTTATTTTTTTTTTTAAATAAATTTTAATAATAATATATATTTTAATATTTTGTCTGCCTATACGTACGTACCTATCTTCGCAGTGCCCTAGGCTATATCGTAGTAGATAATACAGCCCTGGCATCATTGTAGATTGTAGAACAGTGTTAAATAGATGCTACCTCTACATTAACTGCGAAACTGAATAGTTTTACTTGTAGTGGGCGAAAATTTTAATGTTTTTAGGTTAGTGTAGTCAAATATTCTTTAAGGAAATACATTTTTTTTTCTAGCAATTAAAAATGATATTTTTTTATTGCTTAGCTCCATGCGACACGCTATCCTTTAAAGTCTAAATGAATCGCATCCTGGCTTAACACTGCTAAATATAAATTCCATCTCTGCATTGAAAATTATTTTATTTTTTTTTTATAATACACACCAAAATGAAAGTTTACTGTAGAACCCAGATGTGAAATTGCCGACTAAAACACCCCGTACAGCACTATTACAGACTTTATTGTTACAACCGTTGCTTAATAGCCAATTAATGGCTTGACTATCATACCGAAGCTCTTCAAAAAGAAAATACCCCTCCGTATAATTGCTAATTCACAGTGATTTCTTAAAAAAAGGTTCTCTAGCGGATCTTAGATTTAACTTTAAGTACCTTGCGAGACAAGCTTTCGTCCTGAAAAAAACTATTCACAAATACTTAATATGTCTGTATAGTAAGTATTTAGAGTTGTATTAAAATTGGTAGAGGTCAGAAAAATGATTATCCCGTATCTATTTCAGTACTATACTAAGCTCATTTTTTGTTTATTTTGAAGAGATGCTTTAAAATATTATTAAATGCAGTAGGTAGCTACAAAAATTTTACAAACGAAATCATTTTTAACAAGTCGTAGCAAATGATATAAAAATTTGAAGACAGAATATCTGCGAAAACGTCATCGATTTTTTTTTGTAAAAGAATGTTAGCATGCCAAAGGAGCAGGACATCAGTTTTTGCTTTTTCACTGCAACATTTGTACTTTAAAATAAAATTATAAAATTATAACATTGCAAGTATTGCTTTTTAGGGTTCCGTACCCGAAGGGTGCTCAAACGGGACCCTATTACTAAGCCTCCGCTGTCCGTCTGTCTGTCTGTCTGTCTGTCTGTCCGTCTGTCTGTCAGCGGGCTGTATCTCAAGAACCGTAATAGGTAGAGAGTTGAAATTTTCACAGAGTGTGTATTTCTATTGCCGCTAGAACAACAAATAATTAAAAACCCCCCAAAACTCCCAAAAGAGGAGCAAACTAAGTTTTTTGCTTATAATTCGTTCAATTTAAATCAGATCGTTTCGAGACCTGTCTTAAACGAAAGAGGAGAAAATTTTACATAGATTTTGTATAACAGAATTCGTCGAAACACTTTTTTTGTACAGCTTTATATAGAAATATAATGTATAAATTCAATTTTGTCTAATCCATAGCATACACGGAGATCGTCTGTCTTCGTTTGTTGCATAGTGTACTATGGGAATTTAAATATTGCGTATGTTTTGTCTTAAAAAAAAAGATTGCATTTGTTCAAAAACGAATGTCATTTCAAATATTAGTCAGTCTTTTGACATTAGTATTTTGTGAAAGGCAACGCCTTCTGAGTTAACGATTTGAATAACTAATTTTAATTATTAGAACATATTGCTTTGACAGATGCAAACGTCATTTTTTACATTTTTTACCATTCCAACACCATGGATGAGCGGAATGAAACCAAATTTTGGGAGGATGTTTGATATGCAAATATGAAGAGGCCTATTGTTTTTCAGAGACGTCGGCGCAAGCGCAAAAGAAATATATATTATAATGTTGTTTTTATAAGATAATAGTATACTTTTCATAAAGGCGTATTATTTTGTTTTACAGGAGTTTTGTAAAATAAATTTTTGAAAAAAATCGGCGCATGCGTAGAAGAAATATATACTATAAGGCTGTTTTTTATATAATAACGGTATACTTTTCATTACGGTTTATTATTCTATCTATGTTTACAAAAGTTTTGTAATTTTTTGGGAAAAATGAGCGCATGCGCAAAAGAAATATATGCAATAATGTTGTTTTATATAATAATAGTATATATTTCATAATGGTTTATTATTCTATTTTAAAAGAAAGTTTTGTAAAAAGTTTTAGGGGGAAAGGCGGCGCATGCGCAGAAGAGATATGTGCTATAACATTGTTTTTATATAATAATGGTATACGTTTCATAATCGTTTAATATTCTAAAGTTTTGTATTTTTTTTTTTTTTGGGGAAATCGGCGCATGCGCAACAGAGATATTTGCCATAACGTTGTTATTTGATATAATGGTATATTTATCAAAACCTTATATTATTTTATTCTACAAGAAATTTTTGTAAAAAAAGTGTTTATAATATAAAAACGCCGGGGTGAATTATGTAAAATTTCACGCCTTGAAATTCTTGAACTACTTGCATACTCCCACTGGTTACATATTGTTATAGCGCCTCTCTTGTTTCTTTTACAAAAGTATTTAAAAAGTACATAGTGTACGGAACCCTTCGTGTGCGAGTCCGACTCGCACTTGACCGGTTTTTATTATTAAATTGAATCAGAAGAACAAATTTGAACATTCATTTCATTTACAAATTATTATTTTTATCATAATATATGATAGAAAATAGGAGAATAATTTTTTAAAACGAAGCTCCATTTTCAGTATCTTCACTCATACGAGTACCTACTGTCAAATAATTTGTTTTAATCTTAAATTTTGCTTCTCATTTATTTCGGCAATAATAAAAAAATATTCGTGAATTATTTCTTCAATGAACTATACATATCAAAAAGTTAATTGAATAAACTTTATTTTTACAGTATAAATGATCGACTTGACCTGAAGAAACGTCTACACTGCAAACCGTTCAAATGGTATTTGGAGAACGTATATCCGGAATTAACAGTGCCACAAACCAACTCGGCCAATTATGGCGCTTTAAGACAAGGTATGTATTGTTTGGATACGATGGGACATCTGATTGATGGTACAGTTTCCATGTACCAATGTCATGATACTGGCGGTAATCAAGAATGGGCGTTGACCAAGAGCGGTCTGATCAAACATCACGATCTGTGTCTGACACTGGATTCGGTAGTTAAAGGCACATTAGTGCTGATGAAAATCTGCGATGATTCAGAGAGTCAGAAATGGAGATTCCTCGAGACGGGTGGCTTATTGAGGCATACCAGATATCCGCTGTGCCTCGATTCGAAATTCAGTGACATTAAAGGCATAACGGCCGAAAGGTGCAACACAAATAGTGAATCACAAAGATGGCGATTGACAAACAGACTTTCGTGAGTTTTTCTTAATTTTAACACAGACGAGTTCCAGCACAACAATGACACTGATGATGATAGTGTCATTGAAGACGATCCGTCATTGGAGTCATTTAATAATAATATGAATGATGATGGTAACAAAGACGGCGAAACGTTACGCGAGGTAAAAGGGACTAATATAAGCATATATAAATTGTTGTGCATTGACGAAAATACTGATTGTTTTGGTAAAAGACAAATGGTCAAACGATCAAATCAAAATGATGTAATGATCAAATTTCATAAATATACATTGACTAATTACAACAGTGGTTTTAATGGCGTCCAAAAAAATGAAGAACAATAATTTAGATAATGTTTAAAGTGGACGTAATTTGTAAAGATAAAAAAGACATACAATTTTGTGAGAATTTATATATATATAATTATTAAGTATAAAATATAAAACTTCGTTTTAAAAGTTTTCCATTCATTACCAATATGGATTGTAAATTGTGTATTTAAGAATTTGCTTCGTTATTATAGGGGATCGTATAATTGATGTATAGTTCTTTAATGGCTGAAAAAGAAAAAAACTCTAATAAAAATATCTCTTCTTTTTGTAAGATCCTGTGATATAATTACTTATGTAAATATTGGTTTAGTTTTAACTTACTAAACGTAAAGCTCTTATTTAAATATTCTCTCGACTTATATTATAACATATTTCTTAGATTTGCTTCATGTAAATTAGTTTAACAAAAATCGTTGTAAATTTTTTTTAGATTACTTACAATATTTAACTAGAGGAGTCCTGAAAGTAATGCCTCCATCTCGCCAAAAAAAAAACATATATTTGATTAAAATAAAAATATTTTTTTGACATAAACCCCTTCATTTTCAAAACTTTTCTCCGTCAATATTTTCAAAGTAGATCTATTAAAAATCTTTTGGTTGTTTTCAAAACAACAGGTACAGATCTTTGGTCTGTTCGTCCCTTCCAAAAATGAATATCTTTGATGGAGCGACATCCGGACTGACAGGAAAGATATTAATCAGCTGTCTTCGAATAATGTGAGAGCAATTTTTTTTAGTAATTGTTTTACTCCATGTACATATTAATGGTCAAACCATCTTTTGAGTAGGTGCTACTGGTCCAATAAGCTTATTTTAAATTATAAATCGGTCATTAAAGAAATATTCAATGTAACCAGTAATTAATTACTAATTAGTGATGTATTGTAACTGTCCAATTAAAAATACCTATGCATAATTGGTTGGTTACGTTTTTGTATTAATTTGTATAGAATTTGTATTTATTTGCTAAGCGGTTTATCTTTAATCACAAAGAATGAATGCCTGAACAAGTTACCAATAATACTATTAATATAGTTAATTGTACTGTTTTCAAAGTCATAAGGAAATGATATTATAAAACAATGTTTATATTTATGAAACATTGACGCGACCTCCCATTTATAGGAAAGTCCAATCAAATCGAAAAACATATTATTATGTTTAGATAGGTAAATAATGCAACTCATATCTAATCTAAATTCAAATAGAACTGATGTCCAATAAATTCGTTAGAAAAACCCACATTATATTATTTTACAGCCAATACTGATCCAGGTTTCACACTACTTAAATTTAATATAAAAAGTAAACCGGTAGAAAATTTTCGATTTGATTTGTTCAGATGTGGGGGTCGACAACTTTGTCTCTTGGATTCGAATCAATTTTGTGTGAAACAGACCTTTAAAGTGTTTGTTTTTATGCTATAATTCCTGCATTTAAAGACTTAAGTAAAACAAGCAATAATAATGAATGGATATATATGTATATTATTGCACATTCATTATTTTTAATCCGTGTTTTAATTTTTTAAGAAAATATTTTTCTACTACCTATATTGAAAAATATTAATGAGAAAGTAAATTTTCTGAGTAAAATTATTATGAAAAAAATTGGTTGTCTGTAAAGTCGGTTTACGGACGATAGTTTTACGTGATAACGTCATAAAGAAACATTGAAATGCGTACAAGCCGACGCTTGGGCCGATCGTGCCTATCTATCGCTTATACCGCGCTCTCGCTTGCACGCTCAGGCTCAGGCGGAACGTGACACTTTTTCGTGCGTGCAGCCGGTGTTTCATCAATTTATAAGACGTTATCACGTCAAAGAAATAATATTTATTTTGAAATCAGTAATATAGCACTAAGAACAAACCTAACATTTCAAAGAAATGCTTATGGTGTGCTTCTATTTGAATTTTTGACACTATAAACTCTAGTCTGTAAATCTACGAAGTATTAAGGTTATCTATTTTATTGATGTGAAGTTCTGGTTAAATAAGTAACCACTTATTTTTCTAATTTTTAACTTCCCGCTATAAAAAAAAATCATTTTTTTTTCAAAAAAATCGAGAAAGTATTGTTTTGACCTCGATTTTCGAAAATCAGATCTTGACGTTTTGAGATTCTAGGAAGCTATTCTGACTATTTTGGCGATGATGTCCGTAGGGCTGTATGTGTGTGTGTATGTAAACCTCTTATATCTTTTGAACGGAGTCTTTGATTGAAACGCGGTTTGCGGCATCTGACGTGACCTTGCTGAACTTAGATTTCCTGCAAATTTGGAATTTCGGCCCAATAAATTTTGAGAAATCTCAAAAATACAGGTTTCAAAATTTTTTTTAGATTTTTTGGAACATTTTCTAAACTACTTAACCGATTAATTCCAAAATCTAATCAGCTCTTCTCCTTAAAAAACTGCGTCGATTTCTGCAAACCGCATCAAAATCGGTTCATTTTTTCACGAGATATCGTGAACGAAAAATTCGTACCGCGTTTTTTTTGTGCTCGAAGAGCTAAAAAATAAACTTCTTGCTATATTTTATATATTTTTGAGCGTTTTGAACTCGAGAATAGCGGGAAATTTCAGGGATGGCCTGCATGGTCAAACTTCTTTTCAATTTTTTTTCTTATTTGACATAAATTTTGCATCGATGAAAAATGGCTTATTAAACTTTAAAGTGTTACGGACAAGTTATAGAGAGCAAGATTACAAGTAAGATATTCGTAATAAAATTTATTATTTTTATGACTACACATCACTGCGGTAATATTATATTAGGAAAAGCATCACATTTTAATTTTATTACAAACGCACTACCAAAAACTTAACATAATATTACATTCAATTACAAATTTGCCAAAATACTTTAATAAATAACAACGGTTTTAAAAAACGAGTAATCTAGATGGCAGTACGTCAAATAAGGTAAGATCTAAATTAATGAACAAAAACAGATTTCAATAATTTTGTCATTCAATAATGTAAGTATTATCTCATAAATTGTTTCAGAAAAATCACCGGAATTCATAATAAATATACAGATTATTAATTATTGGGTTTGATAAACAAATTCGTTATTTTAAAAAAACTCTCCAAAATGAGCAGCTAACATGAATATTTCTGATTTTGCGTGAGTACATTTTAAGTATGACTGGGATAAATTGATATTTGCTTGAATTTAAGAAAATTCAAGTATTCAAAAAGCGGAATAGACGTGCTGTGTTTCGAGTCAAAAGTTACTTTTTGGCGTACATATAAAGACATTAAAAATAGGAAGATTTTCGGATAGAAACCAACACAGTGAAGCATAAACCATCACCTTTTTGCACGCAAAATGAACATGTCGACTGTTAGCTCCTCGCGTTTTCTTCAAAATAAGAAAAAATTGTACAAGCACCATAACTTATTCTCAGTATAAAATTAACTAATTATGGGCAATAAAATGTGGCTTACGTTTTATAAACCTTACGTATATAATATACACTATATTTTTCCTCTCTTTTTAGTGTTTGCTAGTGCGCTACCAACTTATGTATAAATTCGAGCCAAGCTTAGCTAAGAGATTAATGAGGTCGTCCCACGCATCAAAATTTGATAATTTTGTACACTGCGTGTTATTCCATGTCAAAAAAGCAATAAAAATAACCATCTTTTTTAGTTCCTTTTATTTCCTCTTAATTGCAAACGAGAATAACAAAATATTCATTTTTTAAACGCTGAGTATAAATCGCTCTAGAAGACTAGTCACATTTCTTTATCTACAGAAAGAGATGTATACTTATACGATATAGATGGTGTTCACATAACAAATCGGTGGGCGTGACATAGTCAATCACAGGCTGCCCGAATGTGACATCATTTATATAGCGGCATATTTCAGTTTTTAGGCGCGAATAGCGTAAGCTAAAGCACCTATATTATGTACTCGGTTTGTCTGTAAATCAGTGAATCTGTGATTCCGAATTTTTTATCCAGCGTACAGCCCAAACGACTTAACCTATTTTAAACAACTTTATTTTAAACTTACATTGAGAAATACACTCAGCAATGTTTGTTATTGTACATAAAGCTTCCGAGAAATTCTCAAATTTTTTCTATAATTTCTTGCAAGGCAGCCTAACCTTCAAAAAAAAGTGTGGGACGACCCCATTATCAATGAGCATCACAAATTTTGAATTTCGGTGCTAAAAATGATAATATTGTGATTTTTTTGTTACTTGTTTATTGATGTTTTTTTAATTTCTAAGCACTTACTACTTATCGTGATTGGTAAATAACAAAAATAGACCCTCCAGTAGGAGTGGGATCAAATAATGTTATTTGAAAAATATATCTAGCGCTGCTACTGGTCACAATCCTCAACGAACGTTTTTAGCAAAGGCTTGTCGCAAATATTCAGTCATAATCGAAATTAATGGAAACAGATATTATTACCTATACATTTAAAATCTTGTATAAAATCTCTGCATTTTTTCGAATTTTGTATATCTTTAATTCAGCTTGTATAGACTGCTTATAAAAATCACAATTGAAAAAGTCCAAATGGTGTTTTCAGTCGGAGTTTTATCTATTCTTATGTGCATTTCTATGTAATTTAAGGTGAGCTACCACTGTCTGGTAGATTATGACGTCAGTTTACTATTATTGAAAATATCTAGGCTGAATCATTATACTTGAATTCAAAGCGATTCCCTCAGTTTCCTATGTAGGTATGTCAGTACTGTTGGATTTTTAAAAGAAGACCGGTCTATGGAATGTAGTCCTATGACCTTATTGCAGAAGAGCGCACATGTATTTTATATTAGTAAAAGGTAATGATCCTGGAACCGCTTCTATGCAATAAGGGAGTCCAGTCGACCAAACGTGTCGCAATTGTCGTATCGCGATAATTGTACTATTGCCATAGCTGTACGACTACACAGCGACACTTGCTAACAGTACAAAAAAATCATACACCAGACAGTACATAGGTGTGCGTTCACGGACTAAGTTGAGGGGTGTTGTCTGAATATCATCAAAATGGAAAGTAAAAAGGGAAAAACAGTTAGAAGTGGCGCTAGGGAGCTCATAGCGAATGTAATTAAAATGTGCGAGTTAGAGGCTCAAAATAATGCCTTAAAATTTAAAGCTATACATTGTTTGCATGCCTTGCTATGCGCCGCTTATGAATTCCGATAATTTGGGAACACATCAACGACTTCTTGCCCTTTCCCCACCGGTCTTCTTTCGCCGATCGCACAGTAGTATCTTTACCCTGGTATGAAAAAGGCGCTAGGTGTGCAAGACAACTCTTCCTCGCTTAGATATTTTCAGTTGTGCAGCGGATAATCCACTTGCATACTGGAGGGCTAATATCTATATCTGCAAGGCAGTGTAAAACTGTTCAAAGGACAATAAATTAATGTAAGCATAATATAGGTGCTAAATGAATAACTATGCTTTATTGGGCCAACAGTTTTACAAATATGTCAAAGTAGATTGTATGTCACTAAAGATACATCATCAATGTTATTTTATTTTATTTTTCATTTTTTTAACTTTGTTTTTAAAGTGCATTTGCCAAATTCCAAGCGGTTGTGTTATATAGTATATTATTATAATAGAAAGTTCAGAAAGGCATTTTAAAATTCCATAATACGATCGATTTTAAAATTAAAAAAAAAAATAGAAGCGAGTATTGCATTAATATGTCGTAAGATTTGTTACCTACATGTATTATATTTCCAGAAAAAAAAAACATAAAAATACTTAATTGTTATTTGAATTGAGATCTCAATCGAAATTTTCTATTTTTTAAATTTTTTATTACTACTATATTGAGAGTAGTAGATTAGCACTTTTATCCTCCAGTCTTTTTAGAAACTTCCTTGTAATATTAATTTTTACATTATTGCATATTGACAAATTCGTGGTAGCACTATCTACTGAGAAGCGATCAAGTATGTAAATAAAGAGGCGTGTCCACTAGTGTCGTTTCAATATACCTACCAGAGTCTCCTAACTATCATTATTTTGTCATTTCACTGGCGTCGTGTATTAACACAATATTATTACCTAATTTTTGAAGATTGTGGGTACTATGGGCTAAAAAAAAAAACTGGAGGTTACCTAATTATTTAAAATAATTCGAAGTTCATATAGTATTAAAATTATTATTATGTATTATATTTTAGAGTTCTGTGAGCGGGTCATAATTAGTTAGAAAGTTATTATTTAATTTTAAATAATTAAACGGGTTGTCTACCCAGTTTTTAGTCATTTATTCATTAGGTTATATAGTTTTTCTAATTAAAAATTGTTTGCTTTTGAAAATTATAATTACAGTTGACTCCGTTATAACCTTTGAATCATTGTCAAAAATAGAAAAAGTCGTTAAATTTCGATTAAAAAAAATGAAATATTTGCAAGAGTCAATACATAACGATTTGAACATTTTTTAAGTAGTTGATGTAATCTTCTTTTGATTATATTTTTTTCCAAAGCAAAAATTGATTCTCGTACTTTTCTGATGCAAAAATATTCTGAGCTCTCATTGATTTGGAGGTTATCATTGTACCTACCATAAATATTTTTTTACCAATTTTGTAAAGTGGATTTGTCCCTATGATAAAATTTGTGAATATAATATACATAGATCTTGAAAAGGTCTATTTTAATGTATTTTTCCATGTAAAAATGATTTAGAATATGAAATATTAAAAATAAAATATATATATACCTACCCATATTAAATCACTGTATCTTCCATATTTGTATAGCGTTTAACATGAAATTATTAAATTTTAATTCACATAAAGCGACACTTCCATTTTTCTACTATTTGAACCAACATTCTGTTATTTTTAAGCAATGTGTTGAGAAAATGTTTTCATATTATTATCATGGATGGAATAATTCGTTCTTCTTCATATTGTAACTGCCCTAACATCTTTGCAAAATAAGTCGACAAATTCTGCGTTCCAGGTCGCTGTCTAGGATCAGGTCCCACTTACATACTGGCGTCACTGTTTGCTGAACGTACGTAGTATTAAGTTCCACTTTTGTAGTGCGTAGAGTAAACTACACACGATCTTATAAGTGAACTAAAATATGTTAGTGTGTAACCTTTACAGTTTTAATTGATAATATGAAAACAAAATTCCACATTAAGATTTTCAGTATGATTTAAACCGTCAAATTTCGTAATATTAAGTTCACATTAAAAAAAAAAAATGTAAATAGATATATAAATATAAAATTATTGAGAATATAATATATTATAATAATGTATATGTGAATACATTAATAATTATAAGATAAATTTATAAGTTATCGTGTAATTTTGAGGCGGTATATATTTGCATATTATAATAATTATTGTGAATTTGTGTATACCGTACTATCCATGCCAATCAGCTCAAAATAAAGTGTCCGCACAGGCGGGACAAAATTTGAAAAAAGATTTTTTTATTTCTATACTGCTTCCTGTTCGTATATTATGGGAAAGTTGCCACTGCCACTGACACCGCCACTGGTAGATTTTTGGTGATCTAAGCCATTCTTTGCGCATTTTCAAGTAAAGTAAAAGTTGAATAACACAAAATATCAGTATTTTTTTATACAATTTATTTTTCCAAACTTCCGTTTATCACACAATAATATAATCTTTTACAATATTATATATTTGTATATTTCAAAATTAAAAAAAAAGTGATTAACACCAACACACATTACATAAAATAGTGTTATTTTGAAATATATTAGATTATAAAATATCTCGTTTAATGTAAAATATATAAAAAATATTTTCTTAACTATAATTTGCATACTAACAGCCTTTTTAAAAGTAAAACTACTTAATATTTGTGGCAAAATGTTAGGAACAATATTTTTAAAATTTCTAATTTTGAATTCCTTGTGATTTTGCCAATAGTACATTGTGCAACTAGGGCCGAAAGTTGACGATTGCGAATAAGCGATGCGTTTGCTCGCAAAAGCGCAGCGAGGGCGGTTGTCATGCGAGTCGCAATCGTCAATTTCGTTTCAAGTTACAGAGTTCACTTTTTGTAATAAGTGAATTGAAAGAACAGCATTAAAAAAACATGAAAAAAGAAACCGTTCAATGATTTTATGATTTTACAGGTTAGGCGAACTGTCATTGTGAGCCGAAAAGAATTTCCCAACGGAATCTGCTCATGAGCGACTTTTGCTTTCTTTTTTTGTCACTTGTATGCAAAAGTCAGCTCTTGTCCCCGGAATCGATATATTATTGTAATGTTGCACTTTTAATGCAAATATTACAAAAATGTATTTTATCTATGCGACACATTAAAATGATTTTTTACAATTCGTCCAATATAGTTAAGATATGCGTACGTCTTTCCAGGCGATAATCTTTGTCGTAGTGAATAATAGCTTATTCCTCTAAAAAGTATAAAAATAAATATTAACACAAAAAAATTAAACCAAAATACAGCATTCTCCATCGCTAACAATTCTAAAAGTTGTTTCGGGCTTCTAAATTGGCAATATTCTTCTTCTTGTGGGCACGGAATAGTTTTTCTATCACCGCCGTACACAGCAAAAATGATTCCTTCTAATCCGTATCGTAAGTAACTCAAATTCATCGCTAATTTTAAATGAACAGGTATGTTATCGCTTCCAGATCCAAAACCATACACAGCTAATAAAATTAACGGCGCTGAACAAGTCGGTCCAACGAACATTCCATTCTGAAATAAGAACATTTTGAATTGGGTTAATATATTGCCAATTTAAGCTTTCCTGTCCCGTTTTCCGCTATTTTTTTTGTACACTTACCACAATATTCAATTGCGAAGATATTAATAGTCCAAAACTTTCAGATATAAAAGATATTAAAATGCAGACTGAGAAAAACATGCATATCCTTTGGATTTCCATTGGTTGACCAGTAAAAAAATAAACAAATGTAAGATATGTCACTGCAAAAAATATTTGCAAAGGTATTTGTGCAACAGTCATTGCAAGAAAATAAGCTTTCAAGCCATACCAACGGTTAAAATGTTCACGTTTTAGCAGTTGAACTTCTGATGGAACTGGAAAATAAAAAGAAAGAAGAGATAAAGCATTTTAATAAAATGTACAAAGCGTACCATAAATAAATATCTCAAAAGCCATTATAGATCTTATTTGAAATCCCTATTCCTTTTCAAGTATCCTATAACCAGTGGCGTAACAGCAAATTTGGGGCCCATGACATATTTCATGGTGGGCACGTTAGCATACTGAAAATTAGTTTTAACTTTACAATAAAAAGTAACCTTGACCTTACCACCCCCACTCAACCCTATTTTCAAAAATTACCATTTAAAAATTTCACAAATTAAAAGCTGGATTATCTCCCAAACGAGACAGGATACAGGGTTGCGCTTGTGTTCATTGGATTCATTGGCTGTCAAAATCTACCAGGTTCTGAGAGATTTCAATTTTGAAAATTTTTGCGATTTTCTTTAACAGGAGTGGTTAACAAGTGATGGAAATATGAGTTATGTAATATATATTAAAAAAAAAATAAAAAAAAACTTTTTTGAAGTCAACTATAAGCGACTGAATCGATTTGAAAAAAAAAATATGGGAGCAATGCGCAAGTATTCTAAACAAAATGGCGTCGAAATTTCTTTAATCGGTTAACCGCTCGAAAAGTTATGGTTTAACAAACATAAAATATTATATATATTATATTATATAAATTAATATTTACTTACAATGCAATAAAACCGGCATCATTGGACAATACATAAAAACGATAACGCATGTGAAACAAAATCCTATGTTGAAGAGTGTTTTAGAACCATCATTTCCCATGTCATGAAACAACGCACTGACGACTACGCCAAGAAAGATGTACATACAAACTATTATTGTCAGATTAGTCTGAAAAAAAAAACATTTCATACTCTTGTAATTATTTCAACAGTCAAAACAAAGTAAAATAATATATAAATTGGTCTTGCAATCACGTAATGCATCATGAAAATTGTGTCAAGTTGTCGCGCCATCGTAAGTGTATCAAGAAAACTAAGCATAGTCAATAGTGCCGCCGCATCATAGGCAACATACTGAAGTAATAAAAATCAAAATACCACTGAGTTAAAAATAATTAGTAAAAATAACATAAAAAATTAGAATCATATTTTAATTGACTGTCACGGAGTAAAAATGAAGAAGTAGGAAATACGCGTGTCGATTAGTTGAAAGGACATGAGTTCGTTACTAGAGTTCCTTAGTTTGGTATGTTAACCAAGGCGCGGCGGCACTATTAATTATGTTTAGTTTTCTTGACACTCTAATGATGGCGCCACAATTTAACACACGATGCATTGCACGATTGGAATACCTAAAACGAACAACAATTTTAATTATATCTACTTATTCGATATTACGAAATGAAAACTTGGAGATATCTAAAAAGACGGATATACGAACACTAATACTAACCGAATCTCTTCTCTTTTGACATAACATTCGATTTAATAGTATAGTGAATTGTTTCCACGTGCTGCAGCTAAATTTGAATGAATGATTCTTTAAGTCCTCTTCTACAATATCTTCAGTAATAGCATTCATATGAGATATATGCAACTGCAGATTCTGTTTCATTGCTTTTCCTATCTCTTTGCAATCAGTCCACGTCCGTATTCTTCCATTATCCGTTTCTGTTACCATTCTTTCAATATAATCGCCGTATTCTCCGCTCGATACTTCTATAACTAAAAAAAAGAAAAACGACTCTTGTGAAAGACATCGCATACAAGAAGTTTAGGGAACTGTATAGCTATCGAAATTCTATGTGAGAATTACCTACGTACAAACCATGACTTTATACACTTACCGAAGTCGGCGGGGTTGTAATGTGTTGGACAATTAAGACCGATGTTTGACATAAACGGTACAATACTTTGACCGGCACCTTGATAGACGCATTGTCCAGCCGCAACGACGTACACATGATCAAACATTTCAAACAAACGCGCACTCGGTGTGTGAATAGAACATATAACGGTGCGTCCTCCTTTTGCCAATAGTTTCAGTAATGATATACATTGAGAACTTGACATGTCATCTAAACCCCTGAAAAAATCAATTGAATTAATTAAATCGTAGTTCTGTTCTTGTTCACCGACCGAAACAATGACATGATAATATTATGTCACGATGTAATGGTCGTTTTAGTTGCATTGGAGCAAGGGACCGAACTGATTAATAAGTAGTTCTATTCGATATACGTGTGCCAGAACAGAAACGAAATTAGTATATATTTAAATATTTTTAATATAAAAGTATAATATAAATTGATAATATTTTTTTTATGTCGGTTAAAAATACGTGTTTTACTGACGTGGTAGGCTCATCCAAGAATATAACAGGTGGGTTGTTGACTAATTCCAGAGCAATGGACAATCTTTTACGTTCACCTCCTGAGAGACGATCTGTCGCGGTATTTTTTGCTGTCGTTAACCGCAGCATATCTAAAATTTCATCAATCTGAAACAAAAGACAATAGAATTAGAATTTATTGATCAAAGACATATACAATTATATGTATAGGATTCGTCAAAAAGAAAGACATAGGTATCGTGTTTACAACTCATTTACACCAAAATCATTAGAATTTATTGATCAAAGACATATACAATTATATGTATAGGATTCGTCAAAAAGAAAGACATAGGTATCGTGTTTACAACTCATTTACACCAAAATCATCTATCTTATATTATAGACATTGTTTAAGAAGAGCAGTCTTCAATTCTCTTTTAAAATTCGAAATTTTTAAATTTTCGAAGCTGTTTGGCAATTCATAAAAAATTTTAAGATGTGAGGTAAATATAAAACATGTAGGTACACAAAATAATAAATTCTTTATAAAATAATTATTATAATTTTTTCGTCGTCAATAAGTTCGTTATTCAAATTTTATTCTTATTACTCTCTCGAAACTAGATATCAGTTATTTTTGTCGCACTCACGAAGTTCAAGTTTAAATTGTACCTACTTAAATATTTGTTTTTTTTTTTGAAATTTTTTATTTTATATAATTAATATTAATCTACCGTGCGTTCATATAAGGTCTTCAAGTTTTTGTCGCCTTTAAGCTATAAAACGCAGAGGTTTCTGATCTATCTTCATACCATTTCAAACGTTTTTGACGTAATAACGTCTTATAAATTGATGAATCACCAATATTATAAATTGATAAAACATCGGCTGCATGCACGAAAAAGTGTAACGTAACGTTCCTAACGCGTAACGTTCCGCCTGACCCTGTGCGTGCTTTTTGCTAATTTCTCGCTCAATTTAAATCAGATCGGTTTGAAACCAGTCTTAAACGAAAGAGGAGAACATTTTACATAGATTTCGTATAACAGAATTTGCCTAAACAGTTTTTTTATACAAATTTATATCAAAAAATAGCTGTATAAATGCAATGTTGTCTAATGCATGGCGCGCGCGCGACGCGGTCGGTCGTCTTTGTTTGCCGTACATGGAAATTAGAAAATAACGTATGTCTTGTCTTAACATGAAAACGGCTGCATTTCTAATGTTTAATTCAATTTTTTGACATTAGTACCTATATTGTGAAATGCAAAGCCTTCTAAGTTAAGTATTGGAATAACTAATTATTATTAGAACATAATACTTTGTAAGTTGCAAACGTCACTTTTGACATTTCTTATCATTCCGACACCAAGGATAAGCGGATTGAAACCAAATTTTGGGAGGTTTAGGTTATGTATTACGGAATACGTTGTCACGTAAAACTATCGTCCGTAAACCGACTTTACAGACAACCAATTTTTTTGGGGAAAATCGGCGCATGCGCAAAAGAGATACATGCCATAGTTGTTTTTTATATAATAATAGTGTACTTTTTATAGTGTTTTATTATTCTACTTAATAAAATTTACCTAAATTTGAAGAGAAAGATGCAATATCATAGATTCGAATTATTATAATTATTATATAAATTTAGGTTATGTATTACGGAATACGTTATCACGTAAAACTATCGTCCGTAAACCGACTTTACAGACAACCAATTTTTTTTTGAAAGAAGTTTTATTTAAGGTTTAGTAAATTATTGTTATGGTTTCGTGGATATGCGTGCTTCACAATCCATTCAAGATTTTGTGAACACTCGTTATATTATTATCATTGTTATGCAACATATTATGGCTTCATAGAAAACATTTTTATAAGGTTTCAAAAACTATACATCATCATAGAGCAAGTATGTATATTCCACATGTAAATTATTTTTTACAGCAATAATTTAAATAATTTACTGCACCTTTGAAGTGCTGTTAGTGTGACTTTGACACTCATATAAAATAATGGCGTAGGATTAAGAAAACGTGACTCAATAATATTTATAAAATAATATGCATATCTATACTATGTAATATTATGTAGGTATATTATTATTATTAACAAGGCTCATTTTTTTCGTTTTGATTTCAAGGTGTTTGCATAACTGCAGTCACTCAAAACGTCACTCTGATTAGAAAAGATGATTTACATGCGGAAAATTAAGTACTTTAAAAAAAGTGGAAAATCCAGCACATTGAATAACTTAGTTACTTAGTAACTATTTTGTATTACGATGGAACATTGGTGAGTTGACGAGCGCGCGCCCGCGGTTTCTGCCAAAAAGAAATCAAAGTGGATGCATAAACATTTTTTTTAAGTGTTACTCTGATCTATGTAACGTTGTTGTAACAACACACACACAAGTGAAATGTTTCCAGTCTCTCACTCCTCTTGAATCTCATATAAATGATATCTATAATATCTTATTTTACAATGGTTATAGATAGGTACCACTCTGTGGATAGGTACTAATTTAGGTCATATTTTTTTAAAAACATATTTTTGAAAAAAGTATGTTCGTCTGTTTGTCTGTGAGCCTGGGAGGATGTTTGAGATGCAACTATGTAGAACCCTATTGTTTTCGGGGAAAATCGCCGTAAGCAGAGAAGAGATATGTGCTATAACGTCATTTTTTCTATGATAATGGTACACTTAACGGCTTATTTTTTCTATTTATTTTTTTCAAGGAAGTTTTATAAGTTTGAGGACTGAAAGGTCTTGTCCAAATGATTGTTTTTTTCTTCTTCTAATTTTACAGGAAAGCGAAAAACGTCTTCTTATCTGACTACACAAAGCACATTTCTTATATGTATATTGTGCATCTAATATTTGTTATGTCGCAATGAATTCAGTTTATATTTAAATGTCAAAAAAATCATAGTTTTGTCAAATATTATACACACTACATCGAGTAAAACTAAAAACACATTATAAGGTACTGGGCGTGTTTCCGTTTGCGTATTCAGTATAGGAGGAACCATTGCCTCCAAACAAGAATAGTTTTGCAATGCAACATTTAGTTACGAAAACGTATTCGGTAGAAGGCACTGTAAATGCTTCACTCGCCGACCGTAAAGAAAGAAGTTTCTCATGTAGTGGAAGAATTCAGTCAGCGACCAAATATGAAAGGGAAAAGTCTTTATCATATTTTTTATAATATCGAAAACCATAAACCAACTGCTAAGAGCATTAATTAATTAATTACGAATAAATGGCTATAGTTTGCCTACCTTAATTTTTAATAATTCCTCTCTTATTTTTTTCGACCTTCTTAAGTCTATAAGATAAAAAAAATATAAGTTAATCGTCGACCCCCACGTGCTTCAAAGGATTAGACAGAAGTAGATTTGTCATATTTGTTTCATTTTTAAAACACGTGCCTATACAAAACTTGTATGTCAAAAGGAACTATATTAAAAATCTTTGTTTTAATCCTCACAACTTATTTCATTTATTTTTTAAATTTAATTTTGCTTAATTTGTTTTATATTACATAAGATTTTTCAACCCCTCTCTTCGCTGTCATCAAAAATACGAAAAATCAGAACTCCATTCACCCTCGAAAGTCTTCTGCTTATGGTTGCGTAATACTTGAACAGTCCTTTCGTAATATTTCATTTTTTAGTAATTTTATTCTCAGTTTCACTTAAGTTTCAATTAATTGTTGAAAGATTTGCGTGTAGGTATGTAAAAAAATACTATGTTTATTTATGATACCTAAAAGTGGAAAAATAACTAATTATTATTAAATTCTAGATGTCGCAACATATTTTCAAGCCTTTAACGAAAGAAACAAACACAAGTAATACAATTCAATATTATAAATAAAGCAAACAGAGTAATACTAACATCGTGACTGTTAATGAAAATAATTTGATAAAAAAACTGATAAATTAATATTTACCAGTTACCACGTAAAAAAAAAAACTCCTGTTCAGAATTCCCTGCAGTGGATTATAGGCTTTAAGCAATACATGCGTCAGCGGTCAGGGCATTTAAATATATATATTTTGACTGCATTTCACAACACTATCTAATATCAATAATAACCCTGTGCATTAAATAGAAAGTAAACGTGAAAACTTTGCTATGATCTTTAGTTATCAAAATAAATCAATGATCTACATTTCCGTCCGATCGCGATGTCTAAAAAATACACACAGGTACACCTATAGCTGCAAACAACGTGTTTCGAGTTCCGACCACTCATCAGGCATAATAATTGTATATTGTTGACACTGATTTATCATCAGAAAGAATATAATTTTTAGGTTATCACTTATCAGAAATAAATTAAAATGTATCTGTAGCATTCCACATTCATGTTATAGCTCTGATTTTATGTATGCAACACACTTCATTTCTAAAACAAAAACCATGTAGGTATATTCTTTAGTAAACAAGTTCATTTCGCTTAAATTTCAAACCACAATTTAACGATAATTACAAAGAATACATTATATAGATCATTACTTCCGTTTGATAAATTTAGTAAACAGGAAACTGTTCACAAAATGGTATAATAAATTATATAGTAACATATTATGATATTTAAATTTGTTTATGCCACAGTGCGTTCATAAAAAATACGAAAACTTTTAACATATAATTAAACTAACCATCAATAAAACATATCATAAGCAAAAATATTTAACCGCAAGCATAGAGCGTACTATAGAAAGTATTTCCAATACTTAAAATTAATATTAATGATTCGCTACCCAACTGTAAATTTGCGAAATATAATTAATATTATAATTATTCGATTTTCGTCCTGACTTCGACTGAGTGAATTTTGATTTGCCAACGAAATAATCGAAAACAAAAAAGTTCTCATGTATCATGTATATTTTATAGATAGATCTATAAAAAATAATAAAAAAATGAGGGGGTGCCATTGAAGAAAAATATTGTTGACGTCATAACTTTTTCAAAGTCATAAAAAACAAGTGACAAACATCAGAAGGTGGCTTTTTGACAAAAATTATTTGACGTGTTTCGGGACATAACTGTCAGTTTGGATTTTATTCGGGTAATTTCAGACTTTTTGGACGCACTCCTAATATCCATGATAACAATCAGAAGACATTATGCAATCAAGAAACAACAAATATTAAATAATATTTGACAACGAAAAAAGACAATATGTATTCATTATTTTAAAATAATAAACGTACGTCCTTCTTTTTCCTGTAATCATAGTATAAAGGTCTTTTGTTTTTCAGCTGAAAAGTGCGTGAACAGTTGACAAACAGGATTTTGAAACAGACAAAAATGCTAACACAACTTTGTTTCTGTAAATACTATCAAATACAAATAATTACCGAAAAAAAAGGAAAAATTTTACATAGTAAACAAATTTATCTGTAGGTATGTTGGTTTACACTGCCTTAAATCTAATGAACGATATTTACACTACAATTTTAAAAATATTAAGTTGGAACAACAACACATCACAAGCCGGTAAAGCGCGTGTCGAGAAGTTGCAGGCGAATTCGTAGCCCCGGATCTACGATTCGGAATTCGTTCGCGCGATGGTTGATTAATATAATATGTTCGCGTATTCGATCGCTTTAATTTTGACAGTGACGGAAACCCTATTCATTCAGTTAAAAAGTACACTAAATATATTTTAAATTGACAATGCACGTACCAAGTTTCATCAAAATCGGTCCAGTCGTGTTCGAGTCACGCCAGTACAAACAGACAGACAATTTACATTTTCACTTAGTGCTCGTCCCCTTTTTGTCGGAGGAAGAACAAGACTTTTAAGCGGTGAATTAATTATTGTCCTTTAGCTGCCTGACTTCTATTAAATATATCAAGTAGAATGTGGAATAGGTACAAAAAAATAAAACCAAAATAGACAGGTGTCGATCGGAATCGAACCGGCAATCTTCTATATACGAAGCAGTCGCTATATTCATTGATCTACCGTAACCGATTGAGTTACATACATAGTATACATTTCAATTTACTTCAAAGAACTATACGTATTAGTAATTCATCTTGAAAGTACCTATCAAACTGCCAATATAATATCTAATATAACATTGAAAATGATCTTTGTTTAGTAAAAACAACGCCAAAACTTGCAAATATCATAATTACATTCACATGTTATGATTTCAACTTTCTCTCGATTTTTTGACAGACGCAATTTTATTTTATGCGTGAAAGTGTTTTGGTTATCTTAGATTGATCAAAAATATCGATATGAACCTATCTCCCAATAATTTTATTATGTACAGCGCTTCTCAAACGTATGTTTACTCATACCTTGTCAAATACTAACCTACCTTATTCAAGAATCTATAGAATAGCTGGATCATAACACAGACTGAGCGTCAGATTTGAGAAACACTGAACGATTGCTGAAAACTTTATTACCTAAAATCACATACCATATGAATTTCTGTAAATAAATTATCTTTATACATATGGCATCAATCATTCATAGATTACACTTTTAAATAGTTTGGTAATAGCAAATAGTTCATATTAAATTCTAATGTAATTAAAAACAGAAATAGGTATACTACCGATAAAAAAATAATATTTAATCATTTTATTTTTAAACGTTATTTATACAGCCTGTACTACTTAATACTCCGCTTTCGTTTCTTAAACAAGACTCAGTGTATATTATTTAAAATACAAGGCATTTTCTTTCCACAATCCGCCATCGACTCCCACTGGTGTTATTTTTTTAATAATGTTAAAAACTAGTGATTATGCGCTCTCTAAAAAGTATTCTCGGTTAAGAAACGCTGCTTTATATTTACATAAATGCATTAATATAAATTAATTATAGCCATTCATGTACTACAGGTCGACCATAAACAAAAGCCAATTACCGATTATGCTTGTAAATTTTCTGGTAGCAAATTAAGTAATAATTTTCGCGCCCTATTTATCTGACAGACGGACATGAGGAAAATGAATGGAGTTTCGTATTTTTGCTATTTTACTACGGAAACCTAAAAATGTGTGAGAGAATTGGTTTCAATACTCTCAATACACTTGCAAATGTGGAGTATACATAAAACAGCACATAGCTACATCTACACCTACATGACTTACATCTGACGCTCGAACTTCCGTTAAGTGCACGTACCGTGGCAAAAGCAAAATTTCGTGCAAATGATTTTCGAAAATATAATTTAAAATAGAACACCTTATGCATTAATATAATAACTCTATACACAATTAACATTAAAATTGACTCATCGCAAGCAAAACAATGAATCGTACATAAAACAATAGCACTTCCATATCTTCTGTGAATAATTGACACGCGGTGCGACCCAACCTTTTATCATTCTTCAACAGCCGCTTTCTTGTCACGCTCTGAATTATCCATTCATTATTTTATGGTTAAAGATCAAACAGTGGTGTCTCTCTAACCCAGTGTTTCCCAAAGGGAGCGGAATCGCTAGCCTATCCTCAAAAGCAAATGGAGGGGCGTTGAATAAAAATAACGGTTGAAGGGAAAAATAAGACAATTTTGAAAAATCATTCGGACATGTTTCATTTGTTGCGAAAAATATAGTTAGAAAACTATTCGTGGAATGTTAGTAAATAATAGTACCTATAATTAATAAATTAACAGCAGCGCATCAGGCTCATCCTTCTCAGTTTTCACAATAGGTACTATCATTTTTGATGTCATTTGTATATTTTAAATGATTTGAGTCTCTTAATTTTCTAATTTCAGCATATAATTCGAAAGTCATTTTTGTTGATTTTAGCGTCAAGCTGTCGTATTTGCAACAATATTTTCTTTACTGTTCCGCAGGTAAAATATAGATACATAAAATAAAGTGAATTTGTCACCGCATCTTTCTGTTTGTTCACTTAAAGAAGGTAGATTTCGAGGAGGCAACGAATAATTCTCTATCTGAAAAGGGGGCGGTAAGTCAAATATGTTTGGGAACCTCTGCAGTGTAACGATTTATTTATGGTTGTAATTATTTTGATAGCTACGCAGATGGGCGCCGACTCCGTGAGTGCTCGGAGTCGCCAACATCTCCAGAACGTAAATAGATTAATACCTCGCTTTATTAAATTAACCAAATTCAAAAAATACAAAACTACATATTCAGCCAATGTAGTAGGTTAACGGAACACGTTGTAAACAGATTTATTTTTCACTTCATGACAATAAATGTTATCGTCATTATTATTGTAATAAACCGTTGTTCAAAGCATCGCTAAATAATACCAAGAATCGATTCAAGGTGATGTATCCTTTGTATATTTTTTTTTCATATGGTAACTTGTTTTACTATTTCGTCACAGTTTTCATAAAAACGGGAAGTGATTTTTTTTCTATACCTAATTAACTACCTTTAGATTTTCTATTGTTGCAAAATGATTATTTGCTCTTGACTTTTCTTGATTTGACCTTTACTGACGTTAGCATTTTTGTGACTATTCAAAAGTAATCTATGTATCTAATTATTATGTACTATGTCTTTAACTGATGACCAAATACATTCCTTCGATTAACACCAAACACAAAGTACCGGTTATAAAATGATTCAGCAGAGCTGGTACGAATTCTCGAAAAATTGTTCGAATCACGGTTCCGAATCTTCAGAAATGATTCAATTCGTGGATCCTTTTAGTATAATATTGAGTCAGAAAATTCGAATACTTTTTTCGGTTTGCGGATCACGAATCACTTAAGATGGAACGGTCTTACACTCCAGAGCTAATAATACCTTGATTCTTTAATTTTACAGAAAGCTGAAGTTTCTAGTAGATCAAATTCAATTAGCTCTCTAAGTATTACGTAAGCACCAAAGGGGGGGGGGTCTTTGCTTAGCTTATTTTTGATAACATGGGGGACGGAGGGGTCTAGATGGTGATGACGTCAGCAATATTTATTTATAACAATAAAGAAACTTGAGCAGATTTTAAAAAATATATACCAATGTTTAAGTAAGCATATAGGAAGGGGGGTAAGAGTTTTGATTACTTTTGCTGACAAGGGGGAGGGAGGGTCAAAAATTACTAAAATTCTGCTTACGTAATACTTGAATGGCCCCTCTGCGAATCAGAACTTGTTTATAATCAGCCAATTAGTTTTATTATTTATATTAGTATATTATACTAATAATTCAAAAGTATCCGAACCACAAAAAATACTTTATGGAGGATTCGAGTGAGTTATCCTAAGTGGTTCGATTTAAGGATGATTCGAATGCAAAAGCTAAAATATTCGAATACGATATTTTTTATATTTGCCTACGAATCCGGACACGAAATCCTTTGATTTGTAGTACTCGAAGAACGCCCTTGAATCCTCAAGAAGGATTCGAATACTAAGTGATTCGAATTATGCCGCACTCTGCTTTATACAATATTTTTTACCTATTATAATGTAGGTGTGAATTATGTGTATTTAATCTGTTTTCATTTAACCTAAAACGCGATCAGCCCTAATAAAATTTAAGTTTCATTCTAATTCAAACGTACATAAGTGTGTCGGCAATTTTTTGCAATCACTTTTACTAACGAAACGGAGAGTAAATAAGATGAGAAGAATTGATTAAATACACATATTATGCTCACTGCACAGCACGGGTCAAGTAGGTAAGGCATGTATCTACAACAGAGGTGGTCAACTCGTGGTACGTGTACCGCGTGCCACTATTGGACGGTAAATAATTGACAACAAGCAATATTTACCAGAACTGTTACGGATGTCTTATATGCGTAGGAAATATAGTTTTTCAATTTATTATATCAGATTCGTTGCAAGCAACGATCGACACCGTCGCCGTTTAGTATTCACTTAGACACCTACTATACAGTATGTAAACTAGATATGAGCGCCGATGGGTAAAGGAGCGGCGGCGGCGCGCCGACTTTTTAAGGTCGGCGGCGGCGGCGTAGTCGGCGGCGTGACCTTAGAAGCATTTTTTAATGATGGGCAGGATACAATAAAATAAAACATGTAGTTTAACAATCAGAATTATTATTTATTTAACACAAATTATTTTTATAAGGAAATGGTTTCTAGCCTAGAGCTAAAATATTTTTGGCACTTCGATTGGCAGAAAAAAATCAACGTTGTCATAAAGTTCTAATAACAATTAACAAGAAAATAAATCTTAGAGATAACAAAGATATTTCTTTTAAGTCATAAAAAAATATAAAGTAGTCTTTAAAAATATGTTTTCAACATTTTCTGATCGTTTAAACATATACCTTTTCGCGCGGCACGCCGTTACATTTTCACGGCGGCGGCGGCGGGAGGGAATCGTCAGCGGCGACGGCGCGCCGGCGCGGCGCTCATATCTAATGTAAACGCGTAAGGTGCACATAGGGAAATGAGCATTGGGAAAAAATACTTGGATCAGAGTTAGCTATGACTGCATTAATTGTTATTTCTATTGAATTATCGTGGTAATCTTGAGGATTTCCATTTTTTTTTGATTAATTTTTATTTAACTTGGCTTTTTTAATAATAAAAAGCTCTTATAAATCATTATTTTAATTTTTTTGTACAAAAATAAAACAAAAAAACAACTCCATCTGTTTGGAAACATTTCATTCAAAAATTGTCTGACTGGTATGACGTATGCTCGTTGGTAAGTCAGTGACCCAATGTCTTTAGGTTCAACACGAATAGGCGGAGATATTTGATCTCGTACCATATTTAAGTATTTTTGGGAATTTAATGTCCCATTAATAAAAAAATCCGATTATATTTTCTTCGGTAGTATACACATTCATTTTGCAAAAGAATATTATCTGTCAAATTGAAAAACAAGATTTCGAAGCTCACTCTGATCCAGTCATTTTTTCCCAATGTTAATTTCCCTGTGTGCACCTTACGTGTTTACATACTGTTTATTAATTATATGTTTCGGATACGAATACTTCATTGACAACTTATCTAGTCGGTAGTTAAATAATCAAAGGTGCCTACATTGGAAAGGACAGCCCGATTTTCTGTCCAATTTAGGTACCTCCCACCTTGTGATTAAAGTCTGTCAATTTGGCATAATTGGCAAAAAGGTTGCCCACTTCTATCTTTCTGCACAAAATAATCTATGATGATGTGTGTTAATAAATAAAACAGGTTTAACTGAATACATTACTATTATGTGTATAATATAATATGCACTTACGGCGATCAGTTTGTTTGCAGTAGATAGATCGTGACCCAGTTTGAGGTCGGCGGCAACCAGCATGGCCTCGTGAACGGTGAGCAACGGTTGTAGCAGATCCTCTTGCATTATGTAGGTTGAAAACTTCCGAAACTGTTTGTTGTTACGCGGCTGTCCATTGATCAGTATTGATCCCGTCGCTCCTCGTGACCTGTAACAATAATATTTCAGGTCATCGATAAGACTAATTAAGTAATTATAACATTAGAGCGGAACCTTTCTGTTAATTCGTTTCCCTGCACGTTTTCGGATATTAAAGGCCATTAATAGGTGTATACATATCTATAACTACTAATATATTATTATAAAGTAAGAAACTTTGTATGTAAATAGTAGACAGTGGCGAAACAATACAGTGGCAGGAAGGGCAAAATGCCACGGGCCACCGACCGGAGGAAACCCCCGGCCCCAGAGGGCTGTGAACACAGTAGGATCCTAACATGTATTATTGCATTGCCACGGGCCTCAAGCGGTATAGTTACGCCACTGATTGTAGACCTTTCAAACAAAGGGTCACACAGCCCTATATATGTTTTTTGGGACTCGAATTAGTAAGTAGAACGTATTCAAGTCTCTATATAAAAGCTCTCTGAATTCAGATGCTCGGGAGATAATTTGAATACGCGTTTTCTAAGTTTATATTTTTAAGTAATTTCTAGCTGAACTAAATTATTATGTGTCATGGACATTCTGCATGCATAGCGGGGACGATTGCAATTTATTGTTTGTGTTCCAAATTATATATTAATCCTAAAAAAACGATGACTCGTATATTTAGTAGATAATTCACGGTCAACTTCTTCTTAGTAGGTATTAACCTTGTAGGTAGAATGAATAAATGCAACAACAAAAAAATGCGAATACTATCAAAATGTACATTCATACAAATTTTGATAATAAATTATGAATAATATGTCGTGTAATAGTTGAAAGATCAACCTTGATAAAAAAAATGGAAAAACAAAGTGTTTACTACATTTTACGTCTATTATGATTAAATAGCGCGGTCAGTAAACCAAAACAAAAGAGATAAAGGCTTACAATTTGATATAGTCGACTTTATTTATTAAAAGAGGGTCAACTCTTCACTGTACAAGTGGTCAACAATGCATTTCTAAGACCAGGGCGCAAGAATGGCTTCAAATGACCCAATCATCATCAACCAACTATTTCACAGTTTGTTCAAACTAGTACAAGGGACCGGAATACTAGATCGATTGATATAAAAAATTGAAAGTTAGTACAAAATGCCCTACAGAGTGCAGGAGCGCAGTATCAAAAAATGTTTTTTATATGTAAAAGTTATGGTTGATAAAAAGTTAGAGTGGCGTTTATACCAAATTTTCCTAATAGGCATGTAAAATGTTTGTTGATTCGTTAATAAGATGGGTTTTAAAAATTGCGTCAACAGTTGTACCTACTTCGAATAATAAGTTTATCAAAATCGGTTTGGTGGTTTCCGAGACAAGACCTGCATTAATAGTCCTTTCAATATCGCCAGCTATAAATAATTCATTATGGAGATTATTTCAAATTACACTTTTAATTCAACACTAAACATGTCAGTGCATCTTATACATTTGTATAACAAACGCAATAGTGTCCGAAGTGTTAACAATTTTTTATAGTGGAGCACGATTCCAAAATCACAATATATAAATGGCAATTGACATTTCGTATTTCCACTTTCAGTTTATCGGTAGTTGATACTTGACCGATTTTTATTCAATGTTAGAGACATTTTATGCATATAAAAACAGTCGTTGGTTGTTTTACGATAGAACAGCCATTTGTCATTAAAAGCAATGTTAAATTTTTACCTTAAATACACAAAAAAAAATTTGAATGTGTCAATAATAAATCTGAAAATTACATCCGTTCCAGTTTCAAACACATTGAAATAAAAATATTTAAAATTACATCTAAAGATATTATATACATTAACGTGGATCAATTTGTGTTATTTTAAGTAATTAAATTAAATAAAATCGGGTATTTGATTCGGGTACTCGATTAAATGGATTTCGTCATCTCTACTTTCAGTGCAATTAATCTACATCTCAGCTATAAAAATGATGACGCAATTTTGTGTACTTGCGTTTTGCCTAGCGGGAATTTCGACATAAGTACCAAATACAAAATAAAATTACGAATAATTAAAACTACAATAATTAAATACAAGAAATAATAAAAAATCGGTCAACGTTATATGGCATATCTAAGACGATAAAACCTGAACTTTCTAGAATCTAGATTCGGGGTCCTAGATTAGACTCTATATACTCAGTAATATTCTATGTTCTTAATAGGTTTATATTGATTTGCCTACTTTAAATTCTAAAAGAAAAATTGAACTTCTCTGAAAAAAAGTCACTAACGAGCGTAAAAGAATAAAGTTTTTTTTATTAAATTGGTGCCGACCTCAAAACTTTATTATTTGTCGCTTTTCATGAATGAGGTTCAATTATTTAAGTTTCTTTTATTTTTCACTTCTTATAGTGCGGCTTTGCAATGCAGTTTGGACTTTAATATTTTATAATTAAACTAGAAAAGAACTACTGAACTGATTTAAATAAAATTTATGTGAGACTATTCTGAAAGTATTCCCTATTAAACAAAAAAAAAATTGCAAGATTGGTTCACAAAATGTTGGAGATATGGGGTAACACATATTCAAAAATTCCTATTTTGAAATCGGTTCAAAAATATATGGAACCATTCCGTAAACATTCTGAGCAAAATGGAGTCGAAATTATCTCGCAAGTTAGGGCTGAATAAACATTACACGTTGAATCGATAACATTTTTTTAAGTCTGTTCAAAAAATAAAACAAAAACCAATATAAGTAATATTTTACTGATCTATTTTGTCTACAAATGTGTTTACATTACCTATAATGTGAGTTTTTACTAGAAACCAAATTATTTTAAATCGCTACACCCGACCGTAGCCGAGTAAATTTTTGAGTTTAGGTATGAATAGATAGTGTATCAAGTTTCATCTAAATCGAGTCAAGTGTTTTCGAGTGATGCCGAACAAACCGAGCCAATAATTCTAGAAACGCATTTTCGGTTTAAACGAAATTATAAACGAAGATTTCGTTACTATTCTATGTATTGATACCTTAATTTGAACATCTATAAAATGTTAATCTATTGTTAAACCGCTAATATTTATATGGAAAAAAACCGTTGATATACCAGAATTTTATAACACTATTTATAGATATTAATTATTACCAAATAAATTAAATATTCATTCTGGTAAAAATTCTAGAAACATATTTATACAATGACAGAATTATTCTAAACTGTTTGATGACCTACTGACTCAGAAATAAAATTGTTACAAAATGGAAAAAGGCATTCTTAATTTCCAGTAATTTACGACCTAAACTACTATCTACACCAGAAAGTAGGTTTGGGCTGCCAAGCCGATCTATCAATACTACACTCAACGTGGGTTGCAGTAAGTTACAATACTCCAACAGGCAGCGCCTATCTACACTAATTTTATAGAGCGAGCGAGTGCGAATTTTGTGAGTTTGAGGAGGGTAATCTTCGGAATCACTGCACCTATTTGAAAAAAAATCCTTCACCACTGTTTAGAATAAACCTTTAGAATGGACATAGGCTATATTATATTATCGCGTTAAAATAAAAGCACCTTCGTGGAGACCAATTTTGCAACGTAAGTCGACGAAAAAGACGGTGGAAATCTACAAATTTACGTATTTACTGACTTTTTGCACTAGCCCCTATAAAACAGCTGCTTTAAATGCATGTTAAGTGACCCATTACGTACTAGTGCGGTAAAGTAAAACAAAACTGGCCGCGCTACACCAATTTCATAGTAAATCACAGTTTGCCTGCATATACGAGCAGACATCTTTATCTCGCCTTTTCAATACGTACGGACCGTGATAAATTGTTTAAATCCGTCGAAATCTATGATTTGCTTTCAAAAACAAGACTTTCTTCACTTGCCAATATAAAAATCGTCTCTAGTAGGTATACCTATCTATGGATTTCGTAATTAAGAGCGTATATATATGAATCAAATGCTGACTTTTAAAATAAATGCAAACCGATGATCATCTTAAAATGCATTTATTTTAATTCAAATTTATGTGGGCATCCTAACTAAAAAGTGAAATAATCAAGATATAATATATTATAAATAAAATACCATCGGATTACAAATTAATCGTATGAAAAAATTACATTTTGTGCAACATGCATAAACTCAAAATTATGTTTGTTGTATTTAATTGTGCAATAATTCACAGCAATTAGTTACACATGCAGACAATCATGGATTTTAAAATAATTACTATTAGCACGTACATAATATAATATTATAGTACACATACAACTGGTTCAGGCATAAGTTTTTATAATTTTATCCAATAATTTTCAATGGGTTAATTTCTTTTGATATTTGGTTTAAATGTTGAAATCCCCCACTGTAAAAATTCTTATATTTAAAATGGATCCTAACTGTGGTTTTTAGGTGTAGCAAAATGTTTTTGGGTTCAAAAATACTGAAAAAAATTCTCAAAATCGTTTCATAACTGAAAGGTAATCATTTAGAAGAAGATTAAAATGTTCTTGCCGACAGAGTTTGCGCTGGGGCTGGAGGTTTCTTTCCAAAATAAATATATAATATGTTAATTGCAACTAACGTCTCGTCTTATCGGTTCAATCAAAAAAGATACAAAAAAATTGCAGTAAAAATTTATCTAAATGTATGCCAGTATTATAAACCGAGAAATAAATACCTAGGTAGATATTTGTGGACTAGGCGATAGTAACAGTCGTTATTTATGCAAAACAAGTCAACAACCTCATGGGAAATCAAGAATGTTTACACTATTCATTATAAAGGCGCGTTCGCACTAAAGCGTTTCAAGAAACGGATTTAACAAAGTTATTGCAAACAATGTTTATAATAGAAATGTTATAGAAAGACATTAATTGTCTATTAAATTGCCATTTTTGAACCCATTATCTATGCATTAATTATCAGTCTAGGCATGCTAATTTGCGCCTTTGTTGGAAAGAATGTTAACAAAATCTATTAATGTATAATATTACATATGAAAACGTTTTGACGTGATAACGTCTTATAAATTGATGAAACACCGGCTGCATGCACGAAAAAGTGTCACGTTCCGAAATGTGTCACGTTCCGCCTGACTTAAATATGATATTCGAGCGGAATACGTTATCACGTAAAACTATCGTCCGTAAACCGACTTTACAGACAACCAATTTTTTTTTCGCTACATGCGAAATCAATTTAAAATTGCAATGTTGCGAAGTGAACCAAATTTTTTAAATTCTAAACGCCGGAAAGCCATTAATCAAATAAGAAATCTCAGTAACTTGTGGATAATAATAATTCAGTTGACGATGTTTGCTTCAAACATTAAAATGTCATTAATATTGTATTTTCTAATAATGTTTTTCAATGTAAACCAACTTTATACACTCAAAAAATATACAATATGGTGTAAAACATGCATATTAAGTGTAGGTCAGGCATCTCGTGAAAGAAAGAACGAGCCGTTGCGCCATTACACAAGAGATAATGAGATAAATACACAATATTAGGCAACTTGTTAAATTACATACATAATAATCGACTTACGTTCGTACAAGGTAACTCTGGTTGACCATTTATGCAGTGAGTGTGTTATACTGCATATTATACCATCTATAACTAATTGTAAGTACAGTAGACACCCTCTCATCCAGCCTCGAACCAATGAGCTTTCAATTTAACCGATCCGTTTCTATGAGGCTGATCGGTACAAAATGAATCAATTTCATCAATTCATAATAAAATTAGAGCAGACAAATTGTAAAATACATGTTTCCAGTCTGTAAATCAACATTGTTTAAACAATTGAGCAAAATTGTTTGGTTTTATCTTCGAATTTTTTTATATTTTTTACGCCGGTCGTATACGGACAACTAACAGCTTCAAACATCGACTGCAAGGTCGGATAAGAGAGAGTCTTCTGTGGGTTAGAAAAAAAAAACAACAACGCAGAACTTTCAAACGACTGAGAGAACTATATTAACAAATGCAACCAGTCATTACATAAATTGCAACATCGCTTATAATAAATTAGCTTTTATTTTATAGTTTTTGCGTTAATTTATATTTTAGGATATTTTCAAATACCTATAATATACAATAAAATATCTTAAAAATGTTTTGTGTTTAAAACCTACACTATGCGATTTTAAAAATTATTGGTTCACAAATGCTGGTAAAAAACTCCTTTTTAGATCGGTTAAAAAAATTATATGGTACTCATCCATAAGCATTCTGAAAAAAATGGTGTCGAAACCCTTCAAAATGGTTAACCTCTCCAAAAGTTATGGCGGAACAAACAATAAAAAATATACCTGATCTTTTTTTTTTTGGGTGAAAAATAGATCAGCAGGTAATGTGTACACGCTATTTGCAAAGATTTTTTTATACCTTTTCCTTGATTACTTAATAAAAATGATTTTATTTGATTTTAATTCTGTTGAAACTCTAATTAATTATTTTTATTTCGCAAACTAATTTGCTTCAGTAGTCAGCACTGTCCACTTTAAATATTATACACTGTACCTAAATAAATATCAATTTAATTGTATTTACTAGCAAAAAATTATTGGCATGCTGAAGTAAGACCGCCACTGGGCATCAAATGTTCCCAATACTTGTGCGATGCCGCCGCCACTTTACTGTCACGTGCTAAATGTAGACCAACGATGTTAGGCAAGAACTTAATAACTAGAAAATGCTGGTCTCTTAATTAAGAAAATACGAAGTGCCACAAAAGTTGCCAGTAACACCGGTTACACAGATCCTAACCTGCAGTATATGACGAGCTTGCATGTATTATTTGTTAATGAATTTTAATAAGCGTTCTTCAAAAGGGTGATTTTTTGGCCGAAGCCGAACTCCGGTTTTTTTCTCACCTAAGGCCGAAATCAAATGTATTGTATAGTAATGCTAAAAAAATCGGCAAGTACAAGTTACACTTGCACGGTAAGTGTCCCACTGCGTGTTCTATGGCCAAATTTTGGTTGTGCATTTAGAAAGACATGAATAATTAAATTGTTTATAAAAATTGACCGCGCTAGAACTTTTCAATCCTGATGATTTTCGTTCAATCTATGCCTAATCCTAAATGTTAATTTTTTAGGAAAAAAAGTAGGGGATAGTAATTTTTAGTGTTTTTTCCCGAAAAATGCTTTAAAAAAATGAGAAAAAATACTATATATGTACGAGTACATATTGTTGAATTCGTGCTTCAATAAGCTTTCACCTTATACTAGATGCCATTAAAAAAAAAAACATTTTTTTTTCTCAAATTACCCTCTGAAATTAACCCTCAGAATCAAAATTAAACTTTTTATACTTCACATCTGCATTTGGACACCACACTCTATTTCTCTGCCACATTCCAAATTTTTGCCCCAAATAGTTTCAAAGAATAACGCCGATGACAGACAGACGGACAAACACCGAAGTGATTCCATAAATGTTCGTTTTTCACGGAACAAAGAAGCGAGGGACAATGTAAGCTGAGCGAAATTGAAGTTAAAAAATGTTGCTTTTTTACAAGTTTTTTCTGTAGTTTTTTTAAATATTGTTTGACTGTACAGTTGTATGTATGATTAAGTAAAATAATACACAAGCATAATTTTGTCGAAAGATTAATTTTTTTGAAATAAAAACTTTTCCAGTTTTCAACCGGTTTTTAGGGAACTGTTTCTCCGACATTTGAGCTAGAATCGATTTCTCAATCAAAATTTGAGTAAAATCAATCCGCAGCACACCGACTGGGGACATACAGATATTTTTTCAGAGAATTCGTAAACCTGTAAATTCTCAAAAACTCCAAAACCGATTTCTTGCACGGTCATAAGGCTCCCCCTATATAAAGCACTATCTAATTCGTACTATAGAAAAAAAGAAAAACGTCTTGAAAATAGAACTCAATAAAATTGAAATATAAAAATCTTGAAAAGACGTCAGATAAGTTCAATGTCTTTAAACTAAATGATTGTTTTTTGTCAACATTAAAAAAAAAAATGAAGGTCATTGTCCAATAAAATATAAACATTGTAAAAACGTACGTATCTTTCCTGCACGTATGCAAATAAAAAATGTACTTATAAACAAAATGTGTCGTGTACGAAGTGTAAATACAAGGATGTTTTTGATAAATCTATTTCTATCATTAAATATATAACGGTCCTCTGACCGGAAATAATTAATATGAAGAGAGAAAACCATAATGCTTCGGATACACTAACCGGGAAATTTGCGAATAATCTATATATTAGAAGTTTTTGGAAAATCTTTGCCAAATTTTATCAATTTATTTATATTTATTTATAGTAAAATTATGTTTACTATTGATATTAAAACTATCGTAATGCTACGAGGATTGGAGGATACTAATTATTTTCATGACTAATAAATTAAAAATAAATTCGTACAATTGACTGAAAATATAAATAAATAATATTAAAATAAAATAAATCCCTAGCACACATACGTTTACTTTCAAAGGATCCGTTACTATGTTTTTTTAATCAAAAACAATTTTTCCATGATAAAATTTCCGACGCAGAAAGGAGATTTCCAATGGGAAAATATTCCTACAAATGGAATTCAATATAAAATAGGTATTCAATTGAAGAGTTCTAATCAGACGTTAATAAAAGATTTGAATAAAATAGGTATGTCGGAAAAAAAGTTTCATGGGAAATTGTTGTAATTAGAACCTGGGCGCAGGCATTCAATTCTCAAACTAATGAGTAAATTTCCATTATTCATTTTTGTAATTATTAAAAATTTCCCTTTAAAATTAATTTACTTATAATGATAAAAAATCAGAAGGAATTCTTTTGGATTAGATGAACGGACTTATTTTAAAGTTGGTTATTTATCTTTCTGGATTTTTTCAGTGAAGAAAAGCAAATTTGTTGAAAGGAAAAATACATCATATTTCCTAAATTCCTACACATAACAGTAAAATTAATGTTGCACATACCGCTAAACTAGCGGTATGTGCTTTATTATCGCTTTGTGCGTCAGAGCTGACTTTCGTTCATATAAGAAGTTATATTTAAGTTAATTTCACACGAAATCCATTCAAATTGAAGCTTTTTGAAAAGAGGAGATTCTAATCTATAAAATAGAACCATTTTTAAATCAATTTGAGTTCATAAATACTATTAAAATTGTAATTGAAAATCACAAACAGCAGTTGTCGGTTGGTCTGTACGTATGTACGTACGTACGTATGTACGTACGTACGTCACGACTCTACAGATCGCAATTTTGGTCGGATTGCCTTGGGTTATATTTTATTCACTTTGTTTACTATCAGACCAGAACCCTATTTAAATTCACTAAAATGTGTTCAGTAGTTTAATTTTTATAAACAGTTTTATTTTTTATTATTTTTGACAGCTAATATAGTTTAAAAACAATATAATAATCGCTGTGAAAATATAGTGTAATCCATAAAACAAGTGCTACACTTGTATACCGTGATAACACCACTAGACGTATTAGGCAGCCGTGGCGTAATGGTTATGCCGTTGGATTCCCAAGGGCAAGGTCCTGGGTTCGATTCCTTACGGTATCATTGACTTTTTTCTTTTTTTTTTCTTTTTATTTTGTTTTATTTTATTCCACTTGATATTAATTATATATTATATTATGTATAGTTCTTAATTTTTTTTATTTTTGCAAACTTAAAAAAAATATTTTTTCAATTTTTAATTATTTATTTCTTTAAATTTTTAAATCTTTTTAAATTTATTAAAAATATTTTTTAATTGTTATTTTTTTATCATACAGTGGAAAACTTGCGGGATGTGCACTTTTGGTTTTGCCAACTATTTTTATCTCAAGCAATGTAAATATTTATTTTGTATTTCAGCAAGGTTTTTAGCAATGCTAAATCAACTGTTCTCATTATATTTTATATTTATTAATTAATTTATTTGCTTATCAATGAAACAAAATATGTAAGCACTCATTGAGTTAATATACATAAAAAATACTGAGTCAATAAGAGTCTTTTATTGTTTGTAATTAGAAAGAAACTTAACTGTGTAAAATTGTCTTCAAAAAATATTCTAGAACTGTTTAACAAAAATAAAACTAGCGTCCTTTAAAATATTGACTGACATAGAAAAAAAATCTTGTTTTGAGCATTTTATGCGAAAAAATGTAAGTACTAAGCTAAAGTTAATGGTTTCTGAAATATTTGAAGTCGAAATTTTACATATATGTATGTAAATTTTCACCTCAGGTATTTCAGAAACTATCCACTTTAGCCTGGTACTTTAAATTAAAAAATAATGTTATTACATCCGTTTTTTGAATGCGTCGGACAAATGCAGGGTCCTACTTAAAATAATAACGTTATATTATTTCTCAGATGTTCGAATTTTGTTCACAATAGCGTCTATTTTTGTTCCGCATGATAAAATGAATAAAACCTCTATTACCCGTTGTGGGTAATTTTATTCACCAACGCTGGAGTAATATATATTTTCTAAACTTTGATTAGATACTAATGCATACCAACACAAATACTATAATATTACTGAAATACTCAACTAACGTAACAAATTATAAAGTTTACACACATAAATATACATTCACTTGTTAATTAAGTGTGTTATTAACCTGCAATAAACGAGTCTTTTTTTGTGTTTTATGAGCCCGTAACTATTGCAATAATAATTGATAATTTCAAATCATGTGTCGTGATTGACATTATTATAAATATCGTTTGCATATTATGTAATTTTCGAAACGTTTATAATACGTCATAATATTATAAAATTGTAGAGAGACGTCTATAATTTCGTTTTCTTGCGTATTTTTAGGATTCTATGAATAAATTGTACGATCCCTATAGACGGAAAACCGTGTTCTCACAAGTGTCTGTCTGTCTGTTTGTACCTATCAGCATTACACAGGAATGGCTAGACCGATTTAAATGAAACTAAAGTAGGCACCTATAGGGTACTTTGTATCCATTTACGAATAGATAAAATACGGTCTCCGGTCTGCACAGTGTGAAATAGCGGATAACTGCAAATTTATATTGTTGAAAAAAAATTACATATAATATTTTAATGACTGGATTTATTTAAATCATATTTTCTCAAAGCTTATAGTTTTTATAAATAAAAAGAACAAAATCCATTTAAGATTAACACCTTACAACGGTATGTGCGCTATTAACGCTTTGCACACCAGAATTGAGTTTCACTAATAGAAATGTGCTTGACAATTAGTGTACGCGCGGTGTTTTACACTTTTCTGCTTTATTTACTATCAAAGTAGCACCCATTGAAACTCACTGAAACACATTTAGAAATAATTCAACGTGCTTGATTAAATTCGTCTTTTTTTTGTAAGTTGTGGGAAATATTTGTCTGTTTGCTTAAATCATCATTTACAATTATAATTTATTTATAATTGGCCAATGTCGTAGATTTATCATTTAGGTAAGTATGACTTTAAAATAATAATCACGGAAGAGTAGAATTAGCTTTGAAGTGGATTAAAACAACAATTTATTTTTTTAAATCGAAGAATTAAGCAGACAATAAAAGGAGTTTAAAGACGTCTAAAAATCCATTTATGTACACAACCTGTTGCGGTCAAAGAAAGACAGAAAGCTCGTTTAATATAGTAATATTAAACGAACTTTCTTTCCGAAAACGGCTCTATAACGATTTGGGTGAAATTTACTGAAAATGGGTTTTGGGGAAGAAAAAATCGATTACCTATCTCTGGGTAAAAAATGAACAGGCAAACTGCCTACGTTAAATATTACATAAAGATTTAAGTACCTAGATCGTCTGTTTCACGCCCTGTTAGGTATGTTTACATGAAATAAGCTCCACAAGGCATCAGCTCTAGAATTTTACATTAATTTATAAAAAATCATTCTATATATACATACAGGAAATATTTCTTTTTTTTTCAATGATCTGTCATAAAACGTATTTTTACAGTGCTAAAAGTAGCTATTATAAAAACATTTTTATAATATGCAATAAAGTTATAACAAATTTGGGAAAGTCTCTTAAGTGTACATACAAAGTGAAAATATAATTGTTATTGCAGCTTACAAGTCGAAGATAGAATATAAATTAATTAAAATATAAACTGACTAAATGAAAAATTAGACAAAGGCTATTAAATATTATGTATTATAAAAATCAGTCAACATCTTAGAATTGTTTTATCGCTTCAGTATTAAAAAAATTTAACTGTGTGTTTAACTATTTTAGAACCACCAATTACATGCGTTACATGCGCCTAGTAACAATCAATGTTATTTATTTATTATTGTTTTAAGAATAATGTGAAAGTTCAATTTATGAATATTAGATATCGTGTACATCGTGATAATAATAATAATACTAAGAAAAATCGCAGGATTGTGGACATCAATTCTCCATGTTGTTTTCACGTCCAATAATAACAATCTTTTTTTTGTCCACAGTCCCATCAAAAAAAAAAATTAGATTTACTTAATGTAGGTACGACGTTTCGTCTATAGATTTTTTTCAAGTACATCCAGAAAATTAAAAAACAATAATTATGAAAATCAACATTAATTACTAACCATAAGAATTTACATAAGTTAGGGTACATAAAATAAAAAACATGGTAACATGTTATTCAATTTTCTTCATTACCTATTTTTATTAATTTTTAAATGTCTAATAATTATAGCTAAAGGATAAAGATAAAATTGTGTAACTGTAATAACTGAAAAATTTCGTTATCTGTCCATCGACCAGCGTCAATAGTGTATGTGCCTATTGTAGGTACTATGGCCTACAAATAAACACATGAATACACTAGAAATGAAAGATAAATACATGCATCTTTTCATATCTTTCAAATAAATACAAGTGTATATAGAAGGTTATCAATTATCATTTGTCAAGAAAATATGTATTTCCGATCGTTTTTTTTTCACAGAAATTATTATCATCAAATACATATTATTGACATTGTATTATATCAGGGTTATCATTTATTTATAGATGGAATGTATTGTCATGAAATACATTTTCAATTTCTCTTTTCTCAAGTTCAGTAATACAAGTGTTATAATGAATTATTATTAAAAATAAATTGAAAATATGATCTGGCACTGCACCCAAATAATTTTGGCAGTTAGTCGTCTTAAAAAGTTGTAAAATTTAAGTACAGTATTTAATCCTTCGCTTACCGAGGACTCACATAGACGCTTATAATAGGTGATACAAGGTAAAAAATTGAATTGTATAATTAACCAATCAAATAAACTTTAATGAGCTTACGCTACACCGATGTGTCCAAGCCCGCTTCAATTATTGTTTTTTTCTCCTCGAATAAAAACCGCGGTTGGTAAGAGATTAGTGTAGTGACGTAGAGCATATTTTTTCAATATTTTTTGCAGTAGCATTCAAATATTTTTTTTAAAGAAACTGTTCTATAGTTGCAGATACCGGTAGGGTGGCATTTCAAAATTGGCGACCGTGACGGGTGACAGTGAGTCGCGACAGAGGCAAGACTCAAAATGAAATTGACTATGAACCAGTTCGAGATGGACAATCTTGCCGCGTGACACATTGACGACGTCTGCACAAGTGCCGAGCGTGACGCGAGATATTGTGTCGTTGTTTCTCGTTGCGGTTGCAAATTTTGAAAGGCAAATGACACAGATCAAATTAATAAGTTATCACTTCTACGTACTAGAGCTATACAAAAAAAATCTTACTTGTATGCTGCTAAAACGTTCAAAAGTGTGCTTTTTCCAGCTCCAGAAGGACCCAAAATTACTGACAATTGTCCTGATAAAAACTGTCCACTAATACTCCGGAGAATGATCTTTGAGCCTGAAAAAAAAGAAACAAGTATTATTATGAGGAGAATTTTAACAAATAGACAATTTTTAGTGTTCCGTGTTAAACGAAACACTTATTAATTTCGTCATTATTCATGTATATAGTTGACAGGTATATTTCTTACAAACCCAGGATCTGAGATGAATATAATTATTAATATTATTTAATTATATAATATCTAGGCGTTATATTCTCCATATTATAATTATTATATTGACTTAAAAAAAATTAGCAGGTTTACAAACCAAAGTACAAACCACGAACAAGGAATAAAGATAATTTATTTATATAGGTATTGAAATAAATAATATCTTAATTGAAAACGTAAAATTAAGAGTGGAAGCTTTATAATAGACAATAGACATGCATATGTTTTAATGCACCCTTAAGTCAACCATAAGACAATGAAATGATTATAATAAACATAATTTTATTGTTTTTCAATTTAAAGCCCCCGTAGACCGACACGGGGCAGAACCTAACGGAACTGGATTTTCGATTTTATCCCCGCAGACAGAAATAAGGTTTTTTTAAAAAAAAAAAAAACTACACGCTAACAACAAATACTTTAATTTGTTGTATTTTAATATTTTAACATTACCATTATCATTATAGCTACCAGTTGAAGACAGATTTAAAATTAAATACGGAATAACTCAAAAAATATCTTCTATGGATCGATTTTGACTCGAGCTGCCGAAGGAGTTTGGCGTTTATTTCTAGAATAGATTTAGACTCTGTTGATCCATATCTCCCATTTGTGTTACGAAGAAGACGGTTTCTTATGAGACTTTTCCTATAACGAGTAACAAATCGCGAGGTCAAACTCCTAGGTAAACGGATAGTATATTTGCCAAAAGCGGATTCTGAAAGAATCTTCCAACACATGTTAGACAAACATAGTATAAAAGAAGGTTCTTCAGTAGGTAATCCAACATTTGGGTTTGATCATCTGTTTTCCTTCAAAGATTACAAACACATTTTCAAATCTTCGAATTCGATATCGCGTCTGGGGAAGAGAAGTTTAATCACTTAAATTATTAAATTATAAATTCCAATTGCAAATTGCTATTTTTACTTTTGTTACTCATATCTTAATTTCGTAAAAAAAGTCGGCGCATACTTGGTTATATTACAATCACAGAGTAAATAATGAGGGAGTTATGAATGACATAATAGTTTATTTACTTTTTAATGGAAGTGAAATCTATTGCAAAATTTGTATACTTTACACTTCACCTGGTTTTACAGTAAACGGAATATTCAATAGGTGAAAATTAAACACAGATAAAATTTAAATGAACAGATAAGAATTAGCTTGTATTTTTTCTTCATTGGTAAAATGAAAGACCTTTGACGTGCTGGTCAAATCCCAACATGTGGCAGAATCATTAATGCAAACTGTAGTCATGAGGTTAACTTTGTTGCTTTCTGCATGCAAATGTCAAATTGAACACAATAACCTGAAGTACACAAATAAATACTACTCGTTAAAACGTTACATCTCATAGAAAAGATAATGACGTCAAATTAATCTCAATTGACCTTAACTTGATATAATATAATATCGAAATATGCCTGTATAGGTATACGTAATTTATTATCTAAAATTAGTAGACGAAATTTTTCCTTGTTTATAGTCATAATCAATGAACAATGGACGTTGCCTGTTAGACTGTTGTTTGAATGTACTTTTAAAAAAATCGACTTCAATGTTTTTATAACTGTTATTTTTTAGTTCAGCACACAAGGGCTATAGGCATGTTATTGACCACAACTAATTAGGTCACTGTATTAATTATCACAATTTTGATGGGTCGACTATTATAGATAGATATTTAAAACAATATGTGAAATATATATTATATGAGTTATTTTGTATATAAGTATAAAGCATTTGTAATACATTATTCGCCACCATAAACAATATGGCAAATAAAAATAGCATTTATTTATTAATTTCAAATGTTAAGAATGTGCGCCATTGCGGCGTAAACAAGCGTCGTAGCGATTTTTTAGATTATTGATCATATTTATAAAGAATGGTCGTTGCAGTTGCTGGAAATAGGTTATTATTTTTTATCGTAGATTCCTGACATTACCTAACTATATAAAATATGTTCCAATAAAATAACATATACGCCTACTTATTATGAAGTAATAATCAGCTATTTTATAGGAGGCACGTGCAAACAATGTAGCATGTATCTCGAACATATTTGTTATAAGCAGCCAGAGAACGGACACAGAACCGACAGCGTCTTGCGCAGTAGCTCAAAAACCGATACAAGCAGTTTAATTTTAGCTACTGCGCAAGACGGTGACGCTTCTGCGTTCGTTCTCTGGCTGCTTGGAACATACCTAAATACTATAATATGATCACTCCATCGTGACTATCAAAACTTGGTGGTCGCCCGTTTTAGCATAACGTCACATCCACTACATGAAAGAATGCATTTACGTTCTATATATTTGACTCAAGTAAATTTTAGTTAATACTGACCAAACATTTCATTGTATAGCAAATAGACATTTTTTCTTTCGCCTTATTTAAACAGAATATAATATTTATTTAACCGAACAAATCTTTTCGCATAGTGCACTGTACACAACTCTTCTCAGCTTTTTTTCACAAATATTGTTTGTAAAATAGGATTGTGTGACTTTTATACATTTCCTTTACACGAAATTTATCATGCACTTGACAATAAACTTAACATAATGTCATTCACCTTCTTTATATATTTTATTTTTATATTCGACCGACCATAAAGAGTACAAGAAGTCTTGTCATTACGACGACGACGACACACATAATTCGAGATTTCGATTCGTGAAGTTGTGCTGAAGTCTACATACATAGCTAAAATGCCGTTCAATAGATTGAAACGGTTTTTGGTGCATTTCGAAGCGGACTTTTCCTATTTTCTCCCCATTCCCTTAAATGAGGGTAGTTTACCCATGAACAAAATCAGAAAAGTGTTTTTTACATTGATATATCATTAATACGTGGGAAAATATCCATTCTCAAAAGATACTAGCAATTCAGATCAAGCTCTGACCGTACACAAATAAATTATACAGATTATAGAGGAGTGTCAAATATTTACAATAATTATCATCGTTGAACATTTATCCAGAGGTCTGCCAAGTATGCAAGAAAAATTGTAAAGCAAACGATGAGAGTTGTAAATAATTGACACTCCTCTATAAACTCTACTGTATAAATTTTATCAGGTATTGTGTTGAGTTGCACTCGAGATACTGGCAACAAAAATAAAGAAAAAAATGAATTAAGTAGTTTACCATTGATATCGATGTTTTTTGCTACAATATATGTTAAGTTTAACAATAAAAAATTAGTGACGTTATCCACTAGCGTTTTGTACTTTGTCCAGTCAAAGCTTGAACTAGTGAACGTACTAACAATCAAAATAGGAAAATTTTTTAAAAAAAGTCAATGTCAATGCCAATTTAGACATGTTATTGTTTAAATTACACACTTGCCGGTTTTTATTATTAAGCATTAAGCATTAAATTGCATTTTTTTATTCTAACCTTTAACCTTGAGAGTTGAAAAGCAAGAAAGAAAAATATATAAGAAAAAATATACACGCAATCGAACACTCCTTTATATACCTGTATTGCATTAATTTCATAAATAAATTAGTATGACGCAAACATATTACTCTACTAGTTTATTTACTGGCGGTTTTCTTCAAGTGAACTTGCTAAGTATTACGCGAGAATTAATATCGATTAATTCGAGCATTCTGCATTACGTTATATTGTATTTGATTCCAGCAACAAGTTCTCAACAAAACACTGGAAAAATCTACGAGGAAACAAAATCACACAGGAGTACCTACTGTTATTAATTTTCATTATAATATTCACATTTGACATCAATTTAGTAATTTGAAAAACTACATATTATGTTGCGCCTTGTACGCAATTTTTAAATAGTTTAAGGCTGACCTATGATGCTGCAGATTAAATTAGCAAAAATATCAGATATAGACAGATTGTAAAACATAACAGCTGAAATCATAAGCGTCTATAATATCAGATAAGGCTGCACATTCATCTATATTATATTCTATTATATATACGTATGACAAACTCATTCTCTAATGCCTTGGCTTGGTTAACATGCAAATAAAATTATTTATAAATGACCTTCTTTAACAGTAATTAGATATTTTATTATTTTTTTTTATTTTGCATCTCATCATTTGTAATTTAACATATTGCTCATTTGGTTTTACATGCAATCCTTGATTCACAAAACGTGTCTGGATTTGTCGAATTTATTACTATATATTACTATCTTTGTATTGATTTTAAATATTTCCATTGAAAATAAAATATGCTATATACTACTAGATCAGTCAGTCAGTCACAGTTTCCTTTTATATATTATACAGATTATGACTTTTTAGAATTTTTTTGTTGTTCAAGTGTAATAAATTTCAAAATTGATGACATTCACGTGATCAATGTCCCGACAAACCTTGAAAATGACATCCATATGTGGACTTTTAGACTATTTACCTATTTTCACCCTCTGAAGGGGTTGTTTTTGAAAAAGCACGAAACACATGTTTATTTATTATTTGTTGACATGAGTAATCTTATGCGCATTTTCAAATTGATACATCTGTCTTATGTGTGCCAAATTTCAGCCCAATCCGTCCAGTGGTTTGAGCTGTGCGTTGATAAATCAATGAGTTTTCTTTTATATATTTAGATATACTTTACCGTACCGATAACATCTAGCTGACGACCTCTAAACAGTCGTTAAATTATCTCTGGAATCTTGCGTGACTTAAATCAAATACCTACTAAGCTACGTCAACTTGGCCCCCGACTTGTTTTTTTTTTAATTTTTTTTTTATAATTCAATTGTGCTCGCATTGTGCTACATTGTGCTGTAATTCATTTCAATTGTGCTCATTTGCAAATGGCTTTAAAATTAGCAACAAATCCGGGGGCCAAGTTGACGCTCAGCCCCCGAAAATTTTGGCTTTTTTATGTTTTTTTTAGGTCATTCGATTGTGCTCACATTGTGTAACATTGTGCTGCTGAGTTTTTCAATTTTTCTCAATTGCAAAGTCGATAAATTTAAAAACAAACCCGGGGGCGGAC